>MU269986.1:9883242-12741576 GCA_021432705.1 Caranx ignobilis
ATGACAACTTGAGCTCCAGGCTCTTTGCTGTCAAGTTGCTCACAATCCAACTTTAACATCTTGCTTTCAGCAGAGCAGGAACTGACTGAACAGAGCTTAACAAACCCCGACATTATCAACTGAATAGTACTGTATGTGTCATTGAGGGATGTAAAAATGATTGAAACAATAAAGATCACATTTTGTCATTCTGCTGTAAAATCAGGACAGGTTTTTAATAAGGCTCGGCCTATTAGATTCGTTCCCTGGGGATACATGGATTCTCTGGGATTTATCCTGTGGAAGGAGTGATTGACGGTCTTTACCAAAATGCAATTCTGGTAAAGGAATCAGACAGAACAGATATCACAGGATGGGTTATATTACTGCAGCTTCACTGATGTCTGAAGCTTTATGTGAAGCCCTTATTAAATCTGCTTCTCTGTCGCTCCAATGTAACAGGAGTCTGAAGGCCCAAAGACAATTTAGAAAAAACTTCTTAAGAAGTGTTTATGTACTATGTGGTTTTCTGAGCATGTCTTTAAGTTGAATGCTTTGCTTAAATGTGGTTGGCTCAGAGTCTGAACCAACCACATTTAAGCAAAACTGAACTTCAGAGGGTATCAAAACTTTAAGCACTGGATTGTAGGAGTTGATGTCTTGGTGTCTTGGTGCATTCTCTTCCTCCATGATGTACAAAAAAATAAAATAAATAATGGTTAAAAAGCCTTGTTGTGTTATATATTGAAAAGCACAGTACTCCAGTGATCAGCGTGACTTCACTTGCTAAATAAACTTATCTGGGACCAAAACAGGACGACACCTTGCTTCCTATTGTCCCCGAGTCATTCTCATAATGTCTTGTTGTTCATTTACCATGAATGTACATAATTAAATTTTGATCATTTCAACCTCAGATTCATTCTTTTTAAGTTAGGTTGGACTCCATGTAACCGTAAAACGTGAAAGATTTAATGTTATAGTCAGAAGATATTATATATATATTTGCCATATTAATTCACTTATAGCGTAGGTTACCATTCATAGCGAATCTGCCGATAAGTCACCACACGCGAGTGGCGAAAGTGCCGACGGGGACCGGAAGCAGCGTTTACTTATGTTCAGAGATTTCATCATTCTCCTCTTCTCGCATTACGGCGGTCCATGCTTCTTCGTAGCGCAGCATCAGCACTGCTGAGGACCAGCACTGAGATTGCCTCCGTCTGCCCGGTGTCCACGGTCCGGTTCGTTCGGCAGTCCCTCCGCTACCCGCCCAAAACCAGGCCGTTTTCAACGTCGGTCTGCTTGTGTAAGAAGAAGAAGAAAAGCCTGTGGCTGCAGCTTGCGGAAGGACAAACCATGGACGGCAACATTGAGGAGATTCTCGCTCCTTTGAGGCTTGCAGTCAAAGAACAGGTAACGCTTACTTATCTCACAGTCTACTGATATGAACTAAGTGGGGTTGTTCAGGGTTTAATGTGTTTTTATTGCACCGGCAATCGCACTCCGCCAGTAGCTTGCCAGGCTAGCCGGCTAACTGACCGGCTCGCTGTAAGGCTGTCAATGAATGATAATAGCCATTTCTTGCTAGCTAAGCGCTAACGCTAGCTGACAGTCATGTCTGCGCCCTTTGCCACGTTTCAGTGTACTGCTACTGCTGCTGTAGTTGCAGACGTTTCTGAGCAGGGTGGGGTTAAGAAAGGAGGCCAACTTAATGTTGCTACGAAAAATAATAATCCAACGATCAGCTGGTGGCTTTGTTACCATGCCCAGACTTGAGTTGAGTATTTGCAGCTGGCTCAGGGATTTTCTGTGCGGAAGTCTCAAACCTGTTGTCTGTTTTAGGGGGACCTGGTTCGCCAAATGAAGCAGGATGGTGCCCCTGATGTGGATGTTACTAAGGCTGTAGCTGAATTAAAGGCAAGGAAGAGAACTCTGGAGGCCAAGGTGAGTCATAAAAATCCAGTTCAGCCGCTGATATGCAACGCATTGATTACACCTGAATGCAGTTTTGTCACAGAACCAGAACCAGTTCACAGAGTCTGCCAAACCTTGCATGAGTCAATTTTAAATTATAGATGTCTGACCTAAATGTCTATTCACCAGACTCCTCCACTGTCTCCAAGATAAATGAGACATAACTTTAGCCTTATTTGGGGCGTGAACCCACAGTTGTGATCACTTGTATCTATACACCATGTTGACAAGCACAGTGCTGGTTCAAGAGGTTATGATGGATTGGATTAAACCATGTGTTCAGTTAATACATTACAAATATGCTGCTATCTGAACATGGAAACTGTCATAAACTATCTAATACTACAGGATCAAATATCTACTTAGTAGCTTGTATCATGTGACCACAGTTTCCAACATAGATCACATAGAGATATGTGAGTCACATCCATTTGTTAAATGGCAGCCATGCAGATGTAAAAGCCAGTTAGAAGACCTTTTTGAGGCGAGATTGTATTTTTCAGGAGTTAATTCCTATGCTCAGACTTTTAAAAACAAGACCTGCTCGTGGAATGCAACTACATCTTAAACTTAGTTTCTTCATACCCTCAAAGCAAATGAAACAGTTGTGAATATGATTTCAATTGCAGGAACTGGCGTTACAACCCAAAGATGATATCGTTGACAGAACCAAGATGGAGGATACCCTCAAAAGGCGATTCTTCTATGACCAGGCCTTTGCCATCTATGGAGGTAAGTTTAAGACAGCGAATAGTGGGAATGAAGGTTTCGGTTGTGTATACGACCGCATATGTAGTCTTTAAGCATTCTTTTACAATGCAGTAATTCCTCTCAGGTGTGAGCGGCCTGTATGACTTCGGCCCTGTGGGCTGTGCCCTGAAGAACAACATCCTGCAGGCCTGGAGGCAGCACTTCATCCAGGAGGAACAGATCCTGGAGATCGACTGCACCATGCTGACCCCCGAGCCTGTCCTCAAGTATGTTGGAATTAAATTGAAGACAACTTTATTTTCTATCATTTCTTCCATGAGTGTTAAGCAGTCTTTGATTATTTATGTGTTTATTATTTATTTAAGTGCCTGGTGGTTCCTGTAGTCAGCTGCAAAGTGCTGAACTGTGGGTTTTTATAAACAGGCACATATTGACTCTGTAGTTTTATGCATGGAAGCTGTCACCATAGCAGCCTTCCATAGCCCGGCTGCAGATACATTTTTTAAGTACAATTAAATATGACCAACTTTCTGTTTTTTTTCCCCATGATGCATCTGACTCCTTGTTTGTTGCTTTACATTTTATCAGGACATCAGGACATGTGGACAAATTTGCTGACTACATGGTGAAGGATGTCAAGAATGGTGAATGCTTCAGGGCTGACCACCTCCTCAAAGGTAAACCTTTTGTACATCTGTTTGTAAAGACTCAACTTCCACTACTGTGTAAACTAAAGATTAGTCATCCCAAAAGCTTCTGCACCGGAGGTCTTAGTAAGTTTTTCATCTGCATTATTCATGGGATTCTGCCGTGGGAGGCATGGACACGGGCCAAACTTGTGCTGTCAGTGGCTGATGCTGGTTGGCCAGTTTCTGAGTATCACTGTTGTGCCCGAGGGAGAATGGAAGTGACTGGACCAGCAGAAATCACACAGGGCTTTCATAACAATACAAACTGCAAGGATCACAGAGGCTGGACTTGTGCCAAATTGCTGGGGGAAAAATTTCACATATTGGGAGAACATGTGAGTCCCTGAAAGACTCTGTGACAAGTGGTTCAAAGGCCAAAAGAAATCATGTAATGACACGTGGAAATGTTATGCAGCACCTATGATATGACATTATACTCTGAGGCTGTAAAAAAGCATGTTTCATACTGCTGATTTGTTTTTAGTAAATATTTACACTTATTTCCACATGAAAATCTATTTGATATATTTTGTTTGACTTTTTATTTGAATTTGTCATATTATCTAGTATTATCCCAGATGCTGGTGAGAGCATTTTTTTCATGTTTGTCTCCTACAGCCCATCTCCAGAAGCTGATGTCAGATAAGAAGTGTGCGGCTGAGAAGAAGGCCGAGATGGAGGACGTTATCACTCAGGTCAGTCAGTGATAAGTGGGTGCAAATGCTTTTTACAAGGGATATGTGGAAACGCTGTTACCAGAAAAGACATACACAATTCACATGACTGTTTTTTAAATTTCAGATGGACAACTACACCCAGCAAGAACTGACAGACCTGTTTGTGAAATACAACGTCAAGTCACCCACCACAGGAAATGACCTCACACCTCCTATCTCCTTCAACCTGATGTTTCAGACGTCCATCGGACCAGGGGGGAATATGCCAGGGTACAATGCCACATAAACTCTTCTTAAATGTTCTCATGTTTGCATCGTTATTATGTTATTCTAATGTATGTTTTGATCTGCAGCTATCTGAGGCCTGAAACAGCTCAGGGAATCTTCCTCAACTTCAAGCGTCTGTTGGAGTTTAACCAGGGAAAACTGCCCTTTGCCGCTGCTCAGATAGGAAACTCCTTCAGGAATGAAATCTCTCCTCGCTCTGGACTCATCCGTGTTAGGTAAGTGGTGGTACTCTGGATCAACCATCATTTTTCTCTGTACGTGTAGAGGAGTGATTCCTCTGAGATAAAACAGGAATGTAATCACTGTACGTTTCCACACAGAGAGTTCACCATGGCTGAGATTGAGCACTTTGTGGATCCCAATGAGAAGATCCACCCTAAATTCCCCAGTGTAGCTGACCTGGATATCAATTTATACTCCTCAAAGGCCCAGACCAGTGGACAGTCTGCACGAGTCATGAGGCTGGGAGATGCTGTGGAGCAGGTAGGAATCGCTACAAGAACACTCATATTTATACTGGAAGTACATTTAAACTATACATCAGTGAGTGCTTTTAGATTATAAATGTTTAATCTCAAGAAACGTGGATATGCAGCCATTGTTCTTTCAAGATCATAAGATAAATCTTAATGAAGGTGATCTATAAAACTACAAGAGGAAATAAAGGCATGTTCAATATCTTGTGTATATTGCTCTTCCCAAGGTTACTAGATTTTCCTATCTTCTCTCCCACGCAGGGAGTGATCAATAACTCCGTCCTGGGATATTTCATTGGGAGGATCTACCTCTACCTAACTAAAGTTGGTATTGCCAAAGACAAGCTGCGTTTCCGTCAGCACATGGACAACGAGATGGCTCACTACGCCTGTGACTGCTGGGATGCCGAAGCCAAAACCTCCTATGTATGTTCCTTTACAGTTAATCCCTTCGGCTTCTCAGGGGAGTCTGCCTGTGCTGTTTCTTCTAATATTTCGTCCCTTGCAGGGCTGGATCGAGATTGTGGGGTGTGCCGACAGGTCTTGCTATGATCTGCAGTGCCATGCGCGAGCCACAAAGGTCCCTCTGGTTGCTGAGAAGCCTCTTAAAGAACCCATATCCTTAAATTGTAGCATGTAGCACTGAAAAAAAAACAACAGATGTCTGCTCCGTGAAACCTCCAAGAAATTCTCAATACTCAGCTGGCGAGCTATTCTCCTTAATTTCTCCACACAAAGTTGTAAATGTCGTCCAGTTTGAGCCCAACAAAGGAGCCATTGGAAAAGCATATAAGAAGGATGCCAAGATAGCCATGGAGTATCTGTCAGTGTGTGATGAATGCTTCATTACAGAGCAGGAGCAGCTACTCAATGAGTCTGGGTGAGTACTGTTAATGGCAGCCAGTGATACAGGGCAACATGGACAACTGATGAAACATTATAGTCTTGTGATAACAAAATAATCAGCATCTTTACCCTCACTCCACAGAGAGTTCACCATCGAGACAGAGGGCAAGACGTTCAAACTCACAAAGGACATGGTCAGTGTGAAGCGTTTCCAGAAGACTCTGCATGGTGAGATGAGCTCATTAAAGATGGGATGGAGATTATACTGGGACACTTGAGAGTGACAACACATAACCTCTCTCTGTCTCTGTTCACAGTGGAGGAAGTTGTTCCAAATGTAATCGAGCCCTCCTTTGGCATCGGTAGGATCATGTACACCATCTTTGAGCACACATTCCACGTCAGAGAAGGTGACGAACAAAGAACAGTAAGTAGATCATGTCGATCAACACTAATGAGTACCATTGTATGTCTGCTGGGGCTCAGTGGTGATTTATATAATGATTTACTCTCCCGTTGCCATGCTCCTGTATTCTTACAGGAGCACTCAATATTTTTTACTGCGGGGAATACTGAATACAACTCTTATTACATATTTCAGATTTAAAGGATGTTTCAGTAAATATTAGCAACTAATTAAACACTTGTATCTATGTAGCAAATGTACAGCTGCTTCACTGTAAAAGCATCGCAGAGCTACAGGTGATTTCCTGTGCCACTTAACAGGTTTATGAGTTTAAATGCAGTTTCAATCTGGGACTTTATCTAAGAGCAGAAGGGCCTTCATGAGCAGACAGAATAAGATTAATTATTTATTATCTGAATGAATTGAAATGTAAAGCAGGTTGTTGCTGCAGCTTTAAGGAACATAGATTTGAAACATTGCCAGTGTATATGTATAACTGCTGCTTTGTGTTTACTGTGTGGCTTAATGACCTTGAAGATAACAGTAGTTAATTGTAGCTGATAACGTTCAATATTACTGGAACTGAACTTGCACATATTCATATGTTTGTATCACCCACTCCTTTTGTTCACTATTGTTGCTTTTTGTCTTTAAAGCAGTGATTTGTTAACATCCTGGTTCTCTGTAGTGAACGTATGTGTTTTCTTTTGACAGTACTTTAGCTTCCCGGCTACTGTAGCTCCATACAAATGTTCCGTCCTGCCTCTGAGTCAAAACCAGGAATTCGTGCCCTTCGTGAAGGAATTATGTATGTACCCACATAATGATAATGTATATGTTATATTTTTGTCTCAAGAGGAGAAATGGTATATTCCACACTCCTAATTTTCTCTTCTTTATTCTTCTTTTTCTCTTTCTTCCCCCTCAGCTGAGGCAATGACCAAGAATGGTGTTTCCCACAAGGTGGATGACTCCTCAGGATCCATTGGGAGGCGCTACGCCAGGACCGATGAAATTGGAGTGGCGTTTGGAATCACCATCGACTTCGACACAGTGAACAAGACGCCTCACACAGCCACTCTGAGAGACCGAGACTCAATGAGGCAGATCAGGGCCGAGGTACAACAACAGTGCAACTTATTCATCATTTTGTGTCCTAGTCGTGTTTCACGATGAACCATTTCTCAAATTTATATATATAAAAAAAAAAACATTTAAATTTACAAGACAAATCCAAATAATTTCAAAGAGTCAAAGCTGAAAGTCTCTACAAGATGGCACTAAACCAGGTTGAGTCAAAGGGATATTGGGTGGAATGAGACTGATGGTTTTACAGCTTATGTGGGTGTTGCTGGTGTGTGTGTGTCCTGCTTTCGCTATTACTCCTATGTAGAAGGGGGTAAAGGGCAAAAGTTGTTAAAGTGTGTGACACAATAAAGTAACGGCTCTGTCTCCCCTCAGGTCAGCGAGTTGCCTGTGATCGTTCGGGATTTGGCCAATGGCACATTGACCTGGGCAGAAGTGGAGAGCAAGTATCCCATCTTTGAAGGACAAGAGACCAGCAAGAAGGACACAGTTGAAGAGTAAAACTCACCCGTCTGCCAGCCACTCTGTGAAAATCCACAGACTTGTTGCATATGCATCACCAGGAAAGAAAATATTGCAAACTGTATTGTAATAAGCTATTGTGGTGCACCGAGCCCTCCTTGTGTTCTCCACCACTGCAGTCACAAAAAAATGTCATGTATTCATCATATCTAACAGTTGTGGAAAAGCTTGCACAGGACTGTTGTTTCTTTGGACGAGCAACATTTCATCCATGTATGACCATGTTGATGTTTTAAAAGGGAGAAAATGTAATCAGGTTGTTTTGAGTCGTCAGTGGCGGGAGGTGTCCACCATTCCAGTTTCCAGGCAGATTGGATTGAGATATTTAACAGTTTCAATAAAAACAGCCAGCACTTACTGGACACAGGCACATTACTCTAATGTTTTCTATTAAGCCTCAGATGTATGTTGGGTCCTAGCATCAGCTTTCAAAGGCGATTGTAGTCACTTTGGGGGTTCAAGTGGTTCTTTAACATGAAGCTCTGGGTTTTTGGCATGACTTAAAACTTTTTCACAGTGTCCAGCTGTCAAAGAGTACGAGGTAGGGAGTGTTTTCTTTGAATACACATTTCTGGTGTAGGAATATGTGCACTGAGCATCAACATCAATATTGATGTAGTCTTTAAACAACTTTATTGCTTGTAACAATTTATACATTAGTTGGTAAGGGGTAAAGTAGAAATTTAGATGTCAAGGCCAAACTAACAGCTGGGCAAAGAAGGGAAGTGACCCATGGCCTAGAGAGTTTATGCACAAAGTGTTTAAATATAAAAACTAAAAAAATGAAAAATTGTGTTCATTTAATACATTAGCAATCTTATACACAATATGGACCTAAAGGCTCCCGCCAGTTTATGGGGGTCATTCATTAAGGTCATATTTACTCCCTAGTTAATGTGTACACCAGTTCTGTATGCTCTCCATTGTCTTTATGATCAGAATGAAAGTAGTTTTGTCTGAGCTTCCTGGCTGATGCAACCAAAACCCCTGGTTTCAGACAGTGTAATTCACAGCGCCTGAAGGAAAACAGGCACCTCCCCCTTCCTCCCTCTGAGACTTAAGAGCCTCAAGTAGAGGGAAATCACTTGAGTCCAGAGGAGATCCACAGCTGGCTGCAGAAGGAGCATCTAGTTCTTTTTGTACGTGACAACATGGAACAAGAACTGGCACCTTTTAGGCAGGCTGTGAAGGAGCAGGTGAGTTGATGGGTGAAGTGAAATTAACAGTGCTGATTGGAGAATTGTTTACACTCTTCACAGTAGTTGTGTGTAGTAGTAATTGTTCTGTGTTTGAAGTGATAGTTTTACACTTTGATAATTACCATTAACATCCTGTAAAAAGTTCAAAATTTTATCAGCATGAGATGTAAAGCAATTTTATTACTAAATTCATAAGCAATTTAAGTACAATGCTCTAATGTGTTTCATCTGTGCTTCCACAGATGTTTTTTGATTATTTGGATTTTGACAAAATTTAACAGCCACAGCGCATGAAAACCAAAATGTATCAATTTATATTTCAAAACTTCACACTGAAGGCTACACTTTGCTTTAAACATGTAAAACTGACCAATTAATGTCACCTGCTGCAGTTAATGCTATGATGAAATGAATTTCAGTCTTAGTGGGTCATTTCTTGCCAACATTCCTCACTCCTCACCATGTGCTCAACTTATTGCTTTTTGCTACAATAGTGTGACAAAGCAGAGTTAACAAGGGCAGAATGATAGAAAACACTGAATTGTGAGGCGTGTGAGTGTGAAGAGGAAGTAAAACATGGTGTTTTTCCTGCAGGGTGACCTGGTACATCAGCTGAAGCAGACAGGCGCCTCAGAGCAAGAGTTGAACAAGGCTGTGGCTGAGCTGAAGGCACGGAAGAAGGTTCTCGAGGCAAAGGTCAGAGCAACTACTGGCTAGTCTCTTCCTGACATCTTTTAGCTTCACTTTCAGTTTTTGTGTGAGGATGTTTATTTTACAGTACAGTTGGTTTTCTTTTGGTTTCCTGTCCAAACAATGCCCTCTCCTCTAGGAACTTGCTTTGCAACCTAAAGATGGTGCAGTGGACAGGGTGAAAATGGAGGATACCTTAAAGAGGAGGTTCTTCTACGACCAAGCTTTTGCCATATATGGAGGTAAAATATGTTTGTCACAATAAAGAGAAGAACTGAAACCACAATGCACAGTTCTGAGTGATGGGTGTTATCTAACACAGGTGGAAATCCAGAAATGTACAATGCAAGAGCCACATTACCTGTAATATTTTACTACACAGTCGCATCCCTTTGAAAACTGTTTTCTTAGGTGTGAGCGGCCTGTATGACTTCGGCCCAGTTGGCTGTGCCCTGAAGAACAACATCCTGCAGGTGTGGAGGCAGCACTTCATCCATGAGGAGCAGATCCTGGAGATCGACTGCACCATGCTGACCCCTGAGCCTGTCCTCAAGTAGGTTCCAACACACTCAGACTCCTTAGGGCTGTCCAACAGATCTGTGCTTAAAATCTGCTGCTTTTTTTTACAGGACATCAGGACATGTGGATAAATTTGCTGACTACATGGTGAAAGATGCCAAAACTGGAGAGTGCTACCGAGCTGATCACCTCCTGAAAGGTGAGTTTGTCCCACCACTGTAACATCACGTGCAGGTTAGTGTTGTGCTAGTGTTTCTGCAAAGGTGTCAGGTTTCAACCCTGTAGGGAACAACAGCACAGTTAACACACATGCAACACACTTGGCAGATAGCTGGCTGAGTTGTGCATCTGAAATTTGCGCATTGTCAATGAGAATAACTACAGTCAGTCCTACTCTATTATAAAAATCAATCTGCCATTAGATTTTTGTGGTATCCACTTTCCTGAATTTCTGCAGATCCAGTTTTAACTGAATGTGCAATTTCATTTCAAGACAGGCTTTAACCTGTCTTACCGGGTAACATGTCCCCAGGGAGGTTTTAGATGGAGGCGTGCCAAATGAGGTGGGTGGGGGGTGAGGTGGTCAAAAGGTCATTCATATACAACTGGTTATTCAGGTGTAATTTGAGAAGAGGAAGAAGAAGAAGAAGAGAGATTCTTACATTTTTCTGCTTGTCTGTATAGAAAGTGAAACAACATACTTTACTTTAAAACATACATACATTCTTCCTGAATTGCTGCAAGAAACAATACAGAGCATATGGGCTAATAACAAAACTGACTGCACAAGAGTCTGCAAACCCAAAATTAATATAGACTCAAAGCACTGTGATCCCTTAATTAGACTTTTTTTTAACCATAAAATTCCATTAATTTCCCCATTACTACATAATGACTAATTTTAGTAGGTTTTTACTCTAATGGATTCACTCAAACCATGTATATAAACCATTTAAAATACCCTCATTTGTTATAATCCATCAATTTATCCATTAATTATCTCCATCTTTGGTTTGAATTTAAAGGGATTTTTGCTTCCTAATGCCCCATTATACTTCCAATAAAAGTATATCACCATATCACATCAATCAATTTTTTCTTTAAAGTAATGAAAGTAAAGTACTTTTGGATTGTTAGTGACACAAATCCCTGTAACCACTGTATTTAATGTGGATTCACTAATGACTAGATTTTCAGATCACATGATAGTTTGAGATTCAAATCAGTCAAGAGTATAGTGATTATGTTCATGTTGGTCTGAATGCCCAGGTCCAATTCTTTTCAAGGCTGCTAACAGAGCTGTTTGTTTCCTCACAGCTCATTTGAAAAAACTGATGTCTGAGGAGAAGTGCTCAACAGAGAAGGCGAATGAGATGGAGGATGTTATCACTCAAGTGGGTGCTTGACAAACACATGTAGACATCTGATGTTTGTGATACTGACATCTGCTGGTGGAAATAAAGAAATAATCCTCCAATACACTTGCTGTCTTTTTGTCACAGATGGACAACTACACTCAGCAGGAGCTGGCTGATCTCTTTGTGAAATACAATGTCAAGTCACCCAGCACAGGAAATGACCTCACACCTCCCATCTCCTTCAACCTGATGTTTCAGACATCCATCGGACCAGGAGGCAACATGCCCGGGTACTGTCCACCTTTACACACCATCTGTCTCCAGTTCCTCATGTGAAAAGCTTTTGCTGTAATGAAATTGTGTCACCTTGTCATTTCTGTGCAGATACCTGAGGCCTGAAACAGCTCAGGGAATGTTCCTCAACTTCAAGCGTCTGTTGGAGTTCAACCAGGGGAAACTGCCCTTTGGTGCTGCTCAGATTGGAAACTCCTTCAGGAATGAAATCTCTCCTCGCTCTGGACTCATCCGTGTCAGGTCAGAAAATCCAGCTGCTCAACACCAGTCACCTCCAAATTGTAACAAACGAACAGCAAGACTTCAAATTCTCCTTCTTACAGAGAATTCACCATGGCTGAGATTGAGCACTTTGTGGATCCAAACGAGAAGGTTCATCCTAAATTCTCCAACGTGGCCGACCTGGAGATCTTGCTTTTCTCTGCAAAGGCTCAGACCAGTGGACAGCCTGCACAGATCATGAGGCTGGGGGACGCTGTGGAGCAGGTAGAGCTCATTTCACTCATGATACTAATATTATCGAGTAGAATACTAAGGATAGGAAAGGATTAGATAGCATATCCTCAGCATGTGTCATTGAAATGTCTTTCACATAAATATGATGACATAACTTATCATGGAGTTCAGTTAGTTAAAGCCTTAAGAGGGTTAATGCATTAAATTATAATGAGGTAAGTCTAAGTGCACAAAAATGCTCAGATGACAACAAAAATAGGTTTCAATGATACTTGACGACATCTTTAAATCCTCTGTGTGTCTGCTGCAGGGAGTGATCAACAACTCAGTGCTGGGTTACTTTATTGGAAGGATCTACTTGTACCTGATTAAAGTGGGACTCTCCAAAGACAAAGTGCGCTTCCGTCAGCACATGGACAACGAGATGGCTCACTATGCATGTGACTGCTGGGATGCAGAGTCCAAAACCTCCTATGTAAACATTTTCTCTTTTATTCTGCTTTGTGAGCTCAACAGTCGAAAACAATGGTACCGCAGCCACATGCTTTATTCTTATACATGGTTGTTTTTCTCTCTCAGGGCTGGATAGAAATCGTGGGCTGTGCTGATCGCTCCTGTTATGACCTGTCATGCCACTCCAGGGCCACCAAGGTGCCTCTAGTGGCAGAAAAGCCTTTGAAAGAACCCATATCCTTCTGTTTGGATGACCCAGACAACATCATAATACTAGGACATGCTTATAAAAACATAGCACTTCTGTGTAAAATTCATGATATTGTTGTATTAACTATGGTTTTATGCATGTTGGGAAAAATAATACACTTAAATTGTTACCATTCATGCAAGAATCTTTCATTTCAATCACAGAAACAAAAGAAGATAAAGTTAGGATTTAAAAGATCCCAGCTTTTCATTATTCACTATTGCATTAGTAGGTCTATGTCTAGTGTCTCTGTTTTGCTCTTTAACTCCTTCACACAAAGTCGTGAATGTTGTCCAGTTTGAACCCAACAAAGGAGCCATTGGGATGGCCTACAAGAAGGATGCCAAGCTGGTTCTGGAGTACCTGGCCATCTGTGACGAATGTTACATCACTGATCAGGAGAAGCTTCTCAATGATGCCGGGTCATTACTGATAACTGCAGTGCACCCTGTTGTAGAAATGTTTATTTTTAAGGATATTGTTTTAATTTGTTTATGCTGTATTTGTGTCTGTAGGAAGTTCAGCTTTGAGTCTGAGGGCAAAACATTCACACTGACCAAAGACATGGTCAGTGTGAAGAGGTTCCAGAAAACCTTGCACGGTAAGAGGTGACATCAAACCTTGCTTTGTGGCTGTAGTGAAGCACAGTGTGTTGTTCTTGTGGGAAAACAACCACCTCTGTTTTCCCACAGTGGAGGAGATTGTTCCGAATGTAATCGAGCCCTCGTTTGGCATCGGCAGAATCATGTACTCCATCTTCGAGCACTCATTTGGTATCCGGCAGGGGGATGAACAGAGGACGGTAAGAGCGCTTCAAAACAGAAATCAGATCCGAGTGACAATCATATGCTTGTTTTGGTTCTTACTGTTCATTTTAATTTATGATAATTTATGTCTTGTCCAGTATTTCAACTTCCCTGCCACTGTGGCTCCATATAAATGCTCCATCCTGCCTTTGAGCCATAACCAGGAGTTCATGCCGTTTGTTTCCCAGCTGTGTGAGTTTCATACACATTTAGTTTACTTTATTCAGAATACTTTGAGATTTTGGGAAATGTGTTTCTCTGCCCTCTTCATATAAGAACAAACAAGATATAGCTTCAGAGTCCTGCCCTGTACTGTTTCCAGTCTTAATGCTAAGCTAAGCTAATAGGCTGCTTCATATTTGAGGGGTAGGCAAGAAAACAGAGAAGCATGTTTCCACTGTTATATTTCCACATGTTCAACTGTTAATTTATTTCATTGATTATATGATTATCTTAATAACACTTTCTTTCCTCCTTCAGCTGAGGCGATGACCAAAAATGGTTTGTCCCACAAGGTGGACGACTCTTCAGGATCCATTGGGCGGCGTTATGCCAGGTCAGACGAGATCGGAGTGGCCTTCGGCATCACTATTGACTTTGACACCGTGAACAAGACGCCGCACACAGCCACTCTGAGGGACCGTGACTCAATGAGGCAGATCAGGGCCGAGGTACAGCATGAACTACCTCAAACCTTCAGCCAATGAAAAGCATCGCATCTGTTGTTATTTTTACCACTAATTTAACAAAAATGCATTGCAGGTCACCAAGCTGCCAGCGATGGTTCGAGATCTGGCTAACGGCACCTTGACATGGGCTGAGGTGGAGAGCAAGTACCCCATATTTGAAGGACAGGAAACCAGCAAGAAGGAGTAAGCAGACAAGGACTGCATCACTGTACACACAGGGACCATATTGTTAATAAAGATTTTGCATTTAGTTATTTTGTTCAAGTTCACTGGATTAAAAAAAATGTGAAAATCCAAGTGGAGATTGTTATAATGGTGATGCGCAAGTTGAAGAACAGAATATTAAATCCAGATCATGTGTCTTTACCTGTATTCAGACAAATATCACAATTAATTATACAGCAACATTTGGAGATTCACATGTGCCACATAGACTGAATGAACATGATGGAGGGCTAACACAGTCCTCAGTGACCTCTTGCCTTAAACAGTATTAACTCTGTTAACTCCCTGTAGATGTATAGTTTTATTATGAAGGCAGAAAACATGTATCCTGTATGTTATGGTTTACATTTCTTAATAAACAACACATGAGTCTTTTCATTGTGTAGCATGGAAAACTACAGTTTCCCGTAGGTTTGCTTTGTGTTTGCAGCTGTAACGTAGCCCCTGTGTGTCACTGTATTGTATTTTGTGCTGCTGTCACTAGTCGGCACTGCTTATTGTTGCACAGCTGCAGTTCAGTGTAGAATGTGAAACATGGACATTTGGCTACAAGTCAAAATTGCAACAAGCTTAGTCTCTCCAAAAACAGATCTGGCAACCAGGAATATGGAAAATATCACAATAAGAGATTTGAAACTGGTAACAGATACTTTTATGGAAAATCATGCTCCCTTGGATATAAATACAATTTAATAGTCTGATACAAAATGTGATTTACACCAGTGATGACAAACTCTTCTGCACATGGAAGATTTGTTATATCATTATGGGTATGTGGGTTTTTGTTGTTAACCATCTGCTGCATTATTTGGGAAGGTAAGTAACTCACAACATGATAAGATCAGAGACTCTTATAGATTCCTGATGTTGCCTGGTTTATAACCCCCCCGCCTGTTCCGCCCCCTCTGTGTTAGTGGTCAAAGTATAAATACATCCTGTCACCTTTAACCGGTGGCAGCTCCCTCTGAGGGAGTCAGAGGGACCTGCAGCCCAGCCTGCGCCCTGTGGATGCACAGCAGATACAACAGTTTACATTTTACCCATGTGGGTTTTTTTTTTTGTTTGTTTGTTTGTTTGACATGAAACTTTAATTTTTTTTTGACTCTGTGTGAACAAACTGAAAAAAAGGTTCGTTTTTATAGCAACTTCTTCGGGGGCTCTAACTGCTGCGTTCAAGGTCAGTATCACAACAGGTGCTGCAGAGGACAAAATGAAGAGCATGACCGTGTGGCATTTCAACTGCAGGCATCATGAGCTGACATTGTTAGGAGAGAACAGAGAGAAATATTGATTTGTCTAATGATTTATTTGGTTCAGCGTGGGTGTTGTGAACCGCACACATCAAATACTATTGGTTGAGCGTGGCTTCTGCTTTTCCACAGCGACTTTTCAGCATAAAAGCTGCAGAATAAAGTGAGAGGAGAGAAGTTGGTTGGATAAAAATAGCAGACAGCTGCAACTTGTTTAGCGTCTTTACCTCTCACCAATCAGTGGAAAGTTGCCCATTTGTCCCCCTCTGTTCTCTCCTTGATAAAATGTGATGTGATTAAATTCCTCAGTGATTAAAACTCAGTGTCATTTGAGAGAAACTTGCGAAACAACGAGATACTGAACTATTCTGATAAAAAAAAAAAAAATGACGTGTTTTGTGCAGAAGTAGATAAAGCCACTCAAATATACTGAACTAGCGACCAGCCTATACCTGGTAGCTGTGTGCCCAGTGGAGTAATGTAACTAACACATTAACTCAAGTACTGTACTTCAGTGTATTTGTAATGTTCTTGACTTGCATATGTGACATTTCACCTCTGCCCGACTAAATATCATGTATTTGACATCTGCAGTCAGGCTGGTTACTAGTTACTTTGCAGGTTGAGTTTTTACATAAAAACGTGCTGCTGCTGCTGATGATACTGAGCATGAAAATGAAACGCTAATTTATAATAATAAGTGATAAATAAAATATGCTCTGGAGGGGGCCAACATGCTGCCCACTGCGTACTTTGAGTTTTGATATTGAGGCTAAAATATTACATTTCAGTAGGTATATCCTGCATTGAAAATGTAAAAGTACCATTACCTTGTATGTTATATTACTAATGATACATTGTGCTGTGCATGGATATTATTACTCACTACTGTCAACTAATTTACCATTTACAGTCAACTTTTGGTACTTAGTAGGTAAGTGTAAAAGGAAGAATTCAATCAACAATGAGTTACTTTGGTACAGATGTATCAGTTGTGATGATCCAATAATATGACAATATAGCACCAACAGGCATCTACATAACATAGGCTCCTGATTTCAGTGTCAGATCAGGTGCACACCTGTTTCAGTTGCACAGGTGACCTGTTGACTGGTCTGACGTTGTGTGTTCAGGAGCCTCAGGAGCTCGTCCTGTCTGCGTCACCATGGGGATCAAAGCTGCACTTCCCAAATATGAGATCTACTTCTACACCACAATGCTGTGTCTGGCCATGTCCTGGGCTGCCAGCTGGATCTTTGAGGTGTCCAGTGGTGAGTATGAGTCAACATGCAAACATATGTGGGAACAGTAGCAGAATATCATGTGATGTACCCTTGATTAAATAATAATGAATTAGTCTGATTTGTACACAAGTAAAATACTACTGTATTGAAAGGTTGTATATTCATTCGTAGAGCCTTAAATGTATGATTCTCTTAAGTTTGATTAGCAACATTTAAACCTCTCCTACAGCTGCTGCAGTTTGATAATCAGCTAATACAGATTTGTATCTGCTGTGTGTCCACTTCCACGTGCACAACTAAACTAGCAGGTATCATGTCAGTCAAGCGCAGTCCGTGGTTGTACACACCCACACAGCAAATAAATGAAAACACCTGTGTGGCCCCAC
This sequence comes from Caranx ignobilis, assembly GCA_021432705.1. Taxonomy (NCBI): domain Eukaryota; kingdom Metazoa; phylum Chordata; class Actinopteri; order Carangiformes; family Carangidae; genus Caranx; species Caranx ignobilis. Next base: position 9,900,719 of record MU269986.1, read on the forward strand.
CATAAATATACCAAACAGGCATTTGACATTTGAAGTGGAATTCAGCTATCAGTGCTTAGCCTACTGTCAGATGATCTCCAAATCTACCGATTCATATGCACAATGTTACTTTTCACATTAGCATGACTCTATCTGTCAATGATGATGCAAAGTGATGGTCTCCAGCATCTAAATTTATGGGTAAGTATTGAGGAAGGCATTGAGAATACATCAGATGTAGTGAATAAATGTGTGAGGAAGTGATTTCTGACCAGTCACTTAGTTGACACATAAAAACTGTATGGCTCTCTATTGTGTTACTGAATCTAAACAACTGTATTTTTCTTTTCTGACATATATTGCATATACTGAAATATATGTTAGTGATATTATCCAAGGTGTTGACCATGGAGAGAAATGTTTCTCACAGACTTTGTTTTAAACAACAATTCATAAAGTTTAAGTGGAACAAAACTTAAATATCATCCTAATTGTGTCTGTAACAACATAACTGTAGGCTGCTCTGTGGACAAGTACAGTATGATACAAAAATCAGTTCATCAGGTTCCCCTGACATCAGGTTGGGACATACTGTAAGTTATGTCTTATGCCTGCTGTAGTACAGTCACATAAAGGCAACACAATGTGCAGTGTGCATGTCGAGGCAGTGTCACTGTGTGAGGGTGAGGAGTTGGAGCTATGCAGACCACGCAGGGGAGATCAGGTGTCAGTATTAATACCACAGAGCAGAAGAAGAAAATAGGCCCTGTGTCGGCCCTGCATAGTGTGTATCATGTCACTAAAGGACAAGGAGATTAAAATAAAAGGCAGAAAATAATACATAAAGGAAATGTAAACGTGTGCTGATATGAGGGAGCTAAGTTTGTTTGTTGTTGTGTTGTAGTTTCTCCATCAAACCTTATTGTGAGAAGAGCGAGGAAGAACAGTACAGAGGTTTTTTAATTGAATGTACAAAAGATATTTCTGATCCTCTTTTGTCATTTCTTATTCCAGCCAATGCAAACAGAAAGGCATTCAAAACCACTGTGCAACCAGGGTGGTACTACTTTGGGAGGAAGATGGTGAGAAAACAAAAGTTTATTAAGTTGGAGTTTAATAAACATGTGTTATTTCTCATTTTCACTTTGTGCTCCCTGTTCTGCAGGACACGGCTGACTTTGAGTGGATGATGTGGTTTTCCACATTCAAAGAGCACATCCTGTTTGCTCTCTCCGGTCATGTGCTGTTCGCCAAGATCTGCTCCATGCTGGCTCCACAGGTACTAAATAAGATTCATTTATGAGCTCCTCTAAGGAAGACTAATGTAGCAAAAGAGGTGATGGACTCTCAGGTTTAATGATCTGAGCGAAGCACCGAGCCGTTGTGAAATAAGATGGAAGAAACAATCTTGTGGGATTTATCTCTCACTGAGCCGTTATTATGAATACTTGACATTTTGGAAATCCACTTTGTCACAATTTATTTTTACAGTATTGCACAGAAGCTTTTTATATCATTACCCAAACAGCAGATGACGAATGGGACCAGGTGGAAAGAAAAACGCAGAGCGAGAGTCAAATGGAGGGATGAGTGCAGAAGAAGAATGAAAGAGACAGAGAGAGCAATAAATAGAAATGCAGCTCTATATTTAGCAAGATCAGTTATGTCAGTTAGGTTTAGCTGAATACCATTAGACCACATGTCATGTCATGTGTCAGCAAAGGGTTATAGTCTGTGCTTAAGTATAAATTTTATCATATGTATCAATTTCTGTATTGAACACAAATCAGCAAGATGGCCAAAATGATGATAAAGAAGTTTATTTTTCTTCTAAACAGACTGTAAACAGTTTTATCATCTGGTGCATTTTGGATTGAATTGATAAAACACAAACTTTCATTGTGTGGTGACACTATTTTTCTCTCTCACAGTACAGGTCCTTGGTTTACATGGTGTATGGACTCCTGGCTGTGTGGACCAGTATGGGCTGGACCTACGTCACCCTCATCCTGTCCCACTGTATCCTGCTCTACAGCATCTCCTTAGTGAAAATCCGCTGGCTTTGCTTCGTCACTGGTCTGTGTACCCTCGCTACATTCAAGTGTGAACCCTTCGTGTCCTGGCAGGTAAACTACTGCCTGTATGGTAGGAAAAGTGATCACGCAAAATACGAGGAAATCTTCTTAATTCTCATTTATTTGTCATTGTTTTGGCTCCACACAGGCTGGATTTGTGGAGGGGGACTTTGAGCTGCGTCATGTTCTCTTCTATGGAGGTTGTGGGTTTACAGTCATGCGCTGTATGAGCTTTGCTCTCGAGAACTGTGAAAGGAGAGATGGAAACTACAACATCCTGGAGCTGCTCAAGTACAACTTCTACCTCCCCTTCTTCTATTTTGGGCCCATCATGACCTTCGATAAGTTTTATGTTCAGGTAAGTCAAACGAGTGTCTTTTTATTTATTACAGTCACTCAGCAGCTAACAACCATTTATTGTCATGAATGGCTTCCCTGTTTGATTTCCATAGTGTAGGACTAAAATGAAAAAGTAAGGTGAAAGCAACACCTAAATAACATGAATTTGCTATTTGATATAAAGTTTTCTTTCTTGCTTTCCTGTCCTTTTAATTATCTTGCAATCCCTCATGGTTAGATATATATATATACCTAGACTGTGCTTCATGAGCTGCAGAGCAGCAGCGTAGATGTTGGGTGTCTGTGACCTCTTGGTGGTTGACTCAAGTGTCTGCTGCCCCCTGCAGGCCAACAAGCCAGACCTGACGAGGAAAGAGCGGGAGATGTGGAACATCAGTCTGCAGGGGCTGATCTACTTGGGGGTCATCATTGTCATAGATGTCCTCTTTCATTTCATGTACATCCTCACTATCCCCACCGACATGAAGCTGCTGAGACACCTCTCTGACTGGGCTCTAGGTCTGGCCTAGAAATGACTGCTTTCTAATGCCGTAGCACGTTATTCAGTTAGAAGTTTTCAAAGAGTTTTGACAAAAAGTACCATGTTCTACACTCTGCTAAGAGTTATTGGTGTGATATGAAGGTATGACTAATACTGTATGCTTGAATTGTTTCCAGTGGGTCTGGCCTACTTTAACTTGGTGTATGACTGGGTGAAAGCAGCTGTCATGTTTGGAGTCATCAACACAGTTTCCAGACTGGATCATCTGGACCCTCCCAAGCCACCAAAATGCATCACCATGCTCTATGTGTTCGCTGAAACGTGAGTCATGTTCACATAAGTAGCTCAGGACACTGGTGGTATAACTCTTATACGAAACCTAATCATTACTTTTTCTCTTTTTGCAGCCACTTTGACAGAGGAATCAATGACTGGCTGTGCAAGTGAGTGTCTAAGAGAGACCAGTAAATTAAAGTATTCATCAGTCCGGGTTGTGATATTTTGATATTTTCATCTCCACAGGTATGTGTATGATTACCTGGGTGGAAAGCATGACAATGTGGTGGAGGAACTGGTGGCTACACTGTGCACCTTTGGCGTTACCATCCTCTGGCTGGGACCCTGTCAGGTGGTGCTGATCTGGGCTTTCTTTAACTGTTTTGGCCTCAACTTTGAGATGTGGACTGCCAAGCTCTTCTCCATGGAGCCTTTTGCTTCTTTTGAGGTAGATTTACATTTCAGCAGGAACACTGATATAAAATGCCTTTAGTTTATTAATTGTATTTTTTTATTATTATTATTATTTTGCTTTTTAAATGTATTTTTTTCTTTATAGATGGCAATGTCAGAAGCAATGTCCCGCAGGATCAGAGCCATCTTCAATACTTTCAACTTCTGGTGTATTGTTTTGTACAACATCCTGGCACTGAACAGTTTGGACTTTGCAAAGCTGGTCACCAAACGACTGCTTCTCAAAGGTGATTTTGTTTTTTTTATGATTTAAATTGAAGATGATTTACTTTTCTCACCTGCTCTATTAAAAACGGGGTTGTTTTCTTTACCTTTACAGGCTTCCCTATAACCACTATCATTGTCATGTTTATGACCTACTGCCTGATTCAAGTGATTAAGGAGCGAGAGAGGAGACAGGCCCTCATTGATGATCCTGATCCTCTTCCTCCTGCCCCCCCTCCAAATGCCACCCCCAGCCCGACCAGTGCTCCAGCTGCACCTGCCACTGCTCAGCCAGTCGCAGACCCAAGCAAGGAAAAAGCAGAGTAAATAGTTAATGTTTGTCCAGTGGCTCAGTTAATGAAGGATGTAGCCGCTAGCAGTATTATCGCCAATCTAGATTTTATAATATACATTTTAAACAGATGCTTTGCTTCTGCTGATTTTGAAGACAGCATTTACTGTAAATATGTTTACCATTGTTTTAGTGTAAAAAAATCAATCTTAATGAATCATATTTGATATATTACATAATGTACAGTTCACCTCGTGTGTACTGTCTTACCCTGTGTACAAAATGTTTCTCTTAAACTCTTTAACAATATTCTAGGTTTCTGAAACCTCTGCTTCCACTGTCAATGCAAAAAATAAACTGCAAAGATTTGTTCAAAAAAGCATGTTTTGTGTCTTTATGGAAAGTTTCTGACCTTCCTGATGGCGCTGTTTAAATATGAATGCGAGAGTGGAGCTTTTTGCACCATTTAAGTCAGTAGGGGTGTGAGGTATTTCTGAAGGATTACATCAGCAGTATAGCCTAATTCCTGTTTGGAGGAAACATTTTGAACATCGTGCAGTCTAATGGCAAATGGTCACACTTGTGATGAGTCACTGCCTGAACCCAAACAGTGTGCGAAGGTAAAAATAACATGAAAAGGGGGCAATTATATTTGACACACTGGCTTCACTACTGTGTCAAATATAGTATAGTGTAGTGACTACACAGTTTTTTGTAGCTCAACACCACCATACCAAAGACTCAAAAAATCAGTCAATCAAGTTAAACTATACAGCAGCAGCAAGGTAGCTTAGTTTAGCTGTAATCTAATCCCAACACCTTTCTAAAATACATCCTTATGATATAATATTCAAAGAAGGAAAACTGTACTTTTAACTTTGTCTTTTCATGTGTTATGTTTGTTCCATGTAAATGTGTAAATATGTAAATGAAGTAATGGCACAAAATGACAAAGTGACACATAGGCTATGATGACTCAGCCTCAGAGACCCGGCAGGCCAGCGTCTAACACAGACCCCTGTGACTCAGGTCAGACATATTTCCCATGAGGCAATGTGTCAGCTGTCTGAGTGTGGGTGGATGTTCCTGGGGAGTGGGCACAGAGTTGGAGGTGGGAGAGAGGGACTGAAGCGTGGATATTGCATTTCATGTTCCAGAATAAAGCCCATAGCTTCACAAGTGCACCCTGTCTATAAATAACCTCCCAGTTGGAGCTCAGTTGAAGGGTCAGGACAGCTGAGGGAGTGGGCCGCCCCTGGGTTCAGCTGGTGTGGGCTAGTAGCAGACTGACTGTGCCTCTGAATCCTCTCCTCAGGCTAGAAATTAGAACTACTCTGTTAAGAAGATTCACTTTTTGATTGACCCTGAAAGGCTCTTTGTACTAACCTGCCAGCAAACATGGCTCTACCTATAAACCCCATGGATGAGCCCAGGATGTACCAGCAGACCCTGCTCCAGGATGGCCTGTGCGACTTGCTGGAGAATGACAAGCTTGTTGACTGTGTGCTGAAGATCAAAGACAAGGAATTCCCCTGCCACCGGCTGGTCCTATGTGCCTGCAGCTCGTACTTCCGCCACATCTTTCTGTCAGACCTAGAGGAGAGCAAAAAGAGGGAGATAGTCCTGGAGGATGTGGAGCCTGGTGTCATGGGACTGATCCTTAAATATCTGTACACCTCCAAAATCAACGTGACAGAGCAGAACGTTCAGGACATCTTTGCTGTAGCTAATATGTACCAGATCCCCTCAATTTTCACAGTGTGTGTCTCTTTCCTACAAAAGCGCCTGAGCCTCAGCAACTGTTTGGCTATCTTCAGGCTTGGGTGATGCTTGACTGTCCCCGGTTGGCTGTCTCTGCCCGAAACTATGCCTGTGAGCGCTTCCAGCTCATCTCCAGAGATGAGGAGTTCCTCCAGCTGCTCCCCAGTGAACTGGCAGCCATTCTAACAAACGACAATCTGAATGTAGAAACAGAAGAGGCAGTGTTTGAGGCTTTGATAAACTGGGTGTCCCGGGACGTAGAGAACAGGGAAAAAGAGCTGCCAGGTTTGCTGGATTGCATTCGTTTGCGTCTGGTCAACGAGGATTACCTGAAAGAAAAAGTGGAGAGACACAAATTGATAACTTCAAATCCTGAGTTGCAGCAGAAACTCCAGCTGGTAAGGGATGCTCGTGCTGGGAAGATGCCTGTGGCCAAAAAGAGCAAGAAGGAGAATGACGGCGCAGACAAAGATGGAGAGAGGGGGGATAATGAAGAGGAGGAAGAAGGCCTTCTCCCAGGCATCCTGAATGACAACCTCAGATTTGGCATGTTTGTCAGGAACTTGATACTGATGGTCAATGAAACAGGCGCCGTGGCCTATGATCCATCAGGGAACGACTGCTTTGTAGCATCACTCTCCACACAGATTCCCAAGAACCACACCAGCCTGGTCACCAAGGAAAACCAGATTTTTGTGGCAGGAGGATTATTCTTTGATGAACAGAACAAGGAAGATCCACTGTGCTCCTATTTCCTGCAGGTAAGAGAGATTTGAAAGAAGAAGATGATCTCACTTCAGCCTTTTTCTTTTGATATTTTATTAATAATTCAAGTCCTGCTGTATCAGTGTCGGTAATAAGCTTTAAAGGTTGACTTTCATTTCTAAAAATTATGCTATGATGCATAAAATTGCATTAAGAACCCACTGTCCCTGTGGTGGGTGAATTCAAACCCATAAAACTTTATTTTACATTCAAGTGGAAATGCCATGATGCCAACTGAGGCTGGGGTTGAATATAAAACTCAGGATTTTATGTTGTGTTTGCATATTCAGAACATGATGCGTCTGTTCATGTCTGTCTGTCTGCATCACAATGGCGTAAACGTAACCCACACACAAATGTTTTACTCCTGTGACCTCAGTATGACCCGGTCAGTGCTGACTGGCTGGGGATGCCTCCTCTCCCATCTCCCCGTTTCCTGTTCGGGTTGGGCGAGGCAGAGAACTCCATCTTTGTGTTGGGAGGGAGGGAGCTGAAGGAGCAGGAGCTCACTTTGGACTCAGTTCTGGTCTACGACAGACAGTTAGTACAAGTTTGAGTTCATGTATCACATCTTAAAGTGAATAAAATGAAATGAAATCAATTAATGTACTGATTTCTAACTGATTAACAATTTTCCTGTGGTTTTGTGTTTACAGATCGTTTAAATGGGGAGAGTCAGAGTCAATTCCTTACCCAGTTTATGGTCATGCAACGGTATCCCACAATGACATTGTCTATGTGATTGGAGGAAAGGGAGAGAACAGGTGAGCATCAAGTGTGATAACAATAATATCTATCTGTTATTACTATAATATAGGCCTTTATTAATTCAGCAACATTTTAGATTTATATAAAAGAGAGCACTAGGGAATGCCGGCACAATTTCTTTGTCTGTTTTATGAAAAGGAGCTGTCTAAGGAAAGTGTGCGCATATGATGCCAAGAGATTTGAATGGAAGGAGCTTCCACCCATGAAGACTGCACGCTCCTTATGTGGAGCCACTGTTCATCAGGACAAAATATATGTGGCAGCTGGAGTCACAGACAATGGCCTGACAAACTCTGTGGAGGTGTACGACATCGCTACCAACAAGTGAGTTCATCAAAATCAGTGAATACATCGACAAAGGTGAATGTTGATGTCTCATGTAGTAGCAAAGGCCTCCAATGGTACAAACCCACAAATGTGACATCCTCTTAATCCCGCCTCTGTATGTGTGCTTTTAACTTCTCAGGTGGTCAGATTTTACAGAGTTTCCACAGGAGCGTAGCTCTCTGAACCTGGTGTCTTTGGCTGGCTCGCTGTATGCTGTAGGAGGTTTTGCCATGATGCCTCTGGAGGACAGCGATGAGGTTGTTCCCAAAGAGATGAACGATATCTGGAGGTGGGTCACAGTGATAGACAGGTACCCATTTTAGACCAGACATCCTTGCATTTGATACATCACAAAGGTAATTTTACTTAAATATTTCTACTTCAGTCAAAACCAAAGCCATAAGAAAAATAACCACACATTGTCTGTGTGTGCTTGTATGTTAAAGAGAAATTAAACTCAGGTGCTGTTTTCAGTTTTCTAAAGTAGCCTGGTCATAATTCAAGCAGAAATAGGATGTGCTCTGCACATCAGTGTTCACTCCGCCAAAATCATTCAATATAATCAACCATCATGCTAAAAAGCAATTAATACTCTTGTGCTGCACAGCCATACATTACGGTAAATCTGAAGTGTATATCGTCTTTGACTTTGACTAGTAGCAGCTGTCCCAGTTTTGCATTTCATGACAAATGAATGCCTGTCGGCCTCCTCAGGTATGATGAGCCAGAGAGAACATGGAATGGGATCCTCAGAGAGATCCAGTACGCTTCAGGGGCCACTATTCTGGGGGTCCGCCTCAACACCCTGCGTCTCACCAAGATGTAAAAACGCCTCTGGAAATCAATGTTGAAGTCCACAGGAGGGTCACAGCAGTCCAAGGACACATACAGCCATGCTCAAGGTCACAGTCATGAATCAGCTCGTGTGTTTAGTGTTTTCTTCTTCTAGTGTTTTACTTTTCATAATGTGGCAGGAGTGTTAATTGTACATCTATGATTCTGGCCTCTTGACATGGACAGTTTTCTTTTTTAATTAATAACATTTTTATATGTGTTTCAGCAGCTGATTCAGTTTGTAAAATTGTAAACATTATATAGTTTTTTGTTGTTTCTTTTTTGCAATGAATTAAATAAAATTGAAGTATTTAAGTACCAATGAAAAAATGTCTTGATAATCATGGAAAGTGTACTGACGAGAAGTTGTGTAATTTCCAACAGATGGCAGCAAAGTCAAAATGGAAGCGTCTTTACAGCCTGACTGGAACAAAACACAATTAAAAAACAATTTCATTTAGTCTGTGCAGAGACAAAAACACAGCACACGCCTCATTTTTCAATAATATATCTATACTGTTTAATATTGAAATGATTTAATTACGTTCTGCTGTGTTACAGATGGTAGACACTAGTCAATAATACAATAAAAGACAGAAAATACAGTCTAATGTTATTAGCACCTCTAGACACTATTGTCCTTGTACTGTTTTTAGTATTTTAATATAGCTGAACTTGACAACTACTGCCTACACATGGTCTTTGTACACCAGAGTTAACTAAGACATAGTGCTTACATTATAAAGTAGAATCAGCAAATAACAGTACACATCATGATTTCTTTAACACAGCGGCAAAATGAGTAAGTATGGGAAATGTAGAGGGTATGTGGATAATACATCTTTGAATCAGCTATGGCATTGGTGCCTATGGTTATCATCACATATACCTTTGCCCAAATAGGGGAAAGTCACCATCGAACAAATTTAATTAGAACAGGTAACCAAACTTTCACATGCAAAATGACCAACGATGCTTCTTTCTAATTTCATTTTCATTTGTCAGCCTGACCACTGACAAAATACTGTCAAATATCTTCAGATGAGTCAAAAAATACAACTAAACACATAAATAAATCATTGACTTGGGTAAATAAATTAAATGGAGCATAAAAAGAGGTATCAAGCGCTATATTTTTACCTCCAATCAGTTGATATCACCACTGATACCAGATATTCTATTGCACACAGCAAAGTCTAACAGCAGTTGTTGGGTTAGTTTAATGCTGGGTAGCTTGAAAGTCACAGACCCATTGTTTTTCTGCTCATCTTCAACAACCTAAACTAAAAACTTACATGTAGTTAAAGCAAAACTATAAAACTTTAGGCTATGTTTCTTTTACTAGGTTTGATTTTTCTTAATATTGATTAATACTGAAGACTGTCCTTTTTTAAGAAAACAATTCAAAGCCATTAATCACTTATCAAAATAGCTGAATATTGTTTTTTCTGTTGATCCTCTTTGGGCTCCACATTTTACACTCCACTTTTATCATTTAACTCACAATTTAATTTATTGATGTATTCAGTGATATTTTTTGACTGATAACGTTTTGTTTCTTGGAGATAAATAACTTTGCACAAAATATGTAGAAAAAAATCTTAAAGAAACAAACAAACAAAAGAAAAAACTACAACAAAAAAAATTCTTCTCCACTGTCTTCCTCTTCAATAAAGTAACATTTCATCAAACTCTCACATATATACAAAGCTATCCCCTCGTCTTCTTTAAACTTTAGTAAATGCTATTAAATTCAGATAGTCATTTTCCCATTTTCTTGGAAGCTGAAGGCCACAGAGTCAAATCCTTTTGAATACACACTAAAAATCTCAAGTCTCAGTGGAGACTCAGCTTTGCAATCTCATGAGCACTCTCTGCTTTCGAACAACTGCCGTTTTCAATGCTTCGTTACGTGACAAACATTTGCCTTGGGTGTAATTCAGGATGCACAGTCACTACGGTGGTGTCTATAGGCACCCACTTACCATCACTGGCAAACTCATTTCAGGACAAGAGCAGGTCCAATTTAACCTAATCTAATACAAGCCTTTGGCTGCTAGCCATAGTACAGGAGAATTTGGCTAATTAAAAGAAATAAAACCTACCTGCCTAGAATATAGGACTCCTAAAGGCTGTGCAAAATTTCCCTTCTCACTTACTTGAATCTCAGTTTTACTGCCATTTAACTTCAAAAAGACTGAATTAAAAAAATACATTTCAACAAAAATGATTTGTTGAGTTCTTTCTCAGAATTTTGTAACTCTAAGGATCCACAAATGTGTCTCTATAAAATGCTGCTTTCGTGACACAAAGAGGTTTTGTCTTCTTTGCAGAAGGATTTAGGGAAGACTTATTTGCTAAATAATCCAAGACAAAGGATTAACATACAAATTCTGCTCTCTAGGGTAGATTTAAACTTTCATAGTCAAGTGAGTCTCTAAATCTTCTATTTATACAGTCTCACACACTATACACGTAACATAGTGTGTAAAGCAGGGTTAACCAAATATTTTAGTTTTTGCATTACATTTGTTAGTTTGATTGATCATAACAGCAACTGATCAATACTGACTGGGTTGGAAGCTGATAGCTTAAAGAGACTTCAGTCTAGCACTATTTTGATCTGATTTAAAGCAAGAACATACAGTAGGGCTTGTTATTTTTGCAGGGTCTGAACAAACCGTTTTGTCATCCCTTTGGTTGAAATGCTGTTTCAAAGGACTGAATCCCTGCCAAGAACAAAATTCTGGCAGAAACTGCATTTTTCCAATTTCCTATAATCTTATGCCATGGGAATATTAAAGCAAACAAACAAACAAACAAGCAAACAAAAACACCTACCATCAGCAGATTTTAATCAAACAACTGCTACTGTATCAGCCTTGAAACCCAACTAGCTGACCTGGAGTATAAAGTGCTCACAGTAGTTGATATCTTTATCATTGATCAATTTGGCAACTGATGCCTTCCTTTACATTTTCTCATAGCATGAAATATAACAGTCACACATCAAGCTCCTTCCATAGGAGCAAACTGGTAAGACCTCAAATTTCTCTCGATAATCATATTGATCAAGGGATCAAACCAGAAACCACCGTAAGTACACCGGACGCACCCTCAGGGAGGAGACACAAGAGCAGCAACGTGCAAAACAGACAGACTGAAACATAGAAACACCAGTCTAAGTGCAGGTTTACACACAACTGGCTGCTCACAGCTGAGCTCTCCTCAGTAAGCAGGATGCCATGCCACAGCCAACGATCCACAAAGTTATTCTAGGAAACAAAGCACAGGTCAGGTCCTGGTCTGCCACTTCTAAAACTTACTAACCACAATTTTTGAGCTCTTTTAAACAAATTATGCAGAGAAAATCCACTGCGATTTGTAGATTTTGTTACTTGGTACATTTAGATGTCAAGTCTATCTCATCTTACCCATCTCTGCTTTCTCTAGTTTTTCTGTCTTGCTTCTGCATACATGTCCTCATTATGGGCTAATGTGGCAATCAAAGTGCATAAATCAGTAGTAATAACTACTACCCCTCTGTCAGCTACGATCACTATCCATAACACAAAAACATTCAAATCCCTCCAAGTATAAGGCAAACACACGAGCTATAACCACAGTATTTAAGTATTGTCTCTTGGGCTAGTGCTTCTCAAAACAGTGAAGTGGTAAGTGGATCTTTAGCCTTTTCTTATGATCCCAAACAACTATGGGCTTCTCCAATGATGACAATGAATGATAATGTACTCTGAGGGAGGCTATTCTCTTTCTTTAGTGTAGGCTTTCTGCCAGAGTGCAGTTTACAGAGTTGCCACAAGAGAGCAACAGTCCTCATGCCTGTGTGACATTGACAGGTTACCTTTATCCCTGTGCCTGTCAACAGCATGCTGTCCTCCATCTACCAATGATAAGACTGGACATTAGATAGGCATAAGATGTTGACAGTAACCTCCTCAATCTGCTCAAAATATCTAAGTTGTTGCTCATTTCAGACCCTGGAGCCCAGTGTCCAGTAAGGCTAAATTGGATTTATCACAGCCAACAAATTCAACAGCTCTAGACTTTTCGTTTAAAGGGCAGTCTCAGACTGGACCCTGTAAAAAAGCAGCAAATCAAAACAGAAAACATGTGTTTGACACATGAAGAAAACAACTGATTAAAACGTACCATTATCAAATAACGTCCAATGTGGCCCTAACCATTAACCATGGCAGTTTAAGAAATACATTTAGCAGGGGTGAGCTAAGACATAAGACTACACTAAGGTGCTTAAATCCGTCTTTTAAATAAAACAATCAACAGCTTATTACATTTACAAAAGCTTAATCCACAAATTCCAACTTCCTCTACCACCGGCCAAGACACGCAGGGGCACATTCAACTGACTCTCCCAATGTAAACATGAGGAATTAATCACAAGGAAGAAACACATCTTAACATTATTTACAGGTTAATGCTACACTACAAGTAGGCTAGCTATAGATAAAGTGAGCGGGAGTGCATCACTAGTGCACAGAGACTCTTTTTGGATAAGGAGCCAATTGAAATATCAGATTTCAATAATACTTTGATACTTTGGGAATTAACAGTTAAGGTTGGTGGTTACATGGGAAGATCGTTACCACTCTTATGTCTGTGCATTTAATATTGAGATACGACTGCCAGCAAACGATCATCTTACTTTAGCATAAGGGCTGAAAACAGGAGGAAACAGCTACCTTGGCTCAGTTAAAAGGAAACAAAATATGGACTGGTAAAGTTAAACAAGTAGCCCAACACATGACAGAGACAAAAACTGTAAAAGTAACAATTTGTGCACAGCGTTGTAAAATCAAAAACTCTAAATGTAGTTTTTTTGAATGGATTAAATAAACATAGTAAAACTAGGTTATTTAGGAGTTTTAAAGGCGCTGGTAAATAGATTTTAATTTTACCTTCATTTGGACAGAGCCAGGCTAGCTGTCCTTATGCTGGCTAAGCTCTTTGTCACTAACTTGACTCTGTCCAGAGGTAAAAGAAAATCCACCTGCCATCATCTGTGTCACAAATTCTTGTTTTACATGTTTTCATTCAGATTAAATACGTGAAATGCATGTGTCTGTTTGACAGTTTTACAGGTGCTGGTGGGTGGATGTTTTTCATCTTTGCTCAGAGCCAGGTTAGATGTTTCCAGTCTTGTAGATAGGCTATCTAATATATAGCTTCATATTTGCTGGGACATGTGTAAGAATGGTATTGATCTTCTGATATTAGCTGCAAAAACAAATCAGCATACTTCATAAAAACGTTCCTTTATGAATTTTTTACTGACCCAAATTTGATTTGAAAAAAAACTTTTGATGTTACCTCATAGATTTATGACAAACACTTGTCAAAGGTGCACGTAGAGCCATTAATTTTTTAATGAGTATTAAACCACAATATTATGTATGTCCAAATGTTTTAATCTTTTCTACAGGTCACTGTTGACTAGTTTGTACTGTACATGAATCATGACGTAACAGATAAAGATTTTTCTTTCTTCTTTTTTTTTTTTTCTTTTTTAGAGATGAGCCCTGTTGTGCCAGAAGTAATTACTGTCAGTGCTATTTTGGAGATTTAGGCTGGAATATTACATTAGGCATTTCACAATATACATCATGACAAAATGTGCACACTTAATGAGCTACATAAGCAGGGTTTTGTGAATATTATTATCCCTACACTGACGGTATTCTGCAAACTAATTACACAGATTGGGTTTAGTTGGGAAATGAGCTGTAACTTACCACTAACATTAGAATTAATCCTACAATTATGCTGTAGGTCTGAGTATAGTACTGTAGGTTTTACTAACAAGTCACAGAAAAATGCTGCATCATCTCTAAGCCAGACCTACAGGAGAGGAGAGTGCTTGCTTAATGTAAGCAAAAGATGAGGAACAGTTTACTCCATCTCCTGATTTGGGGATGCTCACATGTTAATTAGCTAAATGTAGATCTGAGTACTTTCACCTCCAATCTCTGCTTTACATCTGACACACTCACTCACACACAAACACACACACGCGCACACACATACTGCATTGCGTGGTCAACTTTCCAAACATCACAACTTCTCTTGCGTCCTTACAAATTGACGTTAACGTGCCACGAATTACACACTATCACAATTATAAAAATGATGACAATTAGGAGTACATTTTAAATATCACTAGAGTTAAATGTAAGGTGCAGGATCGATTATAAATGCTGTATAACATTACCTAACTATAGCAGGTGAGCTAACAGGATTTGGTTATTGGCAATGCCTTATACATGTATATGCTCAAAGACAAATCAGCATTTGGTTATTGCTGGGTAGGAACCACAACCACTCGCTACATCTTGGCAGAGAGCATTTTCTCTCATTATCGTGTGGTTCTCACTTGACTGGTGAACCCCGTATGAGTGAAAATTTAGGAAACTCTTCGTCCCACTTTGTAAAAGATGCTACAATCAACGCATTGTGCAAGGCTCTGGAGAGATGTGTGTGGTGTCAGAAAATCCCAAATGAAACCAGGACAGAGTTGTGAAATTCACGAGGAGAAAGGTGATGACGACACGTCCTACTGGACACTGAGGTTTTCTATTGTATTCAACAGAGTAAAAAATAACTCTCTTATTGTGGTAGGTGTATGTGTGTTTTTATGAGGCCTCCGTGTAGCCTTCAATGAGTTTTTCCCCTCTGTGTAAATGTCACTGAGGTACATCATTTTCCCGCTGCACGAGTCCTTTCAAAAGCTTAAAGAAAAACGGTAAAACAAAAGTAACAAAGTGCTTTTAATGCTAGGGAGATTTGTTAGTTGTTGGAGTTCATCCTACCGGCAGAGAACAGGGGAGGCGGTGGGGGTAAATGAGGGGTGGGAGGCAGCCCCCCCATGGGATGCAGCAGTGGGAGAGACAGCTGGGTGCCGTGGAGGGGGTGGGGGCTAGAGGCAGCAGCGGGTGTGGTCACAGACGTGGCAGGAAGCACTGTCCCCAGCTGGACCTGACTGGAAGAGTCCACGGCAGGCGAGGTCAGGGGCTGGTCGAGGCCGAGGGGGTCGTTGCCGTCTGTGACCATGGGGTTGCTGACGCGGAAGCATTTCTCCCTGTGGGCCTTGAGCATGTTGGAGAAACGAAAGCGCTGGCCACACACCTCGCAGGGGTACGGCTTCTCTCCGGTGTGGGTGCGGCGGTGACGCTTCATGTTGGGCCGGCTCGTGAAGCTTTTCCCACAGATCTCACAGATGTACGGCTTTTCTCCTGCAGAATGACGAACACAAATAGCATTAAGTTGTACTGTGAATGTTTGTATGGATTAAATTATCACCCAAGTCTTGATTCTGTCTGCTCCATGAAGCGTTTTATCTTATTTCTTAAGTTCTGTTTTGATTCCAACCACAGTACACCAACAAAGATAACGAAAAAGCAGACAAACCTTGTGAAAAAAGCTTAAAGATAAAAAGATGTACATTTCTCTCAGGAATAGGTAGAGACCAAAAAAGGAGAAAAAATGGGTTAAACTTGGTACTTAAATTCATTAGATGGCTAAAAGCATAACTTCAATTGAATGCTAATGTTGCACCACAGCTGAAACTGTTGCAAACAAGTTTGCCATGTCAGTTTGGTGAAAATATCACCAAAGCGTTGTGTTTACAACCCATTTCCACCATCTTTAAGGAAATCTGTAAATCCCAGTGTAAGACATGTTGCTCTTCTGTGATTCAGCATCAACGCTGTCTTAAAAATAACAAGTACCACAAGAGGTGACTCACCAGTGTGTGTCTTCATGTGTTCATCGAAGTACTGCTTCATGTTGAAGTCCTTTCCGCACCACTGGCACATGAACTGCTTGTGTCCGATGTGGATGCTCATGTGGGAGCGCAGCTGGTATTTATACTGGAAGCGCTCACTGCAGTTCTGTAATGGCACATGGTGAACAGTTTGCAAAGTTGTTAGAGCTGGTAGTCAAATGAGTTCTTGATGAATGGTATTAGAGTTGGAGTGCAAAATTAAATAGCAAAAAACAGATGACGTTCAGAAATGTGAGTCTCTTTTGGGACAAATTTAATTTGAGTCTTAGCTATGAGGAACTCATTTTGAGAGGTTTCAGTAATAAAATAAAATGTATTCCTGGGTCACAACTGCTTATTTTTGGCCTCACTGTGAAATTTAAACTGCATTATGGGTATTACACATGTTGGGTTATATAAATATCAAATGAGAGAATCAGAAAACAAGTTCAGACCTTCACATGGTTTAGAGCACAACACAATTTTAAAGTCTTTGCATCAAATGAATAGCTCATCATCAAGACTGATACCACTGTCATACCTATATGGTACATACATGACTCTGTCTGTTTGTAGCCTTTACACTAAGCTAGGCAAACCATGCCACTGTAAACTATTCTTTCAAGTAGTGAATCTAGCAAAAGCAAAAGCCTCATTGACGCAGTGGTGTGGTCTGTAGTGAGAATCATGCCAGAGACAAACACTAATAGACCAATCAATATTCACAGTTTAGCTGCCTAATGAGATTCCCTGTATATTAAGTGAGCTAATATGACTTGTTAATGATGGCATTTTTTTCTTTGACCTGTTTAGAGCAGCACATCTGGTTTCCAAATGCTATTTTACAAGCAAAGGCCGTAGACACCCATATAATACTAATTACATCCCAGGCACCAATAATTTAACAAATCACAGGGTTTTTAAAAAAGAAAAAAAAAAACAAAAACTGGTGGATTCGTGAGTTTGGAATGAAAATCCTCATGTGAGTGAAGTGGAGAGCAGTAGCGTATAAAAAGGAGCTCAAACCTCACACTTGAAGGGTTTCTCTCCCGAGTGCTGCAGAGAATGAACCTTCAGGGACATGCTGCGCTTGAACGACTTCCCACACGTCTCACAGGTGAACGGCATATCCTTCGTATGGGCTTCACACACACAGCAGAGGATCGATGAATGGTATTTAATATTGATCCACTAAACATCAAATAACAGCAGGAGGACAAATAAGCAAGCTTCTTCCTTAAATTAGCACAACAGTGAGGTGCGTTGTCATTGGCTAATTACCATGCTCAGGACTATGAAAGTGTCTCTTTCAGTAAAATCCTCAGAAGTTTCTACAATGAACTCTCAAGTCCCTCCTTTAGTAGGAATAATAAATAAATAATAAGAGTGACATATTTGACTCCATACTGTGGTGGAACATCTTAGTGTGAACTGTAAAGACAGAAAAGTACAGATGTGTGCTCTAATGTAACCTCATTTTAAACTGTTTGTAGTTGATAAACAGTTCAAATTGGAGCTGACCTGCCCTTGTAGTGCTTTATCTGCATATCTTGTATTTACCCCTGTGAATTTACAGCTACCTGTCTTTGCACCCGGACATCACCTACAGTGAGCTCGGGGAGGATTTTTATGTGTTATACTTGATTAAAACCCACATAGACGTGCTTGCATCTTTATTTTTTGGAGATTTCCACGAAAGTTACTACTACTCCTTTAGATGTAGAAACATGGATGGAAGGAGGAAAGCCCGCCTGGGAAATAAGATGCTTATCTCCGCAAAAGTGGAAGAGGAAAGCAACACCCAAAACAAATTCTGCACAACAATCAGTGGGATGTAGAAAAGGAAGCCTGAAGTAACACGTGGGGTCAAAGTGACCAACCAGAATCATTGATATCACTGTTACTCACCGACCATGTGCTTCCTGACATGAGCCATGGTGTAAAACTTCTTCTCACAGATCTCACAGGAGAACTTCTTCTCAGCATAGCCATGGACGATCTTGTTGTGCTCATGTAACGACCACAGCTTCTTGAAGGCCTTGCCACATGTTACACACTTGCACAAAGCAGAAGAGGGGACCAAAATGTAGTTAGCGCTGGAGCTATTTGTGCATGAGATATGAAGAGAGTCATTATCTAGAACTGCATTCAATCCAGGTGTGTGTGCTCACACAGGTACTTGAGTGTGCACTGTACAAAAAAGCAATTAGAGTCAGTAGATTAAAGCAGCAAATGATCTTCAAAACCACAGCAGGACTCCAGCTGCTCAGTGCAGAGGGGTAACAGTGGAGCTACTGAGAATTTATTATGACTGACTGCCATTTGACTGAGGAAGTGACTCTGATCAATTTTAATACATCTACATGATTGCAACTGTGCATATTCTAATTAGTGACTAAATAAGACTTTAAAAGCGGAAACAACAAGAAACAAACTGAGAGAGGGTGGCATACTGAAGATTACCAATATATAAAACCAACTGAAGCTTTATGAATGTTATTTCCTGCATTTACAGGTTAAACCTGGTCACTGCACCTCCCATAATAATGATGATTAAACAATAGGAAAAGCTGCATTATTATTGCAATAACCCAACTAAAATCACATTTTCTTTCACTGATACTGATGTGTTTTGGATTTGCATCTATAACCAAATACACGGCCTTATTTATCTTATGTTGGAACATATCACAACATGCATTTTTTTTCTCTAACGCATGCAGGGGAGGTGTGAAATCACTTTTCAGCCAAAAGGAGTGTGAATGAGGAGGGGCAGCCTGTGTGTCACCTGGGAGGCAA
The DNA here is from genome assembly GCA_021432705.1 of Caranx ignobilis. Classification (NCBI taxonomy): domain Eukaryota; kingdom Metazoa; phylum Chordata; class Actinopteri; order Carangiformes; family Carangidae; genus Caranx; species Caranx ignobilis. The sequence continues at coordinate 9,919,915 of MU269986.1, forward strand.
AACCCAGGGCAGAGAATAGTTAGTAAACTACTAATTGGCTTTAAACTGGCACACTGGAGCCTACCACATAGTCTTGAACATCTCTCCATTTTCCTTGCACTTGGCGGTTTGAACCCTCTGGCAATTTGTGCTCAGCACCATACATTATTTCAGTCAATATAGTTTCATTGACGGGGAAAAAAGTGCTTACAGCTAACAAGTATCCTCACTGGCTAATTAGCTCATTAACTGTCATTTAGCAGTAAGTTCACACAGTTCTTTGTCACAAAGATGTATTTGTACCATTGACTTCTGTCTTGTAAATGTCTGCACAGCCACATCTCCTCTGTAGAGCTGTTTCGTCTCAGAGGGTTAAGAGGAGGAGTGAATTGTGCAACACAGTTAATAAGCAACGGGGACGTCTAATATGTTGGACCCTGAGTTTTTGTCCCCTCGAGCCTCTGCATAGATGAGATGACTTGATATTCATCATGTCAGTTTGCCAGAGTTTAACTTTATGCAAATAAATGCAATTTACTTTATCCTTGTAGCTAAACTGAAACTGTAAATGTGTGTGTGTGTGTGTTTGTGTGTGTGTGTGTGTGAACAGGGGTGGGGCTTTAATCATGTTCATCATGTTGCATCATACCTGGATACTCTTCTCACAGTCAGTCTGTTGGTGCAGCAGCAGCTCGCTCTCCAGCAGGAAGCGTTTCCCACAGTTGTTACAGATCTGCATGCGGTTGTGAGTGACGTTCATGTGCTTTTCCAGATACCAGCGATTGTTGAAGACGCGGGGACATTTCTTACACGGGAAATGTTGCTTCTCTTCCAGCCTCACCTTCTGGCCCAGGCCCTCTGCGTCCAGAGTCCTCTTCCCTCCCGGCCGTTGATTGGCCAGTGTGGCCTCTGCCAGCGTCTGCCGCATGGATGCTGTGGTTCCCGCCATGGCCAAGGCTCTGGTACCCCGTCGAGGTCGATCCATCATGGCGGTCTGCTCCAGGTCTGGAATGTTTAGGGTGTTCTCCTCCTCTTCTTCATCTTCCTCTTCATCTTCCTCTTCACTGCTCTGCCCAAGTATATCTCTCCTCTTCAGGTCGTCCTCATCTTCATCAACTGCATCATCATTCTCTGCCTCGTTCTCCTCATCATCCTCTGAATCTCTCTGGTTGTCACGGCAACGTCCAAACATGGCGGCTGTCTCTGCGGTGGTGGCTGATTTGCCCTCTGATCCTTTTGACACATTGAGGGTCTGGTTGTTGAGGTTGACTTCAACGATGATCTGATCTCTGTTGAAGGAGGAGTGGCTGTCGGTGGTCTTTGACTCCTCCCCGTTACCTTCTACTTTGCACAAAGCACCTGTGCCGGCCCCGCCCCCCGCCCCCTCCTCTTTCTGGTAGTACTGCTTCTGCTGGGAGGGTGTCTTTCCTGCCTCCTCCACTCGAACAGAAAATGGGCTGCTACCCTCCCTTGTGTACACCCTGCCTAGCTCTGACTCCTGTTTGATCTCCCGGTACAGCTGGCTGGGGGGGATTGCTACAGCAGCTGGGTCACTGCCGCTGAGCCCTCCCTGATTGGCCATATCCACGCAGGTGGTTCTCAGCGAGTGGCTACTGATGAGGTCGCGACAGGAGGCAGCAATGTCGCTCATCTGAAGCAGGGTAGCTGCATTCAGCACGTCACGGACAGTGCGGCTGCTCACCAGCAGTTTGGAGGTGTAAATGAAGTTGAGGATCTGCTGCAGGCCCTGTGAGGTCAGGGCGTCCAGTGACAGGTCAACCCGCCTCAGCTGTTTGCTTTGGGCGAAGAGGGAGTGGAAGAAAGGGCTGTAGGCTGCCAGCACGCCCTTGTGGGCCGGGAAGGTGCTGTGCTGACGCACCAGAACGATGTCAACGTCACACAGATCAGGCTGGAAGAGGCGCTGCTCATTCAGCCTGTCCATCAAACAGGTGAAGTGCAGAGCCACATCCTCCACCAGAGAGAACTCAGCAGAGGGGAAGTCTGTGGTCTTCTCCACTATGAGCTGAAACAGAGAGTGACACAGAAAAGTTAAATAGAGAAGGGCCATTCAGAAATAAACATCATAGTAATTACCTAAAACTATATCTGTTGTCCTGAAGCGTTTTTTCAACTTCAACTTTTGTCCCAACGGGCAATTAGTTTTGAGCAAGACAAGAACAAGCACATAAAATAACACATACATATGTACAAGTTTGGGGCTGGGGCTTTTATTTATATCATATAATCTTCCTCTGCACACAGAATTTACCTGCTTGAACATTTAGGCCAACACAGAGGACAGGCACTCAGAAAAAAGGCAATTAGCACATTTAAGTGGGGAAACTCCATCTGCTTTGGAAGGGATCAAAAGCTCCAGGAGAGCTACCCAGTAGAGTTTGTGATTGGTTTCCTCCACTAAATATTCTATTATTTCATTAAATTCCACATTAAACTGGTCCATAAATACATATATAATCAGGCTCCTAAGGTGCTTGGTGACATGATGAAACTCCTCAGGGTCTTAGTAACTTGAGGTGCATCAATGCGGAGCTGAGAAGCATCATTTCATTAAACTGTCAACGTTTTCTCTCTTCCGAGGATCAATATGTGCAATATCCTACCCAGAGACTCAAAACCCACAGTGAATGAGATCATTTAAAACTCACCGTGAACCCACTTTTGAAGAGGAATCAGAAGTGTAAAGCATGGGTCATTGGGTTTTTATAGTGTTTTTATAGTATTATTATTGGTGTGTTTTCTTGCTGAAAGCACATCAAAGGAGGTTTGCTGCAAATTATCTCAGACCTGACATACTGTGATGTGTGTGTGTGTGTGTGTGTGTGTGTTTGCTACCAAAAACAAACAAATAAGAAAGTGTGAATGTAATTCATCTATTTCAGTGTTTATTTTCAAATTCCTTTGCAAAATAAAAAAGTAGTGAATAAACTGACTTAAAAGTGTTGCTGAAATAAATTCTGAATTATTACATCCTAGTGCAGTTATTATATTTTGCTCATTGTAATTTTCAGTCTGTTATGTGCACTGCGCAAAGTCACAGTCTGCATGCATCCTGCACGATACAAGTCAGTGAAAAATCAAAAGGTGTAACACTCAGCGCTCTGTGCAAGGTCCTCAACTTCCCAAGGTGGGTTTATTTTAGCACAGGAAGGGCAGGGTTTCGATCCAGACGGGATGTGAGTGGGGACAGAGCAGCAAACAGAGCAAACACACACACACACACACACACATGATGTGCAACCATGCACAAAAAGCACACACACAACAAACACAAACACTGTCTGGTCTCTGCAAGGACTGACTGGTCTGAGCATTGGTATTCACTGCCATCTCCCTCCCATTAGCCGGCTCTCTCAGCACACCCACTCACTACACTGTCCCTGAGGAATGGCGAATTATGCACAAGACAAAACACGTCCAGAGAAATAATTAGGGAAACCATGCCGAATAAATACTAACTAACCCTCGAAACAATTAATGGAATTTATCATTCTATGTGTCTCTCGAAGGCAGAATAGGAAGAGTATTGATATGAGCCTGGTTTTGGGCAAATATGTTGCCGGAGATGATGAAACTGTGAACCATAATTACATCTCTACAGCGCTTATTTTTCAGTATTTATCACACATGCAACAAAGAAAAGGAGGAAGTGATTAAACTTATAATTTGGTTTGGGACAATAACTACTGTGACATTTATACAGCAGATACACTGTAGATGAGCATGAGTCATCCACAGTTTGTAAAAAGTGTTAACTGTCCTTTAAATAAAAATAAAATGATTTGCCACTCCTTGCTGCTGAACATGTTTTCTCTTTAAGATCAATGAAAATGACTTTTCATTGTTCGAACTAGAAAATGGATTTGCATTTAGGCCTAACCTTGAAAATCTGGCCTGTTTGAAGAATTCAATTATGGAGTGTTAGATTTATTCATAGTTTTGAGCTGCTAAATTGGACTCGGAGCTAGAGAGGAGTGGAGATCGGGATGTCTCCACGCAAGGCTACAGACATCGCCCAAGGGCAAAATGCTGCAGCCTTAATCAGATCAAGTATGAGTTGCAGACTGGAAGTTACGCTCTTTCAGTGATAAAGATCGGGTTCTTCTTCCTCTGGGATTAAAATAGGAAAAAACTCAGTCAAAGATTGAACTCACACGCTCAAAACATGAAGAGGGTCAAAACTAGGAAAATACCAACAATGGTGGAGCGTTTTCTACGACAAGTTACCTTATGTTGTAACTTGACTTTGACTTTTTGCTTGAACATGTAGCATGTGAAAGCAGGCATGTCACTATGATGAAAACATCAGAAAGGCTGATGGAAACTTTCAGCCACCTCAAGGGGTTAACATTACTTGGCTGTACATATGATATGTCATTGCATCGTGTTGAAGTTGCTTCTTTTTCAGCAAGAAAGCAAACTGAATGCTATTGCTGTTCACCTATGTACAGCTGATTGACAGGGGGTTTCCTTCAGTGGAGGAGAGACAGATGCTTTAAAACTATTCAATTCAACAGCAAACAGTCAGAGTTACCAAGCAGCTGCTGTGTCTGTCACAATACGCAACAAAGATGAAGCCGTCTTGTCACATCTCATCTCGTTCAGCAGCCAAACAAATTGAGCGAGTACTCTGGATTGAAAGACCACATCTAACTCCCTCCATCTCTGTATGTCATTACCCCCCCTGTTCTCTCCTCTCCTCCTCCCACCTTCCTTGGAAATGTCAGGGAGAGAGCTTGTTTGCTGTCATTAGAGGGAGCGCCACCTTTAACCAGCCTCTCAGTCAGATGTCTCCTCAATACATTATTCATATCTGGCCTGACCCATGACAAACACGCAGCGGGGGGATTACTGACGCACCCAACAAGAGGTGTCATTTAAACGGGCTTCAATCAAAGCTCTGTACACCCTTTCCATGCGGATCATTTCATCATGTGCCAAACACAACAGTGGGAGGGGATCGTCTTGCATTGTGGAGGCCGCAGAGGGCCTGTTTCACAAGACAACTCTCAAGGTTGTTTTAATCCAATAAAAATGTTATTTTGTTTTTCTGCATTTTACACTTGGGGATTTTAGTCCACAGGAGACAATCATGAGCATAAAATTGCCTTTGCACTGCACTGTTTACAAACTAGGCTGGTGGTCTTCAGTGCATCACTTTCTGTTAAAGGTTAAATCCTTAGATGTTGAAAGGGGAACATGGCTTCATCGCTGATACACTTAGAGGAGGCTGTGCAATATCTCGTCATCTTCAGGATGCTCTGACACAAGATTTGTACATAAATTCATAGACAATTTATTCTAATGAGATTGGTGACTTTGTCTTTGCCCCTCTAATTCCCTCATCAAGATGAAATTATACTTTGTCCGATACTTAGGGTTATGGCCAAATACATTCCCTGCAGCTACAGCTCTACTGGGTGCTGATTACCAAGCATGCGTAAGTGTTGAATATGGTAGCCTAAACATTATACCTGCTAACTGCCACTGCGCACATGCTAATGTTAGCATTTTAGCTCAGCACAGCCTGGCTAGCAGGGCTGGAGTCTCTATGCTGTGTTTCACTGTCTTTTCCATTCAAAAATTACACTAATTGTCAAGTTGCAAACTCTGTAATTAAATATCAAACATTCAAACTCTGAAAGGCAACAACTCATACAAAATCAAATCCATCCATTAATTGCTTAACTGGTCTAATGGGCTGCTGCATTCACAGGAAAGAAAAAAAAACAAACAACAAAAACGTTTCACTTGAGCACATTTCCCTAAATGTGGAAGGATGATGCATTGTGGGAAGATAATCAGGCATTTAAAAACACTCCCCTCATCAGCCTAATGGCAATGCTTTAATTAAAATTCAAAGTTTTTACACTCTGAAACTACTTCACCACTAATCCAGTTTTGATGAAGCAGTGATGGATGATGCACAGGATTATTTGGCCCAAGAGAAGCCTACATCAATCATGAGAGACAAAAACTTTCACTAATTATTGCTGTTGAGAGGCTCTTGCTTTAGTGATCTTCAGTAATGGTCAGACTCTGAGGTGCACAGTCAATGTGTCAATCAAAGCTAGAGATAAAAAAAAGGGTTTTGTGTGAATGTAGTGTCGAGTCCTCACCCAGCCACAGCCATGTTAGGGCCGGTGGTATGCACTTGGCAGTTCTCCGGCTCCTGGAGCTAAGCCAGTGTCGAGTCTGAGAATGAGAGCCCTCTTTCTAATTTGACTTTCACTGGTGAGAATGCCCTTTCTCTCCAACACCTTTGCACTGGATGATCGCGTAGATTTACTACTCTGTAAAGTCTGTATCTCCATCATTGTGCAGCTTGGCCAGAGATTGTGCATGTGCCGTGACCTCCACTGAGCTGCCATTTTAAAACGCTCCCCTCTCTGTTCACTGTAATGAGGTGGACACTTATCTGTAAAAATGAGGCCTCCTGCAAGGGCAGCTCATGTAAATCTCTCTGACAGTAGCCAAGGTAAAGCTCAACAATGTCTTAAATGTTCAAGTGTTTTTTTGTGTGTTAAAATAAAGCTGAGGATATACATAAGAGTGTCTTCCTCAAATCCTGTCACTTTTCCAAACACACCTTTGTATGACTGATTTATGAGCTGGGAACTAAACAACATCTGCCTTGACTGTCTTGTTTGCTTTCTGACCAGTGAACAGACTGAGCCATTAGTGGGGGCCAATGTCATAGCACAGCACAGAGTCATGGACACATCAATAGTTCGAGGGAGGGCAGGTTGTATTCTGGCAGGAGGGAGTCCCAGGGGGGAAACACTGCGGGGGGTTAAAGCTTTCTCTCTGTCCGCATGCAGACTGCTCAGACTGAACTCAGTGTCCTCTTACATCACCCCCTTCATCTTCTGCAACTGAGGTATGTGTAACTACAGCTGAATATGGACAACATTAATAACACCACATACCATTGTTTACTGCTGTGATATATATAACTCATATACTGTATTTAAGTATAAGTGTGAGTGCAGTGCCTCAAATTGATGCTGATATCTCACCATGTGTTAGCAGACAAAAACAGATGTAGGATGGAACTCTAAATCTGTGAATAAAAATAAATAACATGTATTTTGGAAACATTTACCTGACTGTACAATGAACTGATGTTGGAAAATATGGAGTCAGACTTTTTCTTAAACCACTATAACCATGGTCTTTGTTTTTTATTTTTAATGAACCTTCCATCTTTTAATTTTGCCTAATTAATTTTAGATCTCACACTAATTTAATCAAGATAAAATTAATGGCTGATCATCTGAGGTATTTTTCAAGCAAATAAAAGTCACCTTTGACTTTTCACAACATTTTATGTCCCACCATCTTAAATCTGAGCATTTACTCGTGTTCCCATGTTTTACATTAAATTTTCTGGGTTAGCTTGACCTGTAATGACAAAGACTATTATTTGGAGAGCTCATCCAAACAATAGAGATGAATGAATTTCAGCCTTTCCGTTACAACAACGTACTGCAAAGCTATTCTCCCATTGACTTCTCATTCAGGCCACAAACAGTCATGGGAAAACTTGCTACTAACCAAATGTCAAACTGTCCATATAGCCTGTACTACAGTGGCCTTAAGGGCAAACTGCAACACACCAATACACTTCCATGACATGAGGTACGAATTCAAAGATGATGCAGATTCAAAAACAAAAAGGAAAATACAAAACAAAAATAACAATGGCAACACGTTTGTGTCTCCTAATGGAAGTGTTTTGGCCTCCGTAATATTTACTTGTTAATATGACCAGGGAACAAGAAAAGATCACATCCACAGCAAACCCATGAGCTCAAGCACTGCCCTCTTGTCACCCAGTGGGGAGGTAGGGAGGATTGAGGGCTCTGCCACTTCCACCCACAGAGCACTTCAACCTACAGTAAAGAGCACACGCAGCAGTGAGGCCCCCTGCTGAGGGGCCCGGTGCAGAGCTCGACATGACTGACACCCGAAGGAAGGAGAGTGGGCATCGTGTCAGGCCTCATCTCACTCACTGGTATGAAGATGGCAGGAGAGCAGCGTCCACGCCTTCACGCACACGCACACACATATCCCTGAGTCATCATCAGTGCAGACGAGAGCGGAGCATGACAGGCCCGAATACAAACTCTCCACAAAGAGATCACCCAGTTACAACAGCGAGTCTTGCCCCGCAGTAACGTCAGAGTGCTTTTACGTGGTGGGAAATTGATCAGCTCACGCGTAAACACAAGCAAACTGAACGGGACAAGGGCATGTCATTTCTGGCGAAGTCTAATCAGACAGCCATTAAAAAGTCATCAGGGTAATGACTGACACTGTGTCCTCTGTGTGCTCACCAGACCTTCCCCGCTGCTGACGCCAAACAACAGACAGGTTTAGTCCCAGAGATGCTGAGCCAGAGAGCTCTGATTCTGCAGTTGAAAAGTGTGGGATGGCTAAACACCAGGGGTGTTATCTGGTCAAGAACAGATACTGGGAAAGACCAGCTACGTCCCGCGACCAACAAACAAGCCACAAACACTGAAATCATAGTGTTGCATCTGGTTATTGATGGATTACTGAATGGATCTACTGACTACCTTTAGCCACAGCTTACTGTTGTACTGTCCGTTTACCATAGAGCCACTGTTGACATCAGTTATTGGAAAAGCAAATCAAATGACTACAAAGAGATGCAAAATGACATCAAACAAACAGACACAAGACAACCACAAAGAAATGTAACACCACTGAGATACAAATCTTGTAGTGTACAAAGAGAGGAAAAATATACAAAAACACAGCTTCAAAGAGATGCAAAGCAACCACCAAGAGACGCAAATAGACCGCAAAGAGACGAAATGACCATGTGGTGACACAAATCAGCTACGTGAAGATGTGAAATGACGACAAAGAGTGCAATCAGACCACAAATCACCATATCACAGCAACATCATTTGTAATTGTTATGTGTTTTTTTTTTTTTTTAGCCTTGGTGTCTTTTGCCAGTGTAAGAGGGGTGGGGGTCCTTTTACATGTCTGTGCCCAGTTTCCTGTAGTCTGATAATCCGTCCATGTGTCTGCTGAGAGATTTCTCCTCTGTCTGCAGTCTGCACTCCCTGCTTTTCTCTCTAAATCCAATCAGCACAGAGACCCAGCACTGACCTTGAGGTAGGAGTAGCATATACAGTAGCAGATACATGAGCACATCCACCCTCACTCTTGCACACCCTGAACTAAATGCCTGTGCGTGAATACCTGCATCATAATTATGAATTTGTGTCCACGTCAGTAAACAGGAAATGAAGAAATTTGATGTGCGTGATGACACTGCTGATGTCGAAGGATGAAAAGGAGGATTTGAATATGTGATACAACTCGCATTATCCTGTTTTCAAACATGTTGTTGCCTGCACAGAGAAGCCAGACTGGTGATAGCACAAGTGACAAGGTCTTGCTTTTAACACACCCCGCAGTGATCGTTTCAGCCCTATGATAAAAAATGCTAATAAAAATCAATGTTCAATGACTAAAGGGTGAGACACAGCGACAGATAGCAGCACACCCACTGCTGAGGTCACACACGGCACAGTCACATGCACAGCTAGATTTTAGTTTAATACTGACTGGGATGGCACTGTTTATCGGATAATAATGGTATTAGGGCTGATAGTTACACCTTGTGGTATTAGGATATGGGATTATATAATCCAGTAAGCAAGTGGTGCATGCAACGCAGAGTGCTGGAACATCAACTGTCATGAATCATCAAACAGCTGTACTGTGAAAACACTAGTTTGTCTTTAATACCATTTAAAAAAAAACAGCAAAAAATTATAATTCCTTCAGTGGACATGGCTAAATTATACCACTATTTATTCCCACCTCCTGAGTTGATGTGAACATGTCGTCAGGCAGTTGTTCATTTAAATATCTGCAGCAAAATTTGCATTAACTTGTAGTGTTTGCATCCAACTGATGAAGGTAAGTTCTCTTTTGGCTCAGTTTTTGGTCTCCACCAACTGAAGGGAAATATCCGGACCTTAAGTTGCTAAATACTTCACTATGTTCACCTGCTGTTCTCTCACTACGTCTGTCTGAACTGCAGTATGGAAGAGTTTTTTGCTACATATTATGATGTCACAGTAAAGTTGACCTTTGACCTCACTTTATCCTATTTATGTTAAATTGTGTATTAATTGGCACATGAATTTGTGATTTTTGGCCACACTGACTTGAGAGGTTGAACTGGCTGTGACCTTGACCTTTGACCTTAGCCTGTCAAAATCTAATCAATATTTGAATTTGAGTGAATGTTGTATTAACAAAATTGTGCTAAATGTGAAGACAGTTCTTCAGGCGTTTCAAGCATATTGTGTTCACAAGAATGGGACAGACAGACATATGTACGCATGGATGAATGTGCATACAACCCAAAAACACATTGCCTCTGGCCCTGGTTGTCACCGTTGCAGAAGCACAACAAGGTGAATGTTAATTGCAGGTTTGTGACGGAAAGGGAATATGGTTCCCTGCATGAAAATCAAATGAGCCACGCTCACATCACAGATCCATAGCCACAAACTCACATTATGATTTTCTACATTGATGCACAAATACTCCCTGTGTTGCCAAAGAACACTGGCATTGGACATAAATTGCACGGCAGGAAATGACCCTGCGCACACGCTGAGTCAGCAGTTCTTGACCTCTATGCTGTGGATTTAGTCCACTGTTTCTGAAATCTGTCACCGTTAAAACCCTCATCCATAAATTTAACTAGACTTTACCGAAGTGAAACACCAAATTACAGGAATATTGTTTTACTGAGGGAAATAGTCTGTTACTCAGTAATTAAAATTATCATTAGTTGTGTCCCTGGCCCTGAAGAATGTTTGTAAATGCAAAGGAGGTAAATGTCAAACTCTTTACAACTGAGCCCAACAACTTTAACTGCCTTAACACATGAGAACTGGATGAGATGTCAGGTAAAATGTACACTTGGATAATTTTAGATCTAGCAAAAGGCAAATCCTAAATTACTTTAAAATATGCTGCTGGTTCTTTCCGCCACTTTTGCTAATTATTTTATTCCCCTCAGCCTATTAAAACATTTAACTTTCTTAACCACAACATTCACTGCTGGCTGCAATTAATAAAGACAATATTATCAGCATTAGTGCTGCTCTAATCCTAGACATCCAATCTCCCCTCCACACTGCAGACTTTTCCCTGTCCTAATCTACCAGTTTGGACTTGCCCCAGCCTTGCCCTAGTGGAGCTACACCAGCTTTCACCATTAGATTTAAATACATTTCCATCTATATGTTAATGCAACCACAGGTGACAAGCCAATCTACAACTGATACGCGTTTACCCAAGCATGAAATTGGGATACACAAACAAAAATAAGGAGGAGAACACAGCTTGAGCAGCATCTTGCCGACGTACAGTACATTAAAATTTGACAGGGTGAGCAGGATTGCCTCGGCTGCATGATTTTGTAAAGTCCTTTCTACTGGGTTGTCCTTTGAGCAAACTGGGCAACTGTGTTTTATCAGTTTAGTGAAGCTGTGAAGTGTGTATGCATGCAAGCCTGTATGCGTGTTGGACAATCAGAAGTGATGTTGAAAGAAGACATCAACCACCGGTCGTCTGGAGTTGAGATGACGAGTGGTTGGATAATCAAAGGAGCTGCCTGGAGGCGGGTATAGCAGGGGGACCGACGATTGGGGGGGGGGGACAGCGATGAGGTTAGAGCGTTCGCACTGAAGCTCTGCCAGGAAGTTTGAGTCTGGGCCAATGAGCTCGGAGAGGAAGCGCTGAGTCAGGAAGCCTGGCCAAGAGAGGGGCCCGTGGTGCTGGCATCTCCTCCTCACGCACACACGTTACAACGCTTCACACACCACCGCTCTGCTGGAGTCATAACACACTGTTCCCAAGCCAGTGCCGTACACGCATGTGCGCAATTCTGCCGCACACACACACCTGCTGTGCACAGATTCATCAGTAAATACAGGGAGGGATGTGATGCCAAATACCTGTGGCACAATAGAGAGTGGAGGGTTGCACAAACACAGATATGTCTATTTGTAAAATGCAAACAAGAGTGTCAAAATAAAAGCCAGCAGAGTGAAGAAATCTCATAAATACATGACACAAGGGTGAAAGATGCACCTTTGAAGTGATCTATTAGAGACAAAAGATCATACTGATGTGCAGCAGCGAGCAGGTGCAGACATACCCGTGGGCTATTACACTGTGATATCTTCATTATCCCTTTCATAGTATGACACAAAGAGAGGAGAGGCTAACACAAGACTCTAGAGAGCTCCTTATCAGAGGAATCTCTCTGGTGTGGCAATACTCCTTCTGTGTGTGTGTGTTTGTGTGGAGGCAGTTGATATGTTTGATGAGAAGGTCAGAGAGGACGGAGATGAAAAGAGGTAGAGGAGGAGCATCGGCTTTCTATAGTCGCAACCAATCAATGAACAGCAGACAGATGTCGAAAATAAGCCTAAAGGAATAGTTTGATGAATTAGTTGACATGTTCATTCGCTCTCTGATGAAGAGTCAAACAAGAAGATGGACACCACTCTGATGTCTGTGCAGTAAATATGGAGACACACTGACAGTCCAGAAAAGGTTAGGGCAGCTTAGCTTAGCTAAACACAAACACGGTAAACAGCTAGCCTGGTTTTATGATGCGGTAAATCCACCTACTAGTAAGTCAATTTGGAGATGGGATGTAATTTGAGATATGATTTCCTGACTGGGAGCAGTAACTTCCTGGAGTCTCCACTGGTTGCCTGGCAACAACTCGTGGCCAAGAAATAGTCCAAAAACCACAAAAACATCCTGCAAAGTGGCAAATGGTTGTGTTTACTGTTTAGTTTTTGCACAAACTTAACAAATTAGATATAAACAACTTTACCAGAAGTGCTGGCTGATTTTATTGCCTTGTTGTTCTGCTGTCTGCCATCTTCAGGCTGAGCGAAGTCGATGCTAGCTGTAGCTTCATGTTTAGCAATACGATACAATACAACAGTTTTAATACAGTGTCCTGCACAACAAGGTGCCCAGCCCACACAGGCTTACAAGACACTCACGTAAGTCAAGTATAATAATATCCAAGATACATCCGAGATGCATGCCGTGGTATCAGACTATGTATAGGCTACAACTCTGCTAGAATTCAAATGTGTATTTCACAAAATATCTTGCTACTCCATTCAAAATAAATTTAAAAATATGTATAAATTTGAGGTCAAAGTGTTTATTTTTCAAAAGGATCTATAAATAATTTTTTGGGAGATTCATGCAAATCTAACACAGATAGGAGCTTAAAAATACAGGCCAATATCTAGATGTCACTCCAGTATAAAACCAAAATGTTAATCTGTGTGTGTATGAACAAATATTTGTGGTAACTATCAGATCAGGAATCTCTGCTCTCCTGCTTGTCTATTCTCTGGAAACAGCATGAAAACTCATTCCCATCTGCTTTAAAGCTCCTCTTAAGTCTCTCTCTGGCCTGAATTCAGCTAAAAGCTATAAGAACACTTTAGAAAGGCCTCCCGTTTAAAAAAAAAAAAAAAAAACTCTCTTAATATCTTCAAATGCTTGACAATGAAAGGCTAATAGAAATCTTCATATCAAGCTGCACAGAAAGAAAAGGCTGTTTGACCTCTTTGATAATGGAGTTCAAAGCCATTTTAAAAAATCTGCCATAGGGGTTAAATCAGAGTAACTGTTTTCCCCACATGAAAAGACGGTGATCGGTGATGCTGGCAGACACTGCTGGGAAACAGTAAAATTGTGGATTTATTTAAATAGTGAAAACAATCTAACTTACTTCAAATCAACATGCGCCATTTGAACCAACAACAACAAAAGAAACCTTACATAAGCCCAGCAAGTTTGACCTTGCTGTCTGCAGCCTTGTCCACTATTCTTTATCTCAGGGGCATAAATTAGCAACACCTACAGTACAGCCTGAGTTTCCAAGGAGAATGGCCTCCTACCAGGGGCCGAAGATGTCTGCTGAAGTTTGTTGCTGTGGCTCGGGAATGGCTGCACTTGTCACAAGGACTAAAGACAGTTTCCTTGCTTAGCACCCAGAGACAGTGAAGCCTCAAAGTCAAGGGTGGGCAGGAATGCCCTGAATAGGCAGTTACGTAAAACTCAGAGCTCCCTGTGAGGAGGACAGAGAAGGAGCTACTCAGGACCTCACAATGCTGACTGAAATTAAACAGTTTCAGGGAGACAAATGTACAGCATAAATATTTCTAGAGACCATGGAGCTGAGACAGATTTACATTTTCATAAATCCACCAATTTAAGAGGTAAACAAACAGTCTTTGCACTTAAATAAGGCCATCGGTGGATTACGAGACAACGGCCTCCCACCTGCGCAACAACATCAGCAACAGACACTGCTCTTTTTGTCTCCCTTTTTGGTAGTTCTGTGACTCTTTCAGGTCTTTTTGTGTCAAAACGTACTTATTTTCCGCCTCTCTAGTTGTTGCGTCTCTTTGTCTTTATCATTCTGTACTTATACGAAATGTGTGTGAGACTTATGCATCTCTGTGGTTGCTTCCCTCCAGTTTGTGACATTTTGTGTCAAGTCATATCCATTTTGTCGTGCTTTTGTATCTGTTACACCTGCATCATTTTTGTGTGTCTCTTTAGTCCGTCTTCGTCTCTCTCCTTGTGGTTGTTTTGCAGCTATTTGTAGTCAAACACAGTCACTCCATAAAGAGGCTCTGGTCCAGGTGCCTTCTGACCCCACAGGGCCATTCAGTAATCCATGAATAAGTGAGTTTATGGGATATAAACTGAAGCTATTGACAAAAACAAAATTAGCTAAGACTAATCCGCTTTTGATGTCAACTAAGTAGTTGCGGAAATTATCTGGGGCATGTTTACCAAAACAGTCAAAGGATACAGTACCTCTGATCAGCTGGCACATTTATCAAGCACAGTTTGCACTATGTTTATCACAGCTTACTCTCATGTGCTCACTAAAAAAAAAAAAAAAAAAAAAAAAAAAAAAGCAAATAGAAAAAAGAGGGAAACCAAAGCGAAAAACAAACCCTTTCACTCCCTCTCTGCTCCCACCAGAAGCCACCCAGCGAGCACCAGGGCTAACCCCGCTGACCTGACCCAGATATTAACCCAAGCCTCCAGATGTGAACGCGCGCTGGGATTACTCCACCACTGCATCAAGCTCCACATGCTTTCCTAATGAGGCATCCTAACATGACCCTGGAGACAGAGCTGACTGTCTGCCTCACTATCTGCCTCTATTCCCTTAACTCTATCGGTCTGTCTGCACAGAATCTTAATCTTATCTGTTGATGGAGGAATTAAACCTTTATGGAAATAATGTCAGACACCACAGGAGACATTGACCATAAGAAACTGACCTCATGCAACAAAAATTCAAACATTATGGAACAAAAAATATCATACCCAAAAAGTAAACCAGCATTTCTTCATATAAGCAGCTTCCCATCTTTTCATTTCAGCTCTACCTGTGTCACCTGTGATCAAGTTATTCAGACCTGAGGAGTGACATCTACTCCTCTATTGAACTACACTGAGTGGATTCTGTAATTTATGCATGAATGTCAAAGCCTGACAAACTTGCCCTGCACTGGATGTGTGTGGCTTAGAAGAAAAACAAAAAAAACAACAACAGGGGGCAGTTTAGTTTCACTCATCCTGTCTACATATGCACCAGTCACGACCTGAGGCTTTTGCAGAAGCGCCCTGATATGAAAGAATTTAACTCCTTCTCCGCATCAATGTAGCTATTGTAGCCATTGCATTCTTTCAGCAGCTTCAATTTCCAACTTGTGCCATGTCGGCAAGTTACAAACTTCACCGCGAAGGATACAAAGCACGAAATCCACCGGTGACAACCCGTGGTACAAACACATAACGAGGCACAAGTGTGGCAAGTTTGATCGGCCTGCTAAGTAGCTCAAATTTGCAAGAGATCAAATAGGGACAAAAAAAAAAAAATAAACAAAAATGCAGCGCTCCTCTGTAGCCTACCATTTTGATCCAGCGTTTCGAGGCTCAAAGGAGTCCAAGAATAACTCCTTTCGCACCAGTTTTCCCTTCGCCATGAAAATGACCGTTGGATTGTCACATTTCTTCAGTTTTTGCCTTATCCACAATCTTTTTCCCCCCGTGCTGCTGTAGCATTCAGACAGACAAAAATGCAGAGGCTGCTTTTGCAGAAGGAATTGGTGATTGGAGCTCGGGGATCATATGGGCTTTTTTGTCAGACGTTTTTAAAGGGACACGGTACTGTTTAACGTGGAGTTGCGAGACAGGCGCATTTCTTTGTACTCTTCTTTGGTTATTTTGGCACGGGCAGGGCGACTGGGAAGGATGCACGGTCCATATGGCGCAAACCCGGGTGCGCTTCCTCTCACCGTGCGCTCCTGCAACAGCGTGACGTCAGACGGGCGGACAGATGCGGAGGTCAGGGAGTTCATTTATTTCCCATGTTGCAGAACTTAAATTTTACAGTGGAAATAGAGCGAGAGCCACAGATCAACCCTGTCTCAACTTCTTCACGTCAAGATTCTTCACTGGAAACACCAACATTGTTGTTCATGCACATTGTATCGTTTGTTATAAGGAATTTAACCACAAAGGAGCACATGATGTGAACGGATCTAACTCACTCTTTCAAAATAAAACTACCTTTGTACCAGGGCTGGATTACATTTCTATAGGACCCCAGGGCCAAACTGAGATGTATGTCCTAATGACACATAGCAGGGTCCAGTTAACAGTTAGCAGCTGATTAGCTTAGCTTAGCATATATACCAGAAACAACTAGTCTTGTTCTGTGCAGAAGTAACAATGTCTGTCCACTGGCATCTTTAAGGCTCGTTCATTAACATGTCACATCTCTGTTTAATCATTGTATCTGAAAATACTGGCACCTAACCTTCAACAAACCACAGCATATTGTTCAGACACATATTTATAATATCTGTACATTTTTTAGGCTTAGACAGGCAAAGCTTAATGCTAAGCTATGCAAACCATCTCTTTGCTGTAGATTCATAGTAAACAGAGTGGCATCAATCTTTTCATCCACCTGAACAAGTGAATAAGTCTAGTTTTCATACTTTGAAGTAGAGCATGCACTCGGCTGCATCTCACAGCTCTATGAGTTTATCTGCTTGTTACCTTCTCAATTAACACTTTTTCTGTTTTATTTGACACCTTCAAACGTCTTGTTTCATCAAACAAGCCTTGCCTTGCCTTCACATAAAATTTTACAATTATATAAAACAAAGAAAAGCAGCAAAACTTGCATTTCAGACCTGAAACTAGCAAATGTTCAGGATTTCTGCTTGAAAAATTGCCTTCAATAAATCAATTATCAAAAATAGCATTAGTGATAGCTTATTCATTTTCTAATTAACAGTTTCATTTCTAATTGTCACACAGAAAACCTTGAGCATCCAGACACCCAGACAGTTTCAGGTCCTGAGGCAACTGCCCACTTTTCCCATTTGGTAATTCAGGTAGGGGCCTTTGGACCCGACTGCCATCACTCACAGCTCTGCTGACTGTATGGAGGAGAAGTCGATACACTCATAACAAGGTGGGGGAAAAATTGATCACAACCTGGAGGAGGTCTCATTTATCACTTCATGTCTGGGACTCAGCTGAGTCCACAACATGAGTGTGGAAACAGTCACTAAGGAAAGCTGCCAAACCGAGCACCAGACTGATGAAAATCTGAAAACATGTTTAGCATTTAGTGGGTTTTCAGTGTCTGGAAGTGTGAACAAAGTAATCATGTGGTTTAGATCGTACTAGCAGCTAAAAAAAAGTACACTATTTCATACCTAGTGCTGTTTAACATTTCAGACAAGGAGGAATTAACAATGAGATGTTTCCCCAAAAACTGTGTCAACAGCCTGATGATTTGAACATCAATTGGTTATGTAAAGTTTTTGCACATTAAAAGGCAAAAGTATTACATGATGTCTGGATGGAAGATGTTTAATTCCACACATAAACAGACTCTTGAATATGTAAACTTAAAATAAATGTTAGTAGAGGTCAGAAACAAAAGCCTTGTATAGAACCCTCAATGGAAGACAACATACATGAAAAACTTACTTTTCAGACCTTAAAACCTGAAAGTATATACTGTTACACAACAACATTATATGTACTTCATTATTAATAGGGTTTTATATTATCTTTTCAGTGCTCAGATCAGATGAGTTTTCCCAGCACAGTGTATTTTGGAGTAAACCTGTGTGCATGTTCTTACATTTCCACTCTTGCATGGTGGCATGATGGAGTATTACAAATCCAGATTTGATTTGTACTGAAAGCCATTCATAAAAAAAAGCAGGCCTGAACATGTACTGTACCTGTATGAACTCACTCCCATATAAAAATGATTCCAGCTCTGTGTCAACTGAATTTGATGCCTGATGCTTGGTCATTCACATGCAGCTCTCAGAAGTTCCCACATGAGAAAGGCAGGAACTCAAACAGCAGCAGCATTAATTGTGGGCAAATATTAGCAAGGAGAGAAGCAAATTTTCAATTAGTTCAGAATATGATTAATAATTCAATCTTCATTTTTTATACCGATGAAGTACCCTCATCAGGAGTGAAACTGTAGTCATGAACTAATCTGATTCCTTCAATTACATGACAAACAATAGAAAAACATACAGCTGACCCTTGGATCAGAAAACTGCAGTCACTTTTCCTTCTGTGTATAGATGGTGTTTGACATAAATAAAATACACACACCTTAATCTGCCAGGATAAAGCCATGAGCCTGCAGCTTACTGGATTGGTTTCACAGATACACACTCACATACACGCACAGTGCAGTTCTGAATTGAAGTGCAGATGGCGCCATTGTAGACACACATAAATACCCCTGAGTACATGTGGACATAAACAACTCTGCAGTATTAACTACTGACCATTGAGAGGTTTAAAATAAAACCAACAAACAAAAACAGAGTCACAGGATACAGTGGAATTTATTAAGTGTAAACATTCATAACTGCTTGAATAAAATCAAAGTCCGACAAACTCTAGTCTGAGTCATGTTTGAACATTCATAGTACAGTGATAAAACAGTTGGAACAAAGAGGAATTACAGCTCGAAATGGCTACAAAAAAAAAAAAAAAAGCATTTTTCATTCATTGAGGAAAACAATCCAGTCTTACTGACCCTGTACTTAAGGCATAACCTCAACCAATAACCACCAAACCCCTCAGTTACATCACAGCTGAAAGAGTTAGACACTTAACAATATATTTGCACACTTCAGTGTATAAAAGAAGTAGAAAAGGAATACACAAATATACAATAATATAAAATATTTACAACTTATTTGAATGTTATTGATAACAAGCCATATCATATATTTTACAGACAAAAATTCATCTCTGAGTGCCAGTTATTCTCAGCTGTTACAGTCCCTAAGTACAAAGATCGGCATTTGTATAAGTGGTTTTATTGATTTTAATTCAGCAACATTAATTTCTTCATAGACCATCATATCAGCTTATTATTAAACTACTAAACTAGAAACTCTCTTGGAGCTTTTGTTGCTGGTCTGTGATCGCCATTGTGTGTGCACAGTGTCCAGACTTCATGTTGGCCCACAGCAGAAGTGAAACCATCAGCCTGCCTGAAGCTCAGCTGTACCGACTGCTGCGGCTGTGGCTTCTGCACCTGGAAGAGCTGCGACTGGAGGAGCGGTATGACCTGAAGGGGACAATATCATAATTAAACATTAAGATTTACAGGCATGAAAGGGATGCATTCACCTAACAGCAGACTGAACCTGAAAAAAAGAGAGGGCAAAATGGCTGAACTGAGACCTGTCACATTGTCGATGTCTGTCAGGGTTCACCTGGGAGCAGAGTCTTACCGGGATCTACGGTCTGAGCTCCTGTAACTGTCACTTCGTCTGCGCCCTCGTCTCCTGCTCACACTGCGACTCCGGCTGGAATAGCTGTCATAGGAGTCTGACCTGCATTAACATGCAGCCACAAAACAAGAGTGTTATTGCTTTGGGAATATCTACATAATGGTGTGCAATTCACACAGATATGCTTGGTAGAGGCGTACGGTTCTGTAATGTTGATCATTAAGATCCATGTTGCAGAGATTGTCTATACACAGTAAAAATACATACACACATTGGGTTGAGGATTGGAATACAATGTATACGATAAGAGACTTATCACTAGAAGCCAGAGCGGAATAATTCAAAATTTATAGTTACAGCAAACAAAGAAATCACATATGATTGACCCTATGATGCTTAGAACGAGAAATTAACAGGAATCATAAACTGGTCATAAACTGATCATAGGACACAATGTCCTTCATGCACATCCTAACAACTTTGATAAGCTTATTGTATTTCGATCAATACAGATACAAATACATGCAGAAAACACACAAAGTGAATAAATGATATCCTTTCATGCTAGTCTGCCTCACCCCTGTTGCAGACCTTTTACAGTGATCTATTCAGGTTTCCCCCGGGATCAACTTATGGTATTAAATAGTTTTAAATACCACAAAGAATCTAATTTAATATTTGCTTCAAAAACATACCACCCAAAATACAGAAACATTATGGAAAATCAGCACAGATAATATGGCCTTTAATTAAATGAAAGATTAGTGAAATTCATACGACCTGGACCAGCATAAGAGGCACAGTTTATTCCTCGAGAAAATTAAATTTAACACTAAAGCCTTTTTTGATAAAACTGAATGCCGCAGAATATATAGCATGCATAATTGTGTTTAGAGAAGTGTTGTCAGTGACCGTTTAACTAGAAACTTTTCAAATTCATTGAGGCGGCTCACAGACCTGGATCTCCGACGGCGGTTATAGGAGCGACTTCTGGAATGACTTCTACTGTAGGTCCGACTGATGCCAGGAGAAATAAAACAAAAAGGAGTTTTAAAACAGATTTGAGGATTAATCGTGTTGAAATATAAAACAGAGAAATAAAATGGGCAATTTTATATACTTTTTTTTTTTTCAACATGGTGCAAATGTAAAATTTAGAGCAAGAGATGAAAACATCAGGAGCTCCAACTTTTCCTCTCTACATTTATGAACCTAAAAATACTTTAAAAATACTCATTAGTCACTGCAAGAGGAGCTTCTGCTTGTACCTGTGACTCCTGTAACTTCGGTATGTGCTGCTGCGGGAGCGTGACCGTCCTCTTCCTCGTCTCCTCCGACTCCTGCTCCGACTCCTAAAACATTCGCATTACAACCCATGTTTTCCCCAAGCTAGAACAAACGCTCTGTATCAAGGACATATACTAGATTTAATTATCCAAGAGGTCTCTCCAGCATTTAGAAATATTTACAGATGGTGCCCTCATGCTCTACATTTCCTCACAGCACCTTTTTTTTGACTGACCTGGATGAGTAGCTGGAGCTGCGGGATCTACTCCTGGACCTGCTGTAGGAGTGCGACCACCCTCTGGAGCGAGACCGGTGACTGGAAACAGAGCGAGACTTCCTGGAAACAGACCTGGACTTCTTCGGCGACCGCGTGCGAGACGTCACTCTGGTCTTTCCCACAGAAGGAGATCTTTCCTCACTGGAGCTCTCCTCGTTCCTCGGCCTTTGGTTGAGCCGTGCAGTCTTACGTACCTCATCGAACAGAGATCCTGGCCTGACCCGGCTTTTACTTTTTATCTCCATTCTTACTCCTTGTGTGTTTGGGTTCTGGTTCTCTTGAATTTGGATGTTTTTCGCAGTCACAGGGGGCACATTCACATTTTGTATCGCTAACATTCCCTTCAAAGGCCTCCATTTGAAATTGATTACAGTGCTGCTAGGTTTTCCACTGGCTGCTTCATCTTCTATTCCAGCAGTTGTTGTTGTGTAGGTTACAGTAGACTGCTCTTTGCTGTGAGGTAAATCATCATCTTTTCTTGACATATCTGAAGACTTTGAGGTAGATTTCAGAGTTAATTCAGAGTTATGTGCAACTGAAGATTGTTCAATTTCAGCATCATGCTCAGGCGTACAAATATCCATGTCATCCAGTGACCCCTGCTCTTTGACACCAGGGTGGTTAGCATTAGCATTGTTAGCATTACTCCTGTTGGATGACTGATGAGGTTCTGGTTTGGGGTTTTGTTAATACATTCTTTTGCCCTCTGTTGTGCCCTGTCTTCTTCTCTACTAGGGTATTTGTTCAATGATGAATTATCATTCCTACTGTCAGAAACAGGCCTCTCTTTGCCAACTCTACCAGGACTGTGTTTCTCCTTTTTGGATTCATCGTCATCTTCCTCCTCTCCAAACTCTAAAGGTGGTTGCCAGTGAAAAGTTTCTTTCAGCTTCTGATGTTTCCTCTTAGATCTCTTTCCTTTGTCCTTACTGTGATGGGAGCCAGTTTTGTTCTCACTTCTCCTCTTATGTTTATGTTTGCGTTTGGCTTTCTTCTTGCTCTTGTGCTTCTCTGGCTCCGTGGCTTTCCCAGGACTTCCCTCTGACGTGCTGGAGACAACAGCAACAGCAGCAGCAGCAGCAGCAGCAGCAGCAGCAGCGATCTTTTGTGCTAATTCAGTCACTGCCTCTGACGCCTTTCTGGAAGTTTCATCGTCCGATTCTGAGCTAGCCTCCCCTTCCTCTTTTTCAGATATGGCTAATGCTCTGGCTGTCATATTTTCAGAGTCGCTTTCTGAATTCCATCCAGTAACAGCTGACGACTTCTTATCACAAGACTCACTGGATGGAGCCGTTTGTTTCCGTTTTTTCAATGGTACACTGCTGTTGCTTTGGCTCATTTTATCACTGTCACTATCCCATTCAGACCTGCTATTAAATCTCTCTATTGGAACAGAGCTACAATGCCTTGTCTCTGGATCTTGTGAGATGCCTTTCTCTTTTATTTTCTCTGTGGAGTCACTTCTCCTAGAGACACTGATGTCAGGACTGTGCTCAATGCCTGTCTTGTTTTCTGATGTTGAATGAGCATCTTGACTACTGGTGAGGGAAATATACTTATCTAAATTTTTTATCCTCCTCAAAGAGGTGTAATACTCTTTCCATTCCTTGTCTAGTGAGTTCTTTTTGTTGTTACTTGTTTTTGGGGATTTTTCAGAGTCTGATCTGGTGTAAGAGGATGAGCTACTGTGATACTGATTAGGAGATCTTGACCTGGACCTACTGTAACTTCTACTCCGTGAACGACTGTATGATCGGCTGTAGGACTTGCTCCTGGAGGACCTGCTGCGTGAGCGTCCTGCAGGTTTGTTTTTGTCAATTTCAGCATTTCCTGGCAGAGACACTGCTGTAACTGAAGTCTGCGTTTTCTCTGTAACCCTATCAACTGCTTGTCCTGTGGAGGAGAGAGTACTGTGAGCTACTTTAGCTTTAATTTCCTGAATATGGATGTAGGAGGGCTTCCAAGGCTTTTGATCAGGCTTCCAGCGTGAGGGAGGAGGACTATCGCTCAGTGGGATCACAGGGACACTCTCAGGAGCAGGGACAGTAGGGAGTCTGGGGACAGGTGTGACTTTACTCTCAGGAATGTTATCAGTCATATGGATCATGGGGTCTGATTTCGTCTTGCCAGCTTTCCTCTTTCTTGGTGATCTAGATGAACTCCTCTTCCTGGATGAAGACACAGACCTGGATCTATACCGAGATCTCGATCTTGACCTGGATCTAGAATAGGACAAACATCTGGACAAGGACCGGCTTCTAGATCTAGTCAGGCTTCTAGATCTTGAATAAAACCTCCCTCGAGATCTGGACCGACTGGATGTGTAGGATCTAGAGTAGGACCGTGAGTCTCTGAACGATGAGGACCGCCTCCTCCGAGCTGACGAATGGCGATGACTTGAGGGGGAACGGGACAGAGAACGGGATCTTCGGGACTTTCTTCCTGAAGACACTGACCTTTCACCATCTGACAGGTAAGTCTGTTGAGGTTTGTTTTTGGAGCTCTTCTTCTTGCTATGTTTACGTTTTTTGGCTTTCTTCTTGTGCTTGGCTTTCTTCTTTTCTTTCTTCTGCTGGCGGCGTATGTTGGATCTCTCAGAGCTGTGGTCTGAAGAGTGATCTGCAGATCGGGACCATGCAGAATCACTCTTGTCATCCCATCTGCTTGAGGAATGGTCATTCAATCTGTTAAGTCAAAAGATGCATGAAGAAAAATAAAGAAAGATCATATCTAAAACTACTACAATAAAATGATAAGTCATACTTGTCTCCTTTGCTCCATCTCTCCATGCTTGGCGGCTGATAAACTTTGGTTCTCTTCATTTCTTCCTTCCAGTGAGGTGGCGTTTCACTGCTGCCACGTTCTTCCACAGATGCAGAGCGAGATTTGGATCTTGTGGGTGTGTGATATCTCTGAAAAGGAACATATAAGTACTAATATAAATACTTGCCAAAACTCTTCACATAAAGTTGATGCTTAAATATTCTTTACTTAAGAGATTCAGGTGTGATTATCTTGAAAATAATCTCAGAGTGCAGATTTATGAAGATTTGCACCGCTGAGATGAACAGGAGTGATTCCCAAACCAGAGGCTTTGCTATTTCTGAAAAGGTAAATTATCCAGCAATCCGTATTTATCTTGTGACATCCTGAGACATCCTGATCCCAGACAGTGCACTTGTGAACAGACAAATCTCAGGTCTTCGTTGAGGTGATCTTACCATTGTTCCTCTGCCTTTGATCTTCCGTCCAGACTTGGACACTGCTGGTTTCAGGTCAGTTGAAAGAGATGATTCTTCTTTCTCAACTCTGCAAAGATCACATTTCAATGTAAATACTTAAGTGTGTATGACAACAAATATCAGTGTATAAATGTAGTCCAACTGACATCTCTGTTTTGTTCTCTTGAGATGGCATGTCCCGGCGGAGCAGGAAGCGGTTCTCTGGCACTGGTGGGATTTCCTCTGGCCGGACTACGGGCTTCTCTCTCTTCCCACCCTGCTCCTTCTCTTCTTCCACTTCATTCTCTCCATCCAGTATCTGTCTTTCCACAGAGCTGTGGAATCATCATGACACAATGCAAAACAATGTTTTGTTATGCAAAGAACCAACGAGTCTCCCATGTCACTATCTAGTTCAAAGCAGTGCCGATGGAAGATGAAAAATATTACCTTTGCTTGAAAGGCGGAACATGAGTAGTCTTCTCCTTCTTTGATTCCTTTCTTTTCTTTTTGGACCTTTTACTCTTTGCGTGTCTCCTGTGCTTGCGAAGTTTGTGCTTTTCATCAGGTTCACTTTCAGATTCCACTGAAGAGAGCTGAGAGGACGAGTCATGGGAGTTGAAGGATGAATCTGCAGAATGGGAGGCTCTTTTCCTCTTGCCTTCAAGTACTAAAGTAAGAGATATAACAGCATGCATGTTATTTCATCAAAATCATTCAATGTATTTTAGCAAGACAACAGTAAAAAAGAAGGATGCATGAAAGTTCAAATGCCAGGAGTCATTTTCAGGGTGGCATGACTCTGCTACAACAAAGGCTTTGTTTGATTCTTCTCGGTATGTTGGAGGCAATGAAAGCAGGCCTGCCAGAGTCAGGTGGGCAGATGCCAACTGAACTCCACAGAGATCACCTCACTGATCCCCATTAAACAGAAGATCATGTTACACGCCCCATACTAATGCCACTGAGGGAGGGGGCGTTGGCATCCAAATGCCAACCTCGTACAGAATGAGCACAAAATATGACCCAGTTACAATCACAGGTAATGCATGTTGTTTCACACAGAAAATACAACAGGAGAGAATAAAAAAAGCATAAGCTTTCCTGTAGATCACTGGGTAAAGGATAACGTCTGTTTAAGCTGTTTTATTTACAATGATCAGAAATAGTCATATTCACCTGACATTACACTCTCAGTACACTGACTACCAAGCAATATGGACAACGTCTTGAAATAGAGACATTTCATACAGCAGAAGCTCAAAACTAAGTGGTTAAGTCTGATGATACATATTTTTACTCCTAGTTGATCAAACTAACTGTATTATAACTGTATTCAAAAAGCTAGCTACAGTTACAACAGCCCAACAAATATTAACTCTTGTTTGGGAATTGGTTGCTATAAAATACAATGACCACCTCACCCATTTTTAAGATTCATGGCTTCAGTAGGAACCAATGATTTTAACACTGAGCTGGAGACCTGACAGAGGGGGTCAGAAAATATTCAGGGGTGGTTCTTGGGTATGGCCCTTTGACACCAGGAAACATACAGGACAATGCCTGTGGCTTTACCCCTTCAGAATAAGGGAACTTACCATCATTCGCAGACTTGGTGATCAGCTGACCACAGTCCACCACTCTCACATCAGCGTAGGGTCTGCTGGCTGAATCTGTCTTAAGTCCCTCAATCTTCTTTATCACTTCGAAGCCAGAGATGACAAGACCAAAGACGACGTGGACACTGCATGGATGCAAAAAAATATCCATCTATTTCATACCTCTGTAACTAATGACATTTCCCAGAATAACAGAAGATCTTACCCATCGAGATGTGGCGCTGTCTTGGTTGTGCTGTTTGTGGAAAATCCACCAATCCAGTGAAGATCGGCCGAAGGCAGAAGTGGGGCCATAAAAAAAGGAGAAAATGGAGGAAAAGAATGAGAAAAAACAAGCAGCTACAACAACGCGTGGGTGCTACTGTACCATCTCAATGTGGTACAGAATTAAGGTCACCTTGTGTTCAATGATATTTGATTGCAAATCAATTTAAAGAATACTTTAAACTAAAACAGCCCAAAACAGGCTGGTATACACTCAAAAACATAATAATACCAAATCGTACAAACTGAGTGTATACAGCTCCTCCTTTGTGTTATTTTATTCATGGAGAACATTTCCAACTAATGGTGACAACCTGTTTTAGTGCTGAATAAATTCTACAAAGCCAGATAACATAAGTCAACTTAGAGAAAGTGTAAATACATATATAAAGTGGTGAATGATAAATACAGTCAGGAGAGAGAGAAACACAGCCTTGGAGACACATTACCTTGGAAGAGCAGGATGCTAGAGTTTCTGTAAATTTTACACAAAAACGGCAAGAGAAAAAATGTAACACATTTGTGGGTAAAAAAGAATGAATCCATGTTTCTCTTTGAACTCTAACTGCACACAGAGAGGGGATTGTTGACGGTCACACTCAATGTCAAGATCTACTCTACAGTCTCAAAATAGAAGGGACAGAAAGCAAAAAACAAAACTGCATTAAGAATGGCACTCAATTAAATGGTATGGTTATCTTAGTTACACAGGGAATCGTTTTACTGGATGCTCACATGAAAAACTGTGAACCGTTAGTGTCTTTCCCACGATTGGCCATCGACAACAGGAAGGCTCTGTCGTGTTTGAGTATGAAGTTCTCATCTGTTGGGAGCAGAGAAAAAGGGATCAAAGTCTCACTGTGTGTCCTCTGATTGATTTTGAGACATATTCAGGGACGTACAGGAAAAAAAAAACAACACAGCATTTTAATCCATCAGCCCTGATCATTACCTCCCCAATCAATCCTTCCATAAAGTCAGCTGTTTAACTGAAGTTTTCTTCGTGCCAAAGTCTACTTCTAGTGCTCCACTTGAATAAAAAAAAACCAAAACAACTGCTTTTACATAATTTACTCTATCAACAACATGCTACCAGAGGGAAACTGCTCAGACTGGAAGCCTCCACTTGCCTTTCTGCCACGCAATCTCACTTCTTATCAAGTTGTGTAACATTTTTGAGCATTAAAAAGATTCTCCGTGATGCTAGATTCAAGGAGGGCGAAGAACTCTACTAAATCAGTGCAGGAGAGAAGACAATCAACAGGAAACCAATATAAAAACCAAACACAAACTAAAAGTAAAACCAAATGCTTTTTAGAGATGTTTTCTGCTGCTCTGAGAGTGATTTAATGGACTAAAATATACACTAAACACATTTTAATATTCATCATGCACAGGAGATTTCAGTCAAGCACTGAAAAGACATCACCACTAGTAACAGAAAATTATTTAGATTTGTAAAACATGAAAATAATATGCCCGCTAATGTGTAAATCTAATCTGTGTCTATATAACACTATACACGTTCTTAAAGGTTAATTATTTCATGTCTACTGGGGCACCCCAAGTAGTCCTTGTATTGAGCATAGAAACTGTCCCTCTGTACCTGTCAAGCTGAGGATACTGTAGCTATAAATATCACACATGTAGCATAAAAATGTAATTTGAGCAGCCAGAGGCTTTTGGGGGGGGGGGGGGGGGGGTTAACAGGGGAGCTGTGTGGATGGCAAATCCTCCTGTGCAAATTTGCACCTGTGCCTTTGCAGAGATTAGCACCGTTTTTCTTTTTTTGTTTGTTTGCTGACTAAGGAAGGTGGTGGGGACAATGTTGACATGGTGTTACTGAGCTGTGTACATCTCTTACCTTCTCATTTTGCAAAAGACCACTCTATAAATAAAAGAATATGTTGAAAATTTTAGGCAGGAAGATTGTAGCTTTCAGTAAAGAGAATGCCTACTCTCCATGCTGATTTGATAAAGCCCACTACTGTAACTAAATAAAGACAGCACTATACAATGGAAAAGTGAAGGTCAACAGAGTCATACATAGGACAATTCACAAGACACCTGTTTATGACAATAGGCACATGCAGTGTTAATTCTCATGCAAAAGTATTAAAGTATTTATAAGTACATTTATGATATATCAGCACGTAGACATGCTCATTAGTTAACGCTATTACCTTCAAAGTAGCCACCATATATGGACTCTCCTCCTCTTCCATTTCCTGCAGAGATGAAAACAGTACAATAATTGAACACTTAGCTGTTAGTCAGACTAATGCGCACACACTTAACCTAAAAGTACATAAAAGTGCTGTTTCATAAGCATTTTGGACAAAGTTTGAGAAGTGGTTTGTATGCTTTCCATCTGAGAAGAGTTTTATAATAATTGTGTGCTTTAAGTGGCCCCCACATGCATTAGTATGCTGGGTGTGGCTCTTAACACTTGAAAATATGTGCATCTTAACAATCTCTTGTACTAATCTAAGTATTCTCTCTCAGTTGAGAACTTTTTAATCTAATATCCTCATTTTAAGAATTCCTGGTGTGTTGAAAATTTGTTATAATTGTTTTCCTCCTCTTTGAGATAAATATCAAATCACTAACTTCAATGAGATTGACAAACACACACTTAAAAAGTAAATGAGATTATACATTAGGCATTACCTTCGGTGAAGTCGCCCCCCTGGATCATGAAGTTCTTTACAACTCTGTGAAAAGTGGAGCCTTTGTAGCACAGCTTTTTCCCTGTGATTTTGCCTGTTCCCCTTTCACCTGCAAATACATGTGTGTTAACTGAATCTAGTGAAGTTGGACAGGGCTGTTGATCCCCTCCAAACTACTTTGCATATACCAGATGCCTTGAGGTGTAAAGAAATGTTGGTCTTGAACGCGGCTGCATCAGGTTCCTCCTTAGCAAGAAAGTGAAACCACAGCTGAGGCCGCGCTGTTTCAATAAACTGGATACTTTTGTTCAGGCATCTTGTTAATTCTCCAGTGTAGGACTGTGTGATTCATTAAGAAACCCTCCATTGGAGTAATACTGACTTGGGACACAATAGTGGCTCAAAGCTATTACCCCGTGGATTACCCTCTCCACTGGGGTAAAAGGAGACGTGAACGTGAAAGCAGAGGTTTCATTAGATGTGATGATGTGTATGAGGTTGGTCTCAGCAGACAGAGAGCTGGCTGTTCATATCAGCAGCTTGTGTTGCTATTCTTCTAGTATTTTTGCTTCATTGGCTTCAGCATTGTTCCAAGGGTTTGGTTTCTTCTGGAGTTAGCTGACCCCCCCCCTCACACCCCTTAATAGGACACTGTAGAGACTTTGAGAGAGTCAGAACTATCAGCCCAGCTAACTCATGTATATTGTTGTGATACGTTCTGTGTGTATTTGTGCGTTCGTTCAGGTCAAAGAAACAGACTAACCAGCCATCTCCCATGTCTGTCCTTGCCAGCATCACATTCCCGTCTGCAAGGTGGGGTGAAAAATGAGAAGGAGGATCGATCTGCCGTCTGTTTGCAGATTTATGGTCATCTCTAGGCAGACCGTCGCTACTACAGTATACTGCGTTTGGCTCACTGGGATGAAATATCCAGGGAGACAGACCAGGATCCCTCTGCCCATCCAGTAACTCCATCTGTCACTGGATCGTTTACACTGCAGCCATACCTCCTTGCCTGATGGTATTTAATGACCCAAGGGTTGTGAAATGTGGTGCTATGGTTCTTATTTTTCCATTTCATTTTAACTTGATCAACTTAAGGAACACACAGGAAGGATGGTATTTGAGTCAAACACGTCTTCGACTGAACATTACTCACCAGTGCACAGACACAGAAAGTTCTTGCTTGTCTTCGGACACATATCTGAGAAAAGCTGGAAGACTATGCGCCCAACTGCAAGACACAGAAGAAACAAGTTAGCAGAAGAATTATTTCTGCTTGCAGCTATGGAAAATTACAAATGTTGAATAAATGTTACAAAAAACACAATTAACAAAAAGCTTTAATAGGCCAAGGATACACTTAAGTAGGCCAAATAGGACGATGCTGTGCACTTTTAATTGGCTTCCAACTAAGAATTACAAGGATCCTGTGGCAAAACCCAGACGTTATAGAAAGTTTCTTGTAGCTACAGGCAAATCTAGACTTTAATGGAGCCATTCAGCACAACAAGCTAGTGTGCAAGTATCCAACTATCATTTTATATGACCATATGAATACCAATCAAAAGCTTCTAGGCTTAACGAAAACACTACACACAAAGTCTCAGCATTTTTATTGATAGCATCAGTTCAAAGTTATAATCTACTAAAGTGAACTAGATGACTAACTGACTCTTATATCTATAGACTGACTTGAAAAATTTCTTACCTGGCTCCCGGTTGAGCTCGACATCAAAGTAGCACTGAGGGCGGTCTTTCACCCCCATTGTGATCAAAGTCTGGGTGACCTAAAATGTAGAAAGAGTACAAACAGCTAAGCAGGGAAAGTAACAAGGTCTTAGTCTCTGAAAGAAGCAGTTAGCGCTCCATTTGGGTTCTCGTTTTATCCGTTAGTTTAAGCCTAGAAAGTACAGTATACTGAGGAAAGCATGTTGGAAAACAATGTAGAGAGACTAAAAGAGGAGAGGATACAAACAGAAATGGGAGGAGAGAGAACAATGTGAGAGAGAGAGAGAGAGAGAGCGGCCTATGAAGAAATGTACGAACGATGCAAATCCAAGCAGAGCACAACACAGCCTCCTCACTTTACATTTTTTTTAACTCTTGCTTCCACTGTCACTGCCACAGACTCAAGTGGCAGTATAAAACTGAAAATGGAAAGAAATTGCACAGACGATGGGCCATGAATATACGATCAGGTAGAGTCTGCACATGTGTACAATTTTTATAATTCTTGATACTCGCTTTAAATTTTGTGTAAAAGTAGAAGCAGTTTTCTGTGGATCAAGAAGTTCTCTCACCCCACAACCTACATCCAAGCTGAAACTGAGACATTTTGGTTTGAACATGCCGAACAAGATTTTCATTATGTGGATGACAAGGAGCCACTAAAACATGTTTATAAAACCCTGCCTCAACTTGCTCTGTGTCTCTGTGTCTGTGTTCTTCTGTTGTTGAGTAGAGAAACCGAACAACACAACGTCTTTAGTCTGAGCACAGAAACTGTCATTAACATCTTTAATTATATCCACAAAACATTTTGTCTGAGAACAGTTTGTGTGGGTGAATCACATGCTGACTGGTCAAACACAGCTTTGTTGGTAATGAAAAAGCCTGAAGACTGAGAAAGTGGAGCATCTCATAATACGTTATCAGCAGTGCCTGGAATTACTAAATTGTCAATTATTTACACAAACCCTGTGTTGCTGTGCCGACATGTAACAATTACCAACTCACATGATGTGCTCGGTCGGTGTTGCAGGGAAATGTTTTGCATATGCACACAGTAGTCTGACAAGTGAAATATGCAGAAGGCATACCTGGATTATAGGGGCCACAGAGAGCAGCAAACCATAACAGGAAATATGTAACTTTCACTTCACTGACCCAAACAAAACATGCTCTAGAAATATACCACAAAAGAGCAGATTCTGAGGAGGTATCATAAGTGTGCAAGGAACACATTTCTGCAACCTAATCTGGCAACAGCTGCATGTGTGCATCTGCTATGGTATCTCCCTGTCTTGTCAAATGATACAGTTAAACTTCTGTGAATATCTGTTTGTGCAGCAGAAGGTCTGTAAAGGACAAACTCCACAGCTGAGGAATATGTTAAGACTTGGAGTGTGATTCAAAAGTGTTTTGGCTTATTTATTGAGTGTTAAGCCAACATATACTATTTAATTAATCACATTACACTTGATAATTTCCAGTTATTTTACATTTGTGGAGGTGTGGTGTCTGAACTGGTTTAAAGTACAATAGCTGCAGCAATAGCGTCGACCTCACTAACTCTTATTATATAATTATTGATAATAGACAAAAGAAATGAGAGTGTGGCTGCACTGGTCTCTGTAGTTGACATTTAAAAACTGGAGGTGATAATACTGGGTGTTTTTTTGTTTGTTTGTTTGTTTTTAGCGACCATTGTTCAACCCAGACACGGGAATGCATTGTATTTATAGCCGGGCTCATATCACGTTGCACAGCCTGGCTGTATGAACTTTGATGTTCTGGGATTGACATTGTCACTTTGTAAAAACCTTCCCTCTAACAATAAACACCTTCATCTTTAGGAGAACCAACAAAAAAACAACAACTGTACTGTACTAGGAGCCAAATGTCATGCGACTCATGCAAACCAAACCAGCTCAAAAGCCTGGTGAATAAATTAAACGCAATCACAATGTAAATGCAATGAACCAGCAATATTATCAATTCACACAAGGGACTGCGCGATATTTATTGGAGCAAGAATAAATAAAATCACGACATGCATGATGTTGGCTACATGTCACTGTGGCACACACTTTAATCGTGTTTAGTCTAAATTAAATCGGACATAACTGTAAGGTCAAGCCAGGCCGAGAGAGTAAACGACAAAGGGAAACATCCACTTGCTATTCAGCTAATGATGGTTACGTTAACGCTTCCAAAATGGTTGTGCTAACGGCTGCTAGCTAGCTACAGTTAGCTCTCTTCCGTTAGATTTCTTTCAGTGGCCATGGAAATTAACGACAAAATTAACGACATGAATTACACTACAGGCAATCCAAAGATGTAAGTAACATAACTAACCTCTGTGCAGTAGCTAGCTGGCCAGTGTGCTAGTCACTGACGGTCATCAGGTATGAGCTAACTTCACTTTTAGGCGAAGGAGGTTGATGCGCTGCAGCATATAAATTCCGGCTGGATGCCGGTAGTTTTGTCCCTCCCTAGTACCCGTAGAAGATTTGTTGTGGTTTTGTTGTATCAGGAAACAGATTTCAAGTTAGCTCGTTGGCTATTTTCAATGATTTGCTGCGTAAACGCGATAAAACGTTATTCGGGTTCTCCATATCAATCGCCGGTAATAGAAAGTAAGCGACTGCGCTGCTCACGTGTATCGGAAGTTGGGTTGGCTGCCTAATGGTGGTGTTTGTTTGATATCATGCTATAGTCAGCTAGCCTCCAGTAGCTAAGTAACAAGGTGCAGCATGAAACCCATGATAATGAGGTAAGGTGCAAGAAAGTGTCACTGTCCGCACCTCATGTACTTCACCCGAAAACTGACATATTCCCAAGTTGATTCAACACTCAGGACCGCACGATTTTTATATCTACGCAGTTAAATTTACACGCTCTGAAATGTATCCTAGCTAAAACAAATGCAGTCTGAAACAATAACATACAGCTGCTGCAACAGTCTTTCTTTCATGACAACAGTGAGGGATTGATTTTCCTTCCTCGTCCACTTTGGATGTTGTAGTGGTGTTGCTGAAGTTTAATTACACCGCAAGTAGTTTATAAAAATGAAAAAAAGGTGTCAAAACGTGTAAAATGAGCTATTATATCTTCTATGAAGGCACCTTGTGTATCAGAGCTGTTATATTAGTTTCAGCCTGGTGAACCTAATTTGGGGAGTTTATTTTAATTAAAAAACAGGTCAGAAATTCTCTGTTGATAAACCCTACAGTGCATAAAATCATGTAGATTTTCATTTTTCATTGCATTTAACATACATTGTTAGAGTGAAGTCACCAAAAGGCTAAATACAAAATCATCAGTACTTGCTATTCACTTCTGTCTTGTGTGGTAGTAAACAGAAAATCTTGGTGGTGACACAAGGCATTATAAAATGTTAGTTTCAGCTTTAGAGCCACACAATGGGCATTCTTCATAATTTTATAGACAATCTATGGACAAAAAATAATCAATTTTTGTAGAAACAACTGTCACAACTGTTGAAAATAATCCAGTTGTTGTACCCCTGATTTAATAATAATCCTTCTGATCTGATCTTGTTCTCTAACCCATGCAGGCAGTGTGTTCTTCATGGACCTAGTGGATCATGTCTCTGATCCTCTTCGCCTTTGTGGTTCGGGTCAGGGATGGACTCCCTCTGTCAGCTTCCACTGACTTTGAACACAACCGAGAGCTCCAGGAGAGGAAACAGCAGCTCAGGGCCATCAGCAAGGCCCTGGCCTGCTTTCCCGACAGAGGGACTGTCAAGGGCAAGGAGCTCAACATATAGTAAGGATTCAGTAATCAAACCCACAGCATACTGTTTCACTGGTGCTTTCTGTGGCTGAGCAAAGACAGAGTACATATCCAAAACAAAATACAGACAGAATGTTGTCCAGTCGATCGCAGGGATATCCATGTCATGCTGTGTCAGCCTGTTTGTTTACTAAACACCTTTTCTCCTCTCGACTGTTAAGCTTCATCTCCTCAGAGGGTGTATCCTACATGACCGTGTGCCACTGCAGCCTCCCTGTTGCTAAGGCCTTCTGCTTCCTGGAAGATCTGCGCTGGGAGTTCACAGCATGCTTCAATAGCACTGTCGTTGCCTTGGCAGCTAGGCCATATCCATTTTTGGAATTTGGTGAGTGAGAAGAGAAATAATGTCACATATATTTACTGTTGATTGCAAGAAATTTTGTTCTGAATTTAAACATGACATGCTAAATGACAATCAGTGCTCCTGTGTTTTGGTACCCGAGTTTAAGTTTTCATTGAAATACGTTGTTTAACACAAATCTGTTACCCTTGCTGTGAATTGACAGACAGCACCATTCAGAAGCTGAAGCAGCAGTACAACCAGAGCGGTGGTCCGGCCCTGGAGGTCACACTGGCAGAGGTCCAGGAAGATCTGAGGATCCATCCACTACAAGTAATTAACTTGGATGAAGTGCAGCTCACCAATGGCATCGCAAATGGACATGTGGAGCAAGGTTCTGGACCTGGTAAGAGTTATACACATCAGTAATATTACTGCCTATCATATCACTATAAAATGTATTTACTGGTAATCCACAAATTACTTTATTATATTATTTTACACTATTTATATGGTCACTTTCTTTTGTTTAACAGGTCAAAATGTAAGACTCGAACCAGTGACAGCACCAGGCATCCTCTCTCTGGTCCTAAATATTATGTGTGCTTCTCTGAATGTAATCCGTGGTGTGCATCTGATAGAGTACACATTCCAGGTATGGAGGTGCTCGGATGTTTCTCAAAAATACTTTAAATTAATAACTGCTGAATAGCTTAGCAGCATGTCAATGTGCCGTAACTTGCTAGGATTTACAAAAATATGTATGTGGAAGACATAAATGCTTACATTATGGCTAGATGTTAATTACAGATATGTTGAGCTGGCTGAACTGGCTGCTGCACATTAGCATTTTGCAGTGGCAGCAAAAGGTGGTTACATAGAAAATAATAACATTTGAGCAAAACTGCACAGATTATTGCTCTTGTGTAAATTTAGTTCAGAAGAACTTTGAAATATTTTTTAAGGTTGAGTGAACTTCTCTCTTTTTGTGCCTTTACCCAGGATGACTATGAAGGTATATGGAACGTTGTGGCATTTCTCCTGGCGTTTGTCAGCTGTGTGTTGCAGGTAAATGTAGTTCACATTTTCACAATACAACTGTTTTTTTTCCACCAGCATTATCTGTTGTCCTTGGAATCTGTGCAGCATTGACCTTGTAAATGAACTCCCTGTGTCCACAGTGCCACCTCTACCTGTTCCACTCCTCCCTGAAGAAACTGAAGTCCTTCACTCTGTTGAGCGTGATTGTGCTATGCAACTTATACCTGCTCGGCTTGAGGAATGTGTGGCAGCTGATTTTCCACATTTGTGTCGCCTCCCTCTCCACCGTCCTCATCCTCAACCGCAAACTCCAAGACAGAACTAATGACTGTGGCGTCTGAGGAGCAAGGGACACTTTATTGCGTTGCACCTCTCCAACCCATTCGTGTCACCAGTTTCCAGCAATGGTGAGAAAAATAAGGACACAAAAAAGATGTGGAGGTGTCCTGCCCTTTAACAAAAACATTTTTGTGTCATTACTGAGAATTACTTGTGCATTTGCACTTTGTGTCATTGTTTTCAAGACTGTACCAACTATCCAGTGAAACATCGTTCTTTCTGGAACCTTAAAAATATCTGATTAACAGTGAACTAACACCTTAAACTGGAAGGAGATTTTGTTTGTGGAACAAAAATGATGATTAGTTTCGTCAAACCCGTCTTATTTCAAAAGCTTTTAAAGAAGACAAGTTTTTGTTTCTTTAGTCAGAGTTGTTGACCAAAGTTTTTAAAAATAGAAACAACAATGTTGTTGAAGCTGGTTTTGCGTGCTATTTTGGGATCAAGATGCATTTCTGCCTGCACTCAGCTGAGTATTATTTTTGCTACCACAGACTATTGGTTATCTGTGCGTAATCAGTTTACAAAGCTAGCTGACAGTTTGTGATAGTGACAGACATTAGATTTAATTATACTTTGAAAATTGGCACAGAGGGTGATCAGAGGACCATTGAGCTGTCCATCTTGTATTGGTGGCAGTGTGATAGATAAACTATTTAGTGTAGTTTGATTAACGATCACTGAAATTCAATGAAAGGGAAATGCAGCTATTATTTGCTTTCGATTATTTGATCATAGGGCAAAAAACCCAATTCAAAGGTGTAAATGTTAATCTGTGGGTTGCTTCTTGCCTTACTGTGTGACGATGCAAATATTGCTTTTTATTATTTAATTGTATCATCTGATTTACAGATTCACCGGCAAGTGCTCAGCAAATTCAAATGTAAGGGCTCCATTAAGAGAAGAAATTACATTTTACATGACATTACTTGGGCATATTATCCTTTAAACTCACACCAGTTTTTGGATTCAAGGAGAACTGTGTCACATAATCTCCTATTTAAATCATTTTTGTATGATCAGAAAAAATTTTGATCTTTTAGTTGCGTGTTTTTTCTACTGATCTCGGCATTGTTTAAAATGTTTACTGCGGGTATAAAAGCACTGATTTGGTAGGTAAAATAGTAATGACATGTTGGCAAAGTGACTGCACTATTAGTTTTAGATTCTTTTTTTGGCAGTTGTTGAATGTGTCACATATCGGGTTTAGCTGAGATGATATTTATGGCCTAATTTCTGTTTACGTTGTTGATTTTTTTGCTCACTGCTCCGTATGTGTAGTGCCCAAATTGTGCTAAACAGAAATAATGTGGTTATAATTTAAGTTTCAATATAGAACACATGACTGTAGCACTGCAAAATAAATAGGCTTAGTTTAAGTCTCCTTTGGTGTATTGAGCTTCTTAGATGTTCATATTCACTTTTTAATAGCTAAACAGCTGCACTTGGTGTCCGTTAAGAAAGGGAAATAAATTATTATGGTGTTTCTCAAACAGGTAGTGTCGCATCTGAAGTGGAACTGTAAAATCTTTTGTCTTCATTGAGCTGTTCCCTCGTTTTATCTGGAAAATCAGAGGGAAATTTTAAGGAAAACAAAAAAAATTGTAAATATCATCCGACAATCCAAACGTCCTTCACAATAAAAGTTTAGAGAAGCCACTTTTAGCTCGTAGCTTACAAAGTTTATAAAGTGTAAGAGAGCTCATATGTTTTCAGTGGAAGTGTAAGTATAAAATGTAGTGCAGCTGCAGTTTACACCAATGAGCCTGCTGTAATATTTTTGATACAAATAGGTTTTACTCATCATTTTCACTGCAACTGCACTGTTGACCAAATTAAAAAAAGACAAAGAAACGCTGCCAGAGTTTCAAGGATGTAGAATTAAATAAACATTTTTAATACTCACTAACAATGAAGTTTAACTATGTTTGATATGAAGATTTTCAATCATGCAATAGAAATGCACTGTACAAAAAAAATGAAGTTTAATTATGTGAAGTATGAAGGTTTTCAGTCGTACAGTAGAAATGCACTGTACAACTGAAACATGCGAGAGCCGTATCTTTTTCTTTTTGGCATCAAGTCTTAAATCTGAACTGAAAACAGTTTGTAAAGTTGAAAATGATAAAGCTTCTAGGACAGTTTCTCTTGTTTAATATAAAACATTTGAAAGTTATTTGTTCTGATTCATATCATATCAGGTTGATTCAGTGGGGAGCATGTGTACAATGATGGGTAGTAATGTTGTCGTTCATTGTAACTGCCAAATGCACTGGTGATTACAGGGCTTCATTTTTTCCTGGCGTGATAAAACTGACATTACACTAATAAACAATGTCTTTTTCCATCTGTGAATATTTAATTTTTGTGTGCACATAATCAACAATGTGATGTAATAAGAAATATTTTATTACATTGACTATTTGACTCGTTTGCTCCTGAAAGAGAAAATGACTTTACAAACACCATAATGTAAATTTATTGATGTATTTTTTCAATATTACACTAGATGGCGCTCTGTCACCACTACTCCTGATGTTCCTTTTAGAGTGTGTTGCCTTTAACAGGTATTGTTACCTGTTGAGTTAAATATGATTACAGCTCACAACATCGATCAAACTAAGCTATCAATCGTCTGCAGCAAACTTGCATTGGGCCAAATCAATCATATGGGTGAAATCTCACTTGTGTAACGTTAAAGAAAAAAAGGTCAGGATAAGATTCACAGGATATTGAATTATTTTATTAGATGACACATTTAGCAACTGAGAAAACAGACCAGTTGTTCTTCCAGAACTGCTGACCCTGATTTACTTGGACCACACTGAGGTTTGAGTACAGTTTGAGTAATAATTCTTCTTCATCATCCACACTGCTCCGAGACAGATCTTTTTACAGAAATTATCAGTTTAAGTTTATTTACAAGCGCTGTTTTTTTCCACAAGCCTTGTATTTTGAAGAAGGGTATTAAAAGCAGATGTGTGTTTCATGTGGCTCTCTGTAGGTAAATGAAATCTACATCAAAAGACTGATTTGGGCTTTGAAAGTTACAATCAACAGAGAAGCTTTTCACTTTTGGTTTGATGATGATTTCCAAAGTGATCAGTTAGGTGACAAAGTGTTATACGCAGCAGATCCCCATGATGGGTTTATCTTGTTTATTTTCAGATTCTTAAGGATTTAATTAAATCAGCTTTTTGCTTTTAACCACAACTTTTGTACATTTGCTCCACTCCTCATTCAGGTATCACTACAAGGGTCTGTAGTGATACCTGATAGAAATCCTGTCTTAATGTTTCTATACACTGGGATTCAGGCTTTCAACCAAAACCCATATCACTGATTGCAGGTTTCACTAATGTCACAAATAAGCCTTGGTTTTATAGCAGGGAACATCTGTAAAGACCTCCCATGTAACTGACTCACTGTTTTGTTAGCAACTTTCACTTTTTTTTGGCACTAGTTTACAGACATTGACATAGTTAGGTCATTAGCTGTAGAGCATGGCAGAGTGTTTATCAGCAGTCTCAGAGGGAAATTTGAGGTTGCAACATCGAGACAAATGAAACTTGCCCCTCCGAGCTCACAGTGGCATCGTAAATCCGCAGTGCCATCAGTCGTGCTACAATGAATCAAAATTAAATGATCAGCTTCAGATGTGGTCCTCATTTGCAGGGATTAACCTCTTTTATCCTAATTGGCAGAAGCTCCCACTGTTGAGAAGCTGCCCTCTCTCCCTCAGCAAATAGGCTTAACAGCATGGGTGGTCCTACTGAAATGTTTATAACTCACATTTCTTTTGCTCACATACAAGCACTCTGCTCCTACATGTTCACAGAACAGCAGCACTGTTGTTTTTCATAAATATTTGCCTTGTCAGCTCCAGGTAATTAATTACACAGTAAATGACTTTGACAGATGGTTTAACCCAGCATCTGCAACCATTTCAATCCCCAGTGTATTATAGAAGTGGTGGGATTTAATTTATTTATTACTGTCAAATATGATGTTATTGCACACACATTTCCCATCTTGGTGTTATTTGTTGTCGCTAACTGACATGGTGCTGGCGGGCAGTAACTCTGCATCCCTGTCTGTGAAATGTCTGACAACAGCTGATCTGTGCTGGAGTCACAAAATGAAGTCTTCCGAAAATAATGTATAGGCTTATATTAAGCTAACTTTCATGGATACATGTGGCTGAAATAGCATTAAGTAAATGTTCAAAAGGTTAGGTAGTTAGTGGTAAGACAAATAGCTGTATATGCTCTCTCACTATATATATAAGAAAACATCTGGAACATGCATTCATCTCCAAGCTTTGGGGACATGTCTGAGAGCATAAACCCAACAAAACAACCTTACTGGTCAGACCTCTTCTCTGATATTTCAGTGTGATGGCAGAGTCTCCTGGAGTACTCTCTAGGACTGAAATTACTCTGAGCTGTGGTAGATTTGATCAGGGTGAGTCACTCTGGCATCCACTCATCTATTTAATCTTTGTCTCAGGTTCAGTGCCCGTGCCACATGCTGGTGGGCGACTCTTTAGCCTTTTCCATTAATTTCAAATGTATCATTCATTTCCCTTTCTGGGTGCCCTCAGTGTAGCAGTCTCTCTGTGGAGGTCTCCAATATCAGATGTTAGGAATTAGATTGGTTTTTCCCCTCTGCTTTAATTACAGATGTCTCAGAAAATTAATGCGGATGGTAAGTGGACAGAGAACTTTTATATATATATATATATATATATATATATATATATATATATATATCAAAATTGTGTTTTGGCCACTTAGTACAATGGCCCTGAGAGTTTAATCACCGAATTTGCAACACATTTGTATATTTGTGTGTTGAAGTCTCTGGGCCACCGTATCTGAGAGGTACATGGACACAAGCATTACCACAACACACTTGATCCATTATTAATTAAAAAGTACAAATTAATGTAGCTTCAATCAATAGATCTGGAGTGAGGAATTCCCTGTTGAAAGGAGCCGCTCATTATTTTAATCCAGAAACCATTGCATTCCTGTATTTTGTATTCTCTATTCTGTGCTCTCATAACGGCAGAAGAAATAATGGCTAAGCTTTCATTCACACCATGTTCTAGCTATGATGCATTGATTCACAGTCTGGTACTCCAAACCTTAAGGCTATACGGCATGTCCCTTATGCTTATTAGGATGCTCAACAATTCATAAACCCAGGGCCTTTGATGTTCCCCACACAGAGACTTAACAGAGCCAGTGCATGAAATCACA
Organism: Caranx ignobilis; assembly: GCA_021432705.1. Classification (NCBI taxonomy): domain Eukaryota; kingdom Metazoa; phylum Chordata; class Actinopteri; order Carangiformes; family Carangidae; genus Caranx; species Caranx ignobilis. The sequence continues at coordinate 9,961,648 of MU269986.1, forward strand.
AACCAAAGACAAATCAAAAAATAAAAGTTTTCTTTCCTGCCATATGGATTTGCTGCCAGTCAGAGCTGTGAGAATAACTGATCCAAGAAGAAACCATTTCTGACCGTGGGTTACTTACTGATAAACTGAGATTCAAATTGAATTCATGGGCTTGGAAACATAGAGCCAACCTCAGCATGGGCTCCATTTAGCAGTTGTTGAACTTTCATTCATATTACACACAATCTTCATTTGGAGTCTTGAAGTTGTAAATGTGTAAATGCATGAGATTACCTGTCCTGGATTAGATTGTTGATTTATTTTCATCAAACAATCTCAAGATCCATTTATCAGCTGTTCTTGAGTTTTTGATGCTGCTCGATGACATTGCTGGTTAAACTCAATGTGCTGATGAAGATCATGCGATGTGATGTGACCAAATGTCTAAAACACAGATTTGTCATTGTTCCTTGTTCTCTGATGTAAAGGACAGAACCTATGCGAAACTTTGAGAAACATCTTTTCATCCAAGTACAGAGCAGACTCTGTTGAGATGTGCCATTTCATTTGCTCGTACTGATAAAGAAAGCATTTCCATAAGTCAATTGATTTATTTGTTTTCCTTTCATCCACGTCCCCTCCTCTTATGAAATTCAGAGAACACAGAGATAGGGTGAAATTGACTCTGCAACAGTATCTGACACTATCCACTCCTTTGAGAGCTCTCTATAAGACTGCTGAACAGAAATACTAGAGAGGAAAGCAAAGCCAAACCTGTTTTCATAGATAATTATTTCAGGACTTAATCCAGTTTTTCAACAATAGTTTGATGGAATAAGCTTTAGGAATTATAGCCTATTATGTATGAAACATAAAATGTGCACATATTCTGTATTCAACTTGTGCCACATTGGTATCATAGATTTATTACAATACCAATGTATTTGTGACATAAGCTTGGCTGCAGCCATAGGATGATGTGCACCCAAAGTACACATATCATTAGTCTGAATAAATTAGTTGTCGGTAATTTATATAATGTGGCAATAACTCAAAGTGTATACTGTACAATGTGCGGTTGGGTTATCAGTATCAAAGTGCTTTGTCATGAAGTCAGGATGAGTATAATGCATATTGGAGTCATTTGAAAACTTTTTAAACTGTTTGCAATGACTGGATTTTAGAGCTTAAGCTACAACAACAGAGCTGAGGAAGACTTCAAGGCTTCAATCTAAATGTTAAGGCTCAAAATCGCTGAGCGAGTTCCTTCTGTGCAACACACCACTTTCCAAAGTCGCGCCAGAACACTCCCAGCAAAACCAGCCTAAACCTAAGAACAATACAATCCCTTTGCTTGCACAAGGCAGCATACTTCAAATACCACATGAGTCATGTTTTCCCAAACCAAGTTGCGTATTTATGTCAAAAGTGAGATCAAGCATCCTGTCATTGTACAAATCTGAGGAACCATTTCCCAAGCTTGTTTACACCCTGGTTAAACATGAATCAAACAGTGTAGCTCCATCACTTTCTTCTATAGTGTGTGTTGGCAGTGACAGAGCACTTTACATACTTGGAGTAAGTAAATATGTTAGAAGAATGGCTTTAAAAATGTGGCATGCATTAGTCATGACTGTGTGTACCTTACAAATCAAGATGAAAGAGCAACACAACAATGCTCTAATATCCGAAACAGCTACAGGAAAAAAAATAAGAGGTTAATGAATTGCGTGCTTTCTTTTTTGTTTCTTTTGTTATGAATTCATTTGGTGTTCAGGAAACATCTACATACCACAATACTCTGCTTTATGTCATGCGGTCTGGGTACATAGATGTTAAAAACAACTAGACGTTTGAGGAAAATTCAAGACTTCATATCATCAAGTACTGTTCATCATTGTGTTTCAATTTTGTTATAAAACAAACTACATCTCCAGTAAAACCTCATTATTGCCTGCAGCATGACATGATATTGTATCATGTCTGATTTTGTTTGGTTAATAAACTAAACTTAGCTCGGCGAAAGTAAACTAAGCTAAGATAAGTTTATCTAATCTACACTATGACAAGATATTTTGTTGTCAGTCCCACTGTGGGGAAATTTGAAAACCTGTACAATAACAATATGAAATACTTGAATATATATAAATAATATATTAATAGTATTACAATGTGCAACAATACGCACATTTAGACATTGAATAAAACAAAACACGAGCAGCAGACAAGTGATACTGCATGGCTGATGAAATAAATTATTGCACATGGTGAATTGTCACACATACCAATACCAAATGGCATTGGTAAGAGGTAGAGGTTCCCATGCTAATGACTGAAACGGTCATAAAATTCAAGGTAATAGAGTTTGTTTTCACATTCCCTGTTAAATGCAAATGAAAAGATCAGAGCCAAGTAAGACGCCCCTCCTTTAAATCTTTGTCTGGAAGAGAAAACCAGACATTTGTCATCATTCATTCATTCAAGTGGTAACTGTTGTGAATTACAACCAAGTACTGGAGCCGATCACAACCACAAAGGTCATGAAATCAGTGATATACAATGACTTTCTCCTGCAGCTCTGCCTTTGAAAAGTGGGCAAACCTCTGATGTTCATCAGCATGACTTGCGGCCACAGATCAGATCAGATTTAGAAGATAACATCTTCAAATCAGGAGTCAGCTTCTCTGTGCCGGTGTGAGGACAGCAGAGGTGATCAAAGAAGCCTCTTAGCGGTCTGGACGGAGCTCACTTGTTTGCTCAATCCCTCGCCTTTCCAAACTTTTCCTTATTTGTCACATGAATATTTAACTGATGTCATGAATATTGAAAGATGCTTAAAGGCAAGACACCTGTTTTACATTTTTAGAGGCATGGAGAATACAAAAATAACTTCTTTTGTCTCTTCTCTTGTCTGTGCTTTCTATTGTTTAACAAATACTGACAGCTGGTATCTGACAATCAGACCAAAACCACTATATTTTCTGACTAAAGAATATACTATATATAACACTCCATTAGTGTGTCTTTTTGATTAGCTCATTTAAACACATGAGCATTGGGGTTGATGATTTCAATATAAGTGCAGTCATTTTTATTCAGTCATCTAACCCAAATCCCTTTATTTACAATCATTACAATTTCTATAAATACTTAATCGTATTATATGCATGCTCATTTCCACTTCATGGATACAGCTAATGAAACATTAGACCTTGATTTGAGAAACCAGGCATGGCAGGGTGTGTTTGCTAATCTTTTTTACACTACATGGCTTCTTAGGTTGGCTCAGTTCTCTCCTCTTCATGGTGCTGAGCACAGCCAGAGGTCCTCTGTACTCAAAGGCAGTGGACCAATAAACCTGAGGAACAACATACGGATTAGTTCAAATAGGTGGAGTTTCAGTACACCAAAGCAAACTCAGCAGGTCAGTCATACCTGTCAAATATTGTAACTGAAGTGAAACTGGCATCGTGAGGGAGCAAGAGCTGCTTTGATTTCTGACCAGTGGAAGAGTGATTCCTCTCACTTAGTCAGTGGATTATGAAGAACTGAATACCACACAATAAAACACTTTATTACATGTAAAAATCATCCTGCATTCAAAATGTTGCTCAAGTAAACGTTGCTCATGAGAATGAGTGACAAACTGACAAATATCATAAGTAAATGTACTGATCAAACAGAATATTTACGGATTGATTGGAACCATTATTATTGTTTTTCATTTGTGTGGCTGGGTGAGATGGAGCTGTTTTTAACTCAATGAACTGTGCAGTTCAACCTGTAGCAGTGTCTATAGCATATTATTTAGTAGTGGTGGTCATAAATACCCATTGTTTTATATCATGGTTTGAGTCGTTAGTCGTTAAAAATATTGTTGCAATAAAACATCAGCAGTGTGTAATTTTCTAGCTGGTCCCTGTATAAAATCAGACAGCTTTATTGTTGAGTAGTTGCAGCTGCAATGGTGATCATCTGATGAATGTAGTGGCACAAAACAGGGTAACGCAGTAGACAATAGAAACAACTGAAGTAAACAGTTAACCTAGCATGAAATATGTGAACAAATGTATTTAGTCCATCATTGAGTTCTTGGACAAAATGTTAAAAAAGGTTAAATTAGCTATAACAGGACTAAAAATCTGAACCTTTGAAAGTGTGTTTTTCTTTTACTTCAGAAATTGTCTCTTGGTATTTCATCTTTTAAGGACACGGTGACCTGTAGCAGCACCCAATGAAGAGAAAAGTACAGTAAGTTATCAGGATAATTCCTTTCGTTGAGCTGAAGAGAGAATTTCTAAGCCTTTAAGCTGTCTGTTACAAACACTTTGTTTCCTGAAGAACCTAATGTGCTGTACTTTCTAATAATGTTACACATTCACATCAGCTGGAACCTCAAAACGCCTGCTTTCATGCTCAAACTACACATATTTAATCAAGTCATCATCTGTAAGCTTAACATGGACAGAATACTTGTTGAGGAGGCATCGACGGTTAAATATAAATATTTAAATGAAAAAGATCTTAATGCAACTGTCTGCACATAATTTTCTCACTGACAGGAACTGGCGTATTTGCATGAACAACTTGAGTCTTGAGCTTTATACGAGCCTCTCTGGGAGTAAAATAAAAAATGCAGCAGCTTTAAGCTATGCCCTTGTCGAGTAATAGAGAGCACTTATGAATGAATTAGCTCCAATTAGGCAACAGTATGTTTGATGTTGCAGTCACTGAGGAAATTACAACTTTTCATAGTGTGGGGTCATACTAATGAGGAATCATTTCAACCTAAAAGACACAACTGAAGCAAAGAGTGTGAGGAGTATGAGGATAGAAAATGAAACTTCCACTTTCTGGTATATTTGTAAATAATTTACTTTATTAAGTTTGAGTGAAACAATGTCAAATATTTATGGCAAGTTCAATTTTCTGCCAAGATAATACTGTTTACATACATTTTTACAATAAAATTAATAATGATAACGTACAAAAAGTTGCTTTGTGTGGTCACAACTGTGAATTTAAGCTAATAAATACTTACAGTACATTTGCAGTTTCACAATGGTATGCACAGCACCAGTGTTACATATAATTCACTTACAACAAACAAAAGAAATCAACCCTCAGTTCTTAAATATACACCACACAATATCCGGTTTGCAACTAAACAAATCTGTATTACATATACTTAAATATTGAATAGTTAAGTGCACATTAGACTGATTGTTGATTCGATGTCCCTTTTTAATATTCACTCACTGATACACAACAACCATGCCAGGTTACAAAAACACTTAAAAGGTCATTTAGCAAGAACAGTGACTGAATTTTTAAATATTGTATGCAGTGTTTTTTTTTTTTTTTTTTTTTTTTCATACATAGAGAAATATCATGAGACAAACAAATTCACACAGTACATAAAGTTTTACCGACATCTGAAAACAGGCACAGAACAATGTTGGCTAATGACTCTGAGGAATTAGACATTTTGGAGTAAATCTGAATGGAGTAAACAGCTTGTAGTCGGTTAGCTTAGCCTTGCACAGTGACTGCTAACCTAGCTCTCTTTAAAGGAGATGTATCAGTCTTTTAATCTAACTCTTGTCAAGAAAGGAGATAAACAGATATCACTTGGTTTTCATTTTCTCCTTTTCATTTCTATGACATGAACATATTCCCTTTAAATTTCACTTCATGCTCTTTAGTATTAGACTAAGTGAGGTGAATTTCTGCAACAGCATGACTGAAAACAAAGTCAATTAAAAACACACACACAAAAATACAAATTGAAGATTGTTTCAACTTGTTGAAAAATCTGCACATATCCCGGACTTTTTTGAAACTGCTTCATACCCATAGAGACAAACGAGAAGAACAGAGAGTGAAAGAGAGAGAGAGAGAGAGTGCCTGGAGGGAAACAATAGAAAAATCTGAAGCTTCTGGTAAATTCAGAGCAGAGGTGAACACAGACTCCCACAGATATGCACGGCGCCCAGTGCTGGCTAGGTTAAAAGCTAGTGTCTGCACAACTGCTAGGATTTTTGGGTAAAATAAATACAATAGATTAAGAAAATAGCAAAATTAGCATGAATGATGGAGTGTGAAAATTCACTTTACATTAGACACCTTTAGACACTTTTGACCACTGAAATCATCCGTGGTTTCAGATGACAGTTTTTACAGGTAACACTGAACTGAACTGAACTGAACTGAAGGCTCCCTCTTGCATAAGCATTTAAGTGACTGGTCTAACCTTGTAAGATGAAAAGAACAGTGACAGCACCGTCATGACCTGGCCGGTACTCCATGTCACCTTGCTTTGCTTCACATACTTGTTGTCAGGTTTAACTTCCTTCAAGTGCTGAGTTTGAACCTGACATGTCAAGCTGTCAATAGAGAATTATTTTTCACAATTTTCAGAATAAAAGGATGTAGGAGTTGAAGCTCACATCAGAATATGAAAACATCACCAATAAAGGCTCCTGTATTTTCTTACTCTGTGTTATGAATTTGAGCCCTGTTTAAAATGTTATGCAGAGTTGTCTCTTTAGCTTTTATGCGTGACAATAAAGCACAGACTTGTACGTAAACAAGATTATACGAGAGGATTTTATGTTCCTGGTGAAGTATTAAATGTCACATTGCAATTACACGAACGAAAACAATTACAGAGACATATTACTGATATTGTAGCCACAATGCAATCAGTATGGCACAGCAGTCCATAGTAATGTATTATACTTTACACTGTATACTTATTGTACAATGGTAAATGACTCTGCACAAGTAAATGTAAACATTCAAGGACTGAATTCCTTAAAGGCATTTCCTCTCCACAGCTGCTTTGCAGCCTCACAGCCAATGAAGATGAGATTGAAAGTGTCACTTCGAAATACTGAAACAGGCACTTGTCAGCAATCAGCACAAAACTGCCAGAGTGCCTCAAATGATAAAAGTCACGAACCTTACCACAGGCTCAGAGTCACACACAACAAGAGGGAAGGCTGTACTGATAAAATGGAAGGCAAAGGGCAATCAGTCTCTCATGAGAGTGATAGTGCAGAGAAGGGCATTTATACTCCAAACCCATCATTGTTGATCAGCATCACGCTGGTCACCTGGTCTGAAGCCTCAACCATTTGGCATGTATGGAAATAAAGTGTCCTGCTGGTTATCAGCCAGTCTTTTCCATTCTTGTCTCCCTTCAAAGTGAGGAAAACACAAACAGCACACTGTTTCGTTCTTTTTGGTTGCTTAAAAAATGCTTTTAAACATATTTTCTGCCACATTAAGTACTCAAACACAACCCATAATGCATTTCTGGTATTTTTTTTTTTTTTGAATTATTTGCCTGTGATTTCACTGCACACACTTAGAATATAAATAATAGGACTTTGTGTTAAAAACCTCAGCTCCATTTCGTCTAATGGTTGTGTCTTTGCACCAGCCTTGATCATTTGAGGCTGCAGGAATCCACTAAGTGATTTTTAATCTGCACATAATTACATCAGATAATGTGTTGGCCAGTGCGGTTTGCATTTGGATCCCTCACCTAACCTCATTAATATGTGACATTTGCTTTGTCTAGTGTCTGAGCACACAGGGAAATTAATATCAATTGATCAAATGAGCCATAACAACATGATTGATAAATCCACCTGTACATGCGCAGTCATGAAATGAAGGGAAAAAAAAAAAAGATCTTCATGTAAATGTGCAGAAGATCATGCGTGCAAAGCAATGCATTTGTATTTTTGGAATTTTTCACTGTCCCTTAATTGTCCCAATTACATTCCCATTGCCATGAGTGGATGTTGCTTATGAGGGTGTGTTTTATTTTGTGTTTTTATTCCAGAGCTTATGCTGTGTTTGTTTGACATTTGGCACATTTGTATTTTGAACAGCATGTATATGTATCACTATTTGTACGAGTCAAATGCTAGATAAGTCATCATGACAGGAAGATGAACCTCGGCGAGTTTTTGGGCTGCATCGTGACAGCATGGTGATCTGGGTGCTGAAATTGTTGCTGCTGCTGCCAGTAGATGGGTGTTGGTATTTGGTGTCTGAGCTCATATATCTCTGCAGGTGCCACCTCCGCCATTTCCTCTTGATCTCTCCTTGGACCTGTGACATATTCAAACAATAAATAGTCTATGTAACACTTCATTATACAGCTTGTGACTCACAGTGCATTCTTGTGCCTGTTGTATATATGAGTAACCAATGAAGTAGGCAGACTGCACAACCATTTGTATGTTGTCTCATTGCCTTTGTTTGTAGTCCCCGTGTCTCTCTTTGTAGTTCTTTTGTGTCTGTTTGTTGTGTTTTTGTAGTTCTTTAATTTACTTCAATTAATCTCACTCAGCCAGAAATGTTAAGAGACACTTCTTGTGGGGACTTTGATCCAAGGGCTCTCGGTCTGTACTCAGTCTATTCATACCCACAAGACACCTGTCAATCACCTTCTGATTCTGACACTGCCTCTAAAAATGCGAGCTTTGTTGTTTAGACCACATCTGAACATGGTCGTCTTTCTAAGAAAAACAAAACACCTGTCTAGTTAAATGAGATGTAATGCCTTTCATATTACTCAGTAGAAAAACTGGCTTGCATAGCCACCAACAGCAACCACAGCTGAGGAGATAAAGGACAGAACAGAAACATTAAAAGCCTCCACAGAAATCCCAAAGAATAAAAGATTTCCAACTAAGTGGAGCAATATGAAAAATAAGCTCCCACATAAAGATTAGGTTCCATCCAGGTAAGTCGCAGTGAACTAAAACGTAAAGGAACCCTCTGCAGCATGAAAGTAGAGCGAGCATTAGCATTGCCTCACCAAGGTGATAAAGCACTGAGGAGTGACGGAGGAGTTTTTTTTCTTTTTGCTCTGAATCTGGCAGGTTTTACTGTACAGAGCCACATCATTATTATATTGGATCTATGTCTACACTAAGCCGATTTTCAAATTTGTTGCAAAGCACTGATTTGAAAAGCTTTTGAAAGATCATTTTTCCATTCAAGCCTTACTCAAAGTATGTCATAGATTAAAAGTGTACTTCACTGACTGCACGCATGCACAAAGTTCAAGGAGACAAATTTAAAAATAGAATTGTTACTCATCCACATATTATAATTCTTGGGAAGGAAATTGACCCACTCTGGCCACTCTGAAAACTCAGTAAAAAGTTTTTTTTTTCTTTTTTTTTTTGAGATGACAGAAGCACCATCTCTCCTTGTTTTCTTCTAGTGTTTGAGGTTAATTTTCAAACTGTGGTGGGACTAGGCCTAGAAAGTGGCCACATTTTCTGACTGAGTGAGAGAACAATATATCCAGATTTTTTTAGTTCCTGGTGGAATCAACCTCCAAAAACTGAATCCTACATTTCCCACAGTTCACCAGTATCTTTCTCTGCCTACACCTTCCTAAAAGCCCAGTTGAATAAATTGATACAAGAACTAACCTCTCATAAACTTGTGATTTCTTTGCATGATCTACATGCCTCATTAACACTGTAAATGTTATCTAATGTCTTTCACGCCTGTTGGGGGCAGCAGGGGTGTTAAGGTGGGCACAGAGGGATGTGAGGTGAAAGGGACAGGTGCTTTAACTAACAGGAGGTTATTATTGTTGTCAAACCCCCTGTTCTATGTTATTTAGATAAATGTCATGAATTCTCTGTCTTCCTGCATAATATGTTTTGTTTTGTTTAATTTGCTTTTCCTGTTATCTCAGTCTTTTGTTGATAATATATTTCAGGTGTTTTGTTGTGGACTGTATATCACTCTTGAGACTCCATTAATTTGGAAAGTACACCACCAAGGCTCAACACAACAAAGGACACCTGAAAATTGCGCCTGATTAAAATTCAAGCAGCATAGTGTCAAGGCTTGCCATCCAGCCCATCACTGTGATTCAATCTGGCCAAGCACTGGGAACATAACTAATCTGCCCACAGAGAGCCTCTGCAGACATCACTGAATAGCTCCCTGCCATAAAGGATGTGCTTTTTATGGCCCTCCCATGCAGAGCATAGAAAATATACCACAAGGAGATCCAAGGCTGGAGAGACCAGTGGTGGTGATGCATACCCACAGCTCTGTCCACCTTTCAGGACTGTGTGTGTGTGTAATGGTGCATCAGGGGAGCTGCAGGGAAACTAACTTTTCTGGGAATTACCGCAGCAGCACTGTGGGCTATCTCTGCATGGAAATCTTGAGATATAACAGTGTGTGTGTAAACTGTTTACATTACTGTGAGGGGCATACCTACCTCTCCGTTGAGGAAGCAGTAGAGGACTGCAACCACAAAGCCCTACAGGGAGAGAAAAACGTAAATAAGAAACATGCAATTGTTTGTGTTATGAAATTTCAAGTAAAATCTGTTTGTCTTGTCTTGTCAGAAATTTGCTGATTCATTAGCAACATGTCACATTCATGAGACCACATCACACACCACACCACATGACTTCTAGTTTATAATGAGGAGGAGGGATGAGAAGAATAATGGGGGGAATGTACTGGGATAGATTCCCTGGTTTCCAGGCGGCCTGTAATGCAGCTGTGCTGTCGAGGTGCACTCTCCATCATTCCTCATCCTTATGTGATGAACTGAAATAACACGAGGGGCTTAAAAAGGTAACACGGCCACTGCATCAGCCAACAAAAACCTGGAGACATGCCACAGTTTTCTGCTAGGGTGCCAATAGTAAAATAAGTTTAAAGTAAAGGGTTAGGGTTAGGGTTAACCCTAAAAAAGGCATCTAATTCAAATTGTAATAAAAGAGTTCAAAATTAAATTTGCAAAATGTAAAATGAGGCTTTTTGTTTTTGTAATTTCTTGTTCTAAATAGTTGATATCATACCTGAAATGACCCCAGAATCAAGTCAAAAACTAGCCGTAGCTCGGTCTTCACCTGCTCTGGGATGAACGCAAACACAATAAAATTTATCCCAAATAGTGGAATCAAAAGCAGCGTTGATTTTGCCAGTCTCCTGAAATGACAAAGGGAAAGAAAGAAAAAAAAAACAGATTCACATTTCTCCCATGAGTGCAGCCAATTTTCAATCTGTCTCTACATATCACAATAATGAAATGCAACTCCAGAGTACTTTTCATTTTACATTTCAACTCAGAGGAGTTGGATGGACGAGAGATGGAAAAATGCTTCATTAAAAATGTCAGCGGGAAAATAGCTCATGCGTTGCATCTGGCTCTCCAACGCAGGAAAAAATCACTTAAACACACAGAGCACTGTATCTCTGCATAAAGCAGCTGCCAGGGGGAGAGCACAGTGTTCGGAGCGTCATATGCTTAGTTTTTCTTTTCTGAAGTCCAAAAGGATTGGTCATCCTGTATTGCTCTGAGCATGTAAAGGAGTTAACGGGAGTTGCAGGAAAAATAATAATATGTATATATATATATATATATATACATATATATATATATGTATGTGTGTGTGTGTGTGTGTGTGTGTGTGTATATATATATATATATATATATATATATATATGTACAGTATATACAGCACCAGTTGTACCTACAGGACAAATATATTTTAATTTCAGCTTTCTTTACTTATTCAAGATAATCTTCATTTACTCAATTCCTGCAATTCCCTTCAACAGATTGTGCTGAATTTATCCCAATGCAGAAAACTGTTGAAGTGGTGCAGAGGATTCCCAATGTCCTTAGATTGATCAATGATATTTCATCTTATCTCAGGTGATGAATATTTTATTTTACAGCATGAAAAAAGAGATGAAATCACACTCACGAGTACTGGTTGGACTCATTTCTTCCAATATCTGGGCAGTTGATCTTTTGGCGAAGTATTCGAATGATGCAGATGAAAAGAATGAAGTTCATCTGTAAAGGAAATTCAACTGTGAGGATGATATAGGGACATTTTACAGTGCAAAAAATGGTTTAGGCTGCAGGTTTATTTAATTACTATATTCTTTCTATATGATATTCCCAGATGGAAAACAAAAAACTTGCTCTAAAGAAAGTCACTGCTTCTTCTCAACCTGTTTTCAGTGTTTTATCAAATGGATTTGAGGAGCTCATAGCTCAGCTCACAGGAGCCAGATGCCGAGGTTCATCTGGCCCTGATTGGATTGTGGTGTTGCCCTGTGGGAAAATGAGCATTTCTAAATTGTTAATTTGGATGGGACCTCTGAACCGGCAACACATCACTCACATCACGATGCACTCACAAACATCACTCAGCAGCTGAAGAGAGAAAGAGACAGTGTGATCTGACAGCCCGGCTGCTGATGCTGATCCTAATGTGAAATAACATAACTGAACCTGCTTCGTCAACAACTGCTGCAAGGAAACAACAACAGACAAAGCAGGACCTCAGCAAACGTCAGTGACAGATGATAATTTACACTGAATGTATACTATATAGTGTTTTTTTTTTGTTTTGTATCTGTGTATACATCATGTAAAAATACAGCATTAATAAAGCAAAAATACTGATGCAGTGCCTGAATTATAATAATGTTTCTTGTCACTACTTAACATGCTCCACTGTAGCTTCTCAAGTCATGCTTGTTGAACTCGTCTCTACCCTCCTCTTCACACCTCTCTGAAAGTGTCCTCTTTTATCACTCTCTACACACATCTACAAATTTGCTTGGTTTCACTTGTTTACACACACGCACGCACGCACACACACACACAGACACACACACACACACACACACACACACACACACACACACACACACACACTCAACCAATGCAGACTTTTTTTTCTCTGTCTGAAGATATGTTATTTTAAGATAAGTGTGTATGTTAAGTATGAAGCCAGGAGCGTGTTAGGTTATTTCCGTACAAAATAAGGGCAGGCAGCCAGATTCTCTTCAAAGGTGACAAAATCTACCCAGCAGCACCTCTAAAGCTCACTAATAAACATCATATCTAGTTCATTAGCAAACAAAATCATACAGAAAAGTGTAGAACTGATAAGATTTACTGTTATGGGGGTAATTATTTGCCTTTGTGCAGTGTATCCCTGGAGGTGTTTTTCCACCTTTGACAGAGCTAGTCTCGCTCTTACACACTGGCTATGGCCTTTGTGCTAAGATAGGCTAACAGGATTCAGGCTTTTAGCTTCATATTTATGGTGTCAACTCTCTTATAGTTTGCAGCAAGAGAGTGAACAGTCAAATTTCTCTAAATATCCATTGCATTATGAGTGTGAGCCAGAGGGTAGTTCAGCTCTCTTGATCTTCATTAAGTTTAACATCATTATTAGCCTCTAAACCTCACTAATTATAATGTTATGCGTTATTTGTTTAAACCAAGTAAGATGCTTCTCCCTGGCAAACAGTGGCTAAGCTCTTTCCTCTGCTGCCAGGCTCATTGCCTCCTGTGACTACAGCTCCATATTTAACACACAGGTATGAGAGTGATATTGATCTTCTGATGTAACACTTGGTAAAAAAAAAAAAAAAAGAAGCAAATAAGGGTATTTCTAAAAATATCAAACTTGTCCTTGAATGCCAAAAGTACATTGAAAGTCTGACAGTTTTTTGTTGGGGGGGGGGTCAGACCAGTGCATCTACGAACATCCCTGTCTTCAACCTCAGCTGTCTACAGATGTTTCTGTGGAGGCTTTCACTGTGTTCAGACTGAAAATGTAGCAAAAGGCAGCAATGAAGATGCTGCAAAATTACGCGGATGATGGCCTTTCAGTCAAAAATAAACTTGATGTAGATTCTTCTGCTGACTTTCCAAAGTGAAATGAGAACTTTAAGGTCATACTAACCTCTCATTTGCACTGGCATACAGTAGGACTACCAAAAGGATCTGCAGCTCAAAAGCATTCACATAAGTTACACTGACAGTTAAGTCTGCATTGGATTGATAGTAACTGACACAGATGTTTTCTCTCTCACTGGCAATTAGTTTTACTTTGGAAAAGTCTGACTTGGGAGCTCAGTATGCCTAAATGTTGATGTAATTAAGTCTGAGTGTTAAAAAGGTGCTTCAGGCTTGTAACCTTACCAGGATTGATGCTAAAATAGGAGTTTTAATGATCCACCAGAACACATCAGTGTTCTCTATTATATCCCAGCACCTGGTAAGACATAAAACAGTATTCATGATGTTGCAAATCAATGCAAAAAATGTTAGAAATTCCCAGGCATCTTTCTCACCCCACATCATGGTAGTAAGCTTTAGCAATGCTCCAAGCTGTGATGAAAATTGTTGGACCCCCTGGGTACATTAAAAAGAGACATATGAATACACACCAAGGTTATTATCACATTCCACCAACATGGGTCACAGCCTACTGTCTGTTGTCAGCGGACAGTTGGTGAGTGGACAGTAGAAGCGAATAAAGGCTTAATAGGAGGACCTTCTCACCCCAGCCGATCAGAATGTAAGCCCAGAAGTACTTCCTCTCCGAGAAGAAAGATACGGCCAACAATGCGTGAAGATAAAGGCCTTCCACCAGCAGCCAGAAGAAACTGGCCATAATACAATATTGGAAGAACACAATCACTGCCTTGCAGCCAACCTGGCAATGGACACAATGCACAAGAGTACAAATTAGACAATTATCCTCTGAGATACACAGGTGGACACAGCAAGACAAGATTTCAGTGAAGTTATTAAAGTACTGAATTATTCCCTTGAGTGAAAAAGGTAAAAATATATAGTCAATTTCTTTTCCTTTGGTACCAGCTTTCTGTTTTCTAACATTGGAATAAAACACTTAATTTCTTGCTTTGTGATTCAGCCAAGCACTGAAACACAAACACATATACAGTCAAGTCAAACAGCAGGGACAAAGAGTACCGTCAACCACAACCACAGTCAACCACATGTGCTCCCCTCAGCAAACTGAGGGGAGCACATGTAGTCGGCTGACAAGCATTTGTGCATCTGATTGCAGATTATCCTGAATAATTACATCTGAGCCTTGTTGTAACTCTAACCTACACTGGAAGTATTTTTTACAGTCTAATGTAGCTCTATTGCCAAAAAATAAAATAAAATAAATAAAGTCTCATAATGCTTTCTCTGCAGAACCATTTCAATGAAGTGGAATCATGAATGTAATGTTGGTATGTGGAGCACAGATATTGGACATGAACATGTGAGATGCCTTCATCATTATAACAAAGACTTTGAAAGTTCATATTTTAAAGTTTTAAAGTTAAAGTTACAATAGTTACAACAGCTCTGTGGTTTCTCAGGATGACCAGCTTATTACAAACTATTTGGATCAACCAATCATGTGGCGCAACAATGGGCAGGAGAAAATTAGAATAGCAGATATGAGTCAGAAGAAGCTTCAGTGAATGTTCACATCAAACATCAGGGTGGGGGATAAATAAATAAAATGTGATCTCAGTCACTTTGACCGTAGTGTGACCAGACGGGCTGGTTTGAGCATTTCTGAAAACTGCTGATCTCCTGGGATTTCTATGCACAACAATCTCTAGGGTTTATGCAGAGTGCCAAAAACAAAACAAAACAAAACACAAACTTCAGTGCTTCAGTGGATGAGAAAGATTCAGAGCAGAGTAGACTGGTTGCAGCTGAGAGAAAGTACGGTAACCACTCCTTCAAAACAGTGGTGAGCAGAGAAGCATCTCAGAATGCACAACACGTGCAGAGGTCCATGTCAGCATCAACCCCTGTCAGCCACGGACAAAAAACTGAGGCTGCAGTGGGCAGAGGGTTAGCACAACTCAAGAGAACTGGACAGCCGAAGACTGAAAATACGGCCTGGTCTGATGAATCTCTCTGATTAATTCAGCTTCAACAGCATAAATCCATGGACCCAACCTGCCTTGTATCAAGAGTCCAGGCTGGTGATGGTGTAGGGAATGTGTTTTTGCACACTTTAGGTCCCTCAATACCAAATATATACCACAGTTTACCATCCTCTAATGCTGTTTCCAGCTTGGTTTCATGAGTCTGGCAATGAGTTCAGTGAACTTCAGTGATCTCTCCAGTCACTAGACTTGAATCCAGTTGAGCATCTTAGGGATCTGGCTGAGCGGAAGATTTGCAACATGAACGTGAAGCTGAAAAATCAGCTGATAATATAAGACAACACGACCCTGTACTAGGATGCTATGCCTAATAAAGTGCTTGATATTAGGCACTCAGTGATATAAATTAGAGGAAACAAAGCCACCACAGTGCAGAAATGTCCCAGCAGATATTTAAGCAAGTGAGGAGCAAGTCAGGAAAGCTGAAATAACCATGCAGGATAACATGATCAGCTGTATTCTGGTTGGCTGACCGCACAACAGCACAAACCTCCCATCAGGATGAATTCATTCAAAATTCAGTTTGCTCTCATCTGACGCAGAGTTGGGGGGGGGGGTACTTTTGTTAAAAAAGGACATGTATAAAAGGTTCATTTACCAGATGCAAGACATGGGATGAAATGGGGACGGCAGGGAAAAGGACAGTGTGTGATTAGGGATGGACTGCTGCGCATTGTGGATAGAGAAATGCGGAGAGTAGAGCACAGATGTAAAGATAACAAAGATGTGATTAAAACCCTATTTTTCAGACCAAGCTCATCCTCTTCCTCCTCTCACAAAACCAGGAAAACAAACAAAATGCCACACCTCTTTACTCAACTTGAAATATGTCACATGAAAAATGAACTCTAGTTCAATGCTGAGCTCCTGCACAGGAGTGGAGCGCTTCATGAAAACATGAGCATCAATCATCACTGAAGCTGAAGAAATGGACGTCAAACAGCTTCTCATTTAGTGCACTGATCAGAGTTTTCCAGGATAACACAGTCAGCTCAGTACATGATGTGCCATTTAAGTGTTGACAAGTAACATTGGGGTTGTAACTCATCGGAGAATATGGCTGCATTTACTCTGGTGCACTTTTTGTATCATTTCCACTTGATTCTATTTTACATATCTGCACACCTCCAGAGGGAAATATTGTGCTCTTCTCTCCTTTTCACTAAATTTATTTGACACCTTTGGTTACTATATATTAATATACTTTATATATTACTACAGAACATAACCCAGTTGAAAGGGAGGTTTCATCTTAGTACATTAGTTTTGATACATTTTGAGTTGAATGCTTCTGAATATTTATTAATATCATGCCGACCTTGAACTTGTTATAGAGGTATTTTTACATAGCAGTATTACTACTTCTTTAATGATCAGCAATTAATTAAACTAATAAAGGTTATACAAATAAATACTGGTCTTGTCCCCACATTTCAGCACAAATCAGGGTTATTTTTATGACAATACTGCACATACAGTACAGTACATACTCACTCTTTTCAAATGATTCAATTCAGTTTTTATTTTATGTTATTAAAAGGGAAAATGAACATAAATACATAATGTTGTAGTCAGAACATTGGAATAACAATCAATGGTATGATATGGGAATTTTTGCTGTTTTTTCTTTTTTTAAATCAGCCTTGCAGAGAGTCTAGAAAACTAGAGACCACTCTCTGTGAGCACAGAGGAGGAGGCTGGAGACATTTCCACTGTTTGCCCAGATGATAAGTGCTGTCTGCATCTAACTGGCATCATGGGGAGCTCAGGAGTTCATGTTCTTACTTCTACTATACTTTTCTTTTACTTGTTTTACTGACCATATTAGGACCTGCTTAATGATGCATGCTTCATTTTCCCCTAAGTGGAGAAAACTTGTTCTTAAGGCATGTTGACAGAGAATTTCACGCAGCTCTGCATCTCGACGATGGTGAGTTTGCTTGCTGAATGTGATGGGTTACCGGTTTACACAGCCAACAAATGTACCTTCCTTGTCTTGTTTTGTTTGGATCCACTTCTCCAGCACAGAAGTAAAGTTTCGGACAGCTCATTAAAGCAGCTGGCACTGAAGCTGACAGGGATTTGGTAGCCTATATAAATGAATTCCCTCTTGGTATGTTGAGGGGAGGAAAATAGATCCAGATGGACTGTGTGAACCTTTCTGCTAGATCTAATGTGTGCAAATCAGTGCAAATTGTTCACTGGCGCTCCATTTTAAAATGCCTACCATTTCTAGCATGTGGATGGATGATGAGATATTTTGCTTCTGGAAAAACACAGGGAAAACACATACACAAACACACTGACAAGCACACAGGTACCTTAAATAATACATTTTTTTTTGTTTCAAGCTTCCCCTCAGTGATTATATCATGAATTAATCTAAGAGGTCACAAAGGCAAACATGCAGCTATACAAGAGGGGTAATGAAACCAAGCTTGCAAACCCACACACATGCACACTCACACATACACACAACATCTAAGCCAGCAGTTGTAATGGAAATAATGTCTGGGCTTTGATGGGCTCTGTTGCACCAAACCTGTCTCTATATAATGTCTTTTTCAGCAGCTGGCTCCTGTCAACACAATAGTTCCATTAACACACTTGAGGCGGCCAGAAAGCTCGCTAACAAACACAGTCTGAGGCTCCTCTTGTCTCTGTGGCCACATCATGTAAACCTTCATGTTCACAGATCTAACCGTGCCTCAAGGGCCCACTGGTCTCTGGTTCAGTGGTATGTCATAAGCTGCTGCTGCTGCTGCTGCTGCTGGTGATGATGTTATAGAAAACTGAGGACCGGGAGACATCTAAACACTGTTGCCTGATGTAAGTCCAAGCAGTAATGGCTTGTAAACCTCAAATAAGTGCGGCTTTGAACTTTTTTTCTCTTAGAAAAAAAAAACCAAATCGTTAATTACACCATTGTTGTGGTAAAAAGTCTTAGTATCTTTCTCCATTTTTAAGAACTGTGGAATCCTGTAATTTGTATTGCGTTATGTAAAACAATAACAATATTAAAATTTAGTTTATATCATTATCAATATGTCCTGATGATGATCATCTATGGCAGTGGAAGAGTGTAGCAGTGTAGCAGAAGAGACAACCCACAAAGTACAGAGGTGATAAACCATTCAGAGCCTTTTAAACAAACAACATAAAAAATTTAAATTACAAATAAAATAGACTGGGAGCCAGTGTGATGATTTTAAAATGCAGGAACCTCAAAATGCAATTTTAATTGTGATTCTTTAACGTTTGATTAAGAATTGATTTTTCATTCGTGGCCTGTTCTTGATTCAATAAAAGAAAAGAGGACTCTAATGTCAGGCTCTTACTTCAGACTAAAGACTCCAGAGACTGGTCCTTAATCCACTTAACTGCAAAGTGAAATATTAACTGGCAGTTAAACTAACAGGTCTGGATTAAACTCGTCACTCAAAGAGAGAGAGGAATTGAACGTGAGCAGGCTCTTCAACTAAAACATTAACCACATCTAGAAGTTTTCTTTAAGTCCTAAGGTTTTAGGAGAAAAAAGAAATTTAAGTAAAATATACATTCCAGCAATATTGAGTTTCATCTGGTTGAAATAAACTGATGGTTTTGGTGTGTGTGTGTGTGTGTGTGTGCACAGAGGTGTAAAACACTGCTAACCTTGACTCTGCTGCTGCACCTCATCACTGTACAGAGACACCCAATGTTATTAAGAACACGCAAAAGCTTGTTTTTGAAATCTATGAATCTATGAATTGACTCAGATTTGTAGAAGATACAACTTTCAGTTCTCATGATTATTCCTCCCAATTCAGAGCAATAAAAGTAACATCATATAAAAACTTAAGTCTACTGATTCAACTTGCTATTATCAGTCTTTGACTCTTCTGGTGGATACTGGAATTTGTCACACTGCCGTGCGCAGGTGTTTGAAGCTTAAATGTGCTGTACACGTTTCATGTGATTACCCTGATTCTGTCTTTGTGATAATTCAAGTGGTTGCTTCACAAAAATACTTCAGTTCCCTCCTTGTCTCTTCAAACTATTCGATCTTTTTATCCCCATTTGAGCTGACATCTCACATTATCTGGCTTGATGGGGGTAATTAGCGCAGCGGCTCCGCACTCCTGCACTTTTGCACAACTCTGAACATTCAGCATTCATCTGCTGAGCTGCTTGGAGAGTTGGCATCTTTCAAAGTTCAAGGACAAAGAGGAAATCCCCAAATCACCCAAAGCAAACGATTAACTCACAGAGCCTGAAGAGCAGTTTTCCACCTCCCCGACCTCATAGAGCACCACATCCTTGACAAACACGGCGATGGCCTTCAGGATAAATGATACAAACAGATGCATGTGGATGTAGTTCCTCGTGCAGTGGAGCTTCCTATGACACATGGTACGGAGACAAGAAGGCAAGTCAAACCAACAGACAAAACACACTTGAATTCAATAAAGAAGGCCTTTTATGCTTATTACCAAATGTCCATGGAGCTAATAGCTTAAAATGACACAAATAACAGACTGAATTAGCTCATAATTAAGCCTCTTAGTTCCCTTTGTCACTGTGCAGTTGGATCTGCTTTAGAGCATAATGAATGTTTTTTTATGGTCCTTCACACACCTCACCAATGAAGATAAGAGAGGTGGATTTCAAAACAGCTAATCAGAAACATTTTGAAATCCTCAAGCGTCGGTTTTTGAATACCTCTTGATTACATTATCATGCTTGAGAAGATTAAATGATTAAAAGGAGAGAGACGCACTTGTGTCGAGGCTCCCATTAGCTCAGATCGTTTGTTTATGTCGATGGAGCTTGTTCCCAAGGCTGAAAAATATTTAGCTGCAATGTAACTCAGTCCCTTAATGTCTCCCTCTGGATTCATCAAAGTTTCATCTAACCTTTTCCCACAGCCAGGAGAGCTCGTTCACATTGTGTCACGGCTGTTCGATACACCAATAGTTTGATGTTGTTACCCAAATTTCATTTGATTGAAAATAGTGGAAGTTATTTGATTAAATGTTTGTTTTCTTCAACTGCTGTGTGTAAATGTGAATATTTGTTGGCAGTTTCAAACGTGGAGCATTTTTGTGCCTGGATGAAATCACAGTCTAAGTGGTCGGACTCAGAGTGAAAAGTGATGAAACATCACAAACTGTTTGTTGGTTGTTCGTTGAGTGCAAATGTGGGATCTAATCTCTCTCATTATGCCAGTGCTTTGCAGGTACAATATGCTACTGGTCAACACAGACTGTAATTTCCCACAACAGAGACTGTTTTGCTTTTTAGCTGAGAATCAATACATTTACCACAAGTATAATTTCCTGTTGGGAGATGAAACACCTTGTGAAACATTTTCGGCCAAAGCTCCATCGCTGAAAGCACAAAGAATGAATGACAGCCTTTAATCATGTGAAGAACATCTCAAGAGTGAGACAATTTCTCTCTCTGAGCAGCACACAGAGACTGATGCACCCTTTTATGGCTAACATGGTAGACCACCGTTACACCCACCGTAAACACAGTAAAATATCAGCTAGAATTAATTCAACGTTCGTTTGAATGACCACAGACTGAAGACCAATGTTTTACACTCTTTACATTCTGAACCTGTTAGTTTTGGTTGATTTGGTTTGATTTTAAAAATCATGAACTTTGAACAACCCTCAGATCTGGTGATGCTGCTTTCAGCTGTTATGCTCCAAATCACTGGAGGATTTAGTGAAATTTTAAATACTTTTAAATCATGAATGAAAAGCACAAATGCTTTCAGTATTTGAAATCATTTTATGTCTTATAATTATCATTATGTTTTTATTAATATTATTATTATCATTATTATTATTATTATTATTATTATTATTATTATTTGTCTTATTTGTTGTTTATTAGTAATTCAATTTTATTAATATTTTACTGCTTTAATTGATCAATTTTCATGTCTGGTCATTATGTGGCCCATCACTTGTGGGATTAGTTGGACACATTCATTAACAATGTGACACTCTGATGTGCACACTGTCTAATTGCACACTATATTGACCTCATGCAAATTTAAACGGTCCACACACATATAACATCCCTGGAGATATTCAACACTCTAGATTAAATGAATATATGTAAATATATACACAGCCTCACATAGATATGCAACATTTCATTCTCAGTTCACACACTGTCCACTGATCAATAATGAATATATGGTATATAGTGGCAACATACTGCATCTCATCTGTGAGTGATATCTTACTTTTAGACAACCTCAAATTCACATATTTGATCTTGGTGAGGTATTAATTTAATCAATCACTCGTTTTACTATTCATTCCTGTTGCCCCACGTGAAGCTACACCAAGATATGATTCATTATTTTCTGGCAGTAACATTAATATATTTACAGGACAATTTCAACACAACACAGAAAAACTGTCTATGTCTAAATGTTAATTCACACAGGTAACAGGTGCCCTATACTGTATAGACTGAAGAGTGACAGGCTTGATGAAGGGTAAGACCCATTTGTTGGGGCTTTTATTTCAACACGCCATGGATAACAAGCACAAATCTGACAGACACCTACCTGTGATCTGTGGTGTCTTTTAGGAACAGGAGTGACTCTCCCTGTCCCACTGAAACACCTCCCTGTTGTCCCCCAAGCAACCCTCACCTCCCACTGTCCTGTCATAACTCTCCTTCAGGCTCAATCTGTTGGTTGCCTTTATTTCACTCTTTCAATCAGTACTTTATTCTCCTGACCTGGCCCCGCTGTGTGGCACTGATTCGCGAAAGCAAAGAAAGCTCTCTTCACACTATGCTCAGGGACTGTGGCAAATGTGAAAAGTAGCCTTAAATGACTATTTCAGAAGTAGACATTGTAGCGGCAGACACAGAATATAGGACACAGACAGCTTTGTGGCTGCATGTTTGTCCAGTTGCAGTCTACATACATGTTTATCAAAAATATTGTAACACTGTAGTGCTCTTCATAACTGTCTTTTTTGCCAACATGGAACCCATTATGTTTTCTAATAGCAACTACCTCCCATTTAAAAGACTATTACAGTCAGTATTACAACTAAAAGACTATTACAGTGGAGTACTTAGGACCTATAGGGATCTTTGTCACATGGTGCTACAGCAACCACCTATAGATCAATATCAGCAAAACAAATGAACACATGATGGACTACTGAAGAAAAAGGAGGTCCTTATCTTGGTGGTCATCCAAGGAAAAGAAAAGAGGAGGAACCAATCGAGCTGTTCAGAAAACCTATGTGTGATGTCAGAGACTACATCCATTTATACAGTATATTTACAGTCTATGGCTGCCACCAGAAGTGAAGCATAACATGAATATTTTCCTCCCTCACAGTGGCCCTGAACAGAAATTAGCAAGTGTATAGAAGCAAATAGATGATAAAAGGGAAGAAGGAAAACACCTGTTACATCACATTACTTTGGCTATGAATTAAAAGTGATGAAGTGAATGTGGACAGAAGGGTTGACGTGACAAGAGAAATTATTTCACAGCGTCTGGGTTCATGTGGTGGCTTGTGAAGCAGTGTGCTCGGTGACAAAATGCAGTACACAAAGATAAATGTGTGTACAAACGCACACTGTCCGTCTCCTTTTACACGTAAAAGGATTGTTGTCACACATCTACAGTATTTTGTGAGTCATGATCATATTGCCTGTTGGTTCCTTTACAGTGAAAATGCTGCACTCTTAAGCTGTGATCTCAGTCATTCTCGATATCAAAAATGTCGCACGCAGTAAAACTCTGACTCATCAGTGTGTGTAAACCCACCATAGATGAGACATATAATCTCCAAACCACAGCAGACGTGCGTCATCAAAAGACCATGGTTCATCAAATTTGAGTGACAATTAATTTAATTCAGAAAGAATTTGTGTCTTTGCTCTGCTCATTCAGACTTAAACACAAGATGTCTCTTTCTTGTCTGGTGTGAGGCTGCATTTATCAGAGATTATCAAATCACAGTGAAAAGTGTTTGATGTTGGACAGTGAAATGTTGCATATATCATATCGTCCTGCAGCAGTGCTTCTGTTTCCTCTGCAACCTATCCTCTTACCCTTTTCTAGACAAGTGACCCCATACAGTAAGGACAGGGAATAGATTTATCCACAATGTGAGGAATTATCATCAGAGTCAACAGTAAGAGCAAAAACAAATGACAGTCTCTGATGAAATAACCAACAGGCCTCTTAATGTTTTGTATTTCTACGTACCTGAAGATGCAGAGGATCACAATAGCAGTGGTAAGAGAGATTAGGGAAACACTGTGGCCAATGGTGTAACCGATCTGCACTTGCCAGAAAAACTTGCCCTACAAAAACAAACAAACAAACAAACAAAAAAAACAGAAACTGCATCAATACAAGAAAATGAAAATAGATACATAATTGGCTGTTCTGTTTACTCACTGTAAAATGTAATCAGTGCATCAGTGTCTCTGCAAGGCCTCTGGGATAACATCCAGTATTTTTTTTCAAAATGAAAAGTTTCATTCTTTTAAATGTCATTTACTTTTGTCTATCACATCAGTGACAGCGTTGAGCCTGTTGAACACTGAGCCCTGACTCATTTTTAACCAAAGGAGAGTATTACAGCCACCCTATCATATAAAACACCCAGAACGTATTGTTTTACTTTCAGAGGCCACCAACAATGATTCAAGAGGAACTAGGAAAGAAGGGAAAAGGATGGCTTTTTGCTTTTTACCTTTTTATTACATCAAATAAAAAGGTAAAACAGCAGAGTTGAGGACAAACCTCTTCTTATTTGTTATGAAATGTAAATATAATGAAAATCATTGTAATCTTCAGCAAGTAAGCTGGACACCATCTGGCAACCAACAGTTGCTGTCAGAAACATTTTAATCCTCTCAGAGTAGCCCCAGCCTTACTGTCACGGCACTGTATGTTTTGTACTTGAAGAAAATGAGACGAAGAGCCCTGAATCCTGTGGCACATGGACTTATTAAGTATGCAAAAAGATAGACATCAAATTCCTTTTAGAGTACTTCAGCGGCCAGGTCCCTCTTAACTTCCTTTCTCTGAGGCTTTGAAAGCAGATTGCCCACCAAGGCTTTTACCACCCTGCACTGCACATCCACTCTACACTCTGCTCCACTTTTGTCAACACAGACAAGATTAACTTTCTCTGCATATAAACTAAACAAAATAAGACCAACTTGATGTATTTATTCCCTTCCTGCCCCTGAAGGCAACATGAATAACCTCTAATGACTCATAATGCCTGATAACAGAGGCAGGAATGACTGACCCGGCCTTGTCAAGTCAAGTTTGTTGTGCTTCAAAGACATATGCTATGGCTGCTACAGTGGATACAGATGGATGTTGACTTAGCCTACTGGTACATTAAATTTCAACATTGCTGAAATTCACCTATTCACTTCCATGCCAGGAGTTCAATTATTATTCTGCTCTCTGTTTGTCAAAAGTTTTAAGTGGCTAGGATCACCATAGTTTACACTGCATTAGAGGATTATGTGTTATGTGAAAGGGAGCGTTCACAGTAACAAACCAAGACATAATCATCACCACCTCTGTCCTCCACAGCTCTGCAGAGAGTTTCAGTCCATTGTCAAACAAGGTTAGCCACTAGCTAATGGATATATAACAGAGCGTTTAGCAGCTTTGAGAGCCAGATAGGTCTTTCAGAGTGACTGGAGTCCATGGATAAAGCTGAAAACTTACATTTCTTCAATCTGCTGGATTGATGGTGTAAATAAGTAAGTCAGTCATTTCAACTACAAAGGTGAAGATTTGTCAGAGGTTGAGTTTACAGTTTTCTTCTGCTCTCTCTCTCTCTCTCAAAAAAAAAAACAAAAAAAAAAAACAGCTACTGTCAGTTATAGAAGCAGCAGCCCAGCATGGAGGCAGGGAAGCAGCCACATGTAGAAGAGCAGCATCATGTGATCTGACCCCTTGAGGAGAAAATAAACACATTTCCTAAAGCACATTCCTTTCATAAAACTTAGCAGGTGCAAATTTCTTGAGTTCCTCTGATTTGAATCATTACTCATACGCCAGAATTTCTGACTTTAATTCCACCAACAGTGAACACATAAACATTCAACCTGTCTTCTCTGATGTCTTTGTCACAAATAACCAAGTCAGTGGAAAGAATTCATGAGAAACGCACCACAAAAGCAAGGATTGAAGGCACAGAAACACATGAGGGACAAGCTGGAGTCATGCAGTCAGTACAGCCACTTCTCAGATAGACCCCAAAGCACCCACCCACAGAGAAAAATAAAGACATTCTCATCCCATCCTTCCTGCCCACTGACTCTTCATTTGATTTCCACTGTGTTGCTGTAGGACCATCAGGAATCTGTCCTGCTGCGTCTTATAGACTACCGCGGTTTACTCACATCATCGCTAGTGCTATTGAGATTGTATCCACAGTTCACCGCAATGTCAATAGGCCTCATCTCCGTCCAGCCGTTTGCTGTGCAGTTTTTGGAGAGATTACCTGTACATGGAGAAGACATAAAGAGGTCACACAGGCCACCCAGGCTGTAGATTTCTCTTTTATCTCAACACTTGTTTAATTTAAAATTGACATAACACATATTCTGTGTGACATACTGTGACTTTGTGGCTGACCTCATACACTGGTTAGGTCACAGGAAACAGCTCGAGGACCTCAGGCTCCAGAAACCACTCTCCCCCACTAATGTGAGCTGTTATTGATTGTGCATTACCTGTGCCTGCGGAGAAGCATTTGGCTGTAATCGACACTGACATTCTGAACCCTATCTTGTCTTCTGAAGCACTGCTCAATGATAGGCTACATTTAATTAAAAAATGGGATATATGATTGCTAAACATAGTATTAAAGAAAACCCCCTGCCCATTCATTATTATTATTTCCCATGCTTTAGAAGTAGCCTACTATTTCTCAGCCAAGGAGAGACTGTTTGTACTTAATTGCAGCTGAAATGCTCTGGGAAAGGAGAACCACAAATAGTCTGGTATTTGGTTTATTCATGGGATTTATTCATGGTTTATTCATTTGTGGGGCATCAAAGGTTCATGTAAATAGCTTAGCCCGAATGAGACCTTAACCACAATGTCACAGACAGCCAAGTTGCTCTGGGAGCGTAAATGTAGTCAATTAGGACCAAACATTATCATATGCAGGTAATCAGCAGTGGCGGAAAGAGTGTGCAGTAGGAGGTTGTTATTTGCTCTGTCAGAGAAAAGGTCATGTGATTTTCTTATTAACTGCTGTGGCTGCAGTTTGAGCTTCGTGCTGGGATGACATCAGTAAATTCTCCCTTATCACATCTTTCAATTCATCTTAAATCCCTTCCTCTAATAACTAAACACACTTTCATGGATGTGGGAGTTTTCTGCATACACACACGCACAGCATCAGTCTCATTAAACCAACATCCTCAACCTTATTCTGCTGTCACCAAATAAGTTTTCGGAGGTCTTTGGAAGTGGTGCTGTAAAAGGCGTGGGCTGAATCCTCCGGAGGCTACTGAATGAAACATTGAGTAAAGTAGATGTGAAGTCGTCTTTCAGGCCCATGGACTCAGTGTTCATTTGTAGTCTAGATGGTATGCTACCATTCTTTTCAACAGATTTATTTCTGCATTGCAGAATATTGCGGAAGGGAAGACAGGAGGAAGAAGGCGGAGGACAAGAAAAGCACCTGAAAGCAAAATAACTGCTCCTGAACTCAGGGCTGTTTCACAGACAGACAAATATCCTTGACAGAATATTTGAACAAATTTAATCATTTTACAGCTTGTAAAAGCCCAAATCACTTTTTTTTCCCATAAAGACAATGTTTTTGTTTTCATGTGGACATGTGCAGCATGGCTTAATAAATACTCCCCGGATCATGTTTCAACCACAAAGTACGACTGAAGTTCATGGGACAGACTACACTGTTAGTAATTGCTGTTAATTTACAGCAGAATTCCAACAGTAATAACCTGTTATTTTTGAATACATCACTCTACTGTTAATACAAATAAAAAAAAGTAAAGTTATGGTCATTTACCGTTCTTTTAACAGAACTATACTGTTTTCCAAAAATACATCATTTTACCGCTAATCTTTCATCCAAACCATCTAAATCACGGTATCATGTTGTATTTTTTGCATTTTCGGAAATTTAACCTCAACTACACATGGAAGCTGGATCTGCTCCTCTTTGTATCCATCCCCATCTAGAAAATTATTTGGTGAGTATTTCATTTGTAAATTGTTGCAAAGTATATTGGCGATGTTTTCAGTTTGTTTTCATCAGCCTACTAAATGTCATGACAGAATGATTCAGTAGCTAGCTGAATTTTCACAGATGATAGATGATTCCTACATGTCTAAGCTAACCTGTGGACACACATATTTTACCAGTGAATTCATGATATAATAATGATGCCTTAATGGTGTAAACACACCACACCACAACATAAGACTTCTGTTCATGCTGATTATTGGGTGGTATTCCAGATTCAAAAATTTAGTTCAGAAATTGATTGCTGAAGATTTTCTTTACTGTAACTTACTACTTTTTCTAGTCAGTATAAGATCGTCCTTCTTTTGCAGGTTAATGTTAATTACCGTTGTTGTTAACATGTTTGCCATTAATAAATAAATCTACGGCAACCTGTGTATTATTTGATGTATTAAGTGTTTGGTGAGTGTTTTGGGCGTAATTGTAGTTGGATTGTAAAGTTTTTGACATATTTCTTTGACATTACAGGTACTCCAGGCTATTTGCTGCTGCGCTACTGATCACAGTAAGTACTTGCCGTTCAGGTGAACTGGTGAAAGGAGTTGTTGTTCATACTGCACAGTGCTTCACATTGCAGTTTACTGTTTATTGAATCATAACAGTCAAGTTTGCAATAATGTTTCCTTGTCAGATATGTGCACATCAGTGTAACACCTCAGTTGCCTATGTGAGACACATGAAAATTCACAGTAATATACCCAATTTAGAACTGTGGTGTTGTATGCCTAATTGCAAAAGGAGCTTTCGGAAATGTGCAGGTCTGAAAGCACATCTATACAGAGATCATAAGAAACGTACTGAGCCCAGCTTGAGTATGCCAGTGGACCTGACCTGCCATGTTGACTTCTGCAGTAACAAATCTGATACCTTGACTGATTTTTACTCTCACCTTAAAGTTCACATTAAAGAAGGACGAGCAGTTGCATGTCCTTTTATGCATTGTGATAAGACATTTACTGTGGTATCAACTTTTACATCTCATTTGTCCAGAAAACATAAACAAAGTGCAGAGGGAAATCTAATGGAGTCCATCATTGACCCAGCAGGTGCAAGTGGAACAAGTGGCACTCATAATGATAGTGACTTACTGTGTGACATGCAGGTTGATGCAGCTGACAATACTAAGCATTTAGAGGTTACCCCAGAAAATATTGATGATACATTGTTCTTGAGGAATCTTGCTCTCTTTTATCTTAAACTCCAAGCAAAGTTGCTGCTTCCATCATCCACTATTCAGACAATCATTGACGATTTGCAGTCAATACATGACATCAACCAGTCACAATTCCTTTTTAAACTGAATGAGAAATCACTGAAAATCGTGAGGCCCTGCTTCTCCATGATTTAGGGGTTTATGGCTTCACGCCAATTCAGGGATGTTACTGTTGTGTTAAGCAGGACAATCTGGTTGATTATTACCCATTACCAGAGTACATTTTGTGTGGCATGCCAATAATTGTTCCACACCATTCTTTCCTCTCCATAGAGAGCAATGACAACCTTGGAGGAGGAGCTGAAGGAGATCCTCTCCAGTGCCTTGCCAACCATTTCTGAAGCTGTTCAACAGCTTGTGATTGACAAGCTGATAAACTCTGGTTTAGACTCAAAAGAAGACCTCAAGTATGTAAAACAAGAGGACATTGAAGACTTACTTCCTGTTATTCAACAGCGTAAACTTTTGGATGCATTCAGAATGGGTATGTTTGTTTACTTTCACAGTATCACTATTTCACTACATATTATACTAATGCATTGATTTATTTTTTAAAGCTGTATGACCTCATATCTCATATTTTTTGTCAATTTTAGAGACAGAGACAGTCACACTAGACTTCCAATTCCTGCTTTCTCAAACCACTGTAAATAGCAACTCTACACCATTCTCCAGTCCATCCAGCTCATCTTTGCTTTCCTTCTCGGCATCTAGTGGAAATGAAGACAGCCAGCCCTCCTTCCATGCAAAGACGTCATGGCCAGAATCCTTTCAGGTACCATGGGATCTCATGCCTGTGGAGATTCGTTCAGCCATTTCAGATGGTAAAAGGCCTTCACCTGCCGCACGACGACAGATGGTGAGAGTGCTAGCGGATGAGATGAGGAAGCATGAGCCAAACCCGACACGCTCACAGTGCCTCACAGTTTGCCGGAATCTTGTTCACCAACACCCAAATAGTTTTGCTGATCAACTTGACAATGGTCAAGTTCTGGGTAGTGGATACACATCACTCCTACTTCAAGTAAAAAATCGGATCGAAAACCTGAACCGCACCAGCAGCTTTCGACAGCACCGTTCATCTGGCCATGGCCAAAAGAGAGGGCCTACAGACATGTATGGCTGTTCCAGATTCCAGCCCAGCCTCCCACCTGATGAGACTGAAGACACCGTGGAGAGCAAACGTCAGAAACTGGAAGCAATTTACAGTCGGGATGGTATAAATGGGGCTGAGAGGGCAGAGGTTAAGCAGCTAATGGAAAAAAGTTTCTATCTGCAGCGGTGCCACATAAATGCTCTACCAGCACCAAACATTGAGGATATAAGATCCAAGTGGCCATACCTCTTCACCCAGAAAGGGCTTAACTCTCACTTTGAGCTTCTCACTGATATCCCTTTGCTGCATACACTTGAGCTTGCCATGGAGGAGTGTGGTAGAGCCATAGTGGAACTCTTCAAGACTAAACCCACCAATGCAGGAGTCAAGGAAGTTCTCTCTCTGGGTGAAGATGTCGAGCTGTCCTTTTTCGTCACCCAGCTTCTGATGGCTCATTTCTCAGAGAACATCACAGGACTAGTTCTTCTTGCAAATGTAAGTTTCCATTAAAAAAAAAACAAAAAAAAAACACTGTGTATATGCCATGTCTCAATTTATCAAGAGTTCACTTTGTATTTTGCTTTCTTTGTCCTAGGCACTTGCCACTACAGCTGACATTGAGAGGACAATCTCCATTCCTGCAGCTCCTCGTCTGATACTGCTTGGTATGTTTACATCACTGAATAGGCAAGCAACAACAGTCTCTGATCTGTTTTGTTATATGAATGCATTGTTGGTTTTTCAAATGTATACACTTTCTGTTGGTTGGAGGAATAGTCAATACATCTTCACATTTACTAAAAAACTCTACATTTAGAGACATGTTTAGAGAAATTAGCACAATTGGAGATACCTATTGTTTTATCAACTCTGATTGTAACATGGTTGTAGGAGCATAAAAAACAAAGCAGTTTATCTTTTTGACAAAAGGCAAAATGCACACATTTATATCACAATGACTATAAAAACTGTGCTACTATTGATACTGGGGACAGTAAGAGAGAGTAAGATGTAAGGCAGTAACTGTAACTAATTCATTATGAATAGAATGTTCATAGAGATTGAAAGGATTTTTTTTTTCATCCAGTACTAAACATGGTAAAATTCTTTTTCGCCATGCAACACAAATAATTTCAAACATGGACACAAAATCCTTAATTTTGACAGGACAATTCTTTGTCAAGTTTCAGGTGAAACAGCAGGAAGCTGTATTCAGCACTGGATGGTCAGCCTCGAGGGCCATGTCATATGTGAGGGAATCCAGCCCACT
The DNA here is from genome assembly GCA_021432705.1 of Caranx ignobilis. Lineage (NCBI taxonomy): Eukaryota > Metazoa > Chordata > Actinopteri > Carangiformes > Carangidae > Caranx > Caranx ignobilis. Next base: position 9,993,309 of record MU269986.1, read on the forward strand.
TTCTTGACAGGGCTTGCTGCCTTATTTTCCACCTTCTACATCTTCAATCTCCAATACCAAGAAGAGGCCTCATGCACTCTTGAATTCATCCAAAGGTTAGGTATTTTCACTAAAACATGTGTTTTTTTTATCTTCTTAAGGGCATGCTATTGTGAACTAAACATTTCCTGCTTTTTATTGTGTTGTTAATGTGAGTTACACAACTTGATTTTTGCACTGGCTGAAGAAACACTATTATTTTTCAGGCGCTTCATTGGTATAAACCCTGAGAGAGGCACCAAGGCCGGACGGGGCAAGGTGTTGTCAAAAAAAACTGGCAAAGCCACCAGCAAAAAGATGACAACAGTCAACCCACATGTATCCACTCTGCTGAGAAGACTCATGGACTTTCAGTGGGACTTCATTTAAAATGGTGAGATTATTCAATCCCATTACACACACACACACACACACACACACACACACACACCTCTTTCTCTCTCCTTTACAGAGTAGAAAGTCTGAATCCCTGTTATTCTCGCCAAGTTATGTGTCCTGTTTCTGAACATACACATACAACTGTTTGAATGTTTCATGCTGGCATGTTTTGACTGTCTGAGGGGTTAGGTCAGGACTTTGGATATTTTTTCAGGACTTGTGACACTTTTCTTTGGATTTTCATGTTTAGAGACCACATTACAATATATAGCAGATTACAAGAGAAAACAAAGGGCACACACATCTGAGAGTTTTGTAAATTCATGATTTATTTATTGCTCAACTGTCTGTAATTGTCAGTACTCCACAAAGAAAGCTAGTTTGCTGGGTGGAATAATTTCTGAAATTTGTTGTTATTATGAACCTGAATTCACAGAATTTATTCAACTCTTTTTTTTTTTTACAAACACACTACCATGATAAGGTAAAATGTTTACACTTACCTGGCTAACTTTCTAATCTGCTTTTTGGAAGAGTCTCTTAGAGGCTGCTTTACAGCAAATTATTTTAATTTTCATTATCTGAACTGTTATATTATGGTCTGTTTCAAGTCCATTTTTCCAAGTCTGAATACCTTGTTCTTTTATTGCAAAAAAGCCAAAGGGTTTTTGTTTGTTTGTTTGTTTGTTTGTTTGAAGAAGGCACTGAAGAAGGCACTGTCTGAATGTGGAGATTCTAAATTCATGTTAAAATAAAAGTCAAAGTGCATTAAGAAGCTGTGTTGTTTTTTCACATTGCAGTTACATGCTGATCTGTCCTGAATTCACAAAGCACCTTTAGTTGTAGTTTGTAGATTTTGTGAAGACTGATAATGTATTTCTAAACAAATCAGTTGACTGTAAAGTATTGTGAAAATAATCTTAAAAAACAGTACACACTGTAATTTTCAATAACAATAAAAAACTGTAAATTTTAAGTGACAGTAAAGCTAAGTTAATTTTACAGTAACATAATGGCATTATGTTACTGTTATTCTACAGGAAAGTAATAAAAAAAACAGTCCTATACTGTATTTTTCATTAACAGTACAAAACTGTAAATTTTAGTGACAGTAAAAAACTGTTAATTTTACAGTAACATAATGGCAACCCTGCTGCCAGTTCTTTACTGTTATTTTACAGGAAAATACTTAACAGTGTACATTTAAAATCTTTAGAAATGATTATACAATTCTGGCCCCATTTGTCGGAAGTAGCTTGTTTTATTAATGTTTAATTTTAATTTTGTTCGCAGAGACAACCCAACAATACTGTATCAGGAAATGACAGTGAAGAGGAGAGGACTGCCCCTCTGAGCGTCCCATTACTACCGCTAACAGCTTAATCTGTGCATTTGCATGCATGAAAAACATTTCATCTGATTATGTCCTAAATGATGCAGGTCCTGATGCACGCAGCTGCCACTTCACTGTCTTTTCTGTGACAGAAAAATCAAGAAGTGAAACTCCGTCACTGGCCACAGCGACAAGCTATTTCTGGAGAAAACAATGACCCAGGTGAGCCGAGTCATGGTCACCTGAGACAGCATGTGTTTTTACAGAGGCTGGCAATTCACAACAAAAAGTGCACAGCAGTAAACCTCAGGTCATACCTGTTGTGATTTACTGTGGCCTTAGGAAATGAGCAGCAGAGGGCATATAAATATATATTTTTTCCTTGCAATTATATGTGACTGTCAACAGCCCTGTTTGTTTTTGTCTGACCATCTCTGAAAATGCTGTCAGTGTTGACTGCAGCACATCCAGTGCTGATGCCAGATACAGACTTCCCAGTAATCCCTTGTGATTCAGGTGAGAGAAATAATTGATTAGACATAGTGTAGTATGAGTGATGACAGACATGTTTCTTAGATTAGACAAATTAAGTTTCCAAAAGCAGTGTTGCACAGAAATGACATCAGCTTGTTGGATATTGATTTTTTTTTTTTTAAATAATGAATATTTGTCAGTGTCTGCCTGAAAACTCAATACAAAGAAAAAAAAAAGTCCTGGAGAAAACTGATGCGTTGGGATACCTTGACCTTTTCAGCAGAATTGTATGTGCTCCCAGCGTTGGTACAATAACAATGCTGACATGAAGACATGTTTAGCAGGTGTAACAATGTTAACTGAAAATCTGATCATCTGGGGGATGTGAATAATTTTAGGATACATACTTTAAGTTTCAGCTCTCCTTTCTCATTCATTATATTTCAGTTTTGGCATTTTTAATGTTGACAACCAAGTCCAACACCATCAAAGTATTCTGGATGGACCGCCTGAAAATATAAGCTGTTTTCACCCTGTTACCCACTTTTCTCTGCGTGCCCAAATATAATGTACTCAAAATAAGAAGATTACTGTTTTCTCAAGCATTTTGATCACAGGCAACATTGAGAAGCAGTTTCTTAAATTTTACAGCAAGAAAAAACACAATTGAGAGTCACAGCACATGTGAACCAATAATAACATCTAGAGGTGCTATGAAGGGCAAAATGTAAATGTGACATGCACTCAAAGCATTTAAAGACCCTCTATAAAATTTACACTTACTTTTTTTGGCATTTTTCAGATGATTCAGAAGTAAATTTGCCATGAGGTTGTCTGATGCATGTAGAATAGTGTAGATCAACCATATAACATAGATCAGCATAAATACATGAGACAGATGGACAGATTTCACTTCATTCTGCTCCCCCTGGTCATATCAGTCAGACTTTACAAGTCTCCTCTTAACCTGGAAATGTCAAAATGGTGAAACCTCAGCAGACATATCAACCTGCCATCAGGGCCCATTAGTGAGAGTGAGTCAGACATGACGAAAGAGAGAAGGGGTAAGTAAGTAAGTAAAACAAAAAAGAAAGAGAGCAGAATAACCCGGTAACTGAAGAGCTTTATTTTGTTTGTGAAGTTGGGGATTTAGATTTATCCCTGGACTATAGTTTCAGTCCATGTCTGTGCACCTCTCCAGAGGAGTTTACCTCAAGCTGTTGTCCTCTCAGTTTATTTGCCTCGAGTTTCATGGTAAATTCCTCCACTATTTGCATGCACTGTATGTTATTATTTTCATGACGTAGTTTTGTCTTCATAACAAGTTTCCAGAAATTCACAGAGCACCCGTTGAGTTACTCTATCCTAGCTGCCACCAATCTCCGAATAACTTCACTGTTACTTGTATACTTCAGACACCTTGATAACATAGTAAATGTCCTCTGGGCACACATGTGGGGGCTGTAACGTGACTCAGAGAGATCTGTTACTAAACTTCCAACAAGTCAAATATTCCACTAAATGTGAAATCCACAACTTCAAAAGTCACTTTCAGCCAAGTCACTTCTGAGGCTGCTACTTTGACATCTACCTCATGAGCAGGAGGCTGCCACGCCCAGTGCTGGCAACCCGTCCTCCACACATGTTGGTAACTATGTTATCAAACCAGATCCAGCCTATCTCACTACATTTGAACACCTGCACCCTGTCAGATTCTCTTTCATTGCCAAATGCTGAAGGTTTTCCACAGTTGCACACTGTGACTTGGTGCTGCCACAGATGGACAGGGCCAGACAACATCCCCAGTAATTGTTTCAAAGAAACTGGGCAGCAGCAACAAACAAACAAACACAACCTCTTGATGAATCCAAAAAGCAAAACAGCAAAAAAGACAGTTATCACCAAACTGATATTTAAGTTTTTGTTCAGGACACTAACGCATCTTGAGTTACCAACAGTGTAAAAGTCTCAATCTGCATGAAGAATAAAGCTGTATTCACTTTTCCTATAATACAAAATAGATACATAAATGCAATGAAAATAAATAAAGAGAAAGGTTTAAGAAAGTGAAACATTGGCTTTTCAATGTCTTCTTTCCACTTGAATGTATTGCTGTGTGTAATGCTGCAAATGTAGCTGTGAAATGCTTAATCATTGAGATGAGCATGTGTTCATCATCATCTCTCACAGTAAATGATTAATTGCTGTGATGTCTGCTTTCCTGAGCAGCCTAACAACGAGTGTAGAGGTGGACTGTCAAGAAACATATCCTCTTTAATTGGTATAAATATAGTGTCTAACTGGTTGTTCTGAAACAATATGAGAATATAAACTGAATGTTTTCCAGACTGCATTTGTGTGTTGTAGTGTTAAGCATTTACAAATGTGTTAATTTCACAGTTTACCAAGTGAAATTCTGACGTTAATGACACCAAAATTAAGAAACTGTTATGACGAGGGAGACAAGAAAAGTCAGAAAAGTTAAGGTCATAGCAGGTAAACAAAAACAGATCCTGACAGTTTCAAAATGAATCACTTGGATGGGAGTCTAGAGGGTGTGTGTCCTCCCAGCTGTAATCTGTCTCACTTAGTTCCACTACGTGTGTGTGGACTACTATGCGTGTGCGTGTGTGGTTTTGATGATCTTAGTGGGCAGGGCAGCAGGGGCAGGAGGTCCCACCCTGATCCCAGAAGGGAGAAGTAATTGGTAAACTGCTCAACACGACCATGTTGCTGTGACAAGTCAGAGAGGAGGAAGTGTGAAAAAAACAAACAGATTTTCATACACAATACAGAGATGAGGTGAATCAAGGCAAAAGCTATTACTCCTTATTGATGTTCCTTATTAAAAGCAAAGGAATTGCAAAGGGTGAGATGCAGAAAAAAAATCAATATATATATATATAAATATATATATATAAAATCTCAGTGGAGATGTGGAGTGCACTACAAGAGTTGCAATTCAATATCAGGAAAAGGTCATGAATATCTTGTACTGTCAGTGTGTATGGACACGAGGAGGAAAGAGTTGGGGAAGATTTTCATTACAAAGTGACATTTGCTTCCATTTGCAGACACCCACTCCGCCTAGTCTGACAAAAAGTCTGCTGGTTTCAAAGTAAAGTTCATGTGTAGCTATTGAAGTTTTGGCTTCATCTGCAATGCCAGCCATCTTTTCTGAGGATGGTGTTATATATGGCAGATTTGAAAAGCAACCTACCGCCCTCCCTTCAGACCTTTCATCTAATTATAGGCTTCAAAAGTGAGATATTAAAATCCAAACCTTCCTCTGTGGTGACAAGGTGAGGTGTACATTAAAGAAGAACACGTTTTGACTAGATCAAATCTGAGAGCGGGGATGAAATTTGAGGAAATCCATATCATTCATTTTAATGACTCAATTTGTCTGAGTTAAAAGTTTTAAGTAAATCGTGACTTCAGTTTTAGAAAGAACAAAGCTTGTAGCAGAATAAAATCAAATGCGGTTCTTTCCTTTAAGTCACATACAGAACATACAGGCTTCAACGTGATCTTCAAATACAATGTTATCCTGATAGACTAGCACAATTTAAAGTATGCTGGATTTGCTACTTGCAGTTTCTACTGACTATGTGTAGGTACAACTGACACATGATAATGCACCATGGAGGGGCAACTTTTTTAACCTCTTAACTGCTTTTGTGAGCTCACCATGCTCTTGACCTTTGACATCACAAGCCTAATCAAGCCAAATAGTGTATCTGAAGCTGAAAATTCACCTCTGGCCCTGGCTGGTGCCATTTTGTCGATTTGTTGTGAACCAGAACCAATTGTTGTGGTGGTCTATCTGGATGGTACATGTCTAAGTGTTACACAATTTTTCTTTTTTTTGTTTGCTATTAGCTGTACGATGAGTTTTGTTCATACTGCCATCATACATGTGTGGTTTAAAGAGGATCCTCCATCTTTTAAGTGTGACATTTCCCTGTGTCTCTCAATGGCTGTTGGACTCTCTGAGCTGATAATGCCTGTATGAGTGCATCATTACTGCCAGAGAGAGAGAGTAAAAGGAAAAAAAATCACATGGGTAGGAACCATATTTGTACTTTTACTGGCTGTTTAAGAGGTGATGGACCAGCTTTTTTCACACTCACAATCTATGCAGAGAGAAATTGTTCACCCACTTTTAGTTGATAATTTTAGGGGTAAACAGACAAAAACATATTAAAAGTTGTAGTTAAAACTTTAGAGACTTTGTGGCAAATGACAAAAGGATGGAAAGTGAACTTGAGCTTCCTCATAGTCACCCAAGTAGTGGCAGTTTTCATTAAAACACTGGCAGCAAATGACTTGAAAGAAATAAGCACATTCATTCAATCCTTTAATATTTAATACCCCTGTCAAGTCCTTTAAGTATTAAGACTGTTGTTTCTTCTTTATGCCTCTGCTCCACTTAGCTTAACTGAGTGTATCATTGTTGGTTTTTTTCCTTTCTAAATGTAACAAAAACTCACACTACCGTATACCTCCACTTAAAACCATACCTTGTTGCTTTTCTAGTACATCTGATTGTGTAACAAACTAAATTTAATTGGAAGGATTTTTTTTTTTTTTTTGATGATTCAAACAAACGTAATAATTCATCATTTAGCTTTAACTAAAACCGTGACAAATGGAAATAGTAGTGATTAAGATTTTGGGAGAAAAAAAAAGCTAAATCGCAGGCAAAACAGTAAAGAGTAACGGGCCATGCTCAGGGAAGGGGTTATTAAATTTACATTCACACAGTCAGAAACTAACCTGAGGTTTTGGTCTCTCTGCAAATATGCACCTCTTATTAGTGAAAGCCCATTGAAATCCCTTTGAACTGCCAGATATCTGCCCAAGTTACTATGTTATTCATCTCATTGGAGGGTTTGTATATGGGCTGTACACGCAGAATTTGCAGTGAGGTAATATCTATGACTGTGTTACTGGTTACCCACCAGTAAAAGCCCCGTCTTCTTGTACCCAGCAGTGCAACTGTCAATAGTTGAATATTAGCACATCTCTCAGTCAGGGGGCAGGAATGAACACTGACTGGCTGGGTCATACAGGCAGGAGCACAAGAGGAGCAGGTAAAAAGCAGGAGGTAAAAAGCCCAGAGGTGTTGAAAAGAAGAAATGGATATCCATCAGCACAGATTTGAAAATGACTCTGAAGGGCAGAAAAAAAAGGATCTGAAAGAAAATTTTGGGTCAGAAACATCACAGAAAACCACATCAACATCCACACTGGTGTTCATACTGATCAAAACCATGGGGCGCCCCACTGTGATGTGTGTGTTTAATTTAACAACTCAATATTTAATTCAAGTCAATTCAAAACATGTCAGAGTTTCACAGCCGTCATTAACCAGCCGACTTCTGCTTATATTGTAGATGGAGCCTCGCAAGACTAGACCTGATCAAAATTTGTAACTATAAAAATTTTTCAATAGGTGAAGACGATCAGATTAGTATCGCCATCTAAATAAAGGTCTGAAGGTCTAATGCATCAGGATGGCATCTTCCTTTTTCCTATCAACTCAAGGGAGACGTGTTGCAGTTTTACACCTCAAGATGATTTGACTTTTGGAAAAGTAAGTGAAACAAGAGGAGGAAAAGTAAAACAGGCTGGATAAAAAAAAAAAAGAAAAAAAAAGTGAGTTTGGGACACTGAGGGACCCCACAACCAAGTTCTTGGTGAAGGCACCATAAGGCCCATGGTCAGACTCAGACTGAATCAGAGATACAGTACTGATACCAGGGTTCAGGAGCACCAGCTCAACAAAGTATAAAAATTCATCAAGACAAGCTGGTTTGAGAAAGGAGACAGGCAATTAGCTTAGCAAAAATACTGGAAACAGCTGCAGATAGATGTCCATTAATATAGTATGTATGTGGTATGTGCACAGTAAATGTCTGTAAAAGTGACAGAACAAACTGACCTGTTTTAAAAAAAAAGGCATGATTTTTTTTCTACTGACAAAGAGAACAGGGGAGAGATTCAGCATCTAAACAGACCAGTGAATACAATGATTTGACCATTTTCTTTTTTCTTTTTCTTTTTTTAAATTTTGTGACATGAGAGTGAGGAAATAAAATCCAGTTTGTTGAATCATGGAGCTGAAGCTCTGATCTTTCAGGTATTGAGAGCAACTTTGAAGGTCCAAGGGAATTTACAGGCAGCGGAGGAGTTGATGTGGTGTGGGGGATAAACAAGGACATACTATTTTGAAAGAAATGGAAGTGAGTAGCAGACACACATCCAAAACAAAGGACTCAGACAAGCTAGAAAAGATAGCAAACACACAAAGTTGAGGAAGAAATAACATTCACTGTATGAAGATAACTGATGGTGGAAAACCTTGGCTCGTTGTAAAAGAGTCAGAACTGTTAATATTTCTTCTTTGAAAGATATAGCACTCAGTTAACAGACACAAAATAACCACAAAGGGGCCACAGGGACAACAACGACAACAAAGAGACTCCATATAAATACAAAAAAGAGGGTGAAATGACCAAAGAGACACAAAGATGAGAACAGAGACACAACAGATGTAAAACTACCACAAAGAAACAGAAAACTAACACAGAAACAGAAACAACTGAAAGGGATCAAAGCACAAGCATAAAAAGACACACAATGACAAAAAACAAATTCAAAATTAACACAAAGAGCCGTGAAATTAATACAAGATTATCAAAAAAGAAATGCAAAATGACCAAGTTGCAACGCGTCCGAAACAGTTCAAAACCAGTGCAAAAAGACGCAACTTCTTCTATCAGACAGAAGACCAGAGGCTCATTTTCTCATAATCGTGGACAAAAAGAACAAAATATAAAACTCTGTGATGTTTCTCTTTCTTATCTTATGTTGGTGGAACATCTCTTCCTCCCTGATCACTGTGTCTGTGCTTGGTCCAAAACAAAGGTTCGGGGATGACCTGGATTCCTGCTTGTTTTCTCAGACCCTCACTGCAATCTGTGGCCGAGTTTAAATCTGCCCCTTCATTTGCCTCACGTAAACACTACACAATGTTTACAGTAACCTGGATAAACTCTGATCCTGGGTTGGAGGCACCTCAAAACCTTGGGACTCTTAAATGAGAGATGTTTTTAATGTACCAGATGTCACAGGGTCGACACTATTATGGATGAGAGTGCTGTCTACAAGGCATTGCTGTCTAAAGCACTGGTGGAGCCTGTGGGAGGGAAGTCTCTGTCTCTTGCTGGGAACAGTACGGACATGGTGAAATCTCTGAAATGTTACGCATCAGTCCTGCAAATAACAAAGCTGTAATGAAGCTCTTTATGAGACTCATGAATCAATATCCACTCTCTCTGAGTTGTTTGCCCTGGGCGTTCTGCAGGGTTTCACATAATATTCTAATGCCCACAGGAGGAGATGGTGAAACCACCACTTTGGTGAATTTAAATGTCCATTTGCATGCCAGTAACACATTTCATCATCAGGATCTACCAAAAGGCTCGACCGCATGCAAATACACTTTTCAATAATGCTCAAAATACTCGCAGCAAAGAAAAATGTTAAGTGACGGGGAAAAATAAATATATAAATGAGCTGACCCTGAGCTGGTGGCAAAAATGGTCCTGTTTGACTTACATTTCACACTTCAAACTGCGTGACTAAATTATGAGAAATAAATAACTATGAATTAATTAAGTTTTCCATTATTGTAAATTTAAAAAAAGGAAAAAAAAAGTGGAAGTGAAGTGAGATGATTTTACCTTTGTGATCGTCACTGAAGTAGCTGAAGTATGGAGGACAGGTTATTGTTACCACCTCTCCGACGCTGGCTGAGGGCCAACAGGCGATGATATCCCACATGCCTTGGCAACCTGTCACATGAAGACAACACCATTAACATGGCATCATAGCACACACACACACACACACACAAATATGAACTTAATTTATCTTTATTCTTTACCTATTAAATGGTAATGATAAATATTCGGGGCAACAACAACAACAAAAAAGAAAAAAAAAAAAACTTTGGTGATTCAAAAGCTTCAAGAAGACATTTAGAAAGTCAAATCCATGGTGCCTGACTAGACAGATATAAAAAAATAGCGAGCACTGACTCAATCAATACATAATCAGGTGGTTTGTCATTTCCTTAAACAATGACAAAGTGCACAAGGACAAACTCTATAGTTTTTCTTCCTTTAGTCCCTTTAGAATTTGACATAACAATGAAACCTGCATCTCTAAGCCACAGTTTTTTTCTCCTCTCTCATAATGTAAACCAAGACATAAATGTAAATCCACACTAGTTCATTTGGCTGGCAACGGAGCATTTGTGAGAAAGATATATAACAGAAGTTCAGAAACTAATGGAGGCAAAGTTAAAAACTTTACACAGTTTCTGTCAGAGTACAAACAGCTTCTTCGAGTCTGTGCAATACCCTCTCTAGTTATTTCTGTGTCTCAGGTCCTGACGTATTCATTTTTTTCTATATTTAAAATGTTGTATAACCATCTGATGTGAATGTATGGGTTCTCACGAATGCACACTGCTAATTCATTTATTAGGGACACGACCTCTGAAAGCAGCTTCCACTACCTTCCTGCTGAGGAAGCAGATAGGGAAGCAGAGAAATGAGAAATGAGGGTCGTTGCAGAGATAAGGAGAAAGCAAGTCGTACATGTATATTCACTTAATGCATTATATACACAGCTTGTGTAGTGACTCTTCACTCAACTGAAAGCAAATGGAGATAATGCCACCAAAGTTAAAACAGATGAGTTTTTCCACAGTTTGTGAGGTCACTGAAGTCAAACAAATGTAGGCCAGAGAAGAAATTAAATTGAAGTTTTGAGCTTTGGTTTTGGTTGTTGACTGGCATTTTAAAACTTAGCTTCATATTCATATTCATCTATTTGCAGTTTTGAAATGTGCCAGTGTATGTACAGACAACTGTTAATGGATGACTTTCCAGGCAAGTTCAAGAGTTTATAAGAGCATCATTCTTATTTCGAAGATTTCAAGGCCAGATTTATGGACTTTTATTCAGACTGTGCAGAAAAAGACTGAGTCACCCTGAATCTAAAAATATGTGTGCCACCTCTGTGTGTTCAGCTTTGGCAGAGTTATGACTCAGAGACAGAGTGTGAATTTTGATGCATATTGAGGAAACTGGCACTTTCTCAGGATTTTAAAATCCCTTAACTGTCTTTCACCTCAGGCAGAATCTAGAGATGCTGTTTGAAAACCTCTGTGATAAAGTAAACTATATAGTGATGAAACAATTTTGGAAACAACAGAGGTCACATGCAAATAAAATTTAAATATTGAGGGTGTAAGTTGTTCCAGTCTAAACTTTGACAAAAATAAGGGTTAAAACTTGAGTTGTGAAATCTCTCCTGGGTTTCGAAAAGTGACACAGTACTTTTTGTTTGATTTTCAACTGCTTGCTCAAGGCTGTTACCCTCCGAGAACTCACAGTATGGTTCTTTTACCTTGAAGGGAGTAGCGATTGTGAGACTTGGTTGAGGTTAAAGTCAGGGTAATTCAAGTACACCTCCAGAAAATCTGTGGACTGTATTTCTGGCTTGCCTACAACTGTGCTATATCTATGAACTCCCACACTGTATTACCTTATAGCTCACTATTTATTTACTCATACTGTTTCCCATTTCCTCTAAATAGCCTCCCCCTCCCTGCATACGCTAAACAGCCAGAGAGAGGAATATGTTTCAGAGAATGACCTGAACTGACGTTCCCAGAGGTGCTATTCTCACAGCGCTCCCTCTCCAGCTCGATCTCATTCACCACCTCGCACATCTGCACCGATAACACCTGTGGAAGAGGGGAAAAAAGCACATTTAGGTGTCAAGAATCAAATATGCCTCCATCACGCTGGAGCCCGGTTCTGACAGAATACATATCCAGTGAGATTGAAGTTGGTGGAGTGGCTAAACGCAGTTGAAAAATTGGTGATAAATATTTTAGTTTCCCCTTTATCACACTCCTGCAAGTGTGGTTTTTCATGCTGTGTTTTCCTATTAGAACAAACCCCTGGCTAATAATACAGTAAACACACAGAAATGTTCTCTATGTCTAAATCCAAACAAAGCTCCCTCTTGCCTGGCAAATAGATGCTATCATGCAAATGGATTAGGAAGCGGAGAAGGGAGTCACTGAGTAATCTACTGCGATTGTTCATCTGTGTCAACAAAGGCTGAAAAATGTGGGCTGACAGCCGCTGGCGGAGAGCCGGTGGGTCAATGAAAATGTGTAAGACGAGCAGCAAAGAGCTTGAGAAGGTCAGTGGAGATGAAGAGGGAAGTAGGGAGGGAGAAGGAGTCGACATGAGTGTATTCATGAACTCCCAGGCAGGAGCTTCACCGTGCACCCTGCTACCAAAGTGACAACACTTACATGACTAAAGTCAGTAAAGGTCACAGTCTGAGGGGTGATGCAGCGCAAGCACATGAAGTATTTACAGCTGAACAACTCATCTTCTTTAAGCCGTCCTTAGAGATGTCTTTACATTGTCTTTGCACGAGCCCCAACCACCCTGCAGCTGTCAAACATGAAATGATCCTCATCAGTCAGCCACAAATGCCCCTTTTAGTCCAGAGGTTGAGCTGCCACAGATCTTTCTTGTAACAGCTGCAGTGCACCTCAGACATGACAAATACCCCAAACTTCTATTAAAGGCAAATGGCACCCCTTGGAGTGACAGCAACAAGCTCAATATAACATGTGCAGTGGTGTAATGACTCAATGTAATGAGGCAGAATATACTCAGCTGTAAGCTGTGTTCATTATTTAAACAAGGAAAAACAAACGCGCTGTGATGTCTAATTGTGTCGGAATATTTAAAAGCACAGAACCACATTTACACACAATGTAACATCTGCAAACAGCAGACTATATAGCACTACTTCACACACTAACACCCACCATTACACAGTCACCAGCAGTGCCAAATGTATAGGGGTAATATCTTTTTAACAAGTCAAACACTAATCGATTAATTAATTCTACAATAACAAGTAGAAAGTCAATTTTTTTCCCTTCAAATACTTGCCTCAGGGTAAAGGGGACTGGTTTCCTGACATACTGCTGTGCTGCTGTAGCTATGTGTAGTCATTACAGCCAGAAGTGCAACTGTTTGACCTGTAACAGCGCAGCACATCCTTCAAAGCAGAAGCTGATGTATTCTACCACAGACATTAACAACCTCATGGTGATCATGTAAATATGACATAAAAAGACATACACATACAGTACAAACTACCTCCCATTTATTTCCACCTCCCCACACTGCCTTTTCTGAGCTTAACTCGTTGCCTTGCTCACTCTCTCCCCCCATGGATGAGGTCGTCCTGACACTATCATAATCCACAGAACTTTGCTCACAGGAGTCTTTGCCTGCAACCTATTACAGCAGAAAATCCAACATATCCTCAAGTAATAGCAGCAGCACTGGCTGGGAGGCAAAAGATTAATCTGCTAACATTATCTGTGCACCGCAACATGGATGGAGGAGGAAATCTCATGTTGCTCAGACCCTTTGGTAACCTTATTTTTGATTACCATGAGATTGATTTCTGGCCAACGTAATAGTGGAGCATTCAAGAGAGGATTTGAATCCAAAAGCCCCTCAGAGGGGAAGGTAATATCTTATCATCGTAGTGTACTTAAAACAGAAAATGTAATACTAATAATATTCTGCTACCTGGTGCATCTGTGACTTACACTGATTTAGCGTCAGCACTGTAATCGTAATATCAAGTCAAGGTACTGTTCATTATTCAAGTAAATGTATGATATAAAAACTAACAAACAAATAAAATAAAATAAAATAATCAAAAATATGATCATGTGTATTCTCACACATGTAAAACACATTTCTGTCGTTTATTTTATTACACTAAAACATAACACATTATTTAAAGCTGGATATTTTTACAGGTCAAATATGGGGTACCATGTCAAATTGTAATACTCCCAGCTAAATTGTTCTTCATTTTGTGTTAGCAACATTTTTTTTTTTAAAGAAAACTTCATGTTTTAATAATCAGAAGACCAAAACTGCAAATTTTTGCCTTGGGCTCTGGTAACAGTCATAATATCATCATAATACAATTCTGTCAAAAGTTGATTAAATATTAAATTTCCCAGCTCCACTGTTGCATCCTGACCAAAGCATTTACATTTACATTTACATGTAAACCAGCATCAATCCAGTATAGCAATGTTCCATGAAGAAACAAAACCTACCCATTTGACAATGCCAGACAAAGTTACTAGCTACTAGCTGGTGGAGCTTTTAGCTTCTAGCAGCTTAAGGGACAGAGAGAGTTTAGTGAAGACTGAAAAGGCAGAAAAAAGGCTGGACTTAGCATTTGTACATTTTTCTTAGTTCCCACATAAATTATTACTTTGGTTGTCAATTTTTTCCTGTTTTATTTCTATTTGCCTAATTGACTGTTGTGTTGTGCAGTTGTAACAAAGCAATTTCCCTGCAGGGATCAATAAAGTTTTCAGATTCTGATTGAAGCACAAGCTGGTAGTTTTCCTCCAGAAAACTCCAACTGACAGCACTGATTTTAAGTTTAATTTGATATGCAAGTGGTGGATTGTTATTGTGTTTTCTGGCTTATGGGAAATGCAAATCAGCGGCAAAAAAAAAAAAAAAAAAAAAAAGTTTTCTGAAAACCATTAATGCTGCAGAAATAGTCAAAAACCTATGACAATGTTCCTCGTCTGGGTGAAAAACAGACATGATACTAGAATATGTGCATAAACTTGTTTACTGCATGGAGATAGTTTATTAGTGAACCTAACCCTGCATACCGTGAGTACAGAATACACAAAGACATGGAGATTAATGATAACAAAAGGGTTCAGAGTAGTTATGTGATTTATGGGAATGGCTGAATTAGTGTAGACTTTCTCATCTAGGAAAATAAAAGAGATGAAGGGATGGGTCCTGACACTGATTTATGCTTAAGCTCAAAATGCTGGAGATGAATATTAAGTGCCTTCTAGTCAAGGAAACTGAAAACATTCCTATAGTATGAAAAATCTCCATATTGAGTGATGGACCGAAATGACAATACCAAACTATGCAAATAATAAGTGAACTCTGAAAACTTAGGGATGTGTATATTTGTATGCACATAGGAGTGTTCATGTGTCAAAACACTGTAAGAAAATACCTGTTAGATCTGATAGTTTGTTAGCACAGAGTTGACCACAAAGGCCAGCAGACTGTTGCTTCAAGGCTTTAGCGAATGTTGTCATTTAGAAAGGCTGCCAGTTTTGTCTTGTTTGAGTAGAAGATAATAATCAAATAAAAAATGAGGAGAGCTGCCAGGAAAATGAAAGGAGAAAACTTGTGTCTGTTTGGAAAAACTTTGACATCATGAGGCTGAGTAATCAGTAAGCAGCACTATTGGACCTGGGGTAAATATTAACTTTTCCAGCCAAACAAACTTGAACACAGCAAATGCAATATTGACTAGAAGTGTAAACTGCTCTAGAAGTACGGTAATAGTCTTTCAAATGTCTTCAAGAACTATCCTGTAAAATGTGCTTCATCTTGTTTGTCCATGAGTTCGATGATTGGATCAGCACTAAGATCGTCACTAGAACATCACTATCCTGTCTGTGCATGAGCTGGAAAGTCGTTAAGTGAATACAATACAAAACAATATTATATAAAATTTGAATAATAATAATATATAATATCATTTAAAAAACTAACGGCTAGCAGTTAGTTAGCTTCGTGAGCATAAAGACTGGCTCAGAGGGAAAATGTTGACCTGCTGATAAACTGAAACATCGTTGTTTGATCTGTGCACAGAAATGTAAAAACACCTGTAGCTCTACTTCAAAAAACTAATCACTCAAATTGCATTTCACCAAACTTACAACTTACAAAAATTACATACCTGAAGTAACACAACAGTGAGCATATATTTACTAATACTTTATCTCATCTGAATAAAGTTGAATGAAATGTAATAACTACCAGTGGTTTCTTGTAACAGTCAGTTTCTTAATTTTCATTGGTCCAACCCAATTTAGTGAACTGCTGCTATTCAAAATCATCAGTAGCTATGGAAAGATAAACAACCTCCTGCTCAAGCATCATGTTCAGTGGTACTGATTTCATCAGCACAACAGCTCAGCAAATAGTTGTATTTAGTTTGGTGTTTAGTTTTGAGCTTTTCCTATAAAACAGATTCATTTAAAACAGTTTCTGTCCGGTACAGGTACAACCCTCCATCAGCAATATATTGAACAGACAACAGTGACATCAAGTCACTGTTAAACATTCACTTTTAACCGCGTATAGGATTTTCTCTATACCCCTCTCAACACCATATTTCCCCACTGGATGTATTGACATGATGTCAGGGTGTGTTATTGTGAAGCAGCCACCTAGAACTTGTAGCACATCAGGACCACACCAACAAACCGTTAAGTGCTTTCCACACTGGCGTGTTTAAGAGCCACTAAAATATGTCAACAATGACGTATCTGCTGGATCTTTTAAAGCCTTGGGGTGGGCCAGACATCTGAGAGTTGTCAGAGGTGAGGAGGAATGAATTTCCACATCGTCACTTCGATGGTCACAGCCATTGTGCCTGGAAGGAGCTTCACTGGTAGGCATTAAAGAAAACCATGCTGACTGTCAAATGACTAAAATCCACCCAAGACATAACCATTATCATAATCTGAAATGTTAAGCTTCTTAGAGTCATACTTATTTTTCCTCATATATTTCTCAAACTGTTGCAAAAACAATCATTCCTGATCCTGATGAAATTACAAATCCCTGACAGAGAAAAGATGCACATGGACATTACCGTCAGGAATTGGGTTTAGTAAGAGAAATAGCGGCAAAATATTTCTGACACCTCTTAATAAAGATAAATATCTCTGTAAAGATAAGGCAAGTGTCTATGGCATGCCAAATTAAAAGAAGAAGAAGAGGTAAATCAGGCTTATCTTACTAGCAGGTGGAGTTTTGCATATGCGCATGTTGGTTTCTCATTTACTTCCCAAGATATATCTTAAGACTTATGTGTAATTGAAAACACAGAGGGAAGCATATGACTAACATCTAGCACCCTCAGTGGTCACTTCAGTCGCCTGCAGCAACACAGTGACACTGCACAGTGACATATAATCTGATATCAGTGCTCAAAGGCTTTCAATCCAATCATCTAAACCCACAGAGACTAAGCTATTTTCTGCAAAGTCATGAATTTAGTCCAGTTAATTTACTGCACATACCTGTAGGAGACAGTATCTGCAGTCTATGACATATTAGCACTCATAAATACTATAGTTTAGAGGCTGGTATACTGAGGTGAAGCCACAAGAGGCAAATTTATCATCACTGTGTATTTAATTAGTTAGTCTATCAGTATCAGACTCAGTAATGGCAGAGATAATCAGAATATCATTAAAGTTGATATTTTATTCACTATGGAAATGTTTCACATAACAAGCAGTCCAAAAAAAGCAGGGAATTCAGTCTCAAGGGACTGGACGGGGGTGGGGGTTGTTGAAGTCACATCTGCTTTTTAACAGAATGAAACTGAGCGTGAGTCATATTTGTAACATTACTCAGAGTTGTAGCTACACAGTCTTGATCTGAAGAGTCGTATTTAAATCAGTTTGACTCCTTGATGTCATTTCTCATGTCTAAGTGTTGGCAGCAAAGCACAGACTGGTCTTGTTGCCAGCTATTGAAGAAACTTCACCTTTGTAAGTACTGATTCAGATGCAGACAAAGGGTGAATATACTGTAGCTACATCTCTGACTTCATAAAAATCTAATGTCTTGGGATGAGATGTATCTGCATCAGGGACAAGGACAGCTCTGAGCAAAGCAAAAGGAAAATGTCCAATTAAACAAGTTTAAAGTCCAGATTATTCAAAATCACTGGACGAAATACATTGTTTTTAAGACGTATTGCAACCCTTCAAATGATGGAAAATGGCCATAACCTATTTACATTTCACCAAGATAGATAGATAGATAGGTAGATAGATAGATAGATAGATAGATAGATAGATAGATAGATAGGTAGATAGATAGATAGATAGATAGATAGATAGATAGATAGATAGGTTTGCAACAGCTCCTCCTACCTTAATTCAATGCAGTTGTTTCACTGCATTGAATTGATGATGGTTAAGAGCAAACAACAAAAATGTAAGCAGCTATAGCCAAAATGTATTTTTGTGTTCAACCTTAAAGTATTGAAATCAGATTGCAGAGTATCATAGACTTACTTTTGGCAGGTGGAGTTGCAGCAGCAGCAGCAGCAGCAGCAGAGAGGGCAGCTGTGAGACATCCATCCTGTTTCTTACTTTCAGAGTTTTCTTACTCCAGATTCCTCGATGTTGACAAAAACTCCTCTGTAAATCTGCTCAAGTGTGTCTGTGTGTGAGGGAAGCGGCGGCTAGGTGTGCAGCCTAATCATGTGTGTAGAGTGTGTGTGCGTGTGTGCGTGTGTGCGTGTGAGGTTCAGCGCTGCTGCCGCTCCATCGGACTGCGCTCCTCTCAGTGAGCGCTCCGCCAGCAGGAGAGTGGAGCTCCATCTGCACTGATCCCGCCCCTCGTCCATTCACAACTCCACACCGTCACCGCCTGTGCCGGTGGGCTGTCGGTTAACACGGCCGGCGAGCTGCTGGTTGAAGGAGGACAGTGCAAGAAGAAGACCTGTAATTAACTGCTGTCTTAGCGACTCCTCCTCCTTCGTGATAATAAGTGGTGAAGTGGTTGTGACATAATTCCTTTGCACTTCCTACAGGCCTACACTTCTGCCAGGGCCGCAGCCAGAGTATAGAAATACCAATAACACCCTCCACAAATCGAAGGGCTGCTCTGTTATTAGACTACAAAGTCCAATTAGGTGGCTGTAAGAGATTTTCAGTCCTGGTGACTTGGAGAAACCTGTAATTACTTGTTGTGACGACAAAGGCAGTTTGAAAGGAAATGGACCAGAAATAGACACAAATCAGGTTTTGTTTTGTTTTTTTGAACAAAAGGTGAAAAAAGGGATAAAGATTTTCTGTTTCTGTTCAGAGAAAAAAAAACTCGAAACAGCAACATCAAATTAGAAGATTGATTTCCAAAGACTTCCAGATATTTGAAAATAAAAGTTAAGGGTCGTTGGTGATTAAGCATTAAGCAAACTGTAAGCACAGAGAGATGATGTGTTTTTCCACTATGCAATAAGACATGAAAAAAAATATGTTTTAAAGCAGGCACATCCAAATTGTTCCACAAAGAGCCGAGTGGCTGCAGGTGTTTGTTCCAGCCAAGCAGCAGCACACCAGACTTCACTCAGTTAATCATCTGATCTCAGTCTTCAGACAGCTGATCAAACTGTGTGCTCTTGATTGGTTGGTCCAAAAACCTGCAGCCACACCGGCCCTTTGTGGAACAGATGGACATGCCTGTTGCAGAGCGTGATGGCAGGGTGCTGGCCCTCGTGTGGCCAGGGGAACAGTTGTCTGTTAAAGCAAGGACCTCTTCTGGTCACATTAGGCAACACTTGACGACATTTGCAAAGAACCTCACTGTGTGTTTCAACATATTAATTAGGCTACACATAAGTAAATAATAAATAACACATCAGAGAACAACTGGTTTCATCCCATCATTCTGTGAGCAGCTGTGATCTGAAAGTAAAAGGAAGTGGTTACTTGCCTGAGATGTTGGAGGTTCAGCGTGGATGCTCTTTCTTCTTCCATTTCTCCCTGCAATACATCAAACTGGCCCGCTGTCAAAAAATGACAATAGTCTTGTTTAGTGGACCCATTCTTAATGAACAATCATGCTCAGTGCTCAGCTAGCTGACAAACACACTGCATTTTCTGTGACTTAATACATGGTTTGATTTATGGACCACAGTAACTCTTAGATACAGAGAGAGGGATGGTTGTTTACTTTTTATTATAATATGGGGATAAAACATCATAATTTGTGAGGCATGGGCAAGAGATTAATAAAGTCATTTGTTGTATTTGTATTTGTAGATATACAGAGAGGAGCTCATGAAGCAGCTGCCTGCTTTTCATGATAAAAATCCCATTACCAAAATTACACAAGCACATCCTCTTATAATTGCTAATGCATAAAGATGAGAAAGGTGTTATCAAAAGTAAGATGGGTCAGAAATCCATATCCAATAGACAGATGCAGGTTTGCACAAACACAATTGGAGAAAGATGGTGACAAGGGACAACAGGTTGCTGCATTGACCCTTGTGGCACCTATTCAAACCCTCTGTCACCATCCATCCTGGGTTAGTGACCACAACATCAAACGCTCATCTCCTCCATCTTCAACCAGTCTCACTCTCATGCTGTCATTCAATCGACCTCCACTCACAGCTGACTGGACGTCACAGCACAGACACATCTTCAGTCCCTGTGACCGGCAGAGCTCACCCTGCAAGGCATTTCTCTGCATGAGCCCACCCATTAATATTGATGGAGAAATAGGCTTCACAGAAAACAGCACAACACAACAGCAACATGAAACAACATGAGGAACACAGATTCGTTTCATTTCACCCTCTTTATTTCCCCTTGTGACACCGCAGGTTATTTCTGTTGTGTGGTCTGATTCGAGTATAAATCCTATCATGCTGACACCTATTCCCATGTATCTCTACTGTATACTATAGATTACAATGAGACTGCTTGGGTCAAAGCATGTTGACACATACCATGAGATAAATATAAAAATAAATAAAACCTACCTCTTTCCTTGTAGATGAAAAACAAAGAGCAGCTTTCGTGCTGAAAAAAGACAATCTCTTAAGTCAGTTGGTGAAAGGAGATCAATGTTTTTCTTTAACCTGGCTGCATTATAACAGATTTGACCTTAAGGTGATGTATTAGCCTTGCAGACTATGGAAATGTAAAGGACCCCTCACAGAGGATTTCTATCTTATTAAGGTCAAGAGTCTTAAGCTACTGAATAAATCTGAGACTGCCTGTATGTGTCCACACTGAAGATCCACTGAATGATAATATTTATAAACACTCAATTATTTACGTAGGATAAACTGTTCCACAAGCCAAAGGAGAAAGGAGGAATGAATAGGTTTGATAGTATTAAGAAAATGTGTTTAGGGTTTTTCCTGAAGTGGATCCGTATTTCATTAGTTAGATGTGTTAAACAATAGCTGGGGACATTTACCAGTGAGAAACTATCATTGCAATACTTTTGTCACCATTGTAAACATGGCTATTATGTCCACACAATATGTCTCCAATTCTCCCACTGTGGCTGCCATTTATGAAAGCACTAAGCAACATTTCTTTCCTGCCTCCATTAAACAAAAGCCTTAACCCACAGTGAAGGTGGGAGCATTAGTGTAGTATGTGGCATTGTCATCTTGTGATTCAAATGCAGACTGTGTGCAGGCAGGGTATTTGCCAGCTGAGCCTGGTCAAAGTGAATTGGGCATCATGTGCTTTTTTTTTTTTTTTTTTTTGGTGATCACAAAGCAGAGATGTCTCTTTGTTATCTGCAAACAAAAGTGAATAATGAGTATTCTGTTGCTGATTCAGGTCAAGTATGTGATTCTCAATTATGGGATGAATTGAATGGAGAAAGATGATGAGGAGGTCCATAGCAGAGTTTTTCATTAGTTGTCCAGAGACACACAAAAGAGGGCAGTTATAGCAGTTGTAACACAGTTTGAGCTGAGACCCTGATCAATACAGTTTAAAGCTAACAGCAAGACAAGGCTCCCTTTTTTTTCTTTATCAAGACTACTTTTCAGGTTTTTACTTCAAAAGTGCATTTAGTTTGATGCTTCTCCTCATTCTGATATGGTGTGTAAATCTTGTATAGATAACTTTTGCTAGCAGCCACATCACAAATCATCTAGCTTCTTGAAATTTTGAACTGCAAACCAGGAACCTAAACCTTACTGAAGACAGGGGAAAAAAAAGATGGAGGAGGAAGAATCGAATGGGGTCCAGGGTTTTCACACATGATGAATCCAAAGATCAGAGAAATACTCCATGGATCTTTGTCACATTGTTATATCAGTATGTTCTTGTCTCATGTCTTTGGTCTTACATAGTTAAAGTAATTTATTCTACAGTTACAGGATGTAATAGTGATGATTAGCATAATTTTGCTGTAGTGGTCAGTCTACTCCCAGAGGACAGTGAATGACACAAAGGCCTTTTCTCCCTGCTGTACCATGACCTTTATATCTCAGGCTTTTTGTGGTTTACAAAAGAAATATATTTCCATACACATGGTTGAAGGCACTTGGCTCTCTACTGAATGCAGCAACTGACTGGTTGGAATTATTTACTATAGTGGGCTTTTTACATGTCAGTATTGAAGGCATGCGTTTCTATAACTGATCCCAAACCCCATTTTCCAGCATTCAGTGTGGTCTGGCAGCTTAGGATAAGCTCTCTTTGCTTAAAGGCTCTCAGTGTCTTTAAGGTTGGTTTGCACTTAGCTTCGCTGCTGTGCTGTTTGCAGAGGGGATGTACAAAATATTTCTGCATCGCTGCTGAAAAAGAGGGGAAAGGTGAAAACACACATGATGCATCATAATGGAAGTGTAGGGGATCATGATCATTGACAGCCAACTTGATTTTCTCAGTGGTGAGTTATGGAAAAGCAGAAGAGCAGCCTGCCAGCTGTGGTGCAGCCACTCAGCTGGCATCTTTTATTCTCTATAGCTATACAATGCATTCTCATTTATGTCTAGCCAGTTGGCATGGACTTGGATGGAGTCCATGCCAACAACTCTCTGCTTCTGTGTTCAGTCTGTGCTTCCTGACCAAACAAAAGGACAAACCTATAGCACAATTCTCAAGTGCAGTGGCCTTGGACAATATTAGTCAATGTGTATTTTTCTTTTATATATTCATTTTATGATTCTGCACACCTCAGTTCTGTCGTACTCAGGAATGAAATGCATTATTTTTACTCTGCAATTATTTGACAACTATGATTACTTATTCTTCTGTGACCATTTGAAATAGTACGCATTATTAAAATGTAAATTAAACTGGTCAGTAGTCTTGTATTGCTTTGCTTTAAGCTAAAACTGTGGGTGAGATGTGGTGGAAGTGCAGTGAAAAAGAAAATAAGTGGATCTTGTTATATCTACTTTGTTACCATTAGGTAACGTTAGCCACTGGTTATGTAGCTATAGGTTGAAGCAGTAAAACCTATAAATGTATTTAACTACAGCACATTATAGTTATTATGAAAATATTATGTTTTTCCTTAAAGTTACATTCAGTTTTTAATGCACCTGAAATAATTATCTTTAATATCTAATATATAATACTACACCAAAATTCAGCTGTTCATACAATGTTATTATTAAAAATGTACTAATGCTTCATGTGGGTCTGAACACTTTTTCCACCCCTGGTAATAACCTTTTTTCCAGAGGTGACAGAACACACAAACACAATCAGCAGTGACGTAAGAAGCAATCTGAACCAGCACGGTGGAGTGAGTCTTCAAGGACAAACAGCAAGCCTCTTTTCACCTGTTTCATTCTCTCTGTATGCACAATTTTATACACGGAAATCATGAAATTATTATAACAATCAGGCTGCTGAAGGCTTATGGAAATAAATATCAACAGTTTTTCTTTACTGAGGTATTGTTTACATCAGTTGAAAGGGATCCAAAAGGAAGTGTGTGAGGTTGATCCACGATCAGTGCGAGTTGCTTTGAAATGGCCACCACTGTCCTGATAATGGTTGCTATACACATTGGAAATGATGTGACTGCTGCTGTGGAAAAAATATCAGAGTCACTGTACTGTCCTCCACCAGAGCTTGTCCATGCTTTTGGCTACTTTGTGTGGATTAGTGTCACAAGCTGCTGGAGAGAAAAAAGTGTGTCCATCTTTGACAGATATCTGCTCCTCACTCACACCTCCCAGGGGGGAAATTAGCTCAGCAGAAGGCTATTTCATACCAAGACCTCACCTTTCACCCCAATGTAATCATGATTTGTCTGGAGTGTAAAATGGTTATGGCCTTCGAATGTAATTGAAGGACCTGGGGTTTAACACTGTGCGGAAAAAAAGAGAGTAGGCTAATGGCTGAAGAACTTTTGAACTTCAGTTTCAGTAACATGGCACTGGATGTCTTGTTGTATAAACTAGTTCTTACAATTGAAAATAATGTCACTGATGCTCCCAAGCTAAGCATTTTTGTGCTTAATAAAAAACGAACATGCTGAACTCCACAGTTGCAGGTTTAGTTTTTATTATTATTATTATTATTATTATTATTATTATTATTATTTTCAAATCTGATCAGTGCTCTTAGCAGCTCATTTTAGCAGCTCAATCATATTGGATCAGTAAGTCAGGCTGTCTTTCTTTACATCAATTTCAGAAGATCATCCTGGTCATGTTGGCCCTCCATCCTTTCAGACAGGCATCCTAACCAGTAGATTACAGCACCATCAAGATGAATAAATGGCTCTTAGCTTTGTCAGCACTAGGACTGACCATGTGTTGGTTAACCACATTGGTCCAGTCTAAAATATCTCAGAGTCTATTCCAAATCCCATTTATTTAAAAAGACACACAGCTGCACTGTGTGGTACTTAACATCCCCTCTGCTTTTAATATCACCCTAAACATTTATTAATCGTTTATTAAGATACAGTGCAGTGTGTCTTAAAGCTAACAGGAGGATCTGTACTTTGAACATACTCCCCAAGGACACCTGAGGAGCTGCCTTGGGACTCAAACTGAAATGGCTCCATTTCTATATAAGCTGTATAAGAGTCATTTTGCTGAAAGTCTTTCTTCAGCTGCCTTCAATTGTCAAAGGAATGACAGCTAAAATGGAAACTTTATGACACATCTGTACGAGCAGCTTGTGATTTCCCCAATCACCTGCCAAAAGACTAAAACTTGCCAAATTTACACATCTCCATTATCTTTTAGTGCTTAATAAAATAGTCTAGTGTCAGGACAGTTACAGTGTAGTATGTATGACAGTATTTTTTTTCCTACAACTACCAAATATTATCTCAAATATTGATGTGAAATACAATATCTGTTTGCCGAGGGTCAGGTTCACTGCTGAGTCACATTTTTTAACCTGCGGGGAGTCAACAGAGATGTCCGGGAGCAGTGGGGCAGCAGAGAGCTGAGACCAGAAGAAAAATGACTTCAGAGGAGATAACACTGGAAGTTAAAGGACTGTTGAACACAAACAATAAATCTGAATCTCTCCTCATTCTGAACGGTTCACATAGCATGCACAATACCTGAAGACGGGCCACCGGCTAAGATACAGCTTTGACACAAGGATACTGGCATTTTGAGAACATGTCAATCAGTCAGTGTTGGTCTATTTTAGTTCACCTACAGTGTAACTTTGTCTTATATTGGTCCAAACTGAACACCAGCTGAACTGTGAGCAATATAAATGTAGGAAAATGAAAGATGTGCAGGGCTGGCTGTAAGTGAACAGTCCTTGTAGGAGTTAGACACCAAATCACAAACTTTATTGTTCTTTACGATGATTACCTGACTTCTGTGGAGATTCTGTGAACTACATGCAAATTTAATGTGCTTGGCTTTGTCACTGCTCCTCTTACTGTAAAAATACAATAGTCGCTCAGAGCCAACAAGTCCTCCAATCAAAATAATGACATGGGCCATTTTCTTCAACCTAATGATATGATCCATTGGAGCATCCCTTTAGATAGCAACAACTTCAGTTGTCATGGTTACCACATGATGAAAAAAGTTCATGGCTACTCTGGTAAGAGTCATCATGGCACGGTTTGTTTGAAGCAAAAACAATACAGTACATGGTGAGGAAAAGATCATCATATATACTTCCTCAACATTAGATGATCGTCGTTGTCATGGCTACAGTAATAACAGTAACTAGTTTTACATGGGAATTAAACATCACTCTCCTGTATATGTTAGCCTATAGCTTTGTCCTGATCTTGACTTTGTCATAATTACTATGGTTATTAGATGTGACCTGTCAGCAACATGTAACTACAGGTCATAAAAACCTGCAGCACTAACGACTTATGTCCTTGACTGTGTGCTAGTCTTTAGTGAACTGCAGTTAATGCCAAGCCTTGTAACAGTACAACACAGTATGTGACCAAGGGAAAAACGAGCGGCATTATCAAACTAAAGTGGCCAAACAGTTTGAAAAGTGTTATTAAGAAACAGATTCCCTGAAAATGTTGTGCTTCCTACACAGAGCAGTTACACAGACAGACACTAAGACAGACTAATCTCTATTCATAGTGCTCGGATGCACAGCGTCCTGAAGTGAATCATCTGCTTGGACTTGGTGTTTTCATGGAGCAATGGGAACCACTCTGACAAAAAGCATAACAGTTCAGTAGAGGAATAAGTGGAAAGACTATTGTGCTTGCAAACGTCTAATACAAAACCAGGACTTGTTGCAGTTTATGATTTTTTTGAACCTCTTTGCAGCACCTTCAATATCAAACCAGCAGAGTGAATTACCCCTAGCTGCATTTATCTGCATGCATAAAAGCCACATGAGGTGTATAGTGTCGTGTATCCACATCAGATGATTCCATTTCTTTTTAAGTCCCGTGTTTTTCTGTTTTGAGCAAAGATGACATAAGATGCTTATGGGATTGTCAAGTGTAATTATATCAGTACAAGCCATTGCAGGCTGGCTGTATGTGGAAAGACCACAACAAAAAAACAAACAAAAACACATTCACAATTTTGACTGCAGGCTTGTCGAGCCCTGGCCACAGACAGCTGGTGCAAGCCAAAGGCTCAGTGAATAGATTTACATAGCAGCATTTATATTCTCTGCACTGAAAATGAAGTGTGCCTGTGTTTGCCTATAGTTTCAGTGCTGCCAGTCACAGTTTTGATCCTGTGAATCGATGCTGTTCACAGGGAGTAGCAGGGCACATTTAAAAAATCTATTTACGCTCAATAACTCCAGAGAATACAATAAAAGTAGAGCATGTCCAGTAGCAGCATGTCCAGGCTGAGAGGCTTCACAATGAAAAGGCTGAATGGAAAAACAGGAAACAAAAGAGCAGTTCTATCACAATTTTTCTCACTGAGATTGATTTGGAATAGGCTGTACTGAAAGGTCTGAGTAACTAAATGTAAAATAGCATCTGGTTTTGTATGTATTCAGTATCTCTTTTAACAAAACAGCAAATCTTTACAACTAAGAAACTCGATCCAGGAAACATTTGGCACACCACATACACCAGGTGTATTGAATGGGTATCTGCATGATCATTGACTGACTGACATCTCATGTTAGATTAATTAGAGACTTGATGAATGGGTTCATCTGATCCAGCAAATAAATTCAGCTTTAATTTACTCTGGCGCACCCTGAAAACAGCACGACTCTCTTTATCTTCCAAACTCCAGCAGAGAAAACAACGTTTAAAAAAAAAAATCTCATTTTTGTCATTAAGGCACTTGGTATTGCTTGCTGAGTTTTGGATGTTTCTGTGCTTTTTGTGTGGTAAAATTCAACTTTATGAGGAAAACTGAGGATAAAGACAAGTGACACGTAAATTTAAAGAATATCATCCTTTTTAAAGTTATTATTTTCATATGATAAAATGTGCAGTAGCTTTCCAATACGAGTCTTCTTACATGAACATTGTTAGGTGTTGTGCTACCCCAGTGATCACACATACTAGTCCTCCATCTTCACACGAATTGGATTAGCTTGATTACATCATAGATCAATATTGCCTTGGTGCCAGAGGAAGATCACCGAACACAGTGCAGTGCTTAAATATTTCAGCATCCTTGTGGGCTTTGTCCACACAAGCACTGCGCTTGTTTCTGCTCTTTTCCTCTCCACGTGTGTCATACTCTTTGCTCGTTATCTTTAGTTGAACTTTTTAATTATTTTACCAAGTGTAAAACTCCATTAAAAATGCCTCCGTGGTACAAACTTGGTGTCATTCCAACAGACCATTCACTTTTCCAAATGCTCTGCAAGCCAGATTAACTTAATTGAATTTCAGAAGAGTCCATCCGTTTGCCTCTGAATCTCTTTCAAAAGGTGCCATCGTCACAGAAGGAGCAAAGAAAAGAAGAAGGGAAAAAAAACAACTAGCTTCACCACAACGAACCGACAACTAATCCTTACAGAAGACAGAACACAGATGAAAATTGAGGATAACACGTAAATCAAGTCACCAGAAAATGCAGTCTGTCGACATATGTTTTTCCTCTTTTTTTACAACACTATCTCTTCTCGTCCATCCTTCATTTAGTTTACACTGTCACCTCACAGTACATAGCAGAGCTCACAGAGAGGGACAGAATATTAACTTGCAAAGCCTTTGATTTCAGCTCTGTATGAAACTGCTATTTATCAATGCACCCAGAATTGCATCTCATATAAAACTCAAGGAAAGCTCTGCTCAGCACTGTGATGACCGTGAAATTCCAATTTGAAATTTCCACCAAACATGTTTTCAAATCAGCTCCTTACACAACAGGTGTTCAGCAAGAACTGGTTTACCACAGAACATTAAGATACTACACTGAGTAAAAAATGAAATAAAATAAAGCGCATTAGTGACGTGGCAGTCAGGAAGGACTTTTAAGAGGAATGAAAGAGAGAATGAGAAAATTTGAGGTGAAATTAAAGCTACTGTAAACAGGAAGAATAGACTTTGTTACTCATCATGGATAGCGAGCTTACAGAAAGGAAGCCTTCCCGAGAGCCTTTAAATGCTGACGGTGGTGGTGATGGTGAGGAAGAGAGCAGAAAGTTGTCTTCATGAGAAGTAAACTCCTGATCGAAAGGTTTGATTGTAGCAGGCCAGGCATCCACAGCTGACGTGATGAAAGGTCAAGGTGGGTCACATGGAGCTATAATGACTTAAAGTTAGACAGCTCACAAGTGATTGGCCAATTGCCATCTCAGGATGTGATTAGATGAAGATAAGAATGAGATGGTGGAGCTTAGCGATAGCAGCAAACGGTGTTTGTGGCCAAGGAAGCATTTGCAAGGAGATAGTCTCCCTGACTGAACTTTCGCTAAGCTTCGCTTCTTATTTTGCACTTATGCAGTCATAGACTAGGCTGCCACAGGCTGCCACTCTTCACCCATCATCACCATCAGTTAAAACCCCCACAGCTTAACCTCAGGGCTGGAAGATTGCTTGAGCTACCTGTCACTTCAATTGTGGTCACAGAAGAAGATGTGCACTTACTGAATTTACAGTTCCCTGCGCCTGGACCACTGTGTGCAGGCAACTGTCACAGCCTCCTCTTTATGCAAGGTGTAAATGGTGATCACATTCATTTGTATGGTTTAACTAAAACTTGCCAACATGTGCATCATGCCAAGGAAAACTCAAACACCAAACATAATGTTCCCTACAATGTGTTATGCTCAAATTAACTTAAGTGCCAAACATCAGCTCACAGTTTGGCAGGATTTCCTGTAATACTAGAAAACTGCAATGTTTTGTGAATTTACCTGGGTTTTGCTCCACACACTAACAATAAAGACCACAGGCTCTGTGTCACTCCTGTTAGAGCACCCTTGGGAGAAACCTCCCACACAATTACTGCAAGTGTGTTATTTACCCTTCACAGACAGCACGCCACAGCACACATTACACAAGTGTCACAGACCTACACATTGTGTATGGTTCAATTGCTTTTTGTCGGGAAAACTGAACATGTGGGTTTTGGACCATAACACTGCTGAGTGCTGAGGATGTCTGCCAGGAAATTATATGTCCAGCTGCTGCTGATCAGTGAAGTCTTGTTTTGAGCATGGCACATGTCACAGAAACATTACAATTTCCTGTCTACTTATCTGGAGCCATTCCCCCATTTCTTATTGGAAGTGTCCACAACACAATCAGCAGAACCAATGACAAGTGTCTGAAGACAGAAACAAGCTACAAATACCAATTTAAAGGTAATAATCCATATTGGTCTCGACTGAAACACTGCTGAAATATAAGTAACCACTGATGTCCATCCTTATGGTTTGA
Source organism: Caranx ignobilis (assembly GCA_021432705.1). Classification (NCBI taxonomy): domain Eukaryota; kingdom Metazoa; phylum Chordata; class Actinopteri; order Carangiformes; family Carangidae; genus Caranx; species Caranx ignobilis. Next base: position 10,023,582 of record MU269986.1, read on the forward strand.
TGCTTAGATTTCTTATTCCCATAATTAACTGCTCATCTATGGAAAACATCAGATATGCTTTCATCTAAACTGTAAATCAACTTTGGAAGCAGAAACCAGCCATCTCAAATATCAACAGTTATGATCAGGTGTAGTTGTCAGGCTCTCAGAAACAAAAGGCACTGAAAAATCAATACCTCCTGTGACAGCAGCATCAACACACTATAATGCAACACAGCTAGAGGAAGACAAGGTGCATTCATGGGTAAGAACTGTAAATAAAATGAAAAAAAGAGAGAGGAAAAAAGAAAAACAGTCTTGTACACAAGCAGCTGAAGGCAGCAGGTTGTCATCTTCACTAGTGGCTGTCAGACATTTGTAGGAAATAAAGGAAATCACTACCTAAAAATAATGAAACACAAGCAGACTCAGAGAAAGCAGGAGTAAATTGCAACACTTCATCATAAAATAACAAAAACTGATGATGGAGGACAGAGCGTACAAACCCAGAGGTGTGTTTTTTTACATGCATCTTCATTGTTTCTTTCAAACCCCCGAACATTGAATAAACCATTTCCTGCAGTGGAGTGTTTTGGTCTTTAAGAACCCAAATCTTTATAAAATGTGTTATTTAGTTTCAGCTCCTGGATCAGTATGCAGAAGGCAGAAGTACCTGAGAGGGCTGAGTCAGTATTAAGAGTAGATTAATATATTCTGTCAAACCACAGATGGAGTCCAGAGACTTCTGGCTACTTTTCAACACCATTATATCTGGCTCCAAATGCCACATTGGCAAGGTGAAAGACAGACAATCCACAGAGCTTTTACACTAATTGGTGGCTTTATGAATGTAAGAGAGTGTGGGCCATCCTCCCTTAACAGCCCCTGACGAGTTTCCTGACACAACATCCCTCTGCAGGGTGCCAATTGCCCAACTTTGACTGTAGCTAGAAATAAACCTGACCGTGATGATCCTGTCCTCAATTTCCTATCGTGAACCTCCTGTCTGGAAACACAGCTGGGTGATTAAGGACTGGGGAAGAAGTTTTTCAGAAAATGTGCATGTCTATAGTGCATTTGTTGGAGACTCTCTGGTTATCATCACTATGACCAGATATAATTATCAATACTGGATGTTTCTGTAAAACCTCAGACTATGTTCAACGCTAACATTTCACTTTTTTGTTGGTGCATGCAAATCTCAGCTTCTGCAGTATAACTGCAGTATCGTATATATAATGTATGTATGGTAATATATAAAGGATATATGTATGTATGTATGTATAACTAACTAACTACTATAATAACATAACTGTATGAATTACACATGAAGTCTGTCAAAAAATTTGTAAAATCGCATATTAGGTAAGGAAAATGCTGGTAACCTTGGGCACCTGAAAACACAAGGATTTGGAGAATGGAGCATGTCCGTAGCACTGGTAAAAAATGACTGTACTCAGGACAGCTGTAGCTGAGGAGGTAGAGAAGGTCATACACACAATTCTTCTATTGGTGTGTCGGTGAACGATGACTGAGAGGCGAACTGTGGAGCTCTTCACCCACTGAGATAGAACAGTGCAGTCCGTTTAATCTGAATCAAATTAAAGAGAGGCCATATCTGGTGAGAACAAGACATGTTTCATGTGATGCCAGTAAAATACCCATTTTCTACACGTTAGAGTGAACACAAACCGAGTGGTGCATTGGCTGTCTTTAGAGTTGGTGAGCTTTAGTAGTAGAATAAATCTTAATTGTCTGACTTTGGATATATTCCAGAGATGAGAGAGAAAAGCACTGGAAACAGAACATTTAGCTGTATGGAAACTTTTCTTTCAAATGCATTTCATTAAGCTTTCTTTGAAATAATTGAACTCATAGACAGTTCTGAGATTGTTAGTACGTCTGAAGATATCTATTGGCAGCTGCTGCGTGGAGCTTTAAAGGAGGAAACTTTGTGTCTCTAAATGTCTGTATCAGTGTACCTGACCCTGCTTGAATCATTTTTCTGTCATCTCCATCACCTCTGTGCAATAACATTGTCCGTTTCCAAGTCACTATGCATGTCCATGAACTTCACTGAAATCTGCTTGCACCCTTATGATGTACAGGTACTGTGGGTGTAATACATCAAAGATAAATGCTGTTAAGTGTTTCCTGCTAAGATACAAATGTAAAGTTCATCTTAGTAAACAGAAAAAGGAGTAGTGATGAAATAAACAGCCAGAAACTGGAAACTGACTGAGTTGAACTAAATAAAAAGAACAGACAACACCTGTATAATGTAACTCAATGACATGGCCCTGAAATGAACTTGTCCTTATGAGGTGTGATTGAATTTTTTATGGGGACTGTCAGAGAAGTGGTGATTCAACTCTGTAATAAATTTTGGAGTGTTAGTTTGTGGTTTTGAACTGGATTAGATAATAAATACGTTGTGATATATCTATGTCATATACAGTTTACCCTGAAGCCAGTAGTTTTCACTTTTCATTAGGCTCAATCTGAAGACATCCGTGACCCAAACATGTATTTTTTTCATGTTTTGAATTATTATATCCGTGAAAATATGGAGTGAGTAGTAAATACACATAACTTATTGTGTAAACACGTTTTTCCATTTGGACCTATTTTTACATGGGGATTATGTTAAAGCCTATTGTTGGGCAGCTTTGTGTTGTCTTATCACAGCCTTGAATGGTTGGTCTTTGGTTTCATGTCCACACTGTGTTAAATAAAAGATGTTGGTAAAGGCCAGCTATATGTTCATAATATCCTCCCGGTGGAATATTGGTGTGTTTTCAAGGCAAACCTTTCTCATTTAAATGTACAAATAACACACAGGGTTAGGGTTAGGGGGACATATGACAAGAAACTTCAACCACCAAACCCTGTATTTTTATCCACTGGGTTTTTAGCTCACTAACCTTCTGGTCCATTGTCAGATCCATACTGAAAATTTGCATCTTGTTTGTGTTGTGTTGTCAGACTTTATAATTATATGTTTTACCTGTCTGTTATAAATATTCTAATTTTCCTTTGCACAGCACATTGGTCATCGCACGCTGTGTTTAAATGTGCAATGGGATTAGAGTTGACTTGGCTTATATTACACATAATATCCAGTCAGTCACTATAGGTTATTTGATAACAAAATGCATTCCAATACATTATATGGTAAGTGTTGATCTTCAATAAAAAAAGAGAAAGACCTCAGTTTCAAGATCATCACCTCACAAATTACATTTTACTCAATATCTCTGACGCAGTGTCAACATCACTTAAATTGTATTAGCTCAACATTTATTGCACAGCTATCTTATTAGATTAAACTGGATTGGATACGTTTGTGCTTTTGTGTTCTTTCCTTTATCTAAAATGTATTGCTGTTATCAGATTACAAAGGATGGGAAAAGCTTTCTCTTATTTTATCCAGGCATGATAATCTTTTTCACAGTATTTTCAGAGATAAACTGGGGAGACTGACTGTCAAATTGTATCTCTAGTTTCTAAAAAAAAAAAATCCAAAGCACAGCTGTCATCAATAATTACCTCTATGGGGAGAAATGTGTAGCTGTTAATGGACTGCAATGTCGGAGTAATAAAAGACAAAAAAAAGAAAGAAAAGAAAATTCTTTAGCATTTTGAAAGGGGACTTTGGGATGTTTATGCTCTGTTGGATCATGATCGCAAACAGGAATGATAAATGAATGATGAAAATGAGCAGGTGAGGACACAGAGCACAGCTGGAGGAGATGCTGCACCAGAGCTGTCCACATTGGTGTATATGAAAGAAACAGACACTCCAGACTCAGAACGTATTTCTCTTCAGACATTAGACACCCAATCAGCTGGTTTCTGGTTTGACTGAAACCCCATGGTTTTCAGCAGCACATGCTTGAAAACCACTGTAGCAGAAAACACCAATTAATCTGTTTCTTTTTTTCCACTCGTCACTGTGACTAAAGCTCTATCTTTCTCACTCATTCTGGTCTTAAAAACTTTTTTTTTTTTTTTTTTTTTTTTTGAGAGAGAGAAATAAAGTTTGTGCTGATGGTCAGGCCAAAATAATAATTCAACAAAATAGCACTGCAAAGGGCTATGGGAAAGCAGAAAATGTATACAGCTGCCAGTGCTGGTGGCAATATTGGAAATCAACAACCAATTTTCATTTATCTGAAACACCAGGGGTGTCTGTTTAAATCTTATCTTTCGTTCACATTTTCCTACCATCATGGATACATGTGGAGGGATGTAGAGATCTGAGTCAAATTGACTGCTGCTGTGAACCTATATGATCCTGTATGGTCAAAAAATTATTTATTTGCCACAACATTTCATTAATGTAGACTGGATCAAGTCAGCAACACGAGAAAAATCTGTTCTATTATGCTGGGGGAGTTATGTCTGAGTCCAATTGTTAGTTTCATTTCGAATTAGATGAGGTACTCCTCATTGCTGACGTGATCATTTATTTGCAGTTTTGAAAGAGCTCAGTGGGAGCAGCCTGGCGTCAAGGTTAGAAAGTTCTGTGTGATGCATACTTGAAGTGTGTATAACATTACAGAAGCATGGCAAAAGATGACTTTGCATACATAGAATCCTTGGTTTGTTCATTGAGTTCCTTCCACATTACAAATGATTACTTGTAACAAACCTATTGTGCTGACAGAGGCACATGCTTGGTTGAAGCTACTCAACCCGGCTGCCAAAAGATATTTCAGAGGATAAGTGGAGTTTTAGATTCAGCAGCTGTTTATGGTCCCAGAAGTCTCATCAAGAGCGCAGCCCTGAACATGTGCTCTACTGTACCATGTATAATTCATTCTGTTTCATTCTCAAGAGAAACTTGGCTCCAACATATAATCAAACCTGTGTGCATTTCCTCTGACAGCCTCTCCTCTGTGTAATAATACGTGAAACAGAGTATCGCAGGAGAAGGAGTCCATAGGAGATCGTGGGTGGATGAGATGGGATGAGGTGAGGTTGGGGTTTGAGGAGCAGACAGATATGTCATTATTAAATGTGAAATATCCACATGGATTCAAGTTCAGGTGGTTCGTGGAGAGATTACTGTATATGATCTTTTTTATCTACAGTCTAATAGGTTAATGCTCAGAGGTGTAAATAATAATTGTGGCCTGCATGTGGGACCACACAACTGTTGTCCACTTTGCCTGGCTGGTTCAAGAAGGCTCAACACCTCGCTCCAACCACTACCCTGTACGCTCAGCCTCAACAGATGCAGCACACAACCAAAAAGACCTCATGCTGCAAAAATGTCCAATTTTCAGATTCAATCACAAACAAACTCAAGGTTCAAGCTGTAGTGCATGTAAACAATACTGCAACACTGAAACAGACTTTCAGAGTTTCATATGGTACAGAGAATCTCCCTGTGTATTTCTGCATTGCATGATACTGTGTGTATCATTTATTTGTTTACAAAGACAAGTTCTTCAGGACAACTCATGTGGATAATTTTGCAATCAGATCCTCACTAGGGCGAGTTGTCTCTGTGCTACATTTGTTATTATCTTCTGTTAGTTGTAAACAAGGGCGTAAATCAGAGTGTAAACCAACATGCCAGGGTTAGAAGGATGTGGGCTGGAAGTTTGAATGCAGCACTTTTTGTTTCTTGTTTGATTCAATATGCTAATTTGGGGTAAAAATTGCCTCTTCCAAGGAGCAGTTAAAGCCTTTAATTCTCTTCTGAAATCTATTGCACTATTGTCTAAAGAATTAAAATGAACCTTTAAAAACAATTTAGAGCCGTTTGCTTCAACCTGGATTGTTAGAGGATGATGTATAGAGCAACAACACCAGAATGCACAACACCGTCACTGTAAGGGTGATGCTTATTCACTCTTGTGGCTGTTAGCGTGACTTAGAGCGCAGCTCCAAACAAATGCTCAGAGCCAAGTTTCACAAAGGAAGGAAATCATACTCAATGCCCGAAGTCTGTTCCAAAAGCTGAGAATTGCATAGCCTTTGTGTGGACAAATGAATTCAGGGCATGCGATTCTTAGCGAAAGCAAATACTGTGTAATTAATATTCTCCAATTATGGAATGTGCTTATGAACAGCCAAATAACTCACTGATATCGTTTCTTCCTGCTGCTTGATTGAGGATTACAGTGCAGTGAGTTGACTGTGTTAATCAGAAATGTAAACATTTTCTGAGTTGAAGTGGCTAATATAAAACTTTAGCCACACGAACAAAGCTGTGGTTAAAAAACATATGTCTTAAGAAATGATGCAAACTCCAGTTCCAAAATAAAGTGTCTGGAAGTCTCATCTTCTCACAGTAAAAGTTATTTGCTGATAAGTACTTTGCTCGTACTGTAGCACTTTGCAAAGGAAATCACATCAAACCAGACATCACAACAACACCTACTTGCATCAAAACATTTTTTACTGGAAGAAGTTACGTATAAGAGGTTATTTATATCTCTGGAGCAGGTTTGAAGCAGCACACCACAGTTCTAACTGAGTTCTTAGTCTGCTCAGTGTGATCTAACGACCATTTTGGGTTACACCACTGGAGGAATAATTTGTATTCCAATAGAGATATATTTGCAGATTAAAACAAAAATCAATCTTGTCAGTGTCGCATTTTGACATCTGGGATGAGACTTGAGCAACGTTAATTCCCATGAGAAATGAGACCCCCAAGGTAAGTGCCCTATCTCTTGGTGGTTAAATGAACCATTACTTTTTCAGGTGTCAGATGCATTAGGACAGAGATGTGAGTACGAAAGTGCATTTTGTCGGTGAGCGCTGAGACGAAGCACCGTGTGAGGCAGACTCTCACGAATTCATTATTCAGTGGCTGTCTCCCCACTTAAACTAACTAACTTACCCAAGGACGAGCTTCTGCATTCACAATTTACCTCAAGTTGAGGCAGCCCAGACAAATACTCAGCCCATTTCTTTCCCTTTATTCCTGATCACAGACATTAAATTCTTTTCTCCTGTCGAATGAATTGGAATAACTCAGGTTTCCCTGTAATACTGAATATAATCATGTCATTGTATTGTCATTAGCATTAGCAAGATAAGACTAATACTGGTATTACCTCTGTTTATGTTTGTGTTAACAAACCCTATTGGATAGAAGGTGTTCATTTGTGTTAATTCACTTCTTAATGAACCAAAAAACACTTTAAAAAATTACACTAGAAAACACCTTGCTACAGGAAGCATATTTGGTCATAGGCATGGTTTATAATTACAGAACTGGGTGGCCGTTCCTGTATATACTCTGGTCGTCACAACAGCATCCACTTCTCTAAAAGAGATCCTGCCTTGAGGCGAGTCAGACCACTGGGTCACCATATACAGCCAAAACTACACATTTAGAAGTGATACGCTATCGAACTGCCGGGGTGCTGAAAATACTATTGTGAAGAAAACTCTGTGTTCGTTTGTTTTGCATTCAAGCCATGGATGTTGATTAATTTAATGTGAGCGGCTCAGTCAGTGTCTGCATCAGTGATATTCATTTTGTAGCCTGCAGAAAGGTACTGGAGTTTTTAATGGGGGGGATCTTCATTTACACACAAAAAAAAAAAATTTAAGAGGCACATATGCATACATTATTAAGTAACAGCTAAATCATAGTGTAAAGGGGTCAAGGCTTATTCAAATATTAGATAGTAACCCCAAGATTATTGTTTGAAAAACATGTTCATATCACTGCATCATAAACTATTCAATAGTATGATGGGGGCAGAAAATATGACAGACTCCCTTAGAGAAAAATAATTCAGCCTTCATGAAGTAGGTCAGTAAAAGTTTAATAACAGAACAGTGGATGTGACTTATTGCCCACCAGAGGGTGCGTACCGTGTCAGTGTGGTTGGTTACTGAGCTCGGTGACAAACCACTGTTTATCATTGATTAAATTATGTTTTTTTTTCATTATCTGATTCATATTGTGCTGGCTGAATGACACAACGGGGGAATTACAAGTATTAAATATTCAGAGGTTTTATTTTATATCTAAATGGTTTCAATTTACCAGCATCAGGGGTGAAGATGAATGTCTTATATTTCATTGTGTAGTTACATTTTGTACTGAATGCTATTGATTACTTAGTACTAACAGCTGACTTATCTGTAGTTTAATATCTCCAATATGATGTGAACATGACTGAATTGTTAGGAGAAAATCCAAATATTTTCAACAGTATGGAAAAGCCTGAGCAGACAGCAGTGATGCCAAAGATACCATGGACACACACTGTTTAAGGGGGGAGTTATCTTTCAATGATGCCCCCCCACTATCTAACACCAGTGGACCAGTAACTCTCAATGTCCAAGTCAAGCATCATTAGTGCTCAACCAACTCTTGGTGAAGAAGTCTGGAAATACTTTTCCTAACCACTCAGGGACATATCTGCAGCGGTTATTTAGTTTCTGCATTCATTTGTTACTTTTTAAAATCAAATTAGGGATATTGCCGTAAGAAATGATCACCTTGTAAAATGTGGTGTGTTTATTGATTAAACCACCTGCTCGGATGTAAGTAGTTAACACAGATTCCTCCTCAACTACCTACATTAATACGCTTGCTTGTGGTGAAATCGTGTGAGCTGTGTCAGGATACCCAGACAACTTAAGCTGAAGCATTTGCTGAAGCTTGGTGGAGGAGAACAGAGATAACCTCTGCACAGTTAACACGGGGTAATGCCACCCAGCTCTTCAGGTAGACCTTCCTGCAGGGTGTATTTAAACCTAAACTTAAGTCACATTAAATGACCTCAACCCAAGGAGAGCCAGCCACCTGGATTTAGGGCTGTGTGCTACAACTTTGGTAGTGGTGGAAGAAGTATTAAAATCATTTAAGTACAAACATAGCAATGTATAACACACCATTATAAGTAAAAATATTGCATGGGAAGTCCTACTTCAGTTAAAATACATAAAGCTGATATATTACTTCCTATATCAGACATAGTCAATAGACAATTAGTACTAATATGTAGTTACTTCTCCCACAAGACCTTGGTTGCCATGAGAACTGAGCGTGGTGGATTCAATCAGCATCTTCACAGCACTAAGGGAAACTAGGAACTATTACTTTTAAAACCTATGAAGGAAAAACTTCTTCAAGTGGTGTACAGCACATGCTAATGCAACCGCTATAATGTAATATAAATAATAACATAATACTGAAAAAAGACCTTGAGATAGTTTTGAATAGATTAGAGTATTACTGCTTGCTAGGATCTGAACACCTGTAGATTTTGCTGCACAATAATGGTTGGACTGTATCCTAAAATACTCATTTTGTGTCACTGACTTATTGATGGATGTACAAATCAGATTTTTAGAAACAATGCTCATTGCGTCTGGCAAATTAGCAGCCGTGATAAAGGAAACATTATTAAAAACATTTAGTGATTAAATCATTTGTTTGCAACTGTTTTTAACCCCATTACTACAGATAAGGACTTTGTTCACAGCCTGACAGCTTAGTTTATCAATTCAGCTGCAGCTGCACACTGCCCTTTGGAGGCTGAATGCAAGTACTGCACAAAAGAAGGAAAATTACCAAATGTAACTAATGTACCAAAAAGCACAAACATTTATTCACGAATCATCTTAAATCGGTTTCATCAATCACAATCAAATAAGCCCATCCGAAACTTAGAGAACATTTTTTTCTATTTACAACTCGTATGCCAAAGTAAGTCTACTTAAATATAAAAATGACATCACATGTCAGTAATGGTAATTTCTTAATGACATGTGGTAAATCATCCATCACTTAGCTGCTGCCTTCAGTCTGAAGTTTCAGCATATATCCTGGTGAAGCACAATACTGCAGGTAGAGCAGTGACGTTCTGGATGCTGTAGGCATGTCCTGTGAGAACAGAGCACACACACATCAGTAAAAAAAAAAAAAAAATAGTCATTACATCCAATAAGACAATTTATCATTTTCAGAGGTGAACACAAAAAAAACAGTTAAATTACCACAAAGAGGTTTGTGGACATTCAGTATAAGGTCACAATTAACAGTGTGTTTTGTTTTTTTTTTTGTTTGATTGTTTTGTTTTGTTTTTTCCCAATGCAATGTCCAAAATCTTTGAAGAGGGAACAACTCATTAGATAAAACAGGCCAATATTTAAAAGCTTGAAATGATACTGTATTCTTACCACATTCCACCATGAAGGATTGCCCTGAGTTGAGGAAGGACTTTGTGCCATCGATGGTGACGCTCACAGAGCTTGTTAAAATGTTAAAAACCTTAAATAAATAAATAAATAAATAAATATCAGACAATGAGAGTGTTTTAACATAATCATGTATGACCTCAAGTGAGAAAGTGAATTAACTGACTGTTGTGGCACTGTGATCCACCCAGAGAGGCTTCTTCATGTAGGAGCCCAGCAGGATCTTTCCATTACAGATGGAGCCACAGCTCAGGTCCGCCAGGATGCCAATCGCTCGACCTTGATAGAAGTACCAGTCAAACTGGTCTGGAGTGATATCACTACCATCTATGATCACATCAAACAATAAACATTATTTAGGGAGAGATAATGTCAATAATCACATGTGATTTATACTCTTACGTAGGGATCACTGTCTACATTACAGAACTAATTGTATCATGTGAAAGTTACTCGTTTTATTTTATTTTATTATTTTTTTTAAGTTTGATGTACTGCTGAGATGGAAATTACTCTGCATATTTACACATATATTTTTGTCACATTGCATTACTTCCTGGTTTGTTTTTCCTTACAATTTACTTGATAAACAACTGGGATGATTATCGACGATAAACAGTGTTCTTGAGGTAAACCTGCTAAGATCCATTCAGTATGCAAATGGCAGAAGGCAAATGTGATAAATGCTGAGTGGTACAATGATATACTTCTGTAATCTGCTGAAAACAACAGCCCACATTCATGTATCAATTTAATATAAAATCAAACATTACATTTACTTACTGTTGACTGTGGTAGACCAGAGATTCTTCAACCACTCTGTCAGGTTGGCCTTGTCCTTTGGCTGTAAGGTGAGAGGTCTGAGAGGAGGAGCACACAGATCAGATACAGAGAGCGCAGTACTGGCTCTGGACGATGGCAGAACTGGAAAAAAATCAACACAAAAGAAATAGTTGATTAAAAAACAAACAAACAAAAGAAGATGGCTGGGTGATTGATAAGAAAAAGACACTTTCTGCCATTGACAATGTACATGATCGTTACTCAGGTGTGAGTTATAATGTTACATATAACTTCAAATTAAATGAGTTCTTTGGCTAAAATGTGACTTTAAATACATGGGTTGTGTATGGTTCATAGAAAGCTCTATGCAGCACTAAGCACAATCCTTGAATCTGTTCTGTTTTACAAAATAGCACTAAGGACAGGAGGAATATACTGGTTTTTCATGTAAATTCAAGAGATGCCTGAGGTAACTCTGTTCATGAAGTGTCAGAAAAATGTGAGAAAAGAGAAAACTAAAATAAGAATTACAAACACTGAGAGTAAAGATCAGAAAGAAGCATGTCAGTAAATCAAAAAGTGTGACATTTTAACATACTCATGTCATTTTCTTCATACTGGTCGAGTTCAATCATTGAGGATGGTCCACTTCTGAGGTCTTTTAACCTGGGAACAAAAAGGAACAGTGATAAGAGCCCAACATACAATAACAACATTTAGGCATACCATATTTAGAACAATATTTAGACTTTAATTTTTCCATACGTGTTTTCTGGCTTGTACTGTGGATTGTCATGACTGATGGAGCCGTTCTGTGAGTTCCTGTATTCACCAACATCCATGCTGAGTGTCTCTTTATCAGTTTTACTGAGTGACGCACAGTCAGTAACAGTGACCTCCTCTGCAAGAGGCCCATTGACATCATGTATGTTATTCTGATTTGTGTCTCTGCTGCTGACCACAGCTGCTGTGAACTTTTCTTTTCCTGATACCAGAGAGTGCTTGGCAGTCTTTCGAGCAGACAGTGTTTTCACATTCAGCTGAGAAATATGAGCTCCCCCAAGTGGTTTTGAGGAGACCAACATGTTGCCATGCTTAGGACTTCCAAGTCTAGGTGATCTGCTCTGTTTGGACTGTGTTTTTCTGCCCTTGTACAGTTTGGGCTCCATAGGATCAGGCTGCTGAGGTTGAGAGGAGGTGCTTGAGATGTCTTCAGACACGTCATTAAGCTTCCACCAGTCACCAGGAGGTCTCCTCTTTCGTTTCCCTGGTTCTGGTGCAGTGAGCTGCTCCACAGGTCTTCTGGGAGAGGGACGCCGTGATGTCTTGGACAGTTTTTCATTAGAGACATTATGGTAGACTCTTGGAAATACCTGATCCCCTGTAAAAATGAAACATATACATAGAACATATTAATAAGTAACAAACTTTGTTGACTGCACAGTGACCAGCACTCCCTCCATTGACCTTACCTGAGGTATGACTGATATCACTGTGTGAAAAGACCAAAGGACTCGACTGCTCAGGATCCATGTCCTGATCGGGTGCCTCCTGCTGCTGCTGTTGCTCGTCTCTCTCCTCTGCCTCATTTGTGTTAAATACTTGGCGTGTTGCTTTCTTCTTCACTGGTGTGCCTCCTCTTGTAGGTCTGTTTTTGTCTCGTTTGGGTTTCTTTTCTTTAGCTTGAACTGTGCTCTGATGTCTGTCCTCCTTTGCCTTCACAGGTGAAGGTTCTGCTGCTCTGGGCTCTTTTCTGTGCTGTTTGGACTTCTTGACTGTAGGAGGGTTGTTTGTGGCCTTTGTTTCCTCTTTCCCCTGAGAACTCAACCACCACTGCCCAGTCTGTTTTCTCTTCCTTTTCCCAAGAGACTGACCTTCTTCAAATGAACTCCCTTCAGATGCACCCAGCAGCTTGTTCCCTTTAGCCTTTCCACCTGCTAAATCTTCTGCTCCTCCACTGTCTGTCACAGAATTGACATATAAAGGAAAAAAGGTTTTAGTGGTTGTAACACTGAATTTGACTGGCTGGAGAAACACAATGATCTGATATGATACTAATATAAACTTTGTTTATTTTTTACTTTTATGTGCGGCTTGTTTGGCCATATCTGTCTCATTAAAATGTTATGAGACTACTTTTTGTTATTTGGACTTTTGTGTGGAACAATTCTTGATACCAATTCATTAGCATCTTAAATGCCAGGGGGATTTACAAGTGTTAGTTTAAAAGCAATGGGGAGCAGTGGGAAATCGTTGACATAGTAATAATAACCAGCAGAAAGACTAAAAATGTCTACACATGAGAGGAGATTTGTAAAGGTATGAGGTCTTTACCTGTAAGAGAACCAAAATCTCTAACATCTGAATCCCTTTCATTGTTCTTCATGTCCTTCATGTCTTCAGGTTCCTGCATCACTTCTTTGGTCCCCTTTAATGACTTAGCCCTGCTTGTCTTTGCATTTTCTTTCCTGTCTTTTGAATTCTTGAAGCTTTTTGTCTCTGAGGACTTCTGAGCCTTCTTTCCCACTTTCTGAGAGAGTTTTTCTTCATCTGGTGAATCCTTTACTCTGTCACCCTCTTTTGATGGGGTCTTTAGAAGCTGTTGTTTCTTTTTATTTGGTTTTGCTGGTTCCACCTCATCACTGACAGGAAGATTTTCAGGACTGACCAAGTCACCCTCATCATTTCCAGGCTGTGTCGGTTCATTCTTCTCTTTCCCTTTCATCTTCTTCATTTTCTGATTATCCTCTTTTTGCACAGTCTCCAGTGGTCTGTCCTCTGTCCCCTTGTCTGTTGAGCTGTTTTTGTCTGTGCTTGCAATTCTGCTCTGCTGCCCTCTCTTACTGGTGGCAGTTTTACTTGGGATGGAAAACCAAAGAGGGGTATCATCCTCCAAAATCAGGAAATCATCCTCTGGCTCAGGAGGGGGGCTGGGAACTTTGACCGGTGACAACTTCCTAAAACTGACAGAATAAGGAACAAATAGAAAACAAACAAACAAACAAAAACAAACATTCGTAATCATGTTATGTCTTTATATCTAAACCCAAATCCACTAAGACTTGCTATTAATTACCAAGATGTACTTTTATCATGACTCACCATGCAGGTTTAGGCTGTCCACCATTAGTCTGTCTTAGTCTCTGCAGAAACGATGTCTTATCTTTTCCTCCACGGGTGGATATCCCTATTGGAGACTGGCTGTGAACTGTTCCCGTGTGTTTCTCAGGAGTTGCAGGTCTATTTGCCTCTTTTGCGGGTGGGGTTGAATTTTCTTGCCTGATATTAAAGAATAAGAAGAAACCAGAATGGACAAATGAAGACACTGTTATACTGAATTTAACTATGCATAAAAATGATCACTTCCTACCTTGCTGGTTCTGTTTTGCCCTCTACAACAGGTGTTTGGGGTTTATTACGTATCTTGTCTTCAACTGGGCTCCTTGCTTTGCTGAACAGAAACATAAATATATACATGAACATTTATGCAACAGCAGATACCAATGAAGAGCTGGCAGAAAATTAATCAGCATTTTCAGAATGAAAAGCCCTTACCATGACCCCTCCACTTTGTTTTTGTGACTTGGCCTCATGGATTTGCTAAAAGTAATCTTGGCTGGTGGAGACTCCAACTCACAGTCATGATTTCTAGAGTAAAAGAGGATTATTATTGACCAAAGAATTAATGATGAAAAAACATAATAACACACTATGTTGGTGCTGGGACAAAAATCCTACATTTTAAACTCCATCATTTTGTGCAGTTTCCATTTTATAATTAACAAGTGAATGCATTTCTTACCCCTCTGTGACAAGCCCATTGGACTGGGCTTTCTGGGTTTTTGTGTCATCCTTTACATCATCCTCACAGTCAAGAAGAATCGGGGGATTGATTTGTTTTTTTTCATTTTGCTCTTCCTCTACACCTTTTACAACATTAAGTTCAATTGGACTGGAAGTCTTCATAGGCCCATTCACATCAAAAAGGATGTCCAAATCTGCAACACAAAAAGAACCACCCTTTAACAAGAAATGTATTGACATATTTGATATGTATTAATTCAGAAACAGAAGTGTGTATATATATATATAATTTTTGTTACCAGGGTCCACATTAGGATTAGGTGGTGTTGTGGGAAGTAGGACATCTCCGTGAGGACCCTAAAGAAATACAAAATATATATTCAAACGCTCAACACATCAATAAAAGGCATAAAAACAACTGGCTGGTTCAAAACACACAACAAAATATCTTAAAATCAATCATCAGGAACTTGCCAAGTGGATGTTAACAGACAACATTTTCCTTTCTAACTATAGATTTGTAATATCAGCAGAAGTCATTGTATTGACTGACTGAATATACTGAACACCTGACATTACCATCTGGCATGGTGAAGTTTCTTTAGTGTGCTGTGCCCCCTGTGGGACTGGTGATGCATCTAGCTCACTGTGGTTAGTCTCAGACTGAGAGCTATGGAGTAGGTTAACCTGTGAGCAAGAATCTGTAAAGAATAGTACAACATTGGTTAACACAATAAAGAAACAAAACTAACTTGTTAAATTAATGACATACTCAACTTACCCAAGTCATCAAATATCTTATCAACGTCTCCCAATGTCAGTGTCCCTGCCCATTGTTTAGACTGACTGAAAACACAGTTGTTAAAGTTAAAACAGTTGGAATAGCAACATTTCATAATGAGCATACACGAATTGAAATTAAAGTAAGGTAAAACATTGTTTGAAACTATAAACCCAAGTTTGTAATCAATACATCACAGTGGATAAGATGTGAATCCTCAGTGTAAGGTATTTACTTTCTGTCCTCTGTGTCACTCACAGGGCTTATGGACATTGAACCTACATGGAGTTAAAAACTATAACATTTTCTCTGAGACATTCAAGTATACCTTTCTTTGTTTGTGAGGTAACAGAGTTTCCTCTTCGGTCTCCTCTGTAAAAAGACAGCAAGTACAGAAAAGATTAATCCAGTAATTTGTGTTAAAAGAACAGCAAACAACAATGCTTGAATATTACGCTCACTTCACTGTTTGTCATACACCGAGCTAAAGTTACTGTAGTCTAATCCAGTGTTGGAGCAATTAGTCTTCTACACACTTACACCATATACAACATATGAAAATACCATACAGTGCTTTAATAAATTGAAAAAAAGATACAAAACAAATGAATTGCAAGATTAATTTCCTTCACACAGTAAGTTAATAATGAAATATTCCCATTTTCATCGTAAATCTTTCTTCCTATGTTGAATTTGCGATGTTTTTCTTCTTCTTCTTCTTCTTCTTAATCGATTGAGACAGCTGGCAACTACTTCCTCGTTAATTTACTTCGTCCACAATTCCTCTTTGCATTTTACCCGATACAACCAAAAAAAAAAAAAAAAAAAAACACTGGGGATTACTGATGCCCCGGATTCGATAGATGGTAACACCCCACGTTATTAGACGATACCGCAGCTCAAAATCACTAACCATGACCGTAGAGTTGAATCAACACCCCTACAACACATTATGGCCGTGTTGCGGTCGTAGCATGATTTAACTAGGATAGTGTTAGATGTTTCAGAGCAATTTTAACCCAGGGGAGTTTAATTTTGTACAACGGGGTAAACCCTCCTCTCAACGTTTGGACTAACGGTACATGTTTGTTCCTCCCTTCTTCCTCCGCAGCACAACAGAAACTCAGAGACCTAAGCGTACTTACCAAGGTGGGATAATTAGTCTCCATTTGTGACAACCAGCTGTGTCCTCTTTTTTCCGATAACGATACACAAGCGTTTCCGTCAGCCAGACCCAAGCTAAGAGCTAGTTAGCTTTCATTTCGCTTTCAAACCCTGCTTTTCAATTGCCGCATATAATGCATAAACTCCAGTCTTTAACACTTGCCTTAAGGTAAGTACAAAATAGGGTTAAGACCGGTTGTTTCATTCACTTAGTAACCAACGTTGCCGTTTGCAAAACAATGGCGCTGTTTACTGTTTATGAGTAACGCGCGCATTTTGCTTCCTCTGCGGACAACCCTGAGTTCTGCTTCCCAGGCAGCAATGTCGCTGAGGTATCACTGTTTTGCCAGACGCTAAACAAAAATTCATGCTTTGGAAAACAAAAGTAACCCCACAGAAATAACATAAACGTGTACTATAATTGCATGCATAACGTGTGGAGCTTTTGTTGGTTGACAAAGGCACAGTTTGGCATAGATTGCTGCCTGAGAAAAACTGCTTCTGGGCAAAAACTACAGATGTCACAGGGTGCTCTTCTTCTTTTCCACTTTATTTTCTGTCAGCCTTGATATGAATTAGGTTGCCGCCCCCTACAGGTAAATTACCCAATTTATTTTATGACTGACAGAGCACTAGACAGTGTTACTGAAAATGTATGATAAAAAAACAAAATCAAAATGTTGAATGTTTAAAAAATACTGTAAAGTGTGGTAATGGTTTCCTTATCACAAGCTAATGTGATAGCAATCAGTATGTTAGAAGAGAGCCCTCAAAGGCTCAGAGACCATTCAGCCAAGGTTAAAGTTTATGTAGATTATACTGTTGTACATTTTAAAACATACATCATTAGAATTTGGTGAAAATGCATGAGATCTACAAAATAATATGGACACAGTAATGTTTAATGTTACACCTATTTAAATATGAAATGTGACATGACTTTTTGTGATATTGTATCATGAAGTGAAAGTGTTCAGCAAAATATCTTCTTCTGATTCTCAGCAATATCCATTGGTTCCAGGGCTCCAGGACTGGCGCCGTCATAAAGTGGCTGTTTGATGTGTCTCCAAATCACCAAACCAATCCTTGTGATGAACAGTGCAGAGGCTGAAGCCAGCAGTGCAGCTAAGAGATAAAAAGAAGGCAATAAAACAGTGGGCACATTTTTTGACAGGTATTTGTGGTTGCCAACACACACACACACACACACACACACACACACACACACACACATACTCCAGTTGTGTGTGTTGTGTATGGGACAGTCTACACTGTCTTACCAATGAAGATGCCATTGCGCGTAGGTGATTTAGCATCAAAGTTTTTGTCCAGGTTTCCAGCCAGGGCCCAGATTACAACAGGGTAGACGATGAGGATGTACCGAACATGTTTGTCAAGGACAATGTTTTCCAAAATGAACCTGTGAAACACCCAACACAAATGCATTCTTCAGAATCTCTCCCATGTGCATCAGAGATTTTTTGTGTCCAAGTGAAGACCACTTACCACACAAACAGCAAAACAGTCAAAATAGAGTAAGAGATGGTGGCAGCATCCGTTGGAGACATCTTTACATCGTAAGTCAGAACAATAGTTAGGTTGATTAGAGTTGCAATGGTTGTCCATGTTGTGTATATCATCACACCATTTTGAACCTGTGTTGAGAAGTATTTTAGTTTAATACAGCGAGAACATTATCGGGTAAAAAAAGAGCTAAAATTGAACATTGCATATTTTCCACTTTAAACAGCACATAAACCTGCTGTACATTTGGCATACTAACCAGCACACGAAGGAGCCACAGGTCTACCCTGTGGTATTTCTTGAGCCAAGGTCCATAAATATAAAGCCCATGGCAGATGAAGCATATCATGGAGTAGTTTGTGCAGATGACCAGGATAAGGAAAACCAGTGCAGCAATCATCATTCTTCAGTAGGAACAATAGCAACAGAAAAAAAAAACATATTTTGTGTGGAAGTCTGACAAATGCCTGTACAGGAATTGACATTAAGTTGTGGTAAATCATAGTGAGAGATAAACTTACAATATGTACAGTGCTAATTTAGAGAAGTTAAAGTGGAGACTCTCACCCTCTGTCCCAAACCAGCAGCCAGCCAATATTGAAACACAGATTGAGGCACCAGCTAATGAAGAATCCATAAGGCAACACTGCAGGGCTGCAGTAAACATAGCCATAACCGTTCCTACAAGACAGAAGTTAAACATTTGTTGTGTGGGGCCGTGCTATTGCTGTTATTCTTTGCATTATTTTTGATGTTGTAAACATGAATATTGCACTAAATAAATAAATAAACTGGTAACAACTTTCTACAGAGTCCTGAAACGATGTAGATGATCATGGCTGTCAGCCAGACATAGATGACACTCCAGATGTTAAAGGTCCATCCTGACGGTGTGATCTGGGTGTCAAACACAGCAGACACATTGGCTGTGGTTGTATAATAGGGACCTAGTGGCAGATGTAATAAAATATTCAGCAAGATTATAGTTATAACATGTTCAACTAGTATTTTGTTATGACCCTGCAGAGTTCATTCACAGAGTCACTTCAACATCCTCTACAAGTAACAGCAAGTACCTGAATGACAGTGATTTCTGACTTACCTATCCCAACTACTGACAGTCCATTGAACACCAAGCTTACTGCAAAGCCGACAACAGAAACCACTATTGTAGTGAGACGCCCACAGTTGTGTTTTCCCATTGTGCTCAACTATATAGGAAGACAACATTGGAGATGAAAAGAATAAAATAGCTGAAAAGAGGAAGTAAAAATAGAGCATGTTAATCTCTATCAACTTTAGAGAGAGAAGAGATGATCTGCATTTGAACCTGACCGCTGGACTTCCTCATAGGCAGGGCAAGTGATGATAATCATGCACCTTATGCAGTACATCCAGTACAAACAATTACAACTAATTAAAGCTTTTTCATACATTTGCCACCCATATTCTTTTCTGACACTTATCACCAAGACAACCTAAAAGAGGTCTCTCATTCCAAGTCAATTTTTCTTTGGCATTTACATTTGAAGGACTGAACTGGACCGTGAACTCACAGTAGTATGTATATGTATAGTCCATGTGCCACTGCAACATGCTGTGTTTTAGGATAGTAAAAGGTTGACAGCTCAACATAAAGAGAGTCCATTCAGTGAAGTCAAACAACACATACCTTTCTTTGCTCCTCCCTGTATGAACGCCAAGAGTAAGTGTGCAGAGGACCAAGGACTGCCTATTTTATAGTATAGTTGGTTGTGTAAGAGGATGACTTATGACCCCTAAAGTGTCACGTGCATCTCTTATCTTGTATACATTTCTGCCTCAGTGCAGTGGATCATAAAAGACAAACTGTCAATATTTTCCCACACAGCTGCCATAATCCTGAAACCATCCATGTGTGTGGCTTCTGAATGATGCCACTTTGTGTTAATTTATTGAATTTGATGTGCAAATTTGTTAAACAACTGTCACAACAAAACATCCAGTGTTGAAGTCTACAGCAGTAAATTGAAATTATTTTTTGTACAAACATAGATCCAGTCAGAGAAACCAGTGATTTCTAGTCTTGTTTCATGTAGTTCATCTCAACAGTTTGCACTGAATATTTTTAAGTCTCCCTGAGCTTGACCTGTATATGAACCTGACCTTTGACATTCCTGAGGAGCAAAACAAGTGATAATCGTCAATCCTTGCAGTAAATACAGATGCCACTCAGACATATACCACACGTCTTTATCTCAAAGGGTGTGGCTCTTAAACTGTGAAACTCTAGCAGATTCTCTTCAGAAAAGATTTTTTTTTTTTTTTTTTTTTTTTTAGATTTTTTCACTCAAAACAACAGAAAACAACTTCAATAAACTTAAAATATAGTGTATATACTGTAAAAGGTGTGGTAATGTTGTCCTTATCAGCCTATGTGTGTTAACAGTCAGTGTTAGAAAACAGCCATAAAGGGTTCAGAGAGCAGTCACCCAAGGTTAAGGAGTAATATTTCCACTGAATACATTATAGTTAATTTAAAAACATGCTGTCAGTGAAAATAAAATAAAATAGTTGGTCTCATTATTATTAAGTAATGCTACACAAATGGACAGCTGTTGTGACAGAGTGATTTAGCATCATAGTTTTTTTGCTTTCCTAACAGTAAACCTGTAAAAACTGTAAAAAATTTAGATCGGTCAGAGCTCATGGTGTAGAGGGGAGCAATGAGGAATACACTGTTTTACAGGTAAATGTGATCAGATTAAGAAATACGACATAGATTTGATTTCATAATATGGGAAATGATCAAAACCGTTGGTTTCACTGTGGTCATGCCTATTCATTATCTTGTCATTACTGTTGAGTGCAACATTAACACAAAAACAACATTATTGTTCTGTTTGATGAAACAGTTATAGTGTTTGTTACCTTCATAATTATTCCATAAAGACACACACCTGAGGAACAAATACATTTATTTTATAACAATATAGAAAACTTAAAATGCAAGCACAAAAATAATTTTAAGAAAAATAATAGTGAAATCTGTAATAATTGTGTCTGTGAGGGATGTCAGAGTGCAATATATACAATATATTGACAACCAAGTGTATGAGTCAACTAAATGTCACATTCATGTTGTGGAGCTTCATCATGTGTCAGCAGTGTCTCCAAGGCTAAACAAAAGTCATTAATTACAAGATATACAAAGCATTTAGAAGTACATCACAGAGGCATATGTGAAAACAAACTCAATTTTGCTCACTTAAATATCTTTTTCTGCTTGTCAGCGACCTCCATCGGAGACATGGCCTCAAGGTTGAAGTCTTTGTAAAATGGCTGTTTGATTTGCCTCAGGATGACCAAAAATATCCGCGCAGCACACAAGGTACAGGCTACAGCCAACAGGACAACTATGGTGGAGGAAAAACAGCAGAGAAGCACGAGTGCACATATAAGAATTATTTATCAGCTATCACAGATACAGTATGAAATTATATAGGCTGATATAATTCACTGTATGTCCTGTTTGTCTATTGCCAGAATTTGTCACTACAAGTGATGTCATTGAGACTGTTTATGACTATTTTGAATTTCTTACTGATGAAGATGTTATTGCGAGAGGACGCCCCAGTGTTTTTCGTGAACACTCCCGTCAGTGCCCAGATCACAACTGGGTAAATGGTGAGAATGAATCTCACATGTTTGTCGAGGACAGAGTTTTCCAGTATAAACCTGTGAGAGAGCGAGTACATTTAGTTTCTGATATATGTTATCTGGGATTTATTAAACACATTTCATCTCTTTTGCACTTACCACACAAATACCACAACAGTCAAGATACTGAGAGACACCGTGGCGGCATCAGCTTGGGACATGTTTGCATTGTATTTCAGCAAAATAGCCAGGTTAACCAAGGATGCAATGGTTGTCCATGTTGCATATATGGCAACTCCATTTTGAATCTGCAACAGAGACAGCAGAAAAGGCTTTGATACAGAGGCAGAAAAGTCCCTAAAAGAAAATTACTGTCACAAAAGACTGTCCTGGGAGGTAGGAGATAAAAAAATGAAATTAACTACAATTCTTACCAACACACGATGGAGCCACAGATCAACTTTGTGGTATTTGTTGAGCCAGGCTCCATAACTATTGAGACCATAGCAGGAGAAGAATATGATGATGTAGTTGGTCAAGGCAATCAGGATGAGAAAAGCCAGGGCAGCAGGAATAAACCTTTTTACAGAGGTAAAAGATAGACAGGTTTCTAATGTGAATGTGCTTCAAGTCAGGTAAATTTTAAACACAAAAAACAAAATGTGTCACTGCTACTGTTGAACTCAATTGTTTTCATGTAACAATAATGCAAGAATGGTTTCTCAACGCTAAAATATGAAATAAATCACAAACTAATAAAAATAAAAAAAAAAAAAAAACAGGATCATCTCACTTTCTGTCCCACAGGAACAACCATCCTGTATTGAGGCTCAGGTTCAAGCACCAAGCCACGTAAAATCCATGTGGCAAAACAGCAGGACTGCAGTAGACGTAACCGTAGACATTCCTAGAAGAAGCAGAAAGCGCAGAGTTGAACATGCCAAACACACTGCAAGAGACAAAGATAAGGTTTGATTGTTTTTCAGTGGTTCTTACTTCCTAAAGATGCCAGAGAGCAGGTAGAGCAACACCGAAGCCAGAAAGATGTAAATAACTGACCAAATGCTAAACGTCCATCCTGCTGGTGTGATCTCTGTTTCAAACTCATCTGAAACGTTACCAGTGCTTGACAAAAATGGATCTGTGAGAGAAAAATTCATGAACAAATTTTCCAAATACACTTCATTATTTTCCCATGTTTACCCTTTCAAATGATTATTCTTACAGTTTTATAGTGTACAACTTATTTACAAAACAATATGTAGAGCATCAGATGTTTGACTTACATATCCCAGGCGCTGCCAGAGCACTGAACACCATGGTAATTATGAAGAAAATCAGAGCCAGCACCATGGCAATGAGAAGGCTAATGTTATGTTTTGCCATTGAGGATAAGATAATTTTTCTGAAACAAAAGAATTATGAATTAAAACACATCAAGTCAAGTGAAACAAACCAAGAACAAATATCACCATTATTAACATGAACAAAGACTTTACCTTGTGTTCTTGGATGAAAGCAGTGAAATGCAATGCAAAGACAGCTGTCAAGGAGGGGCTTTTATTTCCTAAGAGGGAGGTTGTGTAACAGCCAAGATTTTATAATCCTGGAGCACGTGTTTCAAATCTATATTATCAGCATTAGGACACTTCCTTTCATTTGGCCTTTGTTTTCAAATGCTGCACTGATTGAAAGGGGAAAAAAATCCTATGAGCAAAGATGAATGACTCCCTGCTATCTAACTGAGTCCCATCATTACAAACATTTATAAAACCCAGACTTTGTCCCATGATGTTTGGTAACACATATTTATCATCAAGTCCGCCAGGTGAGACTTTGAGTCATGAAATGTTGGCCTGCTGCCAGATGCAGACAACTCACCATGGTAAATGACAACAGAAAAAAAAGTCAATATCATATTTATATATCTGAGTCAAATGGGAAGTTACTGTACAATAAGTATATAAACAGTGGGTGAACATGACACTGTGAGGTCATGGAGGGATGTATGAGACAATTTGTGGGCACAGATATGAAAAAGAGCCCACCCTCTTCTGAAGAACAAGACCCACATCTTGAAAGAGACACTGAACGACTGCAAATGACGTGTTGTTCATTAGCAGAAACTTCTGGTTCTCCTCCTCAACTCTTCACCCTCCAACCTGTGACCTGCCATGCAAAGCTTGTTACCCCTGTTACCCCCACCCCCCCTTCCTCTTATCAGCAGTGAAATTCAACTTTACTGAAGATCTATAGCTCTATACGTGATTGATTTTTTCTGAGGTACTTGTACTTGTCATATAGTTCTGTTTTATGCTATTTCATACTTTCATACTTACACTTTGTTTTATATTAAGGTGAAGCAAATATTTCTTGATGTGGTTTAATATATATATATATATATATATATATATATATATATATATATATATATATATATATATATATATAATAATCCAGTCATATAAAATCTATGATATAATCCTCACTCTCAGCAGTTGTTTTTCATGCACCAGTTTAGTAACAGCAATTTATCACCTGATCAAAGCAGTTTGTGACAGAAGAGGCGGGACCAGAGTTAGGTCTTTTATGAACATTAATGAATGAGTTATGAATTAAGAGTTATGAAATGATGAGGTGTTATTTTTGCCATTACAAAAGCTTTATCTACAGTTTCTCACCTTACATAAGTCTGCGTCATTCACTTATTTGTGTAATGTATCTTACATAACCCTAAAGGCTACACATTTTCTATTAAATGGTTTGTTATTATGTTTTTACTACAGTGTGTAACCATTACTAGAAAGTGGAGATCATTTCATGTACAATTTGATAGTTTTGTATAACACATAGTTGCACACACAAAAATACAAGTAGGCCACCTTTAAAGTTGTAACATTTCACAATAAAAGAAAACTGAACTCGAGCTCAACTGAATCAGGTTTTATTTACAGGACTTGTGTCCAACATGTGCAGGCAATTCTGTTGCAACTTAGAATTTGCATAATGAAACGTGAGAAAAGTTAAAATCCAAAATATACAAAACCAAGGGAAGCTACAAACATGAAACATCTCACTCCAAAGTTGCGCATTTCTACACCTGAAACAGTCTGTGCGCACATGAACACATGTCCAAAACTTTTTTTTCTTTTGGTAATTATTTACATACTTTTTAGCGTGAGCAGTCTTTCCTTGTCCATCACAGCTACCAGACTCTGGCCCTTGACAGCATCCCCTCAGCCTCCCGGCGCTGCGCCTGCGGACAGTATCTGCGTGTGTGTGCGTAATCCCCGGTGGCGTCACAGATAGGACAAGTGTAGTTCCGCAGGATGGGGCAGGTGACTTTCCCGTCGTCAGATTTCAGCTTGTGTGAGCGATACACCCTCGGAGTCTCTCCGTTCTGCTTGCAGAAGCGGCAGCAGTCTGAGGAAGTCCAGCTGCAGCTGGTGTCAGACAGGCTGCTGACTGAGCTGCTCTCTGTGGAGTGTTTACACTCCTCCTGCCGGGGTGACCCTCGGCTGGGATTCAACGGTGCTGCCTGTTCCTCCTGTGGACGCTCGGGGTCTCTCTGGTCCACCTCTGGCCTGCGGGACAGCCTCTGCAGCAGCCTGCCCAGCTTCATGTAATCATGCCACATGTCAAAGCATTTCCCATCAGCCACAAGGGAACTCTGGACTCCAACTTGATTTTGCATTGCTGTCACTTTTTTGGAGGGCAATCCCATAAAGTTTGTGAGTGTGTTGGAGCCACCCATATTTGTAGATATCTGAGATGGCTTTAAAATGCAACAATGTTCTTACTGATGGGCAGAGTGATGGCAGGTGTCTGCTGACACACGAAAAGTTTAGGTGGTTGTCTTTCATCTACACTCTATAAGACCGGCCATGAACATAAAACCAATAGCTATTATTATCATTACACCAATGAGGCCTCACATGTACACATGTGACAATATTTCTTGGGTGAATAGATTGGGAGATATTCTTTCTAGCTCCTAAAATCTTGAAAAAATCTTAAATCAGGACTAACAGAGCAATGAACCGAGGATAGATGGATAAGTGGGTAAGGGCTAACCTACAGTTGACTGGACAGTGGAGTCTATAGCTACTGCAGACAGTGCACCTGTGATGTTTTAAGTGCTGAGGGGTCAAACAGAGTGTCAGTGTCACCTGCGAGCACCCGCTCTACATTGTATGCACATTTGTACACAGTATGTACAAATGTGCCACTATGCATACACACACACACACACACACACACACACACACTCATAAACACACACACCCAGTGGCCCAGAGGCCCAGAGGCCCAGGAGCTTGATGGTCCTCTGTAGTGCCTTAATTATTCTTAGGACTGCACTGATCTGGACAGAGACAGAGATCTTGGATCTTCCTGAAAATAAATAAATAAATAAACAAATAAACAAACAAACAAATAAATAAATAAATAATACATTTCTGTAGTTTTGATTAAGGCCCATACGGTTATGTTTGTTGGTGAGTATATCATTATTAATTATCGTCCTGTATATGTCTGATTACCTTTGCTGGTAGTTTCTGTGCATGTAAGCAACACGCGTTCACAGCGTGTGTTTGAGTGTCATCTCTTGTTCTTCTAGCTGTAGCCGTGGAGGAGCCGTGCGTCCATACGATGACCACTGGCGCCAGAGAGACGGTGCTCCACATCAAAACAGTATCATTGTTACAGCGACACACACCTGCATTCAGAGCCAGGCTTTGTGACAGAAGTGAAGGGCCGACAGACACTTTCAGTCCACCTTGAAGTTGGCACAATGGCACTTTAAATATATGGCTCATACCACTGCAGTTATATTGTGATGGGTTTATTTCCATTGATATTCTGTCTTTCAGTTCTCAGTGTGTTGACAGTGTGTTACGAATATAAAACAAACACAGTCCATGGTTTACATGATGATTCTGGAGATCGGTTCTCTGGGTGTTATCATACAAGCTGTGTTTATTTACAGGGCATAGGTGTCGCGTGGGTGGGGTGGAGTGTAAGTAAGTGCGGGGGAGTTGCGGGGTGGTGGTGAATTGAACATTGCGCACGCGCAGTAGCATACCGGCGACGGCTCAACGGACGGTGGCCTAGCAAAGAAGGGGATTACAGAGCCCAATTTGACAGGTCAGATAATAATAATCACTTACATTTGGCAAGCTCTGTGCGGAAACACTTCATAACAAGAAGCTGATTTAGTCCTCATTGTTGGCAGCGTTTGGAAAACGTTGGGGTGTCGCACGAGCTAACGTTAGCGCTGGATTTCAGAGCTAACGTTCGCTAAATCGGTTAGCCACTCTTAGCTAGCTGCCAGACTAGAATGTGCTAACAACGGCTATGACATAAGCTAGCTGAGCTAAGTGTAGTTTTCCCGGTTATTTAATTTTGTTCTGTATATTAGTGATTGGTGGGTCGGTAAGGAGACACACCACACCAGATCATCAGATAATCACATGTCCGGTGTCCTATTAGATACGCAGTGTCAAGACACATGAAGCTAACTAGCTAGTATCCTTAGATGCCCCCAATTTGTTGTACAGTGTTTGCTAAGGGGACTCATCTCTTGTTTAGCTAGCTATATAAAAAACGTTGGGACCTGGAACAACTGAGTGTTTCGGTGACTCTTATGAGTTATTTACAGCTCTCTGACCAAGTGGCGTGTTCATGTTTATTTCTGCATCTTCCTAGGCTACACAATGAGTCAAGGCAAGGACAATGCACGACTTAAGAGCTACAAGAATAAGTCCCTCAACACAGATGAAATGAGAAGAAGGAGGGAAGAGGAAGGCCTACAGCTCCGCAAACAGAAAAAGGATGAACAGGTCAGCAAAGTGTCTACAAGTCATTTTGTCTTCCTTGTTGTAGAAGCATAAATGTTCACAAATTAGACAAGTTAAGGGCTTTTGATCACTCTTGACAGACCTCCAATCTAAGGTCGGAGTTTGTTTCCTGTCAGGAAAGACCTCCATTCTGTTATTTTCTTACATCGTAGTTGTTAAGTCTTGTGCTCAGTAAGACCAAAATGATTTATGTAAATACTGCTTTATTCCAGCTGTTTAAGAGGAGGAATGTTGCCACAGTTGAGGATGATGGTACCCTGGAGGATGATGGGATGGCTGATAGTGGCTACCTGGAGTCCCAGGCGAACAATATGGACCCACTCATGGTGAGAAGGAAAACATGAAATAAAATAAATGATTTATGTTAAAGTTTAGCATAGACAGGTGTAGAATATTTTCTGTGTTTTATCAAATCTGTAATCTCTACAGGGTGGGGTGATCTCTGAGGATATGACTCAAATGATCTTCTCTAGTTCCCCTGAGCAGCAGCTAATAGGCACTCAGCGCTTTAGGAAACTCCTTTCTAAAGGTAAGGGTGGTGTAGATGTTCATTATTCCCAATGACTACTTTTCATCTCTCTTCATGATAGTGGCACCTGCCTATTCCTTTGGTTTTTAATAGATGATAGGTGAAAATTTAGTGGCTTCAGCGTGAGAAAATTACAGTTTTGAAAGTTTTGAATACCTAAATATATATATTAATGTTTTGACATAAAAAAAATGTGAGTGTGTGTATGTGTGTGTGATATGAATTAAAATCATTATTATTTTTTCCATATTCCAACCTCTACCCTATGTCTCATTTAGAGCCCAATCCACCTATCAACGAAGTCATTGCCACACCAGGGGTGGTGGAGAGGTTTGTCGAGTTCCTAAAGAGGAGAGAAAACTGCACTTTGCAGGTACATTTCCTAAGTATATCCAGGGGTGCATGAACCAACCAAATAGTGGGGGTGTTATGCTTTATGCAATTTTATATCTTTGTCTGTAAAGTGTTCTCCCTGACGTAACAATGGATTTCAATGTGATGTATGCAATTTGACTGTTAAAATCTTATCTGAGGGACCAACACAAGGTGATGAACTAATATGTTTTCTTATGTATTTCTTTAGTTTGAGGCTGCATGGGTGTTGACCAACATTGCATCAGGTACATCACACCAGACACGGGTGGTAATCCAGGCAGGAGCTGTGCCCATATTCATAGAGATGCTCAGCTCGGATTTTGAAGATGTACAAGAACAAGTAAGAAATCACTAAAATGTCTTTCATAAGGCTTTTACATAATATTATGCTGGTCTGGATGGTACTATAAATAGCCTGCCTTGTTTATTAGGCTGAATAAAACATAGTGGAGATGATTTGAAACCTTTTTTATCATTAGCATTTTGCCAGTCTGTTTTCCTGAGCCATGCATTTGAATATATTGTCATATTAATTATTGTATAATCCGAATTTTTGCTCTGCCCCTCAGGCCGTGTGGGCCCTGGGAAACATAGCAGGCGACAGCACAGAATGCAGAGACTTTGTCATAGACTGCAACATCCTGCCTTCCCTTGTGCAGTGAGTATCAACATTGTAATCTTCCTTCAAAATATTCACGTTACACTTGACAGTAAAGAACAACTTAACTTCAATAAAACATTTAAAACTTCAAAACAGATTATTGGCCAAACAGAATCGTCTAACAATGATGAGGAATGCAGTGTGGGCACTCTCAAACCTGTGCAGAGGAAAGAACCCACCTCCAGACTTCACTAAGGTAATTTGCCAAGATAAACACATCACTATGGCAACAGCACACCTCTCACATTGCCAAAGTACATCATATCTCATGTCCCAAGGTCACAAGGTGCTTATATCTGAGCTGGATAACATTTGCTTCTCCTGAAGTTAACACCAAAATGTATCTACCTTCATGTTTTTTCCTTCCAGGTGTCCCCGTGTCTCAGCGTGCTGTCTTGGCTGCTGTTCGTCAATGACACAGACATTCTGGCTGATGCATGCTGGGCACTTTCCTACCTATCTGATGGCCCCAATGACAAAATCCAGGCTGTTATTGACTCAGGAGTCTGTCGCAGGCTGGTGGAATTACTGATGTAAGGCTTACATTTTGTTGGAGACACATATATGTCTCTTGTTTGACTGCTAAACAGGCACAATCAGCTGACAACACCTAAATCCTATGTCAAAAGGCAGACAGTTACACAATCTCCTTTGTGAACCATTTGTCACTACTGCTTTTGGTGTGACAGTTAAGATGTAGGTGTGTTGTGAATGTTACCATTATTCAAGATTGAATAATTTATTGGCAGCTGTGACAAGCTTCAGAAGTTAGGAGAGGATACAAAAGTACTGACTGCTAATATATTGAAACTGGAGTGCAAACATCCTTTTGTCATTATTTTCAAATGTGTATATAAAGGACATCTGAGTAGTCTTATACTACAACTCTGCTTTGTTCTAGGCATGCCGACTATAAGGTGGTATCTCCTGCATTGCGAGCTGTTGGGAACATAGTGACTGGAGATGATCTGCAGACACAGGTAATGGCAACATTTCAACACAACTGAAGTTCTTCTTCTGCAGAAAATAAGGAAACGAAAGTGTGTCTGACTGGTTTGAATGTGCATTGTTTTCTAGGTGATCCTGAACTGCTCAGCGCTGCAGTCCCTACATCACCTCCTGAGCAGCCCCAAGGAGTCCATCAAGAAGGAAGCCTGCTGGACTATCTCCAACATCACTGCAGGGAATCGAGCACAAATACAGGTCTGTGTGCCGTGTCTAATATAACCTGTAGAGTTAAGACAGAAGTTTTAAAGAAAACTTGAGCATTAGACAGTGTCATCAGTCATAATTTCTCTTTGTAGATGGTGATTGATGCTGGTCTGCTGCCTCCTCTCATCACTATTCTGCAAGTAGCAGAGTTTCGCACAAGGAAGGAAGCAGCATGGGCCATTACTAATGCCACCTCGGGGGGCTCTGCAGAGCAAATCAGGTAGGACCACTGATGCATTTTTCCACAGCTACACAATACATGGAGCTCCTGTTCTTTGAAGCTAGTGTACAGTATCTTACGATATGCGTGATTCTTTGACCCTCGTTTGGATTCAAAATTCTAAGGGAAATGTGAACTTATTTCTGTAGGAGAAGTGTTATATAAATGAAGACTTATTGACTTTGTAATCAATGTGAAATTACTCACACCAATTAGAACTGTTTTCATGTAATAGCATTGAGGATTGGCACTGACACTCCTGTTCTGGTGTATTTTCAACCACACCTAATTTATGCCGGATGTGTGGATTCCTTATCATGTTTGATGAGTAATTATATGTTTTATCGTGTTTCTGTGTGTGCTGCTCCCACACAGGCATTTAGTGGAGCTGGGCTGCATCAAACCTCTGTGTGACTTGCTCACACTTATGGACTCCAAAATAGTTCAGGTAGCTCTGAATGGCCTAGAGAACATCTTGCGACTGGGAGAACTGGAGGCCAAGAGAGGAGGAGGCATCAATCCCTACTGTGCACTCATCGAAGAGGCCTATGGTACGTGTATATATGTTTAATTAATCAAGAAAAAAAAACACCTACAAGTAGTAAATTATTGCCTGAACATATTGGCTGCTTATCACATAGTGGACTAAACAATATGATTTGGGGAATATTACGTACAAGAGCATGTGATACAGTTTAACTGATGTCAATAACTAAATAGTTGCAAATTGATTTTGTGTCTATCAGCTTGCAGTAATGGTTTGGGATTTTTGATTGATAAAGTAGATGAGTAGATGAATTATTTTTAAGTTGACTAATATTTTCTTTCTTCTTCTCAGGCCTGGACAAGCTGGAGTTCCTGCAGGGTCACGAGAACCAGGAAATCTACCAGAAGGCCTTCGACCTGATCGAGCGCTACTTCAACACTGAAGACGAGGACCCATCTCTGGCTCCGGCCGTCGACCTGCAGCAGCAGCAGTTCCTCTTCCAGCAGTGCGAAGCCCCGATGGAGGGCTTCCAGCTATAATGCTAAATCCTCCCTCTCCCTCCTGTGCTCCACCTTCATCCTCACCTCTGCTCATTTCTCTCGCTCTCTGCCCACTGCCATGATCAAGGGCGACAAAACAACCCTCGGCGATAGATTTTAATCATTCTCATGATTATAAAAAAAAATGTTACATTCAAGGAGCACGTGTGTGTGCGTATGTCCAACATGGGTCAACTTCTGCGGTCTTGTCAGCCAGTTTGTGAAGGTTTCACTCATCATTCTGTCTTGCGCTGAGCTCACCTCTGCGCCTAGTTCTTCAGCACCTGAAGCCCTTCTAGCTGCTCAGGCCCCTGCATCTTATACTAAGAGATTTTCCCTGTAAAACCACCCCCCCTTACTTTTTTGAATTGCTCCTTAGATCATCCCAAATGAAAGGCACCTCTCCGCGTTCCCATAGGATTGGCGACCCCTGTCTCTGTGTCAGAGGGGGTTTTAGGACTGCAACGCTTGTCTGGTTGAAGCATTAATTACTCGCAAGACAGACAACCATGGACGTGATTTTTACCCCCCCTCCCACACACACGCACGCACACACATGCACACACACAGAAGAATGATCTAACCCTTACACTGGACTGACCATGAGACTTTGACCACATATTTAATTGTGGTCGCTGGACTGAACTGCCCACAGCAGGGCCACGTGGCCAGTCCCAAACCTTGGACTCAACTGACCTCTACAAAAGGCACTTAAACGACTCAAAAACAATGGAAGTGAGTTCCCTCACCTCCTCTCCGGCCATTGGATAAGTGACCACAGATGGACAAATCAGGAACCTGACTGTGTCGCTGAGGGGTGGAGCTTGTTGGTTACAGACCAGGCTGCTTGCGTTCCCTCCTGGATTCTCATATCATGCATTCCTCTATCCAGTAATGGGACTTTTCCTCCTGCACAGGCTCCATCCTGAAGAGTTTAGACTGCCTCCTGCCTCTGGTGTGATGTGAATAACCCCATGGAACCATGGGATTTGGAGTCTTCCCTCACACTGAGACAATTGGACAGACTTGGACAAGACAAAACAGACTATTAACCCTGGATTCTGTCCAGCAGCAGACCAGCGGGAATTTTTATTATCTTACCATAATATCATTTCATTTGCAGCACTTTAGTTCAGGACTGATGCCTCATTCAGAATATACCATAGTTTTTACATTAACTATTTAATTGGTTGATGACACGGCTCTTCCCTCCTCAGGAAGTAGGGTATAGAGGTGTGATCTGTATCCTCAGTCCCTTTCTGGTCTAAAAAGGATTGCAGTGTACTTCACTCTTTACCCTTTCCACAGAGGGACTCAAGCAGATTGTGGACTGAAACTATTAGCACACTAATCAGTAGACCATACTGCCTCAGCAAAGCTACAACAACTTGTGACAAAGTGAATCGAGACTCTTTGGAAAATTGGCTGTTTAGGTTAGCATCTGTCATGTTGCTGATGGTGCCATAATCCCTATTCTACAGAAATCCTTCCAGATAATTTCAACAAAAATCCAGATTAAACTTGAAAAAATACTGGTGATCATCTTAGTTAGCTAAACTGAATGTTTGTTTACTAAGTCCTCTTTACATTGCTTACTTTTGTCAAAATCTCTGCAAGAGATGACCAGCTCTACATGTACATTACTGTTTGTTGAATTGTTTGTGCAACTGTCCTGTTATTCCATTTGCATAAAAGCCGTTTCATGAACCACATCTTTTTTGAATCTGTTTCACTGTGATAAGGACACAATATGAGGAAGTTTTTGATTTGATGCACTTACAGCTATAAAACTAATGCATTAGTGTAACTTCAACCTTCTAAGGCAGGGGTGTCAAACTCATTCCACAAAGGGCCGGTGTGGCTGCAGGTTTTTGTTCCAACCAAGCAGCAGCACACCAGACTTGACTCAGTTAATCAACTGATCTCAGTCTTCAGACAGCTGGTTGGTCAAACTGTGTGCTCTTGATTGGCTGGAACAAAAACCTGCAGCCACAGTGGCCCTTTGCAGGATGAGTTTGACACCCCTGTTCTAGGGTGACAATCGTTTATTGATTAATTACCTTATTGTATCACATTTGAGTTGTGCAACAGTAGTATAATTTTACAATTATTTCAATTTGACTTAAGCTGTGGATTTACAGTTTATACAAACCAGAATTGGATTAGGTCATTAAATCAGACAACACATCTTAAAGCATTAGTTTATTAAATTAATTCTTTTGGTGCTCACTATGTAAAAACAGATGTGACAAAAAAGCCTAATTACACAGGTCTTGGGACAGAGACCATTGTACAGATGGATCTGAGACATTTCCTGATGTTCGCTTTAGAAAACTGAAGACCATGGGTGTCAAACTGATTCCACAAAGGGCCGCTGTGGCTGCAGGTTTTTGTTCCAACCAATCAAGAGCACACAGTTTGACCAACCAGCTGTCTGAAGACTGAGATCAGTTGATTAACTGAGTGAAGTCTGGTGTGCTGCTGCTTGGTTGGAACAACAACCTGCAGCTACTCAGCCCTTTGTGGAATCAGTTTGACACCCCTGCTGTAGACCATTTGAAACCTTTGAGGTCTGACATCTTCACAAGGCAGAAAAAAAACAAAACTTTTGCCTCTAAGGCAAATTTTAAAAACAGGTACACCAAAGGCATGAGTGCTGCAGAGCTTCATAGATTAATTTTATTGGCAATAACAGATTACGTTTATCTCAACTAGTCGGTTTTGTGCTGATTTATTGTCTGAAATATACTGTTTTGCTGTGTAAGTGCCAATATTCTGCCAAAAAAATCCCTTAAAACCTGATTTTTTAATTCTAATACAACCATGTGACAACACTTAGGAACAGTTTGCTGAAAAGTAGATGCCAACTTTTAACTTTTATACATTGAAACACTGGGTTTCAAAGTGATAAAATAATCCATATTTGTGTACTCTGCTGTTTGCAAAGTACCAACTAGTATCCACAGCTCTTTTGGTTGCTGTACTTCTCCAAAACAGCTGGAGCGGAGAGTGATGGAGCTACCATACAGACAGCTGGGAAAGGGACACTATTGGCCCAGTATCTGGGCAAAACAACGAGGTTGTGAGGAGATGAGGTGTCCGTCATCACTGAGCCTTCTCAGTCAGAGCAATAGCAGCTTCGGCTTCTCTTTGAAATTCCTGCTTCAATTTAGCTTTCTTCTCCATGTTGATGGCAGTCAAGGACTCATGCCTGCCTGCTGCCTGCATGAACAGAAAAAAAATACAGGTGATGCTATTTGTGCTACCTGAAACACAGAAGAAACCGCAGTAGCACTTGGGTTTTTCTGTGTAAAACAAAATCAATCCACTGATTCACTTGTTGGAAACAGAAACAGCAAGAGGAACAGGAACAAAAACTGCTGTCACAACCATTCAACTGACACTTTGCTCTTTGGAATCAGATTGTGGACACGGTGCACTTGTCTTTTGTCACCAACTCACCCGCTTGCCAAGGATCACCATCACCAGACAGGCCGCAACTGTGACCGCCATCATAATATAGCAGGCTTTCACTCTAACTTTGTTTCTGGCAGCATCAAGCATCTCAAACCTGTGGCACAGGCAGGGATATAATAAAGATATTCTCTTAAAAACACAGCAGAAAACAATATAGAAACCTCAGTCAAATGCCTTATTGATATTTTGTGTTGTTTTTAATTGTGGCAGAGTGATGTGTATGTTCCATGTTTCAGCTGCAACAATCACTCTAAATAACTACCCAGTCCTCTGACACTTGTCTTTTACACAACACACTCAATTAGATTACACTCAACACAGACAAGTGTTTTTGATGCCAAGCCTTGCTTCATTGTGTGTACGTGAGGTGGGGGGGTCTGCAGTTTGTATGCGTGACAATCAGGTCTTTTATCAAAGCAACCATCGGATATCATCTCCACCCTGAGGTCAGTAATTACATTATGCCACAAACAAATCCCATGTTTGAAATGCAGCAGCCTCACTAGCGCCGTCTCCTGTGATGCAGCTTAACTAAATCACACACCGGTTCATCAGATTCAAGTGCAGTGGGAGGTCTGCTGTAAACAGGAAGAGGCTACTTACGACACAAACTCTGGTATCTGGTCTGGGGTCTTAAAACGTCCTGACCAGACCAAAAACTTCTTGTCCATCTCTGAGGGTCTGGAGCCTGGGATTCTGAAAGCTGGGCGAGCTGCTGTATGACAGAACAAAGCAAACAATCCAAACAATAAACAAACAGGGCAAAAGTCCATAAACCCAATGTGTGACAAAAAGAAACAATGAAGTTCAGATTCACAGGCCCCATTAGATTAGAGTCTGAATTTTGACCCCTTGCTTCCTGTGCTCCTCCTTCCTTTGGGACTTGAAAAAATGCTCACATACTTTCTATGACAACAATGAGTGACATATGGTGTATGTGATTTATTTGATTAAATGTCATAGTTTTATATTTGAATCTTTTTGATATATTCATTTATCGTTTAGTTTTTTTTTTTTTTTTTATCTATTATCTATTAGTCTCACATCAGCTTGTTTTGAACTATGGTTTTCTTTCCACAGCTTTTATTGGTGATTAGCAAATATATGGGACTTATAATGATACTCTGGGTGACAGATTAAAGTTGAACTGGATCTAAAAATCTCTACCTTCTCCTGGGGCTGTAGGTAGAGGCTCTGCTTTGATCTCCTGTGGTTTATTGCACATCCCTCTGTGGCTCCATGTTTCAGCAACCAGCCTGCGCCTCTGACCTGTTGAGGTATATTTGAAAAAAAGTGTTATAATATATAGACAGAAATTGTCACAAAATACAGTTATCAGCTTTGTTTTAGCTGACTGGCTGTCCAAATCTGCAAGGCAGTCTGTTTACAAACAGGGAACCCAGCAAATTGTCATACAAGGACTGGCCATCCCCTTCACACTCAAATAAGACAGTGGCTACTATAGATAGATAGATAGATAGATAGATAAGCAGGCATATATGCATATAAGTGTTAAATATGTACCAATTCTCATTAGTACTCAGTTTGACATGAATATATCCACAAGTACTCACAATATAATTTAGATCCTAACATGTTACGCAATAACATACAGGTGTGTCAGGCTGACTAACAGCAGAGTGCAATGATACGACTACTGAGAGGCGTTTTCCAAAACAAACAGAGCAAATCACTTTATCTGTCAATACATCGGTCGTCTCATACACCATCCACAGCCATTCGCCGAGCAGATAAACTAAACGTAGTGTAAAAAAGAAATAAAAAGTCATCTACACGATGTGATTCTAGGTTAGTTAATTTGCTGTAGCTGCAACTTAACTTTAAATACCAAGTAACGAAGGAGACCGCGCGACATTAGCCGAAAACAACAGATATTTAGTGGGATACCAACCTAAAATGTTCCCGATACAAAGGCGAGATCTGACGAAATTCATGTTTTTGTTGTTGAAGTGGCAACAATTCACTCGGTGAATGAGGCCACACGTCGTCACACAGAAACGGGGCAGTTGTAGTCCACCATCAGCTGCTGAAAGTCAAGCTAACTGCCCAACAGGACCCCGTCACATAATCATAGGAGCCCGATCATGCGCCTGATCAAAAATCACTCCGCGTGTATGAAACGTCTCTTCGACCAGTGCGGTCTGTGGGACAGACCATGGTTTCATTATGGTTAAGCCTTTTATATTCAGTCTATGGTTAAGCGTCACAAAGATCATTCATAGTATTTTTTTATTATGATTATTTTACCATATTTATTTTCCTTTATTCAAATTGGATATTGTGACACAGTGTTCACATGTAGATAACATTTTAACAAAAAATATTAAACTTTTTTTTTTTTTTTTTTTTTTCAAAAATCGTCAGTTAAAAATAAAAGGATATATAAACTAATTCACGTGACACACTTCCTCAGGTGAACATCTCAAATGAAGTTGACTGAACTTCTGGTTTGTTACCAGTTTAGGCTCAAAATAATGTTCAAGATCAGCTAGAAACAATTAAAATGAGGGAATTAATCAAATAAATTTCGCCTCCCAGTATGAAATATATGTAAAATCAGGCCTTTACTAATATGTATGTGGTTGCACTTAATGACCAGACTTTGACCCCACGAATTATGTAACTGTTCTGAATCTCTTGGATTTATTTTTTGAATGCGTGTTCATTCACATACAGGCCTTATTTTTAGAGATATCCTGTTTTGAAATTAACCTACAACATGACGAATACATAAAATGAATTATAATGAGTGTATCTGTCATTCTTCCAGGCATCTTCTCGGTCAGTCACCTGGCGTTGTGTCTGCAGAGGACCCCACAGTCCACTATGGCGGCGCCCGGTGGAACTTTAAACTGTGAGGACTTTTCAATGTTTCAGGTAATTTAAATGAAACTTTTATCGATCTGTGCAAACGCATCACGTAATTGAATCGATACCAATCGACACTCCTCGGAGAATGCGATGTCGATTTTCTTATTTCCGGTGTAGTTCAGTGAATGAGTGACCCTCCGGAGCACTAATGCTCACTGTGTGATCTGGATCAGAGAACTGTCTGCATGTGGTTAAGAGCAGTAATTAGACCAGTTGAAAAACAGCAAACCAAGCCTCTTGAAGTTGTTTACAGATCACCTGACAGCTTTGACTAATGGCATATTTTATTTTTTAAACTTAAAAGAAGAAAGGGTCACCTGAGAGAAAAATGTATCACTAATCAGAGACACTTTCAGCATTTCATCATTTAT
The DNA here is from genome assembly GCA_021432705.1 of Caranx ignobilis. Classification (NCBI taxonomy): domain Eukaryota; kingdom Metazoa; phylum Chordata; class Actinopteri; order Carangiformes; family Carangidae; genus Caranx; species Caranx ignobilis. The sequence goes on from MU269986.1 coordinate 10,062,059, forward strand.
TATGTATAGTTAGTTTACTTGTGTTTTGCACTTGTAATGGGAAATTGCTCTTGTTGCACAATGTTATTTAATTTCAGTGTCACATACGTTGGTACTAATTTGTTTTGTATGATTGTTTTCCTGTCACTGTGGGTTTCTCAGGAGGTGCTGAAGGTGATGCGCACCATAGATGACCGTATTGTCCATGCCCTGAACACCACCGTGCCCACTGTCTCCTTCTCAGGCAAAGTGGATGCCACACAAACATGCAAACAACTATATGAATCTGTGAGTGTGGGAATGGTGGTTAATGTGCACTGTGTGTGTTAAATGAAATATAAAACTTGCTACATGTCCTGTCCTCCGTGCTCCCCACAGATGATGGAGGCCCATCTCACCAGAGACAGAGCTATCAAGACCTGTATAGCCCAAACATCTGAGGTGGTCGGACAACTGCGTGAGCAAAGAGCAAAGGATAGCGAAAACCTGGCGATCATCAAACAACTCAGAAAGGAGCAAACCAAAGTAAGGCCTTTTACAAACACAGCAAGGCCTTAATCCCCCAAAGCTGTAAGACGTGAGCCCTAGTTTGAAGTAGGTCCATATGTAGCAGGTAGACTCACCAAATGACTTTCCTCATCCAGAGAGATGAGGCCCCTAAAAGAAACTTTCTTTCCTATTGTCACTGATCTCCAGCTGAGCAGATGCTGTAGCTTTTACTGAATTTGCTGCTTTACTACAACATGATTATATGAGATCAAGAGCATTTTGATTTGCAATGCTCAAAGCTTTGTAGTAGATTGTGTGTCCTTGGTGCCACCCAAATCTATTAAAGTATAATATTAAATAACTGAATTATTCCTTATTTCCTTTTTTAAGTACTGTCTGTCTTTTATTAGTGCAACTAATGTTTGATTTTTAGTATATTTTTTCCATAAATGTTCCCCCACTGTCAGCTCAACAAACAATTATTTTCTCCCTCCGTGTCATAAACAAACCCACCAGCTGTGTGGTCAAACACCACATCTTACCTGTGAGAAAATACACTAACCCTCTTTAGACAAGGTTATATGTTCACAAGTTTTGGGTAGAAATTGCATTTGGACTTTGAGTAAAAATGATACAAAATGCATTTGTTTTCTTCTTTTTCTCCAGTTAAAGCTAATGCAGTCAGAGCTGAATGTTGAAGAAGTTGTCAATGATAGAAGCTTGAAGGTATGCTCACTATTGATCCATAAAACCCTATAATCATACAAATGATGAGCCCTTTGCCCTATAATATACTTAATCCCAATTTCCTCTCTTCAGGTTTTCAGTGAAAGGTGCAGAATCCACTACACGCCTCCAAAGGTGAAGTGAACCTCTGTCTGAGATCAGGTTCAAATCCAGGCTGGCGATACTGTCTCCTGCTGTCGAGCCCTGACTGCAGGCTGTTCACCACCCAGACCTCTCCGACCTCTTGTCCAACCTCTATTCCATCATGACTATGTATGGCATTACTGCGGCTGTGTAACAGTAATCTGTATGCTTTCTTTGATGAGAAACATTGTACAAAACCAGTTTTTTAAAAAGACAGTGAAATGTTTTCAAGTGACACAAAAGTTGTCTGAGTGACTCAGTGTTTTCTACATCGGGATGAATGACTCCACACTGTCTTAAATCCTTGTTCAAATCAATGCATTGTTTTGTCTTTAGGATAAATGTAATGCCCTGCCTGGCAGTTTGTTTGTGGGCCACCACTTTGGCCGAGACTGAAATAACTGCTGGATGTATTAACCTTGCTGTTGAATTTTAAGAAACAAGACAACTTTCCAACTATAATCATCGTCAGGTGAAATATTTGTTTTGAATGATGATTAGAGAAACTGAGAATAATTCTGTGAGGTAAACATTGTACCTGCTGAACACATTAAAATGCTATTGTGAGCATGTTAGTATGCCAGCATTAGCATTTAGGTAAAAGCAGCATCTCAGTATGGGCTCAGAGCAAATTTGTTTTTACATAATTCGGGGAAGTTGGCAGACAGACTGTAGGCAGTGTCTGTGTGTTTTTTTTTTTTTTTGTTAGATTCTGTATCCTCACTTATTTTGTGATGTCATATGTGTGAAATCTTATTCCCTGTCAAGCAAGTGAACTTGCATAGGCCAGCCATAGATCCATTAGCTCTACTGCTCAACTGTGCATGGTAGCAGGAGGGCTGCAGCCAATCCAGGGTGATGTGGAAAAAGGTGCTAAAAAAAGGCATCATGCAAAAATTATTAATTCCTATCAGTTGGTGATATTAAGTTTTAACTGCCAGTCTGATAGATGCTCATGTTTTTATTTCTTGGCCAGCCAAGTTTACAAAGATCCTTCTTCACTCAAAAAAAAAGGTACATGTATTTAGTAATAAACTTAAAATTCAAAATTCAAGTCACATAACTTGTACATAACTGTTGCAGTGTAGAATGATTTCAAAATAAGAGGCATAACATTTTAATGATGCTGCTGAAATACTCTGAATTATAAATGTTAGAGAGGTCTTGTATACCATGTGACAGAAACTCTTTTCTATCACAAAGAGGTGCTTGTGAGACACTCAGATGGATGTTAGTTCACATCTCCAACATGAACCTGTGGGGAAAACGTAAAAACTGAGTCTTGAAATGGATTCCTATAAAGCTCACACTGTGTTTCTGATCAATGCAACGTTGACTGTGTGGATGCAACACGATTTAATTATACTTGCCAACAAAACTATCAGTCATTGCAACGTGAGTGCAAATGTGATGATTCAGACTTAGCAAATAAGTATACTAGAGTTAGGAATTTAGGAAAATTGCTCTCTATTTAGTGAAGTGGCTCTCAAAAGAGCCGTTGTTGTGGTTATTGTTAGAGCAGCAGTTTAAGCTCTCTCTCCGCGGATGCGGCGGGCCAGCTGGATGTCTTTGGGCATGATGGTGACTCTCTTGGCGTGGATGGCGCACAGGTTGGTGTCCTCGAAGAGACCCACCAGGTAAGCCTCGCTGGCCTCCTGCAAAGCCATGACAGCAGAGCTCTGGAAACGCAGGTCAGTCTTGAAGTCCTGAGCGATTTCTCTGACCAGGCGCTGGAAGGGCAGCTTGCGGATGAGCAGCTCTGTGGATTTCTGGTAACGACGGATCTCTCTGAGAGCCACGGTACCGGGCCTGTAACGATGAGGCTTCTTGACGCCGCCGGTGGCCGGGGCGCTCTTACGGGCAGCCTTGGTGGCCAGCTGCTTTCTGGGGGCTTTGCCTCCGGTGGATTTACGAGCGGTCTGCTTGGTTCTTGCCATCGTATCTTTCTTTCTCTAAACAGGAGAAAAATGTGAAGAAGACAAGCAGCACTCGGCTCTTAAAGCCTGCGACCGGCTGTGAGAAAGTGACGCTGCCTGACGCCCTGGATCGCGATTGGTGAGGGGCTCCAGCTGGAGCTCAGCACCGCCCACAGGAGCAACCGGCAGGGAGCCCGCTGCTGGATCCTCTCTCTGGTTGGTCAGACGGGAACTGTCCCGCTTCTGCGCAAATATAAGGGAGCGATGAGCTGCCCGAGGACTCACTTTTCTGAACCAAGACACAGAAGATCATCTAAAAATGAGTGGAAGAGGCAAAACAGGCGGCAAGGCCAGAGCCAAGGCAAAGACCCGCTCCTCTCGTGCTGGTCTCCAGTTCCCAGTCGGTCGTGTGCACAGGCTGCTGCGCAAAGGCAACTACGCTGAGCGTGTTGGTGCTGGTGCTCCCGTCTACCTGGCCGCTGTGCTCGAGTATCTCACTGCTGAGATCCTCGAGTTGGCCGGCAACGCTGCCCGCGACAACAAGAAGACCCGTATCATCCCCCGTCACCTGCAGCTGGCCGTCCGCAACGACGAGGAGCTCAACAAGCTTCTGGGTGGAGTCACCATCGCCCAGGGTGGTGTGCTGCCCAACATCCAGGCTGTTCTTCTGCCCAAGAAGACAGAGAAGCCCGCCAAGGCCAAGTAAACTCTCTACTGGAAACCATCAACACAAAGGCTCTTTTAAGAGCCACACACTTGAACCTTCAAGAGCAGAGATTCTGTGTCCATAAACTAAATGCATTCTATTGGTATAAATGGCTGTAGAATTATTAGTGAGACAAATAAAATATTATTTCGCCCACACTGGGGAAAAGAACAAAGCAAAAGACCAAAACAGGCTCTGCAGATCACTTTATTGCACATATTACATTTGGCAGTGTCCTTTTCCGCTGTAGTAAAAAAAAGTCCACACCGCGCTCCGCTTTCTCTCTGCCATTGCGTCCGGCTGCTCTGTGACTCTCCGCTCTCTGCAGAGCGGGGGTTGGGGGGGGGGGGGGGCATTGGCTAAGTGTGCCAGAGTGAGCACTGAGCAGCAGAGAGAGAAAGAGAGAGAGGGGTGCACTGTTTGCACAGAGAAGCGGCGCTCTGAGGAAATTCCAGTAAATTGCTGGATGACAGGCCATAGGTGATGATTTAGCCGGATTTCATATGTATAAGTCCATCTTTTATTTTTGAGCAAAAAACCTCCAGGCTCTACCTTTATTACTACCTGTCTACCTGACTTCCCCTTGAGTGTTGCATGTCCTACGGTCTCAGTGCGAGAAGTACAAAGGTCTAGGGCAGGGGTGTCAAACTCATTCCACAAAAGGCCGGTGTGGCTGCAGGTTTTTGTTCCAACCAAGCAGCAGCACACCAGACTTGACTCAGTTGATCAACTGATCTCAGTCTTCAGACAGCTGGTTGATCAAACTGTGTGCTCTTGATTGGCTGGAACAAAAACCTGCAGCCACAGCGGCCCTTTGTGGAATGAGTTTGACACCCCTGGTCTAGGTGGTTCATTGTCATGTGAAAAGACCCCTGATGATAAAAGGTCTCCAGACGTGAATAGCGTCTCCATGTAAATGTCTATTGATATGTGATTTAGAAGTTTCTCTGTTCTGGGTGAGAATTTAAAGGAAAGATCAAGAACCTCAGTTTTTGAGTTGATCTGCTTACCAGAGCTCCCACACATCAGGTGTGTTACAATACTTGTTGGCTGTATTTTTTACTTTGGACATCACAATAAAGTGGTATGTTAACCATTCATTTCTAAAACTGCCTTGTTGAGACTTTTGTTCTAAGTAAAGAAGATGTTATCAGACACCTCTTTGGTCTTTAGTTATATGGTAAATTTCACTGGGTAACACTCACACCCTTAGCCTCTGAGTTGAATAGAAAAGACTGAGTATCATATTCTGTAATTATTATTTAGATGTGTTCTTTAACCTCTGAATATCTCCACCCAAATGTCAGGGCGGTTCTTCTATGTTAAAGAGGTCACTGAATAGTTTAAGTCTGCCACCCCTGAACAAAGATAGGGATTTGTTAAAAAAATTGCATCCCAAAGACCTTATTTATATGGTAAATTGCACTGGAGGCTATTCACGCCCTTAACCTCTGAGGTGGACAGACAAGACTGAGTATCATGTTCTGAAACCTCTGAAAACTTCACATTGTGAATAATCTCACAAATTAAATTCACAATGTTAAAACTGTTATTGAATTACCAACTTGCCACCAAGCGATAACCTGTCAGCTCATAGCACACAGGGAGACTATAGTACACTGATAAAGGCCAAGGGGGAGAAACTCAAAAAATGTTTTGTATTTTCTCAGGAATTCAAACGAGTGTTGGCAGTGATAAACCAAAAGGACAATCACTGTTGGGCAAAGCATTGACCACAGTGAAGTTGGGTTAACGTGAAACCGCTGACCCCGTTGAGCCAATGACAGAATGGGGGGCGCACAGTTCTATTAGCATACAGCCTATATAAAAGCACTCGCCTCCCACCTGCAAGGTCAGTGGTTTCTACGATCCTTTTTTTGATCAAGATGCCTGAACCTGCAAAGTCTGCGCCCAAGAAGGGCTCCAAGAAAGCTGTTACTAAAACCGCCGGCAAGGGTGGTAAGAAGAAGAGAAAGACCAGGAAGGAGAGCTACGCCATCTACGTCTACAAGGTGCTCAAGCAGGTCCACCCCGACACCGGGATCTCCTCTAAGGCTATGAGCATCATGAACTCGTTTGTCAACGACATCTTCGAGCGCATCGCTGCCGAGGCTTCTCGTCTTGCCCACTACAACAAGCGCTCCACCATCACCTCCAGGGAGATCCAGACCGCTGTGCGTCTCCTGCTGCCCGGTGAGCTGGCCAAGCACGCCGTGTCTGAGGGCACCAAGGCTGTCACCAAGTACACCAGCTCCAAGTAAACAGCTCTGCTGTTTACTTCAACTCAACGGCTCTTTTAAGAGCCACACACTTCATTTAAAGAGAAATATTAATCCTCAACACGAGTTCATTTAAAATGAGACCGAGTACACATTTAATCAGAGCTTCATATTTTAAAACAATGTGTCAGGAAAAGTTAGTTTTCTATTTTAATGGAAAACAGGAAACAAACCACAAAGTGAGAAAATGCTGACATCTAAGTTATGTAGGACTAACAACTACTTGTACTAACCCTAACCCTAACCCTCTTGTAATCAAAAAAATATAGATGATAAAAGAAATAATAGAATACCATTTAAGGAGAATCGAAAAAGATTAGATTGGTCAGTGTTGTTTTTTTCCACAGGTGGTTTTAAGTATCATCTGTGACACTTAAATGAGGTGTTGATGAAGGAAAGAACGTGATACAGCTGAGACCAGAGTTGCCTGAGTACTAAACTCGCCACATTTGCTGAATAATGAATCCGTCCTGTCCATCGCTACACCCACTGATATAAGATGAGTGGGCCTATGACTCACCTGATTAAATTATGCAACACACAATTTAGTTTCAATACTGTTAACAGTTTGAATTAGTTTGAATAAATATTTGTTTTTTGTAAGATGGCCTGAGTTACTTGTAATTCAAAACCTTGGCAGTGCATCGCCAGAGAAGATATTCAACACAGTGATGTCTTTGAATCACAGACTTTAAGCAACAAACTACCCCTAGCCCTTCCTCAGTGTATGACAGTGATTCAAACATGATGAAACCGCAATGCATGCAATTACACTTTAATAGAAGTGCTGTCGAGGCTGCATTTTAATCACATCTGAATGAAATACACCACAAGAAAAGATGAGCATAACTGCAAATTTAATCCCATATTACTGCCTGAGAATAAAAAAGGCATGTCTAGTCTGAGTGTGTTTACATAGGAAAACGCATTAACATGGCTCAAGGAAACTATTTGCTTTTTTTTTTTTTCAATGGGGTATTTATGGAAGAGTAATGATGATGATGATGAAAAAGTCCAGTTGTTACAGTTTTGCAGAGTATCATGCAACATCTGGATGCAACCTACCTACAGCAAAATCACTGACGTGAATAGATAGTGGAAGTGAGAAATCAAGTTAGATTCTCTGCAAAGTATCAAGAGCGCGATGTTTTATTTTGTTTTGTTTTGTTTTATTTATTTATTATTGTTATTATTTTGCTTCTTGTGTTTCATTCTCAGCATTTATCTGAACTGTTACAAAACCTCGACACCCAGTCCTTTGTTCTGACTGACAGACTGTGTTTGCTGCTCGGGGATCAACTCGACTTTATTACAAAATGATAAATGGTAGGTAATTGATTAAAATTGTATTCTGTGAATAAACATGTGGAGCAGACATAAAACTAGTTTCGCTGCAGCTGAGGTGCAGTTTAAATCATATAAGAAGATATATAAGTGGAGAAAGTCACTGAGCAGCGGTGGCCGGCACGAAGAACAGCTGAGGTTTAGAGGCTCCACACACAGAATTCAGACTCTATCAGAGCTCCTCGTGACGTCAGTGTGAAGAGAATAAAGTTCGCTATCAGCTCAGTTTACCAGCAGCCCTCAGTAACATTCTCGAACCTATTTTTGAGCCTTTTATCATCGGTGAGAAAACACAAAGTGTCCCTGTGTTGAGCATGCACAGAGGAGCCACGGCCTGGCTGAGTCTCCACGGTTCTCATCGTGTGATTAAGTACCGCCTCCTGCTCTGAGTTTCCAACAGTCCGCTCATTCAGCTTTGTAAATCGAAGTAGTGAAGAGAAGAGGAAACAATGGCAGAAGTTGCTCCTGCTCCAGCTCCGGCCGCCGCCGCCCCGGCTAAAGCAGCCAAGAAGAAGACCTCCAAGCCCAAGAAGCCTGGTCCCAGCGTCAGCGAGCTCATCGTCAAAGCTGTGGGTGCGTCCAAAGAGCGCAGTGGCGTGTCTTTGGCCGCTCTGAAGAAGGCTCTGGCTGCCGGAGGCTACGATGTGGAGAAGAACAAGTCCCGCGTCAAAACCGCTCTCAAGAGTCTGGTGACCAAGGGGACTCTGGTCCAGACCAAGGGAACCGGCGCATCCGGCTCCTTCAAACTGAACAAGAAGCTGAGACCAAGCCCAAGAAGCCGGCAGCCAAGAAGGCCGCTCCTAAACCCAAGAAGACCGCCGCTAAGAAACCCGCAGCAGCCAAGAAGCCTAAGAAGGCGGCAGCAGCCAAGAAGCCAGCTGCTAAGAAGTCCCCCAAGAAGGTCAAGAAACCAGCAGCTGCTGCCAAGAAAGCAGCCAAGAGCCCCAAGAAGCCAACCAAGAGCCCTAAGAAGGTCGTCAAGAAGGCTCCTGCTGCCAAGAAATCCCCTGCCAAGAAGGTCGCTAAACCTAAAGTCAAGAAGGCAGCACCCAAGAAGAAATGAGCTGTTCCTCTTATATATTCATACAAAAGGCTCTTTTAAGAGCCACACACTTTTCTAAAAGAGCTGCTTCTCTTATTCATTTCAACAAAGTCAATCTTTGTACGAACTTGAATGTCCACGTTTACATTGAAATGAGGAACTCTAAAACAAATCCATGGGGTTTTAGCTCCGCTAAATATTGACGCCTTGGTATTCAGCCGATGCTGTTTAATACATCATTCTAATTACCATAGAAAAATTATGTTGTTGTATTGCAAACAAAAATATACAAATAATATAAACGTACACATCACTAAACCAACAATAGGCTTACTAAACCCAACATCACTATTTATTATTAAACATAAGAAAACAACAAACGATACCTTGTTGCTATTTTCACAGGGCACACAAAAAATTTACTTTAGAACTTTCTCCCGTTATATTCCTTGTTATTGTAACCTCATGGCGGACTAGCATACAAGGGCTTCAATAAAGAGGCCGCAATAGTCATACACATATTTTACAATAACTAAAACTTAGAACACAGGCAAGAAAGAACAAGAGGACAGACAGTCGACAAAACAACAATAAATAAGGGTAAAATACATAAATAAACGGCAGAAACAAAGCACTTTTTAAATGCTGCATGTTTTACATACCTTTGTACTGTTAAAAACAGTCAAGCTTTCAGCCTTTTCCTACAACAAATCATTAAAATACAAGTACCTCATGGCGCATGCACCCCTACAATACACAATTAAAATGCTAAAATGAATATAACAATGCTAAAACAAGGTTATAAGATAAAACAAAACATTAAAATAATACAAAACTAATAAATCACGACGGCGCTGCGCTCTCCATCCAGCTCATGCAGCTCCAAGGACAAGCTGTCAGAGCAGTGCACTGCTGGATCTTTCTTGTCGTGTGGCGCCATCCTCACTGGTAATGCACACACTGGACTGTCCTCTGAGCTTCTCTCACTGGGTTCATGCTGCCTAACTGGTACATACTGTAATTCCTGCCATGTGAGGCACTAAAGAACTATTCTGATGACCTGACTGCATGTCGGTCAGGTGAGTAACTACAAATGTATACATTAAAAGGTTAGGCCTTTTTGAGTATTTGATAGAAGTGACCATTATTTAGCATTATTATTTAGCAAGCAACATTAAGCTACCACAGAAAGCAAGTAAGCAATTTGTCAGTGTGTCTTCTACTCAAAGATTACATATTTCTGGAAAGAAAAATAATGGACAGGATCTTTGCTCTTGAAGGTTCAAGTGTGTGGCTCTTAAAAGAGCCGTTGTGTGGATGGTTTCCAGTAAAGAGTTTACTTGGCCTTGGCGGGCTTCTCTGTCTTCTTGGGCAGAAGAACAGCCTGGATGTTGGGCAGCACACCACCCTGGGCGATGGTGACTCCACCCAGAAGCTTGTTGAGCTCCTCGTCGTTGCGGACGGCCAGCTGCAGGTGTCGGGGGATGATACGGGTCTTCTTGTTGTCGCGGGCAGCGTTGCCGGCCAACTCGAGGATCTCAGCAGTGAGGTACTCGAGCACAGCGGCCAGGTAGACGGGAGCACCAGCACCAACACGCTCAGCGTAGTTGCCTTTGCGCAGCAGTCTGTGCACACGACCGACTGGGAACTGGAGACCAGCACGAGAGGAGCGGGTCTTTGCCTTGGCTCTGGCTTTGCCGCCTGTTTTGCCTCTTCCACTCATTTTTAGGTGATCACTTGTGTCTCGACTCAGAGAAATGTGTCGCACAACAGTTCAACACTCTCTTATATGTGCACAGAAGCGGGACAGTTCCTGCCTAACCAACCAGAGAGAGTCTCCAGCAGCGGGCTCCCTGCTCTGAGTTTGCCCGGCTTTTTCAAATGACTTTCGGCCAATAGGCAGCGGGGAATCCGCTGCCGGTTGCTCCTGTGGGCGGTGCTGAGCTCCAGCAGGAGCCCCTCACCAATCGCGATCCAGGGCGTCAGGCAGCGTCACTTTTCTCACAACCGGTCGCAGGCTTTAAGAGCCGAGTGCTGCTTGTTTTCTTCACATTTTTCTTCCGTTTAGAGAAAGAAAAGATACGATGGCAAGAACCAAGCAGACCGCTCGTAAATCCACCGGAGGCAAAGCCCCCAGAAAGCAGCTGGCCACCAAGGCTGCCCGTAAGAGCGCCCCGGCCACCGGCGGCGTCAAGAAGCCTCATCGTTACAGGCCCGGTACCGTGGCTCTCAGAGAGATCCGTCGTTACCAGAAATCCACAGAGCTGCTCATCCGCAAGCTGCCCTTCCAGCGCCTGGTCAGAGAAATCGCTCAGGACTTCAAGACTGACCTGCGTTTCCAGAGCTCTGCTGTCATGGCTCTGCAGGAGGCCAGCGAGGCTTATCTGGTGGGTCTCTTCGAGGACACCAACCTGTGCGCCATCCACGCCAAGAGAGTCACCATCATGCCCAAAGACATCCAGCTGGCCCGCCGCATCCGTGGAGAGAGAGCTTAAACTGCTGCTCCCAATAACCACAACAACGGCTCTTTTAAGAGCCACTTCACTGTAAATAAAGAGCCATGTCCTCTTTATGTCGAATAACTTATCTTTAACTAACCCTAACCCATCACGCACATGAATATCTTTGTAAAGTAAATCAGAAGAACAAGTTACCCCATACACGCACATTAGCATCCCATAGTGTTAAAAGTGGAGACTGTTTTCACTCTGACATTATTCTGTGTTAAAAACACAACTCACAACAGGGCAACAGCACCATGTCACAAGAGGAGGCAAAGGAGTAGACTCCATATAACCTTTCTCATTCTGGTGAATGAAGACTTTCCATTAAATTGCAATAAATTCTGTATGTCCACTTGTCTTGAGTTAGGTGATTATGATTATGATTATAGTAAAACACAGCACAAAGATTTTAGGCAATAAAAATGCAATATTCAGCCATTCAGCATTCTGGGTAGCTATATTTTTGGGTTCCAGTAAAACAATTAAGTAATTAAGTTAACTAAAATTGATCACCAATTACAGTGTGAAAAACAGATTACCTGGATATTCTTGATTTTTTTGGCTGAAAAACCTCTGCCAGGGAGCTCTGTCTCTGTGTTGGGGGTCTGGCTTGGGGATCCTTTGACATTTTTTATACATGTATAAACATGTCTTTGATCTATATAGAATTTTGTTGCCCTGCCATCCAGAACTATACCTCACCACTATTACTTCACTAGCCACTATTACACTAACAGGAAATATCCTGGAGTATTCAATCAGAGAGAGTTGGAGTTCATTGCAGAATAGTTTCATTTACAAAACCCAAGCTATTGGGATTCGTGCATTCCAGCCATGTGCTTCTCTCATGGATTACTTTACTAGGACTATTACTAGGACATACAGTACATACAGAGTCCTGACCCTTCCATACAAAGGGTAAGAAGTTCAATGATGTTCACACACTGTGGTTATATAATATGACATAATATCACCCACACACTAATTTTGTTATCCATTTGACACAGCACTTTACACTACCCCATTGATAATATTTATTATTATTATTATTATTATTATTATTATTATTATTATTATTATTATTATTATTATTATTGTTATTATTATTATTATTTTGGGTGGCTACCCCTCATACACATCTTAACTGAGAGTAACCAATGTGAGAGTTGACTGCACTAACTGAAAACAATTGTAATTTGAGAAACCTGCCCCGTTAGGGACAAAAGTGAAAATACCCCAGAACAAACAAGTTCTAAAGGTTTTGTTGTGCTGATTCACTGTCTGATCAGGTGGTGGCGCTGACACACCAAAGGGATCATGATGAACGGCCAATCCACAGAAGAAGTTACCTACTTATTGTCTTCTTTCACGTCCGAAGACAGGATTTGAATAGCGTGACTCCAGCTGATTTGCTCAGTGTGTAGTTACCCACTAAACTGTAAAAATGAGCGGAAGAGGCAAAGGAGGAAAGGGACTCGGTAAAGGAGGCGCCAAGCGTCACCGTAAAGTTCTCCGTGATAACATCCAGGGCATCACTAAGCCCGCGATCCGCCGTCTGGCTCGCCGTGGCGGTGTCAAGCGTATCTCCGGTCTCATCTACGAGGAGACTCGCGGTGTGTTGAAGGTTTTCCTCGAGAACGTCATCCGTGACGCCGTCACCTACACCGAGCACGCCAAGAGGAAGACTGTCACCGCCATGGACGTGGTCTATGCTCTCAAGAGACAGGGTCGCACTCTGTACGGCTTCGGCGGTTAAATCGAAATCCCATCAACCAAACAACCCAACGGCTCTTTTAAGAGCCAAACACTGAGTCTGAAAGAGCTTTTCTTCACTGAACAGGCACCAGAGATGTGTCTCTAACAATATGTAGTATTTACTATACGAAAAACTTACTTCTGTGTGGCATCCTGAATATATTGCACTTTGTTATTATTAAGGTGGCCACCCCCTTTAATTTTTCTGATTCATTGTTATTTACCATCAATTTTTCTAATAAATTATTATTGTTTGTGTGACATTCACTCACCTGATTTCAAGGGGCCAATGTAGTTATTAGTTTTCGCCCATAGGTGGCAGTAACAACCTGGCAGCGCTGTTGTTTGCCTGGTCGACAGGACGACGGCTGCCGCTATCGAGTCCGGGCAGTAACAGCAGCGGAGCTACGGTTGAGCCATCCACTGACTGTTTTGTTTATGTGTATGTAGTGAAAATAAACACCACCATATCAATCACAACATCCGAGTGTCAGTATGCTACATCTGAATCTGCCTAAATAAATTTAGGCTCATGGATTTTTATATTCTACAGTCAGGATGTGAAGTGTATACACTTACTTTATATGCAGTGACACTCTGGTGAAGGTTACTTTAAATGTTAACTGTTTAATATAAATGCTTGTTAAATAACGAGTGTTTATGAAGCGCTTGAATGAACTTGATGTACTATAACAATTTGACAGATACTTGTGAATAGGAATATGCTGATATGTAATAACTTATCATTTAGGCTACTGTTCAGAGGTATAAGTCTGGCTCAGGGAGAAAGTGGACTGTCTTGAAATACACATATTGCATTTGTTAAGTACCATGTATTGAAAATGAATATACATTTAAATAAACAAAATAATAACAAACTTATAATCAAGTGAGGTAGGTATTTTTAGGTAGTTTAAGTAAGTTTTAAGTACTTATTAATTCAAAGACTACTTCTGACTTGTAACCGAGTTATGACCTTTATTTAATTTTATTATTTCCAGTCTTTCTTTTTTCTTTTATTTTTCTTTCTTTCTTTTTTTTCAGCCAAAATTGTGACGGTAACATGGCCGCCTCTGCATACCAAGAGTACAGTATTTAAAAATAACTTTATTTAGCTTTAGAGCAAGGTATGAAACAACGCGAAATGCAACAAAAAGTATGACATACAAGACATATATATATATATATACAAATATTCACCACACAGACCCAGCCATGCTGGTCGGCAGTCCAACCAATCACGGGGGGGGGCGCACAGTCACATTAGCATACAGGCTGTATAAAAGCAGTCGCCTGGAGTTCTGTGGTTCAACAGTTGTTCTTTCCCAGGAACCGATCGAAATGCCTGAACCTGCAAAGTCTGCGCCCAAAAAGGGCTCCAAGAAAGCCGTCACGAAGACCGCCGGTAAAGGCGGCAAGAAGAAGAGAAAGACCAGGAAGGAGAGCTACGCCATCTATGTCTACAAGGTGCTCAAGCAGGTCCACCCCGACACCGGAATCTCTTCCAAGGCCATGAGCATCATGAACTCGTTTGTCAACGACATCTTCGAGCGCATCGCTGCCGAGGCTTCTCGTCTTGCTCACTACAACAAACGCTCCACCATCACCTCCAGGGAGATCCAGACCGCTGTGCGTCTCCTGCTGCCCGGTGAGCTGGCCAAGCACGCTGTGTCTGAGGGCACCAAGGCTGTCACTAAGTACACCAGCTCCAAGTAAACGGCACTGCCCAAACCAATCCAAAGGCTCTTTTAAGAGCCATTCACTTCATCTGAAGGCAAACACTAACTCAATCTAGTACTATATCTATCTATTGATCTCTCTCTATATGCATGTATATGTAGGTGTTTCTCCATTCTGATGTTTAAGATTCCAATGTATTTGTAGAGACTCATCTAACCTTTGTAACTTACCCCCCAGTGGTCCCATGTTTACTCTCCTAGTGGTAATATACTACGGTAGTGTGTCAGACCGAGTTGTTTATTAAACTCACTGTTTTTGTTTTTTGTTTTTTGTTTTTCTCTTCCGCAACATCTTGGGTGTTGTGTGATCTGTCCCTTTAATGAAATGCACCAAAGCCGATCGTTGCCCCATGTTCACCAGACAGCTATTTCCATCACAAAACGCTGTCCGGTGTCTTGATACACGATGACTGACTTAAGAAATGTGTTTAACACTTAACAGACAATTATTACACCCAAAAAACCTCACATGGTGTGCCTTTTGAAACATACATCTGAGGACAACATGCAAACCAAAACTAATAGTTGACTCAAAGCTTGTTAATGTTTCTAGTCAATTTACAAAAGAGATTCTTTTTCATTATTCCTTGGCCAGGACTGCCGCCATCCTGTCCATGCACTGAATGCTATACTGTATCTGGAACATATAACATTCTCATTACATCCATGCAACTGTATGTATATATCACTGTTAATCGCTGTTTGGATTCAGTAGTCTGGATGTGTTTACTTTTTCCCAAAGGTAATGCATTACATCATTGTTGTGAAATATTAATGATAACAAAAGGCTCTCTTAGAAAACACTACTCTGTTATGCTGATACACAGCTGTATCATTGCAAGGTCTGGACACATGATCATTTGAACTGACATTTTAATTTCCGGATCTCTGTTTTCACATGAAAGATGATGAACTTCTACAAACAAATAACACATTGAGGAAATATGAAGCTTTTGACATTCTAGGTTCAGCTCATAATGAGCAGATCTGATGAGTCTTGTGTCGTATTTTTTTTTCATTGCAACTATTCTCAGCCTTTATTTGTAATGGATGTCAAGTCATAGAAAACCTGCGCAGTGATTAATTTGTTCTGGTACATTAGACAAGAATGCACGTCTGAACATGATAAGTTATATGGTATCCTCAAAATTAAATGTTCATAACTTGAGATTTTGGTTTAAATCGAGCCTCTGCCATCAGCAGTGTGTTTGCTGCTAAGAGAAGAACTGATATTTACAATGTATTGATCACCACTGGGATGTAGTTTTTAACCAGGACCTCTGAATAAACATGTTGACTACCTAGAAAACTAGTTTTGGTGTAATTGTGATGCATTTTACATCATTTTAGCAGAGATACAAGTGGGGTAATTCACTGAGCAGCGGTGACCGACGAGGTGACAGGCTGAGGTTTAGAGGATCCACAAACAAAATTCAGATTCTATCAGAGCTCCTCATGACTTCAATATGAATAGGACAATCTCCGCTATCAGCTCAGTTTACCAGCAGCCCTCAGTAACATTCTCGAACCTATTTTTGAGCCTTTTATCATCGGTGAGAAAACACAAAGTGTCCCTGTGTTGAGCATGCACAGAGGAGCCACGGCCTGACTGAGTCTCCGCGGTTCTCATCGTGTGATTAAGTACCGCCTCCTGCTCTGAGTTTCCCAACAGTCCAATCGGTCAGCCGTGGTAGTCGTACAGTTACGGAAAAAAAAAAAGAATGGCAGAAGTTGCTCCAGCTCCGGCCGCCGCCGCCCCGGCTAAAGCGGCCAAGAAGAAATCTTCCAAGCCGAAGAAGGTCGGTCCCAGTCTCAGCGAGCTCATCGTTAAAGCTGTGTCTGTATCCAAGGAGCGTAATGGCGTGTCCGCTGCTGCTCTGAAGAAGGCTCTGGCTGCCGGAGGCTACGATGTGGAGAAGAACAAGGCCCGCATTAAAACCGCCCTCAAGAGTCTGGTGACCAAGGGGACTCTAGTTCAGACCAAGGGAACCGGCGCATCCGGCTCCTTCAAACTGAACAAGAAGGCTGAGACCAAGCCCAAGAAGCCGGCAGCCAAGAAGGCCGCTCCTAAACCCAAGAAGACCGCCGCTAAGAAACCCGCAGCAGCCAAGAAGCCCAAGAAGGCGGCAGCAGCCAAGAAGCCAGCTGCTAAGAAGTCCCCCAAGAAGGTCAAGAAACCAGCAGCTGCTGCCAAGAAGGCAGCCAAGAGCCCCAAGAAGCCAACCAAGAGCCCTAAGAAGGCCGTCAAGAAGGCTCCTGCTGCCAAGAAGTCCCCTGCCAAGAAGGTCGCTAAACCTAAAGTCAAGAAGGCAGCACCCAAGAAGAAATGAGCTGTTCCTCTCATTCATACAAAAGGCTCTTTTAAGAGCCACACACTTTTCTAAAAGAGCTGATTCCTATAAATTCTCTTTAAGTAAAATAGATTGATGGATATACTTGATCGATCCCAAACTGGGGCAGCATTACGCACAGTAACAATGACAACATAATGAAATAAACAAGGGTTAAAAACACCGGGAGCTGTGGTTACAGGCTGCCACCTGGAACGGCGCCATCTTTTGCAACATTTATTCAATGACTGAGTGAAAGGTGTACTTGGTTACATTTACTTAATGGTTCATATTTTGTGTGGCCATCCTGGTTATTTTTGATAAGGACAGCAATTTTGTTATTGACCATGAGGCAGATATGTATAAAAATGGCAAATTTATTACCATTCATATAAATACAAAATGTTAAGTATAAAAGATGCAATGAATCTGGAACGCTATAAATACAATGACTTGAAAAGTGGTTGGTAACTGGTTGGAGCTCCTCAGTCAAGAAAGGTCGGACTGGCACGAGCAAAGATCCCTCCTCCTCAGGAGGCCCCTGGAGAGATCAGAAGAAACAAGCGACAACAAACCCAACACTGGGCAACACAGCAAGCCCACACATAAAATATCAATACACCACTACAATATATCACACCATGGTTCGGTTATAGGTATGCTACACACCACTACAGTGTCTCAAACGTGTGGTCCTAACCCTGTACAGAGACAGCCTCAACATTTATCAATTCCTGATTTCAGTCATGTGATTATGAGACATCATGTGACCCTGTAAGATGTGAGTGATGCCACCGAGTGTCAGACTTCCTGCCCAAACCCCCACACTATTGTTTGTAATTCAATTCACCATTTCCTTCAGCTGAACTCTATTCATGTTATTTTATTTTTGTGCAGTTATAGGTAGTAGCAAAGTGGTATTGGTTTGTTTTTCAGTTGATGACAATTCATACATTTCATGTGAATAAAGCAAAATAGGGATTATTGCTCTTGAAGGTTCAAGTGTGTGGCTCTTAAAAGAGCCTTTGTGTGGATGGTTTCCAGTAGAGAGTTTACTTGGCCTTGGCGGGCTTCTCTGTCTTCTTGGGCAGAAGAACAGCCTGGATGTTGGGCAGCACACCACCCTGGGCGATGGTTACTCCACCCAGAAGCTTGTTGAGCTCCTCGTCGTTGCGGACGGCCAGCTGCAGGTGACGGGGGATGATACGGGTCTTCTTGTTGTCGCGGGCAGCGTTGCCGGCCAACTCGAGGATCTCAGCAGTGAGGTACTCGAGCACAGCGGCCAGGTAGACGGGAGCACCAGCACCAACACGCTCAGCATAGTTGCCTTTGCGCAGCAGCCTGTGCACACGACCGACTGGGAACTGGAGACCAGCACGAGAGGAGCGGGTCTTTGCCTTGGCTCTGGCCTTGCCGCCTGTTTTGCCTCTTCCACTCATTTTTTAGTTGATCACTTGTGTCTCGACTCAGAGAAATGTGTCGCCCAACAGTTCAACACTCTCTTATATGTGCACAGAAACGGGACAGTTCCTGCCTAACCAACCAGAGAGAGTCTCCAGCAGCGGGCTCTCTGCTCTGAGTTTGCCCGGCTTTTTCAAATGACTTTCGGCCAATGAGCAGCGGGGACTCCGCGGCGGGTTGCTCCTGTGGGCGGTGCTGAGCTCCAGCAGGAGCCCCTCACCAATCACGACCCAGAGACGTCAGGCAGCGTCACTTTCTCACAGCCGGTTCCAGGCTTTAAGAGCCGAGTGTCGCTTGTATTTTCTATACTTTCCTTTCGTTTAGAGAAAGAAGAGATACGATGGCAAGAACCAAGCAGACCGCTCGTAAGTCCACTGGAGGCAAAGCCCCCAGAAAGCAGCTGGCCACCAAGGCTGCCCGTAAGAGCGCCCCGGCCACCGGCGGCGTCAAGAAGCCTCATCGTTACAGGCCCGGTACCGTGGCTCTCAGAGAGATCCGTCGTTACCAGAAATCCACAGAGCTGCTCATCCGCAAGCTGCCCTTCCAGCGCCTGGTCAGAGAAATCGCTCAGGACTTCAAGACTGACCTGCGTTTCCAGAGCTCTGCTGTCATGGCTCTGCAGGAGGCCAGCGAGGCTTACCTGGTGGGTCTCTTCGAGGACACCAACCTGTGCGCCATCCACGCCAAGAGGGTCACCATCATGCCCAAAGACATCCAGCTGGCCCGCCGCATCCGTGGAGAGAGAGCTTAAACTCTGCTCTAACAAAAACAACAACGGCTCTTTTAAGAGCCACTTCTCTGTACATAAAAGAGCCATGTTCTCTGATTTTGTGTGACGCACTAGATTATTCCACCGAGGTTAAGAACTTGAGTCATGTCTTTCCCTTCCTTGCTTTATCCATACAACCTTCAGTTACCTTAAGTTCAGGAAAGAGTATGAGGAGAATTATGTTCACTGTAAACAGTAAAACATATTCTTATCTTTCAGCACCTGACTATATGGAGTAACGACTGAACTCAGCATGTGAATCATGTGACTTATTACTGATTTGAGGTATCAACTGTGACAAACCAGGCACAGCAGTGAACGCTGTACATGAAAATATCATCTTGTTTTACCATGCAGGCCCTGTAAATGATGTTATTTATTATGTTATTGTTGTTATTAAAATTAGTAGCACCAGTTGAAAATTATAAAGTTTTACTGGTAGTTGTCTGAGGTGTTTTCAGGTAAGGCCTCCTTTCCATTATATGAATATACTGATGCTCTGACATCCTGCAGTTTATAAGTGTAATGTATAATATATGCTTGCAAATTGTAATATTATACCTGTGTGATCTTATTATGATAAAAATTTTGTTTTCAATTTCTATTTGCTCAACCCCAGTAACATTGTAAGTAATGGGGATCCATATTAAAGGTAGGGTTGGAGATCCTGGAAAATCGGTTCTAGCAGGCCACATCACAAGTCAAAAGTCCCAGCCACATTGGCACCCACCAGACTGGAGTGTCGCTTTTCTGCGGACGTTATTGATCACACCGATCGCGCACGCCAGAGAGAGACGGCAGCTTGATTCGGCGTAGGCAGAACTATACATGAAGTCACCTGATTGGTGTTTGTTTTTTGGAACGTAAAGCATGGATTGGTCAGAGTTCTGTCAGTCCTGCAGCTGGCACAGAGCTCTGATTATTTTAGTTTCTTTTTTGAATACATAATGTATTGACTACTCTCAGGATAGAAGGACCATTTCACCCAGTACAACAAAAACAGTTTCTAAACATGATTACCAACCATAACTTTAAATAATAAACAATGTTTGTATTTCTTTTTCTTAAGGATTCTGTGTAATATTTTCAGTGACATTATCCAAACTTAATCTTAGATCAACAGGAATAAGAGCTGGCCTGGTTTAAGATGAGAGCTTTGTCTTTGTCTACGTGTTGGCTTCATTTTAAGTCAACAATAGCTTGTTTGTTTGGTTATTTTGGAATCAAATGCTGATGAATGTAATATGTAATGCCACTCACTGATTTAATGATGTCGAGATGCTGGCAGAGTGATACAAGAGTTGGTGTCAAATTGTGATCAAATATTATTATTTTGCCATGTTTGAGGTGGGAGTTTAATAATAGTAAATAAGGCAATTTATTGCGTGTCTTTGGTTTCATCTCTTTGGTGGGTGAAATCATTATTGCTTGTCAGTCTTGCAATGATTCATACTCTGGTCAGGTGGTGGCGCTAGTGCGCCAGAAGTCATTATGAACGGTTTTATTCTTCTATCACGTCCGCAGAGTGGGTTTGAATAGCCGAGAAGCCGTAGGAGTGATCATTGAGTGAATATCAACTCTGTAGTGAAAATGAGCGGAAGAGGTAAAGGCGGAAAGGGACTCGGTAAAGGAGGCGCCAAGCGTCACCGCAAAGTTCTCCGTGATAACATCCAGGGCATCACCAAGCCCGCGATCCGCCGTCTGGCTCGCCGTGGCGGTGTCAAGCGTATCTCCGGTCTCATCTACGAGGAGACTCGCGGTGTGTTGAAGGTTTTCCTCGAGAACGTCATCCGTGACGCCGTCACCTACACCGAGCACGCCAAGAGGAAGACTGTCACCGCCATGGACGTGGTCTATGCTCTCAAGAGACAGGGTCGCACTCTGTACGGCTTCGGCGGTTAAATCCAAATCCCACCAACCAAACAACTCAACGGCTCTTTTAAGAGCCAAACACTTAATCTGAAGGAGTTTATGTTCTCTTACTCTTAATAATATTTTGATTATGCGTCGCAATTCAAAACGTCAATGTTTATCTCATGAATGTCCTACACTCTATAGTTATCCAAGAAAGACAGAGAGCAAAGACAGATCAGCTGGGCTTACTGTACAAGATGACGTGGCGAATGTATCACTCACAGGGCGGCACGATGATGCAGTGGTTCGTGGTTCGCACTGTCGCCTCACAGCAAGAGGATTCTGTGTTAGAACCCGCCGGGCGGCTGGGGCCCTTCTGTGTGGAATTTACATGTTCGCCATGTGCGTGCGTGGGTTCTATTCGGGTACTCCGGCTTCCTCTCACGAACCAAAAGATTCCACAATCCTAAATCTCCAACATAACTCTGAAAATATTCATGAATCATTTACATGCATGTACAAGTTCTATATATGCTCTATATATGTTCATTAAAATGTTGATTTATGTTATGGACTGTACTGTTGATTGTTGACTCGATTGTTACAAACTCAGGCGAGCAACAAATATTCAAAATATTTTCAAAGGTGACCGTAAGCATGCTACCAGTCGCCACCAGTCGCAGAAAATGATTGGTTGCATTATGTTAATGTTCATTTCTCCATCCTTGGTTGCAACCTTTTTTTTCCCAGTGTCACTAAGATCTTTAAATTGTCAAGTACTTGTTTTGAGTTACTGATTACATAACATTAATACTGATATTTTAGCTCTCATCCACTCTCTCTGTTTCTCTGTTTATTGTGATTTAATCTTGTTTCTATTCAACAGTGTTTCTACACTATGACTACTGATTCAAATTATTAAAATTAAATGTCAATTTAAGTTTTTCAATACTGATAAGACCAATGACTCTCCAACACATGCATTAGTGATGCAACTGGTAATACTGATAAGTTTTACTCCACAGACTTTTTAAAGACTTGGGCAAAAGTAGGTTACTGTGGAATGATAGTCCGCCTGCTTGCACCCTCCGTCGGCAGTTCAACCAATCACAGGAGGGGGGCCACACAGCACTACTTGCATACAGCCTGTATAAATAGCAGTCTGTCTGAACAGCGAAATATTCTTAGTTCTGCCATCCAGGTTGATCAAGATGCCCGAACCAGCGAAATCTGCGCCCAAGAAGGGCTCCAAGAAAGCCGTCACTAAGACCGCTAGCAAGAGTGGCAAGAAGAAGAGAAAGACCAGGAAGGAGAGCTACGCCATCTACGTCTACAAGGTGCTCAAGCAGGTCCACCCCGACACAGGTATCTCCTCCAAGGCCATGAGCATCATGAACTCGTTTGTCAACGACATCTTCGAGCGCATCGCTGCCGAGGCTTCGCGTCTTGCCCACTACAACAAACGCTCCACCATCACCTCCAGGGAGATCCAGACCGCTGTGCGTCTCCTGCTGCCCGGTGAGCTGGCTAAGCACGCTGTGTCTGAGGGCACCAAGGCTGTCACCAAGTACACCAGCTCCAAGTAAACAGCTCTGCTGTTTATCTCAACTCAACGGCTCTTTTAAGAGCCACACACTTCATTTAAAGGGAAACATTAATCCTCAACATCAGTTCATTATCTTACCATGTGTCAGTGTAACATTTGTATCAACTTATCTAGTAAATATTTGTACTTTATTTATTCATTTTGTAAACAAATATCACCGTATCATCAAGGAGAATAACCCCAAACTAATCCAAAAGCTCTCAGACCTACAGACAAATATTAACCTTAAAGTATGAAACTTAAGAACAGATGTAGAGCAAAATTCAGACCGAGCTGCAAATACAATGTTAGAGAAGATCACAGAAACATTGCCACACATCATGCTGATTCCCAACAGGAGAAAACAAATCATAAAATGTAGAGAAGTGTCAGAACAGTGTGCATGCAACACACTGGTTTTTCTTGTGGATATACAACATCATGGTGAAATAAATAAAAAGGTAAAGCTGGTATGTACTGCATTTAACTGCATGTGGCTCAAGTGTCACCTGTGTACTTGGGAGTATGTGTTGATCAAGGAAAGGGATCTGGTGTCTGTTACTATAGTTCAGACTAGTGATGTTTAATAAAAGTGCATAAGAGCCACACACTTAATCTTAGGGTAAAACACTCAAGTGATAAACAAATGTTTAGTGTGACTGCATCTGTTTTGTCAAATGTGTTGGGAAGGGCTGGTCTTCTTACATACACACTATTCAATTATTTTCTTAGATGCAGTGTTAATGAAATTACCTTTGTTGTTGTTGTAGACACATTTAATTTTACACTCTTCACACAATCCACTGCTTCCTCACACATATGAAGGGAGGTGTTGCCTGAGAATAGTCAATGCTGGGACATCAGAAACAAGCAACCACTCTGTTGTACTTGCTATTACCCTATGCCGAACTTGAGGTGCCCTGAAATGAGCCTGACTTTGTAAAACATCTGTGAAGCACAAATGTATACATATAGCCTTTGATAACTTGCAAACACAACTAAGAAACATCACAGGAAAATGTACATTTATATTACAAATAAAATTTATTTCCACGGGAAAAAGAGGTTGACCACAGGCCAAGTATTTAAAGCAAAAGTTGTTTAATAGGCATATCACTGAGACTTTTTAAAGTTAGTGGTAGACCTACCTCTAGGTGTGCTGACTTTTTAAATGATGGGGAAATACATTATTAACCTTATGACTCAGCAAACAGTATTTACTTATTTCATTCTCTGGCATGTTTTTGAGATATATATTTTAGTTAAAACTGTTATAATTTTACACAATATCGCTGCTCTATCTGGATACAGAAGCTGCTAAACTGACGAATGTCATACATCATTCTGAATGTTCACAGCAAAAACACCCACACTTAACATGTAAAATGCTGTAAGGAAGACATCAAGTATTCGATTTAGTTTAAAGTACTGATATTATGGTGCTGATGTTTTTTGTTTGTTTGTTTTGTTTTGTTTCATTCGGCATTTATCTTAAGTGATACAAAACCTGGACACTCAGCCCTTTGTTTTGGTTGACATACACTCTGTGTGTTTGCTGTTAGGAGAATAAATTGAGTTTATTACAAACTGATCCTCAGGAGGAGGCTCTTTTTAATCAGGATCTCTGAATAAACATGTTGACTACCTAGAAAACTAGTTTTGGTGTAATTGTGGTGCGTTTTACATCTCTTTAGGAGAGATACAAGTGGGGAAAGTCACTGAGCAGCGGTGGCCGGCACGAAGAACAGCTGAGGTTTAGAGGCTCCACAAACAGAATTCAGACTCTATCAGAGCTCCTCGTGACGTCAGTGTGAAGAGAATAAAGTTCGCTATCAGCTCAGTTTACCAGCAGCCCTCAATAACATTCTCGAACCTATTTTTGAGCCTTATATCATCGGTGAGAAAACACAAAGTGTCCCTGTGTTGAGCATGCACAGAGGAGCCACGGCCTGACTGAGTCTCCACGGTTCTCATCGTGTGATTAAGTACCGCCTCCTGCTCTGAGTTTCCAACAGTCCGCTCGTTCAGCTTTGTTAGTAGTGAGTCGTCAGGACAAGAAAGAACGATGGCAGAAGTTGCTCCTGCTCCAGCTCCCGCTGCCGCCCCGGCTAAAGCGGCCAAAAAGAAGACCTCCAAGCCCAAGAAGCCTGGTCCCAGCGTCAGCGAGCTCATCGTCAAAGCTGTGTCCGTATCCAAGGAGCGTAATGGCATGTCAGCTGCTGCTCTGAAGAAGGCTCTGGCTGCCGGAGGCTACGATGTGGAGAAGAACAAGTCCCGCGTCAAGATCGCGCTCAAGAGTCTGGTGACCAAGGGGACTCTAGTTCAGACCAAGGGAACCGGCGCATCCGGCTCCTTCAAACTGAACAAGAAAGCTGAGACCAAGCCCAAGAAGCCGGCAGCCAAGAAGGCCGCTCCTAAACCCAAGAAGACCGCCGCTAAGAAACCCGCAGCAGCCAAGAAGCCCAAGAAGGCGGCAGCAGCCAAGAAGCCAGCTGCTAAGAAGTCCCCCAAGAAGGCCAAGAAACCAGCAGCTGCTGCCAAGAAGGCAGCCAAGAGCCCCAAGAAGCCAACCAAGAGCCCTAAGAAGGTCGTCAAGAAGGCTCCTGCTGCCAAGAAATCCCCTGCCAAGAAGGTCGCTAAACCTAAAGTCAAGAAGGCAGCACCCAAGAAGAAGTGAACTGCTCCATATATATAAAAATACAAAAGGCTCTTTTAAGAGCCATACACATTCTCTCTAAGAGCTCACTTCCCTCTACTGATTGACTCACTCTTTTTTGTTTGATCTATTATCACAGTTTTTGCAAGTGAGTTTTTCATAAATCAATAAGAAAGAGCCCTTCAAAACATCTTTCATAACAGGTTTGATTGGTTAAGGCCAACAGTGGTTAAACTTGTGTGGAAATGAGATCAGATGTTCAGGGCAACAGCAACAAAAAACTTGAATGAAGAAGCCACACTACAATGCACAACCAACTACCAATGATTAGTGATGGTGTTCTGATACCTGAGGCTCTGACGCATGCGCGGTAGCTCACGAAGCAGTTGTAGCGAACCGCCGAGGCGTGGTTTGGTCATGTGACTAGTGACGTATCGAAACTGAGGCGACAGAGGTTCGCTTGGAGTATTGCATTTAGTACCAGAGATTCTATAACTTTACTAAGCGCTGTAACACGCACATTTGTGGGGTTAGACAAAGTGTCATCGAGCGCGTACCTGACATCGTAAAATAGTTAACGTGACCCCTGTAAAATATCTTTGGAAGTTGTGGCTCAATATGAAAATGCTCGCTGTTTTGAATCTGTTTTCAAAGATCACATTTGCCATGTAGTCTACACCATGTAACATCGTTTAAGCCATAGGCTATTTAGACTTGTTTCACAATAGAATATGATTCATAGCATAATATATCAGGCTAAGTAGCCTATATAACAGGCATGTCCAAACTATTCCACAAAGGGCCGTGTGGCTGCAGGTTTTTAGTTTTTAGTTTGGACATGCCTGCTATATAACGAAAGCCAACCACAATCAGACATGGCAAATAAGAAATATGGTCTTCAACATGAGTTCATGTTTATTTTATTGTGTCAGCTTGAAACCATACAACCATGTAGTGTAGTTGAACAGGAATGTGCATGGCAAATCAAATCCCAAACAATCCATGAACCAATGAATCACACGTCTCGACTGCACTTCGTTTTATTGAACACTAGATGTCCTACTCGAGCACTGTGTCAGTGAAGCCTCGAGTAATGAACCATTATTTGAATAAGGTGTCGAAGCTTCAGCAAAGTCTCGATCGCCCATCACTACCAGTGATGATCAGAAAATTACATTGTTCCAAATTATTATGCAAAACACAGTTTTAAAACACAAACACACATTTTTTCTAAAATCAAATGGAATTTCAATCAAAAACATATTACAGATCAAGGAGCCCTTGTTTGATATCACCTTAACAACTCTCATCCATTGAACTTGTAAGTCCCCCAGAGGTGATGTTTTAAAGGTGGACTGTCTTTACTGACTGACTATTATTATTATTATCATCATTATTATTGGATAGGCCAGAGAAGGTATGACAGGTAGCAGGCAAAGAGATTGGAGAAACATGCAGTACATGATGTTCATGGTCAGGACTCAAACCAGTGATCTCCTATTGTAGTCTAAATTACATTTAGTATACTTCATTATTATTATGTCTTTGCTAAACAAAACATTGTTGTCATTCTAAAACTCACTGGACAAAGCCGAGAAAACAGAAAAACATTGTGAAAGTCATAAAAGTAGCCTACTAACCGTTCTTTCAATATCATGACATGAAATTGAATTAGATTAGATTAAATGATTTGTTATGCCTATTCATCTTTGGTTTCTGCTGTTTAGATTAGTTTAGGTCATTAGGGCTGTCATGATCCAAACTAGAAAGACTATAAATGATGACTAGAGAATGAAAATGGCATTAAACTTCTGACACTTCTTGATAAAACCACGGATAGAGTAATAAATCATTACCATGTGCAACAACTTTGTTTAGTTAAATATTGTGTAATGAATAGGCAATTAACTGATTGTGGACACAGGATCTTTGCTCTTGAAGGTTCAAGTGTGTGGCTCTTAAAAGAGCCTTTGTGTGGATGGTTTCCAGTAGAGAGTTTACTTGGCCTTGGCGGGCTTCTCTGTCTTCTTGGGCAGAAGAACAGCCTGGATGTTGGGCAGCACACCACCCTGGGCGATGGTGACTCCACCCAGAAGCTTGTTGAGCTCCTCGTCGTTGCGGACGGCCAGCTGCAGGTGACGGGGGATGATACGGGTCTTCTTGTTGTCGCGGGCAGCGTTGCCGGCCAACTCGAGGATCTCAGCAGTGAGGTACTCGAGCACAGCGGCCAGGTAGACGGGAGCACCAGCACCAACACGCTCAGCATAGTTGCCTTTGCGCAGCAGCCTGTGCACACGACCGACTGGGAACTGGAGACCAGCACGAGAGGAGCGGGTCTTTGCCTTGGCTCTGGCCTTGCCACCTGTTTTGCCTCTTCCACTCATTTTCAGGTAATAACTTGTATCTCAACTCAGAGAAATGTGACGCTCAGCAACTCATCGCTCCCTTATATGAGCGCAGAACAAGCGGGAAAGTTTCTGCCTGACCAACCAGAGAGGTCGGACTTTTTCAAATAACTTTCGGCCAATGAGCAGCGGGGATTCTGCGGCGGGTTGCTCCTGTGGGCGGTGCTGAGCTCCAGCAGGAGCCCCTCACCAATCGCGATCCAGGGCGTCAGGCAGCGTCACTTTCTCACAGCCGATCGCAGGCTTTAAGAGCCGAGTGCTGCTTGTTTTCTTCACATTTTTCTCCTGTTTAGAGAAAGAAAAGATACGATGGCAAGAACCAAGCAGACCGCTCGTAAATCCACCGGAGGCAAAGCCCCCAGAAAGCAGCTGGCCACCAAGGCTGCCCGTAAGAGCGCCCCGGCCACCGGCGGCGTCAAGAAGCCTCATCGTTATAGGCCCGGTACCGTGGCTCTCAGAGAGATCCGTCGTTACCAGAAATCCACAGAGCTGCTCATCCGCAAGCTGCCCTTCCAGCGCCTGGTCAGAGAAATCGCTCAGGACTTCAAGACTGACCTGCGTTTCCAGAGCTCTGCTGTCATGGCTCTGCAGGAGGCCAGCGAGGCTTACCTGGTGGGTCTCTTCGAGGACACCAACCTGTGCGCCATCCACGCCAAGAGAGTCACCATCATGCCCAAAGACATCCAGCTGGCCCGCCGCATCCGCGGAGAGAGAGCTTAAACTGCTGCTCTAACAAAAACAACAACGGCTCTTTTAAGAGCCACTTCTCTGTACATAAAAGAGCCATGTTCTCCGATTTTACTCAGAATACATAGAGTAGAATAGAACTGAAAAGTGAAATGTTGAACAAACAGTAAATCAATGAAAATGAAACTGTAGACCTACATTTCAAAGTCTAGTTTGTCAACACAGCTACTTTAAGATCACATGATGATTTTTTTCATTTTGAGGTGAAAGCTGGTGAAGCGTCATTACTAGTGTTCAGAGTAATGGATGAAACAACTGTGTGCCAGGGTGTCTTGTGGACAAGATCATTCACACAGTGACTTGCCAGTTTAGCTGTGACTTGTACTCTCAGGCGGTGGCGCTAACGTGCCAAAGGTTCATTATGAATGACCAAACCAGAGAAGAAATTTTACGCTTCTGTCTTCCATCATGTCCGCAGAATGAGTTTGAATACCAGTCAATCCCGTACTTCAGTTATTGAGTAGATTTGTACTGAACAGTGAAAATGAGTGGAAGAGAAAAGGAATTTACCAGAGAGCATTAGAGATGTCCGCTGGCTGATCTCTGTCAACAGGCTCCCTGTTCGAGCCATTGTCTCATGAGACGGCTGTGACACTGATGAAACACAACATCAACATCTTTTGGACTGCTACAGATCACAAGTATGGAAATCCGCAATATCAACTTCAACTCTGTCACATACGGACTCATTTCAGAAAATATACACCCAAAACACAAGGAACTTTATCAACTGGTCAACTGCAATAAGAACTCCTACACCTACAGCGAGCACGCCAAGAGAAAGACTGTCACCATATCAATCACGCAATATCAATCATGACTTCCTATGATGCCTCATCAATTGTCACTGTATAGACACAACTTCACAGTTAAGAGGAATCAGCTGTGAAGTGTGTGGCCTTTGTATGAATATATCAATATATATATATATACATATATATGAATATATCACCGTGTCCAACAAGCTGAAGCTATGTCAACAAGGCACTGAGTATGGCCCATAGATTCCC
The DNA here is from genome assembly GCA_021432705.1 of Caranx ignobilis. Classification (NCBI taxonomy): domain Eukaryota; kingdom Metazoa; phylum Chordata; class Actinopteri; order Carangiformes; family Carangidae; genus Caranx; species Caranx ignobilis. The sequence goes on from MU269986.1 coordinate 10,091,499, forward strand.
AGCGTTTATATTATTACTTACACCTCAGTGATTCATAATGAGGACTGGTGGTTGAAGCCCCTGTATGCTAGTCCGCCTTGAAGGTTACAATAACAAGGAATATAACGGGAGAAAGTTCGAAAGTAAATTTTTTGTGTGCCCTGTCAAAATAGCAACAAGGTATCGTTTGTTGTTTTCTTATGTTTAATAATAAATAGTGATGTTGGGTTTAGTAAGCCTATTGTTGGTTTAGTGATGTGTGCATGTATTTATTTGTATATTTTTAGGGTTTGCAATACAACAACATAATTTTTCTATGGTAATTAGAATGATGTATTAAACAGCATCGGCTGAATACCAAGGCGTCAATGTTTAGCTGAGCTAAAACCCCATGGATTTGTTTTTGAGTTACTTATTTCAATGTAAACGTGGACATTCAAGTTCGTAGAAAGATTGACTTTGTTGAAATGAATAAGAGGCAGCTCTTTTAGAGAAGTGTGTGGCTCTTAAAAGAGCCTTTTGTATGAATATATAAGAGGAACAGCTCATTTCTTCTTGGGTGCTGCCTTCTTGACTTTAGGTTTAGCGACCTTCTTGGCAGGGGATTTCTTGGCAGCAGGAGCCTTCTTGACGGCCTTCTTAGGGCTCTTGGTTGGCTTCTTGGGGCTCTTGGCTGCTTTCTTAGCAGCAGCTGCCGGTTTCTTGACCTTCTTGGAGACTTCTTAGCAGCTGGCTTCTTGGCTGCTGCCGCCTTCTTAGGCTTCTTGGCTGCTGCGGGTTTCTTAGCGGCGGTCTTCTTGGGTTTAGGAGCGGCCTTCTTGGCTGCCGGCTTCTTGGGCTTGGTCTCAGCTTTCTTGTTCATCTTGAATGAACCAGACGCGCCGGTTCCCTTGGTCTGGACCAGAGTCCCCTTGGCCACCAGACTCCTGATGGCGATTTTGACGCGGGCCTTGTTCTTCTCCACATCGTAGCCTCCGGCAGCCAGAGCCTTCTTCAGAGCGGCCAAAGACACGCCACTGCGCTCTTTGGACGCACCCACAGCTTTGACGATGAGCTCGCTGACGCTGGGACCAGGCTTCTTGGGCTTGGAGGTCTTCTTCTTGGCTGCTTTAGCCGGGGCGGCGGCGGCGGGAGCTGGAGCAGGAGCAACTTCTGCCATCGTTCTTTCTTGTCCTGACGACTCACTACTAACAAAGCTGAACGAGCGGACTGTTGGAAACTCAGAGCAGGAGGCGGTACTTAATCACACGATGAGAACCGCGAGACTCAGTCAGGCCGTGGCTCCTCTGTGCATGCTCAGCACAGGGACACTTTGTGTTTTCTCACCGATGATAAAAGGCTCAAAAATAGGTTCGAGAATGTTACTGAGGGCTGCTGGTAAACTGAGCTGATAGCGAACTTTATTCTCTTCACACTGACGTCACGAGGAGCTCTGATAGAGTCTGAATTCTGTTTGTGGAGCCTCTAAACCTCAGCTGTTCTTCGTGCCGGCCACCGCTGCTCCCCGCTCCTTTCTCTCCTAAAACGTAAAATAAAAAACTGCTCCCCAGCTGCACCCAAAAATAGTTTGACATGTGCTCCACATGTTTATTCACAGAATGCAATTTAAAAAAAAATCCTGCTGGTGACCAGTTTGTAATAAACCTAGTTATTCTCAGAGCAGCAAACACACATGTATGTCAGCCTAAACGAAGGACTGAGTGTCCAGTTTATGTATCAAATCAAATAAATACTAATCGTAATTTTTATGAAAAGAAATATAACGATAAAAAGTTAAACATCAATTGATGTCTTACTATATTATATCTATACATGCATGTTTGTTGTGAATGATGAAAATTGGATTAGTTCAATAGTTACTGTATCCAGCTGTAGTACCAGTGTTTATAAACAACAGTTTACTCATCTCACAATAATAATCAAACTCATTATATAAACAGTAAACATTCCCAGATGTACCACTGTGTTTCAACTGTCTCTGACAGTGTCCATGAAATAGTACAGAGAGGTTAGCTCTTTTCCTAGCATGTGCTGTACCTCTGTATTCCATTCATGGTATTTGTAGATACCTATTTTTCTTGTGACAATCAAATATAATCAAAGTGCACAGTCATCACACATCCAATAACATGGTATTTGCATACTATTGCATTGTTCATTGTTCTTTCGGAAATGAATGACCACAAGGAATAAAAATGTTATTTCCAATTGCATTTATGTATTTATTGTAATTCTGTGTGTGACCTATGTATTTTTGTTTAAATGTTATTGTATTTTTAATCTGTGTATCCTTTTATGTCTTATTTATTTAAATTCATATTATATTTTACCATAGTGCTGTACTGCACAAAGATACAGAAAATAGAGCAAAAACAGTTAAGAAAACACATAATATGAATTAAAATAAGACATAAAAGGACACACACATTAAAACAAACATACTTAAATGTATGGGGGAAGGCCTCCCTCCACACATTAATGAAAGTTTGTCAAACATTTATTATTTAGTCAGTGTGTCTAAGCATCTGACATTAACTTCTGACACATCATAGGCCAAACTGAAAAAGGCCAGCTGCCACAAAAATGGATGCTCAATCTACCATTAATACTGCTCAACAGCATTAGTGTGGTATGGCAGCCACACAGCTGCTAAATCAGGACCATCCATAGTGGTGAGCACAAACTGCAGTAGACAATGGATCTATTAAAACTCACAAATGAGTGATTACGTTGCAGGCATGTAGTCTACCAGAGAATCGCGTAGAGCATAAATTTGCTTTGCTTTTTATTGTAGTGCTTTATATAAGGCAGTCTATTTTTAAACTGGTTTCCAGACCAAGTATCAAAATTATATTGTACAGTATATTATATACACACACACACACAATACAAATGAGTTCTCCAGGGCAGTTCATTAACATTTACTCTTAGATGAAGCTTGTACCATACTGAGCTTTATCAAGTTAAGAGACTGTTTGAGCTTTTGGATTAGTTTAGGGTGAAGAGTAGAACTGTTTACTTTATTCTCCTTGATGGTACAGTCATATTTTTGTTTACAAAATAAATAAAAAAGTACAAATATTTACTAGATAAGTTGATACAAATAATACACGGACACATGGTAGATAATGAACTGATGTTGAGGATTAATGTTTCCCTTTAGATGAAGTGTGTGGCTCTTAAAAGAGCCGTTGAGTTGAGATAAACAGCAGAGCTGTTTACTTGGAGCTGGTGTACTTGGTGACAGCCTTGGTGCCCTCAGACACAGCGTGCTTAGCCAGCTCACCGGGCAGCAGGAGACGCACAGCGGTCTGGATCTCCCTGGAGGTGATGGTGGAGCGTTTGTTGTAATGAGCCAGACGAGAAGCCTCGGCAGCGATGCGCTCGAAGATGTCGTTGACAAACGAGTTCATGATACTCATGGCCTTGGAGGAGATCCCAGTGTCAGGGTGGACCTGCTTGAGCACCTTGTAGACATAGATAGCATAGCTCTCCTTCCTGGTCTTTCTCTTCTTCTTACCGCCTTTGCTTGCGGTCTTAGTGACGGCTTTCTTGGAGCCCTTCTTGGGCGCAGATTTCGCTGGTTCAGGCATACTGGCCAGTGGTTCGTTCCAAACAACGGAAAATCCACTGAATTGACTTGACTGCTAATATACAGGCTTTAATGCAAATGATGATGTGCGCCCACCCTCCTGTGATTGGTTGAACTGCTGACTACGTTTGAGAGTCCATGTTTCCATGGTTGAGCTGCCTGCAGTCTGGAAACAAATTTGAATCCGCAGTGACAATGAGTATAAACATTATTCCTGTAACCTTGTGATACTCCACACTAGGTTCACACATTGTTTGGAGATGGAGGGAAAATACTTGAAAGAAAAAGAAGTTTAGATAAATATGTTGTTTAGTAATGTAATTCTTGATTTATAATTCGTTTTTTTTATTATGCCATTTATTGGTTTCTTCTTTAACAATACTCAGTTTTTCTTCCAGTTACGTTTTCTTACTAGTTACAAGGACATTGTAAGAGTCCTTGTTACACAACGTCAAGCCAAATATATTAAATTTCTTGCTTAACTTGAATATTTAATCTGGGTTATCTCCTATCCATATTCTAGAATATGTGCTTCAACTGGTAGCAGGGTTAGGAGCGAAATCTGGTAGCTCTGAGTTTGTACTCAACCTTTGCTTTATTTTGATTGTGTTTTGTCTGATACTGATGGATGCTTATGTGGGAGAAGAGTATATCACCCTGGTCCATCTGAGATAAGAAGTGTGTTGGTGCAAAATTTTTCTGTTCAGGTAAATAATAAAATGTGTATAAATTGTCCCACATCAGACGTCCTTTTACAGCACATGTCTGTTCATCAATAATTTCATTCAAAACACTATTTAACCCATTCATTATTTTAGCTAATATTTAACCCTTATAGTCTGAGCTCATAAGTGTATGTAATTATTTATATTGTTTTCTTCACCTTTTGTATACAATACATAAAAACGGAATGCCTTATGTCCATTGTCATCAAAAGGAGAACACTGTGGCTTGTCTGGTGCACAACCTTTTATTGTCTCCACACACCATGGAACTAACAGACATGCAAGCTAGTTATTACAAATTACTTTACTATATGATCATTCGTAGTACCAGCGATTACTCATGAAACCGTAGTACTGAGATTTGAGAACATAAACTCCTTCAGATTAGTGTTTGGCTCTTAAAAGAGCCGTTGGGTTGTTGGGTTAGTAAAAGTTAGATTTAACCGCCGAAGCCGTACAGAGTACGACCCTGCCTCTTGAGAGCATAGACCACGTCCATGGCGGTGACAGTCTTCCTCTTGGCGTGCTCGGTGTAGGTGACGGCGTCACGAATGACGTTCTCGAGGAAAACCTTCAACACACCGCGAGTCTCCTCGTAGATGAGACCGGAGATACGCTTGACACCGCCACGGCGAGCCAGACGGCGGATCGCGGGCTTGGTGATGCCCTGGATGTTATCACGGAGAACTTTACGGTGACGCTTAGCGCCTCCTTTACCGAGTCCCTTGCCCCCTTTACCTCTTCCGCTCATTTTTACAGTTCTGTAGAAATCTACTCACTGACCAAAGTGCGGGATTGACTGGTATTCAAACCCATTCTGCGGACGTGATGGAAGACAGAGGCGAATAACTTCTTCTCTGGTTTGGCCTTTTAGTATGAATTGCTTGGCGCATTAGCGCCACCACTTGAACAGAGCTTGAACCAGACACAGTTGGACTGATGGGCCATTGTGTGAATGACACTGAGGTGACAAACATTAAAGTGCCTTATATCATGTATATCTTTCTGAAAATGGTAAAGTTTCATTCTTTACCAACCCTCAAATGTGAACTGTGAAAATTTTACTTCTAAAAAAACCAAACTGAGCTCTGCGCAGATAGAGAGAGCGAGAAGGGAGGGGTGTGTGTGTATGTGTGTGTCGCCTGGAAAAATACCTAGACTTCAGAGCTACATTAAGTACCTAAAAACTTCAGAACTACAGGTAAAGTGTGCCAACACCTCATTAAGAAGTACCAAAGCAAATACATTAGCCAGTTTATAAAATAATTGTCAGATAAAAGCCATGTATTACAAAAACATCAAAGCAGCCAGTTTTTTCAAACTGTACAAGTAATCATCATTTATATTAAATCTTTTTAAAAATAGCGACGTTGGTCTGCGCCTCCCCTCCTCCCGCTCTGAGATTTGGTTTTGCCCACCACAGACCTGTGCGTCCCTCCATTCTCTCCCTGTGTATGTTTTTGAAGCATCCATGGTGGTATGAAGTCAGCCCAAGGGAGAAAGAAAGCCCAATCAACACTTTTAAATTGTTTGTAGTGGGGAAACACTAGGTGTTTCAGAGGGACAGTTACATTTGCCAGAAATGTGCAGCATAGTGGCCATTCATTGTAATAATACCAAAGGAACAATATAAAATCTTACCTCTAATCTTATTTATACACACAAGTACCTTTGTCATTGTGTAAATATTTCCTGCTTATTACTCAGTTTCAGACAGGAAATGCCTCATAAAATCATCCCAACTGTAATAAAAGCATTGCAGTTGTGGTTAATATTTAATTATTTATTATTTGATGCTTTCCTTCTGATTCCTGGTGTTATCATCATTGCATCCTTCTGTTTTTGTCAGCTGGTATCGATAGCAGTTGTCAGTAAGGAAAAACCAGCTCTTTGTAAGGTGTGTGTGCTCTTAAAAGAGCCTTTCAGTAGGTTAACGTGTCTGACTGCATTTCTTCTTTGCTGCCGTCTTCTTGACTACTTCGGGCTCTTGGCTGCAATTTGGAGCTGCCGGTTTGGGGGGATTTTTAGTTGTTGGCTTATTAGCTGCCTTGATTTTGGAATTTTTTGTTTGTTTGTTCTATGGCTTCTTGGCTTTAGCATCGACCTTCTTTGTCGGTTTCTTGGATTTTGTTTCAGCTTTCTTATTCAACTTGAAAGAGCCGACTGCACCAAATCCAGTGGTCTGTATCAGAACCTCCTTGGCCACCAGGGCCTTGATAGCATTCCTGACACGGGCCTTGTTCTTCACCACATCATATCCTCCAGCAGCCAGGGCCTTCCTGAGGGCGTCCGCTGATACGCCCTTGCGATCATTGTTTGCAGCCACAGCTCTAACAATAAGCTCGCTGAGGGTCGTACCTTCCATGTTAAACATGGGAGCCCTCTTCTTTTCTGCTTGGGGCGAGGCGGTGGATGCGGCTGACGCGTCCTCTGCCATTAACTCCACGTTCGCGACGACAATGCCTGACCGCAGAACCTGAGTGAACTGCGGCAACAGTCGGAACCGCGGCGGTACTTAAACACAACGTGAGAACCGTTGGGACTCAGTCCATTGCGTGCTCAACTCTGGGGCACTTCCGTCTTCACGGACTTACGTCATAGAGTCAAGAGCTCTGTTTTTGTTTGTTGATGTTTTCTTTTAGAAAATAATAAGTAATGCATAATTAAAACAGTGAATCATCACCTGACTGGTTCGAATGGCCCAATCAGCTGATTCACTGGCACTGACTCAATAACACAAATCACACATTCATCAATCTTTACTTGTAAATACAACATGATATTCAGTCTTTGTGTGTGTGTGTGTTTGTGTGTCCTGTCCACCGACTAGCCTACCTAATTTTAACTGCAACCTTGCACTTTGCACGCCAGGATAGGTCACTGTAACTGCAGCTTCAAGTAATGAACCCATTTTCAAAATAACTGGCTCAAGTGATTCACAAAAGCTTCACTTGCTCATCACTATTTGCTGAAACATTAAACATTTGGACATGTGCATTCAAGTTTGGAGAAGGTCAAATTAGGTTCGCCAGCAAAAGTTATATATAGTGTGTTTTAAGTGCATCCAGCAATTTCATTTGAATGCTGAAATAACCCTAACCTTTTATTCTGCAATGTCTCATTACAGAAGCCTGTCACTTTAAAGTTATCCTTATTACTGTATGCATTTATTAAAATGTTACTTTATCTTTCCTCTACATGTATGGTACCCATTTTTCATGAGTTATTTGACAGTGTTCGTTTGGTAAGTTTCTTAGACTGTTGATTTTCAGTGTAAATATTTTAGCCTGAATTGAGGCTTAGTCACAGTAACTGTTTCTTCCAGTTGATGAGGACATCTGATCGCTCAGTTAGATGAAGTGTGTGGCTCTTAAAAGAGCCTTTGGTTAGCTGGTTCAGAACAGCAGAGCGTTTACTTGGAGCTGGTGTACTTGGTGACAGCCTTGGTGCCCTCAGACACAGCGTGCTTGGCCAGCTCACCGGGCAGCAGGAGACGCACAGCGGTCTGGATCTCCCTGGAGGTGATGGTGGATCGCTTGTTGTAGTGAGCCAGACGAGAAGCCTCGGCAGCGATGCGCTCGAAGATGTCGTTGACAAACGAGTTCATGATGCTCATGGCCTTAGAGGAGATCCCAGTGTCGGGGTGGACCTGCTTGAGCACCTTGTAGACGTAAATAGCATAGCTTTCCTTTCTGGTCTTTCTCTTCTTCTTGCCACTCTTGCTAGCAGTCTTTGTGACGGCTTTCTTAGAGCCCTTCTTGGGCGCAGACTTTGCAGGTTCAGGCATTTTCAGGTTTTAACTCAAACAACGAACGTCCCGAAGCCAGCAAAGTGACTGCTTCTATACAGCGCTGTATGCAAATGTGCTGTGTGGCCCCCCCTTCTGTGATTGGTTGGCTTGCCGACTAAAGGTGAGGGGGTGCCATGGAAACTCTGCAGTCTGTAGTCTGGAGAATTTATGCAGATAAAAGAAAATATTAACAAAACGTGCGCATATGGTCAATTTTAAAACTATAAAATAATTTCATAAGGAGAATAATGGGTGTAGCCGGTCAATTACAAGTATTGATGAGGTGTCGTTAGTTTTCAGCTCTTTAATAAATTCCATCGTCCTTGCCAACATCAACACCATAAGAGCTGTGTCATGAACACAAAATATATACAAATCAATAAATGTATATAAATCAACAACACAATCACTTTCACTAAAACATAAGATACAAAAAATATGATACCTTGTTGCCATTTTGAAGGGGCGCTCAAAGATATTTACATTTGGCTGAGGAGACTTATGGGACGATAGCTGGTGGTGTTGTGCGGATCTTTTCCGGGTTTGTGTATCATAGTTTGTGTATCAAGTGCAGTCTTCCAGCATGAGGGAAAGTGGCCAGTGATGAGGCAGATGGAGTAGAGCTGTCCAAGGTGCTGAAGGTAGGTGACTGGTGCTTGTTTTATTAATTGTGTGTCAACAGTGTCTTCTCCTGGGGCTTTGTTTTTCATTCAGTTGTGATCAAGGACAGTTTATTTCCAACATTAAATGACTTTTCCAATAGGCCCTTTATGGTCTTGCTTTACAGTCCAACCAACAACAGAGCTATAGTAAAAACAAAAGAATAAATAAGTGTTAAATTTGTGTAAAATACCTACTATAATAACACAATATAATATGATATAATATAGATTTTAGGTTCATTATGAACTGATTATGAACTGGTTCTTTTAAATGAGGACATGGCCCTTGAGTAGGAAGTGAAGTGGCTCTTAAAAGAGCCGTTGTTGTTGGAGCAACAGAGTTTAAGCTCTCTCTCCACGGATGCGGCGGGCCAGCTGGATGTCTTTGGGCATGATGGTGACTCTCTTGGCGTGGATGGCGCACAGGTTGGTGTCCTCGAAGAGACCCACCAGGTAAGCCTCGCTGGCCTCCTGCAGAGCCATGACAGCAGAGCTCTGGAAACGCAGGTCAGTCTTGAAGTCCTGAGCGATTTCTCTGACCAGGCGCTGGAAGGGCAGCTTGCGGATGAGCAGCTCGGTGGATTTCTGGTAACGACGGATCTCTCTGAGAGCCACGGTGCCGGGCCTGTAACGATGAGGCTTCTTGACGCCGCCGGTGGCCGGGGCGCTCTTACGGGCAGCCTTGGTGGCCAGCTGCTTTCTGGGGGCTTTGCCTCCGGTGGACTTACGAGCGGTCTGCTTGGTTCTTGCCATCGTATCTTTTCTTTCTCTAAACGGGAGAAAAATGTGAAGAAAACAAGCAGCACTCGGCTCTTAAAGCCTGCGATCGGCTGTGAGAAAGTGACGCTGCCTGACGCCCTGGATCGCGATTGGTGAGGGGCTCCTGCTGGAGCTCAGCACCGCCCACAGGAGCAACCCACCGCACGATTCTCTGCTTCTTATTGGCGGAAAATCATTTGAAAAAAGCCCGGCAAACTCAGAGCAGCGAGCCTGCTACTGGAGACTCTCTCTGGTTGGTTAGGCAGGAACTGTCCCGCTTCTGTGCACATGAAGAGAGTGTTGAAGTGTTAGGCGACACGTTTCTCTAAGTCGAGACACAAGTCAATCAAGAATCAAGAATTAATAATATGAAAACCTGTATTTTATCTAAATTACTTTAACTCAAGCAATTTACTCAAATATATTCCCTCAATCTCCCAAAATATTAAAAATATCAAATAAACAATGTGTAAATTTAGTGTGGGGAACCACAAGGGAAGTCACTAAACGTGCAAAGAGGAAATGGAGGCCTTGGTGCTGTAGACTTGTGTATTTGTTTGAATGTTACTTTTGTAAACAAATATGTCAGCAGCCATCTCTGTGGTGCTCCCTGGGTTGGTCTTCAGAGCAAGAAGTCAACCATTTTATAAACTAATCTTTTCTAACTTCCTCGATGACCATAAACAACTAGGAATAAACTTAGGCAATAATTGTTCCCACTGTTGGTCGTGTGAGTATAAATTAAATTCAAGTAAGTAAAGTAAATTAACATAGGGTTTAGTATAAAACTTAAAAAATATTTACATATATATACACATATTTATGACACTGATGATGGAATGAATTGTTACTGTGATCAATCATGACTTCCTATGATGCCTCATCAATTGTCACTGTATAGACACAACTTCACAGTTAAGAGGAATCAGCTGTGAAGTGTGTGGTCTTTGTATGAATATATCAATATATATATATACACATATATATGAATATATCACCGTGTCCAACAAGCTGAAGCTATGTCAACAAAGGCACTGACTGAGTATGGCCCATAGATTCCCAGCGTTTATATTATTACTCACACCTCAGTGATTCATAATGAGGACTGGTGGTTGATAAACTCCAGACAACTAAGAGTGACAGAGGAACGAGCTCTTTCAGAAAAGTGTGTGGCTCTTAAAAGAGCCTTTTGTATGAATATATAAGAGGAACAGCTCATTTCTTCTTGGGTGCTGCCTTCTTGACTTTAGGTTTAGCGACCTTCTTGGCAGGGGATTTCTTAGCAGCAGGAGCCTTCTTGACGACCTTCTTAGGGCTCTTGGTTGGCTTCTTGGGACTCTTGGCTGCTTTCTTGGCAGCAGCTGCTGGTTTCTTGACCTTCTTGGGGACTTCTTAGCAGCTGGCTTCTTGGCTGCTGCCGCCTTCTTGGGCTTCTTGGCTGCTGCGGGTTTCTTAGCGGCGGTCTTCTTGGGTTTAGGAGCGGCCTTCTTGGCTACCGGCTTCTGGGCTTAGTCTCAGCTTTCTTGTTCATCTTGAATGAGCCGGACGCACCGGTTCCCTTGGTCTGAACCAGAGTCCCCTTGGCCACCAGACTCCTGATGGCGATTTTGACGCGGGCCTTGTTCTTCTCCACATCGTAGCCTCCGGCAGCCAGAGCCTTCTTCAGAGCGGCCAAAGACACGCCACTGCGCTCTTTGGACGCACCCACAGCTTTGACGATGAGCTCGCTGACGCTGGGACCAGGCTTCTTGGGCTTGGAGGTCTTCTTCTTGGCTGCTTTAGCCGGGGCGGCGGCGGCGGCGGGAGCTGGAGCAGGAGCAACTTCTGCCATTGTTTCCTCTTCTCTTCACTACTTCGACTAACAAAGCTGAATGAGCGGACTGTTGGAAACTCAGAGCAGGAGGCGGTACTTAATCACACGGTGAGAACCGTGGGGACTCAGTCAAGCCGTGGCTCCTTGTGCATGCTCAACACAGGGACACTTTGTGTTTTCTCACCGATGATTTAAGGCTCAAAAATCAATGTGAGAAAGTTAATGAAGGTTGCTAGAAATCTGAGTTGATAGCGGAGATTATCCTCTTCAAATTGAAGTCACGAGGAGCTCTGATAGTGCCTGAATTTTGTTTGTGGAGCCTCTAAACCTCAGCTGTTCACCTCAACGGCCACCGCTGCTCAGTGACTTTCCCCACTTATATCTCTTCTAAAATGATGTAAAATGCACCACGATTACACCAAAACTAGTTTTCTAGCTCGTCAACATGTTCATTCAGAGATCCGGATTAAAAAGAGCCTCCTGCTGAGGATCAGTTTGTAATAAATTCGAATTATTCTCCTAACAGCAAACACACCAGGAAAGTATGTCAGCCAAAACAAAGGACTTGGTGTCCAGGTTTTCTATCACTTCAGATAAATGCTGAGAATAGTTTGAATAGAAACAAATAACCCACTAATCTTGTTCATGTGTTGAGTGTCAGTGCTTTTGGTGTGAACAATGAAATATGTATTGGGTCAGTTCAACAACTATTGGATGTACATGTTGCAGTAATACTGTATAAATTTGAAACTTATGACTGTTTACTTATGTGAAAAGAGAAAACATAAATTAATAGTTTTAGTTAATAATAAATAGCAGTAATACTGTATTTTCTTTAAACTGTCTCTGATAGTGTCTGGTTGAAGTTCTTCTTCCCCTTTTATTTCATTGGGATGTGATTAAAGGGCACATTCTAGACTTCCATGAAAGCATATAATACAATTAATCAGTCGTGACTTTTTATTGTTCACATTTTTGTAAAAATAAAAACAAAGTGAAGAAAAAAAGGTTTTACTGTCAGTTGAGTCATACCCATTAGATATTTATGCATGTAGTACCAGTTAACATGAAAAATATTAAAATATACACTCAGCACATGTGATGAGCACACAGGTTGAGTACTTTCGGTGTCAATATCAAATGAACTCAGTAACTTTCCCAGCTGACACACACGTTACAAATCCTGGATTAGAACCTTACTTCAGCGTCAAGAGAACAGTGTCAAATGTTTAATGTCTATCCTACATAAATCAGGTGTTGCTCTGGCGACAACCATAAGTGGTACAAACAAGTGCACATTAAGTACCTGAGATTAATACTGATGTCATTACTCACACACACACACACACACACACTTGTGAATTTATTCATTGGCTTATGATTTTGAAAGTGTAAATCAGAAAATTTAGTACAATTAAGGACAGTTTGGGGTTAGATGAAGTGTGCCTCATAAAAGAGCCGCTCTATTGGTTTGAGATGAAGGAAGAAATGTTTATTTGGAGCTGGTTCAGGTATTTTCAGTGACATGAGTTCACATGAAACTAATCCTTCACTTCTTCTCTGACCAAAAGCTTTGCAGCAGATTAAAAAACAACCCTTGTAAAAATGTTTACATTTCTTGGATTGGTGCAGAAGGAGAGGCAAATCAAGACTACAGTCCTGAGACATTATATAGTGGGACATCACAGATCATCAAGTATATTATGTTTTATTTTCTACCTACCTACTTTCTCTATTAAATACAAGTTATCATTTTATACTTACACAACGTTAGTTATATAGCCATGTATTATTAAATAAAATGAGATATCATGCAGGAGTCAAACATTTTCAGTAATGCCAATGTTAACTTGTTATGAACAGAAGACGTGAGCTCTTTCAGACTCAGTGTCTGGCTCTTAAAAGAGCCGTTGGGTTGTTTGGTTGGTTGAAATTTTATTTAACCGCCGAAGCCGTACAGAGTGCGACCCTGTCTCTTGAGAGCATAGACCACGTCCATGGCGGTGACAGTCTTCCTCTTGGCGTGCTCGGTGTAGGTGACGGCGTCACGGATGACGTTCTCGAGGAAAACCTTCAACACACCGCGAGTCTCCTCGTAGATGAGACCGGAGATACGCTTGACACCGCCACGGCGAGCCAGACGGCGGATCGCGGGCTTGGTGATGCCCTGGATGTTATCACGGAGAACTTTACGGTGACGCTTGGCGCCTCCTTTACCGAGTCCCTTTCCTCCTTTTCCTCTTCCGCTCATTTTTCCAGTCTGGTAGATAACTACTCAATTGGTTGAGCCACTAGATGCGTGGCTTTTCAAACCCTCTCTGCGGACGTGAAAGAAGACGGACGAGAAACTTCTTCGCTGACTTTTCACGACCCTTGACTCTTTGGTACAATAGCGCCCCTCATTGTTCTGTAAATAACATGAAGCCGGGTGACGGCTTCAGACAGGATGTTGAAAATGAAAAGGAAGGATCCATCAATCAGTTCAGCAGCTGCCCTGTGTAGCTGACATATGGCTTATTTAAACTGACAGAGTTTAGTTCTTAACTTTTATAAAGTTTGTAAACATTTCAAAAATGTTTTCACTTTGTCATTACGGCTTTGAGTAGCGTGACGGACAACATACCAGTTTTACTCATTTAAGAGGGTTAGGGTTAGGCTAGATACTGAGGTCTGCAAAAAGTGAAGCCCTCTGAACACTTTATGAAGCTTACAGCCACAGCTATTACAAATCATAACAATAACAGAGAAACAACACGAGCAGGAATCACAACCAATCTCACTCATTTTAATATATATTTTATTTTTTCATTTTACCCCATATTAACAATGATTTTGGCATACTCCAATCATCATGATCTACATTAATGCATGTTATTAGATGAGCAATGGTTAACATTGTAAATAATATTACAAAAAGGCCTGGCCAATGCATTGAGAGTGGAGCCTGCAGGCACTGATAGGATGATTTGCTTGACGTGGGATCAGTACAAAATTTTGTCGTCGCGGCTCTTGTTTTCCTGTATGCCAGTCACCTCATATATTACCCCATTAAATGGACTGTGATGCCAAACACAGAGGTGAACATATTCATCTCCTCCCACATGGACCTGCAAGAGGGCAAAAGAAACAGATTGTGGCCGCTTCATGTCTGGAAATTTATTGGACAATTGTTTGCTATGTGGACATAAATTTGTTCTGACAGTCATCCACTGGGTTATTGCAAGCTGAAAAAAAACAGTTACCTAAAATCACTGTAAACCCACAAGGGAATGAAAGCGAGTGCTGTTTTACCATTCACATCAGTCATGGATAGAGACCTACACTCAACTGTCCTCTCTGTTTCAGATTTTCAGGAAATGTGGAAACAAGGATGGATAGATGGAAACAATGAGCGTGACAGTGAACCTACTGTGTGTTTTCATTTGTGTCGAAAAAAAAAAAAATCTCATCAAACAATAGATTAATAAATTCTCTGTTTGGTAAATGTTAATCACCTTGATGAAGTAGTTGATCCCGGACAAAACTTGTATTCTGTAGCTCTTGGCTGTGAAAACTTCATACTTCTTCCCTGTTTTAGCCTCCGCAAGGGGCTTGATCTGAAAAACAAATTATTCGCATCAGTATCACAAATGAAACACAGGCCACATTAACTTTGCATGAGGAGTCCCGGAGTAACAATGATCATATTTCTACTCACGCTGTCACAGATGCTCTGAACATCTTCACTGGCATCAGCAGTATCACTAAGATTTCCATACATAGCTGCCATTGTCACAGTTTTCTGTGAATTAACACACAACTGAACAAAACCACTGATGTGTGTGTTTTGGTAATCAAATGGCTCTGTATTTATACTGTGCAACTACTCCATATACAGACTGAAAGGTGGATCTGACACTGGGTGGAGCAATAACCACACCCACAGACATTGCGGTCAGTGTTGCTCATCCTTGATGAATAACTCCACAAAATTCAGCTGACACTGTTACACTTCTCAAAATTGTCTGTCTCAAATTGTGTAATTCAGTTTACAGTCAAATTGTGGAGCTTTAAAGGAGATATGACCAAGAGCTGTTGTAATAACCAATGTTCAAATAACTAATGTTCAGATATGTGAATTATGTTGCAAGTCATGGTCAGGGAATTGTCATTTTATCTTTTAGTTCCCCTCAGCTCTATATGGATCATTTGAAAAAATTACAGACAGGTTATATTAAAATCAAATGCACACAGTCCATTGTTTTGGGTAATATGTCTAATGAATTTTTGAATAAGCCTGAAGTCAACAAACAAGTATCTCAACTTCACCCCTTTCATAATACAGCAACTTGTTGTTTGCATAGCTTTGAATTGATCTGATTGAAGACAAATGGGTTAATTATTGAACTTTAGAATTCCTGAGAGCTGATGTATGTTAAGATTCAACAAGAAGGCAATTAGTAAATTCTACAAAACATATGACTTTCCGAATCATACAAACATGAGAAGAAATGTTCTGATCCTGAATAGGCATCTGGATCAATTTTTTTTTGCACAACTGGCTGCAATTCTTACTCCAAGCTGAACTTTCACAATGCCAGTCAATAAGTCATTACATTAACAGGAATTATCTGTGCAGTTGTTGCTTAACTCCAAGTGTTTGCCTGCATCTTGTATGTACAATCAGTGAATATAAAACTAAAAAAACAGACACAGTGATGTGTGTCAGGAAGCAGCACACTACATCTTTTGTACATGCAATCATGCCAACTAATCAGAAAAGATAATGTTGAGTCCTTTAACTTATAAACCCAGGACTCGCGTGTTCGTTTGATGAAGTATGCAGGACACAAAGTTAAAGTTAAATTCACATCTAATTTATTAAATGAATACAGCAGAGAATCAAAGTTTGAGATTGCTTACAGAGCTCTGGACCACAATGCTTCCACCGCCTCTTCCTAAGCAAAGTGTGTATCTTCCCTGTTTACACAGATAGTTTTGTACAGAGTTCCACCCCACCCCTTGACCTAGAGATCCCTTCCCCAATCTACTTCTCTGCAGGTTGCGGTGACCTGTCTTCTCTACACTCACTGTCCCTGTACATCATATCCTCCCCCTATGCTCTTTGTCTAATCATAAAAAACAGTAATAGCAGAATGTCAAGAATAACTATGCATCAAAGATGATCACTTAAAGGATAGCATAGGAGGGTTAAAACACACAGTAACAGCAAACATATCCTTCAATAAGGTCACAACAATTTGTGGTTGTAAAATCAGAAACACTGTTAATGACAATTAAAACAGTCAAAGAAGCAGTGATATATTAATAGGACATCTGTAATTTGAATTACATTGAATTTACTTGCCAATTTAGTTGCATTGCCAAATCTTAAAAATTTTATTCACAATCATTTTTAAAATGTGATTTTCAAAGGGGCATCAGATAAATGTTTGATTTTGGAGCAGAAAATCAAAATTTCCAATCACTAGCATCTCTCCATCCAATAAAAGCTGCGCACTGGGTTTTTAGAGTGCAATGGCTTGCAGGGTTTCATTTGGTGTGGCATATTTCACAAAGCTCCTGTGCGTTGAGTCTGTGCTGTTGTATGACTGTGTTTTGGTAACCACACTTGGTCATAAGGAAAATGGCAAAATACAACCAAGTTATGGTTGGTAATCATGTTCAGAAACACTTTTTGTTATACTGGGTGAAATGGTCCTTCTATCGTGAGAGTAGTCAATACATTATGTCAGATCATCAAGTATATTATTTTATTTTCTACCTACCTACTTTCTCTATTGAATACAAGTTA
This sequence comes from Caranx ignobilis, assembly GCA_021432705.1. Lineage (NCBI taxonomy): Eukaryota > Metazoa > Chordata > Actinopteri > Carangiformes > Carangidae > Caranx > Caranx ignobilis. The sequence continues at coordinate 10,108,613 of MU269986.1, forward strand.
TCATTTTATAGTTACATAACGTTAGTTATATAGCCATGTATTATTAAATAAAACGAGATATCATGCAGGAGTCAAACATTTCCAGTAATGCCAATGTTAAAATAAAACTTGTTATGAACAGAAGACGTGAGCTCCTTCAGATTGAGTGTTTGGCTCTTAAAAGAGCCGTTGGGTTGTTTGGTTGGTTGAAATTTTATTTAACCGCCGAAGCCGTACAGAGTGCGACCCTGCCTCTTGAGAGCATAGACCACGTCCATGGCGGTGACAGTCTTCCTCTTGGCGTGCTCGGTGTAGGTGACGGCGTCACGGATGACGTTCTCCAGGAAAACCTTCAACACACCGCGAGTCTCCTCGTAGATGAGACCGGAGATACGCTTGACACCGCCACGGCGAGCCAGACGGCGGATCGCGGGCTTGGTGATGCCCTGGATGTTATCACGGAGAACTTTACGGTGACGCTTGGCGCCTCCTTTACCGAGTCCCTTTCCTCCTTTTCCTCTTCCGCTCATTTTTCCAGTCTGGTAGATAACTACTCAATTGGTTGAGCCACTAGATGCGTGGCTTTTCAAACCCTCTCTGCGGACGTGAAAGAAGACGGACGAGAAACTTCTTCGCTGACTTTTCACGACCCTTGACTCTTTGGTACAATAGCGCCCCTCATTGTTCTGTAAATAACATGAAGCCGGGTGACGGCTTCAGACAGGATGTTGAAAATGAAAAGGAAGGATCCATCAATCAGTTCAGCAGCTGCCCTGTGTAGCTGACATATGGCTTATTTAAACTGACAGAGTTTAGTTCTTAACTTTTATAAAGTTTGTAAACATTTCAAAAATGTTTTCACTTTGTCATTACGGCTTTGAGTAGCGTGACGGACAACATACCAGTTTTACTCATTTAAGAGGGTTAGGGTTAGGCTAGATACTGAGGTCTGCAAAAAGTGAAGCCCTCTGAACACTTTATGAAGCTTACAGCCACAGCTATTACAAATCATAACAATAACAGAGAAACAACACGAGCAGGAATCACAACCAATCTCACTCATTTTAATATATATTTTATTTTTTCATTTTACCCCATATTAACAATGATTTTGGCATACTCCAATCATCATGATCTACATTAATGCATGTTATTAGATGAGCAATGGATAACATTGTAAATAATATTACAAAAAGGCCTGGCCAATGCATTGAGAGTGGAGCCTGCAGGCACTGATAGGATGATTTGCTTGACGTGGGATCCCTATGAGAAGTACAAAATTTCGTCGTCGTGGCTCTTGTTATCCTGTACGCCGGTCAGCTCAGTTAGTCCCCCATCAAATGGACTGTGATGCCAAACACAGAGGTGAACATATTCATCTCCTCCCACATGGACCTGCAAGAGGGCAAAAGAAACAGATTGTGGCCGCTTCATGTCTGGAAATTTATTGGACAATTGTTTGCTATGTGGACATAAATTTGTTCTGACAGTCATCCACTGGGTTATTGCAAGCTGAAAAAAAAAACAGTTACCTAAAATCACTGTAAACCCACAAGGGAATGAAAGCGAGTGCCGTTTTACCATTCACATCAGTCATGGATAGAGACCTACACTCAACTGTCCTCTCTGTTTCAGATTTTCAGGAAATGTGGAAACAAGGATGGATAGATGGAAACAATGAGCGTGACAGTGAACCTACTGTGTGTTTTCATTTGTGTCGAAAAAAAAAAAAAATCTCATCAAACAATAGATTAATAAATTCTCTGTTTGGTAAATGTTAATCACCTTGATGAAGTAGTTGGTCCCGGACACAACTTGTGTTCTGTAGCTCTTGGCTGTGAAAACTTCATACTTCTTCCCTGTTTTAGCCTCCACAAGGGGCTTCATCTGAAAAACAAATTATTCACATCAGTATCACAAATGAAACACAGGCCACATTAACTTTGCATGAGGAGTCCCGGAGTAACAATGATCATATTTCTACTCACGCTGTCACAGATGCTCTGAACATCTTCACTGGCATCAGCAGTATCACTAAGATTTCCACACATAGCTGCCATTGTCACAGTTTTCTGTGAATTAACACACAACTGAACAAAACCACTGATGTGTGTGTTTTGGTAATCAAATGGCTCTGTATTTATACTGTGCAACTACTCCATATACAGACTGAAAGGTGGATCTGACACTGGGTGGAGCAATAACCACACCCACAGACATTGCGGTCAGTGTTGCTCATCCTTGATGAATAACTCCACAAAATTCAGCTGACACTGTTACACTTCTCAAAAATTGTCTGTCTCAAATTGTGTAATTCAGTTTACAGTCAAATTGTGGAGCTTTAAAGGAGATATGACCAAGAGCTGTTGTAATAACCAATGTTCAAATAACTAATGTTCAGATATGTGAATTATGTTGCAAGTCATGGTCAGGGAATTGTCATTTTATCTTTTAGTTCCCCTCAGCTCTATATGGATCATTTGAAAAAATTACAGACAAGTTATATTAAAATCAAATGCACACAGTCCATTGTTTTGGGCAATATGTCTAATGAATTTTTGAATAAGCCTGAAGTCAACAAACAAGTATCTCAACTTCACCCCTTTCATAATACAGCAACTTGTTGTTTGCATAGCTTTGAATTGATCTGATTGAAGACAAATGGGTTAATTATTGAACTTTAGAATTCCTGAGAGCTGATGTATGTTAAGATTCAACAAGAAGGCAATTAGTAAATTCTATAAAACATATGACTTTCCGAATCATACAAACATGAGAAGAAATGTTCTGATGCTGAATAGTCTTCTGGATCAATTTTTTTTGCACAACTGGCTGCAATTCTTACTCCAAGCTGAACTTTCACAATGCCAGTCAATAAGTCATTACATTAACAGGAATTATCTGTGCAGTTGTTGCTTAACTCCAAGTGTTTGCCTGCATCTTGTATGTACAATCAGTGAATATAAAACTAAAAAAACAGACACAGTGATGTGTGTCAGGAAGCAGCACACTACATCTTTTGTACATGCAATCATGCCGACTAATCAGAAAAGATAAGGTCACAACAATTTGTGGTTGTAAAAAACAGTCAAAGAAGCAGTGATATATTAATAGGACATCTGTAATTTGAATTACATTGAATTTACTTGCCAATTTAGTTGCATTGCCAAATCTTAAAAATTTTATTCACAATCATTTTTTGAAATGTGATTTTCAAAGGGGCATCAGATAAATGTTTGATTTTGGAGCAGAAAATCAAAATTTCCAATCACATAGCATCTCTCCATCCAATAAAAGCTGCGCATTGGGTTTTTAGAGTGCAATGGCTTGCAGGGTTTCATTTGGTGTGGCATATTTCACAAAGCTCCTGTGCGTTGAGTCTGTGCTGTTGTATGACTGTGTTTTGGTAACCACACTTGGTCATAAGGAAAATGGCAAAATACAACCAAGTTATGGTTGGTAATCATGTTCAGAAACACTTTTTGTTATACTGGGTGGAATGGTCCTTCTATCGTGAGAGTAGTCAATACATTATGTATTTGGAAAAAGGAACGAAAAGAATCAGAGCTCTGTGGCAGCTGCAGGACTGACAAAACTCTGAACAATCCATGCTTTATGCTCCGAAAAGCAAAAACCAATCAGGGTGCTTTCAGACAGATACAGTTCTGGTTCTGGCTCTGGCTCCGCTCTGGAGTCTCAGGATGTTGGTGCTTTCTGGTGAACCAGCCCGCGTTCACACCAGTTTAAGTTGAACCTAAGTAGGCATGCGTATGTTTCCAACGAAGGGCCACATAGATTGGTCAGCTCAAGTTCTCCCCCATAACATGAACACTTTCTCCAAACACTGGGGTGAACATGTTCATCTCCTGCAAGGAGGCAAAAAGAAACAGACTGTTAAATTTGTCCTGACAGTGATCATTATTGCAGGCAGAAGAATTAAAAAAAAAAAAAAAAAAAAAACTAAAATTGTTGTTAACCTACAAGGGAATGACAGACAAAACATATTTCACGACCTCTCTAACATGGAAATCCCTTTCTCACACAAGTTGTGAAAGCCACTGATTTGGCTTTCAAGTCAGTTTCAAGTTCTGTTTGGTGGAAGTTTTGCTTTTGTTGTTGTTATTTTTGTTTTGTTTTTTATCCTCTTCCTTACAAAGATGAAAAGACACAATGACTAACTTAATAATAATATACATACATGAACAAACGTACATATATCTGACTGGACATCTCTGAGGTGTTACTACTACTACTACTCCTACTATGCACAGGTGGATCTGACACTGGGTGGAGCTACAGTACATGTATAACTGCACCCACACATATGTGTGGTCCGTGTTGCTTATCCTTGATGAATAACTCCACAAAATTCAGCTGACACTGTTACACTTCTCAAAAATTGTCCATCTCAAATTATATAACTCAGTTTACGGTCATGTGGTGTAGCTTTCAGGGAGGTGTTACCAAGGGCTGCTGTAATGACAAATGTTGAAATAACTAACATTCAGTTATGTGCATAATGTTGCAAGTAATAATCAGGGGATTATCATTTTATCTTTTCCCTTCAACTCTATGGATTATTGTAGAAAATTACAGACAGGCTGGAGAACCCACTTGAAAATCAAAGTTAAGACATGGTCCATTGGTTACTACTGTTCACATACTTTTAATGGATTTCCATGACTTTTAATGGTAAATATAAGCCTGAAGTAAAAAAAAAAAAATGGCAGTTTGCTATAGTGCTGTAGGGTTGAGGTGGCTTTTAATTAGGGCCCGCAATTCACTGTACCTCTTTTTATTTAGTGTCATCACCTATTTGACAATTTCAGGTTTGACAGCTGAACTGCAGAAAACATTTTCTCTCTCCCATGACTTGATGTTCTTTCATCATGCAGTGTCCTCCTCCACGGTTCCCCCTCCGGCTGTTGGTGTTGCCGAGAATTCAAAACTCAGAGGTCATTCACTTTTCTGGTTATTATCATTGTTCATGACTCTGTCAAAAGCATGTAGTTATTCGACTTAGTGTTGTCCTTTTGTCCTCTTCTCTTTCAGTGATCTGGTATAGATACCGTGACTGCAAAGGCTGTAGTAAATACTCTCATCTTAAAATTACATTATAATGACATATTTCTGCTTACACAGACTGTCCAGTACATGTGGTCGGTGGTAAACTTTTTTGTTTGTTTTTGTTTTGTTTTGACGTCCCCCAGTTCTCTTTGTGGCACTGTTGCGGAAACCCATCATACCTGAAACAGCAGCAATAAGCAGAACAGCATCTGTGACAGCCGTCATGTCATCTGCTTGTTAAACCTCGTGGATGTATCACAGGGAGTTGAGTTCCTCTAATACATTTGTTGTACTTGTCACTTCCCTGTTGTCGGTGTTGACTCACCCTCAGCTGACTTACCCCTAGCTCTGCCACGCCTCGGACTAACACACAGACTGTCCGTAAAGAGTGACAGACAACGACAAACATCAACAGATATTACATCTGTGCACCCCCCTTCCTGCTACATAAAGTGATTTAGTCTAGAAATACAATTTAAATTACTTAAATTCTTTAACATCACATACATTTGTTGTTTTAATCATCTTGTGGCGTCACGAAAAAATCCGCCCTCCCCTCCTCCCTCTACTCTGATGGTACGATCCACACTGTCATATGATTTACTGAAGCTAGCTCCTCTAAAACACGGATAGCAGTGGTTTCGTTCATCTGTTTGTCACAATGGAACAGACAAAAATGATGTGCGGAGGTACTGGCGAGGTCAATGATGCCACTGAAGAGGTTCAGAAGATCTGTGACAGTGTAAGTAGAAGAACGATCGCTGGGACTTTGGTCCTGAAAACTACTCACAGTTTACGTGGCCTGTGTTTCATTTCTGATACTGATGTCACTTATTCTTTTTTTTTTTTTTTCAGATGAAGCCCCACGCAGAGGCTAAAACCGGGAAGAACTACGAAGTTTTCACAGCCAAGAAATATAAAACACAGGTTGTGGCCGGGACCAACTTCTTCATCAAGGTGATTCAGATAGACAAGACAAATGTTTTGTTTTCACTGCCATCACTCTCAAGCCACAAACAGAAGAAGACAGAATTGGGACACTGTCATCACAACTTTCTGTGGAACAGATGACTAATGAATTTGGAATTGAGTCTATCAAGAAAAAATATAAAGTAAAAAAGATGTGTGTCATCACATCACAATATATAATTGGAAGCAGCACCAAATTATGTTTCAAATGTGATGGTGGAGATTCATGTCTATTTTGTTACATAACTTTAGGAACATTACAGTTGTTCATCTTTGCCTTAAAACAAAATACTTAAGCTACACATGTGTTATGATCAGATATCTAATGTTTATTACCATTACACTGCAGCAACTTTTCTATGTCAGCCAAGTGTATATGATTCCTGTCTATGTTCCTACCTTTTTTCTGTCTGGGGTGGTTAAAAAGCAAAACAGAGCTAGAAGTATGAGGTGGTCACACTTTCTTACTTTTTGCCCTCTTGCAGGTCCATGTGGGAGGAGATGACCATGTTCACCTCCGTGTTTGGAGACAGCTTCCATGTAATGGGGGAAAACTTGAGCTGACCAATCTGCAGGAAAACAAGGGCCACCACGACCCACTTGAGTACTTCTAAAGGGACCCCAAGTCAAGCATATCATCCCATCAGTGCCTGCAGGCTCCACTCTCATCTCATTCGTTACTATTACACTTTAATGGCCTTTTATATCATACAATGTTAACCAATACTGACATGCAATAACATACTGTAATGCAGATCACAATGATGGTAGTGTGTCAAAATAAATGTTTTTACAAGATATAATTAAAAAAACAAAATCATGATTGAATGAAACACATTTGTTGTGATTCCTTTCATTTCTGATTTGTCAAATAAGCTGTAGTGCAGGTTGGCTGTTCACACCACCACACATCATTGTCTTGTAGATTCATCCTACTTTAATGAAAGGTTGAACATATATATATATATGATGTTTATGAACATTACATATGCACTTGGAAGCTGCTGACATTAGTCCAAACTCCTAATTGATTCATTCATCTAGTTAGCTATCTAATCTGGGCTCTTCTCGTTCTATGTTGAATAAATTAAGGTTTTTTTTAAAATATAATATCTAATATATGTAGATTGTGGAACCATGTAATAAAACGGGTCATGTAACATAACTGTGGCTTATGAAAGAAAGTCTTTCAACCAGGCTTTCAGGGAGAAAAAGCACAACCCCCGTAACTCTCTACTGACAACCATATAATAGAGTGTTGAAAAGCACTGAATAAATAGACTGATTATACGTGACAAAGGGCAGCTAGGTGAATGTATGTGACAGGTCACAGACATGTACAATGTACCCCTGTTTGTTCAGTTCTATCAATGTGCATTATGTGTTCACCTTAATGTAAGTTTCAATTGATGAATTTGCTTCTTTACATTAAACATAGTAGGTAAACTTGTATCAATTATCGTGTGCTTACACACCTGTCATACACCTACAGTAAAAAATGATGAGAAAGTAAACTGAATCTTTAGGACAGATTTAGTTTTTGCAACGAGCTGTGAAGCATGCTAAGCCTATTGCTCAAAGTAAGCACACTTGAATCACACCCATCTAGCAGCAGGTTCAGGACTTGGGTAGGGTAAATCACAGAATGTGATTTTTTTTTTTTTTTTTTTTTTTTACAAAAATGTTTGTTATGTAATGTTATCATTATTTTGAATATATATATATATATATATATATATATATATATGATCCAAGTGTCACACACCTAACCTGGCTTACCCCTAACCCTAACCCTAACCCTTACAGAAGCACAAGAAAACAAAAGTAAGCATGTAAAAATCATATTATATTATTTAAACTTATAAGATTATACATGATACTTAAGTATGAAGGTTCAGTTTTGGCACTACCTTTATGACCCATAGTGTAACACCAAGTCAGATATCAGGTGTGCTGAACTGTCTCAGTGACTTATGCAATCATCTTCAACAAGTCAAATCCTGTATTCACCACAGTTGGAACTGGAAATGTTGGAGTTACTGACTCGTATCCCAGTCAGCCATGCAGGTTAGGTTTGGATTCAAAACAATCATGCATTAAATATAGTGCAACAGCTGAAAAGCACTTAATACACTAATCACAAGGATGGAAGTTTTACATCTGTAACTTATGAGGAAATACTGAAACTGATGCTCTACGGTATTAATGGTGAAACTCAGCGCTCCGACTGTGCACTAAACACATTTGTTAGACATTTATGGTCATGTTGTTGAATATAGAGTATAAAATAACTTTATAATGGGCTGCATGAGTGACAGTAGTGACTGTCAGTTAGGAGGAACCAGCTCTTCAGAGAAATGTGCGTGGCTCTTAAAAGAGCCTTTTGTAGTGTTAGGTGTCTGACAAGGAACAGTTCACTTCTTCTTGGGTGCTGCCTTCTTGACTTTAGGTTTAGCGACCTTCTTGGCAGGGGACTTCTTGGCAGCAGGAGCCTTCTTGACGACCTTCTTAGGGCTCTTGGTTGGCTTCTTGGGGCTCTTGGCTGCCTTCTTGGCAGCAGCTGCTGGTTTCTTGACCTTCTTGGGGGACTTCTTAGCAGCTGGCTTCTTGGCTGCTGCCGCCTTCTTAGGCTTCTTGGCTGCTGCGGGTTTCTTAGCGGCGGTCTTCTTGGGTTTAGGAGCGGCCTTCTTGGCTGCCGGCTTCTTGGGCTTAGTCTCAACCTTCTTATTCATCTTGAATGAGCCGGATGCACCGGTGCCCTTGGTCTGGACCAGAATCCCCTTGGTCACCAGGCTCTTGAGCGCGAGCTTGACGCGGGACTTGTTCTTCTCCACATCATAGCCTCCGGCAGCCAGAGCCTTCTTCAGAGCAGCAGCGGACACGCCACTACGCTCCTTGGATACGGACACAGCTTTGACGATGAGCTCGCTGACGCTGGGACCAGGCTTCTTGGGCTTGGAGGTCTTCTTCTTGGCCGCTTTCGCCGGGGCGGCGGCGGGAGCTGGAGCAGGCGCAACTTCTGCCATCGTTTCTTTTTCGCTTGACCACTACGCTTCACAAAGCTGAATGAGCGGACTGTTGGAAACTCAGAGCAGGAGGCGGTACTTAATCACACGATGAGAACCGCGGAGACTCAGTCAAACCGTGGCTCCTCTGTGCATGCTCAACACAGGGACACTTTGTGTTTTCTCACCGATGATAAAAGGCTCGAAAACCACGTTAAGGGTGTTACTACAGGCTGCTAGTCAACTGAGCTTATAGCGGAGATTATCCTCTTCATATTGAAGTCATGAGGAGCTCTTATATTCTCTAAATTTTGTTTGTGGAGCCTCTAAACCTCAGCTGATCACCTCGTCGGTCACCGCTGCTCAGTGACTTTCCCCACTTATCTCTCTTATAAAATGATATAAAATGCACCACAGTTGTTCCGAAACTAGATTTCTAGGTAGTCAACATGTTTATTCAGAGATCCCAATCAAAAACAAACTCCTGCTGAGGATCAGATGGTAATTAATTCAAGTTCTTCTCCCAGCAGCAAACACACTGCTGATGGCCGAGGCTTATGGTAGATTCAGCCAGATCCTTTCTCGGCGATGATGTTGGAGATTATTAACATTGTTTAATCTTACAAAGGAGTTCGTATTTAGGTCTTTAATGATTCCAAGTTGATTTTGAGAATAGCCCTCAGGGGAAAAATCGTTTCTGGAAAGTACCAACAGTGTGGTTGGTACTTAGAGAATCATCTCATTGCTGTGATAGGTTGGTGTTACATCAGGCCCACTGAGATTAATAATGGCTATGTGTCTGTCTGTGTGGCAATATGTGAAAAATAAACACCAGCAGAAACTGTGTGTGTGCCTAGATTTTTTGTAAATCACATAATGTGTTGTATGACTGTCTCAGTGAAAATATGATAGCGATGATGTGTTTATGGGGCGAGTGTTCCACCACAGTGTTTAACAGCACTTTCACTCCATCTGGGCCTCACACTGGTCACTCAGATTGTGTCTTATCTGTCCCAACTACAGTTGGTGAAAATGATATTTAAGTAAGCAAAGGCTTAATAGGGTCCCAATCTAAATGTCTATCTTCTTGTAGTCTACTCACATGATTTGAAGCGCACAGTCTGTCAAATGATAGCAGGCACAAGTCAAGGCATGACAGATTTTGTCTCAAGGGTTTCTTTGAAAACATTGACACCCAGTTTTCATCAAGAATATCATAAATCACAGTTCTGTGTATAGTGACAAGTTTTGAACCGTAGGACAAAATATATAAATGCAAAAGAGCATTGGTATGGTGCTTGGTCTGTGTTGTGTTGGTATCTATGCAGATGTGGTTCTGTCTAGTTGTTTGAAAAAAAAAACTTGTTTGTGTTTATGACATGACCATGGGAATGGGTCTCTGACACTGTACAACATTGATCTCTGATTACTTCAATACACAATGTACCATCATTCATGTGTAAAAATTGAATATCTGTATATTTAGTAACACAATACCTACAAAGACAAATTTTTATATAAATATACATTTCCTTATCAAAGGTTGTATTGGTATTGACAAATGGCTTAAGGACAGGCTCTTGGGGTTATAAATACAACTAAACCTTTGTGATATTTCTTCTGCACCCAATCACAAAATGGATTATCTTTGTTTATTCTGTGAGGTTTCAAATTCTGTTCAAACTACTATCAGTAAAGAAGATGTCTTGAATGCTTCACACCACCTGTTATTTGTGACACTGAGAATTACCAGATGAGTTAATGACATGGGATTTTGCTTCTTAAAGTTCAAGTGTGTGGCTCTTAAAAGAGCCTTTGTGTGGATGGTTTCCAGTAGAGAGTTTACTTGGCCTTGGCGGGCTTCTCTGTCTTCTTGGGCAGAAGAACAGCCTGGATGTTGGGCAGCACACCACCCTGGGCGATGGTGACTCCACCCAGAAGCTTGTTGAGCTCCTCGTCGTTGCGGACGGCCAGCTGCAGGTGACGGGGGATGATACGGGTCTTCTTGTTGTCGCGGGCAGCGTTGCCGGCCAACTCGAGGATCTCAGCAGTGAGGTACTCGAGCACAGCGGCCAGGTAGACGGGAGCACCAGCACCAACACGCTCAGCGTAGTTGCCTTTGCGCAGCAGCCTGTGCACACGACCGACTGGGAACTGGAGACCAGCACGAGAGGAGCGGGTCTTTGCCTTGGCTCTGGCCTTGCCACCTGTTTTGCCTCTTCCACTCATTTTTAGATGATCTTCTGTGTCTTGTTTCAGAAAAGTGAGTCCTCGGGCAGCTCATCGCTCCCTTATATGTGCGCAGAAGCGGGACAGTTCCCGTCTGACCAACCAGAGAGAGGATCCAGCAGCGGGCTCCCTGCTCTGAATTTGCCCGGCTTTTTCAAATGACTTTCGGCCAATGAGCAGCGGGGAATCCGCTGCCGGTTGCTCCTGTGGGCGGTGCTGAACTCCAGCAGGAGCCCCTCACCAATCACGACCCAGAGACGTGAGGCTGCGTCACTTTCTCACAGCCGGTTCCAGGCTTTAAGAGCCGAGCGTCGCCTGTGTTCTCCATATTTTTCTTCCGTTTAGAGAAAGAAAAGATACGATGGCAAGAACCAAGCAGACCGCTCGTAAATCCACCGGAGGCAAAGCCCCCAGAAAGCAGCTGGCCACCAAGGCTGCCCGTAAGAGCGCCCCGGCCACCGGCGGCGTCAAGAAGCCTCATCGTTACAGGCCCGGTACCGTGGCTCTCAGAGAGATCCGTCGTTACCAGAAATCCACCGAGCTGCTCATCCGCAAACTGCCCTTCCAGCGCCTGGTCAGAGAAATCGCTCAGGACTTCAAGACTGACCTGCGTTTCCAGAGCTCTGCTGTCATGGCTCTGCAGGAGGCCAGCGAGGCTTATCTGGTGGGTCTCTTCGAGGACACCAACCTGTGCGCCATCCACGCCAAGAGGGTCACCATCATGCCCAAAGACATCCAGCTGGCCCGCCGCATCCGCGGAGAGAGAGCTTAAACTCTGTTGCTCCAACAATAAAAACAACAACGGCTCTTTTAAGAGCCACTTCAGTTTAACTCAAGGGCCATGTCCTCTGGTATTGTAATTATGACTGTATGCTCTTATTCCAACAGAAGATATTCATATAATGACAACCTATCCAATCCCTTTGGTTATTTCTGGTGATTATAGCCTATTAGTGGTCTGAGTGGACAAGTAGGATACCCCAATACAAGAAGCTTGCTTATAACAGAATTACAGCACATACCTTTTCATCTTATAATACATTATGGGTGATATATGGATACATCATGAATCAGGATCATTGAACTTATATATCACTGGTGTTTCATTGAGTCGATGGTGTTTTTCTTTATGACCTGTGCCAAATTTGGCATAATTCTAATTCAATGTTTCATGTGCTGCAAAAGGTATATTTACGCTGTAAAAACAATTTCAAGACATATTCCAAAAGTGGACGATCATCCTGTAGTTCAGGGACTGATGAGCTGTACCTGAACCATGTACAGATATGGGGTCATGGGGCTTGAACATTACACACATGAATTAATTTTACAGTCTAGTTTTGTTCTCACTGCGTGAGATTCACTGCCTCACATAATGAATTGGTCATCATGGTCTTGTTACTAATATCTTAACAAGGATTGTGACTCTTGACACTACCCCAAAACCATCAAAAGGCGCTTTACTCCCAGTGCAAAATGTTGGCTGGTCAACATTCGTAGTGATTGACATCATCCCCTGGACTAGCTACACTGGACTTTATTACTCTGTCTCTGCGCCTAGTCTCCTTGGACTTGCTTCTCTAGACTCTGTTTCAGACCTTAAACTTCTGTACCCTCGATTCACTGCGTAAACTGACATGCATTACAGTCATTTTTTCATGTTTGTATCTCTTTGGGCTGGCAGTTTGTTTTGTTTTGTTTTGTTTTGTTTTGTTTTGCTTTGTTTTGTTTTGTTTTGTTTTGCTTTGCTTTGCTTTGCTTTGCTTTGCTTTGCTTTGCTTTGCTTTGCTTTGTTTTGCTTTGCTTTGCTTTGCTTTGTTTGTTTTGTTCTGTTTGTTTTGTTGTATATTGTCTGTGTTTTGCATGTGATTCAAACTTAAAAACCTTATGAAGTGTTCATAATGTTGGTTGGTCAGAGAATGAGAAAAAGAGATTTGGGTATTTTTACCCATCTATTTAAAACCATTTAAAATTTTTATTTACCCATTTCTCTCAGTACAATCTTTGTGATATATTATATAACTATCGTATAATATTCATATTTTAACTGTATTGAGATAAAAATAAATGTATAATGATTTCACTTTGCTCCTTGAGCTTATTGGTCATACTGACTAAAATATCGATTTGTAACAAAGAAACATGTTTTTTGTTTGTTTTTGACAGAAATTACCTCCAAAGTGGAGGTTAATTTACATTATTGGTAACCATGGAAACACAACCCCACCACCCCTCACCTTCTCAAATTTGACGTTCAACCAATCACAGGAGGGGGGGCGCACAGCGTCATTTGCATGGAAGCTGTATAAGATGGTAAGCAACTCCAACTGTTCGACATCTGTTGTCTTTACTCAGAGTAGCTGAAAATGCCTGAACCAGCGAAATCTGCGCCCAAGAAGGGCTCCAAGAAAGCCGTCACAAAGACCGCCAGCAAGGGTGGCAAGAAGAAGAGGAAGACCAGGAAGGAGAGCTACGCCATCTACGTCTATAAGGTGCTCAAGCAGGTCCACCCCGACACCGGGATCTCCTCTAAGGCCATGAGCATCATGAACTCGTTTGTCAACGACATCTTCGAGCGCATCGCTGCCGAGGCTTCTCGTCTTGCCCACTACAACAAACGCTCCACCATCACCTCCAGGGAGATCCAGACCGCTGTGCGTCTCCTGCTGCCCGGTGAGCTGGCCAAGCACGCCGTGTCTGAGGGCACCAAGGCTGTCACCAAGTACACCAGCTCCAAGTAAACAGCTCTGCTGTTTATCTCAACTCAACGGCTCTTTTAAGAGCCACACACTAAATCTAAGTGCAAACAGTCTCTTGATAAAGCCCAGTATTATACAAGCTATATAGTGATTACATTGAGTAATATCAGTATTTAGCTCGAAGTCAGGTGGTTGAATTCTGCCTCTTTACACCAGTGTTGTCTTGTTTACTTGCTTGCTCACTCACATATATGTAGCTCAGCTGCAAATCATTACAGGTCAATGATCACATTCTCTCCATGATTAGATCTTTAGTTGTGGGCCTGTAATGAGGCCTCCTACTGTTTCAAATCCTTGCAGAAGAATCTCTGCACCTGGTTGTGTCTGGGTCACAGACTCAAAGCAACAAAGAACAAGCCACACCAAATTTAGGAGTATTGTGATTTCAAAATAATACGTTTTATGCACTAAGTCTTGGAAGTGTAGAGACTTAAATGATAACTGAATGAAATAAAGGGCTGTCACAAAAGATGAGAATAACCGAGACTAGGTTTTATTGAGTATAGATGTGAGTACTGTTTGTGTTGAGGAAAATGCATTAACAATGTTGTGATTCAAATAAAGTTCTTTACTTATTTACTTTAGAGATTGCCTAGCTAATTTAGTGAGTGTGGCCTCTATCCTGAATGAATCCGTTGCACGTTTGCTAAACCTGGATTATGTCAAACCATGTCCAAATAAGTGCACGTACAGGTAAGTGCACTTACTTTGGTGCAGTAGCCCCCGGTTTGACCCATATGTAGGCTAGACCCCGGCTCAGCTGGTGGCGCTAAAGCACAAAATACTAAAATAGACACCCCCCCCCCCACCCCCGCGCACAAACAGAGTCTTCTATCACGTCCGCCGAGAGGGTTTGAAAAGCCGCGCGTCCTGTGGTTCTACCAATTGAGTAGTTATCTACCAAGGTGTCACAATGAGCGGAAGAGGAAAAGGAGGAAAGGGACTCGGTAAAGGAGGCGCTAAGCGTCACCGTAAAGTTCTCCGTGATAACATCCAGGGCATCACCAAGCCCGCGATCCGCCGTCTGGCTCGTCGTGGCGGTGTCAAGCGTATCTCTGGTCTCATCTACGAGGAGACTCGCGGTGTGTTGAAGGTTTTCCTGGAGAACGTCATCCGTGACGCCGTCACCTACACCGAGCACGCCAAGAGGAAGACTGTCACCGCCATGGACGTGGTCTATGCTCTCAAGAGACAGGGTCGTACTCTGTACGGTTTCGGCGGTTAAATCAAGTTTCAACCAACCAAACAACCCAACGGCTCTTTTAAGAGCCAAACACTGAGTCTGAAAGAGCTCAATCTCCAGAAATATCCTTCTGCAGAATAAGTTGAGTCTTTCCTTAAGCGAAAGACGAGAAACTGTAACAGTCTAGTTCTTCCACTCGGGGTCAGTGTTAGTTTCTCTGATCGTGTCATGCAGTATTAATTGTCCAATACCTACCCTCTGTGGTCTTGATATGGTAACAAACCGCAACAGATCTCAGGTGGTGGACCGAAGAAACCGCTCCCTACATTGATTGTACAATATCCTTGGCTGCAGTCTGCAGACAGTGGGACCCCGCCCTGTCCTGCAAGCTGCAACCAGGTATGCATTTTTTTTCCTTCTGCAGAGTAAGTTCCAATGTACATATGAAGTTTCTACCAAAGGAGTATTTGCAGGTAGAGAGAGCCTTCCTCACTTCACCTCAAAAATCTTGACCATAAATGACCCAACATCATGGGGTACTCTGAAAGTCACTGCATACCACAAGTATATCTTAACTGAGTACTTACTTGAGTACAATACAGAAAGTGTGTTAGCTCAAGGTGTGGCTGTGCTGGCCTGGGGTGTGCCACCTGGGCATGTTCAGTGGGCCTGCTGCAGGGAAGTGACAAGTTTAGACAACACTGGTGACATTATTTCATGGTGTAACAATGATCCCTGTGTTGTGTAAACACTGCTGAGAGTTCATTACTTTGAAATCTTGACCGCTTTCTTTTCTTTGCTTTACTTTTTTAATACATGACCAATGGGTCTAGTTATAGTTTGTGACTAAAACGTGTAATGTGCAATAAAAAGCATGGAAACAGCTGAATGTTATAAACAGGCTCATCAGAAAGCTGGGTGTATGTTGTCTAACTGTTTTGCCCAGTTTGCCACAAATCTAAAAAGTGTCACAATCTTCTAAACACCAGCTGATGAGACAAGCAGCAAGAGGTTCAACACAGGAGTCAGACACACAGAGAGGAGGATCTGATACTGGATGTTCTCCAATCTATTTAAACACTCAGTACACTGATGTAAGGAATATGAGTTTGTTTTTAGACATTTTTTAGACAAGGGCTAAAACCTTAGTTTATTGTACAGCTGTGTGCTGGGCATTGATTTCACTCACTTGGCCCTGCTGTCTCTCTCTCTCACACACACACACACACATTGTGGATTAGCCAAAAAGCAACAAATATATTTTAATTTGCATATAGGGTGATCACTTATAACACATGGAGGCGCCTTTTGATGCCTTCTTTCTCTGTACCTTTTTACAGACAGTGTGTGTTAGTCTAAGGTGTGGCTGTGCTGGTATGTGTCAGCTTGAGACGCATGGAGAGACGCCTTTCAACGCTGGGTAAACAGTGGGAAAGGTTCAGTGTTTGGCAAAGAATATTTACCACAAGCTATTTTTGCTGCAGGCTTTGTTAACTTTCTGTCCATTTTATCCTGGATTCACAGCAGACATTTTGAAGACTTTCTGAAACCACAGCATGGCCTGTAAACCAGAGCCTACCACAGACTGAAAAACAACTACATTAACACAAATCTGGTTCGTTCAATTGTCATTTATTTCATCTCCACAAAACAGTTCCATTTTGACGTAATCATATGATCTACATTACATTATGTTATTACATGTTAGCAGTGGATAAAAGGCCAGGAAAATGCTATAGTAAGAGTGAGAGCTTAGACTGTAGGCACTTATAGGATGATTTGCTTGGTTAGGGATCTGCTTAGGTAATATGGTGATGAAGTGTTTTTTCTAGCTTGTACTTAGTCAACATGAAATACTCTTTCCCCAGGAGAACTGAATGGTTATTAAATAGTGGGGTGCATCTATTCATCTCATTTATTTTAGCAGCTATTGATCAAGCTGGAATGTGTGTGGAGACTTTGCAGAGTGCTGCTGCAGTGGTATGTGAATGGATATATCTCAAAGGTCAGTGAAGATAGGTTTTAATGAGCTCAGAGTGGGACAGATATCTGAAGTGATAATGATGCTGCACTAAATAAACTTCCTCATAATGAATGATTTATGCCATCTGATGTGGTGGAGCCCCCCTGGGGAGTGATGAGTTAAGCTATATGTGACATTTTTCCATCTGGGGATGGTGGGTGGTAATTGGCCTGTCGTTTTCAATGGCCAACACAATGCTAGAGACTGGGAGGCTGCCAAGGGAGATGAAAGTGTGTAATGATGGTGAAAAAAGGAGGAAACTCACAGAGAGATTGTTCACTGAGGGGTTAATAACATTTTTTTTTTTATTATTGATTGGAAATAGGTCAAAGGAATGGAATCTAGACTGAGATTAGTCATGGAAAAGTAGGAGGCATGTGTGTCAAGAACAAAGTAATGTTAAAATTGTGGAAGACATGCTGCAATAAAACAATCCCTGGGTGAAAGCAGGGCCAAATTGCACCACAGAATGCAGCAAAAAGCTCTTCCATTTTTGAAGAGACATTTCTTCCCAAAAAAGGGTTGACAAACCACCTTTCATATTACTCTTTCTAATGAATGAGGATCTAATGAGGATTTATATAACATTCACCTATTTTAACAAGTTATTCTTGTATTTTAAACAACTTTACTAAATGAACATAAAAATGTAAAATTGTCTAACATGTTAGCTACATTAATGGAGGTTACCCATCTAATTATGTAATTTACACCTAACCTTACCATGTGTGTGTTTTCTTACCATTTATGTTATGAGGCTTCTGGTCCCCAAAAGGAAGTGGAGTCTGTGCACTGTGAAAGTAAGTGTTTTGCCATGACCATGAGACCATAAAACAAGTGCTCCCTCAATAATATAATACTTTATCTAGTGGGGTAATATAGTTATTATATGTATATGTATATGTTTAATACCTGACAATAGGTTTAAGCCCTTATTTAATAAAAAAAAAAAAAAAAAAAAAAAAAAAAAAGTCTGTAAATGCTATAACATTTCCAACCTGAGGATGGCGACAAACGCAGCGTTTACTGAGGGACTGTCCGGAAGACGCAGAAGAAGAAAGACCACCAACATCAACATGCCAACATTTTAAAGCAATGTTCAGACCTCTCTGTCATCTGAGTCGTGCACTCGTCTTCACCATGCTGGCTTACGTGCTGTCACGAAGTTTCTGCCAGGTCCTTCCGGAAGTGACCCGTCCTACCATTGCTTCAGTTTTACGGACTTTTACAACCTCCATTCCTAAATGCGGAGAAACATCCAACAATGGTAAAACGCAGAAGAACAGTATTTCCTGCTGTGCAACGGCAACCACTAAAGCCCTAAAACGATTGACTTCTGTCCATCTGTCTGTCTGTCTGTCTTAGTGATTTTTTTAGTTTTTTTTAATATATCCCTATTTTTGTCGTTTGAAAGTGCTCAGGCCTAAAACAGCAGCCCACTTGCTGTGGTTGTTTTTCTTACACTATGGAAACCTGCCTAAGTTTTCACAGTGGACTGTAATTGGTATTTTTGCTACAAATGGAAAAGCCTCAAATCACATAACAACTACATTATAAGTAAAATCAACAGGTTGCTCTTTCAAATCAGGAAATGGTTAGTTTCACTTATTGCATTCAATAGAAATGGGCTGCACACTGGAAATAATTACATTATATTGTTGCCTCAGCATCAGTGGTGACCTACTCGCAGCTGAAGGTCATGTTGTCCAACCGCAACATCCAGCTGTTTGATGTGAGAAATCCCGATGAATACCAAGCTGGACACATTCCTGATGCTGTAAACATCCCATGTAAGTGTTAGCACTTGTGCAAAGTGGGGAAGGGTGGTTTACTCTGAGTTAATACTTTCATTTTCTCCTATGTGTGTATGTGTCAATATGAGTGGGCAACCTGGAAGATTCCCTGAAGCTGTCACCGGAGGGCTTCCAGGAGAAATTTGAAGTGAAGGCTCCTGGGAAAGACGATGACAACATTGTGTTTCACTGCAGAAGTGGTAAGAGGAGCGCCACAGCACTGGCCATCGCCACTCAGCTGGGGTTTAGCAGGTAAATAACAGTAGATGCACCTGTACACACACAAACATACACCATGTCTACTGCTACTGCTACATGACCTTGTGAAGGTCGTGATTCATCACAGTTACTAATGAAATAATAAACAAATAAAAGTGAGTACGGTGTTCAACTTGTCTAAACAGAAAATCCAGTCCAACTACGTTAGATTTTAACCATGTTACATAATGTTGACTTTGATAACCCCATAGTGCACAGTAGTGTATCTACTGTGAATGGGAAATGTTACATGTTGCTATTTAATTATTAATCAGTTATGGTGCTGCAGGTAGAGTGCAATGTCCTCAAATGCTTCTTCAGTTTGCTGAACACTGGATGACCTTTGAGTAGAAGCAGTGACAAATGGCTAAGCTTTTCTCATTATGTTTCTTTCTCTCAGGGCAAGACACTATGCAGGAGGGTACAGTGAGTGGGCAGAGCTAGAAGGAAAATAAATCTGAGCTGAATTCTGCTTTTATTGTCCAATTTAAAGTTAAATCAAAACTACAGTGTGTGTGTATACAAAAAGTGATACACTAGGGCTGTTCTTGAGCAATGTTGTATAACCATCTCATCATACTGACTGTTAAGAGGATGTTAGGACTGAAGAGGATGCAGTTAAAATTCAAATTTACTGATACTTTATATGCTTTCATTGTTGTTGTTTAAGTACTTTATTGATTTTGTCAGTTTTTTAAACTAATTAATTCCAACTAAGGTTTTATATGGTATGCTATGCTGTGTATCATTTTGATTCCATTTAGAGAAATGTGATCTCTGTCAGACTGATTCATGTGAAAAGGCTTGATGTTGATTAAATTATATACAAAATTAATCCTATTTCTATGTCCTTGTAGACCTACATTACACACAATTTTCAGTTCAGTAATTCAATCACAGCAATATGCCCAAAATGTTTTACATGTTAAATGTTAAACAAATGTTATTATAATGTTAATAACTAGAAGTGAACTGTTTTGCACTAACAGGAAGTTACATTTTCTGTCTGATATCTAAAATTGGACTCAACACACTCTATGCTTGTTTAGTGTCATTGTCCAGATTTATAAGCAGTTTGATCTCTGGGCCAATAGATGGCAGCAAAATTCCAACCAATGATGAAAATGTTTATTTCCATTTTCCCACTGCCACTGTCCTTTATCACTATTATAGTGATGCCTTCTCAGGCCTGACCTTCACACTGGTATTAATCGAGACAGCTATAGATTAATGCATCTGTGAGCGGTCATCAAGACCTCGATTTGCGCAACGTCCCTCAGCTGGGAAGCAGGTCCTACGTCACCCTCCACCTCTCCATCTTACCCCGTCTCATCAGGGCTATTTGAAAGATATCAACATTACAGCAGGTGTGTGTATGTGGGAGGTTACACAAATCAATGTTCTGTTTATGAACTCTGTATGGAAGGAGTGGGAGGGTGGTGACGGCCTCCTGTGGGTTCTCAGTGAGATCGAACAAGGAGTTTGGATGGGCTCTCTTGCCAAACCACCTTTATTTGTTTATGTGTATCTATTTATGCATTGTACATTCAATTCCATGTTATAAATCACTAAGTCAATGAGACACATAAATGGGAGTACAGTGCAGGCAAAATCAGAATCCACTGGTCATGTTTTGAATGAATGAGGAGGCAGATTTGGCCTGTAATATTAGTCAAAATTCAGCATGTGTCGTGGATGTCACACACCAGTGATTTTTGTTGAGTTTCAAATGTATGGATTACGGGAGCCGCAGGCTTGTCTTCAGCTCTGCACAGCAAAAGATATATTTCCCAGCACGCTAGTGTGGAGAAGAAAGCCGGGTCAAATTTCCAGTGAGCACCAAGGGCATTTGGGCCGTTTTACATTAGTTAAAACACAAAACTGAGAACAGGTTCATTTTGAAAAATGAGCAGTAAAAGCTATTTGTCAGCTGCTGTTACATAGCATAGGTCATCGACTCCCCACAACTCTTTGCTTTTAAAAGACCCCCATTAAGGGCGGCTTTGTATCTAGATGTGCCTTTGCCATCTGTCATTAGTTAAATATATCTGGAAACATTAGCACATTTGGTCCTCATTTGGTCCTCATCAGACATTAACTTAGACCCCAACCCCTTAATTAAATTCCACAGAGTCAAAGTCTTGAATTTCTTTGGTAATAAAAGTGTCACAAGTTAAAAATGGCTCATAGGGAAAATATATAACACCTTCCTTCCCTGGTACATTGGTTTGGTCTCATTTGTTTATGTGCTGCAAGGGCTCCTGCAGGGCTTATTACTCTTATCTTAAAGTGCCATGTAGAAGATAGCAAAACAAAGCACACTGGCTGGGAATGTGAGATATAAGACACAAGCCCCTGGTACTTTTTTTATCAGCACTGAGGGTTTTTTAGCGTTTCTTGTGTGACTGGCAGGGGGTAGAAATGCACCCATAAGAAGACTAGTGGAGCCACAACAGTGTGTCACTCTATACACTTTTCCCAGCATGGACCCAGACTGACCTAATTTACGCTCTGTAGGTCTTACTGGTCCTGTTTTATTAGGCCAGCATTAGGCTATTTTTATGCAATGTCACTTCCAGCAAAGCACGACCCAGACTGGTTCAGGGTCATCCTGAGGAATACGGCCACAGGGCAGGATTTTTACACAGTTCGTGCTTTTATGTCAACTTGCACCATAAAAAAGATGTGTGAGTAATTGCATTCTGAAACTATAACAGATGTTTGTTTTTTTTTCTCCTTGTGACAACTGGTCACATTCATTTGCCACTGCATCACGTAACGCGTAAAGGAAGACACCGCCGGACGTCTCCACCACCACACGCGCGCCACCGGTGTGGCCAGAGTACGAAGCCCAGCACGCGTGATACGGACTGTCACAGATGAGCCACACACACGGAGTAGCTACGAGTGTGCGCGACGATTCATCTCGTGTGAGCTTCCCACATTCACATTCTCCGGTGCGCAATGGCACCGCGCGCTCCTCCTGCTCCTCCCGCTCGCCTCGCTGTGCTGGACACGATGACCGGACAACTTTTAACTCTGCACGGATGATGCTCTTCCTCGATGGCATCTGATGAATTCCTCACTGGTTAACAGTAACAGGTATGCCAGTTTACTTTTCTTTCTTTCTTTTTCTTTTTTTTCTTTAATTTTTTTTTTTTTTTTTTTTTTTTTTTTTGTTATTCTAGCGCGTGGGTGAGAAAAACAACGACACGTACAAACTGAAGTGGCATAAAACGCCCTTTTGAAATAAGGCTGCATATTAATAATGTTTTCATGTTTCGCCGTTTTGTGCCTTTGTTTCTTAACTGTTTCTTCCTTCATGTTCTTTATGGGAAGAAAAAAACACTTTGCAATGTTAACCATCAGCTTTACCAGATTATATTTGACCTCAATATTTCTGGAAGCGTGATTGTGGAGCAGGATAACGCGCTCCTACCATGGGTTTTAATTGAATTTGCGACCAAGGTTTGACTCCCCGGCAGCGATACATGTTAATTAACATAGAACAACTATCACTTGCTTTCGAATATCAATTTGACCGCACAACCTCCCATTAATTGATCCAGAAGTAATTATTAATAGTCTGATAATGTGACTAAGTTGTCTTTAAGTCTTTATGTAGTTGAGACACAGTAAAAACACCCTCCCCCAGCTGCTGTGCAATCTTCCTAATGGCTTCAGAGCACACACACACTGAGCCAGAAATGTATATGTAGGCTGTGCATTTGGGTGATGCTGATGCCCATTCCACACACACTTGATGTTCAGAGTACTTCACAGTGAGGAGGCAGGATCAGGTGGTGGTTAATATCAAGTCCCAGCATACAGAAGAGTGAAGAGGGAAAATCAGTTTCCATTTGCACTTGTTTTAGATAAACAAAGCTTTCACAGGGGCTCTGTGCAACCTTGTATCATGTAACCAGTGCTATCAGATTAAAAATTCATGTGTGCATGAAGGTTGTGTGTGCGTTCATGGATCTTGGTGTCTCCCAATGTTTATGATTTGCTTTCAATCTGACCTGTCACAATTTATGTTGTGATTGAGGTAGTGCCCCATCATGAGACTTCAACGTGATTTTCTCAGTGCCTCTTCAGATTTTGTCATGGACACTATTATGAAACTGGAGCCATTGAAGAACTCAGTGGAATAATAGACGTAGGAAATCTTTAAAAGCCTCCTGGGTTTGAGCCATGTCTAAATATGTCCCTAGTTTATCAGTGTCATTTTCCCTGTTTCTCTGACAGAGAAAGAGAAGGAAGCTGGAAAAGATGGATCAGTGTGTTTACCATCTAGACACAGGTGTGAGCATTACCACAGCACTGCTGTCTGGAGTCAGTCCAGATAGGGAGGTTTGGGAATAAATGAGAGAAGGATGGAGTGCAAGGAGCAGGGCCAGGGACCAGAGCCAACCAGATCTCTCAGGGAGGCAGCACGGAGTTATTACCCCTCCCCAATGAGCTAACCTTACTGACACTGCTCAAAGGCACACAGCCAGCCCCTCATTAAAGTTACCATCTCTGCTTTGTACTTTCTGTCTCTGTTAGTTGTGTTGAAAGCCATTTACAGGAAGGAAAGGGATACACTTAAAGGCTGACTGGAATTTCTGCTGCATCTTTGTGGAGTGGATCATCTCTGTATGTGTGCTATAGAGCCATATCTCAAGGAGGCATCAATAAGATCTTCCATTTTGCATTCAGCAGCAAAATTGAAACACTTTTGTGTATACCACACAGCAGTGATGTACAGCAGGAAATATCACTGCTGGGATGCATTTCAACCGTTTTATTTATCTGTTCATCTGACTACTGTTGCTAGGAGTCAGGAGATGTTTCCCAGTAGGCCTCTGACCTGAAACGATGCCACCACCGTCATCTAACAGCTTATATGATGCACTTTCATATGACCACTCATGTCTGCACATGAGAATTCATAGGAGAGTAAGTTATGTGATGAATGGGTAAAATTCAAACTATGCTCGTTTTCCTCAGCAGGTCTGCCAAACATATCACCTCCCATGTCACTGGGACGTCTCCATGGCGATGTTTAGCAGCGCAGAGCAGCTCTGGAACGAGTCAGACCGCTTCGGCATTGATGAGAGGAATGAGAGCTCAGAGACGTCAGGGCAGGACGAGGGGGAGCGTAACTACTATGCCATGCTGTATTCCCTGCTCATCCTGGCCATTGTGTTTGGAAACGTACTGGTGTGTTTGGCTGTGCTGAGGGAACGTTCCCTTCAGACCACAACCAACTACCTGGTGGTCAGCCTGGCTGTGGCCGACCTGCTCGTGGCTTCGCTGGTTATGCCCTGGGCTGTCTACTTGGAGGTAAGGAGGTCAGAGTGTCTGCATTTACAGTTTCATCACAGAGGATTGACCAAAAGTGGTTGCTGGCCTTTTTTTGTTTGTCTGACATACACCCGTATAACCATTATAATCTCAAGTACCCATTCACTGACACTGCTCTATGCTCCAAATGTGTTAATTTTAACAGAAGTGAATGTTATGTAACTGCATAAAAGTGAACCTTGTGTTTTTATTTAATTTTTTTTCCATGCTATTCACCTGACAGTGTTCAGACTTTTTGGTGAACTTTGAAATAATAATAATATTAATTTTATCTGCAAAGAACTTTTCAAAACAATTTAAAGACACATATAAACACACACATACACACTTATCCTCACATCACACTTAATGAAAGAAATTAAAGGATAAAATGCTCAAACAAAGGAAATGGACGCTGAAGCATAGTTCTTGATAGTAAAGAAAGTTATTTTCTAAAAGTAAGTTTTAAAATGGGATTTAAAGGCCACAACAGTCACCTGACCTGGTGCTCAGTGGTAGCCTATTCCATAGCAGAGGAGCCTGGCCTTCAAAGGCTGGGTCAGCCTTTGTTTTTACCTGGACTAACCATTTCAGTTGTTCTGGTGACTGCAGTAGTAATCCTTATGGTACCAGTAGTTGGAAGTCATTGCTGGAGAGGCCTGAAGGAAAGTAGGGTAAGAAAGTGGAGAGGAAATATTAGAGCTGTGGAGGATGTGGAAGAGATTGAAATACAGATCTTTGGCAGTGAATTAGGAGCTGGCAGTGGAAAAGGGGAAGAGAGGAGAGGAGAGCGAACGGAGGGTTGCAAGATAAAGTGGACATTTTCATCTAAAAGAGAAGCTGGAGTCAAAGAGATAAAGGATGAGGGTCATTTGGAGCTTATTATGTACTGACAACTATGTGGGTGATGGCAAGCCAGTAATAATGATTAAAGGTACTTTAGATTGTTCTTCACTATTCATATAGATTATATATAATTGCTGAAGGACATATTGAATATTAGCAAATTATGATTTCATCCTCTGGAGGTACTGGACGAACTTCAAATTATGAAGAGGCAATTACAAACCTGCAAATTTTAGTTTTATCAGAGTGAGGTGGCAAATTGAGCATTGCATTGAAAAATGGAGAATGTCATATCATGTAAATTATGATTTACGATCATGTGAACACAAAAAAAGACGTCAGAATTACAAGAGAAGATCTCCTTCACGTTACCTGCAAGCTTGCAATCTTTTCTTGCAGTAGCAGTTAAACCAGTTAGAGCTGATTCATGGATATAAATTCCTGCATTTGAAATGCAACCAAGTTGGCTAGTGTTACAAAGAACTGTCCAGTGCCTGTTCAATATCCTATATCCTCCAACAGTACAGCTGATGCAATGTTTTCTAAGTCCAGTGAAAACAGGTCTGAACTTCTTGAGGTTTGTCAATGCATACACCAAATTAAAACCATACAGAATATGCGTTAATTCTGCAGTTGACAGATTGTACGAATGGTCACATGTCTACATGTATTCCCCACAAAAGCAATCATAGGACTGTTGCTGGTTAGCCTACTTCACTGATGAAGTGTGAAACAGGAGCAGGAATCCCTCACAGATCAGGTCAGACCTTGGTACAAAAGACAGAGTTGTCTGACAAATGTTATATTTCCTCCTCACGTACTCATAACCGCCAGACTGAGCAATGGTGGGGATTTTTAGGAAATGTCCTTCAAGATGTAAAGAACTTGCACCATATCCGAGGGCATCCTTGACATGAATCTAAGTTCATGCCAGAATTGATTGAGGTAAGTCCTTCTACTTTTTGGTTGAATTAAGACTTTCTACATGTAAAGTAATGAATTAATTGAACTTATGATTCCCTAGAATAGATTAGTTATATTAACTCAGTCTTGTGGTAAAACAGTAGCCTACTATACTGAGTTATAATGATTTCTCCACACTGTTCATATTTCTGACACAGTTCCACTGTAAGTAATAGGAACAAAATTCACTATCCTTCTCATTTGCTAAAATGCATTAATTAAAGTTCATCACAAGCGAGGTGTCAGCAGGCAGAGCTAGACAAATCCAGGAGTAGCTGTCTTCTACTTTTACTCTTAATCCAAATTCTGTCTTTATGTTTTCACTCACAACATTTTGTTGCTGAGCCACTTAGGCTAATGAGAAAGGAGGACATCTTAGAGCAAAAGGGGTTGTAACGCTTAAAGAAACCAGCTTAATCTTCTCTGTCCAAACATTATATGAGCTTAAGCTAAGCTTCAGAAAACATATTGCCCAGATGGACTGTATGTTGTCTGCCATCACTTACACAATTTAGTAAAAGTTACAGTGGAGAGAGGGAATGACGGCAGCATCCAGGCAAATCTTTCATATTACATATGTGCAAGGAATATTTGAAAACGTGTTGCTAACAAACAAATGTTGATCAATCTTTTTTTTTCTAATAGCAGCTACCAAGGAACATGCTTGTCTGTGGGACTGCTGCAGAATTTGGCCCAGTATGAATGCATTGTCTTCAAGTGAGCAACCAGTAATGATGTGAAGACTTCCCTACAACACCACAGACTACCTCAAGACAAATACAAGCTGGTACAGAGAAGGAAACCTGTGAAGACGTCCACAAGCATGTGATGAGACTGTCAATGTGGATAACAATCCACACAACCTACAGAGGAAGAATTTGAACCTAATCTTTATCTTTTACAAGCCTACATCTTTGCATAGCTTGAATAGCAAGTACACTGCTGCTGTAAGAAGAATATCTTGATGAAGAGAAATCTACCAAGCACCTTCATAAAATAGGTCAAATAACCCCATCGTGAATAATCAAATTCTTATTAGCCTACCAAGGCCAAAAAAGAGTTAAACTCTAGGGTTACATTCACATTTTTATGGTTCTGTTTAACAATGCTGCTTTCTTTGTTTTGTTTCAGGCAGTGGAGAAAACTTCCTGTTGATCATTAATAATATATTTTCATGGATCCGTATCCCATAAATCCCATGAGTGTCAGAGTATTGTTCATATTTCTCTTAAACATGTCACATTCTTCAGTCAATGGTCTGGTTATCATCGTGATAGCACCTGATAAATGTCAAACCTTATTGTATAATACAGCTGTTCTGTATGTGTTATCAGCATATTATGGTCTGTGTTAAAAGTCACTTGGCAGGTGTTAATACCCTTGATAATTTAAGTAATGTGATATGTATTGTATATGTACACTGTGTGCTTTGTCAAAATGTAAATAAAGAAATTATTACACGTACAGACTCATCATGCTTTTCAAGAATAACCGTCAAAACACATTGTCACCAACTGGCAGAAACTGTGCTCAGAGCTTTCTTTAATATTAAAGGTCCAAACAAACAAAGCTGCAAATGCTGAATGAAGACTAACATCAATCATCCAACTGATGTTTTGTTGACTTCATTTTATATTTTAGACAAAATAATAAACATAAATGAATTTACTCTTTCCATTACTATTTGTTTATCATATAAAACACCCTTGGGATTATGTGTTCTGTCAAGAAATGCTGTCTGATCTCCACAATTTCCCATTGAATCTGGGATGCTGACATTGATATGATTTCACTGTTAATGGCTTAATGTAAATAGTTATCATAAATGTGTCCTGCCATAATGTTTAAGTTTGAGGAAACGGCAAATATTAGGCTCCAAAGGTCAGATTTGACTGTTGCTCCAAATGACCAGATATTTCTCATGATTTCAAGTTTTTGGACAGTAAATCTGGATTGTTTTTGATAAATATGAGATCTTTTCTTACGAGAGTCACTTTTATTTCCACTCCTGAATTAGTTGTTAATCTTTAGCTCACAGGTTTAAATATATAATATGTATATAATGGCTTTTCCAGACAGTTGTTAATTTCCTCTACCTCCCCTGTTATGTCACTTGCTGTTCCATACCTCCATTAACTGCATCTGCGTATATGAGACCCTTCAGGCATCCACATTTCCAGTAATAGTAATGATGAAGTAATGCACTGCCTCACTGAGAATGCTTTATTTGTATAAGTACATGGACGTAGGCGCGTGTGTGCCAATTAGCATTCTTGAAGCTTGGGGAGACCAAGTGTGTTGCTCAAGGGCAGATGTTTGCCTGCATGAAGTCTAAAAATTATCTGGGCGATGTCCAGTTATGCTTCACATGCAGCCACCCTGCTGCCCAGAGTTTGATTACTGTCAGCAGAAAAACTCTCACAGTATGCAGAGGATTCAACGGCAGGTCAGCCAGAGAAACAGAAACACATTCAGTAACTAGTAAGCTGACAAATTAAAGATGATTATATCCTATAAAAGGTAAATAAAGGTGTCTTGGACCCTCAACAGGGTTCAGTCATGAGTTTAACTTCCATGCACGCAGTCATGCCGTGAGAGCATGTGCTGTATTTTTCATTTCAGACTGGAACTTTTCATTAGAGATTCAAGGGTGAGATTTGTAATAAGAAACGGGTTATTAAAAGATAGTATGACACTAAAGAACAATATTAATTAATTTAACAAGAATTTAGAGGTCAGTGATATGTTGGATAAGGCTGGAAAAAAAAAAACATAATAGCTCAGAGTCATAGGCAAAGACTTTGAACTCCCAAGACTGGCACGGTGAGCGCCATCACCCTGTGACCCTTTAATCTGAAAGACAGGAAATTAACTTGTTGTGACCAGAGGGTTGCTGGTTTGCTTCTGCAGGCATGTCTTGGCAGGAAAAGTGACTGAGTATCGCTCTCTCTGCCCTCAGCAGGCACTAATCATGTGCCCTTGAGCAAGACACCTTATCACTCCATGGTGCATGTTGATCTATGACTTTTACTTGAAGGAAGTGGTTGTATTGGCAGCAGTGAGTGAGCTTTCACTTTCCACAATCCATCCTAAATGATGTTGCTCAGCCTCAGTAAAATGTAAGACCTAACTACAGAAACAGCTCCATTTGTAGCGTGGAAGATGCTTGGCTTTCAACACAAGATTTCATCACTTCTGTTTCATTTTATACAGAGTACAATGAAATGTGACAGAAAACATGAAAGTGGATGATAAAAAATGTACTCTTACAGACAAGTCAGCCCTTCAACTTTTAAATGTCTTAACCTTTACAAGTCTCTGTGAAATAAGAACTCAGCTTTCTACCTTGTTTTATGTTTTTACCACTATTTTCTTTCTTTAAAAAATGATCTATACTTACTATAGATAGACTTACTATAGATCACTTAGTACACAGAATAGTGAGATGTTCTCATTATCAAGAAACTGTGTTGCTGACATTAAAAACACAGCTGTTAGATCAAATAATAATAAACTAGGTTTGTTAATCTGAAAAAAAAATTGAGAGGTTGAGGTTTGATTAAAGTTAGGAGTTTGGGTTGACATTTTGTGAGTGTGAAGCTGAAGTTAAGAAAAGAGTAAATGTTTCCACATCAGTATGTAAAAACTGACAAATGTGCTTGTGTATTTTTTTGTCTCTGGGTATGTGGGACATCTCTGCGACATCTTTATGCAATAGAGCATCTGCTATTTACATCTTTGTACGTGCATGTGTGCTTGTGCGTATTCCCATGTGTGCCTGCTGCCTCTCTGTGCAGGTAGGCGTATATTTGCCATCCCAGATTCAAGAGACTCGGTAGTCAATGGAGCTTGGATCCCATTTGTCTTTGTCAGACAGTTATTACCAGGCATTATGTAGGCTAAGTGAAAGCCTGACGGTCTGAGCAGGCCTCTACTGGAGGGGATGGAGGTGAAGATGTGGGAGTTTGGGGTGTTGTTGGTTTAGCTGGGGGTTAATGTCCTTTCTGAGAAATGGAAATTCCCTTGAGGACAATTAGACAGTGCGTTTGACATGGTCTCTCAGTTCTACTTTCGCATTACATGTCTACAACATTATGTATGTCATCCATCATGGTGTCATCATTACAGTTTACACTTGACCACTTCAGAGTACCTTGCAGCTTGTGTTATATGGAGACAGATATTGTATGCTGACACAAATATATTCCTTAATTCATGCATAATTAATATCCCAATTAGAATAAATGCTAATGTTCAATATATAAGACTGTAAATGCAAGCACATTTGGGAGCATATTAGCCTCTCTTTTTTTTGCCACATCACGTCAGCCAATTTCTTCCCACCTCTTTGCTTTTCTATCACATGTGGGAGTGTGTGCATTCATGTGTGCACTCAATAGGTGCTTCACACTTCACGGTGAAGAAGGGAAAAGGAAACGGGTGCCTTGTTAATCTGCCTGTCTGTCCTGTGCAGGTGGTTGGCGGTGCCTGGCTTTTCAGCCGGCTCTACTGTAACATCTTTGTCACGCTGGATGTGATGATGTGCACCGCCAGTATCCTCAATCTGTGTGCTATCAGCATTGACAGGTGAGTGTGTGTGTGTGTGTGTGTGTGTGTGTGTGTGTGTGTGTTCCAACCGTTATTGTATAACTACAGATGCTGTCATGACATCTACCCATGTGAGCTTCCCATGTTTCCAAGTGTTCTTCTTTTCTTTACCTCAGCTCATAGATATTTCAAAGTTTCATGGGGAATCACAATATCCTCCTCTCATGTTCATATCCTCTCGATAAATGTGTGTGTGTCATGCACACTGTACTGCAGAGGTTTGTTCTTTTATGAAATGTGCATTTACTACTAATGTGCAGTGCATCATGTTTGCACTAACGCGGGAGACTCTGCCTCAGTTCAGACCTTTACTGTACATGTGCATCCAGTATTTACATTATTTATCTGCTGGGTTTCTTTCTTGTGTCGCAGTAAATATTTAATAGCTCTCTAGGGTCTTTGAACTTACAACCCTGCAGGCATCATGAGTTCAACTCCACAGAATGAATAAAGTATATTAAAACTGGAGGTGGCAGTATGAATACCAAACTCTCACTTTTTCTCATTTCTTTAAATCTGACAAGACAGTAAACTCAACAATGTCTTTTTTGACCTAGCAGCATGATTTTTGTGAGACACAGGCACTTCATGAACACTATATTTAATTGCATTCTGTTACATACCTGCTGGCACGTATGTTTGTCCCACAGTGTTTTTCTCTACAATACATAATTTGCCTCTCTGGAGCCCATGTGATTCTCTGTGATTGATTATTAGGTGAGCCGAGTAACAACACTGCTACAGTGTCATACGCCTTGTAGGTGCTAAATTGATGCGAAGCACCATGGGCATTCTGTGTCATTGATAGTGTAGCCTACAGTACACCCGCATTACCTTTGTGACAGCATTGTTTATTTATAAATTCATAGCCCACATTACTGTGATGGCAGGGAAGATATGTCACCTATTTAAAGGAGGCATCAAAGGAAAGACACCATAAATACACCAGAAAAGAAGTTGAAACATCAAACTTCAAGGCCAAACGTCTTTCTTAAAGTACTCACAGCGTCAGACATTTTTTGAGACACGATTGGGAGCCGTGTTTTCAATCTTAGATAAAACTGTATTTTAAAGCAGCACTTGATCAATAAACCATGTGCAGAACACAAATTTTTACCACTCCAAAATTGCATTTCAGTTTTTATTTAACCAGACAGCAATATGGCAGGAGGGTAAAGGCGAAGTAAATCAGCAAGGGAAGAGTATTTTTAGTGAGTGTCTGTGTCTGTTTGGCTCCGGGTATCGCCCTGCATTTCGCCCATGAGAACAACCAGAGTAATTAGTCTGATGAGGATAAACAGTGGTGGCAGTTATCTGGCTCTAAACAACATAACATCACATCCTTTTTGGGTCGGGGTCCAGCATAATTGCTGTTTCTGATGGTGAACCTAGTTTTCTCTGGCTCATTATACACCCTTGCTATGTGTAGTGTGTGCCGATTAACTCTTAAATCAAAGCTCCTCTCTTTGGGTAAATTGCTGAATAGAAATTGTTTCTGAATAGAAATGCCTGGTTTGCTGCTATGTTGTTTGTCTTTATATTATACGCCTCCTTTCAGCCCATTTCCCAATTCATGACCAGTTCCTTTCAGGCCTCAAATTATTCTCTTTTACTGTCCTTTATCAGCAGTTTTCTAATCATTTAAATGTCACCACCTATCCCTTGTGCACACACGTTTTCAAAGCTGGACAGACTCTAATCTTTGCATGTGTCTGCAGGTACACAGCCGTGGTGATGCCCGTCTTGTACAACACCACCCACCGCTCTAGGAAGAGAGTTTTTGCGATGATTGCCACTGTGTGGGTCTTGGCCTTCGCTGTGTCCTGTCCCCTGCTATTTGGCTTCAACACCACAGGTCAGCTCAACAGCATTTGGACTTCATCTTCCTGTCCAGATTTATTGTAGTGAAGTCAGGCAAGGTGCAGAGTGGAATTCAAGGCACGAAGACGCCGCATTATTCTGAAATCCAGGGTCAAAATCCACTCTACCTGTCATTTAGGGTCAGCAGTGGGACACGAAATACAACCTAAAATGGGATTTAAAGGTGCACTCCACTGATTTAGTATGTCAGAGTCAATTTACTTGAAAAGGGAAGCACTGCTCAGCCTGTGAAAATGTCGTATAATATATTCTGTGGATTTCTCCTGAGGTTTTGTGTATGTATGAGAAAATAAACACTGAAGATTATATTGAGGTTATCACAGCTCCTGTCTGAGACTTCACATTTTAAACAGCCTGTGTTGCTGACTGGGTATGTTGAGTTTTAGAGATGTGGGCTCTTAAGCAGGCAGACTGCTGCATTTAACATTTATGCAATATCATTTGGGCATTATTAAAAGCAACCAAGCAGGAGGAGCCTGTGAGTTGTAATTAGAGTCAAAAATATTGGGAATTTGTGTGCCTAGTTAATACTATTTCTGGTATTTGTCAACAACCCAATGACAACAGGGTTGCAAAACCACAGTCTGTTACAGTTACATCTCAGTAAGATCAATATTAACCCTAATACAACCTATTTTAAAAAATGACACTATTGAACTCTATAGAAAGTATAAAATTCAGTGACCTTAGAGTTTGACCCAAAGTAGAAACTATCCAATAGGATGTCCTCTAAAAATTCAACAATGTTTGTCTATTGACCCAAACTTTATTTAAGTAAAATACCAAATCATTTAAATCCCCATAAAAGGAGAAAATACACCATCAGATGCTCTTAGACTCTTACAATGTATTATTTATATATTCATTTAAATACATCACAGTTTTTGGGTGTGCTTACTTTCCATAAATTTGCTTTTAAGGTAGGATACGTCTTCGTTTGTGATTTTATTGACAAAGAAATGGAAATTTAGAAATACTGTGTGTAAATCTCGAAGGAGCAGTGATGACTGCTGTGTCACAAGAAAGGGAGACATCTCTCAATCTATAGAAAAATGTCTTTCTCTTTCTCATTTTTAAATATTGCATGCATTGAATTCTGAATAAATGAGGTTGCTGTAGGTGGTGTCATCTTCTGAGGGGTGTTTTAGGGATTATTCATGCTATGCATAACTGAAATTTCGCTGCACTGGCAGGTCTTCTGTATTTGGCATTTGTGACGTGGGAACAAGAATAATCCCCAACTAAACAAAAAAAATAAATAAATAAGTAAAGGAGAAAACTGGACAGAGAAATGCGGGAGATAATACCAGTAGCTATTTTAATTTTGGTAGCCAGCAGCACCGATGCATGACTGCTTGCACACAATTAAGAGCATTAGTCAGACACAATGTAAAGCTATTTACAGAGATACCAGCGTTTGGTTAAGTCCTCTTACAACCACTGCAAAACAGTGGCTGGTGATTTTGGGAATCCCACTCTATTGTCAGTAGGCAACCATACATCAACATCAGGAGGAATCAATGGTCCAGATTTTTTTTATCCTTTCAAAATAATGGCTTGAAAGAAAGCAGCTTGAAAATGCAAAAGCTTGGATGAGCTCCAAAGAAAATGGCTAAAACTGAGAGTGGAGAGTGACTATGACACATG
This sequence comes from Caranx ignobilis, assembly GCA_021432705.1. Taxonomy (NCBI): domain Eukaryota; kingdom Metazoa; phylum Chordata; class Actinopteri; order Carangiformes; family Carangidae; genus Caranx; species Caranx ignobilis. The sequence goes on from MU269986.1 coordinate 10,143,151, forward strand.
TGTCTCTCTTTGTTCTCATCTCTGTGTGTATTGAAGTATGTGATATTGATCCATGGGAGCCAGTGGGAGCCAAATCACTGTGGTTTCTTCATGCCACTCACATGTCATACAGCTGCAGTCAGAGCCTGTGTCACATCAGTTCACAGCACTATTAGCTCACCTGATAGATATGTAATTCTGATTGAAAAAATGGTCCATACGCTGGTATTATTATGTCAAATAGTCTCTTATCCTGAATATATGGCGCAATTATTGTCAAATCAATCACACCTCCACCTCACGGTAATGGCTGCTGGTGTATCGGTGCAGCCCTGTATAGATCAGTAAGTACGCAGAGTGTGAAAAACGATAAAGCATCAATGTCTTTTTCAAGATGTAGAGCACGCACAGGGTCAGATGTTGGTTGGAAATGACACCATTGCTGTGTTTTGCATAATGGTATTTATGTTTTTTATCGCAGATGACCCCATGGTGTGCTCCATCTCCAACCCCGACTTTGTGATTTACTCCTCAGTGGTGTCCTTTTACCTGCCTTTTATTGTCACTCTGCTGGTCTACATCCGCATCTACATCTTCCTCAGGATGAGGCGGAAGAGGATCACCTTCAGCCAGGCCAGTGGAAAGATCCAACCAGGCTCAACCCCGCCATCTGTGGTGAGATGATTACCTTAATTTGGTAGTCTCATAATTTAATTTAAGGTGTGATGGTTATTATTAATGACCTATTAACATTTATAACCATTGACTTCAAGGTTAATCATCATTATGGGAAACATTTTCCAAATACACTACAAATGGAGGAGTGAAATCATTTTATGAAGCCAAAAAAAAAAAAAAAACAGCAACAAATGCAATAAAAAACAAAGAGAGAGAAAAATGAAAAAGACATCAGTCGTTCTGCTCACAGTTCAAGTATGGCATCCCTGTCAGTGTCTGACAGTATCCTGGGAAAAATAGTTGTATCTCAGCAAGCGCTTTGGTCAGTTCACCAAGTGGCTCTGTTGGCTCTGCAGCATTTTGAAATATGTTCATTCATTTTGAGAGATAATCTTTCTTTGAGAGAAGATCTTATTGCACACTCACTGACAATAAGAATCTTTTTTTTTTCTTTTTTTTTTTTTTGTTAGGATCTGTATGTTGGTACTTTTCCAAAAATAAATCTGTCACAATGCTAGACAGTGGCCCATGAATTATTACAGGAGATAGTGGTGCACAAAGTGAGAAAAATACACTCATCCTATAGTAGTTTTAGTTTATAACCTGCCTCTGTGTAAAGGCAAGGTTATCACATACCAAAACCTCCCCTAATGCGTCATAACTGGTTCTACCATTGAAGAAAATTAACAAATCATTACACTGATAGACGAGAACACTGCTGTCAGAAACACTGGGTAAAAGTACCACAGTAAAAGCTGTTTCCTCATACGCTTGCATTTCAGTAAGTCACTTGGCAGGCATAGGGTTCAGAGGAGATGTCAGAGGAATCTCAAAAATATTAACAGGGCAGAAAAGCTGTGTGCATTTGAGTGAGGTCTCTCCTTAATTATGGGCTGAGCAATAGGCCTTTTAGACGAACATGGGTCAAAGATAAAATGGAAATTACAACTTGGTTTATAAGAAGCTGACACAGCTGTCAGTGTGAAACTGAAGATGCTCTTAATTAAAGTGGCTTGTCCAGTTAAAAATAACACATTTCATCAGTGTGTCCTCTGTCTTTGAGCTAATTTATCAGGTTTTTGGAAAGAAACAAAAGAGGAAGAAAGAAGTGTGATGTATATGATAATGCTAAGAGTCTGATAAGATGCCTATAATGGAAGTGCTGATGTTCAGCTTGGATAATGTCTGCAATGTTCTCCAACTAAATTTAGCTTGTTAACATGGTAATGTTAATGTTTCTGATTAGCACGGGAGCTGACTAGTAGCAGAGATATTGTAGCATAGCTAAAAAAAAAAAAAAAAAACGAGGCAGAGAAAATAGATAACATTTCTATTTATATATGAGTTCAAAGCCAAGCTAGCAGCTCTGACAGTGTACTGTATGGAGGCACCGCAGCTAAATGCCAACGTCCACATGCAAACATGCTCACAGTGACAATGGTATCAAACTGATGGTTAGCATGGATCATGAAAGAGAGAGCGATTCAACTGTGCGGTTCAGAGAGCCACTTTATCAACACTTTTATTTTCATATATTGCAGAAGTAGCCTAAAATTACCTTCGAAAGAAAATAAATGAGCCTTCATTATATAATCAAGCCAAGTGGTTGATTTGATTTCCCATCCAACTCAATCTGCAGCAAAAGTAAGCACATAGTTTTTAAACTTCAACCGTCTTTTATTTATCATTTATGTGACATTCTTACATGCCAGACACATTGCCACCTCTGACCCTCGAGCTCTCTCCATCATTACTAACAGCATGGTCTCTGTGCTGCAGAGCTGCCCTCCAGGAGAGAGATAGAGACGAATGTTTCTTAATGTGAAACAGAGTCGGTGAGATAAAATGTGAGAGAACTTTTTTATCGCAATAATAAACAGGAAATCTATTTCTTCTTCTGAGAGCAGGACTGATAACGTCCTCTATAATAGGGTTTCAGTGCCCATCCCTACACACTATACAAATTATACTTGGAAGGTCAGAGCTTTTGACAGCAGACGCTGCTGTTACTCCCTGGGACTGGTGAAACTTTACCATTAAGGCTGCTGCATTATTAGGCCTGTCAGTGAAAACATACTCTATCTAAAATGGTGGCAAGCTGCAGGCTACAAACAAGACAAATTATTTATATAAATGAAACAGTGACCTCCCGTCTGCGAGGAGACACTAGCTGCTCTAGTTGTGATGTTATACAGGAATCCATAATCACAAACTTATAATCATATTATATCACTTTGTTCTATTGTTTATCTCTCTAAAAAAACGTGCTTTGTGTGTCGACAATTTTGTTGTACTTCCTGTCATTGTCTTTTCTGCCTCTGTGATTGTTCCTGACGTTCTTCAGTTGTGTTCAATTACTCTTCCTGCCTCGTGTATTTAAATCTTTCTTTCCTCTCTGTCTTTGTCAGTTTGTCTTGCCTCTGCCGTTTCCCTGATGTTTCTTCATGCTCCAGTTCTGGTCCTTAGTTTCCCTCTAGTTTGAATCACCTAAGTTTGCATTTTTTGAGAGTTGTTTGTTGTGTTCCTGCCTGATCATCAGTTTTTCAACTTTGAAGTAGCCCAAGTCTTTTGTATATTTTACTGAATAAATCTTCGGACTCCACCAGACAGCCTTTGTGCCTGCATTTGGGTCCAGACATTTTTACCTTCACAACAGCACTATGTACTTCTTTATACTGAATATGAAGTAGGCAATAGGAGCACTTCTGCACAGCATGTAAACACAGCATACAGGCTTTGGGCTAAAGCACGGCTGGTGAATGGCTAAAAACATGCAAAAATATGTATTTTCCAACAGAAAATTATGTACAAAATCAACCGACGACAGTTGAAGAAAACCATTTTTGATGCCTTCTCAATAGATATAATTAGACCATTAAGTGTTTATTTTGGGAACCAAGCCCTGAGGCAATGTTTTAGTCATGAAAAGTGATGTCAAACCATTTTTCTTTTATTTATTTATTTATTTATTTATTTATTTATTTATTTATTTATTTATTTATTTATTTGTATCAGTGATTTTGAGGTAGGGGTCACATGGCTCTTTAAATGGTGGATATCTCATTTCAGTGCAAATCTTTTTTTTTCTTTTCTAAATCAGCTGTCAGTTCTTTGATCACATCCATCACTCTAATGTTTGTCCCCGCTGATTCTGTCATACAAATGATGGCTTTATCTTGATAACCACGGGCAAGGAGACATCCAGTCATGTTCTGTGCATCTGTTCCTACCCTATTTTTAAAATGTGGTGTATAAAAAGACTCAATTAGATAATTCAATCATGTAACTTGATCAGCTTTGGCACACCCAGGAGTTTCCTGTTGGATTCATTCCAAATTCGTAGTCATTCACTTTAACAGCAGGTTGCAGATAATTAGTTGTAGTTGAACCTCAGTTTGGGATGTCATCCATGAATGGAGACACTTGGTGTCCCGTGGGAGTTCTGGCTAAAAGAGTTATAATAGAAGAGTGTTTTGAAATAACATAATAGGACTCTGACTCAGTCAACTGGAGGAACATTTGATATGAGGAAAGGAGCACTTCTGTGCATTTCAAAGGTGACTATCTTTATTTTTGTGTTGTGTTGTGTTTTAATTGAGCTGCAGTGTTTGGCTCAGGAGTAAGAGTGACTGGAAATACAACAGATATCCTTATCCCCTTGATTTATTTTATTCTGTTGGTGTCGGGGCCACTCAGTGAGATCTGTTTGAGTCTTAACAATAAACACCCACTGAGATGAATGGAGATAGTGAATGGTACAATGATTAGCTAGACTGATCAGTGTGAGGATGATGGGCTCTCCTGAAAATGTTTTCTTATCCATCTTGATATCTGATCCCCCAGGAGACCTGTCTACAAGAGGAGACTCCCAAGGCGAAACAAGACCTGTCCCCTATAAGGATCAATGTGGTATGTACTATTTTTAAATGACAGTCAAACAGAACCATTAGATTCTTCAATTGTTTTTTTTATTATTATTGTTCAATGCACTGCAGCCTAATTCCTGACTAAGTCTCATACTGAGTGTGTTGGCGTATTGTGAAATTGTGGGAGGCAAAGCAGGTCTGTTTTTAGCTTTTCATGTGGGTCTGTCTGTGTGTACGATCCTGCACACTTGAGTTCCTCGCTGCACTGTGTGGTCGCAGCCCGGGGGTCTGGGATCTAGGGTCTGGGAACCAAAAATTGTGATTCTGAGTCGTGGCTCGTTGCCTTGTGTCACCTGGCGACTCGTCAGCTGAGCAAAGCCTGATGCACTGCAGCACCTGCATAATCCACAGACTGTTCAAAGGCAGAGAGAATAACAATCTAATTTCCCCCTGAGGAAAATGTGTGATGAGATGAGCGTGTAAGTGCAGATTATGAGAATTAAAATTCATGTTTGTGGCCGTACTGGAAATACACATCCTTGGAATTAGTTAATGACTGCTCTCACTAGTCGAAAGGGAGAAGGTGCATTGGAGCTGTATTCGCAAAAATTTGTTTTAAAAAGTTTGGAAAGTATCCACAGATATTAAAAATACATGAGTGCTGACTACTGGTGTCATTTAAAGACATAGTTGGAGGCAGTTTCAAGCTGAGCTGCACTTTTGAGATCAACTGGCTATATCTTCTCAGTTATTATCTACCAGTCTATGAACACCACTCAGCTTCAAAATATTTCCCACGTGAGGTTAAAGCAGAGGGAGATGAATATAATGTTTCAATGTATATTACACTGGAGCACCTATATCCAAAGTTTTAAATTGCTTTGTTGGTCTTCAGCAGCTTGAGGGGAAAAGTTCTAGTTATTTAGCATCTGATTGCTGCAGTGCATCAACCAGCTAGATGTAAACTTTTTTGCTGCCATGCAGATAGACCATTTTTCACAAAAGAAAAGTGAAGGTGGAACTGGAAATGAGGCTGATGGACATTAAAGCTGCAGGTCAGAAAACCAAAGGAATGAGCTGAAAGATACTGAAGAGCTCTGCAGCGCTAACAACCATGGCATAGTTGTTGAATAATCATGAATAAAAAGTTGGTCAAATCAAATTATTGTTGTGCAGTGTTGCTTAAAATAACATCAAATTCGCACAATTTCATTGTGTGAATGTAATGTGTCTCACTCACTGTGCAAGTTCCTGATGTATCCTGTATTCCCACTCCTGACAGCAGAGCGTGGAGCCCGCAAGTCACTCTAAGCCAAACCTACTCTCTCGGTGCCTGTGGCGCAAACGGCCAAAGACTGGACCGGTGGAGAACTCAATGCTGCCCCCAGTCGACACACAAAACTACTGCAGCATCAGTCATGCTTCCTGTGGTCGCACAGAGCTGGATCTGGACCAGGAGCGAGGGGAGGATGGGGAGGGGGAGGAGGAGAACAACCCGAAGGAACGACGTCCTGTCAGGATGAGCTGCGAGGTGAAGGACCTGTCCAATGGACGAACACACACGTCGCTGCGGCCAATGCCTCACTCTCAAACCACCAATCAACGATTCAGGAGCATGCACGCACGGGAGAAAAAGGCCACCCAGATGTTAGCCATTGTGCTCGGTGAGTAGAGACTGCAAGATCACCTGAGGAAATGAAATTGTAAATGTCACAGTAACACTTGGTACAGGCAATTTCATTAGTGTAATGTATGATAGTGTTGCTTCAATTCACATAACAATTCTCCAGGATTTTCGTCCTACATATATCTGTTCACCTGTAGGCTACTGGTCTCACATGACCACAGTGGTATACATGCATTGTTGCATATTTTGCTAAGCCACAATAAGTGAAGGTATAAAGTCTGGCTGGCTTCACATTCACACTGTGCGCTCAGACACACTCTGTAGCTCCTGACACAGCTTCCACACGCTCCAATTATCAGCCAGCTTGGTATAAACCTGGTCCAGTTAGCTCTGGCAGAGTGTTGACCTCAGTGAAAAAAGTCTAATTAGAGGTGTCTGATTACATTACACTGGTGTCAGTGGAAACAATGGTGTACACACACAGGATGATCTCAGTCCAGTCCACTTCACAGTTGCTTTTAAGCCAGCTCACCTCTGCTCTCCTGTGATGTGGAAGAGGAAGGCCTTAAATTTAAGATTTGCAGTATTTACAATTGTTTGCATTAAGTGACCTCAAGACTTGCACATGAGCAAGCTTTTCTTCTCCACCCAAGATGAGAATATTCAGTTCAGGAAATCAGTGACTCATTTTTTACACAAAATGTGTGAAAAGATGTTTTACATTTGTGCAATTAACTAATGCAGACTTCTTATTTGTGGTAAATTGGCTAAAATCACAACTGTCTCTGTCATATAGTTGGATAGAAATCACTAATTGGTTCCAGTGAGCTGGAATCATCACCTTTAGCTGTACTTGGTAAATCACACTTTTTCTTTTCTTTTTTTTCTTCCTTTTTACATTACCACCTAATCTTCAATTCAGAAGGCAAGACTACAGGTAGTATGCTAGTTATCCAGCCATGGTTATATGTGCATTATTACATTGGAGGATTATACGCTTGAATTTTTGGTTTTGTAAAGGTTAAAAAAAAAGGACATATGTCTCTATATTCTCTCCAGACAATCACTCTGTTGTTATTCTAAACTGTTATAGTCAGGTATGCTAAAATTTGTGAAAATTTGCATTAGCGAACAAATGTAAAGTTTTATCCCTTCCCTCAAATTTTGCCTTTTTGTAGTTTGTGGAGCTCTAAAAAAAGACATCACTGTTCAGTCCTTCACACAGTGTTGCTGCTGGCCCACATCCACAGACATCTGCTGCGCCTGTTAGTTGCTAAGCTGATTGAACAATTGCAGTCATTAACATGAATTCTGTATTTTCTCTCCCTCTCTCTCTTTCTCTCTCTCTCTCTTTCCATCTCTATCCTCAAACTATTCAACTCATCCTTCACCTCAAATTTACATTATAAATATGTTTCACATTCATATTTTCTCTGGCCTGCTTTTTTTCCCACCTCTATCTCTTCTTTGTCCTACACTGTTTTCCATTTGCACTCCCGATTCCCTGCCGTCTTTTCTCCATACCTCTCTGCTCTCTGCTGCTCCAGGGGTGTTTCTCATCTGCTGGCTGCCTTTCTTTGTGACTCACATTCTGAACACCCACTGCAGGACATGCTACGTGCCTCCTGCACTTTACAGTGCTTTCACCTGGCTGGGGTATGTCAACAGTGCCCTCAACCCTGTTATCTACACCACCTTCAACATCGAGTTCAGACGGGCCTTCATCAAGATCCTCAGCTGCTGAGGAAGGAGGCGCGCCAGGAAATTAAAATGGAAATGAGGCCGAGAAGTCATGCTCAGGCGTGGTGCATTTAGTGAACGGTGACCACAGATACACGCTGCTCAAGGTTGAGGGAAGGAAATCCGTTTTCAGTCCTTCAGCGGCTACACATTAGCAGCAAGGTGAAGGAATTGATGGAATGAACCGACACTGTGTCGTGCAATAAATACAAACAAGAGGATTTTTACTTTTCTGACTCCAACAAAGATTCAAACCTTTGTTTCTTAACAGGGCTCGGACTTCATCTGAACAGTATTACTCATCAACTGAGACTTAAACTCTCACGTGCATACGGTCTTATTGATAACACAAGGTGTTGGATTTTTTTGTGGATACGTCTTGTACAGTATGTGTACCATTCACTGGCACAGTTCCTCAGTTCAGGACTCTTCGATCGGTGTAAGTTTGGCAACCACAATCAAGCTGTACGCCTCATGAACTGAGCATAAACCTGCGGGCCTCCTCTTCCTGGGTCTTACTGCCGCCGCACTGTGTGGATTAACTGATGTTATTCACCTCGTCCACTTGCCCCCTCCTTCATCTCCAACACTATCAGTTATTCACTTGTGCATGCACAAATCAAAATTCAAGGCCATTCGCTTGAATTGTGTTCGAAGGATCGTATTGGTCCTGGCCAAGAGTCACATCATTTTGATTGTCATGTTTATCGATGTGGAGGCATTGTGTGCCATGTGGATTAATTAGAATTTAAAAAGAAATGTGAGATTTTGATGTAATGCACATTGAAAACATTTTCAGTGTTTTCTTTTTAAAGGGATTGTCTGTTTAATGGCAAATTTCCCCATGTTTTAGAGCTGCCTGCTGGCTCTTCTAATGTGCTGATGAAAGCAGGAGCTTTGTGATCCTAACGACTCAAGCAGGACTGTAAACCATGTAGTGGGCTGGTATGTTATGGAGAGAGCATTTACTGCAATGTGTTGTAAATAATAAAACAAACACACACAAAAAAGATGACACGTTTTCCAGCCTTGCATTAATCTGTCACAACACAAGAATACACAGCTCACATATGCACGTGTATGTCTGAATGTTGTTTGTGATCAAAGATACCATCAGATACTAGAGAATAGACGTGTTAGTGGGTTTCTGAGAGGAAGACAAGAGGATCCGAGATGAGTGAACAGGATATTGGGAGATTTGGAGAGAAATGGAGGCAGCAGTGACAGAGAGGGAGGATCAATGTGAGGACAAAAACATAGAAGGAGATAATAAATGATGGGAAAGCGAGAGTAGACGGTGTAAAGCCAAAAGGGTAAAAAAAATGGAGTGATAGAACATAGATGAAAGATGACTGTAAGAGGAGAGAAAATAGGTAGATGCATCCTGGATAGATGAGGGAGGAAGGGAGGGAGGGTTGGTCTTTCTCAGCCTACATCTCAAGCTCTCTTATTTCTCTGAGAGGCATAAACACCTGCTCCCCTGACACTTTGTGCCATTGCGTCGACTCAGCCTCGTTCCACTGAGACTACTTATGACGATGATGCACCTGGTGTGTATGTGGTTGCCTTTATTTATGGATGCACATTGTGATGTGAGAGGAACCACCAGATCATCATACGGCAAATGTCAATACAGCATAGGATTAGTCTGTGTTTCCCCTCTGTCCTCACACAACTGAAATCAATACCTAATTCAATGTAGACACACAGACGTGCGTATCTACATGGATGTAATCAGGTTATAAACCAAAATGAAGTTCAGATTCCATGTAGATGAAATGAGGTGTGGTGCTCTTTAATTGAATTTGAATATGAATTGTTCTAATTTAATTAAAGATACCCTTTTGTGTGTAAATACTGCACAGCTGAGCCCATGTGCCTCCAGATTACATTCAGTCATTCAGAGACAATAATAAAAACAGTCATTCACTTCTTGCTAAAGATGAAATGCATACAAAAGAAAACACAGCCAACCCCTCGGAGCCACTGCATAAACCTCTGGAGGCAGCAGCGTTCAATGCATCCACCAATACAAATCAGCTCGATGGATAAAACATACTAATGAAATTGCTGTTTGTCTTCACAAGCACAAAGGCTAAAAATGTTGTGTTACTCTTGAGATACTGCCAGAAGAAAGGTGAAAGGGTCAGTAAAAACAAAAAGAGCTCAGCCCGTTGGGAGAATGCATGTGCTCATCCAATTTCATGGCTATCTGTTTTTACATTAAAAGACATCTTGTGTGTTAAGTTTACATTTTGTCCTGAGGGCACTGGCAGCTCAAAGAGAGCCCATTGAGTGTTTAAAATTGTGTTAAGGTGGATTATACTGACAGTGTGATGAGAGCATTTCAACCAGCTTCCAAAAGAAGTTGTCTTCAAGAATTTTCATTAAATCAGGACGAATGTGGCAGATGACTGTGCTTGTATCAAAAAATAAAAATAAAAACATGAGTCAATTGATTGAACAAGTTAATTGATTTTACAGTTCCACGTTGAATATCATTCACTGTTTTTTGCACAAAGTTTCCTGGAAGAAACTCAGTGACTTCAGAACAGTTCTAGGGAAACATTCACATGTAGTCAAGGCCTCATTTCCAGTGAATTTTAATTAATTGTTTTTATAACCTACAGAGTCACAACATGCCAAAATGGACAGGAACATACATTTCAGCATATGTAGGATAGAAATCTGTTGAATAATGCATATTGTGATCGATTTTTTTTTTACAGTGTATGTCAGGCAGGTGCAGGAGCATGGCACTCAGGTTCAGTCTTTGGTACTGACAGTTCAAAGTCCTTATCATTACACTTTCACTGGCTTTGTTAGAAACACCTCCACAGAGCTGCATAACTTTCTAGTTTCTGTTCTCTGGAGATTTGAGGTCTATAGTGTGAAGCCCTGCGTGCGTTATAGCCTTCTGCTGAAGCACCATACCATCAAATGTAAAGGATTTCCCCTAAGATCATCCTTTGAAGTTTTCTTTTCAGCACTAATTCCCAAACTGAGTTACTGAGGATTAAAAAGCTTTAGCTTCATTGTGTGTTTCATTGTTTTTATCAAGTTAATGTTGTTTAATTGTTTGTATTCATTTATTTTTAAGGTCAAAGGTCAGGTATTGTTTTAATGATTAGATTGCCATGATAGTTTAAAGAAATGATCGGATTTGTTTACTTAACATAACTCTGGTAAAAGTGAGACAAAGACTCAATAAATAACATATAGCATGAATAGTTTTGTCACTACAACAGTTATGAGAAATTTAAATGTTATTTTGTTACCATTGTTTGGGTTTTTTTCTGATGTCTTAGAGAAAAATGTGAAAATGAATTGAGAGTGACTGATGCTGCCAGTAGATGGAAAAACTGAACAGCCAACAAACATACATGACTATCCAGACCTCCTGCTGCTCGTGGAGTTAAAGTAGAAACTAACATGGCCTCTGCACTCTCAAAGCAGTTTCATATCTGCATATTTATGTCAAGATGAAACGCAATGCATGATTTTAACTGGGTTTACCCCTCTCTTTACCTCACACGTCCTTTTATGTGCCTGCCCTATACTGACTGTCAGTATGTATGCTGCTCAGCTTTATACACATATGCCTGGGTGGATACATACACACTTTGGGGATTATGTTATTTGCCGTATGCCATGCATGAGTCTGATGTGTGCATGTCTGTGCAATCACAAACAGGTGCTTACTTCCTTTATGTCTGTTTGCATTTATGTTGCATGCATGATCAAACAGGTCTGAAGGAGTTGGGGGGTTCAAAAACGAAAGAGTCCATCACCGAGTGTGTGTGTGTGGGGGGGGGGCTCAGTACATTCATTACCCTGCTATCTGGGGATGACACAACGGAAGAAGGAAAAGATGTATGCAATTCAGAGTCTGCATGTTTATCAGCAGGTCTCGGAAGGAAGAGGACATGTGCCTGACTGAGTGACGGCTACTCAGACATGGTTTCTAAAATCTCTGCTGCTTTAAATACATATAACTAAGCTGATGTCTGAAACCCACCCCTCAAGCTCCTGCACAAATAGTAAGTCCTGATGGATACGAGAAGCTTTGTGTGTTTCTGTGGGTGGAGGAACAGATGTGATAGGCAGTTGCAGTGTTTAGCAGTGGCTAATGATGATGGATAAAGATGTTGATTATAGACAGGGGTGGGTTCACGCCTTGACTGACATTCAGTCTGTCCATCTCTCCTTCCACCAAAGCCTCTCACTTCTTTCCTCCCACCAGTATGTCAAAGCTGCACAGTAATCATCCTCTCCTCTTTCTGTCACTTCCTGTCCTTTGTGCATAGTATGGTGTCTATACCATTACACTGATGCCATTTTGGGGTAAGGGGTCATGGATGAGGTCAATCCTGCAATGGTGCTAAATGAGTTGTGTGTTTTAGTTCATATAGTAATAACATAGAGCTTTATCACTAACCTTTATTTGGGAACGATAAGCCTTTGCCCAGGTTTGATATTTAGGTTGATCAGAGATTAGCAATACTGTGCTAATGATGCTACAGCAAGTAGCCTGTTGGTTTACAAACAAATGGCAAGAGGGAAGAAGAAACACCTTGCATCCAAGAAACTATCATGCCTATAATGCTATAAGACCACAAAATTGTCATTTTGCTCAAAGCAATGTAAAAGCATGTTATGAAGTGAGCTTTTTAGGTTAAATATACTGTAATCTAGCGCTTTCCCTGTTTCCTGTTTATATTATGATAGCAAATGTATGATTCGATGATTCATGTGTGTGTGTGTGTGTGTGTGCTGTAGTATAGTTATCTTACAAATATGGAATAGTATTAATCTTCCCATCATTGTTCCTGCAAGAAAGCAAGTAAGTGTTTTCCCTTAGGTTAAGATTGGAGTTACGTTTGGGTTCATCTTATGAGTGTGTGACAAAAATAAGTGTGTGTGTATGCATGCACATCAGTCTGTGTATGTGTTTGTAAGAGTGCTTGTGTGTGTCTGTGCATGTGCATGAATGTTCCTGTGGTGACAGGTTAATACCATTAGATGCTAATGAATGCAAACTGTAGCCAAGAGGGAAGTAAAAGCCCTTTAAACATGTCACCCAATTACAAAGGATCAAAGCAACTGATGGACTGAATCCCACAGAAGTGTATTGCTGCCACGCCGAGAAAAAAAACAAAAACATCACATTTTACTAAGGATAATTTAGCTTCTTCGTTTGTGTGTCATTATAATGTGAACGTGGAAAAACATTTTGTTGGAACAATTTACTTTCCAAGTTACAACGCAATACTTTTTTTTCTGCTGTGGCAGCAACACAATTCCTTGAGATCCCACGCATTTTCACATATATGAAAACAGCTGCATATACATACATAAACATACATACAAGTGACACATAATCATGATAAAGCTGCAGGGCTTGGGTGCAGCTTCAGAAGGTTTCAATCAGACATAATCAGTTTGTTTCTGTAGGGTCTGTTTTTATTCAGATGTTTAAACCGCTGCCTTCTGGGAAAGAGGGTGACAATGAGAGATCTTGGTATAAGACTAGATTTTATTGTGCATATCAGTATTCCACACTAGTGCTTTTCAGTACCAGCGTGATAACCTCTTAAAGGATAATCTGATAGTGGGGAAGGAGATTTCGAACTTAAAATATTAAACAGGTCACAGGAACAGGAAGTGCATCCAAACTTTTTTAGGAAATCACATTTTCATCATTGGGTTTGTTACAATTAAAAAAAAATCTGGGGGCAGCACAGTGGTGCACTGTCATTTCACTGCAACAGGCTGGCGACCTGTTCGGGTGTACCACACCCTCACTTTACTTCAGCTAGAATGGCTCCAGCCCCCCTCCTCCTGTGACCCTGCACAGAAAAGCAGGAGAGCCATACTGTATCCTGTAGGTCTGTGGTATCCTCGGTGGACGCTAGAGAAGAACAGAAATGATTTAATCACTGGAAAAACCATTTTAACACCATAATCGGGATTTCATAAATACTTGAGCCCCATTACACTCAAAGCAAATAAAATCTCAAAAATGTTGTGTTGTTATTTTGACACTGTTTCTAAGCATAAACCACACTATCAGGAATAAAATACTAACAAAGATTAGACTGTACTGAGCACGTTACCTATGTCGAGCTAGTTTTAAGTTGGATGTCTTTCTCAAGGACATTTCAACATCTGGACAGGAGGATCAAACTATTAACTGTATGATTAATGGCCAACTGGCTGAGCTGCAGCTTTCACACAGATACTCTACGTCCATGTTTATATCCAATGTGAAACTTTATCTTTTTCCTCACTGCAGGAGCTTTGTTGTCTTTAACCCTACTTTGTTTCAGGGTCATCCTGCATTGATTGGCTGGCTCACTCTCCATAGTTTATGTGTTAAAACCAAACGTGACTGGACTTGGTAGTTTTTATTTTTATCTCCAGATCAGCAGCAGTCAGTCTCATCGCATGTAAATTTCTACATCTTCTTGCAACACAGTTAAAGCGAACAAACCTTTAAAAGGTTGTGGCCCCACATATATTCCCTGTATCCCCAGTTGCTTTTATCTCACTCCTTTGATAAGGACCAGGGGCCTCAAGAGGACTGTGTTCTTCTTGCGTTTCTTCATGACTAGCATTCATAAGTAGCACCAAGGATGAGATAAAAATTTACAGTGATTACATATTAATTAGTTGTAGATGATTAGTGATGCAGTGTTGCTAAATAAGAAGTGAAAAGGGGACAATTTAAAGGACTATTCAAAGTGAATTACTTCAGACACCATTGCATCAAATGAACCAATTCTCTTTCTGTGCTCCTGAAACAAGCAGCAACCAATATCAATGAAAAACTGATATCTGAATGCAAAAAAGGTGGAGACTTGAACTATACAGTTCATTGTGCTTGTAAATTGAAAGTCATTAAGGCGCCCTGCACCAAGGGATCACCTGATTAGCCCCTGAGAAACCATCATACATGGCTTGTGTGATTACATGCATACACCATCACACACCCAGGGAGATCCAGCATACAAAACTAGCAGGCCCGCACATGCTTCCCCTCAGCCACAGTCAAAGGATTTCCTGGTATCCAACGCACTCCACCTCTTCAGGATAACTGCTTCATTTTGATGTTCTCTTAGATCTCCCACGGAGGAGATTAAAGAGCAAACGTTGCTGCCCTAAGAATTACCATCACAATGCTGCCCTGTGATTATTATTGGCAAGCCAGGTCTCAGGACCAAGGAGCTACTTTTGGAGTTAATGAGCAGAGGGGAAGCGAGAGACAAAGATAGAGGCGAAACAACCTCACCACACCTATCAGGATTCATCCGAGGAACAATCTCCAATCCCTCTTAACACAGAGAGGGATGAACGGAGGGAATTTCCTTCTGTATACAAGGTCTGCTATTTCCCAGGAGATATTGATTCATTCTGGAGGAAATCGTGGGAATTAAATGATTATTTTACCTATCGGGAAGATGTACTGAATCTTGCAAATTTGCACTTTGTTGCAGAAAAGCTGTGTCCCTTAAATGGAGGCATATGTTCAATAATGTATTAGGAGTCAGCATGCATAAGTAATAGATTCTGTGCACGGTCACACCTTTTTCACTCTAGACCCTCAGTATGTGGGTTCCCCTTATTCTGTCAATCCGTCAAGCAATTAAAGCCATGGAAAAATGTGACTTCATGTATGTAAGGGTGCTCAGGTGCACATGCATGGGAGACAGAAAAACAGAGGCAGAGCAGGAGAGGAGGAAGAGATGATGGTCACATAAAGACTTGATTATCATATTTCCTTCCTATAGAGGCCAAAGTACATTATATATATATTAAAGATTGTGTAATTACCTGACATTACATTTAGACCCAAACTGCCATAATGACTCACTAATTACACACCACATTCTCATGCTCATTGTCCATTTAAAGCAGGCAGTCGATGCTGTGACAAAGAATGCTTCACCAGAGTCTGGAAAGGAAAAAATAATAATAATTCTTTCTTCATTCATGTTTATTTGGAAAACTTCCCACACCTCCACTGTCTGTGTTTTTATCCCACCCTCACAAGCACATGGATACAACTGCTCGCCTCTCTGCTGTCAACCCTCCTTGTTCTCTGCTTCAATTTTCCTCTGTGTTTCCTCTCTGCACATGTGACTCGACACAGTTTTTATTTTGTTCCTCATTTGTCTCCCTCTTTTTGTATCACTTTGTGTGAATTGCTCCATCTCCAGCTTATTCTGTGCTGGCAATGACATGTGCCATGTCCATATGTGTGTAAGCCTGTCACGTATTGATTGCTCAGGGATGATGAACAGGTGGTTGTTCCCGTGAGGGCGTATTGACCGCAGTGTAGCTGTGTGCTTCACCTCCAGCCTACATGTGGTTGGAGATGGGAGCTGACTTAAAGGAATCAATATTTTAGGAAATACACTTTGTCGCTTTGTTAGCTCTCTAATGTCTCATTTGTTCAATCCATATGAAAAAATAAGAGTGAAAGTTGGTTTGTTTGCGACCTTTGGACAGAGCCAGCTGCTTCCCCATCTGCAGTGTTTCTGCTGATATAAATCACAGACATCAGAGTGATGCCAACTCCTAACAAGAATAAACACATTTCCTCAACATGTCTCCTTAAAGTGATGTGCGCTGCTGAATTTCAAGCACTCCTTCAATCTTTTGTCCTCATTATTTTTCTCACTCCAATCTATCAACTTCTTTACCTAGGTGTCCTTTTCTTTCTGTTGCCCAAGGCCCCATCTCTTTCCACCACCAATTGCGTTTTTACTGGGTCATACCTTTCCTTTCTTTCATATTCTGGCTTTTCCTCACCACAATAATCCACTCTCACTCTCCATGCTGCAGGCCCCCCTGCCTGTTAGTCCGGTGAAACTTGTTAATTAAATCTGCAGATTGAAAGACCCCGGGGAACGATGTTTAATCGATGAGCACAAATAGATGACTTTCATTCCACACAATTCCTCCTATAACACAAGACCAACCAATGGTGTGTGTGTGTGTGTGTGTGTGTGTAACTTGTACAATTACCATCTAAACAGTGCCAGAGCAATCTCAATCACTAAATGCTAACTGCCCCCTCTGACACAGAAAGAAAATTGTTTCTTTAGAGCACAAGGCCTTGCTCTCCTTTTGTAGTTGCTCTGCTGGCAATGTTCACTTCTGCCTCTTCACTGTTTCCCTTGAACTCTCCCTGGCACTCCTCTCTTGCCCTCTCCCCTCTTGCTGTGGATATGTCTGCTAAATCAGGAAACAAGGTGCTTCTGCTGGAGACTTAATGAGTACCTGATGCACATCAGAGGAGGTTTCCTTTAACCAGCGGCTGTCATCTCATCCCCCAAAGCCAGACCGATGTCACTGGAGATTCACAAAGAAACAGAACAGAGGTTAAATGCAAATGAAGTTAAAACTGTGACTAGCCATGTACAAATGGAGACAAATATTCATGCATGAAATGTGGCACGAACACATGCGGACTCACATACATACTAAGTGCACTCAGTAGTCAGACAGAGGGGTGCCTGGCCTTTCTTCAGCTGCAGGCAGTATCCTGTTTCGCCCAGCTGTTCTTTTAGCCCTGCAGCTAACTCTGTGTCTGACCTCCACATTTCCAGCAACAACAACCCGACCCAGCTGGCTCGAACATCAGCAACACCCACAACAACACTGAAATGCAAAGTCACAGAGAAAACATGGCTGTGATTCATCAGCGACGCAACAACTGCACTGAAATTAGCCATCAAGTGGCTGCGCATGTATCACCTGTGAACTGCAGCTGTTTAAAAACATATTTCCATTCCTTCCTATCCAGCCCAATGTAAGTCATGCAGGTGCACAGAAATGAGTACTTACTTATTTCAAGCCTAGCGTGTTAGTCATGTCAAGGTGGCTAAAAGCTGTGTTCCCATGGTAACAATCAGTGACACCTGGTGGCAATCAGTATCACCAGCTGTCAAAAAAAGGGAGAAATAAATTTTGCGTTGTTTTTTTTAACAGCGACTTCTCTGATTGGGAGGAGCTCAGTGAGTTTTTTTTTTTGTTTGTTTGTTTTTTCAAGAGTAAGTTCATAGAGGTAGTTTTTTGTTGAGAAAAGACAATCTTTGTTCAGGTTGTTAACTATGACATCTGTTAAATGTAAATTATATTCCCATTTCAATATTCAGTCAAATCCATCTTTCCATTTCTTCTAAAAGTCATTTTAACATAGGAATCGGAAAGACATTGGGTTTTAAATCCACTCCCGTGAGCTATTCTGCTGGAGTCTGCTGGAAAAATGATAATGCAACAATAATAACGATGCAAATAAAACCTCTTATGAATGTAAACCCCTATAGTCAAACCTTTAGAAGAGACAGATGAGTACTCATGTAGGATTGTGTGCATTACATCCGAACAGGATTGGATTAAACTGTGCCTCAGCTATCACTATATCATCCTCTTATGGTGTCCTATTTGGTGTTTTGGTGAAAATATAGCCATGCAGACACACACACACACACACACACACTCACTGAGACAAAAATAAAAAAAATTGCTAATTCAGTCTTCCTTGTGTACTTGTGCTGAAGAGATATAAGATGTTGTGACAGTAACACAGGGTAAGGCCAAGAGTATCCAAGAGGCAAGTTGCCTTAGGGACCAGAAGGCTGAAATAATATTGTACTTCTTTATCAGCTCCTGTACTTTGAGTTGTTATTGTATTTTCCTTTTGTGTTGTTGCCTTTTTTATGTTGTATTATGTTTGAATAAATGTTGCCGTCCTTTTCATCAGCTATCCAAACTGAAGTCTGTCTTTATTTTATAAGTAGCTAGATTATTACATCTGGGACAAAATTACAACCACTACTAATACGCCCTGGCTGTTTAAGATTTCACCCCGTGCACTACAGTATAAATTGAGGTTATGCACAGTGTAAGCAAACCATATTTCATTCAGCAACCTTGAATAACCTAATTTATGCCACAGCAGTGGGAGTGTTTTTCTTGAATCACCCCCACACATGTGCATGCGTTCAGTAAATTGTATAGAGTCACAAACATCACCTCACCAGTGCAATGATACGTGAAGCAGGTGCACTAGTGTTGATTGGATATGGGTATACGATGGCCCCATCTTATGCATTTCAAATGACTGAATGTACTTGAAAAGCATATGTAAATATCAGTAAACTCCATCAAGCACCGCTGCTATATTGATGTTAATTCTCTGCCAAGTGTCCCAGGTGGAGGTTGAATAACTGAGCTCTGAGACTTGTGGTGTGGAGAGGAGAGGTGGACAACAGCTGAGATTTGTGTCTGTGCGTGGCTGCCCGACAGGCTTTACATCAACAGCATCCAAACACTGGACCGACGCCAGAGTTTCACTGAGTGTTTGGGCTTCATCATTCACAGAAACACACACCACCTTAAGCCTGGAGGAAGGAGGAGCTGCTCGCTGATTGTAAATGTGGAGGAGAAGTTTTAGGTGATCCTGAGGGGAATGACAACTGACAGAGGTCCTATAGGCTGAATACACAGTGCCCACGACTCAACCATCAACACGTCTGCTGCTTGATTTAATGAAGGTGCCAGGAAATTGCCTTCAAACTCAGTTAATGTTAGTATATCTACCCCACTGGCAGCACCAATCGCACTGCTGATCTACAAGAATCTATTACTTATACAACTCTGACCAAACGATGGCCACCGATGAGATCATTACACAGACAGGTTTTGCTATTAGTAACGTTTGACAGTCTATAATGCATGTAGTCTGTTGCCGTAAATTGCTCTACTACTAAATAATAATATCAAAATAACTACAAAGATAAAATGATGTATTTATCAAAAATGGACACATAAACAAGTGTGGGTGATGTAGATTCATCCACATTAATATGAGACTCTTTTATTACCAAAAGCAAACTTCATGGGGTATCTTTAAAGACTTTTACTAGGGCTGCTTCTCATGGATATTTGACTTTATACAGACTGATGATTTCTTATGCTCCATCCAGAGCTGAGGGAGGTGTGCATGTAGAGGCATCATTCGCAATGTCTCATGTAGTGGCAGGCAGCCATGGTCCAGAAACCGATTTTTTTTTTTTTTTTTTATTATTGTTATTGAAGGTGGAGTCAGCTTGTTTCAAGTGGTTAGAGCCTCAAGCTTTGGAAAAACATTGGATTTTATCTTCTGGCAAGTTCACTCTGAAGTCTGACGCCAGCCTGTAAACTATCCTGGGGTCACAACTGCAAATGGAAGTCAGTGTATTTATTTTATTAAAGCAAGTCTCAGAGGTTTCTATCTTTTTACAAGATATTTCCTCAGTGACTTTGATATTGTTAGCGCACTTCTATCAGTTGCTGTTAGCTAGCCGATTGAATCAGATGTGTGTCTGCAGTCGTCACATATGAATCACGAGGCCTGATGTTAGAACCGTGGCATCAATAACGTTAGAAATGTGCTGTGTATGTCCAACAGTAACTGAATCTCACAGACACAGATAAGGTTCAGTTCAGCTGCTGAGATTACATCTCCAGATACCAGGATGTTTCTGCATCCATCAAAAGCAAATTAGCCACAAAGTTCCCAGCAACCCAGTCATTTCTGAACATGCAAAGTAAAGTACAAATGAGAGTCAGCTTGACTTCTTTTAACTAACATGGCTGGCGCGGCTGCTAGTTATCAAGTTCAGAACAGTCGAAGTAGACCCAGGGTGGTGGTGGGTGGAGCAGTGGCCCCGAGGCAGCAGCGCTCTCACATGTTCCTTGACTCGAATTCTCAGTAGATGTGCTAAGAAGTTTTCACTTGTTTATTGGAATTTTATTTGTGCAAAATCCATTATAAACAAAATTTGCTCAACGCGTGGTACTTTTGATATCATTCCAAATTGTGTCCAGAGGGGCTCTTTAAAGGAAAAAAAATGCTTAAAAGCACCACTGTTTGTGGCAAGTCTATTCAATGCTGCACAGCAGATGTGACTTTAAGCCAAACAAGCGCATCTGCTTTTGATGTTCTTTCAAATCCAGATGAACTTCTGATTCTCTGCTGACGGCGATCTCCATTCGTGAAGGTGGGAAGAAAGAGAACCTCGTGTTTAAGAGCAACAACGATCGGATTTCTCTGCACGCTCTTCATTTCTCTCACTTAAAAATTCACTTTCTATACTGCTCTGGTCTGCTCCCTCAAAGGCTGCTGTCGACTTTCGTTTTTCTGCTGTCCCATCATTCCCGGGTGTCCTTATTGCTTTTCATTCTCAATCCAGTTCTTTGTGAATCCCCTTCTAGCCCTGCAGATCAGAGAAAAGGAGGTTCTCAGAAAAAAACACACCACTATTCTGTATCTAAAAGTTTGCACCATTAAGAATTAATGGCACCACATGTCACAAAGTCTAGCTATTGCCACATTGGGCAATCCTCGAAGGCAGACAAACCTCCACTGATGCCTCACTTCATCAGTACAAAGAACAACCGAACCCTTCTGAGAACGCGATCACTATTTAATCAAGGCTCTGCCTGTAAGCCCATCAAGATGTTGAGTCACGCTCTTGAGAACAAAACCCTCTAAGCTGTCATTACAATCAAATCTATTGATTTCTGCCTGATTGGCTGTGACGTCACAGTTTAACCTCCCACTAGTGTTAACATAATGTGAGAACGAACATGTGTACGCAAACAAAGGTAAAAAGGCCAAATCATGCAGACATTTATTTACACTTTGAACAAACATGAGGCTGATAACAGAGCACTGCTCATGAACGCCTTGTAACAAAGACTGTGAATGAAGCAGTTGGGAGGGTGTGTGATCCTGTGTCAGGCCTTGACATTAATATAATCTGCATTTTTCTCCTTCCAGCTGTGTAAAAGACTTAATCATACGCAAACAATACAATATTGCCTTTTGAATTTTGAAAATAATGAATTCAGAAATAACAATAAACCACCATGAAGGCAGACGTGCATATGAATAGATCGTTTGCAGTGAAAATCCATGAGGGTGGTTTGATTGATGGCAGAGTAATAACACAGATTCTCGATCATTAAAGCCTCCTTTGCTGCACGTCATTTTTCTCTTTCAAACAAGTACCACATAAGCTATAAACAACAGTGGCAATCAAATATATCTGGTGTGAAGGTGCATAACAAATTACTGCTCGGAGTCTTTAAGGAAATCACACTGACAACTCCCCTGAGGTTATGTCCCACACAATAAAGAGAAGATGAATCTTTCAATCATCACTCATTGTGGAAGAGGCTTTTCAAAGAAACACTGAAGGAAGGCATCCACATCACTACCTTTATAGCTGAACGAACTTCAAGCACCTCATGGCTAACTCCCCGAAATATTCTCCTGTGTTACTTAATATCTCCCTCTTCCCCTTCATGCATCTCTCCCATCTTCCATTTCTGCAAAAAGCTCAGATCTGAAATTATGCTGAATGAGGCATTCCTTCCCCATTTTTTCCCTTCTCCTGATGATGCTCAGTAAAGGTCAAATCCTACATGGCCTTTTCATCTGTCCACTGTCCTACTAAACTGAGCACAGCTGACCTTTCATTCAACTTCCTGTGACCTCTGGGGCAACAGAGCAATAAAAATGAAAAGCCTGCATTAGTGAAACACAGAGATTACAGATACACAAGCTTATTCAAACAGTAACATTAGGCATCATTAAAACCTTAATTAAAAAAAAAATATACAGGAAACGATAGAAATTGTGTACGTTTGATTTTAGCTCCTCATACTAGCCGCTGTTTCTACATCACAAAACAATCATACCTTTAGGAACTAAATCGCTGTACAGACAAAACTTCACAACCACAATTTAAAGGTGTCAGAAATGAAAAATGTTTGTTACACTTTGTGTCCCTGAGTGTATTGTTCTGCTATCGATCAATAAGACAAATCCAAGTCAGAAAAGGTTTTGGTTTTTTCCCCAGATTGTCTAAATATTTCAGCCATTATTCTTACCAAGGAGTGACTTCCTGCTGACTCAGAGGGGGAAAAAAAACACATATTTTCCAATAAAATGGGGGTTTAAGTCAACCCACTCAACCTCGGCACTCTAGTAAAACCTGCAGGTTGTTTTCCTCAGTCTGGCAGTGGATCTCATTGACTTTGTGTGTGTGTGTGTCAGTGCAGAGAGACCAAAACAGGGCCCTGACTCTACAGCAGGGCAGAGACTATTAGTGAATAAACACACTGGTAAACAGACAGAAAATTAAACTGCAAACATTTTGGTTCTTGTTGCTCAACAGCAGGATCTGCTGTTTTGTGAGCAAGAATATATTGACTTACACTATGGACTTTTTTTATTGAAATGTATCTGTTTTCGTTTTGTTTTTGTTTTTTTCATTGGATCGTGACATTGATTCACCAAATACAGTTCAGTATTGAAACATTAACCCGTTCAGACCAATAAAGTTTCAGGATTCGCTCTCTCTAACAATACTGCTCTGGGGATTGGAATATTGATTGTTTGGTTACTAATTTGGGTCCAGTTTGAGATATCTCAACAAGCAGTAGTTTGGGGTTGTCCAGTGCACAGAAGATGGATCCATATCACTGATAATTCATCAAGTACCACCAACAGGTTAAAAAAAATGTGTTCCCCGGAGTAGGAACCACTGTGTTAACTTCAACTGTGTTCATCAAGCAACATCATCAAATTAAAGTTTTACTTTGTCCAAAACTTTTTTTTTATGTACATGTGAGCATTGTAAGCATGAGAGGGTGCAAATGTTACAGGCTCACAGAGCTGTATGCCTGACGCTTGTTTGATTAAGATGACTGCATAATTCAGTGTTAACATCAATATATCAATATGCAGGGTCAGAACAATGCAAGACCTATACTCCAGTCTATACTCTCTCATTTTTCCTTCACTGAATTCACTCTCCTGCACTTGGCCTAAATTTGGGAGAGGATCTGAACAAAACTGCAGTGAAGTCATTTTAGTGAAACCATTGCACTGGCCAGCCACTAAATACACCATCACCCTGAAATGTTGAACGAAGTCTGTACCACGTGCAGTCCTTAACCTCAGTAAGCATAAACAGGATGAGGATGAGAACAGTGGGCTTCTTCAACAAGTAACAAGAGCACATTCATTTCTAGTAACACAATCAATATCATAAGAGAAACACATGACTGGATAAGTGGTCAACTAATGATTTTACTTCCACATTTTGGTATTAAAATTATAAACCAACTGTTTAATCCTCCATTACTTTCACAGAACCACCACATCCCGTCTGTGCACAAACAAACACAGCTGGTGTGCACACACACACGCACACACATCGAACTGACTTCCACTGAGCCTTAAAGAAAATGGATTTGTCCTTATAGGTTTTGCAGTGTTACAATGTCATCTAAACATTATGATGCTGCATGTGCGATTAGAAACTGAACCGGGAAAAATATGTATTCTTAGCACTTGACTTGACTTTAGTGTTTTCGGGTCACATCCAATTCAATTTACACATGACACCAGGGCATGAAGTCACAGGATATGTTAACCAATAAGTCTGGAGCATTAATGCGTTTTGACCTTTTGAGTGAAGTACTTTAACCCACACTTATACATTATGATACACCAAGTCACAGCCCTGATCAAATATTCACTCAGGGCACTCAACAAACAGAGAAGGTCCCCACTGATTTAACACATTGTCAGCTGATGATTTATGTGTATAAATGAATGCTGAAATACATCAGGGAGGTAATAAGGCATTTGGCCTGCTGTTTAGTGAGCGATCAGTTATAGTCGGCAGAGTGATGAGAGGCACGGCTGCTCATCGCTGGTGGTCAAGGGTTACCATAGGGACAGACAAGAGGGTCGGGAACTACCAAGGGAGCCGTTGCCCTCAACATGTCGGTTTATGGTGACCTAATCATTTCTGATAGTGTGAAGTGAAGGAGGAGAAGCCAAAGTTGAAGGTGAAGTGACTGTGCAGTGTTTAGTTGTGAATGGATGTGGATAAAAGTGAACTTTAACTACAGCTGGATAATGAGACAACAGCCCCACAGGCACAGACATGTCAAAGGCTCTGCAGTTTTATAGGTAATGGGACACCCAGACTGAAAGAGCACCTCTGTGTGGCTGCTTTGTAGTTGTATAAATTTCCAAAAAAGAAGAATTAACCTCTGTAAACACAGATTCCCTGAGGCGTCTGATCGCCCCTGCCTGGTACATCCACAGCCATGGATGAATTACTGAACAATTCATTTATTGATACTTGGCTTCTGAGTCTGGATCATAGACAGTTTGCTCTCAAAGTGACAAATACTTGCACTTTATCACCCCTGTGAAGACTCTCGATGCTCTGCTCTGACAACACAGGCGCTCAATGCCAGAATCCTTCTCCAGCCATAATTTCCTTCATGATAACTCTGGCTGCAGCCCTCCCTGCAGCTGAGCTCATTCTTTTTCATGTTGTGCTGCCACAACAGTAGATAACAAACTGGCTGCCATCTGAAGTGCAAAGTAAATGTGAGGCTCATCTTTTGCTGCAAACTTGTCCAGAAGAGTGGAGAGACCGAAAAGAAATTTGTAGTGATCCAGCCTGAATAGCCCCCTTTATCTAGATAATTGGTTGAAATGAGCTATGAGGGCCTCCTGCTGACTGTGTCATTCAGAGCTTTTTTACATGGAAATTGCACCCAGTGTCACTCAAATGAGAAACCATTTGAGCATAACCATCAGCCTCCATCTACCTCGGCACCAGACGAGGTAAAAACTTAATATCTGACTGGACCTTGTGTAGTCAATGTGCAAAATGACTATTTTCAATGGAAAGTGGCTAGAGGCTGCTGGGAAAGTTTCTAAATGATGCAGTACACTAATTAGCATAACCATGCCATCGCTTCATATATGGCCCATTGGGAACATAAGTTAACCAGTTGTTATTTCCACAGTGCTGCTCTGATGCTACTAATGTCCGGATTTTATGACTGCGACATCTGACTAAATCATCATAAACATAAGTTAAAGACACTGATGCTGTGATTTTGGCTATGTATGTATGCAGACTGATCGCTGTGTGAGAAAGTTAGAGGCAACAGAATATCTTTCTTATTTTGTCTCTCACATGGCACACAGCTTCTGTCTGGGTATCAAACTGCTGGACTGACCTCGCTGCCTCTCGGTGAACAGTGGAGACACACAGATTTGTGTCTCCTGCTTGAGGGCAACACTGCTGTCTCTTTGCTACTACAAGTCACAAAGTTTGTCCAAAAAAACTTAGAGACTCAGACAATCAATTGTTAAAGACTATTAATCACTGAGACATGTAGCACTGCACCGTGGTAGTTGAGCAGAACATGCTAAGGCCCTCAACAGAAATGAATTTTTATACCGGATAAGTCAAAGGTTAGTGTTAACAGTGGGACAGTGTTAAGTGGTATTCTTTAGTATAAGCTCTGCTTTAAATTCATCCAGCAGTCATAGTGTACTTAATCCCCCCAGAAAGGCGTCAACTGTGCACAGCGCTGAGATAACAGTCATTGCTATTCAGTAATCCCATAATTGCTGTTGTGTAAAGGCAGCTTAAGGCAGCCACACAAAAATATCCATATGAAAAACTGCCATATTATGTCATATAAAGAAGTTAAAGAAGTTACCTACAGGAACAACTCCACAAACAATTACCACTCACCTCTTTAGTTCCCCTCTTTTGTGACTCGTAACTTTAATTTGTTGATTCAATCTGAGTGCCCTCATTAGTGACGCCATCTCCAAACAGAAGCCATTTCCTTTGAGCGCTGATAAATCAACTTGTGCTCTCTCCGTTCCCAGCACCAGCAAAGACAAAAAGAGGCAAACCAGATATTTTTTTGCACGAGTTGTCGAGCCAAATACAACTAAAAGGAGAGTGATTATTGAACTTTGAATGGCCAGAGGGGCACAAATATGATTACAAATGACTGTTAATGTTGTTCAGTGAGTGAATAAATCTTCAGTGCATGCAACCTTGAGTGAGTAGTGATATGCTTGGAAACTTAATTGGTATCCTCTGTGGTGCTGCCAGTTGCTGTCCTAGCAATCACATTCAAGTCATTGTTCCAGACAAGAGCCAGACCTGTCAGGGAGCTGTAATACATTATTTCAAAATGCCCTGTCAAACCAGCGGCTTCAATTGTTTTCTTGATTCAACATAGCTGCTGTGACCAAATGTCAGTGGGCAGGGTTGGGTGTCCTGAAGATAAGAAGCTGCTTCTACCAAACTTTAAGTGTTTGACATAGTTAAAGATCCAGATCTGTAGTTTAATGTTGCATGTGCACATTCTGCAGGGAGGTTTGGTGCTTCCTATATGCACTAAATTGACATAGCATTCACCTTGTTTACACATTATTTATTGACCTGATACTTTCACAGAAAACTCCCCCAAATCTTCTTTGTGCTTAAATGTTTTTCCTTGTCATTGTGCTGTTTCTCATCATTATTGTAATCACTCATGTTCTATTTACGTGAGCTAATGTTGAAGGTCACAAACCTGATAAATAATTGTCAGAATGAATAATGGCCTGGCGTCCAGTGGTCTGCATTCAGAAGGAGTAATTCCACTCAGCAGTCATTATCGACAACTTCAAAAGGCTCTAATTATTACAACAACTGGTTTGAAACCTTGGTTTTAAGCAGCTCATATTTACCAAGGTCACATTTGCACAGCATATTCTTATAAAAATCTTTGCCAGACACGCATTCACACAAACCACCTTGTCGTGTCTAAGTATCTGAACACCGCCAATAAAACAGTTTCTGAATAAAATATCAATTGCAGTCATCCAGGGAAAGGAGAGCAAGAATGTGCCTTTTTTCGTTTTTCAGATTTTACCAGAAAATCTTTTGGATTCACTTTACAATCTTTTCCACTCTAGATTTGTCTGCTGCTGATGCATTGAACAGTCTAGGGGTCACCACTTGTTTTAGCAGTGACCCTTTTTCCTCACGGGCGTTAATAAAGTTCCAACTTTTCATCTGTCTGTGGCTCATTTTATGCCCATATCTCTTACACATTTATGCACCATTCCCACCTATTGATGACAGCAAATCCTCCAACCCACTTCCATACAGTCCTTGATGCGGTTAAAGTAACCCACAATGCTCATTGCTGCTCCATAAATCTGTCACAGTCTCTTCTCTCTCACAGTCTGTCCCCTGTCCCCCACAGTCATCTGCACGGTCTAGCAGTCAATTATATCCCCTCACCTTCAAAAAGCCTTCCTCCATCGCTGTATGGGAGGCAGAGGGGACCTGTATCTTTATCTGATCTTTATCCTCTCCCAGCAGCGGGAATGGTGAAGCTGTCAGCTCAAACCTTCAGTTAACCTCGCTGAAACCCACGAGAGACAACAGCCGCCCAAGCTGCATATGGACCAGTTTAATGCGATGCACAGTCTCATCATACATGCTGGTACGTCAATCAAGTTGAAAACCACATGAAGAAAATCTGCATGTGTGTGAGAGGCTATTAGGAACAAGTGAAACATTAAAAATATTCATGGAGAATGACAAAAGCTTGAAATCTTATTACACACATGATGTTTTAACGTATAAAAGCAGAGGTGTGATCTATTTTAGTCTTTTTTTTTTTTTTGTCCCTGGTCACCCCGGCTGGCTTGCCCTCTGGGCTATACGCTGCAGTGTCAATGTGTCCAGAGGACATTACTCATCTGCTGACCTGCAATCAGGCCACAGCAGGAGCAGCACGGAGAGTCAGTCGCAGTCAATAGTCCACCAACATCCATCGTCACGTTTCTTTTTTTTAATGCAAATTCCTCTCGATTTCTTATCCAGCCCCTTCCCATCTTCAGCCACCTGACCCTATCTGCTCGGATCAATACACAAGCTTAACAGGAGTGGTCCTCCTGATGCAACAGCAGAGCACAAACATCAACATCTCAACACAATCGTATCTGCTCTTTTCACTTTTAATCCCCCTCCCCTTTTTTGAACAGGCTTGAGAGACATGGCTTTTGCAATATATGGAGTGACCCAGTGTCAAGGTCTCTGCAGGATCACAGTTCATCCTCTAACTGGACTGAGAAAAGATGTCATTGCCCCTGGCAAGACAGTCCAGTAATCCTTTAGAGTAGGAGCATGATTGATCCCTCTCCTATCTATCTGATATGTCCATTTTACTCCTTTCTCTCTGTCTGCCCATCTCTCTCCCTAAGAACCCGTCTCTTGAGGAGATCCAGTTTATCACTGGCCATAGCTTCTCTCACAGTGCTGAAGAAGCCAATATAGTGGGCTGTGTTGTGGATCATGAGCAGGACTCCAGCCAGCAGCTCATTGGTCACCAGCAGGTGGTGCAGGTATGCCCTCTGGTGGTTCACACAGCAGTAGCAGCCACACCCCTCCACCAGGGGCCTGAAGTCGTCCTGGTACCTGGATAGAAGTTCAAAGTCATTTAAAGTACAATTCACAAACAGATGCTATAAATGCATATCAAATGTTTAACATTTACATGAAAGCAAAGAGTCTGCTCGTCATTAAAAAAAACCCTTTGTGGTCTTAAAAACCTGCACCAACCTCTTGTCTTTCAGATTGATTTCAAAGGATGTCATCTGGGTTTGATCTTCAAGAGCAGCATCTCCGTTTGGTTGCATCTCGCCTGCTGTGCACCTCTCATCCTCGTTCAGCTCCAGCACTGCAACAACATAAATACATCTCATTAATCCCAGCACACCACAAACCCTCTGCGCTGTAATCTCATCATTTAGCAGAAAATAAGTCCCAATACACACAACTGTGACGCCCTGTCAAAAATAAAAACGGAAAGACATACTATAGCTTGACCTCTATTAAATGCTTCTGTGTCCTATATTCTCCCATGATATAATTACACACGCTCTATGTTCTGACTACCAGCGCCTGTTTTACCCAGTGTTCACTGCAAGTTGACTTCACATAATCTAATGAAATGGAGATAAGCAACCACAGCGGTCTTTTATCACAGGGCTGTTGTTCACAGGAGGACACACCAAGCTGTCTGGCCAGTTACAGACATAAGGGATGCAAGGAAGATGAAACAGAGAGAGGAGGAGGGAAAGAGGAAGAAAGTTGACTGTGGCGGTGCAAATGATCAAGGCAACAATAGAGCAAAATGGTTTTGGTGGAAACTGAGACGGGTGAAGCAGGGAGCAACAAAGTGCATAAACAAAGCAGAAAAGGGAAATTACTACGGAGGGGAGTACGTTTGGAGCTTGAGGACGGAGTGATAAGCATGGGAATAAAAAGGGACAAAATGAGCCTTGACCAAAGCTAATAAGATGTAAAGGGGGAAAAAGTAACTTGCACTCGAGCAATTCTGCTTTACAAAGGCACAGGGCAGTAAATACAGACACTCAAGTTGAGAAGAAAGTGTTCAAAGGATATTTTACAAAAGTATGAAACAAATGTGAACCTCAGAAGAATGACTTAGAACAACTCATCTAACACTTGTTTAAAGCTGTGTCGTATTCACAGCCAAAACATGTTCTTGTTTCATCTTAAACTTTCTTGCACTATACAAGACATATATCACTAACTGACACATAAAATACACATTGTAAATATACCTTAACACCACTGTTTAAATTTCTCTCAGAGACTGTAGTTGCTGCTTTTTTGCTGAGTTAGGCTCATTATCTTTTAGCAGGGCTGCTTCATCTGGTGCTTTCTTTCCTCTGTCTCTGATTAAACTTTGCTCCTGCTTTATCAATGCAGTAAAACACATTCAATTACAAAGCAGAGAAGATCAAAACCATTTTTTCCACAACACTGAAAAGCAAGATATGAGCTTTCGCGGAGGCCACCTTTTCTTCTAGCTAACTAGAGGGCAATCAATGTGTTTTGGTTCTTCTGGTTAGTCCTTCAGTTTTTCTTCTACAATTTGCATTTCTATGAAACAACAATTTATCATGATAAAAGAGGAAAAGACTGAATGTTGACAAGAGGAAGTTTTAAAAATGGAGAGAGGAAGAGAATGACAGAGGAAAACCTGGAGAGGGTGAGAAGGAGTGAAGGAAGGAGGGAGAGAAGGGAATTAACATATGGACTGGCGTGTCAAAAAGGACCTTAACTGGAAAGTGGGGGTGTTGACTCCCCCTCCACACCCTTCTCCCACAAGGTCTTGTAATTGGCTGAGAAGGGAATTAGAATTTCTCTTCAGGTTTGACACCGTCACTGCTCTCACCTCCACTGAACTCCATTATGCTCCCTGTGTAGAATCGATTAGTGCTGCCTGACACTTGATGCTGCCTGATGCCAAACTTCACTCTGTCTGTCAGACCAGTTTAACACAACTTTTTAATGAAGCACGAAAGTCCACATCAGACGCAGTCGGTGCATTTCCCACAGCCCTTGTCAAAACACTTCTTTGGTCTTCCACTTGGGACAACAATCCCAGCGATGGGCCCTGACTTAATTGTTACCTTACAGGCGCTGCTATGAGACACGCCATTGATTTCATTTCACCAGCTGATTTTCTCTCCATCCAATTATTTCAACTGACCTGGGGCTTAATAATAATACACACAAGCCACTACACACAAACAAATGCATATAATTTCACTAGCCGTCAGATCTATGCCTGATTCTAATGCAAAATAAATAATAAATCCCATGTCTGCCGAGTGACATGACCACCACATGCACACAGACACAAATGTCTTTCCTATTAATTATGTGAGAACTGACTCACACAGCAGTCAGGCTTCATCTACTTTCAATTTGGAGAGCAACAAAGGCGAGGGTGGTTCATTTTCTGACGGCACTCTGCTTTACAGAGGTCTTCACACTGAATCATTTAAGTCTCATTAATGATTGTGTAATGAGAGAAAATTGACGTCTATGGGACTAACACCCTTTACATTTGTACAGGAACCAGAGATTCAACATCACAGACTCTGCCATAGATACAAGCATAGGCCCACCATATTCATTATTGAGCATCTTCTGTATAGTCTCTCAGTGTTTTCATCGGCTAATCACAACTCTCTCACATTAAAAAAACATCCAATCTGTGCCTTGTAATATCCATATATGTGTGCTCATTATATTTCAACATATTTACACTGAGAGATCTTTTCTCATTTATTTTTCAGTGACAATGATCAACAAAAACCATGCAAAGCAAATGATCCTGATGAGAGGAATCATGTTTCCAACCATCATCACATTTATGGCTTCATTATAATCTTATGAGAGAGACCCCCTACCCAAACTCCCAAATTATACAGTGACATGTCAGTTAGCTCAAGGCACATATTGTCGGCTCGTAATGAGAAATGCCATTGTTTTTCCATCTTGTTGGGGTAATTTACTTTGTCATCCTTGCATTTCAAAAAGTCATTTTGTGGCTTTTGGCAAGGTTTGTTTCACCTGAAAGGTCGTTTGGTTTGAAGAGAAGAAAATTGTTGGACGTGCAGCCAAATTTCAAAATGTCCCATTTTGCCCTTTCCTTCCTTTGTCCCCTTTAAAATTGGAAGTTAAATGTGCGTGCTTTTATTTTAATGTCTGGAAACACAATGCCATTTACATAGGATAATGCCAGGCCAGAACAAGAGAGCTGCTCAAATGAAATATCTGGGCACTGCAGAGTATGAATTATATATTCATTCATGATAGGGGGAGTGGGCTGATGCAACTTGGGAATGTTAGACCAGCTGCAAGTTAAGGAGGCAGAGCTATATCTGCTTCTATGCTTCAAATATGTGCACATACACATCTAGATAAAGCCAGAGTACAAGAGAAAGACAATAGATGGAAGTTGGCAGCACAGCAACTCTTCAGCACAGCTATTCACCACACCTGCAGGGGGCGCTCTACCTGCGCGCTCCGGGTCCGGTGAGATGTCAAAGTCAAAACAAAGGGCGCAGCCTCGCTCCGTCACCTGGAATGGGAAGAAACTCTCAAACAGGTCCACACCAGCCTCCACGCAGGCCAGCACCTCATCAGGTCGTCCCACACCCTGCAGCAGCCTGAGTGTCACACACACAAAAACATTAGCAAGCTGCACTTTGTACTGATGATCAAATAAACCATAAAATGATAATGGAGGACACAGACACAACGACAACACAGGGCAACACAAGAGACACGCAAAACACCAGTAGCCTCTCTAACAACATGTGCACCCTTGTATTTTTGTGCTTTCTCTCTTTCTGGGGTTTCAGCTAACTGGTTCACTCCGACTCTGTGTCTGCAGGCATCAAGGTCAAGCCCAATTTGGCATCCAATAATGACTACACTCCTCTTTCCAGTGGGAAGCAGCTACTCCTAACAGCCAGAACAACCACCAGAGATGGTGTCCCATGGTATTTGAGAGGAGCTTCTTCACAAGCACTTGAAGGAGCTCACAGCAAGCTGCTGGATACAGATGACCACTCCTCACAAGTCCTCTCCCTCAGACTCTGGGCGCCTCCATCTCCTCCAGGGCAGAAGTATTCATGTGGAACAGTCTCCAGGGATGGAGGGAGACTCCGAGAGGGAGATTTATTTGGAAGAACGGACAACTTTGTGGGGGAGTTTGTGTTTGTGCCGTTAAAGAGGGTTGTATGTGTTGTCAGTGTAGTTATTGCTGCTGTTTGTCTTCAAAAGGGGTAATTAATTTCTTACCAGTGTGCTAAATATCTTTCATATGTTAAAGCTAAAACAGTGCGACATTAATGTGTGTGTATGTTCAGTCTATGAAGTCCTTATTTGTACACCAATCAGATAAATGGTTTCTCTTATCTAAAATGCCAGATAACTGTCAATCATATGTATCCAGAGTCAAAGACAGAGTCTAGATTTTTTAAGTAAGGGAGAGTCTGAAAATTACAAAATGTATTTGGTCATGTAATTTTGTCAGACGATTAAAACATATTTGTCACAGATTAATCTTTAAACAAGTTAATGTGACACTCCTCTTACTGTCAGTTATCTACCACAGACACAAGAAGAATTCATGTCTCCACCACAAAATGATTCTTTAAACACGATGCTCTCCCATCAGTTTTGTTTTTAGTTTCTTGTTCGAGGTGTTTGTTAGCCAGGATATTTGTTAGTTTTAATTCAACTTTGACAGTCAGCAAAATGTGAATAAACTCAAACTTGTTTGGAGAAATGTAAACTGAACGTGGGTGTTAGTGAAACTGACAGAGATATGATCCTTTAAGGTCGAGCTGAGATAACGACTGCTGACAGACTGTGAGGGGCTGGCAGAGCACAGCAGAGCTGCTGGGTTTTCACTTGTAATCAATCAAGCAGGATAATTAATTGATTGAGCAGGACCCACCAACTGGACCCACTCAGTCTCTCAATCACACTGTTTTGCACCCACACACAGCCAAAATGCTATCACTGCTGTAAATTTAATAAAGATGAAGGAAATGAAAAAAATACTGTATTGATCTACGTACTGAGAATTGATTAATCATTTGGATTTATAAGAAATAACATTAACAATGTCCTTAGAGCTTCACATAAATGTAGCTGCTTCCTTTAATGTGACAGTTTATCCAATCATTTCAGCCTCCTATAAAGCACAAATGCCTTCTGCCTCTCTCTCTGCTCTACATTTTTCACTGTTTTATGATGCTTCAGAAAAAGAAATTAATCAATGTTTATTACAGCGTACATGCATTAAACTGAATTGCTTTTGGTCCTGTGGCCATAGAGAGAAAAACACAGGGCACTGTTTGTTTGCTGTTTGGTTCTTCATGATTAATTGTGTTTAGTGACTACAATTAAACACTGAGGATGACTGTGTGATTAGTGGGCAAATAATCCGTTTATAACAGTAATGAATATACACACTTCTAATGCCGTCACAATGAGTGCTGACCTGGGTTTGTCCTCAGGCAGCTCTTTGGTCACGGCAGTGACGAGTTGGCTCCTCAGGGCCTGGTCCATGGAGCCCGTCTGAAGCCCATCCAGGCAGAATCCAGCCACTGGCCTCTTGGCCGTCTCCCTGGCCGAGCGCACCCTCTCTTCCAGGATGTCTCCTCCCTCCACTACGCCAAACACCTGCACTCCCTCCAACTCCTGGCAATGACAGACAGGTTGGTGACAAGACAGCTGACAGAAAGAGATCCATCACAGAAGGAGAAGAAGGAAAAACTTCCCCTTCAACAGACCTCAGCTCCATTTTCTAACAACACAGTTTGTGACAAGACTTGCAGGAACAAGATGAAATTTCCCTTCAAGTGAAGAAAAATAAAAGGTGTTATTCTTGCTTCTTGAGATCTTGATTTTGATGACTCGCCATGAAGTTGAGTGCACATCACCAAGTGGAGAGACACACTGGGAGTCGGGGAAGGACCATGGGAGCAATCAAGCAGCTCACTCAGTATAATGTTGATGACAGGACTTTCCTGCAGCACACAGTCAGCTGTGTTTGGCTCCTTGCTCA
Organism: Caranx ignobilis; assembly: GCA_021432705.1. Lineage (NCBI taxonomy): Eukaryota > Metazoa > Chordata > Actinopteri > Carangiformes > Carangidae > Caranx > Caranx ignobilis. The sequence continues at coordinate 10,178,404 of MU269986.1, forward strand.
ACATTATTCTACATTTTTATATCATTGTCTCAGGGGAAATTTGGTTTACATATATATAACAGTACCCTCATGCAGCTTTAAGCAAAGATATACAGGTAGTGAAAAATACAAAATCACATGGAAAAAATATTCAAAGGACACAGAACTGTGGGACTCACAGACTCATGCAGACAACAAATGAAAAGAAGATGTGGATCACGTAGGACTAGTTTTCTCCTCTGAAGTATAACTCAGTAAAGGTGTCATGTAATAGTCATGACAATTCTCCATCTCCTCAAATGAATCCTTTTTCACTCTGCTCTCTCAATCATGAAATGAAGTAGTGCTACACTGGATTTAAAAGAAAGATTTAATTTGTCATGCTTGATGCTGAGCCCTTACACTCCCACTTATACTGCATGTACCCACTGATTATGTATTCCTCCTAGTCTCGCTGTGTCTCCACCCGTAGCACAGCTGCACAGCTGCTTCTGTGACAACAAAATTATCAAACATCAATCCTAGTGTTGTGAACTCAGGCCATGCAGGCTGATGCACAAAACAGAGATTTCAGAGCTCTACAACATGAGAGCAGGACAGTGTGTGTGTGTTCAGTAACAGGGTGCATGGCTACCTGTGAGTTTTGATGCACCAGAAGACACTCGTCCAAGTGGGCCAGAGTTCGATCCACTGACTTTCGAACCCTTTTGCGAGAAGTGTTGCTTTGCCACGTCTCTCCATCTGCCATGCTCTGATACCAGTCTGGCCGCACAATCTTCTGGAGAGCCATGAACTTGGCCACAGTCAGCTCTATCCTCCCACCGCTGCCCCACACTGACACTGTCTAATAACAACAGAAGGGAGTCATTTTCACTTGAAAGCACACTCAAATGAAAACAAGAGCTTTGGTGAGGCTTCATTCATACACAGACTGTGGTTTTTGAAGTGTGGCTCTGTGGGTACCCCTCCAGACTAGAGCGAGATGACTGCAACTCCCCCAAACATCACCACCCTATAAGGTACTTACATGCTATTATGCAGATACTTCTTAGAGAGGAGAATTGATTCTGTACTGGTTGTGAGTCAAAGACAAACCTGACAACTAACTCCCTATAAAATGTTGATTAGTGACCGACAGCAGGTTAACTGGCTCCAGTCATATCTAATGTAAAGCTATAAGACTGGATCAAAACAAGGGGTGTAATCCCTGAAGACTGAATATTTCCTTCAATCTAAACCTCACTCTCACCTTGTTAGTGGTGTACCCTGTCGGGCAGGGGGCTGCAGGGTCATGAAGTGAACAGTACAACACAGTATCATGAAGACCTGCAAAGAACAAAACCCAAAATCAACACATTTAACACAGAACGAAAGCTGACAGAGAGAGTTCTGGTCAACAAAGGCCAAACACAAAGCAACATGACGCAGCCAGATGTCATTACGACATGTTTATGTAACAACTGGGTGTCTGGAGAGAGGGATGAGGTGCGGCCTTATCAGCAAACCCAGCTGCAGGAGAAGATCAAAATGAAAGAAAACAAAAGGCCTAATGGCAGCAAAAGGCCTAATGCAGTTATTATTTCTAATTATCCAATCACTGCTGTCTCCTTCTGGCACTTTAGAGACAACACTGTAGTAATCCCCTGAAAGTTACCAAATGACGCTATAGTGATTACATTTCTAATTTCAAATTTGGTTGCCTGAGGCGGGGTAAAGCTTAGTACCACATCTCCTGTTGTACAACATAGCTGAATGAGGTCACTCTTCTGGGGCATTTATATAAATATTACCCAGAACAGCAACACTTTTTAGTCAGGCTCATGGAGTTAATCAGCTTTTAAATATTGAACTCCACATACTGTATATTTAGAAGAACTGCAATTTACTCTGGTTTTTCTAATTTAGCCGATGGAAATAACGTTGATAGACTCTGGGCTCCTCAGAGTGAATATATGCATTGTGCACACATTGACATTTATGTCAATCATGCGTCACACCAATACAGGATTTTGAGCCTAGAAGACGTTACTCTGATGTGGTTGTTATTTAAAAATGACATATGCAGAGGGTTAAATGACAGTCACAGTGGATCAGAACAGGAAGAAGGCAAATTCAAAACAGTTAAACAACTCAGCACTTTCCTCCTCTCAAACATCTCGACTTGGAAAAGAGCTGTGAAACACACACTTGGCTTGTTGGTCTGGAAGTGTGAAAAATAAACATGTATCGGATGATTATAAAAGGCACTTCAGTCAAAGGATGGATAGAGTCTGAAGACAGCACATTTCAGCTGCTATAGTTTTCAGCAGAAACATATTGACCAGTCCATTGAAGAGAAGAGGAACAATGTGTGAAATCGTGGGTGTATTCACAAAAAATACTGAGGGAACACTTTTTCATTCCAACACCACAACTTGATAAATCTGCTAATACAGCTCCCAATACAATACTAAGCTTTCTCTTTAAAAAAAAAACCAATAAAACATGTCGACAAAAACACTATACTTGTCTGCTCCTGTCAAGTGTTGTTTCTGAGATAAAGGATGAACTTCCAATCACAAGATAAAAATCTCCTCAAATTCCCATGATGGCTGCTTCCTCCCACAGTCCAAAGACGTGCAACAGCTGGACTGGTGTGTAAGTTTGCCTTGTTCGTCTGTGATGGCCTAGCGACCTGAGCAGGGTGTACCCCGGGCCGGCCCTGTGTCGTCTGGGACTGACTCAAACCCGCTGCAACCCTTCACAGATAAGCGGTATATGACAATGGATGGATGGAAGTTCCCATTATGCAGAAAGTGAGAGGGCACTCCCACAGTTCAGCTGGTTAAGTGTGTCCCAGATGTCAACATCTGCATTCTCACACAGGCTGTAAGTCACAAGCTTGTAGCCCATATTCAGAAACAGTGCCTTCAAACAAGTCTATACAAGTAGACTAAACAAACCTTGCAGGAATTGCTATATGTTAAATCAAACTCTATTAAGGGCTCTTACTTCCATTTTGTTCAGCCTCTCCGACAATATTTTGGGGCATTTATACTGTACTTAAATCTCACAGCAGCAAATATTGTTGGACAGTAAATAAGGGAAGAAAGCAGGAGTGTGCTCTCCAATCTTCCGGGAGCTGAACTGGAGACATGGCCCAGAGAACAGAGGAAGCTGCTTGGGGTTTTTAATGCAGTGTACCCTCTTCAAAATCAGGGTCAAGGCTCAGTCTGATTGGCTCAGCTTGATTGCTGACTGGCCTGTTCTTGGTAAAGCTCCAGGCAGAAAGCTAAGCGGGGAGATAGTTTTTGGTATTCAAACACACAAATATATCCTCTCATGGATATCAAAACTTAAGTAAAAACACCAGAAGTGAAAAACATGATTGTACCATTAACATAATACACTCTTAAAATACCTTTCCAACTTTGAGCAGCTGCTAGGTTTAATAATGGGTTACAAATATCTTTTCTCATGCATGGTCCTGTAGTTTGTTACAAATGAAAGAAAAATGTTTACTTTTCAATATGCAGACTTAATTTGACACATTTATTAAGAGTACAATACATGCTATCATCACTAACAAGTAAAATCAAAATGTGTTTCCTCCTTAATCAACACTATACATCTGAGTACACTGAAATTGCACTGGGTGTGATCATAATTGATCTGATCTGATAATCTGATTAAACCAACACTAATACACTCCTCTAACTGTGTGTCTGTTCCTGATTACTCTGTGAGGAGGGAAAGAGGATAAGATGTAAAACTCAGTCAATACCTGCAAACTTCTTGAATCCATCCTTAAACTCCTCCAACACCTCCTGGTGCTCTGCTCTGGAGGGAAAAGTGATGGAGATGCAGGTTACATTTCAAAATACAGTGTGTGTTTGTGTGTGCACGTGTGTGTGGAGGGTTTAACTTACACGTTGGACAGAGTGACTTGGGTGACAGAGGGGAGGTTTCTGAGGGTGTGCAGCGTCTCCTGAGTGAGGTGGGGGACTGTGCCAAAGTGTGTGTACAGCAGACATCCCGGGATCTCCAAGGAGTGCTGCCCCGTCCTGCCGAGCCCCTTCAGGACGCCCAGCCGACTTTTCCCCTGAACCACCCGGGACAGCTCCAGCTGAATCCTGCTGCCAGCCATACGAGAAGCTGCAGTCGAGACGAGCCACTAAAATGTCTACACTATAACGTCTAATGTTTTGTGTGATGTTTATATTCGTAATATCGTCTGAATGATCCCAGATCCCTAGCTAGACACTGTAATGGGGAAGCACGTGAATCAGCGACGTGGCTAACTAGCCTTCCACTCACGTGTTATCAGTTTATGGAAGCGTCCACTGAGTTGAGATGTTTTCTGCTATTAAATGGCGCAATTTAAAACCCACGTAGACACATTGGTGCTGGTATTAACCTATGATGTTACCTCGATGACTCGTTTAATGTGAGGGCACCTCTCGTTTTGCTGTCTAAACTCACAGCCTGACAGGAACTACAAGTCGCGGCAATATGACGTCCTAACCGGCTGCGGCAGCGACACAGAAAACTACAAAGTAGCGTCAAGTCTTCTTTTTCTCTTAACTCATAAAGTGTATTGCGATGTATATTAACATCTCAAAGGCGTTTTGGTGGTCACTAAAGCCTTTATTTCACATTTCTCACCGTGTAAGCACAGTTTTTGTCTTCTAAGTGGTGGCGAACACAGTTGTTATGGTTACCGGGAGACGCATGAGCTACAAAGAACGTTCACGGGACTTGTAGTCCTGAAATACCGCGTTTGTAGGGCAACTCACTAAGAAAGATGGTTAGTTCACTACATGACCCAGGAGCCTATGCGATCCCGATCCAACGCGTTGGCAGTTATGTGTACTTTTTTCGCGTTCTGTTGCGTCTCTTTGTAGTGAATTCTGAGACACTTTGTGAGTGTATGTTAAAAAAATAGTGTACCTGTACAGTTTGCATATGCAGTTATACTGCATATGCAAATACTGTAATGATTGTAAGGAACAGATTATAATATCAGGGCTGTATGTAACGTAACAGAAAATGACATCTCCAGGTCATAATCGTCACCTGTTTAAGTGGAGCAGTCTCAGCAATAGTAAAACATCTACAGACAAGGTGAGTTTAGTCCTTGTATTTGTGGTAAACTCAGAGTCTATCCCGTCGTTATACTGTGATCGTCTGCTTCTGATAATAAACCCAGTGTGGTTCTCACCTTAACACTTTCTCTTATCTAAAGTGAAAACATAGATTAATTGTAAACTTATTTTCGCTTCTCGGGCATTTCCCCAGGATTATCAAGTCCCTGAGAATAATGATTGATGAAAAGTGCCCTTCTGGATTTATCAATGAAGGCATACACTGTATATGTGAACCCCTGGCTTGTTTCAGGAGATAGTCTGAAATGTCATACAGGAGGCCAGATAATCACATGTCTTACAGCCTTAGACAGATATAGCTGAATCACTATACATAGAGCACTGACTCTGGGGTGTTTGGGAAATGATTTTTAAGTAATCTGCTGATTTAAGGCAATAGCTAAGCTTACCTGGGAAATAATCCGCAGACATCAGGTATTGGCTCAGCCCTCAATTTGCACACTATGCCTGCAGTCAGGGCTCTGCAAGCTTGTCTAGGCAATTTCAAGCAGGCAAAGGTGACCATACGAGGCCAGCATTTCAACCACCCCCATGGTCTCGCTTACGCACTGTATCTTATAGTTTTGTAACTTAAATTTACGATTATTTTTCTTTCAATAACAGATGCATGTGAAGAATGATGATATTGATCAATGGAGGAAGGTGAGAAGAACTTGAGTATTGATGCAGCTCTGTGTATCATACATGGCTGAAAGTGTGGTACACTAACATTTGTAACAAAAAACATAATATAATAACAAATGTTATTGCTATCCATTATTCAACATTGCATATTAGATTTTGGTTTCTGATGTAACATACTTTGGATAATACATGTCAGTACCATTTTCCATTGCTTGAGGCCCCTAAGCCTCTCTACTGATTGCTTTGTCCTGTTTCCAAGAAATGAGAGCATTGTTTGAATGAGGTTTAAGGATACCAACATGTGAATTTTTTATGATGCATGTTTTTGTATCATTGGAAATTGAACATGGTTTTTGGATGCCACCATTTTATCCATCCCCCTCCTCAGCGAGTAGAGATGGCCTCTGAGTTTGCTGTATCTCAAGTCTTCTCCAAAAAGAAACCTCATTCAGGAACAAAGAGCCAAGTTGTGCCATTGCAAAGCACTGACCAGTTAAGAGATCATGATGACGCTTACAGTGAAGGTAGGTCACCCAGTAAAAAATATGCTAAAGTTGTCTCTAAGTAATATAGAGTTAAGCCTGTGCAGCAGCAGGTTGCACAATCACATTTGGGTTGCTGCTTTTTGCAGCTGAGGCTCTGCTTGGTGATTGGCTGAACAGCAAGTTGCAGTTGGAGCTGGAGATGGAGGATGATGATGATGACCTAATGTGCTCCTCTAAGAGAAGTCCTGCTGCACTGACTACTTCTCAGCCCACTGCCCTGAACTATGACAACTTTAACGGTAAGAGAATTAATTATTTATTATTAAATGCTTACTGTAGGTTGATTACCTAAATGAAGAATGTGTGGTTTTCATCTTTGATTTCCACATCATAGTAAAATGAACTGAAAACAGCGACTGCCTAGAGAGAAGGAAATCAATCTAAAAACCTACTTTATTTCACAGGAGTCAGATGATTTGAAGGTTAGAGGATACAATATATATAATCACTCAAATAGTCTTGTAAAAACTTGCTGAAAACATTTTTCTCACTCACTTGTTCACAGATCTCTACAGCCACCTGGCTGAGGAGGAAGAGCACAGTGCTGTTAACAGCTTCCTGCATGACCTAATGGAGCAGGAGGTGTTGGACTCAGGGATGATCGAGGAGCTGGCGCTGGATGTAGGACAAATGAGGAAAAAGTTTAGAGACCCAATCATCACCATGGAAGCAAGACACCAGCAGGTATGTAACTGAAGTGAGTCTCGAATTTTTCAAGATGTTAATACTGTTGATTGGAAAACTGTCACTGTGAGTAGTGTTGAGCCAATCAACTGGAACGATGAGCACCAAGGTTGCGTGCTCTCAATTACACTAATTGATCTGCTGATTGCCACCAAAGGTGCGAGAGAACAGGGCCCAGCGTGAGGCTGAGAGGCAGAGGCAGCAGAGAGCGCGGGAGGCTCAGCTTGGTGCCAGAGAGGAGGCGAAGAGGAGGCAGCGAGAGGAGGAGATGAGGAAGAAACAGGAGGCACGTAGACAGGAAGAGATGGTGCAGCAAGAGATGGTGCGACTGCGACGCCAGATGGAGGAGAGAAGAGGCCAGGAACAGCTGATTAGACAGAGGTATTGTCCCCACATTAACCAATGACCTCCACTGCAGTGGCTACAACAACTCTGTTCCACCTTCATATTATGGGTAGTATGGATTAATGGTAACTTGTTGACTAGGAAGCCTGTGATTAGCCAACTCCTTGACCCAAACAAGTATGTGGGTAGAGCATACATGAGCCTATGAGCAAGATTAGACTACTGTGTAACCATCTCTCAGAGTGTGTATGTGTACTGACCAAGGCCTCCCCGTAGCTCAATGGTAAATGTCCTCTCAGAAACTTTTATCACAAATCCTGTGTTGAAACTGAGGTTGCCAACACAAAGAAATATGAGTTTTTTTAGTCCTTTAAAGCAAAATATTCTCAAATTGGGAATAAAAATCTGCAGCCAACATGATTATGATGATAATGTTAATATGTTAATGTTTGGCAGGTATAATATTCACAATTTAAATCTGGTGTGTTAAGATACCTGGTTTCTGGGATTGTAGGAACATTTGTAATTTCCAGTGGTGGAAAAACTTGTGTGAATCTGTATTCAGAGTGATATTTATGGGTGTTTTTTTTTGTTTTGTTTTGCAGTGAGTTAGTGAGTTGTAATAGATGGTTCACTTTGACCTTTGGGAATAGCTGCAATTTGTCTTGGGGCCCTGGTAGGTTAAATAGTGGCTGTATGTTTATTCCACAGGGAAAGAGAAAGAGTGGAAGAGCAGAGGGCAGCCAGGAGACTCCAGTCAGCTCCAACCATTTCTACAAAACAGCAGCAGCAGCAGGATACACAGAGCCTCTTAAAAGAACAAAAAATCCAGACTGTGGTTCACATGAGAAACCTCAAGGTTGGAATTTGTACAATGTGTGTGAGAGTTGTTCAGGAAATAAAACAATGGTCACAATAACTTCTTTACCTACATTTTTGTGCATCTTTTAGTGTTTGCAGAGGCATTTCTCTGGATGGTTTTCAGTCGTGTTGGACCATAGGCTACGTATGGGTAAAGCCATGGCCCTCTGTGATTGGAAGAGGCAACTGAGAGCATGGCGAGCATGGAGAAACGTGGTGTGGGCAGAACAAAAACAGCGAGAGGTGGCAAGAACAGAGGAGGATCTACGAACTGAAAACAGGCAAGAACCAAAGAAAATATAACATCTTTGCATTTTACAAGAAATCATACAATGTAAGCTGCAACTTGTTTTCAAAATTGAAGTGTAAATTGTGATATTATCTCTCAAAGACACAGCAACAATTGGCACTGAATAAAATCAAATTTTTTACCTGCTGCAGACAATGCCAGCTGGCTGTGGAGAGTGACCGAAGGCGGTTGCTGAGGCGATTTCTGATAGAATGGCAGCTATGGTGTCGGACGGAGAGAGAACAACGAGAACTTTTGGCCCAGCAGCAGGAAACCCGCCGCAAGATGGCCGCTTTAATCAATGCTGCATCAACAGGCACACTCAAGGCCGCAGACACTCTCATTCTCCAGCCAGTACTGGCTCCACCTGAGGCACCTAACCAACTAGAGATCGCAGAGAAGGTCAGTACTCCACATTATCACAAAACACAATTTTTACCTGTAACTCAAAATTTATAAACTGAGTAAGATCATGACTGAAATACCAGTTCCATTATCACGTTATGTTAATGGTCTAATTATTGAGGTGATGAACAAGTTTAGTGGCTGAAGAGAACAAAAAAAAAATAATGTCTTCGCATTAGATGACCAGAACTTTTTCAGTCAACTAGGGAGAAAAACCTTCCTGCTGAAATATTCCCAACTCTGCAGAGCAGAAGAGCCAAAAAAACAAGAAGAGCAGCATAAATATGGAGGACAGAAGGGCATAGAGCAAATGGAAAAAAAGAGAAAATTAAATAAGTGGTGGAGGACAATGGAGCAGAGCTCGAGGGAAACAAGAAACGGAGCAAGAGTTGCAGGAATTCATAGAAGAGGGGTCAATATAGGGGCCATATTTGCTGCTTATATACAAACACATATAGATCAAATTGCCCCGAGGTAAGTACATGAGCCAGCTACTGGACCCGTGCTATTCCCTTCAGCGCCTGGTAAATCTGGGCCTAAAGGCAGTTTTTGATTTTGCCATGTATAATTTAACATCTTCTTCTCTGTTCTGTCTTATTCACTATAGGAGGATCACCACAGGTCAGGCACTTTAACCCCTGACACCTCTGCGGCACATCAGGATAAGGCGCCTGTGGGTTCAGTGGCCGAACCCACTCAGCCATGGCAGGTGACCCGAAGGCACGTGGCACTGACTGCTGCTGAGCTCCATTATGCCCAGCAGAGAGGTGAGGGCAGCAGCTTCACCTCTTTGAAAAGAACTGTGTCACCTGGCAGCAGGTTTGAGCACCGACACACAGCCCAGCAGCAGATAATCACACAGCAAAGGAGACTGTTAAAGGAGCAGCAAGAGCAAATTGCACAGCTGAAACAGGAACAGAATATGACCAGCTTGGAACAGGAGCTAAAGGAAATTGCACCCACCTCACTATTACCAGGAGGAGGCTCAAGACCTAAGAGCAGCTCTGTCCACACAGAGCAGAGGTAATTTAAGGCATCCATCTCTGGGTGTGATCGAATCATGTTCAGAACTACACAGGTTTAAATGAACTCACTTTGCATCCATGCATACAGTGCACTGAGTGAAAGTAATTTAGCAGCATTAATTAGTACTTCGGAATTTGTTATTGAACATGAAAACAGCAGATGATAAAAAACACCATCAAGTAGAAGCTTACAGTAGTAGCTGTTGTGGACATCTCAATCATCCCACATGGCCTTTACCAACAGATGGATTCTGATGAATTCAACAAAAATAACCTCAACTGAAAAACAAATTCTGAATCCTCATCTTTATTTTAATGGAATGTAATTTACTAAAAAACATTTTCACCCTTACCGCTTGGGCTTGATGAAGCAGAAAAACAAATCATTGTGGATTAGTCAAGTAAAAGTGCACAATGCAAATAAAGCTGCATTCTGTTGTGTGACCTCCCTGTTCACTGAGTTACTGAAACGACGACTATATTATTGATTAAGCACACACACACAAACTGTTGGCGATACAGCCAACAGTGAAAATGGATGGCATCAGCGTTTACACATGATCGAACATTGTGTTTTGTGCCTTTACTGCTGTTCAGAACAATACAGTCAATTGAATTAGCACAGTTTGTAGGAGTTATACTGTACAGTATGAAACAATTCCTCATTGCAAACCCCTTGACAGTGTATTAGAAGTTAGAAAGTCTCACTAACTCCACAGTCCCTGAATGTGCCATTAGCTCTAAAGCTCTGTCAGGGTGATGAATAATCACACAGTTCACCCTTTCCCTGCAATTGAGAATAATGGCAGAACAAGTTGGCAGGTTTTTGTCTGTGGACACCTTAGTGTCTAAGCATGGGTTCATTTTTTGTTGTTTACAGATAATACCCAATCCATTAACAGCTTCCCTTGTTAAATACAATGGACAGAGGAGAGGATATGAAGTAACAGAACAATTACAGAAGAATCTTGTACATTCAAGGCTTTAAGGAGATGTAGATGCAACATTGAACAGAGTTTCAAAAGTAAAAGGAAAAAAAAAAAGTCTGCACTTCATTGAAATTCATTTACAGATTTACACAGTCCAGTGCATGTCGGTTGAGTTTGCCTTCAGTAGATGCCTGTCTGAATACAATTTTCCAGGCATGGATCAAGAAGATGTGAATGAAAAGACAGAGAGATGACGGGTCTTTGTTTCTGTGCTTCTGGCCCGTGATTGTTACTGTTGCAGGGCACTCAGAGGTACCGAAGAACCTGACAGTCGGTCTGCACCTCTTAGGAAAACTGTCACACGCCAGACATGCCCCCATCCAATCATCACAGGTCAGTCTGCGAGTTCATTCCCTCCATAAGATCAATACTTTACATACTCAAACTGACAGATATATATATATATATATTACATACAAGCATACACAGCAGGTACATCAATCATCCAATTGTGGCTCCTCTATCAACTTAATTCAATAACCTCGAGTGACACACGCAGATATGAAAGCCTGTATGTGAAGCTCAAGTTTACCTTGACATCTGGTGTTTATGTGTTCAGAATATTAAGGGAAGCATACACAATCATGCACATATCCAGTGTGACACTATTGTAGATGCTGTTGTTTGTAACTCACTCCTTTCTCTCTCTGTCTGCGAAGCCATGGAGCTCCGTGCACGTCAACGCACAGAGCGAAGAAAGGAAATCGAGGAGCTTAAGAGAAAGAAAGAAGATGAAAAACTGGTGAGAGATTTTATCACTTCCTGATTGCCCAGCTGCTATGTAACAATGTAGGATGTTGTAATTGTCTGACATTGTGTTTAATGAAAGAGCCAAACTTTTCCAGGCTGAGTTGAAAGCTGCTGATGAGCAGAGAAAGAGGGAAGAGGAGGAGGACAAACGCAAAGCAGCAGAAAAGAGGAGGGAGGAGAAAAGGCTGGAAAGAGAGGTGAGATGTGTTTCATATTTTATGGACATTCACAAAAATATGAGTCAGAAAACATAAAGCAGTCTGAACGGAAGAGTGCTTCATGTATTCTGATTCATATTTTTCAGTCAGCGACTGAGCAGGACAGCACTGTGGTGACACTTTGCAGAATATTAAAACAATGTCTCCGTCTGTGTCTGCAGAGGCAAGAGGAAAAACAGAGGCAACTGAAAAGGCAACAGGAGCTGCTGAAGCTCGCCCATCAGCACTACCACAGAACGCTGCTACGGAGAGGCCTGGCACCATGGAAACGCCTCATTCAGCTCAGACAAGCCAACATGCAGGTAAATCACCTGTCATGACCACTGCAGCAGCACAGAACATTTCACTGCCAAACTCAACCTCACTCCTCCAACTCAGCTTATTAAGAACCCAGGAGGGGCTCTTGACTTCGAACAGAATACTAAAAATCTTATTTAAACCAAAAACTGTGCACAGAGGGCTTAAGGCGTTTCATTATCACTCACTCTTGGAACAGAATTACTATAAGCAATGGAGGAAAAAAAAATGACTTCCAGAGGTAAATGTGGCATAAAAACCCCCAGTCCAGGTGCATGCCATGAATTTGAATAACAAAAAGCTTCCCATAGACTTTCTGGAACATTAATAAGAGTGTATACAATACAGCATCAGCATCTGCTATGTGGTACTGTATGAATATATTCTCAGACCTCAGTGCGTTGATTATAATTCAGTTCTTGAAGTGATTAAGTGCACACATGACCAGAATCTGTTACATCTATTTGTGCATTTTCTGCCAACCATGTACTTATTTATCTATTTCACTATCATTTCATCAGTATCTATTTCTTGGTAAATTAACACTGGCTGTGAGGCACATCTGTACTTTGAATTTCAGAAGTTTATTATTATTATTATTATTATTATTATAAAGTACCACAGACTTTATACTGGTTATCCATGGAAACCCACTCTAACACATTTGATAGACTTATAATTGTGAGCAATGAGACAACTATGGGCTCATTGTGTAAAATACTCACTCTGCAGCAAAATTAAAACCATCCAGCCAAAGGCAGAGCTACAATACCCACAAATACCCACTTCATTTTCCTAGCTGCAGTCCCACAACAGTATTTTCGTTTCATCTTCAAAATGTCACCTTTGCTCAGCATCACAGAAAACAGCATAAAATGTTGTCCATACATGTTTGAAAGCAGGATTTAAACCTTCTTTGGATGCTTCGCCATTTCATACTACTCTATTATTTCTACCTGGCACATGTGACTGAATGTGGTTGCATTTATCACTGTGCTTCAGCGCTTTTCTTTTCAATCCCTGCCAGCTGGCCCAGAGTCATCACAATCTCTTCCTCCTGAGGCAGTGCACACTAGGCTGGCAGCAATCAGCAAGAGAGTCCCTGTCAGAGAAAGAAGCCTCTGCTGACCAACTGCACCAGCACTTTTTACTTCGAAGAGGCTTAAGCTGCTGGAAAAGAGTGCGTACACACACACACACACACATACATACACACAACCGCTGTTGCTCAATCAGAATTCAAGTCTCCTCATCATCTGCCAGTGACTTACCTGAAAAAGCCTCAGTCATACACACTCTGTACATAGACAGGGCTGCAGCGTTTGTGGCAGTGATACACCGCCACACGCTTCATGTGAACAAGCCTCAGTCATACACACTCTTTACAGAGACGGGCTGAGCGCTCGCGGCCATGGTAGAGCAACACAGACTTAGCCTCACTCATACACACTGTACAGAGAACGGGCTGCAGCGTTCGTGGCAATGGTGCACCGCCACACACTACACCTGAACAAGCACCAGTCATACACACTCTATCATACAGCGTTCGTGGCAGCTGCACTCAGTTTTATCTTCAGGTACCCAGTCTTTAAAGAATATGATTTTTTCCTCATTTTTCATTTTGCTCGGTCAGTATCTTGCAATTGTTTTTGTGTTGCAGTTTTAACTGCTGAGTGGTGTGCTGAATGACAATTAGCAGAATTTTCTAACTTTCAATAAGGCAGATAATTAATTTACATTTTATTTCATGCAAGTGTTATGCTTTTAAAATATTCTTATCTCTAAGCGAGTGTTGTCTGTTACAGCTAATGGACTGGCGAATGATTCAGGAGGAGCGGGCTGAGCGTTTCTACCGCACACACACTCTGAGGAGGTTTCTGTTGGCACTGCTGGACCATGTGACCCAGGAGAGGCTGGTGGAGCGGGACCGTTGGGAGCTGGCTCAGGAGCACAATAACAGGTCTGCTACCCATGACTTTGCCATGTGTTCACTCTGTGGACCCTGCAGTGTGTTCACCCAGTAACCTTACCAACTAACAAGGTGTGAAATTAAAATTAACAGCTTGTAAAACTTTAATTTAACCAATACAAAGTGAAACTACAATGCCTTCAAGGCCTTTAACACATAAACAATAATTTTAATGTGAAGATTTACTGAGGCCTGATAAAGACTTTTAAGATCTTTAACTGTGAGCCTGATTTATAAGCACTGCAGATTATGATTAAGGTTAGATACTGGAGCAGGCATTACATAACAAGTAGTTGGACATTTCCCAGTATGAAATATGAGAGTTCTGCTGGTGCGTTGGCACATTTTCTTGTCCCCTTTTAATGTAACTGCCTGGGCATTCAATTGAAATTTACCCCATCATCTCTGTGACTTCATCTGTTAACTGTAGCTGTAAATGTCCCTTTATATTATGATTAATGGAGTCAGTTTTGCTGCTCAGCTGGAAACCTTACTATGGCTAAATTAGTTGGCATAGCAGAGTGGTCCTGGACTCAATGTTCCTGACCTCAGGTAACAAAAAATGTACTGAATTCGCAGCATTAATTCTCCTCAAGGGTATCTCATACTCGATTAATTTTGTGATTACAACTAACACTAATTCTAACAATACTATATTATCAACTTTGTGAGGCTATATTTATGCGCAGTGCTGCTTTGTGCTAAATGCAAACTTCAGCATGCTACCATCCTGAAAATAACAATGATAAAATGCTTCCATTAGTATAAGATTTACAATGTTCATCATCTTGCATGCTAATGTTTGCAGTTATGGATAAGTGCAAAGTACAACAAAGTCTTGTGCTAAAATTTTAATTAATTGTAAATTAACAATTACATTTGCTTCCATTATGCTTAACGTTGCGATTATGTCGTCTTCTGTTCCCCAGATTTCATGCTCTAGCACTGGTCTCACTTTAACTTTGATTTAACATTGTGTGGCAAACTTTGATCGCCACACAATGTTAACGAACTTCAGCGTCTAAGGTGAGGGTGGCTAAATGACCACAGCCTGTAGGAGAATTCCCACCGGCTGCCCAGCTGCCATCATGTTAAAACTCATTAGGTGTTGTCATCCCAGAGGTCCCCATAATTCAGTTTCTTAGTGCTCACTAGCTCTGTTCCCGTCTGTCCCTCCATCTGCCTGCATTTTAGACGGGTGTTGCAGCGATGTTTCCTGGCCTGGAGGCAGCTCCCAAGTCTGCTGCGCCAGGAAAGAGTGAAGAAGGAGCGGCGGGAGAAGCTGGGACGGAAAGTGACTGAGGTTCTGCCTGATTTCTGCTCTCATTCACCGTAAAGCCTCAGGGAGAGAGAAACTGTCAGAGACCACACAAATGTCTCAAAAATCCTGCAGAGGACACACACACTCACACAAACAGAAAATATATACAAATATAGATTCCCCACATTCATTTAATAAAAAAGTAAAATCCATTTCATACAAACACACAACTGGACCCATACAATTGTTTTACAAAAAACAATAGTTGTTGCCAAGAGTCAGTCTGAACCACCTTAAAAGAGCAAAGGTAACTTTTAATGTATTCTTTACTATGCAGTAAGTCATTATGTTTGATGTGATGACAGGCTGTAAAACATTAATTGGACTGGCTATGATAAGAGGTGTTCCATTTGTCTGTGATATCCATATATCCATGATACATTTCAAGAGGTCAGCGGGGTCCATTCCTTTGTGAACACTGCAGGTGTTTGTAGAGGATGGAGGAGGAGTGTTCAAGCCCATATTTTGAGTAGCACCAGCTCCAGAGGCATCATTATGTTGCTGTGCTCATGAAAATGTAGATCAGTCATTGTTACATTTCTTCATTTGTGGCTCCCACCAAAGGCACTGGAATATAAAGGAAATAAATAAGGACAATGCTCATGTCAGAAGGAAGACATCCGGTGAGAGGGAAACAGTGCTGTTTGTTTGGCAGGAGGTGATGACAGGTGGAATGAGGCAGCAGTGGAAGGAGATTTAAGTCCAGTGAGTGTAGATATAGCTGCATAGAGAAGATGCCAGCTGTCAGTGACATTAATGGCAATGAAAGTATCTGTTGCAGTTTGTAGTTGTTATTGCTGTGTGATAAAGTCAGCACAAATCAGCCGTCAGCTCATTTGCTGCAATAAGCCATTGATAACAGTCCTGGCAGCTCTCAGGTTTGCTGCCAACACAAAGCGGCCAGCGAAGTTACATCAAGGTTAAAGGAGCCATGCTGCCATCCAGTGAACAGGAACAGAACAGCAGCCCTGTTAAAGGCAGGCGTCATTAACAGTCTCTTACACTAGGTCTGTTGGGGCAGGAGAGGGAGGATTCGGTTTGTCTCCCATGGTCATGAACTCAGCCCAGTTGCCACGGAAACCTCGAGAGTAGACACCAGTGTCCACGACGAGTCCCCAGTAGGCGCTGCGAGCTGTTTTTTCTCGCAAAGCGATGCGGGCCTCGCGCTCGGTCACGTTGTAGCTGACGTTGATGACCTGCACCACCAGCAGGTGAAGCAGCCCACATGTCACGATGCTGCTGTACCAGGCACAGGTGAAGCAAAGTGCAGCACTGGAGAGGAGCCAAAGAGCAAAGATATGGTATCTCCAATAAATCACATACAACAAGCACCAAACATTAAGTACTTGCAAGGTACACAGATAGAAAACCTCTTGGAAGTAAAATACATTTCCAATCACTAGTGCCTCAGCACGAAATGGACACTAAAAGATCATTTAGTCTGAAAATTAAAACTGCTCACAATTATACAACAGTCTGAGTGACCAGTTTAAAAGAAGAGGACATATTTTTCTATAGAGGACATGATAGCTGTTGAGTGTGAGGTTGAGCTACATGCTATCAGGACCTATTTTAAGTGTGCAACGCCTACAGAAGCGCCAGAAATCATCATTTGCACTACTCTGCCGCTTTGAAACAGAGAATTGTTCTCAGCTCAACAGGACACTCTCCAAGAAACTGATTGAACACTACAGTGAAGGGAGCATCATGTCCAATAAGCAAGAACTGTGGATAAACTAATTTCATGTCAGTGTTTGTGGGGAATACTGGGAAAAATGTCAAATGGCTCAAAGTGGTTAAAAATTGTTTCTACGAGCAATTAAATGAAGTTTTCTTTTCATTGCTGCTAAAAGGCCATCTGCCACTTCCTGTTTCCATCAGTTTCATCTGAAGTGGAGATAACACCCTCATGCTATTTCTGTTTGGCATGTAATGTTGATTACTGAGTTTGAGATGTTTACATTTCTGCTGTGAAGAGCAGCTTTGAAGAAAACTGATGTGATTGTATTTTGCATTCCCTCAGTCAATACACACAACAAAAAGCTCCAAACAATGGCAAACTTAGATTTGTGGCACTTCTTACATTTGAATAAAATTTGATTTTTATGTCAATGTCATTAATGTCAATATAAATGTTATTTAAAGGAGTCATTTTACATTGTAGGACATGTGTTTATTCATGTTTTTGCTGATGTTAGATGAGTAAGGCTTCCCATTGTTTCCATTCTTTGTGCTATGCTAAAGTAAAAAGGAAAAAAATTGCTCCTATAAAGTAGAATTAGTCCATTCATTGCAGTAAAAATCTGATAGTGATTTTTCTTTTATTATTTTATTTTATTTTTTAAGACCTTTGAGGTAAATTTTGGATTTTAAGTCATCCACAAAACTGATTCATGAATATATTTCACCTGATCATCAGATCATTCTCAGTGTCCCAAGACTCATGCATTTCATCTAATTTATATAATTGGACAGTAATTGGACAGTCACACTGCTTACCCTGAGTGTATGAAGTGTGTGTCTGTGTTAGCAGTACCTGTACTGGTTGTACACCCCTGGGCAATATAGCAGGGCAGTGACAAGGTGTTGATTTGGACACACGCTCTGCAGCACCAGGCTGATCCCATACAGAGACGTCAACAGGAAGAAGATGAGCGTAAGCAGGAAGCTGCGGTGATTGGCCTGTCCCACACAGCTGTTTATCCTACCTCAGCAACAACAGACGGGGTACATGCACAAACACAGAGGGACACACACACACACACACACACAGGCAGACAGAACATCGTACTGAGATCCAAGGGATACAATACACATGGACATGCAGGATCACACATATAAGTGTAGGAGTGGATGGTCAAAAGGAAGTGAGCACTTATAGCTGTTATTACCATATGTGATGTATGACATGCAAATATGGTCAATAAAGATATATGAGACTCAGTCTGAGGTTGTTATGTATCTTAAAAGAACGTTTTGGAACATTGTTCGGAAAACTAAAAGGATGTTTGTATGTTTTTAACATTTATTGGTTTGTGTGGAAAAGACAAACAAACTGTTTGAGATGCGAGACAAAGTGGAAGAAACAGGATGACAGACTGAGTGAGACGCATTTCAATGGGACCCACCAGACACAGTGGTGATCGAGACGCAGCACGCAGACACCACAGATACGACAATGTCCCGCCCTTGGGGGCCGCACCACCCTGCACACCGGACACCAGTTTTTTCGGCTACTTTCCCTCTGCTCCGCCTCCGACTGCTCCAGTGATCCTGTCCGATTAGTTACTGTCATCGTCACTTCCTGCGTCCCTCCATTAACAGCAGGGTCTCTGTCTGCAAGGGGGCTGTAATAAGTCACTGTGCTGTGGACGAGCTCTTGGTTTGGCAGCACAATGCCAGGGTCTCTCTTAGTGTGGACAAGAGCTGCCAGAGTGAAGATGACACCTGCAGTGATCACTGATAGCTGGACCAGGCCAACATCCCCGCGGGGAATCACCTCAATGATGAACAGGTAGTACATGTATGCCAGAGAGAAGAGAGCCAGGCTGAGGAAGAAGAGCGTCCGTCCCTTTTTACGGTGGGTGACGTAGTAGTACCACAGCACCAGGCCGGGCAGAGCTGTCAGAACCACAATGCCAAGAAGGAAGTGGAGGGCAGCAAGGTGCAGCAGGACAGGAAGGATGATAAGAGGCGGGATGACAGACAGTTCTACTTTGCGGGCTCCTCCCCACAGCCAGGGCACACGAATCCGGTCTGTGACAACTTCAGTCACCCGTGAAAGGGACTCAGGTTTCTGAGCCTCCCGCTTCAAAAGCCTGACAGTTTGGAAACCAAATTAATGGAAAATATATGAGATTTGAGCAACGTATGAGCAAATGTACCCATTTACAGCTGACATTAACATGTCACAGCAGAGAGAGGACAAGTGTAATGAGTAATGCTCATTCTGCATCCCACTGACAAACAAGATTATAAGTAATAATTATGCTTAAAATTAAAAGTTAAAAAGTATACTGTGACATTTTGTGTAATGCAGCTCAGATTAAGAACACTGTCATTTTCTAAAGTTGGTTAAGCATAAACTCAACATTTTATAACTTTAATCAAGTAATGGCAGATAGTAAATAGGACAGCCCCGGAGTTAATCAGATAAATATCACTCACCTGTCACAAGCATCATCCAGGTCCTCACAGTCGCAGCAGCAGGCCGCTACATGGCTGCGCTCTCCGTGTCTGTTGACATACTCGCAGCAGCACAAGGTCTCCTCCTCCTCATGCACCTTGCTGGCTCTCTTCTTCATGACGGACGGCTTGGCAACCTATCGTATGTTTAAAAAAAAAAAAAAAAACTGTCATTAACTGAACTTGTTTAGAGCGGATAAGTGTTGAAGATGAGAGAGTTTAAAAACAAGAAAAGAGAGATAAGAGTGAAGTACAATGACCTCAACTAATACGTCTAAAAGCTCACTTTGTTAAAATGACCTTTGCATACAGCAGCTTATGAGCTATTTGCATGTGTTTTAGACCGTGGAGTGATCCCAAACAGATTTCCACCAGGCAAAACTGCAAAGCAGACTGTGTTCATTTGATCCTATCCAGTCCACCTCCTATCCTCACATCTGTCACACATCTGTCGTGCTTTAATGATTTACAGCTCTCAGTGCAGCAGCTTGCAGGTTTGTTTGGGCAGCAAGGCAGATGCAGGTCTCTAGTGTCCCCTCCATCACAGAAAGCAAAACTGAGGAGGCCTGAATGAGGCTTTGAATAGAAAAATCTGAACTTATAAGTTTGGTTTTACAAGTTGTTTAAACCTTTTTTGGACCTCCATTGGCACCAATAACCATTCTTGTTTTCAGACCTGCTTTTCAATATTTGGGCTGAGCTCTCTCCAGGTCTTTTCACAGCATCTCAAGTCATTCTGTAGTAGATTTATCTTGAGTTTTAGGGTCACTAGGGTCACTGCTACCTGGACTAAGAGATAACTACACAGCCCCAATCGACCTTGAGCTGATGGTTTACTGTTGGCGTACAGTCCTTTTTTAAAAACAAAAAACATAATTAATCTCAGTATTTATTAAAAGTACAAATACACGAGGTGTGCAATTGAGCTGATGTGAACACAAACCTCTAATTAATTATAATGAATTCATGAGGTAGATGAGGTGGTGAAGAGCCAGATCTTTTCAGAGGTACACCTCTGCTGCTTCCTGACAGTTATTTCTGCAAATGAAACGTGTGTCCTTTATCATTTCTGTTAATAAACAGATACTTGTTTCCCCTGTAGACAGCTTTTGTTAATAGAGAAAAAGGAGAATATGTCCAGCACTTTAACCTGGCGCTGGGAAAACATTCGTTTTTTCGGAGACACTGTGGTTCAAAACACTGTGGGACGTAATTTCATGGGTTAGTTTCCTGGATTGTGTTGGCAGATCACCACAGTTCACACGCTGTTGTACACATGTTTGTTTCCCCCTCTCTCTTTCTCATACATCTGTGATTGTTTACCACCGCTCATCTTGTGACAGTCACTTAATCATCGCGTGAGGTTTCAGTTGATCCATCATTCACTTTATACCTGTCAACACGTAATCGTATTAACGGAAGCGCTTCGCTGCGTCGACAAATGCCCCAACACCGCGTCAAAGGCTCACAACAAACGAGCTGTAACATACCTGAACGCCTACCTGCTACATGCCCTCGCTTTCTGATCAGTATCGACCGACACGATTTTCCCCCGCCGGGCTCCTCGGCGGAAGTCCCTCTCACCGGCAACGGTTGTCGTATCCGGTGTGTCTCGGAGCTACATATCGCTGATTGTCTCGTGGAAGTCTCCAGAACAACAGCAGCCGGAGACAGACCGCTCACGACAGGGTTCAAGCGTCCAGGGGGTGAAGCTTCACGCCAGGGTTATGGGGTTTTGACGCGGGGAGACTGGTCTTGAGGCTCCGCTGGACCCAAAAGTAAGCAGACAGTTCCCCTCCTGACGTCACATGAGGTCGAGTCTCCCCGCCCAGGACTGGACTCCACTCCCACAGCTACAGCACAACACACTGGAGCCCTGGTGCACCTCAATACACTGGTCCCAGCGGTGGAGGAAGAACTCAAACCAAACATAACACTAAAAGCTAATTAAATAGTATCTGCACATTGGATGTATACAAAATAACTTGTGATGATTTAATGTCCAGGAGTGCAGCACAGGAGTATGGCCTACTTTCCTAGTGGAGGGCTGTCATGAATTCAACACAATTTTGAGTTAGTTGTACTTAAGTTCATTGTTTCAAAGCCAACTCTTGTTATTTTTACCCATCTACATTTATGTGTTACTTACCTTTTTGTAGTCAGTGGACAAAATATGTCAAGTTTGAGATCAAACCACCCAACATTGTAATTCAGATCACCTCCACTATATTGGATTATTTGACTTGTTTGGGCCTTGAACTTCAACTATTTGTGAAGTTTATGGATAAAATGTGTCTTTTGTATATTATGTAGCCTGTTCATAAACATACTGTAAAAGAGAAATGAAATATTATCTCTCTCGGAAGATATTGGGACAGGCTTCTGTTTTAATAATTCAAGACAGTCCCAACAGTGTAATGTTTCACTTGTGCAGCAGGACACAAAAGGCTTAGTCTTTAGATTCAAACAGCCGCAGACGGTGTATCCAGCTCCTACCAGCATCATCCATGACAAAACAGAAACACGTAATTTTTTAATACTGCTTTTAGTCTTATGAGAAAGAGATAATGTATATTATTTTTGCGTTTTCCTGAGACTTTTGCTTGAAAAATCATGCACAGTTATGAAAGAAGATATCAACACATGGGCTAGCCCCTGGATGTTTATGTTAAAACTGATCAGATTTCACATCAGCACCCTGAATCTTGTTATGAACTTAGTGCCCTAAACCTATGCAGTTCAGTGTATTGTCCAACTCTAAGGTGGCTGATGTTCGGGTTTTAGTGGTGCCATCTAACCACAAGTTTTGTACTCAGTGAAATCAGTGGGTCTGGGTGAAGAACATGCATGGTCCACAATAATGAAAATCTGGCATATAAATATTTTTCTAAAATCTATGTGATTCAGTTGTTTCCATCAATATTGTAAAATGAAACATATATTATTACTCAAGCCTCTACAATATTAACTATTTTCTTTCCCAGTAAATGTAATTTTTATGTGGCTGGCTGATAAAAAAAGACTAATAAATAATAAAAATGATGGTTTGTAGCGCTAATATATTGTCTCTTACAAATGCTGGCAGGAGTCTGGCGTAATAAACTTTTGTTTATTAAAACATTACATTGCAATATAGTCAAAATGTACAAAAGAGCAACCAAATTTAAACAGGTGTTGGCTTTAAGAAGTGATTTTCAGTACGAAATGCTACACAAAGTTTTCTACTCAAATAAGGTTGATGGCAACACTGTAAACATCAAACAAGGCTCAAAGCAACTGTAGCTGTGTGTCACCAAAAAGTGATCAAGAAAACAGGAGGGAAAAGGCAAATGACTAGTGTTCATGTCAGTTTTGAGATCACAGAGTACACATGTGTCTGGTGTTTACAGAGTGAATGCACAGTACTGAGATAACCTGAGATAGTCCCACTGACTCTGTGGGCACTGAAGAGGAAAATAGAAAAATACATGTTCAGTGTGATTAAGCATGTACAGAGGATTAGGATAAATTGTCACCATTGCTTCTATTGCATAGTTTACATAGCACATCCTTCAATTGATCCAGAGTAGAGCTACAAGTTACCAAATAAGATATGCATTAAATATGTACCACAATGTCAATAGTATTTTCTGTACACCAGATTTGGGTTATATACAGTATTTTTAAAATTCATATTTTCCTACTTGCAATTTAATATACATTGCAGTTTACAAATAGAAAAAATATAATGATTCCAAAAGACAAACTTTAAATTTTGAGTTACTGATTAAACAATTTTATTCAAAAAAATAAAAATCTAAAAAGGATAGCTAAAACGCAGCCTCTTCTGTAAGGCACAATGTGCAAAAATTAAAATGTGCAAAGTTCATATCACATTTTTGTACATTTTCTAGAAAGTTCATATAGAGAAATTTGTTGTTAAATAATCATTCACTTCTCAGGGATAAAATAGAAACAGTACTTCATCTGGTGCAGCATGTGGTTGATCAGAACAGAGTAAGGCACACAAGGAGGGAGTTTTCTGAAATCAAATGCCACTGTTTAGAAGGAGAGTGAAAAACAAGCAGCAGTGGGAGCTGACAAAAGCACCCGACAGAAATCTAAACCCACTGCTGCATCTGCCCCCAGCTCTGATGTAACTTTGTCCTCCCGGCAGTCAGTCTGCAGCTTTAAAAACATCCTGGCATCTGACGCCCCACTACAGGCTTTAGGATGTGTAACCCTTGGCAACACAGGGCATGTCATAGGGGGTGTCTGGGGGCATCTACATGGCAACATCACTGGAAACCAAAGACTTCCTCAGCGGCATTTCATTGCTGCAGTCTTTTCTTTACCTATGGGGCTGAGCTCTGTAGTCATCAGGTGTGCAGCATCACTGCGGCGCTGCTGTTCGATTGGCCATGGCAAAGTTTTGTTGCAGCACCATGAGAGAGCTGCGGAGCTGTGAGGAAGAAAAGAAAAACGGACTCAGTAGCTAGGACACCTGCTTTAGGTTTTAGTCTTACGAGACAGGTGGGCATTTATATGATGGACTCCTGCTGGTTGAACAAACTAACGTTAACAGCGGCAAGTCTCTGCTTTCTCTGAGGGAAATTGGTGCAACTTACATGGTTTGTGGCAAAGAAAAGTAGCTACTTAAATTGTTTGCTCTAATATTGAACTCATACTTGTTGTCACAACAGTAACCACCAGTGTTGCCAAATTCAACAGGACTGAAATCATAAGGACCACAAATGGTGAACTCTGAACTCAACAACACCTTCACCTTCCTGCTCTCCATCATTCAAGTTCACACTGGTCTGTGCCTTTGAAGAACAAACCAAATCATCTAATAAAACATGAGCAGCTATTCAAGACTGGTGCACTATAAAACTTTTAAAATTCAGACAGTGAAAAGACTCAGCATTACACATTTAACAGCTGACCTCTGAATATTTCATAGATGGTACACTGTTGTCAGATAGAGCTGGATCTCATTTTTTCACCATTTGATCCAGATTCTGGTCATAAACTATTTGTGATATAATTTTAACCATTACAAGTAAGCAATGATTGAAACTGATTTAATGACAACCAGATACACACTAAAAGACAACCTGTGCCACGATGAGCTGTAAAATTTAAAAGCAAGTGTTCATGGCTACAATCAGACTTTTTTAATGATTTAGTTCATTCTCCAATTTAAAGCAGACTGACCTACCTGGTCTAAAAGGTTGATGGAGTCCTGCAATACAGTTTTTAGTAGGAGCACCTCCTCTCTGGTCTTATACCCATGTCCCTGTTTAGGACCATATTCTGTGGCAAAGCTGTCGAACAGCACAAAAAGAGACGGTTATTATTCTGATGTACAACAGAGGATATTCACTTCTGCTACATGAAAGGAGGAAATAAAAAAACAGAAATACATTGAGGAAAATGAAGGAGGAGGACTGAGAGCAGAGGAGTGCTGATGCAAGATTATGTCACTTACATAAGCACATTTACTGTGAGTCATTAGAACAAAAGCTGTCTTGTATGTGGGCTGCTTGAACAGCAGAGAGAAAAACTAAAATATGGAGGAAGACTAACCCCCTTCCCTCTCTCCACCCACACCCAGACTTCTGCTTTCTGAGCAGCCTTGGCAGCTACTGATATAGTTACTGTCAATTTCGAAGGCAGCAGCAGCAGACAGTTGTCTCACCTGGCCTCGCTCCTCTCCCTCATCCGATGCTTTGTGCTCAGCTGTATGCGATGGGCTACATCCTCCATGGCCCACAACTTGAAAAAGAGGCCCAGATTCAGCAAGGTCAGAATCAGCAAACTGAAAGAGACAGAGAAGGAATCTATGAATTTAATGCAACCACATGCCTTCACAATAGGAAGGGAGAGAGGTCTGGGAGAACCTAGCCAACACCCAAAATTACCACACAACCTTTAAACATAATGACTTTTCTCCACTGAAGGCGGTGTGTCATTATGGACAACATGCATATTAGGTGCACATTAGATTTATGCACAGACAGTTTTCAGTAATTTGAGAATACAGACACAATTTGCATTTATCACAGACAACAGAAACCAACAGAAACCACATTGTTTCATTTTTGCATTTCAGGTTTTTTACTTACATGAGACTCATCCCCGCTACTATCGTGGTGGTGCTCAATCTGTGCGAGCCTT
This sequence comes from Caranx ignobilis, assembly GCA_021432705.1. NCBI lineage: Eukaryota > Metazoa > Chordata > Actinopteri > Carangiformes > Carangidae > Caranx > Caranx ignobilis. The sequence continues at coordinate 10,204,193 of MU269986.1, forward strand.
TCATTTCTATGGGGCCTGAAATTCAGCAGGACAGATCTATAAATAATAAATTCTTTTCTCCTTAATGCAAAATTGTAATCAATACACAAACTTTTTTGCACTGGCTTGCAACATATTTCTAGTTACAAGCCATTTCCTCCCATTGGCATTCAACGTTTTGCAACAGCTTGAGATATAAATGTCGCTGTTGCTGCATGCGTCAGAGAGTGTGACTGGAAAAGACAGTGACATGTAACTCCTGTAGTTGTGTCTCTGATCTTCAGCAGTCATAGCAGTGGCTGTTGACTGACAGTTTCTAGCACGCACCTTTGTTTTGAAGTCTGTGTCAACACTTTGGCCAATCCTTGCTGCTGCATTAGCAGCTGTGCACAAACAATCGAATGTTCGTACATTTTGATTTGATATACAGTATCATTGTTACATTTGGAGAGGGTCATGCCAGCTGTTTCCCCCTTGTATTCAGTATTTAAAGTAGTCTCAGCTAACAATCTGCTGAACTTTTCAAGTGTTTATTAAAGATGCCATGTACCCATGTTGCCGTCCCTATGCTGCTCAGGGTCGTGCCCATACTGCTTGTTGGGTTTCATGTGCTCTGGCAGAGTACGGCTGTAAGTCCGCCTCCTCCTCCGAAGTCCACTCATCTTTCCAGAATCACCACCTCCTTGATTTATCTCTGCTTCCTCCTCCAGCAGTTCTGCTTCTGTTTCATGTCATCAAACCACAACAAACGGGTAAACACAAAACTGGGGGCAGAATCAGTTGTTAACACAGTAAAAAAAACAACATGGTTTCCATGTCTAATTGGATACATAAAACAGACAAAAATGTCAATTTTACAGCAAATGCAATTGTCATGTGATTTATTGCAGTAGTGCCTGCCATGTGCTGAGGAAACAGTTCATATCAGATTACAGATAAAATGAACCACAAGCTAAGGAGAGAAGACAAGGAAGTGCTCTCCACAGTGTCTCTACTCACCCAGCTGTCTGAAATAATCCTCTATGCCGCTCCAGGAGTTTTTAGTGATAAAGGATTTGATCAGTCCCCATGGTTGCTTCTTGTACTTCACATCTGTGGAAACCCTAAAAGCACAACAGCGGCTTTAAATGCCAGGGATTTAAAAATATATATATAAAAGTCAACAGATTAAATGGATAAACCCTTACCTTAGTCGACACTTCCGCCTCGAGCTTCTTGTGATGTAGTATTGGTTTTGAGTGTAGAAGTAATCGTGATAGGGAACATCATGGGTGTACACCTCAGACTCGACGTGGTAATACTGACCCTCCCTGGATTCTTTGTACATCGTCTGAAAAATAAATGGAGAAGAAAATAAGCAACAAGCCATAATTCACACAGGAACATGATGTAACTTATGTAAACAGACCTGGTTCTCTGTAGCGGTGGAGAACTTGCCAATCAAAGGGTTGCTGATGGTTATTGTGTAGTTCAGACTGCGCTTCCTGTTCCCTGAGGGGTCCTTTTCCCAAGGATTAAAGCTGGCATCTAATAAACACAAAGGCCACACATGACAGGTTACATCAGCTGGAACTAGTGGGGAAATTAGTTTTGGGAATGACAGAAGGTTACAGATCTTACTGGTTATCTTCCTGACGTCCATAAACCTGCGGATGAAGCTGGAGTCTGTGAAGAGCATCTCGAACATTTTGCTGGCACTGACGTGGAACACCCTGTTTATATAGACTCGACCCTGCATCTGGGACTGTCCCACTTGCTCCTCCACTGAAAAACCCAAGCAGACAGATAGTATTAAAATATATCACACGTGCTCAAGAGTCCTGGGTTGTTTTGCTTTTTTCCTTTCCTCTGACCTTCTTCAATGCTGTCTGAAGCGCTGTGCTCAGAAACACCATTTTCATTGGCGTTGAGGTCCAAAGAATGGTTGGAGCGCTTGGAAACCCGTTCTGGTGCGGTGCGGTCCAGTGAGGGGACAGGACTGCGCCGCATGGACGGGGTGCTGCGAGAGTCATCCTATAGGAAGATGCCAAAGAAATTAGCTGGAAACACATTGAGAACAGCAAAGCACACAGCGTGAGAAATGTTATTTTAATTACCCCATTGGCTGAGTTCTGTGAGGCGACAGGTGAAGGCACGTCTTCCCCTTGAGGCGTGGAGGCCTCTATAGGCCCATGCTCTGCCACTGACAAGCGAAGGGAGGGGGGGCGCTCCAGCTTCCCTTGACCATCATCACCACCAGACCTTGTAGATGGGCTGCAGCCAAACAAACAGGTGGCATCAAATTATATCCCCATGCAATACTCTGTGTGTGTGCTATCAATGGAAGAGCAGGTGTGGTTGTGTTCACTCACCTGGTCTGCATGCTTGACTCTACATATATCGGCAAGCTCTCCATTTCTTCATGGCTCAGACCCAGATCATGCCCATAATGCTGTTTAACCAAGTGCCAGAACTCCTCACAGATCAGATGCTAAAAGTAGGACAAGAAAAAAAAACACACGAGTCACACGGGGATAGAAATGAAAAAGGCTTGTTTGGAAATCAGCCCTTGTCGAGATCTCTTCCTCTTTCCCAATATTAGCTCTGCTTTGGCAGATACACAAACCATAGTGTTAACACACAACAAAACAAAACAAAGGGTCTGTGTAGCCTAGACACCTCCACACACTATAATTACTCTTCTATCCCTGCATGACAACCAACCTACAAACCTTATTGTCTCTGAACTGCTCAGATACTCATCTTACATTGAAGCGTTAACCCCAAACAGCCAGGAGAAGCCCAGACTTAGAAATATCAACAACAATTATTCATATCTGAAAAAATAAACACCGTAAAAAGAAATCCACAGACACAGTCGGTGTCGTCTGCATTGGCATAAAACAAGCAAAGCTGTTCCAGGCTCTGATGAGAAATTACTGTAGGCGTGATTATTCAGACGGAAGATTTAAGACGATGTCAAAGCTAGTTTACAGCTTAGAGACAGTGTGAGATTCATTAACTCGGGTTTTACTTACTCGTCCGCAGACATTTCCCCCCCAGCTGTGAGCTAGCTTTGCCCGGCTGTCACACACCGATCAGTAACCTGCACGCAGCGCGCTCCCACATTCAGGAAGTAAAGTCCTGGATCTGAGCGAGTTCTGGGGCGTAAAGACGCGCCGCCCAGATCTACACCGATAAAAGGTAAATAAAAAGCCTCTGCCTGTCAAAGTCCGGTTCACCGGCGGCTCAAACGACCGGAGAAGACTCCTTTTTTTTGACTCTTTTGTCGGTATGAACGACACGAGCCGAGCGTCAAGTGTGGTGTTTGCGTTCAAGGAGGCAGGCCGTCGATGCAAATGGGCCCTGAAAGCCACACCTGGAGAGGTCATTGAACTTTACATGGTGGTGTTTTCATACAGGTGTTTGTGCTCCAGATCTCAGGAGACCAGCAGCCCTGTGGGTAGGCTGCCATAGGGTCTGTCTATAAGAGGAGTCTAATGCAGGAAGCTGTAGAAATAACATTTTCAGTAAAGTATAACATACTAATTTAAAATTTAGCCTATAATCTTCCTGTTTTTTAATATATTTTGATCACATATATCATAAATATGGTATTGTATTCATCAACCCTGCAATATATCTGCTGTCCAGATAGTAGTTTTTATTGTTAGTGGTGGAGAAAACCATTTCCAGGCTGCACACATCAACATTTTCTTCTGCTGTGGCCTCATGCCATGTTGTATAGCTTTGCTACGGAGGATAACACACTTAACTACTACTTTTTTTCTTTATCTGAAATTTCAGTTGCTTTCATCATAGTTGATGGGTTAGAACATTTTCGAGTGCTTTTGCTTAGCAGTGTTTTATATGAAAAAGTTCCTGTTCTTCCAAATGTTATGTCAGATACACTCAGTGTTCACATTTTGACATTTCAGCAATTTTTTACTTTAATCTGACAGCTCAAATACTTCACCTCACACTTCAACTGCTTTTACTGCTAACACATCAGCCCTCACTTCAGCTTTAAACTGCACACAGGCTTCAAACTACCTCTGGCACAGCTTGACTCACATTTCAAGTGCTTACACTTTCAGCTTTTTACTGTAATTGGCACGTCGGACCCCTCAGCCAATGTTTTCACTGTTTTCATCCCTTACTCTTGGGTTTGACCTGATTTTATGTCTTATTCCTCAGCTTCTTTCCATGTTTTACATATAAACTGACATTTCACCTTCCTGTGAGGAGTTGACCTTTAGACATTTCAAACCTTTCAAAGTGCTTCAGCTTAGGCTGTCACTGGGAAACAACATCTCACATGAAATAACACATTTGAACTTATTTACAGTGTTTTCACCTGCACACTTTCATTTTCAAAGTACTCTTACCCTGATTTATTCTTCCTTATCTCTTTACTTTTACACCACAAAGATTTGGGTAAAAGGTGGCTGAGCTGAGCTCCTCTGGGTTTATTTTCTACTGAATCCCTGACACACTGGTAAATGATTCAAAACACGTGTTTATCAGTGTGTAACAATAAATAAAAACTCTGTCTGTTGGAGCCATGTACCAACTCTGCTGCCGCTGTGCTGCAGATCTTTACCTTGCAGAGCAGCACTGATAACCTCAAACAGAAGACAGTCTGTGGTCAGGGCAGTGTGTTTCGCACTCTGGACCGATTAGATAAGTGCTGCAAAATGGGGTAAAGTCACAGAGCTGCTGGTGCTGGTGCTCTAGGAAGCATTTAGTCATAGTTTATTTGAACGTCCTGGACAACAGCAAAGTCTGATTTCTAAAGATCACCAGATTACTACGGTCAGATGTGATATGAAGGGATCGTAGGTCTTGTGGAGAGTGTTGTTCTTTACACATGTGACTATTATTGAACATATGAACATTGTACTGATGAGTGAAGTCAGGAGACTGCATGACTGTGTGAGATAACAGCAGGTGAGTGGAGTACGGCTTTACCTTGTTCACCAGTGCATATTGCCACATGTGGTTAATACTTTTGTAGGTTTTCTCTCTTGAAGAGAAGGAAGTGAAGAAATACTAAAGGGAAAAAGGAGAAAAACTGTTCATTAATATTTCTGTTAATCAATCATCAAACAAGATCTGATGGGCTGCTCTTTTCTTTCATCGTGTACCTTCTCTGTGCTCAGGGAGATCTGGATGGCATTGGGAATCAGCCGAGCCGTTTTCTCTTTGGTCATAACCGTGATGTCTTTAAGCATCAGTGTGATCTATAGAAAAAGGAGAAAGGTCACAGTAGTTGGTGCTAAGACGCTAATCAAAGACAGCCATAAAGGGAAATCACAAACTTTTAGATACCATTGCACTAGATCCTCCAACACTAATGAGTTATTTTGTGATGACATCATGTAATGACTTAGCAACTCTCAAGAGGAGGTGTGGACTGCATTTCTTTATCATTTAATGAGCTCCTCAGTGTCACCTTGTCTCATGATTGGCCAGATATTCATAGCAAAAATTACAGCTACGAATGAAGCTTGTGATTTTCCTCCTTGACTGATACTGTTTTATCACAAGACTTCAAATAGGATATAAGATATATACATATTTCTTTTCTCCAAAAGTGAGTAAAGTGGTTGCAAAGTCCTGAAAATATATATTTTTCAATCATTCTGTCATTGTTTAAATATACATTAAAAATAAGATTTATAAAATTACACATTTCTTTATTGTATTGCTTAGTTCACACATGTTACATTGATGAGTAGATAGTGTCCTCTTTAACTGTACGTCTTATTACCTTCATGCCACGAAACACAGCGCTGTGGAAACAGAGCCAGTTCTCTGAGAGGTACAGGCGTCCCTGATGGAGGAAGTCCCGCTGGAGGGCACATGGGTAGTCTGAGGAAAAATATATAGGGCGGGCAGCTGATGTAAATCTTCCGCACAAATGAGAGCACCTGTGTTGTTCTTTGACATACTATACTTATAAAGAAAGATCACTGTAGTAGACACTGCAAAATTACTCAGTAGGCAGATTCTGTAGACTCAGTGATGCATCACATTTTACAACAGCAGGAAAAGAGTCCTGGGACAGAAACCATCTAAACACCTGTAGGAAAAAAAAATGCAGAAATTGCCCATCCCTTTATGTGTTATTTTACTAGAGGGTTTCATGCTAAAATGTGTCAAAATATTTGCACAGAAATGTTCTGTGGTTGTTTGTTTGCATGTAAAAAGGTTAGAAAAGATACAAAAGGAGAATTAACTTGAAAAACATCTACCTCAAACAGCACTGACACAAAGTTTTGGATTTCATTTTTCTTTGTAATCAGTTCAATCCCACAAACTAATTGGAACGTCCATTATTAGAATTGGTGTTGAGCAGCTGCTTATTGCTTCATTGTACTGATTACTTTTCACTCTTTTAAATTTATGCCAAAACCTTTTGGTTTGCAGAAGTCACAGCTGAGTCACAGGGCAATCTGTGTAACACGATCACAGTGCCCAGTTTCTATTTAATGCAACAGTGAAGCCATAAAAACATGGAGCTTTGACTGGAATATTTTACTTTCATCATCAATGTGGGGGATAATGTTTTATGTTGTCTTTAAATATATTTAAAGAGACATTTAGGGTATTCATTGGGAGCATTAGAGCATTATATTTTGTAGTTTTATGGCACATTAAAATACTGAATGTGATAATAAGAGCCAGCCTTCATAACTCACCCACTATGAGTCTCTCTGACTCCGGCAGCTCTTTGAACAGCTTCTTAAACTCCTCATACCTCTGTTTGTAGGTTGGCAGGGGAGCTTGAGGTGCAGCAAGACACTGTCCCTGAGGATCTGAGCTCTGATGGAGGAGAGGGGAACGTTACTGACATGGATACATCAATACAACGGTCATCAAGTTCAAATGCATCAATAGTAGGCCTCCCATCTGTTCCTGCCTTTATGCAGGGAATACGAAGAAATGATAAACTGTGGAAAAAGAGTACGTTGGTCAAACTGTAAGAGCCATCTCTGGTGTGTTTGTGCAGAGGACAAACAGCATTATTAGCCTTTTGGGCTTTGCATCAGAGCAATCCCACTTGTAGAAGGTGAAACATGCAATAATACTGAAGCTCAGCCACAAGAGGGCGGTCAAAGTTTTTATTTTCCATTCTGCTGTTGATTGTTAGCTCTACTGGGACTGTGTGGTCTGAGTGAGCTGTAGTTTGCTTGTTGGTTTGATTATTTTTACCTCTCCTTCATCTGAGCTCTCATCCACCTGTGATGCCTCATCTACAATGTCGTCACTGCCCACTCCTGATCGGCTGGAGACCTGGTCCATCTGCTCTTCTTCTGCTGCTGCTGCTCTGCACAGATTGGAAAAATTAAAATTAAATGAACGAATAACAAGTGTTAATTTCAGCTTTGCTGCAGACAAAACAAGATCCAATCCCTCATGGCTGGCGTCACAGGGAGGAGAAGCTGGAGTGGAAAAAGTAATACTAACAGCTCGTGGGTCTGTTGAGAGTTAGACGATGAACGTCTGAACGTCAGCGCTCACTGTCATCTATCAGAGAGATCCAGCAGCACCACAGGGGAGGTCATTATCACCGCCACAGAACTGGTTTGACTGGGAGGGTTGCCGAGGGAGCTCAGTCGTGCCAATGAACGGAAAGCTTTATGCACTCATGACTCTCAGCACAGATACCCGTGATAAGCTGTGGAGCAGGAAAGCATCGCCGCAACCTCAGATTTGTGCGTCCAAGAAGTGAAAACATTTGTAAGAAGTCTTAACTTTTGAACTGACTGCTGTGATCGATCATGTATCGACCTAAATATTGAACGTTGTAAGACAAATGTAGGTAGGATGAGAAGAGTTTACCTTCAGGTATGTGCTAAAGCCGTGTCTCTGGGACCAATGTGCACAGCGCCATTCTCGCGCAAGGTGTGCTGCAGCTCGAGCGTGTGTCAACATGTGGGCTGTGACACAAAGTAAGGTGTTGACACTCAGTCACTTACCTGGCTCGGAGTGGACCCAGGGTTTCTGTTCCTTTTGTGTCGCCGAGATCTAGAGATTGAAAAAACAAACAAATCAATTTGAAAAAAAAAAGTGGACGTTGTTTGTCTCGTTGAGCTCTGGAGTTGAAGTGAAGCGTGCTGCAGCTGCATCTCATCCGGTGAACATACCTCAGGGAGTTGTCACCTCACCGGAGGCGCTCATTGGTCTTTATAATGACCTCTCCCTTCATTCACTTTTAAAATACTTTTGGAAGTACTCGGGCGAGCCAACTCACCTGTGCATTATGTTTTCTGTCATGGGTAGAATCAGTTTATACATTAAAATACATCAAAAGTCATTTTTACTTTATTAACCACAGATGCTAATATAAGCTCAGAACAATCAGTAGTTAAATCTCTTTCTATAAATAAGCATTAGGGCAGAGTGCAGGAGACTCCAGGCTATGTGTGTTATGTGGAGAGACCAGTTGAACAGTATCATCAGAAACTATGAGGCACAACCAGGAAAACACACACACACTGACACACTCTTCTTTTTCCCCATGTTTTAATTCTTTGGGAGTAACATGATGAAAGTATCGGACAGCAGAACACCGCAGAACGAGTCTGACTCACACATTCACACAGCAAAAGTACACAGCACAGCACAGCATGAAACACAACCATAAAAACAAAAAGGAAGAACAACAAAGCCTTCACGTCATAATGCTGGCAATAAATAGACTGATCTTATTAAATTTATATTCAATACTCTTCTGTACAGATGGGTCTATGAATTACAATACATCAACCGAACAATCCTCTTCAGGATGAGTAACACGGCTACACACACAGAAATCATGTAAACAGAGAAAGGAAGAAACCAGGTGAAGAGATCCCTCTTTCATACACACATTAAATCCACATACACGCAATCAATGACCATGCAGAGGATCCAGAGTAAGCCTATATGAGGCAACAAATAATAATGAATACAGTACATCTTTCTCTTTTCCCTCCACATGATATTTCACACACACACACACACACACACACACACACACACACACACACACACACACACACACTCACACAATCATCCACAGAAGGAGCACAGATTGGGAAGGTGGGGACACAGGTTTTGGGAATACGAGGAGGTGGAATGTGATTCAGCAGTGGAGGGGTAAGAGATGAAAACTGGTCATGTTGTGAGAAGTATGAGCCTATTCCTCCAGCGTGCGGAAGGCACTCTGCATGTCCTCCAACAGCTGAGCATACTCGGCCTTGATCTTAGGCTCGCCATCTTTCACTGGGTCCTGTGTACACACAGAAGCACATAAACACAGGGTGAACATACAAAAAGATAACCATTGTCACTACACTTTCCTTTACTCTTGGAGCGACATACAGGGTTATTTGAAGTTGGCAGAGTAGATTAGTTTCACATTTCACACTTTGTAGCATGTGACAGGAGTAAACTGAAGCTCTTTGTGTTGCTTATATTTATTATTGTAACAGCATTTCTAAGTGGTCCACAACAGATAATTTTACACAGTTAAAATAAAAGAAAATATATTGGCTTAGATATACAGGTAGATAGATAGATAGATCGATAGATACACCTTGCAGTGTTGAGTGTACACTCCTTTATTGTCAGCCACAAATTTAAATCTTAATTCACTCCCTCAAAAGATTTAGTCCATATAGTAACTCTCTAAAGTATGAACAGACTTAATATACATCATAAAACTATAATATAATATCAAGATAAGGAATGTAAAATGAATATATTCACAAATATTTTAACAGTGGTTCTTAACTATCTAACTTCGTGACTCGTGTTTCAATGTTTCAAACAAATCAACATTTTCCCTCTTCTGTTTCGTTTTTCCTCAAAATCAACCTGAACACCACAAACTTTACAAATGAGGCAGAAGACATACCTTGAATTTCATTGAGCTGATCCTATAGAGGATTTCTCCCATGTGCTCCCTGATCATGGCCCAAGTGATCTTGTTGTCGCTCTGAGCTGTGGTCTCCACCGCGTGCCGCGCCATGTCGTAGAAAGCGATCATGTTGGAGAGGATGCCCACCGTCTTATAGAAGGGACAGAACCTGTGGACATGTTTAAGTAGTTTGTTGTTGTCACAAGATTAGATCAAATGTTTTAAGTCATGGTGTATTAAGACTGATCAGATTTGTAGAGATGAAATTTGTGAAAGGGCTCAAAATGAGGAGATTGCTCACACTACACTGAGTCTTATGTTACCTGTCATAAGGAGTGTAACCATTCTGCTGCAGGAAGTCATCCTTGATAAGTTTGGCCACTTCCAGGGTGATTTTATCTGTTTCTGCCAGTGATGCCTGTCAAAGCAATAATCAGGTCAGAAGCTGCTTAACAACATTGTCCTGTCATTTCATGCAAAACAGCGACATCAACGCAGCTGTCGACTTCGTGCTATATCACCTTTCCAACAAGCTGCACGATCTCAGCCAGGTCCTCCTCCTCCTGCAAGATCTCCTTGGCCTTGGTACGCAGCGGCACAAATTCAGGGAAGTGCTTGTCGTAATACTCATCTAGAGCCCGAGTGTATTTGCTGTAGCTGATCAGCCAGTTCACAGAGGGGAAATGCTTCCTCTGAGCCAGCTTCTTATCCAGACCCCAGAACACCTTGAAAGAAGAAAACATTGTCACATTAGCACCTAGAGCTTCTCTGATCAGTGACAATGCAATAAGAGCTAGATCATTTACCTGTACAATACCAAGTGTGGCTGAAGTAACAGGGTCAGAGAAGTCACCACCAGGTGGAGACACACTGAGGGAAGAAAACAAACATAAATCATTTATTTTACGGTGAAGGGCCACCAGATGACATCTATAAAACATGCAGAGTAATGTCTCCCTCTAGCGGTATAAAGCTGTACTCACGCTCCAACAATACTGACGCTGCCCTCTCTCTCAGGGTTGCCCAGACACTTCACCCTGCCCGCACGTTCATAGAAGGAGGCAAGACGAGCACCCAGGTAGGCAGGATAACCACTGTCTGTGGGCAGGCACAAAAACACACCACGCTTGAGTTGACAGTAAAACGACTGAACACTGCATGGACATACTGGTGAGATACTAACTCCACTGTATGGGAAATTCAAGCATTAAAAATTCAAACATAGAGGAGTCTGGTGATAGATGAGCTTCAGGTGATAGGTGAGCTTCGTATTTCAGCACAGATTCAGATACTCTGAATACAACAGTGAGAAGATGCTGACTATTAAATTGTTTGTCATCGTCACTGAGCGTTGTGCCTTTCAGTACACAATTTATTGCAGTGTATCTAATACTACACTGAGAGAAGGGCTGCAAAAAAATACTACTTTCACTATGAATTAGTCTGCTGATTATTTTTATTGATTGATTGATCAATGTTTTAGTATACACATGTTAAAAAAGAAAGACAGAAATGTGAACTGTTGCTGATGTATTACCAATTAGTCAGTGAGCTTATCAATTATTGGTATAATCCATTCAGCTATGGTACAAGGATTGATCATCTTCAGTTAACATGATCTTCCTGTAATTTACTAAATAAAGAGAGAATGGAGTGTTTTCGTTTGTTGTGTAACAATTCACTGCAACTTCCTTTTTCAATGCCACAAATGGTCACAGGATGGATGTGATTTATACAACGTGATTTCCTGTAAGCGAGTTTGTGTCTGATGCCTTACCTACCTGAATTTCTCCTGATGCTGTTTTTCATTACTTGGTGCCATAAATTCAGTGCAGAAGCACCAATATGCTATTAAACTTCATTAGACTTTACCAGGAGACTCCAAACTTACCAGCAGGCATCTCAGCCAGACGGCCAGAAATTTCCCTGAGGGCCTCTGCCCAACGGGAGGTGGAGTCGGCCATCATGCTCACATTGTATCCCATGTCTCTGAAGTACTCAGACAGTGTGATTCCTGCCAAAACAAACTCAGTTAGTTCATGTGAGCTAATCTAGAAACAATCACAGAATGACAGTGAATGAGTCATCCATTAACTAAAGCCAGCAATAGTTTTCACTGCATTCACTTCATTCTGTGATTGGATAGGGATCAGATTCTCACTATTTCCCTTGTGTTTTTCCTCATGTTGCAGTTACCTGTGTAGATGGAGGCTTCTCTGGCAGCTACAGGCATGTTGGAGGTGTTGGCCACCAGCGCTGTTCTCTTCATGATGCTCTCCGTCTTCCCGTCCACCTCCATGGTCAGCTGTTGGCCAGACAACAACGTCAGTCGCCCTTAAATTCACTACCCTGCCCTCAGTAGACGCAGTCAACCAGCATCTCCACCCACCTCAGGGAAGTCTCTCAGTACTTCTGACATCTCGTTTCCTCTCTCTCCACAGCCTACATAGATGATGACATCGCTGTTGGAGTACTTGGACAGGGACTGGGAGATGACAGTCTTACCACAACCAAAGGCTCCGGGGATGGCTGTTGTTCCTCCCTGCACACACCTTTGCAACGAGAAGAGAAAAAAAAAAACAGTTCACAAAAGGCCTCCAGGATGAGAGAACTGCTGATAAAATAAAACTTCTTCATATGTAATGAGTAAAAAGATTAATAGGAGGACATGGGACTTACGGGAAAAGGGCGTCCAGCACTCTTTGTCCAGTCAGCAGTGGGTGATTGGCGGGCAGCTTCTCTGTGACAGGTCGCACTTGTCTGACAGGCCACACCTGCACCATGGTGAACTTCTCCTTCACCCCCTCAAATTCCAGCTCCATCACCACATCCTGACACAGACATATACACATCTTTAACACAAGGCAACATCTGACAGCCACTGTGAAATCAGGGCAGCAGATGGAGGTGAGGTGAGCTCACATTGACGTCGTAGTTTCCAGGAGGAGCCACGTAGGTCACGGTGCCTCTGTTTTTGGGGGGTAGCATGATCTTGTGCTTGATGAGGGAGTTCTCGTACACCATGCCATAGATGTCTCCTCCTGTGATGTGACTGCCAACCTACCAACAGAGAAGGAGAAGGGACACATTGTGAAGCCAGTTCACCTCATGATTTCAATATATCAAGTACAGGTCTGCACACACGCACACACACACCCCGTAGGCTCTTGCTGGGTGAAAACTCCCACTTGAGGTCTCGGTTCAGGGCTCCAATGTTTACACCTCTGGGGATGTAGATGCTCTGTGTGATGTCATTGATGTCCTTCAGGGGTCGTTGGATACCATCAAAGATGGACCCCATGATTCCTGGACCAAGCTCCACAGAGAGGGGCTTCCCTGTCCGCAGCACAGGGTCTCCTACAGACACACCAGCTGTGCTCATGCTCAGGAAAATCCAGTCATTTTGGATGGAAGGTACACAACAGTTTCTAAAATAAGTTTTTGCAGGGGATAAATAACAATACAATACCGTACACTCAGCCCTGTAGCGGAGTATTAACTTTCATCAAGAAAGAAACAAAACACACAAACACATTTGGCTTCCATTATGTTGCATTGCTCTCTCTTGTGTCATTTCTGGGTCCTGGCTGAGTCCAGCTGTTGGCTTAAAACAAATACAGACTAGCAGCCACACAAAAGCATGGACATTGTGTAACAGTAAGGATACATGTCTCCTCGTAGACCTGGATGGTGGCCATGTCTCCCTCCAACCTGATGATCTCTCCCACCAGCTCACTGTGGCCGACACGGACCAGCTCATACATGGCTGCTCCTGCCATGGCTGTAGCTGTCACCACTGTAAATACAAGCAAGGCGTACTCACCACACACAGTTTCTGCTGGTCTGCTGTGTATTTTGTACTTTTATCATTATATTACAAATGAAATGCACGGAAAGAGAGTGGTAAAGGTGACCTCGGGTGAGGTGAGGTTATGTGTGCATTTGTGATGGCCAACCTGGTCCGGAGACTCCATGAACATATCCAAACTGGCTCTCTCTCTCCTCATCTCTGATCTTAGGCAGCTTGGACATGTCCATCTTCACGGGTTGATTTGTCTAACTGTACAGAGAGCAAAGAGGAGAGGGATAATGTGATATGGAGCAACAGACAACCAGAAAACTACAAGCAAGGCATCAGGACATCTGCATCCGCATGTCAATAACTTAGGGTTTCACTAGTGGCCAGAACGCAACTGGTTATGTGATTGATGCAAATAATTAACTGTATTAGGCTTGTTTTTTTTTTTTCCATTTGTAGCATATTGTTATGGAGTGGAGGTCTAGTATAACTTTATCAAATAAATACATTAAATATTAACAACATTTTTGTAAAAGCCCGTCCTTTTGCAACCACGGTAACCTCAACAAAATAGAGCAACACCACTGCTCACGATTTCACCCCATTCCCCCTGCACACAGGTCCAGTACCACAGCCAGTCAGTGTGACGTGTCAGGCTAAGATTGGAGGGGAATCCCACACAGTGCAGCATGCTCATCCGTTTGCCCTGCACATATGTACAAACAGTATGTGTATGCTAACATTACATGTTCCTTTTATAAGAAACGGTTACAACTGCATCTTAGCATTCATGATTATTACAATACCCCCCCCCCCCCCCCCCCAATTTTATTCTTATTTCTCCATCATAGTCACCATGTATCATATGATATTATTTCTATTAATATCCCAGCACAATTCAGCGACATGCAGGAGTAACTCAAACACAACCTTGCCTCAGTCGTGACATGAAGCCATCCCCACAGACGGCACACTGCAGATGCTGTTAACACATTAAAGAGCAGCTTCCACTGCAATATACTGTGTGCTTCAGCTACAGGAGACCGAGCCACCACAGTTGTATTACTCAGTTTATACATCCCTCATTTTTCATATCTCAGTTATACTGCATCTATGCCCTTTTCTTGTCCTTCCCAGTGATGCACAGATCTTCCTGTTTACGCAAGGCTGCTCAGCCCATCTGTGCAGGAACACAGCAGCTCCGCCGACAGGTCAATGCAGTAATTACAAGAATTTCACCTAAAAAAGGCTGTACTCTGCTCCCCCAGTGCATCATTAAAAATAAATCAATTAAAAAACCTTTCTACTTGTAAATGTTTGTTTGAACTCATCAACAAACTGAGCATACCTTGAATACTTTCAGCTATACTTGAGTACCTCAATGTGAACCTCATGTTTTCTGAGGAGCCTCCAGATATCAGCAAACAGTGGGAAGATAAGGCCTTTTGTTCTGGTGATTAATTCATTGAAAATCACAAATGACTATCTCTCCCCTTGATTATGCTGCCAATCAGCTTTGAATTAAATATAACCCTGTAAAAAAAATACATTTTGTGACAGGGTTTATTGCAAATCTTTTAATATGCAGTTGAGGTCAAATTCTCCTGTAATAATCATGGCTAGAATAATCACACAATGTTCACAGCCTCGAGATAAAACGGTTATGCGCAAAAAATTAGCAGACATGACTTGATCATATGATCCTGGCACATGACTGGCCCTGCTGTGTGAGTCTCTTTAAGGAAGTGGAAAACTAACATGGTGCAAAACTGGGAAGTACACGTTATGAGTGTGTGGAAACACTGGAGAAATTATCGCCCTGACTGTTATTCTCCACAGAAAATGGACACGAGGCTTAGCAAAGATAAATTCATCTTCCTTTACTATACCATTGACTTCCATGTGTTTGTGATCTTCTGTTGCCATTAAATGTCAAATCCATAATGAAGGAAGACCAATGCAGACTGGTCACCAGACAGAGACAAGTGAGCTGTACATGTTATTTACAGTGTAACACTAGGGACTGGATTGGTCTCATTTTACACACATTATTGAATATTTGAGCAAAGGGACAGGGGAGTTCACAGTAACAAGAGACATGCACATGTGGATACCAGGTATCTGTGCAAGACTGGGCCAAGAAATGTTTCATGTAAGTGAGATGACCACGCAAAACATCCTCTCATACAGATGTTAATTGCAGACTCTTTTGAAGCATCGTAGGGGAACTCAGCTAAAGTTCAATGTTTTAATAGAAACAGACTACAATAACATCGATTCAGTGACACAGGTATGAGCTGATAGCTTGTATTTAGTATATAATGAGGAGGGCTCTGTGTCAGTGCTTTAAAAAAACATCTTAGTGGAGGGTCTTCTGTTTGGCACCTTTCCTCGACACTGTACCTCAGTTAGCTTCACTGACACGGAAAAGAGAGTCTAAAATGCAGCCGATGGATCATAAATAAACACGGCTATGAGCTCTTCTCGAGCCTATATCGTTTTAACGGTGAAAAGCGTTAGCTAGCTTCGTAGGTTATTCGGTATAACGAAAACGATTGCAACACTGGTCTCTCGGCCTGGCTGAAAACTGCTGGCTCTACCGTTTTGGCGCAACGGCATAACTGACTGACTCACCCGTCGAGACACAACACAGCACATATTAGTTTAAAGAATCGACAGAGCTGGGAGCAGGTGGAGTAAAAGACGATTTTTACCGTATGGCTTTGGAGAGGTGGTTCGCCGTCTTACTTCGAGAGTGAAACGATGGGTCCTGCGATGCGTGACAGCAGACTGAGATCAGCTGACTTCATTCACTCGTCGCTCGGTTTTACTGCTGGGCCCCCGCAACTATCGCCATTTTGGATCCGCCCCGGGACTGCCTCAAAGATCTTCAAGTGATGAACGATGTGAGATCGATCACTCCGGATCTATATTTGTCTTCAGCAAGTGATGCAGTAGGTTTAGAGAGCAAAGGGACGAAAATATGTTCTTGGATTTTCTTCTTTATTTGTGTAATTAATTTGAACGTCTGTGTCATATTGTGCATTGTTTTTGTTTGTTTGTTTGTTAGTTAGTTTTATTGTAAAACTAGATTCTAAACCCCAAACTACAAAAGTTTATCATAACCCTTTATAAGACAGTTTATAAAAGTATCGTGCTGACGGACATGAGATCCAAAATATATCCTAAATTGCATCTCAGACCATGTGCAGAAATATAAATAGGATTTCCTATGATGTATGTAAAAAAAAATAACAGCCTATTTTCAGACACTGACACGTGTTATTATAAGATAAATGAATAAATATTTTCTATTATCATAATAGATAACCACTGTACACCATGAAGTAAAAACCCACATTAAGTACCAAGTGTATCTATCTCTTATGCGGGAATATCTTTGCAGCTACTTTTGAGCCAAAATGGAGCCACTATAACAAATTGCTGTGATCAATTATTTACTAAATGAAAGTGTTTCTTTTACAAATATCATCTAAATCAATGTTAATGGAAAGAAATAATCCATATCTAAATGTACCATTTACAGATACCTCTTCACAGTAGTCTCATGTTTGGGTTTGGTTTGTGGTTTTATTTATTTATTTATTTTTTTGTCACAGTGTAGCAAAAGCATGTGCTTTCAAGTCAAATTGCATTTTACAAATGTAATCTTTTGCAAGAAAAAAAAGTTGCAATTGTACTCTGTGGTTGTAGCAAACGATTTTTCACACTTTACCCTACGTAGCGACTCCCAGGCTACGCTTCAGACTGCAGACTGATGTGATTGGCAGTCACAACCAAGGACCAATCTAAACATAGATTAAGTCTTTTTCAAATTTGAAGACCAATATTGTATTTTTGCGTAATAACAAATACATATTATTTATACAGCCAAGTGTACTACACATATGTTTGATCGATATAATCTGATTAACAATTTTGTCCTTTGATCCGTTGATTTTACTGGGGAATGTCGAGGGGCTTTGCAACCTGCAAGACAAAACACGGGTCACACAGTCTCCCACAAATATGCAGCAATGCTTGTGCGCATGCGGGGGTCAGGGTTGACAGTGTCCACACAGTCGTGGAGGGACTACGGCGGCTAAGCTAACTGCAACCATCGCAACTAGCTACATGTGGAGGGTAAAACGGGAGGCATCCCTGACCCTAACTCTGTCAAAATTTCTCATTTTTAATCCCAAACATCGCTAAAGTTCGGCCTAATTGAAAATAAGGGATAATACCTGTTTACAATGAAAGGGTGAGTGTAAGCTTTTGGGTCACGAATAAGTAGCTTAGTACGAGTAAAGTTTTTCATGTGTATTTTTTTCTACAAGGGAGGCGGGGAGGAGACGGCGAGGCTAGCTAGCTAGCTTGCTATGCTACTTTTACACAAGTGTAGAACAATAAAATAGAGACGACAGCACTGTAAGCGTCACGGGGTTGCCGCCGTTGTTCTCGTTAAGTTAAGCCTCTAGTCGATTTGTTTCGGTCGCGTCCATGTAAAGCTAGTTAGTTAGCTGTTCCTGGGAAGCTGAGTCAGTAAACCCAGTTGTGCTAAGCTAAATAGACAGACCCTGGATGCGAGATCTTGCTCGCGTCAAAGTCGACAACAGCTCGGCTGAATTTCAACGAAGGGTACGTGGTTAGGGCAGTTAACCAAGTCATCAGGCAAATTGGTGAACAGTTGGTGCACCATGGTCAACTGTGTCAGCTAACGTGACATCAACTTCAGAGCTTGTGGCAGCTTGCTCAATGTAACTTGATCTGTCAAAGTAACGCACTAGCAGTGATGCTCCACGTTTTGGCTTTCACGTTTTTTGGCAAAGGTCTCGAACCTCAGATGGCACGAGGACGATTAACGCCGCACTGTGTTAATTGGTCAGATAGGATTTCAAAGACTTTATCGTCTGAAGCGTGGACGGATGCTGGCTCTGAACATCTTGATGAACAACACACGTGACTAACAACTGTTTTTAGATTTGTATTCGTCCCTAAAAATACCACAGTGACCCCCTCAACCAGGCGAACTGGACTGTCGTGTTTGGATCACTCACTAAGAAACAAATCCAAGTTCTTGTTAATATAATAAGTAATTCTTTATTCCTGTGTCCATTTTCATCTATGTCAGGTTGAGAAAATATGATTATAGGTAAATGTATCCGGTACCAAGAAATACTACGTGAGATCCCACTGTGCTGTTATTAGTGGGGTAATGATACAGCTCTCCCATCTACTTTCAATTGGTTGTCACATGACCACACTTGAATTAGGGGTTTCCTAATGAAAAATGTAATTGTGACATTTTCTGCCAGTCAATAATAATATGACTGATATCAGTCACATGCAGTTGGTCGGTTCAAAAAGTTTGAAATACTTAGCAGTGTTAGACCAGGAAGTTATCAGGTCACTGATGCATCCCATGGTCCTCTTTAGACCTGTACAGTTGCTTTTTAATGCATTTTGAGTCAAAGAGCAGTAATGGTGTACCCCTTGACCGTTTTGCTCTTGTTCCAGTAGCCGGATCGAGCTGGGGGATGTTACGCCCCACAACATTAAGCAGCTGAAACGCCTGAACCAGGTCATCTTCCCTGTGAGCTACAACGACAAGTTTTACAAAGATGTGCTGGAAGTGGGAGAGCTTGCAAAGCTAGGTAAGACACCACTCATTTAGCACACATAACTTCAAATAAGTCATTTTTTGAAGATTGCCTGTAGTAAAATATGACTTTTATGACGCATCACAATGGGTTTTAGAAAGAGGAACAAAGTAAAGAACACACAAAAAGCTGACCGGGTTCAGTCTACCTAAAATCAATGCAACATCATTAGGTGTCACTATCATTACGTCATGAAAGAGCACATAATGAAAGCCAAGACAGAATTAATAACATTCATTTCTTTCAGTATTGATATATATATTTATAGAGAGGCCACTTTTTATCCCAACACTATGCAGCCCAGAGGGTATTACTTTTTAGGTTGCAGGATATTAGGGATTCCCTGAATGTCAATGATGCTAAAGTGTTACCACTTCTTTATCTTGCAGCATACTTCAATGACATCGCAGTGGGTGCCGTGTGCTGCAGAGTGGACCACTCTCAGAACCAGAAGAGACTGTACATCATGACACTCGGCTGTCTAGCACCCTACCGTAGACTTGGAATTGGTGAGGATCTCTGAACTGAAGACATGTGGTGCACTATATGATCTCATGTTACATTTTTCCAACTTTGCTTTTGTGCTTCCTTCAGGTACAAAGATGCTGAATCATGTGCTAAACATCTGTGAGAAGGATGGCACTTTTGACAACATTTACCTGTGAGTATCTAATTGAAGAAAGCATACAAAGAGATCTGCCATTGACAAATGTTTTCAAGGAAGATTAA
Organism: Caranx ignobilis; assembly: GCA_021432705.1. Classification (NCBI taxonomy): domain Eukaryota; kingdom Metazoa; phylum Chordata; class Actinopteri; order Carangiformes; family Carangidae; genus Caranx; species Caranx ignobilis. The sequence goes on from MU269986.1 coordinate 10,224,249, forward strand.
TTTGATCCATTTTACTGATACTGATGAGATGACTTTCTTTCAGGCTAATCAATCAGTCAAGCATAGATCAATGTATTCTCTTATTGCAGTTTTTGATGAAGTCGCTAACTGTATTTCTGTTGTACTTCTGTTTTCCTTCCCTACAGTCATGTGCAGATCAGCAATGAGTCAGCCATTGACTTTTACCAGAAGTTTGGCTTTGAGATCATCGAAACAAAAAAGAATTACTACAAGAGGATAGAGCCCGCAGATGCCCATGTGTTGCAGAAGAGCCTGCGCAGCCCATGTGCACCCCCCACCGGAGAGCTTCAGAAGGCAGAGTAGGGGCACATCATGGAAAAGAGCACAGATGTGCCCACCTCCACAGAAACAGAACTGTGAAAAATGCCCCAGGGTCGACACATTCAACACTTTCTTCAAAGGACGCTAAAAAGAGAAAACAATTACAAAAGTACAAAAAATTGCTGCATTTATTTTGCAAGGGGGTCCCCTTTAATTTTTGCATATTTTATTGCTCCCCTTTCCTCATACAGATAATTGAAAATGACACAAAGCTCAGTAACCTAAAGTGTTCCTATTGACAACGTTGCCAACTTCAGACAGTTTTAGACTTGGTGGAGGGGGAGGGTGTGTGGTGTTTGCAAATCCTGTTTGTGTTTGAGTTGTTTTTATGCGGTTATTAAAGCTAATGGGGACATGTCTAAACTGTTGAGCAAAAGAAAACTGTTTGTTTTAAGCGGTAAAAGTGTTTGAAAGACCATCACTGACACAAAATCCCAGCTGGTCAACTGGGAGTGATGCTTTGAGTTTTGACATGGAACAGTCACAACTCCACTCCCTCACCACCTGAACCCTGGGATCCATGGGATATGAGTCTGACTGACCAGTTTGATGATATGTCATGTCCAGAGGGGAAAAGCAGAAATGTATCCCCTTGGTACGGGCGCAAGTTAGGCTGAACGGTTTTGAGGATTGGAGAAGACATGGTCAGCACTCATAATTTCTGAATAACTTCATTTTCCAGCCTGTTAATTTAATTCCCCTTCAACTGTTTCTGTTATTTTTATTTTTACATTGAGAAGGCAAATGGTTCAGAGGTTCTCCTGGGCTAACTACAAAGAGTGAAAACAACAAAATATCTTATTGAATGTGTTTCTCAGAAGATCACTCGAAACGTCTTGTTTGGGGTGTCCAGATAACGACAGATTGGCTGTGTGGGGTTGGATTTGGGCATTATATTCAGTGGTATAATGGTGTGAGGATGCGTGTCTCTAAACGCATGGAAGTGTTTTGAGACATCTTGCCTTTAGCACCTTTGGCACCTTATGTAGCCACCTTGGAGAAATGGTCTTCTCAAACTTCCTGCCTCAGTCAAATTCTGTTGTTATAAATGCCATTAGATTTTGGGGCTGAATTGATTGTGTTGAAGTTTTGGTATGGTCTCTTAAACAGTGTATTACCCAGAGGAAGCTCTGACCCCTCTGCATGCAAGGAGAGTTGTGTCCTCTCCACTGTAGTATAAGCATGTTTTTCCTTTCTTTGAAGAATTTTATCTTTTCTGGAGCTCTATATTGTAAGACTTTTTAACGTCTAAATAAAGGAATTACTATTTGCAGTAAATGTGTTGCTGCTTGTCTTGTTCTTTTTCATGTAAATATTAGAATATGGTTGGAAACCATTTGAATATATTTACTTGCAAAGAAACATGCAGAGAATAAATGTCTGGCTGCAATCGTTGTAACCTCATCCGATGGATGCCCCTTTAGACGTCCTGATTGGCTGAGTGCGCCCACATCCGGAATGCCATTGGCTGCCATCTACCCAGAGCCCTCCCCTGTCTGCTCAATGTTAGATGTACCTAGATTGTTTTGAGAGATGAGTTGAGTGGAATACCCTGCTAGCTATCAGTTAGCATCTAAACTCAAAAGTTCTCACAGGGGCAGACAGTCTCCAACATGCCGAGGCTAGAGGTTAGTGGAAACCACCCTCCCTCTGCAGCTTTTTATTAGCAGGGATGCGAAGAAATCCAGCGTTATGCTGCTTAATAATTATGTCGGTAACGGTAAGCTAAGCTAGCTATTAGCCACCTAGCTAACAACTGAATAGATAATTGCTCAGGCTGCTAGTTTCTTGTTGGTTTAAATAGCGGGATAAATGTGTAAATCTCGTGTACTGTCGATAACGGAAAGAATATCCCACTCACCAAAACTGGTTAAATGCGAAACACATATTCTAATTATGCTGTAATATGCAGGTAAATTAGTTTAGGTTAGCTGTAATGCTAGTGTAATTTATAACAGCTTGTTAGCATTTAATACTTCTCTGTGTATACTGAGATTTCTTTGACTGTCGCATATCTACCACTTTATCAGATCGTATGACAACATGATTGCTGGATAACTGTCATTTCCCCCTAATGATCTACAGTTGGCTGGTGTCATTATAGCCATTTATATTTTGTATTTTGTCCGAATGCTGTATGTTTTCATTGCAGGACGGGCACGGAAAGGATTTAAGGTCCAGCTGTTAAATGTGTTGTCTGGTACCTTAACATACAGGCAACTGTTCGGACAGGATGCCAGAGATGACTGAAACTCAGACACCTGGTCGTAAACCTAAGTAAGGATGTTTGTTTATGCCTTCCCATTATTATCAATTGAACAAAAATAATAACTGTAATAAGTAATAGAGTTTAATAAAAAAAAAAAAATTCAAATCGTTTTCTGCAGAAAGAAGAAAAACAAAGAGTCCCACAATGCAGGTAAAATAACATCTGTGCATGCTGCTAGGCTAGGTTTAGGTCAGTGGTTATTGTTTTCAACATGGTTTTACATCACAACTTATTCTCTTCTTTATTTAGTTGAGAGACACAGAAAAGAGAAGATTAATGCTGGGATTAACCGCATTGGTAATCTTCTGCCCTGTTCCCAGGCCCTTAAACAGGTAAGAGCCAAGCTGGCGTTATTGTTTCTCCCCATCAACTATATCTTATGGTCTCTATATGTGGCTTGTTTTAACATAGATCTTCATCCCCTTATCTGTAGAGTAAGAACATGATCTTGGACCAGGCTTTTCGCTACATCACAGAACTTAAGAAACAAAATGATACCATGCTTCTGGAGGGTGGAGATAAAGTCCAAGGTGAAGTTGAACAAGAGTACACCTCATACTTAGTTTTTGATTTTCTCATATTTAAATTCCAGTTGAAGTTATGAAAATGTGATTATACTGTACGTGTGTTTGATTATGTTTCCTTGGCTTCCATGCAGCGGAGGAGATCCGTCAGCTGCGACGTCAATTGGAGGAGCTCAGGAAGGAGAGTGCTCATTACATCGAACTCCTGAAAGCCCATGACATTACTCTTCTTGAGGACCCCACTATCCACTGGAAGGGCAAACAACGCAGTGCCAAGGTGGCAAAGGTGACACCAACTCACCAGCTCTCAAAGGGGATCATTGTCTATTCCAATGGAAATATGACGTGCCCGGCAGGGAAGGAGGCAAGCCCAGGGAAACAGCCCGCAGAAACATTAATTCTTCAGCCAGAGTCTGAGGTTAGTGGCAGGTTAAGAGTTAATGGAGCCCTGCTGCAAGTTAATACCTCTTCTTCCACTCCTGCACTTCTCCCTGGGTCAGCCGTAACACCCACACAGTCAGCGCCGGGCCTGAGAGTAGTAGAGCAGTGCGTGGTCGAGACGCCGGCTGCAGCTCCCACCCTGCCACCCTCGGTCTCCTACATCACCCTTCAGATTCCTACAGCCAGCACGGCTCTTCCTCAGCAACAGCAACCTGCCGCCCCAGCTCAGACCCTCACAATAACAGCCACCTCAGCCTCACAGCTTGTCACTGAAAGTCCTGCTCTGCCTGTGTCCACTCTCACAACTTTTTCCCAAACTGTAACCAGAGCAACAATTTCAGATGTTGGCTCTAAGGTCACACAGGACACTACCATCAGGACTGTAAGTTATACTGCTATACCTAACAGCCAAGCCCTTCTCAGAGCGGGGGCGGCAGGCAGCACACAGACCACATGGACAACACTGCAGATGGCAGGTAACACAGTACAGCCAGTCTGCCAGAGTCTCCCCACCCCAGAGGTGAGCAACACCATCCAGGCTGTCCAGCAGGTGACTCTGTGCCCAATGACCAACAAACCATCTGTTCAGCCTATTCAAATACAAATGCAACCAAATGTCCCTGTACAGCAGGCGCCTATTACAGCCCACATTCAAGCACAGCCTTTTCAGAGACCACCCCAGCTGCGGCCCACTATCCTAAACCAGACACAGCCTCAGCCTATCCTAGCACCTCAACCTCAGTGTGCTGTACTTCCTCAGTCAGCCATAGTACCACAGCCAACTGTGGTAGCCCACCCTGCCGTCGTGTCGCAGCCCCAGCCTGCTGTACTCCAACCGGCGTCATTGTTGCCCAATCCCCCAGCAGCCCTCATTCCTCAGCCTCAGCCAGCCCTGGTGCCTCAGCAACAGGCCACTGTGCTGCCCCTTCTTCAGACCATGCAGGTTTTGCAGGTCAACCCAACTGGAGCAACAGCCTCAGGTGTAACAGCACCACAGAACACTAACAACCCAAGTGTGGTCATCCTGCAACAGGCAAGCTCTTGCCCAACCCAGTCAGTTGTAAGAGAGGAAATCACCAATCAGACACCTTGTCAGCACATTGTAATCATCCAGGCACCCAATCAGGCTGCACCTGCCCCTCAGAATCCTCCAGTTGGCATGTTGTCCGCTGCTGTGCCCTCTGCAGTACCTGCTGTGTCTACTCAAATATCTACAACCAGCAGTTCAACATGTGCAACGTCTTTGCAGAGTGTTGGGGGGAAACAGCTGGTGCACATTCTTCCACGTCCTGTCCAGCCTCAAATGAACCATCCCCTGCATGTAACCCAGGCATCCTCCTCTCCGGCAGTTCCTCCAACCCCACAGACTATCACTGTGAACGGCCAGGTGTTTGCCTTGCAGCCCATGAAGACTTCTGACAAAGCAAGCTCCCAGGGTGGCCAGAGCACACTCCAGCTGGTCCAGCCCACCACCACTGAGGAACCAACAACTAACGTGGCCCTCAACAGTTTAGGGGCCCTCAGCAGCCTCAACCAGAGCATCTCTCAGGGCCTTCCACTTGCCATTTCTAGCCAGAACAATGGTCAGCCTCCAGCTGCTCCATTGTCAGTAGTCCCACAGCAGCAGCAGCAGCAGCAGCCGCCTCCTGTTCCAGCACCTGTCTCTGGAACCACACTTGCTCTACCTGTCCGGCAGCTACAGGTCCCCTGCTTGAACCCAGTCACATCAGGGTTGGTGGTAAATGCCTCTAAGCCTCCAGGAAAGCGGCTTCGTACAACTTTGAATATAAAGAGGGCAACAGCTAAAAGAACTAAGCCTGTCAAGAAAAAAGTGCTCAGTCAGGGGAAGCCTGCACTTGGAGGCTCAGCCAAGCCTGTGGCTGCTGCAGGAGAGAGTCAGACAGTTCAAGTTACAGTATCTCCAGTTTTACAGTGCTCAACTGTAAAAATCACAGACCTTCCCCCCACTTGTACCACAGCTGTGACAATTACAGACAGCACTGGAGCCACAGGAAATGTCACCTCTACGCAAAACACAAAGAAAATTATTGTCTGTAGTTCATCTGCTGAGACAACTGTATTAAGTCAATCTCATTCAAAGAGCAAAAGTTCAGTCAGTGCACCTCAGAGTGATGCTATATCCAGTCATACTACCACCAGTGGTGTGGCAACTACTGTAACAACTATCAGTGCCACATCAGTGAAGCCACCAATTAGTGCAGCTGTTGTCACTGACAGTAAAACAGCCTCAGTTTCTACCAACAACTCAACTGTAACCAAAGTGTCAGTCCCAGAGGTTAAACAGCCAGCCACCAGTACAACCACTAGCACAACACATAGTAAGTCAACTGCCTCCATTGCTGTTTCTAGACAGAGTAGATCTGTTGTTAGTTGCACAAGTGCCACTGACACTGGGTATACTTCCACCACTGTCTGTACTGCATGTTTGACTCCTGTCTCTACTGGCAGCATCACAACAACTGTATCAGTATCTTTAAATCAGGCCCCCCAGCCAACTTCAGTATGTCAGCCCCAGGGATCTAATACGCAAGCTCCTCTGCCCTGTAGTAAACCTCAACCTCACCCCACAGCTTCATCCTCTGTGTCCACAACTGTGGTGCTCTCATCGCCTGCACCAACTTTTTCTGCCACACACAGCTCTGTTACAGCCACAAGTTCAGATTTTAGGAAAAGAGTCAGTACTAGTAGAGCTCCAACACAACAGACTGACATAAACCTGCCTAACCCCTCTCCCTGCCATCCCACAGAGGCGATTAAACCACCACAGGCCCCTAGACGAGATAGAGAGAATCAGGAAGAGAGACACCCCATAGCACCTGAGAAAGACAGCTTGGTGGTAGTGACTGCTGATGCATCCTCGAGAAAGGACTTTGGCCTGTCTCAGCAGGTGTACACTAACCTTGACGATCAAACTTTGGAGCACCCTATGACATCTAACAGGCAGACAGATTCTCCCATGTCTACAGGGGCTGGGGGAGGCAGAGGCTTCTCTGTGGCTTCCATGCTTCCTCAAGGCCACAATATTAGTGCGTCATCTGGATCCTTTGGAACATTTACATTCACATCTGAGCAGGCTGAAATGTTGGCTCTGGCCATGCTAGAGCAGGACAGTCCTGGGAGGAGGAGTGGAGGCTGCTCTGGGGACAACACTTCAGCAAACCCTACCACAGCCACATGGGAGCCCCCCAAAACCCCACCAGTGTCTGCTAGTAAGGAAAGGGGCTCAGCTGGACAACAGACTAAAGCACAGACAAAGCCCATGGATACGGTAACGGTTAAAACTGCTGTCCAGGTGTCTGTTAGAGGACAAGTTGGGGAGGGGGCTGTCAGTGGGCCCAATGGAAACAGACATCCACAGAACGTATCATACTCCCAGTCTCAGTCCCTCCCCCAGGTTCAGTCACAGAGCTCTTCCCAGAGTGGCACGGTGGCAAGCCTCAGTGTCAATAACCTGATAAGACCCAGCTCCAATCAGCAGCCTTACCCTGGCTCTCCCAGCCTGGCCGGCCAACAGGGCTCAGTTCCCTCTCCTGTGGGACCCTCAGTCCACATATCCCAACCTTCAAACAATGCCCTCTCACCCTGCTCAGGTGCACCCCTGCCGAGTGAGTACACCCCCTTAAAGACTGCGTTAATGAGGGCCCAGGCTGGAGTTGGTGTGGCTGACCGACAAGTGAAGATCATCTCCAAGCGTCAGGCCCAGGAAGCTGTGATGCTAAACACTGGAAAACGACCCAAGCCTTGTCCTCCATCGGCGACCACTGTTAGCCACATGGATGTGAAAGCACCAGACCACAGCCAGATGATGGTGGGCCAGCTGCTGCCCACCTCCTCAACTGTCATGACCAGAATTAATTCAGAAAGTGGAGGCCCCTCTTCTCCACAAACTCTTTCATGAGCCCAGTAGTTCGGCCCACAGATGGTCACTGCCCTCCACAGGGGCCCTCAGAACAGAACCAGCCAGGAGTGCTTCATCTGCCCCAGGGACATCCACAGCATGCTGCAACCCAGCCTGGTCAACATCTGGGAGGGAACCTGTACATGAAACAGCAGCAGCAAGAGCAGCAGAGACACCATCTGTATCATTTGCAACACCACCTGACCCAGCCTGACCCTGCACAGCGACATTCGCTACACCAGAGGGCGCTTCAGCAGCAGCAGCAGCAGCAGCAGCAACAAGAGCAGCAGCAGCATGTGCAGAAGAAGCAGGGACTTGTCAGAGGCAACCAGACCGGTTCACCTGCTGGCCTGCAGCAGAAGCAGCATCACCTGGAAAAGTCTGGGGTTCAGCAGCACTCGCATCAACAACAGGCACAGCATCAACAGCACACACAGCAGCAGCAGTCTCAGCAGCATCCACAACAGTCGCACCAACAATCGCAGCCTCATCAACAGCCAACACAGCACCAACAATCTCATCCCCAACAGCACCAACAGCAGACACATCAACAACAGCCCCAGACGCAGCATCAACAACACCAACAGCAGCAGCAGCAGCAGTTACAGCAGCAGCAGAGCTCCCACTCCAGACACCAGCAGCATCTACAACAGCAGATCCAGCAGCAACAGCACTTTAGACACCAGGAGAAGAGCTGTGAGGCCCAGGCAGCAGGATCCAGGGCCCACCACAGCAACCACCTGGCTCAGCAGGAACATCTCAAGGTTGGTAGTCACATGGTGGAGAAGACGGTGATATTATTTAGTCACTATAGTGTCTCACAATATTCTTGTCTCTGTATCTTTACTGGCATTATTAGTTGTGGAGCCAACTTATCAATTAAGTAATCGTCAATTACAAATTTGATAATCAATTGCTCTTCATTTACAATTTAAGTTATTGATTATTTATTTACTATTTGATTTAAAAGCAATAAAATAAATCACCACCTCAGATGTGATATTTCTTCTGTTAAATGAATTACAAATGGTAAAATGATATTTTATTTATTTGTTTTGATATTTATTTTTGGGAACTTTTGCAAATTCAGACATGATTATTGCAGTATTTTACTGCTTGTCATTATTTCCAAGCCGTGTCTGTCTATAAATATTTGGGAACTGCCATGAATGAAATTTTTAATGTCTGCTTTTGTGTGGGTGTAGATTGACTCACAGTGGGATGACTTTTTTTATGGATTATTGTTGTACAAAAAGCCAGCTAAAAGCAAAGACTGATTGCTCTATTATCTCTCCCTCAGCCTGGTCAGGACCATAACGCTATGCAGAGGATGATGAGCTCGCGGACTCTGGAGCAGCAGCTCATCTCTCCCCCCAGCAATCCTGTGTCCCGGTCGTCCGACCTGGCCTGCACGCCGTCACGCCAAGAACGCCACCGTGTTTCCAACTACTCTGCTGAGGCGCTCATCGGTAAGAGCTCCACTAGTGGAGAGCAACAGCAACGCATGGGCCTTCACCTGCAGCCTGGCCACGGTGCCACACAGGAGCAGCCAGACCACCGTGGTTACCTGGACACATCACGAGGGAAGGCCAACATTGCACACAACCCACAGACCCGGCTGCCTTCCGATCATCCAGGGTCCACTGATGTTCAGCGTGTCTCAGAGTGTCCTCCTTTCAAAGCCATGGTCGGAGGAGGAGGAGGAGCACATCAACTCGGTGGTTTTGAACCACAGGTGTCTCGTGGGAGTGACATGGCACCTAAGTCAGTGCCTCCATCTCAGAGGGGCCCGCAGGGGCAGCAGCAGGGAGGGTTCAGGATGAATGTTGGCCCTCCAACTGATGGCAGAAACCGTGGTGGCTACAGTGCCACTCATCCAGGTTCACAAGGAGTACAGGTTGGACCAGCACTATCCCGGGAGCAGGAAGGTTGTCACCAGAGTTTCATGCAAAGCCTCCTCTCCCCCCACCTCCCTGAGCAGAGCAACCATCAGCGAGCAGTGCAGTGCTGTCCCCCAGTCAGCATGGAGTACAGCTGTGTGCCTGGAAGCTCCTCAGGAGACATACAGGCCAAGGCCTCCAGCCCCAGTGTCCCACAGACGCAGAAGGCTCCAGCCATGCGGCTCAGAGAGGGCAACAAGGGCCATATTTCTCAGGTCAGCAGTAATATGCATGGAGGCCCAGGTGTGCGAGCAGGTCTCCCCCACCCTCCAACCCCGCACAGCAGCTCTGAGCCAGGCCGGTCCTCAGCCCCGTCCCGAACACTTACTGCTGTTAGCCAGCACTCTCGCCACATCACCCGGGACACTCAGCCCGCCAAGCTGAGACCTGGTGACCGGCCTCGATCAGGTGCTTTGAGACCAAGCAACCCCTTTGAGCCTGAGGGCCACCTCCCTCTGCCCTCTGGAGGAGGGGTGCTGCTGAGCCGTCCCCAGTCTGGAGGAGAGGCACGGCGCAGCACTATCGTTCGCTTTATGGCAGATAGCGCTCAGGTTCCCAGTGAAAACAACCTGGTTCCTGACCAACACATAACACAGAACTTTGGTTTCCCCTTTATTCCTGAGGGAGGAATGAATCCTCCTCCTCCCATCAATGCCAACTCCACATTCATCCCTCCAGTCAGTCAGCCCAACGCGTCCCGTACTCCCTCCCTTCTGCCTGTGGAGCCTCAGAACACTTTACCCTCCTTCTATCCTTCCTACTCACCTGCAGCCCACCCCAGCCTCCCCAGTGACGTCACCCTCCAGTACTTCCCCAACCAAATGTTTACCAGCCCAAGTGCCGACAAAGGCAGCGCACCCCCGCTCAACAACCGCTTTGGCTCTATCCTTTCCCCACCTCGGCCTGTCGGTTTTGGCCAGGCCAGCTTTCCCTTGCTCCCAGATATGCCTCCAATGCCCATCGCCAACTCGTCTGGAATCACCCCTCACATATCCAACTTCAGCCTCACCTCTCTGTTCCCTGAGATAGCCACTGGCATGCCCAGTGACGGCTCGGCCATGCCTATGTCTCCCCTGCTGTCTCTCTCCAACACCTCGTCTGCTGACTCGAGCAAACAGCCCAATCGCCCTGCTCACAACATCAGCCACATATTGGGCCATGACGGCAGCTCAGCTGTGTGAGGAGAGCTCCTGCTGCATACTGATGATCTGCAATTTTCTGGTTGAAACGTGCTGTTCTTCTAAATTTTCAGTTCAGAGTGGTGGTGAAGCACCGGATGAACTGTTTGTAGGTTGATGTGACACACCCATCTGGTGGTGATTTTGTTGTCTACATGTTTACACAATCTCAAATGTGTTCCCTTTGGCATATGTATGATGTCATTTATAATTTGTAATATTTCAGAAATCATTTCAGTTTTATGGGTTCATGGAGATGTGGTACTTTAAAGCTCTTTGTTTAAAGTGTTGGTTAAACCGACGTTTTGGTTGTAAATCAAAATCAAATTTAGGTTTAGATCTTGAATTCAGTGTATTCTGAGTCCTGAAGAAACCTTCTGCACAGTTACCTACCAATGTAATTTACTAACTTATATCAGGTTGTATTGTACAGAATCTGTTTTTTCTCAAGAGCTATTTTGTAAATACCAATGTTTCATATCAGAATTGTTAGATTATGTATGTATTTGTAAATAGAAAATTGATTAATAAAGTTTATAAGAAGACCTTTGTATCTGCTGCCAAATGTATGGTTGTGTTGTATGTTCTCTAAGACACTCGTGCTCCACTAGGAGGCACTAGAGCTCAGTAACTAACATGTTTTTTCCTCTGAAGATGCTGCAAACTCAAAGTAGGAGAAAATCAAAATAAGTTGTGATAATGATTTACCTGTAAGTTGTTAGTCATTACATTATCACTTTGTCAGTGTGACAGATCAGATATCATGGGTTAGACCACCCACATCCATCTTTCACCTTTTTCATTTTAAAACTGGGGTTGGTAATCCTGGAGAGCGAGCAAGATTTGAAAATTGCACCTCCTCTGAGTTCCACCGCCCCCCCCCCCCCATCAGTGTGTACGTCCAAGCCACGCCCCCGCAAACTGGAACGCGCACCGCACGAAAATGAGAAGCGGCAGGAGTACTACAGTATATATTTCTATATATATACACTAGCGTCACCGACCCGTTTTAAACCCACAGAGACGCTAATATTAGCATTAGGCTAATACAAACTACAAAAGTAGCTACGTTAGCAAAAGTTACACATTTCATAAAAATAACAAACCCTCCCCGAAGCAAAACATATAATTACCTGTCCAGCAGAAAGAGAGCAACTCAGCATCACTTTTCAGGCCCTTCAAATCCCTCAGTTGTCTCCGCCGCTCAAAAGCAACACCGATGTTTCCTCTGGTTTGACGTCTGGCTTTATCCAGAGCCTTTTTGTTAGCAGCCTTTTCAGCCTCCGGCTTTCTCTTCCTTGCCGTTTTTCTCGGGGCGAGCTGTTACAAGTAACGCTGGAAGTAGTAACTGGGGCTGCATTTTCTCAGCCATTGAAATCCGTTCAGCTGTAACTCTGCACGCTGATTTCTTCCGGCAACAGCGACACGTGAAGATTGTGCACACCTGTTGGAGACAGGGATCGAGGGGGGCGGATACAGAACTAGACATGAAGGCATCTGATTGGTTTTTGCTCCTCGCACCGAGGAGCTTGGATTGGTCGGAGTTTTTTCAGTCCTGCAGCTGCCACAGAGGACTGATGATTTTCGTTCCTTTTTCTGATACATAAACAACTAGCTAAATCAACACGTTTAACTATGATGACAGAGTAAAAATAATACCAGCCCCATTGCCCTGTCAGCTGAGGATGTAGTCTTAAGCTTCCACGCGAAACTCTCTGAAGATGGAAAACATGCACCAAATACACTGATCAATTTCATAAGCTTTTATTTACATGCAATTGTGCTCCAGCATGTGCAACCACAAGACGGCTATACTTGAAAAAGGGGAGTGTAGATTCAGGATCTCCTTCATATCGATTGCAGATGTCTCTGGAAAAGACTAATACTTACGCACCAACTTGTGAGGGAAGAGTAATACTGACACACCTGTCACAGCGCCCTCACCTGGCTGTCATTTGGTAACCAGCAAATGAGTAAACAGAAGTGGTTGCAGTATAAAGTTCAGCTTATCAATGACTGAGTTAAAAGATTTTTTTTCCAGAATCTCTCCCATTCAGTGATTTTTTAAAAAAATAGCATAAAATCAAAAAAAAATAAATAACTATACAATATATAATCTCTTGTACACTACTGAAACAGAATGATTTATGTTGCATACACTTGTTAATAGTTTGTTAATGATGAACAATGCATAATACATTTGTGTTACTGCTATACAAATCGACAGATGGACAGTTGTATCTGGAAAACATGATAAAGCAACAGCGAAGAAGCACCTCATAATTACAGCATCAGACTGGTTCAGAATGGTCCCTTTGTTTCTGTTGTACGTAAAGCTAAGTACCTAAGGTCCAAACATTTAGGATGGAAGTCTACAAAGGAATGATGTGAGGAGTGAGGAGGGTCTAGACATGAAGTGCTGAACTGAAAGGAAGCCCCTGATCGTCTTCACATGAGGAATAACGTCTCAAACTTATCTCCCTCCTCGGGAACAGAGCTCAGCATCACAACATGGTACTCCCTTTGTCCAAGACATAGCAAGAGAGGGGTTGTATGACTTAAGAGTCTTTTTTTTTTTTCAATATGAAAATAACCTTATATACAGTATAATCAGACACATATGTACAAAAGCATAAATATATAAATATCTGTGATACAAAAATAAATATTTTCTCTTATTTTCTTCTGTTTAACAGTCTCTTATGCATCTGTTGTGTTGTCTCTCCTCTCGTCCTCGGGGGACGCTTCATTCGGGAGGATGTTCACTTCCTGTATCGTTGTGTCTTGGGACTGCGGTGTTGTGGCTGCAGATGAAGATGTAGTGAAAATCCCTTCGTCTTCTAGAGATAAAAGAGGGAAACACGTCGGCTCTGCAGAAAGAAAGAGGGAAAAGACGGCTGGTCAGAAAACAAGAAGGCCGATTTTGTTAAGTACTTTTTAAAAAACCAAGTACTGGCTAAAAAACAAATGTATTTAAATCAGGATGATAATTTTATTCATGTATTTAATCACATCTAAAGCTAAATATATCACTGTTAAGACCTTTGTTAAGATCTTTAGAAGTTAAATCTACATGATCATATGAGAAAAGCAAGTTTCCTCTTTTTATAAGGAAAGAAAACCTTCGTACTTTGACTGACGTCCTCCTCCACTTTATCTCCACCACAGAAGCTGCCGTCACCTGCAGGCTCCTGTGGGCTGAGGTGCTGATGATGGGAAGAATTGAGGAGCTGGAGAGTGGAGTCATCAGGAGAACAGCAGGTCTGTTCATGATGACCTGAGCCACTGAGGAAGAGGAGAGAAAAAACACTTAATATCATGGCTGCAACTTATGATTATTGTCTATCAGTTTATATAGTATATGAGTTTTGTGTCTAAACTAACCATGTGGAGTAGTGGTAGAGAGGCAGTTGTCCATTTGAGACGGTCTGTGGCAACAAACTGTCACACTCCATATCACAATCCACTTCATCCTGCAAAGCAGAAAAGTGTAAAGATCATACATTCAACATTAAATTCAACTTTCTTAACAACAGTGGGTTAATATCCTGTATCAGCCTGGATAAACGTCTCTTTACCTGCTGCAGCCCTGGCAGACAGTGTGTTGGGTGGTGAGGTTTTCCATTTGGAGTGTATTCTCCATTCGCCTGGTACATGCCATGTGGAGTTGTCATGTGGGCGTCCAGTGGACAGTGGCCAACCAGTGCAAGCCCCTGAAGGGGAACCATGGTGTACTGGCACGAGGACACGGGTGTGGCCACAGCAGGGAAACACAGGTCGGACATTTGCTCTGAAATGAACACAAACAATGAATGAGTCAGATGTAGAGGTGAAGACTTTGAAACCCAAATGCAAAGATGTGAGAAAATGTAAGGAGTACTCACTCTGTTTAGCCCAAGCCCTCCAGAGGCAGAAAGGGATGAAGGCGACGATAATGAAGACGAAGGTTCCCAGGACTATACCAACAATGAGGTAGGGAAGGTCACCTGGCCGAGGCACCAGTCCAGTGGGAAGCTCCAACCCAGGATCTGGGCTTTGAGATGGAGGAGGCCTCTGGTGATTAGGACGAGCTGAGGAGACAAAAGCAAAAATAAAAACTCAACAAAAATGTTAACAAAATGCTCTGTCTGTTGGTAACACTTTAAATTTAAATTTGCAAACCTCCTCCAAAAGAGACCTCACCTTTCGTTTCAAGGATCACTACATTGCCGAATTCGCTCTCTCCCTTCTCGTTGAAGCTCTGCATCTTGATGTCGTAGGCGGTCTCAGGCTGCAGGTCTGTGATTGAGTGCCAGTATCTGTCCCCCTCCACCACATCCTTCTTATAATCACTGTCATTATCGCTGTCAGTCGGCCGGTAGTAGATGTAGAAGCCGTAGATGGGTGTGTTGTTTACAGGAGTGTACTGTTGAGAGGAGAATAAATCATGTTGCATTTACTCTGAACTTTAAATAAGGATCCAAAACAGACTCTTTAAAAACTTTTTTTTTCCCCTGGTAACTCACCGTCCATTTGAGGATAATGGTGGTCTCATTGATGGCTTCATTGTAGGTGATGTAAGGTCCGTCAACAGGGCGTTCATGAGTTCTTCCACCCACCACAGTGTAAGCCTTTGAAGGGGCACTGGGAGGACTGGAGCCGATCACATTCACCGCCACCACACGAAACTTATAAGACGTACCTACAGGGAGATGGATAATCATTACTAATCTGTGTCTGGGGGCCACAGGCTGCACTGAATGAAGCTCAACTTTGTGAGCTGACTGATGGTGTTTGTTTTCACATTACTTTGTGTTTTCTTTTTCAAAGCAAATGTGATGGTGATTGCAATTTAGTTATAGTTTTGATTGATGGCAGCAATTACTGAAATGACTACAACAACACTCATTATCCTGATAAATTTATGGGCCCTGGGAATGTAATTATGCAGGACATCATCCCTGTGATCATGTGCTACAATATCCTGCCACTCGCCCCTACTTCCACCACGTCAGAATAAAATGCTGTGAACAACAATAACGCTGTTTTTCAAGTTGCACATATAGGTGGCCGACCTTTCTCCAGGCCCGTGATCTCCACCGAGAGGCGCGACGGGGGGATGTTTTCCACAGCCGTCACCCAGTCCTCTCCGGCCTTCTTCACCTTCTTGTACTCCACCCGAAATGACTGGATGGGGAAGCCGCGGTTGCCACGAGGAATCCAAGTCACGTACGCCGACGTTTCCGTTGCTGTGGAGACTGTGGGCTTGTCAGGGGCCTCAGGAGCTGCAGGAGGAGGAGAAGTGGTGTCAGATGGAGGACAACAACAACAAAAATATAAACTCGCAGACATCAATCTATAATTACAACAAAGATGCATCACAGTCAACTTACTGAGAGATCATCCTTCAGTGACAGAGGAGAGAGAAATTGAGAAACGACCATGTTAGTCAAAAGAAGAATGTCAGGCAGTTGTTAGTCTTGTGTTAAATCAACATCTAGTTTTAGTTATCACAGCAGAAGGGAATGTTATTTTTATTGTCAGTATTGTTAATGAGGAGAGAACCTGCCACCGAGCAGAGCAGCTACAGGATACTTACGCGAGAGGCTTGGTGAAGGAACTGCTGGAGTTTTTGGTGGATCAATTTGACCACGACCACGACCTGTGGGAAGAAAAAACAAGCCATATTTAAAAGGAGTATACATAATTTTGGTTCGTAAGTAGATAAATAATAGTTTCTGCACAACAATGCTTTTTTTGTGGCACAACAGAATAAGCTGCAGTATATCAAGCCCTACAGGCAACAGCTGTTGTGTAGCATCAATCCATTTCTAATCTATCAATAATTAATAATATAGTTATTTGTAGAACATCATAAAGTAAATGTACTGCCAAGGTAGAAAAAAATATCAAAAACTAAATAAGTAACTAAACTCTAAATAAAGTGAATACAAACTATGAGAAACATGACTGATCTGACAGTGTCGTACCTTTGCCAGTTCTGAAGGTCATCATCGCAGGCTGTCCCAAACCTGCACAGTTCTTGGCAGCCATCTCCACCTCATACAGGCTGTCTGGCTGCAGTTTGGCCAGGGTCAGCTTATGCAGAGAGCCTGAGATGCTGCTGGAGGTCCACTCTGGTGGAGGGTCTCCCACCTGACAGATGGAGACGGACAGAGAGGGCTGAGTTACTAACCCAGAAAAATGTACAGGGTTTATTATGAAATAGCTGCTAAGTCATTTAACTCAGTTTTTGAAAAAGCTCCCCATTGTACCTTTCTGTATTTGATCATGTACTCCAGAACAGGCGCTCCTCGCTCGTGCCGCGGCTTCCAGGTGAGTTCATAATAGTCAGCCTTGCCCGTGCGTGGCTGACTGAGGATGATGGGCGCGTCTGCAGGAAGGATCTGCCCCGGCAGCTCAGAGCAATCCAGTGGCAACATGGCGCCTCCAGCTCCTGGCCTCACAGGCGGCTGCTCTCTGAGGACCTTGTCTGGACTGAGTGGCCGATAGATTGAGGGTAACTTCCCCCTGGGTGAAATCCCTATAAAGACAGATTTTATTACATCTAAAGCCTGGGGAAATAAAATAAAATTGAACTGAATCTCTGATAAAATCACTTAACTATGCGACTTACCAGCTGATACTGTGATAAGGCGAGCGGAGGCCTGTGAGCTGCCCACCCCGTTCTCAGCCATGCACTGGTACAGTCCGTCATCCTGGGGGCCCACGTTGGAGACACGCAGCATCCGGGAGGTGAGCCGATGACGAGGAGACGAGGCAAGGGGCCGGGCGTTGTGGAGCCACATCACCGACGGAGCTGGCTTACCACGGGTCTGACATGTGAAGCGAACAGTCTCTCCATACACGACCTCCTGCTGCTGCAGCTCCACCGTCACCTGAGGAGGCTCTGCAGGAAACAGAGGAGATAGTCAGAGACAGAAACAACAGGAAGTGTGAAGGCTGGACCAGAGTTTACATCCACAACTTATTTGTTTTGTCTGACTAGGTCTAAAACCTTAAAACATTCAATTTACTATTATAAAAACTGAAGAATTCAAATAATTATGACTTAATGTTTGGTACTTTTGAAAAATCAATTCATGATCATAATAGTTGTCAATAAACTTTCTATCAAGTAAACATTTCAACTGTAATGATGTCACATGTGTAAGAAAGTGTGTCTGAGTAAACTCATGCTCATGCAACCGTGCACATGTGTAAGTAGGGGCTGTATGACAAAGACAGGGGCTATACAGAGCCAGGCAGGCTGAGCCAGCTAGTTGATGGTTGGCTGCTTATGAATCAGGGGAAGACAGAGCTCATTACAGCTACAGCAGCTCTCTTGACTTTAATTAGAGCCAGCTGCAGAGAAACAAGCCCGCAACACACACACACACAAATACACAAACACGTACACACACAGAGAAAATCACTGTAAAAACAGTCATCCATAACCGAGACACAGTCAATCAAGCTCTGCTGCAGAAAAGAGGGCTCTGTCTGCACCAGCTCTCTCTAACACAACACAGCCCAGGCATCCACTCTTCTCACACACATGAGTGCGCGCACACATACAGTGCCCTGTCTTCTCTGTCCGCCAAACAGGAGTCAGTCTAATTATTAAATCCATAACACAGTCAAAACTCTGCCCATAAAAAAACATCACTGGCAGAGTCAAATGAACAAACTATGAAAAGCTGGTACAGGAATGTGCGAAATTAGTTTGAAAAAAAAAAAAAAAAAAAAGTACTAAAGTACACACAACGTGCTAAAACAGCTTTTGTTCACTTACCAAACACTTGGACGTCGTAGAGCACCGTTGCTGAGCTGGCTGAGCTGATGCCGTTGTCCGCTCGGCAAATGTAAGTTCCCGAGTCGCCCTCGCCCACTGCATCGATCAGCAGGTTGCTGAGCAGAAACCGAGTGTTGTTATGGAAACGTAGGTCTTGTCCATCTTTTGCCCATGTGACCTGCGGGGTAGGGATGCCGCTGGCCACACACTCCAATACCAACCGCTGGCCTTTGGTTACCATGATGGACCGGGACGCTGGTGGATAAATGATACGAGCTGCTTCTGATGTAGAGCCTGGAAAAGATGGAAATCAGTCAAAACGTTTCCCACTCGTCTCAGTTTGTTGAAATTGCTTGCACACCTGTTGGGGCTGAGATTACATCCAGAGCAGAGAGTTTAAGCACTTTCATCTTTGCCTTTGAAGCTGTAAAAAGCTCAACTTGTGCACATCATCACCTGTGACTAAATGTGTCCTGGCAAGATCAGATGATAAAAGTCGCACAAACTGGCGAGTGTGAGACACATGTGCACCACATGTTGCTGCAGTAACAGTACAAGCTCTAATAATGCCCTCATTATTTTCTCCTGTGGTTTTTTATTAAATGAACAGTGAATATTTCAGGACGACCCTTGACTTCTTTTTACACGTCTTTCAAATGTTTTTAATTAGAGGAAAATCTGCCAATGATAATAAACAAAAAACTTTCTGTCTGAAAGTGTGAGTGCTGCAGATGGTGACTCACGGCGTATGCGCAGGCGGTCAGCAGAGGTGGATGTTTTGACCTCCTGAGTGACGGGGTTGTAGGCAGCGCACTTGTACGGTCCCTCATCGTCCTGCGTGGCGTTGGCTATCTGCAAGTTCCCTGACGGCATGATGAGGTAGTTCCCTGCAGGAAATAGAAAGAAAAACAGATGTTAAGAGTGGCCTCGACAAACCCATAAATGAATCACTTATGACCCAATACAGCTTCTGTGGGGGCAGTTACAGCTTTTAATGGGTTAAAGACAAAGATTCAAAAGGTTCAAAGATTGTTTTAAGGTTATTTTATGGTAATTCTCACTTTATTTGAAAGCAGAGTGTTTAGAGGCAGACAGAAATAAGAGGAGAGAGATATGAGCTGAGGTCTTTCAGCAAAGGAAAGTTATTGGGAGGTTATGAAGTTTGCACCTTTTACCACTCAGCTATCGAGACACACCAGCTGAAAGGTTTCTTTGTTCAGCACAGGTTAGAAGTACTCACAAGACAAACTAAAAAGGCAAAACTAAGGATTAGCTCTAAGAAAAAATGTAAAAGATTTTTGAAAAATCACTTTTCAAAAACTAAAAGTATGAAGTAAACTTCTCCGAGTTTGTGTGGTCTGTGCAACCTCTACAGAATACAACATTATAAAATACACGTAGTTGTACAGCAAAACAATGGGTTTTAAAAGACAGTGAAGGGCAAATGTGGTTCGGTGTAAATGGTTCACAGTCGACACTGTCCTTTACCAGTAATCCTGTAGCTTAATGTCATACATCTACAAAGGCTACAGACTTAGTTTTAAACTCTGACGCAGGAATATTGGATGAAGTACATGTATGAAAACACAGGGACAAAGAGGAACCGCAGAAAAAAATCAATTCCACATTGTGAAACATGAGTCCCGTGTGCCATTCCAGTGAATATCTGCACCGTCAACAGGGGCCACAAGGTGGCGCCACAGAGTCTGATCAAAGAAGAGTTGGTGAGTGCTTGTGAAAGTGGGATTCATTTCCTCACAGATAAGCTGCAGATATCAGTACCTAGAGCTTCCAGGCATCATCAGCATACCAGACACAAACCACCGGAGCTTTTCTTCTCTTCCAGGCAACTTAGAAGTAAATAGTTTGTAAAATAAACAACTGCATTCCCATGTTTCAACATTCTCGAGATAATACTCTTATCACCAGTTTTATAATGGGCCTGATAACGGGATTATAGCATTCCGGTAAATTATGAAGATAGTATGGGAATCAAGGGGGAAGTAGAGAGAGAGAGGGAGAGGGAGAGAGAGATCCCGATGAAATGAAAGAGCTCAGTACCTTTGGATGTTTCCAGCCACTCCTGTTTGACACTGTAGCGGACCTGGGCCTTAGGCTGGCTCTCCGGGAGGTGACATTCAATAACTGCAGTGTTGCCTTCGTCCACCTCGATCTCCTGCTGGTCATCGGGCTCAAAGTCACGCAGCTCTTAAAAAGAAAAACACAGGCAACGAGGAACAGTCAGTGTTGTTGTCACGGTGCTGCAGCACAGTTCAGCTTCTTTCATCATCCCAACTCACTGTATAAATCACATCTATCTGCATATGTATACAATCAGTCCTCAGCTGTAGGAGAAGAAAACCACAGTGATCTGAGAATAAATAATAATAAACTCTGTAATATCTGCATTGTGTCCATGTTGTGTGTCCCATTGCACCACAACGATGTTCCTGCAACTCTGTCTATGAAAGGAAAACCTCTTCTTCCCTCATTTAGTCTTTTCTTTGCCTGTCTTAACACGATCTTACTAAAAAGGACAAAACTGGCCAGTATTTCTGTTTTATTCATTCCTCCATCTCTTAAGACTCCAAAGCCTTAAGGTGGTGTCCATAACATATGAGTGGGTGTCGTTAATCCTGTCCGACATTATACTTGGACTGGAGCCGGTTCAGATTCTTTGGGGAAATGGAGGAGTGCGATTACTGGGGCCATGTGCTGCAACTGTGTCCCACAGACACACAGTCTGCACAGCACAGACACTCATCCGACCTCTGGCCTCCTAAACCCCCTGCCTGAGCAGCTCAGAGGCCTGGCCATGAGGTCAAAGGTGAGAGGTGTCCATCCTATAGAGTTTCAAAGAAAGATATCCAGTTTGTGTTTTGGGGAGGAAACGGCAAAAACTCTGCTCTTAAGAGGCTGAAAGACAAAGACAAAAAAGCCATAAAAATCTTAGCGGGGGAGTTGCTCGCGTTTTATAGATTTGAAGGAGAAGGAAACTAAAATGAGAAAAGAAAAAAAGCGAGGGAGCAGTAGAGGGGAGGAGGGAAAAAGAAAGTAAAAACTGGAGAAATTTGTCATGCAGGAGTCCAGCAGTGAAATGAAAGATAAATAAAACCTCTCCAGGAACGTAATTAAACATCTACCAGCCTCGCTGATTTATTCTTAACAAACACAGCCTCTCTCCATTCTTTCCAGAGGTGCTATAACTGGTGTGTTTTTCTTGGAGCAGACACACACTCTGGCAAAAAAGAAAAAGACCAAGCTGCTGTTATATACAGTCAGTTGATGAGACTCTGTATACAGCTGTGATTTGATAAGCAAAGTTTAGTTAAGGCCATGGTATCTACTGATAGGGACATCACAGTGATTTACTCAAAGTGCTAAACAAACATCTTCACTGCAGGCGACTGATTTATTCAGCATGCATGTTGGATCTGTCGCTGTGTCTGGGGGGGGGGGTTTAATGGTAGAAAAGGGGGGACTCAGGGTCTATGCAAACCCACACACACACACACACACTCACTACTCCATCCTCTGAATCTGTTTCAGCTCTTATTCTGAAAAATGAGAATCCCAGCCAGGACATGTCAAGCTAAGTGGTGTATGTGTGTGTTAGAGGGGAAAAAACCTTCAAGAGAGACCGTGTGGCACTCCATTTGCTAAATCAATCAGGTGCTGTTTTTACAGCCACTCTGCCTCCACTCCCCCCACCCCCCCATATCTACCCATCACACCTTCCTCCTTCTGCCGTCTTCTCCCAAATTCCTCCAGTTACACCTTTTAACCCCCCCCCCCACACACACATACACCCTCCACTTCTCTCCAACTCTACTGCCCCGCATTCTTCACAGGAACAACCCCGCATGTGTGCCTCTCAGGTGTGCATGCGTGTGCGTACACATGAGCATGCATGCATATATGTATGTGCGTGCATGTGTGTGTGTATCCTGCAGGGATGGAGGATTGATGGTATTCATAAAGTGAAGCAGACCTCCCGCACAAGGGCTGTTTGGCAAGGCCGACTTAAATATTTCTAGAGACACAGCGCATTCATCATCTTTATGTGGAGCAGTAGGAGGCCTGCATGTGTGTGTGTGTGTGTGTATTTGAATTAAAACATGTTTGTGCAATGTGTTGTTCGTTCACGTTGTGCAGATACATGTCTTATGTTTTCTGCTGCTAAAAAGAGGGAGGGTGATTGTCTGCACAAGAATTCAAGCAAGGAGTCTTTTAACTTATGCCAAAAGAGCACAGATTCTTCGGAGTCGGATGGCGCGGAGGGTCTGGAATCAACCTATCCTGATCACAAAAAACATGTGCGCACAACTAAGAGGGCTCACATGGAAAGGCAGGCACGTACACACTCCCTGTGGAGCAATTCCTTAGGCGGTTTGGGGGTGGCCAAGGAGAGACCGTTATTAAATTAGAGAAGTTTTTTTTTCTTTTTTTGGGGGGGGGGGAGTCTGGCTCCACATGTGGTTATCTCAACATGATCCATCCACTATTGCAGCTATCAATAACCTTTAATGCTTTTTTGAACATGTGTTACACGTCCTCTCATAATCACAGCTTGACAAAATATCACTCTGCAGAAAAAGAGAGGAAAAATAATAGCGTGAGGTGAAGATGACAAAAGAGGAGGGAAAGTGGAAGTTAATGAAAGGAGGGAAGGAGAGAGAAAGTGACAGGGTGAGGAGTGAAAAATGTGTGAAGGAAGAGAAATGCGAGTGTGTGTAAGGTTATGGAGGGCTGGAGGGAGAGAGTATGTGACATCACGTCTCTTCTTGTGTCGAGATCTTGTCTCAACTGGCCTGAGACAACTCTAGTGCCTCCAGCTACAGCAGCCTCACACATCACACCTCTACATGTGAAACAATACAGTTAATAAGTACCTGTTTCTTAACAAATTGTGAGTTTTAGTCAGACATACACCCATATCCTAAGTCTATCCTCACACACCGGCACACACACCCTTATCTCCCCTCAGCCCTCTACCCAATTACGGGGCCATAATTTCTGGCAAGCCCTGCTGTCGCGCCCTGTGGAGAGGAATGTGGTGTTTTGGGGAGAAGAGGGGCCAGTGGAGGTAGAGGTGGGTGTGTGTGTGTGTGTGTGTGTGTGTGTGTGTGTGGGTGTGTGTGTGTGTGGGGGGGGGGCAGGCTGAGCTCTGGTCCCCTCTCACTGCTCTGACTGGCCCCCGGCCCCTGGGTCCCTTCCATTCCTCCGGGTCAGGTTACACAGCTTTGGGCCCCCCTCTCAGTCCCATGATGCATATCAAATATAACACCACACACTCAGACCGGCAAAGCACTAAAAATGTCAGCGCAGAGAATAACTCACTTTAACTCCATTAGATCAATAAGATACTTTTTAGCAGCAGCTGTTGTCCAACTACACTGAATAAATACTGTCCAGCTCTATCACTAATCGATGTGCAACAGTTTCCCACCATGAGAACGAAACTGACTGTGGCTGGACCCAGACTCAGACCTGCCACAAGCAGTGGAAAACTACGAGGTTTACAGTGTTGTATTGGTGAAGACTGGAGGCAAACATACCACCCCTTCACTGTTTTTGTTTCACTAGAAGAAAATTAAGTCAAAGGCGTTCTTTGGATGCTCTGACAAACCAAAAAAGAGGCCAACAGAGGCCCAAGTGTTTGTGTTTACTTGTCGCAGCTTTGTGTGGGTGGCTACTCACTGGCAGCAGTGACGTTAGCAGGCACACTAGCCAGGGCTCCAGCGCCGGTGCTGACCACACACTGATATCTCCCCAGCGTCAGGTTGGAGAGGGTGGGAATGAAGAGGCTGCTGGGGCCCAGCACCACTCCCAGATCTCCATCCAGCAGCTCCTGACCATTGAGGCGCCAGCTGATGTTGGCGAAGGCTGGTCGGGCGCTGCAGCGGAGGTTCACACTGCCTCCCAGCTTCTGCACCACAGACATGGGCTCTTCAGTGAAAACAGGAACCTCATCTGAGGAGAGAATGATAGACAGCGGTCAGAGGTAGATTAAAAACATTGTTGTTTTTACTGTTTTCAACAATTAATCTGCAGTTATCTGTAAATAAAAATCTGAAAATAGTTAGACATGCTTATCAAAAACATGACATTAACCATCTTGTTCTGTTTCACCAGTTTTAAATTATTACAATGCAAAAGCAATAAACAGAGAATTATCACATTTCAGAGCCAAGAACCATTAAATGTTTTGAATTTCTGCTTTAAAATTACTCTAATCGATCAGAAAAACTGTTACTAATTGTCTTTCAATTCATTAATCAGTTAATAGGATGCTCAGTGCAGCTCAGTTTAATGAAAACTACCTGCTTCTTCAGATCCATCTCAAACTGCTGTTGCAGCTACCATGCACATAAAAACACCATGAGTATTCTGTTTATCCTGTACCAGGTGTTTGGAAAAACTAATGTAAAAGTGGAGAGCTTGTAATCCGCTCAGTGAAACAGAATACAAACAGACATCTTTCGCCTTTTTAATTAAAATTATGCAGCATCTAATTTTGTCTACTCACCAGAGACAGAGGCACCGCTCTGCAGGCAGCACAGTAGTACTGCACCCAGAGCACACAACACTGGAGCCCTTCTCTTTTTCATCCACGGAGTCCAGTCTCGCTTTCCAGACATCTTCCATACACTACCCCCTGAAACACACACAAACACACACACACACACACAGGAGAAGGTTAGAGATTCATTTACAGACCTGGTTCACTTCAAACAAACAGCATCAGCCTGAAACAAACACTCACACACAGAAAACAAAGTTGCCACAATTCAATTCGGAAACTTGCATCATCCATGTAAACATCCAGTCTTGGATTCACACATAACCCCTTTACTCTGCTTCTATCTTACTCTTACATACAGATACACAAACAGGCAGCTATTAGGGAAACACAACCCCAGGTGAGGCGGTGCACTCTGCAGCACCCTCAGCAGCCAAACTGCAGACACAAATAAAGCTTTTCTTTTCTGTCAGCCCCCATCTCACAGCTGACCCCATCTTCTCCGCCTGTACCCGCACCCATCCAGCCTCCATTCATCAAAGGGGCGCCCTCATTCTGCGGGCCGTAACCCGACCCCTTCCACCTTCCCGCTCAGGTGTAACCGATACAGGTAGATGGTCCAGGAGGAGGGAGGAGGGGGGAGACAGGGGAAAACACACAGGCTGCATTCAAAAGCCCGGACAAAGAACAACTAATGAGAGGCAGGACAGAGAGGAGGGGTGGGGGGGATGGGGGGTGAGGGGGGGGGGATATATATCACAGCAGCGTGTATGAGATGGAGGAGGTGGGCTTCTTTATACTTCAGTGCAGTATGCATGGGGAGGAAAATGGAGAAGCCCTCGGTTATGGTCAGTCTATTAACAGTTAATGCAGAGAGGGGAGCTTTTCTCTCTCCCTTGTCGCTGGCTGCCAAGTTTCCCGAATTCTTTCCTGTCAGGTTAAACTAACAACTTCCCGTCAGAATGAGAAGGGTGGTCCTGCACAACTGAATCTCTCTTTCTCCCTCTCTCTCATATACATACATGTCGCGAAACATGCGCACGCTTGTGGGGCATAAACTGTCCAGCGCGGTACAGTATAAATGGAAGCAGCACACAGCGTTCTCATACATATTTGTCCTGATCTTATTATGGCAAGGCGGTGATTAATGAAGGCCGGGGACTGGGGACTACACACACTCACTTGGGGCCAAAGCAGGACAGTAAGAGAATGGAAACTCTTACGGCGCACCTTCATCATCTAATGGCAGCAGTTTAGCTGCCTGGCACGTCGACTGAAAATGAGCAAAGCAGCATGCTGACGGAAAAGAAGCCGTTAACTATGCCACTGACACACTGGGCCATGCATTAACTAGATTTTAATTTCGCATTATGAATGTGGGTAATCTATTTTGATGGCACAAACAACAGAACTACACTCCAGCTGCAATGAATCAATGTTTTACATCTAAGGGGCAGTAGAAACAAGTTGGAAAGTTGAGTTTAGACATCCAGTGTACATGGCAGAACAAAAGAACTCATTTGGAGCCTTGTTTCTGATCACATGGTAATCACAAGTCCAATATTTATTCTTCTTTTTGCTACATTTTGTTCTGCACCACCTCCTGTGACAGATTTCAGTCCGTTAAGCAGCCAAAAGCTCCAATGTTCATGAGCTAGTCATTCAGTACTGGGCAGACAGTGTACTGTGTTGGTGCATTAATTTAATTCAAGGGTCCAAAAACAGTAACAGTGAGTTTAAAGATGGATTCACACTGCCTGTGAATCATGGAAGTAAAGTTATTGATTTAAGTCATTTTCAAATGTGGTTTAAATTCAATATCTTTCTTATCTAATCTTTGAGATTATCCAAGACGTGATTTTAACTGAAAACTGTGGCCTAGAAAATAGAGGCAGGCATGTTCAGTATGTCCGGTAATGTAAATATCCCTCAGCTGCAGCATGCATACATGCAGAGTTTCATTTACACACTAGTCCAGTCAGAGTGGCCCATCAGTAGTGGGCTGACTTGGTAAACAAACAGCAAGCTACTGTGGGACCAGGAGCAAGCATAGCTGAAGGCCTGTGGCTTCTGTGGCCGGTTGCTGTATGGACACAACCTGGGACAGCTGCCCATAAAAGACACATACATCTGTATCAAGCACCTGTCCCCACTGTGAGAGTCACTAACCATAAACCACCACGCACAGTGGGACACACTGCCTCAGCCTCGAAGCTTTCTACCTGTCCAATTACTGCCTCTTACTTTTCAAAATAAAAGCAGAGAGAGAGGCACAAACAAAGCTTTGTGGTAAGAGCGGCATGAGAAACTCGTACATCATCAGTTCCCAAAAAGCTGTGTCCCTGCAGAAATAGACACAAAAGACCAGTTGATGTCATATTCACATCACACAGGCAGCGTTTCACAAAACTGACTGCTTCCACTGTAATTGTCATTGCCTAGGCCAAATCTGAATATGACACAAACCTATCTTTTTAACCATTGGAGCAACTGCATGTGGTATTTTAGTAACATTTTCTGTCAAAATACATAAGAAATCCAACAAAGAGCTGCACAAATGCTGCTTCTCCACCACGCTCACGCAGCCAGTGTGTTCCCGTTGTTACTCCTCTGAGCCCGCCTGTCTGTCTGATTCATTAGTCAGCTGGCTCCTGTGTTTGCTTAGCAGATACCCTGCAACAAGATGAAAAGCTGGCCTGACATCTACGTCCAACTTTTTCCATCCATCCTTCCCAGAGAAGTCACAGACAGAGAGAGAGCGAGATCCTCCTACGCACCAGCAAGGCTGATAAAAACCAGAGCGCACACACAGACAGCTCTACTAAATTAAGAACCAGGAGAATGTGTGTGTGTGTGTGTGTGTGTGTGTTCTTTACCAGGAACAAAAAGGCAATGTGTGGCAATCACTCAGCACGAGCAGCTCTGTGGTATTAAAACATACTTCAGTGACAGTGCATAGAGGAGAACTGTGTGAACCTTTCAAATCTGCCAGCCCTAGCGCAAAAGTATGATTACTGGAGAGCAGAAGTATTCCTGCAGTCACGCTGAGGAATTGATACTTGACTGCGGCGAGACTCAGCTTACATGACATGACTCCCAGTAGAGTTGACTAGAAAGCAAGTGGGCGAGAAGGATGAATAAAAAAAGATGATAAAATGCTGGAATAATAATAATAATAAAAAAAAGTGGAAACGACGACTGCAGGTGGGGCTGTGTGTTGAAATTCATTCATTTTGATGTCAATTGAAAGAATGATGGTGTTTCCCAAGGACTGATGAGACGTGCAGCACCGACTTGGGTAACATTCATCATCTGAGAACTTTGGCCTCTTGTTTGAAAAACCAGTGTTTCCACTGTAAGTTATATCTATTCAGTAACTGCAGGTTGGCAACTTAAGTTATTGTGCCACTGTAATAGCTGGCCACCTGCAGTGAGGAAAACAGGATGGAAGGAAGGAAGTTATTGAAAAAGAAAGCACTGGTAATAGATCAGATAGCCAGAGATGTGGTGTCAGATTCAGTATTATGTGAGAGGAGGTTATACAGGAACTTCCCTATTAACACAGGAAAACACTCAAAGGCTGTGACTGAGACCTGCGAGTGTCTTGACTTGTGTTTCACTTGTGAAATCTTGACTTGCACCTCCCCTCAAGGACTTAAGACTTGACTTGGACTTGTTTTGAATGACCTGTGACTTGACTTGGACCCGGCTCAAAAGACCCGCTCTGAACGCAGGTGCCCGTCGGTGCATTCATGTGCAACGCCTGCGGTTTACATGATGCCGAGAGGACAGGGAGAAGGGTTTTTTGGCGGCGGTGTGCAGGCATGCACCCTGAGTGTAAGTATGCGAGTGCCTTATATGTCGTTGTGGTGGAGAGTCACTTGACAGAAGTCCATTGTGAGCGTGCTAAGTAAAGACACCGGGGCCCCTGTTCTCCCGGGCCACTGCCAGTCCCATTGTCCCCCTGCCTCCGTGGATAAATTCATTTTGACAACCCTGCTAATTGGATAAAACCAGACTGGAGCCTCCTCCCTGAGCTCTCACATTCCATCTGCTTTCTGGCATGGAGAGGACACACTGGAGGGGAGGAGGTGGTGGAGGGGTAGAAGGGTAGTAACTCCTTCTGAGGAGCTGAGCTGTTGAATATTTATCACCTCCCCAAACTCCCCTCTTGCCCTCCTCCCCCAGTTTTACGTCTTTTTACACCCTGTGTCCCCCCCTCACCCTCCCTCCATCTAGGTTCTCCAAACACCACAAAGCCCCCCTTTAGATAAACACATGCGGTGTCAAGTGTGAGGAGTGCCGGGGGTTCAACTGCCCCGCTCGGGCCTGCGGCCCACAATGCCACGCTGCATAGCTGCCATGCGGGAGGCCGGTTGCCCCTGGCGACGTTAACAGGCAGAACGCACCTTAATAGAGTGGAGAGTCATTGTAAAGCAGTGAGCCGGTGCACGGACAAAGACCCCGTGGACCCCAGGAGAAAGGGGAGACGCTACTCTGAAGGGCCCGGGGAAGAGCTGATGGGCCCTGCTCAATGACCAAAGAAGAAGGAGGGGGGGGGGCTCAATGACCAAGAGGTTTGGGAGTACTGTGTGGAGAGTTTGGGGAGGCAGGGAGGAGGAGGTAGTGGGGGTTCCTTGCCTTTATGGATTGATGTGAGATGGGTGAAGGGGGTTTATGGAGGCAGTTGAAGGGGGGGGGGGGTTTGACTGAGAAAGCAGAACAGCGACTCAAATTAATAGAGAGGATGTCAACTGGCAGGCGAGCAGGAGGAGAGAGCAGGGCCTCGTCAATGAGAGGGTGTGTTTGAGAGAGCGTGTGTGAGAGCGTCACTGAATGTCCCAACATATTTTCCCCTCACTCTGTCAATCTGTTCGCCGGCCTCTCGGTCTGGCCCGGGTTTGTGCCGAGTGCTGGAGGATGAGGAGGGTCCAGAGAGACTGCTTAACAAACCGAGAACACACCCGGTTTACCACCAGACCATCACACAGGGAAGAGTAAAACAACACAGCAGCAAGTTGTTCAATCAAGAGCTGCAACCAATGACTATTTGCTTTATTGATTAACAAGTCCATCAATTTTTTGGTTCATATATTTCAAAAAAAAAAAAATAGTAAAACTTGTTCCTCACAGTTTCCCACATCTAAAGGAGACATGTTGAAATGCTTTTCATTATCCAACTATCCATCCACTTTGGTATTAAAGCTTTTTTTCCAAAATTTTTTAAAATCTTTTTAATTGTTTTATTAAGAAATTCTTCCAGTTCTATAACTCAATAGTCAATCACCAGTCCCATTCTGTTGTGGGCCTTTTAATTGGTAAATACAGTTATTAGTCGATTATTAGTTATCAGCAAGCAGTTGCTTGTTTAAAAGATGAACAGAGGATAAAACTAAACAGAGGACACTGTTGTCTAGAGCTGATGATGCAAAAGGAAGCAGAGATTCTCATACATCCTTAACAAGCAAAAACTTGGCAGAGAACAATCCCAAATCTATTCCCATCTATGTGTCCGCTCCGCACAGACAGGCTTTCTGTGGGACAAGTGGAGAACCCTCTGGATCTTATCTTGGCATGAAAAGTCTGCCCAACAGGTGGAGAGGGGGCCAGTCCAAATCTTCCACTTGAGACATCACTCGTTCTCATGCCATAAAATTGCACATCAAAAGCATCTAAGCATCTCTAACGAGGTTGAGAATTTACCCCCACCTCCTTCATAATACTCTCTCACACACACACTCACAGACACACACACACATATGCACACGCTTCACAAAGTATTAACGAGCTATATGCCCGTCCAAACCCCCTCCTCAGCCCCCCTGAACCGACACTAACGAGCTACAGAGCGTCTCAGGGATTAACGAGAGGGTTCTGGACAGGCCTGCAATGGAAAAGAGGGGGGCGTTCTAATCAATTAGGCACTGCGGCATTTGCATAATTTAGATAACGAAGCTGAATTAACCACGGAGAGCTAATTACGGTGCCACAGTGAACACACACACACACACCCACATTCCTCTGCCTGGTGTGGGATGCCAGCGTGCCCACCAGGGCCATGGGAACGGGACGGGATCATCACGACTGCTGCTGGGGGAGTTTGGGCCAGATAGAGAGATGAACACAGTAGACAATCAGATCAGAGGGATGGATGGATGGATGGATGGGTGGATGTATGAAGGAAGAAAAATGTATATAGAGAAGCAAAAGGGGCGTGGGTGGTAATAATTAAGGAAGGAAGAAAGACAAGAAAGTAAGTAGAAGGAAGGAAAAAAGAAATATGGATGGTTGGAAGGAAAGAGATAAAGGAGGGGATAGAGTCAAAGTCATAAAGAGGGGATATTAGTTCACACACACACATATATGCATACATATGTGGCTGGTATCTAGGAAGCTTAAACTGAGCACAGAGACTCTGGATCTCACACACACTCATAATCATTGCCATCCTCTGCTGGGAAAACTAACTAATACCCAGGATTTCACAGTACTCATCACACAAACACACACACACGCATGCAGTTACATATTTCATTTAGCCACAGCCATTCTTTCCCTGCGCACACACACACACTTGATGACACATAAGCAAGCAATCACACAAACTCCGATTACATGGTAAAAGTATACTCACAGAGGCACATAAATATGCAGACCTCAGGAAGTTTTTCCAACACCAAATGTCAACATGCAAAAAAACAGACTACCACTTATCCCCGTCCCGAAAGATAAACTACATACACGCTACGGCATTCGTGCATGCTAATACAGACTTTCATAGCTTTACATATCTGCAGCCTGTTGCTCCTTGTGTGTTCCTGCATCGTAGGGAGGGGAGGGGGTGCAAGAGGAGATGGAGGGAGGGAGGGAGAGAGGAGGAGGAGGAGGAGGAGGAGGATGTGAGTGGGTGAAAGGGGCCCCCGACTCCTTTGGCAGCTCATGCATCAGAGTGAATGGAACCAATTATAAATCAAGAGCAATTTCTCCCCATTATTCAGCAGGAACCAGGAGGAAAAAAAGAGGGAGCGAGGGAGAGAGGCTGCCTGGCCCTACAACTCTCAGTGGGAGATGGAGGAAGAAAGAGAAATGCAGAGCGAGTGAAATATTATATGAAAAACAGATATGAGGAGGCATTAGGAAATTGAGATAAGGCAGAGAGGGAGGACGAACAGAGGGGGAGGGATGGAAAGAGGAATGAGGGAATGGAGAAAGGCTGTAAAGTTATATGAAACGACTGGAGGAGAAAGTTATAGGAAAAACAGATATGAGGAGGAATTAGAAAACGGAGAAGAGGCAGGAAATTGAACAGCAAGCGAAGGCGCGGGGCGTCAACTATGTTCGAGATGGTGCAAGCGACTTTTGACTTTTGACTGCTCTCACTGCACGGTTGTAAAGTGAAAGCGGCTGCGTCTGTAAGAGTTTCTAAAGAGGAGAAACAGCTGGAGCTGGAGCAGGCTCGTTTCAAAGAGAGCTCTCAGTTTCAGAAGCAGGATGTGTGTGTGTGTGTGTGTGTGTGTGTGTGTGTGTGTGTGTGTGTGTGTGTGAGAGAGAGAGAGAGAAAGATGTGGTAAAGCAGAGCTACCATTTGTCCTGTCACTCAGAGCCACGGATGTGTATTACCCATAGGGAGAGAGAGCGATTTCTGAAATGTCATTAAATAAAACTTCACACACATGCGATTTGGACAGCAGACAGAGGAGTACTGTCTGTGGAAAATTCCATCTGCGATAACCTTAGGGGCCCGCTAACTAACTAATCTGGTGCCCGGTGATTTATTCTGTTGAATCATGTCTTCTCCTGCCAGTTTGACATTCTTCAATGATGACTTTTTTCTCTCCGGGGCAACACTTTAAATCTGATTATTGGTTAAAGCCCTGGAACACGACCCAGATTCCTTGACGTTTTTTTGTCTTTGTGGTGCTTTTATTGTTCTGTTCACACATGCTTGAGACGGGAACACAGCGCACTATTAATATCATGGCGTTTGAAAGGATGGAGATGTACAAGGAATTCAGTTTGTTAGTCTGTGCACTACACCCGACTTGCGTGTGTGATAGGGTCAGAAACAGGAGGAGAAAGTGACTGATGGAGGCTTAAACTGAGCAGTCCCTGTCTGAGTGCACCTCATGCCTGTGTGTGTGTGTGTGTGTGTGATCTACTGGAGTGTCTGGGTTTCTTTTGGCTCATAATAACACCCCTCTAATCTTTGTCCAAATATCTGCTTTGCACACACAGGGCTATTTGTCTACACACACACACACACAGCTTTCTTACCAGAGTCTGGAGTTGATCAATGATCTAACAGCACTCACACCATGCTCACAATGCGTCTGTGTGTGTTTGTGTTTGCATTAGTGTGTGTGTGTGTGTGTGAGAGACAGAGAGAGAGAGAATGAGAGCACGGTTTGGGTAACTTCATTATCCAATCAAGAGCCTCTTAACTTTGACTTTAAGTAGTCGGGCAAATCAAATCAGCAGTGTTAAGACCGTGGATTATCACTATTAGCCAGTTAAGACAATGACTGAAAGGCTGATTATATTCATGATACGCACATAAGCTGAGGACTGGGCATTTTATTTGAAGCCTAAAAAATAATTAGCCGGTCCAACTCTCTGTCAGAACTTTCTCCCCCCTCTTTTTTTTAAACCTCACATTCCTCTCTCGCTCTGTGGTCCTGGCTGACAGGGAAGGATCAGGAGGAGAGAGGTATGCAGCCCCAGGGGAGTGGCCTGGACCCCGGCCACCTGCCGGTCCAGGTGTCCCTCTCTAGTTATCCGATGTCTGACTGGACACAGAAACCCTCCCTGGGGCGCAGGACCCACGCCTGAGCCTCCAATCTGTCAGTGCTGGAGGACTAATGCACTGTGTGTCAACAGGCCAATAATGTTCAACTCCGGGAAATGAGGCGGCCTTATTTGGTGATGAGTGTGTCTTTGCTAGTTTATAAAAAAAAGTACAATAATCTGGAAAACTTCTGATGAAATTACTTTGAAGTGTAAACTACCCCCCCCCCCTCCCACACACACACACACACACACACACACACTCTCTTTTCCTTTTACTAATCTCTAAACGACCATGCAGGTGAGGCCAATTGAGGACCAAGATGACGAGCAATGCATTCCAGTGCAAAGAGATAATCCTGATTGGACAGGAACTGTCACTCACATGCACAAAAACCTGCCTACGCACACACACGCAGTAAAGGCCCACAGATTGTGCCTGCAGGCTGTTATGACTCCATGAGTGTACCCGCTGTCATAGAGATGAAAGCGTGCCCTCAGGAAGGCTTTTTTTCCTCCTTTGTCAATTTACACCAATGCTACACCCTCTACAATAACAATGCTGCTTTCCAGCACCACATTCAAAACTTGGGAGTTTCTGGCTGACAAACACGAGACTGAAACGGCAGCAGCAGCTCTCGCTGGTTGTTTGTAATCTCAAACAGCATCAGGAAATCCATCCTCAGCTCAAGACTTTGATTTACAGTGAGAGGTAGAGAGACACAACAGGCTGTGAAAGGAAAGAGTCAAATAAGTTAAAGCCAATCTTTCCACTCATATCTTACATCATACTAAAATGTGGCAGAGTAACATCTGAGACCAAACTATGAGCAAGAAACTCTACTGCTATTGGCTGCATACCTAAATCCACAGAGTAACTTTTCTTTACAAGGCAGAACACACATGAAAACTCGGCTCCTATAGGACGGATGAAAAACTATCCCCCAGATTCAGGTGGAAAACTATCAGCGTTTGTCTGCTGGGAAGGAAACCAAGATCAATCACATCATGTCATATCAAGTTCAGACTTCACTGGAAAGCTGTTCCTGGTAACAATGACATCAGACACTGTGACCAAGTTAGTTTTCCTACCCTGAACAAACAGGTCTCTTTTGCCTTTAGGTTACACTCACACACACACACACACAGCCAGGAACAATCATCAGTCTGAGCATGTTTCATTCAGCACAACAACCTGTATAGAAATAGAAATTGTAATATTATTAAACTGCTGTAGGGACCTGACGTGTCCCTGTGGTAATGCATTCGGTCTACTTTAGTGTCACTTAGTCTGATGATCACATTTTTTAATCTAAGAAAAGTCCAAACATGGTGAAGATGACTATTACAATTTCAGAGAGCCGACGTCACATACAAACTGGTTGTTTGACTCAAAACAAATGATATTATAGTTTTCTGTCGTGTATCTGTGAAGCTACAAGGAACTCAGGGGAAAAAAATCACTTTAAAAAAATGCAGATTAAATTTCTGCTGATTCAACAAGACGTCTGATGTTTCAGCTTTGGATTAAAAGCCTATAAACAGTATGATCTCTGTACTTCCAGGGAATAACGTAATGTCTTGGCATTTTCATATCCTGCATTAATAAAGCTGTGGTGTTATAAGTATTATAAATGGACATGAAGTGTGTCTAAGAAAAATCATATAGGCTGCTTTACCCATGTGATGTGAATATATAATGGGATCCAGAGAGCTCACTGCTTCACAGTCCACTGTTTCTCTGTCAAGTGCAGTTTTCTGTAAAACTGATGATGATCTCCTGCATTTGTTCTTTTCCTTTCATCACACGAGGCCTCAAAAGGCCAAAAGCAGTGTGAGAAACAGGCAAATAATCAGACTGGAATCAATTAGTTCAACTTTGATCCAACCGACTGCCAGAGATGATCAACAACAACAACAAACCCCAACAAGAGGCTCCTTTGACTGAGACCAATTAATTCCCTTATTAGCTGTGCGCCTAATTGGAGGAGGCTCGGCCAGTCCTTTCGACTTTTAATCCAAGTGACATTGATTCAGCGGGAACAATCGGCCCCTCTTGTCTGATGCCATGTCTGTCACTGAATCGCCGCGGTTGCTCCATGCGAGGCAGTGGAGGCTAAATGTAATCCAAACAACAAAACGACACCTGGGGTTGGAAACTTGAGCCCCCGCGGCTGTTCCTGCAGCCCTCCTTCTCCATGTCCATGTACAGCACCAGCACCACCACCACCCCCTCCTCCTGCCCCGTCCTCCCATACTTTTCTCAGTCTCTCCAACCGGGCCCCTACGGTGAGTGACACCCTGGCCAACACTCATTAGCAGCCCCGGGGATTAAGACAAACATTTTCTCATTAAATCAGACCTGAATGAGGGGGATGATATGAGAGAGTCTCTCCTGTCAGGGAGGGAGGCAGGATGCAGCATTCCTGCGCGGCTGCACTGAGCAGCTGTCACTTTATTGGAGGCTTTAATTGGGTTATTCTGACAACAGGACTTCAGTTTTGGATGGTGGGGGGGGGGCTATAGTATGGAAATGCACTCAGGTAGCATTGTTATGGTTTGCTCCATGTCGTGAGTAAAGCCTGTACAGGGTGGTAGTGAAAACACAGGATCTTATTAAACAGTTGACAAGTAAAATCAGATGTAGATCATCATTGAGACACTGATTTCTAACACAAACCTGATGCTTTCCTTCTTATATAACAGCAGCTACTGCCCGGAGGACACCTTCACGTCCACCACCACTCTGCCGCTAGTGCACGGTGGTAACATATGGGGGTAAATCTGGCAGAGCTCACCATGTCTGCTTTCTGTTACCCTATGGGAGCCGCTCTATAGGCTGCGGCCTGCAAAACGCAAACACACTTTCTGCCCCAAAAACGCACCCGTGTGTGCAGAAACACCACCGGGAGCGTGTGCTGCGTGTCACGCGAGGCTCCCTCTCACCCACGTACGTGTATCGCGTTGTAGTGGACGTCAGATTAAAAGCAGAAAAGTCAGGAGAGAGTTTGGGGAAAATACGGACGCGGAGCTCGTCCAATCAACAACAGGCTAAGTCCCAGAGGACAAGTTTGACTTTTTCAACTAAAAGTAACAATAAAACCGAGAATCAAAACGCACACTTCCGCCCGATTGAAGCTCATGTGTGGTGCAAAACAGTTTCCAACAAAGTTTACGTGCAATAATGAGGTGAAAAATACAAAAACATATGTGGCTATCTGAGCAGTCGCCAGCGTGTAGTAGTATAGTCAAACACCAAAAAAAAAACAAAAAAAAAAACACACACAACTTTCTCAGTCATTAAGTTACACTGGATGCTGATGAAGACTCGTGTCAACCTGCAAATAAACACACAAACCGATCCGTGTGTGTGTAATTGTAAAACACATGCTGATAGTGAAGGCAACACGGCAACAACACGGACCGCATGAAGGAGTACAAACTTACCAAATCTGCTCTGTTTGGTGCTCACACCTCGCTTTAACCCACCGATCTCCTCTGCGGTGTGTGTTTAGTCCACCAAAGAAAATACAACAAGTTTTCAGCGTCTCTTTCCCTCTAAAGTCTCGCTGCTTTAGTAATTTACTGCGATGCCACCGACATTTTCTTCGGCTCCCCAAGTTCTCACATTGAAAGGCCGTTTTTGGATGACTGAGCTCTCAAACAATTCTCCCTTTTGCGACGCCTTTTCGGGTCCTCCCACTTCCCAAGCAGGAGGAGGGATCTGAACAATAGGGACTGGCTCCCAAAACCCCAGAGCTGGGTATTGCACCGCGGTTTCTCCAGACTACAGATCCCTGAACACAACTGCAGAGGACATCCCACAGGTTGGGAGTTAAAGTAGATCCCGGATTGACACTTAATAAGTCACACATAGGTGTGTGTGAAAAGTAAAAACTCATAAAAACTAAATTTCCTCCAAACTACGGTGTCCCGGAGGAGAAAAGTGCGCCCCCTCCCCCCTCCTCCTGCTCTGTTCCCCCTGATTTGGTATGCTTTGGTCCCCACAGAGTTTGTATTGACCCCCATCCATTGAGGCCTGCAGGCTCTCCAGTGCAGCTGTGCAGTGTTGTGCTGTGCTGTGCTGTGCAGTGCTGTGTTGTTGTGGACGGACTGGACCCAGTCACACACACACCCACCCACACACACACACACACAGTCTCACACACTCATAGCAGAGTGATCACAGCTCGAACCCCCCTGGTGCTCGGCTCAGGAATTCTCTTCTCCACTTCAATCAGCACACTTTGAAAGGAGGGGAGCCGCTCCTGTGCAGTTCATTAATATCTGACTATTCCCAGATCACAGGGTTTGATAGAGGGTGGGGGGCGTCTGTTGGTGGGAAGCCGGCCGCATCTCGCCTCTGTGAATACAGGAACTCCCACCATGATGTACCTGAGGCGTTATTGCAACCCAGCGGGGCGTCATTCACTCCACAAGCTGTGGCATTTCATGACACCTGTACCTCCTTGTCCACGTGAGATATTGTGTTTTACTTGATGCATTTTGTCCTTTTTCCAGCTACTTTCAAAGCCTCTCTGCATCAGAATATCCACGTCTCTGCCTCTGGACGTCACACCCAGCAGGATATTCCTGCTTCAAGATGTTTTCTAGGAGTCATTAATCGTGGGTGTTTTCCAGTGTTGTGTTGCACTTTGCCAGCAACTTTGCAATCTCTGCCAATGTTTTGGTGTTGTTGCTACCAAGCGGGGCTCTGTTTGTATGTGGCTCCCTCACACTAGCGCCACCCTGCACTACACTCCAGAGTAGAAAGAGGGGAGTAAAAAAAAAAAAAAAGAGGAAGGGGGGACTCCCAACCCCAAAAAACCTTCCATGGTGCCCCTCCCCCCTCCCCTCTCCATCTCTCCATGCTGGGCAGGATGAATTAGCCCGGGACAAAAGGCTTTGTTGGCCGACCATGAAAGGCCTATTAACCATACTGCATCCCCCAGAGGCCCTGCCCGCAGGACACCGCCTCCCAGAATGCCACTCTCTCAGCAGGCCGCAATCCCAGCATGCACTGCTTCCCTTCAGCGCTAACCCCTGTCACCCCCAAGCCTCACTATAGAGCCCCACACAGATTGTCATGTAGATGATTATAAATGTTGTTATGAAAGTAATGGTGAGCGAGAAGGAGAGAAGGGGAGTGTCAGCCGTGTGCGAGCGTGTGGTGTGATTTGTGCATTTCTCCAACAAAGACCATGAGCGAGATGGAGTGAGAGAGCGCTGGGTGAGTTTTAGGTGTCAGCTGTCAGGTGTGAATTCGTCCAGTGTGTGTGTCTCATTATTGGAGGGTGTATTGTTCAACAGGTTGTGTGTGTGTGTCTGTAGAGTATGAGGTGATTTCTCCTCAAGGGTCTAAAACTGTGTCTCCTCTCTCCATTGTTTAGCTGGGCGCCATGACAACGACCCGCTCTCTCCCTGTCCCTCTGTATCCTGCTGACCTTAACAGCTGTGTCACTTCCTCACTGTGACAAAACCAGAATGAATCGCACACATGCATTTGTGCTGTGTGGTTCATAGGTGTACTAAATCAGCACTGTCCCACACTCATGAAAGAGAGACACAAGAAGGCTCCTGTACTCTCCTTCTCTACTGCACTCTTCTACAGTTTGATTATTGATTGTTTTTGTATGTGCTGTTAATCAAGAATTGCACAGGTCAGGAACTATTGGGTAAATGTGTTCGGACTTCATTCACATTTACATATGTACGTTATTAAAGTTAATGGTCGCCTCAGGGTGAAAATATGTCAATTTATTTCAATGCAGCTGTGGCCTCAGCACATGGAAGTGCTGGTGCAGGTGTTATTCAGGTCCAACTCACTATAGTTTGAATATGGAGGCAATAGCACAAACTTTTGGACAATCTTTGGTGCAACTGGGTGAAAATGAAGTTACAGGGATGAACAATGGGAGTCTTCTTGATCCGCACATCAAAAATCTGTCAGTGAAGACAGTTTCTGTATCTGACACCTGATATCAGCCAGACAGATTTAGGTTACATGCTGCAGCCCACACCCAAAAAAAAAAAAAATCTAACCAATCAGAATATGAGATGAGATGATGCAGAGTACCGAGGCCGACGCAGTGTTGTGAGCACAACTGTTAATCACACCTCACACAAGTTCAAAAACATCACTCCCAGTGCTGTTATAACAATGCTCTTATGGTTCAGGCCAAAAACATGTTTTTTCTGTTTAGCTGCATTTTCAACAACATGACAGCGGTGCAGACAGATGATGCGGGCTGATGACGTGTCCCTACTTGTTAAATTTATGCATCACAGAGCTTTGACTCTCCAGACCTGTACTGGATTCTCCAGGCTGGAAAAAAAAATGGTATCATACTGACACAGGCTAAACCAAGATTTTATTAGATCCATCACTGTTGTGGCATCATGCAAAGTAGTAAAAAAATAGAAGTGTGAATTTTTATTTTGTGTCTTTTATGCTGTATTCACACTATGGAGTCATCCACTCACAGCTGGTGACGACAGGAAGAATGATTACAACCAATAACCAATAACTATTTCAAGGGACGTGTGAGTGATGTTTTTAAGAAAGGCTTCAGAAAAGCAGACCCTCTCCTTTAAAGTGAGTATTTCTCTCAGTGTAAACAACAACAACCTAAAGCCCAGTGGGGTGTTCAGGGTTCATCTACACTGTCAGGAGAAATGTGCTGCTGGTCGCTGTGTAAACACCCTCAGTCATGGTTCAAATCATTACAATAACCCAGACGTTTCTATAGCAGCCCAGTGTCATCCTTTAAGACCTTCCTTTTTATACTATCACAGTATCTGAATAAAGGATCAAATGCAGCAAGATGGGAGGTA
Organism: Caranx ignobilis; assembly: GCA_021432705.1. NCBI lineage: Eukaryota > Metazoa > Chordata > Actinopteri > Carangiformes > Carangidae > Caranx > Caranx ignobilis. The sequence goes on from MU269986.1 coordinate 10,264,777, forward strand.
GAGTCAAGAGTACATTGGCAGGAGTCCTGCTTCCTGACGTTTTTTTGTAGCGTATACATCTAAAAATAAAGCAGGCGAGCTGAAAAACTGCAGAGCACATGTCAGAGCTGTCCAACGAGAGATTCAAAGCAGGGACTGGAGTCATCTGTTTTTTCCACAGCCTCTTCTTCTAACTTTCTTTCCTCTCTTAAATTACAAAAAAAAAGATACAGTAGGCACTCATGGGAAAATGTCTTCATAGAGTGCTGAATAATGGTGTTTCATGACCTCTGAACTGTAACGTCATGCTCATAATTTATGTAAAATTCAGCAGAGGAGAAAGTACACAAAACCCATACTGGAGTAACAACACCAGCTGTGCAGTTCAAATAGTTATCTGACTGACTGCTGTTTGTGAAATGTGTATTTTTATCTATTATGTGAATACCTGTCCAGTATGGGAGCAAACATACTTTCCTATTGCTCTGCTTCAGCTTCACAGAAACAGATGCATGTTGAACAGCGCCATGGGCTCAACACAAAGACACACAATCAAAATTCTTCATACAAGTCAGGGAGAGAGAGATTTATGGCGTCTTGACATCGTTTTCTTTTCAGATGTCTCCTCACACACACACACACACACACACACAGGAAGCATCTTGTGTTTGTACTATGCATTGATGCCTCAGGACCTTTTCATATCCGGAGATTTTATTGTTCTTTTTCATTCTTACTGATGTAAAGTGTGTGTGCATGTGTGTGTGTGTGTGTGTGTGTGTGTGTGTGCATGCATGTGTGTGTGTGTGCGTGCATGTGTGTGTGGAGGGGTATGGAGGGTAATAGGCTGTTATTGGTTCTCATTCCAGTGTGATTGTGCTGTTGAGACAGAGATCCGGGCCCAGGTGGGGTCGGACCTCAGGCTGAGTTACTGTGTGTGTCATGATCAGGAATGTGTTGTGTGACTCCTCTGATTAGATGTTGTTTTTCTGCTCAGAGGTAACTCACATATACGGGATGTTATTTTACTGGGTTTTTTTCTCTCTCTCTTCAGGGGAATCTTACTTTGGTACCAAGGTGACGGTGATGCCACTTCTTAGTGGGTCATCATAAATCTGTAACTTTACATTTTCACAAAATTTCACATTCATTAAACATAATCATAAAAAGAAAGACCCACTTTTCAGATGTCATTGATTTCATATATTCTAACCCTGGACCACTGCAAGTGTGACTTCTGACTAACTAACTCTGACTAGGTGTATCAACACAAGATTTACGTATATGACCAGTAGCTTTTGGTAGCTAATGCTGATAAACTTAAAGTTTGGATATGCGGCCTTTTTAAAACATACTTAACTCCTGTGATATTCATTAAACAAATAATTAAACTGAGATGTAATTGAACCATAGTCTCTCTCATGTCAACATGCCCAGATGTTCTGCTGGCAAAACTTCAACTGTTCTGGTATGACCAGTGGCTAATTTTAGCCATTTAGTAGCTGTGATATTTACTTTGTAACTGACGTTACTGAGATAATGTGCTGACTTTTTATCACCTATCATGTAATCTTATCCAATCATTTACACATGCCACTTTAGCATTTATTAATGAGTCAGTTTGCTTCACCTACTTGCTTTTTAGCATTTAGCATTATCATTTGACCTGTGGGAAATGTTCCTGAACACATACGATAGCATTAGGAGCATGGTCATGGATTTTGTATAACCTGAGCTTTTATACTCTGCCTGAGAAGCAAAGAGTTGCAGAAAATATGATAGAAGATATTTTTTCCTTCCCACACATACACATACAAACATTTGCATGAACAACGTGCACGTGTGTGCTCTATGGATTATAAAGGACTTATGTGTGTTTCTTGGCCTGAGTCTGTACAATTAATATAGGCCTACACTTGATGGCCAAGCGCAGAGCATTGTTAGTGTAGCAATCTTGATCTTGCAATTTTTCCAGTAATTGTTTGCCCTCAGCAAAACCCTCAAACATAACTCGTGTGTTGCAACATGGAAAAAATCCTCTTATTGACACAATCTGACAGCAGCAGGCCAGCCTCACTCCATCTCACTCGGCCTGCTCCTCGTTCAGGTTTTATCATTGCAGCCATGTTATGACTGGTCCAGAGCAGTAAATATTCTTCTGCTCTTTGTGGTATTAAAGCCTAGTGTGTGAGTTTTGACTCTAAAAGCTAACTGTGTCCAGATGCGGCAGACAGTCCTAATTGGACCTGGAGCCTGTTAAATCCCAGACCCACTCTGTTCAGCTCAGCTCAGCTCAGCTCACATAGCTGTTTGGCCCGGGGTTGGCCTGAACTGTCTTTACAGCTCTCTGCTTTTTAAACAACAAACATTAATATCTGCTGCATTGCTACGTCCACCTACTTGTTGCGTTTGTTCTCGGGGGAGTGAGATGAAGAAAGGCCCATCAGAGGGGTTAGATAGTAAAAAGGCTGCATTGTAAATTTAAGTTATAGACACAAGCCTGTGTTGCTGCTGAACAGGTCAAAAGGTTGGACGAAAGCCGAGGTCGGGGAGTGTAAGTTATATATCAGAAGTCAGGGAGTGAATACCAGAAGACAACGTGACAGAGGGAGGAGAAAACAGTCAAAAACCTGACATGGCTGAAAGTTTGACATTCCACCTTTTATCAAGCACCTGGTTTTATCATCCACCCCCTCCCTCCCTGCGTATGGTTTTATTTGGATCTGTCTCTATATCACTCCCCCTTCCTTTCCCGGACTCCCCTTTCATACTCCCCCCCACCCCCACCCCTTTCCTCCCATCATCCATCTTGGTTTTCACTTCTCCTCCCTTATTTTGAACTCCCCCCTCCTATCATCTATCTACCATCCCTCCCTCTTTCCATCTATCCCTCTCTGACTTCCTGCTTTCCAGCCTGCCAGACGGTCATAATTAACGGGGGAACACGATAGTCCCCTTGGCCCTTGGGAGCCCTCTACACTCACTGCCCTAAGTGAAAGAGCGAGTGTGTGTGTGTGTGTGCATACACAGATCCCTGTTTCCCCCGTACCTCCAGACTTGGCCTATGGTCCGTGCTCCACTCAATGAGTCTTTATATTCAGTGTCAGCGGCGAAGCATGATCTCACCCCCTCCAAAAAACACACCAAATGACTTACAGAGGCTCCCAAATACAGGCCACAAACACAGACCGGCCTACTATCCAAAAGCAATAACACACACCCACATACACACACATACTCACAGGTTGTCCACTGGCAGTAAGTTTCATTATGACTAATTCACACGAGAAAGCAGGATAAAGTAGAAAGTGAGGGATCCAGGGACTGGAGCTGCCGTGTTGTTTGGTTAAACAGAGATTGAAGTGTTTTCGTTCCTTTGTCTCTGGATTTATTAATTTATTGTTCTGTTGTGTCTCACTCATACATGTGGAGCAGAAATAGCCAAATAAATCATGCACTCAACAAAATCTAATGTTTTCCTCACATGACGATACCTGTCCACATACTGTGTGTTTTCTGTGCCCCCTTGCCCTGGCATATACGCCTCCCCCCTCCTCCCCATCCTTCTCCCTCCTCCTCCTCCTCCTCATTGCAGAGCTGGGAGGCAGATCCCAGATCAGAGGGCAGGGGAGCTGATAAGGAGCTGCACTGATGCTATCTGTCAGTCACAGCCAGAGGGCGGGGCTCAGAGCCAGGAGGTCAGGACTCTCACGGTCCCTCGGCTCTCCCCTCCTTCCTTATCTAAACACACAAATGGTGCTCCTCAAGACGATTTCACAAACAAGCTCAATCACAAAGCAACAAAACACAGTACAACAATATTTAAAAATATCCTTATGATCAGGTTGCCTGGTTACGCCTGTGTTGACTATCAATTATTCCTATATTTACCTTCATATAAACCTTATCGGATGAGATTTTATTCTATTAGACGCTACAAATCTCAACATTTGATAGTTTGAGGACGACAACAATGTGGAAAGTTGATCGATTTCAGCTTTTGATCATATTACAGAGCAATTTGTCAGCTGTCTACGGACCACATGACGGTTTTAGTGCTATGAAATATGTGCACTTTGCAGTTTCATTGACAATTATCAAGTACAAGCTACACATTCATAGATTTTTGGATCATTTTTTCCTGTTGCACCATTTCTCTCTTTCCATGTGTGGTATACAGATATTTAGCAGAACCCTGAAACTTGTTGAACTGGTGTAATCAATCACAGCAAAAAAAAAAAAAAAAAAATCAAGTCTGCATTAACTCCTGGCTCAAGTTCCATTGCCGTGATTGTGGTAATTTAGTTTCAGCACAGACTGTTTTCAAATAACTGCTGCGTTACATCATAGAAATAATGGTGACAAAAATAGGTTTTACACAACTCATGCGAGTTGGAAGAGTCTGCTAACAGATTCTCAGACAGTACAAAGTAAACAGGAATCAGCCCAAACTAGACATTTGTTTTAAAACATGTTTAGCTGTAACATTAAATGTATTTGCTTGGGAGTAAATAGATCTTAAACAGTGAACGGTGTCCCTCTTTTGATCAGGATCCCTCTGATCAGTCAGCATTTTCTTGATTTAAAAAAATATAGGCTGCTGAATTTTACTTTTTAAGGTCAGCATTAAGACATTAAGGTACCCTAATTATATTTCCTTCTTCAACAACTTGAACAGAGCAGTCCACCACTCTTTTTCAAACTATTTATACACAGGCGTACGCATTCTTGTCTGTGCCATGAATGATTAAATGGAAATGCTTGCCTACACCACATTGTCTGTTGTGAGGATTTTTCTGTGTTCTTTTCATGCTTGCACCTGTTTCCTCTCTGTACATGTGTGTATGTGTACACATCTCAGTAAAATGTGTGCAGGTAGGCTACATGTGCTGGCGAGTGTGAGTGTGTGTCTGTGTGGATGTGTGTCGGCCCAGCAGTGTAAATATTGTGTTGTGCTCTAGTAACAGCTCTTCCTCTGGCTTTGCAGTAGCAGCACACTCGACTGTTTATTTTCCTTCCTGACGGACGACTTCTTATCAAATAAGCAGACACTGCCTCCAAGCCTGCTGTCCAACCACGCGCTCCCGGAGGATATCCCGCCCACTTTCCTCCAGGCTCCCATACAGTGACTCTGCTTGTTTGTGAAGACTGACAGCAAAATGAGCCACTCACATCAGTATCAGTGTCAATAACAGCATCTGCTCAGAGTAAATGCACTAATCTCTGCTAAAAATCATGATTAACAGCGTAAGATGAGCAGATCCACAGCTCACACAGGCCGACATGCTTCACACATGAAACAGCATGTTCCCAGAGCAGATGTGACACAGTGTTTTCTCTCTGTAACCATGGCAACCTCATCAGTTATGACAAAGAGATAGGAGCCAGTGATGGAGCTTTATGAGTCAATATAGATTAGAAAAGTCACATCAGACACTTGAATCAATTTTCCCATTACGTATTCCCATTTGATCTACTGCTAAACTGCTTCAAATGAATTAAAGTGAGATATTACAGCTGTTTTCTTGAGATTCAATATTCATTACATCATTATATAACATTATTGTTCCCACCAGATTGATTATGATGGTTTTTATGGGCCTGTTGGAAAGGGTTTGTTTGTATGTGTGTGTGTCTGTTTATTACTGCTCCATTGCACTTTATCTTTTCATTAACTTTTACTTACTTTACAACTTCCTTTGAGATCTTGACCAAATTTTAAATTAAATGCAATGTGGATTTTAAATATTATATAAAGTGTCATTAAGGAGAACATGATAGTATAGAGACTCACTGCAGGAAGAAAATGAATTTAAAGTAACTTAAAAGTGTAGTTACTTTATGCAACACCAAAGGTGAAAGTGGTGCTGCATTGATTTTACATATTAAGCTCACTTTGGCTGTCACAGTCATTGCTCAGCCAGCTGTTTAAGTCTGCTGTGGTTCTGGACAAGCTCTCAGAGAAAATAACCCTGATGATGTCACAGTGATGTCATCAGGGTTATCTTGGCTTGCACTGAACACCACCATTTTAACAGAAAGCCTGAGTTATAAACTGGGGGTATTGAGTTTTAAAGAAAATGGAGGACCCGACGAAAGGTACTTCCAGGTTGCATTGTGGGAAGTGTAGACTCCAGTGTTTTTGTCTAGGCATCTATTAACATTTTTGTCTTGTGAGTCCTATAAATTAATGGAAGTATAAATCACTGGAGTTACTCCTTGAGGCTGTCAGAAAGTTTTATTAAATACTGCTGTATCATTAAAAAAGAGGGAGAGATCTGTTGTTTGAATCTCGTCTCTAAACTTTGCTGTACTGTATACAGCTTTTTTGTTTTTAGTTTCATGACATTTTACTGTAACAGATGAGAACCACCCAAGTTGAATTTCTTGGAAACTTACCTGGCCAAGAAAACTAATTCACTCTGTCTTTTTTCTTTCTGTCTTATGCTCTCAGGTGGAATATGTCCTAACTGAAACCACATGGCCATTACGAGCCCCCTCTGCTCCATCACTCCTCCTCCCATGTGTGTGTCAGCGAGGAGTGAGAAACTGCGGCCGTAGTGGACCATGCATGGTTGTGATTACATGTTTATGTCCATATTTGTAAGTCTGCTGGAAGGCTTTTGTGTGTGTCTGTGTGTGTGAGTGTGAGAGTGAAAGTGTGTACACTGCAAGTTGTGAGAGTAAATAAACGCAGTGCAGCAAGGACTCACGTGGCATTATTATCAGAGCTCAGAGAAAAGACAAACTGTTTTTTCACTCTGGTTTGATTCATACCACCCTCTGCTGCCTCCTCCCTTTCTTAACGACCCACCGCAGTACACACACACACACACACACACCACCTTACCCCCGCCGCCCCAAATTCAACACATGGCTCCTATCAAGGGATTATTTTTAGCACTTTGGTTTTCATGGAGGAATTCTAATCAGTTGTATTGTGATTGTTTTCAGTTTGCACACTCAGCCTGAGGATGTGAATGAAGGCCTCAGCCCCCAGCTCTACAAACTGACCCACGTTCAGAGTCACGGAGGAGAGTTTTGGAGCACATGGGTCATTTTTTCTTTCTTTCTTTCTTGCAGACGCCTGCCACTTGATTGCAATCGTATCCCAGCAGCCTCATGATTGGAGAACTCTTTACAACAGCCCAGATACAACGCAAGAAGCCAGCCTTCTGCCGAATCACTTACTTTGATGATCTTTGAAAAAATTCCACAAAATAAAGTTTGGTTTGGAAACCACAGATCAAACACACACACACACACACACACACACATACAAGGGTTTGTACAGTATGCGAACACACTCACAATTTGTGGTACAATGAGGCATTCTTTCTCCCTCCTTCTCTCTCGCACACATACATACACACTAACTTACACTCATTAATCTGGGCAGACTCAGGAAACCGCTCCAGTGAGCTGGCTGGAGGCCCTGGGAGGGATAGGAGGGGTGGATTGGGGTGGATTGAAAGGGGGGGATCAAAGCGAGGACGAGAGCAGCAGACTCACTGAAAAGAAACACCAGAAGAGGGAAGAAAAGAGAAAAGAAAGTTTTGAGAGGGAAGAAAAGAGAAAGGAAAATGTCCTTTACTCTTGAGTTCTGAGAATACAGGAAGGAGGGAGGATCTGAAACCCCTTGATTTAATGAACTGGGAGTGTAGACTGTGTGCATGTGTATGTGTGTCCATCCATACCTCCAGGATGGGACAATGGTGTGTGTGAATGTAGAAAAGTCATGAATAAATGAAAATAAAGTCAATTTCCTCAAAGTTTCTGCAGAAAAAAAGGAAAAACTGCTGAATAAAAACTCACCGAGAACTGCATGCAAACACACACACACAGAAACACAAACATACTGTACACACATGCACAGACTGAGTTCACACGCATACATACACACACTCAGACACATATGCCCCCCCACCAAAAAAAAGCTCAGCAGGGAGGGTCGACAGTCCTTAAGAAAATATTCCCCAAAGCACTAATTAGAAAAATGATGGTGCTCGTTAATAGCCAGCGCCCCCCCCCCCCCACACACACACACATACACACGCACACATTCCCCCTCCATCTTAACTCCACCCTCACCCCCACCCAAGTCTTGCAGAAAAAGAAGGAGAAGAAGAAGAAGAAGAAGAAAAAGAAGAAGAAAAAAGCCCAAAAACAAAACAAAAAAGATTCTGGCAGAGAGAGAAGAGAGCGTTCCACTGGCAGGCCTGGGTCAGGGCCCTATTTACCTACCGCAGAACTGCTCTCTCCCTTACAGCACAGAGCGCCTCCCCTCAGTGCCGAAACCTGACCCACTGTCTCTCTCTCTGCAACACACACACATACACACACACATATGAACATACAGTACATACATACGCACAAACCCACCAAGAAGTGGCACATGGTCTTGGTTAAAAGGTTCTGGGCTCTAAATGAAACCTAATCTCTCGTAGAGTTATTCCTCCCATTTCTAAAACTTCATTTCAGAAATTGTGAAAGAGGAGGAGTTATATTTTCCCCTCAGTCCCTTTCAATCATTCCCTTTTCTCCCCCTTTTCTCTCTCTTTCTCTCCTGATTAAGTTGCACAGTTGCAAAAAAAAAGGGGGAGAGTAAAACAGGCGGAGGATTTCTTGAGCCTTTATTATCCATCACTGGAGCCAGGTCAGGGAAAACTGAGAGAACTGAGAAAGGAACAACACCACAGTCTTTCTCACTGAGACAGTAAAGTGGCTGACATGTGCACACGCAGGCCTGAAAACAGTGTATCACATGTTTAAAAACATTATTGCATAGTCTCTTCGCACAGGTCTTAATCAGAGCAGATGAAGTGGCAATTGCAGGGAATCAATTTGTCTTCTCTTCGCTCTCTTAGCTCTCTATCTGTTGCTGACATTTCCTCCCTGTACCATAGCCGAACCCAACCGCCCATTACTACACCGCACAGGCCCTTATTAAATGTATATATAGTCACGCTTCAGACCAGGAGACACTTTCTCACACAAAAGCTGAAAAGAGCGAACACGGGGTCGTACAACAAACTTTGAAAGAATACAGGCACAGACCAGGCTTGACCAAGATCCAAAATGGCCTCAGCCTGTGTGGGCGGATGAATACAGTGAAATCCAACATGCCTGTGTCTTGTTTCACGGTGTCCTTCCCCCTTCCCCCCCCAACTAAATGTGTGTCTCTCTGTCACGCTCCTCTCCAGCCCTCATTAGAAACATCTCACTTAGGGTAACAGTGTTATTTCAGCGTTTGTAGCTCGTTATGGGAGTGTTTTTCCTGCGGCGTGGCCCTCGCCATGAGACTGTGTGTGTGTGTGTGTAGAGAGAGGGAAAGAGAAGGGGGAGGCTGGTGGGGGAGATAGGGGTGGGTGGGTGGGTGGTGATGGGGGGCTTCTTAAACATGGGGTGGGAGCCTTGAGCGTAGAGTGTGATTCCAGATGTGTTTTTTACAGCTCTGGCAGGGATGACAGGGTTGTAAAGAACCTCTCCGGAGTAGCCTGAAGAGAGAGCGAGAGAGAGAGAGAGAGAGGGAGAGACAGAAACAGAAGTGAAGAGAGAGGGAAAGAAGGGCAGAAGGAGTGGGGGGGGTTATATGTTCTCCGGCTTACGGCCCTCGGGGATGAAGCAAGAGAAGAGTTGGGGGAACAGGAGAAGGGTTAGGGGGCCGGTGGTGGACATGGTGGTGTTCAGGGGTTTGGAAGAAGTTAAGTACGGGGCAGTTTTTAGGGCCTCTGGGACCAAGATGGAGGGCGTTTAGGGTGGAAGGAAGGGGAAGAGGGGTGGGGGGGGGCAGAGACAGAATGAATTAGCTTTTCCTGGCAAAAACGTTCCACTTTATTGGCTCAGGTGTGTCGAGCAGAGAGTCTGGAACTGTGAAATGGTGACTGGGGGATATTAGTGTGTCATAGCAGTGAGCACAGTGTGTGTGTGTGTGTGTTCATCATCAGCTCAGAAAATGGAGAGAAGAACCAACTGAAAGAGAAACAGACATGAGACATGCATACATCTGCATACAAGTGTATAAGCTGTTTATCTTAGCATAAAGAGTGGTGGTGAGTGGTATTGATTTGGTCACCAAATTATAGAAGTGAATATTCAAGTGTTCCTTTAATGTTAGACGAGGTGATAATTTGATTCGAGCACCTTTCAACACAACCAGGCTAGCTGCTAAGTTGAGGTAACCAGCTGCTAGCTGTAACTTCACTGCACAGACATGAGTGTTATCATGGTCAAACTCTTGGAAATAAACCAGACTCCCAAAGATGACATCCCATAATGCCAAGCTATGGCTTTAAGACAGATAATGGCTTTGAATGCAAACTTAAGTAAACAAAGGGATAACATTTGCTAACAATAGCCATCAAAATGCTTATGCCAGGCCAAATGATGCTGCCAAACCTAAAGTCCTGAGTGTTTTCAATTTTTTTGCTTATGAACTTGACTTTTCATTTGTTTGTGGAGGACTGTGTGTTTCTTTGTCGTGTCATAGTTTAGTTTTATGGTCTAAATTTAAAAATATGTGATGGCTGAACCCTCACAACAATAAAAGACAATGACAGCCAGACTGCATAGTTACCAACTTTGTTTTTATTAGACCATTATTCAAGTCAGTTGTTGAGATCTGGGAATGTGGTATCATCCTTAAAACAGCATCAGACAACATGAAACACAAGCATTCAGACAACTAGACCCCTAGGTTGGTCATGTGTCGAAGAGAAAATAAAAGTATATTAACTTTTGTTTTAGAGCTGAATCTGGCTAAAGTTTTGATTTGTTAACATCCACCCTGATCATCTGTCCATTTGTGTACAGTCGTGCATACTTTGTTGTTGACACTGATCTCAGATCTCAACACTTACTTCACTGAGTTGCCTACAATCTTATCATGACTGAAGATGGGCCACTGCCAAAACAATAAAGAGCCAAGCTGAAATAAACTGGAATTATTCTCTGGTGAAGCTATGAGAAAAAAAAATTGCATGCCATCAAAGCTTAAGTCTTGTCAAAGCTGGTCTCAAGTGAGCCCTGACCAGCTTTGACAAGACCTGGCTGAAAGCCTTAAAAACAGCCCTGGTGTATATCATGCATGAAATGTGTGTGGAAAATGGAGAAAAGCTGCAACTGAGAGACCCCCAAAAAAAGATATGAAGGGAAAGAAAGAAAACTATATCATGCAGGAGACATGATGTAGGGGTGCAAGTGTGTGTGTGTTGTGCACAGTGTGATCCAGCTCTGCGGGTCCTGCAGCTTGTTAGTCATGCTTGTTAATGTGCGCCTTTTTTATGGGCTCTGTTCAAAGACTGATGTGGTGTTTCATCTCAGCCTTACCTTCTCCAAGCAGATGGAGACAGGCCAGAGGAGGAAGAGGAGGAGGAGGAAGAAGAAGAAAGAGAGAAGTGAGGGGACTTTGGGTTACTGTGGGCTAAAAAACTCAAATTGTAAAATAACGTCAGTCACTTTGCTGAGGTAAGGTAAATTTACAAAAGCAAACAAGAGAAACAACATGGTTGTTATTATGGTGCTGGGAGAAGAGTAAGAAAAGGCACAGGAAGGAAAGCATGAGGTAAGATGATGTTGTCATGGGAGGAGGAAGTCAGGGGAGAAGAACGAGGCAGACCAACCGGACAGGGAGGGAGAAGAAAAGGTTCAGAGTCTGCAAGTTTCATCAACTTAAAAAAAACGTTTAGTGATGGAAAATAGGACGTTTCTTCAAACACGCAAACAGAAAACAAAATAGAGAAGAGCAGTTGGCCAATCAGAAAGTTCACAACGAGCACTAGCCTATGTCTGCCGCCGTGTTGTGTGAGGATGGATACTTCTTTCATCTCTTTATGGTAAACACGCAGCTTAGCTTAGCATCAGGAGTGGAAACAGGGGAGCAGCAGCTGGCCTGGCTCTGTCTAGAGGTAACAACTGGAAGAAAACATAAAAAACCTGAGGTGTTAAAATGGCCAGCAACCAGTGGAGATTTCAGGAAGAGATTACTCCTAACTGAAATACACCATGTTAATCAGTGACCTTTAAAGGTAAATTCATACTAGCTGTTTCCCCAGCTGAGGCCTTACATTTATAGTTTTCATGTGAGAACGATCTGCAAACACTTTTACAACAGAATGTAACACATACATGGATTTGTTTTGTTTCAATTAATGCTATTTAGTTCACAGTGTCACATACTCTAGGACCTGCAGACACCCTGAACAACCTGAGGGAGGCCGCAGGAGAGGGAAATGGGAGGAGGAGGAGGAGGAGGAGGAGGAGGAGGAGGAGGAGGAGGAGGAGGTGGCAGTGAAAACAGGCCACATCGCACCACGTTGTACCCAACACATACTGTGTACATGTGACCGCTCACTCGCCCTGTCTTCCCCTCCCTCTCCGTCTCAGTCCTCCACAGGCACGCCAGCACCTCCAGGTCCGGAGAGCAAGGCATTCTGGGGGATCAGAAACAGATGTGCCTCCTGCCCCTTTTCTCTTAACTCACACACAAAAACACACACTCCGTCTTGTACACAGACATACGTACACACACACGCTGGCGGCAATTCAGAACCGGCACCAGGACCCAGCCAGAGTGACGGGCCAGCGTGACCCTGAGCTTGACCTCGGCCCGCAGCACCTCAGACAGGAAAGGGACGCAATTGGCTTCAGCTGTGACCCTCCGCCCCCTCTCTCCTGCCTGCCCCCCCTTCTCATTAAGACAAACTGTTTTTAAAGGCAAAGCAGCTTTCACTACCACTAAAGCCAACACCCTGGAGCACGGAGAGAGGCGGTGGGGTAAGAGAGGGGGGGTAAAAGAACAAGAAACAAATAGGAGCTGGAGCAACGGGGGCACAAAGAAGGTATTTAAAAAAAAAAGAAAAAAAAAGAACAAAAGATCAAGGTGAAGGAAAAAGTTAGAGAGAAAAAGGGCAGAGTGTAAGAAAATCCAGACTGAGGGGAGAGAGGAAAGTCAGGCATATCACTTGCAGCTGTTGCAGGCTCATGTTCCCAGAATCCATTGCAACTTGGCATGATTTTTCTAATAAGAATGGGTGGTGTCATGGTTACATTCATATTAAAACATCCACAACAACAGCTTTGAAATGGAGAAAGAGACACACAGCAAGAAAGAGAGGGATGAAGTCACCTAATAGTAATGACAGTTAAATCAGCGTAATTATAAACAGCAGCAAGAAGCATTTGTCTTGGAGACAGACTGCTGAGTGCACAAACACATATTTGTTTGTTTAAGGATATACAGCAAAGACATATGGAAAGAATTGAACTTCTTTCACATCAATAAAAGAGACTCCACTTTTTTGCCTGCCTCTGCTTTTGTCATCCTCTCTGATCCATCAAACCCCCAATCACCCACTTTTCTATTCCAGTTTCTCCATAACAGTGTGTGTTGTTGAGACCCAGAGGAAACTGTGTGCATATCTGTCAAAACGCCTGTTCCAGGTTGGAGCGTCCGCAAAACTGCTGAAAACATTTGCATATTTCATGTTTGGTGACCTGCAACGACCAAAACTTAAACTAAAGAAAACAAACTATACAAATCTGTGTGTGTGTGTGTGTGTGTGTGTAAGTGAGAGTGGCAGGGCATGCTGAGGTAGATTAATACCGCTGCTCAGAGGGGGGTGCCTCCATTCAGGGCTGACTGATGTGCGTCCCAAATTGATTTATGAAAACGGCCCTTAATCAATTATGTGTGGAGAGAGAGGGAGAGAGAGAGAGAAAAGGAGGGAAGAAGAAAGAGAGGATCTATGGGGGGTAGAGTGGGAAATAAAGAGGACACAGAGGATGAAACCGCAGAGGGAAAAGTGTGTGAATGATGCTGCTCTGCTGAGGAATGTGTCTAATGGACGTCAGTTTATGCCACAGGTGTCCAACATGGTCGGTGTGATGGTTTGTCAAGTAAAAACACAAAGCGCTGTGGCTGATCCTGATGTATGCAGCCAGTTCTTTAGGCTACACACTGAGCATGCTCCATCTATAACATTTATCTTCACATGTAGCATTCATAAAGCATGCAAAGGACTTGGGAAATAATGGTATGTTGACAGACTGGTCTTATTTGTCAAGGTAAAGACAGGGGTATAAGTCAGGAGAATGCACACATGCTCTGGGTTAATAAGTGCATGTGGATGGACTCTAGTAGAGGCAGTAATGGTTGTATTTGTGCAGCAGTGTAATGGGGTTTTTGTGGTAATAATGGCCCGGTTTTCAACCAGGGGGAGCAGTGGAGTAGAGTTGTTTAAAAAGCCCTTCCCCTGCCTTGCCCATTGTGCCTGAGACAGGGGTGTGTGGGGGAAGTGGGGGGTCACGCTGAGAGCTCGTTTCTCCTGCCTGTCAGAACTCTATCTGGGATCCAGCCGGAACTAATCAACTCCAATAGGTCTCCCCATTACCCAGGGTGCAATGGGCCACGGGCTGGGGGCTGGCCGGTGGGAATCGCAGGGAGAGGAGCCCCCCCCCACGCACACACACACACCCCACAGCACCACCTCATCCTCCTCCACCACTTCCACCCCGCACACACCCACCCACACCCACCACCACAACCACTATCCCTTCACGCACAGAAACACTCCACACTGCACCAGCCCATGAAGCGCACACAACACTCCCACTGTTTCACACTGAAGCAATAATAAACACTTGCAATAATATTTTCACAGCAAGCTCTAGCCTGCTTCAGATCAGACCCTCGCACAGCTGTGGAGTGCGCTCCTACGCACATGGGCACCCCACACATGCAGACACAGACACACACGCAAACACAAGCACATGCACTGGTTCCTTGTCACGCACATGTCAAGCTCATGCAAAAAAACATTTTAAAGGCACTTTCTAATTCTAATTCACAAACTGCTTTCCACACATGACAACGCGCTGTGTCTGCATCTAAACAAACTCACTTTGCTGTAAGTGAGTTTACTGGGATGTTCAATGTGGTTATAGAGTATCGTTAAGTCAAGTTGATCTAAGTTCCTTGAATGCTTCGTATTGTTTGTCATACCCATTTGTTTAGTTGGGAAAATAATGCATTGCATACTTTTTGTACCACAGTGCTATTATTTGTCTTGAAAAACAAACAGTCATTCTATCTTATTGATTTTGATATTGATGCTATCACTTTTTCCTTTCTTTCTGTTTTCTTTGCTGTTTTTCCATGTTTACTTGTAAAGACTAATAAAACATCATGGAAAAAAGAAAGGGAACTGCGAAATCGTTCAAGTTAATCTCCTTAAGACCCCAACTGAGCCACTGCGGCACTGTGATATTGCCCTCTAGTGGCATCACTTTAACACTGCAACATTTAAAGAAAAAAAACACTATACCATATATTCTATTGATAAATATATCCCATTCTAACTCAAAGTGAAATATGGTTCAAATGCTAAAACAATACAGGGAAATAAGGATTATTACCACTTTTCTCCTATATAAACAACCTGCTGCTCAGATCTCAATGACAAGTGGATAATGCCTATGTCACTTTGGTCACCATCAAAGATAGATAGATAGATAGATAGATAGATAGATAGATAGATAGAGCTGCTGTGAGGCCAACATGATGATGGTGGTATTAGGGAGCAGTCACATGGGAACTTTCCTCAGGCTCTGCTATGAAGCGGGGGGGAATTGAAAGGCACTGAGGTGGGGTTAATCCCCATTCACCCCATCCTTCACTCACCCAGGCTGGGCACAAAAAGCCCCGCCTGCCTCCCACTGCGTCTCCACGGTGACCTCTGACCCCACGTTTATGGCTGCTGTCCCTGGGCCCTTTATGCCTCCATTCTGTGATTATCTGCAATATTTACTCCTTTTGATTTCCCTGCTTGCCATTGTCGTCGCCCACACAGCTCTCCTGACTGACTGGAAAACTCAAGTGCTCTCCTTCCTACTCCAGCGTCACCCCTGAAACCTTAAAACCCTGAGCACACACTACCTGAAGTGGGAATGAGTCAGCTTACGACCACTTATTTATGACTTCTTGATTTAAGGGACAAGGAGCTACACAGAAGAGCAGCCGTCAGTAAATGGAAGTGAAAGAAGTCCTGTGTACCTGAGGCCCTAGTGGTTACCATGTAACTGCAGCTGTCCTGCCCTACAGCTGTGGTGCTGTGCTGCATAATTTACCTCTCTAGCTCTTCTACTCTATGTCTCCTGTCTCTCTGTAAAATATCCAATATATAAAATAATGCAAAATATAAAAGACACTTCTGTACCACTGGAACCACTCACTTCTTAGCTCAGGAAAATGAAACAAGGAGGGAAATGACTTCATCTCCTAATGCTGATCCCTGCAGTTATGTAGTGGTTGCATTATAAGTCAGTAAATTACAATTGAACCTAATTGCCTCTGCGTGTTTAAGAAAAACAGATTCATAGTAAAAGAGTGAGAACTGAAAGGGTTACGCACAAGATTAAAACTGAGACCAAGATAAACAGAGACATGGACATGAAAGAATCAGAGGAAAGAAGAAAGAACAAATGTTTGTGTGCATGTGCATGCGTAGTATGTTTGTGTACCATAAATAGCCACAAGAGGCCATACTTTAGTCAAAGCCACAGTGGAGAGGACCTAATGGGTTGAAGCAGCTTGTCACTCCTCCCCCTCTCTCACTGTCGTTCCTTTTTCTTCATGGCTTTTAGACACGCAAGCTCCATCTCCCTTTTGAAAAACACAAATTAAACAAAAATGCAAACTTGTAATATCAAACATGTTTCAGAGATGTGGAGACAGACTATAACTAAAGCAAACCACAGCCTCTTGAACAAAAAGACAGATAGACAGACAGACAGTCTGAGTACACTGAACATGGACCTTAATGTGGATTTGATGAAGCTGAAGTTTAAAATCTTTAGGGGGCCAGTGCCTCTGGGTCTAAAGGCTCCACCTCCACCACACTGCATCTCAGACACACACAAATGAACAGTCTATTTTTGAAGTGACACATATGTATACACACATGCTTTGCAGTCAAACTTTGAGAGGATTATCTGTGCAAATCTAAACTACTAAGTTTATGTGGCTAAATGAACCTGTAATCACTGAAGTTTAGTTATTTCATGCTGGGAATGCATATGATTCTGCAATTAATGAAAACAGAAATTATTATTGTTTTAAAGCTGAATGGTTATTGTTTTGATGAAGATACAACTTTGTCTAGAATAATGAAGAAAAAGCATTCAATTTTTTAAAATGAAAATCAACCCATTTAATTCAGTCATTAAAATACATAGATAAAATACTAAAAACAAATCTGGTTTAAATAAAATGTGCTCAGGTTTCTCAGAGTGGATAAGAAGTGCTCTCCTTTCATCTCACATGTGCAGACAAAGAAAACCACCCTTCTCTCCCTCCCTGCTTCTCCATCTGTTGTGGGAAAAGAAAACAGGTGCGTTTTAGATGAAAGTGATTAGAGTGGAGAAATCTGAGCACATCTTCCTCTGTGTGTGTGTGTGTGTGTGTGTGTGTGTGTGTGTGTGTGTGTGTACCTGTGCTTTGCCATCATTGATTTCTTCACTTAATCTGTAAGACACTTCAGAACCAGCAGATCTGCAGCATAGAAATATAATATGTATAACACAACAGCACACAACAGTCCACAACAGACACATGCAAATTGTAATTTATGAAAAGACATGCATCCTCACTTTCTACTGTTGTATATACAGGCACATCTCAATAAATTAGAATACCATGGAGGTCAGCAGCAGCAGTCTGGCCCATGATAGTTTAGCCTACTGAACCAGACTAAGAGACCATGTAAAGGCTCAGGAAACCTTTGCAGGTGTTTTGAGTTAATTAATCTTAATTAAGCTGGCCTTCCCTCCCTGCCCACCAGAAGCTGCCTTCATCATTTTTCGTTAACTGACTGATTCCATTTCCATGTTTTCCATATTCCATGTTGTAAATTGTTTTCTTGTCTGTATACAACATCTATTGCACGTCTGCCCGTCCTGGGTGAGGGATCCCTCCTCTGTTGCTCACCCTGAGGTTTCTCCATTTTTCCCTGTTAAAAGGGTTTCTTGGGAGTTTTTCCTCAGTGGATGTGAGGGTCTAAGGCAGGGGTGTCAAACTCATTCCACAAAGGGCCGCTGTGGCTGCAGGTTTTTGTTCCAACCAATCAAGAGCACACAGTTTGATCAACCAGCTGTCTGAAGACTGAGATCAGTTGATTAACTGAGTCAAGTCTGGTGTGCTGCTGCTTGGTTGGAACAAAAACCTGCAGCCACACCGGCCCTTTGTGGAATGAGTTTGACACCCCCGGTCTAAGGGCAGAGGATGTTGTCATGATGCTGTGTAAAGCCCTTTGAGACAAACTGTTTGTAAAAACGGGCTATACAAATAAAATTGCCTTGCCTTGCCTTATGTGACACCATTAGGTTACAGTAGTGAACTTTTTCACGACATTATATATATATTTTTTTGATTTGATGAATTCTGGGTTTTCATCATTATGATTAAAAGAAATAAAGACATGAAATATTTCAGTCTGTGTGTAATGAATCTATATACTATGAGTATATACATATATACACTATTTGAATTGAACTTCTGAAATAAATTAAGTTTTCCATGATATTCTAATGGATTGAGTCGTGCCTGTATATTTCCTATATCAGTTAATCAGTCAAAATTGGCTTCATTAGCTAATACTCACATCATGTTAAATGTATTACCAATACTTGTTATTTTCATTGTTCTCATCCAGCTGAGCTACTCACCGTCTCTCACCATGACCTGGCTGTGACAGAAGCTCCTGTGCAGGCAGCAGCATTGACACTTCAGGACTTCCACCCTCAACTAGTAATGATAGGAAACAGTGATTTTCTAACCATCAGAGATGATCACACAGACAGAGGAGTGTCAGGATGACCCACTGTACCTGTTGCATGTGGGCTGAAGGCAGAGGCAGGGATGGGGGAGACAGAGGGTGGAGCTTTGGAGGAAAGACACTGTTTCTGTTGCTCAATGAGCTCCAACAGTCGACCCCTGGCTGCTGCACTCTGCTTGTTCAACTCTAGGAGGCGCTGTTCCACTTTGTTCACACTGAAGGTATTGGGAGATGTTGCCTGATCAAGAAAAACGAGACACAAATATTGAGTGAATATGATCAACCCTGGAACTAATTATTGGTGGCTCAGTGCAGAGAGAGCTCTGCCAACCTAAAAAAATAAAGACAGACATCTGTATATCTGAAGAAATACATATTCCTATTTCTAATTTGAATGTGAAGCTACCAGATTTCAAAAATGAAAGCAATATCTACCTGATGAAAATGCATATTATTCTGTACCACTGACAAGGTGGGAAGATTGTTTCACCCAAATTTAGATACATGAACATATTTGAAATGTGTGTTTTAGGCTCAATCTCACTTGATGAGTCCCAATTTCAGCGACCTGGATGTTCTGGCTCCGTCTCCCTGTGCTGCTGGATCCTGATGTCCTCCTCTCTCCAATGCTTTGAGGAGAAATTCTTTCAGAGCTACAAGAGCTCAGTCTTCTCTGCTCACTGCTACTGTTAGGTGATCCTCTGACCCCTGACCCAAGTCTCTTAGCCTGGCTAAGCTGGGCCCTGATCAGGTCATTCTGTCTGCTCAGCTGTGCTATCTCAGCCAGCATGGCCTCTGGAGGAAACTGTGGGT
Source organism: Caranx ignobilis (assembly GCA_021432705.1). Classification (NCBI taxonomy): domain Eukaryota; kingdom Metazoa; phylum Chordata; class Actinopteri; order Carangiformes; family Carangidae; genus Caranx; species Caranx ignobilis. The sequence goes on from MU269986.1 coordinate 10,284,399, forward strand.
TTGGAGGGTCACAGGTTAGTGACAGTGAGGAGATGGAGGGAAGGCTCGCCAGAGGTAGGCTGGTGATGCTGGAGGCTGAGCTCTGGGCTCGGATGTCCTCACAGGAACGGAAGTTATCAACAGGAGGAAACTGCTGGGGCAATGATACAGGATGACTCACTGTGAAAAAGAGGAGCAAAGCACAATTAGATTTCTTATGTATGACTACAAGAGGATGGCATTGGCAGAAACTGTTGAAATCAGATAACCATTACTTGGAACGTGTTTCCAATTGTCTCCTTGTCGGGGCGGAGAGAGCAGGACGGCAGGAGAAACAGATGCTTGCCTTTGCCCAGGAACAGGTGCAGACCGACGAACTGCAATTCAGCAAAATGTAACCAAATTCTCCACCATTTACAGAGCCACAAAATGATCCATGTGCACACGCACGCACCTGCAGCTTTGACATCAGAATCTGGGGGTGGGCCGGTGTTTGTTTCCAGTAGTCCAAGTCCCCCAATTACCAACACCACAGTATCCAACCTCTGCTCCACCTCTGTGATCCGCTGTTGGACGCCTGCCTGTGAGGAAACAATGGGAAATATACAGAATTTATCTGTACAGCTTGAATCTGGACAATAAACTAGTGTGAGACCATGAGGTAAACTCTGTTGCACCTGCAGAGCAGCGGCCTCCTCTTTCAGAGTCAGAGTCTCCGCAGTGAGTGCATCAATCAGACCTCGCTGCTCACTCAGCTCCTCCTCCAGTCTCCTCCTCTCCTGAGCCTCTCTTTGAACTTCCCTCTCAGTCTAACACAGAAGTAGAAAAAATTAAATTTATCTAAACAGATGACATTTCAGTAAACATTATGCCTGCTTTGACTCTCCTTAGAGTTATACTATTATTGCTTGCAAATGCAAAAGTAAAAGGAGAGTACATGAGTAGTTTACACTGTATTAATTACTATGCAACAATTAAGCAACTTATGACAAAAACTAAATGACTATAAGTTATTTGCAAATAACGTCTGCTTGCAAATTAAAACATACAACATCATAAAACCCTATGGCATGCTTCACAAATCAGAATATGACATGTGATACAAAATGCAACAATGCTAATATGGTCCTTTAAACCCAATATCTACAAAACTAGGACCCCTTGGGACTTAAACTGACGTGATTACTCACTTAATGTACATAGGATGTACAGAATATGTGCTGTATGTTTAAAAGAAAGACTAACAAAAACAAAAAAATTGCTGCACCTTTTTGAGGAGATGCACTAAACGTCCGAGGGTAGAGACCAGTGCAACAGAGAATCCAGTGAGGCCTTGTGATCTTTGCTGTTTTGGACTCTGTGCTGAGCCTGGTACCGTGTCAGGACTCAGAGTATCCAAATCTGCCTCCACCTGACCCAACATTGACTGTAGCAGGCCTAGACTAGACTGGTCCCCACTTAGAGAGCCACCAGTGGAGCCATCCAACTCTGAACTTTGAGAAATACACTTTCTGTTCCTGCTGGTCTGGTTACCAATCCTTCCTGTGGAACACGAAGAAAGAAGCCATGTTTTGGTTTCTGATACAAATGCATTTTATAGAGTATTTCATTTTGAAGAATAACATCTTTCCAGATATTACCTGACTGGGTAGGAGGCTTGTCGGGGTTTAAGACCTGACTAACCAAGACAGATGGTTCATCCTTTGCGTCCTCTGATTTGTTGTGTCTGGTCTGAACACGCTGAACAGCCACTGTGGCATTGAGGGCTGAAACAAATTTGTTGTAGAATCTCCACAACTGATCAATCATTAAACATTTGCTTTTAATAGGCATTTCCTTTTAACAGGCTTATCTTACCTGTTTGGTCTGGTGCTCTCCCTGATGTGCAGGGGGTTGAAGGAGCACTTACTCCGTTTCCCTGGTCAGAGATGGCATGATGGACTTTCTTCGGTTGTGTCACTCTACCCCGAGACTGCGCCTTCATTTTTCGTATATTGGCCCTGCAGTGGGATGTAAACCATTACTGTTATATTTTCCCATTATCATGACGCACACATCAGTTTCTTATCTCAGACTGCAGTGGTGCCCACTGGTATTCAGGTACTGTCTGTTTTACAGGCATTAGTACCTTCGGAGAACACGATACCCTGAACTGCCAGAAGGACAGACATCTTGATCACTGTGGTCTTCCTCTGAGGCTTCGAGTTCATTAAGGGCCTGGAGTGAAAAATTCAACACATGAGATATGTTGACACACACAAAAAAATAATTTAGGATTCAATGGACTTGTAGAATAATATTATTATCAGGAAAAATTAGATGGGGGGGGGGAGTTAATGAAAACGTCATATCGAAAATTTACAACATTATTGTGACACACACAAACCTGCTGGTCCATCATAGACTGGCTGAGCAGTGACAGCTGAGTAGGAGGATCTGGTCTCTGGAGAACAGGCAGTTCTGAGTCTGAGTCACAGTTTGGAGCCATGGTCACACTGGGATGTCCTGTCAAAATACACACAGGATTATTTGCCCAGTTAATGAATAGAAATAACAGAACGTAATCCTTTAATGTCTTTTTCAAATTTGTAACTGAGTACATGCTACAGGTATGTACTCCATCTGATCACTGTGTCTAAGTATCTACATTACAAAATAAGTTGTGTGCTACCACTCTGCCTGCGTGGAGCGTCTCCAAACAGGTCTTTGACAACAGCCATGGCTCTGTCAGAGCGGGCCAGCACATCCTGCAGCAGCATCTGGTCAGAGAAAACCTGCAGCATCACAACACACCACAGCCATCATGGTAAACTCGGTTCAGGGGAAGAGTCAGTGGTTAGGATTTTAATTTTTGTTTCTGTCTAACAAAAAAATTTTTATTCTGTTTTATTCAAACAGCTTCGGGTCAGCACAGAAATCACTAAATATATTGGGGAAGTCATCATCACTCACCTCCCTGATGATACTGAGGCTAGCATGGTCCAGAGGTGCAGGACTCCCTTCATGTCTGAGACGCCGTTTCAGAGCTTTCTCTCTCAGCTCCCACTGAGCTGCAACCTTGTTGTGGGACTTGTGAATCTCATGTCGATGATTCTGAACCAGGAGAGAACAATGAGGCAAGTGTATGTAGACTGCAGAAAATACTCCTTTTAATTGTTGGTGGTTAACATTTAATTGAATAATTCAAGTCTAGGAGGACTGTTGAAAAATTACTGCTATAATTATTGCTGTAAAAATTAGGAGCCCCAAACATCCCATTTAGCTGATATGAAACAGAGAAAGGCATGAATACCTTCGCTAGTGAAACTCAGTTAATTTGTGCTCCCTGACTATTTATCAAGTGTTTCAGTATAATCAGCTGACTATACCCATGTTCATTTACTATTGTAGTACATAATGTCAGATTAGAACAGTAAATTCTTCTCTTGTAAACAAATCACAAAATAGGCAATTTTCATTAAAAAAATGTAATGGTCAAACATCTTACCAACTCAGCAGGTGTCAGCTTGTGCACAGACAGGTCATTGACAGTGCTCTGAAACCAACAATGGAGAGATGACATTAAAATATCTGTATGTAAAAATGAAGCTAGTGAGCGAACTCTGAGGTCTGATCATTTTAGTCACAAAAATGTGTATCGCCTGTGATTCTACTCAACGGAGGCAACTAATTTAGAAGTTGGGTAACTTGTAATGAAAGTTTCACTTTAACGCCTCTTTTGTGCTTCAACAGGTTGGTCTGAATAACAACTGCTCTCCAACTGAAGTGACATTCTCAAAAAGTGGTAAAAATATTTTTAATTTATAAGAAAGAAAACTGTATCTTTGAGATCACTCTGTTGGGCATGCCATGCTTTTCTGTTGTTTTTTTCTTCAGCTGTCTTTACTCACCACCCACTCTCTCTTGGGAGCTGCTGCCTTCTTGGGGCGAACAGGTTTCTTCCCTTTGCTGTGTTGTTGTGGACGCCCCCCTCTCACAAACGACATCTGTTCACGGGTAAAAATGAGGGGTACATAGTTCACAGCAGAAACACGGTGTTGTTTTGCAACTCAGCTACAGTTAGCTTACATGCTAACTGTAGTCTGAGCATCAGTCGTTGTTAGTTGAACTGGGATGCGCAGCTTTGCCTGACGTTAGCGAACATGTGTTCAGCTACACAGCTAGATAATATTGAAATGACACTTACGTTTTCTGTCTGAATCCACAGTTTGTTACAAGAACAACGTGTCAGGCTCTCCCCATGTATCTCTGCCTCTTTAACTTTTAGGTTGACCGAGTTGAACAACACAAAACTCTCCCTCAGTCTGTTATGGCAGTTTTTCAACAGTTGCGCGCCACTTCCTCTGCTGTTGCCACGGACACCGCTACACGACGGAGCATGATGGGAAATGAAGTACTGGTGGCGAGCAGGTGGCATTCAGGGTGGATCATCAGTAGATGTCACGTATAATTGACTTTTTCAGTGTTAATACTCAAACTTTCACCAGACAATTGAAGAGACTGTTTCTATGTGGTCGTAAGCTCCTTCATTTAGCAACACCCATTCTCATACCTATCCAGCTCGTGCTTTTTTTTCCAGATGTTTGCACAGGCGCAAACATCTGGCAGCACCACTAGATGGCAATGTCAGCATGCAAACCCCCCTAGGCTAGCCTACTGGACACATGAAGTGCAGTGACAACTTGACCAAACTCTGCTTCTTTTCACCAAGAGAAAACTGACAGACTAGTTTATTCAGTCTGGGACAGTGACGTGATTTTATGGGAGTTTGCTCCAAGCAAATCCCTGATCTTGTTTGATGGAGAGATTGACAGCGATATGTGACCGGAAATCAGTCATATTGCCTTCAAAATAAAAGAATAGCATCCTTGTGGTTGAAGGGACGGTTGAGAGTGAGGAGGCCAGCTTTTGACAGGAATAAATAGCCAAGATTGCAGTATATCCGCAGTTGACATCTAGTGCAACCAAACGAAAGGAGGCTTCTCAACAGAGCAACGTGCACATTGTGCTTTGAGTGTCAGGGTTACTTTGAAGAATCAAACAGGAAGTTTTGAGTATGTTAGTCACTGTAACTTGACAGTGGCCAGTTTATTGTTGTATCATGGAGCGGTGTGTATTTGCATCTGACTTTTTACACGCCCCTCTCACTGTGACTCTGAGGTGGGATAGACTGCGCGCTTTAGTTCAATCTGGTTAGACTGCTCCACACTCGGCTGACTGACTTCTGCTGCCCGACAATGCTGTTTACGGAGCCACTGAAGTTGGAAAAGTTGTCTTTACGCACGGGGCCCGGGGTGAGTGGACTCAGGAGTGACAGCAGCTGTGCGCCCATGGATCAGACTACAAGTGGTGGTTTCTCTTCATCCCTGTGGAAAGTCATTTGAAGAGTCAGGAGGAGACACGAACAGCGTCGCCACAGTGCCAGAGGAGAGCTATTAGTCTGTCAGTGTTGGATTTACCACAGCTCAAAAGCTTACAGCTGGACTCTGTATAGTTTGTTATAATCTCTTACAGTTTTTTCCCCTTCAATAGTAACATTAAGTGTTTTGGACAATTATTGGATAATTATCTGCTGCGAAGTCACTTTTGGGGACTTTGGATCTGAATTACGCACGGGATTCCTCTAACAAATGACAGCTTCGAAGTGGTTTGTTGCTCTCCCACTTCATCCCCTCAGCTCCCTTCATCGCACTAATCAACCGTGTCACCCCCTTCACCGGGTTAGACGCGGGGAGTGAAAGCCTCGCCGTCCCTTCCAGCGAGCCAGCGTGCGGCCGCAGGCCACCTGGCCCAGGATGTGGGGAGGAGGGTTCCCGATGTCTGTCACCGCCATTGTGACAATGCTACTGGTCATCATAGATGTGAAAGCCAGCGGGGAATATTGCCACGGCTGGCAGGACTCCCAGGGCGTGTGGAAAGAGGGGTTTCAGTGCCCGGAGAAGATCGACGGAGAGGATGCGATCATCTGCTGCGGGAAATGTGAGCTGCGGTACTGCTGCTCCAGCACGGACGCACGGCTGGATCAGGGCAGCTGCGACAACGACCGACAGGCTCAGGAGCCCGGGACGGAGACCAAGGAGAACAAGGACTCCGGTGCAGGTATTAGCTCAACTTCTACTGCTGCTACTGTAACTACCCCCAAAGTATTTAGGACGATAACAACCAATAACTCCCTTTTTGCAAATAGGTTGTGCGTAAAGGAAAGAGAGAAAGATCAATTTAAAGACAACAACAAAATGCATTAATGTATAAAAGTAAGATAAGTAATTTAGTGAACTGGTGGCCTGAGTATGTTAAATGTGTGTTTCAGAGTAGCCATGGGGACTGTCAAAGTAAAAGCCTGTAATCCCCATTACATTCACTGTGATTTATGACAAAGAGAGACAGTGGGGTAACTTAAGAAGGTTAATCAGTCTCAGCTAAGTCTTTGTTTTTTAAATTAGCTTCCATGTCATTAGAACAGAGACGATTTGCAAGTGTGGCCAGATGATGTACAGCATGGTCCACGGGTCTGAGAACACTTTTCCCACTCTGGAGTATAGCTTATATGTTTATTTGCACATGGAGCGTGGAAGTGAGATCAGATCACAAGTGGTCACTCATGTGGAGCTGCCAGGTGTGAAGTGACGCGCTTGGAGGAGTCCACTGGTGATCGGATAACCACGTTACAGTCAGGTCTGAGCAGGGCCTATAAGTGAGTTAACGCCGTGCCCAAGGCGCATCCACTGCAGGATGTCTTAAATTTGATATTGTTAATTGCAGACCTAATAGAGGCTCTGGTTTCCTCTCATAAACCCCGCACACCCACTGTATGTCCATGTTATGGGCTTCATCTGCTGCTCGTCCCGGTTGGCAACGACAGCTGCACAGGAGACAGCAGGCTCCTCCAGAAACGAGTTAACTGCACTCACAAATGGCATACTGTGCCGCGCTGTAGCACTTTATAAATAGCTGTGTTTGTCCTGGCCTGTAACAGTGCAAAGAGGGGCCGGGCTCAGATCACGCTGTCCCCACGGGGATCAAGTTTGGACTTGACCGGATCTTGGACAGTGGCTCACCAAAGGCGCTGACAGCTCTCTTCATATTAAAAAAAAAAACACAAATCGCGTTATGTGTCATTTCCTACCAAGCTCAGGAGTCGTTTTCCCATCGTCAAATTGCTGCTGTAATCCCTCCTCCTGCAGTCTCCTTGGTGTCTGTGCTCTCAGGGGACTCATAGTCTGATCTGCTTTAAACACATACATACATAAAAACTGCATTCAAGAGGGAGGCATCATTACTGAAACCCTTAGGCGACACACGGTGTAACCCATATTTTCCAACTTTTATGGTGGATTAGGTGACTATACACATTTCTTCCTCTATCCTGGCTCCCTATTCATCAGTGCTTACATTCCCATGTGCTAATCTACAGTAAAGCCTCTTGAAGCTGCATCATATTGTGAGTAAAAGATCAAAAAGTTGATAACAGCACTCTGGAAAAATAGAGCGTACATTGGACATCAGAGGAAAAGGGCAACACAGGCTTATTTCATGTTCCCCTGGAGGATATTATGCCTTCTTTTGGACCTCCAGCTACAATCTGTCATTTGCTAAGACTATCATGCCTTATCACTACAGGAAGAGGTATATACATTTCATTCAGTGGCCTCCAGCCAAAATAACTTAAAGAAAAGCAGCTTTTTCCTCACTAAGAAAAAAGGAGATTTTTTTTTTTTTTTCACAGAAAGCCCAGCTCAGTCGGTGTATTTCATCCATTTTTCATATGCTTGCAGCTTATTAATCATCCAGGAAAGATACACACTGTAATGTCAATGGGTAACAGGCAGGAAATTATTAATGTGCTCAACATGAGAGAACATATGGTATTTAGGAACAGAAGAATGCCCATGGGATAACAGAGGGGGAGACGAGAGAGAGTCCAGGCAGCCGGTCACAAAGACTGTGCCCAAAACAAGAGCTTTAGGAGAGGGGGCTGCGGCAGCATGGCTGCCACAGCTTAACTGCAGCAACAGGTGTGGAGGAGTGACAGGGAACAATAGGAGTGTTTCAACAACCATGTGCACTGAGAGTGATTCCTGTGCTTAGAAAATCCCACATATCAGAGGCAGAGAAATAAATTCCTTTTTAAAAATCTGTGGCTGATGAAAGTTTTCATAATGTCTAATGTGTTTTCTTGTTCAGTGGTAGAAAACTGTTATGTATATTAATTCAAGTAAGGTTACTTGGTAGGCTGCTTTATTTTACTGTATCCTTTTAATGCAAGTCAACCTCACCACTACAGCTCAGAGGGAAATATAGTACAATGACTCATGACAAAAACATAGTTAGGCAAAGATTAAGATTTTACATAAACAATATATTATAATCTTGCTGAATGTTTTAGGTCTGTGAGTTGTTAACATTTCCACCTAAAAGCGATTTTGCTGCTGAACTTCTCAAATTGTGAAGCTAATGACGTAATTGGGCCCAGCAATGTAAAAATATCCAGTACAAATGGGGTGTTATGTTCTCACACACATTCACTGGTTCACAGTCAGTGCTAATGTAAGTTCAAAGTTTAAATTCGACTGATACTTTTATTTACGACTAAACACCCTAAAAACTACGAACATTCCCATCAGCCTCTGATTTGTGTTTAGCACGTGTAGTCATGTTAAAATGCAAAATTTAGATGGCTGAGCTAACATGCCCGCTCACACACATTTATGTTTGCATGACATTGTTAGCATTTAGCCCACAAGCAACACTGTGTCTTTGTAAACCCTGTAGCAACAGCTAAGAGCCTGCTCCTCACGATCTATTAAGAGGCCTACATGATAATATATTATTCACAGGCACCATTTACTACCTAATGAGTACTGTTTTTAATAAGTTAATGATGTTTTTACCAAGAAAACGTACAATACTTTTACTGAAGTACCCATTTGGCCATTTTGGACTTACTTGTACAAGACTGTTTTAAATTGTTGTAGTTTTAACAAGTGAAGGATCTGAGCACTTCTTCCAACAATGCTGAACTTTAAATGGTAATTTTTTCCCCCTTCTTCACTGATTTACTGCTGAGTATTTTTGGATGAACTAAGACATGAAGAAAGTTTGTGCGATTACTAATCCTCATCAACCATGCAGAGAAAAGGGAGTGGAAGCAAAATTGCTGAGGTGGAGGCAATGTAAGAGCAGGAAAGGAGGGCAGTGGAAGACTCCCTGGGACATTTCTGCTCTTGTAACTTATATGTGTTGCCATAACAGAGTTCTTGTTAAAACCTATTTACTGGAAGGTGTGTAGCTATGAGGTAGGCCGACATACGCCTCTGAAGTTGACACCGCTTCTTGTCAAAGGGAAATGGGTCAAGGTCCTGGCTTGCTTCATGTCACAGAGTCTCGGCCTCATCTGCTGCTGGCCTGTGTCTTTTGACACCTGGACTTAGCGCATGAGCTGGTGAATGTCCTCCAGCTCTTAACAGGTCCCATGCAGTAATCCTTTTAATACCCTGCTACTTTTGATGAACATTTTGAAAAGTTTCTCAAGGCTGTATGGATGCATTTCAAAGAGCCCAGAGACAAAAGGAAACTGGAGCCAGGTGCCACCTCTCTCTCTGGCATACAGTTACACCTCATAACACATGGGCACATTCAAAGCAGAAAATAAGTACACCCTATGGGAACAATAAAGCACAACTAATCACTTACAATGTAACATGGTCGTTTTTGTGTTTGTAAGGTGTTTGTGTGAGTGTGCATGGGAATGGGCGATTGAAGAGAACACCTCAGAGGTGACCTCATCTTGCCCGTCACCCTGTTTCTGCCAAAACCATACACTCCGTGCCTTTTCTGTTTTGACTAAAAAAGGTACAGTTAGTGAAACAATGTGAATTTATGGGGGAAAGTTATTGTTGATCATGTTTCAAAGTTTGTGTTGGACCGTCTCCTGCTCACTTTGCAAATTTACAGACTGAAAATGAATTTGTCACATATCAAGACTTTTACCTATTTGTAAATGTGTTTGCTATTTGACCTAGCAAATGACACTGATCGGCAGAATATTGAATTACACAAGTGTTCCAGGACTGATTTGCTGTTTTAAACAAAGAAAGTAAAGGTCAGCGAGAAAGGAATTGGCCTCCCCTCCTGACATAAAGGGCTGAGTAACCTCTCATTCAGCTATATTAAATCAGTCAACTCTAATACTCTGCTTTAAACAGACGCCAAGTTACTGCAGTTCAACTTGAGTAACTTATTTTCAAAGGCTTGGTCATAAATAGCTGAAGAAAAAGAAGGGTCACAAATATCTGCTGGCAGCCCGGCCCTGCTTAAGAATGTCACCCAAGCAAACACACACACATGCACATGGGTCTGCAGGGTCGAGGAGGCTGGAGACACAGCAGGGCACCCAGGATTAAAACAGATCAAAACAAAGTTAATAAGTGCTAATGAGAGCCTGAGGCTCCATGGGGACCCAATCCCATGTACCGTTCATTCTTCTACTCTAGTCCAAACACTCCTGTCTGCTCAGTCTTTTGTTTAACTGTCTTACCCAATCTTAACTCACATGTGGGAGCTTTGCCTTTGCTGGGAAACGAGATGTGAGAGTGTGAGGCAGCATTACTTTGAAGCTTAATGTGCAACTTAGAAGTCAATATTTTGCCACCTTAAAAGATGTGTGAACATGTCTCTTTCTCTCTCTCTCTCTCTCTCTCTCTCTCTCTCTCTGTAGTGCCCATTTATGTGCCATTCCTGATCGTGGGCTCAGTGTTTGTAGCTTTCATCGTGGTGGGATCTGTGGTTGCTGTGTGTTGCTGCCGCTGCCTCCGACCCAAACAGGAACTGTCATCACCGGGTGCGACAGGAAGCGGGGCCAGCGGTGGGCGCCTCTTAGAAACCATACCCATGATGGCCAGCACTTCCAGAGGCTCGTCATCTCGCCAGTCCAGCACAGCCACCTCATCCAGCTCCTCCGCACCGCCCGCTGCACCCCGCCCTGCCGCCCCTCCACTCATGCGGGCTCAGGCCTCTTGCTGCCTGCCACCTGACGCCAGCGTCTTCGTCAACATGCCCACCAATTTCTCAGTACTCAACTGCCAACAGGCCACCCAAATCATGCCTCACCAGGGGCAGTTCTTGCACCCACAGTACATTGGCTATGCTCACCCTGTGTCCACTACCCCAGCCTTCCTGGACCCCACCCAGGGGGGATACAGACCCCTTCAGTCCCCATGTCCTCCTCCCACTGGAGGGTCCAGTGTCACCAGTGACCAGAAATACCCTCCAGTGACAGTGTGATGAGGGGCCAACATGCAGACCACTCTGCCACTTTGTTGTGAAGACTAACTTGTGAAGTTTAACCTGTGAGGGCTGTGCCACAGACCTCTTTTGGGGACGCTGCCAGAATGGAAAAAGAAAAGCAGGGAGTCAAACTCACATGAAGGACTCATAAAGCCATTGCTGGCAGCAGGGCCTGCCCTGCTATTGTGTGTGGTGTGTCTGTTTAGTGTGTCATATGATCTCTTGCCAAGCTGGAATGAGCTAAGCTCAGTCTATGAGGGGGTAAGAAGGATGCATAAACAATTTTTTGTCTTGATGCAAAGATTAAACTGCATATTGGAGAGTTACATAGCCCAGATGGGTGATAATGCACAGCTAACTGCAGCCTGCAGCTCACATAAAGAATGTGCATGTGTATGTATGTGTGTATGGGAGAGTGAGAAGAAAAGATTTGTTGGCTTGTATCTGCTTGAATGACTGATGACTGGATGATTTATAGCAGTGGACTGTGTGATAAGTGGCTTTAGAGGTTAAAAAAAAAAAAAAAAAAAAAAAAAATGTGACCACATGCTGTGTTTATGCCATGTACACATCTGCACTTGTGAATGGTTGTGAAAGGTTTATACAATACAGTAAACTGTATGTTTGTGTTGAAAGAAAGTATGTGAAAAGATGTTTGTACTGTATGTGTGTTAGTTTGGGAGAGAGTGTGAAGTGTGGAGGGATGTGGTCACATGAGTAACTGTGAGTGAACTCTGTGTAATGGGAAATGCAGGTGGTGTGATGTGAAAGGCAGTTGCAGTTTCCCTGCAGACCATTTAAACTCTAATGAAGTGAACACAGGACACAGACTGTGACGCTCCACCCTCCTATACAACCTCCCCCCTGCCACCCAAAAAGAAAAAACACACAAAAAAATCTCTGCCCATAATGCCCTGAACGAAAACACACAGGCACAAAAAAACGTACCTGAGTGTGTGACAGAGGAGGAGTGAGGCAGCTCTCTGAAGATTACAGAGTTAATTACACAACAAAGACTTTGCCAAATGTCCTCTTTACTTCTCTCTCGTGAGAGGTGTGTGTACATGTGTTTGTATTTAACACTCCTACAGTTCAGTGCCTTAGCAGAGGGCATGGGCAGCTCCAGGGCAGCTTTGAGTCATTATTTTCCACTTAAGAAAGGCACAGAAACAGCTGAAATTATTGGTTATTAAACAAATAAGTAAATAAGAGTGAAACCTGCATATTGTTTTCAGCCACTCTGGGTACTGTTGTGCAGCTGGGTCACTGGTAACTCACAATTCACGGTAATATGCAACTTGAGGAATGTGCTGCTCCAGTGAGTGTGCAGCCTCATTGGATGTTCAATACAGTGGTACAGGAACCAGTACGTCTGTGTACCTCATCTGTACTCCAAGCACAATGTCTGTAAGATGCAGAAGGCAGCTTGTGTGTGACAAAGTAAGAGTATTTGTAAAATATGGTGGATGAACTTTGGTCCAATGTGTTTTCTCCCTCTGTGAAATACAATGATTTGTTGCAGGAGTGACACTTTTCCTATGAATTTAAAAATAAACAACCTTTAAACCAGAAAATGTGTGGAGACCTTATGTTTCAGTGTTTTATCACCATCTTCTGTCAGAAATAATAAATAAGCTGTTTTTTCTTAAATCTTGAGGGAAATTTCTGTTTTGCTCTTGTCCAACTGAGTGAATGATATTTACGCACCAACACATGGATACAAGACTTGCTTCAAAAAAACAAATCTGTGGTGGATGGATTTGCACAGACCTGTCTCAAATTCTTAATCCCTTGAAACACTCTTACTTCTTCTATTAGAAACACAGACACTGCTACCACCCGCAGAGGACAGAACAAATACCTGTCACATCACCTGCCACACAGAGAGGGGGAATAATAAACCGCAACAATGGACAGTTCAAAGCTACGGTGACGCGGAGGTGTAGTTTTGGCAGGCGCCCCCAGAACCTCAGCTACAGTAATGTGGAAAGTGGAGCGGGCCGGGCTGTTGGGGAGTCACTGGGGAGGAGTTGAAAAAGCATAAATGGCTCTCTGGCTCCTGCTCGGCTGCGGACCAATGGATTCTCCATACTGGAGCAGCTGTAATCGGTTTGGGCTGGGCTACATCCAGGAAGGTGGGTGGGAAAGGGATCTCCAGTTGGACTCCAGTGCCCAGGGGGCTGGGGTGTGCATTAATCGGCTAATGGTCTATCTCATACAACTCTCCTGAGCTCATAGGGAGCGTGGGAGAGGTTTGATTCTGATAGTATAAAAAGTTATATGCACCTGATGTACAATTCAAACCTTTCTGATCCATTTTAAGCACAAACAGTGAGCCAAACTCCTCCCACTGCCCTGCAGACACAGTATGACTCAGAAAATCTCACCTGATTACATGGGCAGACAGCTTACAGTCAACAGACGGAGACATTTTGTCAGGCCATGGATTGATTAGATTTAATGATTAGGACTCAGATGGACATCCCCCGTCTCCCACCCCTTCGGTCTTGCATTCCTTAACCAGTGTCCTCAACACAGAGCACACAGACAATGGACTCTACATTCAGACAAATCCCAGAGCCAGAAAAACACATGATCCAGGCAAGAGTCTCATTCAAATCCCTTCTGTTCGAATGCCTATTAGCACTAGTTCAAGTAAAATATCCCCTCTAAAACATGTCTTGACATATGAGTACAAAAAACAGGCATTAATGAAAAGAGAAAAAATATAAACACATACACATTAATGTCCACTTTAATAAAAATAATAATAAAAAAAAGAACAGTCCAGTAAAGAGTGGGAATCCAACAGAAGTGAAGACGGAAGTGCTAATGCCAGGCTCGCTGATTCTATGTCAGCTGACGATACTAGACAGGCGGCATCAGAAATCACAGGAGCGGTCAGAATTAAAAACAGGAAAGACAACGTGAAATTTTTTTTTTTTTTTTTTAAATCGGCCCGGGCGAGGAGATGTGCAGCAGAGGAGGAGAGATGCGGAAGCTGCAGAGCGGCGGGGAGATGGACAGATAGGAAGGAAGAAATGAAGGGAGAGATAAGCAAGAGGAGATCCCAGGGGGAAGCAAGGGCTGCAGCAGGGTGGTGGTGGTGGTCCAGTTTCGGGGTGTGTGTGCCTCAGTGGCATCTCTGTGGTGTTTGGCAGTGAGGCTTGTAGCTGCAATGAGATGAAATGGGGGCTTTAGCAGGGGGGTTGCAGGGCTCTGGTGGTCCTCGGTCTATAATTCCCTTCCTCCCTTTTTAAGGAATTCATCTGCAAGTGTGTGCATGTGTGTGTGTGTGTGTATATGTGTGTGTATATATATATGTATGTGCACGTGTGTGTGTTTATTTTGACGTCCCTTCCCCTCCTGCGTCGGGCATGTGATGACAGACTCACAAGATGAGAGGGAACCGTGGAAGCAAACACACAAACACACGCGGACTGACACACACATGCACACAAACACGGGAGCGCCAATGCGTGCAGACATACATGCACAGGCAGATACAAACGCACAGGAATGCACACACGCACGCACGCACGCACACACACACACACACACACATTTAACAGACAGTGGCATGATCCAAACCCAGTCTGAGGGGTATACAGATATGAGTATCAGTCTTGAGTTTGACTTGTCATGTCTGTGCGTAGATATGATTGCTCATGCCTGTGCAGCTCGTGTGAGAGTTAGAATAAAGTTTATTCCGTATAGTCGGCCTGGTCCCTTCTCTCAAGTCAGTCCTCCATGCGCCAGCGACGGCCTCCACACCTGACCGTGACCCCCACCCCCGATGAGGGGTCAGGTCATAGTTCCAGTAAGGCCACAGCGGGGGTCGGTCACCCAGCGTGAGGGTGTTGCATGAGTCTGTCTCCGCTGTCACCTTGACAACTGTTGCTATGGATGAGCCAAAGCCTTGGTCAGGGGTGGGGGCTAGAGGCTGGGGCGCTGGCGGGTGGTGTCGTAGGAGCGCACTACCTCGGACTGGGACACCACACCATGCTCCTCCTGAGAGAAGGCGTAGCCATCTGCAGAGAGAGGAGAAGAAGAAGATGGATCTCAAATCAGGAACAGGAAAAATATGAGCAACTTTTCTTTATATTTACATTTTTAAATTGTTTTCATCTGGATTTGCAATCTCGCAAGCCTCAAATTGCTTCTCGAGGGACGAAAACAAAGAGCTGAATTAAAATCAGTTGAACAGTTTATGATTAAAGAAGACTGAGAGTGAAGCAAGGACCAACAACTTAGAATCTGAAACTAAGAAAACTTGTGCAATTTGCTTGAGAACGACAATCGATCAATTTCTACAACAGTATGCAAATGTATTCCTTGTTAATACACAAATGTATTCATTGTCTCAGCTCTGAAAATTGAGGGTTTCTGTTTCACTGGTCACCAAGTGTACGCATGTGTTTGTGGCCAAACATTGTCAGAATATTGGAAGTCAACTTCATGAGAAGAAAAGGGAGGAGCTGTGCTGCTACATAAAACACTTTCTTTCTGAATCCTATTTATACTGGCAGAATATACGTTGGCTGTAGAGCTAGATAGGGCTCTCTGAGACTCAAACAAGAACAAAAACAACAGTGATTGACAAATCTGGACTTATAATACGCCCAGGAAGATGCATACATTAGTCTTTGGTTATAGTGTGAGAAAGTAGCCTCAAGGCCTGTGTTGAAGCAGAGTTCGTGTGTGTGTGTGTCTGTGTGTGTGGACTCACGTGACACAGTCTGCTGCACAGAGTTTGAGCGTCCTACACTTGAAGGTGTTTTCCTAAAGACTCTTGTCAGCAGATGGGCCCGTTCGTTTAGACTGCAGAGAGATGAAAAGAACAACAGTTACTCCCCAAAGCAGCAGCAGCAGCACAGAGAGAGTCTCTGCTACTCACACTACTACACAACAACATTACTGGCTACTGGAAAATATCTTTTAATCACTGCCAACAACTATCCATACATCTAAGGCATCGTGGCGATTAAGGGAGCGGCCCCAAAACCCTGCAGTGTACTAAGAAAAAGTAAATTTCACCCAAAAGTTTGTAGGAGGGGGATTTGATATTGCTTCTGACATTCAATTTAACCCAACCGTAATTCATAAACCGCCTGCAGGGTAACAGGACATTCACAGTAAACTATTTCTCACTCCCCACTCCTCTCTCCACTCCTCTTAACTCCCCCTTTTCCAAGAGGAAGACTGGATCCTCTGTTCTGAGACCACACGCCGTCATGGCTCCTCTCCTCCCATGACCAAAAATAACTAACTCTTTTCCAGATTTTGCACACAAATGCACGCATGCACACACAGTTGTTAAGTTGGTACACCTACTCTCTGTTTTCATCACCCTAATTGCAGCCATTAAAATCATCAGACAATGGTATTGCATGTGCAGCTAACACTTGACAAGTCAAGAAGTTGACTTTTGCCAATTAAATTAAAAAAAAAAAAAAAAAAAAAACTAATTTTTTTTAAGCTTATCTGCCAAATGGAGCACAAAATTCATACAAGCGGGATTTCCCTGGAACTAATGCAGCAGTAGTGATGATCAACGAAGTAGTTACAGGGAAGAAAAGCGAGCGTCCCTGAGGTTAAAATTTGGAGCAAGCAGTTAGGAAATTCTTAACACTGTATGTGACTGTTGGGAACTTTCACTGGAGTGTGAAAAAAAAAATAAAAAAAAATAAAAACGAGGAGTTCTGAAGTTTGTTTAAGTCGTTTTTGGCCAAAAACAGTTAGAACGACTCAAGATGTCCGCTCTCTCCCTGTGATGTTTCATCCTGACTACCTGGTCCAAGGATGTGCTCCGTTTGAACTCCTCCCCTGAGACACTCCTGCAATCTACCTTTCCAAACCTTCCCCATGCCTACCCCGGGAACTAAAACACAGATGTGCTCTTTTCCATTTTGCTCTCTCTGCCCACCCTTACTTTACACTTCTTATTCTACATGGAGAGGGATCAAGGATCCTGGGTTTTAATATAGGGTCAGTCCAGGACGGGGCCCAGAGTAAGGGTCAGGAGGAGTGCTGTGGTTACCCACTCATCCCTCCCCGACCTGAAAAACATACCTCCAGCTCTCCAGTCTTGGTTGACTCACATCTGACTCATTTATTACAGTAAGTCTTAATATCACAGTCTCATATATTCTTAATAATCCTCATTAGCAAACAGTGGTGGTTGTCAAAACATAAAGAGGTACTCATTCAGGAACACTCTCGTCACTGACTAAAACTATTTATTGCAACAAATGCTATATAGTTAGACTTGGTGCTGAAGGATCCACTCCACTCCTGGATTTGACAAGCAAATGCTTTGTCACTCCGGGGAGCGCAATGAATAACCCCCCGCAGGAGTGGAATCGAATCAGCTCAGATGATTTAAGAGCCATTTTAAACACAGACTGAGCAGGTGGAGGCTGGGGGCTTAGGTTTAAATAAACCGCCTTATGTGGCAGAATGGATGTGACAGGGCAGAGACTGATTGGCTGGCTGTCAGCTGACTACAGCTGGAGCTTGTGTCCTGCATGAATTTGTGCAGCGCTTCATTTATCATCAAAATATACATTAATCAATCAATCAATAGTAAGTACTAAAATTAAATAATAATAAAATGTAACTAAAAGCAAACAAATAAAGGTAGTGGTAGTTTCATATGAATCTATTGGGGTTGGAGTATGAAAGAATATAAAGGTACCTCAAAGTCTTCCTTGTATAGAGTATGTGTGGACTTTCAGACGTCTACAATCTATTAACTATAAACACATCGCTATCGACACCACGCACAGAAGACTAGGTCACAGCAAGAGATCTACAGGCAAATCCAGTAAAACACACCAGGTCTGTACAGCAGTTCAAATTCATCCAGCTATGAGGCCATCCAGTGAGAGAGGAACAGAAAAAAAAATTGACATAAGAGGAAATCCAATTTTAACATGAGGGGAGAGGGTGATTGAAATATAAACAGGGAGAGTTGTGAATGGAAAACAGGTAAGAGTCACTCCAAAGCAGCGAGCAGTGGGGCACACAGGTCGTTCAAGGTCACAGTTCACACAGCGGGACAGTGCAAACCCACAAACTACCTCAGTGAGCTTGTGACAGCTCTGGCTCTATGGCAGCTCAGCCTTGGCTTTGGCCCTATGGATGGTGCCACAGGGGGAAGCAGGAACACCATTTATTTCATACACACAAACCATATCACATAGTTTTATACCCAACCTACACATGTAATTACTTTAATGCCCACTAGATAAAGTCATGAATGCAAGTGGTTTCCCATAATGCTTTACAGTGTATTTTATATACCTGCGGCCGCTGGAATCTCGAAGTACAGCTGCCCCTGGGTCGACGGCCCGAGCCTCCAACTCCTGCACCTCCTCCAGGAGGGACTTCCTCACAGTGCGACGGGTGCTGCACGGCAGAGAAAAACTCATCAGACCCGTGAAGGAAAGTTTGAGTGTTCGACTTCACAGACACGTGTGATTCATAATATAAAAGTGTGCGTAAGTGTTGACACAGACTCAGTATGGGTTATGTAAACGCCTCAGTTAAGTTAAATGGTCTCTGTATGGAGTTCCCATGTATTTATATTAAATGTGTTCTACTTACGCTGTCCAAGCAAAGTCTTTGAGTAAACACGCAGTAGGCACCAGGACCAGGCCCAGCCAGAAGTGCCAGCACTGCATCACCCTGCCAGCCTGCAATGACAACACACAGGCTCCATTTATTTCGGTCCTATATTAATTCAAATTGAGTAGTAAGTCATTTTTCTCCGCAACGAACACCGAGACACATGTGGCATAGGCAGAGAGAAATGTGAGACAACACAGAGCATAAAGAATCAGAGTTTGCCAAAACTGAATACCCCATAATGTTGGCCAAACATAGTTAAGAGCTTTCTCACACCCCGTATCTACACCACAAACTGGATTTAGCACAGTAATCCCACAGCTGAAATACAATGCCCCTATGATGCCAAGAGATAAAAATGCTAGCAAGTAACCACAGATCCCCCTACCTTTCTCTGCAGTCCAGCTGCAGCCAGCCTCGCTGACCTTTGACCCTTATCCTCAGTCTGTCTCCAGGGATTAATCACACATCTAACCACTGTCTCAATTTGTCCGTCTGTCTGTCTCCCTGTCTGCTCCTCCTACACATCTCTGCTTCCCTTCAATCTCACTCTTTCACAACTTCTTCTCATTATTAGTGTCTCTATCTTCTGTTGCTTGTCCTCGCCTGTTTCCATAAATCCCTCAGTTTTCTTTTTTATTACCACATATCTCCTCTTAGCTAATCTGCAGCAGCTCTGTGGCGTCTCACCAAACGGACTCTTTGTTTCTTGGCGTGAATTCTCGAGTCAATGGTCACAAACACTTTATGCACCATGACATCTTTTACTTCTACTACTTTATTGCCTGTATCATGTGTTTCCTGTGTCCTGCGCTTGGATCCAGAGAAAGAGAGACAATTTGGTTCCCTGAGGGGGAGGCAACAAGGAAAAGGAATCAGAAAGCCATTAGTGTGTATCCCCCTGCAGCAGCTGGAATCACAACCAGAGTGCAGATGATCCAACTGGACTCACAGACACTGTGTCTTTCCGTTAGTGACCAAAACCTAAACACAGAAACACACAGTGTTTTGTTTTGTCTTTTTTTTAACAGCACTGGACACACGGTATATCACATGATCTATACACACTGTGTGGATGGAGGGAAGCTAAATGATTTTCTATGCTTTGTTATGTCCATAGAAACGAACTGTTGGTTTCCACGGCTTTACAATCAGCACAAATCACACATAGCTGGACACATATAGTGCATTGATTCTGACATGCACACAGAAATTTACACAGAGTTATTCTGAGAGGAAATACACAGCTCTTTTCCATTACTCTGTCCCCCATGGACAGATGGAAATATAGATAGTTAGGAGCTGGGAGAAATAAGAGAGGTAATAGGGTAGTTAGGGAGGATGATGGAGGGTTGGTTGGGGGGGGTGGTGGTGGTTCAGTGTCTCTGACCATTCCCCAGTTAGACTGAGCAGCTGCAGAGATATTTGACCGCATTCCTGATTTCTGACACAAATTGAATTAATGGGCTGAGGGGAGCTGAGACAGCTTGATTCCCTTCCCCTACCCACTCAGTGGGGCACCTCACCTCATCTTCTGTGTTTATCCCTAAACTCTAAAATGAGTCTCTCAATCAAGGGGTCCCCATGTATGCTTTCCTCACCCCCCACTGGACCCTCATCACCAGCACCGGCAGTGGCAGAAGCAGCAGCAGCAGCAGCCCACCCTCTTGAGTCAACACCTCCACAGAGGGCAGTAAAAGACCAGGGCTCGGGTGACACGCAGCAGGTGCGGGAAGCCTGCTGAGAGGGGCTGGAGGGGCATAAATCTCCCCCCGGGGTTCCTGCAGTGCTGACGTGGAACACCCAAGAGGTGAGTCTTGAAGGCGCCATGTATTGGTAACCAAGAAGATGGGAGGGGCAGGTGATGGAGGTCGCAGAAAAGAGATGTACAGGGTTGGGCTATTTTAACCCCACATCACCCCCTGTTCCTGAAAAGAGTGACACATGTTTACAGAGAGTGGACTTGCCTGGCCCAGCATGTCGGGGGCGATGGGGATGGTGGGCCAGATGGCTGAGTAGACGGCGAAGAAGACCATCCAGAGAACCATGCTCCCCCAAACCGCCAGGTGGGAAAACTACAACAGGAAGAAAGAGGGACAACAGGAAGAAAGAGGGGCAAGAAGAAGAAGAAGAAGAAGAAGAAGACAGGGAAGGGAAGGGGCCAAAGCAAGGGGTGCAGGAGAAGTCGGAGATTAAGACACAGAAAAGAGAGACAGCGTGAGGTCAAATAGTTTACATACATCACATCCGAATATAGACAACCTTTCCCTCCCTGTCTTCATCCCACTCTCTGTGATCTGCTGTAAGTGGACACTGTGTGAATTCCTGTGGGACCCTGCTTCATTACTGCCAGGCTGTTGTGTGGACAGCTGAGGGGACAGAGGTGTCAGCGCCCCTCTGTCCATCCTGCCAATCTCTCCCTCTCTTTCTCTCGTAACAGCAGCAGTGAACTAATTCATGTCAGAGTCCAAACTACTGCACACATCTCTGCTGACTTGACCACAAATTAAAGTTTGAACCAAATCTTCTGTTTAATCAGATATTAAAACACAATTTTGTAACCTGATGTCCTGTAAACTGCAGCCATGGCTGTTGCACTGCAGCCATCTAATATTATACAAATGATAAAACATGTGGCATATATCTAGTATCTGATATATGTTAGTGAAGAGTTGTATGCTAACGTCAGCAAAGTGTTTGGGGTGGGGGCGGGGTGGAGTGGGGTCATTGCTCTTAACCCATGCAGCCTGTTGATGATCTGGGACACAGTTCACTTTACTGCAATTATGTGTGCTGTGTTAGTTAAGCTGGGAAACATGTGGCACATATAATCTTACTATCAAAAAATGATTTTAACGTTCTCCTGCAAGCTTTGTTTTATTTTCAAAGTTAAAAATTCAGTATTTTAAAGTACTGTGATGTTGTGGTTCCCATTTTCTTGATTGTTTGTTAACAGGAAATCTGTTCAAAGCCCCTCTGGCTGTCTGGTTCATAACCTATATAATATAAACTTGTAAGAGTCAACATACAGATGAGTGTAAAATTATATTCTTAAAGGAACGAGGACATCTGTGTTCAATTAAATCTGCTTCACTCTCTGTATTTAGTATTAATATAACAGATGGTAATCTCTCTGTTTTCTGATCTGTTTTTCTCCTTTGCTTTGTCTGAGCTGTAACGCTGCCCATTCATGCCTCACAAGACTCATATGTTAGAAGAAAATTCAACACTTCTTGCAGGTTCTTCACAGCAAAAGCCTTGTGATGACGCAAATGATGAAGCTATTTGATCAAGTTTTATTGTCAGTGGATAGGGTATTGCACAGAGGCGATGTGGGGCTGGGGGGAGGGATTGCTGTCCTACTTGGAAAAAGAGGCGCAAGCAAGTGAAGTTTGAGAAACCTCAAACCTCAGCCACAAGATCAAGGTAAGCCACATCTTTTCCCAAGCCTTTCCTGACAGTGAAGCATTTAGACCAGGTTGTATGAAATTCTCACAGAGTGGGGCCGCCCCTCCTCCTCTTTATTTATCAACGGTTCAGTAAAATACAGCGCATGCGGTGTGGCATATTAGGGTGTGTTAATGTTCCTACCCTGGTCCAAGCGGTGGTCTCCATTCCAGCTTTAAGACACACTGTAACTACCACATACTACACACAGGCACACACAAGGGGGAGGGAAGGCACATAAAAACAAACAAAAAAACAGAGAAACTGGATTAATTCAGTGGCGACAGTGCAGATAATAAACATTAATGTTTTGCTGTAAACTGGAGGCCCCCGCAGACCCCTGCAGTCTACACACACATAATACAACAAATAAACATCACTGACATTCACATGAGACTGTAGCGAGTAAAATGATAGCGCAACTGTGAGATGGAGATGTGAGTGGAGAGAAAAGACGGACGAAGAAGAGAGGAGACGGAGTGGCTAGACGAGTACAGATTGACTGGAGACTCATAATGAGTCAGAGGAAGCTGCACAGCGCTGGTGTGTACACAAACACTGTGCAGATGCAAAAATATGAACGCATCTGAATGCCAAAAGACACATACATTCGAAAAAAAGTAATACAAACAAAAACACACATAGTAAATACAAGTGAGATACTGACTGTGTAGACCATGTTTCCTGCAAACAGGTAGTCATTTCCTTGGCCGTTCTGGAAAGGAGAATCTGGAAAGGAGAGGAAGATGCACACAGAGGCCTCATGACAAACCACTAACCTTCACAGTTCGGACCTGTTAGTAGGAATTACTGCCCTTAAGTCACTTACCATGCTCTAACATCTTAAGTGGAAACCAAAAGAGAATAATTGAATGAATCAGTGCGTTGATACAATGTCCCCAAAACACCTGAAAGACAGAGACAGAGAGAGAGAGACGGGCAGAGAGAGCAGAAACATGTCAGTGCTAACTAATGTCAAAGCACACTTATGCCCACACACATAAAAACGTACAAAAACAGCAATTCTTCACACTAACACACAACTGCCACTGTGTTCTTGCCATCAAAAGTGCCCTCCTGTACTGTACACACACACACACACACACAGGCGCACACACAGATTACCACACACTCACACACATACAGTAGGTTGGGTTGCTGGTGTACCCTCTAAAATGAAAGACTTCCTTATTCTGGCCCTATGAATCTCATTAGGGGTTGCCATGGGAACGTCCCCGCCTCCATCCCACACTTGTTTACTTGCTGGCGTCCCAAACAAACAGCAGGCATCACTCATCACCCCACAGACCAGCCACACGGTGTGACGAGGTGAGCGCAGAGGGTAAAGAATGACAGATTTATCTTTGATTTCAGATGCAGCATGTGGTTTGCTTGCGTGCGTAGGTGAACGCAGACCGTCAGTGCATGTGTGTGTGTGTAGCCATTACCTTGGTGTTGAAGCCCTCGGCATTCTGGGTAATTCGGTAGAGCTGCGGGAATCTGAGCATGTTCTGCTGGCTGCACGGCCGGTCAAATATCCCCAAAGTGAAAGGAGGCAGAGCTGTAAATATCTGGATCACACACAAGAGACATATTCAAACACTAATGCACATAAATACAGAGCTTTGTGTATTTCAATTAGCTGGAATATCGATGTTAATTATTAGGCTAAAAGCAATTAAAAGGAGGTTAACATGGAGCCTGAAGGCAACACACACTCACACACACATGCAAACGAATGTCTGGCATGTAGAAAGAGCAGTGATAAGAAGACAAAGTGGAGTGATTGATGGACAGATAGGTGGAGAGAAAGAGAGGCCAATTAACATCAGCTAAGTAAGACAAGAGGTGTGTGTGTGTGTGTGTGGGGGGGGGGGTAAGATAGATAGAGTACAGGAAAGGAAAAGAGTGCAAGAGTAAAATAGCATGTGTGTGGATGGATACTCACCACGTTGTAGAGGCCTATACACCAGCGCTCAAATAGGATCTGGCCAGAGAACCCGTTCACAAAGGCAAACCAGAGCTGGGACACAAAGAGAGGGATGAGAGGGGATGAGAGGAACAATAGTGGAGGGTAAAGCCGCCTTAGTGGGGCACTGATAGTGGAAACAGCAGGGAGAGGTGGCCAAATTCATGCCTCTGTTCACAGTTTGCATTGAGAAATTAAACGGAAGAAGTTAAAGTTTGTGCACAAAGCATTTCCTATCTTATAGCGCGTGACGAGACGAGAGATCCTCCTCACCGTCGGTCAGTGAGGTCGCTCTGATTCCAGCACAAACTGAGCAGAAGTTTTCAGATTTTAACTAAATGACACATAAAAGGCTGATGGGTAATTCGTCCGAACCTCATTAGGAAACACTGACACAAACATCACCTGTGCATCAGGAAGCAGCAGCGTCGACATTTGTGCTCCTATTTTTGGAAAACACTAGAACTAGCTCACTAGAAGTATTTGTTTACAAGAGTTATTCCACCTTGGTGATGACAATTATCTTAACATGAACTTTTTTTTTCTTAAATATAAAATATGCTCACATGTTAGCTGCGCTTCCTGTGGCTCCATTTAGACATCTGGCATGAGGTTTTAAAAGCATTCCTCACGCAAGTTGTGGCTGGCTCTGAAACCACTGTCTGACTTTATAGAACTTAATTTACTGAAACACAGGGCCCAAATGTGACTCTGGCCCATGGGAAACCTTCATTAACACCTTGTTTTCACACACACAGTTATGGAGCAGACACAGGCTGATCTAGGGGCAGATACAGAAAATGTTTGGGGCCACTAGTGGGAGTTTTGGCATTCCTGGGGCATACAGTGGAGCATACAGCCCAGGGGTGAGGTCAGATACACAAAACAACACTCTCACACACACACACACACACACACACACACACACCCATCCCCCTTATTCTGTCTCCACTAAGTGGACAGAGACAGTCTCTAACCTTTGGCCCTGCAGGGAGCCAATCATGTGAGATAATCATGGAAACACACACACACACACAGAGTGGTGGTTTGAGTGGGACAGTGGGCTAAAGGCTGCGGCTCCCATGAGGACCTGCACCTGCTGGCATCCTTAATGTCAGACAGAGGGTGATGGGGGGTGGGGGGGTGGAGCACAGCTGACAAATACCCATCATAACAGGCAGGCCATGGCTGCAGTGTGCCCCTTCATCTCTCACACACGCACACACACGCAAAAAAAAAAAAATGTTTAGATCAGTAGTGACAAGACCTTGGCTCCAAGGGTCGCCTGCTGTGTCTATGTCTATGTGTGTGTGTGTGTGTGTGTGTGGACAAGAGACAGAAAGCAGACACCAGAAGGGCACCTCGTCCATCACTGTCAGCCATGTCGACAAACAGCTGCAAAACGTCTCTGTTAATGTAACTGTGAGTGTGTGAGTGTGTGTGTAAGTGTGTAAACAGAGAGGGTGCGGTGGCGAGGCTCCTACCTCTATAATGTACAGGACCACATTCTTATAGAAACAGTAGAGGATGCACTTTGTGACACGGTTGTAGCTCCACGCCCCATGGACCAATAGCAGCTTCTCTAGGTAGGAGAACTACCAATCAGAGACAGAGAAGAAGAATAAAGATTAACAGGAATAAGAAAGAGAACTTCAAGGGGGTCTCGAGTGTCACAGGGAGAGGAGACATGAGCAAAGGGGGGGGGCTCACTGATAAAGGTAAGCTGTGTAAGATGTCTGAGGGCTGTGATAAACAAGTCAACAGAGAAAGTGACACAGACACAGAAAAGATGAGAGTCCTGACTGAATTTCATCCTGGTCACATTCCCACTGAGCTGTCACTGTCATGTCATGTTAATTATTGATTAATGAACCACTCAAATCTAATTCTATTATATTCTAATCTATTATTTTTGCTTGTGCGGTTCATTAAGTGTCAGAGAAAAAGAAAAAAATTCCACAGCCTGAAAGCGACAAAGCGAAATTTCTTATTTTGTCTGTCTGACAAACAATGCAAACCAAAAGATATTCAATTAAGAGAAACTAGAGAATTTAATGATCAGCCAATTATCAAATATGACAAATAATTTCCTCAATAAATCAATAAAAAAAAAACAGATTTACATGTTATAACTCGTTACTCTGTATCTAATTGCAGGCTTTCATCTTGCCTCAGAATATAAACACTGACATGATATTTGAGCAGCCTCCTGTCAGTTGTCCTCCAAAAGGTCAAAGGTTGGGATCAACTAAACATTTGAGCAGGTAAAGATTCAGTATCTTGCCTAAAGACACTTCAGGTGGACAACCAACCATGTGTCCATTGTCTCTGTCCATGTAAAGCCTGTAATGTATCTGTCTCTCCTCTGTGTGTCTGAACCCCACCTGTGCTATGGAGTAGTCAGAGGAGTTGGTGGCCTGCATGCCCTCGTTGCCGCTGATCCCCACTCCGACGTGAGCCGTCTGTATCATGCCCACGTCATTCGCGCCGTCACCTATCGCCAGCGTGATGGCTTTCACGTGTTTCTTCACCATATCCACGATCTCTGACTTCTGCAGCGGAGACACTCTGAGGAACAAAGCAACAGGAGATGGATAAGAGGCGGGTGGTTGATATTAAATGCATACAGCTGTCCTCTTTTAGGGGCTTGAGGGCGGAGGTGGAGACGGGGGAAAATTATAAAACACTGTGAGAAAGACAGAAGGAAAACAAGATAAATTGCAAACGAAAAAAAACAGCCATTAGGAGAGAAAGAACAAAGTCTGGGAAACTAATAACTGGAAACAGTTGAAAGGGGAAAAGTGGGAGATGGATGAGTGGCTGGCACGGCTCTGTTTACTGCTCTTCACCAGGTATTAGGAAACAATGATTCACTGTTCTGCTAATAAGACTCTGCGTAGCTCGTGTTTGGTGTGTTTACATACGCTATGTGTGTGTGCATGCCTGCGTCTTAGTGTGTGTGTTCGGGAGCTTCGGGTACTCCACCCTCTTGACCTGTATCACTGATTCTCTGTCTGTAACCGGTTCTGTCTCTCCACTGACAATGGAGGACCCAGGGAGGCTCGATTACAGGCGCATCCCCTCAGGGCCACACAGAGACGATGGTGGGGTGTGCTGCATAAGTACTGTGGATATTTTTTCAAGTGCAGTGAATCCATCCCACATCACCCCCTCTACTGTGTCTGTCATTTCCCTATTGATCCTTTATTACCCCCCCCCCCCCCCCCATCTGCCATTGAAATAAATGATGAGTTAAGTGAATACGTATCATGTTTAACCGGTTGGAGGAGGTTGTGTGAGGAAAATCCAACCACACACCCAGTGTTTCTGGACCCTGAGAATAAAGAATGGATTTGTCTTCATCTCTGTTTTCAAAACACACTTTCTATGAGGAGGCGGTTCCTGCTGCCAGTTCACTGTCATTCACAACTGCACAGCCACAGTGAGTCTTACCTTTATTACCTGCAACCTGTACAGTGAAAACAAATACATGTCCAGAGGAGGAGATGTGGGGAGGGGGAAACTGATACTGGAACTGGGATTAAACTTGTACAACAAAGTTAGTTATATTTCCCACAGTACAAGACTCACACAACTGCAGTTACTTTATGTACAGTATTAGTGCCAGGAAGAGTCAGTGGCAAAGGAAGGGCAGATTCTTCACAGTAGCAAAAAGAGGCTGTGCAACAACATGCCACTGCATTTCTAGAGATTAACCTGATCCAGATATTAGATATTTATATTACATTTACTTGATTAAAGTAATTACTGGGACTGTTTTAGTCCATACAATGTCGAACTTCAACTCCACATCAAACGGTTCCTAGAGAGAGGAGGAGTCACTTACACAATGACCGTGTGTGTGTGTGGGTGTGTGTCTGTCAGGTACAGCTGTAGCACTACATCCGCCTCTCCATGTTTGTCAATGTTCTGATAATGATATTACAAAATTGAATTATGTGCGGCCGCATGAGCCATCACATGCAAACAGAACACAACTGGATGCTTTGATGAAGATACGGCAAAATGAAATCATGAGCAGATGTATGACTACTCACACACATGCACTCTCACACACACCCACCCCCGCCCCTTAGGCTGTAGCCCATGGGTCATAAAGATGGTTTATCTACTATGAATATGGAAGTAGGATCATATCACAGTCAAGCTTGAATCACAGAGCTGGGTGGTCTGGTTAGCATTCATACATTTGTGTCCGCAAAAAACACACAAATTTACACACATGTACAAACACACACACATACACTCCCCTCGTCTCCCACTGCACGCACTGCCAGATATTTCCAGGGGAAAAAGCTCAGACAGAGTCTTGGCCTCTGAAGCCGTTGCTGAAGGATGGGATCAACCTCTGCTCTTTGTTTTTCCTGTTCCTGCATCTGAAGTGTGTGCGAGTGCGTCTGATCACAAATCTCTCTTTATCTCTCTCTCTCTCTCTCACTCTACCATTCCTCTAAACACTGCTAACAGTGTCTGGGATTGTGTAAAGTGGCATTGGAGAGATGAAAGTCTGCCGCTCCTCTTCACGGTGGAACTGAGCAGAAAATAAGCAGCAGCTAAATCCTCCTATAAACAAACGCACAGTGAAGTCAGGAACCCATGCGTACGAGTGTGCTCCACTCTGCCGCCCCTGAGACGCACACACGCACATGCACACACATTCCCAAACCATCACGTACATACAGCAGATGAGACCTTATCTCACAGACACTTCTATACTTAAAAGTCAAGGCTATAACTCATCAGATAAAGGCACCTAAGTAACAATACAGAGCCTCGGATGCACAAACACACTCATTACAGGAGTCATCTACAAGTTTGATTATATAGACAAGAGACCTCCCAAAGGGTCGTTCAGGTATCTATGGGAAAGAACCAACACAAACTACTTCTACTACAAAGAAACCTCTCACCAATACTTTTTTCTAATGGTCGTCATAGCTCATAAATGTAACTTATTATGGGATATTGCTTTTGTTTTGTGAGGCTGCATGTGCAAAAGGATCAAAGCTCCTAAATATTACAAAATACAAATATCTCCCAAAATATCCAGTCGACAGATTTTTTCTATTTTCTTTATGATTTAAAGACATTTTTCGTGTAAATATTTAACAAATATCTAAAATGTTCAAGTGTAAACAAAAGCAGCCCTTAATAAAATATGATCCGAAACAGAGCATTTTGTTCACTGGGTAAATCTTTGGTTGTGGAGTTTTGAACAAATCTCATAACAAACAAAAGCTTTTTACCATAAGTTTTCTCTTTTAGTTAATTATTGATCTGAACACTGGAGATATTCAATTCAAACTTTCAGTACTTTACATGCTTTCAAATTTGGTCCTGTGGGCACATTTTGGTTTGGATGAAAAAAGAACTGATGTTTGATACCAAGCTAAGAAAAGAGAGGTAGGGGGAATAGAGGGACAGAGGTGCACAGAGAGAGGGATGGAGTGAAGGTTAGGAGGAGGAGAGAAAGCTGGAGGCTGTTTGCAGGGCCTGTGAGACCTGAGTCCGGATATGGGCTGGATACGCAAGAGAGTCAATTACTTCCCTCCTGGCTGCACACACATACTCACACACGCACGCACGCTTGTGCACATGTACTTACATGCGCACACGCAGACAAAAGACGAGTGGAAACTCTTTTATTAAACATCACAGCTGGTGCCGAATGGAACATGACCAAAAAAGGGAACATGCAGTAAACATCGTATGAACAGAGTGCACTTTGTATCAATGGAAATGTATAATGGCAGTACCTCTGTGTGAGTGTGAGTGTGTGTGTGTTGGTACCCTTTCCTGATGTACGAGCAATAAGTGAGTCATGACTTTGACATTTCCATGCAGCTGATTGTATTACATTACTCCTGCTGAGCAGCCTTTTATCATC
The DNA here is from genome assembly GCA_021432705.1 of Caranx ignobilis. Classification (NCBI taxonomy): domain Eukaryota; kingdom Metazoa; phylum Chordata; class Actinopteri; order Carangiformes; family Carangidae; genus Caranx; species Caranx ignobilis. Next base: position 10,314,617 of record MU269986.1, read on the forward strand.
CTCATTCATTTGCTGACCGTGGGCAACCGACAACCTTTACACTAACTCATGCACATGCAGGTATGCAGCCCATGCATGGAAACACGCACAACAACACACAAACACGCACACACATCTCTACCTTGCACAAAACAGACTGAGAATAATCCAATCTGTGCCAGGATTCATTGGATCTTTTGCTCAAGTGTTTTTTTTTTCTTCCAGGTGTTTACTTTTCCAATGAAACCCACAAGATTTATATCAAAGATGTCGTCTATAGTGTCTTTACAGTAAAAACAGGTGCAGGACAAAAAGAGGCTTTAGAGTTTTAGTGAAAAAAAAAAACATTGCAGGTCCAAACAATGAATTAAAATGCTTTCAGGAGGTTGAAATTTCAGTGTGTAGACAAAATCTCTTCCCTTTTCTCCGGACAAAGGGGGTTTCCCACAACAGCACAATGATGCTGTGTATCTGTAAAAAATGTTTCTGATACAGAAAGCTCATCCTCCTGATAGATTAAAATTCCAGACTTTGTCTAGACTTCTTGTGGACTGATTTGTTTCAGTTTTTTTTTTTTTTTTGGTCACAAGACGTAAGCTTCTTCCGCAGTCACATCTTTTACGAACATAGTGCGCGTTTACGTTGGATTTTCTGCCTCCGTGATCCCTTTACAGGCACCAAGCGCTGATTGAATTTGCCCTACTTTTCCATGCTCTGTTTCAACAGCATGAAATTTCATCAAAAATGACCAAGACAAATCGTCATTTCCTTTTCGTTTTGAATGATTCCATTTACTGAACCAAGGATAAATTTGCTTTTCCTCCAAACAATAGTTCATTGAAAGCTGAAATATCAATAAAAGGATGAACGCTAATAAAGAAAACCACCTATTTATATCTATATGTTTTTTTGTGCTTTGTCAACTCAGAATAAAATAGTTTTCCAAGCTTCTACCCTGTAATAAATCCAAAGTGTGTTTTTGGATGTGTATGTGTTAGAGTCTCCCCTACCGGCAGCAGATGACAGCTTTGCAGGACAATGCCAAGTCGAGGAAGGCCTGGCGGAGCTCGAAGGACAGTGCATATTTCAGAGTCTGACCATCGATGATCAGTGCCAGCTCATTTTCCTTCCTTAGAGAGTCACCCAGCGACGAACAGTGAGTTGTCAGTGTAGCACGAGTGGCCTGCATGGAGACAAAGACAAAGAGACATGAGCTTCCTCTGGAGAGGAAGATGTGCTCTTTTTCACCTTCAGCTTCCAGAGGTAGAAAAGAGTTAGAGGTTATAGTTTAGTTAAAAAATGTGTCGCATTCAGTCTGTTTGTTACTGTTTGTCCAAGGCAGCACATAAACACATTAGCACTTGTAAAGGTGATTGATGAAATGCTATTAGCCTCCAGTGGAAACCTAACCTCTAACCATCTTAAATTTGCGTCCTCCTAACCAATCTCAAATCTAAACCTCACCTTGAAAGTGATGCTTTTTCTTATGAGATCTGGCAGCGGCCCTTTCTAAGTGTCCACATGCCCAGGTTATGTTTTTTCTGGGGATATTGTGGCCTCTATAGTGGTGAAAATACAAATCACACAAATCAAAACACGCAGACCAATTTGCTGAAAGGTCAAAACCACCGGCAGTAAATGGAAGACATATGCTCCGGGTTGCACGGGCTCCTTTCATCTGGGGTGAAAGAATTCGCTTCTGTGTGCGCTAAACAATTAAGAATGGCAATATAAACTTCACAGTTGTTGTAGAGATTATCACAACACGTTGATGCAACGAGGTCCTGAGGGCAAATTCAGCCTGGCAATTAAATCACAGAGCAGCAACACACTCACCGACGGCAGAGAAATGGCAACAAAAAAAAAGAGATAGAATGACAAACTCAGGCTGGACTACTTGGACTAATGTGGAGACTAATGTGTTGTTCATTTATAAAAGCAAAGTGTAAGTGTCTGAGTGTGTGTGTGTGTGTGTGTGTGTGTGAGTGCCAGCTCTCCTGAAGGGCAGTAGTTTGGGGCAGTTTTGATGGAGCTCTTGATAATAGAGGAACAGGGATTAATAGAGAAAATAAACATCCCACAGAGATGTAATGAATTCCATGTGGAGGAGCAGGCACGCTACAAGCTACCAGTCAGGCCCACACACACACACACACACACACACATAAACCACCACTCTCTTAAATCATGCTTTCCATGAGATCCCAATGTTCAAGTCTAATAAAAACAACATATATGTCACATATATATGGAAGTTGCATCAACAGTGCCTTTTGTTATCCATGACTGCTTTTTAAATGCTGGAAATAAAAATAATTTATCGTCTGATTTCAATCATTAATTGTCATTACATCATGTCAGATCAATTAACACTGATTTCTACTCAACTGTCTGACTCGCTGCTTACAACAACAAGCTCTGTGTATGAAGAGCAACACGGGATGAATTCAGGTGAATGCTACACAGACAGAGCAGGAATGTTTTATCCATCAAGCATCAGCCAGTATTGTCGCAAACAGCTCACTTATTTTCTATCTGGGGACAGATCTGTTAGCTGTGCAATGTGGAAATCAGTTTATACACATAATAAATAAGGGATGACGCCGAATGAAACGCCAGATAACATGAATTGTTTGTGGAAACATGGAAAATTTAACTAAACACACAGCTATAAGATACAGAGATTAAACTCAAGACACAAAAGAGCACAAACATTCGAAAATCAGGCGCCGTTATGAATCTACATTGTCTCTCCCAGTGTGTTATTGGCAGCCATCAGACCTGAGAGAGTCCAGTGAGCAGCACAGAGACGACTCCTCTGTCAAACAACCAGCATGTGAAAGAGATAACACACCACGCACACACTACCACACATATGTAATATCATCACATCAACAATGCAGCCTCTCTTCTTCTTGCCAAATAGCGACGCACACGTGTTCACTCTACACATAAGTATCCCTCCTTGTCCCAAAAATTCCCTGCTCTTGTTTTCTCAGCCTGAGGCCGTGTGTTTTTCTTTGTGTGCCGGAATTCCTGTTTGCATTCACCTTTTTCCTCCAAACAGGGCAAAGGAAAACAAAAACATAATGAAAGGATTAAAGGAGATTACAGGTTGTCAGAGTTGTGAAACTCAAAGGGGTTATGTGTGTATATGTGTGTGAAGTGCATGTGTTTTTATAGAGGAGTACAACATGTGTGTGCATGTATGTGTGTGTGTGTGTGCGTGCACATATGTAGTGTATGTGTGAGAGATAAGAATCTGACGATATCTCTTTTTCCCAGCTTGTCCTCACCCTGTCACAGAGGAATGGACACAGAGCCCCAGCTGCATAACACAGAGTAAACAGCACATAGGTGAACAGTGACTGAATCTTTGATTGGATGTTGATATGATATCAGACTCAATCTATGTATCATTCAATTTATTTAAGAAATCTTACTATAACTCGTGAGACTTTCTCTGTAATATCAGGCTGTGTAATGATTGAGTCATTTACACGGATCAGCCCCCATGTGAACGCAAACATTCGCCAGCTTAGCATTGAGGTGCTAATACACCACAGTGACTTGTCACAGCAGGTCCAGTCAAAGCTTCAGCAGTGGCTACGATAACCCGGGATAATAACCAGGCTAAGTCTGCAGGGAGCTATAGGAGATTAAAAAGGTAACTAAGGTACAAACGCTAGTTAGCTCCTAAAGCTAACAGTCAGACGCCCTCTAAATACAGCAAGTCCAGACCGAACTGTGTTTCTCTGGGGAAAAAACAAACAAGGACGCTGTCTTAACATGAAAAGAAACAGCTCACAAGTATCCACTGTGATCTGTTAGCGCTTTTCAAAGAGGACAAATATGAGACCAAAGAAAAATGCATGACTGTGTAGTTTCCCGCTTTCTCACACTAAATTAGTTGCTATTTCTGGAAAACCTTAGATGAGAAAAAAAATTGCTTAATTCTCTGATTGCACCGGTTTGATTATGACAGATCTCATTAGCAAGCGTTTTTCAGTTCCAAAATAAATGTTTATTTCTGTTGTGCATCTGACCTCAAAGAGGGCAGCGACTCTAACACGCTATGACACACACGCTTTGTAAACCATGTTCACAGGCCTCTCTGCGTGGAATTTTATCTGGTTTATATTTGGATCTAAGAATGGGCAGGGCATGGAGGCAGCTTGAGATATCACAGGTCACCCTCCCTCATTGCATACTTTGCCATAAAATGCATAAGAGCAAACAAACACACACACACACAGATTTCTCCTTCTATAAATATAAATGAGTATAGTAGGGATGAGGGAAGCCAAATGTTGATCCAGTCCAGGCCTCCCTCTTCATTCAAACAGACCTCAATCACCAGAGCGATGATAACAAATATACATAGTATAAAATACACAAAAAAGGACTAATCAAGATAAATGGGAAGAAGGTACAAACAGGGACAGAACAAGGAAGGACAAGGAGTGTGAACAATGGTTGGAGAAGGATGAACGAGGCTGAGACCCGCTGAGTGAAAAGGAGGTGGAGAAAGACATGCTCATATCTGAGGTGCAGATTCTGTCACCACTGAGATTTAATACACCGTTTAATTATCAGACTGCGCATCTGTGAAAACACCCACATCCTCTGCTGTCTGCACCAGAAACACACACACACACACACACACACACACACTGCGGACAGAAAAAAAAAAACCTGACACAGACACACATGTGGTCTTAAAACAATGGGGGGCCTGGTGTACCAAAAACTATTACAAAGTGAAAAATGCCAGAACAATAGTGAATGCAAAGTACTACGAAATGTATGTGTGTGTGATTCTCTGTTCTCTGTGTGTATAAAGATGATTAATGAGCAGAAGAGTGATGTTGTTTGTTTAAGAGCTGTACTGCGGGCAGCGTGACAGGGAGAGGGGGATAGTGGGAAAGTTAGATGTAATGTATATTCAGAACTATCAAGCTGATCAGAGTAAACAGTGTGTGTGTGTATGTGTGTGTGAGAGAGAGAGAGAGCCAGACACAGAGATAGAAATAGAGATAAAATGACATTTCACATTCATGTGTTCATATGCTAAAATACTGACTAAACAGAAGGACACATGCCAAAAAGAAAAAAAAAAAATTGTGTCAATCTGTGTGTGGCATGTGCTCTGGAGGTGACAGATGGCGCTCGTCACAGCTTCAGTGGTCACAAACCGTTTACCCAGGAGGCATTGCTCACAGGGTTTGTTTTGATGCAGAGGAGCACCAAAAGGAGATCGCATTACCCTCACTCACCGCCTTCACATGGCTCTGCCAAAATCTCCCCCCTCCTTCTCCCCCTTTCTTTCTTTCTCGGTCCAGATCGTCTATCTCCTACATGAAGTACAATAAACACATCCCCCGTTTTATTCACAAACCCACTTCAGCAAAGATAAACAACATATTTTGTTGCTTGTTCCTGTTCTCTCCTTGACTCTCGTTCTTTCCTCACACACACACACACACACACATTTTTCCTTTCACACACCACAGATGCTGTGTAGTCGCTTCCTGTACTCAGAGAGGGTGCTGACAGATGTGGAGGCAGCGGTGTGAAGGAGACACAGAACGAAGAACGGGCTCGGTCGGGGAAAGAGGATGGACGCCAAGTCTAGCAACTGATCTACTGCACGAATTAGCGTTCCACAGCGTTCACAGATGACAGAGGTTACGATACACGTGGGGCAATTTTTTCTAAAGTAACGGGGGTTGACTTTTGAGGTGCAATATTGATAAGAAGGTTCTGTTTTCGCTCACGTGCAGGTTACACTTCAAAAGGCCCACATGTAGGAAGGAGCTGGTGCGAGTTATTTTAAGTGCGAGATAAGTGTTGCACTGAGGACAGTGCTGCTTTCATCCAAACGGACCACCAGTGACAACCAGAGCTCTGTGAAGTTTGTCCTGATCGACAGGCATGACTGTGACACCACAAGTGCACGATACATGGAAACATGATACAGAGAGAGCTTCTTCCCCTAAATCTATGTGTCCAGATTGAGATTTCTTTATTGTTATTAATGATGACCTTGACCCGATGATATCAGATATGACATATGATCTGATGTGAACCAGCATCCACTTCTTCCTTTTATTTTAAACTGGGATTCATTGCAGTGGTTTTTCATGTGTTACTCTGTCACACATTTGCTGCATTGCATTTACACCCACTTGTAAGTGGGTGCCACAAAGACCCCAGGCACTAAAGCGTACTATAGATCCTGCACTTGTCACATGAAAAATTCCACTCCTGACCCACGGTTGATGTTTAATGTCCACCAGCTGTCCTGCCCTCTCTAAGCACCATATAGAAATGTGTTAATACAGTCACTTCACAACCCCCTCCTCCCCTTTTTTCATGTTAAACATCCTCCGCAGAAGAATAGAGCTTTATTTATTCTGAAATGGGACATTTCCCGTCCATCGTCTCCACAGGACAGTCTGGGTCAGCTGCAGGACAAGAAACCCCCCGGAGCGGGATGATCATGCAACACGACTTGCTCAAGGACACATCAGCAGGGTGGACTGTTGCCATTACAGTGGACTGAAGCCAAACTTTCCAGATGAAAGACCGAGTTGTTTCAAGTTTCTGCTAAATGCAGGGTAACGAACGGAAAGTCAAATCAGAAAGTCCAGATCTGCTTTGACATAAAATCATCTTCAGGATAATTATTTGTTGGTTTTTTTATCCTTATTTTATCAATAAAACAGCTTTATGACCTTTTCTCTCATTAGTTATTCCCATCCACTTTTATTCAACTTGGATTTGTCTTGAAAATGTGTGATTTTGTAATTTTCCTTGTTTATCCTGGCAGTTGTTCCTTTGGACAGAACATCTCAGCAGTGACCTAAATCCTCCTATTGCTACATCCTCATTAGACATTATTCAGCTGTGGAGATTTTTTTTTCTCCCTGAAACATTTATTTTGAAATAGATTAGTTAATGTCTCCAAAGGGAAGTCTCCCAAAGAGGACTTGCACAACCCTCCCTTAGGGTGCAAATAAAGCTTATAGACAAGAAAACAACACACAACAACGTGATCACCTGTTAAAGCCACACCAACCCAGACTATATTGACCAGGCAGTAATTAGACTTCGAAATGTTTACAGGAACAGTAGAGCCCATTATAGAATACGGTGGACAGGCGGCTAATAACATCTTCCAAACCATATTAACAATGATCCACTTACTGTGCTAACTGTATTGGTTTTAACCCTCCTGTGCTAAATGTATAGCTAATTTTCAGTCTAGAGTACTCTTATTACTCTGAAATGTTCACCCCGTCCAAATCAATTTACCCAGCGTCTAAGTGGCTTTGCATGCTGTCTGGCTTTGGACCAGCAGTTCCCAACGTCTGGAAGCTTCCAGACACCAACATCGATACATACAACAGACCTAACACTTCACAAACTATTTCTTTTACTAGAGGCTCGCACAAAAGAGGAGAGCAGAATGATTGTAGGTGTGAAGTTGTGCTGTTAAATTTAACGTTATTAACAACATTAAAATCCTTTCACGCTGGATTCAAACTGGATGTAGTGTTAACCACACAGGGCTCTAATGTCACGTTCATCATGCTTCAGTCTAGTAAAAATCACTCAACAAACTCGCAGGCCAAGACACCCACAAACTCTGCAATGAGTTACATGAAGCAAGGAAGTTATGAATGTTAACAAAGATGTCTCTGCTTCAAGGTTTAACACACACTTTGGGCCCACAAACCCGGCACTCACACACAAACCCATAAACAAATACACACAAGCACGTACGCACACAGGGCCTTGCTTACAGTTTATGAGCCATAATCTTCCCCATCTCACGTATAAACAAACGGTAAAAGTGAACACACTGTGACTGCGATTGTGTGTGTGTGTACATGTCAGTGTCGACACACACATCTGGGACTGTGAGAGTTTGTGAAACAGAGACAGACACCGAGGCACATGATGTCAATCAAGTTACTTAGGTAAAGTCACACATGAAACCTGAATGCAAAGAACACATAACTGGGGTAAAAAATCTAATCTGGAGATAAAGTGTGTCTCGGATCTGAGTCTAACAGGAACATCAAGAGACTTAACACATACAGTCTGCACATTGAATTAAACATGGGTTAAACTGAGTATGTCACGAGAACCACAACTGTGCGCTGCATGCCAGAAGATAGACTGGGTGATGATACTGGTTTTTCCCCAGTTCCAGAAGCACCAAGGTGGTTACAAACAATGTGGCAGGTACACTGTACAATCATGATCATTATCAGCACACACACAAAAAAGAAGGAAGGCACGGTAAATAATAACAACACCACATACAATGGCAGCAGAGAGTGCAGGTGCAACAACAGGTCTGTATATTATATTATGGAAACGTAATAGACAATAAAAATAACAGTATCAAAATTGTGGCACTGAGTATTTCAAAAAACTCACACTCATCTAAGGAGCTCAAAGACAGATCAGTAGACAGAAGTTAAGGTGATTGAGTTTTACGTCCTAACTTTATATTCACAATAAAGGCCAAGGTTAGCTTGTTTAGGCTGACATAGCAACACAGCAGATCATAGATCGTGATCTTAACTGGGTTTACGACATCAGGACTGAGGCTACTGTCATTATATGCTGACGTTTCAAATGACTATTTTACACAGCTGGTCTCACAATTTAAACCACTGTGTACAACGACTGTACAGAAGTGTGTGTGTGTGTGTGTATCTGTTGGCACACTGTGTGCATGCCTCTGTTTTTTCTCTGTTGTTTGTGGAATTAAATTTGGTATTGAGAAATGTGGAATTTCACTGGTCTTGATAACAACTATGTGACAATACTGTGTGATGACAGCCAGGAACTGTTTGGACATATCTGTGATGGAGACTGAAGAAAAAGAGTGACACTTGTCTCTTTTCATCCTTTTCTCCATTAGGACACCAGAGACTTTAATTATCTGCACCTGTAAGCAGACAATGAGCCCCACCCACTGAGCTGCCGGGGACCACACCTTAGTTCCCACGGTACCCCTCCTAACCCTAACAACAACCCCCCCACACACACACCCCATCCCCTCACTGATACTGTAAACACGCAAAAAGTCCAGGTATTATACAATGTGTGCACACAGACGTGAGGTCGGCAGGAGGAAGAGGAGGGTCTACTTACGTCCAGAGAGTCCTCGTTGACAATGATGAGGGACATGCCGTGTGTCACCAGACGACAGGAGTAACCTGAGACAGACAGTGGAAGGTAGAGAGCGGGCGGTGGGAGAGAGATCAGCTTTACTCAAAACACAGGTGAAAAAAAAATGGTGTCATGTTCATATGAGTCCTGCTGCGCACACACACGCACACACACACACACACACAGCGACCTAATCTCACTGTCACCCACCAGCCTGCAGGGATTTGTTGCACATAGATCAACTACATCCTGCTCTAATCAAACATGAAACCAATTATACCATTAGAAGCTAATGATCTCAGTCCACTCCTTTTCAGATATGTTAAACAAGTGATCCAGTGTAATCAGTGCAATCAGTATCATAATGCTTATTATGTTCTATCCTATCACTACGATTGATTTTCATTTTTGTTTCCTTGTTGTTTTATCATTTCTTATTCATTACATATTTCAAATAAAATTAAAACACAAGCATCGCAGACAGTTATGCTGAAAGCAAACGCAAGTGTAAAAAAAGTCATGTGCATAAATTTGTCATATCACCCATACCCTTATCTGAAAATGAAAATGATTTGTAAAGTGTGAAGAAACTTTTTTAATCATGATTAATGATCTATTGTTTTCACTGAGAACAAAAGTTGTGCAAATGTTGCCATTGCCAAGGACAAAAGATTGAAAACAAAGGAACAAACACAAGCAAGAAACATACAGGAAACAAAAAGGATGACACACTGGTGTGAGGACAAGACGAGACAAAAAATAAAAACTCCAGAAAGTCCCAACTTTCCCGACTTTTAAACAAATTTCTGTGCAGAAGATCTTGTTTTTCAATCCTGGACTTCTTCCACAATCTGACTGCCAAGAGAAACTAAACGCACTAATGTCATCATGGTCCTCTCTGCCACTGAACACTGGCCGCTGGCACATTTCACTCAGAGACTTGGAGGCATGTCTGGCATTTCACGGCCCACATAATTGAATTAAGTCCACAACACGTATAGTTTTCTACACTGCTACACACCAGCCTGCAGCTTCCATGCTATTAATGGACTCATATTAATCACCCTCTTCATGTTATATCTACAGTGCTTTACTTCCAGATGCGTCGTGCTCACCTATGTTGATGGCAGTCTCCTGCTTGTCTCCAGTGAGGACCCAGATCTTGATGTCAGCCCTCATCAGAGTGGCGATGGTCTCTGGCACGCCGGCCTGGAGGCGGTCCTCTATGGCTGTAGCGCCCAGCAGCATTAAGTTCTGTTTGGTGTAACAGAGCAGAGCAGCGTGAGATGTTAAGATTCAGAGAGATTGTAAAATGTAAAATGTAGCACGGGGGGGGGGGGGGGGGGGGGGAGTGGGTGAACATAAATCATATTTAGGCTACAAGTTCAGCCAGACATCATCAGTCTGTATGTGAGGGCTCTTTCTCTCCAGAGAACATCATCCGTATCTAATTTAAGGATGAGGACGATGCCAGCGGGGTCAGTTCAGCTGGTGAGGGAGCTCAAGCTAGACTTCTGTACCAACTCTGTGTCCTCATGCCAAGAAGTAACCCATTACCTTTCCCTCCTTGCTTTAATTTGTTCAGCATTTAAATGCTCGTGTACCCTCATTAGACACACTGGGGCGCACACACAAACACTCGCACAGACACACAAGTTAACACTACTGTGTTGTTGACTCCAGTTTTATGGGGCTTTTGGCAGGCTGGTGCAGGTAATTACCCTTGTGGTCTCCCAGTCTGAGCTCCCCTCCTCCCTCCTCCTCCCCCTTCTCCTGCTTCCTCTTTTCTACTCTTCACTTTTCTCACCTTGACTCTCTCCTCTAAATCATTGGTTTTCCCACCTTCCAGTTCATAAGACTGAATAACTGTCCTCTGAAATTCGAGTGTGTCTACATCAGTAACCTTCTCCAGTCGACCAGCGTGTGTCTTTCTGCTGTGATGTGAAAGAAAAATCACACAATATGTGCACAAAGGTTTCAGAGTGTGTGCTGTAAGGTGAGTAGGTGATGAGCAATGCAGTGACACTATGAGAAAAAAAAAAGTGCCACTCTGCCACCTGCTGGCAAACATGAAGTGTGTGTGTGAGGGTGGGTTTCATGTTCTTCCAGGGCTCTGCTTTATCTTCATATTAATCTATCAATGCTTCTGTTAAGTTTCATATCTGCTACATAAGAAATTCAATCATAGACAAATATTTACACTCTGCACTTTTTAACTCTTATATGTTAAGATTTGCAGGCACTTTGTTTTACAAAAGCACACATTAGGACAAAGAGGAAGAGAGAAGGTGTGGTTACCTTTTCCAGTAGTTCATAACACTCCTCTAGCTTCTGAGCACGGTCCTTGAGTATGTTGGTGCTGACGTGATTGTACTCCTTCAGCCACTCCTGATAGGCGCCTTCCTCCAAGTCCACATAGGCGAAACACAGAGTTCTCAGACCTGGGTCAGACCGCAGGGGAATAAAGCGATCAATCACTGCAGCCATGGAAAAGCAATAGATCATGTATTTAGTTGAGAGTGAATAGCCCCAATGTTTTTCCATTGGAAAGCTGAGAAGCAGGCTGAAGGGATACAATCCAGGGCCAATGGTTCTGATCTAATTTAAAATTTAGACTGAAGTGGAGTCAGGTAAGGTCAAGTTTTAACACTCTGATTTATATTCAAGTTCAGATCACAAAACATGTCCTCAAAGGTCTGAGCCATAAACAATTTCTGACATACAGTGGAGTCGAAAGGTCTAAGACTCCTCTCTTATTCAACTGAAGGGAAAAGTTGGCTTATTTGGACACCACTGCATTGCAGCATCCACTTAGAGCCTTTGTACTCTTCATCCTGACTCGAGGTGGTTGGGCTTACAGAGGAAGGCGGCAAGTCTTTCAAGCTTTAAGACCCAAATCCAAGCCAAAGGTCAAAGGTCTTCATTGTTTAAATGCATGTCACATAGCAAAATTTCAGTTAAAGTATTAAACTCTCAACGTCATTTGTCAGAGTTGGATACTCAAAAGTTCAACAAAACCATGGAAAAAGTCTTTGAAATCGGGATAAAACAGTAAAATATTACTAATACAGAGCAAAAAGATACCCCAGGAACAGCGAGGTGAAATCAGGAGAAGGGATGTTGAAGAGACACGTCATTTATCACACAGAGAAAACAAACATCCAGTGAAACAAAAGACGTGTTTTCACTGTCTTTTCTTATGTCTTACCTTCAGTCGCAAACTGTTCCAAATGAGCAATAGTCAACTCTTTGTACTGGGACGCCTCCGTCAGACGCTCAAAAATGACATTATCCTGTAAAAACACAAAGTAACTGACTCAGAATTGAAATACAATACCTTAAGAAAAATAATCTGGAGGCATTTGGAGTACTGATGGCCAGTGATAATGAGATAAACATACAGCTCCTTTGCAGTACAGCCGTAGCTTCCCGCTGGGGGTCCTGACCACCACAGACATACGTTTGCGGTTACTTTAAAGGAAGCACAGGGTTTAGTTTCAAAATATAGTATAGTCTTATATCACTGAATTATTTACTGACTGAGAGGAATATTTATGGAGTATCACCTGGAAAACTCCAGCACATTCAGCAGCTCATAACTCATCTCTTTCCCCCTCTGAAATACACAAAGAAATGTCAGTCGCTGCTGCAGAGAGCTGCTCTCACTGCAGTAAAGCGCACGGATACACACTCACAGCCTCGATGATGACTGAGTGCGGCGTCCTCGCAGTGAAGACGAATCCAAGTCCTTTGGCCCCTTTGACCAGAGCTCCTTCATCTGGTGACGAGGCCTGGTAGATGATCTGGTTGCCCTCTCTCTCTGGGACCACCGTGTGGCAAACTGCCATCATTGTCAGGAACTCACAGATCTGAGGCGATGTGGGCTGAACACACACACGTGCAACCAGAGCGGACACGGTTATTAAGACCAGATTCCGGCCGTTTTTGTGAAGATTTATGAGAGAAGGTTCAGAGACACCTACGTGGTCCTTCTCAATGTTCTGGATGAGAGTTGGGTCATCAAACTCTGTGGAGTTATTGCTGTTGGACGGCAGATTACTGTGAGGCAAAACATTTATATGGAGAGTTATTTTGGGATGTAGAAAAACAACTTTAATAAATTAATAGTATAAGGAAGTTAAATTTGTTTTTAGTAGGGAAAAAAATGACTTGTATAAAGACCCAAGAGGCAAGAAAACTTGATCTTTTTGGGTTTATGACAATGTATATCACAAAATATATACATTTACACATACATATACAAGTTCTTTTCCCTCCAGTAAAAAAAGGAAAAAAATCACTTGCTTCTAACAACTTAAGAAAAATGATCCTCACAAAGAATTAAAATGAACAAATGAACAAATAAATAAAATACATTAACAACTCGTCTTCCACAACGGCAATACTTCTGGCATTCACATGTAATTGCAGGCTAAATTAAACCCTTTGTCTGTTGTTCAGAGCATACACATTACATTCATTTCTGAAAACATGCAAAGTCTCAAATGAAGAAAAGAATATTAGGAAGGGAAGACAGATGAGGCGGGAAGAGGAGAAGGTCACTAACCTGAAGTCCTCCATTGAACGATCACAGTCAAGATCAGGGAAGTGGCTGCAGTGATGAATGAGGTTGTAGTGCAAAAGGAATCAGTTCAGAATTAGCTGATGAGTTGATTAGTTCATTTGTGCAGGCATGCAAGATTTCAGTTGGCTGAATTAAGAGCAGCTGATTCTTTACAACAAGTTAGTCTGAGAGGTGAATTAGTTGAACAATTAGAGATCAAATGAAGTTCAGGGCAAAAGTGCATTGACTGGAAATCTAAGATCATTTTCTTTTAGTGGGAGTTTCCTTTTACAGGAAGAGAGAGAGCAAAGAGGTAAGAATGCGTTTTAAAAAATGAATGACTGACCCATATGTTATCCCTGCGATGGTACACTTCTTAAAGTGCATCACGTTACAGGTCAGAGTTCCTGTCTTGTCGGAGAAGAGATACTTCACCTGAAAAAGACAAACAGACGACAGGCGATGAGAGATAACACAGCACGCTCCAACAGGCTTGATAGAGCAACATGTGATGGTAACTCTGTCCAATACTGACTTGACCCAGCTCTTCATTAAGATTGGACGTTCGGGCCATGGCCGGTGTGTCCGTCTCTGAGTAGTACATCTCCACATCCTGGGGATAAATAAAAACACAACTTATTTGACTGTTTGCAGTTAATATATTTGACACTGTGCATTACAAGGCACAGATGGTTCGTACCCAGTTTATGAAGAGGGCCTGTGTGAACTTGACCACCTCCAGGGTGACCAGCAGGCTGATGGGGATCAGGTTGTTGTACAGGATGATGAATGTCAGCAGGTTATACGCAAAGTTAGTGGAGATGTCACCTGCACACAAACACAAAACGCTCCCTCATTTACTAATTTGTGTCTTAATCCTAATTCCTCATTAAACTAAGGAGGTGAGGTGGGATGTGTTTGTGTGTGTGTGTTTGTTCTCACCAGCCCGGGACAGGTACCAGCAGGCGTCTTCAGTGTGCTCCCTGTTCCAGATGGCAGCGCCGACAGAACTGACCAGCGCCATGACCAGCAGGATCCCAAACAGGACCAGGATCTGCATGTTGGTCACCCGCTCCACATTAGAGCGCTTCAGTGGCGCCTTGGTGGAGTTCTGGGAGGTGGAGATGGTCAAACACAAATACTCAAAGTTTTATTGAGTTACTAAAATGTCTCTGAGGAAAAAAATAAGTCAACTTATTAATTTAATTTCCCTACATGAATAAAAACATGATACAAATTTAGAATGTTTTCTTTTTATCATATTTTGGCAGAGGGATGTGTGAGCAATCCCAACACTGGAGCTGAAGATTAAAAGCACTTCTCAGCTTGGACTTGCTCCCAGTTATAAATGCGTCATAAAGTTAATTAAAAGCTGTAAATGAGTCCCATGAAATCCACAAATATCAAATTCAACTCGAGCATTTTTTCTCTCTCAAGATTTTCACAGCCAGGATTTTTCACAATTTAACAGTCATACACACACACACACAGGGAGTTTACCTGCATCAGTTTGGAGTCATGACCTGTGTAAACAACGATTCCCACAACCCACTGAGTGTTCCTGAGCTGGGCGCCGCGAAGCAACACCTGGTCTGGGCCCAGGGGAGCTGGACTGGAGAGGAGCAGAGAAAGTATGAGTATGAAAAATGAAAAATGAACACAGACTGAGGGTGACTGCACTTTTATATAGAGAGTAAAATATCTGTATTCAAGGAGATTGCTCCATATTTTCTTCTTTTAAGTCACTTCACAAAATATTTTGGGCTCATTTTTTCAAAATAAAACTAAAAAAGGATTCAAATATTTTAGCTAGATAGATTTCTGTGACCTGGATGTGGTGACTATCAAATCTAGGACATACAAGTAATTCCATTCTGACGTCTTTGCCATGTCTGTGTTGCACAGAGATACTGTTCTTTGTACACCGTTGATACGACTGATTTATTTTTCATGTTTAAGAAAGAGCATATAATATTGGCTGTGCAACTTCTGCCATCAATCAATGCCTGATCTAGAAAAAAAAAAAAACAGTGTATGTGGGTCTCACTTCTGGTTCTCTAGTCGCAGAGTGCCGGTGAAGTCATACAGGTGTCGATTAGGACCTTCACACTCCAAACGACCAGACAGGGCCATCAAATCCTCCAGGGTCTGAACAGCAGCTGTGAGCGAGAGACCCTGGGAGAATAAAGAAAATCAACCACATCAAGTAAAGTCAAGGGAAGTTCATTTAAGTGGGCGACTTGATCATCACAAAGTACATTAGAGAAAAGAATGTTACAAAAGCAGGAGACTGAAAGAACAAGAACAGGAAACACTATCAGGTCTCTCAGGTGTGTGACCTGTTTGGATTCAGATGAGAGACTGCGAGGAAGTAAAGTTTCATCTGATACAGAGTCCTGAAAGTGGATGCCAACGCTTTCTAACATCTTTAATTAATTTGCTCACTTGCATCTACTTGTACTAATAGGTACTGGTTGTTTCTAAAACAACAGAAGCTCTGCACTAAAACCTAAAGCACAGAACTCTGTGCAGGCGGATCAGCAGCTCCTTGACACATAAAATCCTCATTTTTATACAGTATCTATGTGCAGTGAGAAATCTGACCTGTCTGATCTTTAAGTTGGTTTCTCCATCCAGGTTTGAGGTCTCAGTGTAACACATGGCCTGTGGCTCACTGTGGAGAGGAGGCAGAGTTACATCCAACGACAGTAATGTAATGATTCTTTCATCAGTTAACATTAAAAATCAGCCAGTGACAATTGTGAATATTGACAAACTGATTAATTGATTAGAAATTTGCTGGTTACACATTCACGGATATTAATATTCACTTTCTTTACATAATTTCATCTGATCAGTTTCAAGACAACTACAGTTTCAGTGATTTAAACTTTAAAAAAATAATAATCGTTATTATACATTTTGTACAAACAATTAATCAATTAATAACAAAACAGTAAATAGATCCGTTAGAAAAGTCATTAGTCGCAGCCCCGAGATTTAGTCTAACACACAGCTTGTATGATATGTATGATTAGAATACATTAATGGGGAATGCATGTTAAAAGGCAAACATGCACGAATGTATATTTATGCCCACACAAACAAACACACACACACACACTGGAGTCTGACCTGGAGGACACTATAACCATGTCAGCTGGAAGGTGCTGCCCATTGGTCACCTTCACTATGTCTCCTACTGCCACCTAGTGGCCAGGAGGCAGCATTGCAACAGCGTGAGAGAGAAAAAAAAGATGGGGAGAGTGAAGAAGAGGGATGTTAAGATAGAGGGTAGAGGGAAATAGGAGGGGGCAAGAGAGGAGGACAGAGAGGGGAAACAACAGGCAGGTTAATGAGTGACCAGCCAAGAGGCAGCCTACAGAGAGGGAGGAAGTGACATGAGATAAAGTGACAGTGAACACAGTGGTGCAGAGCTGAACCTGTTTGGATTAGGCTGCAACAGAGTCACACCAGAGTGAGATACAAAGATTACAAGCTTGTAGATAAGAGTAAGAGAGGGAGAAGAGAAAAGGAGAGGTTCATGGTTCAACTTATTTCAAGGAGATAAATCACAACACTGCATCCAATCCAAAACAATTATAAAACTGTAGCATTGTGAAAACCATTTTAAAGGCAATGTGATGAGACAAAATTTGAAATCCAAGTGAGAAAAAAAAGTTTAAATTCTCTGGATTCCTAAACTACAAAAAATGTGTATAACATCACCATTGTTGGAGTTGTTATCATCCAGACAGACAACCGTAAAACAAAGTCATCACGCTGCGTCAGGTCTAAACTATTCAACCTCGTTCTTCAGAATACTTGTTTTCCTTAGATCTGCAGGCAGAGACTTGTTTCCCCAGTACACAGAGGGGAGATGATCTTAACTCCAACAAATAACTTGGTCATGGTTAACGTTTACTGCAGCATTATTGATTTTCAAACACAGCTCTTTTTCCCAGGACCCTCCTCATGGCTGTCAACAGAGCACCACTCTGCTGATCCCACACCATGCCATTAATCACTGTGTACAGAAGTGTTTTTGCATGTATTAATGCTTTTTTTTTTTTTTTAATAAAATGTCTTATGAGCCAAACTGCAACAAAGTCAAAGAAGAAAGTGAAGCACTTCAGGGAAACTACCTGTCATCACTTCTGTACAACATGCATATCACTGTGTTAACAAAGCAACTGGACCAAATTCCTTCACCTGCACTGACCCTGAATCAGAGCGGAGCTTAATTCCTGCTCTCTACTGTTTTCACACTCAAATTTGATTTGATTCGATCCGCTGGACCAGGACTGTACACAGCTGGACTCGGTTAATGAGTACATTCAAGAAAAAGGTCACATTCACTGTCTAAGAACAGACGTTGCACTGTGACAAACTGTGCGGCTGAAGAACATTCGATACATCAACTCTAAAAACAACACACAAACACACTTGTTATTTGGCTCCAAAAAAAACATCAATACAAATTGGAGGAGATTTATCTCATTGCCAACGATCGGAGCCAAAAAGCAGAGACAGATGCTGACCCAACGCAGACTGAGTGACTATAAAGCAATCCTGGAAACCACACAGCACACACGTGATCACTACAGAGCAGGTGAAAATGAGACATTAACTCTGAATATTGAAAAAAGAAGAACTTTGATGTTCGTTACTAGTTTTAGATAATAAAATATGATAATGTATTTATTTTTATGCAGTCTTCCTGTTTTCGTCTGTTTGCTTTACCTTATATTTTCATCATTAGTTTAACATTTCTGATCTTCTTAACTCTTATAGAAGTGCGTCCTTTTAGCGTGTACACCTCACAGTGTTATTCCAGGTCACATCTGCCAACAAACTGACTCGTCGAACAGGACGGAGCAGTGGGGAAGCAAAAGCACAGGAGCTGATGAGTGAGAGAGCAACAAAGATGAAGTCTGCAGTGTTAGTGATACCTGTTTCCAGATGATTGTCTGCCAGGCTCCGTTCCGCAGCACTGAGAGACAAGGACAACAGAGCCATCAGTCAGCCTATAGAGCACCTCTCATACAGTATTCACAGCCACTAAAACTTTTGTCTGGGGCTGCGTGGCCCGCGCTATAGTGAGTGACGGGCAAGAGCCATTCACTCAGCCATGAAAGGAAAACAAAACCACACAAATAGATACGAGCACACTCATGGAAAAGTGCACATACAGTTGATGCACACTAACAAGCACACACATGATACCTGTTGTCTTCTTCTTGTTGACTGTGTTGTCCGCTTTGTGCCTCTTCTGTAAAAGACGCAGATTAAGATGCGTTAGCTTGCAAGAAAACCACTCGCTGTTCATCTCTCCTACCACATGCATTTAAAAACAAGTTAAAAATCTGCTCGACTCACATAGTCCTCTATGATCTCTTTGATCCCAGCCACAGTGAGGATGAAGATGAGCGGGACCAGCGTGGTGTAGCGACCGGTCGGTGATACATCAGGGATTTGCTGAAGAGAGTCATGAGAGGCAGCACTCAGAAATCATTGTTTTGAGAGAGCATGGAGTAGACTGAAGAACGCAAAAGAGATCATCACAGTTGTTTCTGCATTAGACCGATACACGCTGGCTTTTCAGAGCAGCTGGTTCAGCTCGCACGATGGTTATTATAAACAGAGCTGTTGAGATAAATATTGTTTTCAACATCCTACTTTCAGCTGATTTCAAACCACACAAAGCAGTGGGCTGAGCCTTGTTAGCACAATGAAGGCTAGTGTTTTTTGTTTTTTGTTATTTTGAGGATCACGGGGGGGCAAGTGCATACTCCATCTATCATGACTAAGAAAATAATTACACACTAATAAAGGATCAAGAACACCACTTTCTGTCATACTACCTACTATCTCACAATCTACACAATAAAGTATTAAAAGCTGTCATAGGGATACAAAACAAGCAGCACAGTAACATCTGTAGTAACACCTACCGAGGTATCTGTGCTCCTAACTGTGTACTGTGACCCAGTTGGTAAAGTAGTTGAATTTTGTTTAAATGATACTTTTGTTCTGTTCCTTTTAGCTACATCTTAAACTTTTGCCATCTAGAGAACCTCTTTCAAAAATCCATAATACAGCTTTTCAAAAATAGCCTGACCTGTGGGAACACTGGAAAGTTTTTTAAAACAAGACTCTTCATGATCTATCATCTAAAAGCCTGTGTGGGCCACAGAACCAAACTGAAGCCAAACAAATAGCACAGTGAGCCAACAAGCACTGATGGCTGCTGTTAGCGGTTCGTGTGTGTGGGGTTTACCTGCATGAGTGCGATGAACAGGAAGAAGGCGTTGGCCGCTCGCCTGATCTGCTCATAGAGGAACCGGGGTAAGAAGGTGAGAACCCCATATTTGGTGGTACTGCAGAAGAAGACAAGAAGACAGGAGACTTACACTTTGTTTAAATGAAGACAGCAGGAGGTCGAGCCAGTGGGTGCATTAGTAAAAGTTCAAGTTCATGCATAAATTGTGAGCTAATGATTTTTGTACATGATACGCTCAAACAGCATTACCTCAAAGGCTGAACAAGAAATAACTCTATTTGGGTTTTATTATCGTAACAAAAAAATCTATTAGAAACAATCAATTCTCCTCAGGGAGGGCTAACAGAGCCATTATAGGCTGCACACACATTATACCTATAAATAGACCAATAAGTTGAAAGTAAAAGTCTAAATTTAGACTCAAAGTCACAGAAAATAGGTGCGAGAAACCTTGGCAACCTTGACCTGTCTGTCAATCAGCTGTATTGATCAGACAACTGTATTGATTAGCCTTGTTATAGCCAAGAGCTACAGTAAGAGCTTTTATGGAGGCTAAAAATAAAAATGTCAACCTTCAAGACAAGGCCTGCCGTTTTTTTCCCGTATGGCCTGAGAGAAAAGTAAGAGCTTCGGCAATGGCTTTTGTTTAATGGATAGTGTGTGCTTCCTTGTGCATTTGTGTGTGTGTGTGTATGTGTGCACCCCATGCATGCACTGAATGGCTAAACACACACTTCCATCACAGTTCAGAATCTCCTAGGAGATGAACCTGTACCCACTGTTTCCGTCTTGCCTCGCTCACATGGTCACAAAACTACAAAGAGCAGGACGTTACACACAATACAGCACAGTAACAGCTGTTAGTCTGCCACACACACACACACACACACACACACACACATTAGCACACAGAGTAGCCTGACTCTGATGCTCTGCCTTAGTGATACTACACCTATGATCCAACAGATAAAGCTGCTTTAATCTAATCCAAGAGAAGTGATACCAGACTCCACATTCTCACAACAACATACATGCATGTTTCTACAGGAGAAGGGGGCAAAAAACACATCTAAAACATCTGGCTGTTATTTTTCATACTATAGATGTCCAACTGGTGGTGTCAACAGCTGTTAGCTGCAGGGTGACGCTCTCCTGCCGCTGTGTAGCTTTTTCATGTTTTTATTAAAAAAAAAAAAAAAAGGTCAGTGTTGTTCATACACTTGAGGGCAAAAGAGAGAACCGGACTCAAGTCAGAGAGGGGTTATCCCTCTAAGCGCAACGTAAAGGACCTAAGGAATGAACAGAAGGTGCACTGAGTTTACAGATAAAAGCTACAGGGCTTTAATCTCAGGAAAATCAATAAGGGTATTGAACCTTTAAAACATAAACTACAGAGTTACAGGAAAGCAGGGACATCAAAGGGCACACCTCCAGCTGCTGATCGCCCCTGACTTTCCAATGAGCATGCAGCATGGGATGGACACTACACGTGATCCAATCAGAGGAGCCAGGAAGTGCCCGCTTTAATCTTATTTGCAGAGCTGAAATAGGCTCTTTTAGAAGTGAAATTGAATCTCCTGACAATAACGGCAAGACCGCTGCACGCCAACCCAACAACAACAACAACAAGCCTTCCACTCATGAACATGGACCAACGGCGCCAGCCAGACAATTTTGCACAGAGGTGAAATTATGTTGGCATCTATCTGAATCAAACTATTATGACTTATGATCACAGTCAAGCCCATGCAATTACACACGGGCTGGAAATCCACTCAAATCTTCAGTTATGTACCACAGGAGGCCTCCAAGAGACACTGTAGTCTTATGACCTTCTGTGGCTTGAGAAAGTAGAAGTGGACTATAAATCGTAGACCACATTACATGACGGAAACGATCATAAGTGCAGCCATTTGCACAAGTGCAGTCAGATCAGGCATGTTTTTTATATTCCAGTGATATCCACACCTACTCTCTATTTGTCAATCAACACGACACCTGGAATACACCTTTGAACCAAACCATCCAGACGTCGCCTCTAATTTATGTAAACACATGTAAGCATAGATATTTCACTTGTATTGGCATCCTTGAATAAACATGAGGATGTATTGATTACGCAACGCTGGTGATGTTAAGTTGATAACCCAAGCACTTTTTCAACCGTGATTCTCAAGCCGACTTCAGGCAAGCCTCACCCTATGGGACTCCTGAAGAGCTGCAAATAATCACTTAATAGGTGATTGATTAGATAACCTTATCAAAAAGTTAAGCTCTAAGAAACATTCTTTGTGTTACTGTGGTTTGAGGCTAAAACTGGAAGAAGGAGGAGTGTTTAAAAAGAGAAAATACAGAAAAACAACAGTGGTCCAAAGTCTAAGAGTCGCACGTGTTGTGAAAAACACACAGACAGGGTGTAACGCCCTTTAACCTGGTAACATGGGTTAAAGCCCCTCTGAGAATAATCATAGTGAGTGTGTCTGTCTTTAAAGAAAACATGAGCGGAGGTTTGGAGTCATGTGTATCTATCTGAGGTTTGTTAGGCAAACCTATTGGAAATAAATTATCAATTGATCAGCATGACCTTTGCTCATCTAGTAGGCTATTCATTTACTGTGAGTTTACACCCAGGTGCATGACAGATTATCAGGAGCCCAACGTGACACTTACCTGACGTGGTTGTCGCAGAACTTGGTGTTCTGTGGTCGGTTGAGCAGCACCGTCCGCGCCGTGGCGTCTACGGGATCCGCCTGGGAAGTGGTCCCGGACATCTCATCATCTGCCTTGCGGTAACCGGCGGACGAGCAAGCAGGTCCTGCACCGTTGGATTGATGGGAGAGAGGTGAGGCTGAGTGAGTGCGAGCGAGAGGCAGAGACAGATAGAAAGAGAAAGAGAGATAGAGAGAGGAGGGGGAAAAGGAGAGAGAGAGGGAGAGAGAGAGAGAGAGAGAGAGAGAGAGGGAGACAGAGACAGAGACATAGACGGGAGACGTGGTTTACAGTTCAAAAGCGAAGGCGACCAATTAGTACTAGAGGCTGCTGCCGTGCTGAAGCGGGCGGCGGGCTCGGTTCGGTGACGTTTCCCCCGTAAATAACAGCCCCCCGTGCGTTTCTGTATTATTATGCAGGTATACCGTCAATGCACACGAGCGCGTTTCGCGACGCCCACGGGACCCCCCGCGTATAATGGATGTGCTGAGGGATGCACAATGGCGAACAAACACACCGGGTTTGTCTCGTGTTTTTTTTTTTTTTATCAGCACGTCAACTTGTCCGCATCTAACGCAGAGGAGACCCGGCGCACGTCGCGGCTGTCGTTAAGCTACAGGCACAAACCATCTCACTTACAAAGAAAGTGACAGAGGAGGATGCAACACGCTTTCCCTCCTGCAGACTCCCTGCCTCTTCCCCGCCCGCCTGGCTTTGTCATCTCCAACCATTTTAAAGCGTCGTGATCTCCGCTCAGTCACCCCCGCATGAGCTCCAGGAGCGGGACGCTATTCATCCTCTAGTGCGCCGGTAATAACCGCAGAGCATCTATCTATGATCCTGCAAGTGAGAGCAATGCAAACATGTCTGGACGCCACAGTTTACTCAGATGGTAGGCTACAACAACGCCGGACCTGGGCGAGGACAGACGCAGCGACACTGCCGTGCCTCCTCTCTCTTCCCTCGGGCTAGCTGAACAAGAAGCTCCCGGCCCTGGTGAAAGATACTGGCCCGCCGAGCTCCGGAGCCGTGTCATCTGGGCCACCTGCCGCCTCGGGAAGCCTCCGTTCGGCCTGTGTTTGGACGATTTCCTCCCTCACGTTTGATGCTTAGCGGCTCCGCGCTACCAACTCAGACAACGAGAGGAAGCCATATGGAGCTCCTTCGGTGCAGCCGAGGGGCAAAGCCGGGACTCTGCTTTTAAAGGGCCAGAAGCCCGATACCGCCTTAAGGTCCTGTGTTCAGGCACACACGGGTCAAATGACATCCTGGAGGCAGAAGCCATTTGTCAGGAGGTCATTCATGTCTCACGGTGATACCTGTGCAACAGCGCAGTGTCCACTTACAACAGGTCTCTGCAGATATGAATATCTAGATTGCATTTACCAGGTGAGCCACAGGTAAGATACTCCAAACATCATCACATCTCATCATTTCTAGTGTGCAATCTGCAATTCACAGTGAGCACGTATGCATCACTAAACATTATAATATGAATCTAATTCTTATTTGTATGGAAACGGCTGGCTGTGTGCCTTGTGTGTTTTCATCAGTGAATCTGAAAGTGAAAACAACAACAGACTAACTGCATGAATAATTGAGAAATGAACAAGCACAGACAGGTTTTAGCAGATTGAATTTCTGCAGCCCTGAAACTCTATTTCTGCTGCACTATGATCCCACAAAGGACGGATCAATCCCCCCCCACCCCACCACCCACCCGTTTCCGCTTCTTGTTACTCAATTAGAGGAAAAACTTGACCTGACATAAACCAGTGAGACTTAACACATATACACATCCATTTTCCGTTTCTCTGGTAAAATAAACATATCGTGGGAAGTGTTTTAAGAGCTACAATTATTGCATAATTTTGATTACAGCACACATCATTGGCGCATATTTACTTTTGCAAAGGAGCTTAACCACGACTTAAAACCAAGCTCCAACCTTTGTGTGGTGCTGTTCCACAAGAGCAAGGGTCAAAGTCTGTCCCAGCAGCACCCTATCTCCCATCTCTGTATGTCTGACCAGGCTATTACCTTTGGCCCTTACAGAACTACAAGTCACTTCACACAGCAAACGGCACTGAGATCAATCAAGATAGCAAGTGATTGTAAGCAAATGATTAAGGATGGTCCAAGGTTAAAGGTATAGTGAAGGCCAATGCACATTAACTATAATGTCGTCTCTTTTTACCTTTACATACATCTCTCTTTTCATCATGTGTCCTTTGTCTTTTTTTACCTCACTGTTAATTTCTGCCACTTTTTAACCCCCGTAGAGTCTGAGCAGATCAATAAGGGCTTTCTCAGCAGCCCACTTCGACTCTGATTCAGGAAATCAATGCCTGTGTTACTCATCTCTGATGGAGTATAGGCGAAGTCACCTCCGTAACTCATTACTGATGTGCCACTGATGAGTCAGCAGCAAACCCCAGCAGAGCACGGCCGGGTCAATTACGCTCGAAGCTCCCGGGCTTGTCAGGTACCATGGGTCTGATAACCTACTGCCAACGGAGGTAAGACAAGACTGATACTCTTCTAACAAACAGCCTGATCTCATACCCTGCTAGCAAAATACAACCACCTGGAGATATAGCCCCCTTTCTTAAAAACATTACTCTGCAACTTCCATCCATTATGTAGCAAAGCCTAATGGTCCTTTTATTCTTTTATCTTTCCACAGTGAATACCTATGGTACTAGAGGCCTATTAAACCAAACACATTTTACACAGTGGGTGAATAAAACGAGCTGTAAGCATAACAAGGATGATGCAGTCTGAAAATACACGATGAAGTCCATCACACACGATATTTGTGTGAGGTGATACTTATAACAGGCGTCATATTAACTTCGAAAGGAGCGTTAACTTTGTGCTTTGGGCTGAACCCAAGGTGTGTTGGCCTGGGGCCAAACTTTCACAGTTAAAAAGCAGGCTAAGCTACTAAATAATGAATCCAGACAGGCTGTATAATTCATCTACATTTTCCAGCATGGCAGAATGTATTTCACCAGAGAAACCTGCCTTGGTGCTGTGCCCTAACCTTCACTCAAGAAACGACTCACATATCAACCATTATCATGCCAGAGCTTTCGGTGTCATCGCCCCTTAACAGACAGGTCTCAGGTTTTAAACCTCGAACAGTTACAGCTCACTTATTACAATACCTTCGGTTAATGAAACATCTTCCCCAATATGCCTCTGTCTAACCCACAATCCAGCTGTGCGGACAGAAAAGCATTACCAACAGAGCGCCGTCTGCCTGGGTTACCCCTACGTCCCATGGCTGTCCTGGTCTCCGAGGTCTCCCTATTTGCAGGACATGGTTGACTTGCTCCCAGTAGCTCCCAGTGAGTCCATTCTGCACCATAACAGAGTAAGAAGTAAGGCGAGAAAGCCTCTTACGAGCCAAGTAAGAGAGCCTGATAATCCCCTCTGTGTCTGCTCTGCAACTTCACCTGCTGCTAATCCATAGCCTGATAATCCTACAGGTGAGACTGCAACACGCACACAAACATATATTACACTTATGTATACATATGCACATATACATACACACATTGGCAATGTAGCATGGACACGCACCCTCCGTCTCTCTCTTTCTCTCTCTCTCTCACACACACACACAGGTAAACACAATGGCAAAAAACATGCAAGGCCCCAACATGCAGCTGCTCCCCTGCCCACCCTCTATAAACTCAGCTCACAGTGATTTCTGTGTCATCCATGCATGCAGTAGTGTTCATGTACATGCCTATTCAGGCATGCCATGTCCATTCATGCATGTGTTGTGTTGTGTTGTATGGCATGCATATGCATTCATACTGAATCTTTGCCATAAAGACCCCGGTATATATTGATCTGCCCTTCATCAGTGTGAGTCTGACATGAGCGGTCACCCCATCAGCAGACATAATCACCACTATCTACAAGCACATGCAGTGAGAGGGTTAATTCCTATTAAGCATTCATCACTCCAGGCCCCGAGGAGCTACAGATTCTTCAGGGTCCACAGTGGAAACAGTATGTAAGTAAGCTTTAACCTTCTCAGACGAGAACCAGAGACATTCAGTAACTGGACTTTGTAGCTCTTGAGGGCCGGGGGTTGTGAGACGGCTGCTCCTTGCTTGTTGCGCATGGCATGGCTACACATGCACTTTGAAACTCGGGACACAAACTGGGCGTCATCCAGTCCAATTCGAGCAAACTCACTTTTGTCAAACCTGTCTGTGAGGCGGGCGCGCATGGTAGCGCCGGTGCCCTGGCCTGGGTCCTGCAGTTCAGAAGCCTCCTGCCTAATGGTGGTCAACACTAACTGCTCTGTGGGCGCCAGAGAGGCCGCGGCAGGAGAAAACAACACACACAAGACAACAAGTCAATATATACATACCGCACACAACACATCTATATGTCACTGTGAATGTGTTGTGCATGTGCCTGTCAATTCAAGATGAGATGTATGCATGGTTGCACATTGAAATGGACGTGACCGTAAATGCTTGTAGCTTGCCCAGGAGCGCCCCCCTGTGCCTAACTCCTGCAAATACCTCATTGCTGTAACTCGTTAGGGCCTCTCTCTATCTCCCAAATGGCATCTTCGGTAGCTTGGCAGCCATGGCGACCAGTCACTATCTTCCCAAACAGATGTATAGCTGACAGTTGGCTGAGCAGCATGACTCACAAAAACAGGACCTAACACTGTGACAAGATGTCTCCTTAGATTTAAATCCAGATCATGTGGGCTATCCAAGACCATTTGCAAAAAACAAGACATTTTAATTATGGTTTGTTTCAGTTTCTATTGTTAAACAATTGCAACATTTTTTTTCCTCTACAGTATAATGTGTTTTCTTGCCCAATTTGTGGTGTCTATGTGTAAAAGACGCTCTTAGAAACAAGGCAAAGAGGCTCTCACTCTTTCTGGTCTTTAAGCAAACAAATAAACTAATTCCTCTGTGGATGAACATGTTTGAGAGAGTGTGAGTAAATGTGACAGATTGGTAGCTGCAGACGTCATCACCAGGGATGTTGCTGCTCGCTAATTGGAGCAAAGAAGCAAGAGGTCAGGCTCCAAGAGATTACAGTAAAGGCAGCGTGGAGATTCCAGGAGGGAGCACATGTACATACCGACTTGTGCACTCCTCCATGTCCAGGCTGCGTTTTTAATACTTAGCGGTTGCTAAGAAAACCAGATCCATTCATGTTACGGAAAGTCTCAGATTAACTGCTTTAATGCAAACAGGGAGCAAACTAGCGAATCTCATATAAGTTCTTCAACATGATTATGTTTATATATATGATCTCACTTTTCTCTTAACCATCAAACAGGGACTCTTCTACCTTTTGAAATTGAGGCTGATTACTTTTAACTATTTAGCCTTCTTATTGCAAAAATGTGCTTCCTCAGTGTCAAGAGATCAAGTTGTTTACTCTCAACAAACAAATATATAGGAACCTCTGGCCTGAAGACAGCATGACCCAGTGGGCGCTCATCTCTGTTCACAGTTTGCCCTGCTTTCTATTTCTGGAAGCTGCAAGAGGCATGCAGACACACACACGCACACACACACACACACACACACACACACACACACACACACACACACAGCAATGCAGCCTGACAGTATGTGCCAGTCACTATTAAAAGCCACTGAATGAGCCAGCCACACCTCTTCCAGGACAATCTAATCTGATGTCTGTTTGGCATATGTGACATCATCCGATGCAGTCTCGTGTCTGAACATCCATCATCTGTCCAACTCTGAGGACAAGGTGAGGGTTTGTTTCTGGCCCCCAAAAAGTGTAATCAAGACTGTACAGTTTGTCATTGAGACTTATCTAAAGTACACAGTCGTGGTTGGGGCAGCAACAAGCAGACAACAACCTGAATCATACCTTTACCAGGCTCTGAATGTGGAGGCTCTTCAGGTGAGGTTAGACTCAATGCCGGACGGCTCAAGAGTAAGGAGCGCGCTTTAAAAGGTCACGTGGTTTTTAAGTCGGCGAGGTAATAGGCTGTTCTCAGACTGATCTATAGCAGCTTGGGTTGGACGTTTGAAATGCAAAATAACACATATTCCTCACTAAAATAGATATGCACTAATACAAATGGACATCAGGCTAATAAATCTCCATATTTAGGCGAACAAACACATAACAAAATAGCTCATATACTGTGATTCCGTAGGTAAAGATGGGCTGCAAGAGGCTGTTGCAACAAAATTATATAATACCATAAGGATGCCGTGGTAAATTCAGTCCATAAAATGCGATAAGGTCATACAACGGATTACACCCATCGTACCAAGAACAGATAGTCTTTGTTTTGTTATCTTTTAATGGTGTTAAGGCACAATACTGATCCCTTCACTGATATACATATATTGCCTATATAAAACACCTGCTCATACAAAGGGCAGACTGTGCTACCTGAAACAGGCACCTGCAGTCCGCCTGTCCTTGCATCCCTCAAACGGTGCCAAAAAAAAAAAAAAAAAAAAAAGAGTGGGACTTCAGGATAAATGCCGGTACAGCAAGTCACCCCACATGCATGCCGCAGTCCCGGACATCACCGCTTCGAGTTATTATTCCAGGCACATATTAAAATACGCACGATTATTGCTATACAGGCCGCTATACCCCCGGTCAGGCCTGTGTTAACAATGACATAAACACGGCTTTACATTGACAGGTCACGAATTAAGAGGCGGGCGGAAACATGGTAGAGCAAAGGTTTAAAAATGGTGTTTGTTTGTTTTTTCGGGGCTTACCTCCCTCGCTGTGTATCTTCTTGGCTCTCCGGTTGAAATACATCTTGTTGGTGGTGAACGAGTGACGGTGAGGCTGGGGCGAGGAGGCCGGAGCGGTGGCATGCTCATGGCTCACCGACAGAGCGGGGAAATGCTGCTCCTGGCCCGGGCTGCGGCCGTTCCTCCTCCTGCTGCTGCTGCTGCTGCTCACGGATCATTATTTCTCGGCTGGACCGCGGAGGTGATGTTGTAGAGGACGGCTTCAGTCAACTACAAGTCACACGGAGTAGAAAAAATCCTACTTCCGGTCACAGGTTTCACAATAAAGTACGCCAAAAATAAAGACACTTGTGGTCAGTTTGCAGTGTTATCTATTGAAATTCACTTTTACCAGTTTAATCGCTTAACGGTATAACTGTAATATGAATGGGTTAGGACGTGGGTTAGGGTTGATTAAACAGAATTAAATATCATATTGCAAGCTACATTCACAGTTCATAGTTATTTTAAATGTATTTCACAGATAAAATCATTAACTGCAAATTGTACAAATTTAATATTTTAACACAACAGCCCAAATGTAGTGAAGACTAGAGAAGACAGGCCACATTGCTAAAGATTTAAAGACAGACACAAATATCTAAATTTCCTTTTTGTCATTATTATTATTATTATTGTCACAAATGGATGAATATCTTTAGAATAGCTCTAATAATAATAATATCGAGGAGTCTTAAATTAAATAGCATAAATGAAATGGTGCAAATCACGATTTTAAAAACAATTTAGAAACCATTATTTTGAAGGGATACCTTACGCTGTCCTTTCTGGCTTTACAAGTCCGATTCACCGTTCAGTTGAGCCTCGGGAGCGTGCGTCGGATGACGACATGCGTGCGCGCACCCTGTGTTTGGACGCAAAATATAAAACACCATAAATAAAGAAAATAGATCTTTTTTGTAGAGTCAGTTGTTCATTGACCAGGAACTAGTGGAAAAATATCGCTTTCTTTTAATAAATAAAAAAAAATACTGGAGGAAATCGCTAAACATATTCATGTGACGTTTGCTATTTAAAAGTAGCTAACTTTTGCTGACCAGCGTTCACAAGTGACAGTAAATGTTAAAATGTTAAATGGTATCACGAGTGCACCTAAACTCACCAGTCATCAACCTGACACAGTCATGTCAGTATTTTCCCATAGAAATCCTAGTTTGCTAATATAACTAACATTATGGCCACTGTCTGCCATATCACACCATGTCAGGTAAGAGTAACCTAAACTCCCGAGTGTGCAATTGGCAAATGTGTTTCATTTGTACAAAGAAAGATAGTGTAGAAAAACAAGAATTTGGATGGAGGCTAATGGCGCTTCAGTTTCATAACAAAATAAAGCAACAAAAGATTTCATATCTTGAAAATCAATTTTGTGGAATAATCATTGTCTCTCTCTTTTTTTAGCATTATTATTTTGTTCAGTTTAGCCAGAATATGCAATCTTTGCATATCTTTGTTGCACACACAAGCACCTGTAAAGATTTGATCGTTCACTCACAACAAAGTTGCAATTCATGCCACTGTTAAGGAGCAGAGAAGAAACCCCATGTCTTCATTTTATTACATAGTAACATATTCATCATAACTGTTTTTATTTACTCTCACACATTGTAACATAATACATATTCATATTTCAAAAGTTGATTTCCATCTTATTAAATAGGAACAGAATAAATATTCACTTCTGCACCAAGCAGCCACGATCCTCTCCAAGTCTCCATGGTGGACATTCACTGAACAGAAGCCTTCTGAGAACCAGGTTTATTGGGACACTGGACTTTTCCTTCAGCACCCACACACACATGCACACACAAACACACTTGGCCCACTCACACATTCTCACATACTACACTGCGTCATTCTTGCAGTTTCATTAGTGAAATGTTAACTGCAGAAATGAAGTAGCTCCTGTGTACTGTTATTGTTGATGTACAAAGTGACACTGACTAGGTGGTTCTGCTAAATAATCCACCCGTGCTACACTAGAAATGCCAATATCTGAATGTTATGGAAAAATGAAACCATTAACAGCATACAGGAATTTCATACTAATACCTGCCTTATTCGGGTGCTGTACTGGAACTGACACAGACTGCAACCATTGCAATATGACAGATCAAATTAGGACAAGATGACTTGTTAACAGGCTCTTAATACAATATTTTGAGACAGAGTTGCAACAGATGCTCCGAACATCATCAGCTTTCCACCACTTACTTCATAAAGACAGAATTCTGATTTAGCTGGAAAATTGTAAAATCTTCAGCAATTCTGTTTTTTAGAAATAATTTAAACATTCCAGGTTTTTGCGCAGCAGATGTCTTAGGCCAAGTACTCAATGCAACTTCTTAACACAGGTCCCAGGGTGTTAGGTATGTATCCAAATAAGCAACAGGAACGTTGATTTCAGGGTTTACGTGACTTTCTTCTGAGATGGAAATGATAATCAGGCATTACAATGTAAACAATGAACATCAAAACAAAAAAAAAAAATACTATCTTTTCTCTCTGTATTGCACAACTCACACTAAATTACGACTCTTAATTCCTGATTATCACATGCCTTTTGCCATTCAGCTGAATTTTGCTGCTCAAATGGGTCATGTTAATGATTTAAAGTGGCCTATTTTTGTTGGTTGCTTTTACGGATGAATTCTGTAATGGAATTATATGGGACGGATGTATGGAGAGCGTTTTAACATATTACCAGGTGTACAGAATAAAACTTATATCAAAATTAAATACATTGCTCATACACATCCAGATAAATCATACATTTCTTAAGCAACTCTAAAGGGACACTTTAAAATGAACGTTGAAGCTTTAAAATGGTTAATGTTAAAAAAAAAAAAAAAAACTGAAGGTTTCCTGTTTCAATTCCTAATAGATGGCATGTGAGGAGCGTCTGGCTTTAAAACCCTTAAATACAAGCACTGGTGAGTTATTTACAGCTTATACTGAATAAATCGAGTCTAGAAGTGATCTGTGTAGTCCAGTTGTGACAAAGAGACGTCACATGTATCAGACATTGAAGAGTTAAAGTGAAGACTAGTCAGCAGCGGCTACAGGAGCTCCTTAAGCATTAATGCCATCCATCGACATGGGTCTCTGAAGCATTGTGACAGAGACCAGCAAAACAGGTCACAGGAAGAAAAAAAAACAGGAAGTTGCTGAAAACAAGGAGTCTAAAAAAATAAAGTTTTGTTAATTCTCTGCATTTATAGTCTCTTTTTTTTCGCACTTTTGGTTCAACCCTCTTCAACCGCAACACAATGGATTTTTTTTTCAAAGAAATTAAACCATGAAAGCGCTATGTACATGCAAAGCCCACTTGGGTCTGCTCAGTTCAGCCAGCCACGAACATGACAGTTGTGTTTTTGAGCAAACAGGTCAGTCATGATGCACTGCAAGTATGGGTTGCCTGCAGATGGGGCAGGTGTTGTTTTCAGAGAGCCAGCGGTCAATGCAGTGGATATGGAATTCATGAGAACAGGGCAGACGGCGTAGCTTGTTGCCCTGGGCATACTCGTTGATGCAGACGCTGCACGCACGCCCCATCTCCCCCTCCAGGTTGGCCTGACCATACGTGCGTGTGGATAGATTGTCAATCTGCTCTTTGGTCAGCCCCCTAGGGTGCTCGTCATCTTCTTCATCGTTGAGCAAGAAGAAATGTGCCAGCCGCAGGATGGGTAAAGTTCCATTTTCCACCAGGTTGTTGGTGTCTCTGCTGGTGGTCCGTCCTTCTGTGGTGCTCACCACCCCTCCCCCAAGCCTGGCCTGCCCACCCTGGTCGTCTTCACTTCCCACCAGCCCAACCCTCTCCTGTTCTACCCCTACTGTGCCAACCTGGCCAACTGCACTTTCATTTGTATGCAGACGACTGGTTGGGCTAGTGTTACTATTTGTGCCAATAGCATCTGTATGGCTAGGTGCAACCGTTTCAGAATCAGCCTCTGTTTCCATTAGGGAGCTCAGCTCCCCAAATCCAGTCATTATTTGTCTCAATATGGAGCGCAGTGCAGTGGAGTTGGGTTCCCCCAGGCCTGTCTCACTGATGCGCCTCAGTGGAATCCTGATGGTGCTCACATAGGTGCGGATCCCAGCTCGCTCAGAGCGGGAGATGGTGCGTCTAAATCCACCACTGTCACTTTCAAATGTGACTGTATTTTCTGCAACCCTTGCACGTGATCGTGTTCTGCTGGCGATGCTGTCCCGATCTCGGTTTTCACCAGGTCTAATCCTCCTCACCTGCAGGTCCAACATGATGGTTGGGTGCCGCCGCACTGACGAACTTCCTGCTCCTATTACGTGCGATTCGCTCTCACGTTCTCCTGTCTCTACAGCTGGCTCTGTAAGAGCTGCAGGTTCTGCCACAGCCTCCCCTGTCTCTATGGAAACAGAGCTGATGCCACTACCTGCCTCAACAGTGTGGCCGCTAGAGCCACTGACACCACTGCTGGATGGTGGAGCGGCACTAACAGCAGGTATTCTGTGCAAGGGAGAACGGCTTCGTCTAGACAAGCGGGATGAAACCCCGCCCCCTGCTGCAGCCCTGCGTGCACGACCACGTGATCGAGTCCTGCTGCCACGTGATTCGTGTCCCACTGCTGGGGCCTGAGACCCAGATTGGGGTGATACACGGGGACAGTCTATAGGAGCAGACATGTCATCATGCCCCTGTTCTACTTCTGTACTGTGAACTTGATGTTGCGAGGGTGTAGCTTGATCAAGGGGAGGGTTGGGAAGAGTGGGAGGCTGTGCTAAAGACTGCAAAACAGCACCTCTCCTCTGAGCAGCGGCTGGGGGGTTCACTGGTGCAGGAAGTGCAGGGGGGCTCATGGAAAGAGTGGTAGTGCTGCTGCGTGTACGCCGTGTCTGCATCCTCCTGCTAAGGACTGGCCGTGGGGTGGGGTATGGAGTTGGCCTTGACATGGCTGAAGGGCGAGGGTTGGAGAATGAAGAAGCAGTGCGTATAGAGGGTGAAGTTGTATTAGGAGCAGTCACTGGCAGCTCAGCAGTGTCCGCAGTGTCATTATGCTCCCCAGGCTCTGGCTGATCATGGTTGATGTTGATTTCTAGACTAAAGCGGAACTCTCCACTGTTAGGGTTGGTCCGACTGACAGCACGCCATGTCTGGTTGCCGCTCTGCCCACTGCGGGTAGCATTACCAGTACGTCTGAAAGTGTTCAGCCACTCCAGTAATGAGTCACCATTAGAGGCCTCTGCTCCAGGCTCTGTGCCCCCTGTGAAACAAAATAAGAATTATGACTGTAAACTAACATGGGTTTATCCCAAAATCTTTTCTTTGTACAGGAAAACTCTAATAAAAACATTGCAATTCCCTTGTCCAGTTACAACACTGAATGTTTAAGCCAAGCTGTTTCACACGTTATTCAAAGCCAGCATTTCCATTGTATCTATTACCAGAATTCACAGTAAAACACAATGTGTTGCACCTTTGTTTAAACCTTGCCAAATCTAGCCCTTGTTTGTCATCTGTTTTACTGTACTCAATGTCTAATGGTAAAACAACATGCAATGCTACTATTGAAGGGTTTTTGGCTTGTTCATTAATTAATAGTAATTTAACCTGAGCCAAAGAATGTCATGATAAGTGAAAGCCAGATATGGATAGATCAAATACACAGAGGTCAATCCCCCTCCTCCCTACCTGCCCCTCGTCTTCCTCCAGCCCCTCTCTCTTCTCCCTCACCACTACCGCTCTGCTGCTCTCCAGAATCAGCAGTCTGTGAACGCTGCTCAGTACGAGGCTGAGATGAAACACGCTCTTTTGCTCCGTCAAGACGTTGCTGCAGCTCCTCAGCGGTCACCTCCCCTATGAAATGCACACACACAGACAACATTATGTGCAGTCAGCAGCATTTATGCTCCTCTATTACGCCTGTAAGTTGTACTCTCAGTTTGTATCCTAGAATATGTAAACTATGGCAGTACTGGCAATCTCAGTCAGTATGTTAACATGGCAAAATGTATCCCTCCTCACCAGGTGTACCCAGCAGGTTGCTGTCTCTCATAAGGCGATACTCCTCTTCACTCAATTCATTGATGAAGTGATAGTATGCCTCCTCTCGT
This sequence comes from Caranx ignobilis, assembly GCA_021432705.1. NCBI lineage: Eukaryota > Metazoa > Chordata > Actinopteri > Carangiformes > Carangidae > Caranx > Caranx ignobilis. Next base: position 10,350,246 of record MU269986.1, read on the forward strand.
CGAAGACGCTCTGCCTGCCTCCGCCGTTCGTCTCCCCCACCAGGAGGGTCCATCACCGTGAAAAGTGCTGGCAGACAAACGAGGGATGGTATCACTCAGGGGTGAAATGTCATCTGAAGCTTCCCAGCTTTACATTAAGCACTCAGAAAATAAAGACTGAAGCCACACACTGAGACTCTGTGTCTAATGAAGACATGTTGATTTGTCAGTACAATATGTTGCACATATGTTGACAAGCCATTTGATTGTAATCTGGGAGGATATCTAATAAACGTTCTGCACAGCTATGTATCATCATGCACTTACCGGATTGTATTTGACACCAGAGCAAAAATGCAAAGGAAATTACAGGTATTCGCTTACAGTGGCATTAAAGTGACTAATCTTTAACCAAGGACGCCAGTTAAGGCAACGCCATCCATTTTCTATCGAAAGATTCCAACAGCAAAAGACTGAGTATGGCTACAGTAATCTTGCTAAAGTTGCTAACGTTTAGCCCGCAGACTGGGGCCCTACATTCACCCAGTTTAGCATATGGATACTTGCTCGATTCATTCACTGCAAAAATTAACCAAAAAACATCCACCTACAAACGTAGTCTTCACGTGAGCTAATACTAGCCAAGTTACAACAGTAGCTACGGAAGGCCATGTAAAAGGCAGGGGAATAATGCAACAAAACTGGCGTTGTCATCCTGGTTAGCCACCAATCACCGGCCTAGTGTTAATGACGGACACGCCAAGCATCCAATCACTGCCCGACAGAGGCGGGACACGGTAAACTAAACTGAGGTCTCCTCCATGTAAACCCAGGGCAAAGAAGGAAAGACAAAGAATCTAGCCAGAATTATAACAGAATAAGGTAACCCAGATGTTACCGCCTGGCGATGATTACATACCTTTCCACACAAACACGACAGACAGCCCTGAGTACATTTCAAGAATGCGAAGTGTCATTTTGAATGCGCAACGCTTTAGTCGCTAAGTGAGCGCTAACGTTAGCGAAGAGAAGCCCGTCGACAGCAGTGTTAGCTGGGTTAGCTCACTCGCCAGCGAGCTGAGAGGCAGAATAACTCCTTACATATTCATATGACATACAGTTTTATCAAGCAGTTACTGTACACAGTATTGAGCACTTAACCCTAGCATAGTTTTGTAAGAGATGACAATGACATTAAATGGAGTTTAGTACCTGACAAAGCAGCTGTAATATGGACGGTTAGCTCTCCTCTCCCTTCTCTCTCAAACCAAGATGGGACCAGTGGTGCTACACCACACAGTCCGTGAAAAAACAACGTCCCCAGACTCATTAGTTCCTAGGTAAGCATAGCTCAAGGTTTGTTGTCCAGAAATACACATTAGCAACACTATTCAGTTCATTTTGTGAATGTGGCTTTAAAATTGCAACATTTTAAAGGGAAAATATCGATTTTTAATTTTCTGAAGTTTAAAACATGTTTCTCTGACAATATGGGGAAGACCACGTATAACATAATTGTATCTTTAAATTATCTTTTAAGAGAGTAAACATTCAAAAGGCACTGATTTCGTTTACTCTTAAATTTTAAACTTCAAATCCAAGACATTTACGTCTTAACATAAATAACAGATTTGAGATTTTACCATCCAGACTGATGAGCTCATGTTTGAAAACAAATGCAAACAGCCCAACCAGTTACCTCCACCATAAAGTGTGTGTGTGTGTGTGTGTGTATGTGTACGTATATGTATGTGTATGTATGTATAGCTGACTGCCACCACATATTTAATAAAGGAAAAGATTAAAATAAAATAAAAAAACTAAATAGAAACATTTACTCCTCAAACTTGTTTTTAACATCGTAACTGTCTTTTTAAATCTGTAATCTCATTTCATTTTATTCTATTAAAAGAAGTGATAAAAAGTTTCTATTCGTGTTTATTGGATGTTGTTTGAATTGTTGTTCCAGTATTTTTTTTCTTTGTCTCATAAATCACTTTTCATCATTTGTGTGCTTTAAACTTTGGACAATATGAGTGCTGCATTTTTAGTAGGCTACTTTGTTTTTGATTACTATCAAGTATTTGGTAATAATGTGCTGAATTAATTATAGGGAGCAAAACACATTCTTCCCATTCGCTTTAATTCATATCCGATGAACTGTTTTTTATATATATACTGAGGTGACAGAGAAAAAATAAGTACGAGAGATATCTCTTTAATGATCTGTATGTAGCGTTGACTTATGCCACAGTATCACACACCAGGAAACAATTATTGAGACTATAGAAACTTATACGACAACTCGTATCCGCGAGTGTGGATTTCCACGTGGTGTAGTCTGTCTACCCATTTTCTGGAGCTCTTTCTCTGCTGCAGGGTAGTCTTCACGACGTTTTACGACAGTGCCGTCCGACAATACGCCGTCGTTACCGAGTGAAGTGCGTCTCTTTGGAGCAGATACCGGCTGAGAGAAACGCAGCAACAAGAGAAAGGAATAAATTTCGGGCTCTTTTCCCACCTGGAGTATCTCCGAGCATCGCGCATCTCCTCCGGTACATTAAATTTGACCCGAGAGCTCGATGTGGAAGCTGGGTTGAAGGAAGAAAGGGCCACGCTGGGGAAGGCAACTAGCTGAATTACCAAACCGAGCTCGTTGGAGTAGCCTAGTTGCCTCCCAAGCGACGCTTTAAAAAAGGAAGGAGCGGATACATTTAGCCCAAACAGTGGTGAAAATGGACTATGATTTTAAAGTCAAGCTAACCGGCGAAAGAGAGCGTGTCGAGGACCTGTTCGAGTACGAAGGATGCAAAGTGGGAAGAGGCACCTACGGTCATGTATACAAAGCGAAGAGAAAAGATGGGTGAGTTGATGACCAACAAGGCCTCTAGCCAGTGAACCCTGCGCCAGCCCCCCTCCCTCTCCCAAATAAATTTTAATTACTTCTCTCATGTTCATCCCCCTTTAAGGCCACTGGCAGAAGGAGACATGTTGTTAGAGATTTATGCAGAGAAATAACAATGAGGAGGGGGCTGTGTTGAAACTGCCTGCACTGTCAGGCTGATGCTGATGAAGCCCTGTCATGTATGAAGGCAGTGACATGTGACTCATCATTGTGATTGCGGCTACTCTCACTTGTGTTTGGTTTGCATACGTAATAGGAGCTGTGTTGCAGCATATCTGAGGCCCTCTGTTTTGTCCTGTGTTGTTGCTCCTCAGTGTGAATTATTCTCTGTTGCCAAATTTGGAGCCATTTGTACGTGTTGTGGGATACAGCAGGTGCATGTGCCAGCACTTGTTGATGGTGTCAGTGGAGCCTCTTCAGGGGGGCAGTGTCGCTTGCAGTGTGAATGTTTAAAAAGTGATAATTGCAGAGGAATCTGGTATCTGAATTTTTATGCTTGAGGTTTTAGTTTTGTTTAAAAGCTATCCTGCTCTTAAACGAAGACAGTGTTTTATAGCAATACATATGCCTGTTGTAATGTGTGTTTGTTTATGTTGCTGTCATACTGTTTTTTTGTCCCCTTTTGCTTTAAATCTTCATCATCTTTGATTTATTATGTATTCTTTGGGTATTTCTGGCATTATGAGAAAGTCCAGACTGGAGACAGGAAATTAAGTACTGTATATTTGACCATTTGGACCATAACAACGTGTGCTGTCTGTGCCTCAAGACTGTCACAGTGCAACCTACTGTCATTTCTATTTATGTCCTCTTTTTCTAATGTAATCTCTGTAACAGCCTTAACTATGTTGGGATCGGAGTCGGGCAGAGCTGAAGGCATCCTGAGCTCCCCGGCCCATATTAGGCCCATTATCATGGCCCGGACATACTGGCAGCCGGAACCACACAAAAGTGCCCCAAAGTGTTTAAAGATGTTTGTGTTCACTTTAGGAGGCTGCTGTTTATGAGACTGTGAGCTCATTTGTGCTGCAGCAGTTGGACGAGGCCTGAGGAGGCACAAAGCATGGGTTTATGAGATGATTTAGGCTAGGGGGAGGGAGGGGTTGTTACCAATTCATTCAAGTGCGAGCCAGTCCCAGTGCTCTGTTTGTCCCTCGCCAGCTGCCAGACAGGGCCTGTTTCCTCTCCCCTTCTATTGTTTTGAGCCTCAGAGGTGAGCTTGATTACACAAATCTGGAGGTAATGCAACTCGGCCTCTTCTCGGAGTCCCTGTGCCAGCTGCCAAGTGCCCCCCTTTATGTTTCTGTGCAGACAGCCCTCTGGAGGCCTGCAGTCTGGTCTAGTGTTGATGTTGCTCTGCCTCTCTCTGTGTTTTGTAGGAAGGATGATAAGGACTACGCCCTCAAGCAGATTGAAGGCACTGGCATCTCCATGTCAGCCTGCAGAGAGATTGCAGTAAGAACTGATAGGCTTACTCTATCCCTTTTGTTTAGTCTGTGTTAAACACCTTCATGCCATTCCTAGGTGGTTTATGTAATGTCTGAATCACCTTCCCTCACAAAGTAGCTTTTGTTAAGTCAGCAACAGACATAAAAAAAGAAAGGCTAAAAGGAACCTTCAGAATTTAGACACAAATGTAAAATATACAGAAGATAGACAAAATGTTATGAACGTAAAGTTAATCATCTGACACTTTTTTTGCAAAGGTTTTATTGCAGGTCCATTTTCTCATTTTGTATTTAAATATACATGTGTTTACTTTTCTGTGTACAGAGTTCATACATGCAAGAACTAGTAAATGACTGTTATCATTACTAGATGATAGTAATGATAACTATCATCATTATGATTTCTGCCATAAGAGTGTATGGTCCGCTCTCTGAATGGGTTTATGTATTGCAGCTGCTGCGGGAGCTCAAACATCCCAATGTCATCTCACTGCAGAAGGTTTTCCTGTCACATGCAGACCGTAAAGTATGGCTGCTCTTTGACTACGCTGAACATGATCTTTGGGTAAAATATACACACACACCCACAACACACACTGAAGCAGCATGACATGGCTGATCAAACATACTGGTATCTGAGCTTCAGAATATGCTAATGTCACTGGGATTGCATGTTTTGCATTGATGCATTTCTCCTTACAATTCATTTTTAATTATTAGTTTAGACCACACACATGCATATGCTGCACATTCCTACACAGATTACTGTGCATACTCACAGTATTCTTAGTTTAGAATTAGGTTATAAATATTCATGCCTTCTGCTGCTTTTTGCACATATGTGAACATTTCCCTTTTTTAAATGTAGGACAGACCTTCACAAATGCAGAATTACTCATACTGCTGATGCATATACAGCACACTCACATTCACCATCAGCCATTTAGAAGGAAGTTCACTTAAAATCGCGTTAATGCACTTGAAAGTCTCATTAGTGAAAATGCATACACCCAAAAGTCTCCATTTGGTCACCATTTGGTAGTCAAACCTCTGATGCTTTTACAGTTGGCAGTTACAACTGGCGGGGTATTATAACTGAATTAAAATGCCATTTTCTGCCACAGAGCTGCAGCGCTCACATTCCCCTCATAAAGAAGTGGGAACACATGCCACAAAAATCAGCCTTACTCATCTTGCCTGTAGCATAAACTTACATTTGCAGCCATACAAATGTTCACTTCTCATGTATATGCACATGTCATAGTTATTATTGTCTTGTCTTTCCATAGCACATTATTAAGTTCCACAGAGCGTCCAAGGCCAACAAGAAGCCACTTCAGCTGCCTAGAGGAATGGTCAAGTCTCTGCTCTACCAGATCCTGGATGGCATCCATTACCTCCACGCCAATTGGGTCCTTCACAGAGACCTTGTAAGAGGATTGGGGAGGGTAGTGAGAGAAAGGAACGGGAGGAGAGCAGGGGGAGAGAGAGAAATATTTAGGTAGAGGGGAAAACAAGGCAACAGCTGATGAAAGACTGGATTGTTTTTGGATGGAGAATCAGTTGAAGCCCTGTGTGAAGCTGTGTCATTTTGTGTGGGTCATCATGTCATGGTTCATAACTACACATTTTAAGTGTTTCTGCAAAAACTTGGCTAAAGATAGTAGGCAGCATTATTTTCGTTTTTATATACACAATTAGTCTACATTATTCTTTGTTATAGTTGCTTTGATGGTTGATTTTTACCAGACAGATTTTACTTTAATAATATTTTTGTATTTCACATCTTAAGGAAACTTTACAGGCTTTTCCATATTGAAAATGATTTTTAAGTAATAGTCTAAATATGCTGTCAGTCTCACTGATGTGCTGGCTTTTAACAGCTACACTATGGCAAAGCTAAATTATTTTCCATTTGCATTTCTGACTGACAATGGTGAGATGGAAATGGTAGATCACCTCTCCTTTGGGATGCAGTGGTCATGCGGTGTCCACTAGAGGGCAGCAACATAGAGTTTACACACCACATGCAGAACAGCAACAACAACTAAACTAGACAGAAATGAATTAACTTTAACATATTTGCTGTGATTTTCTAAATGCATCTATATGTTTGGAGTGTAGAGGCTTTAAAAACTACGTATGTCTCTTTGTGTCCACCAGAAACCAGCTAACATTTTAGTGATGGGGGAAGGGCCAGAGAGGGGTAGAGTAAAAATTGGTATGTATGATGTTTTCTTTTTTTAAAGTGATATATATTGTTTATGTCTATTTTTTAACTGACTAATATGTCAATTGTTTAGCGGACATGGGGTTTGCTCGTCTCTTCAATTCACCGCTGAAGCCTTTAGCCGATCTCGACCCTGTGGTGGTCACATTCTGGTACAGAGCACCTGAACTACTGCTGGGGGCTCGGCACTACACCAAAGCCATCGGTGAGAACTGTGCAGCGCAGTCTGTCTGTGGAGCTGCTGTGTGTGTGTCTTCACTGACAGCTTAAGTCGGTGTGTGGTCTTCTTTCAGACATCTGGGCGATTGGCTGCATCTTTGCAGAGCTGCTGACGTCTGAGCCCATTTTCCACTGTCGCCAGGAGGACATCAAAACCAGTAACCCTTACCACCATGACCAACTGGACCGCATCTTTAATGTCATGGGCTTCCCTGCTGGTGAGGCTTTACTGCTGCTGGACTAAGGGGGAAAATATTCAGCGAAGAATATTCCACTCCAATTAAAATATTTACTATGTTGATATCATATACTGTTTTATTAATGATTTACCTCGCCTGACTCGAACAGGGAAGTATTCATTTATTAAGAGCAATAACAAGTCATGATTTTCCTGTCAATGTACACACATTAATGGTGCTACAGTGCTGCCTCTTCAGTGGAAAATGCAGTGGAAGAATAAGCAGTTTTTGTTCTTAACGGAGACAGATTATTTCCTTGGTCTTTGCTTGTTCCCTCTCTTTAGGCAGTAATGTGATCCGTGGGCTCTGAACATCAATCCACTGACACGACAGAATAAGCCAAGTCACAAACACAGAAACTTTTACTTGTAGAGCCACATTCAAGCCTATATTTTCCAGTTCACTTAAGCTGCTTCTGATCTTTTTTTTTTCCTTCTACCATCTCTGCTGCTCTAGTTGTGTAATTCACCAGCCACTTTGTTGGATTTTGTTTTGATTCCACAGGAACTACAATCCTTGTCAATCAATCAAAATTTTTTTATCAATCCCAAATTAAAAACAAAAATCAGTATGTGCTTGTTGCAATAAGAAATTGTTGTGGGACATTCATGAGCTATTTGTGCTTCAAAAAGGTTGTAATCCAGACTCTACGTTTTAAGCAATCTGTTCTTGAAGGGAGGGAGGGTGTGACATGGTGTAATCCTGACTTTCCCTCATTTAACAGATAAAGACTGGGAGGACATCAAAAAGATGCCAGAACACTCCACGCTGATGAAAGACTTTAGAAGGAACTCGTGAGTCTGCAGAGCACCACTGTCCCAGTTTTCTTTTAAAATTTGAAACAAAAGTCTGAGCAAAGTGCTCCGTGTTCTTGCTTGTGTAATAACACTGCATGGGGAACAGTTCTGAAGACGTCATACTGATACAACCTTCTCTATCACAGATATACAAACTGCAGCCTTATAAAGTACATGGAAAAACATAAAGTCAAACCAGACAGCAAAGCATTCCACTTGGTGAGTTGCATTACCTCAGTAAAAGCTCATACATATAGTGACATAATGCTATTTAATGGCGACTCCATAGCAGCTATGTGGCTATAATTGGAGTGTGCTCTGATTATGCCACTTCCATTAATGGTAATACATCCTGTGCAATTAATTAAAGCTCCAGAAGCTGTTGACAATGGACCCCATCCGTAGAATCACATCTGAGCAGGCCATGCAGGACCCTTACTTTTTGGAGGAGCCCCTGCCTACATCTGAGTGAGTAAACCCATACATACATACAGTCTTTATCCATTTTGTCTATCTTGTGCTGCTTCTTAGCTTGAGTCTTATGACCTTGGGACGTTTACCACATTGAATAGTTCCCCCAGCCAATTAGCTCTGAGTCATGGGAATGACTGTTTGAAGTTGACAAGCCTCTTTGCCTTTTTTCTCCAGTGTGTTTGCAGGCTGCCAGATTCCCTATCCCAAGAGAGAGTTCCTGACAGAGGAGGAACCAGAGGACAAGGCAGACAAAGTAAGAAATCCATATGCCACGTGTAGCTTCTAAATTAATACAGGGATCTTATTTTATGATTATATGAAGGAGGCTACAGGAAACCATCACAAACAGATAGTAAAATATACAGTAAGGCTAATGGAAATGTGGTTAATGCACTCAGAATGAACAATGTGAATTAATCAAATTATTAAAAACTGTGTAGAAGAACCAGCAGCAGCAACAGGGAAACAACCACACGAATGGGGCGGGGCACACCGGCAACCCTGACAACAGCCACGCCCAGGGCCCGCCTCTGAAGAAAGTGCGAGTTGTCCCGCCCACCACTACCTCAGGTGGCCTCATCATGACCTCAGACTACCAGGTGGGTCATATTTCCAGGATTTCCATGTGTATGTATGGCGTGTGGAAAAAGTCAAGCACAAAAACAAATTACCTGATTAACACTGATTATCTTTCAGTTATGATATAAACCATAGTAGAATTGCGTCAATGTGTTATTTTCTTATAGATTATGTTTTTAGAATCAAAGCAGTTTTGCACCATTATAATTATTTGAATACAATTTTCTTGACAGATGGATTAAAGATAGGTCCTATCTTTTCCTCTGTGTCAAATTGTCATGACCATCAATGAGCAGTAATTGGATGTCTTCTGGTTGTCTTTCCATCCTCAGCGCTCCAATCCACATGCTGCCTACCAGAACCCTGGACCAAGCACATCACTGCCCCAAAGCAGCATGGGATATTCCACTACCTCCCAACAACCACCCCAGTACTCCCACCAGACCCACCGCTACTGAAACAACCCCGAAACACACGTACATACACACATGACACATACAAAGCCCTCACCGCGCCCACCTGAACGAATGTACTGTGGGATGTGGAGGTGTCCAAGGCAACAAACTCCCCCATCCCACCCCCCCAGAGGACACCCTCTCTGCAGCAGTCCGTTTGGCCAGAATGACAATAATCTTCACTTCATCCACATAACACACCATAACCCCAGTATTAGAAATACCCCAAAAGAGCAAAACCTGATGGGTGAAACACAAGGTGGGAGGATGAGAGGAGAGGATGCTGTGGTTGCTCTGTTTCTGTTACACAGACGTTATCAAACCAGCCAAGAGAAGATGGCTTGGTTTGAGGGGGGGCGCACATTTAAATCCGTTGTCATCTCCTCCCTACTTCTTCACCTCTCTCCACACCTCCACCTACCCCAGCCAGTTTCCCTCTTCCTGTTGAAGCTTGGATGAGACTGAAAGCTGCTATGTGACTGCCAGCGTTGACAGATTCCCTGTCCGTCTGTCCTCCTGTCTGTCTGTCCGTTTATTTTGTGTGTGTATGTGTGTGTGGCCCTGTGAGGGCCTCAGCTGAGGACTGAGCTGAGCTGCTGTGAAGGGAGGATGTGGAGCCCCCACAGCTGTGGCGTTTAGGGTTTTTGTTCAGAAAGGACAAAAAAAGATGACAAATAAGATTTTAGTAGTTTATAATTTAATCAGTTTTCATGGTTTTGTTGTCATGGCGAGAGTGGCAAAGCAGCTGGCGTTGGCTGAGCGCTCAGATGCTGTATGCTGTGGGCAAGCCTTACAACATGATGACAAAACCAACCAATCGCATGGAGGATGGCAGATGGAACATGCATTGTACTGTATTGTATTGAAATATTTTACATGAAGCAAGTATCCTGACAATAAAAGTGGAAACATGGACATTGTTGATATTTTAGATGAGCAGCATGTATGATAACACATAATAATAATAATTTTGGCAAGCGTTCACATAATGGGCATCTTACTTTATTCCACACAAAAAAGTCATACATATGCTATAAGTGTGCTTACATTGCATTTTTTGACTAAACATCCCCACTTTTTTGAGTTTACACAGATGTGTGCCTTGGCACTTATGTCCAAATCAATTATATATGAAAAAGTGACAGCTGTATAACAAATGCAGGCTTTGCCTTCCCGCTTGTCCAGGAATAGAACCGCATTTTCAATAATGAAACTCCCTTTCCATTTCTAATGGACTAAACCTTGTCCAGAGTCCAGAGTTTATTCTCTCCTCCGTTTCCCTTTGCTTTGATGACAGTTTTCGCCTTCAGACTGTTTTTGTCTGTCTACTAACACACCTGGGAAACTAAAGCACAGATCTATGTATAGCAGATCCTCCCATTGAACCTCTTCCTGCAGGATGCTGGCCCAGCTATTTCAGTCTGTTACACAATACTATCCCAGCTCATGCTCAGCATCCCTGCCATAAACATGTTACAACCCCAGTAAAAAACCTCTCTAGCTCGCAGTTTGCTCATATTAATGCTTATTTAAATAGGTCTGCGTCTCTACAAATTCCCCACAGGCCTCAAAATTAAACCCCTTATAATTTTGACAGGGTATGGGACCCAGTTGCGTAAAAAAAAATCCTCTAAGCTCTTCAGCAACGCCCAATTGTAGCCCTGCCTCCTCCATTTGCAACAGCGCTCTCCAACACAGGACTCTCCTTGTCACTCATTTACTCCGAGAAACGCTATTGGTTACAGCGAACGCCCATCATGTGTTAAATCCCCAGCTTCGAGATGTGATTGGCAAACGTGGCCGGTGGGCGTATCCCCGTCCTCAAAGGATTTTTCCCCGGAGTGGCCAGACGGGCTGGGGGACACAGGATGGCAGAGCTAATAGGAGTACCTAACGGGACATGCGGACGGGCTGATTTCTTCTGATATTTCAAGTGCTGGTGAGGGCCTTATCATACTTTTTACAACGAATAACAACACCCTTTATCGTTACTGTGAAGTGAGAAATGTGTGTGATTATTTACGTTGCCTGTAATCTCATTTGTTCAAACTAAGAAGTCGACCACTGGACATAAGCTAGCTAACCAAGTGGTCAGTTGGAGCGGACCCCCAGTTGAGGATAATAAACGGACAGTCAATATTTTCCTCCTTCTGCTGGGTGACTTTAAAGCTTTTTTAAAAGCATGTAATTGATGTTGGTGGCGTACCGGCGTGTTAATCAGCTGTTGGACACATAGGCAGATAACGGTTGGTTAAATTTAAGATTAAAACTGGCAGAAATCCACGGAAACCGAGGTAGATGAACAGATGTGGGTCAATCCATCAGTAACGGGAAGCGACGGTGCGGAACAGTGATTGATCGCGGTTGCCATTAGTTCACGCCTGTGTGTATTTGTGTGTGTGTTTCTGTAAATGTGCGTCTATCATCTGTGAGGATGGGAGTAAGTGTGTGTGTGTGTGTGTGTGTGTGCGTGTGTGTGTGTGAGATAAATGGGGGATTTTAAGGCATCAAACATCAAAAGTAGTACATGGTATGGATTAAATGGTGACATCCATGTGATAACACTAAAACAGTAAACCAGAAATCTGAATTAGCTGTTGAATATTGAAGTCATGCAAATTAGTTATAGATGATGATCCTATTATGACAGCTTAGCCTATATTGAAAGCTAAGATGTACATCTGTATGTGACTGCAGCTATTCACTAAGAATGAATATGAATAGCTTACATCCACAACATTTTAGACTAATTGATCATCACTGATTTATCTAAACTATAAAAGATATGAAACTGAAAGTTTAAAATGCTTTTAAGGAAAAAAAAGTTGGGTGGAAAACAACCACAACAGCTCATAAATAGTCCTTTTATACCCAAATATACCAAAAATAATTCAAATTTCTGTTTAAATCTACTAATGATGTTTTGAATATTTGATTGATTACTACATTTTGACATACAGCTTGATGAATCAGCAGTTAATCCCGTTGTATCACCATTATGACCTTATGGGCATTATGACAAGTTTGGGTCACATCTGCATTAAAATGTCAGGTATTTGAATAAAATGAATCCCACAGATTTACTTGGCCGATATTAGGGCAGGGTGAAGACCCCACGTGCTTTAGATAGTAATATATTGTATATCACAGAATGATATATCAATGAAAAAGCACATGTTAAGCAGTTGCATCAATATTCAAAAAAGTAACAAGCCAAATCTGTTTCTCATCTCGGTTTGCTCTGTATCATTTATTTGGACAAAAAAAGGTGTATAATGGTGATATTGCATCATATATTCTGTTATTTTGTCAGTTAACTGTTACGTAATCAAACATCCCTAATAGATATGATCATTTTGGATATAGACAAGCAGGTCAAACACAGACTCTCTGACCTACCCTTTAGGATTCACTATTAAGTATCTGCTTTTACCCAGAGTGCATCACGGGCACTCACCATTGATGCCCCTGAGTAATTCTGGAACAAGTAGACGTTCCTGGACAGGCGCAATGTCACAACAGAAATATTTTTACATCATATTGAGGGCAGCGTGACCTGACGTAATCCAAGCTGCATTATTCATAACATCAGGACAAGCAAAACAGCCTGCAACACAAGAAGCTGTACTCGGCTCATAAATGGGTAATGACTCTCCTTTCGGATCTTAATGGAGTTCTCACATCTGTAGTAAAGGGCCTTTTCTATCTCTACATGTCTGGAAGAGATGTGGGCGTCCTGCAGGATTCACAGGGGGGAAGTGAGTTTTACTCTGAGTGCAGCCTGACAGTCGCCCCTCGGAGGATCAAAGACATTTTTTGCCACTGATGGGACTGTTAAAATGCTGCTAATGGGACATTTGAGCAGCTACCTGGTGTGTTTGTGTGTGTTTGTGCATGTTTATTTGCCTGAGTGCCTCCGTGTGCATGTTGGGTTGTAATAATTTATCCAGGCACATGAGGATTTAAAACAAAAAACAAAAAAAAGAGCAAGAAACACTGAACATGAGAGTGAGAATCCATGTATAAAAACATAATGAGGTCTTCTCTGGTGCTGTGGTTGAGATGTTCAGTCTTTACTCTCCCTTTCTCCCTGTGTGAGTGGTGGATGAGGGAGGAGCGCTCACTTGCTAGGCTTTCATTGCAAGAGTACAGGGGGCCTTAAAGAAGGTCGAAGAGGAGGAGGATGAGGGGGAAGAGGAGGAGGAGGAGGAGGAGGATGCATGGTAGAGCCAGTGCTGTTGCCGTGTGAACGGAGCTCTATTGTCCTGGGAACCTTTCAGTGGCTTCCCCGAGGTCCCTATTTGTACCCTTCCCCCCACCCAACACACTCTGTCTCCCTCATACACACAAACACATAAACACACACAGACACACACTTGTCCACCTCTTAATGTTACTCCAAACCCATTCTCACTCTCTCCCACACCGTCTCATTCACTGTCTCTTTTCTGTCACACACTCTTGTCCCACTTGGTGTCTCTCACATGCGCCCTCCTCCTCTGCCACAGCTACTTTCTCCTCATTTCTCATAAGCAGACAAGGCCCCCCCGTCCTCCCTCATCCTCCTCCCTCCTCCCTCCTCCCCCTCTTCCCCTCTGCTCGCCCCCAGCCGCTCATTATTTCGCCTCATTGATGTGATTGTCATGCCAGCCAGACAGTAAAAAGCAAAAACATGCAATCTTCTCATTTGCATCTCCTCCTTCCGATGCAACAAGAAGCACCATGTTTCCAAAATGTTTATTCACACTGCTAAACCTAACCAGCTGCTTTGCACCAAACCGGACCTTTATAGTGGCTGCATTCAGTGTCCTTTGTGGCAGCACAAGATGGTGTAATTTTACCCTTTTGTTTTCTCTCATTGGCGTGAGGCTGTTAGGGTTTGCAGGGGGGGGGGTTGGCTAGCTGAGAAAACAGGGCTAGATGAGGACTCTGCTGGTGGGAATTGGCCCCAGTGAACAGAAGTGTCTCTTTTCTGTCGTGGACAGCTGTAATGACACGATCTGTGATTACAGTAGTTTCCTGCTGAGACGCTGCTACTTTCTTTGTTGTATTGATATAAGATCACACATGATTCTCCAGTGTTTAGAACGAATGACCGATGAATATTTAAGGCTAAGTTGAAGGAAGGCCTATATTTTGTAGTTGTGTGATGAGCTAACAATGATCCCAAAGCCTATTTCCCAGAGCTTTCTGCAAAGCAAAAGCAATATGAGTTGTATTTCCAGTACCTGTCAGCTATTATTAGCCTCCTGTAAGCCTGCCAGAGCCCCTGTGTCTTTGCATCCTGCTTTTTTCTACTTTTTTTTTCTCTGGCGTGGCTGCACAGTAAAAAGCTCTGGAACTGTAATTAAGCGTAAAATCGTTTGATTGGCGAGTCCAACAATTGCATGTGAGAGTTGTGTATTGGAAACTGGGGTGTATGCATGTTTCCATCTGTCTTTCTGTTTTGTCCCATCGGGTTGCTTCTTGAGCCGTCGCTGTATTGTTCTGGCCAAGTGTTTGGACAGGAAGAAGAGATGTGACACAGGGAGGACCAGGAAACAGGAGCCAGACTGAGTCCGCAAAAACAGGAAGCAGGAAGAAGAGCCGATAAGATGGCCGCTTCAATGAACCCTGAGATTCTCCCCTGCTTTGAGGTTCAGAGTGTCTGATGAAAGTCAATCTGGGTTTAATTTTAGACCGTGAAGTTCAGAGTTCATGTGTTTATGGGTGTGGGAAAGTCTGTAAACTCTGGATTCTCTGGAGAAAGCGATGAAGCAGGTTCAGGATCTCTCAGGTCTTTGTTCTTGTTTTTATCAAAATTCCCGTGTTTTTGATGCTGGACATATCCACGAATCTCTGTTTGTGTCAGGATTCCAGCTGGGCCAGTGACAAGCTGGCCTGGGATTAGCTGGCACGCTGTATCTTCCCATCTCTAATGCTTTAATCTCTCTGCTGGTCACCACAAGTCTTCTGGCTTTGGGACACTTTTGGTCATCGCTGTCAGTTTTCTGTCTACATGTCTGCCATCATGTTTACTTGTTTTGCACAAAGGATGGACAGAAAAATGGAAACACCTTGTGATAAAAACGAAACCCAACACAACCATAACAATCCAGCAAAGTCTGCCTTCTAAAATTATACTCTAATGTTAGGTTTATAGAGGGGACATGGCCTGACATGGGACAATAAGATTTATTACAGGCTTATTGCATTTGATTCTAACTGTGACTTCTTGTTTAATGTCTCTGACTTCAGTTTGACCTGAAAGATACTGAAAAAAAATCAATTATTTATTTTCAACCCGTGCCTTGGGACTGGGTTTGTAGCTACATTTCAAACACAGTTCTCTGCCTGTGTAAAATGGTTATTATAAACTAGTGGTTGGTGATTCAGGCTCTATGTGGATATCTCTGTAAATGTGACTATGGTGACTAAACAAACAACTCGCACTATTTATTCCAGTCAGCCAGAGCAGTCATACTTGTAGAAAACTTGATTATATAACTGAACATATGACCTGAAGTCCTAGAGAAGATGGCACTGTAACTAGAGCTGAAACTTTTAGTCAGGTAATCAATCACTAAGAATACGATAGACAATTATGTCATTGATCAATTAAATATTTTATAAGCAAATAGTTTACAGTTCCAGCTTTCCACATTTATATTTACAACTTTTCTCCTTTTTCTCTTGAATTTTGATCATTTTAGACTGTTAGGGAGGTAAGTTGTTATAAATATGGCAAATTCAGCACTTGAAGTTTTGCACATTAAACAATTAATCACATAACTTAGAAAAAAATTATTGATTATATCAACTGGAGCCTTTATATGTAATATATGGCCACAACCAATGCTATGTATAGATGTATACAGTATTTCCTAGCTCTACAGCTCATTCAGTGTCTTGCTCACGGACATGTTAGCTGAGCAGATGTTTGTCAACACCTGTTTTCTCCTTCACAGACAGTCTCTATAAGGAGGGTAGATGTCTAAAACAGTGTGTGCTTGTTTCCCGTTTCTTCCCTGCAGTTCGTGTCGGTGTGAAGCCTCGCCATGCCGCTGGTGAAGAGGAACATCGAGCCCCGTCACCTCTGCCGAGGGGAGCTGCCCGAGGGCATCGGCAGCGAGCTGGAGTGTGTTATGAACAACACGCTCTCTGCCATCATCCGTCAGCTCAGCAGCCTGAGTAAGAGATGCACAGACACACACAGATGCAGGCAGGAAGAAGATGCAAAGAGCCTCACATATAGGAAACAAAACACAAATGAAGCATTTTTTAAAAAACAGGAAGCTTCAATCCTCCTCGGGCTATAACCCCGCTAAGTCTGATGATTGTCTACGTTGTGTGTGGCCTCTTTGTAGATCACATGCCTTCATCATTAATCCTGAAGCTGTGATTGATTTGGCCGTTGTCATGGTTTCAGGGCCTGGGGTTACAGCGGCCTCGCACTGGAACACGGAGGGTTGAAATGTAATCCTTTTAGATAGCTCTGCAGAAATGAACTTATCTGGCCAGCTGTGTTCATGTGACAGTACAGATACACTCCATGTGTCTTAATGCGTGTTTGTTCACGTCTGTGTGTTTTTGTATGTATGACTGCGTGTGTGGTTTATAATGCATGTTATATTTGACCGTAAACATATTTGACATGCATCTTCCCAGCCAATGCCCTTGTTTCATAACCCATCAACAGTGCTCAACTGTTGTCATGTGACAGTTACCCCTCAACCGTTTATCCTCAGTTGCACTCATTTTCTGTCTCTCACACTAACTGTGTGGAGAGTTCACTCTGTGCCCTGACAGGATAAATTCATCAGGCTTTATGTTGTTAACCCTCTACTTTGTGGCCTGGTTACATTCAGTCACCGTCAAGTCTCTCATTGTGTCAAGTTCCTGCGTTGGGAGTGGGCCTTTCAGCAGCAGCTGTGTGGGTTAAATATAAATAGTCGCACAGGCCTGGCGGGGTGTATCCACACACAACATACGCTGTGCATGTCTGTGTGCACATGTATGTTTGTAAGCGAGCCATAAGAATCCCCAAGAGGGGGTCAGAGGTGACGGGGCTCAGCGTGCCGGATCTGTGATTCTTCCTTCCTCTAAATATTTTTCCTGCTGCCCATCCTGTCAGCAGGAGGGACATAAATAGTCCTCAGCGTGTGTTTGTGTGTGTTAACCATACTGTAACCATACCGTTAACCATAAGTGTACAAACACTTAAACAATGTTATAAGACACTTCAGTCTGACAGTAGAAGACCTTCTGCTCTTGTTTAGTGAGGGTTAAAGTTTTGTGGAGCTGGGGCTTATGGCTCCATTAGCAATGGGCTAACAGCCGTTTCACACTCACAACTTTTACTGTGTTACTTCCTCCTTTGGTGCAGCTCTAGTCTCACTAAACCATGTTTCAGAACAGGGTTATCTCTGCTTTTTAGGGTTAATAACACAAGTGTGTATGGAGATCAGAACCAAACAACGAAATGTTTGTCATCCAGTCAAATATCAAAAGGGGCCATGGGCCATCCTGAAGAGGAATGTGCCAGCAATCAATTGTGATTTCTTTCCATTTGACTCAACAATACCAGGACCAGCATGAGTTTAAGCACATGTACAGGAGCATTATCATGGTTGATTTGACATCTAAACAAGCAGTACTGGTTTTGCATTCATTTTAAACTTTCCCAGCTCCCCTACATGCTCATGTTTAAATCTCAGTAGGCAGCAACGGTGTTTATGTTGAGGGTCAGTTCACTTCTCTGTGGGTCATCTCATCTCTCAGGTTTTTCAGCCAGTATGTATTTAGACATATGGAGGACAGATGTGTGTTAATGAATATGAATATAGTTAAGTTCCCCCCTCTGTTCTTGTAAACTGGGGTTGAGGTGTGTAGGATTTACCAATGTTCAACTTTTCTCACTAAACAGCTTCAAATGCATAACAGACTCATGAGCCCAGTTTAGTTTAATGGCACATCAACACCAGCTATTGAGGTAGAGGACAGTCTGGTCTGTAGTCCCTTAATAAATTGCTTATGAGCAATGTTACTATATAGAGACGCCATTTCCTGCACAGACTGCAAAGACTCTAGTTTCACATTGTGTCACATTACCGGTGTATTGATTGATTGTCTTCAGTCTCTGTGGGGATTTACTTGGCCCCAGATAATGATTACAAGTCTCCTTCTTTCTCTCAGGTTTCCTGTCTCTTTCTGAGTTTTTTTTTCCTGTGTCCTTCTTTGTCTTCCCAGGTAAACATGCCGAGGACATATTTGGTGAGTTGTTTAACGAGGCCAACACCTTCTACCTGCGTGCCAACTCTCTCCAGGACCGCATCGACCGGCTGGCCGTTAAGGTCACACAGCTGGACTCCACCGTGGAGGAAGGTGGGTCAGAGATTAGAGGTCACAGGGCAGAGGTGCAGCCTGCCATTACTCACTGCTGAAGTGCTGTCAGTCTCAGTGTGTTCTGGGTTTTTGCATGAAGTTGCACAGCTGCACCTCTTTAGCCAACGAGAGACCAGACAGTGCTCTGCTATGTCAGTTGGGTTTTTTAAATACCAGTGTTTCTTTTGCCATTGTTTGTTTTTTTCTCTTTTATTTCTTCCTTTTCCCTGCGAACAACTCATTCATTTGTTTTGTCTTCCTGTTTTTGTGCTCTCAGTTTCTCTGCAAGACATCAACATGAGAAAAGCCTTCAAGAGCTCCACCATTCAGGACCAGCAGGTGGTGTCCAAGAGCAGCGTGCCCAATCCTGTCAAGGAAATGTACAACGTGAGCGACAAGCCTCCGCCACTCAACATCCTCTCATCATACAGGTTGGTGTTGTTGGTGCCTACACACTCACCAAACACTCAGACCTCCAGATTGTGCTCCTGCTGCATAATCATCACTGTCACTGTTTTGAAGTTTATGTTACGATGAGTCATTTCCAGACATTTTCCCCCACACCTGTCTCTTCTGGTCAGTCACTGCTGCAGGTTGCAAGTTTTTAAAGGCTCAAATTTTGATCAGTAATGTGGAGATCAAAATAACATAACATCTTATCATTTCATAACATCCATAGACACAAGCCTTCGCAGCAACTGTTGGATCTATTTAATACATTAAATTTCAAATTAAAACCTTGTGTGACATGTACAATTATAGTTTTTGAAGCTCTTATAAAGGAACAAACCAGTTTTTTAATAGGTTCATCCATTTTCTAATATTTATCTGGATCCAAGTCACATCAGTTAGGTAATAAAGATTTAGTAATTATTGTGGTTTACTCCAGAAAATGTGATGCAGTAATGAACATTTCTGAGTTATATTGTCTCTCCTGGTTTTCTGTCATACTTTGGTATGTTGGCTGGTGTGACAGGAGTTAAATTAAAGTCTGTGTGGCAGTGAAAGGTCTTAAAATGTCTTAAATTGAACTCGTTGAACCGTGCAGAAACTCTGTTTAAAAGTTCTTGACTTTGACTGGTTTCTGACCTACATTCACGGTGAAGCAGCAGATTCTCCGTTGCTTTTTGGTAGCTGCTGTCATGCAGTGTGCTTTCCAGTACTTTAGGTGCATTACATATTTATCATGGCTGGCTCCAGTGGGAGTCCTACTCTTAACCCTTAACAACATAGCACACTTTTCTCTCTCTTTCTTTGGACTTTCTATCTTTCTCCCTCTCCACTTTAATCTTGTCATTTTCGGTCCTGCTGTCTGTGATGAGAGTACAGATGCACTCATGGGTTCACCATTTCTCTTCCATCAGTCTCCTCCAATACTTCAATTCTGGTGTCTTGTCTCTGTAGGGATGACCACAAGGAAGCACTTAAATTCTACACCGATCCCTCATACTTCTTTGACCTGTGGAAGGAAAAGATGCTGCAGGACACAGAGGACAAGAGGAAAGAGAAGAGGAAACAGAAGGTACAGTTCTGTCTTAGAGATCTCAAGTGTCATCATACGGTTTGATTTATCAGGATTTCAGTTTATTGTGGTTTCATTTTTGGATTACACTTTCCTGCCAGTTGATTACCAAAGAATGCTATTGATTGCATACATGAACTGTGACAAAATTATATCTTCAGGCTTTAAAACATTTTCAGGGACTTGTTTTATCCTCAGTCAGATGGTCTGCAGAGGATCACACATAACAAGTGACCACAGCCATCTTCCACATTGTTGTCTCTGGTTTGAGTTTAGTTTATAAATATACATCTTTTCTCTTTCTTCCAGGAGCAGCGGCGTTGTGTGGATGGGACGTTACAGAGGGAGGTGAAGAAGGTCCGCAAGGCAAGGAACCGTAGACAGGAGTGGAACATGATGGCTCTGGACAAGGAGCTGAGACCCGACCATCGACACACCATACACCGTGACAGAGGGGCTTCATCTGAGGGCTCAATGTCACCAGAAAACAGGTAGTTGAACACACACACACACACACACACACACACACACACACACACACACACACACACACACACACACACACACACACACACACACACACACACACGTCAATCTGGTGTTTTACTTCATTTTTCCCATCCTTCTGGCTCACCCTCCACTGTCTTTCATCAGGGGTCATGGTCCTGATCAGCACCACTACCCCAACACTATGAACCACGCTGGCCACGCCCACACCTACTCTGGCCCACCGCCAAGCGTCCTGGCTGCCCAAATGGCTGCAGGCCACACGCCTCGTGGAGGAGGTGAACACGACAACAGGGGAAGGACTATGATGGCCTATCAAGGTGGGACACTGGGCCGCTCTCACCATCACCAAGTCCCGCTTCCACCTCCACCCACTGAGACCATGAATGGTGGCTCTATGTCCCTGCCACCAGTGGACTACAGGTAAACATACAAGCCAAGGCCTTCACACACATTACAATATTTCATCTAATGGTGTTAACACACTGGTATTAAATGATCAGTAGTAGTTGAACTTTGAGATAATGCTGCCACCTAGTGGGTTAGTATCTGAGGCAGTCCTCTCAAACCCTGGTGACTGTACCTGTGATATCACATAAAGACCACTGTGACTATTTTGTAAACTGTCTACTGATGCTCTGTCCTCTGTTTTCCTTGCAGTATGGATGGCTATGCCAACACCGCTCCCCCTCCCCCTCCTCCAGCCCCTCTTATCCCCTCTGCCCAGACCGCCTTTGCCTCACCTCCTGGAGGTCCGATGCCTCCTGGTCCAATGGCTGGTGGCTTTGCTCCGCCTCCACCACCTGTGTCCGGAGCCCAGGCAGCTCCACCTCCTCCTGGTCCTCCACCCCCTCCCCTTCCAGCTGGTGCCTCTCACTCCACAACCCACAAGATGTCCTCCTCTGCTCCCGTTGAGACCACAGTGGTCAATGATGCCCGCAGTGATCTGCTGGCTGCTATACGTATGGGTAAGAGCTGTAGTGTGTATGTTTGTGCTTATGTGGCATTTTAATGCATCTGTGTCAAATTAAGTCAATTTTATTGGTACAGCACCAATTCACAACAGAAGTTATCTAAAGGCTCAGGTAGAGAAGAGTTACACAGTACAAACTTTTCATGTAATTGTTTTATAGCTTTGCATCAAAGAGGCTGTGGCTTTTCTGACACTAAATTACTAAGTGTCCACAGGTGTGAATGTGAGTGTGTGAGGTTGCTGGTGACCTGTCCAGGGTGTACCCCACCCTCACCCAGTGTCAGCTGGGATTGGCTCCACCCGAATCATCCTACAAGTATAAGCAGTGTAGCTAACAGATGACTGGTTCTACGCCCTGTCTTGTGAGTGTTAAAATCACAGACTTATCTGACATTTTTTTCTGCAGGCATCCAGCTGAAGAAGGTGCAGGAGCAACAGGAGCAGCAAGCTAAGAGGGAGCCGGTCGGAAACGACGTGGCCACCATCCTGTCACGACGCATCGCCGTGGAGTACTCCGACTCTGAGGACGACTCTGAGCTGGAGGAGAACGACTGGTCGGATTAACACACGTGAAGAATGGGATAACCACCGAGGATGCACACACAATAAGAGGACACACAATCAGCCAATCTCACACTCACTTGAAGGAATGCCCACTGTACCACAGTCACGGGTGATCACACACTTTGTTGCTGAAAACACACATACACGCTACCACACCTACACACACTCACTTGCTGTAGGTTGATATAAGCTGAATGGTCCAAAACTGGAAATCTGGGGGTGTATTCAAGATGCATAGACACTGTAAAGAGACTAGTGATATACTGTAATGCTGACCACTCTGTGAAACATTAACATTCAGTCTGACTGTTTATATTTCAAAGCATTGTGAATACACCCCAGTGGATGTTTCTCTACCTGTTATAACACTATAGACACCGTGTGAAGGTGCTTATGTCATGTATAGTCAGAGCTTCAGAGTTATAGATGGATTAGAAACTTTCCTCTTGAGCTAACCAATGTACTTGTCTTTTTTTAATGTTTTTACTCAAACACTTGTGTATGCCATAGATCATGAGGCAAGTTTTTAACATGTAGATGACAATAACTGGAAGTGATGAAGTGACGCATGAGCTCAGTGGTGGCTGCGGTCGATGATCCAGACCACTGCTGGGGAGAGTGTTTGAGATGGGTGATATGTAAAAAAAAAAAAAAAAAAAAAGTCTTACTGATCATAAATATGATAATTGATTGAGCCATCTGCGTCTGCAATCGCTCACTGCTGAGGGAGGGGACGGGTGAGGATGTGGGAGGAGGGAGGGCGGGGGGGCGGGCGGTCATGTATATGCTAGTGTGATCTCTGTAACCTTTGACCCAGAGAAAAATAAAATGAATGAATGATGGATCATGGCTTGGTCCTGCAAGTCTCTTTACTGTTATCCTGTCGGCACGGAGACGACACATACCTGGCTCTAAGACTTCAGTTTCCATGGTAACGGTACAGCTAAGAAGGGAGTTGCCAGGGAAACGGAAGAGCGCGAGGAAAAAAAAGGGGGGCACTGAGCCAGGGTGAGGATGAACAAATTAGTCAAGGCAGGAGTTTTATGCACAGCACATGTTTGTTTTAATACAAAATTAACAAGATCTCTCAATTGAGTGAACTAACCAAAGCAATAAAAAGTACAACTAACACCTTGGAAAAATAGACACCACGTTCACACAAATGTTTTTACAATATCTCAGTTAAGTTAGTGCATGTTGATTATCGTTAATACGTTTCATTTTGCAGATACTTAATTTGTTGTGCCATTTTCATCCAAAAAATAAAGTGCATTTCACATTGAAAACTACGCATACGTCTACACAAGATGCTGTTACTGCAGTGCCCCCCCTCCCCATCTCCAACCCCCATCCCACCAAAACACACACATTCACAGGCCCTTGAGTGTTTTGATATTTAGCTCTAGATTAGTAACCATCCGGAAAACGCCTCCACGCTCGAACAACCATTATTGGCTACACATTTTCTCAAAAAAAAAAAAAAAAAAAAACCCAGTTGCTTTGTACATCTCTGTGTACTGTTACACTGTAAAACCATTCAGTAGATAAACAGGTGTGTGTATACAGAGAAGTATTACATCCAACATCACAGTCTTTAACTATTCTTGGTTACAAAGCCCTTGGTCACACCTGCTCAACCATGAAAATCCTAACAATATCATTGGCTGCACATGAGAAAAACATTCACCAATCAGAGAAAGTCTTCTATCGTGTTTCTTCTCAAACATCCTCCATCTGTGTAGCCAAATCTGCTCGATCGTCCATTGACCAGCCTTTACGAAACTGGTGCATATTGAAGCGAGGAAAGTGAAACCTTAACAGGACAAATTCTACATTAAAAGCTGATGTGGAGAAGTGTCAGTCAAAAAAAATGGTGCGACCCAACTCATCCCCTATAGTTTGACTGGCTTTGGTAGCACCATGCACGGTGGTATAAAGTCCCCTCCTCTTATGCATGCCTTATTTACAGAAACGAACGAGTCAAGAGGAAAGGGGGTATCAGTTAAACAATTTCATTATTACTACATTCAGAAAAAGGCTTTACAGCGCCGTTATTATCATACAACATCAGAATCTGAAAGAATTCAGGCCAGACTAAAGTGGAAAAAAATAGAACTTCTCAATGAATATAACAAAATAGACTTTTCTCCAAAGGTAAAGGAATAAGAGTTTGTGATGGTTTGTGATGTGCCAGCCTGACCTGTTGGTGCTAATCGAATATCTACAGGGTTCAGTCTGACACTGTGCACAAGTTCACACACACACACGCACGCGTACAGGCTACGTTCCAATACTCAGACATGCTATTCTTTAGCTTTCCTTGCTCACAACCCCCGCCTTAGATTTCAATGCTTTTGCACCTGATCTGAGGCCAGAAAGACAAAGACTGGGGGCTCCGTCTAAACCTCGATCAGGCTCACTGAGACAGGAAGCAGCAAGGAAGGAATGAAGAAGCATTATCTTTGAAACTGGAAGTGGCCGTTTTTAGCTCATAGAATCATTCAGAGGTCACTTAATGGACACCTGCCTCAACCAGACTAGATTGATTTAAAGTAGAGTGGAGTTTTGTTGATATAAAGGAGACAGAAAACACACAGCAGGACTAGGATCCCAGTTTGTTCAGAGTCCCTTATCACTTTGGCTTGAAGTGCTGAAGCATCCGCATCCTAGTCCTGTCTCCCTCGGAAAAGCTCGACACACACATGTAACGAGGCCACTTCTCTCAGAATTGACAGGAAGACTGGCAGCATTATCCTCTAAGGTCGGGGCGGGGCAGCAGGAAGTGTGTTTCTCAGACCCACTCGCCCCCTGACCCCCCGAGACAACACAAGACACGAGGAGACAGATTATGGTCTGCTGAGCTGCTGGAACACAAACACACATACACACACGGACACACACATGCACACACCCAGAGGCCATGCAACTCATACCGTATGCACGAAAAAAACACAGTCCCAGATCACACACTTTTGACACTTGAGGTTACGACACTCAGGACAGTTCAAATGCTCACAAAAGGCAGAGGCAACAACGACAACAGAAATAAAAACGTCATCCCAGTGTGACCAATGATCAAAACTTGATTTTTTTTTTAAGGTTGGAAAAAGCATTGTGGAAGAATGAGGCAGTGACGTCACCAAGTCAAATGAGTCATTTGATCCTGTCCACTTTTTCCAGCCCAGGAGTGATTATCCCATCACCCAGTTGAAGATGCATCACTGAAGCATCACTTGAACCTGTTGACTACAACACATCCCCACCCGAGTGGCCATTATGGTACTTTATGCTGCGGGAAGAAGTCATGGTGGGACGTGGATGTTATTGCTGTCTGAGTATTGCTTCACATCTAATAACATAACTACCATTCATTGGCTAGTTATTGCTGACATGATGTGTGTGAATGAGGAATCAGCAGGTTCATTTTGAGACCAAAAAGATAGCAGGTAACTCACTCAGAGCAGCTGGTGGCGGGGTTGTGATATGGCCTCCTACTAAATTATGGCAAAACTGACCTCAGAACAGAAGTCTGAACTTGAAATGTACTGTATCTGCTCTGCACATCAAAATATCCAAACATTCTGCATTTAGCAAACAAACAATAGTGAAACTCCTGTGACCATCCAGTGCTGATTGTAGGTCAGGTGGAGTACACTGCGGCACATTGTACATAAACAAAATTATTAGGGTCATGATGACATCAGGGTACCATGACACATTGCCTGCAGTGGCCTGTGTGACCTACCACACTGAACTCAACAGGGGGAAAAGGGGGATCTGTGCTTGTTGCATGCAAATTACACTGAAGTAGCATGCAGATCAGATATAATGTGGTTTAGTGTGATGCTCTTTAGGAGCCAAATAATATCTAATGAATAGAATTACATTCAGATCTTACAGAGAGAAATCCCCTGTATACTTTGTCTATATGTTTGTAGAGAGTTCATCATAAACACGTGAGATTAAATCTGCTGTGGGATAAATTTAGGGGAGATATAATTCATATTCCTGTTACCATCTTAAAAAATGAGCTTAAGCTCTTTCACTAATATCTCAAACGAACAGCAACCTCTGGACATTAAAAAAAGCAATTTCATCTCAAAAGGTGAGAGAGGAGGGATATATAGGGTGGTTACATAATCCGATAGGCCTATACTCTGTTTATTAAAAGATGTAGGGGGGTGGGGGGTTGATGGTTGAGGGTCTCCTGGGGCTTTGTCTTGAGTCTCCCAGACGCGAGCACAAATAAAAACACATTCGCGCACAATCCAGAGAGAAGACAAGTCAGAAAAGGGAAGAAGCAAGAAGAAGAAGAAGACGAAGAGGGAGCGGCTTGATTTCTTTCTCGGCGCCTGTGGAGGACGCAGGGCGCGGATCAGAGAGCGTCGGGTCTATTTTTAGCTCTCCACGGCTGTTTAGCTTTCGACGCACGTTCAGAGTGCAGCAGCAGAGCGCCGGGATGCTGCTCCAGACGGGCTTCACTGTAGAAATGCCTGCGTATTCAACCGCGGCCGCGTTCGCTCACCCCCTCCCCCTCCCACTCCCCCCTCCTCCGGCCCTTTCCTTTCCTCACTTCGCTGCACAGACTGCTTTGTTAATCTGCCGCGCGCTTTTTACGCACGCACCGACCGCGAACACCCCTCCTCTGTATGTGAACAAAAACAAGCACGTGTCAACCAAAGCTCCGGTGCTGTTAACTATATGCACATTCTATATACAGCTGCTGCCTGTAACATGTGATGCACTCAGCGCTCTCTGCAGAAACGAGGAAGGGCGTGGCACGGGTTGAACAGGAGGGGGGCGGGATGCTGTCCGCGCAGTGGCTGCCTTTACTGGGGAAGACAGTGAGATACTTTGCCCCATGGTGATTGTAACAAAGAAAAAAAAACGCCATTCTTCCTGATGGGCTGTGGATAACCAACCAAACTGCCTCTGCCCATGACATCTCCAGCCAGAGCTGGAGCCACAGCCCTCTTCCGCCTCCTCTGACCTCCCCTACTGCTGCTCTCTGTGACACCGGACAGACCCAGTGAGGAGCAGAGCTGACCCAGGGCGCCTCTCTCTTCCCACCTGGGTCTGCTTGGTCAGACGTCACTAGGGGTCCTTGCGCGCTGGGCCACCGTGGCAGGCACACAGCCACAGCACACCAGCCACAGCGCCTTCTGGATCTCCTGGTTCCTGAAGGCATAGATGACCGGGTTGATGACGGAGTTGTAGGTGGCAGGCACCAGCGTGGCGTAAGTGTAGAGTGGAGGGTAGGTGTAGTCAGCAATGAGGGAGTAGACAGTGAATGGCATCCAGCAGGCAGCAAAGGTACCCAGGATGATGGCCAACGTCGACACGCCCTTCCGTGTTGTGACGTAGTGGGGTGTGGCAGCCAGGAAGTGGTGCTGAAGGGCGATCTGATGAGCGTGACGCATCACGATCTTGCAGATCTGAACGTAGAGTTGCAGCATGAGGCCGAAGAGCAGCAGGAAAGAGACGGACAGCACGGCAATGTTGTTCTTGGTCAGCGGTCGCACCACACTGCATGTAGCCTCTTCTGCCAGGCAGTTGACCCCTGTGACCGGAAGCAGGCCCAGACACAGGGAGAGGCCCCACAACAGCACGAGCATGGTGTAGGTGAAGGCCGCCGTCCGCTCCGAGTTGTAGGTGAGGGCATAGTAGAGCGACAGGTAGCGGTCAATGGTGATGGCCAACAGACTGAAGACAGAGGCGGAGAAGGAGGCCACCACCAGTCCCACGGTCAGCAGCTGGGCCGAGTCGGAGCGAAGCAAGTAGGCACAGGTGAAGTGAAGCACCAGGCCCAGGCCGGCCAGCAGGTCGGCCAGCGCCAGGCTGCCGATCAGCAGAAACATGGGGGCTCTGAGCGCCGGGTTCTGCCAGATCACCAGCACCACCAGAGCGTTCTCACAGGCTATCAGAGTCCCAGATGAGCACAGCACAATGTCCCAGGGGTTGACCAGCAGGGGCAGCTGGCTGGGTGGCAGGGTGTCCTCTGGTGGAAACGCCCCCAGGCTGGTGCTGTTGTCCATCGGTCCCCCGCTTCCACTGGCCCATGCTGTGGGGTCAGTGGTTAGCCAGCTGGGGGTGACCGGTGACTCTTCACTCATTGTGCCCCCCGTCTGAAATTGAGACAAACACACACACCTTAATAATATCTGCTCTGCCTAGAAACGTACCCTGCACACACACACACCACACAAATGAACCACAAATACAACTAAAAACTAAAAAAGGTGTGTGTCTGTGCATACAATTAAGATAAAAACTGTGGGGGCTGTTGTTGACCCTGCTACCACCCCTCTGTGCAGGCCTCTGTGATGTGTGTTGCTTTTTAAACACCTGTGCTACTCGTTCCACAACACAAAAATGAGTACAGCCAAGGATGTGGTCTCAGTGTCTGTAAGCCTGTGAATGCACATTATGCAGGAGCACACACTGTGGGAATACAGACCTTGAACTACACAAAAACGAGTCTGTTTTTAAATAATAAATCTGCACAGCAATAACATGCAGCCTAGTCTGAGATTAAGTTGGTGCAGGCAGTTGGAGTAATGATTTTTCCTCCGGGAATTGAACGCAGCGATTGTTAATGCTACACCTGGGGCCTGTGCATAGGTTAGACCGCACGTGAGCAGTTATTTATTAATGTATGGACGAGGAGAGCGGAAAACCAGTGCAGGCTTTGCAGCAGCTTTTCAGGCCACATTTTCCTAACAGTGGGTATCAATACCCCTCCACCGGCAGCTGTCAGGAGACCAGGTGCCGCTCTCCACGGCTCGAGATACCGCACCCGTCATGGAAATAAAGCCCCTCGCTCTAACGCCATACATGCACCTGCACCTCACAGCGGTGGCCAGATGGAGCTGCTTTACCCTGTGCACCTTAAAATGGGGGGGGCAGTGGCTGCTCCACGTCAGCGAAAGGATGCTGGAGGTGGTGGTGGTGGTGGAGGAGGGGGTAAAAAAATAAAATAAAAATAAACACACACACACACACACACAGAGGGTGCATTTCTCCCGTTCAAGTAAAGGATGCTCAACAACCTCACCCCGCCGCCACCCAGCCTACCTTGACTCCGTGAGGTGAGACTTCCCGTCTAGATGGAAGAACGACAGTCTTGTATCTCCATGTTATTGATGAGGACGGTGCGGCGCCGAGGGACAGAGACGCAGCCCGGGAATAAGGAGGAGGTCGGGGGAGGGGGGTTGGGAGGTGGAGATGCTGGTCCTCTCTCTGCCTGAAAGCGAGGATGGTGGAAGAAGAAGAAGAGGAGGAGGAGGAGGAAGAAGAAGAAAAGAGCGCGGAGCGGCTCTGCCGTTAACGGCGCATCGCCGTGGACTGCGGCTGTGCAGGGAGCAGCGAGCGGAGCAGCGGCGGAAGGAGAGGAAAAGGAGGAGGGTGGGTGCGTGCGTGCGTTTGTGTATGTGTGCATGTGTGGAGGGGAGGGGGAGGGGGAGAGGAGAGCAGGAGAGGGGAGGGGGAGGACGGGGGTCGATGATGAAGGAGGAGTCCCAGATGGGCCAGACTCCCAAAGACTGGCTGAACTCCGTGCAACAGCCAAATGTCTGGTCTGTGCTGTCTCGAGGACAAAGACAGGTGCAAGTGCGCGTGCAGTGCGCAGGTATCCATGATCCACGTGCCTGCGGTCATGTATTGTCTCAGTCAATCATGCATCTGATGCAATATTTGCTCTTCAGCCAGTTTCACCTGCACTTAAACTGCAGTGGTGTGTTGGTCTCGGTTTCAGACTGTGAGCTGCCTGACTCGGGTTTCAGGTGTGAGGATGCTGGAGACAGGGACTCGCTTTCCTCCTGCGACGCCCTGCTATTCTGGTCCCGTCGGCGCTATTAACAGCAACCCTGATGTGTGTCACCCCCCTCCCTCCCTTATCCTCCATCTTCTCTGCCTCGCCTCTCCATCCTTGCAGCGCAGCCTCCCAGACACCACGGCTGATGGGGTTACTGGGTTGATGTGCATAGATGCACACTCAGTTGACCAAGCGTTAAGTCTGCTCTGTGTGTGTGGTGGTGGTGGTGTGTATGTGTGTGTGTGTGTGAGGAGGGGGGTGGGGTGGGAGTGTGTGTGTGTGTGTGTGTGTGTGTGTGTGTGGGGGGGGGGGGGGGGGGGGTGTTATTCCAAAGCACCTGCCTTTGGAGTGTGAATGAATTAAAAATAGCTCCTGTTGCAGTGGGGAGGCAGAGCTGCCGCATGACGCCACTAGGGGGCGATTTTGAGCACGTATGAGTCATCAGTGCGTACCTGTGGGACAGAGGCACAGAGAGCACACCCTGCCTCAATCTTACCGGCTTTATTTCGTTTTCTTTAAAACAGAAAATGATCGCTTCACAACAGGCCTTTTCAAGCAAACCCTCACATTAAACTTGCCAACACCTACAAAACGGTATCAAAAGTGCACCATAGTGTTAATACATCTTCTCAAGGTCTAACGTTTTCCAATGATAATATTATCTTCTTGTAATATTTATACAAATACCATTCTGTACACCGTAGAAATACGCAACCCAGTGGGCCCTCATAACTGGGACACCTGCCCCCCTGCCACACACGCCCTCCTTTCCATCCATGATCAAAAACATGATCCACTTAGTAAACCCCAGCAGACTAAGAGTGTGAGGGTTGGAGACACCAGGCCAATATTACATCATGAATTGTTAAATACCCATTCAACCCCACACCCAAGGCAAAAACTAATACGCCACTCACACGACCACCCAACATCTGTACAGCTCTCATTCAATGTCTTTAAAAAAAAACAAAACAATCTTGACACAGTTTTCATTCATTATCGTCTCATTGTCCCTGCAGCAGCAGCAGCAGCAGCAGCAGCATCCAGCCGAAGTGAAGGGGGATGATGTGGCGGGTAAGACTCGGAGGCCAGGAGGGACAGCTGGTACACAGGCAGAACTTCCATGGCTGAGCTGCAGCGCCGAGTGCATAAAAGCACAGGTATTAATTACAGCTGTGCGTGCAGGTAGGACACCATGCAGGCTGCTGTGGTGTGTTTATGGTCCACTCTTCCCTGCAAAGAGGGAACAGAGCATCGCTCCTGGTTTCTGTGGTGAAACACCCTAAATCCACATTTAGTCTCTGGACTGGTAAAAGAGGATGTAGCCCGACTCAGAGTTCTTGGAGATTTCAGAAGTGAGACCGTAGAATTCTTCTATGGCCTGTGCATCAATTTTCTACGACGACAGACAGGGGACACACAGCAGGGTTAGAAAGGCTGGTCTTCTGCAAAAAGACATGCAACCTAAATGCAAATAAACTCACTCACCTCTACAATATCATCATCAAACAGCAACCAGAAGTCATGACTTTTCACAATGGCAATGTAGTGACCCCTGTTTGGACCACTGAAAAAGAAAAAAAACAAGAGCATATTAGCTTGACAGAGTATATTTTAGCCTTATCATTGAAGGCCTGACACATCCAACTACAGAGCTGGTCAAGATTAAAATACTGCGCACTGACAGCGTGACCACATCCCCATTTAATTTGGTTTTAATTACACTGAACAACTGTATATGGCTGATGTAAGATGCCCCCTGTATTTGACTTGGCATTTCCATATTACTAAGTTACAGCTTTATCAACCTTTTGTTTGTTAAGTTTGGTGACTGTGTTAATACCTACAGAGCTCCACCTAGGTTCAACCTGAGCAGACATATCAGCCAGAACAGGAGGGAACAGGTGTGTGGAACTTATAATGAGACATAAATCTGTGCAACTACACACTGAACATGTAACATGTTGAAAACAAAATGTCAGACCAGGGTGAAACTGAATCTGCCAGAAAAATAATACATTCTATGTTAACTCTGGATTTTCTAAAATGACTTACATTATCTCAACCTCCAGGCATTACCCAACAAATTCTTAACTATGAGACAGTGTGAGAGAACAGGCAACATGTACTGTCACGACACGGTTCCTCCACACTTCCATAGGCACCTGCAGCTCTTCCCTTTACTGCTTTATTTATATGAAACAGCTACAATGGAAACACATGAAAACAGCCAAAAATGTAGAAGTTATGTTTTAACAATTGCTTCTCAAAAATATGTTTTTTCTTAAACTAAAACATGATTGGACTGGATTGGTTTTAATATAAAGAAATACATTTTTAAAAGCTGAGTGATAAGTGTTAATATTTGTGCTGGTCTTATATTGTGATTTGGGTTACATTCAGTATTGTGATCTGAGTCTCTCTTGAAGCAGGTAAATAAACATACTCTATCATTTAAATGCTTAATCACATTATAATAATGGAGCTGAGACACGCTACAGCATATAGCCTCACACTGTGGCAATCACTTCCATGATAAATCTCCCTGCTCTGAAAATAACCCTGGCAAAGCTGAAATGGGAGTTCAGCTTAAAGGCAGAAGATCCAGACACTCAGACAGATAATTTACATCTGTACGACTGCTAACTCACTCAGGTCCAGAGAAGTCTGACCTTTTAATTCATTTTCCTCACTCCATTATTCCTCTCAGAGTCATGAGGGCCACAGTCTGTTCCTGCATGCACTGTGCGAAAGACGAGGAAACACCCTGCATAAACACAGACAGACTAACTCCCACTCACTCCAGGCCAAAAGTGGAGCTGAGAAAACACGGCTGAACTCTGATAGGTGTGTTTTCTCCTGTGAGGTGTGATTTAGAGTCTAATGTGCCTTTATACTCAGGCCAGTGGGTACAGATGCATTTTATTATCAGCACAATGACTTCTCTGCGTCGCTAGTTGCTGTGGAGACAGTTAAAAGGTGTTGTATTCTAGCTGTGTGTTCACCTACACACCTCCCACAATGCACCACCACAGCGACCAGGTCGTACAGCCTCTCCGGGTTGGTGGCATCCCCAGAGGTGTTGAAGAGGCGGAGCTCCAGGGGGAAGACGACACGATACGACAGCTTGGTGTAGCGCTGCAGCTGCTCCATGTACTTAAAGCGCTTCAGGTGCAGAGCCAGGATCATCGGCAGCTTCTTTACACGCATCCTAAATCACAGATATTGCAGTGTCAGACACATCTAACATCTACATCATCTTAATGCTTAACAACATAAAAAAGTACAATGGGGAAAAATCTGAAATGGACACATAAGAATGAAGCTGGGCTCTGACCTCTTGTGTGCCTCCTGCTTGCTTCTACATTCTTCACAGTAGTATTTGTACTCACTGCACAGTGTCTCTGTGTTACTGAAACCTCTGAGAGGGGAAATCAAGAGAAAAGTGGTCAGTTGCAAGTCCCAATATATATATGAATACAATATAAACAAATTCACAGTATTGATGTCCTTTCAGGCAGGTCTTTTACTAATAAACCAACAGAGGGAAGAGAACTTTATCAAATGTCTTCAAAATAAAAAGCGTAAATAAAACTTAACTTCAAATTTTACAACTACGTGCTTTATTACAACCTTGAGGATATTACTGCTTTGTAAATTACAGGCTCAAAATATTTCAAAGCTTCAGTAATATTCGCAGGTGACTAGTGCTGTAACATGAGCATTTTTTATTTATACTGAATGGGTAGTTATAACATTTTAGAAAACATATGGAACTTGGCCTGCAAATAGTATTAGCATTTGTTTATAGATTGTTTTCTTGATTGATCAAATACTAGTCTCACGTCAAAACAAAACCATCAATTGTTGTCCTCATTTTGTCTGACCCAAAACTGAAAGATATTCAATGTAGTAAAATACCGAATTGAAAGAGCTGCTCCTTTCTTCACCTTAGAGCAGCAATATTGTTTTTGTTCATTATTTCCTGAATTTTGTTTTGGTTAGTGTCAAAATAGCCCCAGATTCTGTTAATCAACTACAGCACTAATTCGGTGCCTGATACATGTGGTTGTTTTACCTGAGGCAGTGTGTGATGGAGGTATTCTGTTCTACATCCACAGAAAGGTCCAGAAAGTCCTCATCTTTGCTGCTTATCTGAGAAGAAATGATGATATTAAAATTGGTTTAATGCAACTTAAACTGCAGGGTAAATAAATACATTTTGATTAGTCTCAGATACTAGAGAAATGTCTCCCTACCAAACTCTGAGCTGTAGCAATAAAGTTCCTTCTGTATGCAGTTGTGCTGTATTTGCGGAACACATTGTTTGCACACACCGACAGAAACTATAGCACACACAGCCTGATCTGGTGCCAAGTCACTTAATCTTTGTATGTTTATTAACCCTTGACATAAGCAGTGGGACTGTTTAACTCAAGGGAAAATACATTTTAACAGAGCTGTGGTGACACATTGTAGAAGGCACTTGGTGTAATCCACTCATAATTTCCCATGAGATAAAAATAGAGGTGAGGCATCTTACTGTTTCACAGGTGAGGCAGCGCGTCTCATTGGTAAGAGTGCCTTGGAAGATCTCATGGACCCAGGTGGGAGCAGGCGTGGCATTGCTGTTGTTGTTCTGAGAGTCCAATGTGCCGTTGGCAAGGCGGCCATTGGTCTTCTCCTGCTTCCTCTCCTCTTGTAGCAGGTCAGCAATGGTGTTGAGCAGGTAATTTAGGAACTCATGAGCATCTTGCTGCATGTAGTTGTCAAACAGCTCTGAGAGAGAAAATATACAGAAAAAGACAATTTAGAGGTGTTATCCAGTTCTTCTACATGCTCAGCAGGTACTTCAGGATCTTCTGGATAGTGGACTCATCAGTAATCAAGGAAAAACAAAAGAATAAGGAATTTTAAGTTGTTCAAGTGATGCCATGACACGCTGGTATAGCTTCTTTTTAACACAACTCTTCCTATGTTCATCTCACCATTCTCTTTGCGTAGTCGTGTGATGAACTTCTTGGGTGGTATAACGCCCACTTTCCTCTTCTGGTTGGCAATACTATGGAAAAGGTCAGCGAGGCAGGTGAGCAGGTTCTCCTTCCGCCGAGGCTGACTGCGGTAGGCCAAAATCTTTTCTCGGAAGGGCCGGCAGAAGTACAGAGCCTGCAGCACCGAGTTGCAGTAGCAGGTGTTTCCAAACTAAAATCAAACATGGCATACAGGAGAATCAGTGTGAGTTTAAAATGGGTGGAAATGTATACAAACTGGACCTGCACCATGTATCACCCACTTACATTGACCAAGCCGAAATAGTGCTCATTAACTGGAAACTGCTCAGATCCAATCTCTTTCTCCAGAGCAGAGGCATTGGCGCCCTGTGTGTGCAAAGAAACAAAAAATCTGTTATATATACCTTGAAACAAGAGTCAACTAAATACAGCTATTATTTGAGAATAAGACAATGACAAAAAACATAAACCCTCTCTTCCTAACTTTCTAAGTATCTAACAAATTGGATGGAATCAGGTTTACTATTCTCAAGGTCATTTGTTGCTGGGAAAACGCATAAAAAACAAAAACATAAAACTAAGGCTTAAAGCATTCAAAGACTAGGCATCAGACATGTTTCCCATTGTACCTCGACTCTGCCCTTTTATGCCATTAGAGCTAAAAGCATGCATCACCTTTAACTGACAGTAAAGTCCCTGGACAGTGCTGCCTCTCATCCCAAAGAGCTTTTAAATGCAAGACTCAGCTTGGATGACAGAATTGCATGTGTGAAAAGAGAAAATATTTCAGGTGCAGAGGGTTAGGAGGTAATCAGGGTTACCTGATTATGGAGACACATGTCCTCCAAGTGGGATTATATAGTACAATACGATGTGCAAACAGTAACAAACTGTGCGGAGACATGGACTTGGAGCGGGTCCATGACTGCGTAGCTAATGTTAAACCATGTCGTCATTACATGCCTTAATATCTGGTGATTTATCAATGGCCAACGCACCAACTTGGCCTGTTATTTACGATTCTCCTACACATACTGCAGATTAATCGTCCCTCAATCGGAAGTCATCCATTATCCAGCTGTGTTCCAGTGGTTGGCAAACTGAAACGCTGGTTTAGCTTTAGTTGCCTTTGCATTAGCTTGTTAGCTGTGAATCCCAGCAGCAGCAGGTGCACTGTCATTGTGATTGCGATAAATAGCAATCCAATGTATCGGCAAGCTACGAGTAAAAACAGTCAACACATCAGCGTCCATTAGCAAAGAGAGCAAGAGAGAAGGCGGTGGGTGGCTGCTTGCTTTGCCATGGTCGGAAAACTGCTTGGCTAGCACACAAACCCGTGTAAACTGTTTTCATTGTAATGCCGTGGTTTAAAAGCCAATAACAGTGCAACTACTGCTTACATATTACCCTATAATCTGGCTAATGTCAACATGAGCCTGCTGTACACTCACCATGGTACAAAAAGAGGCAAATTTGGAGACTGTCATTAGGATTTCCATTCGGCTAGCGCCATCTTCCACCACACCGTCGCGCGCTGACAAGACTGGGCTGGCTCCCCTCGTGAGGGCAGGCAGGCAATTCTGCTGAGCTCGCGACGGAAGGTCCAACAGCTCAAGAAGACGAGAGCATTATCTGCATGTTGCGTCCGTCTTCGCGTAATCACCCTTGGTAAAAAATAAATAAATAAACGGATTGCTTAGGGTTATGGCTCCGGACACGTCTAAGCTCCTGAGAATGGGTTATTTCTCAAATCCAAAACGAAGCCATGTCAAAATTGTTAGTAACGTATTATGTCGTTAAAGAAATCAAAGGTTAGCCAGCTTGCTCAAGTTTTGCGCATGCGTATCAAACCCACCACAATGTACGCGTTATGTATTTTCACCGTCGTACAAAGTGCCCCATGTTTAAAAAAAAGAGTTGTGGTTTTATTTCATTTGTTTTTATTTCTTAATAAACGAAACAATGCCGTCGCGGGTTGTTCGCTTTCTTATTCAGCATACTGCGATAAACAGTAAACACGCCACAGAGACGTTATTGACTAAACCTGCTCTGGGAGCAGTTGACGTATAGCTCAGGCATGTGGGGCCTCATTGTAAATGATAAATGTGCTGACTCTGGATCAGCTGGTGCCCACTCCCATTTCGCCACCGTCGTTCTGTTCAGGCGATATCGCGGCCTGCCTCAATTGTATTTTACTAGGCGGAGTTTGGGGTCCTAAGCTCTCTCTTTCCGCCGTACCCGCCATCTTGTAGAGACCGGGGGTAAGACCTTCTCCGTGAAAAATTATAATTTCTGCCCTATTTTCGTATTACTCGTTCACAATTACATTTATATAAAAACCGTAGCAAAACCTTTACATGTCATTTGGCCCATAGAGTATGAAAACCTGTCCTACAGAGTGATATTATCCGTGTAATGTGGACAGGAGCGGTAGCGTGGCTCTCCCATGTGGGCTTCACAGGCAAAGAAACGACCAGTAGCAACAGTAAATCCCTCTGACATCCCGTTATCCTGTTGAAATGCAGTTTAACTCGACACTTGTCTTGGCTAATCAGTCTCTTTTACCATGAGGCTGAAACCGTGGGTTCGTTTCAGCCAAACCCTCTACGTTAGTCTTTCAATCCTATAGTTAGCGTAAACTTACTAACGGACCGTGTCATTAGCTAGTAGCTATATTGCTATGTTAAATCAAATCAATCCAAAGTATTAATGTTACAATGTTGTGAGGGGGGCATACTTGACAGTTCTTGTTGCCCCGCACTAGGAGAAGCTGTTTTAGACAAATTGAACCCGGTTTCGTTGTGTTGCAGCAGGGTCTGGACAGGATGTTGGCATCTATTGGATGTCAATACAGCAGTGTCCCATATTTTTGCCTTTTTATGATAAATCTTACTGCATATCTTTCTTGTAAGCTGAAAACCATAACACAGTTTGCCACTTCCCATCATACTGTAGCACATATTGGGGAAAAGATGGACT
Organism: Caranx ignobilis; assembly: GCA_021432705.1. Lineage (NCBI taxonomy): Eukaryota > Metazoa > Chordata > Actinopteri > Carangiformes > Carangidae > Caranx > Caranx ignobilis. The sequence goes on from MU269986.1 coordinate 10,388,304, forward strand.
CCTAATGGATATTAGTTTCCAATATTAAAGTAGATGGAAGATGGGCTAATTACACCATGACTAACTTCAGTGTCTTTTCTTCTTGAAGTAATCAGGCATCATGACGAACACCAGAGGCAAGAGGAGGGGGACCAGGTACATGTTCAGCAGGCCATTCCGCAAGCATGGTGAGTACAAATTCAAAGTGCACCAGGCTGTGTGTTCCCACTTGGTTGGTTTATGGATTTGTTTTGTACTGCCTTGAAAAACTGTTAAAAGCTGTACAGAATAATATGAATTAATTGAAAACATTTACTTCACAGGCCCAATCCCCCTGTCCACTTACATGCGCATCTACAAGAAGGGCGACATCGTTGATATCAAGGTACGATGCAGCATGTGTGTTGACAAATATCCTTGTTTTGGTTATCAGCAGGCACATTCATGAAATGATAGCAAAAAAAGTCAGAGTGAATATAAACCAAAGCTTCCAGCAGAAGGATTTGGCAAAGATACAATGTACAATAATTTTCTCTCAGTAAGGCATTTATTGACATGGTTTCACCAGAACTCACAGAGACGAAGCCATTGGTGCTGTAGACGTTAGATGATCTCACTTTTGTCATTGGAGCACTGGAGGAAATGAAGCTTGTTTGTTCTGTGATATTGCAACTATTATTAAAGGGATAATTTAGCTGTCTCTAATCTTTTTAACACATTGTGAAATGTGATTGTCTTTCCAGGGCACAGGCACTATTCAGAAGGGTATGCCTCACAAGTGCTACCATGGCAAGACAGGACGTGTATACAACGTAACCCAGCATGCTGTCGGCATCATTGTCAACAAGCAGGTCAAGTAAGTAAAGAAGTGATATTCATTGTTCTACAAAGCTGGCACACACCAAACACCTGGAAACTCCCATCTATTGTCTAGTTTCTCTGTGGAGGAATCCAAAAAAGCCTCATACGTGTGGTCTGTTGTCACCATGACGTGCACAGATGCTGTGTACTAAAACCAAAGATTTGGGGAAACGTGTATTGTGTTTGCTTTAGTATTGGCTTGAGTGTGTATGATTTGACTGAGTGCACCTTTTGAATGCTTTGGCTTCTGTTTTTGTTTTGAGCCTTAGTTCATATTTACTAATCTAGAAAAAGAAATGTGACCCCATCTTCACTTTGCCACCAGGAATCTTTATGTCCTAAGTGGTCATTCATGTGGGGAAAAGTATTTCAACCTCAAGTACTCCGGTCCAACTCCTGTTTGACCTGGGGTCCTAATGAGGAAACAGCGAAGGACATTGACAATGTCATTATTTAACACCCAGGGCAAAAACTACCTGGGAAGATGAGTAAATTATTATTTTTAATATGGACATGTTGATGCTTTGCACTCTTATAGGGGCAAGATCCTGGCCAAGAGGATCAACGTGCGTATTGAGCATGTGAAGCACTCAAAGAGCAGGGACAGTTTCCTGCAGCGTGTCAAAGAGAACGAGGCCAAGAAGCTGGAGGCCAAGCAGAAGGGCAGCTGGGTGGAACTGAAGCGCCAGGTAAGAATCTGAAAGTGTTTACTTGAAGTTATTTTTTTACTGGAAATATAATGTATAAATTATGTAAATTATCCAAATGATGCATTCTAGGTAAAAGTTTCTTGGAAAATCGACCCCTTGAAAAAGTTGGTCTCTAGGCCTAGAATTTTTAAGCTTCAGAAAGTGTATTTGCAGTGGTCCACTTGCTTTCATGATTTTGTCAGTGTAACATATGTGTTCTCGCTAATCACCTAAATTTCTCTGTCTTGTCTCTACAGCCTGCTCCTCCCCGTGATGCTCACTTCGTCAGCACCAAGAAAAACGAGCCACAGCTGCTGGAGCCCATCCCTTACGAGTTCATGGCCTAAACCAACCAGAATAAAAATATTTGTACACACACTGCTTGTCATTTTGTCATCTGTTCACACATGAATGTACGCTTCTCTGTCATGTGTTGTCACTCTGTGATGATTAGCCTCTTTTGATTGATTAAAATGAAATCAAAAGCACTTTACATTTCACCGGCGATCTGAGAGTGACTGGTACACATGTCATAAGCATTTCACATCTTATCTGTTGTCAAAATAATCTACTTTCATTAACCACCGCACTGACTAGTAAGGAAAGAAGGCCCTACACATGATGAACCTACACTGTTGTTCTCATTTAGTATCCATGATTAGACATGGAAAAGAAGGCACATAGATGAAAAAAAGGGAATGATAAATTGAACTCCATCTAGTTTCATGTTATTCCAGGCTGCTGCTACTTGTTGTCACAGCTTGAGACAGCTTATTGACCAGAAAAGTTATTGGGGTTTCTGTATTGATAAGTCAAATGTCTGTGATGGCCTTCTGCAGTGTTTGGTCATCTGTAGCAGCACTTGAAGCCTCCACATCCAATATAAGTCTATCACTTGACCGTAGTTTGTAGTTTGTAGGTGGTAAAATTCTTGACCTAGTTTAAAATGCAAACAAACTTTAAAGATGATTTCTGAATTAATAAGACAGAAAACAGCCAAAACTTCAAAGCCACCATCCTGTCAGTAGAATATTTGTTACAAATACATGCTGTGCAGGCACCATCCATCAACACACCATGAAACTTGAGTGGTGCAGCTGTAACAATATGGTGTCTTGGGTTTGAGTATTTCACCTGTCACCAAACATAGATTTCACCAACCTTAAAGCTACTTTAAAGTGAAAATCAATGGATGGAGGAACCTTGGGGTTTAATTACAGGACAGGGGACCATGGGAAACATGATAAATCACTGGTTATGTGCACCTCAGGCCCAGTTGGCCCAGTCTCTCACTTACGGTGGACGCCATCATAGGCAGCATTTCTGTCTTAGAGCAGTAGGTGGCAGTGTGCACCAGCGCAGACAGAGCATGCATCAGGTTTCTCTTTGGTAAATCGATTTTTTAAAAAAGCTGTTCATAAATAAAATAAATACAGTTGATGATTTTTTTTTTTTTTTTTGATATTTTTCATCTTCTGTATTACTGACTGATACTACTGCAAGCACTGACAGTGTTACTTATGCTTGGCCACATCTGCAATATTTTTGGGTGTAACTACTGTAAGGCAGACCATGATTCAGCAGTTCCCTTATTAAACTCTGTAACTTACCCCCATCATCATTTTTCATGGTTACAATCATGATTTCCCACACTCACCTCCAGACAAGGGCGTTTTCTCATTATATTAATCTGAGTTTTCATGATCAATCACTCACTGAGTTGAAGTTATTATTATACTTTTTTTTTTTTTTTACTATGTATGCCTTTACTGAAATTATGTGCACATAGGAACCCTACTGCATTTTTTAATTGTCTACACTCCTAATACTGTAATAGTACATTTAATTACATAATACTTTTTAAGTGAGGGTTACAGCATGCTTTCCAGTGCAGAAGTAAAATGACATTAAATAAGAAAAAGGTTTTGCATACTAAAACAAAACCAGTCAATAATTTAAATATAATTAGAAAAAATCTGAAAAGGTCCAGAATTGTTTCTAAATACATATAGACATCTACAGATCATGTGTATGTTTTATTATTTTTTATTATTAATACTTTGATTTCATTTATTATTTTTTTTGAAATAATTGAAACTACAACTTAAGTTTCAAAACAAATTCCTTAATGATTCAGAATGAACTCCTAAAACAGAATAGATAAAGTCTGCATCATTCAACAACAACAAAAACAGTAATCTGTTTAAATGTTGTGGGTAATCGGTGTATATATTCATATCACAACATATAGGAATATATTCATAGAACCATCATTGATTTTGTCTTTTTTAAAGTGTGTGTGTGTGTGTGTGTGTGTGTGTGTGTGTGCAGCACTTCATGTGTCCTGTTTAATCAGTGGAGGCTGAATGGCTGGCTGGTTATGTGACAAATAGGTTATCTCAACCCACCTCAGTACTTTACCCAATATTTACACGAATTAGGGCCAGTTTACAGAGATAGGGGTGAGCAGCTGACAGGATGAAGTGTCTGTGTGAGTGAGAGAGGAGGCCAACACTGAATCAGTCCAAAGATCATATTAGATGCATCTTTTGAAGTTCCTTTAAAGAGTAAAACTGAGGGAGAAAATAGTTTTAATAAACCTGGAGGGGATCATTTTAGAGCTGAACATGGAGAGGTTGCCTTTGTTCACCCTCATGACCTTGTCGGCCTGAGGTCAGGGAATTCAGACACAGTCTTATCAGAGCAGAGTAATAAGTATCCAACAACCTAAAGAGATAAAACCTGAAAAAACAGATGAAAAAATAAAATGCAATCAATCAGTTTAGCAGGTTGGCAGCCAAAGCCTTTGGTATTGATCGGTGAAGTCTGGATTTTGGTATATTCAGATAAGGGGATCGTATCTCAACTTTTCTTGTATAGTCCCACAGCTTTTAGCACTGATCCAATACATTAAATATATTAACTGAACACATTGCATTTATGCTTCTAGATGAAAAAGTCTGAGCATTTTACCTCATCTAATCATTTTTTAAGAACATGTCCTGCACTTCTTTTCATCCTTCCTATACATCTGTGGTTGTTCCTTTGTGTGTTTTCTCACAGATACACCAGAGTGTCATGTGTGGCACTGACTCATGGAAGTTACTGATTGAAGGAACAAAAAGTAAACAGAAAAGCAGAGAGAAAGAGAAAGAGAGAGAGAGAAAGCAACTGAGAGGGAGGGGAGCAGAAAGACAAGGCATGTGGATAAAAGCTGTGGAGCACTATGAACTCCTTAATCACACATGTTTGACACCCACAGATTGAGTCTGTCAGCTCAGCCAGCAGCTTGGAGCAGCTGTATCGACTCAGGGTGTTACATATTAACTCCACACACAGACACGCACGCACGCACACACACACACAAACAGTAGATAATTGGATATAGACACAGACAGGTTTGTACCACTGATGCCAGAAGAGCTATGTATGGAAATGTTGCACAATATGGAAAATTTGAGAATTATCATCCGTCCTCCTGCCCCTGAATCACACTCACAGGTTCATCCAACAACAAACACAACAAAAACACATTTTCCCACAGTTGTCTCATGTATTGTCTTGTCACATTGAAAATTTGACTTCTTGTGACCAGGGTTTGACATCCGTCTCTGAGATTTCTGCCTCCATCTTGGTACAATAGAGATTAATGGGACTTCATTTGTGGCACTCAAATTACTCAAATGTTTCAGCAGCCATGAGACACTGCAAAAAATAGTGTCTTGATTCTTCTGGGTAATCTACATACCATAATATCAACTAAAATATTTCTGAACTAAAATGTAAAATCCCTGAGGTATAAGAATGACTATTTCTCTTGTCTGCATTGTGGTTCTCTGCTTCTTTTTGGATGGTTCAACAAACTGTACATGCACTTCCCCAATAAGCTCAATGATATATAGACAGAGGTTATGTCCTCTTTGTAGCCTAATTGTTGAATGGCATGCCTCTGATAAAAAAATAAATAAATAAAAATACAACTAATGATGATAATTTATTTGAATTGGTAAAGTAGAAACATTACAGATTAATATCACAAATCTTAACAGTACTTGTATGTCACAAATAATGATTAATATTATGGACTTATGTGATTTATAAAATTTAAGTGTTATTGATGCATTAGAGAGAAAACTATGTTTTAGTATTGTGGGATGGTGAGATTTTTCTTTCTTTCTTTCTTTCCTACTTTTTTTTTAAAATATTATTTTAATGGTGTGATATTTTGTAAGTTCATTGGTGCCTAAAATTCAAATAAAATTCAATGCAGTAAAAAGCACATGTTTGGCCAAAGAACTGTCATGGACAAGAGGTATAAAGAAGAATTAAATTAAAATACTCAAGCAAACCACAGAGATAAACTACAGAGACAATCTGCAAAAACGCAGTAGTCTATTTGGACTAATGAAATTAATTATTTCTATCATTGCAAACTTATTTTGTTTTTATTGTAATGGGGTGACATCTGTCAAAAAAAGGGGTCAAGTAGAAAAACTAACCCTTTAAACATTGTTCTTATCAAATTTCAAGGCCTCACCATCTCATATATACTCTCCAGTTGCCACAGAACGAAGACCTTTAGTTGTAATAATGACAATCACATTTGTGACTGTGGTGCAAGCGAGCAAGGGTGTGACAGTGTGTGTTTGGGATAGGCCCAAGGGTTTGACAAAGGCACAAGGAAATCCCACCTCAGGCCAAACAGAGTGCATGTTGTACTGTATCTCTGAGCGTGATAGGTTGGTGATAGAGTCTGTGTGGTTATCAGAGACGGGGGAGGCATGGTCATATATGTGGATATTGGGCCAGCTGTATTGATCCCGGCCCTGACAGCAGGGAGAGGGGGAGGTGAGGTGGGGGGGACCGGATGGGAAGAGGAGGAGGAGGCTGATAACGGTGTCAACTCAGCCAGCTATGCTCACCTGACGCATGGGAGGGCACTAAGTTAACGCCCAACAGGCTCTCAATAGGCCTTATTCAGAAAAGTCAGTCAAAGGTTTCACATGAGAGCGTTGCACGGGCACAGAGGGTCATCTCTGCTGTTTAGACAAGCAGATAATGTCACTGGATTGTCAGTGTCTCGACTCTGTTTTCTTTTAAGCCTTGTGAAATGTTGTCTTTTTTTTAGAGTCACTGTGTAATCTATGTTATCTTTAGAAAAGTTGAATTTGTACACAAATGCACCTTGCTCAATCAATTTAATTCTCCCAGGGGTGTTGCTGCTAATACTTTGGTCATAATTGAATTTGTTTGTTTCTTTGACTTTATCACTCCTTTCTTGTTGTGGTGCTATACTGTTGTAGTATAAAAATACATCGTCTCACTTGGTGAACTTTGTCTTTTTTTTCTCACTTGGTGTGGCTCCACCAGTAGCTCGTGTCGGCTAATGTTAGCTCATTTAAGCGAGGTACTGCTGTGTTAATGAGTCAGATGCTGAGTCACTTTGCCAACGGCTCCTCTCTGCTTGTGTTGCTGTTACACTACCTTTGAGCATTTACTATTATCCCATAATTGTCAGTTGTGGTCATAGTGGCTTCTGTTCAGATAAAGGCAGTTTAGCTTTGAAGTGAGACTTTGTTTCCTTTGCTAAACAGTGGCTGCAAATGTCACTAACACTTAATTTTGCATAAATGTTAAACTAATAGACCACAAATACAGAAACCTAAAATCAGTGATGGTACCCTAAGGTGCATTATGGCAACAACAACCATTTGCCAATGACTGGTCATATCCAGACTAAAGGTGAAACTACCATCTTGTATTTCAGTGGATAATGATCTATTTAATTGCTAATGAATTTAATTTTCCACTTGTAAACTATAAAAACCAAATGACCCAGTCTTGTGTTAAAGGCTGATTTAGGTTCAGGTTTGTGGGTTACAAAGGACCTCACTGAACACCAATTTCTGACAATAATAAATCACGCTTATCAGAGAGCAATATTGTAGGGTTGATAAGATTAAGATTAGAGCAGTAGAATCTGTGTATGTGTGTGTGTGATTAATGGAGACAGACAGTCGCCTCTCCCTGCCTGCGCACCACACACACACACACACACACACACACACACACACACACACACAGACTCACACACACACAAACAGCCGATCAACAGATAGGGACGTATACTGCAAGGAGCCTGTGTGACATTTTTAAAGCCTGAATCAATCAACATGAAGAAAAGAGTCACGGACGTTTAGCATGTTTGAGTATCAATGAGATCACTATTAAACTCAGGGCAGGGGCTTAAATCATTTTCCAGCACCTGCTGGCTCATCTGTATTGCAATCTTACACAGCTGTGTGTGTGTGTGTGTGTGTATGTATGTGACTCCTGAACTGTGGATTTTCTATGTAAAACACTTAATTCATTGAAGCGAACCGGTCTCTATTTTTCTGTTTCAGTGAGGCAGGACTCCCCCTTTCTCCCTCTGATTGGTACGTCCCAATAAGATAAATTAGGCACAGGTGAGCTGTTGGTTGTAGGTCACCAAGTGTCCTGCCCCTTTGATGCTATTTTTGTCTGTGACCACAACACCACATCTAACATCTATTATTAAAGATGGGGGAGAGGTTGCAAAGTCAGAAAAACTATGTTTGCTCATTTTTTGATTGTAATGCTGCATTCAGTAAGTCATGGAAGCTAGAGGCTCATCTGTGCAAACACACAGGATTGGTAAGTGGCTGCAGGGAGCCAAGCAGAATAAATGCAAATAGCTGACATGAAAAAAGATCAGGATCAAGTGGCATATTATAGCAGTTAATGTTGTGTTTGTGACTATTAATGACCTGGAAATGTTGTGTTAATGTCAAATGTTTCCCTCTGACCTCAGAAACCATTCTCCTGTGAGAACTGTGACAAGAGCTTTTGTACTCGCTATCAGCTCACCAGACACGAGCTCAGTCACAGCGGGGGAAAACCACACAAGTAAGCCACCTTTTGAAATGAATGGATTGTAATTTTGATCTTTTCAAGCTGCTGTTTTTCACTTTGAAATGTTAACCCACCGTGGTCTCCAGGTGTTTGTCTGATGAGTGCTCTGAGGCCTTTGTCACCAATGCCAGCTTGAGGAACCACATGGCCCGAGTTCACCAGCACCAGGAGAAGCGATATCAAGTACACTAATCTTGGAAAAGTCTCTCCTTTTTTTTTTTAACCTTCAGTTTTTGTCCTGAACATGTCAAGATTTTTGTCCATTGCTTTTGGCTCTTACTGTGTTTTTTAGTGTGACCAACAGGGCTGTAAGAAGGATTTCAACAAGAGGAACCAGCTAAAAGCACACAGGTGTGAGCACCAAAAGATTCTGCCTTTTCAGTAAGTGGCTTCAATTCTGATGCATAAATGACTGACTTTTATCTGTCTTTGTCCAGCTAAACAATGTCTGATCTTTTCACACAGTTGCTCCTTCAGTGGCTGTGTGAGGGAATTTCCTTCTCATGGAAAACTGAAGCATCATGAGAAAGTGCATGAAGGTTAGTTGTTAACCAGGATGCCCCGCCCCATTTAATGAACTTGAATTTATCTGAGAACTCTGTCTGTCTGGTGCAGGTTACCCCTGTGAGACTGAAGGTTGTCCTTTCCAGGGAAAGACGTGGACAGAATATCTGAAGCACAGAAAAGAACATAAAGGTTTGAATGTGATACTGGGTTAAATGTTAAAAATCAGTTTTGTTGCATTATACACCTTGTTGCTCATAAGCTGCTGAGTCACAAGTGACACAAATATATTTTAATGTCTCTCAGTCAAGGTGCCATGTGGACAGTGCAAAAAGCAGTTTAACAACACCTGGTTTTTGCACCAGCATGAGCTGTATATCCACTCTGGGGAGAAGAGGATGCTGCCGTGCCCCAAAAAAGGCTGCAACAAGAAATTTACTCGTCGCTTTAACTTGGAGAGTCATGTACTGGGAGACCATGAGGGCAAGAGGCCTTTCAGCTGTGCTTACGCCGGCTGTGAGAAGAGCTTCGCCATGAAGGTAAATGCACACACTGCTGCAAAACATTGGTATCAGCCATCTGTGTAGTCAGTGCAACAGCAGTGAATTGTTTGCTGTGCTCAGAGAAATGAAAAACGACATGGCAGCAGAGCTCTGTGGCTCCATTTCCCACATACTGCAGTTAATCTATTCCACATTGCTGTTTTCTATAGAAGAAATGCCAGTGGAATCTGTGCAGAATGAGATCCAGATCACTTGGAGTTCTTGAAAATGTATTTTCAGTGTTTCTGACCTACAAAAACCCAAAGAACACAATAAAGAATTGAAACAATATACATGGCCAGATCACAAGTGAGTTGTTTTCCTTAATCCATTAAATTATCTTTGCAATCTAACTGCTCTCATTGTCCACTAGGAAAGCCTGTGGCGACACGGAGTGGTGCATGACCCAACAAAGAAAAAGCTGAAGGTAACGTGTCCTTGTCGACCTCTTTTCTTTTCCCTTGGCTTTTTTAGATGGATAGCTGTTCTCCCCTCCATCTTGCCCTTGTATTATGTGTTATTTTATTTTTCCCTTCCAGAAACTGCATCCTAAAAAGAATCTGCCCGTGCGTTCGGCACAGCAGGTCAGACCGGCAGCTGCAGCCAATCGAGCAGATGCCAACAAGCTTGCTGCAAAGCTGCGCAATACAACTTTATAGATGATACAAATATCTTGAGGCTGCTTTATATAAATCTGGTTTTCAGTAATGGTGAAAAATCACATTTTCTGTTTCTGTATGCAAATGTAAAATAAAGCCTCATTAATACAGCACTTTACGAAAACTCCAAGTCTTGGTGTACCTTTACTAATAAAACGGCTCTTCATGTAAACTGCACTAAGCTGCCTTCTAACAGTCACTTTGCACTGGTGCGCAAAAGAACAACGTGGAGCAATCAATCCTTTGAAGGAAATGTTTATTAAACAAACAGAACACACATTCACACATGTATAAAACTCCAGCTGATGGGACAGCTGGTTTTCATGGTGATGAGGCCTAAGGGTAGTTGAGCCCCCAGGGTGCGGCAGGTTTCTAATAAGGCCTGAGGCTTATTCAGCTGGATACAGCGCTGGTGTTGCAGAACATCTTGATTAAAGTGATTATAGGTCATTATCCTAGATGACGCAGGATCACAGGCTACTTCTTTTTTTTTATATATTCTATCTCTACCCACAACGATGCATCCACCTGAATACAGCCCTGGATTCTACAACTGCCTGGTGAGATGAATACAGCACAGATCGCCTGTTAACAGTTGCAGTACCATTCTCCCCTGCGGGAGTGAAGACAACATGACCATATGAACACAGCAGTGTGTTTGTGAGTGCAGTCTGTCGAGGGACGTGGCACGATCTGGATCAGTTCCCACCTGGTCAGGACAAGCGTAGTCCTGCTGGGTCTACTACAGTTCTGAATGCTTTTGGTCCTGGATTAAGCCCGGTATGGAGCGATGTACAGTAGCGTGTACCAGTTCACTTTGGCCAAGGTCGTTCTCAATATAGAACATTCAGGGTGGACTCGGCGTGGTGCGCAGCCTGCTTATGATCTGGCCTAGCTATACCAGGCTGCCGGGCCAGGAGACCACAGTAAGCGCCACCCGGCTGCGCTGCTCCTTCAGCATGGGCACCAGAGCAGAGTGGCTCATTCCTGCTGTCGACAGGCCGTTGACTGCCACGATCATATCACCACACCTAGGATGACACCAAGAGACAAGTCAGTATGGAATATAAATAGGTTGTGACAGCTGTAGCTATGTGCTATTCACACAGTTTGGACAAACACTGAGCTATATGACACAGAGGAATTAGATGAATTAGATATTATCAGGCTTTGGCAACACTTGATAGGAGCATTAACTTGTGGTTTGACTTGTTTTTAATGGAATTTGTCCTAGCTCTTCTTTTGGACTACAGAGCAGGGGTTTGCTTATTTTCTAAAATCTAAAGCAGATGTTAAGTTTTCTGACTTATATTCATATCATGAATATGATATGAATAATGATGGGGTCAAACAATGACTTTTGCTTTGTAGTTGGTTGCATTATGACAATAGCTAAAATATGAATATATTACACACATTTGCCCATTGACTTAGATGTGTGTTAAATTATTATTCTTTTTAAGTTTCAAAACGCTCAAGAAAATAGGTCTTCTGTCCTGAACTATGACAAATATCATGCAGCTGTTTCTTAAATGTGTCTGGAAATTCCCAACATTAAATCATCTTATAGCACTTAAATATGTTTGACCTCTCTTATCAACTGAATATCACAGTTTATCCACCTGGTTCAATTCAAAACTATATCACTACTGGTATAAGCCACAGTCAGTCACGCAAACAACGACTGATCACTCACTTGAGGCGGCCATCGTAGTATGCAGGTGTGCCAAGGACTATGGTCTTGATGAAGAAAGCCTGGTTGCCGTGGGTCTCCTCGTAACCCCCGACAATACTGAAACCCCAACTGCCGGGATGACTCCTCCGCAGCACGATCTCATGACTACTGTGCAGGTAGCTACAAGGCAAGACAGTCAAACCTCCAAATGATCTCAATTACTCACATTGCAATTTTCAATTAGTGGTCACAATCCTATACAAATGAACTGACGATAGCTGTAAGAACTAATGACATCTAAGCAGGTGTTCACCCAACAAATTAGCTCAACTTCTAGTCAAACAACCCATATTTAATCATGACAAACATATCAAAAACATCAATGTGACAGTATGGTAATTTAGCATCTGTTTCAATTCATATTGTCCAGTCCTAAGAAGAAAAGTCTAGCAGAACAGCAGTGATCCAGTAAAGTCTGTTTATATGTTTGTGTTTAGGTTGATCTCCTCTGGATGTTACCTGGGCAGGCCCAGCCACATGACCCATGAGGGTGACCAGTTGGCATCGAAGTCACTGTCATGAGTGTGAGGCAGCAGCTCATCATGGTCATGTTCCTCCACCATGCTGACCTCCAGCACTCTCAGCTGCACTGACGGCGAGGCAGCGCTGGCCTTCAGTGTGCCCACAGCCTCACTGTGGCTCAGGTATGTTAAGTCCTGCCCATTAATACTTAGCAGAACATCACCTAAAGGAGCAAGAGGACGCACCTGTTACTGACAAACTGAATATAACATGCAAATTGTTTTGGTGCATATTTCATCTAGCTTAATCTCTCACCTCGTTTGATTCGTCCATCTCTCGACAAGCAACCATGTGGTTGGACGCTGGTCACAAAGATTGGCAGCTCCCCGCTCTTACTGCCCCTCCCTCCTGCAACAGTCATACCCAGAGACTCAAGTGGTTCCTTCTTCACAGTGATGTGTTTCTCCTTACAGGACACACACTGGGAAAGGTCCTGTGAAAATGAACACAGGCTAGGCCTTATTGCAGGTAAACACCCTTGAGTCTTCTAACTCTCTTCTAATCTCACTTAATTTTCCCAAATAATAGAAAAGGCATATATGTGTATATATCCTCACTCTGTGGGTGCTGGTGCGGGACAGGTGTATGGGCACAGGACTCGGAGTAGAGCTGTGGTTAGGCAGGAAGTGATCAAGGCAGTAGAGGTCTCTGGTGGAGCTTGATTTTGGCGGTGGGGGTGGAGTTGGTTTGCTGGGTCGGCCGATGAGCAGGTGGACTCGCTCTCCACTGGCCTAAAGATTCAGAGTCATCAGAGCCAGTGGTTTTAAATCAAATCTCAAGTAATTTATTTCACTGAAATTTCAACATTTTCTAAAGACATCTAGGATAAATGAACCTGTATAATCTGTGCAGCCTGCTCTGGGGTACCGTGACGTAGGTCCTGGTCGTTAACTGCCAAAACACGGTCGTTGCTCCGCAGTCTGCCATCCTTCGCTGCCAGGCCTCCCTCCAACAGGTCCAACACAAACACTCCTGACTCATCCGTCCGTCGCACCAGCTTAATGCCAAGCTGCTCTGTTGAGTCCCTCTTGTGTAGGGTGATTCTCAGTGTGGCAGGGCTGGATGGGGTCCCCTCAGGAGTGGAGCAGGGCGCATGGGGAACAGCTGGGGTGGAGGAGGAAGAGGAGGGAGGTGCCCGGGAGGCACAGCGACGCTCCCTGAGCACAGTGAGCTGCAGGGTGGTGCAGGGACGAGCCAGCGTTGAACGAGCAAAACTGTGGGGCACGTTACTGATGTCCACGTTGTTCACCTTTGGAGAGACAATAAAGGAAATGAAAGTGAACACTGACCTCCTATCCCCTTTTAATGTCTCCTTTCCTTATAAACACTGACATCTCTCACCTGGAGTATCTGATCTCCAGCCAGGAGCCTCCCATCTCGTGCAATGACCCCATCTCTGTACACCTCCTGAATCACAATGTTGATGAGAGGCGTCTCGTTTCCTCCAACGATGCTGATGCCCAGCTCGACGTACGGGTTGGCCCGGTGGACCTCTATGGCAGTTATCTCTCCTTCAGGAAGGGAGGGCAACTTCACACAGCCTAATGGACGCACAAATCACATTACACTGCTGCATCTCAGACTTTAATTTCCACATCTTAATCATAATGTTCCCTGAACCTGATTATTCTGTTGTCTAAGATTACAGCTCTCAGGCTCACTAGGAAGATAAACTGCAGTGTTCCATATCTCGGATTTCTAGCATTTAACCCTCTGAGAAGATGTTCGGAGATATACAGGAAGTGATGCCATACCCTCTTCTGCAGAGAGAGGCGGGGACTCTGGGCAGTCCCAACCAGAGGAGGTGGAGCTGACAGAGCGAAGGAGGTGGATGCAGGGGTTACTGAGGGGCCGCTTCACCCTGGGGACCACGCACTCCAACCCTACCACACCTAGAGCCACAGAGAGATCAAGAGAGTTTCTTGTTAATCCTGTGTCTAATCAATCTGAACTTTATTGTCTTCATTTTCAGTCTGCTTTGGGATCCAGCAGTGGGTTGGCTCACTGTCTTCCTCTGTGCTCTCCTCAAAGGCAGGGTTGTCGAGGCCAGCATCGTCCGTCCACGCGGGTCCATTGCTACTGGCGTTATTAGGTCCTGTGGGTGGAGAGGGTGTGTGGTCCCTCAGGACTGTCTGCGGGGGCGACCTGGGAGGGCTGGTCACCATCGCTCGCTCATCCCCACTCTCACATCTCGGACCGTCCACGTTGGTCTGCTGACACCGCGTCCCGGGACACCTTTCACCAAGCAACAGGCGTCAGTTTGTTAGTCCATCTGACGTGTAAAGAAAATCAGGTTCAGCATCAGTTAATTTAATGTGACGCAACTGATCCCATGAGGGAACTTCTCTCTTTGTTTGACCCCTCCTTAAAGAAGGTAAGAACGACAGGCCACGAGCAGCTGGGAGGGATTTAAGGGTTAGAAGGGAACAAGTAATTTTCATAGGAAAGGTCCCAACTGAATTATGGTTCATGCACATTGATCTGATGCTGATTAGAGAGAAAATACCAGATGTTGGACTAAAGATTAAGTATATGATGCACTATATGAAGAGGGCATGACTGTTATGTGCACATGTGATTGTGTATTTATTGTGTGTACTGTATTGGAGAAACCATTTTCCCTCAAACATGAAATCTAATGTTACATTTTGTTGCCTTGTTGAACTTAATACATTCAAAAAAACAGAAAGTAAAATGTCCATCACAACTTCCCATAGTTAGCAGTTTGACCAACCAACAGGTCAAAATCACAAGATATTTTAACCATTGTACAAACATTGACATTTGAGAAGATGGGAAGGAAACACTGAGCATTGTTGTTTGATGAATTACATAAATGATTAGATAATGGCATACAAGTCGTTCCAAGAAGTTTAAGTGTTCTTTCCATTGATATATATAAATCAGATGGAGGTGGGTGCATCTATCCTGTCCCACAAATAGATACTCTTAACTAAAGCACAATTTAAAAAAACACACAGACAGACTCAAGGGGTCAATATGGTCTCACTGTTAATTGACTCTGCAGTATTTACTGTAAGTGGCAGCTATAAGCTGGTTGAATAATTTAAAAGCTGTTGTTCCTCCAAACCTATATCCCAAGAAAAACAGACTAATAGAAAACAGACAACTTCCCATGATTCTTTGCTCTTGCAATATATAAATCAGTAAACACTCAATGACTAGTTGTTAAGTGTTGTAATCATTAGGATTTCTTAATTCATTCTCTTCCACCTAACTTTGACGTAACATATCTATCATGTATTATCTCCTTAACTTAATACTTGATTGGTTTAAGCTCGTTCAGAGGTTTAGTTCATGTACTTTGGTTCAAGAACAGCGAGAGTACTTGAGCCTTGACACATACACACCATCAGTAATAAGATCAACCAGCCCACCTTGACCACTGCAGCCTGGCGCTCTGGTCTTTTAATCTAATGTCCAGCGTCGCGTCTCTAATCTTCACCATAAACAACGTTGACTGACAGCCCCAGTCCCAGACAGCAACAACAGACTTTAGGCTCCTGTTACTATGTTAGACATAAGTCTGCAGGGCAGGAGAGCGAGTGAGCCCACGTGGGACTGAGGTTTAATCTTTACTAAAGAATGTCACGTTAGTCCTCACAGTGACCTCGTTTGAGCTTTCTTACACCATCTTTCCTCGTCCTCCCAACACGACATAATGCGTGGTGCTCTGAACTTCCCTGAGATGCACCCATCTGCTGATGTGATTGACATGCAGACTGTTTGCAAAGAGGTTTAAACAGGCTGCAGCCATCACATACTGATGGTGATACTATTTAAGGGTTTGAGAAATCACTGTATTTTCTTGCTTTTTCAGACTTGGATACAACTATGCCATTTTTGAAAGATGAATACACTGTTTCAGTCATAAATGAAAAGTTGAATTTTAAGACATTAAAACACTTGTGGGGTTTTGCTGCTACATCCTCACTTGTTCTGGTTTGACCACTGCTTATATATGCAAATTTAGAGAGATGTGAGTCTGTGAAACAAGGACACACTGCTGCCCCTCTCTCCTACATTACCTTCACACTTGTGACCACAGACTGTCATTTAATGAAATCACACTGTCTCCCTTGCCGAGGTCTCTCTTAAAAACAGCTGACTCAGAAAGGCTTTAACCAGCTGGTTAGCTATAGCTTGTTAGTGTGAGCTTGTTAAGGCAAATCTCCTTCGACTTAACTGAGGTGTTTGGCAGTCAAGGGATAACAAGTCAATAAGTTAATATCAAAACACCACGGGATCGTTCCTTAGCAACACACGCCATCTTAGGAGATTCAGTCACATAGATGTCTACTCCTAAATCAATATATAACCCTGATCTTCTCAACTTAAGCTATGACTTACACATTTAAAGTATGTTTTTACTTCAATATCTCAACCAACAAAAGTCACATTTCTATATGTTGTGTAAATTCCTCAAGCACAGTTACATTTACTTAGATATTCTCTAAATGTACACTACCTCCATTCATGGATTGGAAACAACATCCTTTTGTCGTTTTCCCTATGGTGATGTTGATGCATAGACAAACACACACAGACGCACACACACACACACACACACACACACACACACAGGCACACACACACAAATTGCCTTCTGTTTCTATACAACATCAAAGAAAGCAAAAAAAAAAAAAAAAAAGCGAGAGCAGGAGAGTAATTTGAAAAGCAGACAAAAGTAAAGACAGAGGGACATCACTGAAAGAAAAATGCCATTTTGTCCTCCCAAGTCACGCTGACCTCCCATCCCACTGTATTCGACTCACCACAGGCCAGGGTTGCCCTTGGCTGTCTCACAGAAGAAATGGTTGAAAAGATCTCTGGTGTTGAAGTTGCTCAACATGTTTGCAGAGTGAGAACATGGAGCTCCTGGTCTGCAAACCCATGACTGTGGTAGGGAACCACTAATCCCCCGTCACATGACCTACAGCCCAATAATCCCCTCAGGGTCTCACAGCACCTGGTCCAAATGGGCCAAAAGCCAATGTGTGTGGGCAGAGGGGGAAAACCTTTAAGGCTGAGGGTGGCTGGAAAGTTAAATCGATCTGCTGATTTCTCCAAATGTTTCACGCCAATCATGAGGGATGGTTGGATTTTAAACTAGACTTGAAACTGACAGTTATTTTCATTATTGATTGATTACCATCTAAGTGAATTGTTTAGTAAATAAATTGTCAGAAAACTGAGGAAAATTCCTGTTGCAGTTTCACAGAGCCCAAAGTGATGTCTACAAATTGCACACTTAGTACAACCAGCCATTCACAACACAAAACTATCACAACCATAGAGAAAAGGTAAACCAGCACAGATTCACTCCTGCAAACCTGGAATCTGCTCATTTATGCCAGTTTTGCCTTTGCCTCCATGACTCCAACACAAGTACAATAAAACTGTACCAGTATAAAGCTTAGCAGAACCAGTCTGTCATGCATGCATGGTGTTTGTTATCTGTACATGTGTGAGTGTCCATCTATTATATCTGTATGTAAGCTTCATTACCGGTGTTTGAGGTGTGCCTCCAGGTCACATCGTGGCATGCTGAGGGAGCAGACTGGCGTCAAGGGGCAGGACACAGACAGCTTGTCCAGCAGCTTGTGAACCAGTATGCTGGACCTGCGGCAGGCCTGGAGCTGTAGCCGTGTCCTATCCAGAGGGCAGAAGTCCCTCTCCTGGAGGAAGCTACGCAGGCAGCGGGCGCAGAAGGTGTGTCCACATGGTGTATCAAGTGGCTGCACCAGTGGCTGCAGGCAGATGTGGCACACCAGGTCATCGTCCACTTCCAGGCGGTAGTTGTAAAGGTGGTTCTCCCAGGTGCGGTGGATCTGGCCACACTCAGGGCACAGAGACTCCAGCGCTGGCTCCACCGGCACAGCTAGACCCACCTCGCAGCCTGGGCTGCCCATCTCTGCTCCTTCAACGCAACTCAGCTTTGGCACAAATGACTCCAGTGGGGCTGCAGTGTTGGGAAGGGGCACGATCACTCCTATCCCATAAGCTTCAGAGGATGCACAGGCTGCAGAGAGGACAGATGCCCCCCAGTGGCTGATGGCACATCACCCTGCAGGTCAGAGGGCAAAGATAGAGGGTTAAACAGCTGTTTCAGAAAAACAACAAGTGTCTGATTATGTGCTCGTGCATTTATTCGTGTGGCAAATGCTTTGTGCACGTGAGCCCACGTGTTCACATGAGATCGTGAGTGGCACTGTGTATGTGTGTATATGTGTGTGCACGCATGTGTCAGTGAGTGTGCTGAGATTATGTATTGCTGCTCCTGTCCACTAATCTGACAGTATAATCTCTCTTTTGCTCTCGCCTGCTGCAATCTTCCAATTCCACAGAGAGGGAATTATCTGGGATTGAGGCAGAGAGAGGACACAGATCAGAGGAAGTGGGATTGGGAAAGCAACAGAGAGGGAAAATAGTCCCAGAAAGAGTAAGAAAGGAGCAGAGACAGAGCAAGAAAGTACAGATAGAGATAGGAAGAGGGGTGAAAAAGATTAATGGGGTGTGGAAATCGAAAGGAAGTATAAAACAAAGACAGGACAAAGCATGAGAGGGATCAGAGAGGCAGCTAAGACCAAGCAAGAGAGGAAAGCAAACACAGCAAGAAAATAGTAGAAACTCTTTAAACATCCCCCTCAGCGAACTTGATATTTTTGGTTCAGGCCACGTACAGTAGATGCACTCAGTCTCCTCTGCAACAGAAAGAGAACATGCCTAAAGCAAAGTCTTGAAATATAGCACTCCACCGAGCAGAGCGGTCCCCAGAGCTAATGCACTCTGTGTGCACTGATCATTTCCACAGTGTTTCACATCCAAAGCCATTCAGACCTTCAGCCCCTCTATTAGCCGAGGCCCCGTGGGTCTGATGCTATCAGCGGACAGCAGAGGGCGTGCCTCAGCACACAGCAGGCCAGCCAAGCCACAGTGACTACCTGCCTCTGTTCCAGCGAGGGTCTGCTCCTGTCTCCATGACGACCTGGAGCCTGTGCTGTTCAGTGGGGCTTGACATTCAGAGTGTAGCCGGAGAAGGATGCAGAGGAGCCACACAACAGATGCACTTCTCTCAGCAGGATGCTCTGCTCCTCCCTGGTACAGCCTGAACGCCTGTCAGACAGCACAGACGATGATGAGAGCCCCTTTGGTTCCTTTTTTACTGCTTTTTTCGTCTCGTCTCTGTTTCTGCCCATTTCCGTGACAACCTGTCTCTCCTGTCTCCTTGGCTACCGGACCGGTAGTTACTTATTTCAGCCTCCTTTAAGTACGTGCTCCTGTCTGTGTGTGACTGGCTGCTTCTGTCTCTATCCCGCAGCTGGACATGAATTAATCATGAGGACACAAGGCTTCTCTGTTCCTATAACAAAGCTGTGACATCACCACATCACACACACACTCACACACAGACTTGTAGACATGCAAGCATAAGTCTACACAAGCAAAACCAAACACACACACACATACATCATGCACAAGAGCTTTTTAGGTAGGCTACCAGATGCTGTAAATAGACTTTATCAATAAGTAAAGTCTTCAGGTTTTCACTGTGGCAGCAGTTTAGAGCCTGGTCCATGAAAAGCACTTAAATCTATTTTAATCATAGCCGGACTCAGTAGCAACAGATTCCTTTACACTAGTCATATAAAGACTGGCAAATGCTTGTGAAATATCTTTCTTTTAATCTCAGCGTGTATGTGCGTGTGCGTGTGTACGTGCCTGTGTGAGAGTCCAAGGCCATGCTGTTATTGTCATTGCACTGCTTTATATATTAATAAATAACAGTCTTGGCCCTGCACCTGTCTCTGCTCATTTTTCATTTTTCAGAGATGACAATCTAATCTTACAACACAGGACAAGCCATGGACTACCTCACATGCAGGAATGACATTTTCAAATAAGATGAGATGATGTTTTAGGCCACAGATTTAAAATCTCAGGTTCTGTCGGCTTAGCCTACATTTTCATAAAACCCCACCTCATCGTCTCTTATCTTAAAAAAAAAAAAAAAAATCCAGAAAGGCTGTTAGCCACTTGGAGGAACAGGCCGGCTGCTGTTTTCTGCTAGGTCTGTTGCAATAGGCTGCTTTTTTCCACAACACTCAGACAGACATGTAATGATAACAACAAAAGCACACACTAATTTCATTGAGATTTGCAATCATTTTTTCAGTTGTCATAGTCCTAATTTGCCTTGGCAACGCACCAACTGCAGTGTCATGTTCTATAAGCAACCCGTAAGCGTTGAACACGTTTGATTAGACAAGTGCATTTTTTTAATCATTGCTCCCATCTGTCTGACTCCATCCCACCCCTCCACAAGCGGAAAAGCTAGGACAGATAAAGCGACAATGGCAATATCAATGCAAAGCCAGCCACACACTGACACCGTTCATACAGGCTGTGGAGATATAGAGATGTAGGGTATCATTACCTATTCTCGCTGCTCCTCCGCGCCGCGCACTCCGGCCCCAAAAAGGGGGACGATTATTAGCTGCGGGACCTCAATCACGCATTCACCGCAACGGACCGTTCCGCAAACCCGCACGAAAACGCCCCCGTGCCTTTGGCGCCGCCGGCCCCGCCCACTGCTGTCCGTCAACGCGGAGGGGCGGGGTCTGCGGCTGTCAATCCAGAGCAAAAATCAAGAGAGGCTGCCAAACAGCCTGCTCAAAAATATTATAACTCGCTGTTTTAGACACATATCTTACAAAGTTGTATTTTCCCCAGAAATGTAATGTTGTAGATTAGTTTTTTTTTTCTTAATTGAGTTTCTGTGTCAAGGTTAATAGTTAGGCCTACATTTATCAGTAACAACTGGTACAATTGGTATCATAAAGTAGTCTAATAGTTTGTTACTTTCCCCCATGATTATGCCAATATGGTAGCCCACACCATACACTTAAACTTTGTCTAGTAGGTGTGTGTAGAAGCCAAAACTGAGAGTTGGTCAAACACAGCAACGCTATCTTCAAGGATAGTGAGGTGGTAATATGGTAATATCATGACAGCTATTATGCTACTTGAATATGTAGCCTAATACTTTTATTCAACTGTATACTACTGCCACTGCCGATTATTATTATTTCTTGTATTTAGACTATATAGATTAACTGAACTGCTCATTTAATTGATTTTTGCCAACTAGTTTCAAGTTAAGTGGTTTCCGTGGAAACAACCAGGCATCGCCATGAACACCCCAAAACACAGGGTCCTCGGCGGAAGGACCCAACTGACAGGTAAACAAAAAGGAGGTTACGTTACTTAACCTGCAATCATCGATTTTAGCTGAATGAATTGTGTTGCAATAATAAAGTTTAGGCTTTAAGGTGTGATTATTTGCGACGCGATGGCAGAAGACAACGAGCTGGAAAAGTACGTCGCCATTTTGTTGTTTATCCCGTTTTAACGTGTCCAGCTGCGTTTTGCACACACTAGTGGCTGGTTTTCTTCTAAACCCGCAACACCCATCCCTCGGTGGGAAAGGATATTTTTAGCCGACAGCTGTTGTGTTTATTGCGTTGTAAGCCAAGTGTGAGTGTGTTGTGGTTGTAAGGAAATCCTGCCTCGATAATAGACACCATTAGCTGCCGGTGCTGTGTGGTTAAAGGTCGGCTAAATCAGTGCGTCTCTTCTGATGAGACTCTGCTGATTCAGCAGCTCGGGTCACACCAGGACACTGCCTTTCACTAATGATTCATTTTCTCCTCAGCTCTCTGCATCACTGTTTTCTCTCACTTAATTAAATCCTACCCCCCTTTGGCTCACCCCTTTAAGGCTCTGTGCCATCTTTGTCCTCAGCCTCTCCCCATCCCATGATGTTTTTCTGTATGTGTCCATCCAGGCGTGCGGTGGAGGAGCTCCTCAGGGAGACTGACAGGGCTCGGGTGAGAGCAGAGACCATGGGCCCTGCGGGATGGTGAGCACTGTGTCTGACATGCCATCTGTATCAGCCTGCACACATTTGTCATTGGTGGACATTTAACTGTTAGTTATCAGCTTAGCTGTAATTGCATAAGGGGAATATTTGTTTGTTGGGTGTACTGCAGCCTCTGTGTTGAGATTTAGTCTGTGTTTGACTTGAATCTGTTATATTCTCAGATAGAAGCACAAGATGGTTCAATATTATCATGATACATAGATCATAACACAGTATCACTTCAATTTTAAACATTTTGTGACATCCTTGGTATTGCAATAACATACTGTGATACGTTGCCATTTGTTACCCTTCTACAATGTGCTAAAGGGAAAACTTATAAGCGCAATCTCTTTTATTTAATAAGATAAAATCTGTTTATCTCACTTAAATCATTTTTCTCCTTGCAAAGTGGGATAGTCAAGCAGACAGACTGACCAACACAGTCATAAAAAAGTCAGCGTATTCCACTACTACGAAGTGTCTAGTCTAGGGCCTAGAAAGTTAGGCAGGTTAGGGAGTAGAAACTGTGGGTCTTACAGAGATCTTTGAAAATGTAGAACAAGTCTGTACTATTTAGTAGCTTGCTTTAACATCAGGGAATACAAAATTGCACTGGCCAACTCAATCATTTATCTGTTTCCTGGCCTTGAAGTAGTCAAAGTGTGACTAATGTACGTACCGGAATCGATCTATAATATCTCCATAATGTAGCTGACAGTAGATTCTTTTAACAAAATGCAGCAGTCGTGACCCAAGTGTCCTGAATTACGTCCCTTGTTTCTTCTTGTTATAGAGAGTCCAATAGTCTGTTGTGTCCCTCATGTCAGGCATAAGAGTTACAGACTTTGTTCACTTCTATGTCAGGTTGAAGTGTCCACTCCGGAGCACCAACAAGCGCTTCCTCCTCAACACCCTGCGCTCCACCCGCCTCCAGCGGCGCCCCAGTGAGCCCAGAGCTGTTCACTCGACCACAAGAGGGCACCTGAACAGCGAGACCAGGGACAGGAGCCACGAACGCAGCAGGTCACCCCCCAGAGATTGTAGGAGCAAGGGAGATCACAAAGATCATAAAAATCATCACAGAGACAGCTGGAATAAAAAAGACAAGAAAGAGGACAGAGACAAAGAGAGGAATTCCAGACACAGAGACCAAGATAGGAGACACAAGGGCGATGGACAGAAAAGACAATGACTTGATGAAGGAAGTACTTCTGTTTAAAGGAGGAACACTGTTTTTTTTTTGAGGCCAGTCCGTCTCTAGAGAGCACAGAGGTGGACGCTCCAGCACATCTCACAGGGCAGCTTGAGTACTGCTCACCTGGCGTTTTTGAAGAAGCCAGAAAAGACACTGATTTAACTTTTTATTTCTGCCTATAAAACGGTCACCTTTTTTCCCCAGGAAAGTGGCCGAGTGACTTACATGTTACTTGATTAACTGGTAATGTTTTTAATGTTACAGCCATATCATACTGTAGGTTTAATTGAGTCCATTAAATTGCTTACACACCCAGTCGCTTCACTCAACAAGACAAAACCCAGTGTATGGCCGGGCCTCATATGGTCAGTGTGGTGAAACTGATGACTTAGGTGAAAAGAACAGCTGTAAACAATGGATATTATTTCAAAAATCACATATGTTAAATGTGATGTGTTTTCAGCTATATTTACTTAGTTAAGTTAGACATGACAGAATATTCTTTATATTTCATCTCACATACAGAGCATAAAACTTAAATAAACCTTTTGACAGCATCTACACATTCATTAAAATCTGTATGTTGCTTTTATACTTTGTGTTTCTGTTCTGTTTGTAAATCAAGTATTAACAAAGTCAGGTAGAGGGAAAATGTTTTGAATTGAGGTCAATGTTGGAGTCCTTATGTTGGCCCAGTGAGAGCAAAAATGACACAAGGTGAGTCATTTCTTATTGTGATATGTTTAGCATATAAAACTTTGGATTCACAGTATCTTTAGTATGACAGGTCAGTCATTGTCATAATGTCACTGTTTTCTCGCTGAGCATTAAATACGTGTTAGTTTTACAGACAATTCAGACCATTGTACAATACTGTATAATCAACAGACTTATCAGTACCAATTAACGTTTGGGCAGAGAAGAGTTATTGTTGTTGTCATATGTAGCATACTAATTAGATTACTGTTTAATGCGACACTGTATTATGCCAGGGTGTTTTGCTGCCAGAGGTGAGAGAGCTCTGAAGGTCCGGCCAACTCTGCCTCCCCCATCACGCTGCCACCGAGGAGGAGAGCCACCGCAGGTCATTTATTGATCTGCAGCTTGTAAGTTCAGCTCAAGCTTTTTTTTTTTTTTTAATTCACTCAGGGTGGGTGTGTGTAGTGCCTGATTATATAATTTAGAGGCTGAGTGGTTGAGAGCGAAAAAGAGTGAGTAAACACAACAAAGAGCACAGATGACACAAAGAACAATGAAAACCAAAAGAAGAAATGAGATAAATCAGTCATCCTCTTAATTATATAACAGCTTTTTTCACTCTTTATTGTACAGTGTCGATATTAGATTAATATCAAAAATGATAAAGTATTAGTTGAAACCACCACAAGAGTTAGAGGTATCCATTTTGAATACAATTTAAATTTGTTGGCCTTTCAGCCCACATATATATTTATGCATAATATAGTTAGGCAATTGATGCTGCATTCTTATGTTTTCCCACGGGGTTTCCATAGTAACTTGAGTAAATAAACAACCAAAGAGTCACTGAAGCCCTGAACCTGAGAACTGCTGACACTTCTCTTCGTGTCCTCCACTGTCACATGACTCGTGGTTTGGCTTAAATCTGTATCACCTGTAGTTCACGAGGTTTGATTTCAATTATAATGTCATTACCATTATTCACTAGTCACAATGTTTACATAAGCCATGCTGCTGTCGCCACCGAGCAAGCACGTTTTTATCAGGCGTCCAACTTTTGGACATGTATACACCGCCTATCAGAAAGGCTTCTGTTTGTCAAAGGAGAAAACAACTATTTCCCTGACACTCCTACCTGTGCTCAACTCCTTCAGAGAGTAGATTAATAATCCTGTGACTAAACCCATAGCTACATGATATAATATTACTATGATCTGTCATGGTTCAGGTGTACCATGAACATTTACGCAAGGCCTATCCACATTTGGCACTGGTCCATGTGTTTAAGGTTCCGCTCTTTTATTGCTCCACATGCAGATCGTTTTAAAAGCGTGGCAACTGTCAGTCTCTGTGGCCACGATTACCCATGTATCTATAGCAAAGTTAAGATGCATTTACTCCTCCTCGCTTGAGCCATTACGCAAAAGTTGTGTGTCCGGCTAAAATGCGTTTAACGCGCATTATGGTTCATAAATCACGTTGTCCCTCTTCACTGTAGTGGGGGAATATAGCTTCGGTTAACTGTTTCCTTCCTCTTTGAAACAATGATCAAATATAAACATCATTGAAAGTGCATAGTGCAGCGGGTGATTTGTATAGAATTGGTTTACTTGAACTTTATTGCAGCTGCTGAGTGCCCCATTAAGATACCATGGAAAGTGCCTTAATTGCTTTTGAAGAACTCAGTGTAAATAGTCTATAGATACATGCTATCAAGGTAAAAGCCCCGTGGTGCTGCGCAGTTACCTGGAGAATAGGCAAATTACACCTGTATTATATAGCAGAGGATCCAAATGTTGCATAAAGGTGCAGGTGGAGCTGGCGGGGCTGTGGGGGGACACGCTCCGTGCGCACGTCGGTTAATTGAGTTTTGTTGCTCACTCCAACCTAATTGGTTTTACCGCGAGAGCTGTTGTTTAATGGGGCGAACACACACCGGCTGAAGGCTAATGGCCAGCAAACATGGCGAGAGTGCAGCGGCTGAGGCGACTGCACCAGCTCCGTGTTTGTTATATCGTCTTAGGGCCCACGGTGCTCAGGCTGTGGGGCCACGCGGGCCAAATGGTGTTAAATGATGCATTTACAGGCGTGTAATGGGTACATTTTAAAAGTCGGAAAGGTGTGGGCAAAAAGAGGAGGGGGGGGGGGGGGGGGGGGGTGTTGTGTTTCTCATCCGAGTCTCCAAGACAACTGTCTCTCCATCCAGGTCTCTTATCTCGCAGGTCAACCAATGTTTGCGCCCATACGTATCGATTTATCAGCCGCAGTGTGCAGACAAGAGATCTATCCATATAAATTGTTGATGGCTTCACTCTTTGCGGACAATCCTGCAAATGCTGCATGAGAATCATGTGCCTGTCGTGCGCTCTAGACCCGGCAGGACCTCTGTAACACACTTCACGTGTAGACTCAGGGTCCCGGTCCTACACAGACTCTGCTGCTCCTGTGCGCAAACACAGGTGAACGCCGGGTATACCCAAACGGTGTGGTATTTACAGAGGGACATTGATTTACGCGCCGGCAGCCGATCTGTTCTTCGCTGAAAACAATCTGACAAGCCACAGAATATCCTGGAAACTGAGGGGGCTGTAGGTCTGTCGGTCTGAGCAAACACCGAGACCAATGGCTTGTGCGCTGCACGGTCACATGGTGACAGAGTGACACACCTGTGCGGAGCCGTAAGGGCCTCGCAGTTGCGCCAGGAGCAGGTAGAGCAGAAGGTCCACGCCGAGGCAGGGCGCAGGTGCGGTTCAGGTACATGTGCGCGCAAACGGCCCCACAGCCTCGGGTCCTCGGCAGCCATGAATCGGGAAGATCATTATTACCCCTCGCAGGTTTTTAAAGACTCTTGCGCCTACCAGAGATCACAGGGTGAGGACTACAGCCACAGCCCGCCGCCCTGCTTGTACATGAACAGGCAGGTTCACTCCGTCTACACACCGCCGTCCATGGGGGCCCTGGAGCAGGCCAGTCTTCCTGACATAGCCCCCTCTTACAGTCTACCCAGCTTGCGAGACGATCCGGGTGTCCCCCAGCTGCACCACCCGCAGGGGCTCCAGCAGCAGGCCCTCCAGCCCGCCACAGGTTATGGAGACACGGTGGAGCAGAGCAGATATCACCTCCCTTTCCCCTGGATGAAAACCACAAAATCCCACTCACACACCTGGAAGGGACAGTGGGCAGGTAAACCCTCCAAACCGCCACAAACCAGTAAATGGCTTTTGTTTCAAAACACAAAGAAGAGAATCACTGAATGGAGACAAGCTTCACACGAAAACGAGATTTATTTATCTTTGATAAGATTGTAAAATCAAAATACATGGATAGTTTTGTTTACTGCGCTTCTCTGTAGTCATAGCACTAACTTGCTGAGTCCTGCAGTGACATCATGCTCTCAACAATATGATCGTGGGTGTTTCAGTTTACCTTGTCAGTCAATTTGTGAAAGGCCCGGAAGGTCAGCGCTCACCTTTATCAAGTCTTATCCTCACAAAAATGTGGGTTTTGTCTCTTCAAAACATTTTCATAAATCGCCAATCTTAAGACATCAATGGCAGGCTACTATAGAGCGTAATAACCAACCAACAGCCAAATCTACTACCACGGTCTGCAGTGATTTGTGTGGGCCTGGTCACATACAAAGGAGAAGAGATTATATTATCAGAGTTGTTCTAAAAGTTTGCAGCTTGAATGTAAGTTAATGACTCATTACTTCTCTCACAACATGCTGATTTTAATTGTATCAGTCTGTAATCAGTCTGTAATGAGTGGAATGTATCTAACCAGGGGATTTGCGTATTGGAGAAATGTATTTGCCAAAGTTTCTTCTGTTGTCTGTGACGTTTTCAGGAGATCAGATTTAACAAACATTTATTCTCCTTCAGTGATTTGATGAACAGGTGATATTTTGTATAGCCACAGGGCCACAGAGATCTCTCCTCTCGTATTACACCTATACGAGTTTCGTGAAGTTTTACGCACGGTCTTTGTGATAAGAATCAGTGACGATTATTGCAGATTTTATAAATCCTGGATGTTTTTATTACCAGATGATTCAAATAAACCTAACAACAAGATTCAAGCAGTTCTGAACATGTTAAGATGATATTCGAGTTGTTTTTATTTCAAGACGCTGCAGGAAACGGCACAAACGTTTCTAAAACGGCGCTGCCCTGTCCAAAACAGTAAAATGACGACGTGGCCATTTACTGTTATTAGTGTCATATGTAATTGGACTGTAAGTGTCTGAAGAGTTGTCTTGGCTAATTACAAAATAACCAAAATTTACTCTTTACTCCTTTTATTTTTATTTATTTATTTATTTATTTATTATTATTATTATTATTATTATTATTATTATTTACCTTTTGTCATGATCTGTCTGAATGTAGCCTATAAATTCAGGATCACATCAGAGCAGTGACTGATTGTAGGCGAAACATTTTAAAGTTGATGGACGACTAATCGCCCTTAAACTACTCTGAATTTGGATTATATTACTTTTCAAATGAAGACTTCTGGGTCATCGCTACAATACATTTAATCAGTGTCCACACCGAGTCGAGGACAAACTGGTTTCCCGAAGGAGAGGATCAGGAAGTCCCGATAGAATCAACCGCAGGCTGCACTACGTTGATTTCAGTATAAAATCACTCGTCTCTCTTTGACCTTTGGCCTTCAGCCATAGAAAAGCACTTTGCATCAAACGCCTATATCTATATCAAACCACACTAATTTCTCAATATAAACTTCTTTTATAATGGGATGAGTTTTACATTTTAAATGGTAATCTTAATCTGCTTCATAATTTACTCGGTATAATCTTTACCTCCAACTGTGTATTCAGAAGCCTTTTTACATTGTGCTATAGCCTACCACCTGTTGCTTCCAGATCGACTCAGCTTGAACCATGACGGATTTTTGTGGTAAATCTCGACAGATTTCGTCCTGACATACAAGTTAATAAATGCTTATTTAGCCCGCTGAGACAAATGTCCTGTGTGGTTTCAGCAGGAGCCAGTGCTCAACATCTGTGCGCGCATGAAATAAGTCATTCAGTAAATTTACAGTAAAATAAAGGAATAAAGAAACGAAGTATAATGATGGATATAATTAAACCAGATTAACCGATTCCCACTTGAAAACATTTCATTGACAAAGCCACTAAACTTCTGTCTGTGTCCAGGGCCGTACGTGATGGCAGAGACTGAGGAGAACAAACGCACGAGGACTGCTTACACGCGCGCCCAGCTGCTGGAGCTCGAGAAGGAGTTCCTGTTCAACCGCTACATCTCCAGGCCGCGGCGCGTGGAGCTGGCGCTGACCCTGAGCCTCACCGAGCGCCACATCAAGATCTGGTTCCAGAACCGGCGCATGAAGTGGAAGAAGGAGGAGGACCGGAGGAGGGCGAGGGGTGCCGATCCGGACCAGGACAGCTCCATCACCTCCGGAGATCAGGGGGAGGCCGCGGGAGGGGTCTCCTCGACAAACGGACCTCACACCACCCCTACACCGCCTGTTTCCCCGCTGCACGGTCACTCTCTCACCGCCTCTGGTTCCAGAGAACCTGCATAGGCCCACAGCAGCACTTATCCCCCAGATTACCACCCAAATATTGCAGGAAACTTTTCCAGAGAGAAACAATGGAAACCATAAAAAACATTGTCTACGGCAGCACAGTTTCAAAGGATTTATACTCTCAGAGATCCTGCAAACACTGGACAGAGTGAGGACCACCGTGAGCCTCCTTAATAGAAATCACAGTGTCTATCATTCCTGGGCTTGAAGGGACTCCATCCTGTCCAGTGAAGGCTTTGACGGGTACTGAGCACCTAATGACAATGCTGAGACGACCCTCCTATCCAACCAACTTTAGAGGCGGCAATGTGGATTCAGTTGCACAGACTTTTGCCGTAGTTCACTACCACGCTTATGAATGTAAATAGCCTATACGCCTTCATAATCTGATCATCAGTAATATGTATCAATGTTCACATCATGTAATTATACTCAATGAGCCACATAGCGATTTTATTGTTGGAAAAAATAATTATGATGAATGAACAGCACATATAATAAATTTGGAATAAAATCATAACAGCGGTGACGGTCTTTACGTCCACGTGCTTCTGACATTGGTGAAATCCAGTAATTAAAGGTCACAACTTGTTTGGAGCGTCAGTGAGCACGAGACCCTGGAGGCGCAGGCGGCATATCTTCTTCACTTCGTCGATGCCGCGCGCCCTCTCCACCACGCGCTCGTTGCGGCAGCGCTCGGCCAGCTGCCGTAAAATGTTGGCCTTGTCGTTCATTCGGGCGCAGATGACAAACGGGAACCCGAACCGTTCTTTGTACTCCTCGTTGAGCCGGGCCATGCGCGAGGCTTCCGCGGAATCCAGCGCGTCCATCCCGGCTCCTGCCTGCTCCTCGCGAGACTCTCGGGTCAAAGTGCCCCTTTGGAGGTCCCTGCCCGCGAGGTCAGGGTGACATCTGAGGATCCCCTCTTTACCTGGACACACACTATAATTATTGTCCAGTTTGTTGATGTAAAGCCCATCAGTGCCATTGCGCAAAGAATAAAAATCACATTCAGGGGGTAACATCCTTAAAAACAACCACCCAAAAGTTAAAGCCAAGCTGGAACAGACAATTTAACAAAAAGCTAATGAAACTGTGTCTCACCTGATTCTGGAAGAGAATCAATAAACTCACTAATAGCAGTCTCCAAAGCAGACAAGCTCGCAAAGGGACGCCTGGGCCACACAGCAGCTGTTATAATGGGACATCTCTCCACCACATTACCAAAAGTATTCACAAAATCCTCATAGGGAAGAGCGTTTACTGTGTTGATATCCATGTCTTTGTGTGGACGCTGATTAGTGGTTGCTGTTGAATGACCTCGGGGTTATTGCACTGGTGGACACACACACACACACACACACACACACACACACCGCCCTCTATAGGCCCTGCGGTGGTTAATAATTCATTTGTCAGAGATCAAGTGCCAACCAGCTGATAGAAGACGAGTTTATTCAAGAGTTTACAAGAAAATGCATGAAAGAGCAAAACAGGTGGATGCAGGTTGACTTCTTCAAAGTGCAAACTCTGTTCTCTGGCGTCACCTAGCGCCTAAATAAGGCAACTTTGTTAGGTATGTATAGGTAAAGCCCGCAGCAGTGAAACAACGGCTCTAACCTGAGGGTCACCAAGCGGTCAGGAGCCGGTTAATAGGACAGGGAGGAAATAGATTTTTTTTCTACACTTTTATTCTTTTATTTTGAAATATTGGGTTGTTATTTCTCATAAAGACAGATTTTTTGGTACAGTGACATATACAGATGGCCTCATTTCTTCAAGGGGTCACAAGTAGGCTAATAAAGTAAAGAGAAAAACGACCTATCACTGACCAGCTGACCTTCAGTTATCACTTAACCTCTTTCCACTTACTTTTCAAATACATTTTATTGCAGGTAAAATGCTCCTTAATACAATTACAAAAATACATAGAAAGCTGGGTTATAAAATATAAATGTGTACAAATAGATGCTGATATAACAGTACAAGAACATAATGAAAATCCACACCATTACAATGTCCAACAGTGAGGGTTTTTGCCATACATTAACAATAGAATATATAATACAAGTTAAAACTAAAGGTCGATCAGTTATATAGTCCTAATACTGATGAAATGTATAACTCCTATCTTACATGTCTACAGTCGTGAGTTGTTTGGATTAATTTATCAGATCTGTTCTTCATTTTTAGCTGCACAGTAAAACATGACGAGAATACAAAATCACTGTATTTACATTAAGAACATATCATCATAGAAATATTATATAATATATATAATGCATAATAAAAATCTAACTTCTGATACTGTTACTGCTACAACTGTTATAATATTTCTTAATAATATAAAAGACGTGGACTCCACTATAACTACTGAGATTATAATGAGTAAAATATTGTATAAACTAATAGAGACAAAACAGTTTGAACATCGGCGTGATCACTCCCTATCAGATGGTTTCATCAGCTTCTCCTCGGCTGCCTCAGTGTCAGACATCTCTGCTTTGTTATCTTCAGTTGCGTATGTTCGACAGTAGTCATTGACCGACGGCGTCTTGCTCTCATCCTTTTTTGCCAAAGAAGAAATGTCCAGAACAAATGATGTGTTCTGGTAGTCGCTGGACATCTGGTCGAGCATGTTGTGGTAGAGCTGAAAGACGAAGGAAGATGGTGGTGAGAAATAAGATGATAATGGCACTTATAGATCAGATACATGATTTTGTCTCTTTGTTCAAGTGGAGAAAGGGAAAGGCTAGAACTGTGCTTTCTATAAATATTATTTCTAAATGTTGATGATGAACTCTGTTCTTACCTTTTCCTCTCTGTCTGTCAGCTGGTCACACATAAAGGACACCAGTTTGGAGAATGAAGGGCGGTTGCCTGCATCCAGAGCCCAACACTTACACATCATCTCATACCTGGAAAAACAGACAAGCAAAGAGAAGATTTATACACAGATGAATGAATATTAGCTCATCCATCCCAATATCTATTATACCAAAGTGATTGGCAACTGGACTATTGTATTGGCTTGGTCTCAGCAAAATCCAACCAAAGTATCAGAAGTAGACATACAGTAAAATGTTGCATTTCATGTTGTCATACACATATTATATTATTGGATAAATGTTACAAATGTATTAATGTAGTAATGTACTCTGGTCACGTTGTCTAGTTGTCTTATATACAGTTGGATGGTTTATTAAATTGTATTATTTATTAAACAACACAGGTCTGGCTGTAATATTTTACAGTAGAAACTGTATTTTCTTAAGACATTAAAAAAGGAATGAAAAGCAATTTAACCAGTTTCTATTATCAGTTATAAAAAATGGAACTTAATTTTATCAAACGGATTGAAATATATTGAAAATAGGTTCTTACAGCACTGCAAAAGCTTTTTGGATTGAAGTCACAAAATAATAATAGAAGAAGTTAGTTAGTTAAGGAGATTTCCCTTTGAAATGTAAATTGAAATATAACATTGAAATAGTAATAATAATAAAGCTAAGTAAATTATTTATTTATGTGTTTATACTGTCCCTCTTAATTGTGATTATTGGTAAAATGATTAAATGATCAGTCTGACTTTTACGACAGTGTACAGTTTTCTACGTTGTCTAATAATGTTGCATGACACTTACACAGCTTCGTCGGCATAGTACGGACAGTCCATCTTAAATCCTTTCTCAATCATTGAATAGAACGTGTGATCAACCTTCATCCCAGGATATGGAGTGACACCTGAAACCCATAAATAAAAGGAGATTTAATGGATTATGTTACTGAGGACCTGATTCTAAATGAACTACTTATCACTTGTCTTTGAAAACTACCAAGTGAGAAGATCTCCCAGAGCAGAATGCCGTAAGCCCAGACGTCACTCTTCATGGTGTACATCCCCTGGAAGATGCTCTCTGGTGCCATCCACTTCACTGGTAAACGCACCTGTAAGTACAGTGGAACCATGATGTCACCCAAAAAATGTGCGAGAAATGACGCAAGACAGACAAGATTAAGCAACAACAGAGTGATGTAAAACAGGCGCCTGTGTTATCATCTCACACACATTTCCTCTCACAACGTAGTTGGAGTCGTTGTCAATGTCTCGTGCCAGCCCAAAGTCACCAATTTTCACCAGTCTGCCCTTTGTCACCAACACATTTCGAGCTGCCAGGTCTCTGTGGATACACTGCAGAGATACAGGACCAGTCATCAATATAGTTATCTATATGTGTACTAACATCACACCATCTGTTCAAGGTCACACCATCTGATCATCTCCACAAGACCAAATCAAAAACTGTCCATTGACATTTGTCTAGTGTTACTTTATTTAACTGATGTACTAGTTAACTTTTGCTCTGACAGTTTGTAACAAGACTTTTACATTCATGTTTTACAATGTCCAGCAGTTAGAGTGATGATAAGTTATTGAAGTTTAAAAAATATTTTTCATTTTCACAATATAACACTGTTACATTGGTTAAATAAAGTATCTCTGTGAGAAGTTTCCATTCATTCTTCCTTAGTGCCGCAAGGAGCAATTTTGTTATCAAATAATCTACAGATTATTTTATAGTTTAGACTCTAATATGTAAAAATGAAAATGCATATCCAAATTTTTCATGGCCCAAGATGGTATCTTTACATTTGTTTGCCTGTTTGTCAAATTAACGGTATGAAATTTGCAGATAGTCAAGAGCAAATCCAAAATGAAATGAAAAAAAAAATCTAATTATTAATGGCTGATTTCATCTCTAGTTTCTCCCTTTGTCTCTTACATTCTTGGAGGAGAGGAACTCCATGCCCTTGGCCACTTGGAAGGCAAAGCTCAGCAGATCATCAAAGGTCAGGGCTTGAAGGTCGTCATCAGGATCATCGTTTTCATAAGAATCTGCATTTTACAAATGAAAAGAGTCTCTCTGTTACTCTCTGCTCAGGCAGATCTATTTTACACTTGTTGAGCTCATGTTGATATTCTAGTATCTCTTGACTTTACGTGCATTTCCTGACCTTCATACATGTCCATGTCACCAGAGCTGAGGGTGAGGAGGGAGATGTCCTCCTGCCCTGTGCCTTTAGCAGGATGCATTGGCACATAATTGTCCACTGGAAATTTTCCCTCACTGTGAAAAAAAAGAGAAAAACACAATGTGAGTGATATAGCAATACTAAACCAGACTTCTGTTTGCTTAACTAGCCGCACTATTGGTCCTGTTTATTTCGCCACCTAGAGTATTTCTTGGGCTGCAGGTTGTGGTAAAGGCTGCTGAAACGGTCCTTGTTGAAGGCGTCGGTCACGGATTTGTGGTAGCGCTCACTGTTGGTCTTTAAATAGTTCAGCAGGTCTCCATAACAGCAGTACTGGAAAATCAGGTATATGGGTCCTATATGGAGAAAAGAAACTTTCGTTAGCGTCAGTGTACTGTAAATTCACTCTCACGATTGTGTAACACCATTGTACTATTTATATCAACTCATATGAGGGAAACCCACATGCTTACTTGGTATAAAATGAAGTGCAGGGGGCGGGAATAAATTTGTTGTGCGTGTGTGTGGTAAATTGTACCTGTGTTTGTGCATGCACCGAGCAGGTTTACAATGTTGGTGTGGTGACCGATGTGTGTCAGCATCTTAAGCTCTGACATCAGCGCCTCTTTCTCCATCGTCTGGTGTTTGTCTGTTGGGTCAAACACCACATCAGCCACTGAAATCACCTCCATGACACTTTGCATTTCACTGATGGAATAAACATTTGAAACACCGACCTTTAAGCATCTTGACAGCCACCTGCTGAGAGACTCCAGGCTTATTGATACCATAGGCTGTAGCTTGGAGCACCATACCGAAAGCTCCAGAGCCCAGTTCTTTTCCTGCAGGTGACACAAAAACAAAACAAATTACTAAATTATTTCTTTTTTTTAATTTGATTTTTTTTTCACATTCTTTTGAATCTG
Source organism: Caranx ignobilis (assembly GCA_021432705.1). NCBI lineage: Eukaryota > Metazoa > Chordata > Actinopteri > Carangiformes > Carangidae > Caranx > Caranx ignobilis. Next base: position 10,424,105 of record MU269986.1, read on the forward strand.
AGGCATTCTCCTAGCACTCAGGTGCTACATTATGTCTCAAGCCTGGTGTAATTCATACCCAGCTCCAGGTTCTCCCGGGGAAACTCCCATTTCTGATCGTATTCAAAGTCCTTGAAGTTGATGTAGATGTAATCATTGTCATTGGGTCCAACCATCTGGATCATCTGAAGCTGCGGCTGATACTGGGGTTTCTGTTGCAAACAGAATGGGTTGTTGTGATGTCTGCACTTGTCTGTGCTTGCATGTGTTTGCTCTGATGTTAAATACATACCTTCTTTTTGACAAAGTGAATGAGCACTACAGTTACGACTACCAAAGCCAGGAGCAGGAGCAAACTGCCCACTTTCAGCACCATCAAGCTGTTGTTGTCAGATTCTTGAGCACCTAAAAAACAGTTTTGTATTCAGAAATGTTTCTTATCAAAATGCAATCTCAATTAAAATTTTGTAATGTGAAAAAGATCTCATTACCAGTGGACGCCTGGAATAAAGGTTGGTAGTATATTGTGTCGAAGCACCAGGAGCCCACTGAGTTTGTCACGCAAAACCTTAACTGGTGCCCGACCACGTCATCTTTTCTCAGTGAGCTCCTGATTGTTTTGTGGCAGAGGACATCAGATTCTGTTTGAGAGCTGCCTTCAATTTCTTTCCAGGATGAATCTGTTTCACAGCTGTTATAAAACAAAGAGTTGGAAAAAAAAAATCAGAATGTGTGTGTGCGTCCTGACCTGAGCACCTCTGACAGTAACCATACCTGTCGTTGGGTGAGGAGCAATACATCCAGGTGTAATTAGCTGGCGCAAGAGTCACAGTCTCAGCGGTGAGGCCATCATCAGTGCTGTTAAACTTGGGAAATGGTGGTTTGTCTAAAACAAAATCAGTAAGGTTAACATATAACATGTAACTGTGGTGGCTATATTTTTAAATACTCATACACATGTCTCTTACCAACAACACACACTGATATAGTCCGTGTTTCTCTCTGTCCTCCAGCTTCTAGGTGTAACGTGTAATCTCCTGATGTGAGTATGTGCTTCTGATTACACATCTTCACAGTCCTGAAAAAACAGTGTTACAGTCATTATTATATATATATGTATATGATTATCATGTTACATGATGATATTCCTGAAAGAAGCTGCCTATGTTGCGCATGAAAAGGCCTCATAGATAGTATTACATCCTGACCATTTTTAGACGTTAATTGGTATTGAAGTGAAGAAACAGCACTTCCTGGGGTTACCTGTGTTTTGTTACCCATTTGTCCTTGGTGCATTTAGTTATGGTTTTATCCGGAGCCTGCCAGGAGCAGTGCTGGAGCACAGGGTGGTAGGAGACATTGGCTTGCAAACAGGAGCTAGATGCTTCCGCTGCTAAGACAGTCTTACTCTTATCCAACTGGACAGAGAGGAAACCTTCAGCTGGCAAGAAAAAATCAGTACAAATGAGCCAAAATATTAGAAAACATGAATTATTTACAAGTGTTCATTGATGACAAATGCAATCAAAACACATACAGAGCAGAAAAACAACAAAATAAAATGGGCTCTACTAACCCTGGACATGAATGTGAACAGTCTTAGTTTTACTGTCATGACTGCAGGTGTACGTGCCGCTGTCCTCCACTCTAACTGAGTTTATGAACAGGTACGCCACCTGATAATTATTATGTGAGTCATTTTTGATGCAGATCTGGAAGAAAAACATTTTGTTATGATTTGAATTGTGGTGATTATAAGTAACTTGTTTGTGTGAATTGAAACATGGTGAGTTACAGTCAAACATAAAGGGAAATAATCCACATTTGTTCACATGAAAATAAAAGAAAAGGCTATTTTGTCTCATTACCTCATTTTTGACTTGAGAAGAACATGCCAATGAGTTGTTATTCAGTATTTTCCCATCTTTCTCCCACACAGGTGTCCCTTTTCTTTTTTTTCGTGCACGAAGCAGTAAAGACTGACCAGGGCTCACGGTCACATTAGAAACCTCTGTCTCTTGATCCACATCAAGGTCTAAAACACACAGTATAGTCTCAGTGATCAGGTTTTTAAGTGATAGATATATGTGTCTAATTTATTTAAATGGTTCATTACCATAGTCATACAGCTGGGAGCACTCTTGATCTTCAGCATTTGAGGCACAGCACATCACAGCTTTATCAATGTAGTTGGAACTTGATATTGTGCTCCCTCTCCTGCCACTTTTTGTAGTAACTTTCCCAGATTTGTTTCTGTTTAAAAGAAAGATAAAGTGTTCATAGTCAACACTGGTTTTAGTTAAGACACTTGCTCTGAATTATGCACAGAAACGTAGAGGATAACATCTCACCCAGTCCACTCAATTTTGGGCATTGGGCAGCCCTCAGAGACACAGAAGAGTTCAGGGGACATATATTTCTTATCTATCCGCTCCAGTGTCAGCTGTGGTTTTGTGGGACGTTCTGGAAAACATTAAAGCATTAACATCAAATTGTTAACATGTTTTTAATACCACTGGTTTATTACCAACGTCAAATAGCCTGGTGTGTGTTTGTTGCACGTTAATGTAAGTGCAGGACTGAGCCTTGAAGAGAGGTGATGAGATAAGTGATGTTACTCACCTAATGCTACGTGTAGAGACACAGTCATTGAGGAGCTGGTCCCATTGTGAACCTCAAAGCTCAGCATGTATTCCCCAGAATCTGTCTCAGCAAGCGGTGGCAGGACGATGGAGTCATTGCTGCTTCTGATAAGGAGTATGAAAAAGCGTCAGTTTTATCAAAATTACATAAGGAGTGGAAACCCCACTAGATACACACACAACGATGTTCGCTTACATATTCATTAGGGCTTCTCCTCTGATCCAGTGACAGTGATCTAAACCCTCTGTAGAGATGATGAGTTTCGTACCAACACATACGTCTATGCGGACTGGACCAGTTGCATTCAGATGATCAGCTGGGACAAAACATGCCACCTAAAAGAGAAAAGGCGTCAAGAAATCGCTCACTTATGTACAATTCAGTGCAGCAGCATGAAACTATTCCTTATTCATCTCTGTTCTGGTAAACAGAAATGAAACAGCACTAGGCTAATTTTAGTGACATTTGTGTCATCTCTGTCTCTGAGGTTTGAGAGGCTGTTGCTGGGCTGCACTTTTGTTCTTGCAAAGTCAAACATTAACCCGGAAAGATATTCTCAACACCTTTCTATAGTGGAAACACAAATGGTGGCAAAATATGTGTTTGACAGTACACACCTAGTTTCATATTTTGCACAAATGCACAATATGCCTGATCCTGTCTCCTTAGGACGATAGTGTTTCAAATATATCATTGCATGCAGAGACGTAACATTTATGTGATTAATTAATTCAAGCTTTTGAGTTAAGGCATATAAATTATCGTGGATGTTACCTCATCACTGGGTACACACGGCCGACTGTGTGCTGAGCAGAGCAGCCCGGCAACACACAGCAGGAGAACTGCTGAAAGACAGGAAATTTATTTTCTTTCAAATGTTTATATAAATGCATGTGTATATGTGCTCACCAAGTAGTAATTAAAAAAAAAAAAAAAAAAAAAACAATTACATTTTAAAGAAATAAATATGAGAATGCAAATATGAAAACGAGTGTAACTGGAAAAGAGTTTTTGAAACACAAAAAACAAGCCCCCCACCAAAAAAAAAACACTTTTATGATGATAAATTATTAGTTGATTTCTTTAAACTTAATTAGGCTTTAGAGTGAATAGACACAAAGTTATGGACTTATTTTAATATTTACAAAAACTTAATTTAGTCTAAACTTCCTCATTTCAGTGGCACACATAGGCCTACACTATATTTTCTTTTCTTTATGTTATGTTTTTTTTTTTTTTTTATAGGCGTTTAATCCCACAGAGCATCATGATCTCAGAAGTGAGACGCAACTCACCTGCAGTCATGTCTCTCTGCCTCCGCATTGACGCTCTCTTTTTTGCCACTGTCACATACTCATTACCGGTCAGACTGCAAAACTTTGATGTGCAACTTGAGTTCAAGCACCTACTTTATAAACAGAGGAAATGGTGACGTTATTAGTCACGCCTGACAAGGGATTTCAGAGGGGTTTTTTTTGTGTTGCGCGTCTATTCCTGCAAGTCCGGTACCAGGGTTTAGAGTGACCGGTGGTGGACCAGAGTTGGAAACTGATTGACTTTAGATTAAATGCTATACATTTTCTTTTTTACTACTTTGCTATAGGCCACCTTCAAATGAGGAAAGGGGGTTTGTCTCAGGTACAAATGTGCAAATATATTGCATTGTGTAAGGGATTCCTACCTTTTCTTTCTTTTTTATTATGATGTTATGATAATGAACCACTTATACAAAAAATGTGGGATAGACTATCATATAAATACATTAATGTAGTATCCTGCACTAACTTGTCCCCCCCACCATTTCTTCTCATTCCGATATTTTACTCTCATGTGTCAGCTTTTCATTATTGTGTTAACTTGTTAAAATTAATGTAACATTACAATTACATGATTCAGTTGTTACAATTTAGGTTTGGGTAATAGGAAATGAAAGTTATAAACTTAAACCAGCTGAAAACAGAAACTGGAAAATGCTGATCCTGTAAACTTCACTTTTAAGTCCTCTACTCCTTCAGCTTCATTGTCTGCTTGCATTTCTAGGCTGCAAGTGCATTGCATGTACGGCAGGTAAACTCAGCCAAACACTGTACCCACAATGCAAAGCTATGCTAGCTGGTCCCTAGCAGAGCAGCTACACGGCGAGCAAAAAACAACAACAGGCTACTTTTCGAAGACGGCAGCTGCATGGATGACAACAACGACGACCAGGATTTCACGCGTGCAATGATATTTCCTTAAACCAAAGTGCATCCTAGCCTTATAATGTGAGTACTGTAGCGTCTTAAGTGTTCCTCACCAGCTGAAGTGATATTAATCCGTTCCTTTAAGTGGAAACTGTTTGCAGGCTAGCTGGCTAGCTGGCTAGCTATCTGCGTCCCTCTATGTTTGAGTGTCTTCCGGCAGCGGCGGCGGCAGCAGCGGTGCCATGAACAGTGGACTCCCAGCTTCAGCCGCTCCGCTCGGGGGTGCCGGGATACCAAATGTCAAGGTGAAGTTTTGCCGATACTATGCGAAAGACAAAACGTGCTTTTATGGAGACGAGTGTCAGTTCCTGCATGAGGATCCGTCTATGGCCAGCCTGCCGCTACACGGCGGCGGCGGCAGTCCCGTCCCGTTGTCCATGGCCGGGGGTGGCGGGACGCCAGCGGGATATTCCCTCGGTGGCTCCGCGGCGGCCTGTCCGGGTGGCGGGGGAGCCGGTGTGTCCAAGAAGAGCGAAGCATTGGGGCCTGCAGGCACGTCTCTGGAGGGGCAGCTGTTAACCAGTGAGTAACAATCACAACAAAACAAGGCCTCACACGAGGAGAGTGACGGCGAGTTTACTTTTGGGCCTTGTGGGACTTTGTTAAAATTTAGCCCGAGGATTTAAAGAGGCCTCTTCCCCCCAAAACAACGTGGGTTACATTTCCCTGCCAAACATGATGCTACATCCTCCGTACACAGCCAGTTCGCCCTGTTCTTCTTAGTTGTCTTGTGAACTCCTTTGTCTGAAGACTGTTAGTTGTGCTCGATATCAACATGTAACATTAGCCATGCTGTTGCAGCTCACACGGAGGAGGCCTGTTTTTGTATGACAGCTGTGAGTGGACAGAAATCCGCGACCCACCAACGTTAGCTAGTGCTGCTATTAGCCAGCTAGCGATAGCTAAACTAGAGTTACATTGGCTGCTTTAACTAACTTTAATACGTTTGGTGATCCGTTTAGGGAATCATTGCCAGTTTCAGTTGTGGTGCAGTTAGTCCCCCCCCCCCCCCCCCCCCAACTTAACCTTGTTTGTGTGAACTCCAGCCTTACTGTTTAGATACAAGTTTAATGTTTGCTAACATTAGCATAGCTACGCTAGCTGTTCACGGGGCATTGTTTTTACTGTGTTGATGTGTTTTGCCAACGTAAACAAACAAGTAACTAATATTCACGTGCAACGCTGGTGGTAACAGTTACCTACGTGAAATTTAACCAGGAATATCGGTAACACGTTATATTCACCAGAAAGTTTATTTCTGTAAGATAGTCACACTTTAGTAGCGCACCCTGCAGCTGTAGTACTGTTTACATGCTTTGTGATCTAAGTAAACACTGAGTAGTGCTGAGATGGTCATGAGCATATTACCTTTCATTATTACTGCTCAGTTATTTTGATAAAGGGAGCTTCTGCTGAATTGTTAAAACTTTAATTTTTATCATTCACAGTCCCAGGGATGGAGGGCGCAACCCTGAGCGATGCCAATCTTACCAACTCTTACTTCAGCAGCAGCTTTATTGGGGTCAATGGGTTTGGAAGCCCAGCAGAGTCTAAATACTCAATGATGCAGGTACAAGAGAGTAACTGTTGTTCATGTGGGGTCCAAATGTGTGAGACAGCTTGAATGGGAAAGTGGTCTCACATTTTTGGCCTTCTGTTTATGGTCGGTGTTAACACACTGTCTAACGTAGGCTGCTCTGAAAATCAGTATCAGTACAGTTACTTTTCTGTGTACATGATTGTGAAGTCCCTAAATGAAATGAGGCTTTGTATTAACGTATTAAATTTCTGCATCTAAGTAGCTTTTGTGCAGTTAGTTTAAAATGTTTTGTTTAAATTCACAAATTTATCATTAAAGTGCAGTTTACAGTACAGTACAGATAAATATGAATTCACATTAGAGTGCCCACTGTAACACATCTGTGCTCTCTTCAGCGAATGACTACCAGCAGCAGCTCTCCCAGTCTCCTCAACGATGGTGCCAAGAATTTTAGTCACAGCACTCATGGTAAGACTCATACTGTATGGTACTTTGTGATGCAGCGGTCATGCACTGAATATTGCTAAAGTCCTTACACTTATGGCTTTCCACAGATCCAGTGAACTCCCCGACATCCTCACTGTTCAGTGATTTTGGTGCTCTTAGCATTTCCCAAAGGAGAAAGGTGAGCATACTTTTGTTTGAGCAGGTACTCAAAAACTTAGCATAATCAATATGTTGAACTTTACCTTTGTTTCTTGACAGGAGTTTTCGATTAATTCTTGTTTGCTTTTCGTTGTCCCAGCAGACTCCAAACCCGGCAGCAAGTGAGTTTATCCCAAAGGGAGCTCCACGTATGGCCACCATGGCCCAGTCCACTGTCCAGGCCTTCCCCTCACCTCTCTTCCCACATCCTGGTCTCAGCACTTCCACAGCTGCTGCACTGGCCCCAGGTGGGATCCTTTTTTTTTTAAACATCTACCAACTGAGAAATCAACCTGTTGTATTTGCTTTGCTGTCTTTAACAACTCAGTTTTATTTTCCCTCTTTAAATCTAAAAATTCTTAAGTTAAGCAAATTTGGGAATTCCCCCTTGTGTGTAGCAACACAATTGCCACTGTTTATGAAACAAAGAACAGAAAGACGAGGTTCAAATGTGTTTTATGTCTGAGTTGCATTTGGTTTGCGCTAAACTGGGGATGTAGTTTGAAGCTGTATGCAAACCATCACTGAACTGTAACTGCTAAAATCCAGATTTTTTTCTTTCTTTTTTTTTTAATGACTATGGCATTGTCTGAAAAAAAAAAATCAAAGAGGAATCTCATTTCATTTTAATTGTTCCATTGTCTCCTTTAGCACTAATTATACATGTGATAATAGTGGCTTATTTGCTGTAATGGAGGCAAAGCTCAATTAATTGGAAGTGATTCTTGGCTTCCGTGCAGCTCTGGAGCAAACGTGAAAACAAGGTGGCTGCAAATGACAAGATGTGTAGCCCTAAGACTGCAGTTGGTATCCGTATATGACCCAACTATATATACACACACACACACACATATACACACATATATCTCTGCCTCTTGCTGTTTCAAACACCTCTGTAATACCCATCTGCACCAAATTATTCCCACTCCCACTCAGTTATATGGCATTCATTGGACAAATGGTGAAAATATATTTTGTTAGTCGGGGACTTACACGACTGGACTTACTATTTCTGTCCAAACGAAAAAAACAGATCTCTTTGCTTTGCTTTTTGTTCCTGTCAAACATTTGCATGCTTGCAGCCATGTCTTATCTTGAAGTAATATTTCCTTCTGTCTTCTTTCAGGCATGTCCTTGTCTGCGGGCTCATCTCCTCTACACTCTCCAAAAATCACACCGCACACCTCACCTGCCCCTCGTCGGCGCAGTCATACCCCAAACCCTGCCAACTACATGGTGCCCACCACTGCATCTGACCAGGGCACCCACATAATTCAGAAGGAGACTGTAGGGGGTACCACGTACTTCTACACAGACAACACCCCAGCACCGATGGCTGGGATGGTAGGTGCTGCACCTGAAAGAGCTATGCCTCACTTTGCCTGCCGCATCTATTGTAGTCATACCACAATCTTAGAAACACAATCATTATGGCCAGAAAGGGGTTATTATTTGGTTCCTGATGGCATGGTTTCCGATTTAACGTTTCAATTTGTCATGTGTTTCATTTCATCACACTGAGCTATGTAACCTGTATGTTTGTTGTTTGGGGAAAAATAACACATGTGTGGTTGCACCGGTTTTCATTTCTCAATAAATAGGAAGCTCTGTTTTTCTGGTTTCATCGCAGGTGTTTCCTACTTACCATATCTACCCCCCCACTGCACCCCATGTGGCTTACATGCAGCCGAAAGCAAATGCCCCGTCCTTCTTCATGGCTGATGAGCTCCGACAGGTATCGCCCACTGTCTATCCTCCCTTCTCATCAAACAGCCCCCGTGCCCACCTCCATGGAGAGCATGTCTGATTGTGGTGCCCTTTTTGTTTCTCCCTCAGGAGTTGATAAACAGACATCTGATAACCATGGCTCAGATTGACCACTCTGAGAACCCAGGTAACAGGTCTACTCTGTTGTCACCCTTAGGGTTGTTATTGATTTGATAATTTACTGGCATATTCACAGTAGACACATCCTGAGAATAATAAGCACTGTGATGCTCTGTTGGTGTTGTCGTCTTGAAGAAACAAACCAGTATTGCTGGTGTACACAAATGACAAGGTATCTATGGAGTTAATTGTGCAGCAGAGAGTTGAACTATATATATCTATATGATACATTTGTGGTTTCTGTTTGGTTTGGTTTTGTTTTTCTTCTCAGACATGCATCAATGCGCTCAAACTGTGAACTGTCGAGTTGCATTATATGGCAACCGTGAAAACAAATCATGAAATTCACCATCCAGTTGTTTTTGTTTTGAGTGTGCTTATGCAGAAGTATGAGTGTGGTTTTTTTTGTTTGTTTCTTTTTTTGCTAGATGTACCATCTGAGGTGGATAGCTACCATAGCCTATTCCCCCTCGAACCCCTCCCTCCACCAAACCGCATGCAGAAGACCAGCAACTTCAGCTACATCACCTCCTGCTACAAGGCTGTCAACAGCAAGGATGATCTGCCTTACTGCCTGAGGAGGATACATGGTGAGGAATGGTTAGGTGCAACAACACTGAAAAAGCCACTGTGAGAAATGATGTCATCAGATGGTAACATGTTTCTTGAGCAGCCCAAAATTACAATGATTCAAGTGGTGTAAATTCCTCTCATGTCATTCAGAAGAAAACATTACGTCTGTGTGTTATATTTATATGGTGTTACATCTTAAGTTTCCTGTAAGCCTGTTGTGTATCTTTAAAATATGTTCAGGTTTCCGCCTTGTTAACACCAAGTGCATGATGCTGGTGGACATGTGGAAAAAGATCCAGCACTCCAACTCTGTAACACTGAGGGAGGTCTTCACCACCAAGGCCTTTGGAGACCACTGTAAGTGTTTACAACCATTTGTATTGCAATCAAAGCATTCAGAACCCCTCACGGTTCTCACTGTTTATGTTGCAGCTTTGTTATACAATCATTTGAAGTCAAATGAAGTTTTTCCCCTCATCAATTGAAACTCAGTAACCTATAATGACAAAGACACAATGCCATGTTGATTAAAAAGGAAAATCAGATTGATACATTGAGGCCAGTATTCAGACTATTTCCCATGACACTTGAGATTCAACTCAGGAGGCTCACATTTTTCTACATCATCTTTGAGATGTTTCAACAGCTTGATAGGAGACAGTTGATTGGATATGATTTGGAAACTCACAACCGTCTATTTTCTCACAGCTGACATTGCATAAGAACATGTAATTGAAGAAACGAATTGGAGAGCTAACACTTTGTGTCAAGGCACAAATCTAAATGCCTGTTGACCTGAAGGTTCACAGTGGTTTCCATAATTATTATTGTTATGGAAGAAGTTTGGAACGACTGGGACTCTTCCTAGAGCTGGATGACTGGCCAACCAGAGCAACTGTGGGAGAGAGGTCTTGATGAGAGAAGCGACCAATAACCTGGTGGTCACTGTGGCTTTTTAGAACACATGTCATGTCAACCAAATCCTCACCTCGGTCAATGACACATTAAAGTCCCCTTGTCCTCTTGAAGCTTGCACAAAAGCATCTAAAGGACTGTGACAAACCCAGCCAGAGCGTGAAGCCAACTGCACACTTTAAAACCACTGCAGGTGGTCGTGTCTTCGTTCACAGTGTTTGTGCAAACTAATATTTTCTGCTCTTGAGGCATTGCATTAAAACTCTATGTAAATTTGTCACCAAAGTTTTATTATTTAGTTTGCAGTGGTCAGCACTAGCAATTAAGTATTCTGTTGACTCATGGAGACTAAGGTTTTTTGTGTATTTCTTTTATTTGATGGTTCCGTGATGGCAAACACAATACAGACATTAATGAGACCTTAATCTAAGTGTAATCGTTTAAGTAATTTGAGTTTTCTGACCCACAACCATTGTCCACTTCTTCTTTCATAGCATTGGTGTTCTCTTACGACTTCCATGCGGGCGCAGAAACCATGTTCAGTAGACACTTCAATGACCCTGCTGCAGACTCGTACTTTACTAAGAGGAAGTGGGGTAAGTTGTTGTTCCCTCCCTTCCTCCTGCATGCTGAAATAGACCCAGCATCACTTCATATTCCCTTCTATACCTCTCTGCTTCACACATTTACGGTTTGTTTACCTGTATGTCCATGAGGTCATTAACTTCATTCTATTTAGGTATGTTGTGCGGGTTTGCAAAGCCTGCATTTGATGTTTGATGGCTCAAACTGTGTACATGAAATCATTCTGTTTAAAATAAAGACACTCTCTAAAACTACGCTCGTAGATGTCCTGAGGCTTCAAAGAGGATTTAGATGTGTACAGTCTGTAAATTGCCCTAGTTTGACAGTTGGCATGCGTGTCTGTAAAAGAGAGAGACATGGGGAGTTGGAGGAAACTGTGGCTGAAACTGATCCTGGGGCAGGTGCTGTATGGCCTACCTACAGGAATGCACGCAGAGGAAGCAAAACCATTCAGACCCTTGGAATGGGCAGTCTGACACAGACATCTACAAAATACTATGATGTATGAGTTCTACAGAAACATTGTTTTGATAAATTGGCCAGTATATTGTCTTAGTGACATTGTGGCTTTTGTTGTGCAGTACACGCCCTAACACTCAGTCGCCTTTGCATCATTACTTAACCTCATGGAGAGTTGCAGCCCATTTCACATAAGATATGTACAGTTAAAGTATATGGAAATTCATGCACACATCAAAAACATGATTTTTTTGAACATTAACCTTAGTTTCCATTAACATATCATCAAGGAGAATAATTTGCAGATTCATTGATATAAAAAAAAATAGGTTAAATTTGAGGAAATTGAAAGTGTTTCTTTTATCATATCACAACTGTGAGGGACGGTTTATTCTGTAGATAAGATAACCAAGGAAGTTCATGACAGTTTGAGGTTTAGTACTCAACTAATGTCTAACCCTTCAGGCTGTTTTTGTGTGATAAAGCGTGTGTTTGTGTGCAGGACAACATGAGCCTCCTCCGCCACGGCAGCATGCAGGTCTGCTCCCCGAGTCTCTGATCTGGGCCTACATTGTCCAGCTCAGCTCAGCGCTGCGCACCATCCACACTGCCGGCTTAGCCTGTCGTGTCATGGACCCCAGCAAGATTCTCATTACTGGCAAGACCAGGTACACCCACACACGCACGGACTTAATTCAGCATGGATAGATGAATGTTGTTGATGACACCCTGTTACCATGTAACTATAAATGGCAGTGTAAATTAGCAATTCAATTTCCAACTGAGTGCAGATAAGACTGTTGACTGTAAATACATTAAAAGCGGAAGAGCATGTTCAGAGGAGGCTTCCTTTTTTTTCCTGCAAACATGTGAGTGTTCACACACATGCACAGAAACTAATTATGACGTTGTTATCGCTTCTTTGTAGGTTACGGGTGAACTGTGTTGGGGTGTTTGACGTCTTAACATTTGACAACAGTCAGACCAATCATCTTGCCCTAATGCCACAGTACCAGGTACTTACTGCTAATGGTTACTGCTAATAGTTGTGCAGCATGTACAAAAGGTCATATGTCATGCAGTTAATGACTTTTGGATTTTTTAAAGATGACAGAGCATTAACACAACAAAACTGTGTTTCCTGTAGCAAGCAGACCTAGTGTCACTGGGCAAGGTGGTGCTAGCGTTGGCATGTAACTCCCTGGCTGGCATTCAAAGGGAGAACCTGCAGAAGGCCATGGAGCTGGTGTCTATCAACTATTCTTCAGACCTCAAGAACCTCATTCTGTAAGAAAAATGCACAACATGGCGCATGTTGTCCATTTAGACTATACATTTCGAATTGAATTGAGATAAGCTGATTGAATTAAATTAAGACATGAGCCAGAAGGCTGTAGCTGAGCCACAAAATGTCCCATGCTGTCCAGTTAAGGAAAGATTTCAAACCAAGGTCTGACAAATCAAAAAAAACAGTAAAATGACCCTGTTTATATCTACAGTTCAGTCTACTACAGTCAAAGATACTATACAGTCAGTCATCCATATGCTCTTTATCTGCAGCTGGATCATGGTGCAGCAGACTAAGCAATTTAGTCCAGAAGTCTTTACACGCAATGTTTTCTAGCTGCAGCTGGGGATTCCTGAGATGTTTTAGGCGAGATGAAATTTGTCTGTTTGGCATGTTATGAGTCAACCTTGATTAATCTGTAATTGTTAAGTGTCAGATTAACATGTGTCATTATCCATCCACTCCACATCTGCTTGTGATGTGGTTGCATCTGCAGTTGGGAATTTTTATTCATTGACGCCTGATAAAACAAAATTTTGGAAAATGTTGTCAGCAGCACTACTCGTAAGTCTTAAGTCAGTATAGATGCATGATCTTCAAAGACATGTCACTCACATCATTACATATGTGGAAGTGTAAACTTCCTGTATTCAGTGCTGAGCACTGACCTTTTCACAGGACTGATATGGTTGTATAGTCACCCAGTTATCTAAAATCTATGTAGTATTTCCAAACTTTCCTCTGCCGGAGTCTAATTAGCTCATCACATTAGCTCTTCTACTTAACACTAGTGTACCTGAGTTGAGTACCTGTAAATAGCTTTACTCCTGTAATGTTGCAGATGTGTTTAATTTTACAGTTTCATGTCTTTTCAAAATAGTCAATGCCAATTGAAAATAGCTGCAGGTGTCAGGAATCTTTACATTTTTGCCTTTTGCACAGTTTGGATACCCACAGGTTTGTGCTTTCAGACTTGGGTTTTGGTCTCAAATAATTATCACATTCATTAAAAGGGGAGTGTGTTTATGACAGTGTGTGACAGCATTGGTCCTTTACAACTCACCTGGGTAAACTGACTTTTTTGTGTTTTGTGTGTGTGTGCAGGTATCTGCTGACTGAACAGTCTCGCCTGCGCAGCGTCAATGACATTATGCCGATGATCGGAGCCCGATTCTACACACAACTAGACGCATCACAGATGAGGAATGATGTCATTGAAGAGGATCTGGCCAAGGTATAAGAAGGATGCTACCTTCGTGGTCGACAATACTTTGCCAGACACAAAAAAAACGTTTGTCTCTCTCACATGGAGCCTAAGGACACGTGAAGCACGTGTATGTAAAAGGTTGCATGATTGAGTGATGTTCTTCTCAAGCTGATATTGTTAGGCGGTGGTCAGAAATAGGGCATTGGTTTAGTGAGCTAAGAGGGAAGTAGTGTGCACACAGGATGTTGTACGGTATATCGTAGGCTTTGCAGTCTCACTTTGCGTTTAGTTTCCTCATGTACAAGTGTGAATGTGTGAAACAACCAACCTTCGCCTCGCCTTTTTTTTCTTGATAATGCTCCGACTTCCCCTTTACTCTTCGACTCTGTAAACATCCACCAAACCAAAAGTAGGTAGATTGTTGTCGACTCTATCTGCTTTTAGTTGTCTCACCGAGTATCTCGTCAAATAACTTCACTTCAAAATATCGGTAATATTAGTTCAGAGAACATGCGATGACTTCTTTGTAGTAATACAAATTTGGTTATTACCTGATTTTTATTACCTGCCTTTTTGTCATCACTCTGAGTAAAAACTAGGTTGATCAACATAGGGCTGCTGATAACTGCACTGGTGGGGCAGCGTAAGTGTTTCCTGTGTATCAGGCCATCTCTATATTTATGTGTTAGTTGAATGTAAAGCTGCCGCAGAGGCAGAGGTGCATTTTTGTTAATCAGATTAAAACAGTTTAAAACATTTCTCAACTCAAAAAACTGACGATGAAGAGGAAGCTCCTGCGAGTTGTGGCACAGCTCGGTTTTCATGTAAAAAGTTGTGGGGTTGATGGCATCATTTCAACGTGCCTGTTGTGTCAAACTGTGGCTGACACCATTTTTAAGATTAATGTTCATGACCAAGTAGCATTTTTGACTGTTTCGAATACGTGTGTGGTTTGTATGATTAATATAGTACAGTGCGCCTGGGCGATAGGGTATTTAAATTTATTTTCAGTGCATTCACATTTGTCAGGTTTTTTTTTTTTTTTATGAAATGATTTCTGTTGAGGCTTATTCACATGCTGCAGAAAGACAAGACACTCAGTTGTTGGGTCTTTATTCATTTTCACTTTGTCCAACAGTGGAGAAAACATTTGACAGGGTGAGACAGGCAGGGAGGAGGAAGACAGGAGTAAATTATATCTGCAAAAAGATGAAAGGTGAGCTAAACGTGATGACAATTTTATATAAATTCAGAAACATCAAGTTTTTCGCACATGTTCAGCAGCAGGATCTGAGAAAATATTATGAAGCCCACTGCCATTGTCTTTTATTTCCATTCATGAAAAATCAGAACTGTACACGTATGTAGAAGAAAAGGAAATGCAGCCTCCTCCAGTTGACTCTCAGTGAGGAGGAAGTGTTTTCTGGAAGCTACGAGAAAACGGTGGCCCACGCCGTGAACGGACAGACAGTCAAGTGACAGAGGTTTCAGTTTCTGATCAGTTCCCTGCAGCAGGTCCATTGTTTTTGAGGAGGAATTCTGAACCCATTGTATTTGATTACATGGTATTTCCCCTTTTTTTTTGCCTGTTAATTAATTTTCATTCATCCCCCAGCCTGCAGTATCAAGCTACCTCATTGCAACACTCACTGTACAACCACATTGGCGTTGGTGTAGTCTGGTGTGTGAGTGTGTGAACCATACTTTGTGACATTCAGCCTCCAGCAGTTATTTCCTCACTTCATAGCAGTTTCTTCTAGTTCTTTCTGTTTCCAGTTTGCTTATCTAAAGTTCTCACAGGTTTGCGCAACTGCTCAAAAACCTGCTACTTCTGCCGGGATGCCATCTTCACTTGTTTCCTCGGAAATTTAAATATGGTTTGAGGCCAATAACTAACACTGTTGTTCATGTATATGCAGGAGGTGCAAAATGGCCGCCTCTTCCGTCTGTTAGCCAAACTGGGCACGATCAATGAGCGGCCAGAGTAAGTCAAGCATTTGCATACACCAAGTTTGTGTGATCTGTGTTTCTGTTGTTACTCCACGACCTTGTCTTGCATCAGATTTCAGAAGGACCCGACGTGGTCGGAGACGGGCGACCGATACCTGTTGAAGCTTTTCCGGGACCACCTGTTTCATCAGGTGACAGAAGCTGGAACGCCCTGGATCGACCTCAGCCACATTGTATCCTGCCTCAACAAAGTTAGTGAGCTTTCTACTTCCTTTTTATTTACTTTTTTAGGGTTAGTGGTTTTTTATGTTAATGGGATAGTGACAGTGAGAAGACAGGAGATACTGAGGAGAGAAAAGGGGGGGGGGGTGACATTGGATTAGAACCTGAGCTGCTGTGGTAAACACTGAACCTAATCTACCAGGTGAGGCTCCGGGGGGCCCCGTGGTTAACTTTTTAATTTGTTTAAAGAACTGTTGAGTGGCCTATTTTCAGAACATGTAAAGTTTCACATGTACGTGTTTTTTTAAAGAAAAAAAAGCACGCCTTTGCCACCTTATTGCGGAAATAGAGAGTAAAAGCAGGTCTGATTATGACTTCCATTTCTGACATTTAACATTGCTTACGGGCAGGAGCAGCAGAAGTGACGTTTGTTAGGTCATGTTCTGCTTTGCTTTCTGGAGCCACAGCAAATCTTATCAACACCCAACTTAACTTCTTGTAGTTATTTATTTTTTTTATCTCCACTTCTGTTCCGGTATGTGCTGTTTCAGTCAGAAGCCTGTTAAACACGGACTGTGTGGTGCTCAATTCTTTGATCAGTCTTATTATTATACACATGACTTCACAAACTGTTGTTTCCTCTTCCTCTTTCATATGTTCAAGATCATCTGGGTTCACACAAAGAGTCTACTATACTTGCTGAAATTCAACACTGCAACCAGCAATTATTTTCAGTGATTAACTTGCTATAATTTTATTGATTTAACTTTGGTCTTATATGATCAGGTTTTAGCCATCACCAAATTGGATAAAATGCAGTTTTTTTTATTTTATTTTATTTTTTAAACCATCTCATGAAAGAATGTAAAGTAGAACAAATAAGAGTGATTTGTATTGTTTGACATGTCACCATGGTTGCTGATGGGGCTGCACAAATGTTAAATGGACTTGAAGCAATTTCCTCAACGATGAACTTTACACTACTAAGTCATTTCACACATTGATACAGCACTTTCACCCAGATTCAGACATTGACACAATTTTAGGATCAGTATCTTAAACATATGAGCTTCTTCTGCCTTTTGCTCACAATTTAGCAAAATCCAAACTGCAGGAGCTGGATTCTTGATAGAGCTAAAATGTGTCACAACATTGTCGAGTGGCTGCGTCCTGTTAGTGACAAAGTTTTGTGTTTTTTTTTTTTTCACTCTTCACTGACTGTTTCTTCCTCCCTCAGCTGGACGCAGGCGTTCCTGAGAAGATCAGCCTGGTGTCTCGGGATGAGAAAAGTGTCCTGGTTGTCACCTACTCTGACCTGAAGCGCTGCTTTGACAGCACCTTCCAGGAGCTGCAGGCTGCAGCCTCCGGCTCTCTGTAGCGCCCTCTTTGGGCCCGGGGTGGGACTGCCCGGACCTGGAGCACACTATTGCACTACAGCGGAGGACCAGGCTTACAAAGATGACATCAGCATGGCGAAGGCAGCGGGGCAGGGCTTCGTGAAATTCAGTCACATACACTGACCCTGTCCACCAGGATGGCTTTTTCTAAAGTGTATTTTTTTTAGTTTTCCTAAACCCCGCAGCTGAAAATTGAAAAACAAAAGGAAAAAAGAAAACGGACAAACACGGAAGCTGTGACAAACAAGAATGACATTTTTTTAGATTTGGGGAACAAAACCAGAAACAAACCATGAGGTTATAAACTTTTTTCCTGCTTTTATTGTTTATTTCTACAGTTGGGGTTTATTTTTCTGAGGAGGATGCACTAAGATTTTAATTTTTTTGTTAATTTTTGTTATTTTTATGAATATGTGTGAGTGGCCTACAGGGTGTACAGAGAGAGCTAAAGCCACACATGGACATCAATACCAGAGCAGACTCACAGTTAAAACAAACACCCAAAAAAAAAAAAAATCCAGCTTTTTACTGACTGCATCTCTCATCTGGCTGGAGACCACACCCCTTCATTCTGACGCACTAGGAGACGGGGCACACCACTCGAGGCTTTCATTGGGGCAGGGTGGCACCTGTTTAATGAAATGGGCCAGCCCACCTTTGCCTTGATTGTTGGTTCCCCTTCAGAAAGGACAAACCACTTGGGTGGGTGGGACGGGTTCTTAAAACTGGAAAAAGGTGGTTGGATTTCTGACATTTTAGTTCAGGACATTATGGAATATCAGGCTCATAAGTGCAGGAGGAATGGGTGGGTGGGCGAGAGAGGATTAGGATTTGGGTTTTGGGGTGGGTTAAATGTGGTCTCTGTTGGCACTGAGGAAGGGGTGTCTTCTCCTGATGCTGTCTACCAAGTGTTTGTTACATATGCAGCAACCACCTTTGGTTAATGGACGCTATTGTGACATGAACTGCTCAAGGACGGCTCATTTCGTATGGCTGTCCAGCACTTGGGTGTAGCCCATGGGTGGGGCTTCTGTTGAGGTGGAGCCACAGCTGCCTCTTTGTGGAATGTCCTTATTTTGTCCCCCACCCGTCCTCCTGCCCCAGCGTCCCCTTTCTTTGTCCCTCTCTCACTCTCCCCCTCGTCTTTCTCTTTTTCGTCCCAAACTTCACTTCCCCTCAGGGGATCTGGGCCTCTCTACATTTGAGAAAAAGTGATGCTTTTTGTGACTTTTCTAGCTGGTTTTTCTCTTTGCTCAGCAGTTGTGCAGGAATGCATGATGGGAAGTGGGGAGGGGGCGGGCGGGGCAATTAATTTTTGCCTCAATTCTACTCTTACTTATTCTGTGGACCAATTCCAGCAGGGGTTTAGGGAAAAAGGGGGAAAAGGCAAGAGGGCGAAGGAGAACAGGAGCAGGGCACCAACCGTTGTTTTTAGTTGACATTTTTAAGATCATGAAATAAAAACGTGCTGGAGACGAAGCAGTGGCGCTGGCTGTTGCACTCACACGGATGGCTTGGATTTCTCTCAGGATGACAAACAGCTGGAGGGGCCCAATGATTGAATGTGTTTGGCTGTCATTGGCCGCCCCCTGTCCAGTCAGATAGATGAGCTACAGTGGAGTGGGCGGGACGTCTTTAGATGGAGGTTATAGGAAGTTAACAGCATCGCGGAGCTCATGCTGCGAGGGATTTTCATGTTGCCCTTAAGCACAGTTCAAAAGTCTAAGTCCAAGATGATTTGAATCAAAATTGCTGACTGAACAAATTTGGTGCAAACGTAGAAAAACAGTCTGAGCTCTGTTGTTGATTTCTTGGCCTTCATCTTTGTTCTCAGCAGCTGCTGAATGTGTACAAACGTAAGACTGTAGAACAACAGGGTCACGTCTCATGTATGAACCACACTGTCAGATAAGAGACGAATCAAGATGAAGAGTGTAAAGCATCAAACACAGAGTCTCGGCTGCAGGCAGTTTAACAATGTCTAAGTTCTCATGGATGTCAGTGGTCTGTTCTTGGGAGCAAAAAACTGCAGGGAGCTGGTTGTCTTAGATCATGTACTACTTCCTCTGTTTTAGGTAAACGAACAGACAAACATATTTGGTGAATGTGGTGCTTTAGAAAACCCCCAAGACACAAACACACACACAGACACTCACCTACCTTCAGATGCACACATG
This sequence comes from Caranx ignobilis, assembly GCA_021432705.1. Lineage (NCBI taxonomy): Eukaryota > Metazoa > Chordata > Actinopteri > Carangiformes > Carangidae > Caranx > Caranx ignobilis. The sequence continues at coordinate 10,443,815 of MU269986.1, forward strand.
TGCTCTCAACTTGGCCTACACAATGTCAGTGCTCATATCACTATCTTCCACATCGTTACAGACACACATGCTCCAGTTACTATTAGTGATAATGTTCTTCTCCTCCCCCACGTCAACACACCTACAATCACCATCTTAGTATGTTTTATGCCCCTCTTGTGTTCATTGTCTCAAATTTTGCAATATTTGTGTGTACAGCAGTATTTTAATAAAGAATATCAAAACATACACAATGGATGTCGTCTCTGTTTTTGTGTTGCAACTTCTTTTATTTTTGATATATTTTATAGTAAGTTTATACAATCAGGACAAAACTGACATCAACCTATGGATTGGATTTTACGTTAACACATACATTCTTATGTGATCAATTATCATCAAAGCTGAAAATACTACATACAGTACTTGAACACCCCCCCCCCAGGATTGCACAGCTCTTGAGGTTTGTTTTCAGATTAACAAAATGTCTGCGTTGTTCCTGCATAGTGACATGCAGTGTCATGAATCTTTCCCAATCTACACATCACTCTGACCCCTGTTAAATTACTGAATCTATTATCTAAATGGAAAAAGAAAACATGTTTGATGCAAAGCTGTGGTTGCAAAGGCCACGGATTACGTTATCCAGCAATAGATTGCACATTAATACCTAGTCCATATCGGGTCTGTGTCAACATGGCAGTGTTTCGAGAGTGTATGTACCTGTGGGGGTGCTTCAGTTAATAAACTGACAATTAATTTGCAACTAATGTGTCAGCTCTCTCTGGAGGTAAAGCACTGCGTTTAATAGAATTAACAGCAAAAACTTTTATTTTTGTTTTTGTCAGTTCTGAATGATTTACAGATAGATTATCACTCAGGTGCCAGTGAATTTAGGATGAACCATCTAAAACTAACAGAGGTTAATAGAACAGCCCTTCACTAAATCCTGTATGTGTTAAGATTGTAATGTGATTTTTTTTTTTTTTAACTATTTAAGACACATTAATACAACTTCAGTGTGGCATTTTATAATTTTTTTTGTATCATTCACAAATTTTTTCTCAAAATGAGTCTAAATCAAACAGCACGACTTTGGTAAAACACAAACTTATATTTATAAAAAGAAATTATAAACAATGTTTTTAATTAAAATAAATGTTTTAAAACTTTTTTTTTTTTTTTTTTTTAACCTGACCACATTTGTCTGATTGTGCACTAAAAGATCACATCCACAACAAAAATAGGAGGATTAAAACAAATCATTGATTAGCAACAGGAGGCGTCAAAAAGAAAGTCCTCAAGGTTTTCATCAAAATAAAAAGTCACAAAAAGTTTTATACTGTCCTGCTGCTTTAAACTAAACTGAAGGCCTTAACCTTCCTGAAAGTGGTTTATAAAGCAGCGCTGATATTACTCACTGTTTCAATTTTAGCTGCACCCCATAAACCGGCAGCTGAGTCTAATCAGATACAGACATTAAAATGAAACAAGTGATTCTTCCTTGACACGAATACAGCATTAAAATAAATACAGATAGATACATCCTGTCTAGCACATACAGTGGGTAATGACCTTGTCCAGCATATAGTATCTGTGTAAGAGGAATAGTTATTTCATACAGCAGTGTTCCTCTTCACAAAGCTCAGAGCATGAGGTACCAATATAATAGGTTTTAATGGCTGTGTAAATACATTCGTCATAATTGTGTAGGATAAGTCCTGTCAGGTAATAACGTAGCTGCTCCTGGAAAGAGTTGCAGTGCATTGAAGTAATACTTGATTATTGTGAGGAAGCTTTGTTGTATAACAGCATGTGATTTTTGGAGACTGAGGAAAAAAAGCGAATAAAAGCTTTGTTTTCAGTCGAAAAAACGATTTCTTATTTTGACTGAAGGAGGAAAACGGAAAAGGTGGAGAAGAGGTTTACCTACAGAAATTATAATGAGGTAACAGATAAAAGTAAAAGTGATGAGCAGGAAAATATATTGACCCTGTGTAAAAGTTGTTAAAGAATCAGACAAGAGCGGATGCTAGAGAGAGGGGTAGAGGAAGGCTGAGTTGTAGTCTGGGGGGGGGGAGCCGCCTTCGTCAGACTCCCAGTCACATGGCAGGATGGATGGCTCGTAGTCACGCAGACCTGTGGTGTCGTTGCAAATGAAGGGCACCTGGTTGTCCCGACACTTGAAGGTGAAGAATCTGAAAATAAAAACACACAGATTAAGAGTCACAACTTGTTTATTATGCTTTATTTAACAAAATGGTCTGTAGGAGCAATACATTCCTTTATCACAGGTACTTTGCCTTTATCTTGTTTAAGACATCTTACAAGTGCGCACTGATCTGTAATCTTCAGTTCAAGTGAAATCATTTGAATATGTGCAAAGTCACTGTGTGTGTGTGTGTTTGCTATGGAGATGATTGCACAGATATGAGTTACTGGTAGCACGTGAGAAAAAGTGTTGAAAGGTCAGAAATGAAAAGTCCCCACCTGCTGAGCTTCCTGGTTTTGGTGCCGTTATTCCACATGACGTGCTTCAGCTCCTCAGACGAAAGGACCATACCACTGTCGCTCTGCTCATCCTGAAGCACGGAGCATGCAAACGTCACATTATCAATTAGTTCAGTGTTTTTCCTTCATGTCTTTTTTTTTCCTGATGAGGTGGGGATGCATATCTGTGTGGGGGTTTGTGTGTGCAAGCAGAAGTGAAGGTGTTTTTCTTACATCAGGGTTGTCTGGATCCTCACAGGGCAGTTCCTCAAAAGTCTGGAGTGTGGCCATACCCCTCATGTAACTGATTGGATTCAGATTCAAAACAAAAGTTAGAAATTTCGCTACTTTCTCAACCTGTTTCCTGTTGTTTCTGTATTTAGTTTCACTTGCCTCGGAAGGCCCTCTCTCATTACTTTCACATCTGCACCTGTCATGCTAATTTTTCATATTTTTCATCCTCCTTCTCTACCTCACTTGTTCACTCATATACACACAGACTTATCATCATACTCTTCTCATTTTCTCATGCCTGTACCTTAGGTTTGTGACTGCAAGTGGGTTTTCTTTCATGGTCTCGCCCTGATTTTTGTCTCCAGTCATGAAAGATCCAAGTGGAATATAATCTTTTCCATCCTGTTGAAGAGATGAAACAGACATGGATTTGTAAGAACCTGTTTTGTGAGACTTATTTTGTGTTTTTTCTTTTTTGTGTTGCTGTCAGCCTCGAGGCCTGACCTGCTGAACTCTTGCTTGCAGCAGGTCTCCCAGTGTCTCCACCAGGTTGGTGAAGGTGGGTCGATCTATGGGACTTGCCTCCCAACATGCCAGCATGGTGCTGTAACTGAACACATACAAACACACAGGTATATTCATTAAGAGTAGCACAGTCTGGGTCAGTCCTGCAGGGCTCTACGTGATGACAAAAAGGTTTAAGGTTTATCTCTTTCAGTGAGTTACAAACATTTCGACCCACATTTCAGGTGTGCTGTACTCAGGCGCTCGCATTCTTGTTCCCGCCTTCAGTCTGTGGCAGAATTCCTCATCAATGTGAAGACCAGGGTACGGTGAGGCTCCTGTTGAGCAAACACAAACATATCAGTACCTGAAAACCCAAACTACAGTGTGAAGAATAACCATAGAGATCAATGGAAATTTCTCAGACAGCAAAAAAAAAAAAAAAAAAAAATCAAATTATAAGCTCCACAAACTATTTTTAAGTGGTTTTATATAGGATTATGTTAGAGCAATATGTGGTGGCTGGTGTGCTTTACCCAAAGAGAAGATCTCCCAAAGCAGGATGCCGTAGGACCACACATCACTCTGGGTGGTGAACAGCTTGTCAAAGATGGACTCGGGAGACATCCACTTCAGAGGGAGACGGGCCTGTCAGCCAATCAGAGCACAGGAGTACAGTTACATCACATCATTATTGTGAGGAAAAGGTTTGGCTGGTTGAAAAGTCTTTAGGCCACAACTCACATTGATGACAGACAAGACAAGTTTTTAACAAGCATTTAGCTGCTTATCTTATTTTGACGTTACACAGTTTTCCCTTTTCAGTCACATTAATAAATACTATTATGTTGTGATTTACAGAAAACCTTTTTGCCTGAAGTTATCTGTCTAAGAATGGGCCAAGGTTTTTTTTCTAAACGTATCATTTGTTTATTTGTAGTTTTTTTTTTTATTACTAATATGAATAATTTATTAAACTGAAAAAAAATGCCACAAAACATTTTAAAATGGACATAGTTGTGTTGTGTTTGTTTGATAACAGTATCACAATTAGAGCTACTTTATTTTCATTCATACTTTGACAGCTCACGCGTACTCACATCTCCCTTGCGGACGTAGTCGGGGTCTTTGTAGATGTCTCTGGCCAGGCCGAAGTCACAGATCTTCACCACTTTGTTGTCAGACAGCAGAACATTTCTGGCTGCCAGGTCTCTGTGAATACACTGATGTAGGCACACAGACAGCACCATAAATAACATATAGCCTATGAAACATGCACAGGTGTAGATGCACACACACAGAGTCTGCAGACCTTGCGAGAGGCCAGGTACTCCATGCCACGAGCCACCTGGAAGCTGAAGGAGATGAGATCCTCCAGGAATAAAGGAGAGTTGGGTGCAGATTTGGGATCTAGCAGGAGAAAGAGAGCAGACGCAGGGATGTTAAAGGACAGGAATTTGTTTGAATTTGCACAAACAGGAAAACGCTCTCCAAGGTGCTGTCTCACCATGGCTGTTCTCTTTCTTGACCCTCTGATCGAACTCTGATCTAACATCGCTCTGGACGTCAGAAATGCTGCTGATACTCATCTCTCCTTGCTTTTCGTCAGCCAACTAAGAGTGGGAAAAAATGGATGCATTGTTATCATTGACTGTATTGAAGAGGGTTAAAAATGATGACAGTCAAAGATCATGTCTTGACTGATCTGTTACACGCTAGTTTTGTTCACTTTGTTGAAGAGAGCAAGTCATTGAGTTCACCTGGGGCCACAGTTTTGAGTCATGTTTAAACCTGTGAAGAAAATAAGGAAGTAAACATCCTGCTGAAGAACTGATAGCATCTTCGAACCTCGGACAGATTGCAGAAGTGAGTGTTTGAGAGCATCATTTTGTAATTCTGTACAATGCACAGAGAAGATAGTGTTTTACTGAAGCTGAAACTTGACCCCATGGCCACAGACATGAGCTGCGTCTTGACGCCATGGAGAATCCTGTTCAGTATGAATCACAACTATCAGGACACCATCTTGAACTGTGTTTGTCAAAGGCTGCTGTGCTGACGCTGCTGAGCTCACCCGGTCGTGCACAAACACATCTCTCTTGCTCTTCAGGAAGGTGGAAAGGTTTCCATAGCGACAATACTCCACAATGACCATCAGAGGCCCTGCACACAGAGAGATTACAGTTATGACTGGTGTGAGTGTAAATACAGAAACCCTGACATACCTTTAAATATGCACATGAATTAACTTTAAATATTGTTATATCACATATATTATCAGGCATATATAGAGCAGACAACACACACCCCCCGGCTTGGTGCAGGCTCCCAGTAGGTTGACTACATTCAGGTGGTGCCCAATGTAGTTGAGGATCTTGAGTTCAGTCATCAGAGCTTTGTGTTCACTGGCTGTGGCGCCCTCTGGTGGATGACAGGCAGAAAAGACACAACAGATGGCAAAAGTGTTCTTGCAGAGACTTGTGATTTCGCTTCCTAAACACACCACCTTGTACCTTTGAGCATCTTGACAGCCACAGTCCTGCAGCTGGTGGCGCCATCTATACCAAACGCACATGCCTGCATCACCTTCCCGAAGGCTCCACGGCCCAGAGGTTTTCCTGCGCGGAAGAGAGAAGGAAGGCCTGATGCTGATAGGGAAAAGGGAAGTGTGGGTTTGTGTCTAATTGAGTGATATTATTAATTACTATTATCATCCATCCCGGATGTGAGATGCAGAGATGAAGAGACTTCAGACCCCATCAGGGGTCCATCTAACTGAATCCCACCCTGATGATAGTGAGAGCTGATTAGTTCCAGTAAACACAGTTCACACACCCCCTGCTGGAGTTGATTAGCTCGCCACAGACAACACAGACACAAAGTCTGATTAATGGAATGAGAGTCACTCCCAGTAATAATCTGATAAGACCTATGAGAAAGTCCTCGTATCAGTTAAGTGATCTTCAATACCTCCCCTCTCTCACATCACTGGATTACTCACCCAAAAATCCTTCCACTCATATCACAGTCAAAGCCAGTCCTGCTGATGATGACAAATTCTGCATCATTTTAATCGGAAAGGAAAGAGACGTACCTAATTTGAGTCGCTCTCGGGGAAACTCCCACTGGTTGGGGTCGTATTGCAACCTCTCACACTGCTCATCTGTTGGCCCCTCTCCTGTGTCCAGAATGATTGACAGGTACTCTGGCTTTGTGTTTGAGCTGCTGGGCTTCAGAGAAGGAAGAGAGTGTTTTTGCAGAGTCAATATGCAGATAAATTAAAATCAAACAAAAAACAAACAATGTGCAACAACACAGCTGTTTTAAATGAGGAAGGAGATTAAAAGTCATACAATAATACTTTTTCTCACCTGTTTCAGTTTCCGTATGAAGAGTGTGAGCAAAAGCCAGAAGAGAGTGGCAACCACACAGGTACAGGTGAGAGTGGGAATCTCCAGAAATGAGGACTCTGAGGCACCTGTAAAAACACACATGCACACATAAGTAATTAACATTTACATTATTAAAGGTGTAGTTTTCTCTTTGATATTTGCTTTTCATTTTAATCATTTGATTTGAATGTGTGTGTTTTGTTTTGTTTTCAACTCAGCTGAAATTAAAACGGAGAACTGCACTGTGTGACTTTACATTGCTGCTTGAAGTTTAAAGTTGTCCTCATGCTTTCCACTGGGGGCACTACGTTATCACTGTTCCATCATGATCCACAACCACTACCATCCATCCTCCTCATTTAATCACATTAAAGTTTTTTTGTTGTTTTTTTTAAAGGGGTGATGATGCAGATGTAGAAATGCCCAGCAATGCAGAGTTGCAACACAGAGCTTCTCTGAGATGCAGGCAGGACCCTTCCCCCTTCCGCGGGAAATAAAAACGGGAGACAGCTTCCTTCCTGACTGATCAGAACATAACAACACACACACACACACACTCCTCTGTCCCAAACTGGACTGAGAAGCACGTCCACCACTTCTGTAAAGGAGCAGAGCTGAAACTGGAGTGTAGTAGAACTGCACAGATCCTGCTTCCTCCATCCCACCGGACGTATTATGAGTGAGTGTGTGGGTGTGAATGATGTAAATGAGGAAAACCGAACAAAAGCAATATGCGTCCTACTTTGAGTCTATGATAGGACAAACTTAGATAATCAATCATCTCCCATTAATAGAACTGACACGTCACAGCTCAACGTATATCTTCATCCATAAAAACAACCAGACAGCTAATTATAGCACTGAGAACAATGCACACCCAGACATACCCTTATATGGACGAGCCCCATATTCACGGCTGAGATAACCACAGCCAATCAAAGGTCAAGCATCTTAAAAAACACAACTGGTTTACATATACTCACCAATGACCCATATGTAGGCAGAGCTCTCTGCAGATCCCCTCTCATTGGTGGCCTGGCAGGTATACAGACCTTGGTCCTCCACTGTGATTCGGTCAATATGGAGGCTCCCATCTTCTGGTGAAATGACGATACCTTGCAGACGGTGGAAAAGTTTTTAATACACCACATTACAGCTACAAAATTACATCAATAGTCTTTTCCCCTCCTCCTTTTTACCTGATCCCTGTGAGAGAGCATGTTCATTTTTGTACCATGTGATGGAAGGTGGTGGGATGCCCTGAGACGGACAGCTGAGGGTCACTGAGCTGCTCACGTTGACAGTACAGTCTGTCAAATTATTATACAACACCGGGGGCTCCAGGACTGGAGGGAGACACAAAAACATGCATGTTAACTCTTTTATACTGTATATTGCACTTTTTACTCTATCACCATTTGTTACATGAAAAACATACCAACTTGGTATCAACTTGAAAACTACAATATATCAGTAGGATGTTGTCATGATGCTGTGTAAAGCCCTCTGAAACAAACTGTAAAAAAAAACCAAAACAAACAAACAAAAAAAAAACAGGCTATACAAATAAAATTGCCTTGCCATCAGATATATTAGATTTACAATAGTATATTTGATCCATTGATCCACTTTGATTGATTTCGACATGAAACTTTAAACTGCATTAATTGATTTGTGGGTCATTTGAAGGCAGTGAACACATAAGCAACAGTTTTCATATAAAACTAATCTGTTGTTAATATAAAACTTCAGATTTCAGCCTTTAATGACATTGTGCTGCTAACAGCTTGTAGCTTCATTTTAATCCAAGGAAACATTTGAATAGAAAACTTTACATAAAACAGTCTGTATTGTTCACAACTGTCTCAGTCCATTTGTAGTTATTTATACAGAGAGATTTCTAGTGGAGTGAAACCACTGCTATTTTCTCCACGGTTTGTTGGACCTGTGCCACTTTAGCACAATTATTCTGTGTTGGTAGTTTCACATTTCTGTAAAAGAGTGGCCTTGGGTTCAACCTGTGAGTCAGACAACATCTGGCACCAGAAAAACTCCACAATACAATCCCATATTTCTAGATGTTGTATGTCAACATGTGGACAGTACTGTCCCATGAGTGAACACAATGGGTTTTTTAGTTTCCCTCTCATGCACTTTAATTATGCCACAGTGAGATCGGTTAGTTAGATCAGTTAGTTAAATAAAAATGACTCCTCTTTCTCCGAAATGCTCAAACCCCATGTGTAATTGTTCCTCATTCTCCCTCTTTCTCTCTCTCTAGCTGCCCCACTTGTCTCTCTCTGGTCACCATGTCTCTCTAGTAATTCCTTTGTGAGGGTCCCCAGAGAGGAAGTTGTCATGTTGAGCCCTGATTGTATAGAGAACAGCAGTAAAAGACATGAAGAAAAGTCACTTAACCAAGGCGACTGATTGTTGTTTCCCCTATCTTCCTCCTGGACAACAATTGATGATTGTCCGCGGGGGCTGGGGCCTGACAGTGTCTGATTGGCTGATTGTTCCTCCGGCCTTGTGTAGGGGCCTGTAAATGTGGCATTGTGGGAAGTGCCATTGTGTGCTCTTCCTCCAGACAAGAGCTCATTCCCACGTGAAAGAGGTGCTGAGCTGGAGCGCAAGAGCAAAGTCAGGGTGGGGCCCCAGGAAGCTGAGGGGACCCAATTCCCAAGCAGCAAGACCTCTGTGAGAGACAGTGTGTGTGTTTGTTTGTATGTATGTATGTGCAACATATGTGCACGGCAATCATAAAGAGGCAGAACATATGGTGTGATCAACTTAAAATATATAGGCTTATATATACATGTATATATATATGTATATATAGGTAATTAATAATGCTAGAATACAAAAAACAGGACGCAAACTGTGTGAACGTGCATGTGCACAGCTGCACACTCAAGACTCCTGACAACAAATCACTAATCTGTGGCATCTGTTCAGCGCTGGGTCCCGGAATCATTCAGTCCCTGTTTCAGGATTCAGGATTTGTATGGAGGAAAGGGAGAGCCATAAAGATGTAATGATATGTGAGATATAATGATCAATTCAATATTTTATTGCAGTGAATTTATTTGAATTTATGTGTCTTTAATTCCTTAATAGACCTGGTTTGATTTTTTTCATATAAGTGTGAGAGAAAATGAAAAATGACTAAATAGGTCAGATCTAAAGATTTCAAATGAGGTCAAAAAAAAAAGTTGTTATGTAAATTTTAAACTTGAATATATAAATCCTTTAAGTTAAATAACCTGAGTTCAGTTTTCTATCTGAATTTGTGACCTTGAGAAAATATGTGAAATTAGAGAGATAATTGTCAAAGTAAAACACACCTTGTGCAACTAAAAAAAAGTGTTTGGTTTACAGGAAATGACTCAATGATTGGTGACTTAAAAAAAAAAAAAGTTATGTAAAGACACTGTTCCAGCTGAGTGTAAGATCAGAAATCCTGCTAATTATGAGGATGAAGAGGAAACCATTAAATTGAGATGACTCACTTGTGACCACCACCTGTGTGTCCAGATGTGTTTCCTGTCCTGTGACGAGGTGGCGGGCGGAGCACCTGTAGGCTCCAGAGTCTCTGGCTGTCAGGTTGCTTAGCAACAGGACCAATGAGTTGGAGTACTCGCCCGATGTGAACTGCTGACTACTCATCAGGGCAGAGCCACGGGACTGGACGACCTCTGTGTCATTCACTCGTTGCCATGACACCGCGGTGTACAGGTACTTATTGGCTACACAGGTGAGGTGGAGGTCCCCGCCCTCTCTGGGCTCTTCTTCCTGGTTTATAACGAAGCCTCCTGGGACGTCTGAGGGGAAACAGAAGAAATGAAGAGATGTGTTTGGGGAGAAGGAGGCTAGTCTGGAGCGGGAACATGAACAATATCTAAGCCTTCAGTGATCCCCTGTTTGATGAGTAAGCCTTCTCAGGTTCTCCACATGCTCCACAGGATCCTGCCTGGTGCCTGAAACACACACTTAAAGACCTGATTCCACCAAATCTCCATTTTTTGTAACCTTTGATGACAATGTTGAATGGCTATTGTGGGTAAAAGCAGCTAGTGGAATACAGTGAAAAGCCTTTTTATTTACTTTAGCCATTCGAAACTTCCCGTGGAAACGGCTCGAGAGTTTCCTGATGGCAGATAGTGTTTATCTTTCCCGAACACCCCAAGGCCTCCAGAAATAAAGCGGACCTGCCAGTCCAAGGAAGTGCACTGCACGGGGAAGTGGAACGATAAGAGCCCCAGTTTCCTGTTTCGCTCGGCACGGCCTTGTGCACAGACACACACGCACTCATGCACATATTTAAAAACACAACACAACACAACACAAACAGCCTCAATCTGCAGTCTCAGTTACAAATCTAACCCCACGTCAATGGTACACACCTGCAAGACACAGTAGCCTGTGTAGGCTACACGTTGCACGTACACTACTCTGTTCTGCCAAATACTAAGCCTACATTGATATGTAGGTTGCAGCCTTTTCACTATTTGTCCTTCTGGTGTGTCATATAAACTGTTTGTTCACAAATTCTCCATGGTTGTTTATTTAAAGTACCCCGTTTGGTTTTTAAACCTGCTGATCTGTTCACTAGTTTACATCCTTTCTTAAGAAATGATCAAATTCAAAACAAAAAACACGAAATGCAAAAAAAAGTTGCAATTCCTTTTACACAAAACTAATGATGGTAAAGGCTGCAGTCCTGTCAGTCCAAGTCCAGTCCAGGGCTCTGATCTGATCATGCTCTGATCATGCACAGTGTCTCTTTATTCTCTGATACAGCGCCCTCTGTCTTACAGTGAAGAACTTCCCACACTTCACTGTCACATTTCCTGCATTTACTCTTTACCTATACTCTTGCACTGCTTCTTTTGCTTTATTTGTTTCTTTGTGTGTCCTCCTATATTCTCATAGCAAAAGAGAGAAAGCAAAAAGTCCAGTGTGTCTCTGTCACAGTTTTAAGATAAAAGTTCTGTGAATGAGTAAGTGTATGTGTGGGAGTGAAGTGAATCACAAGATGATCACAAATTTTAAAATACAAAAAATTAGTGCTGCAGAGTCACACTTGTCACTGTTTTTAGCTTGCAAATTTTTACCACCACACCAACCACACTTAAGAAGTATGATTCTTTCACTATTCAATCATTACTCCGCATAAACACCTCATATTTTGTTTTAAAGTAAATACTGATAGAAAGCACGTGCTTCATGCTTTGACCCAACAATGACAAAGCATCATGGGGGCAGCTGATGTGGGCCTTGTTTCATGTTTAGGAGGGAGGGAGAGAGGGAGGGTGTCCACTGAGAAGACAGAATAAGAAAGAAACTAGTTATTTTAAGGAAGAGGATACTGGGGAGTGAAAGGGAGGAAAATTTGTTATTTTAAGACTCGCTGTTTCAGATTTCCAAAGAATTTCCCAGATGTCGACGAAAATAAATCAATAAAAAAAAAAAGAGAGAGAGAGAGAAACGCCCGGATATGTGTAACATTATATTTCAGAGGATGTGATTCATTTAGTGTGGGTTCACCTGTGATGTAGAAGTGGATGTCGAGCTGGTCAGAGCCTGCAGAGTTGGAGGCAATGCAGCGATATACTCCAGACACAAAGGCCTCTGCCACAGTCAGGACCCCCACTGTCTGTGGAGAGCACAAACATCCGCATGAACAAACCAGCTCTTAGCAGGCAGACACAGACACACACACACACACACACACATTCATCAGGCTCATTACCTCTGCCACTGATGGCAGGAATCATATTTTCCATTGGCCCACTCAGCAGACAATAGGGGTCTCTGAGCCAGACCTCCTGCCCACTTCCAACACAGTGGGCAGCTCTACATGCAAACTGTCGATAAGTAATAATGTGTGTGTGTGTATGTGTGTGTGTGTGTGTGTGTGGGGGGGGGGGGGGGGGGGGGGGGGGGGGGGGGGGAAAAACTGATGATCCTGTGAATGAAATTGTAACATTTTCTCCTACAGTTCACTGATGGAAACTGCACAGTAAACTTTCCCTCATGTCTGTTACTCTGACCCAACTTCACTTCAGATCCAGGCACTTTTGTTTTTTTTCTGATGAATTTGCTGATGATTGCAACTAAATTTTTCTTTCTCACAGCTCCTCCGTTTGTCACTGTGTGGATCCCAATGCTTTACCTACCTTTTTCTTCCCCTGAAGCACTTCCTGTCTGTGGGTAACACTCAGGATGTGGTTGTGTGTAGATGTGGCGGGGAGACTTTCCGTCACAGGGCGCCATAGTGAGGAGGATGTTGGACACACACACCTTGAGGGAGGAGGAGGAGGAGGAGGAGAAGAAGGAGGAGGAGGAGGAGGAGGAGAGAGGGACAGGGACTCAGCTGTGTTGACACAAGTCGTTTTACACTGCTTCCAGGTGTATGTGTGGGTGGGTTTCACAGCTGTGCGCGGCAGGAGGAAGACAAGAACACCAGGGAAACGCCTTGATCGTTTCTTCTTGATGTTATCTCCATCGTCATTCACATAACCATCATCATCACCAATCCATTTTTATCAAAAGCATCACGTCCTCTTTCCCTGTTCAGCAGGCTGATAGACAATAGTGGATCTTTGTAGTGCTATGTAATGCAGGATTGTTCATTTATGGAGGATGCAGAGGTGGTATTGTCATCTTGTAGATCAGCTTCCTTCCATTCTTAACAAATCATCCCACATTTCCAGGACCAGAGTTCCTGTCCCTGTCAATGACTCTCACAAGTCTAAATCAATAGATTATACACCAGTGGAGCTGTGGGAGCTGTGGGAGTTGTGGGAGCTGCGGGAGCTGTGGGAGTTGTGGGAGCTGTGGGAACTGGAGCTTATGCAAACTGCTCTGTGGCTTTAGTTACACACATCTGACGAAGATGAAAACCAAAGGAGCTGGAGAGGGTTTGATCATTACAAAGGGTGACATTAGAGGAGATAAAAAGGCATTATGTATTTTATCTTTGTATGTGAGACACTTAAATATTCAAGTATATTTGATATTTTGAATTTAGGTTTGGAAAGTTATAAATGAATTGCAATGGAGACGTAGCAAAATCATCTGCAAGGAACAACAGACAGATATTAGAAATAAATCAATAGAATAATGATGCGTCAGACAAAATAAAACCTATAGGAGTAAAATAAAGTTGATTAATTCTCTCTCTCTAAACATATATACATGTCTCTATTGGTAAACCCTCTTCTATCTATCTATCTATCTATCTATCTATCTATCTATCTATCTATCTATCTATCTATCTATCTATCTGTCTATCTGTCTATCTATCTATGGAGCCAGATTTTCTAAGATCAAAAACAATGCAGCTCCATCATTCTTGACATAAACCACTTTTGTCAATGTAAACTATCATTTCCACCATGTTCATTGATCCTCTGTGTGTTTATGGACGTGTCCCTCTCTGTCTCACTGTCTGTCTGTGTCCTTGCTGTCATCCTTCTCTGTCTGTCCTGAGCACCTCCCTGAGGTTGATTCCTCTCTGCTCCTTGATTGCCCTTCCTCTTGGCATGCAGATAATGTGCGAGTGGGACCCACCCTGTGCATGACATTTCGAGCCTGAAACATGCACAAACACACACAGACACACATTCATCACACATCATTCTTGCCAGGAAAAGCTTTCGAAGAGTGACACCCGAACATAAAAATATGACTGGTTACATGGACGTGTGGACATAAAGGTTAGACACAGAAAAATGAACATGTACACACTCACACACCACAGCCTCATTCACACAGTGTGTGCCTGCCAACAGGGTGAGCAGCTGTCTGGAAATATGAATGAACTACTCCAAGTTGTGTGTCAGTGGGGGTCATCTCCTGCCGTTTCTTCCTGTCCTCTCTCACTGCCTAAAATACACTTGTATACTGTCCCTGTCCGTTCCTGTCTCATCCCCAGAATAACCACAGAGCTGCATGAACCAATACACAAATATAAGCAAAGTTTAATGCAAAAACACAAACAACTGATACAACACTTCAGTACATCTTGACAGATTCATACAAAGTTGGCAAATACTGTCATTCGTCATATGTAAGTTAGTTGTATAAAATTATTAAATATTAGATTCATATATTACTCATAGAACATCTGTATACAAGGAATGAATCACATTGGGAGACACCCGTAGAATGGGACACAACCACACACACACACGCGCGCTCACACAGACATTCCTGCACAAGCATGCACATGCAAATGCTAGCTTTACACACACACACACACACACACATGGACATTACTAAGAGCACTCATTCTCTAGAAATGGCTTGTAGTATCAAACATACATCTAGGTTTTAATTAACTTTCAATACAAAGACAAAGGGCTGTTATACTGACATCATTGGACACACAAACAGAAGACATTTTGACATGGGATGACACTGGACGACACTGGATGACATAATGTGACAGAGGGCAGTCATAGTCTCTGGTCTGTGGAGACTTCCTACATGGTAGGCGTCTGCTGACCTTCAGTCTTTTAATAGAGAACTGTAAGGCATCCCATAGTGAACAACACAAAGCTTGTCCTCTCTCTTGTTTTGCCCGTCCATGGTGAGCACATTTTGACCTTCTACCGGTGGCTAAAAATCGGAACACAAACTCACAGCTTTTGTGGATGTCAGAGACAGGCACCGTTCATGCACCCATTATAGTACCACTCTAGGACACAAAAAACAAGCAAAGCAGCTCCAGAAATGTGGCTGTTGGAAGGATGGAATTGCACTTCTTCTGGCTCAAAACGTCTGTGAAATGTAAAGCATAAACAACTACAGGATGGCTAGGTGCGCTGGGAGGACTGACATGGAGGGAAAATGAAGGAAATAAATAAATAATCAGTGAAGCAGGTGTCCTTATATCCTTAGTGATGTGTCTTATTTTCCTCCTTGTTTCCTGTGTCTCCTGGTCTTCACTGCTCAGCAGTGTTCCAAGTCACTTTCCTCGCATCCCACACCAGTTTAGCAAGCACAGGATCGTCACTTAGGATCTCTGGTTATGTCACTGAGGGCTCTGGCTGCTGTGCAGGAGCACTGATGAGTGTGTGGAGTGGGGTGGGCTCCAGAGTGGGAGGTGATGGGGAGTTGTTCTTCTGTAAAGGTGGAGGATGCTGGGTTGGGGTGGAGGGCAGAGCTGGTGAGGGAAGGGGTAGGAAAGGTATGTGTGGGGGGCAGCATAGTTGGGGGGAAGGGAGGGGGTAGGGTGGGGGGGCAGGAGGGGGCTCTCAAGAATAGATCAAGCTCTTGAGGAAGCGGACTGTGCCACGTTTGAAGACGAAGGGACAATCACGCTGCTGGGAAGCGTCTCACATCGGAGAGGAAGCCAAACAACGAGAGGAAAAGCGCTCTGATTTTCGCACAGGAAGCCCAGTGCGCCTCCTGCCCGGGCCAGATAAGAGCGCTGTGGTTCCCAGGGCCAGACCGAGGAGTGGACCCAGGACCCAGGCGTGAGGCCCCCCATCAGCCTGGCCCAGCCTGGTCCACTGCCCCTGGGCCTCCTCCAGCGCGGCGTCAGGCTCGTGGTGCAGCCGGGCTGCAAAGAACAAGGGCCTAGTGAGGATCCAGCCACAAACTGGTCTAAAGAAACACACTCAAGACACTGAAGCAGAACCAGAACAGAACTTTACAAAGAACTGCTTCAAGACCCCGTATTTAGCATTTATAAACAGTATATAAACACTTAATACACTCTTTGATGAGACAAATTTCATTTCATTACTGCACCTCATGAATTGTGTGTTTATACACCTGCCTCCACCTATGGGTGCTCATAGGAGTAGTAAGGTAGGTACTGATTGGTATAGTTGTTCATCAATACATTAGTAAACATGTGTTGTGAAGCACTGACATACTGCTTGCGAATGCTAAATAGAGGGATTTCAAGTGTTACCATAAGTCAGTAAAGAGGCCAAATGTAATGTGTTGCAGCTTGAGCGTGCTTGAAGCTGTAGCTTCAGCGTCTGCCTGCAGAAATCTTTTTTTTAACAGTGCTGTTTGCAGCATCAGTAACTTCAGTGTTTATTTTTTTATGCCAAAATGTTTGAGTAATCACTTACAGACTGAAATAAAATTCATTTATGGACTTAAATTTTTAAATTTGATCGGAATAACCTTAAACATGTCAAACAATCGTTCAGGTAACTGATTAAAAATTAGGTGGGACTGAAAAAATTTTCTTCCACATGACATAAAATATCAGAAATAATGATAGAGTCATGCAGGAACGTAGGCAGCTGCTCATATTTCTGCAGGACGAATAGTGTGTATCACCTTGTCCACTTACAGTGGGACAGTGCCAGCTGGTCAAGAACAGGCTCATGTGCATCATGTAGATTACACTTGGCAGAGACGGACGGATGAAACCACAGTGGAGGCACCTCGGCATGGCGCCATGTGAGAGTGCCGGGGTTAAGGCTCAAGTACACTGATGATGTCAGTGTGTCTCGGAGGGGGAATAGAGTATGGGCGGCTGCTGTGGTCCCTCTCAGGTAATACTTAACCTCTCTGACTTGGTCATGAGCAACACAATAAGTGTCTGACCTCCAAGAACAACTCAATCAATGTTTCTGCCAAGTGGCTGCTTGAGTACTCGTGCCTGAGTGTGTGTATATGTGTGAGCTGACTAAACGTCTGTCCCTCTGCATCTCTGGGTTGGGCCATTTCTCATGAGAACTTTATATATAGTGTGTGTGTCAGATATAAGAAAAAGCATCACAGGATGCGGTGTGCAATCACAATAATAAACAGGCCTCTCACCCTGCGTCCTGCACAGGAAATTCATTAAATCATAGCGTTTGATTTGGAAACCAACAAATCGTGACTGAGAGCACGGAACTAGCCTCTATTGAAGTGTGTTTTTTTTTCTCTGCCCTTTCAAGTCTGAGATACACTGTGTACTATGTCTGTGAAAGGCACACACACACACACACACAGTGACACACACACAGGCTGCACACTTGTATACACTTACACAAACACTTAAACAAACATATGGAAAGGGACACATGGACAGTGAGAGAACAAACATATGGGGAAAGAGTCGCACAAATAAGCAAACATACAATCACAGACATGATGAAACGACACAAATTGTGGGGCGCATTTACACACAAATAAACACACACACATTTTCACACATTCCCGCACATGAAAGGCCCCCAAAGGCATCTGTTCTGGTTACAAGAAGGAAACACTGTCTGAACACATGCTGAAATAGACAAAACATGTCTCGTTTTTCAAAATCACACACACACACACACAAAACCCACCACCATCACGACCAAATAACATTTTTTGTATGTGTAACATATTGTGTTGTTATTTTTAAACTTTGTAGTTCAAATAAATATAAACTAATGACCTCAAAAATGTTTCCTCCAAATCAACAGGTTGAGTTGATTATACATTTTATGTGCCAGATCTATGGCTGTACACTTGTGGTTATATGATATATATATTGTATGTTTAACATATTATCTGCTATTTTGTAAAGAAAGATTTAAATGTTTTCATAATATTTAATAGAGAAGTTTTCTAAAATTGCAGCTGTAAATGTCTGAGCTGCAACATATTGTGATTTTCAGATGGTTTACAGATTATTTTTGAGGTTCAGTCTTAATGTGCTCTCTATAGTGTGTCCTCTGTGTCGTCTGAGCTACTTACAGGCCTTTGGATGGGCAGGGATGCCAGAGCCACTGGATGTGCGGAGGAGGGACTCCATGGGACGTGCAGTGCAGGCCTTGTCTGCTCCCCCGCGGCACAGAGCCGGGGTCCTGCGATGACACGGCTTTCTCCCCTATCTGAGGACTCACTGTCAAACACACACAAACACACAACAGAGCAAAGTTTAATCACTGACAGGTGGGGTTAAAAACTGTGCAGTGCCCAGTCTAATTTCTTTTTTTCTCACCATTGACGACAAGCGTGAGCGTGAGATTCTGGTAAAGTCCGTGTTCCTGGATTCGTACCAGGACTGTGTACTTCCCAGCATCCTCCTCTGCAACATCACGGATCACCAGGGAATTCCCATCAATGTGGTAACGGGAGCATTGCTCTTTTGCCACCATGCCATCCTTAAACCTGCCAGAAAAAAAAAAGGTTGGGAGAGTGAGGACTCGCAGCTTTAAGGCCAACCCCTATTTGACCTGCGGGAGAAAATAATTTGGAATTATAATATTATAGTATTAATGACTTTGATGGCTGAATATGATAAGTGATGCATGGTTGCTTAAATAAACATCATCAGGCTTTTCCTATGAAAGGCTGCTGAAATTGTGCCAGAGATTTAAACAGATTTATAAACAAGCCCAATTTAGCCATTAACAAAGCAGACATAAAAGGGGAGGGAAAACACTGCAGAGGAAACTCTAAATTCAAACAACGTGATGAGGTGTGAACAACACAGAGGCGTGGGTTCAGTGTGATCTCTTACCAGATAACCTCAGGGGCAGGGAACGCTTTGAGTTTGGGGGTGATTCGATAAGATTTCTGTCCGGCTTGAGCCTCCATCAGTGATCCCTGTCTGGCCTTCAGATGAATGAATGGACGGTCTGAAATTGAAGGATCACACGACCAAGCTCATGTAAATTGAAATTATTGAAATGACAAAAAAAGGACAATTGTGAAATTGTCGCAACACTCTTGATGAGTCTGTAACCTCAGAATGAAACTCACTTTAGCTATAAAAATGTGAATGAGTAATCAGTGCACTTCCACAGTTGAACTATTTATATGTCAGGAGGTTTTATCAGAAGACACTCACCATAGACAGTCACTGTGACTTGCTTCTGCTTGGTATTTTCACCACTCGTGACTCGGCATGTGTAGACGCCTCGGTCTGATCTCTGGAGCTTGGGGATGGTCAGGATATTGTAGAACAACATGTGCGTTCTGTGTCTCAGGAGCCTCTTGGAAGTGAAGCCGACATTGTCATTCTGAAGTTTAAGCAGGAGAAAAGCCAGAGGATTAACACTGAAAGTTCACCAGAGCGTGTGTGTGCGCGTGGGTGTGCATGAAACTTATTTTGAAAAGCTGTGAGAGCAGGATGTCCACAGTGCTCCATGTTTAGACTGAATTATTGACATCTGAATAAAAATAATCTGTGTAACATGGCATTCACTGGCTGGGATGTTTACACACTGTATCTGTGATATTTCTCTACAAAGAATTAAATCACATGCACTTTTTGCAGTTTTCTTCATTTGTCATTTGTCGTCTTCATTTGATATTTCTCTTCATTTTCACAAAGCAGACTCTGTTGAAATTCCAGATAATGAATAATTCATCTGACTGGTGCACATCCTCCTCCAGCAACTTTTTAAAAGACTGTGACCCTGTGGCAACTCATCAACTCAAAAAACCCACAGAATTATGACTCATCCATATGTAATAATGTAATTTTTCTCAACAAGCTTATAAATGTTCGCTTCTTTGAAACCGACAAGTGCAGTTTCTAAAAAAGTTGTATAAATTAAGGAGTATTTGTGATTAAGTCATCCAGTCCAGCAATTTCTAATAAATGATTAACTAATGGTAAAGCTATTGGTTACAAGAGATGAACTCTTAATGACACAGACTGAACTGAAGGGATCATCTCAACCCGAAAATTAGTTTTGAATGACAAGAATAAGTTGAAATAGTGAATTTATTCTTTTGCTTTTCCTAGTAAAGTGTTGATAAATTGTTAATAATAATAGCTGGCACCTTTACCAGGCTGCTGTCTTATCATCTCATTTCACACCATGTTCAGAGATAGATGTTTCTCTGGGGAAAACTCATGAACACACTCAGTCTCTGTCAAAGGTCATCTGTCATCTAAAACTGTGCTTTTCTTGTCTCCAGACTTTAATGCAGGTCTGACCTTTCCGGGGTAGTCCCAGGTGATGTTGACTCTGGTGTTCAACTCCCCTGTGGCCGTGCAGTTCAAGACCAGTCTCTTTCCCTTCAGAGCCTGCTCAGAGTCACTGCTGTTCACATACACATCCATGATGTTACTCACTGCAGTGAAAGACAGAAAAAAAAACACATGAAACATACAGAGGCCGGAGAAAAGCTGCGCTTAAATCACTGAGACACACCTACATGTTCAAATGTGACGTGTGTATTAGTGCAGTGCTGACCTGGTCTGTGTACAAAGTATTTTTGTGATATGTACGTGACGCCATCAGTGACGGTCTGGCAGAAGAAGAGGCCGATGTAATAGAAGGTCGGGGTTCGGATGGTGAAACCCTGTTTGCTGTTCCAGATAATGTTCCTCTGGTCTGGGCGCAGGCCATAGCTGGGGAACTGTCGAGGAGGAGAGTGAGGAGAAACAACACCTGTGAAACATCTGACTGCAAACATGACACACTGAGGACATCTGAAACCACAAAGGAATAGGGAAGTGCAGAGCCACAGCTGACTCACTCTGATACCAAACTGTTAAAGACATGAAGAGGAAAAGAATATTATGACATGTGGTGACAAACCGTAACACAGAGACTAGTAACAACTGTGATGTCATGTGCATCACTTCCACTGAAAAAGAAAGTAGTGAGGCAGAAGAATGAATCATCTTTGTTTTAACGACCAATAATTTGTTTTTTTTTTGCTGAACTGCTAAACTGTGAACTACAAGTGTGCTGTTTAAAAGGAGTGGGCCTTTAGGGTGCAGGAAGGGGCTGATTGACAATGCTATTAAATTGAATTATAGTAATTGTAGGATCCAGTGTTTTTGCAGTTTCATTGATATTAGAGGATAAAGGTCTTATCTGTGTCTCTACTGCTTTCATTTTAAGAAAAACAATGCAAGGTTTGGATAACGCACAACATGTGCATCGTGCAATAGAGCAGATGGGATGCCTTTATACTAAGTGACATAAGGTTTATGGGATTGGTTCTCATGCAACTGCAGATTGGAGATGTTTTGGCCTCAACTCTGGCTCCTCTTGGGTTTAATCCTGGACTGGGTTTGTGTGGTTTAATGCACGGATCCAATTCAGGTTCAAGGGTTCAAGGAAGATAGTGGGGAGTCCTTTTCTTGGGACCAGCAAAGGAAGGAAAATCCAAATGTAGCCGACTTTGTTGGTTTTATAATCGGTTTCTTGGCTACCTTGACATGGACACTTGTATAACTGTGTAAGGTTGTTGTTTTCTTGGAAGCTGCTTCAAGGAAATGTTACTGTGACACAGTGGAAGCCTCCCACCCTCTCTCTAGGGAGCAGGTAGACCCCCCCCCCCCCCCCCCCCCCTTCCCCCACTGATACTTCCCAGTCCTCGATCTTCAAAAACTCGCTAATGTCCCCTCTGTGTGCCCTTGGTGCCCTCTCTGCCACTCTCACACCCATCTTCTAACCCTACATAAAGGCGAGGTGGCTGTGGAGGTGGAGAGACAGGGGGAGGCGCCAGCGGGTTCAGGGAGTCAGGATATGAGAAACGTGACTCCAGTCGATCTCCTCGCATCCTGTTACCACAGGATATAGACATTTTGACTGGAACCCCAGGTCGACCCCATCATGCCGGACCTCCGGGACCCGCTGGTCACTTTCACGGCCCAGAGTGAAAGAGAAAGAGAGAGAGCACAGCCTCCTGGGTATTGTTCCCACCGAGAAGGGTCATGTTAAAGATCCGAACAAAGTGCTAAATCCTTCCAGGAAAAAAACACTCCAGAGGCTGTGACAGTGAGTGGATTCCTGGTTCAGACCGGCCAGCGCAGGTTAGAGGAGGAAGAGGGAGATGAAGGAAGAGGAGGAAAACTATTTTTAGAATAATTACCTTAGTGGTCCCAGGCATTTGGGAGGAGATGGAAGCAGGAAAAAAGTTGTGCGTAAGTGTCTTGACGTCCAGCCATGTGTGTTTTAAGATCATATTTAGAGCCTGGGGAACATGTAGGATGTGACATTCAGGGTCTTATTTCTTATTTATTGCACTTCCTGGATTCCATATACTTGTTTATTAGCCACGTTAGCACCATGTGTCTGTGGAGGGCAATGTTAGTCTGATAGTCAATCCACCACTTTGGTCCAGACTGAAATAATTCAACAACTGTGGGATGGATTACCAAGGAATTTTAGTCAGACCATGTTTGTCCAACTATGATTATCCCCTGACTTATATATTGGTTTGACAACATGAAGTCATAGGCATTTATCTAGCAGACTAGTCTAACAAATATGCTTTTGGTTGCATGATGGGAGGTAGGGTAGGGTCTGGTATTTCTACACCTTGAATCACACATGGAGTTTAAGGTCAGGAAATATCTCATAAGCAAAAAGGAAACAAAAACCAAAACTTATTAAAAAATTATTGCTCATTTGGATTGTCTAGACCAGCGCCCTTTGCATGTTTAACAGCTACACTATTGTCATTAGACCACAATACGCTTCCTACAGTGACGCACAAGCCTTCACATATGACTGAAGAGAATGAATTGCACTTTGATGTGTCAGGGGCCAACAGTAGCTGCCTCTGCTTCCTCCACCAGGCAGAGCAGCTGGTTAAAGCATCACTTGGGGGAAGCTGGCAGCCAGGACTCTTACTACAAGAGTCAGAGGTTGAGATGTAGGAAGTGCTCCCGGCTTGGGGCCAGTGGGGCACTCCAAACCTTATGTCCTGTCTCCAGAGGTGACGGCAGTGTTGCCATGGGCACAGTTTGATTGGAAAACACCCGGAAAGAAAGAGGCACCTTTGATTGGTAGTTTTTAAGATGTGTACTTAGAACTTATAGACGGACCTACAGACCATCTATACACTACTAACATGCACACAAGTGCATGAACTCAAACACACAAACACACAGTCAGCAAGTACTCTAAATGCTCCTCTTTGCACTTAGTAACTCTGCTCACTCACTCTTTCCCTCACTCAGCACTCAAGCACCAACACTCACAAACATATCCGCACACACTTTCACACATATCCGCAGACGGACATAAACAAACGGTCACACACGCCACAGTGTAATGGCTGCCAAGATAAGAACAATGTGGCAAATGATCTGCAGAGGGAGAAACAACGGGACAATGCGTTGTGCTGTATATGTGTGTGTGAGTCCTGATGGAAAGAACTGGGCCAAGTGATGATGTGTAGAGGATGAATGTAAGTGTGATGTGTCTGAGCAAAGTGTGGCATGAGTGTACAGACACACACTGTACATTTAAAGATGATGCACACAACATCCCTGAACATGAGTTATTGTCATCTGATTCTTTTTTTATCTTTTTTTTTTTTTGCACTGACCTTGACCAGGGTGGTGGTGACATTGGGGTGGGTGACCCGGCAGGGAATGAGCAGCGGCTGCTTCTCCTTCAGGTACAACACATCTGGGCTCTGATCCGGACGTTCCACAAATGGCTGCTGGCTGTCTGAAACCCAAACACTGCGGTCAGGGACACATATGGTACAGATAATAAGCTTGTAAAACGACTGCATGGAGGCATCACATAGAGGAAAGTATATGAGCATGTGCTTGGTTTAAAGGGTCATCTAAATTAGAGGAAGACATCTTTTCACTTACATGCAGTGGAAATTCGCCATTGACTGACTAACTGATTATTACTGTTTATCCATGATTAAAAAATCTCTGTTATTTGTTTTTGCTTTCTGAAAGACTCCCACCACAACTGACATCTTGGTTTACTCTGCAAACTGTTGAAAAACTAAAACGATATTAAATCTGCATCGATATAAAAGCAGCAAAACAAAACAAAAAAAAAAACAACTAAAACTAGAGATACATAAACGGATTAAAAAAGGCCAGAAATGATTCATTTGTTATGAAAATCATTGTGAGTATTATTTCTGTTGATTGATTTATAAATCAATAAGCCACTTGTGTTGGCTTTATTCATTTTTGATATGTTTGGATCTGTTCCTGTGCAAAAATCTGAAATCTGAAACCATGACTATACTATTTCCTTGGCTAACTTGCCAACTCGGCAACATGCTACAGTTTTCTTAGGAAATATTTCTTCAGGAGAAAGTACTTCCACTGAAAGGTGTAACACACTCTAAGGAAAAGTGCAGATGCCTTGGTGTGGAGACACAAGCAAACATGCCCCTAAAAACACAAACATTTTGAAATCAGCATCATCTGCATGGTGAGTGCATGGTGAGTCATTTGGATCTTTATCCATTTGAGAATGAAAAAAGGGAGTTTTATACCAAAGGAATAATTCAGTAGCTCTTTTTTTGAGTCCTGGGTGTGTTTGCTTCATCACCAGTGAGATAAAGACATTTGTACGTGCCGTTAGAGGCAAAAATCCAGGGCAAAATGAAAGGGAGCTCTTCTTTCATTTGGCCTACAGTGAGATCTTATTCTGAAAAGCCAGCCCGAAACAATAAAAAAACCCTCGACAGAGGGGTGAACTGACCCTTTAATTTCATGCACACACAGAAAGGAAAGAAAACAATCAGCTGCTTCTAATGCACAAACACACAAACAAACACACACACTTCCAAGTATCAATCTCAACAACAAACAAAAACAAACAGACACACACTCCTAAACATACACTGTCCTCCACACCCAGTCATTGAATACCCATTCAGCAAATGACTGCCTGTAGTCAACAATAAACACACAGATTGTTTAGAAGCAATCAAACGGCCTCTCTGTGCTTTCTCCTCCCGGCTCGACTACTGTAATAGTTCTGTGCCATTCAAAGGTGTGGGTGTTGCTCACTGTATTGTTTGTTACCATAGGGTGTTATTCAAGGAAAGCAAATCTCTGAACATTCGAACAAAAGTACCCCAAGGACTAGCGGACTGAGGGCTTCCTTCTCTTGCTTTGATTCCTAATAGAGGACTAAAGGAGGGAGGCAACGTCTGAGCAGAGCCACAGGCCAAGTCTGACGCTTAATGGACATGGCGACCTGAGCGATTGATGGCCCCCGAGGGTCCTGTTGGCCAAACAGTAGCATGCCCTGTGACCCTGGCCATCTGCCCAGCTCCACACCCGGTGCAGCCCAGCCCGAGCAGCGTCACCTTCCAGGACAGGGAGGAGGCGGCTGGGCAGACATGGTGCCTCCTCTGCCCCTGGATACCACTGAGCCTCTGGCCTTCATCTTATCCCTCTCAGCTCCTCTCTCAAACACACATAAACACACTTCCACACACCTCCCTGCCGCCACCTTGTAGAGACACAGCGACATCCCCTCCCAGCACACCCCCTCGAGCCCTTCCCCTCCTCCCCCAAGCACAGGATGCTTCAAGCAAGGCTGAGCCGAGCAGATAAGGCTGATGCCCTGGGAAACTCTGCCCGGGCCTGAGCCTTTCAGCAGCTGGGCTATTCCTGGCCTCGAGGTAGCACGTAAACGAAAGTAAAAAAGGATTTATATATAGACAACAGGGAGGTAGGCCTGGGCTGAGAAAAGAGAGGCAGGGGAGGAGGGTGGGTGAAACTGTGCCAGAGTCATCTAGAAGGATGTGTTGTTGGGACAAACAGTGTTTAGATATAATTGGCTCTCTGGCATTGGTCTGTATTTAGCACCCACTACATCCTGTTTAACCTGGGGATATAAACAATAAGTGCGACGGGTGAAGGAGTGAGTATGAGACAGAGCAAAGACCAGCTACAGAGAAAGAAAGATGGAAAAGATAAAGGAGAAGAAGAAGAAGATGAAAAAAGTGCAGTAGTGTGTTACCTGTGACATAAACATAGACAGAGCTCTGTCTTCGTGGCCGGTGTCGGTATCTGCAGCGGTACGGTCCTGTGTGCTGGGCCTGGCCACGGCTGACTGTCAGGCGGCTGCAGAACTGCTGGCCTTTCCTCCCACAGGGAGTTTCCTCCACTCGCACCTGATCTCTGTCCAAAACTGACGGGAACGCCCATGTCAGCTCCCGGCGACCCCTGGTCCACAGGTAGAGGGGTTGAAACGAAAATACACTTGGCAAACTTCAATGTTCACATTCAGCTTACATCACAGGAACTGCTTCTCTTTATCTAATGATCGTTTTACCATATGGACGTGGAGGAAGTGTGTAAGAAGGAAAATGTGTCCCAGAGCTTTAAACTTCTTGAAGTGGCCAAATGAGGGGGGCCTAAAAACTCCAGTTACTTATGATTTGAGTTCATTGGTTTGATTTGGTTTCTTTTGTTCTTTTTTTTTTTTTTTAAATGTGTTAGGTGTCAAAAATAAAAATAAAACACAAACTCTGGATCTATGTCACTAGTTTTCTGCAAGTAAAAAGTTCCACCAGTGTAGGAACAGTTGCTAGTAAGTGTTGAGGAAATGATTTAAAAAGAAATTTAGTTGTCTTTTTATTGGTCCACTTTGCATTTCTAGAAGTATTTTGTAATTAAAATGTTTTTTTTTATGTTACCTGCCCATTTATAAATGAATGAACCACCAGTTTGGTGTTGGTGTTGTTGTTGTTTGGATTTGTTCCTTGGGCACTTCTAAAGTTTTCTAAAGCTTTGCAACTCCAGTGGACCATGGTGAGAGCCTTTATCCACAAATGGAGAGACCCAAGAGTGTTTGACCTTAAGGTCACAAACTGATGACCGGACGTTCTCCTTCAGGATTTTCTGGAAGAGAGGTGAATTCATGGCTCCATCAATTATTGCAAGTCGTCCAGGTCCCTGGACCTGAGCCTTTGTGATCTTTTTTCACCTTGTAACTCTCCCATGGATGCAATTTTTGCCCAGTCTCTTATAGTTGAGTCATGAACACTGACTCTAACTGAAGTGAGTGAGGCCTGCAGGTCATTAGAAGTTCTTCTGGGTTCCTTTGTGACCTCCTGGATGACTCGTGGCTGCACTCCTGGAGTATCTTGGTAGGGTGGCCACTCCTGGTAAGGTTTTCACCACTGTTCCATGTTTTCTCTATTTGTTGATAATGGCTCTCACCGTGGTTCACTGGAGTCCCAAGGCTTTAGAAATGGCTTTGACTGAGAGATGTCAATGATTTTGTTTTTTCAATTGTCCTTGAATTTTTTTAGATTGTGACATGATGAGTTGCTTTTTGAGGTATTTTAGCCTCCTTCACTTTGTCAGACAGGTTCTACTGAAGTGATCTCTTGATTCAACAGGTAGGACAGTGATCAGGTCTGGTTGTGGATGGTGAAACTGAGCTCAGGTTTCCAACGGTGGTTTTTCACTAGGGTTAGGGTTAGTGTTACTGGATTACTTTTTCACAGAGGGACAGGTAGGTTTGGTTTGCTTTTTTCCCCTAATGAATGAAATCATAATTTAAAAACTATATTTACTTTGGTTATCTTTGTCTAATATTAAAATTTGTTTGACGATCTTAAACATTTCAGTGTGACATACGTGTAAAAAAAATCAGGAAGGGAGCAAATACTTTTTCACTTCACTTGTCTCAGTCATTTTTCAAGTTTGGAGGTGTGTTTAACTACTTCTATTTACACATCTGTCATGACAGTCCTTGCTCACCTGGCACCCACATCTGTCTACCTGAAACTCACCTGCAGCTGAGCAGTATCGTCTGGTTGGTGTCTACGACCAACTGTTTGGTTTTCACATCCAGGATGGGGACGCTGTATTTGCCCTTTTGTTCTTTATCTGCAGACATGGAGCACAAGGAACAGTTAATCACTGAGTTAGTGCATTAAGAGTTTGTGACACTGGGTTATTAGACCTGTGAGGTCAAAGGTCCTGATCAGTTGTATTTCAGGGTCTAATGTGCTGAAACAGGGGCTTGTTGGTGTAAGCAGATGTGGCGTATGCTGTTTCTTTGCATTTATATTCAACACAATCCAAATCCCCCTCAGTCGAGCCAGCTCAACATGAGGGCCCTTTCAGAGGAAATCCTGGAGGACAAAACACTTTACAACCAATAAATATTTTGGATGGTTCCTGTAAGTAACGTCGACTGCAAAGTGGACAGAAGCAAATTCTCAAGAATCTGTCTTGGTGAGTCCCAGCTCTCCAGCACGTCCTCCATCCAGGCCACAGTATCTGTGACCCTCCTCGCCATCTCCTCGCTCGGGCCACTTGACAACTTGTGTGGAAATGCGTAAGCAGTGTCCCTCTTGTTTATCAAATCAAAAGGCATTCCTCCACTCCATCGCTGAGGTTTATTAATGAGAGATAAAGACGTCTGTCTGTCCGCCCTTCCTTCCTCCCAACAACAGAGGAAACATCATTCAGGGAAGTCCGTCCTTCACTCTGACTGCTCCTTATAGATTGTCCAACACACATCTCAAAACACTCCTGACAACACAGCTATCTCTCTGCTCTGTGATGTTAAATCACTTGTAAGGCAGTTAGTGAGTTTATCACTAAAGTCCATTATTCCCATTCATTGTCAGCATCATTGTTCCCAGTGGATGCCCCATTGAGCAGATCTAGCATTACTCACTCTGCTAGCACTTCCTATACTATTTCCTTGGGTTTGACAGTGTGTGTGGGTAGGCAAGACACACACACACACACACACACACACACACACACAGACATCCATATGCACACACTCCCACACAGGGTAAGGGAAGACAGAGGGGAAGTAAAGGATCTCCTTCGGGCCTTTTGGGGCCTTTTCAACAAGCTGTGAAGTAGCTACAAGCCCAATTTCCAAATTAATTCAGCACAGTTTTCCTGCTTCTTCACCTAATCAATGGATGAGTCTCTTTGTTCTGAACACACCACAGTGCTCATCACAGAAAAGTCAATGTCACTCAGTTACTTGGGAAAATCCCGTAGACTGACTCTTCAGGAAGTTTGTTAGAATCATTTGGCAGCAAAAAGGAAACCATAGTATCCGTGGCGAAATGATACTGAACTCAGATCCGTTTGTTGTGAATCTCTGAGTTCTTCTGTGGAGATGATTTCCAGAGAATCAGTCCAGGGAACATATCTTATTTTTCCTGCAGTACGATGTTATGAGATAACAAATGGGGCTCCTAATTCAAAAACATAGTTCAGTAGTTTTACCCATGTGCTCATAGCAGAAATATAAGTCATATGTTTTTACATATTTAGGGAAAAGATTTATCAATAAGAATAATATGATTATGATTTTTTTTTTCTTTTAAAAAAAACAGTAGGCCTGCATACCTCATTATAAGGTATATTATGTGGTCTTTGACAGTAACGTCGGGATAAAGCTCTATGACTGAACATGACATGGGAATTTCAATGTATGCATTACAATAAAGGCTGTGATTATAAATATTATTTCACATTATACATACGGTTTTTCTATTAATCTTTGCATTTTTCAGAAAAAAAAATCTTATCTAAGGCGACATCACAGGTCCGGTTTACAACAAATATCTGTTGAAACAACTGCAGAGACGTTTTGAGTTTCATTAAAGCCATATACACTCAGGAGTACACAGAGCTGCAGGACATGTTAAATTAATCATCTTCACCAAAAGATATTATTCTAAAGAATGTAAAGAAAAAAAACTCTGATAATATCATATTTCATTTGATTTTGCAGCCACACCATCAGACAGATGTGCGGAGCGCCTCACAGCAACGCGCAGACTTCAGCCATAAACGCACATTAACAATGGATCCTGCTCGCTGGATATTTGCCTCCAGCTTGGTCGCGACCCCTCGTTCATCTACATCAGAGACAAACTCATCAGTGTCAGGAAACAACGCCCTGCATGTGTCCATTCAACCAGGGCCAAACGCACAAGGAGCCCGGCCACAGAGGTCCGCGTTATCCAAACACGAGTCCCGAAGGACGCTGCTTATCTGGCTCAGTGCACTTGGAGCGGACAGAGGTTTACAAGCTGGACAGCGATCTCACAGAGCAATTAATTGACTGATTAACGAGCGCGAACTCACCACAGGAATTTGCGCGTCTTTTTTTTGGTTGTTGTTTTTTTTTTTTTTACCATGATGGAAAAAAAAAGCCCCCTGATGTGTTATGATCACGATTGTCTCGTTGATATCAGAGAGTTTTCACTTCGGTTCACATTAAAACTGGATTCATAAAATACAAACATTGCGCAGAACTCCGCTTCAGCTGTTTAAAAGTTATTACAACAAGCTCAGATGTTGACAGCAGGTGCTCTGAGCACTGTGCATGCACCAGCAACAAGAGTAAACCTGTTACTTACCTTTTGCCAAAACACCATACAATCCACAAAGCAGGCAGATGAGAGCACAGTTCATCATGTCTGGCGACTCCGACGCAGATATTCAGAGATAAAATATGAAACCAGTTTTATTCCTGCTGTTCTTTCCCCTCAAGAGACACAGACAGGGCGCGCTCGGCTGCTGCGCTCGGCTGCTTGTGACGGGCGGTGAGTGGAGATGGTTGCTTTTCCTGAGGATAGCTGCGGGAGATCACGCAACAGGACACCACGCTTGAACTCCAGTGCAACTTTTTCCCATCGTTTTGGACAGCGGCGCGGATTTATACAGTTCCCACAGTGCAGCCACCGGATAGCGGACTTCCGTGACGTCCACTGACACACCCAGGGCTCGTAACAGCCCTCTCCCCACTGGTCAAACTCATCCACCAGAGAGGTGTTGATGAGAAAATACTGTGGTGTCCAAAAAATGAAAAAAAAAAAAAAAAAAAAGCTTATTTAGGAGCATTTTGAATAAATGAATATTTACACGTGAGACATCCATCCAGCTTCTGTCTAATACCTAAACAGCCAGAATATCACATGTGTCAGAGAATGTGCACGCGGGGCAAACCTATGAGGAAATCTTATATGAAGATTGCTGAAGGCTACGCGATGATCAGCACGTAGGCAGTAATGCGATGTCCTCATCAACAACTTGGCAGACACTTGTCTGTGATTCCCGAGCTGTCGATCTTTCCAGAAAATAAACAAACAGCTCTGCGCCTCGGACAGCAGCCTGAGGAAACACTGAGTTCACAGGCAACCTGCATATCTACATCCTTAGCTCATTGTGACGTAATATAACCGCTGCACAGGTGTGTTACTAAAGGCAATGGAATTTAAAAGCAACATCTACAAGTTAAAAGTTGAGAAAAGGGTCAAAGTGATGATAAAAAATAAAGCACGTGCAAGAGCTTGGATGAGAAACAAATGTCTGACCTGCTGTTGGAAACGGTGTCTTTAATATAAAGGCATATAATGTGATATCATTAGGCAATGCTGTGTGTAAGGTGCATCCTCCCCTCCGTAGATACAGTGAAAGTGGCAAGGCAATGGCACAGACTGACCACTGGGTGGGGGTGTGAGCTGAATGTGAGGAGAGAGTGTCTACAAAGTAAATGGTGATTTGAAAGTTCCCATCTGATGACTCCTATTTTTGTTCCTCATGGTTTTTCAGAAGTGAATCAAGCAAGAAGCAGAGAGGAGGCACCGTGAAGATAAATTAAAACATCACAGTTCATTTGAAATGCAAAATATATTACCACCTCCTACTGAGGGACTTTTCACTCCACTACAGAGTATATTCAACGTGAGGCTACGACGTATGACATACAAATTCACAAACATGCACATACAGTACAAAAGCAACACACTGAATACACATATACAGTACATGGTCAAATGGAGATGCATGGTGACCGACTGTGGGGAGAGAACTGTTTCCACATCCAATAAAAAGACTATTGTTGCTTTTACAGCACCGTAAATGGCCACCATTTTTGGCCGACCATGAAGCCTGATGTTTAAGGAGGTGCTGACCTCTCCGTCTGCTACAGGCAGGTCTTTGGTGCAGAGTATTAAACATAATATTTTTGTCAAAACATAGATGCATTTGATTTGTTTTTGTTTTTTTTTGTCTGGATTTATGCTTCTACTCCAAGAATATTTGTGCTTTTAGCTGCAAGCAGACACAGTTTGCAGTGACTGATGTTGCCCTGTGGGAAGGGCAGCTCAGATGACGCCTTACATCAATGGAGAGCAGTGAGCAAAAGAGAATGAAAATGAGCTGTTGATTATGCACAGGAGTTATTGAAGATCATCAAGTCTCACAGCAGCAAGCGAAGCTGTAAAAATCTGCCAAGTTTTAATCGAATAAAGGGGAGGGAATTTGGATTCTTATAATATTCGTAAAAAGAGATTTGATAATAAAATAAATACTGACCCACAGTTCAGTCTATATTTGTGCACAGAGCTGTCCCCAGAAGCTAACTGAGTGTTTTTACAGTGTAGTTTGTAATTTTGGAGCAAGCACTGCATCATAAATCTTGTAGTCTAAGTGATACGTCCCAAGCAAATTGTAAAATATATGCACAGTGACCCAGAACCATGTCAGTTTAATATTCAGGTGAAGTGCTGAGGTTTTTGTGCATGTGAACATGGCCACTATTTGGGATCAGGTCTGAGCTGGTACAGACTGGGGGATGATGCCCACACTGGCACGCTGCTGCTCTCAAAAACAGAGTGAATATATCGTCATGCAATCATGACAGCAGTCTGGAGATAAGACTCCACGTCTGAAGCCATCGTCCCGTGTGTGTTAAGTCTGTCATTTTGCTCAGTGTGTCAGTCTGGTGATCATCACACCTGTCCTTTAGTCTGCTGATGGATCCAGTCACTGAACTTGACCACCTGTGTGTAGACGCCAGGACGGTTCTGCCTCGCACAGCCTTCACCCCAGCTCACAATCCCGGCTAGGAACCACCGCCTGCCACGCTCTAGACACACCAGTGGACCTCCTGAGTCACCCTGAGGCCGCACACACACACAAACAGATAAATAGCAGACAAAAAGAAGAGGTAGGGTGGTGTGGTGGCACAGTGGTTATCACTGTGAAGCAAAAAGGTTCTGTGTCTAAATAGATGCACACTAGAATGAATGGCGACTCTAAATTAACCATAGGTGTGACAGACAGACGACCTGTCCAGAGTGAACTTCATCCTGAGCCTTATGTCAACTGGGATCTTGCACAGGTAGGTGGTATAGACAGTGCACCTTCTGAGCCAGTTGTTTTAAGATATAGGTTTGATTATTCAATGTGAATAGACATCCAGTGACACAAGAGATATTTCTCAAATCCCCCCTCCCACTTACTCACTTACTCACTACACCCAAAATAGTGGACACTGAACAGTTTACCTTGTCACTGAATTGAAATTTCACACACTTTTGAATCACCATGATCATTAGTCATCGCTGACAGCTGCAGAGCCAAGAGACAATGATTAAAGTTTTGAGAGCGCTACTCATAAACCTCAAAAAATGCTGGACCCTAAATAATGACCACGGCGTAATTTTGCACTGAATCTTAGGTTGCTACTGGCAACTGACATCGTTACATCTACCATCTTATCTCATATGTGACCAAAAAATCTTAAATGTTTCACATCTGTGTCCTGTAAAAGTTCAACAGCTGTCTGAGACATAATTTTATTTCCTCATGCTCACATGCTCTTGGTTTTGTGGTTTAGACAACTGCATGTCCTCGAGGCCAGCTGTACACATTGTGGTTATGTTGAAAAATAAATTGCAACACATCATTACACAAGTCTGGGAATGAGTATTGATGGCATTAAAATTAAATTCATAGTAATGTGCACACTCACCTGGCAGGCATCCACCCCTCCCTGCAAGTTCCCAGCACAAAGCATTCTGGGAGTGACAGCGTCATCATACAGTTTGTTACAAGTGTTCCTGTTAATGATTTTCACTGAGGCTTCTTGTAGGCGGGAGGCCAGCTCTCCTGTGGTTAACACAAACACACAACAGGAAGATTTTGAGTTATTACAAAAATCTGAATATGCCTCGACACTCGTCACTCTCTGTGATCTAGCTCTTCAGTTTTACTGGGTAGGTGTTACCAGCTCCTACCATCCTCCATGAGGACCCCCCAGCCTGTGACGTAGCAGGTGGTCCCTGTGGTGAAGGTGTGCGAGGAGGCAGGGACGCACACAGGCTGCACCAGGTCGTTGAAGAAGACAGGAGCACTGAGCTCGAGAAGGGCGATGTCATAGTCGGAGGTGAACTGGTCGTACTGTGGGTGGAGGAGGATGCGCCGGATCGGCCTGGTGGCTGCGCCGTTATTCCCCACAGTCATCACACGCATTCCCACATAGGCACGCCATGCACGAGCATCTGAGTATCTGTAGACACATTATGTGTCAGTGCATACACATCCATCATAACTATAGTGATGAGGCATTCAGGTATTTCTCCTACTTAATGGCATCTGAGTCCTGGAAGCAGTGAGCTGCAGAGATGAGCCAGCGGTTGGAGACCAGGGTGGCACCACAGACGTGGCCATAGCGCTCCATCTGGAGGCTGACCTGCCATGGCCACGACCCCGCTCCGGCATCAGAGCCTCCCACTATCTTAGTACGCTTCCTGGGCCTGGTGCCACAGCCTGAGGAGACAAATACAAAGACATTAAAGTCCACTCCCTCTTTCATAACAAGTATTGAAATTTGAGTTTGTGAGATAGCAACTCACCACAGCGCAGCTCATCAGAGCCGTCATAACAGTCTTTTACTCCGTCACACTCAGGGTTGATCTTACTAACACACTTTCCATTGGCACATTTATATGAGGATGAGGAGCAGCCTTTAAAATCTAGAGAGGATGAGAAACATAAAAGAGTTGAATTTTTTTTGACATTTTAAAATATACATACATCAAAAATGGACAATATTATCTCTTCATTTAGTACCTGATGTCATGAGTACTCACATGCTCTGGTACAGTTGAGTTCATCACTACGGTCTTTGCAGTCAATGACACCATCGCACACTGAAGACTTTGGCAAACACACCTTGTTGGGACACATGTGATAACATTTACCTCCTGACAGGAGGAAACAGAATGAATCCCATTAAAATCTGCTTTTAGAACACACGGCACGGATATGTGTCACATTAGTGTCTCTGCTCACCACAAGTGCCCTCCTCACTGCTGTCTGCACAGGTGCTCTGACTGACACACTGGCTGCTTTGAGGTTTACAGTGGCCGTTAGCACACAGCACCTCCCCTGGCCTGCAGGATGCTACAGGTTTGACAATGAAACACAAAAACACACAAATCTGAGTCTGGAAAAAAATAAACTAAAGATCAGAGTCCATTTTATGATCAGAAGACTTGGTGCAACAAGCGTACAGCAACAATACTTACAGCATTTAGCCTCGTCTCGTCCATCTGAGCAGTCTTTAATCCCATCACACACCTTCCTCAGAGGGATGCAGCGCCCATCGCCACAGCGAAACTGGCGAGGACAAGCTGGAGATCACAGCAAGGAAAATTAATTTGAATTCTACCATTGTTTCCTGTCTACAACTGAGTTTTTGTAAAGAAAATCACAACGGCACTCTTGCAAAATCAGCCTCATTTTTTACTTACTGCTCTCTGGAGAGAAGGCCCGGTAGAGCAAGTAGAAGCCCTTATGGGTGAGGGATTCATCGGAGTGGAAGTGAAGGGAGAGAGGAGATGAGTAGACTCGCTTTTTGCTGCTGTCTGACACCGGATTACAAAGTCTAGATACAGAGACGCACAAAGGAAAGGAACTGGAAAATATGCAAAAAAAACACACTGGCACTCAGAGTAGGTGACGCAATATTATTAAATTTGATTGATTTGGATGATGTGCTAATCCTAACCCTTGCTTATGTTTCAACACAGTTAAGTTTCAAACCTACTTGACCCCTCCAATGTCCAGCCAGTCTTTCTCACAGCTGTCTGATGATGGGGAGTCCTGAATGTCCATCGTCACTATCGTCATGGAGATCAGGTAACCTGGCAACGGCGCCTGATAAAGAAACCACATACCACTAGAGAACGCAGAAGTGAGGACAGGCTAAAATAACAGAGGAATGATTCACACTTTCATTCTTTACTTTCCACTTCCTCCGTCTTCTTTCATGGCTGGTAGCTCACACACATGCATGCACATGCACAAGCACATGTATGTACATACACTCATGTGGCTCACCCGCAGTGTCCAGGTGCAGTCTATATTAGGAGGGTAATAGGAAGGGTAGTAGGGTGAGGAAATGGAGCCGTTCCAGGAGGAAATTGAGCCTCCACAACCTGTAGGGGGAGATGGTGACAAAGACAAAAGCACAGAATAGATATTTATTTGCAATATTGATCATTGCAAATAAATAATTCCAATATGAAGGCAGTGACAAGGATAATTAGGTAGTATGATAAATGGTTTGGTCTGTGTGTGAAAATACTCCCACCTGCTTTTGGGATGGCCTGGAAATACGCTTTGAAGATTGCTCCATCCCTCTGTCTGCTGAAGGAGAAGGTGACTAACATGACATTCCCAGAGGACGTCAGCTTCATGACCGGAGACGAACCCGAGACAGGCAGCCCACACCACCTGACACAGGTGCATGCATCAAGCAGACCCATATGCGTGAGAAAATATGCACCAAATAATACACACAGATGTCAGCCCTGACTCACTTCTGCAAGTCTTGACCTCCAACCTCATTTCATTTTACACTATCTTTCCACAGCAACTCGTTTTACCTGGCAATGATCTTGTTCTGTAGAGGAAGCAGGAAGTCGTAGGCGGAGAGCTTGTGGGCGGTGCAGCTTCCTGGCGTGGCACCATGCAGGGTGAGGATAACCAGTCGAACTACATGACCCGACGGCACACGCAGACGCCATTGGTAGTATGGCTTCTTGGGACTCACCAGGCTCAGGGTGCGGTTGTTGCCATATTTGGCGTAGAGGTCAAAGGACATTGCTACACACATGAAGAGATGGGGATATTTACTTAAGGTGCATTGTCCATGTTAATCGCAGTAGTGAGCACAAACAGAAGGGAGACAAGTGAAAAACAACATAAGGCGTCTCAGTCAGGAGTTTTAATGATGGAGGTGAGCTGCTCTCAAGTCTCTCATAGATCTTTGCCACAGTTTATGAATCACATTATTTTCATACACGCAAATCTATTCAGTGAATTCTCAGGTTCTGCAGCTGCTCATGTTTTTCCTTTAATTTGTTTCTTATGAAATCAAGTGCATGCTGTTATAAGCTTGTTACAGCGTGCTCCATTGTACTGAATCAACAGTCTGTGTCACAACACAGACACTCATGTGTTGGTTCTGCTTCAGTTCAAGACAAAACATCTGCAGCATCATGACAGACGTGTGTTCTCCCTCACCTTGAAAGCCAAGCTGCCACTTCCCACTCTGGATGTTGTTTGGATTCTTAATCTTGTCTGATTTCTCTTCTGATTCAAAGTCCTCAGGATCCAAACCTACACACACACACACACACACACAGCTCACACGTGTAAAACTAGAATATAAGTACTTCTGTTAGAGTTTGCCATTAATTACTAGTTTGTAATTAAAGTGTTAAGTCTGAAATGTGAGGTGTGTGAAGCATTTGCAGAGTTATTAAGGTCATCAACTGAAAGAATCTGGACAAGTTTTAGACAAAATAACATCACATGTAGCCCTGTTCACTCTGTGTGTGTGTGTGCATGTAGACAACAGTGAGAGCCTCTACCCAGTAGGTGGAGCATGTCATCATCTTGCTCCATGTAGTAGCGCTGTTCATTGCGGCTGTCCCGTTGCACCTTGTTGCTGCCGTGAAGCCTGCGCTGCAGCTTCTCTGGGCTGGACGTCCGGATCTCCATGGCAACATCGTCCGGGGCAGAGAATTTACTCCAGTAGAAGACATTGAGCCCGTCTGTTCCTTCACTGTCACACAAAGGGTTTACAATGTTGCTAAAGCTGACAACAGATCAGCTTGTTTTCATCATGTCATCATGCATGTTTTCATAGATTCTTTCACATGCAGGATGTTAGTGGGTTTTGTTCTGGTGCAGGATACCTGAAGGCAGTAATTCCTGAGCAAAGGTAGTAGGAGCTCCACGGAGAAGACTTGTATAGATCTGAGAACTGTTTTTAAAAAATGAAAAGACAAAAAACAAAATATTAACCCTTCCCCCCATACTGTAGACGACACACTGCTGTAGCTGTGACATCACAGCGGTGCAAATGAGGTCACTGTTCTCATGTAAGTGGCACATGAACGCACCTGGTTGAACATGTGGCTCTGAGTTCAACAAAAGCATTGTTCTTGTGTGTGTGTGTGTATGTGTGTATGTTCACTTTGAGCAACACAGAGCTCTATTGTGTTTCTACCTGTGGGCTGTGTGCAGGTAGGATCCTGGGTGGTATGGGCTGCTGGCCTTGAGTTCACCTGTTCTTTAATGAACAGATCGTTGCTCAGATACTATGACCACTTAACAGGCCTGCAGACTCACCCTCACAGCTGATTACATCAACATTTCTGGATGTCACTGTAGGACTTTGCTGTCTAGCAAGAATGTACAGTTTTGCATCTGTCATTTTTGCTCCTAAAATCCAAATCCCCCTCCTCACATCTCTGTCCAACTCCGAGTCCTTCTGTCATCCCAGACTGCCCTACTGCCCTGTCTCTCGCTCTCAACCCCTGCGTCAAAATGAGGTTCTCCTGCTCTCTGTAGTGTACAGCGCACAGAGCGTCTGATTGTGTGAAGGCTACACAGACAATGTTTTTATTGAAGGCCTGCTCTTCCTCTTGCTCTTGCTGCCTGGGCCTAGCTGGGCTCACAAATGCCGGGCTTGTCCTCAGTCCTGAAAGGGCCCTGTCCCAGGGGGTCTCGGGAACTCACACACACACTGAGCCCGGCTCCTGTTTCAGCTTTACATTTAACACCACCAGAGAGAGACAGAGAGAGCGAGAGACAGGGAGGGAGATAGAGGGCAAAGTAGAAAAGGTGAAAAGCATATGAATAAGAATGCAAAACAGAGCGCCGAAGAGGAGGAATGGGAATGAGAAAGATGGCAGCAGTTCTTTTTGAAAGCCTGCTGTTGTGAACCATGGAACAGCAGGATCGGCTTCAGGCCACACTGGGAAGATCAAGCACCAAAAAGTGTCACTCAGAGGGGAGGCAGTCGCTGACAAGTCAAATGTTCCACTTACATAATGGTTCAAAGTCTGAGTCTGCAGGCGAAACTGTGGGGAGGTGGAGTTAGTCAGCTCCGAGGAGAAGCTCAGGTTTGGGAACTCCACGCTGCCACCGAGGAAGAACACTGAGGAGGGTGGAGCTGCAGAGGAGCAGGAGGAGGTAGAGATTTGAGGCAGGTGCACTGCACTAAAGATGAATGTAAGTGGGAGTCAAAATAAACACATTTCTAAGGACAGGAGAGGAAGAGGAGAAATCAAACACACCAACAGCAGGTCTGTACTCACATGTTAAGTAGTGGAGCGTCAGTGCAATGGCAGCAGTGAAGGGAAAGAAAGGCAGGAGACCTAACATCCACCTCCTCCAGGAGCCACAGGCTGGAGCTCGTCCCCCCGCCGCCCTCTGCTCTGCTTGCTCCTCAGGCTTCGTGGGGGGGCTCAGTGACTGGGTGGGCTCCTTTAACTCCCCCTCTCCCTTCAGAAGACAAGACCATGACTCAAATATCATACCGGCTTTTTTTAGGCCTCTGCTCAAGTTGCTTCTAATTGTTTTGGATTTTATTTCTATGTGACACACAGAGGAGCAATAAAGAACATGCAGCCTGTACGCCTCAATCAATGAGCCATAGATTTTATGACTGGGCACGGCACTGATTTACTGAGAGCAACGGTGAACATCTTTGAGCTGAAAGGATCTCCTAAAACATTGAAGGGGTTGGCAGGAGTCCCCGGGGGAGCGGACAAAGCATGGATACAGGGGTCTACTTTCCCACGGCCTGGCTCTGCGGTGTCAGCACTCAATCAAGTGGCATGG
The DNA here is from genome assembly GCA_021432705.1 of Caranx ignobilis. Classification (NCBI taxonomy): domain Eukaryota; kingdom Metazoa; phylum Chordata; class Actinopteri; order Carangiformes; family Carangidae; genus Caranx; species Caranx ignobilis. The sequence continues at coordinate 10,484,036 of MU269986.1, forward strand.
ACATTCATGAGAACCAGACCCCCAAATCCCTAGAGACGGATTCTGCCATCAAGATGAACCATGGATGTCCACGTTTGATGGGCACTGGTTATAATACATACATGGTGTTTTTGAAAAGTGTCTAAATGTTGAATAAAATGACTATTTTCAAGATGCAGACAGGATAGTTTGAGAAAACAGCGCAAACTCCTGTCTGGCATCGTCTCTTACGCACAGAGAAAAGCGCAAAGTGGATGGCTCACCTGTGCAGCGGAGCAGCCTGAGTGTCCATGCCCACAGACAGAATACACTTCGCAAGTTTTGCTTTTGGGGAGAGTCCTCATAGCACTGTCCCGATCAGCTCCAGAGAGGCGATATGCAACAATACCTCAGGCATAGAAACGATGGAGAGAGAGAGAGAGAGAGAGAAAGAGAGAGAGGAAACCCCCGCTGTCTTTTCCTTTGCAGAAGAGAGAAGAAAAAAAAAGCGCAGAAATCTGACCAGAGCTGCTCGGATGTGGAGGGCATTCACCGCCTCCCGTTTACCTGAACTGGGCGGCAGGTGTCACACGGAGCCCCAGAATGCAGTGCGGGGGACAATGGGAGCACTATGAAAGGGAACAAACCGGCACAACGATCCGTGCGACAGATATTGTGGGCAAACTTTCTCTGCTGTGTGTGCAGGAGTTAAGCTTGGAGGGACAAAAGAGTGTTTGAGGGGGGAAACGTGTGTGTGTGAGGTTTTACAATCAGAGCTCAGGCTGCTGTGGCCTTGGATGCTGCTCCACAGGGAGGCAGAGCAAGACAGAGCCTGCAATTACTGACCTGGCATCAAAATGATCCATTATTAGACTGTAACAGAATTTAATCTGGGCGGGTAGTGGAGCAGAAATACCTGGAGAGGAAAGAAGTGTTTAAAAATGATTCTGTGGCGGTATCTTTTTGAGGACAGATAATGTTAACATGAAGAAAAAAAAAAATCACACAGTCCTCTCTGTCTGTGAACATGTTTTTATTATTTGGTGTGAGCAATGGGACAGTTAAACACGAGCTGCATCATGTCAGCTGATATGGCTGTAGATCCAAGAGGTGAACTTGTTGACCCTGGTGTAGACACCAGGCAGGTTTGGTCGGCCACACCCGGCCCCCCAGCTGACAATGCCCATCAGGAACCAGCGACCCCCACCTGGTGCCTGACAGGACAGAGGCCCCCCTGAATCTCCCTGAAACACAAAGACTACAGTTAAAGAAGAAAGAAGATAGATTCCTAATTGTAAACAATATTGTTTAATGATTCACACATTCACTCACCCTACAGGCGTCCCTCTCTCCAGATGGGACCCCAGCACACAGCATGCGTGGGGAGACAGGGCCGTACCTCTTCTTACATTCAGTCTGACTTAATATGGAAACTTCTGCCTTCTGCAGGACGGTGGGCAGCACCTTGTCTGCAGGGGGGAGTAAAACATGGACATGAATCTGCAACTGCTCCTATGGAGTGCAAGAGTTAGTAGAGATGCTCTTTGCTCACCCTCCTCGGTCCGGTACCCCCATCCGGTGACCCAGCAGCGGTGGCTGTCAGTGACAGTGTGGGAGGTGGGGGGCAGGCACACGGGCTGGACCAGCGGGATGAGCGAAGGAGGCCAGGGCTTCTTCAGCTGCAGCAGGGCGATGTCATAGTCAAAGGTGTACATGTTGTAATACTCGTGCACCACAATCCGCTGGATCTCTGCAACATGTTTGGCACTGCCCTGAGTCAGCATGCCGAGGTGAGCGCTCCAGTAACGCGGGTCAGACAGCCTGCAGAGAGAGAGGTCAGAGGTCAAAGAGACTGAAGAGGGACATTTGTAATTTATACTCGAGCTAATAAAACTTGATAAAAGATGAGTGAATTTCTACAGTAAGTGACTGGTTTGTTTGTAAAATCAATTGGATGAACCATAAGACATTAATAACTATTCTGTATTATTGTTTTTAGCTGGGACATGGTACAAAGTATTCACTGCACCAGATACAGCAAAAACGTATTTGTCCCTGCAGTAATAACTTGTCATAATTGACTACAAATGCATTGAAATGCAATAAAAACAAATCAGCGGATGATGAAATAAACAATTATTACTAATGAAAATTATATTAAAACAAATATGAGGTGCAACTACTAAAACTCATTACATTTTCCCTATTCTTATAGTTTATCCGTTGATCAGGTATAAATCTGCACCACACAAAAATGATGTGGTTATATCATTTAACTTTTGGTATTACAGAACATCAACATTTCTACATGTGGTTTACAAGGTTTAGGAAACTCCTGCTGCCCAGTTTAATAACTCTGTGGCTCTTACATACATTAATTATTACAAGGAGCATCTAACAAGAGGCGAGTGTTGATGATCAGAGTTGAGGGTCACTGACCTTTGCTTGCTGAAGCAGTGAGCAGCTGAGATGAGCCAATTTGAGGAGAGGACAGAGGCACCACAGTACAGGTTCCCTGCAAAGTGGAGGCTGACCTGCCATGGCCACTCTCCCTCCACAGAGTTAACTCCACCCACAATGCGTTCAGGGCCCGTGGATGAATCCACCTTGTTCACCAGGGAGGGCCGGCCACAGGCTTAGGAGCACAGTGATAGATTTTATTATCATATTGGTTATATTTTTATTCTCTCTATATATAAACCTATTGAGGATTTACATGTGAATATTGTTATGAATGTAATGTTACAGTCTAAGTGTGTGTTTGTGCACCTGTGTTGACAGTTTGTTGGATGGAGGGGGTCTGCCTGCTGCCTTATTAAAAAGTAGAGCCTTTTATGTGTGTGTGTTCATGTGTGCACACACACACTTTGTGCCCAGTAATCAGTAAGTGATCAAAGACGGGCCTGTTCCCACCACCTCCACTCTACATCATGATAAAATAGCAGCAAACCGAGAGAGGGCTATAACAGCAGGGTCACCTCAGTGCTGCAGGTCAGCAGCTTTGGAGCTCACTGCACCAGTGGCTTATAAAATAACAACAACTTTCTCATGACCCTACATGAGGCCTCTGGCAGAGAACTGGCAGCTTAATCACTATGTACCAGACTCAGGTGGGGATCAAACACTCGTGGTGGCGGTAAAGTGAATTTTTAATGTGATGAAAAAAGGTGGAGGAACATTTCAACATCATCTTACATCCATAATTTAACATATTTCTGGCTGCAACTGGATGTTCAAGTAATGCAGAGCAGCTGAAAAATGTTTCTACATTAATAATGCTTTAGCTGTCTTTAAGTGTGATTGAACTTTAGTCTATTAAGTAAAAGGGAACCAGTTTGACAACATGCTGCAGTTGGTGTGACTCATGAATGTAAATACAATGTGAATTACACAAGTGTAATTATTGAAAAACGTGACTTAATTCCAACAGACATGGAGCAGGAGGTGATGAGCACTCACCACAGTCTGCCTCATCACTGTGGTCCTGACAGTCATCAACACCGTCACATTTAGCGTTCTTCTTCAGGATGCAAGAGCCGCTGCTGCACTGATACCTGATTGCAGAACAGGTTGTTTCTGACAAAAACAAAAATAGACATCATGATGCTGTTAGCAGTGGTTAGAGAGTGAAGGTGCACACCGCAGGTGGTATGTTACAAAAAAACTTAAAATCCACACCCTGGGTGCAGTTGATCTCATCTGTGCCATCGGTGCAGTCTCTCTCTCCGTTGCACACAAACAGAGGATGCACAGGACTGTTGCCTCCACAGTTCATCGTGGGCCTCGCTGCAAAGATATGTTCAGGTGAAGGTAGTGTGTTATCTACAGTACCTCAAACAGCAATCAAAACGTCAAATAACTCATAATTATAAACAATCATAATAATGTAGCATGGGGGACAACATACAGCAGAAGACCTCGTCACTCTCGTCCTGGCAGTCATCCAGGCCATCGCAGCGTCGGCTCTTCTCCACACACAGTCCTGTGGAGCACAGGAAGTGGTTCTCTGGACAGGCTGCAAGACACGAGGGGGGAAACTAAATTAAAAATTAAAAACATTAAGTGTATAAATATAAGATTTTTTTCCGGCTTGGCACCAATAGATGCTCCTAATGTGATAATGTTTAAGGCTACATAAAATTGCTGTGATATAACAGAGTAGACTGGACAAAATAGACCACAGCTCAGTTTCTCACATTGCAGCCGTTAAAAAAAAACAAAGCCATTAACTGACATCCACACTGAGCTACAATGAAACACCTGTGATCAGTCATTTCCTTCGCTAAATAGCCCAGTGAGTCATGGTCTGGCCCTGTGGTGCTTACGTTGGCTGATATTGTAGCTGCTGTAAGATGCCTGAAACGGTTGAGCAGAGTTACGTGAGCTGCAGCGAAACTCCACCTCTGGGCTGTGGTCAGCAATGCGAAACACCGTGCGGTGTCCCACGTAACTGCCACAGAAACTGTAAGAGGAAAAACAACCGTTGGACAAACATCACGGGATGTTGTTGTGGGATGAACACGCACATGCAGAAGTGAATCACTGAACTGAATGTAAAAATAGCTTTAGATAGCCTCTATTTGTTCTGAATGTTTGTTTGTGACTTGTGGAGACAATGTTATTATTTGCAAAAATGTTTAAAATAAATAAATTGTTTAGTGTAAATTTGTTTATGAGACACATTTTTCCTAGTATGCATGTAGCTGTACACACTTACATGATCTCATTAACCTTCCACCAGCCGTGGTCGCAGCTCTTCATGTCCTTTGGTTTCATTTCGTAGTTCTGAAACTGCAGAGCAACTCCCAGAGCCCTATTAGAGGTCTAGAATAAAATAGGAAGGCAAAACATGAGCTACCATTCAAGAAAAACTCACCCACAAACTTACAAGTCAAATGTCAAGTGTGTGCTCTACATCTACCTCAAATCTCCAGGTGCAGGAACACTGAGGGGGCAGAAGGCTGGGGTGGAAAGGGCTGTAGATCTGACCAGAGACGTCTAGCTGTGTCTCAATTTGAGACAAACACACTAATGGACAGAAACAGACTTTAGGGAATATACACTCAGAAGGGGCTGAGAGATATTCTTAGGGATGAGAAGATGTTAAATGAAACACAAAATGATTTTTCTGACTTCTCACATCCTTCCTATGCATAATTTATGTCTCTATGGCTCTAAAAAATTGAGCTTCTAACAGATTTAAGAAAGGAATCTCTTTGATCCAACCTCCCACATCTCATCGACATCAAATCAGTGGCAAAGGATCACACCTAGATACTTTGGTTGAAAAAGTTTGGGAAGCACTGGCATATAATAACCAGGTCAGTGTGTCATACTTTCTTCAACAATGGCCTCAAAGTGTCCTCTGAAGGTCTTGTTGCCGTTGGTCATTCTGAAGGATAGTAACATGACATTGGAGGTAGAGACCAGGGAGAAGGAAGTGGTCACTCTCTCACACAGCCTGCAGCACAAGACACAACTCAGTGTGAGCCAAGTCATAGTGAAACATGGCAAAACTAAAAAAAAACAGCCTGTTGCATTTCCTGCAGCTGCTGAAACGTTTCTCTTCGTAGCAAAAATCCCCCTGAGTCACCCGAGGAGGGATCTGTGCTCCAGTGGCAGCTTCGCACTCGCCTGTGCAGAATGCGCCCTCTCATGGGCAGCAGAGCGTCGTACACAGTCAGGGCGTCGTTCACACAGTCGCTGGGCTCGATGAGGAACGAGGAGATGGTCAGACGGATGAGAGAGCCCGGGAGGGCGGTGAGCTTCACGTGGCAATTCACACCACCCCAGGATGAAAAGACGTTTAAGGGGACCCTCGCCCCGGGAAGGTTGGCATACATCTTATCTACACACTGTGAGCCTGCCAGAAGAGATAACAAAAAACTAATGGAAACACAATGTGACACACAGTGGAGAGTTTACTCATCTAAATCAAGTGTTTTGCCCACCTGCTGCATTTGATGTGTAATCTGATCGCTGAACAGCTGCAGGACACAGTAATCAGATTAATCACATTGATGATAAACACAGAGTGTGTAAACAGAAATGCAGACACACCATTGATGAGGATGGAGTCTATGTCCACTGGCAGACCCAGCAGATATCCGACAGAGGACCTGTTCTTGAGGCTTGTGAGGACAGAGTCTCTGAAAATGGCACCTACACATTCCTCACACACTGCTGGGCTCTTCAGATGTGGGACCACAAACACCATCCAGAAGTGCACCAGCACACCGCCCTTATGGTTGTTACTGGATGAGAAGGGGGGGACAAGTTTACATTAAAGCTTTAAAGCAGGTTGTGTTGGTGAGTTGTGAATTAGTGGCGACATTAAAAGTGGGTTCAGAAGTCAAAAAACCAACAACAAACAAACTAAATATCACCTGGGCCTGTTTTTGCTTTGTGATGATGATGGTGACTAACGGGTACCTGAGGTCTGAGATGACGGCTTGCTTGTAGAGTCTGGCCATTGAGGACATCTTGTACACATTGCTCACCTACGAGACACCAGCAATTAACACTAAGACTCCCACAGCTGAACACTGAGCATCATGTAAATAACAGGGTTACACCGATACGTACCACATGTTGTATTTTGCTTGCCATGGACATAAACTCATGGGACTCAGCCTGGCGGTACTCTGGTATAAACTCAACATTGGCAACACGGAACATCCCCGCAAAATACGCTCCACTGTTGCTTTCACGGCGAACTGAGGCATTAAATTCAAACTTTGCATCATCTGCTGCAGTTTCAAGTTAATTCTCAACAACAATAATATTTGAAATAGTATTATTATTGTAATTATGCTGTGGAAAGAAACCAAGTTCTTCATTTTTGAGTGACTTTTAAGCACATGAAGGGATTCACTTACATATGTAGACCCATAGCAGCGTCCACACGATGACTACCACTACAAACACCACTGCCGCGATGATGAGGGCAATGTGTGGGATGTTCAACAGGCGAGCCCACAGCTTCTTGAGCCCCTTGGGCTTCCGTCTTGTCTTCCTGTACTTCCTGCGCAGCTTCTGCAGAGTGTGGTCCACTGTGGAAACCTCCACAGACACATCTGCAATCTACAGCCAGAGAGGAGAGGAGAGGAGATGGGAGGGGAGGGGATGCAGGTGGGGTGTCATTGTAGGGGCAGTAAATATGAGTTGACCTTTCCAGCAGTCACTTGAATATGTGCTGACTCTAATAGGGATGTGGTTAATGATGCTTAAATAATATGAAAAAAATTGTTCCTTGACATTGATGTTGCAGATCCTGCAGCAGGAAAATTAGAGCACAAACTACTAGAGACACACAAAAGGGCACAACCCTGCTGCTACCCCCCTACACTTATTACTATACCTCATCTAGGTCACATACTTTACATTATAATAGGCTGAGCTGTTTGCTAATTAGTCCCAAGTGCAAAAATCCCATGGTGAGCAATATGCTTTCACACATATCATGCATCAAAGTTCATAAGGTTCATCTGCCACCAATGATGTAACTATGCGTTTCCTGGTAATGACGCTCCATTACTGGTCACTTTACTTTGTGAAGGGACCATGTCTGAAAGCAATACTAACTCTATCAGATGTAACACTCATTGAGTTACCCAGTGCACATTTATTATTCATTCAGTGTCATCCCATACTGTGCGGGTGGGACTTATTCCATCACAAGTTACCAGGGTATAGATTCTCAGAAGTGAAAAGATAATAAAAACATTTTCAACTGCTTAACACATATTTAATCAAGCTGTATGACAACAGATGAGTGATTTAAGATATTTGATGTGTAAAAATCTTGTTCTGTAAACTTAAATCTTCGGGGTTTAATCAAGATAAAACAGCCACAAACTGCTCAAAATGTAAGTTACACTTAAGATTGTACAAGTCTAGTCACCTAGCCTAAATGAAAACTACACAAAAATCAAAGATATATTTTACTTACACTGGCAGCATCCTGTTGAGATGCATCACCATCTCCTCTCTTCTGCCCGTTCTCCTCGCTCTCTGTGCCCATGACACAGGCACCCCATCAAGCCTCTATCATCTAATTCCCGATGTCTGCTTTTTCAGATCCATCCTCTTTTCCTTCAGGACGAAAACTGCCACGTGAAAACAGAAGCAGACCACACAAACGGTGCAGAGCCGCGCAGCGTGCCGTGTGGACGCACAGCTGACAGGTGTGTGTGTGAAACCAGATCCTTCAAACAAGCGGCTCGCTGATGGCAACGTACCTCCTCCAGCTCCACAGCTAATGTTTCATTCATTACCTTCTATCGCTTACTTTTATCAAAGTCACATGAGCTGATATGCAGACAATTATTTGCAAGTGGCCAAGTGCATAGGCAAACAGCGACTTTCAAGTGACAACATTCTCATTTCGCATGTTTGTACAAGAGTTTTATTTACACTGTTAACAGGGAAGATGAGTGTGTCAGTTAATTTATCCTCTGGCTGTTTGGAGCTCAGAGGTGAGACTGTCAGCAAAAAACAAAAAACAAAAAAAAAGGGTCCAGCCTTTGTGAAATAACCTAAAACCGTGTTTGTAAAAGCAGAATATACATCGTTGTCATAATTATTTAAAAAAAAAAAATAAAAAAAAAATCAGCTGGAATTAATAAGACAAAGGGGGGGGGGGCGGGGTTCAAGCTTTAGTGAGCAGCATTTTTAACATACCAACAAAATAGACAGTCAGTATTTTAACACTTTCGTCATGCCCCATGTGTAGTGAAGGCACTGGACTTCATCAAACAACAAAAACAGACACAGATAAAGACACGTGAGGCACAAAAACACAACTTGATAGTACATTCACAGACAGGAATATACAAGAAAAATGTAAAGTGTTCTTTGAGTCTTCAGGACGGTTTGGGCATGGGCATGCTCAGATCATGCACAGAGAAGGGGGGGGGGACAAATGAGGGAGCAAAAGCCTCATTTCCTGAAAAAGGCGTTGCGGGTGATGCTGTACAACAGGTGGTAAGGCTTTCTTTTTGGGGGCTCGGCCAGTGAAAAGACCTGCTGCTGAGGCACGCGGGTTGGAATGGTGATGTGACGCTGGTGAAGTGGGTGAAGGTTTTGGTGGTGAGGTGGGACAGAACCAGAGTAACCAATGGCTAAAAAGGTGAACAGGCAAAATGAAAAGTCAAAATGACAAACAAGGAGTAAATTAAATAGAGAATAAATCAAATAAAGAGCGGCTTAACGGCATTAAGAGAAATATTTTCCTTACTTTTGATCTTTCCTTGTTTGCCTCTTCTGGCATTGACAATAGCCTGTTTTCTCTGCTCTTCACTGATCTCCATTCCTGCCAAGAAACACACACAAACACACCCTCAGGTCAAAATATTTCCAAACACCCCCTCCTTCAACAATCTTCTTACCCTCTTCACCTTTTACTTGACATCTACCCACAGTAGCTGTTTTGTACCATGAGTGAAAAGAATCCAGCTCGACTCACCCATCTCTTGGTCTTCCTTGACTCTGTGTCTCTCCTTGGCAAAAGCCTCTAACCACCTCTGCTTGTCCTGGGCCTTCCTGCAGCACAGCACACACACAAACTCCAGAGTGGAGGCGTGGCGCAAGCGCAGAGCGTTCCTCAGGGTCAGGCCCAGGTCTGGGTCCCGCCCATCGGGCACATCCACCACCTCGGTCTGGTCCATATCCAGCCGTCCACGGTAGTGGAGCAGGTCTCTGCGCAGGACGTCTTTCTTGCAGAAGACAAGCTGGTGGTCAAACAGGAAGAAGCTGCGCTGCTGCATTTTGCCTTGTCGGACAATTCGAGACAGCTCGCCGGAGTGGATCAGCTCTGAGCTGCGCTCCAGCACATCAGGTCCCTACAACAACAATTTATACAACATAAAGCAGCATTTTTCACATACTGGAAAAAAACAGACTGCCTCTAAGTCTAAAGCAGAATAAAATAAAAACTGATTTTATATTCAGTAGTCATCATCACCTCCCAGTGCAGAATGGCAACCTGCCAGTGAGCGATGGTGTCAACGCTCTCCAGCCGTCTTTTCCTCTCATTTATCAGACTGGCCACATTCTTCATTGCCTCATATGCTTTACTCACACCACTGTAGTCACTGTAATAAATCAGCAACAGAGCAGTGAGCACAGGGCACAGCAAAGACATAAAATTGACAGAAGAGACATTTCCATTTTGAGTAACACACTGCCTTCATCTTTAAAAAGACACACAATGTAAGTTCTTTATTTAAGGTGAAATGGTTCTAAATGTAATGCAACATGGCAACAGGCATTGTTTATACTGCTGCAATCAATAATATCAACATTGGAGTAGATGGTCTGTGGCCTATATGCTGTATATAATTTTATACATGTCAGTGTGGGGTTATTTTTTACAATATGGTGACAATCATATAAAGATGTTAACAAAAACAAGGGCATTGTAGTAAAGTGATGGATTTTATTTTCTGACCTATGGTCCTTCGGGGTGTACTTGAGCAGCTCTCCCAGCTGCAGGGGGTATTTACAGATCTTCTGGACGGGTGTGAGCAAGAAACCAGCGATGGAGATGTCGATCATCTGCTGCAGGAGGCGGCAGGCCTCAAAGAAATGCTTATATCGTCCCATCTTCATGAGGCGCTGCAGCTCAGCACAGGCTGCTGGATGGGTGTTACAGTACTCCGAGTAGATGGAGAAGCCTTCGCCCTTGGGAAAACAGAGAATTGATTAATGAAAATTCACTGACGCAGGTAAATACTTGACTAAAGTGTGGAGGAGTTTGCATGTGGCTGTTACCTGCAAGAGGAAACAGGAGCCTATTTCACTGAGGTGCGGTTGGTCTTTGTTGTACTTCCTCTCCAGGTCTTTCAGAAACTGCCTCTGGAATCTGTAGATGTCCTCTATGTTGCTGAAGATGGTCTTCAGCTGCAGCTCAGTGAACATTTGTGGGTGTTTGCGACACTGACGGATGTAACCCTGGAAATATACACAAAATATGTTACACTGGCAGAAGGTCTGAGAGGAATCACAAGTTTCATCTTACCATGAGATGTATCTATAATTATTTTCTGTGACGGAAACAACAGAGTGAAATGTTGCGGCTCACACCTCACAGATGTCTTTGAGGTGTTTGATGTAGATGCGTTCAGTGTTCATGATTTCCTGAACCACATTGGTTCGCATCTGCTCCTTGTGCTGAGCGCTATGCGTGTCCCTGGGAGTTGGATCCTCCTGGTCGGCTACGCTCTCCACACTCTCTGCACTGGAGTCTTCCTGGTTCACACGCACCTGAAACACATCCACAACAAGAACAACGAGAACCCCCGGTTTAACAGTCTAATCAAAAAACAGAAATAAGGATCTGCTAAAAGTCAACTTCAACCAAATAAGTTAGTCTTCCCAGACAGATATAGCCTGATTCTTTTTCTTTTTTCATTTAAAATGTTTGTTTATTGGTGGCTTTTGGTGACTTAGTGAACTGAAGTCAAAGTGAGCATTTACAAAAAACATAGAACAATAACTACTTAAATCACAAAAGACTCAGATCTACTCCACATCACTATGGTAACAGCATGTTACCAGCAACTTAACAGCATAAAGTTGAACCTGTTGTTTAGAAACATTGATTCAGCTACAAGCAATTACACAGCAGACACCCATCTGCCAATCAAATAACCTCATCGTGGTTGCCACAGCCTCCCTAATTAAGACCCAGCTGTCAATCAGCTCTGGTCGCCACAGAAACCAGCTGAACATCTGAGGTCTGAACCCTTGCACACACATCATTAAGAGGGCTTGTTTGGAGCTAAGCCAGTTTGCGAGTCTTTTCTTGTGCTGCTGTAGAGCAAACATTCATCAGACACACAGGTCAGATGGTCCACTTACCCTCACAAAGCTGGAAGGGAACCAGGCCTCCCTGTCAGCCCCTCTGCCCCACCACCAATCCTTGTGCGAGGCATCCAGGACACGGATAACATCTCCAGCCTTGAAGGCCAGCTCCTGCTCCTCCATGGTCACATGGTCCCAGAGAGCCTCAGCATACACCGTGTGGCCCGAGCTTATCCACTGAGTAGCGCACACACAGATAAGATAAAGACACAATTACATGCAGGCTAAGCCCATGTCTAACGTGTAAGATTATGTCTAGACATGGTGGACACTGCAGAGGTTGTCTGCTGAGCTGAACCGCGGCCAAACATCTTGAAAACACATCTTCACATGGCTGTTCACGAGGCACGCACAAAAAACAAGACAAATGTTGCATCATGAATTCGCAGACTCTGAGAAGACGTTTGTGAGCGAGGGCTGCAATGTGACAAGTGAGTTTCCCTTCTCAGCCTCACCTCGTTGAGCACAGAGATCTCCACCCCTGGCTGGAGGTAGGGTGTGCCATCAGTGAGCTCATCAAAGCTGCCCTCCTCCTCCTCACTCACGCTGTCATCAAGTGTCGCTGAGCACTCAGACACACCATCTGCAGCATATACACAAATACACAATCAACCATGTGGAGCTGAAAACCCTAAAACAAGAATCAAATAATCAGCAGAACAAGCCACAGATGCACACACCCACCCACTCATGGCTCTAAACCAGTATTTTCCTCCAACACGTGTATTGACATTCTCAGACTCCAGTTTTCCAACAGACTAAAAATTTGGTTCACACAACAGTGACTCAGGTTCTCACCGCTGAGCACTCTGTGGAGCTTGCGACGTCCAACACGATCCAGTCCGATGGGGGTGCTCTGGGAGAGGGTTGAGGGACGAAACCTGGCCGACACCGCTTTGTAGGGGGGCACCTGGTGGGAGGGGATGGGCGGCCGTGACAAGGGCTGCAGGGAGGACAAGACGAAAGGAAAAGGGTTGGGATTTAGAAAAAGCTCACTCTCCAACTTTCACCTGCCTGATGACACAGACAACAGCCTGCCTCCTCTTGAACCTGATCTTGATCAAATATTTATTACTTCTTGTTTGTATCCAGGTAGTTTCTTGAGAGAAATATGATGGTCAATGTCCTGAGCTGTGGAAGAACCCTGACCTCTTCTCTTTTTGTGTCATTCAACGGTGCCAATTGTTTTTATTTTTTATTTTTGTGAGTTTCCTGAGTCATTTAGACTTTAACATGTTTTTTTTGTACAATTGTGTTTTCACATTAAAAAGCAGGTAAATATTGTATCCTCCTGCTCACTGTACAAACACTGCGCTTTAGTGTAAACATTTTTTGTTTACATTTTGTGTTTTGCCTACATAGAGGTGGTTCAGTGTGTAATCAAGTGATACTTTGCATCTCCCTGCACTTTCCACGTTCATGTGTTACATATGATCAGCACATTTTTCACACAAACTGAGATATCAAATCAGAGAAACTCAATCTAGACTCAGCTGATTTCCAGATATTTTGGGGCAGAGGTAAAAAATGTATCTAGCGGAAGGTTTTTGTTGTGTAAAATCCTCGAGCCAATGGCATCAACTACACACTTCACATTTTCAATCTAACAATCTTCTAATGGGTCTAAACTCGGACTGTGGCAGCTTACAGAAGGAAGGCTGTCGTCCTTCTCTTCAGCATCAGGACGGAAAACATCCACCACTCCTATCACTGAGATGGGTCGATACCTCCTGCCCTGAACGTCCCCATTCATGCTGCACTTTTCGGGGCTTTCTCCATTTCCAGAGGTGTCTGTATCACTGCAGTTTTTAAGCAGCGACGTGTTTTCTGTCCTTCCTTCAGCGTGCAGTTCTGCAGCTTCCTCAGGAATGGAGTGCTTTCTGGAAATGAGCTGCCCATAGTCAGAAATGGGTCGAGGTCTGGGATGCCCCGTCCTTCGTCTGGGTTTGACGGAGGACGTTTCTGTGGGAGTCGTGGTGCCGCTTGTGGATGATGTAGGTGACTCGGAGAGGCATGTTGGGGAAACAGGAGGGGTGCTGGTGCTGGTCGTTGGAGAGACTTCATCTGGTTGGAGAAGTGCTTCTCGCCCTTGTTCTGATGCCACCTAAGGATCAAAGGAAAAAGTTCAAAACTCTGCTGTTCAATGACCTGCAATGCACAAAGATGCTGGAAGAACATCTGTTAATCAGAAACAGAGCAAAAAAAAAAAAAACGCTGCATGTCATAAAAGTCCCAAGTTGAATAAGTGCCTCCGTGGGATTTTCAAATCAGAACCACAAGAATGAGTGTGAAACTATTTCAGTTCAACTCCAGCAGGATTCCTGTGAGAAACTTGATCAGCATTTGAGAGTTTCCAAGTTCACACAGTGATTGGCTCCACATATTGAACATAATCATACCCTGCTGCTTATCAATTTCAAACAAAGACCTGCCACAGAAACTGCACAAATATTCCACAATTAAATGTTATCATACTGTATGTGTGTCAGCAAGTATTGTGTGCTTAACGGTCAAATATTGGCAAATAGTTACTCATTTAGAAACGGTCGCTATAAGTCTGTTAGTCAGCCAGTGATATCAAACCTCACCTCTGAGTTTTCTCGATCTGGGTCTGGTCCACGGCATATACACTGGAAAGGCACACAGTGGACTAGCACCATTGTGAAACACACACAAACAATGACTGGCCTGAGTCCTCAAGGCCAAGTCCCTCAACGTTTTGGAGGCCAATAAAAGGCGACTGATTTCTAAAGTAAACAAATCTGACTCGTCTTGTTCATCTTCACAGGTAAAATCCTTCCCTTTGACCAAAAAACACTTCACTGTAACAATGCGTTTGTAATCCTGTCTGCCCGGTTTTGCTGCTCGCTGTCCCAGGCCCAGTGTCCATGGTGCTGGACTTTGATCCACTGGGCTGCAGCTTGAGGGAAAGGAGGAGGGGGGGGTGTACTTACTCACATCCGCCCACCCTCCCGCAGTAACAGGACTATGGAGCTCTTTTGCGCAAGGCCCACTAATCATAAACAAAGCCTAATCATTAACTCTGTCTGCTCCTTCGGTGTGCCTAGTAGCACAGAACAGCTGGCTTCAGCATGTGACCCCGCTGCAGCAGAAGTCAGTATATCAAACACAACTGACAGGAAAAGGAGGATGAAGCAACGCTGTGCCTATGTCAGGATTTAGTTGACACTGGAGTGGACTTTGGAGCTTCAACTTAGTATTTTAGCAAATGAGCACAACGCTGACATGTATCACGCTGACATTAGAGCTTATCTCAGTGGGTTAGAATCATGCTTGATTCAAAGATCGCTTCATAAAATCATTTCTCCTCCTAAGACAAGGGTCAATGCCATTCAGCTTAAGACTGGCAACCATTAATGATTGCACTATTCTGCATGATAAGCCAAGAGAGTCAATCTTTCCTCTGTCTTTCAGAGCTTCCTTCCTCACTGAAACTTAAAAAGAGCACTTGTTATCCTAATGATGTCTAATCCTGGGCTTTGATTTGCTGTGATAAAAAGGTGACACTGGTTGTGATAGTGAAACATTTTGCAGCTCTGCTGTGTCTTAGCTGCAGCTCATCTTGTGCATCTAAATCAAACAGGCCAGTTGCATGAAGATGAAAACTTTGCTTGATGTCATCAGTATTATCTCCTGAACAAATGACCAGAGAGGAGCAGGTGGAGCAACAATGCCTGGAATTGGACACATACTGTGCCAGGAAAAAATCATTATTCTATCGTCACGTCATCTTAATGCACAGATTTTGCCAACTCACTCTCTTACCTTGTTTGGTAGCGACTTGACCTCAGTCTGTTCTTGGTGTGAAGGCTCTTTTTGGCTGAGTGGAGACGTGTCATATGCTGCCATCTGTTTAAAACCACTTGTTGTGGCTGCAGCCAGCGGCTTATGTTGAGCAGAGATACCAGGCGAAGTCTCTATTGTCTCAGGTGTATCCACAAAAACGGGGCTGATGAGGACCTGGTGCTGCTGTGGACCGACATCGTGTTCAGGCTGGTGATGAACCAGCGGAGTGTGTTCGGCAGACATGATCCGGGCTCTGACGGGCGAAGGCCGGCGCTGTCGTTCAGTGGTTTGCAGGCAAGGCACGCGGCGGGAGTAGTCGTCATGGAGACGACTCAGGGGGGACATAGGGGACGGAGATGTGGGGCTGGGGGATGGACTTCTCCTGCGTCGGACGGTTAGGTCAGTCATGCTCCCTACCAGCTTCAGCATGGGGCCCTTGGTCTTCACTGGGCTCTTCCTGTGACTCACAGAGTGGCTTCTCAGGTCCACGGAGGAGGCGCTGGCTGTTCTCTGGATGCCCGGTGTCCTGTTCAATGTGGTCGACCTCTGAGGGTCGTCCTGAGTTGTCGGAGAATCTGGAGGTGGAGCTTTGCGTCTGAATGGCGCCTTGAATATATGAAGATTTTCTACACTTTTGCTCCTTCTGCTCAGCACCTTCACATTCACGTTGTTCCTGCTCTCCGTTTGGACCTTGACCTTGAATGTCTGATCAGATTTCTGACTGTCAGCAGCTTCAGTTGTGCTGCTCCCTGCAACTCTCCCATTCCCTATGTCAAGTAAGGAAATGCGTCCTGCTCCATACGCTCTCCTCATACTCCGTGAGAATCGTGAGTTGCGCGTGAGACCGTCTCCTTCATCGTTATCCTCATCATCATAGTCCTCAACATCCGAGCCACACTGGCAAAAAGCAAACTTCTGTCCAGTAAAATTTCCATTAGACAGACTGCATCCTTCTGCCGTCTTTAGATGGTTTGTTTCATCACCTAGACCCGGGCCAGTATTGTCCAGAGCTGTGCCGTTAACGATTTCCTGATTTGATGAAAGTGCATGCTCACCATCGTGGTTTGAGGCCCCTCTACTCTGAATACCTTGAAGTACAGATGAGCGGAGCTTTTTGAAGGAGTCCACAACTCCCAGCCCTGAGAGTCCAGGCCAGGACTGGGGGCCACTGTTGCTGTCAGTGGTTGGACCATTAGCAGGGACAGGTCCCTTCTTTGAGTTAGAGAACAGCCTCATAATTCTTGAGGAGTAAGGCTTTCCTTCCAGTTGACCTATGACAGGGTTGGACCATGCGGAGGAGTTGATGCCGTTCAGTTTGTTTTCGTCAGTGAGAGGACCTGCGGTCATTGGCTGTACTTGGGCGCCACACCCAGACAGCAGATATGGGACTGGACCGCGATCACACTGACTCTGATATGGGTATGTATCACTGAGGGGTCGGCTTCGGATCAACGGGTCAGCTTTGGAGCCGTGGAAGCACAGGAGAGAGTCCTCGCTCGTGGACAAGCCTCTGTCCTTTTGTTCTTCCTGCAAAACCAAACACAAATTCATTCAGTGACCTTTATTCAGTGACTCTTTACGTTGCACTATAGAATAATTCATTTCCCTTTTACAAGTTTGCTATAAATTACATCAGATAAATAGATTAAGTACAATAAGTACTTGCAATATGCATTAAAGGATGGAGGCATGAGCATTAACTGTGTTTACAGTACAATGTCCTCGGAGTTACTATGTAAGAGAGGAGGAATGGGAGGAAAAACAGGGAGCGACACAGATAAACAGAAAATGAGTGCATTTGTCCTTGGTGCCATATTTCAACATCCAAGGAGAGCTGAGGCACAAGTTGGGGAGGTATTGTGCTTAGTTCAGCTTTGTGTGTGTGTGTGAGTCAAGGCAGTGGCTAATGCAGCTGAGCCTTTGAAGTGGGGCCTTGTGAGCGTGACTAAGCAATGAAATTTGCTAATCCATTGTGATTAATGCAATAAATTGCCCAGTTTTCTCCAGATTACGTTGATGAGGTGATGGGGGTGGGGGGTTGTGTGGTCATCAAATCAGCGCCGCACAGTGACCCACAACTCTGACACAGAAACAACTCACTGTTTACACCTGCTCTTCTGAAACTGGTACAAAACGTCTTCTGTGAATAAGACATATTGTCCATTTCAAACAGTCAGACTGTCTCCAGGTCTCTTTTATGACTGGATTCAACAGTTTTGGCTGCTGTTCAAGAAACCACATAATGATACACTGAGGTCCCTTTATGGCTGGCAACTGAGAGAGATGATATAACAGCAACAAGATAAAAACATTTAATTACTGAACGACTTGACTACAGAGACGACAGCTTACAGCTGATAATGAATGTAAAATGTATTGAGTAACTATGAAATGCATCATCCAATGCTGACATCTTTCAAATATCTCAAAGATTTTTGTCCTTTCTCTAATGTATACACATTTCCCACACCTGTCCAGACCTTAAAAAGTCATTTCAATTTCTTTCACAATGTCTCTGAATCAAGACAAGTGAGATACTAGTAGTTTTTCCAGAGTAGCACACTGAACAACCTCTGTCAAACAATCTAGGATCATGGTTATTAGGATAATATAATATAGTAATATGGTTGTCTTTCTCAGGTTTAAAATTATGGTACAATATGGAAATGTATGTATAGGCCACATTTCTGACAGGAAACCAAAATTCAAGAACACAGTCACCTCCTAATATCGTCAATATTATTCACATGTTTCATCAAAATAATTGTGATTTTGCCAACACAGACTGAAGACACTTTTACATTTCAGAGCACTACCTCCGATTGTCCCTGTATGCACATGCATGGAGGCACAGGGATCCTGGAATTGCTCCCATACCTCCTGTCCTCATGCGTGTTCAAGCAGCAGATGGGCTCCCTCAGTCAAACTCTGTGAAATATGCAGTCACTTCAACCAGCTCGCTCCATCACCCGAGCACTTATGTAAACACAGAGCCACCGCTGCCAAGCACCGCTGCTGACAGACAGTAAACACCCCTGACTGAACAATGTGCTGCTTTCAAAACGATGCTGAATTGTCTTCTTGTGCCTTCTCCTCCTCACGGAGGAATCACGTTGAGTAGCGACTGGAAAAATAGACAGAATCAATAATTCCATCTATTTCCCACTTCCCAAGCAGAAAGATAGGAGGAGATAGGGGAAGAATGTCTACCCCTTAGGTACCTTGTTTTTCCTTTACATGCTCCTGTCATGCTATCATGCTATCAGCTGTGCCATCCTTCAAAACACCTTCATGCTTTCGCTCCACACTTGGCGCCAACTGTCACAGGCCAGTTGGTGTGTGCTAATACTTGGCAGCGCTGTGCATCAGTACCAGGCTTACACAGGTGATCACCACTTCATAAGACGACAACACAGACTCTGTTGTCTTCAGCAGCTTGAGTTTTTTAATGTAGAGTTAATGCACCAGTCTCAGTGGCAATTCTGCACACAGTTGTTTCACTGTTGACCTGACCTGTCTGTTATCACATACTTCAACAACAAATTCATGACAATGAAAACACTGTCAACCACAGTTTCCTCAACTATGACAACAGCTTTTTCCCCTATAGGTATGTAATACTGACTTAGGCAGTGTCTTTTTACACTGCACAAAACACATACTACTCATTTCTAAAAGCATCTTTATTCTGTTAACTATTTTAAAAGTATAGATCAGACTTTCAAAATGTCAAAGCCTGGCACCTATCTTCTTTTCTTTCAGAAATTATGTAAATAAAAAGTAAAACATCTAGGTCCATGTCTACAGCTATGCATATTGTAACATCCAGACAAATATTACTTACGTATGGATGAATATCACGCCCCAATGCCAATCACTTTTCATGTGTTAAACTGTCCTGTATTCTCTTGCTCTGCCTTACTGTGCACCAGGATCACCTCTGCTCTCTCTCCAGCCTCCTTCTGCTAAGCAGTGGATGGGAGCGGCACACTGGGGCCCTGGTGCAGAGTTAATTAAGAGCTCAGGCAGGAGTCCCCCCCCCACACACATGGCAGCCAGCTGGAGCCAGCCTCAAGATTAGACTCCCAGAGACAAGGATGAACACGCACCAGGATACATAAACATGTATACAAGAGCTAAAAGCATGCACTCTGAAAACACAGGCAAATAGTTGAAGCATCCTTTCACAGAGTGCACGACCTATGTCCGCATGCGTGAGCGTGCATGTGCGCTCACACTCAAACAAGCACACAGTTTGATGGGGAGGAAGCATTTAAAATCATCAACTCCCTTCCTGTTTGGCAAGAAAACACAGGTGGTTATATAAGAAGTCATACAAAGTGATAAGTGACCCCCCGCCCATAGTTCACCTTCTACAGAGGTATGTCCTGCCTGAGGCTAGGATAAAAGTCATTAGGTCAAAATGAACTGAGCATTAAAGTGAAAGACCCGCAGACAGGGAGTATCACGGACAAGTAAGATTTTCTGTCATTTTCCATTCTCTGGCTTAACTCTGAGACAAACTCAATCACCCTGGAGCAACACCGCCATTCCTTTGTAAGCTGTCACTTTGCTCGTCGCCTATTTGTCTCGATGAATAAAAGCTGTGGGGACGATGTAGCAACATCACACGGTATTTCAAAGTAGAGATTGGCTGATAAGTGTATCTGTGGTCAGTGTAGGCAACTCTGCTACTGTGAAACTTAAGCCGAACATATGTTGCACACAGTAGAAAAAAAAACACCTCATTTTGAATCTAGTGAATAAGAAAATGTGAATGTGATTACAAAACAAGGTTAAGCAACTCTCCTCAATATTCAGACTTAAATATCTGAATCCACATTAAAATCTTTTTAGCCTTGATGCTTTCCAGTCAGCCTCACAGCCTTCTTCCGTGCAAAGATTAAAAGTGTCAGAGAGTAGGGTCTGTGGAAAATCTTTTGTGAGCGGGAACAGTGTGGGAGTACGAGTGTGTATATTTGTGTGTGTATAGCCTATTCCTCTTCTTTCCCAGTAATAATCTGATTAGTGGAGCTTTACCAGTCTGTGTTCAGGACTGGTTTCATCTACACATGATAGCCTAATCAGGGAGACAACTAGACTATTCAGCACCAACTGAGAGTGACACCAAAAGATTGTAAACAGCCCACCAGGACTTGACTCCAGGGGAAACTTTGGTCTTGGTGTACTCTATGGTTTTAGGAAGAAAATTAAAAAGTTGAAAATGCACCAGCAGCGTCCTTAAAGAATGCCCCATATCATCTAAGGTCAAATTACAAACAATCCTGTCTTTTATTCTAAATGGCACTGGTTTGAGCAGTATGTCCTGTCCTGCAGCATATCCTGTCTGGATCAGGTGAGCACATAGGCTGTGGTTTAGTCCTGTGGTTAAAGTCTCATATTTGGCCATGACCTAGTTCCTCATTTTTTTAGTCTGGTAAAAAAAAAAGAAGAAGAAGTGAGGGGGGGGGGGGGGGGATGCCACGCCCCTTCTTATAAAGCGTGGGAAGTGCAGGCATCAGCCGAGCCAGGGAGTGTCACCACTCTCCAACACACAGCCACTCACTCACCTGATCTGCTCTGAGCTGTCATAGAGAAAGATAACCAGAAATCTAACCCCACACAGTGCACAAGGCTTAGCAAGGACAAAACACTAGAGCCTGGCTCTCAACAGTCAACAGTGAAACCTGACTGCTGTACAACAATAACCAAAAGACTGCTCCATCAACATTCAAAGGCAGTGAAAACAGAGGGCCTCTCAAGAGCTCAAATCAGCCGGTCTGATGTAGGAACCTGTGACAATCTGCAGCACTTTCCCATTGGTTTCTGAGGTTGGAAAGACTTTATACTCCAGATACAAAGCACTTTTTGACAATGACAATAATGAAAACGGTGTTTCCCTGTTTACTTTGAGGTGAGTCACAACACTGAACATTTCTTTGCCTGGAAGTCCACAAATAATTAAACAACTAAAGCAGATTAAGTTCACAGACTACACAAATAAAGCATTCGGTGTTATATTTTGTCTCATGAGACAGAGTTACAACTGTGTGTGAAAGATAAAGCAGCCTTGTGTAAAGTGATAGTGGAATATAAAGCTTAAGCCTGTTGTAAAATTGGGTTTTGAGGCATTATAAAGCAGAGGACTCTGATCTGAGGCCTGTTTAACATTGACTGATCTGGACAGCAGATTTACCTCCTGCACAAAAGTATGTGTGAGGGAGAAATTATGACAACAGGTTTCATTTAATTGCTTTAATTGGGAGTAGATGGCGTTAGTGGCTGCAGAGGAATTGTAGCTATGTTAGTACCTGCTATGAACTAAATAGTTTCTGAAAACAATGAGCTCTGAAAGGAGGATTATACTGAGTAGTTTTGTAAGCTCATAAAGGACTGGGGGGCAAACTGCTTATTTATTTCTGCATTAATTAACTTTCCTTGGCCATAAAGCTCTTTGTAGTTGCCCCCACCCCCCGACCCCTCCTTCACCAACTCCCTGCACAGCCTGGCATCTCCCACATCACTATAACAACCAGAGCTGTAATGCACTACAATAACCCCCTCTGGTCCAATTTTAAGCAAGAACACAAGCGGGAACACCAACAAAAAAACAACAGTAATGTGACCGATACAGAAGGTGAAAATGAACTGTTTTTATCATTTACATGAGATATCAATTCAACCACCTGCCACAGCAGAGGTAAGAAAACAACAAAACTTTCACTCACCCTGCTCATAGTCGCTGATGTTGTCCTTCCTCACCTTCTTCTCACATCAACAAAGCAGCTGTTTTTGTTGTTTAGCCATAGTGAAATGAGCTGGGTTTGTCTGAGCCCCGACTTCTTGTTGCCTCACATATGTCGTCCTCACGTAAAAACATGTCGGGTACAAGAGATAAACAAAAAAATGAAAACAAAGGGGGAAAGGACCGCCGTGCTGCTTCTGCTAACTAGTTACCCCGCAACATATTGAGACAAATGGCTGGCTGACTTCTTAAACACACTGGGCTAGCAACTTGAGCTAGCTCACGGGCTCACTTGATAAACTTCTTCTTAATTGCGAAACCCCTCCGGTGTTCAAATTTCGCTTCCGCCGACCGGCAAAACCTGCTGGTGGTCAAGTCAGTGTTGAGAAGAAATCCTGAAATACGCCATTTCATCCGCGGTTTCTGAGGAAAAGCTCATTATTTCGCTGCTGACTCCAGTTAGAAGAAGGTCTTTCTTGGAGGATTGAGCTGCCAAGCATCATTAATGCACTTGTTGCAGTGTTTGCAGGGGGGCGGGGCTTCGGGGGGTTACAGCGGAGGTTACTGGTTGACCGCAGCGTGACCATTCCGCTCACGGCCAATCACGAGTCAGAAGATTAGACCGTGACGACAGGGCCACGCCCCCTGTGGAACGCGCTTCATTGAAGAAGAAGGAGCAGAAGAAGAAGAAGGAGGAAAAAAAAGATAAAACAATGCTGCTCCACACTTCCTGCGACTCACCGCAGACAAAAAAAGACTGGGCTTTCCAGTTGGTGTCGAACGTCTTCCTCGTCATGTCATTGTGTTGTGCCAAGTAATATCTCAGGTATTTTAGTTGTGCATGCCTATCCCCAAAGACCAAAGCGAGAAAGCGTGAGACAGAAATAGTTGCTCTTTATTTGTAAGACAACAAAATAGGAAGGGAGAAAATCAGAGCAAAGGTCATTTTTTAATATAGGCTACATGTGTATTTGATTCACATAAGCATTTCATGTTAATATTATTAAGATGCTGCGTGGAAACTACTTTGATACCTATGTGGTGTAAACACACCAACCAGAGGTGAGGAACAAAAAGATCATATCTTTTACCCAGGTTAAACTAGCAATACTGGACTGGAGTATACTCCACTACAAGTAAATGTCTTGTGTTCAAAAGTGAGAGTGTGGAAGTATCAGGAAAATGTAGTTGAAGTATCAAAAAGAAAAATAAGACAGAAATTTCCCATGTGAATTTGCCTTAATGTATAACCGGCATTTTACTGTTTTGTTAATCTATGACAGTTTTACATCAGATTAGATTTGACTTGACTGTCATTAGTACAAGTATAAAGCCAATGAAATGTAGGTAGCATGCAAACAGAAGTGTAACAATAGTATTATTTGTTATTTCTTAAATAATATAAAGTTATATATATTCTATCTTAGTATTGTATTGTGCTCTGTTGTAGTAACAAGCTTGGCATGTTTTGCATGTAAAATCTTAATTACTTTATAGTTATAGTAAAAGTAGTGGTGCAAAATGCCTGTTGATCCTGCTGACATACAGTGGAGAGAGGGGCATAAAATGAAAATACTCAAGTAAAAGTACTTGAAAATTGTACTTCAGTATAACTAAATAGCAGTCTGATCTCCCTTCTGTGTTTTTTCCCCCAAATAATTTTTATTTCAGATAGGAGAAATTATAGTAATTAATCAGGTTGCAAAGATCAAAAACCCAGAGAAGGTAGTGTCATCATCCTCATCAGCAAAGAGCCCATTGTAAAGCTCTCCCCCTGCCACCTGCAGCCACACCTTATCACCTATCTCCAGGTGCAGCACAGCGCCCCCCGCTGCCTGGTCCTCGCTGCTCTGGTAGTTATCCATGGTGTGGATTATCTTCACACCATTCTTCATCAGAACCACTTTCACATTTCTGGAGAAGACTGTGATGTGGTAGGTGAAATAATAGGCGCCCGCTGCAGAGCATGTGAATCTACCTGTTTGAGCATCGTAGTGATTCTGCTGGTTGTAAATAATCCTGTCAAACCGGATTGGTGCATTGGCTGCTGGGAGTTTAGTCAGTGCTGTGAGTCCCACACAGAAGGCACTTTTAGAGATAACAAGTGCATCCCCCTTCTCGCCCTTATCACCCTTGTCCCCTCGAGCGCCCCTCTCCCCACGATAGCCAATGTTGCCTTTGTGACCCGGGACACCAATTTCTCCCTTAGGGCCTGGCCTGCCAGGGGGTCCCAGTGGTCCCTGGATGCCTCTGTCACCTCGAAGGCCAGTTTCACCCTTTTGACCCTGTGGTCCAGGAGGCCCCAAATTACCTTTAGGACCCTGGGGTCCAGGCAGCCCTAGCTCTCCCTTATTTCCTTTCAGGCCTATGGGTCCTTGGACTCCTTGAGGCCCCATTTTCCCGGGAGGCCCCCTTTCTCCATTATCCCCCCTTTTTCCTTTGAGCCCTCCTGGGCCAACTGCACCTGTAAATGACAAGCAGACAGTAATCCCCTCTATGCATTTTTGTCGTGTTAACATGTAAATAGACTTTACTGAGCAATATACAGCCAGATGAAGGTAAACAAATATAACTGCAAACTGCTTTAAATGAATATTTTCAAAGGTGACACACATTTAATTTTGAATCTGATGGTACATACCCAGTTCCCCTTTGTCTCCTTTGATGCCATTACTGCCTGCTGGTCCAAAAGGTCCAATTTCACCTTTTCATGAAAGACATATAAATAATAATTGTGAAGTTGAAGTTTAAGCATTTAGGAAAATACGCACATAGTTAAGTTATAAGAGAAAAGAATTCTGCATCTTAACTCACCTCGATCGCCTTTTTCCCCTCTCAGTCCATCTCGTCCATCTCTTCCAGGTATGCCATTGTGCCCAGGGTCCCCTGGTATTCCAGGGTGTCCACAGACACAGCCTTTAGTTTGGGTTTGTTCCTGTGAAACACACCTGACCACCAATAACAAGAGCAAAAGAGTATTCCTACATGTCACCTGCATCATTGTCTTTCAAAGCTAATATCTCTCAATGCAAAACCTTCTAGACTCAAGTTAGAGCAGGTGCTGGTTTGTCCTCATAACCACATGTCCTTTCTGAAATACACACATGTGGCAGTGGACCTTCAAATTGTCTTCAAACAGGCAAAGACAAGACTACCAGAACACCAACCAAAGAAAACAAAAGATGGAGAACTTTGGACTGCCAAAGCCTCCTCATTGGTCCAACTGTGTTTTTGGCTTACTTATTGGGTCTATCAGTTAGACATCACATGTGCCCCTCAGACACGTCACCAGTTTGGTTGAGGCTAATAATAAGCTGACTCAAAGTGTATGTGAGGGCCAGACATGCAGAAGGCCACATAGTTTCACATACCACCTTCTCATATAGAGGGAAGAAAAACAGGATATTAAACTTGGGCTAATGACAACATGCTCCACATTTCCATGGCAGGAAGTCTTAAACAAAATAGAGATGCACGCCTTCGAATAATATGACCTATTACTGGTTCATGGGATGTTACTTACAAGCTAAAATGCTAATCCATCCATGCTTTTCTCATATGTGGTCTTTGAAATGCCAACAGTCAGTCACAACTGACCCCATAAACTGGATCACTGACATCCAGTGTGACCTTTTCTGCTCCAAAGCATAGCTCAATGTCACTAGATTGGCTTAGACAAGCATTTCTGTTCACCCGCACCCCTCCGATGTTATTTAAATGCTACACCCATGTTGAAAGCCTGCATTCTGATCACAACAGAGATGCGCAACCATCCTAGAAATACTGTGTAGTCCTTTCAGTGGCTCTTGTTTGTCCCCCTACACCTTCAGCAAAAGCACACAGATGTTCCATCAGCTATTAAACAGCATGTCTGGGACAGATATGGATTCAACATCTTACACAAGGTCACTCAGAAAGGCAGAGGTTTTCTGGCACACAAGCTTGAATCGGGCCTATCTGGTAGCTCAACCCTCGTCACTGTGCCATACTGCTTTATTAGCTTTATTAGATTGTGTACAGTGAAGAGAGACATGAGGGACGGGCTTAAGGGAGGGGCTGGAACATAAAACCAAGATAAGGGCAGATACAGTACACATCATCCACCCCTGACTACGCTACTATCACGACACCCAGCCTGTGTGTAAGAGAGACATCAGTACATGTTTGCATACTTTATTTTTTCAATAACTCTTCTCACAAGCCTTCAGATATAAATATATTTAAAAAATATAAACATGACAATACATAAATGTGCACATTCAAGCAATGTCTTTTACCTGGCACCAGAAATGGAAACGTCACTGTCATACATATTGGCTGCTGCACATTGATCTACTTGCTTGGACAAAAAAAATGGACACATTATGGACAAAGATGTAATCTAACAAACAACAAGGGCATGGCTCAGAAGGAATGAAACTCATTTATAACTTGAGGCCAATATATCAGGACCCAGTCTCTGTAGTCCCATAACCAGGCACAACGTGAGGTTGATTTGGTTACAGAGGATACTGCAACAAGTCTTCAGACAAGATAGCAGAGACATCGTCAGTCATTGAGCCATTAGGTTTAAGGCAAAAATAATTACACAATTACAGACCAAGTCCTAAAACACTGACCAATGATACAGTTAAATAAAAGTATACATAAATACAAATAAATAGCACTCAACATGCTGTAACAGTGTCTTACAGTATTTCAGATGTCAAATAGGTATAACACTGATGGCTTGTTTTGTAAGTAGATTTCAATCTTCTCTTCTCTATAAGACTAAATTGATGTTGAATGACTTTGAGTTTCACATTAAGTAATCATTAGAACACAGGAAATCAGGAAACAGAGTCAATAAAGCTAGGGGGGAGGGAACAGCACGTGGCATAAGGAGAGAGGAAGAGGAAGATAGCTTGAAGGAGCAGATCTACAGCATTTGACATCATTATTATTATGAGGGTGCGGACTGAACACTCTGTCTGGGAAAAGCAGCAATTCCAGGGAGGTTGAGGTTAACATGGCAGGTGCTACAAAGGACAGGGAGGATTGAGGGCTACAACATTTGTGATATTAGTAGAAAATAAGGTCTGGAAGCAGAGGAGCATGTTAGGTAGTAAATGGTCTACATGATCTGACGGTGCATACCATAGCCCGTCATACCAGCTTGCGAAGCCCCACGGTTGCTGCCCATCTGCAGACCAATCAGACTCTGTCCTTGGCGAAGCTGCTCTTCGGTGAACTCTCGTCGATACCCCTGGGCTTTCCTGCAAGCATATAACAATCGACATGTGAGGTAAAGGAAAAAGATTCACGAAGATTATAATGCTCATGTGTTATACTCAGTGTCTTTTTACCTATGGAACCAGTCGCGGTCACCTCTGTAATGACCATCATCCTTAGTGACAGCCACGCTCCCAAGAGCCATTAGGGTCCTTTGCACTGCTGCCATGTCCTTTCCTATGGCCAGAGTAACAGCATAATTTATCTTTACGCATGCCGTGACAAACGCTTACAACCAGAATGGAAACTAATTAATATTAAGTGCCATCTCGGTTTCTGAAAACTCTTTACCTTCCCAGAGGTCGACTGTTTGAAAGATGTCAGTGGTTGTCACTCCGTAAGCTTCTGCTGCCTGCAGGAACTGCGAGATCTTCTCCATTTGTTTGAAGGCCATTTGAGTCTCTGGAATCTTCTTGATGGGCTCCTTCCCCCTTGGATAAAGGCTGTTGATGAGTCTACACAGGATCTGGGCCAAAGAGAGGTCAGAAAACTGGTTTGATAAAAATTAAAATGACACACTGACCAGACCACGGTGACAGCTGATGCTTCTTAAAGGGACAGGTCACCCTAAGACGCTCTTACTTACCACGCAGCTACACTTAATGCTTTTGGTGTTAAAGTTTTTGTCTCATCTTTCTTTGTTGTTTTCTGTAAGTAACTACATGTTATCATGCCTCCAGGGATGCAATTAGAAAATGCATTTGCAGTTAGTTGAGAAATCAGAGAGGATCTCTAATGAAAAAAGTGTGAGTCACTGTGGCATTGATAATGTAACGTCTTATGGCTGCATTGCATCCTTGTCTGCTGAGTTAATTGCCGATGCAGTAGCTGATACCTCCGCCTTGTCTATGATGGATTTCTCTGAATGATTTTTTTTAACGTCAGACTCAGCTGGATTGTCGAGCATGAAGACACTGCACCACTGTGCTGGGTGCATTTTATAATTGGTTGTTAATTAGATCTTACAGCGCAAAAATCTTTTCAGTGCACAGACAGAGGGGTTTTCCATCAAATACTTGCAGGGTGATTCAGCTCTTACATTCACAAAACAATGATCACATCAGCTTGGAACCGCATCTTTACTCAAAATTAATTTTCAATAAGACACAACAGTCTTTTCTACACTATCACTTGATGCCCAATTTCAGCTGGTGTGATGATACTGGTCTATCTGCAGGTTATAAGGGTTAAAAAAGCATCCATAGTGCAACTCTAGACAAATATTATTTACTCAAGAACCTGGTCGCTCACTGTTTTACTCCATGGTCTCTTTAAGTCTGACTGAGCAATTAAATCATATGTTAAATAATTCAATGGTAACTTCTATTTTAAGGACATGTGCTGCTGCTGCCACTCACGGTTCCATCCATCAGCCATTTCTGGAAGTTCTGTTTGCCCGGCTGTGGTCTCTCCATGTTTCCTCCACACTGTGCCACTATCCAGTCCACCAACCTCTGCTCCAGGTCTGGGTCGTACTTCTGGTCGATCTTCTCCTGCACCTCCCGGCTCAGTCCATAGCTGGGCCCTCTGTTCGCCATGGCAGCTCCAGCAGCACTCTACTATACTGTGTGAAGTGTATAGTAGCTTTAAAGAGAACACATGGCGCACATGATGGTGAAACAGTATTATCCTCTGTCAAAATGCAAAAATATTATGCAAAACATCAGCATTATAATATTCCTATGAGACAGCCCAACCCATTTTAGCATATTAGTGAGATTTTAGAGGCTAATCCGGATTAAATGACTACAGGATAACAGTTATTTTTGGAGCTCATTTTTTTGTGTTCCTCCATAAACCACCTCAGTGTCTGAAGAAAAAGCCAAAAAAGACAGGTTTCCTCTCCCCGAGCTCAGCGGTGCTCCCCGGAGCATCTCTGGAGACTGGAGCAGAGAAGGGTGTGGTCCCTGGCAGCTGTCCCGAGCGGGGACAAGCCCTCTCATTGCTATGGTAACAATCAAACCTGTTTCCGGCACGTTGAGCGCTGAGATTTCTCTGCGTTTGGGATGATGGTTAAAGTGTGACCTACAGTTGGGCTTTCAGCGTGACGCAAATGGAATAATCCAATCAGTGTTAATAAAGTTTAACATTTGCATCTCCACAATGTACTACAGTCTCATTATTAGCCTGCTGTGCACTTTAATTAAATTACGTCAGTCTTCTTTGCCGCATGTTGTGTTTATTCTTTAGTGTCCTCGTTGCATCTGTGTGTTCAAGTTAAATTCAGTAGATTCAAGTAAAGTCCCGCCATCTAATGTGACAACATCACATTGCAACGCATTCTGCAGCTTTTTGTAAAAAAAAAAAAACAAAACATGAACAAACCCAAAGGCAACTGCGCAAAGCTCACACACTGGCTGCGACACAGCATCTGTTACATAAACATCACAAAATCCAACATGTCATGCACTTATGGCAAAAAGACTACAAGCACTTACTAAGGAGCAGAGAGATGTTATTCGTCCGGTATCACAGCAGCGTTAATTCCGCTGAGCTGGGCACGGCTGAGCTGAGGATGCTGAAGTGCTGAAGCATCCATGAAGCGCAGCACAGGCGCGTCGAGGCGGGCTCTATCTCACTTTGTCCGGGAGGGGCGAGTCGCTCGTTTTATATGCCAGCTCGTCCAGGAGGGGTCCCGAGAGACTCTTCAACGCACAATGCGACTTGACACCGCTCCCGGACAGTGGTCAGTGTAGAGCATGTTCACATTCAGGCAGCATAAAGTGACCTTCAGTAAGCAAAGGCACATGATGGTGGCAAATTCATTTAGCTTCTTTCTAAACTCTTCTGTACGGTACTACAATGTATGTGCCTCTTTATCTCTGATCAGCTCTTGCTCAGTGGCATCTAAGCAGAGAGGTAGCCTAGGTGGTGTTATTGTCATGTGGTGCTTTAAACAGCTGCTCTCCCTCTGACTAGTTATTGGATGAAACTAAGGGTTATTTGTTAGAGCATCTGTTTCTTGGGATGAGAGCCATTTCTCTCAGCTTATTGGATTTTACATTTATTTATTTATTTTTTGGGTGAGTGGGTGGGTGGATAAATGATCTGGGGAAATGCTGTTTGCTGAGTTCTGCGACTCAATGTGGAGCGCATGCTGCCTTGTTTTGAGCAACTAGATAACAAACAATTAAAATGTGGCATGCTCAGAAATGACTTCCTGGTAAACAAGGATGCGAGTTGCACAAATGTGCTTCATGGAATAAGTGTAGCAGCCGGAGCATGTGCAGTGCCTCCTCTGCTATGTCTTCTGCTTGCATTACAATTATGTCATACGTGCCCATAAATCTGTGTGATCTTAGTTTTGATGTGCGAAATGAATGACTACATAGCTCAACCATGAGTAGAAAGGTCAGAGCTGCAGTTAAACAGATCTGAGTGAGTTAAGTGGTTGGTTTCGCCCCATTGAACACAGTGAAGCTAGTGGCCAATTACATGTTAATAATCAACAGCCCAGTGGCTCCATTCAGCACGGCTCTCTGTGGCTAAAGGCCAACAGGTATGGGGAGTCATGTAACAGAATGTCCTGCTAACTAAAATAAACCTCGCATACTTGTGGCCCACAACCCCTGATGATTTTGACTCACTATATATGTCTATGATTCAGTGTGTTGACATGCGAGTGTAGTTTAGCCAGCTGTATTTAAAATAGATAAATGCATAATTTTATATTTATCATTGCAGTCTTAACTAAGAATAGTTAGACATTTTAAAAACTTTATATATGAGAAAATCTTCTAATACTACTACATGGACTACTTAACCTAAGATTTCTGTAATACAGCTCGTAATTCCCCTAGTATGACGTATATATGTCAACATCATCGTGATTCCTAAATGCAGCTGTTTGTCAGTTGATTGTAGTGTGTTAGTTGCGGTAACAGACTGAGACCTGCACTCTAGTGTGCAGAGGTTTTATTGGCCAAAACGGGTGAAAAGTGATTAAAAAAGGCACAGAAAAACTATGCATCTAAATAAAGAGGGAGGGAAAACAGTAAGAACAGTGGCAGAGACAGCAGCAACAGCAGGCCTAATAACGGCTGACCAACATGACAGTCAACATAATAACCTGATACACGCACAAATGCAACCTGAAGATATAAGGGAACAGCTAGCAGGAGAGGTCCCTTTAAATGTAGTTTGCACTGTAACGGCATGTGAGGGTGACAGATGAAGTACGGAGAGAATAAGGGAGATGGATAAAAGGTCATATTTGGCAGAGAAACATGCCAGTGTTTGGTAATTTCCTTGAGGGTTGACTTCCCAGTAAACACAGTCCTTCTCTCCTTCACCCAGCAACCTCTCAAGCTCACTCCCCCGTCTCTTACTCAGACCATGGTGGTCAGCTTGTCTATGAGATCGTCAATAGTGTACACCATGAGTTTGATGTCGTCCTTCTCAGACATACGGTGCTGGCCGTGCCGCCGAGGATGACGTCCACATCGGGACTGAGGACGCGCTCTGCCACCTGCATGGAGATGTGCCAGGGGACATCCTCGTCTTTGAGCCCATGGATGAGCCGTACGGGACAGGTGATGGGGATGGGGCTGTGGAGCACACAGTGATTTTCTGCCTCTCGTAGGAAGTTCATGCTAAACCTGTAAATGCCCTCCTCTGAGTGTTTGGTGGGCACCGTCCACTCCCCCTTCTCCTCAAACTCCTTGCGTGCCTGCAAATTCAAACATGTACAAATTGTAAAATTCCTGCCCACTTTTTAAACAAAATGATTAGGGGAAAGTGAAGAAAGGTAATATTCTTCTATGTTCCTACCTCCAGAGATAGAGAGTTGAACGATGTGACTAAGTGATCAGCAGCGGTGGAGATGCCCACCAGAGCAGCAGTCTTCTCTGGTCTTGCAATGGCTGCCAACAGCATGAGCCAACCGCCTATACTGGAACCCACCAATATCTGTAAGTGAGCAAAACCCCAATTAATAACATTAAAGTACATCTGATACCCAATTGATAAATAAATAAACAGATCCTTTAAAACAATCCATGTAGACAAAAGCAGATTTATACAGGACAGTCATGGTAGGGAAAGATGCCACAAATATGGTAGGACAGTGCCACCATCTGGACACATCGAGGAACAGACACATTGAATACTAGAGATGAAGTTGAAACCTTAATTCCACTTCCAAATATTGATTCTGCTGTTTGATCTTGTATATTTATTAATTCTCCTATCAATACCATTTTAAATGCTTTGTTGAGCGCAAATAGAGGTTTTAAACATTCTGCAGATTTTATAATGTTCATCTTATGTCGATTAATTTTTTATTTGCTATTATAATTAACTTGTGCTGTGAAACTACAATGAGAGCCAAACATCAGGAATTTTATATAGTGTTTGCAAATTATGCATTTTTGGTTTCTGTTCGCAAGGGGGAAACAAACCAAAAAACCATCTGTGCTGAGGCTGCCTGTGTGGACGTGATGTTAACATTACAGAGAAACTAATTCCTGTAATTTAATGCATGTGTACTGAAGGACTATAACCCTGCAAACCTGAACGGGAATCAGTACTTTGCATGCCTTGCCTTTTTCAATTCTGTCCAATCTGTGAAAATAGAATTAAATAATGAAACCATACATTTTAAGGTATGTCACGTGAAAAGCCTGAACACTTCACGTTTCCAACTGCATTATTTTAGATATGAAGTTACAGTTTGCAAAGCACAGAAATCAATATGAATGTATTAACTACTCGTCACATTGAAATGGATATGTCACTTTACCTGTGGCCCCTCTGCTAACTCATCCAGTACAAAAAGGACGTCTTTTTTCCAGGTACCAATAGTTCCTTCTGCAAACACTCCCTCTGAGGCCCCATGTCCTGTGTAGTCAAACCTGGAAAAACATAAATAGAACAGAGGGTACAGCAACAGCAAACCATGACAAGGTCGCATACAAGGCTGATTTAGATGTTTTATT
Source organism: Caranx ignobilis (assembly GCA_021432705.1). Lineage (NCBI taxonomy): Eukaryota > Metazoa > Chordata > Actinopteri > Carangiformes > Carangidae > Caranx > Caranx ignobilis. Next base: position 10,517,618 of record MU269986.1, read on the forward strand.
TGTTTTTTTTAAACACATCAGTCATAAATTGCAGTGAACATGGGACTAAGCTTTCATGTGTTTAGCACTATATGGAGCAATGTCTTTTATATTCCACCCCAGTAGGAACAGAGGCTTTACAGAACAATGAGCAGTCTGGAGTAGTGGGTGGTGATCTTAAAATACTGAAATGATTCACTGATTTATCACTCCAGCATTTAACAGAAAATCAAACGGTACTTTTGATTTATTATGACAAATTGCTGGTGAAGACATTCATTCTCACATATTACAGGTTGCTGTTCTTCTGCAGTCCACCACGATTATAAATGGGGTTCTTTGGCTTTTAGTTTTACTGAAATGATTGAACAAAGATCTTTCTGATCTGATCTGTAATACAGAATCTATCTGAACAAAATAAAATCACAGCATATTATTCTGTCAACCTCAAAAGGAACATTTCTAGTAAGTAAAATCTTCTCTACATGAAATAAAATCAATATTTGAAAGCAGAAAGAAAGTCAGTGAACTCATTTCACATTGACATGACATTTTCATCTAAGTCGCAAATGTAAACCAACATATTGTCCCTAATATCACATAAACATTTATAAACCTTTATGCCTTAATTGAACACAGCACCATTACATTCAGGGTAACTATGGGCCTTTCAGCTGGGGATATGTAGAGTTTGTGCTGTAATGCCGTGTCCTTTTTAGACCAACACAACATAGCAAGTTCCTCCCAAACAATTCAAACTTTTTTTTGTTTTTATCTCTGTTTGGTTTAATCTATGAAACATTATCCCAGTAGCGTTGTGGATTTTTTAGAAAGCAGCAGCTTCCTCTGTGTCGTGTTACTGATTGATTAACTTGTGTGTTTTTGGAATCATCTTAGCTTGGCGCCCACTTCGAGGGAGAATAGCCACAGAACCAAGTCATCTCCATTTATAGATAGTTTGTCACAAATATCCAAACTCTCTGGGATGAATCTGTAAGCCTGCCTTATTCAAGCTCTTGTAAACCTCATGCACAAACACAAAAATCTTGATCCTAAGTCTTCTGAGATCTGTTTTATGAAGTAATGTTCACAGCAGGTGTGACTGGTGAAAAGCAAACTTTTGTTTTTAATAACTCAAAACCCAAAGCCAAGTGTCTAGTAAGGCTCAATTGTCTGAAGTCTACCAACCCCTGACTCCAGTGAGCCTTCAGTGCCATAAGCCAAGGGGTTCACATACTTCTTTTCCAGCCAACACTGTGAGCATTTGAATGAGGACATGAATATGGGCAATAACAACACAGTGAGATCGTGTTTGTTCGTAGTTGTAACTTGGATAAAGATCAGAATATTCAAGGACAGATTTATAAATAAACTGAGGTAATTCCAACCTACATACTTTTCCTGCCACAGCATATACTCTGTTACCCTGGTCCATAAGGATACAAATCAACATATTAACATTAAGTTATTATAGTAAATCATGTCATTTTCACATCTTTTATTGTTTAATTCTGGCAGAAAATCACAAAATCTAACTTGACTTGATGGTTGGTGATAGTGGTTGTTGTGCTGTAGAATTATGTCGTCCTTGTATTTATCATCTAAACTCCCAAAGACATTTTTACTTAACTTCTACTTGTGCTTGAATCTCTTGCTCACTGATCAGGACTTAAGGAGTGCAAGAGCGTGTGTCTTTTCTTAATATGTGTGTTATATTTTTGTTCTTTGCACCCCTGTAACTCACCTAAGATCAGTTGTATTCAATTGTACATTGATTTAATATGAATACAGTTTCATATTCAAACGCTGTGTCTAAAAGTTGTGTAGTTTACAAATAATCCCGAGTTCCTCAGTTTTAAACATATGAAAACCAAGACTATGATCACACAGTACTGTGCATAAAACATGTCTGTTTGAGCTGTTCTTTTCGGTAGAGCTATGTCCTGAGATTGTGAACATGTACACACTCATCTGTGGGGTGTGTTTGGGTGTCTTACCTAAGATATGAGTGTCCCAGTGACCTACAGAACTCCTCCAGTGCTTCAGCTTTCTGCCCATTCATGTTGGAGCCATATCCAGGGAGGAAGACAACACCTGGACTCTTCCCCTTCACTCTTCTGTATGCCAACTTTGGAAGTTCTGGCCGTGAAGCATACTGAACTGTGGACTTGTTTCTTCTGTCACCTGGTTCACACAAATACAAAGAATTACTAATATGACAAACCATTTTGTGTCTGGTAAATCAGAAAACAACCTTGCTGGGTACAGCAGTAATAATCCTCGTTTTGAAAGACATGGCTTCGCTTGGCATAATTTAGCAAGCAGGACATGGATGGATGAGGAAATATTATCGGTATATTTGTGGTTGAAGGAAATACAGACGCTAAGTAAAGCTAATTAGCGTCGAAGCGTTTCTAAATACACTGAGATACAAAGCAGACATCGCAACAACAGCTAAAGGCGCAAACGCTGCACGGTTTACATTGCCCTCAATTTTTAAGACGACGCAGTCTGTGTGAGCCACACCCCCTCCTGAGCGTTTAACACCTTTAAACCAAACTCAAACGCTGAGAAATAATTGTGGTAACAGCGGAGTTTAAAACAAACCTTCCAAACGTTTTGAAGATGCAGCTGCGAGCCCTCCATTACTTAAAATATGTGAAAGTCCTCTGCGGCAGGACCTCAGTGCGACGGCTGCCATACTGTTACGCGACCACTGAGGAAGTATCGCGAGAGGAGCAGCGGCAACTCTCGTCTAGAAAACTGTTAAGTCCCTTTGCAAATCTTAACAGTTACAGTACAGTTTTGTGGAGCAGAGGTGGAAGAAGTACTCCAAACTTTAAATTAAAGTAGAAATATAACAGTGTAGCATCAATGAGTAATTGATTTATATTGTGCGTTTTTATAATGTGGCTTCCACTATCCACCATATTTTATAAATGACAGGTTTTGTATGCAAAAACTTCATTTGCATAGTCATTGGCCACCACAGCCTTCACACAAATGCAGTTGAGTAAACGCAGAATGAATAAGTACAATAAAACACCTAAAAACTTTATTGTAATCGTTGTGTGGGTTGCATCTTCTCCTACTGTCGTATTGTAACATCATTTTGATATTTTTTTTAAATGTATTTTTCTGTAGGTTGATGTCACCCATGCTCAGATCCCATTACATTTTTCTTTTTCTTCTTCTTTTTGTTTCCTCAAAGTGATGTTATGCAATGGTTTCCCATTTCTTGCCACAGATCCTTGCAATTTAGTAACATGTTATTCTTTGATATATGATAGTTGGTGCCAAGTGTTATTACAAGCATAAGCAGCCTAGAGGTAAATTTGTCAATATGAAGTGTGGGGGAAAAAAGCATTCTTAAGAATTTCTCAGCATAATCCACAGTTCAGTTTCAACTGGTTGTTGCACAGCAGTGGAACAACTATTTACTCTTGCATTCAAAATGGCCTCTGTGTGTATTAGCTATATTTCTCTCTCACACTCAGATGACAGTTTTTCAATTAGAAGTAATAATGTGTGTTTTAATATATCGTTGCTAAGTACAGAAGCTAGTAACATTAATGCAACAGAAATGCATTATAGCCTATATTATGTCAGAAATATATGTTTTTGTGACATGACAAAATGAAAGTTATCTCTGAAATGTAGTGGAATATATGTACCAGAAAATGGAAAATACTCAGCTACAGTGCCAGTAATACATATGTACAAGTACATTTATTTGACTAAGTGGAATTTGTATTATTTTATTTTTTTATTTAGACTGCATGCAAGTCCATGCGTCCACCCAGAGCTGGGATTGGCAGGTAGCAGGAACCCTCCCAGGGGCTCCACCAGCGAAGAGGTGCCTGTTATTGTGATATCAGCCCGGGCAACAGCAAGTCTGTTAAAAGGGAAGGGTTTAAATCACCTTGAATAGAAAATATCGAGAAAGTCGGGGGGGACTTGTTTGATTGTGACTGTCATGTGAAGTGTCAGTTTGTAACATGACTCAGAGCGTCACAGGCGGAAGGTCACGGAGCAGCAGAACGGAACGGAAGCGGGAGTAAAGAGCCTATCCGCCATTGTGGAATATGGTAAGGGATATTCCAGTAAGACACTAGTCAGTTTCAGATTGACTGATAAAGACCATCTGTGGCAGGATCGCACACATCAATTGACGCCTTCTCCACGAACACAAAGTCGCCGTTTGTAAGCGCCAGAAGCCGCGGATCGTCGTCAGGTCTGACCACGGGAGGAAAAAAAAAAAAAAAAAAAAAAAAATCGCCGCCTTGTAACGTTAACAGAGTGACTGGACAACCCGAGAGACGAGCCAGGAAAGCGCCGAAGTGCAGAGAGAGAGAGAGGCAGGGGGGAAGCCGTGGACAGTCTCACAAACAGCCATCAGTCTCGGTTCCTGGAGGATGTCTGCGACCACAGTCGATCAGGTTCGTGTATTGACAGCTCAAACCGTGCTATAAATATTAGCCCGTGCGGCGGAATGAAACTTTGCCGACAACAGTTTGATCCGGTTCGAGCACGCGAAGATCAAACAGGCTAAAAAAGTCTTTGATATGTGATAGCTATTAGCTGTAATGTAGGCCAACTGTATTTCCAAGCAACTCCAGCGGTAGCCGGTTGCCAATGCGGCACCGTTTACTGGATGTCAGAGCGTTTGACATCCGGTCGTTAAAGCCAAGCAACCTGTAAATGTTAACATCCGGGCTGATGGCTTCAGCCTGAGGTTACTATAGTCGACTGTTACATTAATCCATATAGGATGCAGCCGGCTGTGTGTGTGTGTGTGTGTGTGAGCTGCTTGTTTCCTGTCGTGATCTGACAACAGTCTCATGTCTCTTCTTTTCTGTGCTGCCCATTATTTCAGAGACCTAAAGGACAAGGAAATAAAGGTAAGGTGTTTTAAATCAGTGATTTAAAAAAAAAATGCTGCAGAAGTCTGCATCTTGTCTTTCAGTGTGGCAGTGCCGGCTGTTTTCATGTACAACTAGCTAACGTGGGTAGTTGATTGACTTGCAGCTAATGTGCACTGTGTTAGCATTGTTGACACTCCTTAATCCTGCATTTGTTACATTTTAAATGCTGTTACACCACATCAAGGCCTCAAGTTTTAGATGTGACTCCTATGTACCACTGGAAGAATCTCATCAGCTGACATTTACTATTTGGCAATCGCACACATTCAAGCCGTATGATCATTTAATACTTTTTCTTTCCCACCCTTAGTGCAAAACGGATCAATGCATCAAAAGGATGGTGTGAATGATGATGATTTTGAGCCTTACTTAAGCGGCCAGACAAATCAGGTAACACTATATCTTAATGTAGTCAATCCAGAGTGACAGTTTGTGTTTATGGTCAGTACTCAGCTCATATGATAAACAGATTACTGCTATATATGACATGTCACCCATATTGATATTGTGATTTCCAGTTTGCTTGATGTATTTGTTTATGTCTCAAGATCTCTCATGTTCCTGTGTTGAACTCCTTCTGTTGATGATGATGATCTCTTGTGGTTTAACTCATTTTTTCTCTGCTTTATACAGAGTAACAGCTATCCACCAATGTCTGACCCCTACATGCCCAGCTACTATGCTCCATCCATTGGTTTCCCTTACTCTCTGGGAGAGGCTGCTTGGTCCACAGCAGGTGACCCTCCTATGCCCTACCTAACTACCTATGGACAGATGAGCAATGGCGAGCCGCACTACATCCCTGACGGTGTGTTCAGCCAGCCAGGCCCCCTGGGAAACACCCCCCCCTTCCTTGGCCAGCATGGCTTTAATTTCTTCCCTGGTAATGCGGACTTTTCCACTTGGGGTACCAGTGTCTCTCAGGGACAGTCCACACAGAGCTCAGTCTACAGCAACAGCTATGGGTACGCCCCCAGCTCACTGGGTCGGGCCATCACGGACGGACAAGCGGGCTTCGGAAGTGACACCCAGCTCAGTAAGGTGCCGGTACTGAATAGCATTGAGCAGGGTATGACAGGGTTAAAACTGGGTACAGACATGGTGGCAGCTGTCACAAAAACCGTGGGGTCACCATTAGGAGGCACAGCAGGTATGAGCAGTATGGCAGCCAATAACCTCCCTCCGTCTGTCAGTTCGTCAGCACCGAAACCTGCCTCCTGGGCAGCCATTGCCAAGAAGCCCGCCAAGCCACAGCCCAAGGTCAAACCCAAAGCCAACATGGGGATGGGGGGAGTCGCCACCATTCCTCCTCCTCCCATAAAGCACAATATTAACATTGGTACTTGGGACGATAAGGGCTCTCTGAATAAGCCCCCCTTAGCTCAGACTATGATGCCCCCCCAGCCTCTGGTGCAGCAACCTCTCCTAGCTCAACCCCAGCCCCTACTGCAGAACCCTTTGCCCCCTCAGCCTCAGCACCAGCCCCAGCACCAACACCAGCCCTTCCAGCTCCAGTCTCTCCAGTCCCCTCAGCACCCCCAGCCTCTGCCCCCTGGCCCTCCGCACCTGCACCTTCCCTCTCAACCTGGCCCCCCACAGCCTCTCCATCAGCAACAGCCCCAGCAGCCTGGCCCGCCTCCCAACCGCTGGGTGGCTCCCAGGAACCGGGGTGAGGGCTTTGGTCTGGGTGGGGGAGTCCCACTTAGTGCCTCCCCTTGCTCTGGAGAAGTGCATCCCGTGCTAGAGAAACTCCGTGCCCTCAACAACTACAACCCCAAAGACTTTGACTGGAACTTGAAAAACGGACGTGTTTTCATTATCAAGAGCTACTCGGAAGATGACATCCACCGCTCAATCAAGTACTCTATCTGGTGCAGTACAGAACATGGCAACAAGCGCCTGGACGGTGCCTACCGCTCACTGGGCAACAAGGGGCCACTGTACCTGTTGTTCAGTGTCAACGGCAGTGGGCACTTCTGTGGCGTGGCCGAGATGCGCTCACCGGTGGACTACAATGCCTATGCAGGCGTCTGGTCTCAGGACAAGTGGAAGGGCAAGTTTGAGGTGAAGTGGGTTTTCATCAAAGACGTGCCCAACAACCAGCTGCGACACATTCGGCTGGAGAACAATGACAACAAGCCAGTGACCAACTCCAGGGACACTCAGGAAGTGCCTCTGGAGAAGGCCAAACAAGTGCTTAAAATTATCGCCACTTACAAGCATACCACCTCAATCTTTGATGACTTTGCACATTATGAGAAACGTCAGGAAGAAGAGGAGGCTCTGAGGAAGGTGAGACAAGCACACATTTAAAGAGCCCCGTCCTCTGTAAATAACTTGTTTGTATGCATGAGACATTTCCGTTTAGTTACCCTTTAATTCACAGAGGCTAACTTTCACTGAGTCACTGCTGAATGCTGGACTCAGCTGATCTTGTTCCACCTGCGTTTAGACAGAGATTGTAACATCCTGTTGCTGAATGAACAGTCTGGCGTAAATGGAAGTTCCCCGGGGACTGTCAGGAGATTGACATGCCACCATTACTCATAAGCAGGTTCAGGAATCCCTGATGCCTCATCCTCATCAGCCATCTTGTGCTGTCGAGATCGCAATGATCTGCCCGAGTGGAGTTAGATGCATAGAGGTTTCCTGAAATAGCCCACATTCCTGGCATTCTTTCTCTCAGACAAAGGCAGATGTAGGCACTGATCTCCCTTTGAACACCAAGCCTCTCTGCTCTCCACAGGCTCCTCATGCTTTATTAGTCTTTAACAACATAAGCCCTCGGCCCGCAAACTGGCTGCAACTGTGCCCCAGAGTTGGCACAGTTTGCCTTAGATGTTGTAAAAGGGGTTGATTTTGAAAATATTTCCCAGCTAAAGTGCATGATGAAAATGCATGATTAATTGCATTTTGTCTGTGCACACAGCTCAGAAAAGCACACACTGTGAAAGCCCACACCCTCAGAGGAGGAGGAGGGGGGGGGACTAAAATATGTTGCAGTGGTAATAACAGTGGTGTACCACAAATGTTAGTCCAAGTAGTAAAAACTCTGTGGGTTGCTACTGCTGTGCAAAAACAGCAGCCAAGCAGTGGATAACATGTTATCATCGCTAGCATTCTGTTGCATCCATTCTTAGATTCACCAGTATGCTAATCTAATTACGTTCAGAAACCTCCCCCCCATGACCTGCCCCCTCCTTTTCTCCCACTCCCCCCCCCCCACTGCTGGTGCCCCATTGATGCTGTATTGACTCCTCGCTGCTGACCTTGTTAATATGCGCTGGGTTACTTTCTCATAAATATTTCAAGTCAATGTTTTCAGGCTTCTGAAAACAACCTGTCAGTAGAAAGCCTGTTTCATCCTGCGTCGTGCAGGCGTTGCGCTGCGCTGCTTTTGTAGCCCTGACCTCCTACATGACAGGATCGGCCCAGCTGAGGCCTCACCCTCCTTCGCCTGACAAGGTTAATTGTTCTCTATTGTTTGGCCCGTCCTTCCCGAACTTTGAGAGGTGTCAAACCAGCACAGCTACCTGCACTGTAACACCTTCCCAAAGCATTTTTTAAAAATAACTTGCTGTAATGCTTACAGCTGTATCATACTAATCAAGACATAGTTAACGGGGTAGATCTTTTTCTTTCTGCGCAAGGAGGCTTTATTACTTGAGAATCAGGTCTAATATCAAAGTTAGGATTTTAATAAAAAGAAAATTCATATGACTCAATTTTATGAAGAAAGTTTCTTCTTTTATTAAATTCAATTATGAGGCTTGATTTTTAATTAGATACTTTAAATAGATATAACCAGCAACTGTGCTGATGTGTAAGAGACTTATGGGAAGGTTTCCGTCCCCACAGCCACAGCCCCACTGGGGATTGAGTTACACTGAGGCCCTGGGTCTAACAGGATGTTTCCCAGACCACTGACATGAACACCCACTCCTCAGAACGGACACAGTTCCACCTTAAAAAAAAAAAGAAAAAGAAAAAGAAAAATGCACAAAGAAGGCCTGAAAGTTTGGTCTGTATCAACAGTCTATGAAGATCCCTGGGTTATTCTGAGTTTTATGATTTTTCCATTATGTCTTTAATGAGAAACTGACTGTGCTAACCACATTTTTGTTTTGTTTTTTTGTAATCTACAACACACCCTGGAATGTCTGATATTTTAAGGTGTATTGTGATTACTCATGATTTCGTGTGTGTATTGTGCCGGTCTTGTGTTTATCCGTAGCCAAGTGAGACATATTACTACAAGCTGAGTCGTGGTTGCAGTCTCATGCCTCAAGTGTAAACATAGCTGCACATTCTGGTTAATATACCTGAAGTGTACTAAACACATTTTCACTCCATTTTTCAAACAGGACTCTCTTGAGAATCTCTCATTTATTTTAGAGCTAAACCGAGAAAGCTCCAAGTATCTTGCTCCTAGTGATCAGTGATTAGTGATTAGTTCCCCTGCCAGTGTCGTATAAATCACTAGAACGAGAGTGACAAATGCGGACCAACCCAAAAATATGATACGTAGTTCTCATCTTGTTCCTGAGTGGTTTTCTTCTGAGGAGGTGGAGGGTTGATGAAGGTTAAATGGTTTTCTTCTGCGAATAACTAATCATTTTGTCCTTGCAAGATAATTTGTGATGTCTTTCTGTAAGTTTGGTTAAAATATGCTCACATTAGAATACACAATTTTTTATGTAAATCAGTACACATCTATATCTATACTATCTCAGCTTCAAGGCTCTGAAACCACACATGGAAACCTCAGAGAATGGAAAGAGAAACTGTCCTCACATGCCCAGAACTGACATCACAACATTCATTCTGACTTTACTTTGAACAGTGTGTTCACTTTATTAATTCTCTTTGGTGCCTTTGGAGACACCCACTCGGTTCCCACCACAAATAGTGCGGATTAAAGAAATTGTTAAAACCCACTTAACCTTTAAGTCATGTGGGTTTTTTTTTTTTTTTTTTTTTTTTCAGAAACAGAAAAGGATCTCTCACTGACGCTGTCAATTTGTTACCAAAGTCTGGGTTGTAATTGAATATTTTCTTCGTACAATTCAAAGAGCACATACTCAAATGAATGTACTCAAAATAGAAGCATCCAATAGATCCTAAGTGTTAAATGACATTTGCGGAGGCATCTATTGGATACATGGTGTCAAAGGAGTGAAAATCAGCATTGATTGCATTCATAAATGGTGTTTGATCATCTGTCAGGGAGGTGTAATCAGGGTTGCTCCCTTTTAGATTGTGTCTCTTGTTGCTCTTGTTCTGATCACTTCTTTCTGTTTTTGTTTTGTTTTTTTCTCTTGCCAGGAGCGCAATAGAAATAAACAGTAACCTTCAAGCAAGCTGTCTGCTAGAACTGCAACACTAATGATGTAGGACCTTAAATAAAAATTTGCCTAACCAGGAGGAAAGAAGGAAAGGCTCTCACAATCTTTTCCGCTGGAGACGACAATGTATCTGAACACTTGAACATGACAATAGATGGACTCATCTGTATCTGTTGACTGGTGCATCGAAACCCCGTGTTCCTGTGTCACGAGAAAAAGAACCCACTTTGAAAACTCTGTCTTTAAAGCACTTTCAGTCCTTCTAAACAGCCTCTACCAATACCCTTAACTCTCTAACTCTGTGTTCTTCTTTGATTTTGTTTGTGAGCAACTAACTGACTAACCAGAGTAGTCAGGAGATTTCACCGGGCTTATTTGTAATTTTTTTTTTAATGCCTCAAATGTTTGGGATATTGGTGAGCTCCATTAGCTCCTGAAGAGAATTAAAGATGATATGTATAAATTAATCTCGTACTTGAATCTGTATTCAGCCGTCTGATCCCGCTCAGACAGGGGCTGTCGATGATTGACAGGTGGGATGAAATAATTGGGAAACAGCCACAATCATGCCAATCATAGGATGTATCCTCCCCCCTTCCTGTTCCCTTCCTTTCTGCATCTGTTTCTGTGTACCAAAAGATTACGAATATGCAGCAGGTTGGCGAGCGCCAGCCAGTGCACATCTTTGTTTTATTTTTTTTTCTCTCTCTCTTGTGATTCTGTCATTCTGAAGTGCATTTGTCTGAGGAGAAACCTGCTGCTCTGGTAGAACTAGTGGAGGCCTTCCCTGGGCCCAGTGGGTGACCGTCTTTGCTCTGATGTTGATGTACTCTATCGTACCTCAGGCTCAATCAGACTGTCTGTCCTCAACAACTCTTAAGCACTTTTGGGAGAACCCCACCCCCCAAACATCACCCATCCTGCTCAGCTTGACTGGGATTCCCCCAAAATGGCAAAGACATCAACTGCAAGGATGTGACAGTTTTCTCCTCTAGGTAACTCACTAGCTAAATAAAAAGTACCCATGTTTAGCGCAAATCTTGTTTTGTGTTTTTACTCTTAGTTTTTACCTTTACACACACTGTCAGTGATTGAACTCTCCTGCTAGAGCACAACCAGATCCTCTCTTTTCAATTTGCTAATGTGCCTCTCTGAATAAACTAGTTGTATATACAGTAATGGCAGCTTTGCATTTCAGTGCTTTACTGAAGGTGGGTGTGAAATGTGTTGGTGCCAGGAGGGTGGGTTTGACCATAAAGTTAAAATGTCAAAGGTGTATAATAAATAGCAGAAGATGACACCACATCAACACATGTGCTTTGTGGGAGGCAGCTGTGCCAGTCTAAAGTGGGTGACCTAACATCACAATAGACGTGCAGGGTGCAACAACCAGTGCTGGAATGCAAATTCTTACCTATTGTAACAGCAAGGACACAAATACATGGGCGGAGGTGGAAATACTCAAGTCTGTTTACTGAAGTTCAATTCATATAACACTTCTCTGTATTCTATTTTTTATTCCATTTATGTACTTTTAATGGTAAGTTTGGATCGTTGTGTTTGTATTTTCACATAACCAAAGGATCTGAGTACTTCTTCCACCACTGCATGCTGGGGTATCTTTCCTGTTCATGTCAAAACCTTGAAGTAAGCTCAAGTGTAATGAGCACTGGGCTGACAGTAGTAGGGATAAGCTTTACCAGTCTGAGAAATCTCAGCTTCAACAACACAAACATGATTTTAGAGGAGAGTACGGTACATCCAGTCGTGCTTATCACACAGAAAGGGAACACCTTGATGCCATGATGCAAAAATGGTTTCAGATAAGGTCAAAGTGATATTAATCACCTGGCTGCTCCAAACCTCTCACAGTAACACAGTAGGTACATGCAGCCATCAGTGTTAGGCTGTTGTGTGACTCAAGCTATGATCTAAAATCCACCTGTCATTACTTCTACAGTGACTGGCAGATCTTTTAACAGACAGTAATACTAGAGAACAACCTAATCTACAGTGTTAAGTTGCAGCATCAGTGATGTTTGAAAATGGAAGATAAAAGAGTAAGATTGAAGACATAGTAGCTATAAAACCCGCTGAGCTTTTGAGAGAAAAACTGATTTAAGTGTCATAATAAATGACAGCAGTTTCCACAGCCACAGGTTGATCTACATGTTGCGTTTCTACTTGTAGGATCTATATCTTTTCATCAATTACTCATACTTTGTCTTTAAGATTTTTTTCCCACACAGAATGTGTCTTTAAATATCCTGTGATAAAAGAATATGTGGAATTTCCCAGTTTGAAGTACCTAATGTGCTGAGACAAAGACGACAAAGAAATTATTTTAAGAATGAGCTGTTAGTTTCAAATGATGACAGGTACTTTTTTTTTTCAGTTTTTCCACAGAATCTGGCTGTGGTCAGTGGGGAAAGGCAAGTGGAACTGAATTTCCACTGCACGATGCTAAAAACTAATGAGGCGGTTTCGTTTCATCATTCAGCTGCTTAGAGCACACTGCTTTCCTCACATTATGAGACAGATGCTGAAAAACGTTTGATCTCTAAAAGACCAAATAATGACAAAACACATAATTGTGTGATTGAATGAATGAAACTGTGGGTTTATGTGTTCAGGAAAGAATTTCCATTAGCAGAGGACATAAAAGGACAATTTCTGGTGATTCCCTCAGGCCTCATTCAGTGCTGTGTGCATGCTATGTATTTTATTAGGTGCTCTTAATTTGCAGAAAAATAAATGAATGTCATCACAACACTACTGTGTAATTAGACATGATGAATGCAGGGCTAGACTTGAAGCACTTCAGAGGTAAGTATAAATCCGCTTTTTGTTGTGATTTCTCATAATTTCTGTACACTTTTATTTCACCCTTCCATAAATAACGCCTCTTCTACAGTTTGTCCACCAGAGTGCGCCACTACATCATGTTCTCTCCCACATTCTCAGCTCCCAAGACGCACTACAAAGCCCTCTTTCTTCTCAAGCCCTCCAACTCCTACAGACACAATTATACCAGGATGAGAAGCACTTGTTGTGCTTCCACCGCTTTTGGAGCAATTAATGCCAGCTCACCAAGCTGTGCAGTGAGAGGTGGAGTAGAGAGGGAGAAAGAGGATGTGAGCGGGGAGTGACAAAAATCCCCCTTTATGTTTGTCAAGGAGGAGGAAAGAGCTGTAATTATAACATTGGAGGCTTCGGATTGCAACTTCTCTCCTCTGTGTGTTAATTTGTGCATCCATCAGGTTTTCGCAGGCAGCCTTTGAAAAGACCACACTCTTCCTGCCTCCATTTGTCTGTGAGCACAACAGACAAACTAAGCAGGGAACTCGCTATTTATTCGCCTCACAATGCCCTCACAATTACTAGTTGTGTGCCGTGGTGCTGAGATGTACAAATTCTCAAATATGCAAAACACTGATTTAATTAGAGACCTCTGATGTGCTGTTGATTTCACCTTGTTCATTGAACAGATGAAAAGCACAGTATGATAACATTTATTCTCAATCTTTTTTCTGTTTCATGAAAAGCACACACCGCTCTCGCTTTTTAAATCATGAGACTTAAACAGGAAAAAATGCAACGTGGGCCCACTCATGCTGTCATTAAATACCAAAGGCTTGTCATGTTGTTTTTACCATCAAGGGGTCACACTCACTAACTTGCTACTGACTTTAGTGTTACTAGCATTTAATCTATCACTATCCACAGTGGTCAAAACTGTTCCAAGAAAGTGCCAAGCAAACTTTTCTTCTTCTTCTTCTTTTTTTTTCCTCCCAAACCATCAAAATGTCTTCTGGAGAGGGATTCAGTTGAGTGAAGATGAGAGAGAATGAGCATCTTCTGCTTAGTGAGCTGAAATGCCTTTGAAGTTTCAGTCACACTGAAGACTCATCAACACATGGCTCAAGGCAAGGTTAGGGCAAGACTCAGGGTTGGCACTTCCTCCATGTTTTGAAGGTTTTCACACTCTGGGCCATGGTGTGTCACTCACTAAGTCCTCACAGAACATTAGTCCTATTGATGGCTATGTTAACTGACGTGTGGCTGATCAGAGGAACCTGAAATCACTCTGAATGTACATGTCTGCTCTCCTCATTAGCAAGCGCATCCACAAAAATCAACGTAACAGAGCCGTCAGCTGAGTTTCAAGGTGTTACTCAGCACGTCTGGTAACTGACAGTTACATCTAAGTTCTGCCCGTTTTTCCAAAGTGTCTCTGTTGCCATGGTTATATCATTATCTGTGAACTGAAAGTGGAGGCTGAGCACTTTGCTGAACATGATACGATGTAGATCTAAGCTGAAAAGACCATTGTTCTGTGTACAGTGAAGAAGTCAGTGATTTGTAATCTAATACTCTCTCAGTATTTTACTGTAAATCTGTTGGTACGTGATGAACAGGACACATAATTACAAGATAAACTGTGTTCTTATTTCAACAAACCTGTGTAGTTTTATTCCAATTATATATTTATTCTATAATTGTATCTGTATTTAAAGCAAAAAATAAAGGTTATGGAAGGGCAGATCTGCAGCCTCTTACAGCTGTTATTGTCACTGAAGCCCACAGGGTGGAGCCCTCTTTAGAAAGTGCACAGATTTAAAGGCCTAATGTCTGCACACATTGCCTGTGTGTGACAGCCACCTCGCTGACCTGCTATGGCTCACACTGCAGTTGAGTTTGCTTTGGCTAATGGCCATCAATAATCAAATGATTACTATCTTTTGATAATAAACCACATGCACACACACACACACCACAGTGGAAAATACTGTCATTGACCTGTATAATTTTTGACATAATATACAGTGGAGTCCAGAAGTCTGATACTTGAGACGTATATATATACAAGGCCACTATTTACCACCAGAAGAGCTTCAGTATACCATGGCATTGATTCTATGAACTCACCATTCTTCCAAAATATGATTCACATCATTTTTATACTCAAATCCTCCTATTTATTCAGATTTTGTCCCCCTCTATATACACAGTGCGTTCAGGAAGTATTCAGACCCATCGTTAGACTGTAGATTTGCCAGTATGTATTACCACTCAATACATACTCAGTACTACAGTCAATAATCAAAAATGACAAAGTGAAAAATTTCTCAAAAATCTAAAACTGGAATTAAGTGCTATAATTACAGCTTTGTATGTTTTGAGTCACTGTTGAGACGGTTAAGGTGAGCAGGGGTTTCCAACATAGACCTCTGTGTATTTGGATGCCATCATAATTCCCTCACTTCTGACTGACCTCCTCGTCCCTGTTAAGCTCCTCCATAACTTGAGGCTTTCAGCACCATGCTTCACTGTAAGGATGGCATTAGCTAGGTGATGAGTGGTTCCTGGTGTTTACAAGACATATTGTTTGGAGTTCTGCCCAAAGAGCTCAATGTTTGTCTCATCAGACCAGATAATCTTGTTCCTCGTGCTCCCTGAGCCCTCTGAATGCTGTTTGGCAAACTCCGAGCAGACTGTCGTATGCCTTTTACTTAAAGCGGCTTGTGTCGAGCCATGCGTCTGGAAAAGGCCAGATCGATGGAGTGCTACTGAGACGGTTCCTTCCAGCAGTTTCTCCTATTTCTGCAGAGGACTTGTGAGAGTGAAGCCATGTGAAAGAGACCACGGTGTTCTTGCTGTGAAGGGCCCTTATGTTTCTAGACAGTTTCTAAAATATCGAGGCCACCAGCCTTCTGGAAACCCTCATGGTGCAGGAGATTTGTCGCCAGGAGTAGGCAGCACAGTGCATAAAGGTCATTGCTCAGGCAAAGAAAGGGCAACTGATGAGATAGGAGGTAGCGGAGTTGAGGAACGTCTCCTATATGAGAAATGGAAAAATTCACAACAAGCTTCACGATTAAGACTCCCTATGATGTACTGCCAAGAATTTCAACCAGTGGTTCATTGAAGCACGATTGGAAGATGGCGGCAGACCTCAGACCCGACCTGCTGCTAAAGTTGAGGTACACTTAGCTTGCACAAAGTAGCGGGAATGTAATGGTCTGACCAGTAAAGTAGGCCACAGAGGGTTTATAGCTACATCAATATTAAGGCTACTCTGGGAATTCAGAGTGCAGGTCCACCAGCAAGGAGCCAAGACCTGCTGAGAAAAGTAGCCACAAGGCTATACAAGTATAAATGTACATGTATGTATTAATCTATTTGATGTATAAGGCTATTCCATCAGTGGAATAATAATGCAATTTATTAGTCAGCACCTCTGACAACCATGTAATTGTTGAACAAATGAAATGTTTAAGCAGTTCATACAGTCACTGGTCAAACCAACAGGAAATAATTCAAGGCCCAGGGTAATTAATCTGTTCAAATGTCTCCTGGCAACAAGAAGTGCTATCAAATCCATGTAGATGTACCTCCTTGGGCAGGAAAACATTTTCCGTGTGTATCACTCATATAAGTGGCATATGAATGGGTCTGAGCGTGAAGTGGAGTGCCTAGGAGTGTATTCAGCTGACGTTAAGATACTGAGATCTAAAATGTACATGCAGGAAATACAAAAGAAGTGTGCCTCATCGGCTGGAGTGTGAGTGCATATGGCTAATGGAGAAAAAAAAACACACCCATAAAGGCAGAGGAGATGTTGAACAGAAGAAACCATACTTTGAGCAAATTCCAAAGGTCCCTTATTTAAGATCATCTGAGCATATCTGGGCCATCGTTATTCATTTTACAGTAGGTCATGCACAGTCCTGCTTCTCCTCCTGCCCTGAGGTCTGAGGTTATTGTCAATCCATTCTTTAATTTATGTATAAGAGAAAGCAGTGAAAGGGAAAAATGTACAAAAAGGAGTGAGCGAGAAAGAGAGAAAGTAATGAAAGAACATCAGAGTGAGGTACAAGGAGACCGAGAGGACGGCCGCTGTATTTTTACTCACTAATTTCTATCTGTGTGTTTATCATGCTGCACAGCCCTTTTAGGACACTTGGCTACACCCAGCAACCAGCCTCATAAATATGAATCTTTAATCTGTGAAGCAGATGAGTAAAATATATGAACTGAAGGAATGCGAAAGCGCTGCATCCAGAGCTTTGGTACCACATCTATAGTTCATAACTGGACTACAACCTCTTTTACACTGTGGTGATGATGACTGCAGACACCCTCGCTATGGCCTGGCTGCTTATTGAATTCAGAGGTTGGAATGTGAATTGTGTTGGGATGGTGTGTCGAAGCCAAGGTTTTGCATCACAGGGGGTAAGCGCAGAATGGAACGGTCTGAGATGTAATGCATTTGAAATGAAATGAAAAGGTGCCAAAAAATGAAATATGACACGCTGGCTGCTGAGGCCTGGAGTCCTGGGGGTCACGTATATGTATATGTGTGTGTATATGTGTGTGAGGGAGAATATATAAGTGCACAGCATTGTTGAGTGGGTAATGTAATGCTGTGACTTCCTCTTCCAACCCTTCAGTTCAGGACTGATGGAGATTAAGGGCCATTAAAGGCTCTCTGCTGCATGTGCAGTTTCTATTGATCACATCGACTCAACCCACTGTAGCCAATGATCCGATTACAAGTGTTGTACCCCGACCCCCCCCCAACCCCCATCTTCTTCGTGCCCCTCCCTTCTCTTCTTCCTCTTTCGCCCACCCTTAGTGGTTCGAGATTCTCTGTGGGGGTTGCGACAGCCTCTGCTGATGTCAGCAGTGGGGCGTGCCCAGAAGGCCTGAGCACCCCCACCTCCCCCTCCCCTCCAGGCAAGCCTCTGAATATCTGCTGGCGTGTCTGTCTGTATTTTTGTCTTTTTTGGCCGCACTGTCCGCTTCTGCATCATCCCCATTCCTCACTTCTGCGCTCTCACCATCTTCAGTCATATCTGAACACAGCGGGGCTATGACGAACCTTGTTTTCACCGTAAGAGAGACGGTATGGCCGCTCCCTGAAGAGCCAAATGAGTTGAGACAGTCTGAGAGGCATCAGCTCAAACCCTCCCGACCCCCAACCTCCCCGAACCTCACCCCCTCCCATTGCTTGCATGGTCAAACAGCCCTGGGGGAGCTGTCTGCGAGACCACTGCGGTTATTAGCATTGACAGATGCTCACGGAAATCTTCTTAGTTTCTACTGTACAGGAAGTGTCCATCCATGTTGCTAATTCAGGGGGATTCCCACATAACTCCCAGTCTACTCCCTCTAAGAAACTCCTTATCTTAAAGCCGGCTGGCAACGTGACCAGTTTTAGCTGCACAGGTGTTGTGGCTCTATGAATGCCTATGTTGCACACTTTGGTCCAGACTGTAATACCTCTGTACAAATCAGATGGATAGTCAAAAATCTTGCTCATTGGAAGAGTTGCATCCCAATGACTTTGATACCACTGGTACCAACCATACTTTGACTAATCTGTAGCTGGTGTTTGGTACTAATTAGAAGTCTGTAAACTATAGTGCAAGGCTAAGATGATACAGGATCTGGTAACCATCAATCTGTTACAGCATGGCTGTAGACTTGATACCATCAAAAACTGGTTTGGCACAAATCTACATGCGAGGAAAAGTTGCACAAAAGTTAAGATACTTTGAGTTCAGGGCTGCAGCTGTGTGAGTTGAGCATCTTGAATTGTTTTACATGTTGGTCATCAAGTTAGGATTTGATCTGTTGAGATTATGTGACTGACAATTCAGCATCCTTCCTCACTAAGACTGACAGAAAAGTCTCCAAACACCTCAAGGACAAGTTTGATTCCATGTTAAATATTATAATACATAACTGTTATATTTTTTAAGACAAAGTCATATGTTGTGACAGAACTGGGTCTGATAGCAGTCACTGCTGCGTGATAGGAGTTGTTCTCTGTCCTGGTTCTATCAATCAGATGCACCAGTGAGAGATTCACAGGACACAAAACAACCAGGAAACAATACAGAGAGAATAACTGGAACTACATCAAGTCACCACAGGATGAATCACTCACTACAAAGGCAAACATGCTTGATTTCACTCACAAGGCATATTATACATTTCAGAATGTAGCAAGGGATCTATACTCAAGAAACGCATTTCTGTTTTTCATGATTCTTGTTGAACATTTGGATGCTTTACTTTGATACACAGCGGATTCCTTGGGGCCAGATCAGGGCCAGAGTTGAAACATGAAAATGGGGTGGCGCGGGTGGTGGTGGTTGGGGGGGGGGGGGGGGGGGGGGGGTGGTGTAAACACCTTTACTCCCTGGATGAAAGGCTCACTGTGATGTGTGTCCAAGAAGAGAACATGAGAGCGCAACATAGTAATGTGAGGGTCAGACCCCTGAGATCATAAAAAAGTCTGGCAATAACACAATTACAGCACACAAAGCAGATTTTCATCTATTTTGACACCTCAGCCAGCACAGTGATCCTCCATCTTCAAAATGCATGGACATTACCATAAAGAAACCTGAGTGGTGTGTGTACATCTGGGCTTTGATATCCTGTACGGGCTAGGCAAAGGCACTGACCTTCGCCGCTACCGCAATTACATCATAGGGCAGCTCCCACTCTCATGCATATTAATGCAGGTTCTGGAGGCATCACCCACACCTTTGATTCTCTGGGATCTGAGCTCGCCATTGCATGACAAGTGTATCTGGACACAAAGTGTATGTAATGGTTTTCTGCTTCAGCGGAGATATAGACCAGGAGCAAGACCAGATCAAAGGTGCACACACACTTTTCTCTGCAGGGGGATGAGAGAGATACTGTGGGTTTGTGTGTGAGAGATGGAGAAAACGTGTGTGTGAAAATGAGTTAATGTGCAGCAGAGAGGCATACAGCAGCACGTAACTAATAGCTTGGTGGCTAACACACAAAGTTAGAGCCAAAGGTTAATCAGAATCCTCTTTTATCTCATTTTGTGGCACTATTAATGGGGTCGCTGTAATTTTAAACACAATAGGACATTTTATTTCAGAGCAGATATATTTAGGCTGAAAGGCACATGATACAGCTAATTGCAGGAGCGTCTTGGGTGTATTCCAGTGTTTCCTCTGCATTCATGCAACAGTGGTGGACCACCACAGTGAGGAAGCCTCCTGAGTGTGACATGAAAATATCACCAGTGTTTCCTTCACCTTGTAGCCCGCGTGAATGCCACAAATAAAAGGCAAAACAGAGATTAAATAAGGAATTAAAAAACAAAATTGAAAATAATATATACCCCTAAGGACCCAGGCAGGACCCTGGTAGTGTTCCGTGTCATATTTTCACATGGGTGCTGGTGCAGAGACCCTTCCTGCCAGTAGAGGGCCTTGTTGTTATAACATAAAGCTCAAAGATGGTCGGTTCCATTTTCTAGCATCCACACACTGATTTGATCCCTGAGCAGAAAAAATGTCCATTCAGTGCCTCTGAATTGGTTCAGATAAAGGTTATTATTATTATTACAAATAAAGGTAATTTCATTTGATTATTAAAATCTGATATTTCAATGCATAAGACGTAAACATGATGAGATAATTCCTGTTTTACAGCAAGCTAGTATAAGAATTATTTTTACTGAGGTGGACAGTTGCTTTAAAGATATTTGCACATTTGTCCACTTGGTATATTTACACAGCCTTATTTAAAATTACAGTTTGATTTAATATGGTGACATAATGGAACATGATTCACCGTCTAAAGACTTGCTGAATAAGTGAATGACTCCTTACATGTATGAAGCCAAACTGCTCTATTTGCCATCATGTCATAAAAGGCCTGAAGCAGCATTAACTTCTCAGAGCTGTGAAAGAGCTTTTCTCACCAGGGAGCCAATAGGGGACGAACCATTATGTGAATTGGCTCCAGTTGCTGCTGCTGCTGCTGCTGCACTGATCGTGTCATGCCTGAGCAAAGAAAAAAAAATAAATCTGTGCAAATAAAGAAAAGGTTTTATTTAATTTATTTTTGGCATTTAGGATGAGATAAAATATGTGAAATGTAGCAAAGATCCAAATGTGAATTGCGAATGAACTGAGTGACAAAGCTGAAACACACTGAATGTCAGTGCTGTGCATTAGTTACATGTGATCATCGCGGCAACATCCTCTCGTATTAAATCTCCATTATGAGTAAATTAGTGGGTCTCCATCTGTGGCATTGCAAACTTACAGTCACACATGCTGGCTACATTCACAGACTCCTGCTGGGTGTGTTGGTGTAGAATAAACACACAGATAATTTCACACACGTTATAGCAGCTACAGTCCAACGCAAGAGAAAGAAAGGAAGAAAGGAAGGAAGGAAGAAAGAAAGAAAGAAACAAACAAAGAAAGAAAGAAAGAGAGAAAGAAAAGAGGATGCATTATGTGTAGCAGCATATACACTGTAATTTGCTGCTGAGAAAATGTTGGCACAGAGAATGCTTAATTTACAATGTGAAGTCAAAAACGGACAGGTCTTTCGAGCACCGCTATTGATCTGACTGCTCCCTACCACCCCCCACCCACAGCATCCCCCACCCCCACCTCCCCCTGCTGCCGCCCTCCCTCTGTGGTTACATTTCTTCCTGTGTCATGAAGTGCGCTGTAACATATATCTGATTCATTGCACATTCATCATTGATTTACCGGTGCCTCGTGCTTCAGGCTAAGAAAGGGAACACACCGGCTCATGTTTGGCATCAAGTGAGCTCACGTCTCAAAAAAAAATCTTGACTTAGACTCAGACTTTGTGACGATACTCTTGAGAAGCCGTCAAACAAAAACACAGCAAAGAGCTAATGTCTCAATTGACTTACTATGCCCTAGATTCAACTCTCTGCTCTGTTGGCTCAGAGAAGAGGAATATAGAGCACATAAAAAAAAAAAGCTTTATCTTCTATCTATTATATATAAAATGGCCTTGGTGCAAAATATGGATCTTGGATAATTAAAAGCAAGTTTACAACACAGCATTTTAATTATGAGATGAAGAAACAGATTGTTAAACATACATTTGAAAGACTACACAGGCAGCCTAAAGAAGGCTGCAAGTAATTGCTGAAATATTGCAACCCATAATTATGGTGTCAGTCATTAACACTTTATCTGGGTGGAATAAAATAATCCATATAAGAATTTAAATTACCAACCCTCTTTATTCTGTCCTGTGTTTGTGTGTGAATGTATGTTTTTGTTACACAAACAAGACAAAAGATAGGAAACCTACACACATATTAACAAATCACATAAACACACACATGCAAGCAAAACACACACATGCACACACACATGCACACACGCACATCCATTTACATATTATCTGCAGCCATCTGCTCTAAATGATAGGTAATTAACTCAGGCCTGCCTTTGTTTCTCTGGCTGGTAGGCTGACATATAGAAGCTCTTCAGCAGGATATATGTGAATCAAGGACTTCAAAAGAATAAGAGGACAGGAGAGTGAGCGGGGGGAAGGACGAAGAGGAGGAGGAGGAGGAGGAGGAGGAAAGGGTGATGTTTGTGAATGATGCTGCATAAACCCAGAGAGGCAGCACAGAGAACCATTACGATGATGGGAGAAAAAAAAGCTGGAGATGATGGAAAGAGGACATGCTGGGTCGGAGAGGATGTACACATGCACACAATCACATAGGCACACAGTACATAGTGTGTATCTGTGTGTGTGTGCGTCTCATGTGTGTGTGTTGAACCATGCCGTCAAGCTCGCCTACAGTTTCCCGATCAAGGTCAAGCTGTACTAAACCGAGAAGCTTTTATATAGGATGGAATAGAGAAATACTGAAACTAATATTGGCACCACTGTGTCTATTCAAAAAAAATAATGAGCTCTGGATGTTATTTTAGACATTTTGTCTCACACATCATATCTCACACTCTGTTATGAGAATATAGAGACTGAACATATTTTCACGCTGCACAGAAAATTGAAAAACATTTCTGGCAAAATGGAAAAAAAAGAGAATAAAATTCATTTGAAAACTGAAACATTCCAGTGGAAATAAATGTTGCACAGAAATCTCACAATGAAAAAGGATCCAAATTCACTGTGTATACATTAAAATGACATTTAAAAAAGGAAAAAAAAATCCCCAGGTTGTGTGCTGGTGTAGATCTGATGTGTCCTACACAGACTGATAAGCAGCAAGATGCCTTTGTTAATCCTCTCCCTTCCATATCCTCCTTTTTTTCCCCAGCAATATCTGCTCCTCCCAGTCACCCTGATATCCAGGTCTGTCTCTATTACAGCAGCACGGGGCTATAATTAGCCAGGTATCTCCTGCAGTAATGATGAGTGGGAGAGAAGCCCTGCATATACCTGCTAGGGCTAGAAACGACTCCAGGAGCCAGAGCAGCAGCAGCAGCAGCAACAGTGGAGGAGCCCCGTTTCTCATCAGATGGGATAATTAGAGTGTGTATGGAGATGTGGTTCCAGGTAGGAGGTGACAGAGAGCACAGGAGAGGACGCTTGTCTACACGGTTACGTCCTTTTCTTGAATAGTGAGTGGTTGAGGCAGAGCGAGACATGAGCAGGAACAAGACAGACAAGACAAGGCTGCCTTGTAGAAAAAATAGACATGAAGAGAACAAAAAAAAAAAAAAGAAGTTAGTCAGAGGTGAGTCAAGAAAATGTGGTGACATTTAAAGATACTCATAGTAAAGAAGGTGATAGTCAAGTGAAGGCAAGATGTAGGGTAAATGTATCACATAATCACAGCTTTGTACACTACAAGGAGCGTGTGTGGTGTATAGGGTGTGGTGCAGTATGGAGACACTGACAGATGACCTGATGCAGCAGTTCCTCCAGGTTGTGCGCTTTGCCTCGAGTGAGCGAGGAAGGAACAGGAACAGAGGAAGAAGGAGAGAGAGAGAAACAGCAAAAAGAGAGACATGGTAAAGATGATGATAATGTTGTTTAAGATGATGATAGCGGCGGCTCCTCTATCTGGATCGGACATCTGCAGTCAGCATCCCCTCTAACCGCAGCGTCCCCTCCCCAGACGCCCGCCTGACACGTCTGCACCGGTCAGCGCAATACAAACACACTAATGCAACGTTCCAGCAAACAAACAAACAAGTGCGGCCATAGTAATTGCAGTGATTAGGAGATAAGCGCCGAGAGAAAACCATACGTTACGGAGGACACCCCCCACCTCCCACCCCACCTCTGTGTGACCTTTTGCCAGGCTGCAGAACCGGGGGGCGGGGGCTGCAGTCTGATTCCAGACACGTATGACTAGCGCCACATAGATTCACAGCGCAGGTCATGCAGGTATAAAATATGGAGACACATAAGCCTCTGCAGGCCTTCACCACAGAGAGCACTCTAAGCTTGTTTTTTTTCAGAAGGTATTTCTGAGCAGCAGTTGGAAAGTGTGATATTTCCACCATAATAATGTTCACAGGCCGGATCTTTACACGACTCTCAGCAGAGGGTGGTTCACAACTTTTTACATCAAAACCTCCCGCAAACTCACTTTCCATATATCAGATGGATAGAGACTGCTGGCTGGGATTTTTTCACACAACTCCCACAGTCCTCTCCTGGTATATACAAATTAATTCACACAGTGTCTGATGGGAAAATAAACTTCTATTTAATCTTATTGTTATTACAACATTGATTTCCCTAGTTAATGTACAATGCAATATGGAGCTCTTCCAGTCTAAAGGGTTTAAATTGTGTGTTTAATTGCGTGAAAGCATCTTATATAAGTAAACACACACCGAAACACAACACTCAAGCTTTGCACATGTATAATAGCTAAACATGTATTAAATGACCTAATCTATTAGCCACAAATGAAATAAAAATTTGAATATATGCCAATCAATAAATCAACAAACAACCTGAGACTGAATCACTAATTAACTAGTTTAATGACAATAATGAATAATTACTATGGTTGTTTTAATGTCTTTAGTTTTCTAGCTTTGCTTCACGGTCTGATGGACTAATTCACTGATCTGGATTCTTATATAGCAATCGTTGATGATGATGCTCATTCATGAAGGTACAGAACAGATTTTGCTATTGATTTCTGAATTTTAGAAAGTAGATGGTCCAAAACGTTGACATGGTTTTCATTACTGTGATACTGAGTCTTGTCAGGTGTGTGCATGAATGTCCAAAGAGAAGCCAGGTAACACTTTTTTTCAATGTCAAGTCACAAGAATAAATTCCTTGAAAAGTGCACTGGTTTAGAAAGTGATTTTCTAGTAGGTGGCAGGCAGAGAAACACAGATTCATCCTGTTCTGACAGAAACACAAAGTATAAAGGTAGACAGGTCTGAGTTACTGGATGATATAATCAAAACACTGCAGTAACTAAACCACCCAACTCCACATCCCAAGCACTCAAAGTTTATTTGACTCGACACGCTCTCTGATCTAATGCGAGCTGATGTTCTGACAAGTTCAACAATAATCTAATTCACTTTCACAAAGGCAGCACTTTGGTCCAGAATTTAATAAATACAGTAAAGGCAGAAACAAAGGAGGCAAAAATGTTTATGCTTGTTGTGTTTTTCTCAGCAGTATCACAGTCGGTAAAACTGGCTTAGTCACACATACAGAGCTGAAGGTGTTAGAGGAAAATCAATGGTTGGATTGCAGTGTAAGGTCCTCTGGGTGAGGTAAACACAGTTTGTTATACATTCTGCCTCAGGAATACTGCAAAAAGCCTCCAACGAGGGAAATATGGCCATTAGGTACATGGAGACAAGGACACAGAGCATGTTGGTGACAAAACATGAAGATTATTCACTGTTGTCATTGTTTTATCAGACGGAGGACAGTGTTCGTTCACTGTCACTCACGGTGTGATTGGTTTAAAAGGTGTCTCATTTTTGAGCCCACGTGGCCTCCATCCCTACCCCATCCCACTCTCTCTCTCTCTCTCTCTCTCTGTCTCTCTCTCTCTCTCACACACACACATACTATTGCGCAGCTTCCCCAACTCTCGGGCTATGAAATGTACATCACACCTCCGATCTAAGGGAATCTCACCCCAAATCCTTCCTTTGAATTATTGAAGAGGACCAAGCCAGCTTGACTCTGATTATCCTCCGATCAATATGCCTCGCCTCTCCTCCTATAACATCAAATGCCTCCGACGATCGATCCAGCCAATCAGAGGAGCCACTGCAGCTGGAAATGCAGTGTGTATTGTTCTGCATTGTTTACACTGACACCGCTTGCCGTGTATAATAGGTGTGTTTATTGCTTGGGACAGACGTTGATTGCTGTTTGACTGAGATGCTCCTGTGTGTTTTTGCTGTCTGGTATGTGTCACAGATAATTCCAACCGTTTTGTTTTGTTCTACTTGTTGGTGGGTCAGGAGAGTTTTGTAGTGACGCAACGAAGCCCGAGGATGTGATTAGTATTTTTCTTTTCTTTTTTTTTAAGGTGTTCTCCCCATTGGAACATACTGTGCTTTGCTTACGTTGATCTGTGTCTGTGAGAGTTAGACGGAGAAAAGATGCGAGTATGTAAAAAAAAAAATAAAAGATGAAGTCAGAATAATTTTAACATTTCACAAAGATGTTGAAGTTTGAATCCTGGAGTAGCACGGTGTAGGAAAGTGTCAGCCTCCAGCAGAAAAGCCTGAGAAAGCTGATTTGTGCACTAATACAAGTCGGTTCATTTCACTCCCCAAAAGCACTTTTTTTTTTTTTTTGCCAACTGCAAGCCTGAGTGACTTGTAGTGATTTCCTTTTTCAATTACATGCTGAAAGGTAAATCGTCACCTCACAACCTTTTTTTACAATGAGCAAAATGAATACAAACATATGCCTGTAACCCTACTGTTATACAAGTCACACACACTCTCCCTCTCGCAGGCCCATATAATGATTGCAGGAGGCGCTGGGCTATTATTTGCAAAATGGAATGGATGATGTGTGATTGTTGTCTGTCTCTGGTAAAAGCTGCTGGTTCCTCCTTAAGATGCTGTCGGGGTAGTTTGAACACACAAAGTTCCATGCTCAATCTGTTCCGCACTGTGTTATTACACAGATTACCTCGAATGCACAGGAACGAAAAAGCAAACACTTCAGTAGCGCAGCTGTGTTCTTTGTTGTACGCCACTATATACATCCATCATGCGGAGGTCTCAGTGCTTTGACTTAAAGGTACAGATTCCACCTTCAACATAGGCCCCCGATGTCTTTTTTCTTTTTCTTTCCTAAATCTATTTCATTCCCATTCACACTTAAATACCTTCACTAAACACCTCACAGATCTGCTGTTGCATCTCTCCACACACAGACTCTCTGCAGTGGGATGGATGTATCAGCAGGGGCCAGATGATGGCACTCTTCTCTCTGTACCAGGCTGCCGGATGCCCCCACTGCGTGCTCCGACTGCATGATGCAGCTGGCCTCATTTTAATGATTTAAATCACTTGAGGTCCACCGCCACACATTTTAGAAGCTTGACTGAATTTATCCTCGTTGATAGAGATCAGTGCCCTCAGCCCTGGACGTTGCCAGACTACAGTAGAGGGAGAGACCTCTCCAACTGACACGATTGGATACAGCTCTCCGCTCTGATTTTACTTTTGATCCCGCAGCTCTGAGTCTGGCCCTGGGGACAGATGAGTGGAATGGAGCGGTAGAGATAGAGCAGAATGCCACGCACCCTTTTCTATCTCACTGGTCAGCCTTTTATACAGATGCGGGTTTAGAGTGAGTACTGCTAAAATGTAGACTCATGTACTCTCACATTAAGATCAGGCATTTTTATGCTCTGCATCTGTTGGCATGTGAAGTTACTCTGAAATCAAACAACCACTGAAACTTGAAGTAAAAAACTGAATGCACTGTAGAATAATTCCACCTATTTTGATAATCAGCACACAGCCACACGGTGACAGTATTCCTAAAAATGCTTAAAAAGACAGAAATAACCACAGCGCTTGCAAGCAGCTTCTCAATGTTTTGAGCCACAGAAAGAAAAAGGCTGCTTTCGTTGCTGCAGTTAAGGTAGGTAGAAACACACACACACACACACGGGTGTTAAGTGCCCCTGTTCAGCAGAAGGGCAGAGTGAGGTGGAGGCGGAGGACGAGATGATACAAGTGTAACCTCTATAGAGGAGGTGCAGGAGCCTACATAGCGCTAACACACTCAGCAACACTGTACATACGATCAAACGTCCCACATACACAAACACAAACACAACCCTGCGCGGCGGCCAACAGGTCATCATCGAAATATCGCTTTTAGCCTTTGGACCCTGCTCATTACTAAAAACATACACAAGCAGATGTAAGCACACATAGGCACATATACACACACCTCCCCACATGTGTGACCAGTCATACCGCTGCAAAGCCAATGATTTTTCCCAGGGGCCCCCTCCACGTGATTGGGCACGCTCAGTTAATTCCCCGTGTTGACCCGCAGCCCAATACACTATTGATTAGTGGGATGGCAATATGTGTATATGTGTGTGTGTGTATCTGTGTGTTTTAGTGTGCGTCTGTAGTGACGCGTTTGTTGAGCCACAGGGGGCACAGCGAGGCTAGCAGCGTGGCGACAGAGGGCACGATGGTGCGGCAAGGTCAAGTGAAGGACGTCGGTGAGTTGCTGCAGAATTAGAGCTGGGAGCTCGAGCCTGCCTGAGCGAGGGCCGTGCTGCAGAGGGAGAGCAGAAAATAGCACAGCTGAGGGAGACAGAGAGACAGGAAGAGAGACAGAGCTCATAAATAACGGGGCTAAGATTTCACTATTCTCTTCACACTCAGTCACCTTTGCTTCACAGGTAAGCACACTGTGACGAGCACCCGGCAAGATCTGTGCAGCCTCAGAGCTTCTCGCCAGTGGTCCAGCAGATGAGGGATGTGGAGCACGGCCCGTTACAGCCCACAGTGATTCACACACACACATACAATATACACACACACACACACACAGGGGTTTATATAACAGGCTTTCGATGAGTTGCGGAGCAATATTACACTCAGTTACATTCTGTTACTTGTGACATCAATGCTCACTTTAGGCAGCTATGACTTTGAAAGTCATAATATGTTATTTGCTTCATGGTGAGTGTGTGTGTGGATGCATAATGCAGAATTGCCTCTTGTGTCATATATACAAATATACATATGATGTTTTAATGTCTAAGCTGCATTTTAATGCTGTAGCTGGTGGAGGTGGAACTAATTATAACTAATTCATGTACTGCTTGCTTGTTCAACTACAGTAATGCATCACAGTGAAGATAATCATAGGGTTTCTATGGAAAACTTTTGAAGTGTAACCTCTTTTACGTAAATGTAGTGGAGGGAAAAGTACATGATTTCCCCTCTGACATGTAGCAAAGCTTTAGTGTGAAATGAGATAAAACAAAAATACTTGGAAACTTTGCATCAGTCATCACAAATGTGCCCTAATCCCCTCTAGTTTGACAACTTGCCAGGTTCTGATCACAATATTGTGACATCTGCTTAAAAGTGTTTTTGACTGATTCAATTATGGTATTTTTAATAATCCCTTGCAATTAACGTAATATGCAAATAAATGAGCAACCTGTTTGGTAAGCGTGTATACACGATTCACATATGATTGTATTGTACATGGCCTCCAACTTTCTACTGTCATCCGTTTTTTACTGCCTCACTCTTTTATTGTTTCCAATCTTTCTTTTGTACAGTGTCATCTATCATGGGAAATTTGACCCATATTGTGTAATTAAGCGATCGATGGCTCTGTAATCGCGTGGGATGTGTCCAGGCTCCAAACTCCAGCTACCATGACTGATTGAGATCTGTTGTCTTAGATGTGTGGAACGGAGCTGTGGCCTCTGCGGACCGAGAGACAGAAGAATCAGTGGACACAAAGACCTGTGAATGAAACGCCTGGGAGTCACATGGTGTGATTACTTTCGCAGAAAGTTGAGGAACACAAGCAATTACTATGTAGAATGTGAGATATATTTTCAATTTGACCGTTTAAATGGCTTTTTGCTATTTCAATAAAAACGGCTGTAATTGGAAACATAGTTCATTCTATTATACTTTAATTATTTTGGAAGAAGTCTTGGTGACTTTATTGTCGAGGCTACACTGGCATCATTACTATAAATGGGATACCTTTCTATGCACCTCAAAGCTTCTATCAAATTATAAACAGTATGTGCAATTTATAATGGAGCACCTAAAATGCTCACTTATTTTTTTTCAATTTGTGTAAAGGTTAACACACTATATATTTACCTGTTGTTATATGAGTGACACATTGACTGAAAGAAGCAGCTTTGAAATTAAAGTTACATCACAGCATCACAGAATCACATTAAATCAAGTTAAGTTTACATTCCCCCTGCCACTGGAATAATAACAGACTGCCTCCTTGACAGGTGCGTGGGCGTGAACGAGGCTGTGGCCGACGCAGAGTGAAACTCTGAGGCAGCTGCTAAAAGCCAATTGTGGGGTAGTTTTTGAAAATGCCAACAGCCATTTCTTATCATGCATCACAACAATTAAAACTGTCTGGGAGTTAAAGCATAATGAATCAAACCTCGACTCATGGGTTTCCATTGTAACATGTGTAATTATGTTAATTAGACCGTTGTGAACAATCTATTCCGTCCAAATTAAGAAAATATGAACCGAGACCCAAACGCGCTCTGTCGAGAAAATGTAGGAACAACGGTGTTCTTGGCATTACGAGTGAAAAGAAAAACTTTCGGCCCCTTCAGGCTTTATGACATTTATTAGAGGATAGAGCTCTCTCCCAGATGATCTAGGGAGAGGGAGGGGGTACAGTAGAAAGGGTGATGATATTTGCTACGTATGAGTTCAGATTTTGTTGGCATGAAACATGCAGACTGTTACACAGTTGTGGCAGGAATACAAATTGATGCATATCAGCAAATACCTGATCATTGCCCAATATTTTATTACATTTTACATCTAACTTCACTTGTGATAATCTCACGCAACACAACTTTTTGTTTTGTATACCGACGATGCAGTTGGAGCCTGTTGCTATGTTTCTGATGTCTATGAGTTGTTTATAGGTGGTTTAATCAACAAGTGTACATCTTATATTTAACAAAAAAGTCCAAGATGAGTGTACATTACAGAAAAGACAAAAAATAATAGCAAATTTATGGAGCAAAAAATCATTTCTTCTTCCTTCCTGCCTTGTTAACTCATCTCACAGACCTTTTAGATTCATGCTGCGACACATTGGAGCTAAGGCCATCTCAAGGTGGAGAGCCACTGGATGAACTTGTATATCAATGACTTATTTAAAAAGTAAAATCTGCTGAATTCACACTGTATTTGAGAGTGAACGCTAGCATTTCCTCTGAAGATGTATACAGCTTGTAGAGAGAAAGAAAATGCCTTCAAAAAAATGTCAAAGGTTGCTGTTGGTCACAGAGGCCTGTGGAGACACAAGTTACAGCGGCTGCATGACAGGAAAACATGGCCAGTGTGTATAGATTAACCTCTGACTTAACATCCTGTCAAATGTTGCACCTGGGCAAAGTCAAAGAATTACAGTGGCTGTAATATACAGCTGTATGGAGTGTGACATGTGAGGGCTCGGCCTGTTACAATCAATGCAAGTCACTGTGTTTTTGATCTAGTGTGATACAATTTGAGACTTGCCAAGGTTATGAGCTCCTTTTTTTTTCGAACTCTTCATCCCAGATATCACACTCCCATTCACTCTCACTGCTAATGATATTGATTCCTCTTCATCATACATCTTCAATGTAAATTGTCCACTGTGACTTCTCAATTGATTGAGCTGGATGATGTGGGAAATGTTAGGATGGTAACAGTGAGGCCATTGATTCATGGGGTGATTGATAAAAAGCATTTATCATTTTGGAGTACCAGTGATAATTAATTGATATTGATTGAAGTGGGCCACGAACACTGATACCAGGCAGGCGACGACGAGAGGCAGGGGAGAAATGACGATCCAACATTGACTCTGCTCTCGTGTCCTCAGAGTGTCCTCAGAAATCTAGCATTCCTCCCCACAGCATTCAAGAAGTAAAGGAGATAGATATGCAGATATCTTGTGTAATTGAAGGCTATTATCATAATGCACTCTACCTTGTGTATTATTCATATTCAAATGGACAGGTTTGAGCTGGAAATATTTCACAACCCTCAGCCTTGATTGCAGATTGAGAGTTAGAGAATGGCGACCACTGATTTAAATTACACATGTGAAGAGGTACGATGAGAGCTTGTCTTCTGTCTCCATCTAAAAGTTCATGCAATTTAAACATTAAATTATCAAGTTCAATATTTGATGTTTCCACTATTGCTGTTAAGAGGAGGATATGAGATCCACTTGTGCTTTGTTATAAAATGGAGATTCCAGTATGCACAAAACTCTCCTGTATTATCTGTGGTGGTGCAGCACTAACAGGCGAGTCGTTTCAATGATGAGAAGGGAGAATTTGCAAGAACAGCCATTAGCTTCATTTAAGTCGAGAGAATAATGCAGCTTTGGGAGTAAGAAGTCTTCCTTTTAGCATAGGACATGTCGTGCTCCACGCATGTGCTATCCACCTCCCTGGTTCAGAGGAAAATCTTTTCTCACTTATTGCGCCTCTTTGGCAGCATTGAGAGAAAGGCCCTGCTCCTCTTAGCTGAGACAGCACCACGCTTTTTTAGCTCCAAACACATTCACCAAGCACTGCACAGACGCTGCCAACGGCGTGGATTAAAGAAGCTCTACCCTTTAATTTCTCTGTGATTGTCACTTCCTTTTTAGCACCCCTGAGCTTTATCAGATCACTAAATCATTTCTTTCACTCTCTGGAGCCAAAGGTGGCTACACAGAGGTGACCCCGGCTTTGTGATCCGCAGGGCCCAGGCACACCTCTTGGTTATATTTATTTCTCCGGGAAATATCAAGAAGCTTGAACCTTGCTCTCGGTGACCCTCGGTGTGCTGTAATCACACTCTGCAAAGCACCCCGTTATTACAGGCCCCATCTCCTATTCATCAGTGGATAGAATGAAAATGCCTCTGAGTGTGGTGGACCTCTGCATTCTGCTTTCTTCTCTAATTAAACACCAATTGTGCTGGAATAAATTACAAAAAAAAAAAAAAGAATCATGCTCTCCATCAATTAAGAAGTAAATACCATCTCAAATTATTCATTTGACATTTTTTGAAAGATGTGTAATTGCTTTCATACTGAGAGTTAGATGGAAACATTGATACAACTCCCATAGCTCTGTGTTAGCTTAGCTAAGAGTTAGCTAGCAGAAAGACTAGAAACCTGACCCAGCCACGCAAACGCTGAAGAAAGAATTCATACCTATACTATTATTATGACTCCTTCTCTCTTTGACCCTTATTATGACTCCTTCTTTTGTATTCAAAAAATATGACAGTGTGTTGATTAGTGATAATAAGAAATGCTGTGAGTTGTCTCTGTCTCCCATACTTTCCAGTCTGAATGTTTAAAGCTAAGCCGGCTAAGCTAACCATTAGCTAAAATGACTGTCAACTAAGCTAACCATAAGATAAAAATAAATGTCAGCTAACAGATATGAGCACTAACTCGGCTCATCTAACTCCTGCAGTATATAAAGTGTGCATTTCCCAAAATGTCAAATACTCTTCTTAGCAAATGGACTCTCATTAGAAATCTGTCACATTTGATATAATGTCAACCTCAGTGTTTGAAGGACAAAAGTCAAATTGAGGTTTACATATTTGTTCTGACTGAAAAGTCACTCAATTAAGGTCGATAATTCACGAGCGGTCTCATAATGTGATGTTCTTCATTTTCAAGAACAGATTCATTACTTTTTAAATGAGAATTAAGGGGGATGAATAAATACTGCATCACTACAATGATAATGTCTCAGACAGAAAGAACTGCTCATGCAGTTTAGATGTAGCAGCAGTAAGAAAATAAAGGATGGGCACAGCGGACAGATGAAATGTAGGCAGATGTCAATGGAAAAACTAACGTAAAACCCACTATATCAAAGACAGCAAAGCAGCTCAAGATAAAGACAAAAGAGACTGGGGGAGAAAATTAAAGAATGAAAAAGGAGGGAGGGATTGAGGGAGAAAAAAACATAAAGCGACGCCGAGATTTCTCCACATGCTTTTCTGATTTGCTGAAATTCATAATCCTCTCTCTTCTTTCCCACACCCAAGATCCTTTCCCAGCATCCATAATTCTAAGCACTGAACCAATCCCCCCTGTTCATTTTAAAACTCCATTGTTTCTTATCAAACTGAAAGTGGTTGCTGCACAGATGTGGTGCGCTTCTTTTACACACCAGCAGCAACTGATAAACACCTTAGTTTGCTTCTTCGCTGTTTTTCATCTTTCACCATTTTCGTTTCTTTTTTCTGTTTGGACTCGAGCTCCTGCAGTGACCAAACGATACCAACAACCAGTGTAGCTCACAACAGCGTAACAGGCTCTTTCTCCGTAGCTAAATATATACTGTTACACTCATCTCTTGTTATATTTTTAATGGCTTCAGTGCACTCATGTTGCAAAGGCTCTCCAGGGCAGATTCTTTCTCTTCCCCTCTCCTCTATGGCCCTTATCCCTCTTGCCTCGGGGCACTTGCAGGCCTGCCGAAAAAAATCACCCCCGCATCACTGGAGACATGCAGACCCCCACCACACTCCCTCCACCACCCCCCCTCGCTGCTAAAATAAACTGCACACCTTCCCTGTGCATTGTTAGCCCATCAGTCTCGCTCTCAGGTGCGCTCTCAAGCTTAGCCTGTGGGTTATTTAAAATCAGTGCAAATGAAATAGCAGCTTCTGCTCAACTGACATTTTAGTTTTTGGCTAAAAGCTGCAGGGGTCGCATCATGCACCTTGTGGTGTTGTACTCCTTTTTTTCCGCCTCTGTGCAGCAACAGATTTAGCATGATAGACCTGGAGGGATGAGGAGAGCATGGTGTGGTCATAGCCAAACACAAGTGGATTTGATGCAGTGGTTTTTTTGTCCCTGTTGGTGCCCTGAGCAGAGCTCCTCCATTACACGAAGCTCCATGCAGCTGTTCCAAAATGGCTGCCCGTGTGTTTCCGTTTGCCTGGTGTCAGAGGACTGAGCAAGGGAGGAAATATGTGCTGCGGTGGATGCATACAGATTAGGATTAGAGTGCGAGCTGCAGCGTTGGGGCCTTTGTCATTAACAGGCAGTTTTAATCAGGGTCTGTCCCAGGGCTCTGCTGCTCGCCTCAGGAGCCCTGCAATCCTCAGAGAGCAGGGGAGGCAGAGATAGAGGGAGAGGAAGAAACAAGAAGGAAAGGAGTGTAAGAGAAGGAGGATAGGCGAAACAGGGAGGAGGAGAGGATGAGAAAGAGGGAGAGGAAAAAAAAGAAGACCCCGTAGTACTGGGAATAGGGTGGGGGAGGTAGCGTGCAGAGCAGGGAGTACTGGGTGTGTTTTTGCATCTACATGCTCTGTACATCCTGTAGTAGGCAAGATGGCTGCTGGATGTGCAGTGCTCTTCATTACGCTCCCTCTATGTGCTATTGATTTTGCTCCGGCCTGGTGTCTGTGTATTATTTAAATGTTAAGATGTCAGTGTTGGTAATCACTGGCTCCATTAAAAGGCGGGCAGCACGGCCACAGCCACAGACCTGCAGAGAGCCCGGGCAGGCGGATGAATTATTAAGGAGAGGATGAGGTGGTGGGACATTTCCACCGCCGCCCTCGCGAATGTCATCCCACTCAGCCGGGAGACACACAGGCACAGACTGGCTTGACAAAAATCGACAGTGACTTCCTCCTCCCCCCACCCGGAACCGGTTTGATCCTGATTGCAGACACCGCAGCTGGCAATTTCCAGAATAATCTGCAGCTCCAGCCCTGCCTGCCCTGCCCCCCACAGATCCGCCAGCTCTTCCCACCCCCACCCTGCCTTGTGCCCCGGCATCCTCTACGGCCCTCCAGCAGCATCGATAATATGGACAGGAGGAGAGGCCTTTGATTTGCTGAATCAGAGAATCCCATCTCACCACCACCGTGTGCGTGCGTGTGTGTGTGAACATGTGGATGAGAAAGACACAGAGCGAATACATGCAGCCTAATGGCTGCCCATAAAGTCAATAAAGCTGCTCCATCTTCTCACAGATGATATTTTTACACAAACCTACAACAGGAAGCTTGTGGGATACAAGCGGGTGAATGAAAAACACAAATACCACATTCAAGCAAATAAATGTTCACGAGTGTAGTAGATACACAGATAGTAGTAGATACACACACCCTATGTACCTGAATCAATACAGTACATTAATCACAATTAATGTACACCTGATGCCATCAAAACCTCGAAAATGTCTAAATTTGTCTTCTCTGCGACATGTTAGTATCTGCACTCCCCATTTATGTTCTTCTCGTGTTTATAATGCTTTTATGTTCATGAACTGATTGTGTTGTCAGAACTAATTACAGCATCCTCAGCACCCTTGCTTGTTTTTATGACATTCATCTAGAATAATGTCGGCATTAAAACACCAACTGAGAGGTCACTGACAGACTCACACATGCAGGAGTTGGAGGGAAACAGAACAGAATAGCTCCATTATGCTACTAAAATTAAAAATAAACTGGGAACATCCTACATCTTTGGGATGTCATCTAGACAGTGTTTTCTGTCATTCATCAAAGCCCCCCCCCTCCTCATTTAGATGCATTATTTCATAGGCTGCTCAGGGAAGAGGATCGATCGTGAACACTGGTAAAATTCAAGCTTTGATAATAGATAGGCTTTGTCACTCACTGCTTCTGAGTGGAAACCTGGGGAGCGAGGCTGTCCTCCCACATACATGCTGCTTATAACAAAAATAATTGTCCTATCAGAGGGCTTTTCCTCTCACAGTCAAATTTAGTCATACAGCACTTCATCATAAAAACATGAGCTGAACACCAGAACCTCAAGACAGCCAAGGAGTCAACAGATATGTGACGGACGGGAATCCATCATTTAGGATGTTGGAATATGAAACATGATATCTCAGTGTTTAGTGAATAATTATCCAACGGGAGCATGTTCATTAGTGAATGTGCTACACACACTGTAGGATGACTGTGTTTTAATGTCTCTCTCTAGAAGTCAAATACACATTCAGTTTATAGAGTTTGTGAAACATGACTGACATGATGTGTAAATAATAATAATAAAACGGTGTAGGATTATTATAAACCATTATATATTGAACCTGATTTTAATTTACATTCTTTTTAAACTAATTAAATAGAAATAGAAAATGACTTCAACTTAATGTGGGATCTTATTATCAGCTAATACAAAATCATACAAGCACAAAACAAACAGACGAGTGATTTGAAGTTAAACATTTACACAAACATACTTTTGCACTGTGTGTGGGTTTTGAATGCATGAGCTAAATTCAGCCTCCATCACTGCGTTATTTGGCAAACCAGCCATTTATTTGTACAGTTATGTTAATAATGACATTATGGTTTTAATAATGGAGCCTGAATATGGAACAATGGCCACACTGCATGGCCAGAATTTATGCAATATCTTCACAGGCGGCTCTGACACAGTGACAGACCGCATCTATGTTGGGGTGACTCCAGCGACTCACTATTTCCCCCAGAAATGGCGAGTAATTTTCTCTCGATTTGAGATACTAGGTCTCAGCGCAGATAGACATAATAGGATGTAAATTGGCTGAGGGCAGATATGGGGGGGGGGGTGCCTCACTTGAAGTAACATGAACGACAATTAACCATGGGAGAGACAAGTGTGCATTGTCTCCATAGACGTGAGTTGGAGCTGCTACACCGTCCACAACGTTGTCATGAAGATGCATATAAAAACATGAGGAGGATGAGTCCAGACTGAGACCAGTGGAGTTTCTTCACTTCTCATATCAGTGCTGGTGTTTTTCTAATGGCATATTTAGCTAGCTTTTTGAATTCAATTATTACAAGCATGGTAGTATAGTAATAAGAAGATTTCTGTCTGCCGCATACATTTATAAACGCTTCAAGGGCTTTTAAGGTGATATTCATTCAAATTCAGATGCGGCATTTTGCTTGCATTAGCAACACTGTCAGAGAAAATAACACTTCTGTAGCCTGTTGAAATTACTGTTTGTCTAGCAAATGACAATTTCCACATGCATATGCTGCTACAACTGACTTGCAGTCAGAGTCGGAGACAAGTTCAGGGCCTCACTTTGTTTATGGCTCTTGGGCACCCAACTTAAAGTGATGGTGTTTACAAATAGGCTGCAGACGTAATCGGGCTTCAGGGGAGTGCCAATTGGCTCTTTGTGCTAACTGCTAAAGAAAGAAAGAAAGAAAGACAGAGTGCACACTTTTGCGTTAGTATAAACACGTGTGACTGTGGAGGTGTTTGTTTACATCCCCGTTCTTGTTCTCAGGGTAACTGGCGTCAGGCCTGGCAGGACCATTCTTGAACTGTGTGATCTGTCACTAACTGTGGTTCCCTGTTATTGTAGGGAGACAACTATGTGCTTGGACTGATGCAGTCAGAGATGCAGGGGAACATTTCATCCTCAAAAAAAGAAACACAAGTACAAAGCACTGTGTTCTGATGGGGGGGGGGGGGTCGACAGCGATTAAAAATGCTGTTCATTTTATTTCCTCTTCTAATAGATTGGGTAAGTGAAGTTGCCTCTAACTTACGTAACATCTCTGGAGGATTGGAGCTGCAGTGAGGCCATGTGAGTGGGGGAATTCATTGAGTGAGTCATGTCGAGAGTGCAGTGTCTCTTTAATCCTGGAGGCAGAGAGCAATGGCACAGCAGGACCACTGTGCCAGTCGATAAAACACTAACATCTTTCTGGATGGCAAGTGATGAGGGTCAGATATAATGCAGCCAAATATACAATTGTACATTCCATTTGGTTTCATTGAGGGTTCGTTTTGAATCTAAAGCCGGGAATCCTGGGAAATTGAGAGGAGTATTTAAAAGCCATCTACAGAATAATTAGACGAGGCAGCAAATGATTCAATCATCATAAAACAAAAACTCACAGAGTATGAATGTATAAGTGTTCCTGTTTAGATCTGCATATGTCTATGAAGGCATAAAACATTTTAACTCCCTAGAGTTGAGCCGTGCTTGAAAAGAACTATAGTTCAAACCACATCACAAGTTTGCAGAAAATTACTCTTTGTACCACCAGAATTTCATCCATTCAGTCAAATAAGCTTTTGAAAGTCTAGAAGAGCTGTATGATTGAATTATTTTACCCCATCCATGTGTGCAGGGAGTGAACAGGAAGTGAGAGAGCTCAGCCAGACTCCAGTGCACCTGCTCCATGGGCCCAACTACATGGAAGCGTGAAGAAGCTTGCAAGAGACTTTTTTTTTCCACATAAGTGTTCACTGGGCAACTTTCACAGGAATGAATGGGCTGCCATCTTTGAACACAGTGTCCACTTCTCCTTAATACATCTATGGATTCACTGCACAGGCGGCCAATCGCGGCATGACATGGGCATGACTGTCGGTTTTGGAAAGTTCCAGAAACTGTGGTGAACGGCTCAGGTGTAGAAAAAACCATAGTAAGAGAAGGTTCGTCCAGTATCATGGCCACTGTAGCCGACAATACAACTGTCCGACATCTCAGAGGCCTTAAGGTGAATTTACAGTTGTGTGTAAAGGGGTTAAAGCAAAGCTATGAAGCTTATGCATGATGTATACCACCTTAAAAATGAAACAGAATCTGGGCTACGGTGGCTGTGGAGCTACTATGTAGTGTTATTCCTCTGTTCAGTTACACATATAGAGCAAAACCATCTCCACTGCAAACCTACTGCTCGCTGCAATTGCTACTCTCCATCAAAGAGAAAATAAAATAAAATGATGTCACATTCAGGAATGAGACCAAACAGTCCTTCCCACTGCTGTGATTGAATGTAAACACAGATTTAGTGTGGAATATGCAGTCATCAAAGCACGATACAATCTGATCGTGTATGATACATCTGTCGGGCGTCGCTGTGGTGATATCTGTGGGTGAAATCTGATGGTGAGCTATAAATCAATACCCCTGCTGCAGGGATTTATGGTGGAACTACTGCGAACTAATTGCCTCAAGCTTGAAACCAGCTTCCCAGATATGGAAGAAAAGGACAAGAAGTGACACACGCCATAACAGGTCGCAATCAAGTTCAGCCACATCTACTTTATGATATAAATTTACAGCCGCCTCCTCCTCTTGTATCCTTGCTCAAGTCTCTCAGCTTTGTTTGTTTTTTTCCTGGTGTTGCATTTTACATACCTGGAAATCTGGCTATGGGAAAATGGAAGGAGCGAACTCTGAGGAATAAATGGCATCAAAAAGCTGTGCACTTTGAGATCTCTGGGATTTTTTATTCATATCATGCACTGAACCTTCTCCACCTGTCCAAAGTTCAAGTTCAGTTGTTTGATGTTGGCTGTCTCCATGTCCCTTGTGTGTGTGTGTGTGTATGTGTGTGTCTGTATATGTGAGACAGCGGAGAGACAGGCAGGGAAGGAGGGAGTGTGTATGCCTGTGGCTGTGTCTCTGATGTGACAGTATGTGTGTACACTGGCTATGTAATTTAGTCCTTGTAAATTTATAATTTGGTTAGCCCAACTGCTCTCTGAGTCTGCTGGAATGCTGCCAACCTCATGCTGTGTGTGTGTGTGTGCATGTGTGTCTAAGTGTGAGTGAGTTCATTGCCGTTACTGCCACGCTGAACCTGTGACACTCACTCTTCCTCCCAATTTTCCTGCAAGGCTTCTCATAGCAGAACACCACAACCTTCAAGCCCAAGGTTGCAGCTTAGCCGGCCTCCTCTGTCTGCCACATGACGGCATCACACCAGTCCTTCCTTCCCTGCCACACTCGGCAGCCTTCCCTGCCTCCAGTGTGACTGTGTGGCGTATATAGCCCACCATCTGTAACTGTGGGCTCCGCAGTAATGCAATTGCGGCTCTCAGTTATCTGCGCGGAGTTGCGGCGGTGTGGTAACCTAGATGGATGGGGAACAGCTCGCAGCGCTCGGCTTAGGTAATCAGCTGGAGTGCTGGCACGGGCAGAACAACACCTGCTGCTGAGGGGAGTAGCCAGCGCTAATTGCGGGAGAGTGATGGGGGCCTAGTCGCTGCAGACGCCACCGACAGTTCAGGCTAATGCAATTAGCCGCCATGTTCTCCTCTAGCAAAATTGCATTATGGTTTTTACATTTAATTTAGCCCGCGCAAAATGAAACGGTATCAGAGAAGAGAGATAATGAGAGCAAACTGATATTGAAATCTGCACTGTGTTGGGAGGCTATTAATGAGACAATGAAACACTGTGGCTGACAACATGGTATACTGTGGTAAAACAGTTTAATAGTGTCATTAGGAAGATTTAGCATTGTGTTACTGCTCTGAGGCTACAAGGAGACAGTGAAAGCTAATATTTCCTCTTGGTTTCCTTTTGCCTTCTCCTTTCAGTTGTTTTCCCAATATTGATTGGGCATTGATCACTAACCGGTTTTCTTTTCTACATTTTATTGATGGCAAAACCCATCTGTTGGAGTGCATGTTTATGAGGGTTCCCTATTGATCCGCCAAAATGACCTTCCTCTTGTCTTACTCAATGTTCCAGTCAACAAACACCACGTCAACAATCAATGCTAATATTTCTATGATAAATATTCATCGTTGCTGTGCAGTTCTGCTCTGTGGTCTAACTCATATTTAACCACATATCAAAGAGAATTTTGCGATTTACGGCTGCATGCTTGCGGAGGTGATAGAAAGGGCCTTAGCCCTATTAGAGGGAGCTTCTTTCAGGCTCCAGTCATCGAGCTCAGCTGAAGTAAAAGCAGAGCAGAGAGACAAGCTGCTGCAGTGTGACTTTGCTCCTCTCCCATGCTTTGATTCATTATTCAGCACCCGAGAAGTCGTCCTGCAATCCCACAGCAGCACAGAGAAACACGCATACACACACACACATACAGACACGGACTGAAGATAGATGCGCACACACATTCACAGAGAGAGTGTAGGTTAACACACAAATCTGTTCTATGTAAAATGTAGGGATTCACAAAAATATGAAGACACAAAAACGTGTACTTCTTATTCTATGTTTTAAACATGAACAGACACAGTTAAATATAAAGATGTGATCACAGAGGCACACACACACACACACACACACACACTGCCCCCTTCTGCCAGCACTACTGGCCTGCACGCTTGTATGGAAATGTTTCTCCTAATGACTCCGTAATGACAGCGACTTATGTCCTTACCATAGTTGATTTGTTTCCTGGGTTTTAAGAGTAGATTATTTCCATGGTACAGACTTAGCGTAAGCCGTTCAGAAACCACAAGCACTGCACTTCAGCCCCGGTTTGGGATTTTAGCCAGGTCTAATCAGATTAAAGCACTGTTTTTCCCCCCTCTTCTCCTTTTTGAAACAACATGCCACACTGCTCTCTCAGTCCTGCTACATGAGCCTGAAGAAGCGGGCCAAAAACAAATTGCTTTTAGTGGAGGCTGACAAGTAGTTGTGTAGAGAAAATAAAAGGTTGTTTGTAGCAGATTAATTCTCCTTCACAGGAGAGCCCGGCTGCATGGCTGCCGTGTGCATTCTTCCCTCAGTGACGGGGAGAAGATAGCTTCTTTGGGAAATGCTAAGACGGGAGGAGCTCATTGTTGTAGACTTAGCCGGACTGGGGGATACTTTGTGAGAGAGATAAAAGCTAAATAAACTAGCTATATCCATATCTAACATACAGTAATGGCATGCGGCTGTGGTTCATTCAGAACGACTCAAGTTGGTATTATCCTCATCCCACAAAAGACAAGCGTGTTAGACAAAATAGTCCAGTGTAGATTCAAAACCATCTCCAACATGCTCCCCCAGTGAACACAGTCCAACTAATAACCAAACTTGATGTTCTCATCCCGTCTCATATCGGCTCCCTGTTCTGCAAACCCTGTTGAGCAAATATAATTTCAGACACATTCTGTTCTCATTAGTTTCACAGTCATATTACAAATAGAAGAGAAACAGCTGTGGAAATGTATTTCTAGTGGATAATAATACATCACGCCTCTGGACTTAAGTGGTTTTGTTCTTGCTCGTGGTTTGTGCGAAAGGAATCCTGACTTCTAACCTGTGAAGGGTGCTTGCTGGCCTGACCTGGATCCTTCAGCATGAATTAAGTGAACAATGGAAGAGCCGGCTGAATGATTGCTCCACGCGCCTTTGTGCCTCTGTTACAAAACCACTCCTAAAAGGGCGGCCTAGATGACACACTCTCTAGAAATCGATCATATTTACTCAGCCCCTGGGCCTTCAAAAAGCTGGATTTATAGCACAAAAAAAAGAGAAGAAGAAGTAAAATGGCAAAAGGAGAATGAAATGAAATCCCCTTTGCATTTAAAAACAGAATGGAACAAAAGTGAATAAGGGCGGGTGAAGAGAAATGCCTCGGTCCAGGTCTATTTTGCAGACTCCGACGTGCACCCATGCGGCAAATTTCATCAGCAGTAGTCCTATTGATTTTTAACCCTGGAAATATAAGACCAGGGAAGTCGGGCACAGAGATATCCATGGATGTTTGGGTTGGTTATCTCTAGCTCTCCCTTGTCTCTGCCTCCTTCCTGGGAGCGTGAGCAAACCAATGCTCTCTCAATTGTCTGACAATACCCCGGCTAACACAGAGGCTGAGCTTTATAGACATGATAGTAGATTGAAAAGACAGACCTTGAACCCAGCGCTGGGAAAATTCAATATTTCTACTGAATACACCGACTCCTGTACAATCAAACACAAAGCCAACAAAGTCTACACTAACCTGAATGTTGAAACTGATGGTTTAACTTACATTCAAAGGATTTTCACGTCAAACCTGATCAATGCCAAAGACGCACAAATAAACAAAATAAAAGCGCCGTGCACCTGTCTGGTGCTGCCTTTAAGTGGAGTCTAAATGCAGGCGCAAGCCTCTGGCTCCACCGTGCACAAATTCACTGTATTGCCAGGCTAACAGTGTGCCGTGGTGCTCAAAAGCTTCAAGGACCAGTCTCTGTGACAGGCCCATCTCCTGCTAATGGGTCACATAGCCATTAAAGTGCAGAGGGATAAGGGTGGCAGATCAGTTGCTCGGCAGGTTGGATTGTTTCACTGTTTGGTTTCTTGCTGTCTGTGAGACTCAGCGGCGTGGCAAGCTGCGAGCTGGAGGCAGCAGCGAGGTCTGTTCGACATGCCACTAAAGAAGACAGAGGAGCAGGACAGAGCTCTTTAGTCTCCAAACACAAAGCGTGAATCACTGCTCTGAAAGGGACTGGGACACAGAAGCCAGTTAGAGTCCCTTTCTGTTTGGCCTGCAGCTTTTCAGAAGCCTGGAATAAAGGAGCGTAGCTGCTGAGAGACTGTGCGGCTTAATGGGAGTCACCCCCTTGGTTTCTGACACGTACTTGAGAGAAATTAAAACCCCAAGTGACCTTCGAGGCGGTGCAGGCTGGGTGTATACGAGGTCAAGGTTAAGCAAGGGTGTCCAGT
Source organism: Caranx ignobilis (assembly GCA_021432705.1). Classification (NCBI taxonomy): domain Eukaryota; kingdom Metazoa; phylum Chordata; class Actinopteri; order Carangiformes; family Carangidae; genus Caranx; species Caranx ignobilis. The sequence continues at coordinate 10,562,317 of MU269986.1, forward strand.
TATACTGCTCACCGTCCAGACACAGCCCCATCCATCTGCCTAAGGTCAGACCTCGCTTTCCATCCCAAACACACAGAAGATGACACGTCAGGGGGCGTTTGAGCGATCACCCCCCAGCAAATAAAGGGAAGTGATTTCATAATGGTGCCCTATCAGACCTCCACACGTCGGGGTTATCTGTATGACAAAGCAACTTTCCTATTCTATGCATTTTCATGAGTCGACCAGGAGAGGTGGATGAAAGAGAAGGGTAGCGGTTGGTGACCTGGGGTCAGGGGGTAGAGGGTTCCAGCTGGTCACACTACCTCCTCATTGACTGATTCCACATCCAGCCTATTGTGTTTGGCGCGTGTCCATTGTTCTGCAGCTGCATTAAAATGCATAGATTCCTGACAGCCATTTCACTGCTAGTTGACCTTATTAGTTAAGGTGGATACATAAAACATGAAGTTTAGGGATCATTAGATATATGCGTTTCATTTAAAGGGATGATAGTCAACGGTGAATATAGCTGCAATATCTATAGGGATGCTCGGTATTCATGGCGCAATCAATAAAACATACAGTCTCGTTAAGCTGCTTGATAGCAAACAAATCCGTGATGTAGGTGAGGAGATATATTCAGACAATAAACCGAGGTATAAACGCCTCTGGAAATTCGTTGTGCTCTATGGAATCTCCAGGCAGCCTATTGTAGGTACTTGCCACCCTGCCCCCACTCTTCTCTCTATTTTTCTTCTCTGCACGCTTCTTGCAAAGCACACACAGACATACTGCAGCGAGCGGGAGGAAGAGAGGAGAGAGAAGGGGAGAGGGGAGGAGAGAAGAGGTGCTGATACTCAGTAATTGAGGGGCAACCCTGTCACAGTTGACCTGCAGGAGACCAGGGATAAAGTGTATTCCATTTTCTCTCTGCTATCCTGGGACTGACAGCCTGCAGAGTCCCAGGTCTGACAGACCTAACAGAGGGCTGTCAACCTCTGCCCACCTCTCTCATAGCACATAACACCCATTTCTAGTTTGTGTTCTCACTCACATGCACACATGCACTGTGCACACACCAGCGTCAGACCTGCAGCCTCCCTGCAGATCAAAATTTGCACTGCGCCGACAAAGACACAATGTACTTTTGGGATATATAATCAAAGACACACAAGACAAGATGAAAGGCATGTTCGCTGATGCCCTGTGTGTTACACTGACTTCAATTTCATCTTCTGCCTTGATACATCTATTTTAAATATCTATTATCTCGAGAAGGCCTTTTACTATATCAGGTCACAAGGAGATTTTATAGAAATGGAGTGAACTGACAGCGCTGCCTATTTTAGAGACACTCTAATGCCTCTCTAGTAAAAACAAAGTACCACCGCTCATCACCAGAAGCGCATCTCCCAAAAATGGGGCTGATGCAGTGACGGATAAAGGGAGTATATTTAGACCCCCAGTCCCTGGCCTTTGTGTCTTCCTGATTTGTTCTAATGTGAGAGCCTAATCCAGAAAAAGCAGATTATACATGTATTAAATTCCTTAAAATTGCAGTATTTTTAATACCACGTTTGCAGTGGAAATGCAACGGAAGCAGCTTACAAAACATAAACCTCCCCAAACTGTGTCTCTGCCGCAATAAAGAGGTTGAGACATGCGAGGCAAAAAAAATGAAGCAAATGATGTTTTCGAAAAGATATTGATGTTTGTATGAGAGGAAGTAAGAAGAAAATGCTCATCCACCCAGAAGGAACAACAAAAAGTCAGTGATTGCAGAGACTGCTGACATGTGCTTTATGTGTATGTGTGTGTATGTGTGTGTGTGTGTGTGTGTGTGTGTAATTGATTGTGCACTGTGACCCAAATAGCTGCACTGAAAAACAAAAAGGTTTTCCGACTTTACTTATGTTACTTTACTAAATCAATATAATATCTGCCATTTTCACAGTCTTTTCCTGCTCGCAGAATCCTCCATCTCATAAGAACCCTCGAGTGGATTAGCTCCAAATGAGAACATGGAAGTGGGCAGAAAGAACAAGTCAGCTGAGTTTCTGCCTTACAGGCTTCTTGCACATAGTCTAAATCACTTTTTGCATTAATGGCTTTTCAAGGAAAAAAAAACATGATTCAGACTGACCTACAAAAATCAGTAAAAGACAGAAAATTGCAACTAATTTAAATGGCATCCACCTGTCTGGTAGAGGATTTTATCTGTGACATGCAGAGAAAGGTCATGGACTGAAGCAGCAGAAATGAATACATGCTGTAAAATGAAGGCCTCTACTCAATACACTATATTCACTGTCTGCCTCTGTACACCTGACCCAGTCAGTGTCCTCTCAATGACAATATGGCTGCCCCCACAAGCTGTATCCTGGCCGCCATAATGACACAATGTACCCATCTGCCCTTCAAACCAACCCAGCAGCATGAGCCTGACCTCTGTGTGTGTGTATGTGCGCGCGTGTGTGTGTGTTTGTGTGTGTGTCCCATCTGCCCTTTCAGCCAGGCAAGCAGCATGAAGCTGACCTCTGACCCTTAGGATTATGGTTCCACCATGTGCCAGTGAGCAGGGTGATGAGATTGACCTATGTGGGCTGCTGCTGTGTATGTGTATATTACTGATATCTGACAGCACAGGATCCACCTCCCAACACACACACACGCACAAAAGAAATACTGCTTGCACTGCTCACTTCCAGATCCATAAATCAATGTCTCACTGTTCTAATGAGCATATTGTTAAATTTGTTGGTATAAGGAGTGAAAAGCCTTCAATCTTTCAGTTTACATGCATTTTCGACAGTGTGTGTGTGACTGTGTGTGTGTGCAGATCTGTTAATACAAGTAGCTCTCCTGTGAGTGATCTAATGCGCGTCTGAGGACAGCCAGCCATTCTGAGCTCTGACACAACCAATCACTGCAAAGCCAGCGTGATCGCCTTGGCAACCCCTGTCACCACATAGTTTATCTGGAGCCTCGTCCAATCAGGGAGCAACACAGCCTCTCCAAGCTCCTCCCACAGGGGTTGGGGAGGTGGTGCTCGCCATTGGTGCAGAGCCTGCTGCATGAGCGGATGCTCTAATCTGGATCCAGTGAGGAGAGGATCACTAATCCCAGATTATGGCTCTCTGGGATTAAGACATGCTGATGCACAGGTTTGCGCTCACCTCCAATCCCCAAACCTCTCAATCTGGCTCTCTGCTCTGAACTTCAAACCTCACCCAGAGAAGTCTATTAAAGTAAAGCTGTGGCAACAGTGTCGGTGCCTGAAATGAGATGTCTTGTTAAAGGTGTTGGCGTGTTGGTCTGAGTGATTCCATCTCTCCCGCTGTCGGACTTTAGATGTTTCTGCCCTGTTTGATGTTATAGTACAAGTGTACAGAGAGATTTGCAGCATGCGGACGCTCTGAACTGTCAGCACACTGAAGGCAGTGGGTTAGCGGAAATGAAAGTTTCTATCTGTCGCCACTATTTGACTGAGCACAAGTGATGAGGACATCAGGGAGGAGAGGAAAACAAAGCAAAGCAGACACTTCACCTCTACGGGATAGCAAATCACCATGCTGATACCTACTACATGTCATACAGAATAAAAGTGGGGACAACAGGAAACAGCTCAGGCTAGATGAACACGAAACTTCATGCAAATGTTTTGCCGATCTCTCTGCCACTCAGGAGAAATTCAATCTCTTCTGACAGCAATTCTCAAAAGTGTGTGTTCTTTTTTTTTTTATAACAAAAATGCTTTGGGATGAACAAAACAAAGCAGAAATCAGAAACTTTGTGCCAGCACTTCAGAGGGATACATCAGCATCGAGCAGTATTCCCTCAGCCGGCCGGGGGGTTGATTTATAAGTGACAATCTTGGAGATTTAAGCCCCGGCTACATGAGTTTATCATGAGGCCAAATTATTTCTGCACACAGAGAAATATCAGCACAGAGAGGTGGGAGACAAAGAGAGGAGGGGAGAAGAAAAATGGTGACAGGGGGAAGAAATTACTGCTCAAATATTGTTCATTACAATAATTCATAGACACAGTGACATGTAAATTGGGACCTTGGAGTCAACACGCTTACAAATAATTAAGTTGAAATATTAATGATAAAATGTCCTCACAAGTGTGCAGCTCATGATCAATTTGGGGTTAATGAGTCGTTTATCTCCATCCAATCCCTGCTCTTCCTCCTGCCAGAGCTGTGGCTCCATATAGCTCGGATAAATGTGCACATGATCCCCTAAACAAAATCAATTTGTCCTACGCTGCATTGTTGTTGTTGTTGTTGTTTTTTTTTAATATGGTTGAGACACAGGGGACACTGAGTGTGGAAAGGAAGCCACAGCCAAGCACTCGTGCAGGTTAAGTGTGTGTGAGTGTGTGTGTGAGCCAAAATACTGTCAAAGTAAGGCAGTGATGGGCGACCGTGTGCCATCGAGTCAGCAGCTTGTCATTCCAAACGAAAACTACTAAGGGTGACTTCAGGTTGTGTTCTCAGTGAAATTGCCTGGTATAGACAGAAAAACCTGCAGATTCCTTTATATCTTTTCAACTTCTTTTCTTATTTTCAGGGGCTCTGAGCACGGAGCGCTGCCTCCGTCTGAAAATTTGACCGAGGAGAACGATCCAGCATTAGCTGCTTTGTTTTTATTCTCCGTGGTGGATCATCCATCTCCATGCTGACTCAGTAACTGCACTGTGCCCGCCCGGGGCTGTATGAGAGTGTTATTTGTGTGTGTGTGTGTATGTGTGTGTGTGACATGATGCCTGTTTACACTGGACAGCAGTCGCATCTCTCCATCTTTCTCTCTTTTACTCGTTAGGGACCTTCCCTCTATTCTGAAGCTGATTAGTCCTGACCTGAGCAACCTAGTGCTGCTATATCCAATCAGCCTAAGCACTCAAACTCTTGCCTTCCCCCACCTTCTTTACGCTAATGGGCTTTCCCTGCTCTGGTGACTTAGCACTTAAGAGCTGGGGGGGGTCACTACTCCAGGAAAACCCAGTTGAAACTTCTTAACTAAGCCGCTGCTGTCCTTCATCTTGCAGGCAGCTTGGGTCTTTACGGAGAAATAACCAGTGCCATCCATAGTTACCCTTATTTACTCATATGAGCGGTGGATAACCCAGTTGCCAGCATGCCTTTGTATGAATTTGCATCACCTCCCAAAGGGCAGGCAAATTAATGAATATTCACACTTAATCTATAGCCGCCGGCAGCCTTGCATTATTCATGAGTTGTTGCTGTTTTTGTGGTAGCACGCACACGTCTCAGTTTTGTCATCGCAAATCATAATTTCATTTTCTCCTCACTTCATTTTCTGCCATGTGCAAGTGATGGCTGCACTTGTTAAAGGCATGCAGCAAATCACTGCATGGAATGGTGACTAACGCCTTTAGCACCCTGCGGTTTTGAATCTAACAACTAATATAGAGCCTCCCGTCCTTAACGGAGGGATGCACGCTTCTTAATGCTTACAACAATGTTCCTAATCCTAGATTCTGCCTCTGGTTCTCACTGGGTTTTCATGTCAGCCAGGACTCGGGCTGTCACTAAGCTGCAGAAGCCTCAGAGCAGCAGCGGTAAAGACATCAGCGAGACAGGTGCCATCTTGAATCATGGCAGTTTGTCGACATGCAAACTAGACTTGGACTCCTGGTATGGTTTGTCTATATGCCTCAAATCCCTTATGTTTGCCATGTCGAGCCCCACAATGTCACATGCATACGCGTAAACATACATCCCCGAAAAGTCTCTGACAGCCAATCAGATATAAGACTACCGAATAACTCGGCGGCGAAAATCAGAATAGGGTAACAATGTTCACACTCCATTGTCCAAACCAGCGAAAAGGACCCCTAAAAGGTTTCTGTATGAAGGAAGGAGAGAGCGAGGTGACAGTTTAAAAGCCTTCCTTGACACTCAGCGAAATGGGCCTACCTTCTTCCACACAATTGCACCGGCAAGTCAAATTGCATTAGTGATGCACAATGTTTTCACAGGGGGGGGAGAAAAATCACAATAGAGCCGAAATATGGTGCATTGTATTGAGTCGATGTTTGGAGGGTGTTCCTCCTTTTATAGGGAAATACTGCAGGACTCTGACATTACCTTTCACAACAAAATAAAACCGGCACTACAGCTGGCAAAAACCTTGACTGGAACAGCTCGCAGCGAGGAGAAAATATTAATAAACCAATTAAATACGAATTTGCAGAAAGTCACATCACTTTAGAAACTTTTCCCTCCTGAGTGTTATAATCAAAATAGTCTTTCTATAATCACTCAAACCTAATCCTCTTTGTTAAACATACTTCAACTCTTGACACCAAGCGTTGCCTCACATTTCTGACTGTCAAACAGTTTCTAAAAGAGACTTTTTCAAAAATGAGTGCACCCAGTAACATCTAGGCAAAGGAGGAAAATAATTGTGCTACTTTTTGGTCAAACATGAATATTCAAAATCCCTGAATTTGCTGTGAGAAAATAATTAGGAGTTTTATTAGCATTTGTTTATTTGTCCATGCATAAAACCTCTTAATGAGAATGTATTAACAAGCTCTCGACTCTGGGGAGGTGAATTCTCAGCGTTAAGAATGCCTTCCATCTTTGGAAAATGCTACGTTACAAAAAAAAAGGCAGAAAATTTATTATCCCACGGACAGCTAAATTAACTGCACACGTCTAATGTAGTATGACATGTCCTCAGCCAACCTCGACTAGCAGGATTTGCTCCATGCATTGAAATGTAAAGAGGAGGAAAATACCAACTCAGAGTAATTATAACACATACAGTGACTTGACATTTAGGGCACAGTGTAGAGAGGGGAGATAGTTGGCCTTATCAGAAGCTATAATGAAAGGTCAATGGCCTCCTCAGTGTTTACCTCCAATCATGTGGTCTGAAGAAGCTTCTTCAGTCTCTATTGAAAGAGCAGCGGTCTGCACGGAAGATAACACAGCATTGTTGGCTGCAGGTGAAACAAACACAGACACCATTTTGTTTTTTTGTCTGATCCAAGTTTTGAGTCTGTCGTTGTAGCAAAGGAAAAGATTTGGTTCGATGGTTTGGATTTGAAGGTCAGTGATGATGCATGAAAAAAAAATTACTGACCTGTTTATTTCCTGCAGAAAGCAGAGTCACCAATATAAACACAGCAAATAAATACGTATTGTAGCATCGTCACCTGTTTTTCTTCACATACCCTTTGCTGTTGCTGCACTGTATGTGGAAACTGAGCGAAGTCTGTCTCTCTCGCTCTCGCTCTCTGTATCTTTTTGGTTCGGTCTCAGTTAGTGGAAGGAAAAAAGCTGCATTGATAAATAGGTCAGAGAGCTTTTCCACCCCCCAATGGTTTCAGGCCCAGCTTGGCAAATTGAACATAATTAAGGCCCAAGGCAAAGGTTGCACTTTCCTTGAAATAGCGGGAGGAGTGGTGCAGGAGGTAGCTCGCTACAGAAGGAGTTCAGTGCAGCATGTTTGGGCACGGAGGATCCGCCGAGCCGCAGCCATGAGATGAGGAAGAAGAGGAGGAGGAAGAGGAGGGGGGCTTAGAGAGGGAGAGAGAGAGAGAGAGAGAGAGAGAGAGGCAGCCATTACAGAGCCAGGAAAACTCTCTGTACATGTCTCTGTCTATCACACTCCTCTTCTCTCTCTCTGACTGATGCTCTGCTCTGCTTTTTCTTTACTGTGACATTCTGACATGAACATTAAAGGAACAGTTCAACATTTTGGGGGATACACTTATTCATGTTCTTGGCCAGAGTTTAGCGTTCAAAGGAGATCGATACCGCTGCTGTGTCTCTCTGTTAAACACGAAACTGCAGTCCAGAGACCAGTGGCGTAGCTTAGCATGAAGACTGGAAGCAGAGGGAAACGGCTAGCCCGACCTCTGCCCATAGGTTACAAAATTTTGCTCACCATGTTTGAAACACATTAATTAGTTTGTTTGTCTAATCCATACATAATCCATACAAAAACCAAAGTGTCAAGACAATAAATTGTGCATTTATTGGGGGGGGGGGGGGGCTCTGCTGGATTTATAGATGCATTATAAGGATTAAATGCAAGATGGTGCCTCGGCCTTCCAATGAAAATGATCCTGGAAAATGCACAGTAGCGTTTCTCTCTCCAGCAGGTGTTCAGTCCCATCTGAGTGATGGACTTTAACACTGGGATGACATCATGCACAAAAACACACTGGGGTCTGGAGAGGGTTTTAAAACCCTTAAACCTTCCTGAAAAAGTGCACACTGCCAACAGTTATAAGTAACTTTAACTGTACAGTCTGAGGTGTCCTGTCAACAGTCTCGGGAAAATGCTCTTGCTTAATTTTAAACTTTGATTCTTGTTTGCAAAACAAATGAGAAATTACACAGTAATGAAGTGGATGTGGACATAGCGAATGTTAGTGTTGGTAGGCAGGCAAGCTGTTCCAAATTTATGCTAAGCTAATACTATTCTGACTGCTTCACATTTGCAAACACACCAGAGTGGTTGCAAAATGAGATAGGACAATGGTACTAGAAATGTTTTCTGCATTCTGTTTTCCCCATGTCCAATTTGGGAAACAATAATGTAGCAGCCCTCATAGTTATATATTATTTCAGCTTCCTAAGGTTTGGTCTGTCATTTTGGCATGGAGGTCAGGTATAAACAAGAATACCTGGGAGCCACAGGCCCTGTTTCTATGGTCACAGACTGAGTCTCGCTGTATACAATGACAATAAAGGCATCAATTCAATTCAGTTCGAATAGCTCTTGCAGACTCTATTTTCTCCTCTAACTCTATGCAAGAAAATAAGCAAAGCTCACCAACTGTTGAGCTGTACTTTTAATGCACCATTTTAAGTGACTGTTCCATCTTTAATCACCACGTTTTGTCAGGTGTGCTGCTCATGGCCTCATCCTACTGTGGCTATTTGTGTCATTTCTGCGCCTCACACTGGTATCCCCAGTCTGGAGATGTTGTTAGTGAGCTGGCATACCAAGCTCCATTAGTGTCCCAGCATCCTCCGCTCTGAGGGCTTCACCTTGACAGGGAGGAGGACACAGCAGAGCAGAACCACAGCAGGGTCGGATGGGTTGAGGACGAGGAGGCACGGGCCTAGGTGGAGGTAAGGTAAGGAGAGTCAGCCACATTACCCGGCTGTGGAGCAGCGCTGGTGAAAGCAGATTACAGCGGGCTGGCGGTGTATTAGGGGTCAGTCTCGTTTCACACCACAGCACCATCTCCATTAATGAGACCTGATGGAGAGCAAGGACTCCCTGCAGGAGCTCTACATGGCGTTATCTTTTGCTACCACCACCACCCACTCGCATTAGCTTTCTCATTATCTTTGCCATTAGCTCCCACATTAGCCAAGTGTTCTTGATAACTGCTTGGATGCTTTTTTTTTTTTTCCTCTTTTGCCTTGTATTAAGCTGCACGGTGGCAAAGAAGCAGTAGCACACAACAAAGTTCTTTCTTTACACTAAAGATTAAATTAATTGTCGGGCGGTAGACTGTAAATGATGAAAAAATATGTTTTGCATCACAGCAGTTATGGATACACAAATCAAATGGTGCTAAAGTGTGAAAGACTTAATTGGAGTTAAAATTATAATTCATGACTAAAAGCTGTTGTCGTATGCATTAGCAGAGTGTTAACAGTGAACACTGGGAGATGATTTAAAAGGCTTTATTTTCTACAAATGATGTAAACAACATTGTTTAATTGCATAGTATGAAAGAAAGCTCTGCTATGCCTTTTGCTGCAAGAAATCACTTCACCCCCCCCCCCCAAAAAAAAGATCTTTCACATAAGAGTGTTATGACTTGATTTAAATTATTCACATGGAGCATTTTCCTGAGGAGCACTGTGATTTATGTCAGTAACTAAAAGGGCAAACTAACAACATCCCACATGCTCGATGCAAAATGTCATGATAGTGAGGACAATTTGCTGATTATCATGCAGGCTTTTTATTATTGATTTAATTGTACAAATATAATTATCTAAGACTGGTTATTATATCTGATGCAAAAGAACATTATGTATTCTAACTTCATAAATGGAATAAGTAAAAAATGTTGGTGAATGCTTTGAATTAGATGACATTTAACGATGCTTCCGTGTCAGATCAGTTTTATGCAGTGGAACTTTTATTTTCTTTTGTATTAAAAAAAATTGAGACGTGGAATTCGATCCATTGCAGGATTTTTGCAATTTACCTGCTTAATTTTTAAATGGATGTGCAGCAGCATCATGCCAGGCACGCTGCCTTCCCTCCCTCACCCACCCACCCACAGACGCCCAGCATGACCGGACGCCATATGGCGAAAGATTTACCATGGCGACACGGCCAAGAGGCTCTAACTCAGACCTTCATCAGAATGTCAAGGAATGTCAGATAGGAGGAGATGACAAGAGGAGGAGAGGAAAGGAGGGGTAGGGATACAGTAGCATTGTTCCCTGAGCACAGCAGGCTCAGCTGGCCTCAACAGTCCCAGTCCCCTCAGCCTCGTAAGACTAATGGCGGAAAATCACAACCTGGGGGGTTTGATTCTCTGAAGGCCCTCTGAGACCTGATTAATATGCGTCTTTTTTGTGTGTGCAACACAGACATAAATATAGCGCTCTGAAATGTGTGTTGCGTGTGCTACAGAGTCACACAGACTTGAACAAAAGCAGAGCTTACACTAGTCTGCATGTAGATATGATTTCTGACAGCCTGCTGAACGCGGTGCACAAAGAGGTGCATGCCAACAGACCGCAGTTGCACGCGCACCGTGGAGAAAGTGCAAGCAACAAATAGACTCAGCTGATGGCTCCCTGGCTGCACAGTTAAGGTAAGAAAAGTAGACAGGTACTACCTCCCGGTCCTGCACGGTGTAACCGAATGTGCTGTGCAGGCATTTTCGCCATCTCTCTCCTCTCTATGTATGGCTTCCCCTCCCCCCAGCCCTCGCCGTCATACTGTATACTCCTCACCCACACAGCAGGCTCCCCTCCCCCACCCTGCTCTCACCACCCCCTAGGAGGATGGAGCAACCAGAGAGAAATTAATTGAAATCTAAACCCCGATGCAGGATTAACTAAGTAGGTGAATTCCAGTTGTCACATAATCAGGGCTAGTGTACTATTTGACTTTCATCAAATGGGTCTGACTGAAACAGCGACCAGGGATAATGACAGGAAAAAAGGAGCCAGCTGCTGTGCCCCCCTCCACCCCCCCACCTTCTCTTCTCTCTCCTTTCTTTCTCTCTCCATCCCATCCCATCCCTTCCCTTCCCCCCTCTCCTCAGCATCTCTCCATCCATCCCTGCCTCCTAACCTCAGACATGAATTTGGGATCTTTCCCGTGAACACCGTGCCAGCGGTGCGTTCAGAGGAGATCTCAGCAGGGGGGGAAAAAATCACAAAAACGCTGCTGTCACATTCCGTGACCTCCTTCCCTCTACATACACACTCCTGACATGGAGCCAGACAACCAACGGTAACCGACACCTGCTGGAAATTTATCTTCATCTATCATCGCAATGTTGCCACAAGTGATGGAAATATTGTATCTAACATAAGCACATTTATACACTGATGTCCACAGGTGAAGATCTGAGTGAGGAATTTCTCCATATATTTAATTTTACAGTTACAGAAAATAAAAACCATCAGAAATCTTCCACTGTGGTATTTAGTGTATTTTTAAGTTATAGAGGAAAACACTCCTGACTACTGTAAATGCACCGTGGTATTTGGTTTTCTTTGAGACAATGGAGGATGAAATGTTGAAGTAAAGTGGGTCAAACAGCACGCCGCTCTGATGAAGCATGACTTGCCACAAAAAAAAAAAAAAAAAAAAAACGAGAACGAGAGCATGTCAGAAGATTTTCCTTTCACTTTGAGAAGATGATGTAGATAGGGTAACGCAACATGCCACCAAGGGCACTTGATCTATTTTGAACATCGAAAATGCCCTCAGTTCAGTCTCGCAGTAAATTACATGAAAGTAATTCTTGGTCATATAGATTTAAAAACTACAATATACAGTTTATCTTATTAAGCAGAAACTCCAACTGAGACACGCAGAGATAACCTGTAGAAGCGTGTTGCGTTTGCAGAATAAAAATGCTGCAGCTAATTTCAAACACCACAACTCAAATGAATACTGCATCTCCTGGCCTCCCTTTATTTCTAAATATCCATACAAATCAAATGGAGAGAACATATTGCCATTTTCAAGGCAATTCTTAGTGTTTAAATTGCTGCTACAGTTGGAATGCAGTGCTGCTGCTACCAGCAATAAAACCATTACATTTCTTTAGAATTTCATGCTGTTTAAAAATCAATATTTTAGCAGGCTCTCTGTGTATATCTGTGTGTGTGTGTGTGTCTAGGTGAGGATAACAGTGGGTGTGGAGAGTAGCGTCAGTATAGCAGAGCAAGCTGCCAGCTACCCAGTTGATAATATAGCTTGGGCTTATGCCCAGTGAGGTTGACCTCAGCCTGTTGGCTCGCAATGTCATTTACCACCTGCCACACACACACACACACACTTACTTATACAACCACACACACAGATGCAGATACAATACTGTCCTATCTGTGCTTTCAGCTCCAACTCTATACCTCCCAGTCTCTCTGCAAACACACATACATATAGAGGCATATCCCTCAGGATACCTGTGTGTATGCTCAACAAGTGTGTGAGTGTGTGAGTGTGTGTGTGTGCGTGTGTGTGTGTGTGTGTGTGTGTGTGTGTGTAGGTACAAAATACTAATCACAGAGAGACTGGATGAAATTGTTTGGGAAAGAACCTGGCCTTGTGAGTGTTACTGTGTTATTGTGTTTCTGAGAACACAGCCCGGATACAGAAAAACACAAATCACACAAAAACAGACAGACACACACACGCACGCACACACACACAGGGATGCGCACAAATTCGGTTGCAGAGCTGCAGGGCGAAGGCATGTGGAGCAGGATACCTGGACAGATGGCAGACAGTCATCCCGTTGGACCTGCCATCAGAGCGCTGCCTGAGAGGAAGAGGAGAACAGAAACAGTTTCATCTGCTCTGCTCTCTCTCTCTCTCTCTCTCTCACACACACACAAACACACCTAAGATCTGTTTCTACAGAAAGGCACACTGTATGGAATGTGTGTGTCGGCATTCTTGTATATGCAAAGTCACTGAATAAACTGTGTGAACAACTAAAGAGTACATGTTTGTATAAACATGTCAAAGCATCTGAACAGCACAGCTACTGTACTTCACCGTTGTGGAAAAACCTAGTTTATGCTTTGCAAGAGCAGTGACATATAAAAAATGACGGTGCACACCCAAGAAGATCAGTGGCATTGTTTTATTTAGCCTCACAGATAAATGATGGTAGAAATCCAGGGAGCGGGCAGCTTGGTTTATTACTATCAGCTTGAACTCTGACACCTGGATTAATTTCATCCGATCTAATTACGATTGATTTTTGTTCAGTCAAATGTTTTACTGTGGCACAGACAGGAGGCTGTGGTTGCTGCACGAACACTGCGGTGTGCGTCTCTGCCTGGTAAAAACCCGCCTTTGACTCTGATGCTCTCCATTACAGGGAGGAGCGATGGCTAGAGTGGCTAACAGACTACCAAAACCCACTACTCTGACCTAAATCACATTTCAAAGCATAGAGGAGTCTATTACAGGAAATTAGAAAGGCCTTGGATCTCAACAAGCCTATCCTTCAATTTTATTGAGTCTTCTCAGTAGCCCTTGGTGTATTGTGTATACTTGTCAATAGCAATTCGTCTACATGTGCTGTGTTGACAGCGCAGCAGCGGCAACCGTGTATGTGCAGCTCACAATCGTGTACACGTGTGTAAATGCAAACACACACACACACACTCTGGTTAGACTTGTCTCCTTGAGTCTGCCCTTGGGAACAATAGGAGGGAAACATATGAAATAGTTTAAGGTTCATGGTGACGTTGAGAGGAGAATTTACATTTGGGATTTTCTAAATTCCAAGCATAAATTCAACACAAGTGTGAAGCGTTTCTTTACAATGTATGATGCCCTTTGTAAATACACTTTTATGAGATGACAATGACAGTAACAATGAAGGGTAGCCTGATATCAAGCCACCAGTCACAGAAGCAAAGAAATTGAAGGCAAAGCCGAGCTGATGCGTGGTGCGTGTTGGCAGGAGATATGAGTCTCTGCTGTTAGTATCATCTACCCTGAATGAAGTCAAGTGAATTGGATGTGTACCGTCTCTCAATTACCGCTACTTTCATTTCCCGCACCTCCTGTAAAAGCAGAAATAGTGGTATCAGAGAGTTCTTTGCCTTCTTACATCTCCAAATTGTTTACAATTTAACTGCAAACAAGGAAAGTCTTTCATCCATTCTCATCATATGTGAGAAATGAAGATGGTACCTGACTCCTGTATTCCCTGTATTTCCACTCCAATCTGTGGGTTTCAAACATACCTACACCCCCACCAAAAATCCCACCGCCCTCCTATTTCCACTCCCCCTGTCTGCCTGCGCCTGCTGAGAGCCGCTGCTCACAATCCATGTGCATCGTGTCACATAATTTTGTGGTGGCAAATCAATAATGCAACCGTAAATTTCATTTAAATAAACATTAGTGGCCTACTTAATTAATGAAACCTCATCCGCAATTTGTCAGTGTCAGGAGTGCTAAGCCCTTTGATGTTGGTATGAATATTCCTTTTCAGAAAATGAGGCTCTCGCACTATTAATGCCTATTGTGGCTTTAGCCTTCTTCTACCTTCTGCACTGCTGCCTGAATTTGCACAGAGCTTGTCGAGAGTACACAGCATCGCCAGATTAAAATCATCTACTGCCGAGGAGGACAATGAGAGGCCATAAAATGAATGTGCGGAAACATCATGAAAAATAGCAGGGGGAATATCTAATGAATCTAATCTACATACAAGCAACCTGATCAAATGCTTGAGCAATTTCAAAGGCCATATATCAAACAGTACATGACATTACCATCAAATCAATATCTGGGATGTCCACACCCATAAGCAATAACGCTGAGCGTTAATAACCAGCAGGGACATGAGAGATAAATAATAGGGAGAAATATAAAACAACACACTATCATAACGCGAGATGAGGATCTGACCTGTCCTTGTCAGTGTGCAGAGAACAGCTGCTCGTGACCCAATTTCACTTGGATACATAATTCATTGGCGAGCTATACGACTTCTACACCACTATAAAAATATTCATCAAAACAAGTTAGCAAATCTATTTCAGCAGACTCGCTTACGATCCCTCGTTTCAACATTACAACTGCTTCATTAGTTGGGAGAACAACTCATAAAGGCTTCACTGACCTAAATAAGTCAAGCTGATCAACGCATTGCCCAAGTTGATAAGTTTAAAAGATTCAAGATGGTATAAAAAGACTTGACTCATTAACCATGAAACTGAAGCTGACAGAGTGACGGCGGTTCAGCTAATAGAAAAAGTAATAGAACCTTGTCAGCCAAAATACTTTTGGAAGTGATATTTCACCTTCAACACGTCAATCAGAAGATCGGCAAGACAATGAATTAGAAATGTTAAAATACCACATCAACAATAATTCAAGTCAGAGCAGATTGGCACATTTCCTACCATGTATTACTTTTTCAGCTTTTATTGATCTTTAGAATAAATAATAACACACAGTATCCTGTGGTTAGTCTGACTACAGCTTTCAAGTGAATTACAGTTAAATGTTGATCCAGGAAAAGAAACAATAACAGGAAAATGTAGGTGAAATATGCACACTGACCTGTGTTTTAGTACGACAAACACTTCATTTCATGTTTTTTTTTTTAATTATTATTTTTATTTTTTGTTTTTATGTACAACGTCCAACATAAGCCCAAAATCTGCACAGCAGCTACATCAAATAAATCCATTCAAAGCTCCCACACAGTGTTTATGAAGCAATGGCATCTATGTGGTCTGTACTACAACGCAATAAAGCTTTAACCAGCTCACTGACGTATATATATATATATATATATATATATATATATATATATATAAACAAAGAGAAACGTTGTAGTAAATAAATATATTAGCTGGCAACACATTTTCTGAAACACTTTGTACTCAGCCACTTGCACCAACCGAGTACATCTGTTCCACAGGAGCAAGCACAACCAGTTCATTCATTTTTCAGCAAAAACCAGGTTACAGTACAGAGCCAAAAACTGATTAAAGCTCAAGGTATGAAGGAGACAGAATAAGGAAAGTGGAAATCACCCCCATCCCTTATTTGGGACACCTGAAATAGGCCAGAGGCTGATTTCCTCCTATCAGAGGAGCCCCGGGAAGCCTGGGAGACTGGAGGGAAAAGAGGAGAGGGAGGAGGTGCAGGGATGATGGCGGTGGTGGGGGGATTCAGCAGGGGCCTTAAGTGTGCTATCATAGGCGTCTCTTGTGCCTGCCTGCTTTATTTGCAGTAGTCAGGTTAATGAGTCCACCAGCCCACTTGATGTTGAGAGGCCTGCCACAAAGAGCTGCCTCATTAGAGCTAGCCTGGCACACTGCTCTGAGACAAAGGGACATTCACGCTACTGAATGCCTTTACGCTCCTCAATGCTGCCAGCCTGCGAGGGCCAACACCATGGCATAGCCCCCTGCACACGTCCTGGCGTCCAGCCAGCCACCCCGCGACCCTCAGCCTGGCTGGCTGGCTGGACTCGAAGGCTGCTGTAGTGCTAGATAGTGCAACGGTGAAGGAAGACTTCACCAGCCGCAGCCTGCTGCGTTATCAGCGTGTGTGATTTGAAGGGAGCGGGGTGTGTGTGCAGAAGCCACTGCAGGAATCCAGGAGGACATGCTGCATTATCGATGACTGCGATTGGTTCTCCTGCTCTCCGGGACATGTGTGACCGAGCGCTTCCTCTGCTCTCCTCTCTCTGCTTTATCTTTGCATTTGCTACCAGGCAACGTTCTTCGCTTTGCGTGTGAACAGCGCTGTTCAAACAACTCACAGCTAACAAGGCTAAACACACAACACATGCGCAAATCACATTAAAAAGCACAACTGCTGTCCTGGCCACAAGGATCCAATTAGTTTGACACGATGAATGAAGTGCAGTTACTTCAGGTAGCCTCACCACGAGGATCCCTGTCTGTGATACACGCTGCTTTATCAGCCAAGGTGCAGGTCTGACCTATTTAATAAGAGCCATTGCAAGGTATTCAAATGTCACTGCTCTGTGCAATTTCATGCTTCACAACTAGAGGCTGCAATATCTGTGTCTACAAGAAAACGTGATTGTCACCATAAATAAAGTCATTAAACTGTATATGTTAGGTTGAAACTCAGCATGTAAAAAAAAAATCACATAAATTGCAACAGCGCCATTAAGTCCTCACAATAAATAACAAACTATAAAATCTAAATTGTGGTAAACAAATGATTTAGAAATGTGTGTGTCAAAACTAATGGTTGACTCTGTTGTATCTGAAAAACCACTGAAATATTTAAAACAAATGATCACTTCTTATTGTATCCTTCACATGCTTTCTATCTGTGTTTTAAAGCTTTGTCAATGATCATAAATTTACCACAGAGCACAAGATACTCCATCACACTTTTTCACAAAATACTCTGCAAGGACTCAGACATACAACCGTAAGGCGAGCAGGAACAAACACTCATATTTCATGATTGATGCACTGGCACTGGCAAAAATCCAGTTCAACACTTCCATGGAGGGAAAAAAAATCTATCTCTCAAGGCTTGGGGTCAGGAGTTAAATATTTTCTGCATAGGCAATCCGCTCTTTCTGCCACACTATTTATAGCGCAGGCAGAAACAGCTGAGCTGACTGCAGTGATGTCACTTGCGCTGATGGAATGCTTTGTTCCACAGCGTGTGCGCATGCCACCTGGGTCTGTGCGAACGGCGAGGGGGAAGCTCGGTGCAGGAGCCAAGATGGCTGACAGTTGCCCCATTTTTCAAGTGTAAAAAACCATCACTATCTTCTTCAGCCAGGCTCTCCACAGCCCCAAATACACCACGTAACTTCATAGAAGTATTCGTTCCTCTGTCATGGCTCTGTCTATTAATGTCATGAAAGATATCAGTATTTGTGGCTGCCATTTGGAGCTGAGTGCTCATGCCAAAGTAGTGTAGCATTAGTGTAACCACACACTGCAGCTGAATGGGAGAAAATAACAGACACGGACTTAAAGCATTTAACTGTTTGTCGCTCTGTGCATAACATGCATATGGCTCAGGCGTTGAAGAAGTACTATACCCATATATATTTTTAGCAAGCCTTTGGGCTTCTTTCAGTGTCCCTAAAAGAGCATGGTTGCCTGGCAACCATTATTGTTGCCATGGAGATTCAGTGTTGGCAGCTGCTGCAATCAGCATTAACTCAAGGCACATATTCTCATTCCGATAGTCAGGCGATGGGAAGGCAACTAGGACACACAGTCAGAGAGGGATAGTAATCAGAGTGAAACATATGCTCATCCATTACTCGCTGCATTAATACAATTATATCAAAAGAAATTTATGGCTGTGCTTTGGTGCAATGATCACATTGCAGGCAGAGGCATAAAATTCCACCTCATAACAGATCCCCACTTTCATTTAATAAATGGCACCAGGCTGCAGCACAATGGAAAACAATGCCTCTCTGCCACTGACATAAACAGATCTGTTAAGAACTGGATCTGTTTGGAGTGACATTAGAGAGCAGTCATTTGTTTCAATTTGTCTTTGAAAGAATCAAGGTGAGCAGTATGTGAAAAGCTGCCACTGTAAATGTAATAACAACGCCATCATTGTCCTGCTGTGGAATGTAGAAAGTAGAGCATTTAGCAGTGCTGTTAAGTGTTTACATATTAAATCATTTTATGAGGCACCTTATTGTAGAGTGAGCTGTACACCATCTGGGAGACAGTAAGGGTTATGCTTTGTGATAAATTTTAGATTAAACTCCATTTGCAGCGGCTCTCTTCATTTCAACCTGTTGGAGGATAAGTGATATTTACCCCTTCCCACTCTTCATATCGGTGCAGACCATGCCCACTGGAACAATTGCAGCCCTGTTGAGAGTAGACACGCACAGAGATCATAATAGCAGTTATTTCCTCTCTGTTTTTTTGTTTTTTTTTCCAGGGCCCAGCGCGCTCCTTCACTTCACTGTTGACATCACAGAGATATGTGGGGATAAAGAGGCAGAGAAAAACAATAACAGACCCATTGACCCCCATTTCACAAACTTTGGAGGTACGAGAGAAATCCACTTACAAGCCTGGAGAAGACCTGCTGATTGTGCCTGAATGGGCTTTTTATGAGGAAACAGTGAAAGTGCAGCAGAAGGTCCTGACTGCTGCCATTTCTGAGTGAGGCTGCTCCTCCGACTGAGCAGATTTAAATCTAACCTCTTGTGCACCTTGGTTGTGATGCAACACTGAACTGTATCTCAAATCAGAGAGACAACTGGATAAGTGTGCAACACAGTTATTGAACTGTACATGAATCCACACTGCCTTGATCATATCAATTCTGCTGCGTCTATTTTGCAAAAATAAGTGTGACTGAGCGATGAGGAACGGTGGCGCTGGAATACGAGTTATTAGAGCAAAATGATTTCTACAGACGTGAGCACCTGTGTCCACAGTAAATGAGTTCATTTGTTTCATTTAATTACTGTTTGATGTTCACACAAGGAAGAAGAGAATCTCCAAACTGAGACAAATCAAGACTGAGCAGCTCACCTTAAATTTATCTTAAAGCCAGATGTTCTCCTTTTAGCACACCAGCCCTCAGACTATCCACTTCATTGAAATAATAATAAAAAAAAACCTTAGGTTAATGATTCTGTGAATTTCCCCTCTTTTACGGCGTTAATTGCCCTACACGAGAGAAACATGGCTTTGGGAGTCAGACGTGATGATCTCCTGGCATAAGCATTAGAATGGAGGCTCACCTTGCTTTCTCTGGATGCTGCTGGTTGACATTTAACATCACAGAGAGAGGGGAGGTGGAGAGCCAGGTGCCCTACATGCACATTTGACCCCCTGCTAATGTCAGAGGGGGAAGGTCCCACACACTCATCCTCGCTTCACTCACACAAAACACTACAAGGGGCGCAGAGTAGAGAGTATCAATCTCAGTGGCTGCAGGAAAGGTTCGGCTTCCTGATAGAAACATTTTGGGTTACCATAGATGACGCACATCCTTTTTTAATAGATCGGAATTGCTTTATGATATGCAGTCAATGCTGCATGAGTCTTGTGCAAGAAAACTTTTGTAATGTCTTAATGTAATGTTGTGATGTCTAAATGTACCTTAACTAAGACAAATTACAAACTGCCTACACAAAATGTCGTCTCGAGAGATTGATCCTTTCCACACCATAACAAAAAAGTGCACCTCCTCTCCGTTATAGACTCCCCACCAATTACAGATGTTGTTGAATGTGTAAATTTAACAGCGATTAAGGCAAAGAGGTGGAAAAAAAGGGATTTCATAGCGAGTGGAAAACAAAATGTCTGTAGCATGAGGGAAGATGCACACTGGAGGACACTACAAACACAGCCAGCAGGCCTGTAACCCAGTGCAGATGACCTGTTTCTGCTTGCACGCAACCATGAAATAACAACTGCTGTTTGGTGTTTGATGTTAGCTCGGGGAGCGTACTGTCCCCGCTCGGCCTATGCAGGCACACGTTACCATCAGGAATTGTTTGACAAAAAAAAGAGAGAGAGAGAGATAGAAAGAGAAAAAAATTGCAATGAGGTCACATCCTGAAACAAAGCACAGGATCTACATCTACTGGGTTATCCTAATTCTGGAGTCTATTCATTGCAGGTCAGGACTGTTGGCACATTTAACATTATAACCTACATAATCCTTTTTTTTTTTTTTTTTTTTTTTTTTAAGAAACACAGATTACACAAGATCCTGCTTTGCCACTGAAAACCTTGTACACTTACAGCTGTAGAGATGTCAGAAAATGTGTCTGTGTATTTACACAGAAGAGCCAAATACAATAATATGAGGTTTACCAGGAGAGGACACCTAACTACTTCCATAAACAACAACCTAATGATGGCAGTTGTTGATATTATAGTATCGAGGTTCTCATGACACCCACACATGTGCTTTGTTATCCAAGCAATGTTTTATATATTCAGTTTTACAAGGTGATGTAGGTTTAAAAATATGTATCAAAAGCAATTTTCACCCGGTGACCAATTGACAATAGTATTTTAATAACAGTCCTTTTTAATGGTAAATAATTATTTAATAGTGTAAATATTACTGCTATTGTTCAGACGGCAGCAGTTAATACATGCATTGTCATATTAATGATGTGAATTATACTTTAAGAGGAATTATCACAGAAACAGAAATTGAAGGATCAATCCCTATAAATATTCCACACATTTCCTGTCAAACTGTGGAAACACACAGCATGCCCTCTCTTCCTTATGTGGTACTGCAGGTATGTTCACCTGTCTGTGCTGCTGATGTCACATCCGACAGAGCATCTTTTAATATCAGCCAGGAAAACTAAACAAACAAGCCTTTCCCCACTGCCCTGCTCAACATGAACATCCAGGATGGTGACTAACGGCTTTTCACTGAACTGGATATAAATCTAGGAAAATAAAAAACAAGCAAAAACAGTAGCTTCCAATTTGTTAAAGACAAAAAAAAAAAGAAAGAAAGAAACTGTTCATTATTATTTTTGAACTTTCTGCCACACAGTTCACAGAGGCAGATTGATCTACACTTGACAGGAATAAACACTCGTCATAAAACAAACTTCAGTTTAAATCAAGTTGCCATTTTTCATTATGAACAAACAAAAATTGTTAGAACAAAATCTCAGTCATACCAATAAAAGAAAAGCTTCATACAAATTAATTGCAATTTTACCAATCACTCATCAGCTGTTAAAAAAATAAACAGAAAAAGATCTTTAAAAAAAAAAATGCACCAACCAATAAAAGCAGCTTTGATGAACATTTTATGGAGAACATCACAGTTCAAAGAGCAACATCGCTCAGGTTGTATGGGGCTGGGGCTGGGGCTGGGGCTGGGGCTGGGGCTGGGTGGGGGGGGGGAGGCCCTGACACACGATGCAAAACAAAAATAAAGGGGCAGATAGAGAGGCGTGCAGCGGTTATTGAAGGATCCCGTTGCTTAAAAAACCGATGCAACTGCAACGTTTAGTGCCGCAGAGCAGCCTGCAGCAGCCTGCAGCCTGCAGCAGCAGCAGCAGCAGCCTGGACACATTTCCCTACAGGCACATGCATTTTCGTTTTCGATTTTGGTTCCCAATTCGTTCCACTTGTTTCCACCAAAAAGAGGACAAACGCCGACGCTTTACTGCTCACACAAGTAGCTGTCAAAAGACAAGAATGCAGCTTCTGTTGGACGAGTAAAATTAAGTTGATTGTGTTCTGCAGTTGGTGTGTGTGATGTGGCCAAGGTGCAGGAGGAGGCCCGCTTTAGGATTTTTTCTTGTTACCATATAAGTTAAACAGCTCCTGTTTGGAGGGGGGGCTCGTACAAAACTAAACAGCGTTTTCGGTGTCGCCTCGTTTTCTTGTTTTGCACTTGTTCGCACTGGCTCCACGTGCAGAAAACTGCGCATGTGAAGGGCGTTTCGATCCTGATCCTGATCCTGATCCTGCAGCCTCGGTGTGTTTTGATGTTTGATAAAGCGCTGCCACTGACTACATGATTTTATGCAGTTTCGTCAGATGGGTTCAGTAGCTGTGCAGGCGGTTGTAACCCCCCCTCCACCACCACCACCACCACCCTTTCTCTCTCTCTCTTTTTCTGTCGTCCTTTGAGTCCTCAGGTGTGGAGAACAACATGTCAGTGTGCGACAGAAATCCCACTCCAGTTAGTGCTGAACGCATTTCCAGCAGAAGAGTCAAACAGAAGGACGAGGTGCAGTTTAGTGATGAGGTCCACAAACAGTCCAGTGTGTTTCCATCCGCCGCTTCTCTGCTGCACTGAGCCACAACTTCCACCACCGGGCTGCAACTTTGACAAAACTTCCACCTCTGTCCAAATGATGGAATTTGCATCTGCAGCCACTAGTTGTTTCTTTCTTTCTCCCCCACTTCTTTTCAACCTTCACGCCCCCCCACCCCCTCCCTTCTCTCACCCCTGTTTTTTTTCCAGCAGTGGGGCACAGTGACTGCCCCTTGATTAATAAATGTTTATGTGTTTTGAAGTGCGGGACAAAAGGGGGTGGCCTGTGACCCCTAGGAGCCCCGACCTTGTGCAGGTTCATTGTGAGGCGCTGGGAAAGAGGCTTTGGGACGGAGACCCCGGGCCACTGACCCACACACATCCCAGAGCCCTGCCATTCATGTGCGCACCGCTGCATGTCGCCCCGCAGCTCCCATTGTTTCAGCGGGAACAATGGCTTTACCCCCCTCTCAGCCAGAGAAAAAGCAGCTTTCAAACTTCCCTCTATATGTCGCCTGATGCAAACCCCGGCAGACTCTCTCTCTCTCTCTCTCTCTCTCTCTCTCTCTCTCTAACCCCCTTTAAATGAAGAAGAACAATGTTGACAAAACGTTAACGCTGTTAGTGGTACGTTCACCAGCGTTGCATCACACACCGACGTTGCATCATTGCACTGACTGGGTTTCTTGCAGCCGTCAAAGGCCGAAACTGCAACAGAGTGAAACAATAAAACAGTAACATAGTGAAACTGTGGAAGAGAAAGAGAGGATGGGATGCGCAGAGGGATGAGGCGACAGAAGGAGAGGAGTCGGGGAAAAAAAGTAAACCGTGAATAACACCTACAGGCTATTTCTAATGCTGGAATCAGATCTATATTAATAGGTTGGAGGTAAGTAGGCATTAGCGGGCCTGCGTGTTCCGCCTTGACTACAGGGTTAGTGAGGTTACTCAAATGACATCATCCATGGGGCCCTGGTTTAGATTGGATCTTTGCCTGGGAGTCAGTCACTGCAGGAAGTGGAGGGGATACAAACGAGCAGTGCGGGGCTGCCACTTGCTTCAATCAATTACTGCCCCCAACGCTGAATACCCAAAGCAAGTCTCTCCCCAAACTAAACACAGATCCACAGCCCCTGTCCTCGTTGCGTGGAAAAACCGCTGAAGCAGAAGGAGCCAAAATGTCAAGAGAAGTGCGAGGACGGAAATGCAAATGCGAGCAGACAAATGTTTAACCTATTTCTTTACAGCACAACAGCGAGGAGGAGGAGGGTTGGGGGGGGGGGGGTAAGGATTTACATTGTAAGGCCTTTGCAATCCAAACAGGAACAGGTTTGCCTTATTACTGGTGCATAGGCTACAACACAGATCAGTTCATCTGGGCAGATTTCACAGATACAATAGAGGGCTCATACAATCTATAGAAGGTGGGTTGTAATCCAGCGTCCTGCTTCAAACTGCAACGCACTAATGGACCTTTCAAGACAAAACGGCATTAAACATGATTAACTGTGGTCGGCGAGGCGGCGATTTTAATGTAGAGCTCCGCCAGATTATACAATGTTATTGCTGCACATATAAACTGTGTGGTGGTGTCTTAAACAGTTACACCCCGCATGGAGATGATCAGCATTTTAAAAGAATCATAATAATAATAATAACGACAATAATAATAATAAAAATACTTAGGATTTACCAGAGCGCGCATTGGATAGGATATATTTGCGTGTCGGTGCCAGTGAGCGCGCATTTGTATGTATAAATGCTTGTGTGCGCGCGTGTGCATGTGAGGAGAGAGAGAGAGGGAGAGGGAGAGAGGGAGGGAGGGAGAGAGAGGTTTTACTCATTGTAATGCACAGAACGACCTGCCCTCTTTTGAAAAAAAAGGCGAGAAAGCGCAGCCATGCTTTGCAGAGGCTACAGCATCGCTCTCATTGGTAGTATCAGCTTCTCGCCCAAACGGAGTCTTTGCTTGTCCGCCGCTGCTACACCGAAAGGAACCGGGAATACAAGCGACTGCCTCCATGATGCGAAAAGATCTGCAGTGAAGTAACAATGCTAGAATGAAGTGAGAGAGAGAGAGAGAGAGCGAGAGAGAGAGAGGGAGAGAGAGAAAGAAAACACACACATACACACACACACACACACACACAGCAGAGCAGAGCACGGATAAATATTAGCAGAGCACGGTGCACCACCATATGGCGTGGACCGTATCATGGTGAGTATCTCATGTCTGCGTTTTGCTTCATGTTCAGCCCTTTGGTTCTCACCGGTTAGACTCGGATTGACTTTGTTTGTGCCGTCGGTGAAAGGTTCAGGCCTGTCTGAGCAGGTGGAAGGAGAACAGAGATCATTTTGTGTCTTTAGATGGATAACGGTCCTCTGAGCTACCCCCGACCCCCCCCCCCGTGCACGCTGCACTTGCCATTGTTATTGCGAGCTTTAGGGAATAAACCACTTCAGGCAGGGTGAGCTAACAAAAAGAGGCGACAGCGGAGCACGAGCAAACCCCGCGTTTTATGTCGACGTTGGCATAATCAATAAGGATAAAGAGGACGGTGCGTTTCTGAGCCGCGTCGTTTGTTCGTTGCGCGGTGCTTAAGGACAATAGGGGTCGTGTTCCTGTCGGTGGCACGGACACATACAGGGGGTTGGTGGTGGTGGCGGTGGTGGGGGCGGGGGGGGCGCCGAAATATGGTGATAGTGCTGACAAACGATGGTACGATACGAGATCTCGTCCGGTTTTATGGGGATGGGGACGTTTCCGTCTAAAATGGCGATTCCCTTTGTTTCTGCATCCACCTCTCCTGTCGATTCCAGCGAGTGCATGGGTAATGCATCGCAATTACCATATCTACGAGCCTGCGCCTCCTCGTTTTCACTGTTCTGCTTTTCACACGGTGGATTTTCGTGCTCTTTAATGGTTAAACGTGGGGCTGTCAGATGGAGAATTGGCCCCAGAGAGCCCAGGAGCCCCAGTCAAGCTCAGGCTGGGAGGCAGGTACGCGCCTCTAATTGTGATTATACAGCACTGACTTCATTTACTTTGAAGTAGTTTTTAGGCTGCAT
Source organism: Caranx ignobilis (assembly GCA_021432705.1). Taxonomy (NCBI): domain Eukaryota; kingdom Metazoa; phylum Chordata; class Actinopteri; order Carangiformes; family Carangidae; genus Caranx; species Caranx ignobilis. Next base: position 10,588,347 of record MU269986.1, read on the forward strand.
TAGTAGATATGCAAATCAATAGGTTCTCTGTAGTCTGCATCACTGCAGATTAAACAGGATTATAATTACATTGATCTCGGTGGATCTGGATCTGTGTCAGTCCTCACATACAATACAATAAGATAATTAGTATGTAAGTAATTTAGCCTAGATAGATCTGTAAGCACAGAATGTACTGCACTTAGCTGTGACACTTAGTATGCACGTTATATAATCCCATCCTGACAGATGGAGCACAGTCCATCAGTTTGGTGTGTGTGTCATTTTCTCAGACTCTTATTTCGTGGACTAAGACACGAGCCGCAGCTCATCGCATGAAACACACATACAGCGAAATACTGTATTTGTGCACTGACATCAAACAGCAGGCTCAGGATGACACGAGCAACGAGCATCCTTTCCTCATCCCTGTATATGTGTGTGTGTGTGTGTGTGTGTAGGGGAGGGTGCATGTGCGCATGCTCGTGCATGAGTGTGAGTCTATATTTGTGTGAGTGCACATACACGTGTGTTCTTTTTTTTTTTTGAATAGTGCAATGTTGCATAACCGTTCACAGCCAATGCCAGATTTAGGGCTTCACAATTTGCGGGACCATTGTTGGCATTTCCTCCGCCGGCCCGTACGTGGGATGCACGCACGCACACACACACACACACACACACACACATAGATATACATAAAGAGAGTCAGTTCACCAGTCAACTGCAGAACTATTAACACATTTCGGAGATAAACGTTAACGCTCCTAAAGGGAAGTCGTCAATTTCCCTCCTAGTTTTCAAGGACACAGGGTAGTGATCCAGGAGGACGCTGGGTAATATAGAGGAACATCTGTTTGCCCGGTGACGTCAGCACCCCCCCCCCCCCCCCTTCACCCCCCCTCGCCAACCCCCCCTCATCCCAATCCTCTTGTGCTGAAGGCAGATGCCTCATTTGTTTGGCTGGAGCACCATTAATCCCAAAGTCAGAGGAAAAGACCGGACGGAGAGAGATCAGTCCCATTTAGGCGGTGTCGGTGCTGGGCTCGTGCGGCACATCTACGGTGTCGGTGTCCCGGTCAGTCTGCTGCTGGGGTGGAAGCGAAGGCGCGCGTGGACGCATATAAGACTATAACATAGAGCATCGCTGTTGTCCAGGACACCCGCAGTTTACCGGGGCTCCTCGGCTGCCCCGTTTGCGATTTGCGGCAGTTTTAACGCGTGACCCGCAAGTACAGGCTGCAGGCTGGTGTGTTTGTGCGTAGAGAGAAAAAGCTGCGTGCGTTATGTGACTATAGGAAAATCAATATTTTTGGACGTGGACAGTGACTTTTTCCCTGTTTCGTGGATGCCAGCTGCTTTTTAAACAGGTCAATGTGGAATATGAGGTTGTGTCACCTGCAGCCCTGTAGCCTGTCAACTTCATGACGCATTTTTTTGTGTTTTCTTCTTGTTGTAGGTGCATTATGGGATAATGGAGGACTTTTATGCTTTCTTGGACACAGCAGTCGACGGACACAGATCAAACGGAGTCCTTTTTCGCCTGCAATAGTGGCCTGGGACGTATACTAACCATTTTGCCCGCAGAACTACCCGCTGGCATTATTTTGCATTTAAGTCATTCCTATAACTTAACCTCCATTCCTCCATTCACTGTTTGTTTTTTTGTTGTTTGTTTGTTGATTTTTTTTTACAATATAAGGTAGGCCTGCACAACAACCGGGAAGGATTTGATCTTATTGGACCCTGCGAGATGCTTGGGATTTTTTTCAAATTTCCATTTTTTGGCCAAACTTGTCATCACAGTTCAGTTTTTTTTTTTTTAGTCACACGACACAGGCCTCACAGGCTGCAGAGTAATTTTATATGTGTAATAACAGCTTTCAGGGAAAAGGTTTACAGCTGTCTGCCCGTTTCCTACAGTAGCTGAATGCAGCTGGTGGACGGACACACACACACATGCACACACGCATACACACACTCACACACAGACGAGCGGGTTGTGTCTCTCCGTGTTCACAGCGGACCTTGATTTAATGTCTTACAATTAAGGCACGCGGTGAATGCCAAGAGATGATCCCTCTTTCTTCAGATGTCTACACGCCCAAGAAACGCACCACCTCCTTTTACAGTTGACTTTTTTTTTTAAAGCACTGTTGGTGTCGCTCTCACGGTGAAAGCTTTGCCTCTGTACCGTTTTATTCATGTGCTGTTTCTTTCCCTCCTCTTTCTAGCAAATAAAATAAATACACACAACGATTTTTAAAAGCTCTGGTTTTTATGTGAACGTCCACGTGATGGCTCCAGTGTGTGTTTAAGTGTGTGTGTGTGCAGTGTTGAGTGTATGTGTGTGTGCGCAGTGTTGAGTGTTGAGTGTGTGTGTGTCGGTGGGAGCTGTCCATCCACACACACATACACACACATACACAGGCTGCCCGGGAGCGCTGTCCACCTTCTGTGGTGCTGAAATTCACGCACCACGGCTCAGCCTTTTGTTTCACTGGTCTGCAGCGGCGCAGATGCAGAAATAGCTCGAGTCTTTTACTGTAGTGCAGGAATGTAGCCCGGCTCCCCGACATATCAACTGTGTAGACACGTACACACAGACACACAAGCGAGTGTGCTGGTAGACAGAAGAACAACACGCACAGTAAAGCATCTGAGAATGAGAGTCGCGTTAAAGTGGTGGGGAAATCTGCAAACGGAGTGATGGTGGTGTTTCACGAGGTTCAGCTTGTTTCCGTTGTTCTTGCACTGACGAAGCTCAATGATATAAACAGAAAAAAAAACTCACAGATTAAATCTAAATTGTTGTCGCTTGATTCGACTGCTGAGCAGATCTCCACTGGAAACATGTGAACATCTTGTTCTGGCAGATCAGGAGAGAGAGAGAGAGAGAGAGGGAGGGAGAGAGAGAGAGAGAGAGAGAGAGAGAGAGAGAGAGAAATGACTTGTTAAAACGGTCGTGTTCGCAGTGGAGCAGATCAATTTTCGCCTTCTTGCAATAACCTAAAAAGCCCCACGCACGACAAGGACCATAAATTATGATTTATTTAATCTGCATATTAATTTTCCATAAGCACGGGATGAGTGTGGGATGTAAATGAGGAGCTGGACTGAAGAACTCCACGGAAACCAACTCCAAATGGCCGATTAAATTAATATAAAGAGGTTTGGAAATGTTGTCCGACAAAAAACTGATGAGCAGAGTCCAGCAGCAGCAGCAGCAGCAGCAGCAGTGAGAGTCTTATGGCATTTGAGCCGGGAAGAAATAAGATCCTCCTCCTGTCTGAGTCTGTCGCCTAGTGGCGTTCACGGGCGCCGCACTCAGCATCACAACCATGATGGAGGCGAGTTGAGAGTTTGACAAACAACAGCAGGAACTGTGATTAGATCTCCTCACCATCTAAGCTTTAATGTTGTTGTTTTTTTTTTCTTCTTCTTCTAAGTCACTGCTGTTATTTATGTTGTCAGCCAACACTGCACGTGTCTTAACAGGGAGGGAGACAACAGGATCCATTTTGCACACTTTGACAGCAGACAATAATCAGATCTTGATTTATGACACGAGTCTGTGCATATCATCTCTGAGAAAGGCAGGAGGGGTGATGGATGGATGGATGGATGGAGGGAGGGAGGGAGGGATGGAGGGAAGAAAGGCCTGATGTGGGGGCGGGGAGTTTATCCAATCATTTCACCCTCTCATTAATTTTTATTTGCCTAAATCCTTCAAATAAGCAACGAGCAGAAAAAAACAATCAAGCTTCAACAACAGGGTGAAAAGTTCAGCTCTGCTCTGAAATAATGAAGTTAACAGATTCAAAGCTTGTTCAGTCCTAAATATAGAGAGGCAGAAGAAACACACCAGCCTGCAGTGGCTCTGATGCGACACATTTAAAAACAACAGTGATAAACAAATGACACAGACTGACGACGATGTAATTGTTTCAACCTCTGACTGTCTTAATGTTAGAGCAGACTTTTTGAAGACGAAGCTGCAACTTGGGGTTTGCCCGCAGAATAAATACATCAGTCCTGCGTGCCGTGTCATGAATATTGTACACTGGTGGGTCTCGATGTAGAGCACCACATGACAAAATTGAAATTTCATATCAGGACTCAACAGCCTGGGAGTCTGGCTTCCACTGATAACCAAAATCTTCAAAGTTGAATGAAATCCACAAGGCTGCCATAAAGCATGTTCATCATGCTCCTGCTTCGCCCCTCAGCTCCTGGAGCATTGACCGAGCCCCCCCCCCATTAGAAATCGCTGACTGCCCTCTTGTGGTAGAAACTGAAAAAAAATGGACAAACAAGTCTTGGACTAACAGGAAAACCTGCAGGACAGACAGTGAGAGTCTAATAAAAAGTCAAATCTTATATGCATTGACTTTTAGATTTCAAATTTTAACGTTTAGACATCATTAGTACTTTATAAGATACTGTAATATGCAGTAAAAGCCTGTGCAGCCAATTCAGGTCAAAGATCCGACGCTGTGTATTGATGATTTTGCTGCACTACTGTATCTCCGTGTGTCGTGGTCTGAGAACAAATGTACAAATTCCACTGTGAGTTTGGACGTTAAATTCACGGTTAGAGCAGGTAGAGCACATCCTGACATGCTCCTATGTCTAAATTTCATTTTATCACAACCTAAATTGATGCTTGTTCTTTTTTCTCACCCAGTTTTGCCTTCATGGTCTCTTTATTACGAAAGTGCTGACGGACTGTGGCTGTAATGGCTGTGGCACCATCCTGGCCCATCTTGTCTCATTAGCCGGACCTGATTGGCCATGAAGGTGTTCTCTTGCTGTCTCAGGATAAAGCGACTGTCTCTGCCACTCGTTAGATCATAACTCCTCAAGTATGCTGCCCCTGATGGCCTCTCATGGAGCCTGAGAAGAGAGACTGAACATACGCTAATTGAAATATGCTTGAAAAGGGGTAAAACATTGACCTTGAATGTGTAGAACAAAGTGTCAGACTTGAGTGCTTGTGATGCAGCTGCAAAAAGCTGTCTTTCATGTGAACATTAAGGTCCCACAAGGTAAAAATATTCCAGCACTTGAGCTTGAATACACCTATTTCTTTGCTTCCCCTTGTTTTGCTTGTCTTTGTGGTGGTTTGCATTTCTTTGAGTCTTTGTGGATCTTTCATGTCTTTTTTTTTTTAAGATTATTATTTTTTGGTGCGATGTCTTTATTTGATATTTCAGTCTGGAGACATGAAACAAGGACAGAGAGAGGGGTGTGCTATGCAGCAAATGTATCCATGGATGTTGCTTTTATGTGGTATGTACCTCAGCACTTCACCAGCAGAAGCTTCTTGTCACATTGTTGTTTTTCCTTTAGTGTCTCTGTGTGTTTGCGATTGTTTTCTATCTGTCTGCATCTGTTTGATTAACTACCCAGGCACAAATGTCGGCACACAGCTAACACGTTTCTGGTTTGGGAACGTTTGCTGTGCTCGTCTGATAATGTTCCCCAACAGTCATGGAGGAAAGTTTTCTGAACACATCTAACATGGTTGTTTTTAGTTTAAATTACAAAAAAGAAAAAAGGGGGTTTCAAACTGTGCCCAACAGGCCCACTGAGTAATATCCCTCTAAGTCACTGTTGTTGGAAATCAACTTATGGGAGAAAACACTTTCTTAATGTTACTGATAATTTCAAGGACGTGTCTGTCTCTTAGAGCCAACTCAATCGCATCAATAAGTCAACAATGGTTCTGATTGTGCTATTTTCATAATGAGCTGATTTAAAATATATATAATTTCAGTTATGAGAAACTTTGTTTTTATGTTTTTAAGGCACAAAACCACAAACTCTTGGTTTAAGTTACAGGACGGCTGTTAAACGTCTAGAAACATAGACTTAATTCTTCAAGATACAATAGAGAGGGAAAACAATATTCAGTGAGTGATACATTGAAGGAGCCAGTGCAGACATTTCAACAAAGCTCCAATGCCATTAAACAATATGTAGCTCCTGATGGACCATCTCAAAGGGTGAAAAACATCCACGCCATGTTCACACTTGTTTTAAATGGCAGGGGTCAATTATAATCACTGCTAAGGACCCTTTTATGGTGGCAGCCCATGTTATGGTAACTTGCCATGGTAACTTCATAGGAGGTGGAGGGAGACTTTTGTCCCTAATGCACTAGTGAACGTCTACAAATGGCTTCTAGTGGAGAGTAATTACTGCACTGGCTTTTAGTGTAAAGCCTGAGATGAGATGACAAAGACTGTGTTCACAATTGCAAGCAGTTACAGAGCTGGTCACATTCAATCTTACTGTTGAGCTTCTTGAAGGAGTGTGAACTTAAAAAGATGCCTGCGGAGTTCAAGTATGACACCTGTGGAGTGGAAAGTAGTTCAGATCGTTTGGGGACTTGCAAGAGTTGAGGTCAAAATGACATGACTTTCAGTCTTCAGGCTGAGTCCAGCTCCAAAAAATGCTGGATCTTATGCTCTGCATTAGAGTCTCCACACCTGTCTTCCTAACTTCATCTTCATGGTTGGTAACTTTCACCTTTCTATGAGAAACTTGGTACTCCCGTTTACACCTGGCATTAACATGCGTTTTCAGTTCAGGTGCTTGACCACCTGAAAGCACAGGTGTAAATGCATCCAAGACACATTGAGGATGGATTGTGATCCGATCAGCCAAACCACCTCCGAAGACGGTGAGGGAGGTTTTGTGACCACACTGAACACAAGTGTAAACAGTCATGTGTCCTGTATCTGCATACTACTATTTATTTTCCTTTTGCTTTTTTAATTTACCTGCACAAATATGTGATCTGATCTCAGTCGGATCTCAATGTGGACACTGGAAATGCATATCAATGCCAGGTATAAATGCTATTCAAATTGTATGCAGATACAATGTGAACACAATCTGGATGTGAGATGCATATTAATGCCAGGTGTAAACGGGGTGGGTGTTTCAACCCCAAGGTAATTCAGTTTTCTGCTCCCTGCTCCTTAAAAAGGCTTTAATATGTAAAAGCACCTACACAACTTGTGTTTTTTTGTGAAACTAGGAAGTTCAGTGTCTCCTGAACTGCTCCAGCACTTCAGTGAGGATTCACCATGGTTACATTGAGTGACATATTCAAACTTGCACCTGTTTTCGGTTGCTTTACTACTTTAAGTTTAAATATAACTCTTGTTGGACTGGCACTTCAACATGCATCTGGTTATGATGGCACGGAAAAAGCTGCTTAAAGCTTGATTGTTGACCCCAATGACGTTTGACTTTCCATTATGGGTGTACTACACTACAAAACCCAGTAGATGGCAGTATAAGCCATTAAATTGGCAAGAGAGGGAACCTTAAGCCTGGAGCTGTCTGAAATATCAAGTACAATACTGAGACATGAAAATTCATGTTCACGGGTGACATGTTCACACCTGACTTAAACCAGAAACCTGTGAGGCAAACAAGATATTGATAAAACCGTATATTGTTTTTAGAAACTATGCAAAGTATCATCGATGGAAATCATTTCTGTGTCAAGTTTGTAACAATTAGCAACCAGGTCTCTCTGAATTCAAGTGAGAAGGCTTGGTGGCACAAAGGAGTCAAAGAAGAGACTGACAATCAAAAGAAAAGGAAATCCAAAATGACAAATAAATACTACAGATGATGTGAAACAAACTGGAGGCCTCTCACATGAGAGCCTGGCTGAAGTCAAATGTTACTCTGATAGCAAAGTTTTTCTCCTGAAACACACACAAGTGAATGTCACACAAGCAAACCAGCAAAGATTTCCAGGGCTTTCTCATTACACCATTATAACGACACACACACACACACACACACACACACACACACACACACACAGGGAGAGGGAGATTGAGTGCACGCGGTATTGTTTGTCATCGTTTAAATGTCATTAATTAAAACGTTAACCTGATTGGGTAGAGAGTGAGAGGGGGAGACGGTGTCTCTGTCCCAATAGGCGAATCCTTTTTAATAACCCGCCTCGAGATAATGATGTAAAAAGACTCCGGCGTCTTGTGCGTAACGAGGATCATCGTGGAGATTCGGTGAAGGTGAATCACAGACAGACAGAGAGAGAGAGGCAGGGGGGAGCAGCACTTATTACACGAGTCTCCTCCTCGTCTCCACACCTCAGCTGACAAGTCCAGCAAGCCTGCAACTTCACACACAACTAAACTCGTAGAGGAGAGAGACGCCGAGGAAGAAACTCTCAGAGACGCGTCAAGAGTTTCCAAGAAGGGACCATAGCTCGCAACAACGCGGAGCCCACAAGGCTATGGACCGGAGGATGAACTTGAACGGCGGCGCTGGGGACATTTTTCACAAAACTCTGAGCGCCGTGTCCACGAAAAAAATGGACCCTTTCAGATCGGCCGGCATCGAACTACCAGCCAGAGACCGCCAGTCACCGATCAGCTGCTTCGACCAGACCGATCCAGACCCGATTCAGCCGGGAGGTCTGGCAGGAGGTAGAGGGGGGGCACTGGGTCTGCCGACGGGATCTTTGTGCGTCAATTACGGTGAGAGCGCCAACAGGACCTCGGCGGCGGAGAGCAGCGGCGGAGAGCAGAGCCCCGACGATGACAGTGACGGCAGGTGTGACATGGTCCTTCTGACCGACGGGCGGACGGTGGCCGCGGGGAAAGCAGAAGGAGGTAAGAAAACCAAAGAGCAGAAATTACTGAGGCTAAACATCAATGCCAGAGAAAGACGACGGATGCACGATCTGAACGACGCGCTGGACGAGCTCAGAGCGGTCATCCCCTACGCGCACAGCCCGTCAGTGCGGAAACTCTCCAAAATTGCCACTTTGCTGCTCGCCAAAAACTACATCCTCATGCAGGCGCAAGCGCTGGAGGAGATGAGGAGGCTAGTGGCGTATCTCAACCAGGGCCAAGCCATCTCTGCAGCCTCGATACCGGCCACCACTGCCCTCGCAGCCCCCGGCTTGGGCGCATACGAGCAGCCGCCTGGATATCCCTTCCCCACCGGAGTGGCTGCGTCCTCCTGCCCCGATAAATGTGCCCTATTCAACAACGCCACCTCCAGCCTCTGCAAACAGTGCACTGACAAGCCTTAACTGCGCCTGACAAAGACTCAGAGAAGCACAGGAGAGAACAGACACCACTTTTAAGAACACTTTTGGAGAGGAAAACCTGCGAGGCCACTGTTGTTGAAGTCAGTAGGCTAGAGACAAAGAAGTAATACCGATGAATACTTTTATATTTAGCCTAAATGCATTCAAAACGCTTTTTTTTTTGTTCAAACAATACTTGATTGTGTATATAAATCATCCTTAAAGTGCTGGTATGAATGACAGTGAAGACCAAACACAAGTCCAGTGGGCCTGTAAGAGAGGCTGCACATCTTGAGTGAGCTGTTGATCACTTGCTCTGGTAAAGACCCTCCTGGAGATTTTGGTGACCTGACAACTTGCGACCCCCCCCCCCCCCCCCCTTTCACTTGAATAGATGGACACCTTCCTGGGGAGTTAGTCCAACCTCACTGTCCGCTGCTGCCTCGTTCATTTCCGATTATTTTCACCTTTTTCATTCACCTCAGAGACATTTTAGACACTTTTTTATTTTATTATTATCATTATTATTATTATTATTTGTTTACCCTACATGGTCCAAGGCCTGTTCTCATGAACTTTTCTATTGAGCACGTGGAATGTCACGATCAAGGCAAAGTTACAAGTTAAGTGGTTTAATCAGTCAGATATTTATGTGTTAATACAGACACTTGTTCAAAAGTTGCGCACGACTATAGTACAATTCTTTATTTGGGGAGGGGGGGCACTGCAATATAATAAAATTTCAGAAACATTTAGAAAATGAATGAAGGTCCATCAGGTGTTTCGTTGTGTCTTTTGTAATTTATTCATTGGGATTTTTCTATGGCTTTTCTTTTTGCTTGCATTGCACAGTGTAGTTTTTCTTTAGCTGCTGTTTTGTTTGCGCCTCTTCTTCTCTCACATGATCGAGGTCTTCAGATCAATCGCGTTGTCAGGTCAAGCTGTGGATTATTGTAGATACCTTAGTTATTATATGAGCAAAGAGGGCCATTTGTATGTATTTCAGTGTTGAAAAAGCTTTATTAAAATATTTTGAACAACAGAAACACTGCTGGTTATTCATCCTAGTGGAATCAGAGTGACCTGCCTTTTACTTGTATTTGATGTCTGATGCTACACTCAATCTAAAATATTATCGACATGGTAAAATTTATCAAAATCAATGTAAGTGGTTGTTCTTAAATTAGACTTTGGTCGAGGGTGTTGTACAGTAGATCGTACTGGTCTCAGACTCTGATCAGGTGTCATGAGGAAGATTTGTTCACTATTTTTCCTGCTCCATTAAAACCGGAAACTTTTCTTCTCCTGAGTCAGAGGTCCACAGGTAGCGAAGGCCAGAGGAGGGGGGGTTGTTGCCTTAAGGTAGCGAGAGGATCTTTGTGCTTTGTAGGAAAAAAGGGAAAGAAAGAAAGAGAGAGAGAAAGAAAGAACTCAGGCGACCTTTATTGTGATTATTAAAATAATTCCATGACGGTGTGTAATAATATGTTAATTCAAAACAAGTGTGTATGGAAACTGTCGACTGTAATACCTGGCTTCACATAATCAAACACGTCGTTAAGGCAATTAGAGCTCCAGAATGTGATTAAGCAATGTAATTATGACACTGCTCACTGCCGTAATTTGGCGTCTTTAATCACAACGCAGCCATCAGCTGCACTCCCACCGCCTCGCCCTTTGTCCTCCTCTCTCTGCTTGTCCACACCAAACGCCTGCACAAGTGTGAGAAATATCCCTGTCTTGAATTACGACAAACTCTGAAAGCAGCTGCGTGGAGCTCAGTCTGCAGAGGATGTGCAAACTCTTAGGCCAAAAGAGTGGGGACGCTGTGTTTCCTATTACGCACACAAGCAGAACGAAACGACATTAAAACAACAACCTCGGTGATATTTTAAATGATCTATTTATCCTTGAAAATAACATTTTTACTGAGGTGTGAGTTGCAGATTCTTAACACGTTGTAGTAAGTTGTCAATGGGAGTCAGTGAAGTGAGTGAGTGTGTGGGTTGCAGGGACTTCAGCACCATGGACAGAGGCGACAGATTTTTAAAGGCAGCAAACAATAAAAAATATTTCTTCACGACTTCATTGACTTTTATGCAAATTAAACCAAACTGATCTGATGATTCACAGCTGTGTTTCAACAAATAGTCACATGAATGCAACACAAGTGAGAGTGTTATTTTAGGTGTTGTAGTAAGAATTATTGTTTAAGTATAATATTTTCTGATCACCAGCCATCATGTTTATCCTGAACATCCTTTTTAGCTCAAACCTAGAAGCATGAAAAGTTTTTACTCACTTAAAACTCATCAGATCAGCAGTTCAGGATTTGTGAAAATATAATTTAAAAGACAAAGTTTAAGATGACATAAGCAAATAACAGCTAACCATTGAAGACAGATTAAAGGGACGTTTTATCAATTTTCTCAAAATAATCTCAAAACAAAAATTCAAAATCTGTCTCCAGTTTTCTTCATAAACGTGAACAATGACGACGTGTTCTCAGTTTTAGTTGTGATTTTCGGCCAGTCTCCGATCTCAGCTCTGTGTCTGTATGATGAGCCATTCCGACAACAGGGTCATTAGAGTGTCCGCTTTAATCCCATCACACTCCTGAATGCCTTGAATCTCCACAGAACAGCCTTTAATCAAGAATGGAAATAATCACGAGACGTCAAAACAGCTCTGACATAAAAATCCTGTCAGTGACTCTTGTTGGGAATCGTCCTGCTTCAGGATTTCACACTCATATAATGATGTTTTATCACAAAAATGTGTTTTACTCTCTCCTGCTTTTAGAAACCAAGACTAAAAACATTAATTATGCAATATGCATTAATGCACAAATGACTGGAGCATTTAACCCATACTAATATTCACATTAGCCCAGAAGAGGAAATTCCCCAGGGGTGAGACAGAGCCATATGCGTGAGGAAAACAGAACACAGCATCCAGAGTGAAACAGACCACATCACAGGAATCGGTTCAAAGCCACACAACATTTTACAGTTACCACAGGGTTGACAGCATTTAGCCGAAGAAACGGATTCACAATGGAAAGTCATCATGTTCCTCCTGATGTGGTGGACGCTGGTATTTCTGCCATCATTACAAGCTGGTGAAATGTCATGCACACACAAGGGTCTGTGAAATGTTATGTTGGTGGGTTGGACTGGGCGACGACACAGCACTCGAAAAGTCTCACGGAAAAAAGAAAACCAGGGGGCTCAAGCCTTCTCCGGTGGTCCACCAACCACAGCCAGTGGTCATAATAGGCAACATCGTTTTTATTCATGAGTCTAATAAAGCTGAATCTGTCTTAAAGGCATTTACAGCGAGAATCGGGGCTCATGAATAAAAGTGGAAGATAAAAAAAAGCCCACCCCTTTTCATAAACCATAAAATGTCCAATTTACCATATCAAGGGCCAGCAGGGTGCCTATTCATAACACGGTTGTGATGTATGCTAAGGATGATAAACATGAAAGTCAAAATATACATAAGCGTGTTGAATTGAAATGTCCCCTTCATATCAGTAACAGGCCAAACTCTGGCAATGGATTCATCCATGCTGTGTCATACACTGTGTATAAAGATATATGTGCTGCACTGGCTGAGGCACCAAATCAACTGCTGGGTGGTAATTCACTTTTGTCAGGACACTGATAGCAATGCATAATGTTGTCTTTGTGTTGTGTGCACACAACGCAGGCTAATACAACTGCACAACTGAAGGCATCAGTTCTGGTTTAGGTTAAGAAGACGACCATTAACTTGTTAACTCTTTCAGGATTGTTATCGGCCGCAGAGGCACAATGGTGTCGAACAAAGTTGATATTAATAGATATGTTCCAGTTACAGTTTAAGTTTTGACTCTTTATATTTCTTTAGTTTGGTTCCTTTGTTTATACTCCCCTGTCATTCTTTATTCGATCATGCTTTGGATGTTTGTTCAGATTTCTCTGCCAGAGGAGTAACAGCTTTTACATCTGATCAACTCTCCAACCTGCAGTGTCCATCATTAGATATTTCAAAATCTGCATTGGGATTGGGAATAACAGACGTGCAATATATGCAAATGCTTACAACTTCATTTTATATTAGACATAATCTGATGTCGTTTTAGGGCCTTGATCAGTTCAATTTTTCTAGGATACATTTCTAATGTCAAAGTACAGATGGTTTCTCATCTGCCGTGTTCATGTGTTATGAAACTGTCTTTTATTTTTGTTTTCAAAATTGTATTTTTGAACATCCAGATCCTCTGATTGCTATATTTGGGATTTCAGACAAGCCACAGACTCACTATAGCCACTTAACTAAGGTCAAATATATGGCTGCAACCTTTGTGACATTACACTGGAGTGATGTTATTGAACTAGAAAAGCCCAGTCATGTAATGTTTTGAAAGAAGTTATGCAACACTTAAAAAAAAGAAATATCACTGACTTTCTGAATCAGGATAACAGTGGATTCTAAACTTTCAATAGAAATGGGCTCTGGCATGATAATCTCTCATATGTGTAAACACATCCCACTGTAATACCTGCACTGATCTTTAAAGCTGCTACAGGCCCTCCTGTTTTTGTTTGTTCTGCTGCGTACTATCACATCTATGTTTTCTCCTGATATTTTTGTGATGTTTAAAAACCAACAAATCTTAATTAAACATGATGTGACCTCACCATACCGTGACCTTAAAAGTTCTGCAGTATGACCTAGTTTACCCCCCCCCCCCAAAAAAAAAAGATCCTCTGAACTTAATTTTATGATATTTTCTAACTATTTATCTGACGCTTATAGAAGTTCACTCCTTCATTCCTGGAAACAACATTTGCTACCAACAACTTACGACAGACTTCCTGTACATTTATAACTGTATGTTTCTCTGCTTGCTTAATGAGCTCCTAATTCATTATAGTGGGAATGTTTTTTTCTCTGAGGCAGCCTTGAGGTCAGGTAAACATATGGTGGCGTGTTTAGCTCTGAAAGCTCTAACAGGGTACAATAAATGACGTAGTAATGTGTGATTGTCCTCTCATCTGGAATACAATTGTTGAGTAACATCTCTAATATTCAAACTGCCTCCATATTAATCAGATTAAAGTCAAAATCCCCTAATCCCTGTTTACCGATGGCTCTGTCTTTGTGTCGTAATCTGATGTTCTTTTATTTCTCTGGGATTAAAATGTGTCATGGCAGAGGGCAGTCATTTGTGGTGTTGTTGTGGACAGAGGAGGCTGTGTAGATGCAGAGTTGTTGTTTTTTTTTCCTCCCGGAAAAACATTTCACTCCGGATTTGAGAAAACAAAAACAGGTGCAATGAAATAAAGTGATTTCATTGAACAAATATTTGCACCAAATAAATCAAATTATGAATGGTGTTGGGAGGGAAATGATTGGATTTGTCGACGTTTTTATACGGTTGCTGTGTTTTAAAGGAACTTCAAGTCGTGTTGTTTTTCTGTAATTGGAAGTTTGTATGCTCGTAAATCGCTTAAATGCTCCAATAACTTGATCAAAATATTTATAATGCTCCAACAAAATGATCTCATATCTTTAAATAAAACCTTACTTTACGGCATCTCTGCAACCAAAAAAATGATTTTAGTGTATTTTTGTCTTATCTCAAAAGCTGTGTTGTACTCAAGGCTCCCTGTAACCTTAACATTCAGATAATGTGCCACTGTTTGATTAGAGAGGATGTAGTGCTCCTGCAGCAGCCTCCATGGCTCATATATAAAGAGGAAAAAAGGACACTCAGCTGCACCCATACACACATTCACAACACTGCTGCAAACTTTATACACAGGCAAAGATTTACAGCTGATGACAACTGAAATAAAAGAAAAAGCATGATCTTGGACAAATTTATAGTTAACATTACTTATGTGGACTGGCTGGAATCTCTGTATCTGGTCTGTGTGCGCCTGTACACTGATGTGTACGTGTGTGTGTTCTCATGCACGTTCTTCCTGTGCGTGAGGGATCGCTTGTCCTGATCAATATGCAGATCCTGACCCTCTCCGGGTTCATTAACATTACAATGAGATGGATTTCAGATCCACTCTCTGATATTCATTAACTCTGGCTTCCACACTGATATAAAGACATGAGGATGACACAACAACACTGTGAATCACTCATTGCTCTTTTCATACACACACACAATTTCTCTTTTTTTCCACACACACACACACACACACACACACACACGAGGTAAATGAAAGCCTGACCAACAGAGAGTGTTTGGGTAAGGCCATAAAGAAGCTTCTGTCTAATAGAGCCTGAATTGTGTGCTGTGATACTGTCAACTACTTGTTTACATGCTGTATATTACCTGATGGCTGGACAGGTTTCTGATTTGAATGTAATCCAAAGATTAAGATTACTATGAACAAGGTCGACTGTATTGTAAACAGAGGCATAAAACAGACATGAAAAAGGCATAAAAACAATAACAGACTGGATTTTTGAGGTCATTCGGGCAACTTAATCACAGTCAATCACATCCTTTCTGGGAATGTTGAAGAATTTATAAAGTGGATTTCAATCTAAAATGTTGAGAGAAAAAAAAACAGGCGATCTGCTTCCCTCTGCTGAAAATCTGTCATGTTACTAGAGCATGAAACCCTGGCCGTTAGTGTAACACTTGCTTGGCTGATCTTCCTGATGTGCTGAGTGCTACTCGAGGCTTCAGTGTATCTGTCTGAGCAGAGGTCTTTAACAGCCATGAATGCCAAGCATGGGGGAGGCAGGCCAGGCCAAGCGTAACCACGGCGGCCCAATGTCCTTGGCTCTTCGGCGGCCTTCACCTCACACTCCCTGCACAGTGAATTTTATGGCTAATTTCCGGCAATTTATCCTGGCACTTTCAGAAGAGAGATTCCTGCGGGAATAATGTGCATAATTTGCATAAATCATCCTGATAGAATGCACATCAGCATGTAACCCCCCTGTCTGATGCTGCAGCGTTTACTTTGTAATCAAAACTGACTCTTTTCCACCGGCGGATGCACAAGAGCCATGAGAAGGGAGTCTGAGTTTAGGCGAGTAATTACAAAGGAATGATACACACATACAGAGACTAGTGCACAAAAAGCTTCCTCGATAAAAACATTATTTCTAAAAAAAATCTGCAGTACTGGGGGGTGGAAACAACGTTGTAGAGCAAAAAAAAAAAAAAATTTATTTCAACATTTATCTGTTTTTTGAGTGATGCAGATGCACAGACAGAGAGGATGTCTTCTTCTGCTCCTGAAACACTATACAAACACTATAAATCCAATTATTTCCTCTAAATCTACATCCTAGTTTTTCTCTTTAATCTGAGCCTCCTAATTTCCCCTGGTTATCCGTCTTTGTCCTGTGTGCTGCAGTAGTGAGACATCAGATACAGTGTGGTCCACAGGCCTGTTTGCAGAAGCTCCCTCTGTGTCTGAGGAGAAGAGACGGGGGTCAGCGCAAGGCAACCCCCCCGCCCCCCACCCCCACCCCTCCTTGCCTTGATCTAATTTGACGTACAGTGAGAAAGTGCATATTCTCTTGGACTGCCTTTGTTACTATAATCAGCCACGGTCAAATCGACTTTGTTGGTCGAGGAGGTGTGAGATGGAAGAGGGAAATGGGGCACTATAGAAAAATGAGGTTTTGCTTTTCAGCACATATGGCGACACGACGCATGCAGCCTGATAGAAACACTACACAACGTGCATGCTGCAGATTGGGTAGTGGGTTAACTAATCGGAGCAGACACACAGACAAAACATAGCAGCGCTGGGATAAGAGTGCTGCACTCGTTACGTGCATTAGATTTTGTGACTGATGGGAAAGAAGTGGAAGTGTGTGTGCGATTTAAAGGCACAGCCATCAGCGGAGTGAGCAGCTCTATGTTGCCATACTACCAGGTTCTGCTACTGGCCCTCATCCCAGAGTCTCAAGATCTCAGATGGTATCACTGGTGACAACAGGACAGTCGTCCGCTGGGTGGACGTTAATCACAATAATACAGGGCAGGCTAATCACGAATCACTGATCAAGCGCTAAATGACATGCCTGCCGTACCCACTGTAACCAGCCCGCTGCATCGGGATTCACACACCAAGACTAGCCATTTTGGGGGGAGGTGGAGGAAGGGAGGGAGGGAGAGAGGGGGACAGTGGTTATGAGGCTGGTGCACAGCCATCCAGACAATAATTACTCGACGACTGTGGTCACATTAGGGATCAGTCAAAGCAGATTAATTTCGACTGATAGCATTGGTCCCTCCTAAATGCAGATTTTCCTAATAAGAGTGAAATTGTGTCGCTGAGAGGGTTAAGGACTGTGAGGTTTTGCAAGATGGGGGGGGGGTATGCCAGTTACTTATGCAAAGAGACAATGTCTTCTTCTTTGCATGAATCACACTGTACTTCTGAATGTCAGCGCAAAATTAGCACGCAAATGTGTTTTTCACGTCGCCTGGCCTGATGTGCGCGTTTGTATGCGGAGACCGTATGCACAAGCACAAATGAGGCCGTGTGTGTGGTACGGTAGGCCTTTCACTAAATACCCAGAGACCCCGAGAATTACCCAGAGCAGAGAGGACAGCATCTGTTTGTGTGCTTGTGCCGAGCAAACAAGGCAATTTGGAGAACACCAAGGGAACAGCTAATAAACACAACCTTATTCCCCCTTCCTCCTACACCTGGCTCTGAATATTGCAGTGCTACAGTAAGGAAGCCTGTCTGTCTTTGTGCAACTGTGCACTAGTGTGTGTGTGTGTGTGTGTGTGATGCAATACCAGAGCCTGGTTGACCTGAGCAGGAGGGTTGCTTGTATGTTGTTGCAAGTGCGCGTGCCCACAAGCATGTGTTTATGTGTCTCATACGGGCACTTGGGTAAATGTGTGGCTTGCGCGTGTAACCATTCATCATTCTACGGTGAGAGACATGCCAGTGCTGCTGGGAAATGGCAGGTCTGTGTCCCATCACGCCCTGGCTTCTTTGTCTGTACTGCCAAAGCTGCGCCAAAATGTCTGCCCTGGATACCTGGCATGGAAACAGCACTTTACTGTACACAAAGGTGTATGAATACTGGCCTGGCACAGACTGGATTTCTCTCACATAGATGCTGGTCACAATGGCGTAATAGCAGACGTTTACTTTTTTTTTTTTTTTTTTTTAAAGCAGATAAAATGGATATTGGCATCTGTGTTTTTTAAGAGTTTTTAAGTTACATTCATCATGGGGACTATATGATATAATAATCTAGAAATCTGAGTTTTGATATGATAACCTGCATGAACGTTTCCTGGTTTCTGGTGTTCGTCCTGCAACTGTTGCCGTACACGTGCTATAATGAGACCTGCAGCTTCACTCGCCACCACCACTGACTCTGATATGTAGCCAAAGTGACACCCAGTGAAATCACGCATCAGACCAGACACAAAATGGCCGTCCAGTGCCAAACCCCGCCTTGGCTTTCACTTCACATCACACCACAGGCTCTGGCTCAGGACTGAGGGCTTTATAGGGCATTTAGAGGAAAACTCACGACTCTCTGTTTACATCTGTCACTAACAGGTATAAGACTGTGTTTGTGTTCTTCCACAACAACGTAAATCTCATGTGTGAACATTTTTAAAAACTACACACAATTAGTAAATCTCAGAAATGTATTGAGCATTTTTAGACATAGTCAGGTTTGCCCTTCAACTACAAACAGGGGCTTTCTCACCCCTCATGCCACATACCTGGCAGGCTCAGAAAACAGCCCACGTTCTATCAGCCTTTGAGCCTTAGAGCCAAGAACATCATGGAATAAAAGAGTGGGAGAAAATAAGTGCAAAAGGGGAGATTAATCTGAGTTATTACATTGATTAGATTTCCAGAATGCTAATTAAAAGATGTTAGGACATGGGCCCAGCCAAGGATCAGTGGGCGCTAATGAGGACCAATAGGCCTCTGTAATCTGTGCTGTAATGAGAGCGGTTTAAATGTAAAGTTTGCCTGGAGAAGAGTGGGGAGGTGGATGGTTAGAGGTGGGGATTGAGTGGCAATCCTGGAAAACCAATCCTATACCATCATTATATAACCAGTAATGGTGAGGATTCACAGCCTCAGCAAAAAGAAAGAAATAAAAATAAGGTGAGCGGAAGCAGAGAGAAATTCAATTATGCTGAAGTGGGTTTTGCACAATAAATAAAAACATTTTATTATTAGACAATTAACAGGGTGGTTAAATGGCTGAAGGTCACATACCCTCTCGTCTTGTATTTCAATAAAGTCTTTGTAAAGTAATGGGGCAGTATCTTTTAATGGGAAACCAGTTATCCCGCCCTCCTGCTCCTTTTCTCTTTGCTTGTTCCTTCAGGTTTTATGATTTCTACACTTTCCAGGTTTGGTGTAAAAAGAGTGTGTAATTGTGATTAAATAAGTTTAACTTGACTTTGGATGCTGACAATTTGATTTGCATTGAGGTAATGAGGAAACAGAACAGTATATTTTTACTTTGGTCACCAGTGGGGCTGCAAACAATGATTTTTTTTTTCCATTACTGAGTCTTTAAAATGTCACAGACAGCAAAAATGCCCATTATAAGTTCTCAAAGACAATGAAAAGTTGCCTGTTTTCTCCAGCAGTTCAGCACGCCACAGTCTAAAACTCAAGGACATTCAGTCTACTAACAAATATCACAAAGAAACACAACTTTTTGCTTAAAAAGTGTCTGAAACCATTAATTGAATATCAAAGTAGTTGCCAGTTACTTTTCTGTTAAACAACAGTTTGATTATTCGACCAGTCGCTTCATATCCAATCACCTGTTGGACAACCAACTAAATAAAGAGGAAAAATGACACAGTCTGAAAGGAGGAATCTATCTGCGGCAAAAGGTAAAGGCAGAATAATACAAACCAGACGGTTAAGGAGTCAACTGAAATTAGAAGGGTCATTACTTATTCAGTGGATGGTCGTTATTAGCAAATGAGTCTTACTGACAGGTGCACCCCACTCATTTACAAATCACTATAATCAGCCTCCTAATTTGTCACAAATAATGACTTGTGTTGAGAACAGGCTGGTAAATACTCAAGGAGAATATCAGCCCTAATGGGTCTCGCTGTTTACAGCTTCTGGTGTGCATGTACGAGTGGGTTCAAGTAAACATGATCTCATTACATGTATCTTCACACGCGCATGGTGAGCATGAAGCAACACATTTGTTTTATCTATGTGGCTTTCTTGCCTCAGGCTAACAAGAACAAGTGTGTAATCTGAAATCTACGTGGCAAAGTTTACAGGTGTTGTGCAGGAGTTAGCGTAGGTATGGTTGTAAACATAACCTAGACCTAACATGGCTGGCAGGTCAATAACAACAGTCAAAAAAAGTTATAAATCATACAGTGTCTTATCAAACATTCTTTAACCTCTGTAAATACCCTTGCACTCACTACAGCCAACTATCACCCCTTCTCCACTGCTGGTATTATTTCATTCTCCAGTGACAAAACAATAATATGAACAGTCAATATTTCTCGAGTGATGGGTCAATCTCACACCCACTGTCAAAATGACTGGATATTAAAAAGCCTTACCAGTTTTGCAAGTTTAATCAGAAAGAACTCAACTGGTGGTTGTTGCATCTCAAGAAATGTATCCTCAAACTTTTAATTCTTAGACCCGGACTGAAGCAAGGTTATGGTTAGAGTTATGGTTAACTGGTTAGAGAGGGCACAGAGCCTTGTGATATAACGTCAGCCAAAATGCAAAGGAAGGATTGCAACACAAGCGTCTACAGTTACAGTTGTGTCTCTGTGAGGCCGTAAAAGCCAGCTACTATCCCATGCTGGTTATACTGTAAACATCAGTGTCTTATTTTATTGTGTTAGCACGCTAACATTTGCAAACCTGCATTATACATTAGAGTTGAGCTGATGCAAATAACATCAGGTGGCTTGTATTTGGTAATAACTACATTTTGGCCTGGCCACTGTGTTAGATGAAAAGACAGGGCATTTGCAAACCAAAAGGCAGTAAACATCTTACTAACAAATAAAAACTGGGCAAACTACATGAAAAAAAAACATCAGTATATTACATAATCAATATCATTAGGCTAAATTATCTGGGAACCATAGCAGCCTATAGATGTTGAGATATCTTTGTCTGGACCAAGAGATGTAAATCATTACAATAAGCAGATGTTGAAGTAGTCATAGTCTAACTTTGATTCTCACAGTTAGAGCTCAATCAGCTTGTTTTCCCGTATCAGGAATAAGAGTGTTGTGTGTTTAACCAAGCTTAAGGCCTGACATCCAACCCGGCTTATGGTGCACGAAAAAAGAGGCTGAAATTACAGTGAGGGTATGACAATACTGATATAGGCTATAAAAACACGCCGTTTAATGCGCCCCATCACCCCCCCTTAGAGTGGCTCTCTGGTCTTCTCACCATTAAGCCGATTCATCACCTCTTCAGAGAAGGCCATGACACAGATCGAGTCTATCAGTCACTCTCTTTAGGATGCGGTTGCTATTCAGATGATCAAGGATTTCTGCCACATTAAACATGGAAGTGAATGCTGAGGCCATCTAAACAATGACACTCGAGAGCTGCTCAAAGCAAACAGCTCTTTATTGAAAATGTAAGAGTGAAAAGCCACAGTAATCATACCAGAAATTAAAATATGAAAACAATGATGTAGCAATAATGTAAAATTTGGTCTGCCACTCAAAGCCAGTTGTTCGATATGTCACTTTTCTAATGACTTCTCAAGAAAGGACCCTGGATTTGCATTTTCGGTCCCTGCTCCTGTAATGAAAAAAGGTAGAGTGGAGCATATTTCACTGTGGCTGTCAAACCCACTCACGCCCCTCTGCAAAGCACTCAGGAACTTCATTCCACCGCTGCCCATCCTTATGACTGTGCTATGAAATTGACTATGACAAAATTAGCAAACCTAGACTGTTTGGACACATTCCCAATATAGTGGCTCTCTCTTTTTTTTTCAAAATGCAATCAAGCCCTGGAACATCAAACATGAAGTCTCCTTGGAAGTTGCTCACATTCTTTGGCAAGAGTACAGCTATAGATTTATGTAATCGCAAGCTTGTTAGGGAGATTTCTGGAGCCTATTGACAGTGACGTGCACTGGGGTTTGGCAGAGGTGACATCTGGGAAGCACGATTCTGCTGCACCACCACGCAAAACCAATTAGAGATCTATATTCCCAGACAGGTCCGGACTTTGTTCTGTGGTGGAAGGATACATGTGGTTTAATGTCTTTATTAATATGACAACCATGTCCAATACACCGTCTTCGAATGACAATCAAAGGGTCATTGTAGTAAAGGGAGGGGGGGGCGGTTGCAATCAGTGAAATCATGCGCCACGGTCAGGACTGTGTTGACAAGTTAAGACATCAAAAAGCATTTTCCAAGTGAACTGTTCTGGCGATAAAGAAGTGTCAAAGAAGATATAGTGCAGAACACAGAGGATTTTTTTAACAAGCAGAAAGTCGCTGAAATGACACCAGTGATCGGCCTGTTATAGCTACTGTAAGGTGGCGGAGCAGGATGGTTAATTAGAAATGGTTCAGTTTCAGTTGGACAAGCTCTGCTCTGCTTACTCTTCAGCATTAAATGAATCTCAACGGCTGAAGTAATTAGTTCAGTCTATTAATTACTATAATCACCTATTATCATGTTGGCCTTCGTTTTAATATGTTTTGTGGATGTAACGAGCTTGTAGCACAGCTGTTTTCAGGGAATATTCTCCGTTTGAGTGCTAATTATTTTGTAATTAAAGAACAAGGCTGCTCTTATCCTATATATAAATACTATTAAAACACCAAACCGACGTGTCAGTCTGTCTCACACTTGATCTATTTGTTCCTACTAAGGATGAAAATCTTAAAAAAAAAAAACTCCTCATAAATATACATATGAAAACTTAATCAACTTGTTTAAGCTGTGGATTGTGGGGGCTGCCTTAAAAAACAAACACTATGTTCATTGTAATAAAGGAAGTGTCATTCAGTTCAACAGAGCAGCCCATTTAAATCTTTTTAATCATGTTTGCACTGAGGACTCTCAGGCTTCAGCTAGTCAGACCACACTTGTTCAGTACAATCGGTCTTTGGGTTATCTCTTGGTATGAAATTAATAATAAAAACATCACCAGCATTATTATCTCAGAGAAGCATTTGCCATGAATAAAGTTTATTAAACATGTTCCGCCACTGTTCTTTTCAGATTCATATATAAAAAATATATGGCAGTGTGACACAAAACCAAGCTAATAAGCAATTATTTTGCCCAATATGTGATAAAAATCTGCCATTACATCAGTTGTCCCTTTAATCCCACTTTACAATGCCAACCATGCCCAAAGCACTGGGTTTTGCAGGAGCCTAATATGTTGGCGATGTGTGAGCTGCAATGAAATAAGGATG
The DNA here is from genome assembly GCA_021432705.1 of Caranx ignobilis. NCBI lineage: Eukaryota > Metazoa > Chordata > Actinopteri > Carangiformes > Carangidae > Caranx > Caranx ignobilis. The sequence goes on from MU269986.1 coordinate 10,611,850, forward strand.
GGGTCTGAGGAGATGGAGGTGGAGTGCGGTAAACAAGGCGGTCCTGCTCCCCAGCTGTGAAGGTGACACAGGGATGCTACACGCAGAACAAGCCCTTTTGATTAATCACAGGATATTTACTAGCTCAGATCTAATCAAGGACCGCAGGATCACAGACTACATCATACACGGCCCAGGAATTTACACAGCAGAGTTAACCTGTCACCTGCCACTGTCCTCTTCCTTACATCTATAAACACTGTGTGTATAGTTTGGCCAGCAGTTACACACAACGCAGGCAGGCGCCCTGAAGCTCCTCCAGAGGTGATTGTTTTATTTCCGCTGAAACATTATAACCTGCAGTCAGATACTCAACACATGTCGTTTGATATAAAACCTTATGGCAGAGGGGAGAAAGAGCCATTTATCTCAAGGTGGTCGTGGTAATGGGAAACAAGAACGTGAGTGGTTTTCTCACTAAGTAAACTACAGCAGTGTGTGCACAGGCCTGTTCTGCCAGACCCTAGCAGAGGGACAGTTATTTCCTGAGGAGGAGATATAAACCAAGGACTAATCCAAGATTACAAGCGAGAAGGGATTAAGCAAGTACGATCTCTGATGGTCTGTAATGTGACGTTTATAAGCAATTCAACACTCAGATGAATGTTCAGAGAGCACAGCTGGGATTTTAAGAGGGGTACAGTATGTGCAATCCAATCTTTGTGAGGATTTTACTATGATTTCTACTGGAGCTGAAATGAATACATGATTAATCAATTAACTGTCAACCATCAGGAAAATGATAAACGAATACTGAAAAATAATTATTAACTGTAAACCCACTTTCAAGTGATAGTGAATTTTTGTTTTAAGCTTGGATCAATGCAGAAACATGAGGGTTTACTGCATCCACATTACACAGGAACCAAAAATTATATTCTTTAAATGCCAACTGTATCATAAGTGATGGATGAGCAGCGGGACTTCTGCTGTCGCCAACTCAGCGATAATTATCCATGTTACATTAGTAAAAAAACATTTGTGTAAAATTGTATGAAATGGATTAAGACATAACCTTTAGCGTGACCTGTGTGCTGTCCTCTGTCGTTAGCACTTCTGAAGAAGAGGCTGAGGCAGTGGTGGAAGTGCTGCAGCCCCGCCGTGTTTATGAAGGGGTCGGGATAAAGTGTGGCCTGCACTATTGTGTCGCCTGGAAAATGTCACTCCATGGGGGGGGGGTCTCAGCTCAAAGAGGTTTTAAGAAAATCCTGGCAACACTGAGACATAAAGGGAAATTCACAGCGTTGATTTTATGAAAAGGACAAAATGTAAGTATCATGACATTAAGAGTCTACAGTATCTTTATTTAGCACTTCCCTGATTGTATTAAAATGCTTTTGTTCCTCATCCATACAAATGAAGTGATAAAGCCCTCAGTGACAGTTTGAGATAGAACGTTTTTGTTTGTGTTGAATCAAAAGTGATCCACGGTGTTTAAGCAATAGATCACTTAGCGATATCGAGCCAGATCTCTGCCACATGAGCTCTGGACAAATAGTTAGTCTATTAGATGAGAGCCTTTTTGTCAGTCTCCCCGGCACCCAGATATTTCCTCGGAGTGACGAGTCACATTAGACGCTAGGAGGAAGAGTAATTTCTGTGTCACATCCCTTTAGCCCAGCCTCACTGACAATCGCCAAGACGAGGGCGTTCTCACTAAAAATTAATCACATTTGCCTTTTTAATGGCATCCCTCAACCCTCTGCCAAGAATTCACATTCGTCTTCCTCCTATTGTGTTGCTCCGGCAGCTTGGTATCTCTGGCAGTGACAAAGTGATTTCAAGGAGTGTATCAATACTTACATCACCCCTCTGGCCCTCTCTCTTCACTGTTGACACTACAGCACTCCGAGCTAGGCCCAACTGGCAGAAGGCCATCCACATTATAGACATAAGCGGACAGAGATATGCAGCAGTGGATTGAAGGCTCAAATACATCATGTTTTTACATGATGTGTTTACTTTTTTACTTTAAAAAAATTGACCATATTAAGATATTTGTCCTGGAAACAATCAGGGCTGTCAGGAGGCGCCGCTGTGGTTAAGATTGTCAGTGCTGGTGGCGAATGACACTGTCACTGAAAAATAACAAATATGACACTAGATATTCTGCTGGAAAAATAATGTTTAGCTACCACCCTATAAATTTATCGATTTGATATTAAAACTGTAACAAAGAGTGCAAAGAAAATGCTTATTTGTTGTTCTTCAAGGCATAAAGTTTGAAATTTGAGGGAACAAAACAAATCAAAAATATTACCTCACTGTAATTGTTTTTACAGGAACTGTACTCAGGGCACAAATACTAGTATCTATCTTCTGAAGAGATCTTCAACTGTCTCACTGAAGCCTCAGTCTCACACTAAAGCCAGGCTTTTCCTGCCATCAAATATTCAGACAGACTGAGAAACCCTGTAAAATGACTGGGAAACAAAACACTTGTGGTAAAACAGTGTTCTGAAGACATTCTGTCAGATTCGTCCCATTTTTACAGATTTCATCACTGAGCTGCTGTGGCGTAAATGCTTTAAAACACTTTGACATAACATGCTGCGTCCAGAGACCCACGGCTTGTGAATAATGAATCTACAGTATGTTCTGAACAGCTGTCTTCTTGCAAGAAGTTTTTTTTTTTAATTCAAGGCTTTTGGTCACATCTCTCACATGCTTTTTAAGAAACCTGCATAATTTGAAATCATTCACCTGGCTCTTGTCACGACAACAATTGACCAATCAGCGGGACTCAAACTAACAACATAACCATTGTGATTGGCCAAGGAGCAGAGAAAAAAATCATGACCATCTTCCATTCTTGCTGCCCACGCTCTTCATATTTAATTCAGAGGTTGTGTATTTCTTTATGATTGCAACATCTGTTTGCTCCCAGTGCCAGCTCCCTCTGTCAGCCACCCTCTGTTCAATAATTCCTGTCCTGACCCCTGAGAGCCCCTGACATCACAGCACCGGCTGCTGCTCAAACTTCACCGCGACCAGACACAAAGGGACAGGTGCCTGCTACCAAATCATCTGGCTCACAACCCGGCATCACCTACGTAGATCATTGGTTTTATTGTTGTTAGCATAAGCCGAGCGAAAGCTTTCCATCCTCATCATAAAAATGGATGCCGACATACAACACATACATAACGCAAGGATTAAGATGGCACTGGATCGTCACTTCTGAATGATGACAGTGAAAGTCAGTTAGGCTGATTTTGTTTTTTTTTGTTTTTTTTAATATCTGCACAATATTTCTATTTCATGCACAGGGGGTGGACAAAATAATGACAATACCTCATGGAAATTGACTTTCAAGCAAACTCTTCAGTCGCAATCCACTAAACTACCAAGATATGTAGTTATCTGAATCTGATATCTGATGGGCAACGTCTCAATAAAACAACAGGAATGTCAAGTCAACTGGGCTCAATCAAGACTGCAGAAATGGTGTGTAACTAATATGACCTACCTTTGAAGCAGAACAGTGATTTTGATTTAGATACGTACATCCTTTCAAGACTGAGAGGAAAATATTTGTTCTGTTGCCAACACACCCAAAAAGTGTCTGTCAATACATTTGACTTGAATATCTTCTCTCTGACTTTGAGCCGGCACTGAATTTATTGAAAAATAAAGATGGATCACAAGAACGCTGTTTATTTCTATTCTATCTTTCTTTTTTTTAAAGGCTAAAAATTCCTAGAATAATGTGAACAGTTTGTTAACTGTGGCAGAGCAAAACAAGAACAGGTAACACTCATGAGCAGGGTCAGCTTAGTTGTTATGGAAAAATATACAGTAGCACATCGCCATTATGGTATATATGGTTATTTAGCCTAAACACACTGTTCATAGTAAGAGAAATTTGTTTTAAATGATACTGTGTATAAATAGAGAAAAAGAGTGGCCACAGCTTCCATACAGTGTGCAGAGGTATGGCAGTCAGATCTACGGCCTGTCAACATGTATGACTGATCAAAGCATTCAGCCTGGTATTCTCAGCGTGATCCTCGTTGTCAGAGACACTAAAGGTGGTGGGGTCTATAAACAGATGCTACCCACTGACCTTAGAAAACATGGCGGAGGGGCCAGATGTTCGGATAACCTCACAACCTTGGGACCAGCTGATGTGGCAGTGATGGAGATGGGTACTGGCAGAGGAAACTGATCTAGTGGCATCAGAGGTTCCTGTTTTTCCCACTTTTTCTGCACTGGTCTTTAGCCCCGAAACTGGGCAATCCTGGAAGGCAGGGAAAGATGGAGGACAGACGAAGGGAAATATGTAAACACAGAAGAGAAAGGGAGACAGGGAGAGGGAGGGAGCAGTGGTCAGTGGTGCTGACGGTTGTCACAGATGTTGAGTTCAGCACAAAACTCTGCCAGAAGCCATCATGTCAAAGCTAAGTTAGCTGAATGAACAAGAACAACTCCAGGCCCTGCCACTTTAAATCTCACTCAAAATTCAACAGCTGTTTCTTGAACGAATGCAGATGCAAAAATAATGATAATAATGCCTACTTACAGCTTCTGCTTAGACGTAAACAATCCTTCTTGACCACACCCTGCACACAGTGTCTCATTAGCTCTGCAGTGCAGCAGCTCTTTTGGAGATTTAATTTTAGAGACAGCCAGGGCTTTTGGCAAGCAATGTCAGAGGAAAAAAATACTTTGGAAAAAAGTTTTTGGAGCTCTGACAGTATTACTAGAATTAAAAATGCAACAATTATTGCTTTTAACCTTCTATTTATTCATTTTACCGTTTAGTTTTCAAAGCACAAACACAACCTAGTGTGGCTTTATATATAGCTGTCAGAAACAACCAAAGCATCTTTGTAAGATATATCTATTGCGTTGCAGTTGCTTCAACATCATTTCTCCTCAAATCAACGCCAGCGCTTGTCTGTTCTGGCATCTGAAATTCTTAACATTTTGACTGGGTGCATCTTGGCTCCAAGCATCTTCACTCAGCTCAGAGAACGTCTTTGTGCCAAGGCCACAGCCTGTGGCAGTTTTCCTAGTGACAGATGAGCGTGTCAACATGTTTGTGCGTGCTCGTGTGTGTGTGTGGTAAAACAATAGGCCTTGTAAACTGTGAACTGTGCTATGATGGGCAAAGCTGGCAGGTTACTCGGGAATTCATATTAATATACATAGTTACATGCATATTATTCTGTAAATGTCAACTTCATATTTAAATTAAATGGACACATGCATGTGGATTCACAAACACAGCATTAGTGGAGCAGCATCTGAAACAGTGATTTTCTTCCCGACATTGGTAAACAGTACTTAGCCTCACAGAGGTGAACTGATCACGCTCATTTGTTTTAATTACTCTCTGAAAAACATGATTATATAAACACTGTGACAAACTGCATACCCCAAGACACATTTGGAGGAAATTACACCTGATAAGATATCCTCATCTGCCCTGAGAAGAATTAACTGCAACTATAAGAGCGTAAGAAAATAATGGTGAGCTTGACCAAAAGAGAACTGCGACATGTGGATCTAAATCTGTCCGTCCTGTCTCCAGGCCTGTTGGCAAAGGGCAGCTCAGCTGTAGCAGGCAAATTGTGTGAACAGCGGACTACGAACATCTCTCCACAGGCCATACCAAGGTGTCTAATCCAGGAAACACTGTGAACACACACCCTGTGGGCTCCCACAGTGCACTGCATAGCCTGCATCCCGGTACACATTGCAACAAATCTCACATCTCAACAAGTCTGTTTGTTCGTTGTTGAGCTGTGAAAAAAATTTTGACTTCTTAAAATACTTCAGCAATCTGCTTATAGGGTAAGATACATCATTTGTTTCTTGTACACATCAGCGTGTGTGACCTTTAAGGCTGAATCTGAGACCAGAAGTCACTGGGGTGACTTCAAAGTAGAGCAGAATGAAAATATTTCTTCGTAAAGAAACTGCCTAAACACCAAAGTGAAGCGTGTCCAAGCACTTGAGCGTGAGCCGTGTAGCAACATGTGAAATTTACAGCACTGTGAACTTTAAATGTCTTCATCCATGCCGATCTCTCCAACGGGAACTTGTATCACTCAGATGACATAAATGTCAAGAATGGTTTACTTTGTTATTCAAACAAAATCTTTCAGAGGTGGTGAAATTCAGCTCTTAACTGGTATTAATCAACCAGTGTAAGCAAACAATAACCAGTTTGAATCAAGCACTGATATTACATCTTGACATTTTTCATATTTCTGCTCATTCAGTTGAGAAGTGTGTGTTTGTGGAGATTTGGATATTTTTGTGGAGATTTATAACCAAAAAAGAAAAGAAAATCCGCCATGATAAAGATAATTCGTTTACACATTACGGCACTTTACCTGAAGAAATATTGCTGGCTGGCCTAGGAGTGTGTCTGCTGTCCAGCACCTGTCATATCGGCTGAGTGTCACCCATGTCACAGGGTGTCGCGAAATGACAGCTCCCAATGTCTTCAAAGATGAAGCCTCAGGACGGGAAAAAAAAAAAAAAAAAAAAACACGACGGATCGAAATTTCATACTCCCAAGTATATCAAAGTGACTCCTGTCAGCACTGCATCAAAGCGCAGAAACAGAAACTGTTCATTTTTACAGCTGAGAGCTGGACTCTCTGGAAAGGGGTTTCTGGGGAAACCGTCTGGGAAAGGTGAGCTCTGTAAATTATGTTGGCTGACTTACTAGGGAAAAATGATGACAATGAAAATCACCTTGTCAACCATCGCCCATTTGGATTTATGACGGGAGAGTCAAAATAAAGCTGTGACAGAGGGGTGAAGTTGAAGGGAGACTTCAGAGATAAAGAGTCGGAGCGATTTCTAGAGATCTAGTTGTTTTGTTTTTTCTTTATCACAAAGGCAACAAGATCCATGTGAACCTCATGTGACACTGTGAGTCTACTGTTAACAGTCTTGCATGCATGGTGCAACACTGTGGTAATACCTGAGATTTCATCTTACATCTCCTGAAGAAATCTAATTCATCATTTACTTCTTGCTTGTTTCACTGGACGTATGCAACACTGATAAAAACTCAAATTTTAATTGACTAAATTTAAACATCTGCTGCAAATGTGCAACTTGTTTGATTATTTTCTTTTTAATAAAATGCATGTGAACGTGTCATGACGACTGTTTTTGTGGTGTAGAAAAAAGCACAGCGAGCAAATACATGTACATAAATAACAAAAAATCACATCGACAGTTACCGTGGGGCAAGCCTTTTTTTTTTTTTTTTTTTTTTTTTTACCTACGCAGTCTAGATAAACAAGTGTGTGTTATTGCTTTCACAGGCCTACAGTGCTACAAGATACAGAGACACGACTTGTGCAGCAATGACAAATATTAAGAGCTTGCGGCGAAAAGAATCCAAGGGAACCAAAATCTGTTTTTGTCCCAGGGCCAAAGCCTGTACTGCACTGTGGGCCACTTCTGATTTCAGCACTAGCCAGTGAAACGCAACCAGCCATGCATTAGCATTGGCCCTCCAGTTAGAACAGGCTCTTAGGATCCTGTCACCCGAACTTATCATACACTCTCACACATATTCACACACGCCTAGACGCACACATGCAAGCATGTTTACTGCAGCAAGTCGGCAAAGACCTTTATCTATCTCGGTTTCCTGTATCTCTCTGAAGGAAACAAACAAACACACAAACGCCTCTCACTCACCCAGGAAACATATTTTGATTTTGCACCGACAACTGACACCTCTCCTTAATATCCACTGCTCAAACACACACACAGTAGCTGTTCACGTCGGCAGCAGGGATGTCCCTCTACACTACATAAAAGATCGAATTTCCCTGTTAAAGCAGCCAGCCCATCTCCCTTACCACTTAGAGGGGGGGGGGGGCGAGCTAGCATACAAAGTTCAACAACTGTGAAGAAGGAACTATTAAAGAGGACACACAAAGCAGTGACCTTGACTGACAAGTGCTCTTCATTCTGGCCATAAACAGCAGTGGGGCCTGATAAGTGTTCATCGGTGCGGGGAGTAATGACCTATCCGTCAGCAGCGGTTGGGCTGTGTGAGGTAGTATAAATGGAACATACATAATGTACAGCAATAATACCAGCACGCTCACAGCCTAATGTATTATCATTATTCTTGGGGACCAGGGTTTTTTCCCCTCGCCTAACCCTGTGTAGTGTGCCTCAGCAAGGCGGGTAAATGCCTTCCGGCCACGATAATTTCATTCTAATCTTTGTTCCATATTATAATTTTCATGGACAGAAATACACCAGGAAGCAACGCCACATTTCTATCAAGGGCTAAACAGAACACAGGCCATAACTGAGGGTTTTATGTGACTGTATAACCGCCCATTCTTAGTGCACCAGTCAATTTATGATAAGAATGGAGAAAGCTGTAAATTAATGTGTGATGGCCCATCTCAAACAACATCATTACGTGCAAGAACTAGGCTCTAATAATGCAGCTGTATCTATACTAAGCACTCAGAACCTGCTCAAAGCAGATATCAGAAAATTCAATATTCAAAAATATTTAAACACGACATCAAGTCTTACGCCTAAATTAAATTAAGCTTGTGAAATAAGACACACAGCATGTAAAAATCTAAAACATACGATTCAAATTAAGTGTAATAACTGAGTACAGAACTTAAGTGAGCATGCTGTAACACAAATGAATGAGTGGATAGTAGCTCATTGTGCTTGAGAGTCATTATTTACAGCAGGGATTTACAACAGTCTCCATGCAACAGTATCTGAGTCACTTCCCAAAGCATTGTGTTGTTCATTCACAGCGTTGTTCTGTCTTCACTTCAAGCTAATCTAGACATGAGCTGGGAATATAAGCACTGCAATGGATCTTGAGAGGCACCTACAATATAATTAATATACTTCTTTTGCATTGATACCATGTTCATGTCTGTATAGTAAAAAGCTCATTATCTTAGCTTAGAGTCACTGTTTCTCTAAAGCCCCCAAAAGGAGCTGGTTCTGTGAGGGGATTTTTGTGTAGTGGCTACAAAGAAACCCAAAGGACTCTCACACATTCACAACCAAGGAATGGCTGTAAAGTGCTGAATGGATTTTTTTTTCTTCTGAAAACCACAAGCACCCCGAAATTATTCTTTGTATAATTACAATTTGATCCGTTCACTCCAATAAAATCTGGAAGGGTCTAGGGGAGCAGTAACATTGAATTATTTTATTCTAGTCATGTGTGCTGTGAGCCAACAGGGAGTTAGTGAGCTCGACTAGAACAACAACTTAGTGCGCCAAAAACACAGGAGCCTGCAAAAGCCTGAAAACTGAAGAACTTTGTGGGCAACTTTCATAGGAATGAATTAGGCACTATTCACCTTTTAGTACTCCTATATACTATTTATGTGACGATACTTTTAGGATAATATAATACTTTCTAGTGTTAAAGCTAAGCTAAAAATAACTAGAGTGGTGATACCCTAATATTTGCTGGGCCGACAGGAGCATCGACAGTGGCTCCATGGAGCTTACTGTGATCCTTTCTCTGCAAGATAAAAAGAGACAAAAGACTGATGAGGCCCTACAAGCATGAACACAGATTAAAACACATTACATGCAAAAATTATCACATCTGAAAATACTACCCAGTGATGGCTAATTCAGTCTGGACTCTAATTTGCTTGTGTTGAGAGTAATCATGTAACACCATTAATTAACAGGCATTTCTGAGGCCTCCCACACACATACTGTATCAAAGTCACAGCCAGTGTCCTTTTCCAAAACTCATCTCTGCTTTACAAAGACAAGGATAAGCCGTACTACTGTATTCCTGTCACACATAGTGGATACTGTCGAAATGTACTCTGGGATGTTTTTAAACAAAATGCACAGGCAGCAGTGCTGCATTTCATGGGGAAGTGATTCATTACTGGACATTAACATCGAATCAAAACTAAAAATCAAATTTATCTCTGTTCTCTGTCATGGCAGGGTTGGCACTATAAGATTATTTTAAAGATAAGAATATTGTTCAGTGTTGTGAATATTGCGTGCTATCCTGTCTCATCTCTCCCAGGTATCCCTACAGAGCAGAGGAAAAATGAAGGATGCCTCCAGAGCTTGGAGACAGTAATCTCCCCCGTGGAGGTCAAATCTAACATGGCAGGTTAGTGTCTGTGGAGATTGACAGCCTGGAGAAATACCGCTGCCAGGCACCCACAACGCACAGTGACAGCAAACACCTCCCAGGAAAAAGGCTGGTTACCAAGCCTTATAGAGCGACTGTCAGAGGGCGCCTGTCGTCAGAGCTGCTGCCGACTCCGCGCTGACAGACTCTGTCAACCTATCTCTATCATATCGAAGCCATCTCGATCATGTTAACTTCAACTTCACCCAGAACGTATACAGACCCAACCTGGGCACATCTTCATCAGAACCAACTACAGGAAGTCCTATTTGTTTCCAAAACCAACAAAACAATAAGTAAATCAACAAAGGATCATGGGAAGTAGAGCACTTTCATCTACGTTGTTTACTGTCGTCATACAGGAATTGTAATGCGGTACAGCAGACCACTAATTGCATGAAATATGTTATCTTACAGGCTTGTGCTGTCTGCCTTTCATAAACAAATGCTGACAGATCATGCCCTCAACCAGTGACCCTGCTGTGAGCATATGCACTAATGCAAGGTCACACTGGAGACTGGCCACATGAAGAGAAAACAGCCATCCAATTTGCCTTGTGAGACTAACACAGACACAAACAACTGATGCCCTCATTGTAGCCTACGATAAAATATCAATGTGCTAAACGTGACCATTCTTTAATTTGCAGCTATAAAATAAGAGGAATCCCGTTTTTTGTCTGGGAGAAGAGAAAATGTTAAAGGGATATGCCAAAATCTGTTGTACGCTCAATGTGAAGGAGGCTTTGTTGGCTCCCACAGTGCTCAGCTGTGTGCAGAACCATAGCAACCCCTGATTTTCATAATGGCAGGTGGCCATCTTTAAATCAAAGATCTACATACAATGCTAGGCATAAATCAATGTGGCTGCCACATGGCTCAAACCACAGCATGCTCCCCTCAAATGCTAACAAAGGAGGTTAAATAGTAAAGAATTAATTAATTTACAGCAACATTTAAACATGCTTCATGTTTCTAGATCTCTGATTGGCCTGATTATGAGGGTGAGTGTTCATGGCAGAGCACTACAAGGGGGGGGGGGGGGGGTATTAGGGGGGTTGTGGGTGGAAGAGGCAGAAAAGACAGGCAGACAGACAGACTAACAGACCTATAGCCTGACGCTGTTCCCCCTCATCCTCTGCTTGCCCTTTGTCATGCACCCTCCTCACCTCCAGAGCTGTCACTGGCTTGTCAGAACCAATCACAAGATGCCATGCTGTCTGCCAGCCATGTACCAGTTTGGACAGGATGACATCAAATTTCTGGTGCTATGTGTCAAGGACCATATGAAAACAGATGTCCTCATTACCGGGTCGCCCGTGCTTTAGAAACACTACATACTCACCTTTTCACATGTCAGCGGATTAAGAGATTTGACAGGGTTTAATCTTTGAGTTTAATCTTATTTTCTTAGAAACATGTAATAATGTCTTTGAAAAATCAGAGACTTTAAACAGACAAAACACTTTTTTATTTCTTTCAAAAAATAGTGCCATGTAAGTTAATAAATATCCAAAAACCTTAGAAAAACAAGTGAACTAGAATCCGGTCAACGTGTGATAAAACAGAGGCATGTCAAAGCCTGGTGTTATGCATATATGAGGCCCTCTGAGATCCAGCATGACAAAAGTAACTTTATTGAATGGGACAGATCGCTGCTTGTCTGACTGACTTAATCTGTTTGATTGAGCAACGGGATGCCTTCGGCTTCACAAGTCCTTCAAAGGCCGCAGATTCTGCAAGTGTGAAAAAAAGAGGGAGGAAAAAAGGAAAAGAGAAAAATCCCCCCACTCTTCTTCTACTGCCATAGACACACAAACATGCACACACACACACACACACACACACTAGAGCAGCTTTTTGGAGGGTTTATTTATTCGCTTTAAACATCTTATTCATTGCCCTACCACCCAAGCCCTTTCAGGTCATCAGACGCTAACAAAGAACCGCAAGCCTGGAAAATCTGTCGACTGTCAGTGTCATTGATTAGGAGCAGAACTCTGGGCGGATGATGAGGCCTCATTGAAGCCAACCGTTGAAGAGTAATAAAGGGCAGAGTTGGAGGAGTTTGTCCCCGACAATAACACTGCTGCTGCAATTTTCCTCTAGACTCGAAAGCATGCCACATTACAGAGCCATAGATTCATTTGCTCATGCTTCACGATCTTATTATGGAGATCTAACTTTCCACTCCACCCCTTCTTTCACCGTGCCGCCCTAACACAAAGCAGACCTCAGCTATCATTGTGCTTGATCTGAATTTTATTTAGAGCTCCATATGCTTCTGCTGCCTCATCTCAAAGCCTGGTGTCAATGCTCGGCCTCTCTTGGCCCGTTAACCATTAAAAGAGGGGCCATTCTGTCACCACACGGCCTATTGTGGGCCTTAGAGGTTAAGAGACAAAAGTGTGAGATCATGAATGAGTGCTTGGCAGTCTATTGGAGGTTTCCATCCACAGTTGAAATGGGAATATGCACCTGATGCAAATCAAGCATCTATTTTCAAAGAGAAAAAGGGGGTAGCTTTGTGGGTTGGAGTGGATGTGGCATGTTTTGGTTTTCAAGGTATTTACACACTGATCCTCGACATCTCTGAGAGTGAAGGAGCCCATTGTGGTGGTGCCATGGACATGTGGGATTTGCATATGATTTTTAGCTTATGGCCCAGCCAGACCTCCTGGCCACTGTGAGCACCCAAACAGATGATTATCTACACATGGGACCACAGAGGAGATGGGTGAAGCCCCAGAGGTGCTCGACACCTAACAGCAAGCAGCAGGCTTGAGATTTACCCCTCCGCTCTCTCCAGGGGCCCTCCTCTGAACATGCATTTTCCCCTACACTTTCTCCCCTCGAAGTAGCCAAAGCTGTGTCTCTCAGTCTCCAGGTCCCCCCTTAGTGACAATTTGTCCACATCAGAGAGCCGTCATCCCTAACGAGATCTGACTCGTGACACACAGATGGGGAGGGGCTGGGCACGGGCAGTGCTCGCGCTGGGTGCTTGCCTGCCCCGGGGCTACAGAAAAACGCCATGCTCAGACTGCCGTGTGAGAGAACACAACTGCTTTCTGCTAAGCTCTGCTTTGCCACCATAAGCTCTACCAGCCCACAGCCCACATCGCTGGTCCATTACAAGGGAATGGGAGGCAATAAGAGCAATAGAAAGAATATTATTTGCGTGCACACAAACAAATGAAATAACATACAGCTTAAGGATGCCAAATAAAACAAAAAAACTGTTTGCCATACACCCTGAATATTCCTAATGATCCATCTGCTGCTACAAATAACAATAAACTGCAAAGGATAATGCACACCACTTCATTAAACCACTCACAGCACGAAAAGACACTCTTAGCCCGTGACTAAACAGCAAATCATGTGAGAAAAGATTTGCGTTGCAGCACAAAGAACAGACCCCACCGGCTCCTTGTCCATTCACCAACGCTGCATTACAAACCCACACATGAAGAGCTGGCCAAAATATTCTTTGGAGCCTTCATGCAACTTCTGTCATCGATAATGGCCACAAGTTTGGTAGAATATCACAAATAATATCTCTACCAATCACCCAACACGATCAAGCTTCATAACTCTGAATAAAACTTCTGTCTCCGTACAGACTCTTCATGCTAATGATACTATATTGGTGACATATGTTGGTCTGGTGTCAGGTGATATAAGACACACGTACTGCACACCATCTACACCGCCCCCACATGGGTTGACCCTGCATCCTAAAAATCACAGCCGTTCTGTTCCGGTCAAGTGCATCAGCCACGCAAATGTATGCAATTAGGTCATGCCGGCCACTGTGACCCCACACACTATCAGAGCGCAGGGGGGTAAAATTGTCTGAGGAAATCACCTTAATAAACACGACAACAGATAAATAAAGGAGAGAGAGCAGCAGCAATACACACTGTGCGTGATAAGAATTAAATTATCCTCCAATATGCTGGGTTTACTCGGTGCTGGCATTTAATTTGGAAATATAAAGGCATACTGTGGCCAGCAAATTGTGTTTTTAAGTGTGTAATGACCTGAAGGCCCCGTTTGAACGCCGGCCCACAAAACATTCACCCCCTTTTCAAAGCTGAGCGTTTATTTTTTAATCTTACAAACTTCATCTGACTCAAGACACAGAATTACTCAACACTAAGCGTCAAAACCATGAAACCAAAATAATCTGGGTTTTTGTTTTTTTTTATTCTCCACCAGCCAATGTTTCTTCTCGCTGCTCTCATTTTCTTTTTCATGCTTCCACTCTCCTGCAGTACCTCAGCCCTGCTGGCTCCTCTCACCTCTCTCTCCTGGCCCTCTGGCCCTCATCCTTGGCTCTGGCTCCTGACAACCTCACCCACTGAGCTACAGATTGGCCGGCACACAATGCCCCAGATCCTCATTCACCAACACAATGCACTCACCGGCCGTACACCTTCCCTACGCTTTAACTCTCTCCCCACATCCCTTCTGTCCATTTGCTCATTTTTCTTTCCCTCGCTTTCATTCTCTTCGTTCATTTCATTTCCTCGCGTCTCCAAGTCTATCTCTCGCTGCTGCGACTCTGCTCTTTCTGGCAACTTAGGGGTGACTGGTGGGCCGACAACAGAAAGTAGTCTCCCGCCTTATTCCGTGCAGGGCAGCATGAGCGGGACGAGCCAGAGCTCACAAAGCTACTGCAGAGCGAAACAAAGGTTGTGTGCTCCATCATTCAAACCGGGGCCACTCCGACAGCTGCCTCCGCCACGCTCACACTGACAAACGGCCAGAAAAACAGATGGTTTGTGCATTCATGACCAGTTTAGTGGAAGCCCAGGAGTCACCCCCATTCAAGGGGAGGGTTTTTGTCAGCTATTCCATAATAAAGCTTTTCAGTCTGGTAGAAAATTAGAAATGCATTTTAAAATTGTCCCTTAATTATTGAGGTCATCCCAGCCCCATGGAGGAGAGAGGAAAGAGTTGAGGCTCTGGCTTTGTGACACATGACTGATCTGAAAAGATGGGCTGCCTCATTTCACTTTTTAAATCCTGCCAACACATTAACATACATTTGTCAGTTGCCTCTGAAAAGCAGATGCATTGAATCTTGGAAGCCAACTATCCTCAGAGGGGGGAAAGTTCATCATCTCAGCATCTGATCAATATTGGCATTGGAATTGTATACTCTTACTGAAAATTAATAAAATAAAGATACTGAATCAGTGCTTTTCACTGATAAAAAAAAACATCATTTCCTGCTTTATTATGAGATTTATCACCTGCATACACCCGGCCAGTGTAAGGTGTTTTTGGGACTAACATCATGTCAATCAATGGACCACATAGTACGAGTGAACTCACATCTTCTCTCTTTTACACCCATATGGGCCAAGGAAAGGGGGCACTTGACTCGGGCTCCTCTTCCCAGGGTGCATCTGTGCTGTTTACACCAAGCTCTAATTCCTGAGGCCCCATCATTTCAAGTTATATTACATATTCTAAACTGCATTTGAAGCCCTGGGAATAAGGTCTAATTTCAGACAACATAAATCAAAAGATAGAAAGTAGAATAGATAGTATTTGGTGTAGTCACAACTTCTCTCTTTGTTAAAGCACAAATAAGCAAGAAGTGATTGAACAAGACATAAACAGGTATAAAAGACTAAGTCAACCACAATAATTGTGTATGTCATATCATTAAAAAGAGCTTAGCGGTTGCTTTGAAGCAGTGAGGCGTGAACCATACTGGGCTTCTGAGCATCATCATCAAGCTCTTGGCAACACACCCCAAAAAGTCATTTCCAATTGCAAGAGAAAGCATTCAGTATGTTGCACTATATCATACACAATACTGTTCACACAAATTAGCTGGAGTGCCAGCCAAAGTGACACTGACTAAACTTAGTTTGTTTGTTCCCCCATATTAAATTAGTTGCACATCTCCCAGTGCCCAGAGACAGGGCCCAACAATGTAGGGAGAACGGCTGAGCAGATATGAATTAAAGATAACACCGAGCCACCGCACGTCTGTCTCTGCTTGGAAACCATCTGGACGTTCAATATTACATCCTTGTCTACACTTTTCACACCGATCAGAATCAAGGGTTTTTTGACAGGTCTTCATGATGCATCATACCCAGATGTGGTTGCCGACTGAACGCATTTGTTGAGGCCTCACGCTCATGCCGAGCAGTCATGCAATGGCCTTAAAAAGTTGAAGTCACAGCTGCAGCCGAGATAAAAGCCCCTTACGTCTTACCTTAAATGTGACACAGACATCGTGTCAAGATCTCATTTCATCAGAAGTTACGTTTGCCTCAGCATCTAAAAATAAAACTAAAAAAACAAGTTTAGAAAAAGTCTTGCTGCAACATATCTACAAAAATGATGGAACTTAATACGTATACATTATAAAATATAAATCTACATTATTAACAAAATGACTTTACTATGTATTTTTTGGGTGTCAGACTGTGAGCATATCTTAAGCATTATGTGAGCTAACATGTTGTGATCCTATTAATAATCATGTAAGCTCGGCATCATTGCACTGGACTGGTAAAGTCAAATTAACATAATCATTGTCATCATTAGCATAATTTCTGTGCTAGTTTGTCTGTGTTACTTACTGTAATGTATAGCACAATAGAGATACCCAACAGCATGTTACACACTACGGATAATAGCAACCACACATTCTTATTGACCTGTAAGAGACCCACATGGCTCACAGAATATAAACAAGGATACAAACGACACCTTCGCCGCTGCAGAAACACACACAGCTTAACACACACACACACACATTCACAGAAGTATGAGGGCTGACTCCATCCTGACAGCTTCTGCTTTGTTTCCACTTAAGCACTGCCCTCCTCTGACTGTCCAAGGAAGTGCATACAGCCAATATGCTCATACAACTAATCCTCATCACCGCTATGAGACATTGCATTCTCTAAAGCAAGGAGGACTTCAACATTAGTTTTATTATTTGTCGTCAGTGCGCAGTCGGTGGATGAGAGGACCCCCTCCTCAATCTGCTCCAGCCCCTTATCCAGTGCCATTTGTTGTTGGACTGCACCCCTTTGGCAGCGGATAGGAATCACTTCCTCAGAACATGATGTGGGAGGTGTTCAAAGATAGACGCTGACAGAAATCTGCTGCCTTTGCCAAAAGCGCTGGCATTTCTACGACACAAGCGGTGACTCTGTGGCGGATGTGATTTGATCAAATAAATGAGGCAAATGTGTGAATTTGGACAAAAAATAGCAATCGGATTAAATGAATACAAGCTAGAGGTGGGTATAAACTACTTGGAAAATAAGTCGCAATGTGCTGCTATGTTACAAACGAAATTATTTTTCATCAGTAAAAACATATCATGGTTGCCAGCATAGCCTTTTGGTTAGTTCTTTAGTGGTGGTGTTGTAATTTTAAGCTCAACCAGCTGGTAACTAAATGATACTAAAAGTTGATTTTATGCCAAAAAAAAAAAGACAGTTTTTCCATCTTTTCTCAAAAAAGAAAAAAAAAACTGTACAGCTTACTCTGATAAACAAGCTGCTGCTGAGAGATTCAAACCACAAACACCAACAGCATCTATGCAGAAAGTAATTAAACTCCCTGTAGACTCTAATCAGCATTCATGAGTGGCATCAGCTCCTAGTATGATATACAGTGCAGACCCTGTCATGGTGATTTCTTACTGCTCACCAGTTCCTCCAACAACTCTCACCATGGCCATCACACACAAACACACATAGACACACACACAGCTGTCGTGTGCTGGACCCTCCCAAATTAATACCCACAAGTGAAACCGTGACCTGCAGAAGGCAGCCCCGACCCGCTGTCCCAGAGCTCCTCAGTGAATCCACCCCCCACGTCCCCACGTCCCCACACTGAGAGAGTTACCCTGTCAGTCTTCCCCTCCTCTCCCACCCCCAAAGACTGAACAAGGACAAGCGCACTTGTACGAGATGAATGAGATAATCACTGGCACTGCACCTTAATGTGTAGGTTGGTGTGTGGAAACATCAGTGATTTGTTTGGGTATTATGGTGTTATGGTATATTACAGCATGATAGTTAAGTCGTAAAGCAAAAAAATAATCATCAGCTATGCATATAGATTAAATCTGAAGTCGCTGTCAACACAGCGCCACTTCAAAAACCATCATTTCACACTTACATCGTTTACGCTACATTTTGTCTCATTAAAATCACTAGTGTTTTTCACTGCACCTTTTTCTTGATAACATGAAGATGTGGCAGAAGCCAGAAGGGACCAGGCAGCAGCCGGACTGCAGAAAGTGAGACTCAAAGCCAGAGAGACAATAATGGACCTTGTCTGTACAGTCACCAAATGGCTACTGCTTGGTTAGCTGTAAGCTCCATTTTGGGACCTTTGGTTCCCATATTTAATTAAAAATCCATTATCACCTCTTAGCATAGTGAGCAGCACTTCAGCCCATACCATCCAGATCTGCACTCTTAATTGGTCTTAAATGGCTAAATGGCATCTTGTGCGATCAGTATCCCCGTTCTCTTAAAGGACAAGTTCAAGAAAAAAGCTGGTAGTAGTTTAGAGTTTTAGTCTTATTCCAACAATGTGCTAAGTACAAAATAAATAGCAAATCAGTGACATGACAAATGATTCTCAAGCACACACAAAACGCATGCACTTGACCAAACCTTGTAGCAGACCTTGCAGGCAAACTGTTGTTTAGGTGGTACATTAATATTCAAAAGGTGATGCTGCCAAAGCACCTTGAGCAGATGCACACTGGCACACACCGATGGCCTGAGTGAGGAGCTGCAGAGCAGAGAATACGAGAGAAAGAAGGGTTTACACACACAAACACAAGGAGAGGGTAAAATTACAAGAGTGAGACAAGGAAGGAAAATAAGAGCTACAGGTAAAGACGGAATAATAGGTGATTTAAAAAAAAAAAAAGAGGCAGAAAGATGAGCTCTCCTTCACATCGCAGTGTCGCTCTCCTTCATTGTTACCTCGGTGAGTGTGGCCAGGCCCCAGCTCCCCTGGCAGAAACTAAGTGGCTTGCTGGCATATGGTGTAACCTCCATTTGAGTGCTAAAAGCTGGATATTGTTTTTGTGCAGCAGATGTTGGCGGGCATGGCAAAAGGCACAGCTGACTGGGCTGCACAGCTGGGAACGGTGTGTGTGACCCACATACAGGGGGAGCAGTAGTCAACTGAGAGCCACAACCTTAATGGAGATTGGAGAGACATGATATGAAGTTTGTCCCTCTATTGTCTTTACACGCATAAAGTTGAAAATTAAGTCTGTTTAGCTCTCTTTTCACCTTGTATACTGCTTTGTCTCTTGATGTGATTATTCAGTAATGGCAGGTCCATTATATTCCTCAAGTGCTTCTATCTCTACTAATTGTTGTGTCATTGATCTAATGGTGAAGAAGTCAGATTTCAATTCTAATGCCATATACATAATACACATATTACAGTAGATGACTAAAATGCACCAGAGAGAAGTCCAATCAGACTCACTATTTCTATCATTATTTATATGACTGATTTAATTTGAGGAATCATATTAAGGCTAATCACAGCAGGATGGAAAACAAACTGGGCTCTCTGTGCGCCTCAAAAAAAAAACACAACCATCATGTTTTAAATTGGAATTAAATGAGCTTTCATGCCTAGATTTGAGCTAATGAAAAAGAAACGAGGACACTTAAGAGTCCTGACCGATTTCCCAAACCCAGAAGTGTCCTGATGCCAAAAGTGGACAAATGAAGATTATGCTGAGATTATAATAAGAATGCCAAAGCCATTATCCAGTCTACTTTGACAAATGTTGTGCCTTTCTCTGAGCAGATGGGACCTAGAGTTTGGGTGGGGAAACAGGCAGAGTATCCTTCACCCAGTTGGCTAGAAGAGACCAGGATAAACGGCAAAGCAGGGACACCCCGAGTGTTGCATGTAATATTATGCTCAAGAGCCCGTCTTCGTCACATCAGTCATTCTGCTCTATGATAAAAAAAAAGTGAAGAACAAGAAATAATACAATAAAATTACTCATAAATTAGTGTCACTTTTTCTACCATCCCACGTCTATTCACAGCTGTTACAATAAATGTGTAGATTGAAAAGACAATTCATAATATTAGGACGTCATCTCTCTCTGCTCATCTGTCAATCAGCACCAGCTGACGAGCTCAGATTGGCCGGAGCTCTCTGGCTTCAGCTACTTAATTATGGGAGTGTTAAATGCCTTATGTTGCGGGCTAGGGCAAAACAAACCAGAGGCTGCAATAAAGGCTGTTTCCCCTCGTGAGAAAGGATTAGAATGGCCTGTCACTCAGCAGGGTCATGCAGAGCAGAAGCACTACTTAAAAAGTCATTTAGAGAATTAAGATGCCCCCAGTACGGCCTGCGATCAGGAAAACAACATGCTAAATAAAACACCAAATAAATACTCAGCGTAGCCTTGAGGCGACCACAGATGACCACTGTTTTGTTCTGTGGTTCTGACTCTGCGAGGCTACGGCCTGTTAAATGCTGACCTCTCATGGAGGCACCATTAATTAACGAGAGGTTTTCTTGACCGCGCACTGATCAAATCCACCCCTCGGAGGGACAGGTAAAATGTGGGCAGCACCTTGATGTGCACTTTGCCAGTAGGAACCATCATTTCCTGCAGCAGGGTTTACTCACATTGCGCAAGGGGCAGCTGCAGATGTTAGACAAACACCTTTCTCCAAATACAGACAATGCCTATCTCAATATTTACAATGCAAATGTCCTGTTTGACGTTCACCCCTGAGCACAGCGGGGCTGGAGAATCACCTGCAGCAATGTGGGACGACGGTGACAAGATGAAATCAAGCTTCTCACAAAGTGGGACTCTGCTGTAATTAAACAACTACCTTTGGTTACTGTTGTATTTAGTTACTGCCGCATTTATTATTGTTCTACTAGGAATTCTCACAGCACAACATTATCAATCCACTGTCTGCTACAGAGACAACAGCCTGCAAAGCTCTACCTTTCACAGTAAAACAATCCATAATGCATAAATTAAGCAGATCAGATGAGGGAGGGTCCAAGGTTACGTGTAAAGCTGCAGGGGTGGCGTGACTCAGGACCTTAGGGATGATTTGACAAGAGTTAGAGCAAGTTCAGTGACAGCAGTAACACTCTGTGTTTTTCTCTGTGAAAGTGAAATGCAAAAATGACTCATATTTCAATATGTGCCAAAATAATCACAATATGATTTCGCTCAGGCCCAGCCAGGAGGCTACATAATCTGACCAGTTTACAGAGATTATATCCAGATTACTGCTGCTGCTCTTCACAGAGGCTGGTGGGACAGACACAGATGGAGCTGCTTTGACAGAACTTATGAATACAGATCAGACTTCATAACTGACAGGCCTTACTGATGGACGCTCGAGGGCCTGGGGGACTCGGCAGACGATCTGACATAGAGACCGACTGATACAGAATAGGTGGACAGCAGACAGGTGAGCACTAGATGTGGAATTTGTGAGTGTTTTATGGTGGATAGAGGCTCCTGGGATTGATATCATTAAATATTGGAATAGCAAAAGCTGAAAAAAAGGTTTTCACTAGTTCATCCATTGATCAGTGTAAAAGGCAAATGTATCCTTCTATAATATATACATAAAAAACGTAACAACCCACCATTACATCACATTTCACGACACAATATAATTGCACTGTTTAATTATCACTGAAATATTACGTTAAAACTAAAGTAGGAGTTGTTTTTTTTTAACCTGTTTCCATTACATTTAGTACAGTGTAGTATCTTTAAAATTATTTTATTGCAACATCTTAATTTGTAAATACCACATATGTAGATGTGCTCATGTTACAATGATGCTAGATTTGAAGATAACTCAATCGACATCTTAAAAAAGAATGAAAGTCAATGCAGCAGAACCAGAAATGACACAAATTGCTGTATATATGAAAACATAATGCCTACATTACCCACAACCCAATGCTACTTTTTTTGACTGTATGTGTATGGCAGAATAGCATACAGCAAATGTATGGATACATGATTCTCTCAAGATCATGTGCATAAACCTTTAAATAAAGTGGTGCTGCATGTTGTCCTTCGCTCTAGATGAGTATTTTCCCTGCTCATCATCTACTGCTCCATATTGCTTTTAAATATGATCCAGTTGCTTAAAGTTTCTCTGCAGAGTCAGTGTGTGTTGATTCACTGTGGCAGTATGCTGCGCTGAGAGTGACATGCTGATTCCTGAGCTTCTGTATGAGTCAGTCCCGCCCTTACATCTCCTGAGCAGGCCTCAGCCCTCACGCCTCATATCAGTCTGACTTTGATGGACACATGCTCCCTCTGTGCTTGGCAGGACGGTCTTTTGAGGAAACTCAACAAAAACAGCAACAGTGATTGGGTCGACACACCACAGTGACCCCAGATCCGAGCTCACCAAAAAGAAAAAAACACACTCAGACACACAAGCACATACGTTGATGTGTGCACTACAAAGTTACATCAAAATCCTTTCACATCTAAAATTTTGATGAAGTTTGATCATCTGGATAATATCTGATGCAATAATGAGCATTTGAATTTATATATGTACAAATATATGTTCAGTTAAGGAGCGACACTAGCTGTCAGGAGACACAGATTTGCCCCAAAATATATTTTTATCATATTAAAAAAGTTAATGGATCTTATCAACTGTGTCATAATTGCAAGTGCTTATAAATCACAGCACATAACTGTATGGTCATTTCCTTTAGGTAAACAGAAGATGAACAGCATAAGCTTGAACGTTACTTGGATCAATTGTGTGTGTGTCGAACGTAACTGCCAACACATCACCCAGTGCTAAAAGTCTTAATACTCTTTATTCAGCATGGAGGCACACTTGACTGGAGCAAGGTCTACTCCTTCTCCCACAAACAAAGGGAGTCCTGCACTACATCTGTGTCAGTCTGCTCATCCCATTATATCCACTCTGCTGCTCCCAGTCATCAGCTATGACGAGCCTTCACCTGAGTTGACAGGTGACTGTCCTGAGGCAGCGCATCACCCAACAGGGGAGCCTTAACCTGCCAACTATCTGTCAGTCCCCTAAAACCAGCTCTGTCATGTCATCTCCTCCACGCCAATCACAGTGACACACCAAGTTTGTGTCAGGAAACAGTGTTGGAGATTACAATCTAATACAACACTGCCCTGAGCCAATGGGAGGACGAGGCAATTATTAAGAGACAGAGGTGATAATGTAAATGTTGGCGGGCCGCATGCAAATAATTACAAATAGGATATTTAGTCCTAAAGCTTTAACTTTTGGTGTAATTGCTTGTGCAGTATGAAGGAGGGGAAAGGCTCAGGAGGGAAAAAGTGACAGTCAAGAACAAGTTCATTAATAAAGGATAATGTAAGGTTGTCGATTCATCCCCTGAGCAACAGAACACGAAGATGGCTGTCACACTAATAATCCCATTACGGTAAAAAAAAAAAATTCTCAACAAACCTGGTGATTTCTAGTTCAGTAAGAAAGTAAAATTAGTGGTTCGATCAAGTCATACAACAGTCCATCAAACTGAGACTTCCTGCCAATAAGAACAAACTATTTTAATAGAGGACATTTAAAACCAATACATCCTAAAAGCTTCTCAAATGAAGATTCTCACAGAAACAATGGATCAATAGATGTCTTTCAGCTCATTGTTTTGTTTTACAGTCCACAAGCAGCAAAAGGCCAAACCAACTAAGCTCAGATAAGAGTCCAAATCGGACTTGACCTCAACTGCTGCCCAGAAAAGAAAAATGATTTGCTGATTAAGCCACTGTGACCTCACAGTCAGGATCAAGTCATGAGCTGTTTCGGCAAAACACTGTTGCTTGGGTTTCCTTTACTGTCAGATAAATACCAGCACTCTGCCCTCCATCCCAAAACTCAGAGGAAAGTCTGAATTGTATTTATCCTCCACTGCTTAATTGTGAATTTGGCTTTAGTTAAGTACATTTCTCTGTCGTCCTTCGCTTGTGATTGGACCAAGATTCATTCTGCTGTGGTAAAGGTTGCGCTGACCTGGCCCTGTAATCACAGACTTTTCAATGCTAGGAGGGGGGAAGCAGTCTGTGCCATATGGCTAACGATCACAATGATAAATCAATTTCAGGCACCCCATCATAATTTATCTGAGAAATTGTGAATTTTTCCATTCAGTTGTTTCCAGTTAGTTGTCACGGCATTCCAGGACCTCATTTGAAAAGTGGCAACGAGGCAAGCAGGCAGAGTTTTAACCAACTGCTGGGATTTTACATGGGACTAATCATGAAGCATTGATTAATTGAAGCTCTGTTATCAGTGGACGCTTTTCCCCCCCATATGTAAATGAGTAACCTTTAGGAGGGCTCCGAGTGGCAGCAGTGGCAGATGGGCAGTAACTGTAATGGGGTGGAGGTTGGCTTGAATAAATATCCCATGGTCTGGAACTTACCTAGTCTCCACAGTGTCCAGCTAGGCTCCATGACAGTCCACAATAACACAAAGGTTAAGACTCCACAACTCAAAGTCATTGAGAGGAGAGATGAAACAATTGATTACTCAATCAACAAAAACTCATCTGTTGTTTTTTTTTTTCTTGGCTGGTTTGCTATTTGCTGGATTAGGACTCTTATAGGCCAAATAATCTATTTAAATTTGCCAAGGGTCTAGGAAATGGGATGGGCATTTTATAGACAAAGCAATAAATCAAGAATATAATCTGTATAAAAGTTAATTACTGTCACCTTAATTACCTTTAATTAATACCTTTACCAGCTTTACTTACCAGCACGTCGCTGGCAGCTGGACGTTGGTGCGTTGAACAGAACCAGGCTAGATGTTTCCTCCTGTGCTAAGCCAAGATATCTGATTACAAGCTGTAGCTAAATATTTAACAGACACATGAGTTGAAGTTTCAACCAGAGGGCGAAGCAGCATATTTCCAAAATATTAAGCATCTGCTTAAAACTACTCAGGTTTTATCAGAGAAAGTTGTTCTCGATTATAAATTTATATTTCACACATTTAGACAAAACCAATAACTAGTCTGTGTGGATTTGAATGTGCCATTCATTTTAATTCCAGATACTTCACAGGGTAAAGCTGTGATAATAAGGCCCTTTGTCTCACTGGCCCACCTACAGGGAATACACACAGACAAAGGCATCAGCGGCATTTAATTGAAATCCTTCAGAGAGATTGACAAGGTAGCGGAGGAGTAAGATTCAATCAACACACACAGAGGAGGAAATGTTGGGACGGAGGGTGAAGTAGGGAAGAAACTGTAGAAAGCAGTTTGGTCACCCTGCCCTTAATGCAGGAAAGTGGCGGCACACAGAGAAAATGAAACCGGCGCAGCACACACTCCGACCCTACTGTGAGGCAGACGTGGAAATGTCCATTTTCCCCCAGCCTTAAATTAACATGACAGCTAGTAGCTTCTTGCCACAGCAAAAGTGAGTGATTAGTATTATCGTTTAAATTGTAATTTGGCAGTTAATTAAAGTGACCTTGGTTTCTATTGCTGCATCTGTAAACGGGCAACCAGAGTGCCGTTCCGTCTCTCAGCCGTCTGTGAGGCCGCTGTCACTGGGGCCCGTTACAGGATTAAGTCACCCTGGTGACAAAACCAAATTAAGCAGCTGTCATCGCCTACCTGCAGCTCAGAGCTTAAGATGATCAACTTATGACCGGTCGGGAACCCAGGCCTTTTCTTCCTCTCCCTCCTCCCATTATCATTTTCTAATTTATGATCAGTTTTTGTGCTTTTTTTTCCAGAGTATCGCTAAAAGCGAGATGTTGAGAGTAAACTGAGTAAAATCATTGGTGCCACGCGTTAATGTTTGATGAAAAGTCTGTGGCGACATCTTTAAAACCCAGTGGAGTGCGTTTAACAATTAGTTGTGTAGTTCTGAGTGTGGAAAATCGCTCGCTGCAGTCTCCAACTCACATAAAAGCGTGCTAAATGAATAATTTAGCAGAAATGCTAATGTCTGAGATTCCCGGTGTATAATGTTCTCTAAACATTGTCGTCCTGGGGGAGAGATCAGATGAGACAGAGGTAAACTGAGGTAACATTCATGAGCACCAGGAGGGGACTCTGCCCAGGCAACATCAGGATGTTATGATACATATTTCATACTTGATGGGGCATATAAAGTAAAAATACACATACAGTGCATATGAATTATAAACACAATCCTGTCATCCAAAGGAAAACACTGTAAACACTGTCTGTGATTTGCTATAATCCTGCAAATAAAATTACTTGGCTTTTAACAATCTACAGCATGTGAATGTTTTATGTTTTCACAACAATGAACTGTGGGTCATCACAGGTCATCGGTTTAAAAAACAACAGACGAAACCTTGAAATGTACATCTATGGTGTTCACGTCCTCTCAGCCTTCCTCATTTACATACACTTGTGATTTCTGACATCTCCTATCTACACTCACATCTCTGCTTGGGTGCTTTTTCCCTCGGTGCGACACATGATCAGCTGGACTGAGGTCAAGTAGCTGGTTTGATGAACTTCACTCCATCCAGTCAAATAATCCTGTTTCTTTCCTCTGCAGCACTGATGTATCATCGACTATAGCCTGAAAAACAACAAACCAAACTCAGCTGAAGTGTTGGGTATCATAAGATGTGCAACAAAACGGTACCTCCTGCCAAAACAGTGGATTTAGCAGTAAATCTGCCACTTACTTTCTTGATTAATCAATTCATTGGTTTGTCTATAAAATTAAAATATCAGAAAAAAGCACAACATGCCTGTTATAATTTCCCACAGCTCAGTGTAAGATCCTAAAATATCTTGTTTTTGTCTAACCAACAATCCAAATCCCAAACATGTTGAGTTCACTGTTGTGTACTATGGCAAAAAGAAAAGCATCAAATCCAAACATCTGAAAAGCTCGAAATTTGGGGGGTATTTTTTGAAACAGTCAATTTTAGTGATTTTATTTTCTCTTGCTCTGGTAATCGATCAGTGATGCAGCTCCAAAGGACAAAAAAAACAACCACAGAGCAGCAACACAGGATGTAAACTTTCTCACACAAAAATCAGACCGATGGACACAGACAGAAATATGGTTATAAAGTATGCAAGTGTAGGACACATGAACCACAAAACCATCATTGCTGGTGTTTATGCAATCCTGTAATCATCAGCTCAAGCCAGCATGTCTTGACACAGATGTTTCCATCTGTTCTCAGACCTTTGCTCATGTTGTTAAATGTGCAGAACATTGCTAATCTTATTTCTAACACCTGTGCATTTTGCTACTATGACAATTTCAAGATGTCTCCTGTTAAAAAGGGCTCACTTTGCAACACAGATCCACCAGCCTTCGACCTGAGCACATGTGCATGGTTCTTTCTCACCATCCCTGTGTCATCTCAAACACAAATCACACGTACTTCTAACTACAGAGTAACAATACAATAAAGAGCTGACCACAGACTAACTCCACCACAGTGACAATGTGTTAATCTAACAAACGCTCACGAGCACACAAAGCTTTTTAACATAGAGCTGAGGTTGAAACAGGTGTCGGAAGATGTGAAGGGAGGGTGTGTTGGGCTGTGGGGTGGCTGGGTGTGCCTAGAGTGGTGGTGGGGGTGGGGGGCATCACAACAGGCACTCATAATAAAACAGGCCCATACAGACTGACAGCAGGTAAATTATATGTCAGCAAGGTCTGCATTTCAATCCTTGCATATTTCCAATATGCACCGGTGAAAAGCCTTGCCGAAATTTTGCCTGCAAACAGACTGATTCAGCGCTAACTGTTTGTGATTAAAACGTCAATAAGGCTATGGGCTCCTTTCATCTCTTGGGCCCCAAGCTGTCTGTCTCCTCACCCCAAACCACCCCCCCACGAGTGGGGTCCTGCTTGTGACATGGATGGCCATTTATCCACTCCGCAGATCGTGTCATGTAATAAGCCCCGTCTCCAGAGAGCATTTAGCCTGATAGGAAAAGCTGATTGGGACAAAAGGCTCCTGAATCTCATTCTGGCTCCTGCAGTGGCAGGTGACTGCCGAGGTAAACAAATTTCTCTGGGGATGAAGAGGAAGGCGCGAGGAGGAGACGGAATAGAAGACAGACAACAGAAGCAAATGAGTGTGTGTTTCATCATCAGCCTGACAGCTTGTGCTAAAGTTGAGCTCCACTGTAGAGGAAACAAATACTCCGGAGAGGCATTTATCACCACCATTATGAGAGGATACACTGGTGGTAATGTTCATCAACCACACTAACATACATAGGTAGGTGCTGTGGTTGACTGATTCTGTGTCCTGAACATAAAAACAAACTCATAAAACAGAAAAGAGTTGCCACTATGCAACATCATGAGAGGTAGATGGATATGGCTTTCATCTGCTCGCCAGCAAAAGAGACATGAACTGGTGTCATAAACAACTGGGCCTGTAGATTATAACACTTACCCAAAACGGGAACATGAGGCTGCTGTCTTGTTTGGCTTTGTTTGTTTGAGCCTGAGAGAAACAGAGAGGAGAAGGCAGGATGGTCAGAGCAAGCAGCAGCTGTATCCACAGATGCTCATGTAAAAACATCCTTATTCACATGTTCCAATCCACTTGTTTGTTTCCTGGTAATTTAGTCCTTCAGCAGAAAAAAAAAAAAAAGACGGTGCTTTGTTTTCATACTAACAAGGCAATTAGCAATCATTACTCATTCCTACTCTGGTTGCCTACAGGCAGTTATTGGTAATGATCTAACAAACTGATAACTGATCTCTAATTTGTCCGTGTGTGTGTGTGTGTGTGTGTGTGCTTGTGTGACATGCACCTGTGCATCTGTATGTTTGTTTAAAAGACCTCACAACTCACACAAAAGGTTAAAACTGTGCTGGCAGTGTATGTTTCTGCGTTCATCTCCACCCTCTGGTTAATAGCGTATAGTAGATGTGCACATCCCGAGTAGGGACAAATGCAGGGCACGAGCGGGGAGGGACGACAGTGAGGTGGAAATTGGAGCAGACAGGAGGCATTGACACCAAAAGAGCTGTAAATGGTGCTCCTGGCTCCCCAAGGAAGGTCTGTCACGCTGTGATCACCGGTAACACCGCCAGGAGAGTGAGCGCAGTGGGAGAGGAGAGGAGGGGAGGAAGAGTGCAAAAATATCCCACAAAAATATTCTGTTAAAAATCTATTTAAAGAAAAAAAAGATAATGTAACGCTGGGAGCAAGATCAAAGATGCAAATGGCAAAAAAAAGCAGGCCTGTCTGGTCTGTCCCTGTGCGAATGGTGTGGACACAGCAGGAAGTACAGTGGCAAAAAGCAGAAAGTACAGTCGATAAAACTGCAGCTGCTGCTATGAATGAGGCTGAGAACAGCATTGTGTTTAATTAACCTTAGTCACTGTCCTTGCTTTCATTCCTTTCCGCTCTTTTTTATCATTTCAGGCCCACCTGCTCCTTCAAACTGCCTCAACTTTTGAGGGCCTTGCAGTTTCATATATAAAGTTCAAACCTGACTGAGCACTGTGAAAGATGCAGGTCCAACTGAGTCTCACCTCATCTGACAGCCTCATCAGAGCTGGATGATTAATTAGTCTTAATAAATTAATTCAATATAATAAATTTGATAATTAATACATAAAGGAGCATAGGTGGAACTGCAGGTTCATTGCCAGTCTTCTAGTTTTTATCCTAAAAAGGTTCATCTTGATTAAACTCTTAATTGTGAGACTAAGGGGGAAAATGAACCCATTCCAATATGCATTTTATAACTCCCACGCCACGGCTGTACAGCCTCGAGTTTGTGTCATTTTCATGGTCCCCAGCTCTCTGTGCTGTGGCCTCATTTCATATGCAGGTTCATCTGGCTCAGGGCAGCGTGGCCCTAACTGCAGAGTGGCCCAGCAGCGTCCCCAGGGCCAGGCCCTCTGTTCAAGGTCCCCATGGGCCAACCCCCTACCCTGCTTACCTGCTTCAGCTCATATGAGCAGCTATGGCCGCCATATGTGAAGCTGTAGGAAAGCAGATGCTGTTTTTCCATTTGTGAAATCATGTTTTTGGAAAGCGGTCAGCATTCTGATGGCCAGAGTTGAGGCAGTCAGTGACTGTAAAGGGGAAAGGGCAGTGAGGAGGCAGCAGGCGCCATTGTGCTGTGTTGTATGCTCAGACTGCTAGGTGTGGATCAGAGCCTGATCATCACTGCGAGGATATGCCGATCTCACAAAGCAACAGCAGCAGCAGGGGCATTTTTCTATGTGTTAACACTTGCATAAGCCTTTCAAGTACATACAGTACAAAGACACAACAATAATCTTGATGTGGTCCTGTCTGTAGCTGAGCAGTTCCTTTGTCAGTCATCTGCTGATGCTGATAGACAATACGGGGGTGAGGGTGCGTGTCAGAAAGAGGAAAGCCTGAATAAAATGACAGACTCACTCGTCGACTCTCTTCTTCACCACCTTCGTCTCTCCCTGTCCCTGCACATCGTATACACACAGCAGCCTGGGAGGCCATGACAAGCCTGACACCTGTCAGTCATAGAGTCCTAGGCAGGATGGAGAGGACAGCAGCATACACAGCTCCACATGTTACTGCAGCACAGCAGTGAACTCAGTTCCACACACACATACACACACACACACAGCAGGTACTGTAGTGGTGCTATATTGGTGACCCTGCCAGTGTAACCCATGTGAAACAAACAGTTTCACCTGTGTTTGTGTAACATTTACAGCAACACAGGTGACAGAATTGACAATAATTCAATAAAACTCTGGCATTTTCATTATTTCTAATAGTTTATGATTAGTCTGAAAGCAATAATCCATAAAGAAACACTGTGTATTACATTTTGATGTGGGGAATAATAATATTACAATTAAAGTAGTGCTGACTTGAAGTTTGAAAGGTTAGATTTCACACAATTATGTGTCATGGCGCTGAACGACTGCAGCCACCGACTCCCTCCTGGCGACAAATTTCATTAACAAACCTGATGTATACAGCACACGCAGCCACAGTTCAAATGGAGGACATAAATTTAAGCCTGTGGGGTACTGCGGTCACATTACAACTAATCAAGCGCCGTCCTTATACCCTTCTGGAAAAATCTTCTTCCGTTCAGATAGGTGGGGGGAGATAAAGGAAAATATGATGCTTTATTTCTAATCAGCATAAATTACTGGCATCCATCAGGTGAGGTTCAAATTAAAATCTTCATCTGACAAAGCAATGGGGACTGTGTGAGCTCATTCATGAATCAGTATGATTTAATCCAATCACACAAGACCCCAAAGCCAAAATTTCCACCCGGGATCAACCCAATTGCCCTTCCTCACATTTCCTTCATTAAGTCTTAAAAGGAGCACTTGGTTCTGAGGTTCAACCAGGTTCAAACCTGCGATCACATTTCCTCCTCAAAACAGAGGGGGATTTTAACAAGGCTGGAGAAACCAAATTATCTCTTCAAGGCCATGATTCCTCATTCAAAATACAAATACAAAGTAGTGCCAGTCAGTAATTCCACAATTTACTGCATACACATGTTCTGCTACTGTAATACTATAACAGGGGCAATAAGTACATTTGCCCTTATGGGTAAATATAGTAGCAACACCGGGCTATAAGGCTGATTAAATGCTTAAAACTCACTAAAACAAAGACTGTCGAGTTTGCAGGTTTGCTCTGCATCTCTGCTCACAGAGCTGAAGCTATCTGTCAATTATCAATCTAATTAATCCACAGAAAATTTACGTCCTATTTTGATTAACTGCTTGATTTGCTTCTGGTGTGACTGTAAATTAATGTCACAGTGGACTCGAGGGGAAACCAGTGCCTATCTTTCATGATGTTCTTACATGTTATGGCCAAAATCACTAATGAAGAAATCAAATAAGCAGATAATGAATACTCTGTAATTGTAGTCTGCAAATTCAGATGTGATCTAGGGGTCAGAAGCCAACAACAACAACAACAACATTGCAGGTTCACTGCTGAGCTCAGCATCAGGAGCACATGTGCTAACTGCTATAAACCGACGCTTTTCTTGTGAAACTGTTCAAAAAATCAGCTTTGATCAGTGTTTTGTTGGTTCTGCGGGGAATCAACCAGGTTTATGGGTGAAATGATCTACATCAGGCGACAGGGGGCAGAGCGGTTGGCTGCTGGGAGCTTACCTGAGGTCGGCTAAAGGCTAATGTTTGCTAACAGGTGTAGCTCTCCATCTAACAACGATCGGCGTAAGAGAGCTTCTTATTCATCATCATCATCATCATCATCATCTGCATCTTCTTCTTCCTCTTCATCATCATCATCATCATCATCATCACCATCATTGGAAATGGTCAATAAAAATCAGCTTTCCACCGATGACAGACAGGGAGTGAAGGTGCAGGTTCCCGAAGTGTGCTCACGCGACTCTTATCTAGCTGCACATCAATACCGTAGTGCGCCAGCAGGTGAGATAACAGGCCCCGCCCACTACCTGCCAATCAAAACCATAACGCTGTAGGACAACCCTGAGTGATCTATGTGATGTATTTGTAGCTCACTGAAGGGTCTGACAGAAAAAGCTGCTGGACCTTATTCCCTCAGATTTGTGGTGCTTATTAATGTAATTCACTCTAATACATTAATTTAAGCGTATCCACCATAAGAGCACAGCATTAGCTGAAATAATGATGAAATCATGTTGCAGCTGATGTCTTCCTGACAAGGTTTCACGAGTAGGTGATAAAAGTGCGACTAACCAACACAACCTAAATGCAACTCAGTGAACCTGGGGCCTTTGGAAATGCAACACTGTCGGTCAAATAAATACCTAAGAGGATTTTCTTTGCACTTATGCATTTAAACAAATTACAACAATAAGGTTTCTGTGCTAATACTCTCAGCTACAGTAAGTGAGAGCAATATCTGAGTCACAATGTTACATCAGTCAACAGGAGCAGATGGTTAAGTGTTTCTTCCAAACATTAGATATTCGAAAGTGTCAAGATGAGGTGCTTTTTTAAGTAGGCTGCATTTATTTTGAAAAACATAAAATCATCATGATGCAACAGTTACATGATTCACTTTGTACGTTCTATGAAAGCAATACACATAAACAGATATGCAAATTATAAAATAACAACTGTAAAATTCCTTTATATGTTATATTTACAAGTCCACAGAGCAGCTCAAGCTATTTCAACAGTGTGGTTGGTTTTGTGTGAAGAAAATAGGAGCCACTTCTTGAGCAGTCATCTCTGGTCTTAAAACTAACATATTGGCCAAATAACACCAATTCAATTTTGGGTGAATTTTTAAGTACTATTAATTTAACATTAAGAGAGCTGACCACAGCCCTGGTTCATCCAGGCGGCCACTGTTCACAGATTTAAGAGTGGAGTCACAAAGGCAGCACGCTGTGGATATGAAACCCGAAAGCCACTTCACTGTTCTCAGTTCAACTTATGATACTAATTAGTGTAATTGATCTAATTATTAGTTAAAGTGCACATATTTAACATTTGTAAAAATGTTTAAAAGTGGATGATTAAGAGTACTCCAGGACACCTCTATAAAACATGGGAGGTAAAGAGAGACTACAATGGAACTTGTCCAATTAATCAAATAAGTGTGGCAATTAACTAAGTGAGTGCTCAAGGGTTGCAGCAGGAGAGGGCACAATTGATTTTACTCTGAAAGTACTTACACCCTCTCATTTCATTAGAACTAAATAGTGAAGATGGTCAAGAGGCCGATTTCAGATATACAATGTACAATAAAAGTGCCTGCAGCTGAATTAATAACACAGACCCACTATATGGACCTATAGGAATGTTATGATCAAAAAATTATAGGATGTTTAAAATCTAAATATATACAAATTATGGACTGACTTTGATGGGGCTTTTTTTTCTTTGATGATATTAACAGAAATGTGTTTTCTTTCGCAAATGACAATATCCTGAGCTGATTGTGAACCTTGTGGCAGAGAGTTCAAAGACAAGACACACATCCAATCAGGACAGCCTTGGAAGCAGCTCTCCCTGCCTAGATTAGTTTTATTGAACAGATGGCGTTTCAATTTTGAACTTTTGCACTGGTGCAAAAAAAAAAAAAAAAAAAAAAAAAAAAAAGCTTGGAGAGTCAGGCTGTTTTTCTCACATCACTGACAGAAGCTGCGCATCAGATGAAGGGGATGTGTGAAATAGCATTCCCAAGCATTTCTGTCTCCATGCTCAGGACACAAACACTCAGATACAGACACGGTGCGGAGGCCGGACCATGCTGCTCCATCAGATGTTAAAACAAAAAAATTATCAGAGACAAGGGATTCAGTATGAGCTCTCTACTCAATGTAAAGCAGTGTAAAAAGTGGTAATGAGATGTATAACTGTATAATGATGCTGCTTCTTGTGTGGTTGCATGTGAGTGCGTAATTGAATAAACAAAGAGAGGCGAATCACGGGGGTCCTGTCCTATCAAAAATAGAATACCAGTCAGTTATTTAATTTCTCTCAGCCACCATCCGCTCCTATTGCCCCACATTAGCAGCATCTTGTTCTCATTTTTCCCCCAGTAGCATTGCTAGTCCTGGCAGCCAGCTCGCCCACGACGGCACGAGTCATGAGGACAACTGGAGAAAGATCACAGTTCAGGCTCAGTCAGACGGAAAATATGGAAATCAGGCGGTGGACGGACGGACCGCTGTGTGTTCCCCCTGTTTCAGCAAGCTGCCACAGTTTGACTGACAAACTGACTTTTTGAGGGGCCTGTGCCCATTCCAGTCAGAGTTTATTGAAGGTGATTTTGATCTCCTTCATGAGGCCACAGCAGTGGTGCTGCCATCTGTCACCTTGATTGCATGGCGGCCTCTCTAGGGGGAGCGCCATGGCTCCTGATCGTTTACAGATTGCGCTGCTTTCGCCTCCATAAGGGCCACATGCACAGGGCCAGATGGTGAGCATACACGCTTATTATGAGTCTTTATCTCTGTGCAGGAAGGAGTGGAACCATTAGGCCTCCCTCAGGATCTCCACTCCTCTCTGCAGCCATGCTGTTCCTCCACAAATACAGTCCTCTTCCTCAGCTGTCACTGGCCTACAACAATACACACATGCACACTCGCACACACACATAGCACACAGGACCACTTGTCAAAAAAACAAACACAGATCTAATCAGGGCATGTGATGGTTGTGTTAATACATCTGCATACACACACAGACACACACAGTAACACCTGTTTCTAATCCTGAATAATGGGAAAATATGGCATGTGGCAAAAACATTAGGTGAGCTTGGGCGTTGGTGGCATGCGTTGCCTTGGTAACACATATAATATGGACATGTGCAATGTAGACATCAACACTGTGATGTGGTGTACAACATTAAGGATTGCTGACATACGCTGCCGTGTCACACCCTTACATGATATGTTGACAGGCTCCTGCAGGATCATGGCAAAGGCTGTGTGACCACATGGGCCAATTGATCAAGACTAACAAGTGCTTCTAAAGAGGCGTCAGTGTGTGTGCCTGGAAATTGTCGTGATAAAATAATCGGAGCACTACGCTGTGTGATAGAGTCTGTGAGCACAAATGTCCATTCATGCATGAGTCTGAGTCAAACAGATTCAGCCTGGTATGAGACATTGGCAGGAGGCTGTTGTCCCTATCCCTGACATATGTACTGCATGACCAGGAGGGTGAAGAGTATGTTCAGGATTAAAAACTGACATGTGTAACGTCACCACACATTTGTCATGGTCCTTTAGAATCATAAAGTTCATTCACTTTATTCCTCTTCACTGTTTGGTAAACTGTCTGATTTTATGGGGAGGCAAAGTGGAATTCATAATTATTCAGGCATTTACGGTGTAATGCCTTAATGAGCATTTACTAAGCTCTTCATAAGAGGTAATATCCCACTTGATCAGAGATTAACAAAGAGCATTTCAGTGCACGCTTTAATGCAAAAGGCTTAACTGCTTGAAGCATGGCTTCATTTCTCTCAATTAGATCTAATCTAATGTTTGGATTCCCTCAGCAAAGATGCACTATTCAAGCACATAGCTGACCTAATGAGTGAAGAAACATTGTCTCGCATAAATCAAAATCTTCACTGTTGCATATCCACAGCGAAGCATTAACATAATTCCTTTGTGTGAGTACTAGAAAGCCATTAAATGGCCTGTTTGTTTGTTAAAAGAGTGGGTCGATTGGAGTTGAACATGCAGTGTGCACTCTATTGTCCTTTGCTGTCCCTGATTTTCTGTCCTGGGGCGATACAGCAATGTGCTGCACTTTTAGGACAACAGCCGGCTATCTGCGAGGGTGAGCCCCCTCGTCAGTCTCCAGCACGGTGTACACACTGACATACTGTACGCCAGCCTGTGGTCACATTTTAGCTCAGGGCGAAGCGGAAACGCTCTGTGGCCACATACTGCAGCATCACTTTGGTTAAACGCTGCCAAGGCAACCCGAATAGGCAGATACTAAAAACATCTTGATAACTAATCATTTAGAATAACATATTTAGAATATCTCTATTTCAATCTGTCTATGGAAATAATCAACATACTGTAATCTTAACAGCTATCATTACCTGCCACAAGTCCATCAAATGTAGAGTGTCAGGCTGGCTAAACCGTTATGTCACTACACTAACCATGAAAAAAAAAATCTTCATGAAAGAAGGTCAACAGGGCCTTCCGGGGGCATACTGTACTGAGCAGCACCTGAACTGGACCCAACTGCAGATCGGTGGGATATCATGGAAAGTGCCACAAGCACCCAGCCCTCGCAGGCCTGTCACAGACTGAAGGTGTCACCCAGAAAACAGCAGTTAAATTAACCTCGGTGGGCTCCGACCAAACAGAGCCTGCAGCATGCCAGTATAGTCCAGCCGGGTCCTTTTCATCCTCTGCTGGCCCACTGAAGTGGTGTTGGTTTAGTATTAGCACACTGAAGTGAGTGTGACGTTAAATCAGTGGATTGATTACATTGCTTTGCTTTGACAGGCTCTCCTGCAGCCAAATGCATTTAAAGAAGGCTGTACACTACCTGTATGTATTTAGTCATCCTTATGGTGTTTTCTTTTCATCTCCTATGAGACGAACATACTGGAGAAGCATTGCTGAAGCAGGTACTGTATTCATCAGTGTGTTCAGCAGATATTCAACAGGCTGGTGCTGGCTGCTGCACAGGTCAGCTCGTGAGTGTGAGTTAAAGTTTCTACCCTCCAGGTTCTGCCGAGGTGAAACTTCTGACATGAAACATACAATAATAGCCAATTTCAAGTGAAAGACATGCGATCAGTGCAGAAATGATAAATTCACATTCCTCACAATGCATCAACGATTTGCTTTAGAGAGGATTTAGTGGCCAAACTTCCATATAATTGAAGAGGCTATGCTAGACGTCACTGGAGACATACCATCGGAGCACACCAGAGCTGAGTTACTTAGAAGAAGCTTCCTCTTGTTTGCCTTGGAATTAGCTCCGAGAGCACATACACACATACACACTCGTTTTAGCGCACACATACACTCACTCTCAGCCTTTTTCACCCTTCTGCATCAATCTGTTCCCAAGCTGTTCCCACATTTTGGTGAATTTCCCAGGCTTATTCCTTGGCACAAGTGGATACTGGGGCTGATTACTTTAGCGTGAACCCGTCGTGTCTGCCCAGAGCCTGCAAAGCGTGCGCTCTCAAAAAAACCAGCTACTGCAGTGAGCCTCCTTAAAGAAATTGTAATGTTGTGCAGGAAAAGATGTAAGATGAAACATTAATATAAGTTTAGATCATTTACATTAACTGCACACATGTAAAAGCAGCAGCAGCCTCTTCCTAGATGAACCAGGACACCGCAGCATCCCCTTCGATCTTTAACAAGGAACAACCACCAGTAACAAATTCAAACCTCATTAAAGAATATAAATTTGAAATCTATTCTGGCACTCAATCCAATGCAGATTTTCTCCCTCTCTCTGTCTCATAAATTACAGTTCTGGTGCACTGTGCAAATATTACCAAGCTGTAAGACAGCTGTGCCCCATTAAAATGTGTTATGGTTGCTGATTTCCTACAGCACATGGTCATCGTGCCAAATCTACAGCCAGTAATTAGTGGAGATGAAATGTTTAATTGTGCCTTAATTTTGATAAAATTTATCTGTCATCCATCCTATAATCAGGCATTATGCTCACAAATCAGCGTCAGCAGTTCAAGACTGTCAGACGTCCACCAACCTGACAGACATGTCTGGATCTCACTGCCCTGGTCTGACTGTGCAGAGCCCAG
Source organism: Caranx ignobilis (assembly GCA_021432705.1). NCBI lineage: Eukaryota > Metazoa > Chordata > Actinopteri > Carangiformes > Carangidae > Caranx > Caranx ignobilis. Next base: position 10,650,346 of record MU269986.1, read on the forward strand.
GAAGCACAATGGTAGGTTTATACTGATTAGAGGACTGAGAGAGTAAGACAGAGGGTTTGATATTACCATCGCAGATAATACTGAGTGCATGCAATTACTGCTCAGATTAGACATTATAAAGTTTGATTATGTATGCGTTCATGCAAATGACAGAATGCTGATATTCAATTTACTACAGAATGTGAGAAACAATGGCCGTGTGCGCAGCTTGTCTCCCTGTGAACAGACAACAAGATGGGACCATGTGGGTGATCTTGTCAGAATCACAGGACAACAGGAAGAAAGCCGTCTCTGACAGATGGATGACAGGAGCGCAGGAGTGGGAGAAGGTCAAGATGGGAGAGAGACACAAAGCCGTCTACACTGACTGGGAGAGAGCGTAGGATTTCTCAGGGTGCTAAACCGCGTAGTCCTGCCAAAGCACGGCCCAGGCAGATGAGAGGGGCTGCTCGAGGCTCTCCTGGGGGATACGGAGACTCGAGATGAGGCAGTGGAGAGGACCACTTATTAGCTCTGACAACAAGAGGATGCTGAAGCTGAGAGTGATGGGTAATGGTGATTTACTGATTCATCTGCAGCTGCATTATTGGGTAAATGTTAAACTGCTCAACCAAGTAAACATTCTTATTCTGCTTGAGCTTTGTTTAGTCTGGTGCATCCTCGTGTAAGATTCTCTGATTTGCTGAAACTGTAAAATTGAAGAATCTCATTCGGCATCGAATGTATCAACCTGGAGCTTTTTTGTAATGAAATATTCTTAAGTATGGAGTCAGAAAAGCCTTGGACAGAAACAAAGCATGTTTGTGAAATAGGAAGCAGTAAGGACAGCAGCCGTTTTGCATATTTATGACTAATGTTGTCCCTGAGAGAGGCCGCCCCCTCCTTAGGGGCATTATGGGTGATTATTGTCATCTCAGTGCAGCCAGTTATTCACCAACATGCACCGCATAAAACACATCATTACAAAGGGCCGCGACAGGAAATGAGATGTGGGGCAGGGCTCCAGGAGCAGCCCTTTCTAATCACAATGGCCAACTGTCACCCTCTGCATCCGCTTGTCTGCCACAGCTTTAAGCAGCAGTGTGGAAGGATTTCACTGCAAACTTTTGAGTGGATCTGCAGTGGTAGGACATCCTGCATAACATGTGGCACCCATGATAATTACGGCAGAATTAACACAGGCGGGTTTATGGCCCTTCTGCCACGTGGAGACGGCTGCCAGATAGACACAGGCCTCGTGTTTGAGCAGCATACTTGGGTCCAGACGCCCACCCGTCTCTAACACTTCTCACTACAACAACTGTTCTGGAGGAGAGGACCACTTTCAGCAGAGCTGCCTGTCACAAACCCTCTCATCCTCACAGCACAGCCTGAATAAATTGGGGACAGTTTTAGGAAACTGGCAAATTACAAACACAGAGTAGCCAAATGAATATGGTTAGTGCTAGACATATATTCTACATTTCATCTCAGTATTAAACCATAAAGGGGATGGAAGGCAATCCCATTCAGGGTTTGTCACAATTGCAGAGCTATCAAGAGATATGATTAAACACACACACACAACAATAATAATAAAACAAAAGTTGCTGCAGTTTAAATTTTAGATTCATTTTACTTACAGATTTTGAATTTACTGAAGATGCAACCTGTAAGGAAAACACTGTGGAGACAAACTGGATCCTCTGTAGTGGGAACAGAGGGGTTTCTTATTTTTGCAGATGACAGAATACAAGATATGAGTTTCATGTATATCTGGTGACTGAAGTTGATTACCAGACCCATCAAAGCCTTTGTGTCCCCCCATACAGAAACTCCATCTATGAAGCGCCACTACAAGGGAGGAGACATCAATAAAGAAAAGCCAGCCACCCTCTTGTCCTTGATTTCTTGGTTTTTTGTTCTCAGATTAAAGAAGAATGTTTGTGATTTGCATTTTAAAACATCATGATCAAAAACAATTACCCTCCTCCTTCTGTATTTTTCTCACAACAAATGAATCAGATTACAGGCCTTGGTGAGCACCGGCTTCTCGTGGCCTTGTTGCACTGACAATATTTGAAGTTTCCTGCAGTAACTTCATTAGGCGTATTTTGTCCAGAATTAGTGGAGCGTGCTGAAAATTGCTAATGACAGATGTTTCTCCACACTGTCACACTCCTTGTATCATTTGATTTGGAAAGCAACATACGGTGTTCTGCTCCATCAGTATGTCACAGACTGTCTGCAAACAGCTGGTCATAACTCAGTTCAGTGAAAACCATTACTTTCCAATGAAGTACTGGACACGTTCCAAATTGGGTTTTGGCATGGCCTCAGCTGCACCCATGATGCAGTGCAGCCCAGTGTTGCAGGTACACATGGAGGAAAGGAGGAGGGGTGAGCAGGGAGCAGGTGAAGAGGTTTTCTATGAGCCCGCTGTCCTTCTGCTCTCCAGCCGGGCTGAGCGCTCCTACAGCGTGTGAACAAAGAGGTGGCTACAGTACTGTTATAGTCTTCACGCTGTGAGGTTGTAACATCCTCTGTCTCCTTTTTACTAAACAACATATGAAGAGTTTGGTGTGAAGTGGAATTACCATGAAAAATGAGTGATTTGTGTGACTGTCCAAACTCTTACTGATACATAAACATATTGAATATTGATGTTCAGGGAGGTAACGCCTTCTGGTTTCCCTGTGCCCCAAGTCTTTATAGTTTAAGCTAAAGTGTTATGGAGTTTATCATCCGACTCTTGAATCAGCCAATTTCCTAAAAAATTCTAATTTTCATTCTTCTCAAATGAATAAAAAGCCATCTTGCACAAAAACATTACCCAGTCAGAGCTGGTGCAGAATTATATGAGATTATATGAGATGTATTTTCCTGTAATTGAAAGGTAAAGATTCTGGTGTTTGGCTACAAGGCTCTGGCCAGCAAGACGGTGCTGTGTGCCAGGACATCTCACAGCTCAGCTGCTGCCTGCATGAAGCAGAAGTGTCATCGACACCTCGCTCAATCTCTAAAGATAAGGCAGTAATGACGCTCTGTATTCCCAGGCCTGTCGAGTCTGGGTGTTAGTCGCTATCTGGCCCAAGTGGTAAAGATCTCAACAGCAAAATAGCACGCTGACAGCATATGCTAAATTAATCTGAAACCATTCATTTCTGAGTCATCGTCAGCTTCGTGCTTTTCAAAACTATTATTTGAAGGTTCAGGAGGGAAACAGGTGATTTTGCTTATGACAATGATAAAATGTGAAAAATGCAAAAATATTTTCTCTTCAGTTAAAACGTGTAGTTTCAATAAATGTCACTACATGTCATTATACACCTGGTGTTAAAAGGGTGAAAACCACCAGCACCTGTAGGACCCTTTCAGCCAACAACCCTCAACATGAACTTCCCCTATTTACTGTATCAATTCTGTGACCCCTGGCGATATCTGGTCCTTTTATGTCTGCGCTGACTCCATAACTGTGTAAGTGTTTGGAAGCAAAACTGACAAAACAGAGCAGAATTGGATTAATGAAGACAAATGTGTGAACTCGGTTGTATGAATGTGGCCTTTCTAGTCTCTGCGGATGGTATTTCTGCTGCAAAGGCCTGTTCTCTCAATCACTGTAATAAGGCAGATCCCAGTCAGAGCTTTGACAGCTCAGAGATGAGGCTGCCCTCGTTTTGCCCGGAGCTCAGGGCAGCACACGGGAGGACAAAATGACTTCCACTAACAAACATGGATCTACTGTTTTCTACAGATTTAATGCTGAATATGTTTGTGAATTTTACTTCATCTCATGTGCAGTAAATATTAAAAGCAGCTTTGAGGGGCATAACCTGAATAAAACCTTCAAGTAAACAAACAGATCTCACTAAACTGACATTAAAGGCACAGGTTTGACTTTACTTTGTGTCTTTTCCACCACCCTTTGTCTCAGACTGCTGACACAACTGACTCTCAGTAAAATTAGTTATTCTCATCTTGCCCTAAATTGCTAACAGACTAACTGTTGATATGTGATATGGGAATACATTTAACTGCACATAAGAAGTCACACACTCTCCAGAAGGCCATGACTCTACATGTGCGTGTGTAAAATAAAAATGATCTATTTGGTAGTCTGTATCCACCTTTGCAATTTGATTATTTACTGTAGATATGTGGAAACATGATGCATTTTGTTTGTTTACTTTAAAGGAATCATGGTGTTCATTGTTGGTAAAAGCAGCAGTCATTTCCCTCTTCAATTCAATTTCCATTTACATTATTTCACCAGAATAATGTTCTCAGTATCAACAAGGGAGGCTGAGGTAGATATATCGAAAGCAAACAATTAGACAATAATAAAACAATGAATTGTTTGGGAAGAAAGATATGAAACCCAAATTTCCCACATGCCTCAAGTGCAGCCTGAACTCTTATTAAAGGAAATAACTACATGTCAATCTGGTAATAATATACAATTTATTCTTCATTTTTTCATATAAACATTTCATGTATTCCTATCAAACAAGGTGTGTATCTGTGTTAAAAGCCAATAAATCAGTCGTACTGTCAATATTGTGCAGCGCTGTATCACTGCTCCTTGGACCACGTCAGCACCTCTGTCAACAGCAAATACAACAACACAATCATTTGTTGAGCGAACATTTTTGTTGGAAGAATGATTCTTTTTACTTGTGATGTGAGAGAGGAGAGTCCGCATTGTTCAACATGCACCGTTCATACAGCTACAGGGATGAGAGGCTGCCCTAATGTACACAGCAGTGTTATCTCATTATCTCCACTCACATTGTTAGCAGACCATAAGCAGTGCAGTGGATGTACACACCGAGCATCTTTAAGGAGTATTGTCCCATTAAGCAGTGCTGATGTCTCCCACGAGGATAAAAGCTTTTATTTCTCATATTAATGTTGGCTTCTGTGGAGTGCAATAATATGCAGTTGTTTAGCCATGAAGAAGTGAAAAATGAAACATCATTTGTGTTTTCATGCTCGCGTAAGCATTGAGCACTCTATCCACGAAGGGAGAAAAAAGAACATCCCTGTTTTTAATGGGATGTTGTTTATTTGAACTATAAGGAAACATGTCGAATCCAGCAGTTCCTCACATTACACACAGTTACAACTCCTCTGCTTTATAGGTAGATGACAGCACTAAAATGCTAACACAACTAATTACCTTTAATAAACGAGATATTTTACCGTTTTAATATGCCCATCCTGGTTTTGTACTCCCTGACCCAAAACTGACAATTGTGTTAATTAGATCTGATGAGGTTAGTTGACACAAATTCACATTTAACCACATTAAAGTGCAAGGAAGAAGACATCGCCCTTGGAGTCATCAACTCAATCAACACTAATGACTCTAATGCTTCTTTGAATTTAATACCTATCATGCATTTAATTGAGAGAAGAAGGGAAAGTGAGGGAGCAGCACTCTACAGACACAATTCTCTCTGTGTTCTCTTTGCATTTGAGATGTCCTAAGAATAATTGTAGAAATCTCTATATAAAAGCTTCTTTTCCTCTCTCTCACCCTTCACCTTCCCTCTGCTCTTGTCTCTAATGCTGTTTTACTGATCACATCTCCATGTACAGCGTCTCTCCAGTCACTCTAGCACGCTCTGAAGCTCCGAGGATTTCAACCTCAAGGATGCGCCGCAAAACAAAAAGTCACATTTATCTCTGTAATTGGCCTCAGCGTTTAAGTGGATAATGTGGTTATTACTGCATTCTTTTCATTTCTTCCCCTCCGCTGCTCCTTCCATTCTTTCCATTTCTCTTTCTCTCTTTCTTCTTTTTTTTTTTCTTTCTGAAACTGTTGAGCTGGTAAGTTCAATGCAGAGGCACGTATGCACTCTGGAAAGGTAATCTAGAAGCCAGTTGAGCCATGACAAATAGGGACAGCTGGCCTAATTGAATCATTTGAGCTAAGACAGCTCAACTTGGTTATCCCCTCTGCAGCCCACACTGATATTAGTGCGGGAATCATTAGCCATGAAATCATGTCTGCTCTCTCTGACTGCATCCTTTATGACATGACAGCCAGCCCAGCCTGTCTCTTTCATTCTCACACCAAAAAGAGCCCTTCATCATAAACAGACAGAGGTGGAGTCGCCCAGGACTGGAGTGGGGATGTCTTTTTGTCTCTCTCTCTCTCTGCTCACTCTTATGAAACTATTTCATCATGGTGCTTTGTGCTTACATCAAGGCATTACTGTACCGCCAAATCACATGCATGTACAGTAGATTGATCCTATTTTGCTGCAGTGGACTAAGAATCCTGTTACAATTTCAGCCTCAGATTTATTTTTCTAAAAATATCCATATTATTTCTGTGACGGCAGGCTCCAGAATGTTCTGCGTGTGTTTTATTTAGACGGCATTTTCTCGGCCTGTTTTGGTAAATATTTTCAGTACCAGCTTGTCACGCTTCGCAGCCTTTAATGAGAAACAATTACTTTCATTCCTTAGGACCATTTGTGAATAATGCAATCAGGTGGGCATGATGGGCTCCAGCGAAGGATCATGGGGGCCTCGTGGTGGAAGAGGAGAGGGGTGCCACATGTTCAGAGACCCCTCCTGTCTGGCAGCCTGTTTTCTGTGGTTCCTCTCTGCAGGACACCCCTTCATGCCAGGCGGTGCCATGGGCATCAACAGAGATGAGAGCAGGATGTAGCAGACAGAGAGACAGACAGATAGACATATCCACTGAGGGTGACGTTGGTAAAGGAGTGTAAGGCATTGAAGAAGCAGCGTGTTATCTCCTCTCATTCATTGCACAATGTATTGAGTTATATTAATGTAATGATTCAGATATGCCAAAGAGTGGAAAGACACAACAGTCACTGTGGGTTCATTATTCTCTTCTCTGGCCTTAGTGTAGTGATCTATGACATGGAGCAGGATGCCTACAAACTCAATGGATGGTCCTAGTGCTCTGGGTAATAATGGACATCCATCCCAGAGTGAGGCTGCCTGGTTTAATGGAGCTCAGACTGGGGATACTGTGCAATGTTCAGGCCCATTTCCTTTTGACTCACATTCCACTGGGGTGGCATGACCCCAATGAGACGCCTGCTTTCCCCAGGTGGCAGTGAGCGATGCTCCTCCACAGTGTTGGTGCAGGGGAGCGAGGAGACCCTTCTTTGCCCAATGGGCTGGGCTGGAAAAACAGACGCCCACACAGACTCACACATCTCTTATGCACACATACACTCAGTTGCACCCTTCGCACCCCCAGGGGCCTCAGCCCACTTTCAAGGAAATTTTGACATGAGCAATTATTGAGGGTTAGGGAGTGACAGGTCTATTCCAGGTTTCAACAGGCGCACAGAGGAGAGGCGTGCTGACAGTCATCTGGAATTACCAATCGGGTGGAGGCAGTGCACTGGACTAAGTGAGCTGCATGTCTGTCTGCCTCTCCTTTTCTCCCTCAGGGCTTTTTAGATGAGCGCGCTGCTTCTCCCTGGATGTTTACACATCATTAAGGTTCCCCTGTCTCATCTCCGCTCTGTCCTTTAAGGAACAGGCCTCTAGTAGGTCTGAGGTGGAAGAAAAGACAGTTTCTGGTCAAGCATGAGAGAGAGGAAAGAAAGCGTCGGTGCAGAGGAGGCAGCCGTGAGAAAACACTTGAGTTCATGTCAAGACGAGCTGCTTGTTTGCTGTTGGAAAGTTTTCAGACAAACGTCAAGTTCAGACGTTCAAGTTAACTTTTTGTGGAAAAAAAAAATAAAGTATTCACATGCATTATACAACCATTTCAATATATTCATTTCCTTTTTCAACTATTAATCACATAATTTGTCTTTTTTTTAATTGTGCATGTTGAAGAACTCTACAATAATTATTAACAAAAGTAAAATAAGCACTGATTGTTTGTGCACATCATCAACACAGTCTCAAAAGAACTTTATAAATCTGACTTCTGAAAGAAAAAAAAGGCAGAGCAGGAAAGTCTGGTGTGTGGCAGACACGTTAGACAACACTGGTAATGAAGCATTGGCAGAAAGTGATAATTATTTTAATTAATGATAATGGTTTTAATGATTCAACATTTTGGCTAATTGATTATGATTGATTGCACATTACTAAACAAGGAAAGTGAATCAGGGAGGTAATCAGGGAGATGACAGCACAGGTCAACACTACAGCGTGACGGAACATACACTACACATGCTAATCAGACCCGGAGAGACGGAGGAGAGAGGGAGATGCAGAGGGAGAGAGGGCAGATGGAGGGAGGGATGGAGAGATGGAGTAAAAATAGTGAAGACAAGCACAAAAGAGAAAATAAACAGAGATAAAGAATAAAACATGTTGCAGGATAGGAAGCGACTGTCAAGACAGAACTGGGAAAACACGAAAAGCTGAGAGGAGGTGTGACACATTCGTCTGGCTTTAAATGTGCAAATTTAAGATGGCGGTCAGCAAACACCACACATTTTAGACAGAAAACTGATATGATAGCACAATCATTCTGACTGAAGGTGCAGAGGATTTTGCAAGAAAATTAACTTGGCTTAATATGGTAAAATGACCATTAACTATGGAAACAAGTGAGTTTTATGATCTGATTGAGAATAATGTCAGTTTCATCTTTTCATTTTCATCATATGATGATTGAAGGGCTACAAATTTTAAATGAAATATCTTTCATTGATGAGTTCCTCCAAATGAATGCTTTGTATTTTATGAAGTTAACATTCATAAAATGAGATAATATAGTAATTCCATGTGGAATGAGCACTTATAAGACACAATAAAAAACAACTGTATCCTTCATTGCCCTTGTTCATCTGTGTCTCTATAGTAAAATTTTAGCGCTCACATGCAGAGAGTGAGAGGTGCATATTTAACAAGGCCTTGGGCTGACTTCTATCAGTAACACTTGTGTCTCTTCACAGCCACTTGAAGAGTGTTTGTGTCGGGGAGGAGACATCAGAGCTCCTGTATCCCCATCATATCATACAACATGACCCATGTGACCAGGCCCAGTGATTAACATTTAAGGAGTCGGTCCTTCCTCTTGCTTTTCTCCAATGTGCACACACTTGTCAGAAGGATTTTTTTTTTTTTTTTTTTTTGTGTCCCACACTCCCCACTCCACCTCCATCATCAGTTGCTATTGTCTAAGCATCTCTCTGTGCCCCACCCCAGGAGCTCATGACATGCAAATCTGTCCCCTTGATTTCACTTTGGAGAGATGGTGAGTGGAGTGGTGAAGTGGCCTGCCCTCTGCCACCCCCCGACGCCCCTCCTCCTCCTCCGTCCCAGCCTGCGTCTCCTGCTCTCACCCTCTGGATGAAGCGTTCCTCAGAGTGGATGGACTGGGTTCGAGTTTAATTAATGAAATGTATGATAATGTGATTTCTTTAATAGAATGACATAGTCTAATGGTGTTGTGTGATTATGATTAATATAGTACTTTGGTGGGAGAGAACATCAGCCAAGGGCTAAATGAGGATCTTCTCTCTCCAGTTCCAGTCCTGGACACATTTCAGCTCTGTGGTGAACCTCTGAGCAGAGCTCATGTCTGTCTCTCTGACAGTGGAATTTATCACTTTACTTTGCCTCAGTCCTCTTTAAAGTTCTCTTGCATTTTGCATCCTTGCATAAAATTAAATGAGAGGATCGATACCACTTATACTAGGCTTTAAATCTGCAAAGCTGCAGCAGTTGCCCAATTAGCTTAACTTAGTATAAAACACAGAAACATGGGGAAACACCTCTGTCCAGTGTCAAATATGTCTAGCATTTCCTAAATAAAGCTGGTGATAACTATCAGTCAATTATTTACACATCCAACAGATTCGGAGCAACATTAGCATTCATCTAGGCAAACTTGTGCACATTTTAACAATACTCTGCTATGTTCCCAAGCTAATCGCTAACTGTCTTGGTGCTGAACACCAACATGTACAGACATTTTTGTTTGCTAAAAATGTCCAAAATTGATGCCATGAGAGTAGCAAGAAAACAAGCTGCAGGTCAGAGACCTAAAACAATGAAGTGAAACAGTCCAGAGTTGTAATAACATTGCATTTACTATAGAAGCCTAATCATTAGATCCATCACTGGTAACACAGCTTTGATAGAAATGCAACAAATACACATATAGATTATTGTATAATTTATGGTATTGGTGTTCTGTCCTGTTTTTTGTCTGGTGGAGATGTGGCCACATTTCCAGAATGCTAAGCTAAGCTAACATACACAGCTTACATACATGCGTTTCTTTCTTATAGTTTCATGCACATACCTAAGTCCCTCTTCCTTGTCAATAAAATGTATCAGTATTTATTGTCTTTATGAAATAACATTGACCAAATCAGCCTCCAAAAGCTGCACCTCTTTCCATTGTTGCTCGTGAACCATGTTGACATCATATAAACATGCAGATGATTAATGCTTCAAAGTGATCACTCGTGGTTCTATATATCTTCCTTTTGTAATGATCCCCTGGGTCAAAGGTCTCTATTTTCTCTCTCAGATGTAGACTGGTGAAGTGGCAGTCAAGCATGAATCGTATTATCCTTGAAGAGATTAATGTAGCTGACTGAATGAAGAGGGTAATGATGTGGACAAAGGCCACTTATTTTCCCTTTATAATGGGAGTAACTACTTTGATTTCTGTGAGGTGTTTCCTTCATTTTTCCAAGCATTGGATCTAATTTTACCATATGGCGAGAAAACCTTTTCATTAGACCTTCTTCTTTGTTGAAGCATGAGATGTCAAAACCTCCTAAAGTGACATTTTTGGCAGTAAGTGGAAGGTGGCGAATCAAGGTAGATGTGATCTCGATCAGATGTGCTGAAGAAACACGGTCTTTCATCACATCCACCTGTCTGAAGGTCGTTTGAAGGACAGACCTGAAGCCATCGTCTGGAGAAACAGGAGGTTTGAGGGAAGTGCTTCTCCACAACCGTTTGTCACTCTGATATCTGGTAAATGTGATAATTAATACTGTAATTTAACTAAACCCACTCTGCGAGGTCTGTAATTAAAACTGATGTACCTACTTAGCACACCAAGCATCACAGGTGGGCCCAAATTAATCTGCAAATAGAGCTAAATTGCCTGTGCTTAGCGTTTTCGTCAACGTCACTCACTTTGGGGGGAAATATCTGTAATTAATTCTGATATAACAAAGTCGTAAATTTGAGGTTAAATGCAGCCTTGACAACAGACGCGATGACAGCAAGAGACCTCATCTAGTCGTCCCAGATGGGATCCAAGACTCTGCTTTCTCCCAAGAACTTGGCTGAGTCTCTCTCTGACAACTGTTTGCTGTTATAAAGACAAGAGGAGATATTCAAAGATAGACCAGTCTTTTTTTTTCTTTCTTTCTTCTTGCATTCCCTCTCAGTCTTTTTCAATTTTGAGTAAATCGAAATGAACTGGAGTGAAAGCCGACTTCCAGGCTACAGAACGGAAAATGACATGATTAGTTCTGGATGGAAGCCAAATGAATGAATGCATTTTTGATTTTGACTTGCAATGAAATGAAGCTGCAGCCGCATGATTTACAAGCTCGTGCAGTCTGAGTTTTTGCTCTTCCCTGTTATTTCTACATCCAAAAATAAGAGTTTACTATATGTTTTATGTATTCAGTGTGCTCCTTTAGTGATGCCAAGTTAAACTGCCTTCTGCTGCCCATAAAGTTTGGTAAATATAAGCTTTTTCTTTCAGGAAAAAGTCTGTCAGTGAGGATCTTTGTTACACTTAATAATTCAAAAAGCTGATTGTTACAACTTCTTCTATGTGCCATTTGACCCTTGACATCAGCAGCTGAAGAGCTTTCCTCACATACAAAATGATTCAAATAAACAACAAAGGTGCAAAATTAGCATATGGATGATAGGCTATAGGACTGAGGTGTATTGAAATCAGAGAGAACAAAGCATTAAAGGCTTCTTCTATGGATGCACAATATTGTTCATTGTTCTTTCCTGGGTTTTTGTTTTGGCTGGTACACACAGCAGAAGCTGGCACACACTGCTATTGTTGAGCAAAAACAGTAGATTGAACTGAACGACAGTCAAATCAAAGAAATAATCACATATTTATGAATATTTAATATGGTCATGGCAAATAAGGCAAGTAATTAAGAGTTTCCATAAATTAGCGAATTGTTATTTTATGTTAATGAGAGATCTTCAGCTTTTTTTCCTCATGAATTATTTATGAATCAACAACAACAAAAAAAGTTTAGCAGGAGAAGGAATGAAGAAGTCTGGCTGTCGTTGCACATGTGCCGAGACAAACGCGCAGCTTTCCCCTCAGTTCATTTTGTTTTTTTCAATTTGTCACTTGATATTTATTAGGCTGGTGATGGCAGGTTTGTATCAGTTGAATGTACAATGCAGCTGGGTGTGGAGTTGTTTTGGAAGGAGAGGTGATACTGGCATCACAAGCAGACGCCACAAATGCCTTTTCATGTCTTCTTGATCAAAACAGCTCACTATAGCTTTTTATCTCAAAAAGTGTGAACTGAGGTGTCTTACAAGAGAGACAATGTGACGAGAGTTGGGCAATATAAGGAGAATTGGCTGCTAAATGTAAAGGAGATGTGAGAATGAGCATACACTGAGGACTAGAGAGCTGGGGCAGTGGTTGAAGGAGGGGGGGGCGGGGGGATAGGGGTTCTCACTAAAGGGGTTAATATGAAGGCGGAGGAGAGGAGTGGGTGGGGCAGGAAGGGCAGCGAGTCAGAAAACAAGAGCAAAACAAATCTGTGATCTGGAACTCGGAGAGCAGCCACTCAGGAGGGATTAATGAGAAGTAGGAGGCTGTGAAATTATGTGGCCTTTGAGTGGGGAGAATGGCCCTAGCAGAGCATGGCCCTGAAATGAGGTGAGACAAACTTCACCTGATCCACAATTAACAGCATCACGCGGATGGATGACACGGGGTCGCAGCAGGGGGGTGAGGGGGTGGAGGATAAGGGAGGGAGGGAAGGAAGGGGAAGACAAAAAGTCACAATTCACTTTGTGGCAAATTATCCACCCCCCTCCAAAAGAAAATAAATAAATAAAAGAGGGCAGCCATTGAAACTGAGAGTCAATGAGGAGAGGAGAGGATTATACACACCTGTCTTTTTAAAAAGACAGCGACAGGGATGAGCGGAGAGCTTGTTAGAAAGATTTATGCTTAATAAGGACAGACAGTAGCAGGGACTAGAGACAATTAACAGTATGGAAAAACATAAATAAAGAGTGTAGGAGTGAGAGACAGAGGAGGAAAATGGGGTTGAGTTGATTGCACAGGGGGTGAGGAGCAATAACAGGAGCACAAATGATTAAGTGGTGTTAGGGACTAGGAACACTTGTTTGCAAGGACAATCTTTGTGTGCTTTTGTTGTCTGCCGGCCGCCTTTATCTTTGTGTAATTCTCTGTCTGATGAAATGTGTTTAAAGAGATGAATTGGGATCGGAGGAGCCGTCCTGACATGATTATGAGGGATTCATCTGCAGCCATCTGCCACCGTTATGAAAGGGAGGAGGGGTGGGAGGGTGGGGGTGAGGGAGGGAGGAGGGCTATAGCAGAGAGAGATAGAGAGAGAAAGGGAGAAAGATGGAGGGAGGGAAAGGAGGGAGGGAGGGAGGGAGGGAAGTGCAGACCTTCTGTTCAGCAGCCCTGCCACAAACCCACCATTACACAGGCCTCTGGCCCACAGTTTAACATGTAGACTGGTTTTGCCCCAGTATGTGAAGGTGAGCTCCGGGTCCTGTTAAAGAAGCAGAAGTGGGTCATGAAACCTGTGCATTTACTGTCGTCTCACATGATCCAGCAGCTGATTAAACACACTATCTTAACAGCAGCGATGAGGGGTAGATATGATAAGTGTAGTTTTTTCATCGCTGAAGCACATTCAGAGCTTTTTTTTTTTTTTTTTCAGGTATCACTGGTTTTTATGCTGCGACTTGGAAATGGCACCTATGCAGACTACATCATATTCACACACCAGTTGGAGAAGAGGGCACAACAGATGGGTCCATTGCTCATCACAACGTCCACTTGTTCTAAAGGGGAAAGCGGGGGCCTCAGACAGCATGTCTTAAAGTTGTGTAATAGGCTTTTAGTGTCACAAATGAAAGTCACACATGGATTTTTTTTTCTCAGGTTGTTTATTTTTCTTTATTTTCCTTTGGACTGAAATATTCTGCTCATTGCTGTGAGAATAAAAAATGGTCTGTGAGTGAATTGTATAGGTTAATACCGGCTGTTGATAGGTATCATTGATGACGATTATCTCACTCTTTGACATTAGTTGCCATGGCAACTTCCTCTGTTATAAAACCATAGTCTGTTATTTGCCTCTGTAATTTTGAGTTTTGAATCGTCCCTCTCTGACAGATGTCTCCTTTTTTTCCGTCACTTTGTTTGGATGTGTGAAAAATCCCACACTTCTTCCTGGATTTTTAACTAAGCACCTATTTCATTTTGCCGAATATACGACTGAGCCATCACTTCATATTACAGGTCAACGTTACGGTGCTTAATTATGTGCCGGCTGCTTGGGGCTCCTAATAACCTGTCATTGAGGGGAATTTGAATGTCACACCATATTGTTGGGCCCTAATGGCAGCAGGCAGATCCACTGATGAGCCGTTTTGGGACAATTACAGCGGATATTCAAATCACGGGTCTGGGTGTGTGGTGAACTGACTGCACACCTGACACACTGGTTGACCAATGGCGTGCACGCCCGCCTGTGCACTGCGCACCCACATACACAGACACAGACACACTTGTTGTATTCTGACCCTGCAATCCACCTCTTTTGACACATAAAGAAGCTAGCCCCCACCCCCCCCACACACACACCCACCCACCACCTCTCCCTGCTGAAACAGTTTAACTGTAGCCTGATCGCTTTTATTATCTGCCTAATCCAGATATCAGCGATTTCATCAAGCCGGGAAGATATGCATATCATGAATTATTTTGACACTGGGACCTTTTAATTTTCGCCGGCAATATTTCATCCCACCAATCAGTGCCTGGAGTGGTTGTCGCCGGGTGGACGTGGCTGTGTCAGAGGACAAGACCCCCCCCCCATCCATCCACATACACACAGACACACACACCCCCATCGGATCCAAATCATCCTGGGGACAATAATGAGCTATGGCCACAATTATGAGCTGCCTGTATGTGTGCATGCATCTCATCAAGGCCCCCATGCAAGCTGCTGCAGGAGGAGGAGCAGCAGCAAAGAGATGCACAATGCAGGAAGTATAGATTATAAATAGATTAGATAGATTATAAGTAACGTTATTTTATCATGAAAATCAGTCAAGTGTGAGGAAAAGCCATTCAGTTGGTGTTTGTGTTGGTGCTGGAGTACTTTAACCATGCAGCCTCAACAGTGGTGCTAACACGCATTAGTAATAATTATGCAGTATCAGGTTGTCATTCTGGATTATGAGGATCAGGGAAAAACTACTTCTGACTTTAAAGTTCATTTAAATACTTAACTATTTCTTGTTATGCACAATGTTCACTGCTTGGAAGTGAACACTTGACTAAGACATGATCCTTCATGGAGGAACTACATCAGCCTACAAACAGTTCTCTTGATGAGCTACACACTTACTAATATCCTACCTACCAAATACAACGTTTGGGTTGCCAGGTTGTGGAACCACCTTTGACAAACTGGGCAGTTTAATGTTGTTGCTGAGGAAGTTATAACAGATTTGATTTTTAAAATGATTTATTGTGGCTCAGTAGAAAGGGGGGACATCATAACTGCATGAACATAGGGAATTTCTCCCAACCTGGCAACCCACAGTTTGTCCTGAGTAATGGTTTATAATTGATCTATAAAGAAGTAGTGAGCGTTTTATTGGGCGTTACAAAAAGCTAGTTACACTTTAAAACCCTATTATAAAAAGGTACCAGTACTTCCACCATGGAGTCCAATGAAAATGGGTCACACTCAGCAAACACATTACTTGACTTGACTTTACTTTCTTCCTTCAGACGTTCAGGGAGGCCACGCATGGATTCACACAGATGCATTATATTCCTGCAGCCCGGGCCATCACGTCAGTCTGTGTAACTTAATACTCTGTGTCTTTACCCAGCTCCCCGTGGAGCCGGTGTTACGTGAGCAAATTGGATGCTCAAACACTCAGTCCCTGACCTTCCCTCATCTTGGATGTTGACCCCCGTATAAAGAGAGACATTACATCTCGTTACACAACAACACGGCTCCGGCGCTTCGCTGCAGATAAAGAAAAATGTCTCAATTAAATCTTCACCGGGGCCCCCCTGCAGAAGAGTTATCGCTGCCCCGGTAGCGCTGATCGCTACACTCACACATCCTCAAAAGTTATTTGACATAAATTGCCGGAGTCACATCATTTCCTGCCACACTCTGAGCGCGATTTACGGCTGATCCCATTGACTGGGAGCTGAACCTCCTATAAAATTCCTCAAGAGCCTGTGGGACTATGAGACACACCTATCTACCCCCCCCTCCCCTCCCAGTAAGCATGCAAATACATGCAGGTGGGAGCGTGATACTGAAACACACACACATCCAATGCGCATATATGCAACTGGGCTGATATGGCCCAGGGTGAATGAGGGTCTGATTGTATTTTATCTGATAGGGAATGAAACAGTGGGGGGGAAATTGCAACGTGACTTATCCAAAGAACTCAAGGGGAAGTGAAAGTGAAATTGTCTGTGGCTTTAATTTGAAAAGGAGAGGTGAATCCCCCTTGATGTCCTCCTGTGTGCAGAAAAAAAGAGAAACTTCTAACGAACAGTAATATCATTATAAAGAAGCACAGGAACCCTTGAAGAAAATCATTTAAAGATGAAAATTGCTGAACATTACTGCTCAGGCGTCGTAGAGAAAAAGTGCTCACTATATTAACTACTAAAAACAACCTTATGGCTGCATTAGTCTGAGGTGAGCAAAGCATATTAATGGGTGCAGTGTGTTAATAGTGATTCTTGTTTAAACCGGCCAGATGTAAACGCAGCTTCAGCACGGCTGCAGAGAGCATTAGGGGTCGCAGGTCATGTAATCACAAACAAGTGTTTTCAGTAGATGTTTTGAGATTACGCCCCGGACTTCACACACTCTCATTTGTTCTCTTTGTCAGGCTTACTGTCTCTCTCTAGTGGTGATGTGTGAAAAATATGATCTTCAAGGCCTCACAGGCCAACACTGAGAATGGCTGATATTTATCCAAGCTGCCTTCATCAGTATCTCATCAAGACAGGCTGTGTCAATGTGTTATTGTAGATTTGGGCAACATTTTCTATATGTCCTCTTTTTTCAGCGTCTTGATGCAAAGTACCACAAAACTCTGTCCCGAACTACCTGAGGGAATATGTGAGGTTAAAACGTAACTTTTAGGGCAACATGGATGAGAAGGCCTTCAATTCAACATCTACAATTTCTTAGATCATTGAGAAAGTTTGCTGATGTCAAGCTATAAACAGTTAATTACAGCTGACTGAGTTAACATGTAAAAAATGAACAGATTTCCTTTTTCCCACTTTGCCTTTGCAGTAAACCTGAAACCATTGTCAGATTTGAGGCGCCCCAACACACAAAAGTAACCTATTTTAATATCAGACCATGTCATTCCCCCTTAATATTCTTACTTAAAACACTATTGTTCACATTTTGTATCAACCTTTTGAATTTACCTTTGTATTTCATTCTATAAAAATATCAGGATTCTCAGTTGCATTTCCAGGGGGAAGAGAAGTTCAATTTTAAAAGAAAAAATGTTTAAAGTTAATTTTAAACATTATCTCTAGTCACTGTATGTCCAGATGATAGAGCGGGGCAGTGAAGGCCTCCTTTCCAGCTTGGCACAGTGGCTTGTTAAAGGCTGAGCAACAGCAGCAGCAGCAGCAGCAGCAACATCAGCAGCAGTGGCTGCAGGGCCTCCAGCTGGGGCTGGCTGCTGCCTCTGCCTGCCTACCAGCACCCGGGCTGGGGGAGGTGGTGGGCAGGCTACAGGAATGCCCTGGGGCACCTCACTTATGCACCAGTAAAGAAAACTGACCCCTCCCTCTCTCACCCTCTTTCTGCTAAGAATGGCTGCTGCCCTCAGCAATTTGATTTGACAAAGTGAGCTCTGGAGCACTGGTGTGACCACTGCACATGCCAGGAAGATGAGACAATCAGAGGATCATCAGAGTATAACAGTAGAAAGTCATAGGTCAACACTTAATCACATTCACTAAAACCCCAAACAACAACAATGTTAAGAATAAAAAGCAGCAGACAAAGGTTGATTTTAAGTTTATCATTGTTTGCATTAACAGTGTATGGGAATCTACAGTTTAAAGATTACATTTGTATTATATTACATTTGATGAGAGCTGAAGTCTGTACACATGTTACATTTCTGAGGACTTAATTTATGATTCTCAGTCAGGCTTACAGATGTGGTGACTCTAACAGTTAAGGTAAATTTATACTTTGATCGACACATGTGGACAGGTCTAAGAAAAAAATTATTCAAGTATTCTTTCTTTGCAATATGAGCTGAGACACCGACAACTAACATGAAGTCACATGATGCAGTTTAGAGTTTAACTCTGTGCAAAATGGACAAATAAAGAAATAATTAATACTGCTGATGATCCTAACTTTTGACTAGTAGATTTTTTATCTGAACACTTTATTTTGAAGGCTGTTGCTGAGCTATACTGATTACACATAATGCAAAAAAATATTATTGCTTTTCCAGAGAATAGCCACCATCGGTTCACGTTATCCAGGTCATTCTGTGCCATTCCATCAGTTTGACCTCAACCAACTGTGACGTCTCCGCACCATCAAAACAATAAAACCCACCTGGTCAGCACTGTGTATCATTGCTAATGACACTCACACAAGTCAGAGGAGATAATCATTAGAACTGGTGTGACTCGCAGGGCTGTGCGGGCTAAAGAACCAGGAAAACAGTCACTGAGGGTGTTAGCATTAGCTGCTACTAACTCTCGTCCTAAATTGTGACATAAAATGCAAATTAGTTTTACAAAGAAGAAAAACAAAAAATTTCCTTCACATGTATCGCCTGAGATCTTAGAGAATCAGGCACCATTTACAAAAATGTACATAGCCACGACTGTGTCCTCTTTATATGCGTGGGTGTGAGCGTGCACTGACATGATCTTTGCTTTAAGGACACTGCTGGCTAAACTGAAAATGGAACGGCTCCACAATACTGTAAAAATGCCAGTGGTCAGGTGTCTTCACTGAGCTGATCTAGGGTTTTACTTCAACTACCTTAATGCTGATGTGAAATGGGACACTGAAAGCAGAGGTAGCCTGAAGTCTGTGCAACTCAAGGAGCTGTCAGTCAGCTCACAGACACTGCAGAACTTGTATTTGATTTTTTTTTCCACCTTAAAAGTTTGATCGGAGCCCTGATCTGTGGCAGAAACAGCTAAAAGCAAAGAGGGGTGCTTGCTAATGGGCTCCTCTTTCAGTTTGCATGTGAGCCAGTGGTTGAATGGGGTGCAGCCTCTTGCTGGTGTCTAGTTTACTATTTCTACAGATCTGATGTCCATCAGTGAGCTAGGAGCCCGGGGGAGGCTGGCTGCTGCTAGGGAAGCACAAATGTTACCTCTGACATGCTCTCAAATCATTTGAATGAATGATGAATAAATAATAATTACAGTGAAATGTCAAAAAGGCACACGCAACAATCACAAATCTAGGCATCAGGCAGATTGGCACAAACGACTCATAGCATGCTAAAAAAATATGAAGAGGGAAGAAAAAATATCTTAATTAGGAAATTTAAGAATGTCAAATATGAAAAAAAAAGATATAGAGTAAAAGGACAATGGCTGGGAATCATACCAGGACGAAAGCAACCAAAATCATGCTCAAAAAAAGAAAAAAGGAACTCCCAATTTTTCAACATACGCAAAATCAGCCAAAGAACAATTAAATACACCCGCCACGTGTCAACTCTCAACGCCATGAAACACTTTCCCAGAATACTATTTGGTTTTGGCTGATTTCAAGTCCTCTGGCTATGTTGTGTGAGATAAAAATGCAGCTAGAATATAGTTGTGCACATACAGCCAGCAGTGAGGTTTGTAGCTAAATATATACACAAGTTTAAGTTATTGCAGACTCCACCTGGCAGTCCAGCACTTGTTGCACACATGTGGCCGGGCTCTGTGTGCTTTTGCAGAGAGGAGTCTAGACTAGTGTGGATGGCCGAGAGGCAGGACTTCGTCCGGGATTAGGCTGAGAGATGCTAACGATGCAGCTGGATGGTAATTTTTTTGGGAGAACGGGGAGCAGAGGGGAACACAGGAAGTGGTCACCAGTAAAAAGAGCGGGTTAGGAAGTTGGCGGCCGTGCTGAGCCAGCCCATGCCGTCTGTGATGGAGCCTACACGGGTCACAGCCTTGTCCTGCTCCTGGGACGGGCTCTCATCCTCAGGCAGGTAGTCTGGGATGTCTGTGTTCTCCTCTACCAGCACTTCGGCGTCCTCCTGGAATGGCACCATCAGCTGCACAAATACAAATTAGAAACATTACAAAAAGTAAAAAGAATAACCTGTACATTTTTCCACACCATGAAGCTAAAACTGGTCTAAAACACCAATTCATAAGACTCTAGGTTCCATGTCACAGTTGTGGGACTTCAGGGCAATATAATCATCATCTAGAGCCACAATACATGACTGAGGCAGGTCTGACCTCTGCTGGCCACATTGTGTATGACTACTAATGCAACCTTTGCCAATTACTTTCATTTATCAAAGCTGAAACTAATTAAATTCTTCACAGATTATTGGAAAAGAAACACTTCTGAATCACATGTTGTTTAAGTTAGAAGTTTCAAATGCAGCGTCACTGTACAGTTTGGTATGTGCTGTAGGTTTGGCTACAACACACAGCTTTATAAAAAAAAGGTACAACTGGGACTGGTCGTGTGTTTGGCATAAAGCAACTTGCCTACAGGCTGAGGCAGAGATGTGACTAGCTAATCATGTCAGTGTGGATAAGTCTCAGCCACAGGCAGGAGGGCTACACACCCTGCACACACACACACACACAACGTACAGCAAACACACTGACCCATTAGTCGTGAGTGGAATAAATGAGTCTTTCTGTATGTTGAACAGCTGCAGGAAAACAGTCTTACCTCTCCTCCATCTTCTGTCTTCACCACCTGCTGAGCCGTCATTACTTTGGTGGAGTTGATTGCTGTGCCTAGAGCCTGTGAGAAAATCAAACGACTTCAAGTCATCAGTCAGGAAGATTACTCTACTTAAATATCAACACAACAATCAGGACCAGTTTTGATGAAAGATGGTTTTCATTTCATTAACTGAAGCTTGATGCAAGTTCAAGTAAATATCTAGTATTGACTGAAATGAAAGCTGGTGATCAGTTGTTATCAGGCAAAAATAGTGTGTCCCTAACTTCCTGGGTGTTTTTGTCTGCGCTGGACAGACTCCTACCTCTGCTTTAAGGTCAGAGCGGATCCTGACAACACATCTCTTGACAGCCATCTGGAAGGTGAAGCTGATGACCCCTCGGATCTTTAGCAAGGCCTCCTCACACAGGCTCCTTCGAGTCTGACAACAGGCAGGAAGCAGGTGAGAGGTATGAACAGATGTGTGAAACAACAAGGCCAGCCTGTCGTAGGCTAGGAAAACACTGTGGCTTTAAGGAACATTACGCAGTATAACACTGAGAAAGTAGATGACACAGGAATAGCCACAGTTTCATTAGAGCAAACATGGCCATAGAAATATACTACTGAGTTTCTACATACAACAGGTTTATAGATTGAACAGTGCATTTTCCAGCTGCTGCAGTGATGTGTGTTTGTGCTGCAGAGCTGGCGATGCAGCCCACCAGAGGCCGTCTGTCTGCTGTAATATAATCTGGCTATGTGCAAGCTTCCTGCAGAGCAGCATTCAGGTTCAATCTCAACGTCCCGCTGTTCAATGCCTGACATTTACAACCTGACCCCTCCACCCTCCTATCCTGTGCCAGACAGACACGGCCAAGAAGCGCTGTGATCATGACAGCAGCAAACACGATGCCTCAAAAAGAGATTCCTGTGTTACACCACTGTGAAAACTTACAGAGTCGTCCAGTCCATCAATGTGCAGCACCACAGTTTTGGCCCTCTTGTTGTTAGAGCCCAGGAAGAAGTGGGCTTTGCGCCGGCAGGAGGCAGCAGCTGCCTCTGCTTGTTCTGCCTCTTCTTGACCAGCTGACTGGAGAATCTCATAGATCTCAGAGGACAGCAGTTTGGTCTCCCCAGGTGATGTGCTCCTTTGGTGAGAGAGTAAAAAACAAATCAAATAACAGACGCCCATTTTTGTTCAGTTGGCAAAATGTGCATGTACATACGCTCTGAACCTTTTAGCCATTGTAGTTGAAGAAAGGTTTATCTGATGTTCAAAAAGAGGCACAAATGTATTTTAATGTGTCTAGATATTAAAGTAAAACAAATGCAAAGGCAGGAAAATCATGCTGCCTCTGTGGGAGAGAGACGTGTGAATTGTGCTCAAAACTGGAATTAATTCATTAACCTAAGCTCCAACGGATGTGGCCTAAATCTGACCATGTCCCTCATGATCTGCCACTGGAGACATAGAAGTTAGCAGCTGCCACAGGGGGATGAGGTAACGGACCAAACAAACATCTACATTAAAAATATGTACAAATAATTTTAAAATATTCTCTCTGTCCCCAAATTTTTTTGTGTACCTAAAGACAGTGATGCCATCAGTCAGGCTCAGTTTAATAAAACTGGCCTTTCAGCTTTTTACTGACCTTTTAGAAAAAAATCCATAGCAGAGCATAAATATTTTAGTAGGCAGCAGGTTTTCTTGTAGAAGGCACATGGGGTCTGTTTCAGTTGGAATGCCAGAACTGATATTTTGTGAGGGATCCTGGGATACCCCTGCAGGCTACAGTGCTTTATATGTCACAGAGTCATCACTCCATCTATAGTAACCACATACGACATCAGTTGTCTGGCATGGTTGTCCTCTAGGAGCCTGGCACTGTAACAACACATTCCTACCCGGGCTTGACGGAGGCCCATCAGCCTTTGAGCAAACAAAACACTCTCTTTAATTAAATTCTTTTATCCAATTATCACTTAATGTGATGAAATAGAGGCAACATCTTCTTGAGCTTCAGATCCTAATAAGTTGAATGAATAAAAATGGTATTCACACCTATTTTGTGCAACTATGCTAGACGTTCCCCAACAGCTATGTGTTCCCACTCTGTCCAGCTATGACTGACCTCTACCCAAAGTCAGACTTGGTGAAGTGTAAGTAGTGAGAGCTGTTACTGTCACTGCAGGGCTTCTCTTGATGAAACCCCCAACTAGCTGAAGTGACTGGGTAACCCCTGGGGTGAGCAAGAGCTTCGCCGCAGGGTGAGAAGGAGGGAGAGGGAAGAAAATCATACAAAGTACAGTTGGCCACTTGAACGTGGGTCTATTCGTATCAGGGTGCTAATGATAAACAGCATTCACTTAGCATAACTGCTGCAGGCCTTTGGGTGAGACAAGTGGCCTAGAGCACAACACCCCCTCCAAAGAGACCTCGCTCTAAGACTTTATGAGTGATCACAATGTGTTTATCATGTGCTTTTGGAAAATGGAGATGAAATAAAAGTACAAAACTGGATATTAAACTGAAACTAAACAACAAAGGAATATGCTTACAGTACTGTGTGTGCAAATTCAGCTACATCGGGAAATCCGCCACAGATAAGAGCAAATATAAGCCTGCACTAGTACAAAAAAATATGCAAGTGGGCTCATCAAGAAATTGTGGTGAGGTGGCAGGATGCATTAAAATCTATGATATGCAGAAACAGCAATTTAACTGGTTACCACCTTATTCTAATTCAACTTTAATCACATTCATCCTGACATGGCAAAGGGAAGGACATCATCCTGCCTGGGAATTTTGCAGACAGGCACACGTTGTCCGTGCAAAACAAAAGAAATCCTAGGTTAAGGTTTTATATAAAGAAAAGTGCACAGTGAGCATGTGTGTGTGTGTGATGTGGTGGTGACAGGAACTTGCTTCTGCATGACATTCTGCAAACTCAGCATCATGCCCAGCTCGCCCTTCATCTTCTCTCTGTTGGCTCGACATTCTGCCAGGTAGCGCACGGCCTGCAAGGACAAGGGCAAGCGTTATCTATCCAGCTGACAGGCCCTCTGTGATAGTGTGAGAGAGAGAAGGCTTTTAAAAGGTTACACATGTGCAATGTTAGAATATTACATAATCAATATAAATACACATGCACCGACCTGGTGTTTACACTTCATGGGTTATCGTCACAAGGCGACTTTATGTAAAGCCACTTAAAAATGTACACGCACAACAAGTCATGTTCCGTGCAGGAGGGTGGTGCTGGTGGAAGTGGTGAGGTAAGGCCGCTAGATCACGACTCTGTTGTGTTTACGGCACAATACAGACAGCAGATGTCACCATTGGACAGTGTTTTTAAATATCTGGCTGTTTTAATGCCACCACATGTCTGTGACTCAGTGGTGAAGGAGATGGCCTTTAAATGCTCACTGGAGTCTGCTCTGAAACCACTGGGCAGCAGGAGGCCCAAACTCTGACATGAGCAGAAACCAGCTAGTTTCCATAACCAGGGTCGGGAACTCCGCTGATTATCCAACCAAAAGAAATTACATTTGACAAGGTGCTGTAGATATTTCATTAGGATTGTTTACATAATTAAATTTACTGTGTATTCCAGACATACATGTTTATGCAAATCCATACTTCAAAGGCTCTTTGTATGAGCATGTATGTTGCTTACCAATAGTGCAGAGTAGACGACCTGTGGGTTTGGGTGGTCGAGGAAAAGAATGAGACCTGGCAGACAGCCCTGGTCTTCTACTATGGCTCTTCGGTTCAGGGGGTCTGCAGCGAGATCTCGCAGCTGGTTTACCACAGTCAGTGCATCCACCTCTGCACTCATGGTGCCTCTTGGTGTGATGTCACGCACATCAAACCAACCTCTTCACTTCACTAAAAAGATAATGACGAAGTTCATCAGGAAGCTGAATTCATTAGTTAAGGCCACAGCTTTAACCTCGTTCCAATACAGTGTATGAAACTGATGTGTTGCACAGAATTTATAGATATTGCTAATTTTCAACTTGTGACCCCAACTACACTAAAATGCGAGGCAAATTTCTATTTTTCCTGGCCATCAGTGAAACCCCCGAAATACTGCTTTTGCAAAAAAATAAAATAGAGACAAGCAGCAAATCTTCACATTTGAGTGGGTGAAACGTGGAATTTTTTAGACTGTTTTTTCTTTGTTCTGGATCATATGAACAATTATTGACATTGATCAGAACTGTTAGGAATATGTGCCTATGAATTAATTGATTAATTTAAGCGTCATTTCAATACTGATATAAATACATTTATGTCAATTGTTTATTCAAAAAAAATCTCAAAAGCTGCCTCTAATTTTGCTGCAAAAATAACTTATTTCACACTAAAAATAAAACGTCTGTGCTTGCACTGTTTAAGTTTTACCAAATGTCCAATGGCTTTAGACCACGTTTCACTGATTTGTTTGCATTTCAGGGGATTTATATCAGCTGTAATCACTGGCATGTGCTGCTACATAATCTGACCGGTTAATGTTTCTCGTACTCTTACAGATTTTACTGGTATGCAACGATAAGACTGTCATGACATGAAAGATCGAATAACTAAGCTTGCTTTTTTAGGCAAATGATTAGGTCGTGCCGTGTAATCTCATGCTTTACTGCTAATACGTTAGTGGTTCTCCTAAACCAAAACACAAATACTCGCCTCTGACAAAGACACTTTCTACGACCCCCAACCTCACCTTAAATCACGCCCTATGGTACACAGGCGACTCGGCAGCTAAGCTAGGCTAGCTAACGTTACTTGGCATTAATAGCATACCTTTGTGTCAGCTCTTAGTAAAACCATGAGACAACTTCTGGCGACTTCAGGTACAGGAGATACAAAAACGACGTGACACGAAACCGCAAAGTTCCGGTGCCGAGTTACTAACAAATGTGAAGAAATAATTTCACTAAAGCTAGGCCTGCGCCTCTTTCTTTACTATGCTTCTTTAGCTAGCAGCTGGGCACGGTGTTTGGGTTTTGTAGCACAAAATTGGGTAGAGCTGTTTTGTGAATGAGGACATCCCAGTTTTCCATTGAGATCCCGGCGGTCAATCCCGGACATAGCTCCGCCGGGGAACATAGAGAAACATAACGAACATCCACAACGTCCCTGATATGTGATTTGACGGTGTAACTTGATTAACTGGTACATTTTCCAATCACCAGATAGTTTTATTTCAAATGTCAACTCCTATTGGTGCTTTTTTCTGTCATTCAACTACAATAGCCAATGGTATCGTTCTATGGTTACAACCAACCTATTGTGGACCATATAATCCAATTGGCTCAAAATGTATTCCACGAGTCTGCCTACATTACCAGGCTCCTGAAGTGGAAATCCTACAAGGTGGAAAAAGTTAATAAGTTGTCACCGTACGTCAGGCTCGGTAAGTTGTTTTCAAAGTTTCACACACGTAGAATCGACCTTCGAATTTAAACATGTTGTTAACACTTGTAGCCCTTTACACTACTGAGACACGATCGAGAGTTATACAAGCCATAATAAATTTGTTAGTAGTTGTTAGAGTCTGGACTTAGCCCGTTGTTAGCATCAGTTAGCCACTTTGCCCGCTAAAGTTCATAGCCCACCGTTAGATTTAGCCTAGCACGTTAGCCTGCTGTTAGCAGGAAAACGGCAAATGTTTGTCCGACAAGTGAGCACGACTAGTTTTCTCTCGATGTCTCGCGATGATAGATAGATAGATAGATAGATAGATAGATAGATAGATAGAGAGATAGTAACTGAATGTATGTCACTGTATTGTGTAGCAACATTTTCACAGAGGTGTTGCGTGGAGGTATTCATCTCTGCAAGTTGTTATCATAGGTTGTTAGTTTTGTGTGTCAGTGTGATTCTTCCTGAACTCCCCACTCTGTTGTTTCCAGATGTCCGATTTGTGATGATGCCCTTGGTGTGGAAGTACGTTTCCATATGTCCTGTTAAAACACATCCACAGAAATGAGTAAAGACTATCAACGGATCGAAATGGACCTGGTAAGGGAGAGCATTTTTTGATGCCTGGTTTCTTTTTATATCTATTCCTGCCTTCCTATATCCTGCTCCTCATTGTGAACATTGTGTGTTTATGATTTGTTTTGCAGGCTTTTGGATCAGCAAAGCCTTACGGGTCCTCAAGAAGTATTGTGAGGAGAATAGCCACTAGTCTTCCTCTGAAACCTTGCCCCAGGGTTCATTTTCAGGTGAGGGAAGGTCAACAGGATCCTAATTTTTAATAGTGGCCTGTCATTAAATATTTCAAAATTACTGTATGATGTAATTTTAAGTGATTGATTCAATATGTCACTTATGACACAACCCTGTCTTCTTCTTTTCTGCCTGTCTGTCTACTGTGGGAGTCACTGTCACCTGACAAATCACACACCTACTTCAACTTTTGTTTACCTCTGCTTGTCTGAGTGTTTTCACTTATGAACCATAAACAGTGGATGAAGTCACGGGAATAGTTTTTTAAACTGTTGAATGAATAGTTTGTAATGTATTATAATTTAGGTGCATGTCATTTTAATTAAGTGATTTGCTTGTCTTTTCTTTCCTGTCTCTTTCAACACTGCTTTCTCTTCTCTTCTTCTGTCTCCAGCCTCCCTCCCTAGCTATGAGGAATGCAGTATGTCTGCTTTAGGTCAGTTTGTTCAGCAATCTTCAACAACCTTGAGCTGATGAAAGACCTTCTGAGCTACCTGAACCTTTTATTAACAGTAGCCTCTCCTTCCCCTCCTCCTTCTGAACTGCCCTTGTTTTTACCCTGTTACTTTCTTTATCAATCAAATCTTGAAATAAGTTTTAATTTTGGAAATGCAGTGTTCGTGTGTATTCTTCTCTGGTATGTTGAAATGTTGAATATGGACGATTGTCTTTCTCTGACAGCTCCATCCCTACACAGAGGAGGCGAGTGTCCTTCAAGGCGTCAGGAGGCAGAACTGTCAGGTGGCCTCTTTGGCTGATATTGGCCGGATTGATAGGGATGAGGAGGACGATGGTGAAGAGTACTTTGGCAGACCCTGGTAGGAGTGAGATAAATATTTGCATTGAAATTTTTGACAGGATTAACTGATTTCTGTGAGTAGAGATCAATTCTACTAACCTGTCATAATAACTGAACACAGGTCAGGGGTACCACAGGGACTCATGTTTCGAGCCCACCAGCCTCATCCTCAGAGAAAAGCCTTACCTCGCCGGCGGTCACTGCCCAGCCTGCACCAGGGGGCTCCAGACCCCCAGGGGCAAACAACTGCCAATGATGAGGCTATTCAGAAGATCAGTGCACTGGAGACAGAGCTCGCCAAGCTCAGAGCTCAGATAGCACAAATTGTACTGGCTCAGGAAAAAAGCTCACAGCCAGGTATCTTGTAACACAACCCTCCAAAACACACACACAGCTCCCTCTGTGTTGCTCTGATGCATTGGGGGAGTTGTTTTTTCTGCCTTTTTTGTGCCACTGCAGTGATACAAATCTTCCTCTAGATGTCAGCAGAATTTCATCTCATAATTCCTCCTTACTTTGTTTCACTCCAGTTGCCACCACAGGGGCATCTCCTCCTCCTCCGCCTCCACCCTGTGCCACCCTGCCCCCTCCTCCCCCTCCACCTCCACCTCCGCCACCGCCACCCCCACCCCCAGGTCTCCATCGGACATTTTCAGCCATAGATTTGATAAAAGAGCGCAGGGGGAAGAAGACGGGTAGCCAGACAGTTTTGGATACAAGGCCGGCAGAAATTCCCAGCATGCTCGATGTTCTGAAGGACATGAATAAAGTCAAGCTGCGATCAGTCAAAAGGTGGGCTTCAACTTTAGAAGTGAACTGAAACTCATATTCAAACACATGCTACATTTTTTGGAAGTGAGATGATGTTTTTCTCAGTTATTAGTGTAATATTGTTAACTTCATCATAACAGACAAATACGCATGTATCTCCTTAAGCAGCTGCAACAAATAAGAACACATGCTTGTACAACACAATTTATCAGACTCTACTGATTGGCCTCATTTGTCTGTGTTTTCATAGTCGTCCAGTGGAGGTTAATGCGAAAGTGAAACCGGGTGAGCCTGCAGACCCTGCAGCTCTCATCGCCGAGGCTCTGAAGCGCAAGTTTGCCCACCGGTATCGACACAACAGCGGACAAGAGGACCAGGAGGATTTCAAACTTCCTGTTCCAGATGTGAAACCTCGAACTGAAACCCCTTTGGTGAGAGACGTTTGTTTTCAGCATATTTTTTGATTTGCACACAAATAACTAATTTTATAAGCTAAAAACAAAAGTAACAGACCTCACGAAGTCAGCCATTAATTCAGCATTAGTGGAATGACCTGAAAGTTCTCAGTGCTTTGAGTTTAGGGTAAAGTTTAGATAGTAATTTTCATAATGTGAAATTTTAGGCTCTATTCTTAAATTTTTTCATTATCACTGTAATCAAGTGAATGTAATGTGACTGTGATGCATTTTATTTTCTGTCTGTTTCCACAGTTCGGGCAGCACATGTTGAAAACAACTGGAAAAAGGAAGTTGCTCTGACCTGGAGACTGTGTGTGTGTCTGTGTTTGAGTGTGTGGACATTTTGATGTGCCTATCACCATTTTAATATCTGCTGTTTCTGTGGAAGGACAAGGGACTCTGCCTGGACCAGATGCCAGGCTGCTTCAGCTATCAGTCATCTCACAAGGGTCTCATCTGATGATCATGTTTCCTTTTTTTGCACTTTTATAACTTATATTAGCTTTGTGTTTTACAAATTCTTTTTGTTTAACTGCGTGTTTTGTGTATCTGTCGGAAGAATTTAAATCCATAATGTTGAGTGGAAGTCGAAAGCACTTGCATGTGACAAAGAAACACTACAGAATCTTTCAATGATATTAGATATAGTTTTCAGTCTATTAGATTTTGTTAAATACAGTTTTGCATTCCCTTGTCTAAGCTGGGAGCACTTTCTGACTCGTGGCATATTGTGATGTACTGTTTATGTCCGTATGTTGACACGTAGACTAATTTATAAACGGGATCCATGTATTTATGTTGTGGTTGAAGTGAGTAATTCTGTGTTTTAAACAGTTAATTATGTCTTAGATTTATTCCTCGTTTTAATTTCTTTACATGTTGGGCCTGTGTAAGTTGTGTCCTAGTAGCCAGTCTTGCCATGGCTTCTATGTCTTTTGCTGGTTCAAATATATGCATCCCAGTTGTAGCTGACATAATTAATTTCCTTAATTAGATCTGCTTTTAAGAGCCAAAGACATTCCCGTGATGCTCTGAGATATTCTGCATTTAACAGCCAAAATCGACCTTTTCATGTCCCTTTTTTTATTTCCCTTGCTTGTTGTGAATGTTAAATGGTGAGGAAAAGATACTCCCGTACAACCGTTAAGCAAGGTTCACATTTCTCGGCTATTTACGGTACATTTGCAGTGTTTTGTTTCTTTATCAGCACCTCTTAGATTAGATTTGCCTCTAATTGCAAAACACTTGAACTTTTCCCAGAACTTAGACTTGCTGTTCAGCATCAACACTACAGAAATACTACATTATTATACTTATCATGAACAATATCTCTTGCTTATTCCAAGAAAACTCCTGGGTCCCAAGGTACCCACCGTTATCAGTATCCCGAAGGCATATATCATCCATTTGTGTCAGTAATCATCACATTTTTGTGCCTCATTTAGGAAATGTGACACATAAGATAGTGACTCCTTTGAGTTGTCAGGTTTTTAGGCAGTATTTTGTTCAAAGTGACTGATTGCACATTGTTCTCCATTCTGACCCGTGTGTCGGCGAAGTTGCTGCTTCAAGTCAACTCTTATTTTTATAAGGGACGAAGGTCTGGTAGTGTCAGTAGTAAAAGTGATTTTAAAAAGTTTATTATTCAGAGTTTTGTAGAAAAAGTTGTCTTCTGTGAAAATTAACTTGAATTGTCAAATCTCGAAATTAAAGTTCATGGTTTGTACCGACTTGGTTTCATGTCTGAGTGGTTCATGTGTAACCTTCTTGTCAATGCCGCCTGGCCTCTGGTTTACAGTTTAACTTAGCAGGATCTAAGTGTGAAAGACATTCCATTTTAAGATTTATACTGTCAAGCTATCATTGACCAGAGTACATACTCTAACCGTGTGTGAAACATTTGTCAACAACAGGTTTTATTATTCAAATTGTAACTGCAACAGGCATGTATCAAAAAGGTCAATACAGCAAAGCTTTTACAAAATCTGGCTCGACACTTAAGTCTTCCCAAAAATGGCTGTCGCAACAAATTGTAAACAGTTTTATCAACAGTCTTACAGCACTTACAGCAAAATACAAATCAGCTAAAGTAAGAAAAGCACCTGTTATCTTTCAAAATGTTTAAACACAAACACAATTTGTGCCACTATACAGAATCAAAGTAGACAAACCAAACACAAAGAAATGGAATGTTCAAAGTCACTCGACCATTTTGTTTCCGTACAAAAAAAAAAAAAAAAAAAAAAAAAGGACAGCTGGAGTTGTTCCTCACAACAAAAAGGCAAAGGGATTGGACAGTGCATTTAAAGACAAGCACACCATGCACTTGATGGGAACAGAAGTTGGTTTGGTCACTTAGCATAGTTTGTGCATAGTTATAAGGCATCAGTCGAGCAGTCCTTTAGGTTGCATGTGGCTGTGAGAGACATTCTGCAGAGAGGAAGAGTCTCCTTCAGTAGATCCTAGCCAGGAAAAAACAAAACAATACAATACAACCTTGCATCGCCTGCAGTCACCTCCTCCCCCTCTCCCTCCGAATAAGAGATTGGCAAAACCCTGAGCGAGTCGAGTTGCGTTGAGTGGAGTTCTAGGTGAGATAACGTGTGCAGTGAGTAACTGATCTCCAGTGCGGGCGGGAAGTTACCCCAAGTTCAACCAGCACTGGAAGATTCGGAAACATCAGGAAAGGGCTTATTTTCTATAATACCTTTGCAGGATGTCTTGGAGATGTCATGGAGACAAAGCTGCACACCCAACACTGTCGTTATTTGTGAGTGCAAGACCACATTTTTAGCACAGGTTGGGGGGGGGGGGCGGTTACTTATGGCATCTGGTGTGTTTGAATAAGATTCTGCTCATGGCTTCAACAGTGGGATGACAGTTCAAACGAGTGGTTCTTCACATCTGTGCTTCGAAGGCAAACCGTGGAGCCGACAAGATTCACTTCAGTTCAAGGGAAAGAAACAACAAACAAGGAGATGCGTAAACAGTCTTCGTAGAGGCAGCAAAAGGACTGGGCTTGTCACATTTTTTTTTCTTTTCTCTCTTTTTTTTTTTTTTTTTAACATGAGGAAGATTTTTTTTTAACACAAATGCAACACAGCATTACTCTAAAGTCTTGGGAGGGTCTCATGTCTGAATACTCCAGTTGTCTCAGTCAATTTAGTTCAGATCATTCTTCAAATCTTTGTTTTCAAATGGCACTTCAAAATACCAGAAAAAAATGTCTTCTTCAGTTCTTATACTGCTTTCCCCTTAAGGTTCACCAACACAAAAGTGGTGTGTTCAGTCAGTAATGCCAAAACTACAGTGACATAATAAATAAAACAAAGCAAATAACAGAAAATACAGCAGTAGCCAAATGAGGTATCTATGTATTGCTCTATGCCAAAAAAGAGGAATAAAAATTAAATAAATTAAATAAAATCAGTGGTTTATCAAGATGGGAGGCAAAAGCAACAAAACATAAACCAAGGTGTGAGGGATCAGGCGGGGCAGCGGCCAGGCTGCGGGCCGTCAGATGCCCCACCGAGCCGCAAGTGTGTGATGAGGCCTCGAGGCCGGGGGGGATCAAGGGTCAGGAAGTTGAGGTGAAAGGGCACACCAGGAGTGTCAGGATTCTCTGTTTCCCTGAGGTATTTCTTTGGAGCTGGTTCCTCCTGCGGCTGTAGCTGTGTTGCCTTCTCTTTGGGCGGCAACGTCTTCTGCGCCGGCGCTGGCCATGCTGGGCTCCGCCTCCTCAGAGACAGAAGTTTGTTCCTGCTGCAGGCCGCCCCAGCTGGCCTTGTTCAACCCCATGTGGCCCAGCATGGTCTGAGACAGACGTGTGTCGGAGAAACGGGCCCACTCTGCAAACAGCGGCTCCGCCACATGCGTCATGAAGCCTGAGGAGGAGGACAGGGGGCAGATGGAGATCACGGTTAAATATTAATATCAAAAAACAACATGTTAGTTGTGAAAGGTGAATACAACAAATATACAAAACCGCTGCTCACCTATTTGAATGTTGCCAACTGTGTTCTTCTCTCGGTCATAAAGTGGACTGACTTCAAGTTTGTGCTTCTTCTCAATGTCTCCTACAGGAGCACATTGACATAAATACAACAAATTTATCAACTATGTTGCAGCACAAGTGTGATCAATAGAATTACAGAGGATAAATACTAAATCAGCAGAGAACTAAAGTAATAACAGTTAAAGGAGCAAAATGAAAGAGAAACATCATGAGCCAGCAGCAGAAATGAAGCGAACCTTGCTGGAAGAATTCCTCTGTCACTTTCTCACTCCACTGTTTGCTCAGCTCCCAGGGTCTGCAGGGGTTACAGATGTCTGCACACTTCAGAGCCATCTGCAATGAATAAAAAAAACAAAACAAATATCAGCAGGTTTGCTAATATGCAGGATGGTACATGTCCAACGGAAGTGGGAGCTGACCTGCAGGATGAAGTGTCGGTGGCTGGCGTTGCTCAAGCACAGATTGTCCTGATCCAGGTGCATGCGAAACCTGGACAGGTATTCATTCTGTCTGCTGATGTCCGTGGCCAGGATTAAAGAGCCCAACTCCCTCTCCAGGTTCAGGCTGAGGGGTCAGATAGTACATTCATTTATACATAATCTGCTTTTATGATTTGTGTTGGCATTGTCTTTGTACAACTAAGTAGAGAAGTCATTTGAAAAAACTTTCTGAGGTGACATGTATAACCTGCCGTCGTGTGCTATCTAGTACAGTGTGTAGCGGGTTTT
This sequence comes from Caranx ignobilis, assembly GCA_021432705.1. Classification (NCBI taxonomy): domain Eukaryota; kingdom Metazoa; phylum Chordata; class Actinopteri; order Carangiformes; family Carangidae; genus Caranx; species Caranx ignobilis. The sequence goes on from MU269986.1 coordinate 10,684,492, forward strand.
TGGGGGGTTGCTTAGCAACATTTCAGTGTCAGACTGACCTGTCCTCAGCAGGCAGATGGGAGAACAGACCAGTCTCTCTGAGCAGACCCACTGCTGACTTCCAGTGGTGGTTTTCCAGAACTGAGGTATTCTGAGAGTTCAAAAGGAGAAATTGTGCTTAGACAGATACAGACAAAGATAAAGTCAATCCTGTCGAGCTAAACTGTGACTGTTATGAGGTCTTACCCTATAGAGTGTAGCTAGATAGTGGTCAGTCTTGATGAGGAAAGGCTGGTTGACCCCAGGATGGTCCAGGTCATGAGTGGCAGCTGCTATCAGTCCCAGCAGAATGTCATAGGAGGTCAAAGACTTTGCAAGCTACACACACAGAGTCAGACACACACACACACACACATACACACACATTCAAGATTATGATGACAGATTATTTAATACAAATACTCTTTCACCTTTGCACTTTCAGATGCAGTTATATACTGACATTAATGCAACTTCGTGCAGAATCTCTGTAGGAGATTTAAATATAAAACTCCTGTTATAACATTCAACAGATGGATTAATGGTTGTTCAGGAAACCCTCCGCTCTGCCGGATCAAGACGCTTCAGTTAAACAAACAGAACAAAAGAACTGAAGCAGATCCATGCAGCTCTGGTGCTGGCTAACAACCAACTGGGTGACAGGTTCTTCCTCATGCCTCACCATGGGTTCCTGCAGGTAGCAGTACATGGCCTGTGTGACATCTGCAGCGTGGACAGCGTTGTGGTAAGGGTTGTCGCTGTGATAGTCCTCCTGGACCATGACCAGGAACCTCCAAAGTTTGACCATGTCCAGCTGGAAGAGCTCCACCAAACCATACTGGTTGATCAGGTGGAAGGTCAAGGTGATCAGGCCGTTTCCTGAGCAACAAGACAGATCAGACTGAGCACTCTGCTTTCATATGGTCTCATCTCACTCATACAGAACGAAGAGGGAGAAGTTCACCATTAAACATAATCCACTTTACCTCAACCTAACTCACCTTCTTCTCATCTCTCTCAGATCTTGATATTTAATCATTACTCTTTCTCAAGCACTAAGCGCTATGGTCCTTTTCTCTTGTTTTTGAGGTTCACAGTCAACATGTCCAGACAGGTACATGGCAGAACGTATCCTGTGGCTGAAGCACATTCTGATCTAATGAGGCTGCTGTCAGTGAAGAAATGTCTATCATTTTCAATATCCTCCATATATGAACATGAACAGGCTCAAGAGCAAGAAAGTGTAGAAAGAAGCTGCTGCTTTTTGAGGCCTGTCACCAGAAATCTCTCTATTTACATGGTGAAATGATCAAACTCCACTGTAGCTGCACTGGAAAAGATCTCATAAGACCTGCATCCTCTTCAACACGACACCAAAACTGCATGAAATGAGGGTGTTTTGTCTTTACGAAGTAAAATGTATTGATTCAATGTGTGAAACAGTAAATTCTCTATGTTAATCCTCCAACAGATGGCACCATTGAATCTAAAGCTGAATTGAGCTTTGATTCCTCACTCAGCGCTGCGTTACTTCTGCTATCATGACATCTAGACCAACTTATGAGCAGTTTTTCATATCATGTTTTACCATTTGTCAACCTGTCGAAGAGGAAAATGTCAAAATTCCAGTTCCCAACTTTTTCCAGCATGCACTAAAAGACAGGGGAAAAAAGAGGCAGGGAGTTAGAGATGTCAAGTCACATCAAGGCAAAGTCTCATTGTGGTTTGATTACACAGAGGTGGGTGTCATACTCTGGCCTGTCCAGTGTAGTCTTCATCGAGGATGTGGAGGGGGATCTGCTGGGGGACTCCTCGCAGCAGGCGGGATGAGTGCAGGTACCTCTGGAAGCTGAGCAGTCTGTGGACCCTCCTCTCGGGAGCGGAGCTGGCTGACGTGGACCCACAGCCCAGCCGTGCTGCACATGCACCAACGCACACACAGAAATACTTTACAAAAGCTGTAACATGTGAGAAACTCTTTTTTTTTATTCCAGAAGCTCATTAGGCTTGGAGAATCATTTGGGTTGCACAAACTCGATGGAGATTTGACACCAACGCAGCGATATACAAACAGCCGCTTGCTGACACAGCAGCCCACTCATAAGCCTTTCGTCTGGGATCACACAGCAGACATGCTTTGTCAGTGGTCTCTCACACACAGACACACACTCACACCCACACACAAAAGCACTGTGTCTGAATAAACCGTGGCTGCAATCCGGAAACACGTCAGCACAAGGTAGGATTACTTGAGGGGGTTAAAATGTCACTCACACACACACTCACACACATACGCACACAACTTCTTTGTTGCTGATTGTTTTATAAAAAGGTCTCAGTGAGTGTGAAGGTGGTTATTTTAATCACACACCTGTTCATAATGCTTTGATAACAAGCGTCTCACAAGGTTTACACTAAGACACACCTTGGTCTTTATCGTCATGTGAAACACTGTGTGAAAGCAGTGCACAAACACCTGTCAATCTTGACAGAGAGGAACAAACTGTGCGTAGAGCTACAGCTTGATAATGGAAAGTCAAGGGAGCTGACTGAAACTCATACTCACCGTGAAGAGTCCGGAAGTCGATGCACAGGTACGGGTGGGAGCTTCTTCGTTCCGGTTCAAATCCAACCTGACTTCTCACTCTCACATCTCCTAGAAGAAATCAGCAATTATTTCCTCAAGATTCATGTTGCTTGAAAAGAAAAAAAGTGTGTGAATGTGCCAGGCCAAGTAGTATTTACAATTCTTTTTTTTCTTTTTGCATCATCTGCTGGTATTTATCTTGCTGAAGGATGTCAATACAGGACAAACGAACAGTGTGCCACCTTAACATAAAGCTGAAACCCTGCTGAAGTCTCTGTCTCACTGGCATCAGCCAGACAACATGTTTTTTTTTTTTTAATTACTTCTAATAATAATAATTTCTGTCATTGATCCCTCTGAAAAGCTGAAACTGATTCCGATTTTCTGGTAATATAACACATAAATAGAAATGTAAAGCTTACTATTTATGTAATAAACTATGTTTTGTTGCTTTTGTGTTTGCTGCGATTCTTTCTGTTTAACTTCTTGTAAAGTACATTTTACTTTTGTTTTTATGCAGAAAGTACAAAATAAATTGAACTGTACAGGTTCATTTTAAGGAAAAACAATGGATTCTTTTGAAGGAGAAAGAACGTGTGTCCAGGCCTCACTAATATGAGCAAACTAATCAGCCATTGATCTCTGTTAAAATAGTCAAGGTGTTGTTGGTTTCTGGTTAAAATGTAAATGTATATGTATTTACCACAAATCAGTATGTTATCAAAAATTCCCACGATCACGTTTCAGCTTTTCATTAGAGTTAGGAAATCATCATCTCAAAGCTCCGCCTCTCTACTGGCTCTAAAAAGAAGCAAAGGATGTGATTTTTGTAAATACTATTTGACCCAATCTGCTGTGTATTATCCATATGCGGGCACAGTCTCACACACACACAAACACACGCTCCCACATCCCAGAAGAGAAAAATTCAACGGACAGACAAGTTGATCAAACAGCTGAGCATGCAGTGCCATGTCAGGACGGTCTGCTCTACTATTAGTACTCAGAGCCACTGAGAGTGACCTCTAGTCCATCTATGACTGTTCTTTATTAGTCAGGCAGAGGAGCAGGGCCAGGCCAGACGGCGGCCGGCCTGCTTGGAGACTGCAGTCAGGAGCAGTGAGAGCATAGTGAGGTGACAGGATGGTGCTATGACACTGATGCAGTAAAATGCTAGTGTGTCGTTCCAGGCAACACTATGTATGGCAAGACGCTATATGGCAGTTTACTGATCAAGGTGCTGAACAGTGCAATGGTATGTTTCCAGCTTGGCACTTCTGATTGTGTCATGTGTGCATTAGGATTAAACTCAAAGCAGTCACACAGGTGTGTTCCCCCAACCAGCATGTTACTTACTTGCAAACAGCTGTTTGAATACTACACAAGCTCCTATCAAAATACCAAAAACTAAGAATTACAATTCAAGGCATAATGATGCTCAACATTATTTTTGAAACTTTGTATGTAAAGCTGTTGGTATGAATGTGGACAGTGAGATCGATGTCAGTGGCATTTCACGTGCAAAACTAAATTATGACCAGAGAAGAAAAAAAACTCTGCAATTCATGCACTCCTTGACAGTGAGTGTGTGTGCATGTGCCCACATGTGTATGCATCTGTCACATCTGCAGATGCATGTGCTGGAGTTCAGCACGTGCGTGTGTGTCTGCTTGTGTGATTAGTGTGTTTTAAGAGTCACAGGGTCCATGTTTCCCCTGCGGTGCATTAGTGCTGGCGCTCTGGGGTGGATGTAGGTCATGTCATTATAACTGATGTGGTGAAAGCTCTGAGTCCTGCTATTTGAAAGCACATCAGCATTAACTTGGCGGACTGAACCCTGGCCCGCGCAAACACCAGTCTGCATTAGCGTGCCTCTCCTCACACACAATTTAATATAAAATCTACAGAGACAGATGCTTTATGCCGGTGACGTATGAGCCTGCCATCATACTTAGCCAAGTAAAATGATTAAAAAGCTAAAGCTCCTTCAGTCAGCCCAATAAATTGCTGTTATTCTGACTAGACGCACGTGGCAGCAGTCAACTCCGGGGCATTATCAAGCTGCAGAGGAGCAAAGTATAGCAATATAATGTGAAAGCTACAGGATTACAGGATTTCAACAAAAGACGTTGAGTAAGCCCTAAACTGCCCCGACTATTTAATGCTCCCTGCCTACTCACCGCGCTGACAGGATAACACTGTGAGCAACTCTGCTTTCCCTCTTTGTTTCTGCTCTCTCCCGGCCAACAGCATCAACACTATGAATCAGGAGGGTGAAAGTTGCACGTGAAGGCACATGTGTAAGTGTGTGTGTGTGTGTGTGTGTGTTTGGTGGACTGATGTCAGGGGTGCAACCAGCCTCTAATCACACCACTATCCCCAATAACATTATTGACTGGGAAGCCAAGGCTGGCTGCCTCCTAGACGCATCTGGCTCCATCTGCCTCACAGAGCTATGAGCCCTCCACCCTCCCATCCATTTTCTAAACTGCTTATCCTGTTTAGAGTCACTCAGGGCAGCTGGGCAAATGGACACACACACACACAGAGTATGGACACACAGACACATGAACATATACACAAAAACCCATTCTGCCAGTGAACCTGTAGTCTGTTTAGCGTTCAAATGAACTCCTGTTCTGATCAAACTTTAAAGACACTAAACACTACAGATAGACACAACCTGAGCTTAAAAGGCCAGGGATTGAGTGGACTCTGGACGTGCACTCCAGTGCGTCCCTGTCTCTTCATAATCTCTACATCTCCCTCTCTCCCCTGTGATTCATCCATTTCCCATCCTGCTACTTTTTTTAAGCCATTGTGTATTAGAAATGGACATGATCATGGAGGAGATAAACCTACTGGTGTCTGGAAAATGTAAGTATGTGTGTGTCTCTAGTGGATGTGCATGTGTGTGTGTGTGTGTGTGTGTGTGTGTGTGCATAAAGAGAGGGGAAACACTTACCTAGCATACGAATGTACAGTGCTGTCTGGTCAGAGCTGTCGTAGGAGATGGCCCCTCGTCTCTGAACAAACACAAACAAATATCATCAGTGACTGTTAAAGTTCACATCATATAATGCTGCACTTACATTACGACACTGGTCTAAGAGGTCCCACTGGTGGATGTTATACCTACAATGATCACGACCTCATATCACCCAAACACAACACAAAATAAAGTCATTTTTAATACATTCACAGAGCTTTATTAGCGCAGGGTGGTGTAATATGGTGCTAATCTACCATGTGTGTGTGCGTATGTGTGTATAAACTGTTACCCTGATAAACATGTTCCAGCTCCATATCATTAGCCTGATACGGCACTTGCACTGCTGCTATCAGTCATGTGAGACACATTTGAGTGATGTGGACACACACTCATACACACAGACGCGCGCACACACACACACACACACACTCACTCACTCAGAGAACATTTCCCATAAATAGAAATTATTTTACGATCCATTTTCCAATTAGATCTGCCCACACCAGTGATATTTTTACAGTACAATAAGGCAAAACATTCAGAAAGTATTCAAAAGAATATTTAGAAAATATTTCTCCCTTAACTGACGTCAGCAGGTGAACAGAATTTGTTCACCTGCTTTGTATTTGAATTACTTCAGAGGAGCCAACGACCTCCACAGATGAGGCTTCATTCCTCCATAGCGGGGTGTTTGATACATTTCCTGATAATTAACATCTTAAACAGACTTTATGTCAATTTTTCTTTTCTTACAAGATCAATCTGATGATCTAAATGCTTCTGGCAGCTGCATCACAAGCAGACTTCTTTTAAAAGTAGCTACAAAGGGTGTCGATGTCCAAGTTTTGTGACCATCTGTGAACCGATTATTCACTGATCTAAATGCAGATTTGGACTTTAAAAAAAAAAATTTCCATGTGTTAGTTTGTTTAATTGTTTAACTGTAAATCTTTATAAACCAACTAAACTACTGTTGATCACACCATTGTGTCCCAGACTCCCCAGCAAACGGGTTTAAACCAAAGAGGTGGATCTCAGGTGTCAAGGAGAAGAGTTATCCCCACAAAAAATGCTGCTCTTTATCCCTGTCCTCCAAAGGTCAGCCCCTCCAGTAGAAGGTCATCTTTTTACAGTGTCATTCTCATGCTTTGGAAACACATCTTCCATATGATGGCTTGTGATATCATGGCTGAAGGGGCAGCGATGTCCAGCAAACAGGAGCAAACTCCTACTGGTGCAACACTTTACTGTTTATATCCTTAACTCCTGAGCACTACAATATGAATATGTGAGTCATTTATACTGGTTCAACGTGCACTGAAAGTTTCTTTCAAATATAACAATACACAAAATGCAACAAGGTTCCTGGAGTCAAAGTTATCCCTGATCTACTGTGAAGTCAGACAATAAGGCGCTTCCATTAATCATGGAAGGGGAACAAATAAAAGATTGTAGCTAATAAACTTAATAAGTTGCTTGTTTTATCTTCACTTGTGCCTACAACACCATTTTGTGCCAACAGTAACAACCAGAAGGTAGCCGTGGCTGCCGCAGAGTCACGAGCACAGTGGTAGTTGTAACAAGTATAACAGTGGTTACTGCATATTTGCTCTGTCGACAGACAGCTGCTCTGAGTTACACTGAGGTGTTGGCTCACCTCTCCCTGCACTCTGCACATCCTGGCCCGACTCCAGGCCAACTCTCAAGTCTCCCTTCTGGGGCTCCCCTCATCTAGGGTTACCCAGCCTGTATCACTGGCTGCCTGGCTCCCTGACGGACTAATGGCCGTCCAGTGCTACAGACTGGTTCAGAAGTGGTTAAGTAGAGTTTGGCCCGGTGAAAGGCAACTTGTTGAGCTGCTGGATGACTGAATGAGAGAGGAGCTGACTGGACAGAGAGCTCGTAGTTTACTCTGGCCACCCCCACACCAACCAACCTGCAGGGCAGGCATCATGACCAGGAAGAGATTTGAAGTTATATCTCTACAAAACTGTAAACATGAGCAAACTGGTGGAAAAGTAACAGAAATACAGACGTGCTCACACTGTGATCCTGTGATGCAGAGCACATCAATAAGGCTGACGTATCTTTCTGATTGTTTCATGACAACTGTCAACTGGTCAAACCACAGACACGTGCAAAGACAAATGTACACGCTTGTACACTCATTATTTCATATCCTTTGGGTTACTGCGAATCTCCTTCACACACATACAACCCGACGCTGTCTGTCCTCTAAGCTCATGACAGCCGCCAATCCAAAGCTAATATTTTACTGGCTAGCAAACAGCTTGACTCAGGGTGGGTAATCTGCAAAGCTGTATTTTAGTGTCAACAGCCCTGTGTGTTTACACACAGCACCGGTGGTTAGTGCGAGTATTATAGATTGTGTGTATGTATGCATGGGCTGTGTGAGTCTGATTTTGTGAGTGAGTGTGTGTCTCAGAGGGTATCGGCTGCAACATGCGTGGGAACTGTATAATTCTGGCTCTAGGGCTGGGAATGAAAAAAGTGACCAGGCCTGCCAATACTTGCCCAAACAAACCTTTTGGCCGAAGCTTGCAACACACACACCACACACACTCTCTTATGGGTGCCGCTACCAGTTGGTACTGAAGTGGATGCCGGCATGTGCTCCCTTGTGAGCTGTACGAAGGAGTTTGTCAATGTCACATTCCCTGTGTGAATGGAGGGCAAAGTCATGTTTTACCCTTGAAAACGACCGGCCCACAACACACACCCTTTGCCATGCCTTTCAGTGCCAACACACATGAACCCCCCCCCCCCCCCCCTTCATGGTCCCACATTAACTTCAGCCCCTTTGTTAAGCTGCCCGTTTTGAGCATTTACGCTTCACAGCTGAGGGTGAGGGGAAATAAGGGAGATGCAGAATGTCAAAGGCAGAGTGTCATTTCTCAAACTTGGCTTATAAGTTTGGCAACTCTGATCTTTTCACACACTAATCAGAAATTTCAATCACATGAAACATTAGGAATGCAGTGCGGCAGTGGTTAATCTCCTTTTTAAAATGCGTCTTCGTGCTGCAGACGCAGACAGGCAGCTCAAGGTTTCCCACATGTTGGTATCAGCCTCTGAATTTGGAGGATAAAATTTTATTCTATTATGAAAGTCAGAAGCCTGTTTTGGATTTTTAGAAACAGTATGTTGTGCTGCTTTCTATTTGTCTTGCATCCTCAGTTCCTGGTGAACTCACTAACTCAATATGTGTATTTCATGCAATAAACTACAGAGAGCTCAACTCTTTGTGCTAACAATAAAACCTTTGCACAGGCTGGCTATAGCAAAGGTTTGACTGTGGAGCAGCTACAGGAGATATTGACCTGTTCAGTGACAGTAGTGTTTATTCCTTTGTTTGATACAAACTGTTGGGCAGCTGAAATTGATTTCAGAATTTCGTATTTTACTCTATACAATAGTAAATGGAGTGATTATACAAAGACAAACAAACAACAGGTGCAGCAACTGGAAATATGGGTGGCACGATGTCCATATCAATGGTTCTGATCATGGTTGCTCAGAGGTGTGTCACAGCAAAGGCATCCAGCACAATCTGCCAGTTGATCAAAGGCCGATTGGAGAAAAGTACAAATAAAAAACCCGAGACATCACCAGTACCATCTTTTGTCAGTCATAAGAGCCAAGCAACAAATACCTTGAGACATCTGGTAATCAAACAAGCCTTGAAAAAAAAACAAACTTCTGATGCCTGAGCTTCAAACTGCCCACTCGTGTACACACAGACAAGAAATGAAACAGTACGATTTTGGAGGAAAAACTTTTGATTTAGATGGATTTCTGCTTCTTGGCACCAGCGTCTAGTGGCCATTAGAGAAATAACAGCTTTGGGGACTTATGCTTTGGCTTCACTGCCGATCTTTACTGGTTGCCAGTTTGCATTTGACCCACAGCTTCTGGCATCAAACAAGGCAGGGCTGGGATTAAAATTTCTTCCAATCTGTCAGCCTGTGGTGGTTTTCTCTCTCCAGGCTCATGCAAAATTGGGGTGTAATGGGAAGAAACTGACTCACGTTTATTAGGAAAGCAACTCATCTACCCATCTCTGACGTATCCTGGATAGTGATAACCAGAAGGGCTCTCCTAGTTTTAGTATCCCAGACAGGAATATATATGTATATTTAGTCAAATCAAGTGAGAGATGTAGCTCAGTAGCACATGTGGTTAAGTTAGTCACACCTTATCTTATTTTGTTAGTCACAACAGAGTGAAATGAGCACGTGAATTAATTTACAACTATTTACTTTTCTGAGGAATATACTGAAACATGTCACCTGCTTTGGTTGCCTTTAGCCGAACACCTAGAGCTGCAGCCAATGGGTGTTTGCTCACAGCGGTTTGAGGAGAGGCCAAACTCAGCTTTGTTTGGGGTTTACTTCTAACATAACAGCCTGTTTATTGTGCTCCCTGCAATTCCACATGAGCTTGTTTACATATGGTTCCATTTCTTATCTCAGCTTAGTCCCACTGCCTGGGGGTCACACCACTAAGGTCTCTGAGGTCAGGGGAGGGGGTCACATGATGTCAAAACTTCAGACTGTGTGAGAAACCCCAGACTCCCACAGCTAAACAGATTGTTAACATCACAAAAGGGTCAGAAATGTGAATTGATGTGACCTAATTGGACCACGGTGAAATTCTGCCAGTGAAAAGGTGTGTTGAATGTCTGCTTTTTGTTCCCATGAATGTTTGCTCAGAGCAAACAGACCCATGTAGTGAGTGTCGGCGTGTTTGAATCAAACGGCACCGGCTGAGCTGCAAGAACTCAAATTCAAAACAGCTTGGTGGCTTTTTCAAACATGCTCGCTTGTCATCAATGCATTGCGATTGAGCCGATATTGTGGTCTTACGACCTTTGTGTGGTATTTCAACGGTACAGTGCACATGCAGCATTCTCGCACTTCCTTGTTTCCAAACACAGACATGAAACCTGCCTTTATGATGTCACTGCATATTAAAATCGGGTTTAAAGGCCTGCTGCACAGTCAGAAAGTCAGCTAGGGTCGAGCAAATGAGGAAGCCAGCAGTATCCCTATAAACTGAGATATCAGAAACAAAACAGCACACGCACACCACACACATGTAAATTCCCGAGATAAAAGCATCAGGACTCAGCACGGTTTCATAAACTGAAAGCTTCCTTCTGAGTTATGACCTCTTACAGCGCTGTGCTGTGTGGGACGGCACATTCCAGTAACTGAGTGCTAGGCCATAAATGTGGACAGGTTTGGAGTGAGCGAGTGAGTATATGTGTATATGTGTGTGTGTGTGTGTGTGTGTGTTTGTGCACCAGCCGCTGCATACACAAAAGCCCTAGATGGAGTCTACCTGTTGTAAGAGTGTTTTATGAGAACTGTCCACTCTGATACACTCCAGCTGCAGCAAGTGTTTGAGAGAGGGCTGCTGGTTTGAGGAGAGGCCCCGGGTGAATTGGCCCTATGCCTTGGTCAGCGAATGACAGGGTGGTGTTGTGGCCAGAGACCAAAGCAGCATGCCTGTCGAGCAGTAGGCTAACATATCTGCAACTGATGGTTTCCCTTTTATTTATTTATTTATTTATTTATTTTTTTTTTAATGGTAGCTAAAGTGTCATAAAACGATTTAAGCCTTCTTTACACAGAGAGCTTTAAGGGGCCTTGTATGAATATTCTCTATAAAACAAGTAGAATTAAGGGTGGGGGGAGAGGGAGACTCAATGTCAACCCAGCACAGGAATTTCATTCATTTCAAACATCATCCCCAGGCTCTAATTACTTCTCTGGCCCGGCTAAAAGCCCCCGCTCTGTCTCTCTTCTGGATATCTTAACCTTCTGAGGAGGGTAAACAAACCCTAGGTCTCCACACAGTGCACCTGTGGACAACTGGGCAACTTCTGGTTAATAACATCATCCCTTCCTGTATATGCTCATCTCTTGTCTATATCACTACAAGGAATATGATTAATATTCAGCCAGAGCAGTTGGCCCCTGACACTGTGTCCGTTAGTGTGTTGATGTGTGGAGCCACATTCTCACGGCCGATTGCACCCGACACTGCGGCACAAAAACAGAATGGTCATGTGATAAGAGGGGCCCCTAACAGAGAGAGACAGACGGCCAGGGAAGGAGGGAGAGTGTGTATGTTTAAATGAAGACAGGATGTAAGGTTTGGCTCCAGTATATTTACTAAATAATGCACATCCTCGCTTAATAACAAACAATACCATGCTTTCCAGCTCATTCGCGCAAATTTCTAAGAAGAGCTAACTTCTGGCGCAGCAGGGGTTAACGTTTTTGTGAAAGGTTGTGAAACACCAGGCTCAGAGTCTGAACGACTCCTTCAGCATTCTTACCACATCCTGAAACGACGTCAATCCGATGGCACTACGCAGAAAGAAAAAAAACCTTATCGCTTCAGTTAAAATCAACAAAGTAACTCCCTGAGAAAGAAGCACTGTAGTGTATTCCTTATCAGGCTCTGCACAGAAACATCCATAGTGTGGATGAAACAAGCAGCGCTATCTTCCACCCCTTACGCACAGGCCTATCATCATCTCCTGTGCCTAAAGATCTGAAATGAGAAGGAGTCGATCTAGGGTCAGTGGCCGACGCACTCTTGATTCTATCTCTGAATGTGATATGACAGAGTGAGATGACAGCAGATCAGTGTTTCCAGTCAAAGCTGCTTTCCTCCCATTATCACCAGAAGCCATGTGACTACTCAGACCACATCAATATCGTGCATCTGTTTATTGATTCTTGTATCTCTGCTGATTTTTTTGCTTTCTTTTTGGAAAAAGTTGTCAACTGACTGTGTGCGAGTGTCTTACAAATACCGAAGTCATGACTGGCGAACCACATGGCACAGAAATACTGGTATGTATACGCAAGCAGCGCCACAATTTACACGCAAATACATGTGTGACTTTAGTTAGACGGGAACCACACAACCCTTTGCGTGTACTCCTGATCTTTTAGTTCTGCATGAACATTATGTCAGTGCTGTGTTTACCCTTCACTCCAGAGAAACCAGAGGGTAGTAGCATGCGTCACTATATACAGGCAACATGCAAATCATCTTCCAGTTCACATTTACGAATTAATCAACGAGCGGCCATCATGTTTTGTGTTAAAAACAATTGAAGCATTGTAACAGATAAATGAGCCCATTTATTTAACGCCGTTGCGACGCTTTCGACGCCTCTTCAGCAGCATATTCACACCCAGTCCTAAGCATTCCATGACCACAGTGACATATTCTTCTGAGACTCTATCGTGTCCTCAACTCTACTCTTTCGTCCTCTGTTTACAAGAGGAAATGTCTTCATCTGCAGGGGAAGGGGAGGAGGAGGAGGAGGAGGAGGAGGAGGGGGATAGAGGAGAAAGAGAAAGAGGGGAGCTTGTGAGTGAGCAGAACAAGATAGCCGGAGAAAGAAAAGAGACTGAGACTCCAGCCATCTGTGAGTCTGGCAGTGGGCCAAACCACTGCCCACAGAGCCCAGGCACATGCCTAACTGCCTCTCTCTGCAATGGTAGTCCGGCCCTGCTTCCACAAACAACAGGCCTGTGGAACCACACACAAAAACACAGCAGCCACCAAGACAAATGCACCCTTATGGTCATAAATAGGGCCCGAAACACAATATTTGTAGAAGTGTAATTGCTCTGTGACAAAGGCTGAGTGACACTGCCGTATGCGTGCATGTATGTTCGCCCAGTCCTGCCACTGTTGAGGAGGAAAAAAAGACAAATGACAATGTCAGCAGACCTTTATGTTCAATCACTAAACCCCTCACTGTTGCTATCTTTCTTCTTTTCTTTCTTTTTTTTTGCAAAGCCTGAAATAGTTTGTCTCCACAAAAATTAAATACAGATTATAACAGTTTCACTGGACAATCACTTAACACTACAGAGTGCACTGCTGGTCGTAAATTACCATTTTTACACAACAAAGAAACACACTAACAACAGCACATCTCACACCTGCCGACTGAAAATGAACTCTGGCCCGTTTGAGAAATCAACTGGCGAACCTGACGACAGACATCTGCTTGACTTCTGCATTTGGAGGACAAGCGGGATGGCATAAGGCCTTGGTTGGACTTTCTCCATCTTAGCATAAGGACCTCTGATAGCCAAGAACCCCCCCCCCCTTGGGCTGCAAAGGCCAAGAGTTTAGTTTAACGTCCTCCTAAATAAAGGACACAGTGATGATGGTGTGACAGGATAGCGACTGCAAGTATGGAGGGAATGATGGTCAGAAAAGTCATGTCCCACCAGTTCATTGGAGAGTCAATGACACCTTTTGAAATCACTAATAACCCAGTGAGAAAGAAGAAGCCAACTGAGGGAAAGCAACATTGAGGGCCTTTGATAGCCAAGCCAATGCTATGCTATGGAGGGCTATGCATTAAGTCTTTGACAAAGCTGCCTGTGATGGTGTGGTAGGTTCAAAGCGGACACACATGGGTGGTTATGTGGAGCAGGGTCCTGCACAAAGCACTAATGGACAGCCCATTGAAGAGGTCCCTCACAGTCAAAGACAACGACTTAATGCTTAGTTAATGTGTTGGGAGTTGTTGTGTTGCTCTGGGAGACTCTGTTCATGACCAAGTAGCGGGACCTGACCCAAAGAGATGAGAATACATGGTGCTGCTTTTGTGTGAAACAACTGAAGCAAGAAGAAAAAGGTGTTATTTCACGTTTTAAAAAGCGTATCACTGTGGCGAAGGAGTACATTGACTCATGACTTGATGTGCAACTTTTCTCTGAACTGGGGTTGCATGCACTCGTGTGTCACAGTTACTTAAGCAAGTCTAACTTAACAACAGCATAACAAACACTTCATCTTCTGACACAGAAGCTCATATACAACAGAGACTCAATGCTTGGTTAATGCATTGGGGACGCTTTGTACTGCAGTAGAACCTGACCCCATGACATGTAGGAGTGTTTTTGTGGCCTATACCTGTTGTTTTCTGTCACCGCAGAGAAAATATATAGAGACTGGTTTACCAGAGGAACAGTGTTTTTTTTTTTTTTTCGTTTTTTTTCAAGAGTTCAACACTCTGAGAAAGCAGGAAGTTCAAGTATGACTCAATGATTTATGCTTCTTCTGTCAATGTGTCAAGGGATGTTAACATAAATATCAGTGACACGTTCCCTCTGACATGCACTAAGTCCCAGCAGCACTGCTGGCTGCCGAGAGGGCCTTTATCTATCGGCAACATGCACAAATGCAAAGTGGTTTGACGAGATGGCTTCTTAGTGTGTGTGTTAGGTGTGAGAGATAAGAAAATGTTGCGTGCATCTGTGCAAGTGAGTGCTCACTGTGTGTGTGTTAGGGCCTAAATACCCAACAACCACCTGCAAGATTCCTGTGGATTATTGATATATTTGTTAAAAAGGTGCCGGCTCTGCGGCCTGTGGGATACTCACACCAAACCAGCTGTGACTAAGTCACACAAAAAAAATTACAGATAAAGTTTAAGATTTTTTTTTTTTTTTTTACCTGTGACAGCTGTCTTGGATCAGGAGCCCCGAACAGAGAAGAGCTGGAGCTGAAACTAATGGCTCCCCTCCGGCTGAGGACATGCTTGGGAACCGGCCTGTCTAGAGGCAAAACCGGCAGCTGATAACATACTTCCATTGAATAGTCGGGGCTGGATCCGGATCAAAAATATTAAAAAATATATATATATCAAATGTATAATGAAAAAGATAACAAATGCGATGGGAAAATAGATGATTTGGTGAATTAGAAAATATCCCCCAAGCAAGCCGAAAAAATAAATCTGTCAATATTGTGGAAACGATCTGCTATCGAGCAGCAAAGTATTTCTGTTCATTATGAGCGACTCAAAACTTGCCCAGATCGCCTTCATTGATGCTGCGTCTTCTCTACCTCCACCGTTTCACCTCCTTTGGTGTCATTCTGTAGGAAAATTTTCATGCTGCTGTTGCATTTGCTGCTCCTTTCCTTCTCATTTTACTCAAATCCAGGCCCACGGACGACGAGACCTTCTTGCCATTTTCTGGGTCTCTGTGAAAACGCTTCCTCATTTTCAAAGCAGAAAAAACCGTCCGCTCATTTGCGTTTCGTGGCGTTTACGGATCCGCATATCACATATCCCGAAATGAAAACAAAAGGCACGACCACTTCCAAAAAATGTCATCAACATATCATATTGTATGCAACACCGGTGGGTTGAAGTGAGGCAGCTCCGAGATGTGGGACCTTGTCAAGCAGCCGTTGGAGCCGCGGAGGTTTTCTCCAGATTCAGACTTTAAACTGTTGGAGGAATATGATGAAAACGCAGGGCTTTTCCGTCTTTTTTCAACGGCTGCATGATGAAGGAGCAGTTGTCTAATTCACCGCTGACCGTACAGCAGAAAGTGTCTGGCTGAGAGAGGGGAACCCCGACGTTCATCTCATTCACCGCGGTTCCGGCGGGTTTAACGGACACGTAATGGCACGTAACGCAAAACTAGCGACCCAAAAACGTCAAATTAACAACCTACGGTGTGTTTATTTCCCTACAACTAACCTACCTATCGTCCTAAACGTTAGCCTACTGTACGGTTTTAAAACGCACACACCACCTGCCAGAGATGGTGCTGTTGGAGCTAGCAAAAAAAACGCCCTTGTTTAACCTCGGCCAATGGCGACGACGCGGTTGTTGTAAAGTAAACGCGTATTGGACAAGGCGCCTTAGCGCATACTAAAGGATGTTACTGATTGGCTAGGCGGCCAGGGCGATCCCAAGACCTATATGAGCAGTCGTTTGCAGACGGCGTGGACTTTCTCAAGGGTATTCCTCCACAACGGGGCTTGCCCTGCAGCGGTCCACATCATTGCCTGTGATTACCTTCCTCTCATGACTCATACTACTTGGGAACTGAGACTCACCGGGAGTTTGAAATACAGTCTAGGAAATACAGCAAAAAATGCTGCAACTCTGTTGGGCTGGAGACAATTTGCTACATATGACTGGTGACTCAAGACACATGCAGCTTGCACCGTAAAATAGACTGAGTTTATCATTTGATTGCCTGCATGTACTGGTTGCAGTTATCTGTCTGCATCAAAATGTCTCTGAGATACTGGCCTATTGTTTTTTTTTAAGCATGATAAAGTCAGGTTAGCCTCATACTGGAATAAAATAAACATACAGCTTGTAAGCACCAGAACATGAACAGTTTTACTGGAGGTTTCGGTGCCAAGTGCTGGGGGTGGGGGGCAATGCATGTGCCATGGCAACAGTCAGGCCTTGTGCCAGTGGAGGCATAATCCCCCCCCCCCCATTTTCATGGGTCTGAATGAATGATCATACCCCCCCCCACACACACACACACACACACACACAAAGTAGACCTGCCTCTCTTCCCGGCAACTAAGGCAACACTGAAAAACACAACAACAAATGTGCCCTTTGATGGTTGATGGTGGTGGAAAGAGTACTAAACTGTAGTAGCTCAACTTCAATTGCAATACTTCTGTTTAAAACCACAAAAAAGCAAAAGACAACAGTTGCATTTTGTTCACCTAAAAGGCAACAGTGATACTCTGAAAGCATGTCACAACTCATGCCCTGCCACACAAACCCTCACCAGTACCTGCCAAGTTGGGCTTATGTTTAATATCTTGTTAAATGTAGCTTTTCCTGCAACTTTTTGCTTTACAAACTAGAGAAGAATATTTGATTAAAAAATAGTGTAAAAAGTTGAATTACATGTTTTAGTATAGATGAAAGAGAAAACAGATTTAAATGCAGCAACTGCACTTCTAATTAAGAGGATAGTGGAACAACTTCTGGCTGTGAACACATTCAAACCTTATAATGTGATGTTAACAGCTATTTTCCCCCAAGTATAAGTGTCAATGACTAACATGTCACATCTTGATTGTTAAAGGTATTTGCTCTAAAGGTCAGCCACACTGGGTGGTACTGTTTTTGCATTCACAGTTTACAAACCTGTTGTTGCCAGACAACTCTGAAAATGCTTCACCTGGCATACAGCTACGTCAATAGCACATAGCGCACGTGGGCATGCAGGGCAGTGCGTATTTTACACTCACTCCTCTGAGAGTGCATGCAAGGAAAAGCGTTTGGGAGGTATTTCTGTTAATTAATTTCTTCCAGACCCCCCCCCCCCCCACTTCCTTTTGAAACATTCACACACACACATAAACTAACACATGCACCATGCACGGACACACCTTTGTACGGCAGGTGTGTTTAACTACTCATCAGCCTCAGGAGCTTTGGTACAACAGGTGAGCTGCATACCTGCTGATTCCCCTGGAGGTCACAGGTACTGTATCTGCTTGTGCTGCCCAAAGTGCTCCACTCCCCCAGACTCTGATGAGAGCTCCCTGGGGGCAGGTTGTAATCTCCCTTTCAGCCCTTAATTGATTTACCTGTTACCTCCTGACACCACTGTGAGCATCACCGGAGTTATTATCCAGTGCTGCGTTGCTCACACAGCAGTTTTACATCTATAGGGCTCTCTATAGGCACTATATGCACACAACCCCACACACACACATCCACTCACACATACACACACACACACGCACACATTCCTGATGTCTTATTTTTCTTAAATTTTATGTGCTATAACTGCACATCTTTAATTGACTGCATTTTTTACTAATTAATTGCATTTTCATCAGAACTATTCAGTCCATTTGCAACAGCTACTCCACTTACATTAAAGTGACTTGTCATTATCATCAGGACAGACTGAAAGAGATACAAAGCATTTTAGATACTGCAGATTAAGCTTGTATTAGATGCCAAAACACATAAAGATGCACTGGTATGTGAATGTAGAGCCATCTTGTGGTCAAAATGAGCCCTTACCAAGATGGTGTGGAGCAAAAATGAATTGAAAAACCATGAGACTAATAACAGTATATCAAGTTTATTTTTAACACGGTTGGAATTTAGCTGGGTTTCTAATGAGATGTTAACTGTGCAGAAAAACTGATATCAGCTGATATCTGATATTAAGTGGTTTATAGTCACAACTACAGTTTACAAATAAGAACTTGCTTAAACCCTGGCACACCATCTCTGTGTTAACACATGCACTTTGATCAAAGCTTTTCTATAGTTAGATATGTAAAATAGAAAAGTAGTGGTCCAGGTGTAAAATAAGTCAAGAGGTGTAAACATCATGACTCAGTCCTACACAGCACCAATGTGTGACAGCGCAATTAGATATTGTGTGGGTTACTTAAGTGACAAATCTCATTTCCGTCCACATTATTCATACTTACTGAAAGGCGAATGAATCAGACAATATAACTGCAACAGCACAGCCCCAAGTACAGTGTAAGCCCCGTCTGATGATGTCGGCAGTGATGTCAGTGGGCAATAGTGCTGGCCATAACCTGCCCTCTTTCCACCACTAGATAGCACCATTTTACTGTGTTAAAGGTAAGTGAGCTTTATAATCCCGGCCTAGTGTGGAGTCAGTATGATGCTCTTTTCACCAGCATTGAAATTTAGAGTTTATTGAATGACACTGATTATTTCAATGGGATGAGAAATATAAGGTTAAAATATTGGTAGAACATAAACATCCTAACACTAATATAAATAAGGGCTGGATTTCGTAAAATCACATGAATAAAAATAAGTTAGTACAATCTAGTTCTTGTGTGGATGTCATTGTTAAGGTGAATTAGTGAGCCTTTTTTTTTTCTTTTTAAATCAAGCTTAAAATGCCTACCACTTGATCCAGATTGAAGTGATACGTAGTAGGACAATCCCAGAGGAAGCGTGTTTTGTCACAGATAAGACACCATGTATCCAATTTTCAGAATGAATCACTAAATCTCTGGGAATTACTTTCTTAAGTCACACCGTCCCTGCATCAAAGAAAACTTTATCCTACTTTATCCTTCACCACTCCAAGCCTCTCTTTATTCCTGCCCCCTCTGTTAGGGTTGGGTAAAAATAAGAAAACGATTCAGAGATTTGATGGCACACATTTTCAGATGACCTCTAAAAATCCATGAGAGTAGATTTCAAAGGATTCATGATAATAGCTGCCCACACCTCAGTGTACTATTAGTGTAACCCGATTAATGCAGCCAGACTCTTGTGTAAACACCCAGCTGCTGGATGTTGAATCACTCTCATTGCACAATGAATCAAAGTGTTGTGTTGTGAGACATTGTGGACCTGAGCTCCTCACAGTGCAAAGGGTGTGATGTTTGAGCTGAGAGAAGAACTTGAATTCTGAGCACATCTCAGTTTCCCATGACCATGAGCTGCAGCGGCTCCTGTTGGAATGGGCTGACGTCTCTTTTACGTCATTGTATGGGAGAGGATGTTACATACAACTCCACGAAGAAATCTGGTCGGTTGACCTCACCCTTGTGTCAACAGAGACATTCGGCAAGTGTGATGCTTAAATTGATCAAATAAACCCACTATTTCTTAATCCAATTTATATTTAATGAGCTCATCCCATAAACAGTGACGTAAATGAGGAGTTTTTTTTCACTGTAGATCTATTTCATTACCTTAAGATTATTTAGGCTTACAATATTTTATTTTTATGATATTGTGAGTCAATGAGCCTCATTAGAGTGTCTCGATATTTCTTAAAAGCCACTTCTGCAATAAGATTTAGTGCAGTGACCAGGGAATTAAAAAGTTACATTTACTCTTGTTGCTTTATTGAATAAGATTGTGAACTATTCATTGCCTGTTAAATCTTGACTCATCTAATTATTAATTAAGGGTGTTCTCAAGTTAAACTGCCCATAATCACACACAAGGTAAAGTGTGAACTCACCAAAAGTTCAGTCTCTCACACTGAACTATCAGTCCAACTTAGAGAATCAAGCCTTGATGTTACTTTACAATATGGGAAATAATTACTTCCATTTATATCTCTTCATCTCAGGCCAGTCCACAATGAATCACTGCTAACTGGACAATCACAGGTGCATTTATGCCAATCTTTGTAATATTTGTATTCTACCTGAATATGTCTTCAGATACATAACTTATTTTCTAGTTAGTCTAGTTTCTGCAAGGGTTTTATGATAAAGCTTTCCTGAGTTCGAGTGGGTCTTTTTAGGACAAATGTGAAAAGCGCAGAAATAGATAGTATCGTCTGAGAATGCTTACCAAGACCTTTTAAATCACAGGCAATGACTGCTTACCATCTGTATGAATACAATATGACTTCCACCAAACTGAAATATTCATACACGAGAACAGATGGCACCCTTTACTCTGCTCTCTATTCTGATCCCATATGCACTTCTATCTTTCTTACGAGCTCGTAGACCTTTCTAAGTATGGTTGTGTGTGACTGTATGTGTGTAGTGAATCATGTTGAGTATTCTGTGGTTTTAGAATCACCTGTAGACTCATTTACTATACACTTACAACACCTTGTGTGACCAATGCGCAGAACAAAGAACCATGAGGATCACACGAAGCTCGTTAAATTGGCAGCCTCAAAAGCAGCACGGTTCATATGGGTTATTCATCGCCAATCTCTATACTGCTCTTAATTTGTCAGTCTTCAATCTTTATTGCATTTTTCACTAAAAAGCACTGCAATATTCTCAGTCAGGCAGTAATGGCTTAAAAATTATAAATTCATTTCAGTCACAAAGGCCTAACCCAGAACATCATCTTAATTGATCTCATTTGAATTCACTTTTAAGAGCCATCTAAAGTGTGAGCGTTTGAGCAGTTCATGCCTGTAGTTAATGAAAACTGTATGTAATCATACTTGTTCAGCCTCTTTAAAAACTACTGATGAAAAGCAAATGAAGTGGTGCGCCCACAGTACCGCACAGGGAGGAGAAAACATCATTTGTAGAAATAAAAAAAGGGAGAAAATGCACATGTCCATAGCTACAATATAGGCTAATGGTATGAAGGTTTTTGTGTTTTTTTAAAATAGTCTTTCCAAGACGTAATTGTCACCTTTGAGGTGTTAATTTGGTGCATATTTCCAGTGTCTTTACAGGTGTGCTTCCCAACCTGTGGTATGGTGTCCCTGGATGCACACCAAATGAGACACAGAGAGACAAATTAGAGGGAAAAGCTTTAGAAGAGCATTCAATTGTCATTGTTTTTTAGTGATAACATCTGTCTAAAATATTCAAATATGACTCACTGATTCCGATGAGCCTGTGTGAAAAGTGTTGTGTACAGAGCCATGTGGCCTTATTATAACCAGAACAAAGGTGCAAGGAAGGCAACTGTTATATTGTATGAGTCAAAAAGAGACTCAAAAACACAACAGGATTACTTTGGTGTCAACGGGTACTGAGCAGCAAACAAACAAACAAAAAACATCTGGTGTAAGGGCAATAATATTGGTCCATTGATCACTATTTGATCCCTTGCTACTCCTGTCTCTATATACTGAAGTGCCCTTAACCAAACAAGGGCATGGTATGTATGTGTAGAAATTTACTTTACATACTTTTTTGTTTCAACAAGTCAAGCTTTGAAATATCATCCTGACACCAACTCTGCAGACCCAAAATTCACACAAAGTTTCAAGGCTCTCATTCAAAGCTCATTCATTGCTGATGATGCTGATGTTTCCCAGAGGACAAATGTAGGACAAGTACAGTTTCCTGGATCTATATACTGAGCAGTATGGGTTAGACAATATATCAACTCCTCTGTGCTCTTTAGATGTGTTTTTTCATGAAAGGTATTGTATGACTGTAGATGATGTTTATGTATGTACACCTTATGTTCATGCACTTTTGTCTCCATAGACTCTACAGCCATTGTCTATTGTCAGGAGATCATTCAATACTCTTCATTATGTGTGTGAGGATTGTTCGTTGTCTGTGACCTTGAAGGTGGTTGCTGCCTGCGCTATCGTTCCACGTGTTAACCCGAAGAACGTGTATTCTGAGGATGTGGGGACTCAGCCACTTATGGATTTGGAGTCAGATAGGAATCCGCCTGAAAAGAGTTCACAAAAAGGTTTGTATCAGTTCAAATACTGACAATAACACCAGCAGTTGTTTATGTTGCACACTTAGTTATTACTTTTATGGAAACATTTCATTAACTTTTAAGGTTTGATGTAATACAGAACAATTTCGCTAAGGAGTAGAAACACTTCCATTCAAGGAGTTCAGCAGAATTTATAAAAACACTACCAGTGCTCAGTAGGCGTTGCACACCTACCGGAAAACATGAAAGGCATGATGGGAAAAAAAACAACCCCTCCTTCGAGCCGGATTCGAACCAGCGACCTAAGGATTTCCATGTATCCACTACAGTCCTCCGCTCTACCAACTGAGCTATCGAAGGGAGATGCTATGCTTGCCCTGCAGAGATCACTATGAAATATGTACAGGACATATTTGGACTGCGGTCATAAATGTCATAAATGCTAACTGCAGTTCACTCCGGCTGAAATAAATACCGCTTCTGTCAAACCGTTGTAATTTTTCCGTGTTTATAATGCCATGTCACAGGGACGTTAACTACATAAGCTCTGTAAACAACCAGCACTTGTTGTCACTGAAACATCACGATAGGACGTAAACTGCCATTTAAAAACGAAAACAGAACGAAGAAGAAGACACGTGACGGTTCTAACGAATGTTAAAGTTAGCTGCTGGGCTAATTAGCTACTGGCCTGATTAGCTACTAGCCTAATTAGCTACTAGGCTAATTAGCTACTGGCGCTAACGTAGCTTAAGCAGCTAGCGCTCTGTCTCTCTTTTCTGCATGACGGTAAAACCGATATGTAGGAAACACTTTGGCGGGTCGGGTCGTAATAGTTTCATATACAGTAGCCATAATACTGTATTATGAAAGGGGAATTAGCTCAAATGGTAGAGCGCTCGCTTAGCATGCGAGAGGTAGCGGGATCGATGCCCGCATTCTCCAATAACCCTTTTCCTATTTACCTACGTGAACCCTTCCTAAGTCGTAGAATAACATTTACAAGTCTGCCCTCAATTTTCTTTTAATTAATATAAGTGACTGCTCGATGCTCACCAACAGTAAAGGAGTAACATACAACAAAACCCTCGAGGGGAGTGATAGCATTAAGCTAGTTTTCGCTAGCAGGTGCAAAGAACTAGCCACCTTAGCAATTACCAAAAAAAAAACTTTTGAACTACTAATTTTACAGACGCAACAATATGTTCAGTGTTCAAAATGTAAAGTACTGTTGTCCATCCCATACCATTCCAAACATACCCTTTTGTGGGAGTTGTCATCCTCTCTTTGGTGCTGCTTAGAGTTTTGGATTATAGCAGCTTTTGACGATCTTCGTTACCTGAGATGTTAACTAGCAAACTGTCGCTTTCTCAAAAGGCTAGCATTAGCGTTAGGCTAACACCTTCCAGGTTACTGTTTACCAGGTGTGTTTGTCTCAGCTAAGGAGAGGTTTTATTTATTTAGTTAGTTATTACATACAATTATTTGTCATTTAAACATTTTATTTAATTGCATGAGAGCTTAAGGACAGGTGCACCAATAAAAAGACTTTTATTATAAGTAACATGCTATCACTGATACACACACATTGTACAAACACGCAGTCACCTCTGATAGCAGTGTAGAGTCTGGCAGACAGCTGTTCAGTTCTGCCCTACACAGTTTCAAATATGGGCAAGGTAAAAATGGCAACCTTTGACGTGACAGCAATAGCTGCTAAAAACAGAACTGACACCAGCAAGATAGGAGCCCACACCCGCTAGGACAAGAGCAGCAGGCCCACTCTCCAGCCTGACTCTGGGCCTTGCCGTGGATTGATTTTTCCAAACGGACTATTTACGAAGTTAACCTGCTTTAGTGGTTGTGGCTGTATTAGTTTTTGCTCTCTTTTATGCTTGGATAAAGGTTTTTTGTGTGTGTGTCAAAATGAATACCATGGAGAACTTGGAAAAACAGCTGATTTGTCCCATATGCCTGGAAATGTTTACAAAACCCGTGGTCATCCTACCCTGCCAGCACAACCTCTGCAGAAAATGTGCCAATGATGTTTTCCAGGTAAGCAACTGAACAAAATCTTAGTTATATGTTTTAACATGTTTAAACATATATAAACTTAAATAGCAGTGTTTTTTGTCTCTTAACATCTCAAGATGTCTGTGTCATCTGAACCACTGGTATTTTTACTTGCCCTACATCTTTGATGAACCAAAGACCACATCGTAACTATTTAGATGACATATATAACAGGTGTGAATTGTAACATGAGCCATTTTGGCAGAAAATTAGCACTTTATCAGTCCCAGCTCATAATGAACAAGCTTTTAAGGCTTTGTTTGCATGTAATAAACATAATTGCCATTGGTGAATGTTGAGAACTTGGATTTTGTTGTTAAGTGTTGGTCCCTTTAACACTCCTCAACCAGTGTCAATATTTTGCAGATGGGTTTACGCTTTTTAAATATTGCCTGTTAATCCATATGGATTAACATTTCATAACTGCTGAGAACAATTTCATTAGTTTTTGCAAGTAAGATGAAACTATATGTTTAACTGCTCACAGGCTTCAAATCCATACCTTCCAACAAGAAGTGGTTCATTGACGTCTGGTGGCCGCTTCCGATGCCCATCCTGCAGACATGAGGTGGTTCTGGACAGGCATGGTGTTTACGGGCTACAGAGGAACCTGCTTGTTGAGAATATTATTGATATGTTCAAGCAGGAGTCAAGCAGGTGAGACCTTCAAACACATATTCAGTCTCTCTTCATATCATACACAATCAGCACAATCAACTTAGGCACACGCTTTGTTTATCAGTGCTAACCATTTAACCCTGAGGGCAGCAAATAGAATTTGTAAAGGAGAACAAAGAGAAATTGGTTGTGTGATGGCACAAAGTGTAGCATTTGCCGGTGTGGCCTTAGTGCCAGTAGCGTCTGAGTCAGTGTGCCAGGGGCTTTCTAGTTTTAGTAATCTGTGTAGTTGACTGTATAGCCAAAAGGCCTGTATGACATCAGACCCACAACACCCAGGATGCTCAATCTTAAAAAGACAAAGTTTATTAACACACTGCATATCTGCACCCACAAATGTAAAATACACTGTTGACTGTGATGCATTGATTACAGTGCTGACAGTCCATGTGATGGATCATCAGTAAATTACTGGCATGGGCACCTTTGACATTATCAAGCTGACATCACATCAGTATGCACTAACATGTACAAGGTACTGGTGTTTTCTTCAACAGCAGCAAGCCAGAGCCGGAGAGAAAGGAAGAAACGCCTATGTGTGATGTTCACGAGGATGAGAAGATCAATATTTACTGTGTGACCCACAGTGTGCCCACATGCTCCATGTGCAAAGTTTTTGGTGCTCACAAAGACTGCGAGGTGGCACCCATCAGCACCATTTACGAGACAAAGAAGGTGAGGCCTATAATACCTGAAATACTCCATAGACGATGGAGGATAATTTTGTCCCAGTGAGATCTCAGGTGTTCACTCTGCCTTGTCATTGTCCCCCAGACAGAGCTGAGTGACGGGATTGCCATGATGGTGGGGAGCAACGACAGGATGCAAGGCATCATTAGTCAGCTAGAGGAAGCCTGTCGTGTTATAGAGGTCAGTGTCCAACTGCTGCAGCGCCTGGCTGCTCACTCACGCAGCAAGCTGTGCTCAGTGCACACACGCTAATGCACCTGCACTCACCTGCGCAGACATACCAACGGACGTGATGTGTCCTTGTCATCGCTCACTGCTTTTATCTGTCTGTGAGGTTTAGACAGAGAGATGGAGAGAGGAAAGTGGATGTTATGATGCCTCAGTCTGTCTTCTCTCTTTTCCACATTTTCTTCGACACGCACTTAGCAGGTCCCTCATCCTGTCCCCTCATCCTGTCCCACTGATATTAAAAACAAGCAGTGTAATTGATGGGCGGAGAACAGACAGCTTTCCCATGGTTCACGTGCCACAGTTGGCTGTAGTAGGGAGGAAGCTGGAGTGGCTCCAGTCCCCCATGTGTCGCCCTCAGTGGTGTCACTCAGGACGGACATGCAGAACGAGCCTCACTGCCCTCCCTGCACATATGGCACTACCGCATGAGCGGAAGACTGGCTAAACAGAGTATTTGTCGTTTACAGTATTTATACACATGCACACAGAAGCCAACAATTTCGTCACTTTTCTTTGGCTCGATGTTTTGTTTTTAGTCTGCTCAACTCTATGTTGCTCTACAGTTGCATTTACATGCATTTGTCCCCCTGAGGACTGAACTGAATTGCCAATATTAACTTTCAGAGTTTATGATATTTCCCCGTGCCTCCCTCTGTCTCTCACTCATGCGACATATAGGAAAATGGTCGGAGGCAGAAGACTCTGGTCTGTGAGAAGTTCGACCACTGTACTCCATCCTGGAGGAAAGGAAGAGGTCCATGAGTCAGAAGGTGACAGCTGAACAGGAAGAGAAGTTGAATTATATCCGGGGCCTGACCAGAAAGTACGGAGACCATCTGGAGGAGAGTTGTAAGATTGTGGAGATGGGGATCCAGACCATGGAGGAGCCAGAGATGGCATTATTCCTGCAGGTCAGAGTCAATATGGGTTTTGGTGTTGGCATGAACTCTATGAATATGAAACGTTTACAATCGGCAATGCTTTGTGTGTAAGCTAAATGGATATTTAGTCTTTATTTCTCTTGTCTCTTTCAGAACACAAAGCCTCTCCTCAAAAAGTTAGTACATATTTTTATGCATCAATAATTACACTGATGATGGGTAAGGAGAAAGACAGTTTGATTATATAAAGAGGATAACATTTTATTTCTAACACGTCACAGTTAAACACTTCTACTGGATATCTTTTCTTTTTCTTGGCGCCTGTTTATTCTTTCTGAGTTTTTTTTTTTTTCATGTTCTAGTGACTCATTTACCACATTTATATCAGCTCCTACACATAAAATCACCAGTCTAATCCAGCAAACAAGGTTACACCTGCTGTCTGGAAGCTTCACAGAAAGTAATTCTGTGAAATGTAGCGAATCCCTATCTTTAGCTGTGGCATCCCAAAATAACTTGTGGAATGTGCTAAACATCACAGATTGATGATATATAACAAGTTGACTGAGGGTGATTTTGTCCTATAAATATGCTAATTGCTCTTTTTGCACTCAGGATTGCAGAAGCATCCAGTACAGCACACTTGGATAAAGTTGAGCGTGGCTATGAGAACATGGATCACTTCAGCGTGGACTTCAAGAGAGAGAGCAAGGCACTGCGTGCCATCGACTTCCTCGAAGGTGAAAGGACAGAGATTGGCCACGACAGCAATTTACTGCTTACAGCTTGGTTATCTGACCTCTTTGTTCCTTTCTCACAGATGATGATGAGGAAGAGGAGGATGAGGAGGGAGAGGCAGAGGCCGAGGAAGGAGAGGGGGCCCAGACTGTTTCTGGAAGCAGTGCTGTTACAGCCGCCCCAGTCCAATCTCCTCCCCCCCAGCAGATAACCCCCTCCCCCAGCGCGGCCTCCACCTAGTTGTCAGCCGCTGGCACAGACAACACCTAAGTGTTGCTCCTAGATGTTGATTTCAGGTCAGTCGTGACACTTTTTCCTCCCAGATTGGGGGACGATGAGATGGATTTAAATCCGTACCAGAGGGAAAGTCTGAGTTGCTGAGGTAGATTTAAACGAAGAGACAGAAGTGTTTGTTCACTTCTTTGTCTCTTATTGTGATTGTGTTAGTGTGCATCATTTCATAATGACTGATCCCATGCTTTTTTTTCTATTAAATGAATGTTTGGGTTCTTTGTTTTCATTTTGGACAACCCACATGACAGACAGGCCATGTGTGAGGCTATTGCTTATTTCCAGAATTCAGATATGCTCAAGTTAATTTTTTTATGTAGCTGACCTTTTCCAAGTCCCAGCTTAAACTACATCATTAGAGACAGCAAGACACGAGTGCGTCAGACTATCCTCACTGTCCTCTATTTAAGTGACCGATATAACTTTATGAGCAGGTCAGCCCAAGCAAAAACCATCCCTGTGACATTTCAGTATTTCATACACACTATAGCTTGCATTATGTGTCATATTCTTTGTTGTGCAACACAGCGATATTTTCTTATTATTGACAAAATGTCACATTTTGCAATGTTATGGTGTATTATATATACACATGTCATTAAAATTGAATTGTACAAACAACCTATAACATTTCTCAAATCTTGTTCCCAGGTTAACAAACAGTCCTCAGTTTCATCTCACTGCCACGCGTGTCGCTGTATTCCAGGTCTGTGCGTGGTTTGAATAACCAATGAAACACATTTTGTGTAACACTCATCCCAGTCTGTGTTGTGTAAAGCAAAAGACTCATTTCTCTATTCTCCACACTGGTTTTCCATTTATTGCTGTCAAACGGAACCTAACAAGAAAAGGCATTAGCGCTCTTTTTATAGCTGCTTCAGACAGTTTTCAGATCCCTCAGAAATGTATGGTCTTCATACATTCCTGCCTGAAACCTACTGTACATATGAGGCTGCACTGAGCCGGGCTCGGGCTGTCACTCATCTATTCGCCACCTTGCGATGGTCTCACCTTCCTGTGACTCTACTATTGAGGTAGTCCACCATGTAGTCCCATCTAATTATTGTACACCATCTCTCACTGAGTTGGATCCTTTACAAATGGGCTCAATGCCGCTCTAAGCCCCAAGTTGCTAAGTGGGCCAAACAGAATAGGATGACTCACATCCACAGCTCTTGTTTAGTTTACCCTGACACTGTGGGTCAAGGATCAACACAGCATGCACGTACACACAGCACACAAACACAGTGTCTTTCACACTCATTAAGTATCAGTGGTGCATCTTTGAGCTGTCTGTGGTTGTCTCTTGCTGGTATAATGAGAATTGCCTCTTGAGGATTAAGGGTTTAGGAACAAGGATGCTGTGTGAATGTTCTTCACCTGCATGGCTGCAGGCGCTTGTAACAGCAGCCTTTAGTCAGTTTTTTGTTGTTGCAGCTTGTGTATGCGGGTGTGTGTGTGTGTGTTGAGAGAGGAGGCTCAACATTAACCCACGACTTGGCTCCAGAGCAATGCCATGGTTACACCATATAAGATTTCTTGTGTTCAGATTGTCAAAAAGAAAACATTCTCAGTCAATCGATATCTTTGTAGGCAAGTCTCAGGATGTGGTGGTGGTCATTTTTTACTGGCTCCATCCAATAATGTTTGCTTCTTTTTTGTCTCCAACTGTTTCTCCAATGAAAGACTACATTTTTTATGCCAAGAAACAGCTAAAGAGTGGATGTTAATGGAATTAGTATTTACTTTGTTTTCATTGGAGTTACTTTTAACTCATTTGTAAGGATGTCCACAGAGAAGTGTAAGCATTGCTTTTAATTTTTTATTTAAAAAATATAGATATAAGACGTTCTCTTGCACAACAGAAAATGACTGGTTGCACATAAGTTTATTAACAAACATAAATATCAAATACAGTGATCCATAATCTAAAACAGAATGCCAATTTTGTCAATGCAGTATTTCATGTCTTAAACAGAAATCTCTCATCTCAAATATGAAGAACGTGTAATTCTACAGATTTGACACCAACATTAAAATGGCAGGGTACAATCGGATCATTATAAGTCAAGCCCGTTTATGCTCCATAGTTTGAGGTTAAAGCTATAAATAAAAGAGTGACACAGCAGCACTATATTGTACAGAGCATGTTTTGTGCTGATGGTAGAAATGCAAAAAAAGAAAGAAAGAAAAAACTTGAAAGAAAATCAAAAGAAAAAAAGAAAGTAAAGAAAGGGAAAGAAGATCTTTGGCGGACTGGAGAGAGGTCTTCATTTCCCGAAGAACTCCATCATTCTTCTGTTATTTTGCGCCTGCTGGGCCAGCTGTTCCGCCCTGGACATCTCCATCATCTCCCGGAGCAGGTGGAAGGTCAGATCCAGCGATATCGGCGGATCCTCGGACCTCCTTCCCCTCTCCATCGACTCTTCTCCGCGGTCTCCGAAGCCGCTTATGAGCGCCCTGATGTTCCCAACTTTCCCTTGTAAAAGACGCCGCGTCAGCTGGAGTTGCAAGGCTCTGTTGTAGATGGCAGATGATCCACCGGGATACATGGGCGATGTTGGGAAAGAATTAGAGTCCCCGTTGCCCAGTCGGATGAAGTACTCCTCTCCAAGCCGCTCCAGGATGGGACCAGACTGCTGCTGCTGCTGTTGCTGCTGCTGCTGCTGGGAGTTTTGGGTTTGGGGAGCTGGGACGCGCAGAGCACCGCCAGGGCTCTCAATAGCCCGACATTCGTAGCGCGGTAAGAAGGCAACTAGCAGAATCACGGTGGTACCAAGTAAATTGAGCTTCATGTCAGGATATCAACAGGAATCTGGGAAGTAAAAGAAACCCCAGCATTATTTTCATGTGATGCGTTTATTTTTCATTTTAACTCTAGAGTGAAATGCGCTGCGTAAAGATGAATTTACGCACGAAAAACAGGCTTTGCAGTGGTGTAAGAGGTTGGTAAGTACGCTAAGTAACTAAGCTATTATAGTCAATTTATTATTATGAGAGATCAGGTCCATCACCGTAAGTCCAGTAATGATGCGGATGGATCTCTTGAAACCGTGCAATATTCGCGCGTAAAGATATGTTGTATTTTGGCTCAGTAGTGGATAAACTGGAAGCTAAACTGTTGTTCCATGCAAACGTTACACACACGCTATGAATCAAAATCAAGTTTTTAAATATCAATGCAACCACTTAGGACCAAAATCCACTTTGAAATGTAATTTCTCTAAACCTTTGTAAAAACAAAACAAACAAAAAAACAAAGTGCAAGTCGTTCCGAGGAAAAGAGAACAATAAGGTGCCAAATACAGACAATTCACACTGTGGATAAAACAAATGAAGCTTTTCATACCTTCAGTCTTTAGAGGAGGTCCAGTACAGCCGTGTAGGTTGCCAGGTAGTTGGCGCGATGCCGCCCTCCTTCACTTCTTTGAGGAAACAAGTATATAGTTACTTAAAGAGTAGATGCTGAATGGACTTATATAGCCAAGCTCACTATAAGTGTCGCGCTCCAAGCTGAGATTGAGTCTGCGCGTTCTTGCATGGGTGTAACGTGAATGGACGCCTCTGACAAAGTGCTTTAGTTTAGATGAGATGAGTCATATGTGAGCGTGCGCGCGTGTGCACGAGCGTCTACCTTTGTGCTTTCAGAATAGGCCCTATAGGTGCCACACCTGCTGGCATTTTTCATTTCACTGCCTAAGATGAAAATAATTCGGGTGGTTTTTGAACTGTGAGAAGAAAATACTCTGAAGTGAAAGACCTGGTATCAAGTATTAAGTTTGAAATTGTGTGTGTGTGTGTGTGTGTGTGTGTGTGTGTGTGTGTGTTTTCCCTGGCTCTTAGTCACAGCTGATCTTCAGAATCTAAATCAAACAGGCTGAGATTTACCAATGAAAACCCCTTATTAACAGCAAACATCAGCCAACAACTTTTGCTTTACCATATTGCTTGAATGATTTAGATGAATGAGACCAAACACACTGTGATGGCATCATATAGTTGCGGACACAACAAGTAGATTAGATTCAGTGCAGTCTTCAGGGCTGGCTTTGTCTCTACACTTTGCACCATACTAATGACTCCAAAGCAGTTTTCTATCTAATCTGTGTTGTTCAATGAATGTGCATCTGCAAAAAGCTCAGGTCTGTGAGAGGGGCAGCGTCTCCCAGTGATTCATTGCTGCCGCACATACTACATCACCAGCTATGCCACAGGGTTCCCTGGCCACCTTGGTCCACAGGGGCCCCGCCACCGAGCCTCTCTTCCAAGATGGAGAGCGTAATCCAACATCAGACAAATGATTAAACTCTCAAACACACTGCTGGAATCTTAAACTTGTCTCATTCACATTTACTTCAGCTGTAGTGCAATGCAGTGAAATGATACAGATGTCTGTGGATTCACATATAGTGAAACATTACAAAACACTGATGAGCAAAAGGTGACACCATTCACTGCATAAATACCACATACAGTGCATTCATAAAGTTATAGCAGTTAAAGCTGTGCCTCCCATTTCTTTGATCATCTCTGAGATGGTTCTCCACCTCGACTGATGTGCACCTGTGATTGGACATGATTTAGACAGGCGCACGTTGCTTTGTGACATGTAAGATCTCACAGCTGACATCGTGTGCACAGTGGTGTCCACAGAATCTTAAATGGAAGACATTTAAGTCAGGACTTCGTAGACCTGACCGCCGCCCAACCTGACAGAGAAATGAAAAGAGCAGACCTCTCCTCTCTCTGTGCATTGTCTGTATTACCTCGTGTGCACAGGAGTCCCCCTCCCTTTATCTATTCTTTCCACTCATTTTCCATTTATTTCTCTCAAAGGGAATCTAGCAAGACTTGGTATTAGTTTTAGTTTTTATAGCTGCTTCAGACAGTTATAAGACCCCTCAGTAATGTATGGTCTTCATACCATTCTTGCCTGTAACCCACTGTACATATGAGGCTGTGGTGCAGTCAGGAATTATGGAGGCTACTATGCTTTTGGGAATCTTCAGTGCTGCAGAATATTTTTGTAGCCGTCGTGTCAGATGAGCTGAAACTATCGCTCCAATGAAGAAGAGGAAACTTCTCATATGTGGTCAAAATGGGAGGCACCTGAGCACCAAGTGATATTTTTGTTTTTCCTTTTTAATGACATTGCAAGAATTCAGTTCTTTGTCATTTTGGGTTTGACGAGGGAAAAAATATATGATGTCTCACATTAGCATGCAGGCTGCAACATAACTAAATTAGATATGGAAAAACCTGAAGTGGTCTGAAGACTTTCTGAATGAACTGTATTTGTTAAGTAATCCTTGATAATATGGTAAAACCCATCCCATTAATCCATTTCGCCCAGACATTCAGCCCGGGGAGAAACTAAGTTCCAGACATACAGCATATGCAGAGGTCAAAGTGACTTAGCACATACTGTGCACTCAAGTACAAAACAGTCAATTTGACTGTGAGGAGAGGAGAAAAAATTTGATTTTGTAAATGTACAAGATGGACTTTTCTTAATCATTTCTGCCATCTTGCAAATTTCACATATTATCTGTTCAGATTCTGTTTGGATCAGCGCGTAGGTTTGCGGTGGGTGTGAAAATGTTTCTCTCTCCACTTTGTCGCTCTTTCGTGCTCCGTGCTGCT
The DNA here is from genome assembly GCA_021432705.1 of Caranx ignobilis. Classification (NCBI taxonomy): domain Eukaryota; kingdom Metazoa; phylum Chordata; class Actinopteri; order Carangiformes; family Carangidae; genus Caranx; species Caranx ignobilis. Next base: position 10,718,289 of record MU269986.1, read on the forward strand.
CCAGGGGAGGTGTCAGGTCCCATCATGAGAAACACATGTTGCCTGACACAAATAGAAAACACCGCCAGATGAGAGAGTGACTGCTTGTGGTCAGCTCATGTCACCTCATTTTCAAATCACTGTCCCTGAACAGATGACTGGGAGAAAAATCCTCTCCTGTGATGCCGCACCGGAAAAGACTCAGGCTTAAATTATTATCCTTTTGTTCCCTCAATTAGAGCGGGTCGCTTAGATGATTAGATTAAACTTTAATGATTCCTGCAGGGAAATTGGGATGTTGCCACTTAATATGACCTCTGACTCTGACCTGTCTGTGCTGTTAGAGAATAAAAAAAAGAAGGATTATGATGAAAGTCCGTTTTTTTCAAGGGACCAGATTAAACCGTGTAAAGATGGATTTCCTCAGGAGACACTGCAAACTGCTTCTTTGTAAGGCTTTCACAGAACCACTGAAACTCCATGGCAACAGATTCTTTTAATTGATCATTTGCCTTTCTAATTGTGATCAGTTCTCTTGCCAAACGGTCCCTTCCTAAATAATTGGGCTGCTTTCCCCAGCGGACCGAGCCGTGTTTCTCCTAATACTTCCAGTGTTCGACTTTGACAAACTCATTTTAATAAACAAGGTCGGCCTGGCTGCTTAAATTAGTGTGAACAGGTATTCTGGTGCTGCGAAGCCCAGGGCTCAGCACTTAGACCACCACCTGACCTCAGTCCTGTAGCTCAGGTGTCCTTGTGGTTTATAGCCCAGTGATATAACCTGTTATAAAAACACCTCTTTAATAGAAGTGGGAGCTTGGCCTTTCGTCTTAAGAAAAAAGACATTGGAAACATTACAGAAATGGCATTTCTTGTTTTACAGTTGACCACATAACCACCACACACAGACCTTTCATTTGACCGGCCATCTTAATATGAGTAATTAAATGTTAGAAAATGTTCAGTCATGGCAGAGAACACAATAATGAGGCTAAGCATGCTCATTAATTATGCAGGATGAAAGCTGCTTGTCAGTTTCCCCTCTAGTTTACCTCAGTCAGGTGCTCTTTTGTTTTGCCATTCTGAATTTTGTCCTGATGCAGCTTTCAGGATTTCACAATCATCACACCTGCAATTATAAAACACAAAAATCTTCAGAAGCTCCTGAAATGATCACGTCTTGAAAAATTAATCTGTGAGACAGCTGGCTTTCCTGGGCTTTTTCCTGTGGTTTGCATGCAGAGGAGTGTGTGCATCGCCTGCATGAGAACATGTGAAAGCAAAGCTGTCCATAATGCAGCGAACCCCTCAAGGGCCACTCTGTCTATATGAATCTCACATAAGTACCTTTAAAGGTGTTAAATCAGAGGCTTCCCTATAATGCATGTTCACACAGTGGATACCAGTCTCCTCACACCTGATCTTGCAAGGAAAATGAGGTCTGTGAAGACAATATTTAATCTATTATATATATAAATTCCCCCTTTCTTTTTAAATCCATGCATGATTATGCCCAATTAGGAGTCTGAATATCTCCTTTAATTTGAAAAGATTATCTTTAAATTGGGGAATAGATACTTGGATCCCACCGTCTGTCTATGCATAATCCACTGAATACATTAAATTCAAGGATGAGTCTGAGGTTCTTGTGTTTTTGTTGACAGCAAATCCTGTGAAACCTCCAAACCAACAATCTGTCAGCTCCTGCTTTCATTACTTTCTGACGTATCAACCCTGTCTGCCTGTGACATTCTGCCTGGAGCCCATCACTTCCTACTGAAGCCATAATTTTTTTTTTTTTAAAGGGTCACAAGTACGTGGTTTCATTTTTTATAAGGGACTCAATAATTTTTCAGACACAGCTGAGGGCTGTAGTTTTAGCAAAGGTTGCACAGACGTGGGTAATTGTGTGGAAACAGACAAAAAGAACTGGGAACCGTAAATGTTTTCAGTGATGGGCCACGTCGCTGATCCACATGTGGATTCAGATGACTTGACAGGACCGTGGCGTTCAAAATTTAACAAGAAATTGTCTTTTATCCCGTCTGGCGCTGACGCAGGATGTGCAGCTCGCTGTCTCGTCAAAATAAAATACCTGCGTATGCATTGCACATTGCTGTTTTAATGTTTACGTATACACCTTTCATATGGGGAACGCTTTTCAGTATTTTCTCTTATTCCTGCCTCTGTGCATGATTTCACGTTATATTATTTCAGTGATATGTGACATATATGAGTTATGTTTTATTCAAATCCATGAAGCAGCACATGTCCAGTCTTAGACTGTGTAGATGTGACAAAAAAATTGCCATTTTAGAGAAATCTAGGCCAAAGCCATTCTACCAAAATTGTAACCCAGTTTTCTTTACTCCTTAATAACACACTCTGACCTTTATTGGTTCTTTTGCGGGGGGACAGGCTACTTAATCTGAACATATATTGCTGATCCCATGGTGTTATGGCTCAGGTCTGGAGTCATTTATAACCCAAGTCCTTCTGTCAGATCTTTATGTTGTTTCAAAGAGCAATCAGTGCAGGAGAGCGAAAAATATCCCCAGGTCTGAGTGCTGACTGACAAACATCATATACATGGACTCTGACAGTTATCATATGGGTCAATGTGACAGAAAACAGCCAGAGAAAGGAGACATTTCAAATGGTTTTCCTTATTTTAGATTCAGTTTGTCTCGCAGCGTCAGTGCCCTTAAAAATCTCTTCTGCTTTCAGTGCAGCTACCCTCATTTAAAGTAACAATCGCAAGCATTACGGCTGAAAAGGCTGAATGGGTTTCTTCCTGTCTCTGTGGATGTCTGTCACTTTGGTCTGTCTTACACTGATCAGTGGTTCACTAAGATATGTGTACACAGAGGCTTTCTATCTGGGTTAAGGTCCAGAAACAAGTTCATAAACCCGAGCAAAGTTGCCAAAATGCTAATTAAATTGGTCAGGACTGTTGTTATCCAACCACGGTTTCCTAATGCAATATGTAGCAGAGAAGTTCCCTGTTGCATGTTTTTGCACTGAAGAGCAGATGTGGTGAGTTTTGGTGGACAGGAGATGTTTATTGTCCAGATGAGCACTAATGAGACAGAACTGTCACTGCAGTGAAGGCAGTGTGGTTTATTTTCTCTGTCTGTCTTCTTCTTCTCTTCAGCCAGGCATGTCTGTTGCAACTTCTTCTCAAGTTACAGCTCAGAATGGGGATATGGAGCAGAGCAGTAATAGAGATATACATACATCAGCACACAGCAGTGACCAGTTCAGTCAACAACACAAATCAAAAGGCACATTTGACATCAATTATTCCAGCGGCCACTTCCTGGCCTTTGTCTATAAGGGATGGCAGATGTGATATCCTCATTGTGAGTGGCAACAAGCTCATCCAATTGACTGAAGGTTGCCAGTTTGCGAGGAGGCGTTGCCCTCTCTCTACATGTGTACAAACAGGGTGCTTCCTGTCTGTCAAGCCCCCCAAATCTCCTTAGATGTTCGTGCTGGGCATTTGCCCCATAGCACACATAAAAGATGTGCTCCACCACATTAGACAGGATGCAAGCCACTGAAGATGCAGTGAAATCAGCTGTGTTTGTGCAGGATGAGATGTATGGTTGTTTTTCAGAAAAGTGCATTCAGAGTGGCCTAATGAGGAAAACAGCAAGTGCAGGGGAGGGGGGGTGTTATGTATTGTGTTGGAGGTCATAATACTCCCTTTGTGTCCTCATCACAGAAATATAGTCTTGATTACAGTGTTTATCACATTAGAGGATAATTAAAAGAGTGTCCATGCAATAGAAGAGGCATGCTGTACATAACTGACCTCATTATCTGAGCATGTTTTACCCTTGAGTAAATCAAATGACTCATCCCGTGTTTCCTTTATTTCTCAGCAAAGTAGTTGCAAAAGAATTCCTGTACTCCACTCGGTTGTGTAGGTGTCTGCAGTTCACTCTGATCATCAGCGAGGAGCTAACAGGCGCTGATCATGCAGTGGCATCGGGCCAGAATGAAGACAATCACACCAAACGGCAGCTCAGGGAAAAGAAAAGACACTCATCTTTTTTTCAGTGGATACAATATACTGAAGACATGGACTTGGCTTTGCAGGAAAAAAAGAATTTAATAAATACACTGTGGCGTTAAAAGCATGAGGGATGTTGGAGAATCATTGATGAACTGAACTTTGTTCTCCGTCATTAATTCGATGGAGTGACCATAATTTAAAAGCTTCCAGAGCTCGGCATCAATCAACTGAACTAGTAAAATAAAACTAATGTAATGAATCAATCAGTAGAGATACACACATTAATCTGAAGCCTTTCAACACCAGGCTTAACCCTACAGAGAGAGGAGAGGGTGGATAGACAGCACAGATGGGGAGGATGTATGGATACAGGGGAGACACAGGCAGGAGATAGAGAGGAGGATGAATGGGTGAACGGATGGATGGCAGGTATAGTTGGACACACAAGCTGGTCCCTGTTTGGTAAAATTCATCAGTGTGAGTGACTGGACGACCCAAGAGTGACATCGTTTCTGTAGAGAGAGAGCTGTCAGGGAGGGGAGAGGTGCCAGGAACTGCTCTGTCCTTCACTGCTTCACACACACACACACACACACACACACACACAGAAATGCATGCTGTTTTCCAGTGATGATGGCAGGTCATCTGACCATTTAGCAGCACAGAGGATCTGATGTAACCGTCCCAAGTCGTGTTAATGCAGGCAGAAACCTGACATATGTACTTGCACGTTACAGGTTTCCTCAGCTGCTGAATGATGAAAACATTATACTTTTGGAGATACGTGGTTTTCACAGGACGATGGTGAGATGCATTTCTAGTGTGAGAAGTTTAAACCTTCCTCTCATTAACAAGAATGTCCTCAGGCTTTCAGCCGCCCTGAACCTTTTTTCCCCGCTCGGTTCAACAAAGTTTTATTAACTTCGTTCACTTCTGCCAAAGGCTAAAAAAAATTAGTTTCTGTTTATTAAGCTCTCATTTGCAGCTGCCAGGTTTTTGATATGCTGCCAAGCATATTGACCTTGTGAAAGACTCTGCATCCTGATATGTTTCAGCAGCGCTGGGTCTGAGCCCCGAGGACATGCATGGTCTCCACACAGAGCTCCTAAGGTGATGGCAACACATTTAACGTTGCCTAAAATGTACTGTAATTTCATGCAGCTCCATTTCTCCTTTCCTTTTCTATTCTCCTGAAGTTTATCCGCCATCTCTGCTTCAGCTGCTTTGGCAGATCTTGTCATATCCTGCTGCTGAAGCTGTTTATCAGTGGCTTGTTTTTGTTGAGGGGGTTATCAGAGTGACGCCTCTGCAGCCCTGTTGTGCCGCTCACCCACCACCACTGCCACACAGCCTAGATTTGGCCTCTCGTAGCATCAAGTTTTGCTCTTTTGACCCCCCCCCCCTCCATCTGACTAACACTATCTGTAGATTCTCCAGTTCCAGTTTCTCTGGCTAACACTGACCTCTGCATGTAGTCTAAGCTGCTTACCACATCCTGCCTCAGCCTGCAAATCTCTTCTTTGTTGTAAGGTTCACATTATACCATCTTCCTAATCTTTACAAAAAAAAAAAGCTTCTTCAGTATCCACAAAATTGTGCCTTTGCCATGTTTTCCTCTTACCTTACAGTTCAGCTTAACAATCATTACCCTCAGTAAATCTCCGATTGCTGAAAGTCACGAGCACGAGCGAAGGGAAACGTCATCGCAACTGATCGTCACGAATCAGGTTCTGGACCTGCACCCATCTGCTTGAACTCAGTCCAGCAGGCCTGTGCTCGACCCTGTGTCGTCTGGCACTGCCCCAGATCATCCAGACTGCTCTCGTCTGTGGTTCCCCAATGGTGGAACAAGCTACAGACTGATAATCAGAGCAGGGGCTTCCTGCTCTGTCTTGAAGAATCTCACATCTCCTCTGATATAGTTCCCCCCTCTCCACCTGTAACACCCTAACTTTGCACTTCTTTACCTGATCTCTTTGCACATATTAAATAGATGCAGTACTTCACACTTACACCTCTGTCTCCTACTGCACCTGTGATGACCCTCAGACGCTTCAGATAAAACAGTCTGCCAGTGAATGAATGGCAGGTTATTTTAACTGATATCTAATTATAGCACAATTAAATGTGTTGCTCTAACACTTGCTTTTTTTTTTTTTTTTTGCAGAATCAGTTGTCTGTTGTCTTCTATTAGCTTCCTTGAAAACAAACATAATATATGCCAAGTGTACTTAAGGTGAGGTTTGTCTTCGTCGCTCCTTGCCCTGTTGAGATAGCAATTTAGATTAGCTTTCATGATTCCTTGCCATTAAATTACAGCAGCTTTTAAAACTCACTAAGTGCAGCAGGCTGTTATTGCTTTAGCTATAAATAAAGACCAAATTAATTCAATTTTAGGTCATTATATTTGAGTACCTGTATTTACATAGCTAATTGTTGTTTCCACTTTTACATACCGGTGAGTAACATCTGTTTAATTACTTTGCTTTCATGTTAGAACGGTACCTTTTTAACACAGTTGTCTCAATGCGACAGTGTTTCTTTTTTAACACTTAAGTTAGTAAGGATGTGTGTGGGAGGCACATATTCACTGATCATGGGTTACACTCACAAATAAGTTTTCCAGGAACTTTCAGTTTGATTACTGAACTGCTCTGTGACCAGCGTTTGTGAGCTGTGCTTTGTAATTAGAGTGTGTGTGTGTGTGTGTGTACGTACACGTGTGTGTGTTGTTTTTTTCCACCTCTCAATCCCTGATGTGTCCAGCTCACTGGGCTGTGCATTCAACTCCCACACCGGCTATTGTCAACTCAGGTGGGCTTCCCCAAGCTCCTTGACCCCTCTCAACATGGGTGAGCATGAATTACATTAGACACAGTTATGTAAACTTTAATTAGATGAGGGATTTAGATATTGGCACAACACCAACTTCTCACTCTGCATTGAGCTGGAAGCCATCGCTTGGCGCTATATGCACAAGTTTTTTTTTGTATCCAAGCACACATGCATGTATGCACACAGCTTTGTGTCTCTGCCATGCTCACACAACAATGTATACTTTACACTAATAAACCTCCAGCAGAAAGCAGGAGCTGAGACTAAGTACGTGCAGCCATCTGCTTGGTTGGGTTGTGTGATATAACACTGAGCCCCGGGCTGGACATAGTTTAGTTGAACTTGGATTGGCAATGACTTTCAAACAGGGCAGAAGGAACAGGAGCCTAACTAACCACAAGTAGGTTGTACGTACCTTGAGGCCATTCGCACAATTACAGTCAAGATGCTGCTTTGTCGCACCGCTCCTCCTCCTCCTCCTCCTCCTCCGCCTGTAACAGCATGTAAAGAATAACAAAATGGATCCCCCATCCGTTATCTGCTGTAAATCATCTGTGACACTGAATCATCATGTTTTATTTGGGACTACATATGCAGTTGAGGCCTTGCGGCTGTCACACGCATTACTCTCCATTGACACCATGTAAGCAGGCAACGAGCAAATGAAACATGGAGTCTAAATTATCCATAAATCTTTGCTCCAGAGGAAAAAAAACTTATATAAACCTGAGAATTAGCACAAAGCTGGTGATGTTTGGTTTCACTCTGAGACAAACACTCTTGTTTGAGTGAAAAGTGGATGTGTGTGTGTGTGTGTCATTCTCATAAAAGATCTTAGGTCTCAGGATCCTCAAGTTTCTTTTTTACCACTGAGAAATACCAACTTCTGCCATTTTTAACAACTTTCTTCACTTCCTGCTGTGTCCGGAATAACAACAATGCAGCAGGAGCTTCACGTTTCAAAGCCACCACTTCACATCGAACCTCAGAAGCCTGAGCAGGTGTGGACAAAATAACAGAAACACCAAATGATATCAAGCACCCTAAGAGGGAGCAGTGTCACGCTTTGCTTTGAAACAGATTCAAGCATTTTTTAAGATGCTGTCACAGTCTGAAACTTTGTTTATTGAATACAAAAAAAAAATCCCTCTGGAGGATGAAGGAAGTAGAAATCTGCTTTGCACGCCAAGATCCAAAAAGTACCCATAGACACTCACTGATGCTCAGATCTTTTCATTTCTCAGGTTTTGCACCAGTTTTTTTTTAGCTTCTTTGTGCACAGGTGTTAGATAAAAGTGGTTTCTAAAAGGCAGCCCTGCCTTACATTCAGGTTTTGTATACTGAAGGTCACAATATACAGTTCTCTGAAGGTGCCAGTTCAATTTAGTCTGGGGGCGACTTACTTAACCTCTACACTTTAAAGTGTCCATTTGTGAACAGCGTTTTTCTTTGTGGATGCACTTACTGCTGCCATGAGTTCTATATGTCAGTCAAACATATCTTAAATTCAGGTGACAGTGCCTCATCTGTGCATTTGTCACTGTACTGTGGGATAATTACCATTTAAATACCTATGACTTGCTTTTAAATGCAAATCACAGAGTCCCTATAGTTCCCAGATGAATTATGTCCACTATTATTCTTTTCTGTGGACATACAAGCTGGCCGCTTTTGGTTGAATTCAACCTGGTGAGTTTAATTCAGTTTAGCACAAATTATGCTTTAAGTCCAAGATCAAATGTTATTTTAGGAACCAGGGCTGTTTGAGTATTCTAAACCTCAGATGCCCTGTGAAATTCCTCTAAATTGTTTCACTTACTCAAACTGGAGGGCATGGGGTGGGGAAAGGCGCGGATTAAATTTACATATCAAAGTGAGCGTACCGCTGCTTGAGGGTCCCTGCATAGATGTATGTGATCCATATTATTTATAGCTCAGGAAACCTCCCCTGGGATCCTGATGCTGTTCGGGTGTCTGTCATACCACAAGAGAGGACAGTTGGGTGAATGTAGCTTGCAATTAGTGACTGTTGCATCATGTCAGGCCAAAGGGTTGCATGATGCGTGAGGAACATTTAATCACAGCATCGATCAGACAACTTTTGGGAGAACAAAGCAAAGCGGCTGACAGGAGTCACATAGTCATCACAGCAGGAGAAGGAAGGACTCCATGTTATTATCAGTGATCCTCTGCTCTGACGTGATTCTGACCACGCAGGGACATTTAGCATGCCAGCAGCGCTCTGACACTCTGTTAGCGACAAGTGACAGTGGCCCAGAGGATGAGGAGAGCAAGGTGATTTCTGCCCTTTTGCTAATGAGCACCGCTTCTCTGAGTCATTCAACAACATTGACTGATCTAGGAGGAGTAGCCTGTGTTGAATGGTGCTGCTGTTCCCTGTGTCAAGTCAGCCCAGGATTAGAGATAAACGGCAGCAGAAAGAGAAGGCACTAACACTAAAGCAACTAGTGCAATCATTTACCAAAAAAAAAAATTGATCTTGAGTTGCAGAAGAAGGTCATCTCTAAGCTTGACCTCCTTGGAGTCATCATTTACATCCTCACTTACATCTCCTGCTCAACACTTTTCAGTTTACCCAACTGTTTCTGAAGTTCAATTGAGAGTTAAAATGTCTGAGTGACTGTCCCACGAGGGAGACGCCAGGGTCTTCAGCAAATCTCTAAAAAGCCTCATTTGTCACTTGTCAGAATATAGATTTTGTTTGAAATGATTTCTCTCTGCATCGTCTTTTTTTCTTTTTTACCCTCTCCATGATCCATTGCCATCAAATGGTGGGCGTCAAGTTGAGCAGCACTTAGCAGCTAAAAGCCTTCTTGTCTTTGATAAGGCATCTAAGGTCATCACGTCACATCATCAAGACGGCTCTCTTTCTTTGTAAGTCACACAAAGTGGTCAATGCATGCTCTTTACATTGCAGTAGAAAACATTGCTATACATAATACTTACATACTATACATATTCTTTTACATATATCTATACATATTCTTTGATCCCTCCAACTCTTATGTATATTGCATTTTTCATTGTTCTTACATTCACTATTCAGGATCAATAAAGTGCTTCTGATTCTGATTCTGATAAAACTATACACATTCTGCTCAGCTGTTTTATGTGCGTACATCATATCTGTGATAAAACAGGCTATTCCCCAAAATAATGTCTGTCTGACCAAATTCGACACCCTTCCTGCAGTGAACAATTCCCCAGAGGAATTAATGGTTGTCTGCATTCATTAAGCTCAGGATCAGTCTAATTATGCGCCAGTGTGCACCTATGGACTAATTAACAGGGGATCAATAAGGGCCCTGGATGCCCCTCACGTAGGGGCCCGGCGCACAGCCCCCTCATTATTGGAGCTGCACCGAGGCTTCAAAGAGGATTTCTCAGGCTCTACCCGAGGGGCTGGATGACACATAAGGCTGCACAGGTTCGGCAAAAGTTGGTGTCTCTGCTCCTCTCTATTTTTTTTTCTGTGTGCGTGTGTGTGTGAGAGATGGAGGATCTGATTATATGTATGTGAAAAATACCACAGGCTGTGGATGAAAATGACAAGCTATTTTAAGACACCCCACAAGTTATAAAAGCCCAGTGGAGATTTAACGTGATGATGAGGTGAAAGACTGGAAGGATGCGTGACAGTATGAACTCATCCACAATGTTTCTGCATTGCTAATATTGAATCCGCTGTGCTTAATGCAGTTCTTGCAGAGAAGCTACGTTGCTTCTGTAGCAGCTGATTGGCTTAGCTTAGCATAGCAGGAAGACTAGAAACAGGAGGAAACAGAAAGTTTTGTTGAACGGTTTCAGATGAAAGAGAAGATCCAGGAAGTGATGATTTCATCCCACCAAAATATAACCATGTAAATCCATGTTTATTGTTTTCACACCTCTGTTTTTGCATGGGTTAATCAACACAGATATAACATGCCAGTTCATGATCTAGCAGGCAAATTTTGTTTCTTTTTGACAGGGCCATGCTAGCTGTTTCCCCCTTGTTTCCAGTCTTTTTGCTAAGCTAAGCTAACCAGCTGTTAGCAGTAGCTTCATATTTAATTTACAGACACAACAGTGGTGTCACTCACGTACTAATGTCATTGTCATTGGTTAGGAGCGATGGAAAGGCTGTGACCTGCTGCAAAGAGGCATATGTGAACCTTGATTTCTACTGCTGATGCAAAAATGTAGAAAAAAGTGTGAGCTGCTGATGAAGGAGACTTAAAGATGTGTTAATCACTTACTAATCATTTCATCATTATTCGCACAAAGTTGGTGGACTTGGTGGAGGCTCTGGCTCAGCAGAGTACAGGGTGTACCCAATGATGTCACTGCGATAAGCCCCCACAGTGCTGCTGAATACAAAACTGAGGGACGACCTCTGTAAGTTGCCATGACACCAGGCGCTACCCTGCTCTGTCTGCTTCCAACATCCAGCATGGAGCCACTGCAGTGCGTGCGCACACACACACACACACACACACACACACACACACATACGTCATGCACTCGGTTGCATGAACTGGTATCCTTTCACGTTTACACACACACACACACACACACACACACCCATATACACACACTGGTAATGTGGTTGGAATGATATCTCAAGGACTCTCCTCTCCATACCGTGCTGGTTCTAGGAAGCAGGCCAGGTTTTGTGATGCAGCTGACCTGTTTCATTCACGTCAGCTGCAGGGTGACAGTTTGCACTTCCGGGAGTCCACAGCTGTGTTTCCTGCTCACCTGCAAACAACACACCTGCTGCAATCTGGCTGTGGAGAGCTGGGTAATACCTGCAGCAGCATGAGGTCTGAAACACTGGATTACCTTTTGCCCTCTGTTGTCATAGTTTAAGAGATACAGCAAAGTAACAGCAGGCCTTTTGCTGATGCCCCTTGCAGTTGATGCAGTTTATCTTCTGGCTTGTCCTTCTTGGAGTGTGAGATGCCATGCGGCGCAGGCGGTAGTTTGGGAGCAGCAGGTAGCTGTGAGGCATATTGCACAGGGCCAAATGGTGTTTCTGTCCCAACCACAGCAGATCAATAAAGAGCTCTGACCTCAACTGTCAGCCAACTAAACTCTCTTCGCCAGGGGACACTCATTTCCCTCTCGGTGTGGAAACAGGAAGTAGTGAATGTAATCTACAAAAGTGCCTAAGCCTATCAGCTAACAGCTCAGTCATGTGGACTGTTTGTTTTTGCATTAGCAGCTTAGGGTTAACTTGGACGCACAGTCCCTTTTATCGATTCCTCTCCGAGAAATCATGTCACGTGAAGCTGTTACCCATGATATTTACCACAATGATGGATCTGTAGGCTCACTGTATGTACAGGGAATATTTTAAGCCTCCTATATGCTCCTATATGATAGAGGTGAACCCTGAAATGTCTGCTTTGCATGCTCAGTCTTTTTCTCTTCTTCCTGAACAAAAGCAGCATCACCTTATGAAACAAACAGAAATACAGTATGTTGTAAGATATTTTACAAAAGCACTGGAAATCATCTTGGAAAAAAAGGCCATCTCTGTCCTTCAGCCATGTAGGTCAAAGAATTTTATGTAATAATACAACAACTATAAATACACGGGCAAACTGTCAGCAGCTAATCACGTCTGATTTATGCCAGGGTGGTGCTGATGAGATTATTTTGCTCTCTTTCTGGATCTGGCCCTCCGGTGCTCTCACCTCTTCTTTGATGCTAACAGGTCAACTTTGGGTGGGAGAGGGAAGTTTGAAGCTTCAGGCTTGTTTTTTTTTTGTCTTTTGTTTTTTTGCATGAATGAACGTCTCTTTATTTCCCCCGTCCCTGTGATTCATGGATCATCATCATTGCCACCAGTCAGTAGGTATTTAAAGATGCTGATGACAAAAAGAGGAGCACGCACAGATCATCACATGACCAACATTTTTCTCTGTGACTAACGCAGAATGGAGCTAAACCTGTAACACGTGAAAGGCGGTGTGAAATTCTTCAAATAACGTGGGGAAACGCAGCATTTTAACTGCTCATGTGCATATGTCTATAAATAGGGCTACAACATGCAGCATGAATGGTCTTTGTGGCGCTTTAAATAATGCAAAACACTGATCCTGTTAGAGGTATGGGTTTGCCCCTGTTTAGTAAACCATTCACAAGTTTTACTCATTCATAAAAAACTATCACTGTGCAAAGGTGCAAACTGTTTTTATTATATTTCAGTTATTTGTATTACATGATCAGTTCTTCTGCTTAAATAATCAAGTGTTATCATGTTGACTTCAAAGGATTAAGGTTGTGTATATAGATAAAGAAATGTTCATGCCCTCACTATGTTCAAGAGATTTTTACACTGCCATACAAACAGTACATGCAAATGCCTGTAGCAGATGCAGGTGAATTCTGGACATCATGGTATTTGTGTATTTTATTTATTCATCCATCATTTAACCAGATGCAGCACATCTCGGGCAGTCAAAGTGATAGCGAGTAGTAGAAAAGGGCATAAAACACATTTACATGGCGCCTTGTGAGGCGCAAAAACGAGCAAATGTGATGATTTAGAACAGTGTCATTCTTCCTAAAAACAACAGTTTGGATGTGAGGGGTGATTGTGTGACATGGAGGTGGTGGCTGTGGTATAAACAGTCTAGTTTTGAACAGGCCAGTAAATGCTCTGAGACTCATCTGCTGAAACAGGACAAAACTGCATGTCTGTCCACTCAGTTAACTACATAAATTACAGTGATGTCTTTGTGAATAAACCCAGAATCAAACCTCCTCAGGCTTTAAATGTAGAAGGGCAGGGTTAGGGGCATCTCATAAGACAAAAATAAAACCTAGATTGTGTTTAATATTCTTTACATTTAAAGAGTAAATCATCATTATTGGGATATTCTGTGTTACAGCTGGAATTATATCTTCCATTTTGAGCTCAGGTAAGACTAATGCCAGTATAAACGCCCTGCTGTGAGTCCAAAATGTCATTTTTTCAGGGTCTTGGGGTGGAGAAAGCAGCCAAAGAATCTGGTTGATAAAGAGGACTGAGCTCCTTTGACTGAAACTAATAAATAAAAAAAAATCCAAACCTGCCAGGGTTTCCACATGAGAGCATTACTGTGTTATGAAGAGAACTCTCTAAATCTTATCCTCTTACGCACATTTAAAAGCAGTGGAGACGTAGACAGTGACAGTGGGAATGACTTTGCTCCATGGCCACAGCTCAAAGAGAGCTTTATCTGGCCTGTGCTCTGTATTCTTCCATAAAAGATACACCATGAAAAAGTAATCCTGTTTGGATGAACTCACCCTGGATCAAAAGTCAGCAAAAATATTCCTCAACACATGTGGAGACAGTGGGCGACACGCGCAGGCAGCTAAGGCCAGCAACTAACCAGTGGACTGTGTTTAAATTGGCTGGTTTTAGACAATACGCATCCACGTCACAAAAGACCTTATAGCCTTCTCTAAATCACAACAGGGACTTTGGGCCCCTAATTACGCATTTCCTTCTCACATCTCCAAACACAGCATCACTTGTGACCTTATCTCTGTGCCTGTCAGAGTGTTAGCATTCACATGGCAAGTGTGGTGATGAATGTAATTACTGGAGCCCAAAATAATAACACCAGTGTCATAGAGAAAGCGGCAGCCAGTCAGTGGTAATAGGATCCCCACCCCTTCTCCTCCATCTCCTCCTCCAAATTAGTGGAGACAAGGGCAAAAATAGAGTTATTATGATGCTGGATATATGGCAGAAACACATACAGAATACATTACAGAGAAGGGAAGAGAAGGATATTAATACTTGACTGAATTTAATCTCTCATGAAAACACTTAAAGTAATCCTATTATAAAGTTTATCACAACTCCAGAACTTTAAAATGACGCCCACCATTATAAAAGTCACAGCAGAGAAACTCAGAGGGGGAAAAAATACCGAAAAAGACTTGAATATATTTCATGACACTTAAAACAATATTATGCTCAAGAAGAAAAGCTTCCAAAATATCTTTAACTCCAGGGGGAAAATAACAGATGTGCTGCAATAAATACATTTTTATTAGTTTGAAACTGATGTAATATTTGTACTTTCATTTTTGCGCCTTTTAAATCATCAGAGGCGAGAAGTCCTATGTGTGGGAACTGTATGCTGATGAAGATCATGTGATACAATCAAAAGCTGCAAAATAGACTCAGCAGCTAGAATGTACTGTCAGTATTAAGATAAATCTTTATTCTTTAATAAAATGTTAAGAAAAATCAACTTATTGAGGTCTTACTTATTAGCTGTGACTTGACCTGGATGTCTGAGCTCCTCTCTTCAGGATGATTCAGTGTGTACACAGTTTGATACAAGGTGACTGTTTCACATGAGGGAAAGCTACTGTAAGTAGCCTATATGGTATATAGATATATAGATATGAGGTGATTTGTGTCATATAGTTTAAAAGTCAATTGGTCTGGTATGCAACTTACATGAGTGCAATGCAGACAGTTAATATTTGCAGTGCACATTTACTGAGAGCGTGCTGTTCAGTGAAGTTGTGGTGGTTAATGAAAATACCAAATATTTACATATTCATGTCGAATATGTCGAATTCTTAATGAGGAAGAAGTGGGTGACACATTAAGTTTAGTTATTTTCACATGAATGGGAGGAATTTTTGTCACTACTGGAAAAGATGAGTGTATATATTTTTTATTTGTATTTTTAACGCCTATTTATTTATTTCTGAAGATCTATTATTATCATATCACTGGATCATTTCTCGTGTTATCGCACCTGTAATTATAATTTCGTCATTGTCATATAAGGAAGTGGAACAATGTCGTCCTCTTGTGGTTAAAAGTGAAACCTCCCAGTGTGAACTACGACCCCGGAAGTAGTTTGGTGTGTGTTTTTCCGTATCGCACGTGGGGAACATTTAACAGCACTGGGGCAACATGGCCGCGTGCAGTGTGGAGGAGCTGTTAGCCAAAGCTGAGCAAGAAGAGGCAGAAAAGCTGCGGAGCATCACCGTCCACAAAGAGCTCGAGCTCGAGTTTGACGTCGGGAACTTGTTGGCATGTGACAAGAACCGTATCGAGTCCCGGGACTTCAAGGAACAGAAGAAAGAGGACTTCCTCCGGTCCTTAGCCCGGGACAACACTCAGCTCCTCATCAACGAGGTATGGAAACAGCCCACGGAGCGGGTCGAGGAGGCGATAGTGGCCAAACTACCGGAGCCCACGACCCCGCTGCCCCGAGAGAAACCGCCCCCGAAGCCCAAACCCCCGACCAAATGGGAGCAGTTCGCCAAACTGAAGGGCATCCAGAAGAAGAAGAAGACCAACCTGGTGTGGGACGAGACGGCGAAGGAGTGGAGGAGGCGCTGGGGCTACAGACGGGCCAACGACGACACCAAGGACTGGCTCATAGAGGTGCCGGAGACCGCGGACCCAAATGAGGACCAGTTCGCCAAACGCGTTAAAGCCAAGAAGGAGCGCGTGGCCAAGAACGAGCTCAACCGGCTGCGGAACATCGCCCGCGCGCAGAAAGTCAAAGTCCCCGGTGTGGGGCTGACCCCCAAAGCCCAGCAGTCCAAAGACGAACTGGCCCGGGCCGTGGACGTGGCTAAATCCTCCACAGCATCCGTGGGTAGGTTCCAGGACCGGCTGCCCAAAGAGAAACCAGCGAAGAACACCGGTAAGAAGAGGAAGTTTGAGCCTCTCATCGGTGACTTTTCTAACGAGAAGCAGAAGCAGCTGGAGCTTCTGAAGATCATGGACAGTAAGAAGCCCAAGCTGGACATCACCAAGGCTGTGAACAAACAGATGAGGGAGGAGGACAGAGAGGAGGCCGCAGCCAAACACAAGAGAGGAGGGAAGAAGGGACGCAAAGGAAACATGTCAGGAAAAGGCAAAGGAAAGGGTGGGAAAGGTAAAGGAGGCAGACCAGGAGGCAGACCAGGAGGACGAGCAGGAGGAGGAGGAGGTGGAGGAGGGAAGAAGAGATCTAAAGCTGGGAAGCACTGAGGACTGTGACCTCCTGCATCTGGCTACATCTGGTTGTGCCTTGGCATCACAGCGTTGGACTGGACACTTGATATGAAATGACTGTTTGTTTGATTCATCTGAACGATGGGTGTGATGTTGTGACTGTCCAGCATTTCTGTGGCTCTTCCACTTCCTGTAAATGAGTTTGACTGTAAATTGGTCCCAATATTAATGTAATATTAATGTATAACACAGATCACAGTTTAATCCTGCAGCCCATATTAAAATCAGGTGATTTTCTTCTCTCGCCTGTTTAATTGAGTGATAGTGTTGAAGCAAGTCAAAAATATATCAGGTCCCAAAACATGAAGTGAATTTTGGACTAATTTTGATTTTAACTATCATGACAGAGGGATATATTGTGTGAAATTTCCTCATAAGGAAATGTTACATGTTCTCATATTGCACACACACGCTCTGAAAGATCTCAAATCTATATCTCTGTTACTCAGATTCCTTAAATCCAGCTGCAGCAACAAACCAGTGAAGGCACATCAGCAAAAGACTGAATGATAAATGGGGCAGTGGCGGATGATGTTGCTACTGAAGCACTCTTATAATCCCATTATATCACCTTCTTCTGTGATAATGTCCTTTGCAAAAGAAGAGGTGCACAACTTATATTTGTTGCAGATATTTCCTTTGTATCTGCCCAAATTGTCTTAACAGATAAATGCTTGAACGCTGAGCTGCTGAGTGCTTGTGTGTTTTCTTCTTCCAAGAAGTAAACATTAGATCAGTTTCCTAAGCAGCTCAGCTGTGGTTATTGGTTATGTAAAGGCTTCACTTTGGCCCTGGTGTCTAGACCAGAGACATTTCTCTCAATCAGGAGCAGTGAGAAATGTCACATATAGATGACTCGCCTCCATTTGTGCTCATCCTTAATCCATTTAAAGTTGTAAGTAACACTTTTCATTTGACTTGAACAGTATTTCAGTCTGCTGAGGTTTATGAATTCATTTGGTGACTTTGAATGAGAGTTGTGTCAGAGCCACAGAGTATTGTGCAGGGCTCCCGAGGCTGCACATAATGAGGCTAATTAGGTGTCTCATCCATTTACAGGTGTTTCCTCTTTCAGTACACAAACACACTTCTTGCACAGGCTAATCCACGGCCGCCCTGACAGGATTTTCAGTCTGATTTCCTGTTGACAGTTTGATGTTTGTAAAAATGCAAATTTATTTCCCTGTCGATTTGTTACAGATCAGTAAAATTCTTTATACTTAAACGTCATCTTTCATGATTGTTGCAGGAAACTTGTGGTGCTCAGACACGATCCTCTGGCAGAGTGATCTCTCCTGTTGCTGATGGATTTATTTTAATCGCAGACACAAGCTTGCGGCCAAACTCCATCGCACTGGAGCGGGAGAGGGGAGGTGGTGGTGCATGGTGTTGGTGTTGGGGGGGTGGAGTGGGGGGGGTTCCAATCACCATCTGTTGAGCAATCCACCACTCTGTCCCAAGCCCATTCATCTTTGTCCCTGCTCACCCAGGCCACTGGAAAATGGGACACAGTCAATAACCCTAAATCAATCAAGCACTGTTGATGAGGTAAAATTATGAATTCTCATCCAACGCCAGGGCAGCAGTGGCAGCGGCCTCTCAACTTATCCCGCATCTGACCAGATGGTGAGGAAACAATAGGCACTGGCATGAAGATGAGGTGGTCAAGCATGATGACAAGGATGACGTCTGCCACAAATTCAAAAATATAGAAGATAGATTTGTGATATTTAACCTATAGTTCAATCATTTGTCTAATAATCACACATTATTCAACCATAATCTCTGCTGTTCATGCTCGTGTGTGTGTTGCACCCTGGGATGGGATGTGTGGTTGCTTGTGTCCAGCTCCAGTCAGTGCTGCAGTGGATTAGTCAGCTGCATTTATTTAAAGGTAGTGGAGAGAGAAGGAGAGAGAGAGAGTGAGGGAGCAGGAGCCTCGTCCAGTGTGCAAGTTTCAGATCTTCAAGATGCAGCGTATCTACATGCACAGCAATGAACACTTTGAAGTCTTCACCACTGTCCTTGCTCCACAAGGTGAGTGAATCATATCTGCAGTGAAGCGTGGCTTAGCATGACATTATTTACACTGCTGCTCAGGGGAGCATGGCAGATGATCAGTAAATTATGGGGGGTAAATCTTTGTTTTGTTTCTTCCTGAAGGTCATGTCCTGCACTGACGCATTTGCACATGAATTTATGTGAGGATTCAAATAAGTGTGAAACTAACCTTTTTTTTTTTTTTTTTTGCTGATTCATCTCTACTTTTAATGGTTCACAGGGAGGTATCGATACAGGGCAGAGGCTGAAAAGGCAAGTTGACCATTCTCATTCATATAAAAACCTATCAAATATTCATTAATATAAAGCTATATTATTGAATGCATGTTGTTAATTTACTCTCATAGGAAACAAATTTCACTATTTCACAAGTGTTACATCCACGCTGGCTGATGGGTATGAGTTTGACATTGATGTTTTGTAAGGTCAATCAATTTCCTGTAGCTCCATTATGTGTTTCATTCATCTAATTCCTGTGACAAACATGCTCCATATTTAGGTGGAACAGATAATGAAGAGTAGACCCAGATTTAGGGTTTCTATTTCACTGCACAGCAGTTAATCTCTGAGTCTTGACACATAATCCTCTCCATTCACTGACTCTGACCTGTAAACTGCCGCCAAGACTACTTGGATACTAACAACAGCTTTTCAAATTAAGAGCACAAAACAATGCAGCAGAGGCACAGTGAATCTAAACAAAGTAAAAAAAAAAAAAAAAGAGCATGTTGAAGTTTGACATTCACAGCTGAAAGGTGACACAAGCTGTCACTCTCCCTCTGTCCTTTAGATGGTGGTGGTGCACAGCTACAGGCCCCACTGGCCAGATGAGCTGGACTTGTCTTTAGGTGACGTCATCCTGGTGCTGTCCAAACATGAGGAGGAGAGGTGGTTTGGGCGGCTGCAGGATGGCCAGCAAGGCTACTTCCCCGCCTCCTGTGTGATGGAGCTGAGCCAGGTTGGTTTGCCTCCTGAAAGTGCGCAGTAATGCTGCATGACTGGACTGTGCTGCTGCTGCTGCTGCTTCATGTCCAAGAGTTGATCGGACTTTGTTTTATACTGTGATCAGTGGGATTTTGCATGAAAAACATTCTTCTCTGCCAAAGTTAGAACAATATTGATGATATTTTTGGTGTCTGAGAACATTTTTGGGTGGCACATGTTTAATAAATAATGATGAAAGATAGGTTTTCCCTCCAAATTCAGTCAGGACATGCCAGTAACATTACACCTCGATTTCCATCGTGTTACTCAGCAAGTAAAAACACTTATTATATCTGCATTAAAAACCAGCGTTGTGTTTTTCCAGCCCAGGTCAGATGAACCTGGGGCCACCTCTGTATGACAAGGGCCTCAACACAGCCCTCTCCTCAGTCAGTGTTTCAGTCAGATAAAAAGGGACATGTAGGGGGCAGTGAGGCTTCACTGAGGGTCACTATTAAGTTGCATGATGGGAAATGTAGGATCTAGTGTTTGAGGAGTTGGGTTTTTAGAGACTAAAAATCATGATGTGACCAGTCTTTTTGTTTGATTTTCCTCTTGCGGACGCTCCACCTAATAACACCAAATCATTTTTGTCATAATGTCATTTTTTAAATCTGTCTATTAAATATGATAAAACAGGTACTTGAGGTTATATTACTGGAGCTCCCTAAGTGTCTTATTTACATATTATATGTAAAGGCCATAGGTCATTAGCATGTTTTGCTGTATGAATAGACTTGATATAATGTCATATAACAGTAAGTTTTACTATAACAGGACCACAGATGATACAGTGGTTTAGTAAGTTCAACCTTAAATAGCTCAAATAAACATAGAGTTCTGTTCCACAAACATCTAAATAAAGAAAAAAATAACTGATTTAAGGTGAAAACCACACAACAGAGAGAGGAGAATATCAGAGACAGTGTGCAGGTTATTTCAGGACATCAAGATAATTTGAACACAAACACGCTTTGTTTCCTCCCTCAGCTGAATCTTCCTCCCAGAGGCGTGCGAAGGAGCGTTTCACTGAGAGCCTCCGCCTGGGACAACGACTCAGGTGCACGCATCAGATATGTGAAGTAAGTGTAAACGTGCACGGCTTTCATAATGACAAATACAAATCCACCTCAGAAAAGTGCATGCATACACATCATTCATACACACATACACACATACACACACACACACCACCAGGCATCCAGCAGCTGTTCCCTACATCCCCCATCCCCAAGTCCCATCCCACCGCTCTCCGCCCAGCGCCCCTGAACAGGTGGCCCCTCTCGTCCCTCATTAGTTGACAAAGCACACTGATTACTAAACCCCCAAACACACACGTATACACACACACACACCCACTACTCAATCTCCTCTCACTAAACTGCATCTCATTAAGGCTCAAAGAGGAGGAAAAGGAAAGACTTTGTAGATTTTCATCTAAGGATGTGGAAACATTTGACAGAATGATCTTTATAATTCATGTATAATAATGTAATTTTCACGATGAACTGTTAAATATTAAGTATTTTTATTAAAGAAATGTTGATTCTCTTAGTCTCTTAGTTTCTAACAAGAGCTGTCTGATCAGCCACTGTATCTATCTTGCAGTTTGTGTGAGTGTCGGGGGTATTTATATTTGTCAGCCTGCCATGAAACTTTGCTTACACACAGATAGACACACACACACACTACACAGAACCCTCTGTACAGCTCGGTGCCTGTCTTGTCTGCTAGCGGTGGAATTTGGGTCACGAGGAATAAACAGGGCCTTTGTGTTTGTTATTTCCTCTTTGTCCCCCAGTGGACACATTCTGCAGGCGCTCAGGAGGGGGGGCCGAGGAGGCGAGGGAGGAGGAATGGCACTGGATGGGGGCCAGGGTGAACGTGAGGGCCCCTTCCTGGTGCGCAGGCCCCAGATCTCTCTGCCTCAGCCTGCGGCCTCCCAACCTCAGACACACAGATCCCCGGGCCTACTCCACAGGATTTTGTCCAAGTGCCGGAAAAAGAGTGAATGCCAGGGAGCCACCAACGGGGCCTTCGAGGGCGACTAAGGGGCCCTCCTCTTTGTCCTGGGTGGCTGAACTGAGTACACTGTGGAGGTGGAGGTGGTGGTGGGGGAGTTGTGGGGTGAAGCTTCTGAAAATATTGAAGACAGGTCTCGAATGTCCTGATTTGAGCAAGAACTTGTTGCCAAATCTGGTTTTCTTGACTTGGCTGCATTTCAGGAAACACAAGGTCAAATCCAGCCCAGTGCCAAATGTCCACACACACCCACACCCACACACACACACACACACACACACACACACACACAAATTAATGAAGTCACTAAAGGTGTTCTGCTAATTACATCTGATGGACAGTCACACTGTGACATCACTGATGGGGGGTGTGGCCAGAGGTTCAACATACCTGAAAGTTATTATATATTATTATAATTATAGGCTTTGGAAAATATATAATCACAGTCACTGCAGTCATAAGTGTTATTAAGGCAATGTAATGAGGTATCAATGATCAAATTTATCCTTTTTCTACAACAAATGTTATATCAGTTGTCTGTTTCATCTGTCATGTTTCTTTACTTCATCTGCATATGTTAATCTGTTTATATGTCTGTATATGGCTGTGTAATATAAAGTCGTAAGTTATTATCATTATAGTTATAAATCCAGCAAATGCTTATAGGCTACCAGCTAACATCTCTTTATTTCCGTGGAAACATGCCTTAGTATATTACCTCATACTTCATTTTCCTTTGAACACCCTGGGCCTCCCTCCTTTTTAACAGTGCCGGAGAGAGAGAACTCTCTCAAGCGAGAGGAAGTGTGATTGAGGCCTGCTGAAAGCCTCGCCAAAGGACCAGGGATTGTGCCGGTTGCCCTGGCAACCACAAAGCAGCCCTCAGAAGTCACACATACCCTTCTTCTGCAGTGCCTCCCAGCATGTCCCCGTAGATGGGTCTCTATAGGGTGGGCTGTAGATTACCTCCTTGCAGAGGACACAAACACCAAACCTAATCCTAACCTTGGCCTTGACCTCCGTGGGGAAACACACTCCTCCTCCTCCCCCACTGTTTGATAAAATCCTTTGTAATAAAGGCTGTAGGAGGCAGTCACACTGGGGCCAGTGTTTGGGAGGCATGTCTTGCACAGGGAAGGGCGTAAATGTTACAAAAAGAAAAAAAAAAAAAGACAGCACTACTGGTCCCTTGAGCAAACTGTGATTCATGAGGAGAATATCTGAGAGGGCTTTCCACTGTCGTTACTGTTACGGCTTATCTCAAGGTTGTGACTCTATTTCAGTAGGAATTACTAGGAATATCTTGCATAAACCAGATTACAGTTTTTAACAAGGTTCCCTTAATGAGATATACTGTGCAGTATGTGCATAAATAAGAGCTGTACATATCTGATAGCTGGGAATAGCACTCTCTTATATATGCTTGACAGTGATTTATTCAAATTCAGATAAGGGTGCATACAAAACACAGCAAGTCCTGAGCCCACTGGGATCCTTCAGTGTGAGCTGGGTTACCTCACACACTGCTGACACACACAAGTGGAAACAGTGACCTATATTGGGCAGAAAGGCCAGGGTCCAGTTTTAACACACACACACAGAATCCCAGGGCTGTGGACTCTCCCGCCTAAAAGTGTCCTATCCCTGCTGTTTTGTACTGGGTGTCTTTGGGGGAATGGGGGGAGAAGAAGAGAGAGAGGGGGGGGGGGGTAACAGGGTGCCTGCCAGATGACTGCTCTGTCAGCCCTATAATGGGCTGCCATCTGCTGTCTAGCATACACAAAGGCAAACAGTGTGTGTGTGTGAGACAGAGAGAGGGAGAGAGAGTTTGTGTGCTTGCCTTTGGGTGTGTGCTCAGAAGAGGAAGGCAGAGGTTTGGTCGGGTGCCTGCAGGCCGAAAACACATGAAGACACGCACGCACACACACCTTACGATGGTCATTAGTGGATATTGCTATGTACAGAGGGACAGGACCTGCTCTGGGTGATAAAAGTGGATTGTAGATATCATGGCATTTCAAGTGTTATCATACGTATATGAGAATAAATAGATTAAAAATGCTTTTAATAATCCATTGAGAAACAGCTCTGCAAATCTAACAAACCTGTACACAGCAGGTATCTGTCCATGTGTCATAAGTCACTATAATTGATGGACTGCATCCCTTAAATACAAGCACGAAGCATAAGGTGGAAAGGCTGCTGCCAATAACCAATTAAGAGGCAAAAGGTCCCTGACATCTTTGAACTCTCAGTGTGGGTCAAACAAGAACAATAGAGCCTCTTGTGTGAGGATGAGAGAGAAGGGAGGACAGATTGATTAAGTGGACATGGCGTGCATGCGGTGCCCGTGTGTTTATGTGCGCATTGTTTGTATGCGTGTGCACCGCTGCATCTTCAGCATAAGGCAAGTCATCACGTTTCTTTGCCTCCCTCCATTTGGGGGGCAATTGAGTGAATGGGCCTGTAAAACCAACAGCCTTGAGGACAAAGGAGCCCGGGGGCATTAAGTCATGGGTGAGTGGGCCCCTTTAGGGCCAGCAGCTGACCCTGTGGAGAGGCCTCTTGTTCTGATGGAGGGGGCTCGTGTCCCTAAACTGCAGGCCAAGTTGACAGCATCCCAACATATACATATAGACATTACAGGGGGAGTCATCTTTAAACCACTCTATCAGTCAGTCGCACCCAGACTTCTACAAATCACCTGCTTGCCTGTCAGCTCCACCTGGAGAAAAGCGACAAGATATAATTAAAGTCAGCTGATTACCATTTCCATTTTCCCCTCCCGAAGGAAACCGCTTTCAAAAAAATCAGTTTTTTGGCAGGAGCTCAAATGTTGTTATGCCCGCTGTGAGCACGTCAGAGAAACTAAAGAATATTCAGAAATCTTTATTACACAGCAAACACCCTGTAACATATGCTAATTTGTACTTGGAGTGCAAGCCAGAGAAAGAAGGAAAAAAAAAAAACAGGACAGGACAGCACAACACAGGAAATTAAACATGGAAGTCATGCAACAGTTGCATTTATTTTTCCAAATTAAGTACATGGTCACAAAGACAGTTGGCAAGATTTCTATGGTACCTTGGTTATGAGTTCAACTGAAAAAATGCTACAAAATATTGCGTAAGTGTTACATCTGTGATTCTCCTTGTAAATGAAAGCAAAGTCCAGCATCTTGTGTATCTTGTGTATTGCTCATGCATAACTGCAGTAGTATATGGCAGATGCTACTATCCTGTCTATGTACTTAATTCCCTCAAAAACCTATGATGTTACATGGCCAAGTGTTGTTAACATACAAACATATTTACTTGGATTTTAACAAATGGAATGTACAAACACAAGTCAAACCAACAAAAAGAATGTGTAACACAAATATTTACAGATTAGACACATCAAAGACACCGGATTAAAAAAAAATACAAATGTCTTGTGTGGATGTTAGTCTACTTTCTGTTTTAGAGTTGTGTGCTATACTCCTGATCTTTCCACTTGATCTCCCTGAAGAGATTCCCTTCTTATTCTCACTCATATGCCTAATGCAGGATAATCCAGATTATAACTAATACTGGATCCATTAATGCCGATAATACAAAGACCATTTATAGCTGTAGTGTTACTTAACCAGATTATTGAAAGGTTTGTTTCAGGATGTTTAAAAATTGTATGAATCAGTGTGTTAACGTGGAAGCACAGCGCAGCGGTATGTTTCTTCAGTCACACCCAAAGTCATGTGTATTTACATTATATTTTATAATGAGTGAGTGGCAGGGATAAGGGGTCTTGCTCAAGGGCATTTCAGCAGGATAAAATGTTGTTGACACACTTGCTGCGGTGGTCAAATTTAGATCTCGTTCTAAAAGGATCTTCTGTGTTAGCTGTGATTTTTTTTCTCTTTTTGCCCACAGCCATCTGTCTAAAAATGTTTTTTATGTGAGGCAGTCATGTAGTGTATTTACACACATTTGTCTATTTGTCTGCAGCAGAACAGGAGAAAAGAACATGTTAAAACCAAGCAGCATGATCTTAACGTCAGCATTCATTCCAAAACGAGGGAGACGTCCATCTTGCACACACACACAAACACACGCACGCAAGCACGCACACAAACCCAAAAATAAAAGGAGGACAAGAGCTACATCTTCAGAATGAACACATACTTAAAATTAAATGATGAGTAAAAAGTGCAATTTGTCTATGATTAGAGGTCGGAGATGGAGTCCTGCTACCTAACAGCGAAGAGCACATTTGAATCAAAGGAAGAAAAATGTCCTACCTATATGTTACAACGTCACAGATTCAACTAAACAATGATAACTTGCTAGATCTTGCCTGTTGAGGAAAAGAAATTAACATTAAATTAGTGGCAGTGCATGTTCTTCTAACTTGGAGAAATGAAACTGAACGGTAGCCCAATCCTGATTTTGAAAAAAGACAATAAAATTCTTCAATAATTTCTCTTAAATGTTTTTTTTTTAAAGAAATAAATAAATTAGTAGACATTAAATAAATAAAACCTACAGCCTTCAAATACAGAGTAAATCCTTCCCGACCAAATGCCTGTTGTGAAACACTGATGATATGAAAACTGGTCAGTGGCATGCTGAAACTACTGACCAAAGCAATGGTGACCATTCAGTTTGTATGAGAGAGAACTGCTTTTAGAGTAAGTGAGGGTTTTGAGGCTGTTTTGTCAGCAAAGTTAAACTTCTTTTAAAAAAAAAAACAAAAAAAAAACTCATGGTATCCGATTTATATTAATATCTAAGCTTTAGAGCTGTCAGATAATAAATAAAACAAAGAGAAATAAACATAAAGGTACCCTTCCATTCTTTGAGGTTCTTACACATGTACATTGCAATGAAATACATTCAACCGATGTCTCGACGGACACTATGGCCTTGGAAAGGAAACGTCGCGTTGTTAAAAAAAAGAAAAGAAAAAGAAAAACAAGATACCATCACAAGTGCTATCCAGTTTGCCCTTAAAAACATTGCGCCTTTCTCAGCAGCAAAATCGACTCAGTAGTGCAATACTGACAGCTTCCTATTTCCATCCTCAAAAACTTCACATCACCATGGATAAGCATTCAGCAATGTAACACTGCTGACCCAGAGAAACCACGTACCTTTAATGTTGAGCTTCTAATTTAAAAGAAACGATTGATAAAATATTCTGCACTGTGAGTGTTTGTCTGTGGTGTGATTTTAAAAATGCATGGGTGTCGGTAAAAAGCTGCAAGTGCTGCATGTACGTGGTTTTCTTCTGGTCGCAGCAATAGGGCAGTTTAGCAAAAACAAGTTGGAGGAGATACACAATGAGTAGCGTTACGTCATAAAATGTCTTTCTTGTTATTTAAACAATATATTAACAATATAAAACTCAGAAGCAGCCACTGCTAGTAATAAACACTATTTCTACAGCCTACGGAGTGTGCAGCTTGTTTCGACGTTACTGACTAGTGCAGAAAAAAAAATCTAGTCTTTTTCATATCTGTACAAAACTGCTCCCGTAGCCAAGCGGTGTGTGTTCAAAAGGAAGCTCAGGACAAGCCTATAAACAACAAAGTACTCGGGCAGTTGCCTAGAAATGTGTTAACAAACAATACCAGCAGCCGTGCCTTTTTGTGGACATCCTTGGCAGTGCATTTCTGCGTCATATGATAAAAATAAAACTCATTTGTCTTCACTGGATTGTCTCTTACAGGATTCAGTGGAGGTTTTAGTCGTTGGTCGGGCTTCGTAGTGTTGCCTGCGCAGCGAGGGGACGGCTTTAAAGCACAAGGGCCCTTGAGGTAGAGCCAGACGACGGGTAAGGGTTCAGGTACTGACGGGCCTGTTCTGTCATAATCAGCTGGTCCTCTGTCTTCCCATAAACCACTGCTTCCCACTCACTCACCTGCGGAAAAGATCACAAAGACTTGGAATTACACAATGTTGTATGAAACAGTTCATTCCTATCATATTGTTTTATAAGTATAACCATAAGATTTCTGCTGTCGCTGACCAACTATAGATATTCTGACATACCTGCACAGCGGTGTGTTTTGGTGCTTTGTGGGAGGTGGGGAGCTTCTTCACCCGCGGGCTGGTGAAGCGGTGGGGATGCACAGGGACGAGTGAGGGCTCCTCTCTTGTGGAGGTCAAAGGGCGGCTGCACTCCTCTTGCTCAGGGACAGGGGTCATCAGTGAGGAGCTTGTCATGAGACTTTCTTCTGGCACCTGCAGTATGACATTCAGTCACTCAAGAGTGTAGTAATTG
The DNA here is from genome assembly GCA_021432705.1 of Caranx ignobilis. Lineage (NCBI taxonomy): Eukaryota > Metazoa > Chordata > Actinopteri > Carangiformes > Carangidae > Caranx > Caranx ignobilis. The sequence goes on from MU269986.1 coordinate 10,746,491, forward strand.
TAATTACAAAGTAAATAAACAACAGAGTAATCATGACAATAAACTTAATTCAGATACAAATGCATTGTGCACAGAGGCTGAATCAACAGGTCAGAAATGTGTACTTCAAGTAACCATAACTCACAGTGCATATCAGTACTACCTGCACTAATAATTTTAGGTAAAAGTCCTCAAAGTGTCTTACTTGTGCATTGTTGAGCTGCTCTTGGAAGAGTTGGACATTGAGGCAGTCTTTCCCCCAAGGGTCTAGCACAAGGGATTTGCGCACTTTTCTAGCTGGGCCATCCATCTGAAATCAAAGAGCCAAGATACAAACAGTAAATCCTCCTCAGAGAGCAGAGTAGTCATGTGGAGTAATAACAATGCGTGTGTATACAACACGTACATTATGTTTCCATGCTCTGTAGTCTGTTTGGACGTCTGCTCTGTTGAAGATGTCTGCTCCAGTTTCCTGCTTGAGAACTTCTCGAATGTCCTCCTCTAGAAAAGCCAAAGGCTGTGGCTGAAAAACACAGAGGCAGAAATATAACCACCACCATAACAGCGGCATTTAAGAAATAATGAATACAGGGTTACACAGGCACACAGATACATATTTGACATCATACCTCCATCTTCAGGGGCCCATGCATTTTCTCCTGAGCTGCCAAAGCATTTTTGAAAGGAGTCGGGGTCCTTGGGGTTGGGATCATTACAGTTTTGCGGAATTTGGGGGTCCGGGAGCTAAAGAGTTAACCCCAAATAGTTATTAGAGTACTCTTGTCCTATGTGATTAAAATTTTTGTGGTAAATACACACAAAGCAGAGTGATGTTGGCATGCATGCTGCTTTTATGCAATTATTTACCCATCATTCTCTTTCTGGTGCTTGGGTGTGGTTTCTTTGTGGAGCGGCGTGTAAAGGAGGCACCTTTGGCTGCAAACAGGAGTTGAGGTGAGGGCAGGGTTATCCAGATTCAGATGCTCCACCCCTGATATGTTGCAAAACTGAGGGAAAGAGCCACAAAAGGCACGTTAGTCACATAGCCACAGCAGTCACAAATGACCAGATTATGATATGTGAATAAAAAAGACATTCTGTTTACTCGTGATGGGGTAAATGGCAGTGACTTTGTAGGTGTTTTCTTAGGAGAATTTGAGATATTTTCCAAAAAGGAGGAGCAGGTCCTGTCGCACAACGGAGACGGTTCACCCCTCTCTCTTCTCCTCCTCCTCCCATTGGATGCCTGGGAGGGTTTGGATGAGCTGATGGGAGTCAGGGAGGCAACGCTGCCCACACCAAATGAGGCACAGTTCTTGTCTCGGCCTGAAACGGCAGTCGAAGTGTTGACTGTGTAGCCCATTGATGTATCAATTGTCTTCTCCTGCAGGAGGGTGGTGTAGCCTGCTTGATTGTGCCTGGGTGGTGTTGTTGTCTCTGACAGGTCAAAACCGGCCATGTCGCTCCATGCAACAGGATCCTGCAGTGCAAAACACATCTACAGTAGATCTTTAATATATCCATGAGCGTTTTCAACTAATTCAACTGGAGATACATTTGTTTTCTGTTGTGGTTCCTCTCACTTACGGAGTCAATTAGCTCCATGGTTTCTGCAAACTCTGGTATTGTCTGCAGGGTGGAGAGCACAGTGCTGGCCTCCACAGCCAGGAACTTGCTGGGAGAGACAGGAAGTTGTGCTGGGGGACCCTGGGGAATCTCAGGTCCTGTCCAAGGTCTTCTCTCTGCCTGATCCTCCAGGCTGCTGCTACTTGTGGTCAGTGTGTCATCTGACACACCGTCTGACCAGGCTGAGTACTGCTCCAAGCTCTGGGGGACAGGAGGGAGACGACATTGGACTTAGATCTGTGGCTCCAGCAGCAGTTTGGTGGCTGATTTGATGTGAAACTGGCAGATGTCATGAAAAATATTTGTAAATAGCATCAAATTTTAAAAGACCTGTGCCTAACAAGAAAATGTGGAAAACACTGGATGGTACAATAACATGCACTGGTGTCCAGAGGTCTGAAACCACAGTGGATGCCACGGTGTCTATCCAGTCTTGACCACTAAATCTTGCAATATGAAGTCTGTGAAGAATGGGGTATTGAATGAATGCAGTGAATGAAATGTGAAAACAATGTCAGGGGGAACAGAGGAGGAACAGGAGACAGAGCGCTCGGTTCAAAACCAAACTTCTGGCTGAGCGTGGCCATGGGGACTGGGGTTGGGGATGAGGGAGCGGGTTCATGTTGGGAACAATGGTAATAGGGGGTGGAGGTGGCTACCAAGCAAAGCCTCAGGCCAGTCTGAATGAGTAGCAAGATGGGGAAGGTAGTTACTATAGCAACACTACAGCAAATCAGGCTACAGGCACGCGTATATGTGTACTTGTGTCTTGTTTTCACATGTATACACTGCAAAAAGTCCATCACTGAGTCAATAAGATTTGAGCTTTGAAATCTTATTTTCTTTAAAGTGAGGGAAAGTAAACTGAAGAGATGAGATTTGGGAATTTTCTTGAATCAAATATCATATATATATATATAATCAAATCAGAAAAAGGCTAAAATAAAATCTAATTGAAGAATATCTATAAGATTCTTCCTTTATCTCACTTTAATTTAATTTCAAGACTCAGTTAATAGTAAATCGACCCTTTTTACAGTGTATGTAAGCTATAGACACAGGCGGGCTATGCTGGCTAAGTATGCTAACACACATTCGGAGTGTGTTCTTACACATGGACCTCTGCACTGCACTTGTCGCTGGACTTCATTCTCTGCTGACATAAGCAGCAGCTCAAGCTCCTTAATTCTTTGTTCTCTGTCAGGATCATCCAGGCAGGATGGCTGGAATAAACAAATGTCAGGGAGGAGAGATCGAGAGGACAGGAGGAAAGGAAAGAGTTAAGAAAAACAGACAAAAACAAAAACAGATTTACACATAAAATATTTATGGGAGAAATTGAGATTCATCCCCTTTTGTCAGTTATTGATTGTTAGATGAAAATAACAGGACATTCAAGTATCAGACTTGAAGTCCAGAGTTAGCAATCACAAGGATATCTACAGAAAGTCCAGAAAATAAGGAATGTGACAAGTTTTCCCAATCGGCATGCAAAGAGATCCATAAAGACTCACCGATATGAAGCCTGAGTTTTCAGGAAGACTGTCCATCACATGTCTACTGTGAGGATCATATGGATATCCCCCCATCTAAAATACAGAGAAACACATCCAGGTAAAACTCACTGTTCACAAAAACAAAAGAGATTAAGCATTATGTAGTGTGAGGTGCAAACTGAAAGTGGACCTGGTTGGGCCCAAGTATGGACAGGGGACTCCGATCGCAGCTCTGTGGCTCTGCTGGAGGTGGAGGACACAGCCTGTGGTGGCGTCTCTTTGCTCCACTATGGGAGGAAGTCAGATTCTTGCAGTCATCTTGCAGGTAGCCCTCATGCTCCACCTTCCTCCTCATGGTGGAGTTCCAGTGGTTCTTGATGGAGTTGTCCGTCCTGTTGGGGAGAAGATCCCAATTTTTTTTTAAACAAACTCACCTCAGTCATCAATTAAACTGGATGCAGAGAACGTGTGAGGTTATATTTACCGTCCAGGAAGTAGCTTGGAGATCTCTGCCCAGCGGTTGCCCAGACGTTTGTGGGCTTCGTAGATGATTCGATCCTCTTCCTGAGTCCATGACGACTTTTTCACCTCTGGGTTGAGGTGATTGTGCCATCGTTCACGGCACTGCTTTCCAATCCTGCCCTGGAGGTGCTTTGCAATCACTGACCAACGTTTGGGACCATACTTGTGTACCAGGTCAATAACCTGTACAAACATGATTATAATTATTCAACAATATCATTATAATCCACACACTGGTGCATATTCTGTTAGTGTTCTTTGTCATGTGAAAGGATGGAGTAAGACCGTATATGGATTCATTCAAACTTCTGGTTTCTATCAAGAAGGAAATCATATTTTTACTTCTTAATGTTTATTTTTTTTTAAACAACAGCAGCTCTTGTGTTAAGAAAACTTTGACTGTAGCAGCAGAGCTTGTTTGGCTGTTTCTGTTCCAGTTGAAAAATGCTGTGATGTCATTACTGGCAGCCGAAGCCTTTATTGATAGCTCTTTGTTTCTGTTATGATGCCAAGATTTCACAGGAATGAAACACCATTCTTGACATTCTTGAAGAACAGTGATCCATTTAAGGAACGCATTGCTCATCTTAGAGCTGCAGAAGATATTAGAGGCTCGTTCTGTACAAAGAAGGGCTCGGCTCGAAACTAGCGACTTGGAAAGTCTGTGTTTTATTACGGATGACGTAGTGGAGAATTGACTTTGTAAAAAAAGAAAACAAGAAGCTGGGGCAGTGAATGTTTTTGGCGGGAAGGAAGCTTGCACATGTGCACAGCGCTGTTGATCTGAAGGTAAAAGATACATTGCAGAGTGTGGCATTTGTATTTGTATTGTGTTCTTTCACTTATCCTAAGCTCTTAACACTCCCTGCAGCTTCCGTCTGTCTCACCTATCATTTACCTATTTTGTCTTCCCCCTCTCTGTCCAGAACAGGAACTCCCAGCTCCTCTTACCTTTTGATCCTCCTCTTTTGTCCAGGGTCCTTTCACCAGCTCTGGGTTGAGCACCTTCTGCCAGCGGTGCTGACACTGGCCATCTGTCCTTCCCTGTGGCAGAGACACACAAAGCACAACACCACATTACACCACTCCACTGCTTCACAGTTAGACCTGCTCCTGACAGCTGTAAATACATCTCGACTCTCCAGACACTGCACACATGACATGACTTAACCGAGCAATGAGATACTGCTCTTAATTATCACAATGCAGATGTATTACACTGTATACTTACAGGAAAAAAGTTGGCTATTAATTTCCAGGAGTCAGTTCCATGCTGTTCAACAAGCTTTTTCAGCTTTTCATCCTTAAAACAGAGAGAGGCGGGAAAGAGAAGGAAAAAGAAGAAGAGTGGCATACTTAACACAATCTTATTTACAAGAAGATAAAGTACAAAGTCTCAATTTCGCACAATCAAATAACCCAGAAAACTCCTGAGTGCAGCTCTCACTTGTGTCACTAATAAACTTACCTCATCACGGGACCACTTTACTTTGCACAGTGTCTTTTTATCTTTGCTCTTCTCTTTACTCTCTGGATCTGTGGAGTGCAGCTCTTCATCCTCATCAGTGCTAAAAACACACAGGACAAATGTGGAAGAAAGCAAAAGAAGAGCAGGTTTTATTAATGAAGTTTCTTTTGAAGGTTGATGAATTTAAGCAGGTAAAGTGATAACTGCTGTACCTGATTAAAAGAGATACTAATTTAAAAAAAAGCTTGAAAGCTGGAAAGCTTATCAGTTTAAGTTGTCAGATAGTTGTGTCTACTGGGAATTTCATTTGACAAGCTCATATTGAAAATGAGAGTGCACGTTACTGAGTAAACTGGCTAGTTGTGGTCCAGCACCAGCACAGTTTCAAAGTCACAGCCAACACAAGCAATAAAAGGTAATAGAGTAAAAGGAACCACAGAAAGGATTCCAGTCATTCTAGTGTGGCTGAAAATGACTCAAGCAACGTGTTTTTACTGCTTACTGAGTGCAACAGGAAGAACAGTCACTCTCTTATTTAGAGATAGGACATGATAGAGTTGAACAGAACCATGATAAGGTAAAAAAAAAAAAAAAAAGAAAGATACATATGTTTATATATGACTATACTGAAGGGCACAGAATTCCTCTTTACTGACACAAGAAGTTGGCAGGGAGCACTGGATGTCTGTGTTCCCATAAAACTTGCTGCTGGGCAACACTTTCTTTGTGGTAGAGGAGCAGACTTTAATAAATAGAGGAGAAATTAAGCTTGCTGTTCCCAAGAGCTATTACCATACAGCAAACCTTAGCAATCACACATACACAGTGTATATGGATAGGCACGAGGGGAAAAGCCTGCTTTCTTCAGGGCTTGTATCAGACTGTGGATGAAAGCTCCTCTTCACTGTGGAAACTTGAACACACTAGCTGATATTCTGGTGTGGCCTGACTCCCTCACTAGAGCAAAGCAAAGTGGGGAAATGAGTCTGGACCATAGGCTGAGCAGGAAGGAGGGGCTGCAGGAGAGGGGCGATCCCACATCAACAGGCTCTTTCACCTCCAGAGGTGTGCAAGTGTGTGTGCGTCATTGAGATGGAGGAGGCGGTGCCCTGGGGTGTGGTCAGGGGAATGGCAAAGCACTAACGGTCCAGTGGTTCAAAAAGTTTCAAAAAACAGACAGACTTATATAAGTTTTTCACGTCATTTCCCCACTTGAAATAGATCCCAAGGTACCATCCATGTTTTCTGCATAGGTGAACGGGATCATCACTGGTCATTAACAACATTCTAAGATGCTGGGTGTGTAGGACAAACTTGTGAAAGAAAACAGCCAATCATCTCTCTCCAGATGTGGAGACAAGGAGGGGTATGGAGATGATGACATAAACAGCTTATTCAAGATGAATGAATGTAATCATCATTAAAGCTTCAACTTCAGCTAACAAGTATTGGCATTTTTGATTGATCTGTAATTTTTCATTTTATTTTATTTTATTTAAAAATATTAGAGAATATTTACCAATGGTCTAAGACAGGGGTGTCAAACTCATTCCACAAAGGGCCGCTGTGGCTGCAGGTTTTTGTTCCAACCAATCAAGAGCACACAGTTTGATCAACCAGCTGTCTGAAGACTGAGATCAGTTGATTAACTGACTCAAGTCTGGTGTGCTGCTGCTTGGTTGGAACAAAAACCTGCAGCCACACCGGCCCCTTGTGGAATGAGTTTGACACCCCTGGTCTAAGATATCTTCAAATTGCTCAACCCAAAAAGGAAAAAAACAAAAAAACAAGCAAATAATAATAACAATAACAATAACAATAATAATAGTAATAATGAATTATTTAATTTATAAACAAAATATTAGATAAAAGCAGAAAATCCAAATATACGATATGGTGGAACCAGCAAATGTGTGGCACATTTGCTTGATAAGTGGCCAATCATTATCAGTTCATTATCACTGTAGTTTTCAGTTGATATTATGTTGATCAGATCATATAATCATTCAATAATAATTATGATAATGAAGGAATATCTTATCTTATACCATTGTGTGTTTTTGATAATAATTATGACACTTGATTGTAAATATACTTCATTTCATCCACCTTTGCTCAGTGTAAACAATCAATATTCTGCTCTCCTTGGTCATTACAACTCCATGTTCCTGGTACAAGTCTCAACACAAACACACATCTGTTCACTCAGGAACTTTTCTGACTGTGAGGTTTCTGAAACAGTTTAGGAAACCTTGGGACTTTCCCCTCACTGCATCTTTCTCTCGTAGCAGAAACACAGTAGTCAAATAGGGCCAAAGATGACAAACACAGCACATATTTTGTTGGCTAATCAGCCATTTGATTTGTGGTTTGTTTTTGATTTAATGAGAGCAGAATGATCTGGAAAAACCCCTTTCATTTATTACAACTTACATGCCTGACCTGTCACCTTCAAATAACGTGTTTCCAACGCTGCTGATGTTACATAACCACAGCTATGGGCAGCGCGCCTCCAATGCAGAACAATAACTATTAACTTTATACTGCAGTTTCTAATAATATCGACATAAACAGCACTGTAATCCGTGTTTAAAACACGTATCGGGATAAATTGCATACTTAGTTTCAGGCTACTGGGTGAAGTACGTAGTTGACCATGCATTATATATCTTTTACAGGCGCTTCTCATTCATTACGTGTAAATACAGTGTAGCTGTGCAGGTGCACATGCATCATAGGATAATCTGTCAGAGATGAAATTTGCAGCGTGCATGTCCAGCCGTCTGATCCAAAACCATCTGATGTTATTATTATTTTTACAAGAGCTGCACAGAAGCACCCGCGACTGTGACAGATGGCTAGCGTAACCAGATAATGAAACAGCGCTGTACTAATACTGCTGGCACCCACCTGCGTGTTTTCGTGTTGTCCATGACAGTCTGCAGGATGGTTGAACCTTTTCAAAGACGAACCTGTGTTTGGCAGCTTTCTAAAAATCCACATTAAGACAAGTGTATCCATAGAAAACGCTGTCAGTCATCGCTAGTTTCCTCTGAGCTGTGGCAGTATCTAGCTAGCATTATTCGGCTAGCTAGCGCGCTAACTTATTGCACAGTCAATAACATTACGCTGTCTCGGTAAAAACCTCGCTTGTTGTTGGTAACATCTTTTTCCAACGGAAAGCGTCGCTGCGTCTCTTCTGATACTTCTCTCTCACGATGGAAAAAGCAATAAAAAGCTGATATTACGATGGAGTGGCTTAACACGTTCCTCCCATTACTCTCTCTCCGTGCTGTTTCTGTCTTACTCTTCTGTACTTCTATTTGGCGTTATGATTTTTGTCCATCCCGCCGATTCTCGCGCCCAGCCCTCTGCGCAGGCGGCCTCGCCTCTGATTGGTCAAGAACGGGGCAGTGAAAGGAAGAGTCAGTACTCGAAACTGATTGGCCACAGATGAGGCAATGTTGGCGTGTGATTGGTTAGAAATTGAAGGAGGTTCAGTTTCATTGGCTGAAACGCTTGTGGAGGCGGGTGTTAGTTAAGACAACTCTACTGTCACCCTCTGCAGTTGAATGGATCTTTTCATCGGGGCGGTGGTGGCTCAGTGTGGGGCGCTGGGGCTTTCAGGGGCTCCCTTGAGGGAATATCAGGAGATTTCAAGCCAAAAATATCACTGGAAGCAAGCACAATGAATCTAATCCTCAAGTCTGTTCCCCAACCACTGTCATTGGTGTTAATATTCAACAAAACCTATTCATAGAGCATGTAGTATATATATGGGGATGCATGTCTGTATTGGAGTGTGGATGAATTATGTCACTTTATATTGTTTTTTATGAGGTCAGTGGCTTTGCATTGACTTGTAAGGTACAGAAATTATCATACTGGATCATGTAATTATTGCATAATAGGTTATTATCGCATAATTTGGTTTGAAGCTAATGCAAAAGCTGGAGAATATTTGCAGCATTCATTCTCCTGCATAGCTACCCACAGTTCATTCATTCAGCTCTTTTGAATTGTATTCTGCTGACCCCTTCTGGACAAAACTTTCTGCACGGGTTATTCGTTATTTAATGCCTCAAAAAGCCACAAATACAGTCTTTGTCGCAGATATGTGTCTTGTTCTTATATTATATTGTCTCACTGTTTTCACAGATCTCACTTTTCCTTTTGATTTGTCACAGCATCTCTGGTTGTTGTTCGCCTGCGTATAATCAGCTCTTGGCAGGTAGGTCGACTCAGGACATGTTTTTTTTTTTTTTTTTTTTTTTTTTTTTTGAAGGGGTAAATGGTGCATTGCGTCTGTATGAATTTTGTCAGCACTCCAACTTTAAACTATATTTGTGATTTTGGAGATATATTTCCCATCACTGTCACTTATAATTAATCTATTAATAATTTGTACTGGATATTTGATGTATTGTAATTTGGACTCTGTCATAATTGTAATATTATAAATAACATCCCAGTTGCTCATCTAGCAGTTTCTTTTTTCTGTCCCTTATGGGCGATAAGCTCTCAGTATCTCTCTCTGGATGTAAAACTGGATGATTAGGATAAATTTTTGGATAATACGCATGCCCTGCCTCTCTACCTGCAGGTGACACTGTTTGACTTATCAATGTTGACATTTCTGAGGCTAATAGAAGTTGCGTTAAGACAACCACAACAAGACCGGAAAATGTTTAGAATGCCTCATAAAATAAAAGCCTCTTTTTTAAATTGTGTCAGTTCAGAAGTAGAGAAGTGCATGAAGTGTGATAACACAACATGTAAACATGCAAGGTGAAGAATCAACGGCCTTCTAAAACAACCTTCATTCTCTGTTGCGCCACTTAAATACTATAATTTGCAAAGCTTGACTTATGTAGTATGTTTGGATTTCACTTATTTTCAGCATATTTCATTTGTCAAGATCTTCCAGCCATCTTGTACAAAGTAGAAGTACATTGAAATTGCAGCTGTCTTATAAACTGGTTTTGTTTTGTAGATTAAACCTTATTTTGCAATGCAGCCATGCAAGCAGAAATGTAACTCTGGCTACTTTAGTCTAAATAAAGATAAATATCTTGATTTTTCTTTAACGAAATACCAAAAAGAAGCACTTGAGTGAATCTATAACAGCAATATTCTGCCACTTGACTGTATGTGATCCCTGGTTTTATTTTGAAATGCCGTACCGGAAGTACGCCTTTGTCTTCTAGTCAGTTACAGTGCTTGTGGCCGTGAGGTCCCGTGACAAATTTCATTGGAACTTTCAACGGCCAGGAAAGACTGATGTTTCCTGCTTCTCTCACTTGTCAGACGCCTTTGGGCACCAAGTAATTACACTCGAAGTTCGTGGGGTCTGGGGGCTTTTGTCCCAACTAAAACAGGTTAAATGTCCTGTTCACCGGCAGTTTACACGTTATAGAGCGAAGTATCCCCACTGGACGACGAAAATAGATGAACAGCGCATCAAAATACTGTAAGGTACGTGATGTTCATGTCAACGTTACCTTGTTCTCAATTTGCTAACATAGCACCGGCTAACTGGAGGGCTACATTTACTTAGCAAACGAAGCGTTGTTGTGAAAGGAAGTAAAATATCGTTGTATGAAAGTAATGTTTGAGATAGCTATTACATAACTGTAACTTTTTACTGCTCAGAGACCACACTGAGCAGAAGTTCAGCCGAAGCAAAGCACTATAAACAAAATCAGGTTAGCTACTGTAGCACCCACAACAACTTTAGGACATGTGTAATTAAGAAGCTTTGTTCTGTTGAGTACAGTCAATATTTCACACAGGAATTTGACTGAACATATCAAATCTCTCATTTCGTGTGCGTGTTGGTATTCAATTTGGCCGTGTGTGTATGTGTATGTGTGTGTTCAGCTCCTCCCTTCTCTGGCTCTTTTTTTCCTCCTCTCATGGATTGCAGAAGCTCGTATTTTTTCCTGTAACACACGTGATCTTTGTTGAGGTTTAAAAAATTCTATAGGTGTAAGTGCACACATAGTCTCTATTGAAAATCATTATAAGCTCACCAAATGGTGAGCCCAGAAAACAAAACCAAAAAAACAAAACAAAAAAAAACAGAAGTAAGCCAGGCCCTTTCAATGCTGTGGTCTGCTGAAATGTTATCCACTTCCATTTAATTGTAGTCTCAATGTAGAAATGATGTGTCAGACCTCATAGGCTGTCAAAGTGAGTTCCCATGTTGAATGTTGATTCAGCTGTGTGGTATGGCCAGTGGCACGCCAATATTTGGATGGATGATGTGTATGTGAATAACAAATGAGACAAATACAAATGTGCAGTTGCCATAATCTTGTCTCCTCTGTTTTCTACTGTACTATATTTTCACTCTGCTAGTGTGTAAATTTCTTCAGTTTTCTTATGGTTTGTTATGAGTTGAGAGGCTCACAGCTGGTTCTTTGGAGAAACAACTGGCTTTGAAGATCATGTATAACAAGACACGTTTTGTTAAGTTATGAAAGATGACAAGATGGATTCAATAAGTTCACATCCTGCTAGCTCCACATCTGTGATAACTGTGGTGTGGGAGTTTAAAAACTCTAACCAACACTGATCCATATCTCGCACGTAGACCTTATGTGCAGAGAATTTGCAAAACCTTGCCCAGCCAGCGAATCTTACATGCTCTGATTTCTAACTTTCTACAGCTGATGAACCATTTATTTTGTTAGTGATCTAGCTGATTCACACCCGTTTCTAAAGGGAAGTCAGAAACACAGTGTGCTGACTGTGGATGTCTGTAAGCTGTCTGGGCACTCAGGTTAGGGTAGGAATTTGTCCAGATACTGAGGGTGTTTGCACGTACTGAGGTTGACTTGAGTTCATGCCCCTCACATGTCTCCAGCTGCACCTCCTCAATCAGAGATCTGTCTCTGTTACATTACACTGAGATACTTTCAGTTTTATCCCACTCTCAACAAATGCAACTGACAATTTACCAAAGCATTAAGTGACCTAAACAGATAATTATAGTAATTATTAGGTAATGTATTGGTATTTTTGTAAAGCTTAAACCTAGCCACGAAGTTTATGCTTGAAATAGGTGGTCCTCTTCTTTGTAAGTTCTAAACAGGTCTTTGTGTGGTTTTCCCCACGCACCACTTTCAGCATGCATGGGGCCTTGTTTCCGTGTTTATCAGTAGACACATGCCTGATTGAGTTTTCACATGGGATTTACCATTCTGGGGTGACTTCTGCTTTGTTTTCCTGTTAAATGTGCTTGTCACGCATGATGTACAGCCACACACAGAGAAAAAATGTATGTTCAACATCCTTGTAGGATATCCACAGGCAAGGATGTGTGTTTGAGCTAAGCAGGAAGAAAGCTATTTTTGATCCCATGTAGTAGCCCAGCGTATTTGTTGCTGTCAGCACAAGTTAATTCATGTTGTGGCATGAATACAGAGGATGCTGGGTTTAAACTGCGGTTAGGGAATATGCTCAAGATTAATCTTGTTCCTTTTCATACTCATTATGCCTTTCCAGGCTTTGTTGTCACTCCTTATAACAAACACAACAATGCCTGTTTGTGGGTGGGGTGAGCAGCGGTGTTTCATATAAAGGAGCAGTGTCGGTGTTAGCTGGAAATATTACATTAGATGGCCATAGGTTATTTCCCCCTTGAGCAGAAATATTTCAGGAATGTTAAAAACCGGGTCCTACCCTGTGACGTACAGAGTCAGTCATAAAAGCGGCCCCATATGTGAGGCAGCACATACTCTTTTTGTGTGTAGCAGTCACAGTTGACAACTTCAGGTTTTAAAAACACAAAAAAGGATCTATTTCCCTCCAAAGTGGCTGGTAGAGGAGGCAAACTTTGTCAGTTACAGTAGATTTGCTCTTGGTGTGTGTTGATATAGTTAGCTGAAACTCTTGGTGGAATAATCAGCAACACATAACGATTTTAATAGATTTTCAGTGATTTTCTTGAATGTGAAATGCCAAAAAATCCCCAAAAATGTTTAACGTGCAGCTTTGGGTGCTGAAAAACTATGTGTTTTTTTTTAAACATTCTATAAACTTAGCAGTTGTGGGTCAATTGAGAAGATGATAGGCCAGCTAACCATGTTTAAACAAATGTTATCTCTAGTTTCAACAGGAAAATTGTAAATACCATTGTCTAAGTGAGAGTTGGCAAAGTGAAAGTCAAGAGCATGAACAAAAGAGAAAGAGAAAAAGGGGCTAGTGATGAAGAGGCCATGAAGGTCCCTCCGATAGCGCACATGCATTTTAAAGAGGATTGCTCTTTTGCTCTTCCCTAACCCCAACGTGAGCAGAATGAAACATCCCTGCAGTATGCATTCAGGATCAATATGCAGAGAGGGAAAGTTGAGCAAAAGCAGGTTTTTCCGTGTGTTGTGAGCAAACCACAGTGAGAGTAACGGTTGTGGTTAGCGGACAAAAAACTACAGAACAAACAACGCTGACCTCACTAACATCAAACAATGGACAAATCAGAGCAGCAGACAAAGAGCTTTGTTGTAAAAGAAACAGACATTACATAACAGAGATCTAGTCAGATCACACAGCGCTTTGTATTTTCTGTACATATAATAGATTTCTGTCATGTCCCAAGATGAATACAGGAGATACCATCAATTATGACTGATTATAATTGACTCACTGGACTCTTTGCCATTGTAATAAGGGTTTCACCCCTTCTTCATTTTCTTGGAAGTGAGGTCTTGCCCTTTTGTAAACAGTTGTCTGGGGAAGGAGTCTCCTCAGCAGTTAGCTTGATTTCCCTCTTTAAACGTTGGGGAAGAACAGCTCTAGGGGGTTTTTACTCTTAAGCTATTGTGTAACTCCAGCTTCAAAAGACCCCTGGAAGGTTATTTAAAAATACCTTTCCACTGACCAGAACAAGCTGAAATGCCACAGACCCAGCATGTGTCAGAGAAATAGAGTGTGTGTGAGTGTGTCTGTGTGTGTATGTATGCATTCACGTGAAACAGGGTATGTGAAATGAATACACGTGGAGGAGGCTGTGCCGATAGAGGCTCTCAGGAAACTGATGACTGTCAGCCTAAGCAAAAGAAAAACCTAGATAGAGGTCTGGTGATATTTTAGATATTTTAAGTGTTTTCTCATAATGAGTAATCATATGAGAGACAGGATGCGACATTCACACTCAGAGGAAGGAGTGGGTTAAACGGTTGCCCAGGAGGAGGGAGGCTGCCTACTGACATGTTGCAGCTCACTGACCTTCTCGTTTTTGTCTGTGTATTCGTGCAACAGGGACCGCTTGACGAGGCTTCAACTAGAAATGTTTTTAAAGGCAAAACCAACGTGAAAAATAGTTGATGTTGAGAAAGGAAAAGTGTTTTATTATTCCATGTGAGACTATAACTGACTTTTTGTGTGTTTACAGGGAACAGAGCCATTTCCAAAAGTCAGATGTCGCACTTGCAGGCAAGCAGGTGTTGGCCAAGCGTTCTTTTGTACTAGTAACAACCACGGCTGTATCTGTGTGACTAGTGAAAATCGAAGAAGAATAGATTAATGGATGATCGACAGAGCTATGCTGTGGCTAAAATATCAAATAAATTCAGTTTATAAAAACATAAATGTACAAATAATAAATGAGCGATCGTTTATAAAGTACCAATACTGAGGATGACTGTTTACGTGTGGAGGGCAGACGAACAGCAGTTTCACTTCCTGGCTAACAGTGACCTGTTCTCTCTTCTCTTCTGCAGCAGTGACTCAGAATGGGGATGGGCCAGCTGTATACTTGAAGTCCTATTCCGGAGGACATATTACTTTATCACCTTGTACCTTTGAATGCCAAAAGCCCCTAAGATGGAGGAGCAATCCAGTCTCCCCAATGTCAGCATACCTTGCCACAATGAGCAGAGGGACAAGAGGAAGCGTTACACGGTGTGTGCAAATATTAAATTCATTCATATTCAACTGGTATGTTTTAGTAAATTTAATTTGTCAAATGAGTGTTCAATGAGTGTAGACCACATCAGCATCTGATTTACATAGACTCCCTGGCTGTTGTTTTTTTAGGTTTACAAAGTGATGGTCTCTGTTGGGCAACAGGAGTGGTTTGTCTTCAGAAGATATGCAGAATTTGACAAGCTCTACAACACAGTGAGTGGATGCACAGAGGCATTTAGACATTTATAGCATATAAAGTAACTTTTGTGTCCAGCTGCTCACATTGACATTTAGGATAATTATATACTCGTGACCATAGATGTTTCCTAGCCCTTATGTAATTTTCTCTGTCTGCTTTTAATTTAGTTAAGAAAACAGTTTCCTTCTATGAACTTGAAAATCCCAGCCAAGAGGATATTTGGGGATAACTTTGACCCCGGTGAGTCTTCATTCTCAGCTGGTCTTGTTGAGTGATGTAAAAAACTCTTTTTTGCCAGATGCGTATTTGTTGCTTCAAGTGCAGTGTTTGATTTTTGTTGTGTAACACATAAAATGCATCCATCCAATAGAGTTCATCAAGCAAAGAAGAGCAGGGTTGCATGAGTTCATCAAGCGAATTGTCTCACATCCTCAGCTTTGCAACCAGTAAGTGTTTGCATCCTCACTGTCATTATATGACTCACTGTGTTAAAATGAGTGGCGTCAATTTTCTGAATCCAACAATCTAAATAGACCAAAATTGTCTAGCCAGGATTCACACTGGACACACATTCACACTGAATGAGGTTAACAAAATGAAGAAAGTTCTGCTTGGCCATGCTTTACTTGCTGACATCACTGTGTTTCTCTACAACTGTTTGGTCTTTCTTAAACCTTTCAGTCCAGATGTAAGGACCTTTCTACTGATGGACAAAATGCAAAACTTTTCAGATGCCTCTGAGGATGAAGATGACAAAGTAAGAAACCAGTTTTCTTTTTCTTTTCATTGACTCTTTTGACATTGATATGCTTCCCCTCTGTTTTTGTTTCAGTTTCGCGACTCTGTATCCCAAGTAGTAGTTGTTACTCATAATAAACACTGCCAAAAAACCAAATTCCACTCATTCTGCAACTGTAGCACAGATGAAGGAGGACTCCTGGATTCTTTGTCCATGATCCAGTGCTGTGTGCATCAGTTTTAGTCTTTAGTTACATTTTTTGTGGCTAACATTGGTAATAGTTATGTCTTCTCTGTTGTTTAACAGAACAACTCTACCTCCAGAAACATTAACCTGGGACCCTCTGGAAATCCACAGTATGTTGTTTAAGTACTTGATATCTTAGCACAGAGATGACTGTCATCTGTGCTCAGTGATCATTTTAAACTTTGTAGTTTGTGTAATCACATAAATTGCGTTTTGACATAAGTGAAATTAATGTGTTGTAATTTTGTTTCAGTGCCAAGCCGTCAGACTTTGACTTTTTAAAAGTCATAGGAAAGGGGAGCTTTGGGAAGGTATGAGAACTATGCAACATTGGAAAGTACAGTTACTTTCTTTTCAGCTCAGAAGTTTGCAAATTTGTGTCTCTTTAAACATAGATAAAATATTTTCCTTATTCTAACAGTTACCCATGTAGTACAGATTTGAAGTGGTTCTGTATTGTTTGGCTTCTGAGGTAGCAACAAGTTTTAGTTCTGCATGAGTTGGCCTTTCCGTGTAGGAAGTGAGAATCAAAATGGGAATTTCTTTACTTTACACTGTTGAAGCAATGTTCAACGTGATTCCTCCCCTTTGTGCTGCAGGTTTTCCTCGCAAAATGGAAACACGATGAAAAGTATTATGCAGTCAAGGTCTTACAGAAAAAGGTCATTCTCAACAGAAAAGAGGTAATTCTGTGATCAAATATGACCATGACCCTGTCCCCCTGTGTGAATTTTTGATCTCTTATTAAATGACTTCTTTTTCAAATCAGCAAAAACACATCATGGCAGAGCGCAATGTGCTGCTGAAAAATGTGAAACACCCCTTCCTAGTTGGACTTCATTATTCCTTCCAGACAGCAGACAAGTTGTACTTCGTCTTGGATTTCATCAATGGAGGAGAAGTGAGTTGTTTCAGGTTTATGAATAATGTGGTCACATTGAAGTGAGTCACAAGGTCAAGAAAAGCTGAGAACGGCTGTAACATGGGAAATATGTATTAAACTGCTTGAATACGATTCTTCAGAGCAGCACTGTACTGTCGCTAGTCAACATACTTTTATGTATTAAAATCCTAAATAGAGGTCATAGCATTACTCTGAATAAAGAATGGCTCTGAGTGTGACTTCCTCAGTGGATATCGTTCAAGTGTGCTTAGCCCTTTTAAAGCTGCCATGTGTGACTGTAAGAGTGACTAGCTAAAATCTGTAGCCAAGTAAATCAGCCCCTTTTCTTTCTGAGCGACATGACTACAGAAATAAAACCAGTGTTTCCATTTTCTAGTCAAAGCGTCAGTGTTAACAACTAACAAAAATACTGTAAATGTTATATTTATGAAGGTACAATGCAAGTATGAACAGCTCAGTGAAAGAGTCACAGTAGTGCATTTGTCTTCATGCTGATCAATGATCAAGACTTCTAATACTCAAGCTAAGAAATATGAATATTTTATGTTATATGTAAAATTATATGCCTATATAAATATCTGGAACTTTTTCATTTCAGCTTTTCTTCCATCTTCAAAAAGAACGAACCTTTCCAGAACCCAGAGCGAAATTCTACATTGCTGAAATGGCAAGTGCACTGGGATATCTGCACTCCCTCAACATTGTTTACAGGTATGATGGAGGTTCATATAAGTTAATACATGATCAATGTTATGTTTAGAAATGACAAGTTTTCTGAAATAACAGGTAAATGAACTTGAATGTATGAATACGTAATATGTAAATCAGTCCCTTAGTCCTGTGTTACTAACTGAAATTCATCATTTTATGTCAATTTTCTCCAGAGACTTGAAGCCAGAAAACATCCTCCTTGACCAAGAAGTGAGTATTCATGTTTTTTAACCCAATAATCACTAAAACAGTAATTATAGTAAACTACAGAAAATATGCTTGAATTCCATAGCACCTAATGTTTTCACCTTCACAAGTACTTGTTTAGCTGGGTGAAACTGCAATGCCTGAACAATAGTTGCATATTTATTACAGAAGGACACAACATACAGTATACAGCACAAACTTAATTATTATCCAAGAATACTCAGACCACCAGTGGACAACGGTGTCATTTCCAGTTCCAGCTGGACAGAATGCGTGTGATTGGATTAGCTCTTACTAATGATTTTCCTGCTTAGCCTTATTGAGAAAGTAAAAAAAAAAAAAAAAAAAAAAAACACGGTGAATAGGACTGACTGAGCTCTGCTGCTGCCAACATTCCTGGGCAACAATAGAATCCTCAGTCCCCAGGGATAATGAGCAGCTTGTGTGGCACACGTTGTCTAAAACCGTCCCTGTGTCCTTCTCTTTAAAGGGGCATATCGTTTTGACAGACTTTGGATTGTGCAAGGAAGGCATTTCCCAGACGGACACCACCAGTACATTTTGTGGAACACCTGAGGTATGGGCATTTACATGTCAGGTCAGGTCACTGCCACAGGGTGTTTCAAAGCAGTCTCACCTTCAGTGTGAAACAATAACAATCATTAACAGCCTTTCTGAAAGAAAGTGGTTAATCATTTTACAAGTATAAACACATTCCAACTTATCACATTGCTGTATATGTGGGATTCAAGCCACTATTTACAGAAAGGAAAATAAGTTTTAATGAGCAAAAAAGTCATTGAAATACATTTTGATGGTGTATTTTAAGTCAGGAGTAAAATGTCAAAGTTAATGTTATATTATTATGTTTCCTTCCAACAACCAGTACTTGGCTCCAGAGGTCCTGAGGAAACAGCCATATGATAATACAGTAGACTGGTGGTGCCTGGGTTCAGTGCTGTACGAAATGCTCTTTGGCTTGGTGAGTTTTTACTTTGAAACCTTTTCCCCCACATTTGCCATTGCTCTACAGAGTAGAATTTCTGTTTCCTTTGTGTGCAGCCTTGTGCACACCAAGGTTTTAGTTTTTACAGGATGATCTGTTGAACTGTGGTGCTAGAAGTTTGAGTACCTCATTGTGCTGTATGTTTATTACATTACATTCTGTTGTACTATTGTACTTTACAAGATGACCACAGTTATTCAGGTTGTGTAACTGTATCTCGGGGACAGTGGTGACCAAGCACTGGGGCTCCACAGCGGACCATTTTGGCTCTGTTCCTGTTTGCTTTGTATAGGGTGAACTTTAAATACAACCCTGAGTATCACCTCCTAAAATACTCAGATGACACAGCTATTGTGGTGTATATGAGGAACAGGCAGGAAGAGGAGTACAGGGACCTGACAGTGACCTTTAGTGGAGCGACAACAACTGGCTCCGTCTGAATACCTCAATGATAGCTATTGACTTTTGGAGGTCCAGTTCCACCCTTCATCCAGACAACATATAAAATACCTAGGTTTGCACCTGGACAGTAAAATAGGCACAGTCATAGAGCACCCTCCCTTTATCCTTAGGAGGCACAGGTCCTTTGAGCGACATAAACACAGGGAGACTGGACAAACTGGTCAGAAAGGCTGGGTCTGTCTTGGCAGTCTGGACTGCAAGTGAGTCTGGACTCACTTGGGGACTATCTAATCATTCTTTTGTTGTTCTTTTTTATACCCTAGCCGCCATTCTATAGCAGGGACACGCATGAGATGTATGACAACATCCTCCACAAGCCACTGGCTATGCGTCCTGGTGCAACCAGCACGGCCTGGTCTATACTCCAGGGCCTGCTGGAGAAAGACGGCACACAAAGACTGGGGTCCAGGGATGACTTTGTAAGTGCGATTGTTGCACTTGCAGTCATCCAAATACAGATGCTATGTGTGCTGCAGAATTTTTCATTTTTGGGCTCCCTCTGGTGACCAAACTGTGTACACCACACACATAACAATTTCATGGCACTGATGATTTCTTCTCTTTAAAATCATGTCTCTTTTGGTATTCTTCATTTTCAGAATGAGATCAAAGCACATAGCTTCTTCTCCTCCATCAACTGGGATGACCTTGAACAAAAGAAGATCTCTCCCCCATTCATACCCAGAGTGGTAAGTATTTTGTGTTACTTGCAAGTATCCAGTACATTGGTGGAATTGCACTGAATATCTGAAAACACCTTCGTGGGTGTGCAAGGACTCATTTTGCTGTTCTAATATATGATGGTAACATCTGGTCACTTAGATTGCAGATCTCCTCTGCTAAGAGTTGAGACTCTTGGGATTATATGAATATTTATGAAATTATATGAATTATATGAAATGAATGAAAACTATATGAATACATGCTGGCAGTTTGTCTGGAATTTGTTACATGAATGATAATATGGCCCACCTTTTCATTCACTTTTCTCCAAATGTTTGCACAGAGCTCTTACTCTGATATCTCAAACTTCGACCCAGAGTTCACAGAAGAGATGGTCTCCTGCTCAGTTGGTTGGTCTCAAGAACTCTCAATAGTAAATGCCAGTGTAATGGAGGCTGACGATGCCTTCCTGGGCTTCTCCTATGCCCCACCCTCTGATGACTCTTTCCAATGAAACATTCCCAGTGAGATCTTCAAATGCCTTAACCATTGTAACTTCTTTTGATGAAAGGGAATAAATTTATACCATGGACAAACTTGTTCTATGAAGCCAAAGCAAGCAGCTGAGAAGAAACAGCAATTAAAACACATTTGGGTTGCAACAAAGAGCACCAGAAAAATCTATTTTTTACTTATTTGTATTTATATAAATATATATACATAACAGATGATATTTTTAAGAACTAAGGACAACCATTCTATATTAATGTAAATTCTGGTGGTTTCTTAAAGGAGACTTTATAAAGTCTTAAATTTCTCCCTGAAATGACATTAATAAGTAGTTTTCTGAAAAACTTGAACAATTCACTGGACTTCAAATAACTTTCACTTGTCCATGTAATTTCTGTAAAAAGTAAACTTGTATCTTATTCATACTAACTAAGCTGGAAATAGGGATTACTTGAGAGACCACTGAATTAAGCATTTTGGTTTATAGGTCACATTTGTACAAAAGAAATGTCTTTTTTTTTTTTTAAGTTACCTTACAGTTTGTATATGCCAGTACTGAGTTGAATTGTTCCTCTTTCCTTTTCTGTTATTGTTTAATTTTGTGCTATTGCCTTAAAATGTATTAATAATTCAAAAAAAAAAAAAAAAAATTAAATCCACAATGCTTTGCTTCGTCTGGTAGTTCAGTAGTCCTGTACTCCTACACAGTAATAATAATAATAAAAAAAAAAACCATCAAAGTGTCTGTGCTTTATTTTCTTAAACGTGATTGACATTTTTTGCCGTTAATCCTTAACCCCACCCCCAAGCGGTCTCTGTGACAACGACGTTGAGGCGCCAACCTGTTACGGCTAAGGTAAACCGAAGCCATGGTGACTTTTCCCGGTTTTATTTTTTGCTAAGGAATAAAAAATGGCTGACAGTTTATCGCTGAAAGAATCAGTCCTGGTTTATCTAGACAGAAGCGGTGGCCTTCAGAAACTGACTAAAGACTGTAAACAATTTAACGGTAAGCCTACTGTAAGAACAATTAGTAAAATTAGTCAACTCAAGTTGTTAGCATGATGGCTAAAAGCACAGAGCTGAACTTGAGCTACGTTTCCAGTTTTGCTAAATACGGCTCCTCTTTCCAGATCCTCAACACACTGAGGCAGTGTACAGGTTTTGTATCACTGTGAATCCCTCTGATGTGATAGAGTTGGATCCAGTACTGGGTGACTGTCTTCTTCATGAACCTCTGAGGGCAACAGCATTATTTCAGTCTGTAAGCGAAAACAACAAAATAAATGGCTAGCTAAGATGGAATGTGAGTTTCCACTGCAAGGTTAAACACGTTTGACTAAATCCTCGCTCAGGTTTGCTTCCTGGCTGTAAAGACTCTTTCACTTGTTGAAAAAATACACACGGAGAGTCAGGTATGGAAAAAGAGCACATCCTCTTCTCTGCGGTTGTCACTTGACTATTTTAGCTCATTGACATGCTGTTAGTTCATTATCAGCTAACTTTTGTGACTACACCTCACTGGACTGGATTATCTACTCTATCTACTCTGCTGCAATAATGTGTCATCTGGTTCCTTTTTGAGGTAAATGTAATTCTGAACTTCACACACCTTCCTCCTTTCCCTGAGTACACGCTGGACCTCTGTAGTTTTTCACGTGAATATGGCCCCATGCGGCCTGTCTCCATGGAAGGCCTGGTCATTGCTATGACAAGAGTCACAAAATATACCCAGGGGGCCCGGTTCCTCTGCACGAATGATGACTGCCCCTGCTCGACAGGTACTTCAGATAGGACACTGTCACCGCTAAATCCTCTTTTTAGGTCTCGCAGCTTCTAGTAGTGCTAACTGTAAAGAAAGACTGCACTTAGCACCTCTTGGACAAATAGTATTCAGAGACACAAAAGTGCATTTATATTTGATTATATTTCTTTAATGCTGCCTCTAGGGTTTCACCATATCCGGGTCCATGCACCTGGAGCCACAGAGTCAGCTACTGTGAGAAGTGACTTCATTTGCATGAACTGCAACTCCCCACTGAAAGAGGATGTGAAGTTCAGAGTTTTGGGAGGTGACAATGAAGAGATTAGCAGAAGTTGTTACTGGGTAGAAGTAGCTCAAAGAAGAGAGTGTTGTATGTTCTGCATGTGTGCATGTGTTTCT
Organism: Caranx ignobilis; assembly: GCA_021432705.1. Classification (NCBI taxonomy): domain Eukaryota; kingdom Metazoa; phylum Chordata; class Actinopteri; order Carangiformes; family Carangidae; genus Caranx; species Caranx ignobilis. The sequence goes on from MU269986.1 coordinate 10,769,302, forward strand.
TTGTGGAGACAGACAAGCAGCTCGTGGAGCTGATCCATGTCAAAGCACTGGACGTTCTGAAGGCCCATCAGCAAAGTTCACACAGATACCAATCAGTTACCCTATTTCTCAGAGGTAGGTCCATTTTAATCTAGAAGAGGTAAATTTAATCTTGTCAGAAGTTGGGAAAAAGATGCATTTGTATTCTTAGTATGTATCACTATACATGATGATCAACATCAACAAGATCAAAAACACCCCACAAGGTCCACATCAGAGTAAACCAATCGTAAAACAACAAGGAACATTAATCACACTGTAAACAGAGTAGTGCCTCTTATTTCAAGCAGGACTTGAATCTTGTGTTTCTTGGCATGTGCAGGTCTTGTGTTAAATCCAAGTTAAAACCAAAACAGCTGCACAGACACAACACATCAATGGCTTTTTTCTATACAAATACTGAAGTAAAAATGCTAAATTAGTTCATGTCCCTATGGTGGATTATGAGTACACATTTCTGTTTAATTCAAAGGGTACCTAAGATATTCTTTGATCTTCACATATGAGCTTCATTTGTAACTGTGTGTTCAGCCTTGAATTATCTAGAGCTTGTGTTGAAAGACTATGTGGGGTTGAGAGTTGCAGAGCAGTATTATTGGTAGATGCAGCCAAATGAGAGACAGCCATTGGGTCAAGTTTTTCTGTCAGGATGGAGCTGCTCTGCTGAAGAGTCCTTGACAAAGCCTGATCAGCTTCAGAGACTAAGCTGTGTGGCTGACCCTGTCCTGTGAAGCACTGTGTGGTTTGCATAGTAGAGAACAAATTAGTACATTGAGTTTAACTGGGTTAAAAGGCTCAGTTTTCATTTACAAGTGAAAATATCAAAGGACATACTGTACAGTAGATTAATGTCTTCAGAATTTAATAGGGTAATATTTATTTATAAAATCTTAATCTCATTCATTATATTGGCCCTCAGTCTTGAAAAATGTGGTTGTAATAGGTTATATTTACACCCAGTCAGATGTATTGAGGGTTGTCATTAATTTTCCCTGGTTTTCTTAATGAGGCTAACTTTGGAACACAAACTTAGTGGGGGAGAGTTCAAATAAACAGATTTTTTGTGCAGCCAGCCGCACACACTGCCTCAAGGAGGGATATTAAGTGTTTCTGTCCCCTCTAATAACATTGTCAGGCCGGTACCCCTGAGAGCTTAGCAAATCTCAGCACCAGAATTAACATATTCTGTTGACCCAGTCGTAGTGAGGAATTCAATACACAGGGTTCCCGTTACTAAACATATATGTTAATAAGTGCAAAGGAACACTCATTAGCTGGCTGTGCAATTCGCACACAGAGAAATCTTTGTTCTTAAGGCCTCACTGTGTGTTTCTCTTGGCAGTGGTTTGTAGGTGGCATGCATGTTTCTTTAATAATCGCTAGGCTGGGGCGGAGAACAACGCCTCTGCGTGTTTTTGCTTTGTGTCCCCTATTCACCCAGATGAGCTGTGTAACTCGATGAGAATCGGTCGGCTCTACAGAGTGTTAGGAATTCCTGCACATGTGCACCAGTGGCCCAACATTACCTGGAGTGTTGAGGCAAATAGCGTCCGGCTGTGGGAGCCAGAGTGTAAGGCAGAAAATGATCTCATACAAATCCTACAAATGAACAAAAATTCCTGCCACAGACATTCTGATAACAACTATGATTTTTTTGACCTGGTTCATTCTGATTAATCTTCACATGTTTTGTTCAACATTTTTACCATAATGTCTCTGCTATATCTCACATTTCTACCAACAGATCCCCATAAAGTCAGTTTCCGTTTTCAGGAGCTCCTGAAGGCCACAGCTTCCTCTCCATGGAGGTTCCCTGCCATTATAGCTCACTGCTTTGGGTTGGACGTGGCTCCTCCAGGCTTGTACAACGCGCTAAAGCTGGGTTTGTTGCTCAGCTTGGTGCAGACCAGAACAGATGCAAAAGACACATTTCACAACTTGGATCTCCTAGTTGTCGCAACTGACACTCTCATAGTAGACAGGTAAAGGACAGTTAAACGATTTGGACTGCGCACCTTGGTGCATCCTATGTACTGACTGCATACAGAACCTTAGATAAAATATTCCTGATTAGCCATCACCCTTTGTGTTTGTGCTAGACTTATGGCATACAGCTTGGGTTTGGCCTCTCGTGGGGTCAGGCATCAGGCCTCAGGGGAGATGTTTGCGTCTCTGTCTCGGGACGAACACGGAGCAGGCACAGCCAACATCCATGCTGGTTCAGCCCTGCTAGCTACTGGGGGCATATGCATGTTGGGAGATCTTGGCTGTTACAAAAAGGACAGGCTGGATTCCATCCAGTCAGGTATAACACCAGAATGATTCATACAATGATAAGTTATGGCATTATATAGCTGGAGAGGAGTCAGTCAGCTACATAGATGATGGATCATTTCTGCTCACTATAATAACTGATGTTCTGTCCTCAGTGCTGGAGAGCCGTGCAGTGTCAGTGTTCATCCCAGGGAAGAAGTATGGTGAAGATGCTGACCAGCAGCTTTCCTTCCCAGTTGAGTGCAGCTTCTGGGCCCGCACTGACCCCTCTCAGCGAATTGTGAGGTCAGACTGTGCCGTACTGGGAACTGCAGTGAGTTCATTTGACAACGCAGTGTTGTATTGCTCTTGTATAGCTCTAAGTTGAGATTTTTGTGGAGAATACATTGTGTCTTATGTTGATGTAACCTAAGTGTGTGTTGTACCATTCACTGAGCTCAGAAAATGTCACATTTCATTCAGCTCAGATGTTGTTTGTAGACAGCACAGGCAAAACAGGAAACTGAGACAATTTACTTTTCTTGAAGGAAGTGCCCTGCCCAGAAAACATTACTTCATAGCTGAGCCCTTGAGAATAATCAATGCTTTGTTTTTTTTTCTTTTGCGGGGAAGAAGTAGTCAATAAGCTGTAGAATAAGGCAAACAGTGGATTATATATAGAGGCTTGCCTTATCATTTTGGAATGTCAGCAGGTAACCACTAAGCACATAAGCACAAGCACATAAGACAGCTCTCTGATGTCTGGTGTCTTCTTTATGAGCAGGAAATGGGTCCCGTATCAGTTCAGTTGGCAGATGCTTTTGGCCTGGTTATCCAGTGTAGGGATATGGTGGGAGAACAGACCCTGCTTACCCAGGCTGTCCACACCCTTCAGCAGGCAGTACAGCCTGGAAAACTCCTCTACCCATTCTGCTTGGAGTTTTCTTCTCAAGACTACCAGGAGGTTAAAAGACACATCCTTTGCATTGCTTTCTTTAAATTAAAGTACACAGCCTTGATTTTTGTGTAAATAATACATAACCTTAAATGACAATTGCTGTTCTCATTTCTACATTTCCCAGCTGCTAGCCCATGCACTAAGTTTAAAAGTGGAGCTTACCCCTGCAGCAGAGAAATTGATCCATGGTTACTACATGGCCAGCCGCAGAGTCCGAACACAGAGCCAGGGTGTCAAGATATCTGTGGCCTCTATCAAACTACTGTAAGCACTCCACTGCAAAATTAGGACAAATTATTGATGTGTAATATTCTACCTTCACCACAGATTGTAGTCTGTGTCCAGTGTAATGTCACTATTATCCACTAGATGGAGAACTCACATCCAAGCCACATCTTCAGATGACTATTTTTCATTTGGTTATGACATGTGTTTACAAACCTTATTCACTATGGTGACATATTTTATGTGGAACTAAAGTTATGAAAATAAATATGTTTTCAGTTAGACTGCATGAAGAAAAAGTCAAATTAACGTAATTCTCAAAATATTTACACAACCTACACAACTTCTGATGAATCTATCTGTTGCCGTCCTACTTGACACAAACTTAAACTATTCCTCATTCAGCATATACCTTTTAATTTGTAAATGGTCCTTTTCATGGTTTTTATTGAAGGATCTCTTTGGCAGAGGCCCACTGCAAATTGTGTCTCAGAAACCATGTGCTGGAGGAGGATGCTGTCATCGCTGTGCTCCTCTGTGAAAACTCAGTCACTCTCAAGCATGGTAATAAGTATATTTCATCATATGTCAAATTATTCCATCAAGTAATTTCATGTTTTTCTTTGTTTTAGGGTTGTCTCTTTGCATGGTATTTAGTAGATGCACATAAAACACCCACATAAAAAATACTGTGCATGGATGCATATTTTATTGAAAATGTTAACACTGTGTAGGATTATTTGTTATTGATAAGTACTGAATGTTCTGCAGAGCACAACATTATCAAAAAGGTTTTTAAAGAGGTTTCTGCCTTTCTGCAGGGGCCTCTGCTCTCGTTATTCCACCTGATGCAGTGTTTCCCTGCGACCTACGAGATATGGATGGTTTGCACAGGAGAGACACGACCCTGGATGAACTTCACCAGAATATCCTGCGCTTCATTTACGCCTACGCACCTGGAGCAGACACATACATCACAGAGGAGTAGGACCTCTCCAAAGACCCAAAACACAGGTAGGCAGCACAAGATCACAGTAACCATAAACCACAACGATGACCATAAGGGTCATTCCTTTCTGGTTTTATTTCACACAGGTACACAAACACTTTGAAATTAATGTTACAGTGATATACAGGCATATCTCAATAAATTAGAATATCATGGAGGTCAACAGTCTTCCCCATGATAATGTGGCTACTGAACTAGACTAAGAGACCACTTAAAGGCTCAGGAAACCTTTGCAGGTGTTTTGAGTTAATTAGCTGATAAGAGTGCAACACCATTAGTGAAGTTTTTCACTATATATACCCACACTATATGCTATTTTTTGGGGGGGGTTACTGAAATTTGGGTTTTCATAAATGTAAGCCATAATCATTACAATTAAAATGAAGACATGAAATATTTCAGCCTGTGTGTAATGAATCTAATGATTTTACTATTCATTTGAAGTACTGAAATAAATGGACTTTTCTATCATATTCTAATTCATTGAGATGAGCCTGTATTGCTGGAGATTTATGACTAAAATCTGAATGTTTGGAAAGAAAAAAAAGAACTTTAGTACATTAATATATGCAGAATAATTCAAATGATCAAGTCAAGCATTTTTCTTTAGACAAGTTTTATTAAAAAATAAAATCTGCACAAAGTGAGGTCTTTGTCAACCTGTGATCCACCCGCTTCAAACACTGCAAGAGACATGGAAAACAGTGAGACAAACATTAGATAAAAAGGTAGTGCAGTTACTGAACAGTTTACATGTTGGGGGGGGGGGGGGGGGGGGGGGGGGGGGGGGGTAATTACCTTTCAAATGACGTTTCCCTTTGGACACCTGGTCTGTAAGCTGGTTCTGTAACCTGTCCGATAAATGAGCAATACATCATTAATTGAAAATACAATCATGGGTATGGTTTTACTACTTAGTCTTTTAGTTCAGTTAGTCACATTCTCAGCAGCCCATTTTGGTCTGATGGGTAAACGGCGAAAAAGTGAACTCATCATTACTACTTAAAAAACAGGAGAAAATACAGTGACATGAGCCGTCACTTGAGTTGTTCATTGTTGCATGAAATGTATTCATGCATCAATAAATGCATTTTAGAATTAGCTGTACTTACTAAGGATTAGATGAGGGTGGTACTTCCAGTGCAGCAGCTGCTTATCTGTTGAACACATGTATTTGTCAGTACTACACGCAGCAGTTTCTTCTTCTACATGGCAGTGTGTCAAGATGGCTTTTTCTGTCTACGTGTCAAAATTGCAGAAAAACCGAGGTCAATAGAAGTACACTGTAGTAGGCAAGGAAAGGCTTTTAAGGCTGCAGCTGGTAATTCAGTAGTCACAGTTTCACCACTATGTTGTCTGATGGGTAAACGGCGAAAAGGGTGAACTCATCACTATTCCAGCTGCAAAAGTTGCCAGTGCTCAGTTTAAAGCAAGTGAGAAGAAACTTTAATAATCACTAACTAGACTAGTTGAGCAATGCCTCACGATGTAATTCTACCAAAACTGGAAGCCTAAATGTACAGCAGGAACTCACCTCCTGCACAGGTCACACAGGATTACAACAGCTCCATCTCCTGTCACAAGGCATCTGAGGGAAAAAGAAAGCTCAGGTTAAAAATAATGTGTTAAGATGATGTACAGTAGACACATCTCTTATAAAAGGAAAAAAAATCAGTCCCAACAGATCTTATGCTGGTCATTCAGTTAGTCACAGTTTCACCACTTTATTGTCTGATGGGTAAACGGCGAAAATGTGAACTCATCACTATTCCAGCAGCAGAAGTTGTTAGTGCTTAGTCTAAAGTACATTGATGAAACTTTAATAACCAGATTGGGGAATCCCAAAGTCATTGTAATCAAAATATTCAATAACAGTGTTGCTCCAGCAGCTTAAATGTACAGCAGTGCAAAAAAAAAAAAAAAAAAAAAAAAAAAAAATACTTGAGGAACTCACCTCCATATCAGCACAGGAAACACAGTATTACATCAAGTCCATCTTCTGTCGGCAGGCATCTAAGGATAATGAGAAATATTAGACATTAATATAAAAAGAAATACTAATACCATGCTGTTAGCCACATCTGATTATCAAAAACAGTCCCAACTAATCTTATGCTGGTTATTCAGTTAGTCACAGTTTCACCACATTATTGTCTGATGGGTAAACGGCGAAAAAGTGAACTCATCACTATGCCAGCAGCAGGAATGCCCTCCAGCCTAAAATCACTGCACATATTCCCAACACATTTGCACTCACCTTAATGTCTGCACAGTGAAGACCAGCACTGGACCATCTATAGTTTGCAGTGGCGGCCTGACATCTGAAATAAAAAACAATCACTGATTACAAATTCCACTAAGGCCATTTATCATAACTGAATGCTGTCAAACACCTTAATCTCACCTTGTCAAGTGTGCCAGTCAGAGCTGGGTTCGACCATCTTGATCAGCACTCCTAAAAAGACAAGAGCCACATACACTTAAACTCAAAATCATTTTTCAAAGTTCATTTCAATACTTGTTCATCTCCTCAGGCAGCCATGAATTTACTCCACTGTCACAGCAACCTAGCCAATCCTCACAACTAATTACTCTCAGGAGTGATGTATTGATTTTCAGCTTGCATGAATAAGATGTACTGAGAGAGTAGTCAATATGGTGAGGACTTATGACTGATCACCCGAAGGTCAAAGGGTACAGTGTAACACAGCTTGAGAGCACGGCTAACACCACAGCGCTGTGGACGGGTTCAACAGCAGGTCACGACCTCTGCCATGACCTTAGGTCCTCAGAAGGGATTATGATGATTCTCCACAGTGAAATAATAGGAGAGGGCAATTCCCTGACCAGCCGCTGCTCTGCTGACCCCCTGGACAAAACCAGATATGGACAGTGACACAGAGCGCGTTTTCCCCCTTTTGAACTGTCTAAAAGAATGATTTATTGCTTTAGGGACCTGAAGTAAAGATGGGACCTGTCTGATGTGATGTCATAAAACCCAAATTACTGATCGCTCAGTGTGTGTGTGGCACATACGCATATGCACACGAAATGAGTTATGAATGATGACTTAAAATCAAACGTGATGAGGATTATGATATGACATGAAATTAACATGAACATTAGATCCCATTCCAAATCCACGTGCATTGCTGTATACGTGTATGGCTAGCCGCTAGGTGAAGAAACTGACGAGTTATCCCGGTGCGTATTTAGAAAAATATATACCGACTAGCTTTGTTGTTAGAAAAACATGCTACTTCACTTTTAGTAGTATTTGAATAATGTAAAGCTACGGAAAAAGCAAGTATATCACGCGCTCCTCTTACCCACGTGGCAGAGATGCTAACTAGCTTCAAGCTAACTACCGACAGTCGCTTTCAAGACGTATCCAGCTCCAAATTATCTTGGAAGCCCGTTGACGGATTTGAACCGTTAAAGCCACTGATACATATGAACCCATCTGGACAGTGCCTACCTAGATGCTGGAGATCGATCTTTGAAGATCCCATGGTTCAGTATTTGAGACGTGGGGTGAAGCACGACTGCTCACCACGGTCTCTGCAGGACGAGAGGGAGAGTTTCCGGTGCGTCCTCCCGTCACTGCGCCTCGGAGCTGCGCACTGCGGCACTTGAAGTCCACAGCTGGGCAGCAAGTCAGCAATCAGCACCAAGTTACCATCTCCGACTTTCTGACACTTCTTGACACTATTGAAATTAGAAAAACGACTAATGCTTTAAATTACCTACCAGTATTTACACGTATCGTGTTTGTGACAGATTGGTGATATTTTCAGTTAAAGCTGACTAAATTGAAAACATGCCCTGGTCGTTTGGTCCAATAATTTGCAAATCTCTATAATAATCTTTATTAAACTGCCGTCTCATCTATCCTATCCACCTATCTTCCCATATCTATCCCATGCATTCAGCAGTATTATAAAAATATAAGGAATATAGTCAGATCTATTAGCACCGTCCTACCACCTCCGTTTCCACTGAAATGTTTGATGCGGCGACAGTCTTTTTTAATTATTTGAAACGTCTTGTAGTTATTGCTACAAATATAGGTCTATTTTGTTTGATTTTTTGTTTTTTAGAGACGCTGCAGTTTACCATTTAACAGCTAGAACGTCACACCATTACTTCACCCTTTCTGTCTTTTTAACCTTTAGCCCATTTGATTTCTAAAGTCACCGCTGACCAGTGTCTACATCGAGAGCTTCATACTCCTCCTCAGTCAAGTGCAGTGACTAATTTCCATTGCTAATTCATTTCACTTTATTTCATCTGTTAAAAATCTAATCCTTTTTTTAACCCACGGGTGAGCACAGCCGTAATGGACTGAAATGCTGTCTCCAAATAAGACCGATGATTGAAGCAGCAGATATACCACAAACCAGTGCTGATTAAATGGATAATAGTAGGCTGCTAATACCGTACTTCTGTAAACAGGCTAATACAAAAATAATGCTAACGGCCATCATGATGTACTCATACGACTGCTGCTGCTACAGGCTGTCAATAATAAAAGTTAACATTATTGTAAATAAATGACGCATTAACAAACCTGATTTCAGGCTTTGAATTATTAAACGTTTTCCTTTATTTTCTGACTATGCCTTCATATTTTAATTCGCATAACTGATTGGTCGATTTCCCTGGATTATTTATTCTAGTCAGAACCAGAGGAGGACGTATTCTTTCACTTTAGTCATTTATTCACAAACACATTTACAACCATGCATGTAAAAATGAGAAGGAACATGAGATGAAGAGCCTCCATTGTCGACTCTCTGACAGACCACTTCACATGACAGATGTTTAGTTATTCACACATGCATTTAGTGCAAATGTTTCAACTCAAAGTGCACACCTCAAGCATGACGGGCTCGTTACCCCGTGGAATCTCTATACAGATACCAGATCATACCAGGGACATGTATGGAGCTGCACAACGCAGGGCAAACAGGATTAGCCAAAACAACAACAACAGAGACATCATGTAGGCTAGCCTTTCTCCAAAAAACAAAAAAAAAAAAAAAAAAACTTTTTGTACAATAAAATTCACATCATATATTAATTTACAATGTCTTACCATGTCGGTATAGGCTTATTGAAGGTGAGATCAGGTAGGCTATTTGTTCTACAATCAACAAGACATGTGCTGCTGTCAAAGTAAACAGCGTGAACTCATGCAGTTAGGAAATAGTTTCATCCAAACAGTTTGAGCCTGTTACTGAGAGGAGGACGACGATGGGCCTTGGTTCTCTGACTCTGAAGCGTTTGTGGTGTTCAGGAACTGTCCGGTCGCTCCGACGTACAGTCTGGATCGCATGGGCCATTTCTGAGGAGGATAATTCATTTGTTAATAAAATAAATCGAGTGTATGACACGCTTTGAGATTTTGTAACATGAATTATTTACCCAGTGCAACTGATTGTTCTTTATTTTAGTTTTTTTTTTAATCCGGTGGGAGGTTAGCTGCAGAAATTATCCGAATAATTTCATCATCAATACTGACAAATTGGCTACAACGATTGCCATCCATATCTACATCATTACTGTTGTTGTTGTCACTGACCTTAACTGGGTGCAGGTAGCCTTCACCTTTCAATGAGTGCAACGCCTCTGTTTGTTTTGTGCTTTCTCCCTCCTCCGTGCCTTCTTCTTGTAGTGTTCGAGTCAAATGAGCAATATAGGTGGTGGCCAGTATCAACACGTCGAGTTTGGACAGCTTGGTGTCCGGCGGCACAGACGGCAAAGTCCTTTGTAGCTCCAGAAACGCGTTCCTCAGTGTTTGCACTCGGCTTCTCTCCCGCGCCGCGTTCGCCGCTGCCGGGCGTCCTCTGCCGCCGAGCCCGCCGGCCTGGAGCACCCTGGCCCGCTGGAGCTCACGACGACGACCGTCCGGACTGGGGCTGGAGCTGGGACTGGACGCTGGGCTGTCATCCGCCACCGCACTGGAGCAAGTACCGCTGTCCATTCGGAGTGTCTGTCTTCCAACCATCGGTGTGCACTTAGAGTCCTGAAGATTAATAACACAAACACACGTCACTGTTGGACCTGATCCTTACATGACACGTTGTATTTGAACTCACGTTGTAGAGTTTGAGTTTTATTTTAGGGAGTCGTTGCTTCTCGTGCCGCTGTTGTAACTTTAACTTAACCTTAAACTTATATTGTAATCTACTCGATCAAAGTGTTGACGTTTGCATTATTTATTAAACCATAACTTATTCTCATTATTGAAAATGTCTGTTGTCAGATTGCTGCGTGCTCAAGATCAACACACACCATTACTAGTCTACAGCTCGTCCCCTCACAAATAAACTGTGAAAAAGCCAAATGACATAGTATATATCTGTCCACAATAACAACAAAGACAGCAGACTGCTCAGTGACATGTCAGCAGACCTGCAGTTCAAATGAACACCCCGTCATGCATGCAGGCATTTCCTCTGTGTACCAAACTCCTAAGAGCAGTTTCTGGTTGGTGGTCTGATTTGGAGTTTACCTCTGGTGTGTCTCAAAGGCGCTGTCTTGAAAACCGACATGAAGGCAATCCAAAGAGGGCTTGGATAAGACAGAGAATTTGCTCTTCACCGTAGAATAGTCCCAGTCGACGTCCCAACAGCTTATCCTTATGAAGTGGTGCCTCTGCAGGAAAGGTGCGCAGCGGTCCCCGTACGTACGCGCATCCAACGCTTCACCTGTGTGCGTAAAAGTCTCAGGAGCCTTTAATTTATTGGATACACTAAGCGGTGGGCAAGTATTTCACTCCGACGTAATTAATCACTCGCCCCATATAACACTCCCTCGCAGTGGAGAACGCCGCTCTTTTCCCTTTCCCAACTTATTTCTGTCTGAGGGCAGCAGAGGCTCGTTTTCAACGCCAGAGGCAGAACTCTCTCTTTTCCTTAAACGCTGATATGTGGTAGGCCATATCCCACTCTAATTGGCTGCGAACCTGACACTGTATTTTTAAGCCTATCAAAAAAAAAAAAAAAAAGTGGCAACGGGAAGAAATTTAGTCAAAAATTATACCTCAAAAATGCCATGGTCAAAAATAAAGACTACTCTTTCAAAACGCAATTTGCAACGGACCATGAAGACAGGCTGACAAGTGTAAGGCGATATGCAAAACATTTGACTAATTGCCAAGGTGTCTTGAATTGCAGGCTCATTGGAACAGCTAATAAATAAACTCCAGCGCTGCAATCAACAGGCAGGCATTGAGGAAATTCTTGCGAGACTCATAAATTAATCACTCTGATTTCCAGGGCTCCAAACGGAGATGTCGGCAAATTAATGAAAGGAATTATTCATAATATGTATATCCTCGGACTGTTCTTAATAAACATTGTTTTTGTAAGGATGGAGTAACAGTATTGCTCCCGGCCACTAATTACAAGGTGAAGTAAAAGAAGGTTAAGTAAGCTTGTTTCTCTAATTACCCCGCATCTTTCAGGGGTTACACACACCCACGTGGATCCTCAAAACTCATTCAAACATTTAGCAGCAGTGATGACAATGAAAACGTCTGTTATTGTGTTTGCCATAAGAACAGGGCTGGATCATTGATCACAATTGTTTGAATAGAAGCATGTGTTGTTAGCTTTGGATAATGTAAAGCCTTGTAGTAGTGAGGCAGAGCGATCATTTAGATTGTGCCACTCTGCATCACTTATTCGCTAAGTGCATGCAGAAGAAAAATTAGGCACTCTCTATCAGAAGTAACAGTTTGAGTTGGACAAACTTGTGTATATCCTCAGACCCCCAAAAATGTAATTAGAAATGAACCAGCTGTGAAAATCAGGGAAAGAAAAGTGTGCAAACCGTTCATTCATTGTTTATTTTTTCCCTAACTTGGTTAGCCATTTATAACAATGCAGACTTTGTTATAACAAAGACAAAAACAAAACATTTTTAACATGTATTGTGGCCAAGTTGTCTAAATGCAGCAGCAGCACTGTTAGTTGTGGGTGGAGAGTTCAAGGGATTGCTAGGTTTCTCTTAAACTTCCGCATGACTGCAGATGGCTGAGGAAACAGCCACATGATTGAGAGGCCCACTCATAGGAATCTTTAATTTTTGCACCCTATGAGATCAGATAAAAACAACAGGAAGCATTATCAGATTATGGGTCAGCAATCATAGAGCTGTTCTCCTTCAGTGACTGCAGCCTAAAATTTAGCACATGTATAATAGCATTTGACAGCACTATGTTGATAATCCCATTGCATGAATAAACAAATAAAACTCACAAAATAGGAAGTTATTTGTCAAGCTGGAAGATTGAGGGGAACACTCATAACACTGAAAAAAACATTAAACCTAATAGCAGTTATTGTCTGACAAAGTTGAGATGATTTCATTGTGTATCATAAAAAGTATGTTCAACAGCAAGTTGTATAATTGAAAACATATAACATCATGATTTCATATTTATGAAATATATCTACTCTTGTGTTAACTGAAGTCTGTGTGAACTACTAGACCTTAGAGCCGGCAGTGGGTTCCATCTAGCATGGCTGTAGATGTGACCAGGATGTGGACCCTGACCCATGGTAAAGTCATCTGAAGTATAAACATGTCAAAGTCACACTTAAAACACACGCACACACAAATTCAAATGTGTCAAACCTCACTCAGCATAATTGGTTTTTGAATTGCATTGAAAAAACATATAAGGATAGAGCAGTTTCTCAGTACTGTCTATCCATTATCACACTTATAATGAACTCAAATAAATCAGTACGTACACTAAATCAAATATGACCATGTGGAAACAAAGGATACAAATAAAAAGCAGGTCAATTAAAAAACTACACAATTTAGTGACTTACTTGTTAATGGTCCAGACAGCGTGTGTTTGTTTCTTTTCTTCTTGGCCTCTCTAGATGCTTTCCAGTTTATGAGGAACTGTCTGGTTAACTCATTAATGTCCCGTCCATCGAGAACCTCTGCAAAAAAATTGAAAGTGAAAAGTGATTTTTTTTATTTTTATTTATCATTAAGGGAAAACAAATTGGAAAACAGTAGCCTGGCTAAGTCAAATCAATAAAGTGTTCTTACAGATTAGGATACCATTAAGATAGAAAAATAATTCTTATTTTACCGAGGCTCCTGCATGCAACAATCAGACGGTCTCTGTACTTTGGTTTTTTACACACAGGATTGCCACTCAGTTCCATTTGAAGCAGCTGGGGCCAGAGACTGAACACATCCTCTAACTCCTGAAAATGTACAAAAAAGAGAAAATTAACCTAATATGTGTTGTGTTTTTGTTCTAACCACAGATGTTTTAAATGGCTGTACTGTGATACTGTGTCTCTTAAAACTATGCTCACTAACCAAAAAGGAAAACAGAAAAAAATCTTTTAAATAAATAACACATTTTCCTGATATGATGATTAATCAGAGGCAAACAGACAAACTTTTAAAGACATGCTATAAGAATGAATGGTAATGTTAAGTAAAAGGGCCAGGGGGAAGTGCATAAACAACATATCAGTCTATTTTAATAAACAGTGTCGCCGGTGTCATGTAACTACAAGTTTTCTCCTGGGGTTGTGTGAGGCTGGCTCCTCTAGCGAGTTGCCTGCAGTTGTATGTTTATCTAAAGGCACATTAATCCAAGCCTGGAAATATGAATACTCTCTGGACACGCTCTGATTGTTCATTGCCTTCCTGTCTTGGCCAAAGCGCTTCCACTTTTCCAGCTCGTGCTGCAATCAGTTCAGAGGGGACCCCTGAGCACCGCGCGCTCCCAGGCTTTGATAAATGATCGTGTCAGGGCCGTCACTCAGAAGGCCCTCACTGAAGAGCAGCCCAGCGCCAAATTGCCCCCCACGCGGGGGCGTGGAGAACAGCAAAGGCTGGATACTCACTGAGCTTGGCTGGCTCTCTTGCCTGGACTAATGATGGGCCAGTTATGAACCTGTATTTGACCAGGGCTTCGATTCCCCTGTCCTCTCTGCCCTGCACAGAGCTAACGGCCTCTGAAGATGCTCCCCATTTGTCACCCTGGCTGACTGCCTGTCATAATCTATTTTAAAAATCCATAACATTTCCTCTGGATTCTGAGCAAATGGCGCAGAAGAATGAATCGATCCTTTAGAGCGCTGTCTTTGCGGAATCAATAGTGGCAGATGGGTTGTATAAATTATAGGAGATATCTGCTAAAAGTGACACGTGTACAACAATTACCTGCATCACCGTTCTCAAAAGAAAAGCACTTATCCTGAGAAAGTAGCCTTATATTAACAAAGTAATCAGTTATGAAGTGCTTTCAATGTGTCATCCAGGTTTTAACTAGTGAAAAAAAAGAATTTAGTCCTTTTAAATAAAGTCATGAAGCTTTTCAGTTAAGATATCAATCCAAGCAGAAAAATGACTGCCTTTAGAGAGTGAGCCTCAAAAACAAGCAGGTCATTTTTCAAAGAAGTGAGAGAGCATAAATCATATCTCTGCCACAGATGAATCTCCCATAAAGTTAAGTACCGGTGGTTTAGGGTATCAAATAGAGGATTCTAAGGCAGAGAGGAAAATCAGCCTCCCAAGGAAAAGCAGAAACTTGTGCTTGTTTAAAGCTGTCAGTGAGAAAAGTCTCTGGGGAACGGCTCGCTGATTTGTTGAATAATTCTGACCCTGTGCAAGCCATGGAGACTGGGAACCTATGGCAGGATTTGCAGGATTTGGTTCTTTACAACCCTGCTCTCCATATCATTTCACACATCAGTGCAGAAAGCTACGGAACAATGTTAATGATGATCTGATCAACCAATATGTTGACTGTGTCATGCATAGTTACAATGATGTGGTATTATTTACTTGGGCTCCATAGAGTACAGCAAGCGGTCAGTATCTACCCCTGTCACAGTGGATGAGAATTACTGAATGGCAACTTGATTCACAGACATTTTTGTTAAATATTCAAAAATATTTACCTCCATCTTGTTCAATTTATTGTCAGCGGCAGAAAAGCACTGGAGCTCCTTGAGCACTGCCAGGTCCCCGATATCATCAATGTTGTTATTTTTGATATTCAAGACGAGAAGAGATTTCTGTGTTAAAAAAAAATAATAGAGAATGAACTGTTTATTTTACAGTCAATACGATGACAGAGTATTACAAAGTAAATATCATATTGTGGGCCCTGACAGAGAATTTCAAAGAGTGGGAAGAGAATGAGAAAAACAAGCACATTTCAACCAGATACTTGTTATGTGGTTGAAAGTTAAACCTTAGAGTTATTCAAATATCTAACACAACTTCCCAAAACAGGCAGAAATATCAAAGTGCTGTAACATTTTTCAATTATGGACAAACACACACACTCAAAAGAAAATACCACTGTCTATAAAACTATGATTATCAGACAATTTCCTTAAAGGTAGCAGCCTCTGAGAGGAAGCATATTACAGGACTATTGTGTGTGCCCAAAATACATTTCTACATTTGCCCTCTTTATACGCCTGGACTACTAGGATGGTGTCCAAATCACAGATAGTGCTGGTCATCTTGGTTTGAAGTTCTATAACGGCACATTTATAAAAAGCTGGAACTCTTTAAATTTGCACAGCAATTTCTTTAATTATCCAAACAAACAAGAAGCTGAGACTTTTGGTGTGTTTATCCATGGCCTGCCTACAAGCAAACAGACCTAACTGATTTGTCAGACCAGAGAGAGCAACAGAGGTCCCTTTGACATCATCAAACCAAGCACAATATTGCTTTTACCTGGATCACTCGTCTCTAAGAAATCAGTGATATGTGATAACCTACCAAGTTGATACACTACACTTATTCCTTTGTATAAAAAGTTAAAATTAGGCTTTATTTTTTTTACCTTTTGATTACTTTTGAAAAATATATATTTTTAAACAAAGAAAGACAAGGAGTGTGTATCAACCTTTTTTTTTCTCTCATACTATATTTGTACTCAACAGTGTTAAAATAGGTCATACAGCAAGTGAGCGGAGAGTCCTGGGGTCAAAGAGCAACTTTTCCCCTGGTGCCAGCTTCTGATTCTCCAGATGAAGCTCCTGGAGCTCACTGAGCTGCTCTAAGCCCTCCACCATTGCAATACTGTTTCTACCAAGATACCTGCAGAGAAAACAAAACACACAAGGTTGTACAAACCTTAAACAACACGGGACAACAATCATTTCAACTTGTCTACTTACAGTTTGGAGAGCTTTTGCAGATTAGAGAGATTATCAATATGAGTAATGTTGTTATTTTGCAGATAGAGATGGGTCAGGTTAAAGGCAAAGCTGAGGTTGCAAATCTCTTTGATCTGATTGTCGTAGAGGTAAAGAACAGTGAGGTTTCTGCACATGGAGAGATCACCCTGAAAATAAAATGACAACATGAGGCACAGACGAGTAAGAAAATCTGAAAACGTCAGTATTAATTATGGCTACTTACAATATCTTCGATGTTCTTGCCTGAAAAGTGGAGATGTGTAAGTGTCTTGAGGTACTCTGGGAAAGAGAGGCCCCTTTTCTTTTAAAGTGGTTTCTAGATTTAGCAATCAGGTCTACGTTCAGATGTACCATGGTGGCCCGTCACAGACACTGCTTCAGAGAGGATCCTTTTCAGTTTCAGCCAAGCGTTCAACCCGCAGCAGGGGCTACAGCTGTCTGTTAGGTGGGAAAAACACATATGAGCTGAAATAGGCCTTAGCAGGCAGACAAATGTTGATGAACTGATGAACTATTTACCAGTGCCAACTTACTCCAGCGTTTGTAATCAAGAATGACAGGCAAACATTAACCTTGTACAGAACTTTAAATGGCATAAAACCTGACTGTCAATTCACAATTAGGGATAATTGATGAAAGAAAACATCACTATTCTCCGTGAAACTTGCTAAGAGGCCAAAGGGTGAGTGACCACTCCATTTGTGTTGTAATTAGAGTGGTCAATTCCCCAAGCAGTCTGAGCAGAGCTCCAACCACTTCCTCTTGTTCAGTACCCATGGGCCTTGTATATTAGCTTGACCTGACATTGAGATATAATATTGCACTTTGATCTCACTGCGCAAGTAGGCATTATTATACATCACCTCTCCATCTGCTAGTCATACAGCACTCAATAAATGTAGCTAACGGAGTGAAAGGAGGAGATGTGACAGCAGGTCTTTTCTACACTTGATCTCAAAGCACAGGGTCGAGGTGTAGGAGACAAGAGGCACTGATCGATACTGCAGAGCAGGAGTATGGACAGAAGTTATCGGCTAAATGAACTTACACACCCCTGGGTATCTTCTCTCTGGAGGTTTGCGAACAGCAGTTTATCACTGTCAAATGAAGTGCGACACTCAAAGCTGTCCGGGTGCAGCACATGAGGGACACGACATATCTATTCAAGTTAATATAGATGGAGGGAGGGATCCACTTAGCTGAGGAAGCCCCAGAAAAGGAATGTAAAATTGTCCGGTTTATATTCAATAACTTTAGGCTGCCTTCATAGCTAGCTTAAAAGCTATTACTACACTGCAGCGTCTTCAGTAACCACATTTAGTGTGATTCCCCCCTTTTTTATGACGATTTGAACATGTCTAAAATATAAACTAAACTCTCATACCTCTCGGGAGAATATTTAACTTTAAAATGCGGGCTAGCGAAACAATTTTAACATACGTACCGCAAGTTCAGCCGTTTGTTTTAGTCAAGCAAAACCGTTGCTATGGAAACCACGGAAGTTGAAAGTCTGTCAGGTCACAGAATTTCGTGCAGCACGTCAAAGCGGAAGTAAGCAGTCAGCTTGTTTGTTATGGTAGTTTTAGTAGTATAATTCAGGTTATAAACACACATTCATAACTATTGATGCAATTTTAGGGCGATACCACTAGGGACTTAAGTGAACAGGATATTATTTTAAGTTTATTTTGAAGTTATTGGCATTTTAGCTTTGTAATTGCAAGTAGAAAATTCAAAACAAATGGATAGGGGTGTTAGCACTGCCATTTTGTAGCATATGTGATATTCTTAGATATCAAAATAAAGAATAAATACAAATAAAAAAGCTGGATCTTAGCAGTGTCCTTGTGGTGGGCCTGCCTCAGCAGAGGGTGTATGGGTGAGCAGAAGGCCGAAACACCCAGTGACGCTGGGGTACACAACTGAAGATGTGTCCCTGCTTCCTACTGGAGGGGGTCACCTGGGGTTAATCCTGTGCAGAAGACCTTTCAAGTATATGGGATATTCACCATCATTTCCTATGCTTCAAATCAAAAAATTATGTCATATACACCACAACAGAAACCATATTGAACTAAATGGACACTGAACCTTTATTTGCTCTTTCTGTAGCTATGTGGACATTCCTCCAAGCTATAGTGTCTATCTTTTAAGCCAAATACTATGTTAGGACCTTCTCCCAGTGACCCTTGCGCTGTTAATCTATTTCATGCCGTGACCTTAGTTTCCTGTGAGGGAATGACTTGCCACCACTTACGCTGGAGCACATGGCAGAGAGGAAGTGTGGCACTTTCAGAGCTGGGTTCAGCTTTTTGCTCACAGCACCACAGTGGTGAGATTTTTTTTCTTCTGAGAGCCAAAGTAAACATAACATCTCCTGATCTTTGTGGGTTCGTTAGCTCTATATAGTCGAAACACTCCATATTCATAGATCTATTAATCATGAGTCCTATCCATCTACTGCTCTCATGTTCATGCCATATCTCCCAGTCGTTCACCATTTTAACTTTTTTTTAAACAGAAATGTACAATGTACATTCCACTGTAAATCTGTAATGACTTTTTTTTAGTACTGGACAGCATACTTTGTAATTATAAAATTGCTAAATGTTAAAAGA
The DNA here is from genome assembly GCA_021432705.1 of Caranx ignobilis. Classification (NCBI taxonomy): domain Eukaryota; kingdom Metazoa; phylum Chordata; class Actinopteri; order Carangiformes; family Carangidae; genus Caranx; species Caranx ignobilis. The sequence continues at coordinate 10,788,616 of MU269986.1, forward strand.
ATAAAGTAAAATTCACAGGTAATGAATTTTTTGGCTGCCCACAATTTGACTTGATTAGAATTTACATAAATTTTCCTTTTCCACCTTTAGTCATGCATACAAATGTCCATCTGGTGATAATCACAATATTTACATGCCCAATGAGTTCAATATGTTTCACTTATTCTTAAATCACCATGAAAGACCAAACATTAAGTGAAACTATTTTAAAAGTGCATACTCTAAATACCTTCTCAGTACTGTGACAGCCATCCATATAATGCATTTAAATATCTGGCAAAAACATTAGCTATTCAGTAGAATGTGTATGCAGAAAACCTATACAACAATCTCAAACTCCTAAATTATATTAAACATAATCTAATAAGTTTCCTCTTCCTAAACCATTGCACTGAACGCCCTCCATTTTAAGACATGGCTTAAATAATGGTAAAAGAAAATCATTATAAGAAGTGGTGCCAAAACTCATGTGCATGAGAAAAAACAGACAACTCCTCTGTCCCACTGGGATTTTCTCCTTTGCAATACATGACATCAAAAATATACATGCAGCCATTACAATACCATAAAAAAGACATGACACAAACCTATGCCAAAGTGGCTGTCTCTAAAAAAAAAAGGCAGACTCAGTGAGTGCCTGCTTCGATGGAGAGCAGACACGTCGGGTGAATAGACTCCAGTGTGTATGGCTTCTGTTTCTGTACTGCATCACTGCCACACCACAACCTGACGAGCTGGCCACTCTGACGGACTGTGTACCACCGAGAGCCAAACTGTGCTGGGAGTGACTCCGCAGAGACATCTCGCACATGGCAGCCGATTCCCTTTGAGTGTATGCAGAAAGTTGAGTTTGTTGTTCCATTATGTAACGCTATGACAGACTACACTTGAAAGACTGACTGGTGCGAGGTGTGTTAAACATGACCATGATGTGTCCCTAAATGTTTGGCTGCAGGAGAATACAGGCCCCAAGATTTTTAGAAACAGACAAAGCATGAAGGGAAACAATGCTGCAGTGCCTCACACCCTCAGACTACTGTACTATGTCTACAGAGGACTGAATATGTCCAGTGTATACCCAAGTTAATTTGTTCAATTTCTCTAGTATAATGTGCATGATCTTGCACATTACAGCCCTAGATAGGGTTAGGGTTAATATAATGTTGTTTAAAGTGTAAAATACTCACATACCGTAGCTGCATTTTTTAAGTATATTTTATTGTTTTCAGCATGGATCCTGGGTGTATTCCTTAGCTACTTCAAGGACAAAAGAATAAATTGAATAAAAAAGCACTCCCAAGAGAACTCACAGGTAATACTACTCTTAGCAGTTAAACCATATACCATTAAGTGCTAGACATGCATGAGAAAACATATCCAGGTGAGATCAGGTTTAATTGGCAGATGTGTTGATTTGATTGAAGAGTTTGTCCTTAATGACCTGAGACATCAGGCCATGAATAGCCTCTATGGTTGTCTTGCAGCTAAAACAAAGCACAGTGGAAAACTGAGATTAGTAATTAGCCCAAAACAGATACAGTACACTGCAACATTTACACTGGCAACAGCCGAATTCAAATAGTAATTAACAGTTACTTTTTGGATGGTTTTGATCACAAAAATGATCATTTATAATAAATGAAAAGAACAAAATCATAGAAAAGTAGGCTTAGATTAAGACAACTTATAATGCCCTTTTGCAGTTTCTTTAATCATACTACTTGTTATCCAAAAGGTATAAAAACCCTATACATCCTACACTGAGTGATAAATCATAACTTGATACTAAAAGGTGAAATAAGTACAAAGTCCACATAAAATTAATCAATATTCTTTTAATAAAACCTTAAATATCTCAGTCATTAACCATTTTATCGCACTGTAAACCTCAAACTATGGGTATTTTTCTGACATTTTGAAGATAAATCAATTAATCGAGTAATAATCAGAGAGCTTCTAATTCAATGATGAATAAAAGCTTGGCTGTAGACTAAAATCAAACATTTAACAAGAATTTAGAATTCTAGGACACATAAGAATTAAAATCACTGAAATATAAAAACAACTGTTTTATTAAGTAATGTTCAGGTAATGTTTTAAGATAAAATAAAGAAAAACTGTTCCACCAACAAATCAGAAGTTGCACAGTGATAAAACATGCTCAGATGAATTAGAAGTTCTTTTTCCGTCTTTAGGGAGATACAGTATTGTGAAAGGAATGGAAAGGCAGGCTATAGCACTGAAAATATACTGCTCAAATAAATAAAATTTACTTGGTAACTGTTTAAAGAAAAATATTTACCTATCTCGTGTTGCTTTTGCCAGTTTGTCCTCAGACTTCCTGTCATGTGTGTCCAACCCGAGCATGAAGCTGCCTCTGCCCAGCTGAGCCTCCGACTGCTCCAGCTTCTCTGACAGGTCAAACACCTGGCCTGTAGTGTAGTCCGAGTTCTGACCGTACACACAGACAGACACCCGTTCATGCACAATTTCCAAACAAAAGCTGATAACAAATTTCCCACAAAGAACAAGATTTTTTTGCATAATGGCCTCAAATCTGTCTAACAAGCTATAGGAACACTTTTGTTTGCTGTGGTGAATGAAAAGAAGTCCGGGGAAAGTTTGCTTAAGGTGAGGCCGTGTTTTTAGTGAAAAAGGTAATTAAAGCACAATGACACAGGGGCCCCTGACTTGGGTGACAGTATAGCAACTGACAAAGCCTGTCACCCTTGGAGCAGCTCGTTCTTGACATCTAGTCAATTTATCTTCATCCAGAATGCCAAAGAGCTAACTGTTTGGATAAGCCTGATGCCTATTTAGGCTGTTTAGTCAAGCCCGGGACAGAGTGACTGCAACCACAATGGGAATTCACATGAGGGGCTTTCGATCTTAAGAATGAACTGCAGAGGCAAAGGAGATGATCCACCGTGAACCATGATGCCATCTATATCACAGGCGTCAGGTCAAACTTATCTGCTTTGTTAAAAAGTTCAAATTAAGCTTATTACCAACATCAATAAACAAAGGCACTCTGCTAACAGGCAGCAATAAATCACTACATCACACGCTGGTGACCACATGTCTCAATGAGTTATAGTGTAATAATTAACCATAAATCAAAATGTCAAACAATTAGTGAATATTTTGATTTTTTAAGTTGCCTACATACCGTGAGCAGACTGGAGGAGCTTAAGGTATTGACCCAATATTTATTCCAAAGGAGTTCCAGGAGCTTTCTGTCGAGGGATGACTTAAAGTAAGTTACCTCCAGGGCGTAATACCTGTATGATACAAATCAATGCAGAACATGAGACATATATGACACATGCAAAGAGCACAACTGTATTAAAGCACTGTGATTCAGTTACAAATAATTTACATACTTGTGCAAGTATTACATGTGGTGATAACATTATAATATGTTGAATATCAACACTCACTGTTTACAGTGCACACCAAAATCTTCAATCTTGTTCAGAGGGATTGTCTGATATTCGGAGGGTCCTTCATCAGGAGGTTTGTAACCCTGAAAATTAAAAAGAGGAAATGCTGAAAATAACAATGGGGAAAAAAGCCTGTCTACACTAACAGGGAACAACTATACAAGATGGTAAAGCAATTACAAGATCACAAACTTTAACTCATGGTAAAATAAATAAACAAAAATAAAAACAACTAAAAAAACAAAAACAGAAATGCACCACAAGCCTTTATAGTGAATAATTTTAATACTATAAATTTATAATTGTAAAATGTTCGGTCTTTACAGAAATACTGCTATATTTGCTTTACCTTTGGGTAGGTTCTGAAGGCGCCAAGGTTGACTTTCCCTGCAGAAATAGTCCGAGTGGGGTCGATCTATTGGAAGCAAGATACAGTAGAACAGGAAAACGCAGTCAGGGGTCACACAGACCTCAAGGGACTACTCAAATGTGGCCACCAGGAGCCCTTTGCTATAGCTGTCAGTGTGCTGAAAATACACACTTAATTATATGACGCCGTTGGCATTTAAAGACTGCTAAACCAAATGAAGTGTAAATAGCATATTTGGTTGCAATAGCAAATTATTCATCTCTACTACATGGAAACCTACAACTCATACATCAACAATCTCACCCCCTTCTCAGTTACACACACATTAGTGTGTATTGTAATATTTAGAATGAAAACTTAAATTCCTAAATACTGTTTTAAATTACGTGTAATTAGAATTAGCTGTAAACCATGTGTTTGGCTTGAGATAACAATGGTTAATATTTCCTGTCTTACCACAACAGCCACAAAGGGCTCCTGAAACTGCTGGTTGAGCATCTGAGTGCTGACATCTATGCCCGAGAGCCAGCATCCGTAGCCCGGATGACTGTGGTACCAGCCAATAGCGTTCTCCAGCCGGCCAACCTGAGGGATTAGACGTAGGAAGTTATTCAAGACATAAAGCCTGAACCATTTCATGGGCTAATTTAAGACTAATATTGAAATATATGAGTATTACAGTAATACTGATTGTATGTTACTTTTCTACCACTGGAGGCAAAAGTGTATAAATCACTTTTTTTTTTTTTTTTAGGAATATGGCTGAGTTTGCTGAATTAATGACTAAGATAAACTGAGTTAACAGAATTTAAATATGGAAATAGAGTAGCCATGTGAGAAATCATTCATTTAATGTATTTAGTGCAGAGACAGATGACAGTATCGAACAATGCACAGGAAATAGGGCTGGACGATATGGCTATCTCCAATCACACCATATGGAATTTCATAGTGTGATATTGCACCATAGTTATATAGGGAATTTTATGGATAGTCCATTGAGAAACTGTTTATGAATAAAGTATCCAGGAAGGAACGTCTGCCTCTGATTAATTAAACAAATTAAATACTTTACAGAGCATGGTGTTTTATCATGTTGTTAAAAAACATTTTTCTGTATTTCCATACAGTGGTCAAGCTCTTTGACTGTTAGGTAGACGGTACTGGAAAGTCTCTGAAGGTTGAGAAATCTATATCATCTGATGATATGATCATATTAGCCAAATCTAAAGGTGAGAAAAATATCAGATGTGTGTAATCGTCTTGTAAAAGAGTTTGTGTATGTATACTACACATTACAGGCAGTTTCCTTGAACATCTGAATGACATTTACCCAAGTTTCACAATAAAAAAAATATAATCACAATTAATAATATCTTAATTAGTGAAACACCAGTTTGATTCATCTTTTCTCAATTACAAATGAAGTCTGATGTCTCTTCAGTGAGTGGATGTCAGTGTCAGACCTGTTTGGCATTTTCAATGTAGGCAGCCATGTATTCATAGGCTGCAGCCTGAGCGTTGACTCGGGTTTCTGTGCCTTCCACAGGTAAGGCAAAGCTGTCCATAATGATCATGGTTTCACCATCGACCTTCCCCAGCATTAGGCCCATCACCTCCAGGTTCCCCCCGGACCGGGCATGCATCACCATCTTCAACAAGGCCAAAGCTGAGATCTTGCAGTACTTGAAGTAATGATGACTGCAAGGGTCAAATAAAGACATATTAACATTATATATAACATTATATATACAACATCAAACAGTAGACCCATCTAGAAACACACCGCATACAGCTAACTGCACTGCTGTTGACAAACAAAGTGGAAAACTGCTAGTTTACGGCTAAACATGTACCATGACCATGCGATAGCAGGAATTTACTTTAACGAATACTTCAACTTGTTGCCAAGTACTACATTGCTATTGTATACTTACTCCTTTGTCCATGGCTTCGCAGCGAGGATTTCTTGTTGTTGCTTTTTGTCATATTTGTAAATTTCATCTATGCTCTGAACTTCCTGCATGCTGTTGGATAGCTCCCATGTTTTCTGAGCAGTGCTGCTCCCCGCCATGATCACTTATCTCGGCACAAAAATAGGTCGTTTACACTCCTATTTATGCTCGAGTAAGGCGAAGAAATGTTGTATTTTTCCAAGTATTTGTTTCCGAAACAGGGCGAAACATCCACTCTCTCAGGGAGCCATGACAGTGAACGATACCAATGCATCAAAGCGTAGTCGCAGGAGACTTTTGTGACTGTCTTTTTTAAACAAACGCAATTCACATATTTATAAGCTACTGAATATTTTATCATTACAATGTATCGCACGTGTAACAATATTATACGGCTTGCAGTGTTTTTCCAGTGTTTAATATTCGCCTTGAAGTACAATCACCCCTCTCACTGAGAAACATGGTTTCTCCTTGAGGGGACGTCAACTAACCGTTGGGGACGCACTGACATCTAGCGGTGCTTTCCAGGAAGACAGGTACGTTTGCTTAGGGGGGTTGTGTGTACTTCCGTTAATTTAGTTTTGGAAAATGTTATGGTATTTTACGAACGTTCTTTAACGACATTAAAGTCTTAATGATAAAGACACCAAGGCTTAAATGACCACTCTGGCTAGACGGTAGGCTAATTTATTTCTAGCTTACTTGTGTGTAAACTTGAGTAAGCTACCATTGTGGTTTATATTGCTAAAACTGTTTAGACAAGTAATGTCTAAAAGGTTACAATTGCCGAATATTGTAATAACAGTTTGAACCCAAAACGGACGCGTTTTAAAAATATTATTATCATTTTGTGGCTTAGTTTTAAGCTACGTTAATTAGTTAGCTTCTCCTGGGAGGACGTTTGTGTCATGGTTACCCCTAGCAACGGAATGATGCTTTACGCCTTGCCGACAGTCTAGACTAGGTTTTGGTGTGTGGAGATAAATAATTTAAACTTGAATGATATATATTACAATGAGTTATATAAGATTATTTAACAGGCACACATTTGTTAAATTGCGCATAGCAACGGACGAAGACTGGACGTTTTTCGAGCACATAAAGAGGAAACACACAAAGATATATTACGGCTGAAGCGGGATAGACCACTCATTCATGAACATTGAGGTATGTAACATGTCATTGCATTGTGAACCCCCGAAATTATTGATGAGTACTACAGTGCTTTAACGTTTGCTAGCCTGTAGTATGTAACTTTTCTTCACAGTCAATGACCTGTGACACTGTAAATATGTGTCCTGCATCAGCAGTACAAGGAATAACCCGTCATCTAGACAGAGGTACTGTGCAAGCCCCAGACAATGACAGATTGTGTTCTCTGAGTATTATAACTTGTATGTTTTAGACTGTATTGTATATTCTATATTTTCCAGGTTTGAGCTTTTCTTTCCTGCTGGGAACTGACTATGAAAGGAGAAAACAGAAACTGAAGCAAGAGCTTCAGCGCGACTACAAAAATTCACTTGCCATGGTCTGATGATGTTTTTTGAAAGCTAGATGATTAGTACAAACATGTTTGTGTCAAGTTTCCCCGGCTGCATTTTGCTGACTCAACCCTAACCCTAACCCTAATCTTCCTTCAGAAAAAGGATCTGAAAACTAGAGAATCACCTCTCCAGAGGGAGGGTCTCTCCCTACCTATTGATGAGAATAAATCAGCCAAGGTGTGTGTCTGTGTAATTTGCCCAGGCAAGTACTTGGGAAAATACATTTATTAGTGTGTCTGAGTGTGACATAACAACAGGAAGTTGTTGAGTTGCCTAACAATGATGTTGTTCATTGAGACCCAGTGGCCTAATGGATAAGGTATCAGCCTCCGGAGCTGGGGATTGTGGGTTCAAGTCCCACCTGGGTTGACAACAGTGCCCTGAGTGGGCTTCCCAAACTTTAGAGAATTGCTATGTTTAGCATTAAGGATGCTGTACTCAATCAATGTTACTTCAGTTATACAGTGCTTTAAGTTAACAGTGTTGCTGGTGTTTATCTTGAGATGCACCCTTGTAGTTTAATGTGCCTGCCAACGACTGTGTTAATCCTATAGGATGGGTAGGGGTAGGGTTCTTGAAAATGTAGTTTATGTTAAATTCATTGATTAGACATCAAAACAGAATAAAATTGAAGCTATAAAATAGAAGGGGTGACTCATAATATTGGTAATAGCCAGATTTAAACACAGAGTTGGAAATATAGCATGTAACTGCTGCTCTGAGTGAATGAAACAGCTACCTTGTAGACATGACTGCATTTGTTTCTCTCAGGAAAAACTGAGGGAGGAGAGGAATAGGGAATACAACCTCTTCCTCCAGGAAAAAGCTCAAACCAGAAAGTTAAAGAGGGCAGCTCCTCCTATGACTTCTAAGGTAATGACAACAGTCAATAAACAATGACGCACATTGATTTTTACAATTGTTTTTTGCAGGACAATAAATCTACCTTTTAAAAAATATTATGTGCTATACAACTTTTATATAATACAATATATCCCTCATACAAGGCAAATGCTTTCCAGTTTAAACTTTCCACATTTTCACTTTCAGTCTGGACAGTTTCAAGCTTCAGATGCTGCATGCATTTCTTCTCCAGCTTCTCATCAGCCCATCCTCAACACCCACACAAACGTACCCCCTCCTTTCAGAGAGCGCCCAGCATCCAGGAGAGATGCTGCCACTCTGACTGATGCTCTGGATAATGGAAAAAGGGCTGAGACTTGGGAACGAGGCTATCAGGGGCGAAGGCGTTGGCAACTCTATAGACCAAAAGAGCTTTATAGCTCTGAAGAGGAGCAAATCACTGACAAAGAGGAGGAGCTAGATTTCAGACACAGGAGGAAGATGCACATGCACACCCCAGAGCCTGTGTTCAAAGAGGAGAGGAGAATCAGAGAACACAGAGCTAACAGGTGTAGCTGTTTTGTCTTTTTTTCCTAAGTTAGATTTTGAGCTATACCCATATTCTCCACTAGCATATATGCACATGGTAATATAATTCCTCTTCTCCTGTCTGTGTTTATGGCAGAGCTCCTCTGGATATTAGGCGGGTGGAGGCCCCTGGTGTTCATGATCAGAACAACAATGACAGGCTTTTGAAGTTGAAGTAAGAAAGATCCATTTCTTTGTGAGATGTCATTAATGAGGCAGAGCGATCCTGGATATAATAGTTTTCACATGCAAAGCTCGATAGCCAATAACATCCTCCTGAAGAGTTACATAAATTTTCTCTGTCAATAGAGAACACAGGGTAACTGTAACACCAGACAGATATTGATTGTTGCTGCCATACCTAGTTATTGCTCTTCAGCACTTTTCTTACATGCTGTTGCAATTCATTGTTTCCGGTTTATGCTATTATGTTGAGCTACTGTCAGTAAGTTGTTAACATGTGGGGCGGTGATCGAGGGTGAGACTTGGCCCAGCTCCAGGCAAACAATTACTCAGCCTAGTTCTATCAAAGGGGGCAGATTTATTGGAGAATGGGGCTTCACTCTCCATCTATATGTTAGGGACCAGAAAGCTCTGCAGGAAAAGTGTAGGACAGTGTTGATGTAAAATGGTGGCTGGGTGTGGCCAAGAATGAAACAGATTGCTGTGCTGTTATTCTTATCTGCTGTGTAAGGGGATCTTGTGAAGTATTTGTGTATCTGTGTTCAATAGCCTGCAAATGCCAGACAGCAGGATGACTGCAAGATCCAGACCTGCTACTAGCAAAGATAAGGTTGAGTTTGCTACTGGACTACTAATTGGTAAATGCTAGTTTTATTTTATGATGCGTTCAGGCTCACATGACATGTTGGATTTCCTATGGAATATGTCACTTTTTTCTGCATAATCTTTGTATGTTTATGACTGTCATGCAGGGGCAACAGAAGAGCAGACAGCCATTCGGATGAGGAAAGAACAGTACATGCAAGAGCTTCAGAAACAAATTGCAGAACAGCAGAGAAACAAGATGAGGTAAGTATTTCTTCCCTAAACGAACATTTTCATGAGAGGCGGCTCTTCGGGAGTTTAGACGACAGAAACAATGAGATGATTTGCTTTGTTTTCAGGGAGAAGACACTTGAGCTGAGGGTTGCAGTTACTGGAGCCACTGACCCTGAAAAAAAGGTAGGAGGACAGCATTATGAGAATGCTAAAACTGATGTACTTTTTCTTACATTTTCTAACATAATACGCTGTCTTATTGTAATTCATTCATAACATTTATCACAGTTCTCCAGCATCTTTCACAGTTATTATGTAGAATCATGGAGTCATGCAGAGTATATTAATAGCAGTGGTCTCCAAAGCTCAATACACAGGTCTCATATGTCACTATTATGGACAATGATGATTTGATGTGATGGCACAATACTGCCTTGAGCACTACCTTTCATTTCCTAAATGTTCTTGTCTGATTTTTTGTGATTTTGCATCACCTCTTCAGCCTGACAGACTAAAGCAGTTTGCACCTGTAAATCGCCAGTATGACAACTGGATACACAATCTTCCCAACAAGCTAGCAATGGATCCTCAGGCCACAGAGAAGGACCCAAATTCAAGGCCTAAAGATAACAAACCTAGAGAGGACACAGAACAAAGAGGCCCTCCGGGAAATTCCCAGAAGGACTATAGCCCTGCTCTCATTCAACTGGCAGGAAACACAATGCCTGGGTCTGGGATGGAAGCAGCACAAGGTGCTCCCTCATTGGACTATTTCAATATGGACTATCACAGGGACTTCTCAAACATGCTGGGAGAGGTGGATATTCCAAAGTAGGTTACTGCAGCCTTCTGTTACTATACATGAGTGAATTTGAAAATAATCTGCCATTAATTCATTGTTGTTCCTTTGATTTTGTTCCTTCAGGGTTGCTGATGTTCCTCCTCCAGTACCTCCTACTGTAACTAATAATTACAAGACTCCATATGATGCAGCTTATTTCTACTACGGAACAAGAGACCCATTGAATCCTGATCTTCATCATTATCAAAGTACAGTGTTTTTTCAGAAAAGTTTCACCTTTATGTCTTACTGTATGTCACGTATAATCTATATTACTGCTAATCATTTTTGAAAGCATTTAAAACTCTCAAGTTTCTGTATTTGTCATAATACTGGTCAACAGTGTGTCTGGTGTTTTTGTGGCCATAAACTGACTTGAGGTATCTGGCACTTTCACCTTTGAGGGGAGTAATTCACATTGCCTTAAATAAACTCCCTGGCCTCTCTGTAGAGAATTACCATTTATTATGGAGCTACTTTATCACCATATCAATGGCCAAGAGGACTTGGCATAGCAATTCATAAATCTCATTTTACAGCAGAACTGATTTTATTACTAAGGGGATATGTTATACAGTTTATTGGACATGAGTTCAGCAGATCCAGATGGCCCTGACTTCATTCAGCTGGTCTGTTTGGTTACATACATTTCCTTCCTTTTTTTCATTTTACTGCCAAATTTCTGCCCCAGCTTAGGGAAAATGCAATGTTGGATAGAAAAGCTGGCAGATGGTGGCAGCAGATAGCCGATGAAACTGTTCAATAATGTGTATGTATTATCTTGTGTTTTTGTATTCCCATCGTTAGATGATCTGCCTGGACGGGTGCAGCAGTCTGGGACTGTCCAGAGTCCTCCTCAGAAAGCTCCTCCTGTTAGACCCAGTCGCTGCACTGAGTCAGTGTCTATGCTACTATCTTGATATTTGCAATAGAAATGAATCAGTTGAAATAATTAATTTACCATGCACAATTTTAAACAATTTCAAAATGCATGCACTGACATTATTTGTCACTCTGTCTGCTTCTAGAGCAGCAGGCCAGTATAGAGCTTCTCCTCTGGATGTTAGAGAGTTTCCTGAAGACAAGTCCAAGCAAAGGAAAGAGAGTGTACTGAGCTACCAGGAAGCACTTAAGCAGCAGGTACAACATCACATCCACGATATATCATGCAACGCTCTTCAAACTTTCGTATTAGATTACCAACCTTTACATATGTCATTGCATATTTGGCAACTCAAAGGGCAGAGAGAGGCAGCAGCATAGTATGTCAATGACCCCTGTAACAGGCTGTTTCTTACATTCTGATGGTACAGGAGCCCCATTACTTAGTAGTAGATCATGGGCAAAGAAATGCATTGTAGCAAGACTAACAAACAAACACAGACTTGGACTCCACTATATCAAGGGAACTTTTTTTTCAACTTTTGAAACATCCTAACATCCTTGTGTCCAGATCAAAGAAAGAGAGGAACGCAGAAGAAGAGAAAAAGAGGAGAAGGAGCGATATGATGCCAAGATAGAGGCCGAGATGAAGGCGTACAATCCCTGGGGGCGAAGTGGGGGTGGCGCTCCAATTAAGGACCAAAATGGCAACCTTTTTCGTAAGTTGGCTCCTGCTTTCTCATTCCTTAGGTCTGCAAAACCTGGATCATGATACACATTTATCTGTTTTAGCCACTTAAAAGTTCCTATGCTTTCAGATGACTCGAATCAAAGGAACAAGATCAATAAGGAGTCATATCAGAATCTTGTGTTCAAGAGTAGTGAAGAGACACAAAACTCTTTGGTGAGAAATGGAGACACTCCTGGAGTTGAAGCAAGCACTCCCATCTCCGATCAGCTATCAGGTAGTGTTCAGTACCATGTGTCATCTAGATTATTGTGTACTGTGCATTGGTGTGTATGCTGCGCACCTTCTTTTTCTTATTGTTTGATTATTCTCTGTCTCACCTGTCCTTCTAGGTTTCAAAGATCAGACAATTCAACAGCCGCTCCCTGTGAAGGACAGATACAGAGAAGCCCTGCAACAACAGGTTGGCCACAGTCTTCAGTCTGGGCAGGGAACCATCAGGATACTCAGCAAAGACGCTGATCAAGAAAAACATGAAATGCATTAGTGTGTGTTGTAAAGTGTGAATTTAGTTTATTTGTTTACAATCACTGTTGCTCACCAGCACTTTGAAGAAGTTTAAATGAAATCTAACTTGTATAACTTTGTCAATACCAACAGATGGAGGAAAACAAAAGGAAGCGGGAAGAGGAGAGAGAACGAATGAGGATGGAGGAGGAGAAAGAAGAGAGGAGAATGGCAGAGCAAAGGGCTCGCATACAGCAGGAATATGAGGAAGAGAAAAGGAAGCAAAAGAGGACTGAGGTGAGGAGCCTGTGTCTTTGATAAGGAGTAACCAAGGCGGAGGGGTTCTCCTCACACTGGACTTGGCATTGAGAGACTGTTTTCTTTACTCTCTGCAGCACAGGCTGGAGAATCATGAATGGATCAATGAACCTAAAATCAATGGACCAACAACGCAACTTCAGGACAAGGAAGGAAGAAGAGGAGAGGAGAAGAGGAAACCAGAACAAGAGACTGAAAGGAAAGTACCTGAGTATACCAGGGACAGAGAGGAGAAAGAGGCACAGTTGAGTTATGAGGTACAGTAAACCTGAAAAGACATGGGTACTGTGTATGTGGAATTTCCTTTATCTGGTTTTACTTTGTTCTTATAAAGCACTTATTCATTATATTAAGAAAAGTTATTATGATAGTTATTATAATAATTATTACTGTAGCTTATAGATTTATTGAACATCTTTGAAATGTGATTCTGCTCATAAAGTTACAGAGAGAGCCATCTCCTCCTGTCCCTGCCCTGCAGAGGAAGCAGACAAACCTTGTGGTATCCAGGCCTCTGTCTGTTCAGAGTCAACTTTCTTCCAGGACTGTAAGTCAGGCAGTCATGGATGCATATTCTTTCACATTCAAGATATTATCATGTAAATACATGATAAAAAATGTTCACAATTTACACGACAGGAGCGCATTATGTCAGCACCGCACTATCAAGCAGCCCCTGTGAAAATACCCCAGCAACAGGGTAAGACGGTCTTTATCTGTCCACCTCACTTCTCTAAAAAAATCAAATCCCTGGCTGCTTGTAACTCATAAAAGTGCAATTTAAACATTTACTGTTCCCATCCGTATCTGTGCCCCCTTATGCTCCCTCTGCTTGCTTCAGAGGATCACCAGGAAGTGATCAAAGAGCTGTCAGCCCTCCGTAGGTACCTGAGGAATGAGCAGAAACAACTTGAGATTCAGTTGGGACAAACAGAACGACAGGAGAATCACTACACCCCCCCCAACAGGTAATACACCCCGACACCCCAGGGTGTCTTAAGAGGTAAAGTGTAGGAATATAACATGTAAAGAATGAATGGGATTTTATTACATTTTCTTGTCTTAAAATGAGTAATTTAGAAGAGCTATTAGATGTGCTCTACCCATTCCGATGTAATTTCACCTAATACATGCCGAGATGCATCAAGGTGAAAACACAATACTAATTCTGTCTTGTTTAATGGAAATGGTGATTTGCTATATATATTTAAAAAAGAGATTCTTGTGCTAATGAAAGTGACCCAGGTCTGATTGGGTATCTTCTTATCTCCTCAGATTTGTTTCAGGGACTCATTACTGAAGTAATACAACAGCATGATCCCCAACAGGAAATGTTCTTTTCATCTGTCTTCAGTTCAGCAGGGTCAGCTGCAGTGCAGGATCCAGTAGGGATTAAGAATGTTGCTGAAGGGCACTACAGCAGGACATGTTGTTGTTGCTTTTCTTGTCATAGATGTATGTATAATGCAAAATGCATTATTAGAAGTAGCTCTAAAGTGGAGTTTGCCTCCTTTACTCAGGCCCAGGAGACGTCCTAGAGTGGATGCCTTTGAGTCAGGGCATCGAGCTGAGCAGCCATCAACAAGAACTCATTCTGATGCTGCACGTGTCAACATGCAAAACATCAGGGAGTTCAACCATCTTAAATACAGAGGTACTAAAAGACCCTTTTATTAATTAGACACAGTTTTCACCTTATAAGGGAACATTTATACTTGCTAATCAGATCACCCTCAGGGCCATTTGAGAAAAAGACACCCCTGGTTCATTTCCTGTGTGATCTGTATGCCTCAAATCTCCTAGCCCACAGCATAATGTGCAGTGACCCTCTGAATGCCGATGCTTCCTTCTAAATTACTCAGAGGTACAGTCATTACTGCAAGAAGATGTCACTGAATGTTCTTTAAAAATGCATTTAGACATTTTATGGTTATTGCTTTTTTTGTGAAGATGATATATTCTTATAGCTTCATCTTCTGAAAATCATCTTTGCATGAAAAATTAGTTCATTCTACAGAACTGAAACCAGTTCAGCACCGCTTACTATGCCAGTATACTCTGAACCAACCCTCTTTTACAACTTTGAGGAAGTCATTGAGGAACCCTTTTATAATTGCCTCAGTCATGGAGTTGATGAAAGGATGAAGGAACAGGATCATTGCAGTCTTAAACCAGCTGGGCACTGCCAGATGGTTCAGACTTTCCAGAGCTTCATCAGTCCCTCGTCTCCCTCTAGCCAGACTGAAACTTTAATCTCATGAGGTCATGGGAGGCGTCCATCAGTGACAGGCAGTTTGGCAGTGTGAACAAAGAATGTAACGCAAGCGACCGAGGAAATAGCTTTGATTTCGTTCCCAGTCCAAGTTAATACAGGGGAGAGAGACACACCGAGCTGCAGTTTGTAAAACCTACAAAATTGGATGAAATGCTAGTTTGTGACTTTGAATTCACTAAATCACTTATCAAACTACCACATGTAAATGGTTGAGCTGTTGTCAAACCTTGATGGAATGTAGTAATGTGAAAACAGTTGATTTCTTATGAATGTCTATATCTACTCTGAGCTTTCTGACCTTAGCCACAGCAGTTGTGAGGTTCATGATTTTAACTGATGCACAGACTGGACAATATCTCAAATATCAGCTGAACTTCCTCTTCTTACCTTCATGTTTGTCAGACACTTCATCTCGCAAGGAAGTCCTTCACATGTACCCTGACCCTCCCACTGACGCACAAAGTCTGGACATCCAGCAGCAGGCGCTTCTGCGAGAACAACAGCGCAAAATCAGGCTGATGAAGAGAGAAGAAGAGGACGGTCAGCAAACAGATGCACACACACAAACATCTCCTCAAACTCTTGTGGTTTTTCACTAATTGCTGTTTTTCTCTTCAGACTCTCTGGACTGGCAACAGAGCCATTACTACCATGTAAGTTTTTATGTATTTTCATTCTGACAGTCAGACTTGCTCAGCTTGAAGATGTTTCACTGGTGCCTACTCTTTTTTGCATCTTCTCTCAGAGGAACAAACCTCAGCGCTTCATCCATAGAGACTCCATATTGCCATCTGAGACCGTTTTTATGGGTAAGCCTGGCTAAACATAGTTTGTCTCTAAAGACTGCCCTGGTTCCTCTTTGCCTTTTCTTTCAAGCAGGAGAACAATGTTTACATCAGTGAGCACCCACGCACAATATGCTGTGGGATTTTTCTTTTTCCAAAGCTCCAGATGTTTTCTACAAAGGTGACATGGCTCAGGAGGTCAGCTACATGCACTCTCACAATAACACACAACAACAGCGTGTGCGCCAGGCTAATTTACCTCTTTGTCTCCGTGCCAGGCTTTTTGTGGCATGTGCCAGCTCATGTCTCTCTGTGTTGCAGCTGGTGCCAGTGCAGGGTGCAAGGTGCCCATGACAGCTGCAGGGTGGTGATAGCACAGTGCCAGGCTTTAGGAATGATGGCAAAACAGAAATTGTTGAAAAGCTCTATGTTGGAAGGAGAAAATTCTTTCCCTTGTACCCTTCCCTGTCTCCCCCTCCTCTCATTAAAAAAGTTTTTCTGGACAGATTTTCATCTTTTTCACATTACACATATCTGAACTGAATGAACTTTAGGTGTCCAGCTGTAAAGAGGCGTGCCTAATGATGGATGGCTTTGGGCTTTGTCAGATGTTTACAGTGGTGATGCCTGTGAAGAGGAAGTTCCCCAGCAGACATTCCCTCAGCGTACAGCACAGCATCAGGAGAGCACAGCCCAACGGAGGAGACATGATGATGATGTATGTTGCAGATGATTGGATGATTTCGGTACACAATGTACTTTTCTAACTTTTACAACATTAACATGTTTCTGAGAATCAGAGGAAGCATGAGGCCCAACCAGACACACAGTCGCTGCAGTCATCGACCAACCTGACCGATGAGACCACGGTCAGGGCTCGCAACAACCAGCACTTCATGAGGCAAGACACTGGGGAACATAACAGAAAATCAGGTGAGATGAAACATTTATATTCTGTTAATAAGGAAGCCAAATGTTGCAATAACAAAGGATAGAGGGAATATCCCACGAACACAGCCTTTCATAGTGCATGAAACTGTAATGATGTCAATTTAGCTGTGTTACAGTGGTTTCCAGCATTTCAGCATCCTTGACTGCCTAAAGAGATGTGTCATAGATAAACCTCTGTACTCTCCAGTGCTGCAGTCTGGTGATGAAGGGGATGTCTCATCTATCCATTCTGCTCTGGAGGGGCGTGTCTCCGTGGAGACTGTTGCCACAGAGCCCTGGCTGCGGCCCGGCACCTCAGCAGCTGTAAAACGCTCAGCCCGCAGAGAGAGGCCAAACAGAGGGAAGGAGGCTCCACCCTGGCTGACAGATGACATCACGTAGCTCTCACTACCTGATCTCCAAGTACGTGAAGCTGCACCAATGAGGCTCACTTAATTCCTTTTCTCTAGATGTAGGTGGTGGCAGTGGAAGAATATCCTGGCTGCATGATGCTTGAATCACTTTACACTGTTTTGCATGTTAAATGTGGGGTTTGGTTTCAGAGAGCTTATGCAATACCAGAGATTTCCAGTTACAAATATTAATTTCTGTCAGATTAGACAAGAACCATTTTAGCCGAAACTCAATGTATTTAGTTTGTATCTGCAGGTAGAGTACAAATCTATGAATCGACCATAAATATATACACTGTCCATTTGAATGTAGTTTTTTGTAGTTATAAATATACACACGAGTATTATTTTGTAATAAAAAATGCATTCCAAAATACTAGTATTCGAGTGTTGATAATTAAAGTGGCTGATGATTAAATTAGAAAAAGCAAGCGCTAGCAGTTTTAAATTATTTAGAAGTCTGTGATTCAGCGTTTCAAATCAACCAAGTTCAAAAACTTTATTGACCTAGAACCTGATTAGGATGCCAGATGATGTATTGTACAGAAAGTTGTACATAATCTTTTTTGCAACATAGAAAACTTTACATTGCTGTATCATATACATTTTGTTTTCTACATCCATGAGCAGGAATGCATCCCATTCATACTTAAAGCACAGCTAACATGTGTCATTTTCTCTATACAGATACCTTTCCCCCAAACCAAAGGAAAAAAAAAACATTAAATATATTATTAACTTTTGATTTTGTACACAAGAGTGAAAACTAAACTCAAACATGAAAACAGACTAGTGAATCAAAAGCAGCTAGCAATAGGTTGCTCTCTTGTCTTCCAGTTTCAGACGCCCAGTTATCATCTACCTCTGATACAAACCTAAGAACATATAAAATGGAATAATTTAACCCTTCACTTTTCATGGTCTTGTTCAATTACAAATCGTACTGTATAGGACAATCTGCAGGAGATGGTACAGTCAAATAAATTATCACAAAAGTAAAATCTCCAGTGCATTCAAAAAGAGATCAAGTGCAGCAAATCCATTAGAGGAAAACAAAAATAAACAAAAATAAATGAAATCTAGTGTTATAAGATTATATTACATAGCGGCAGATCTGTACAACTAGTTTCATCCAAGAGGCTATCAATACTAATGTTAGCCATCTGCGGTGCAGACAGAAAGATCATCACTATCAATGTGTGATAAAATGTCACATTTCATAGTTATTGAATATGTCTTTTTGCATGTTGTTGAAACCATTCATTCTTAATGTTTTAAATATACAGTAAGAAGCACACATTTTTTGAAATATATTCCTTCTGAGCAGATCAGAGATATGGGTGACTGTCAGTTGTTTATCAGTAGTTTTATCCAGTGGAGGCATTGCTACACCTTGTACAAGACATTACTGTTTTTATTGTGATATCAAGTACTCCATCTGGGCTGTTTGAGTGTATAGCCATGTGTGTGTGTGTGTGTGTGTGTGTGTGGTGACGGGGTTAAGGGTGTGGGTGGGTGGTAGCAAATAACTGACTTGTAGTCAGCTATTTAGGCCAAGTGTTCGGCAGAAACCTGGTGAAGGACACAGAGCCACGGAGCCACGGTGCAGTCACACAGATCTGAGGTGGAGGCTACGCTGGAGCTCTGTGTTCCAGGCTGTTTGTGGTGCAGCATCACTGGGCCTCCTCCCCGGCCTCCTCTCCCACCTCCGTGTCCGTCTCCTGCTCCGCATGTGTCGGCTGAGGTTCCGGTTCGGGCTCAGGCAGCTGTGCAATGTTGAACACGAGGCCAATCCGCAGGTAAAACTTTCGGAGAACGGCCCGGAGCTCTGGGATCAGGTCGAACTGCATGATCTCACACAGCAGGGGGTAGTACCTGGACGCATGAGCCTTGAACTGAAGGTGGAAATAGGACAGGAGACAGAGAGAAAGACAGCGTGAGACACATACACAGAGATACTTTAGTGCCCGGTGCTACGCAGAACAAAGTAACACTTCAGGACTACAAGAACCACTGTTGAGTGACAGCATCACTCTCTGATATCATATTAAAATTTGAGCACATGTGGAACTGTACCTTCATCATTTTGTTGTATATTAATTTTAAGACCAATTCTTAAAATATCAAAAACAGATGATTTAATCCATAAAATGCATCAGTATTGTCGGTATACTCTTCTGCTGCACTGCTCTGTCTGCAACCTTAATGTGAGAAGGTTTTGGCTCTTTACCCTTTCATCGCTGATCTTGAGCACCTTGGTGAGGAAGAGCAGCAGCAGGTTGGTCCACGCCTCTCTGTGACTCTCTGAGGTCAGGGCTAAGAAGTAGGCTACAGCCTCGCTGCACACACTGCAGCACAAGAAAACAAAGAGACACAACAAGAAAGGAAAAAGAAATGCCAATTTAAACACCGAGCAGAAAAAAGTGAGTGTTAGGAAAGACAGTGTAAAAGCTGTGTTGTTCTATAATCTACTGTAGCAAGTCAGCATCTGCTTCTCTGCCCTGCTCATCACATGAAAGGCTGCCTGGGTAAGGATGATGATGAAGATCATCTTCGCCCAGTAACTGCTAATTAAAGCCACAGACTGAGGCTATTATGAAAACAATTAAGATATTTTTCCACACAGTTTTAAGCTTGAGGAAAACTGACGCAACCTCTGACCTATCTCGTCTGACCCTGCGGCCTTCTGCTGACATCAACGCCATCTGTTAACCATTCACACCCCCCTTCCTTCTCCCACCCTCTCCTCTAGACCCACAGTCTCTTGCACTCCAATCTCTGTGACATTAATCACCTCCCAAATCTGCCCTGCACACCGCGCTAATCAAAGTTGCATGTGTGCTGTACATGGCCTCTGGTAAACAAGGATCTGTGTGTGTCTGTGTGTGTGTGTGTGTCTGTGTCTGTGTGTAATATAAGAATTAAGGTGTGTTTTTGTAGCTCCTGGGTGAGCTGCATTTTCAAAATACAGCCATGATGACAGATAACAGTGTCTCAATGAATAAAGATTTCTGAGCCACTCTCACATTTAGACACCACCCTTCCTCCTCCTCCTCCTCCTCCTACTCCTCCTCCTCCTCCTCCTTCTGCTCTTCTCTCTAATAATGAATGCAAGTAGGATAGACAGGCGGTGATTCTGCTTTATCTTGATATCATCATCAATATCAGGGCGAGGCAGTGAGAGGAACGGGGCGGCGGCTGTTTGCGAGGCGCTGAATAAAGACACGGCAATGACAGCACTGCTGACTGAACAATGAGAGATCAGTGCGCTGATTCTTTTGGATCCATACAGTGCTCGGCATCCGTTTCAGAAGAACTGCCGAGCTGTGCAGACGCTCTGCCTGTGAGTAACCGACTGCAGATAGCAACATCAAAACAACCCTCTCTTCCTCTCCCCTCAGTGCCAGTGTCTTTCCATTCCTCCTCCCCTCTGAGGTGGCTGTTGATGTCTCTGCCCAGAGAAGTGTGATTCCTGTGTCCCCACATCAGAGCTAGTGATGCTGAATGTGTGAGAGCCATCTTTAGCTTTAACCCCAGGTTGACCCATCAACTCAGACATATTCATATACTCACACACACACACACACACACACACACACGGCATGGGTTTGAAGCAACCGATCACTATCAGTTAATATTAATATTTCACAGATGCACTGGCAGAAAGGGCCCCTGACATGGTGCCAACTGATTCTGCACAAATGATGGTAAAAAGACCCTTAAATTTCCATGAATTAGAAAACCTGCCTTCAAGACAATCTGTATTGTTAACTCATGCATTCACTCTCTTTTTCTTCAGGATGCCTTAAAGTCAAAAATAATAATAAAAAAATAGATGTTTGAACTTTTGAAACCTAATCAGACCCAAAACTCCCATATCCATAAATCCACTGAAATTACTGAACCAGTTTATTCAAGCCGAGTTTTTGCTGAACCGTGTCGACACATTTTATCTACATGTATACAGACAAGTTTCCAAAGCACTCATTATATTTCCATTGCAAAGTCCCTGAAACAAATGCACCAATTAGTTTTTGAATTCTGTCAAAGTGAGGGCACTTTTCTAAGCACATGCACCAATCTATTCCTCAAGCTGCTGCTGAACATATGTTTTGTGGGAGTAGAAGCAGTTTACTCCTGCTAAACATAAAAATGATAAACGATGGTAAAAGAATGCAGACAGCATCATTAGTGGGATGAAAATGAGCCGAGCGGCAACAGAAGCCATTACTGAGATCAGGAGTTCAGTTTGTTTAGGGAGGCTCTTAATGCTCTGTGTGCACTACAGTCATTGTCTGTGGGCAGGTGGAAGGAAGAGAGAGCTGAAGGTTAACTGCAATAATTTGTGTCAGAAAAATACTAGAGGAGTGTCAGTGGAGGTGGCTGAGTGGGTGTCCTTTTCTGATCAAGGAGGAATCAGTAAACGCAGCGGTGAAAGAGGGGAGTAAACATGTGTCACGTGTTTGTTGTCTTACTTCAGCAGCTGTCTCTGGACCTCTGGCCAGGCATCTTGGCGGCTCTCGTCTGTGTACATACGAAACAGGATTCGCAAGCCACAGGCCAGGCTGCTGGTCTCCTGCTTCAACAGGTTGGGCTTTGACTTTCCTTTGAAACCTTGAACACACACAACACACATGAGGGCAAAAAAATGGAGGGCTGCCACAAGATGCCACACAGAATTCCCCACAACCGGGCTTGGCGATGTGCCTCAGGTTGATTCAAGAGACTCAGACGCTGGGTTGGCGTCATACCTGCTTTCCACAGCAAAGTCCTCTGCTCGTTGTTGGAGTTGAAAGCTTTGGCAAAGCGGTGAGACTCCAGCAGGCAGTCCAGTAGTTTGAAGAGCTGCTCTGAGGTCAGATAGCGATACATCCCCTGGTCCTGGGTCACCACTGGGACGTCGGCTGCATATATAGCATCCCGCTTCACAAAGACACACACATGGCATTTAATTCATCTCTTAATTCACATAGCTTTGAAAAAAAAAGATGCACAATGTTAAATCTTTGAGACTATACAGCTAATTATTGATCATGATTATCACTGAAGCACAGCTGTTTGTACCTGAGCAGCAGCAAAGTTTTCAGCATCCTCCTTCTTACTGGTGGCAGGAAAAAACACGATGTTATCAATGGTCTGGATGAGCTCCAGCTGCACCACGCACTTTATCAGCAGGGCTGAGAATAAACGCTGCTCCTGGACTTCTGTGGATCACACAGGTAAACAGCCATCAGAACACACACACACACACACAAATGAACAGTGGTGGTCTGTCTTTGAGTAAATCAACAGACTTACTTGTTGGGGTCCTGCTCCTGAAGCTGTCCTCACACACTCCTGATGCTGTGCTGTACTGACTCTGTCGACGGTTCTCCATGGCAACCCTGTCAGCGCTGCTGATGGAGTGCTGGTCCTCAGAGCGAGACTGGATGTCCACTGACTTCTGGGAAATGGAGTCCTGGGGGGCAAAGTGGAAAGAGAAATTACACATTCAAAACACAGACATATAAACTATGTCTAGACATGAAAACGTCATGAAAGGAGAGGGACAAACATTTTATTTCAGAGCAGTGAAATCTAAACAAAAAACAAATGAAAATATATGTAAACAATATTTAACAAATATCCCAAAGAAAAATATGTAAAGTTCACAAAAATGATCCCCACCATATGCAAGAGCAAGAAGAAACATTAATTCACTCACATGCAAAACAGAAAAATATTGTATTTCCTCACCAACTGTTTGTCTGACAGACTCTGTGTCAAGTGTTCTCCCTCTGCTCCTGCTGGTCTCCATGTTAACAGCCTGGGAAAGAGGAAAAGGCATTTATTCAATAAATCATATTCATTCTTGTACAGAATAACAAATGAGTTCCACAGCAGAAAATTACCCAAGCCAGATAATACATCAAACCAAACAAGGTCTTAATTTAGTTTAAGTCTCCGTTGATTATCATTTCTTCTTCCTTAGAGATATCTGTTTGGTTTGTATTTAAAAGAATCGGATTACACACAAAAAAAAAACTGATTGTGGGAAATGACACATACAGTAAGACTGAACATTTTGTACATTTGCTTTTAATGATAGAAATCAAGTCAGAATTAGAGATTTTAAATCCTTGTTTGTGTGTGAATTATAAAGCATGTCTTGTTTTTGTTTTTGTTTGCTTCTGTCTCCAGAGCAGTGGCTTACGAGTGTGGGATGGTGGTCTTGAAGATGTCCAGCATGCAGTTACACGTCTTGTCCCAAGTCTCTGGGGAAAATTTTTCTCCGTTCAGGATGACCACATTCTCCAGACAGTTGGTGCCTGAACGGGCAAGCTGCTCATTATCTACAGAGGGAGAGGGAGGAGGAGGAGAGGGTGAAGCAAGAGGAGGGAGAGAGTTTGAAAAAGACAGGAGTGATGTAAAAAGGTAAGACTCAATACATAAAGCTGAGATCTCATCTTTTGTCAATTAACAGTTATTGATCCTTTGTTTAATCATAGCCAGTTTAAGGATATTTTCAGTAACAGTCCTGATGACTGTTTCTTTAGCCTCTGAAGCAAATTTGAGCATTAATGAGCGCCATGCCACACATCCTGGAGATCTTGACTGTATCTACCTGTATACAAGTAAAAATATCAGGATGAATAAGAAGTTGCTGTGCACTCACCTTGCTGCACACACCAGTAGAGCTGAGACAGGATATCATCCAGCAGGACATCATTAAGAGACTCGAAGTATTGGGTGAAGACATCACAGATGGCATAAAGTGCATGGTTGCAGGTGGTGGTCATCCACTCTGCTTTCTGCGGACGCAAACACAAACTCAGTCAACACCAAAATACACTGAAAGATTACAGGTTGTTGTGTTGTGACATTCTAGGTTCATTTATGTGGATTTCACGGGATGTGAAAACTGCTGAGATGAGAGAGCGGTCGTGTACCTCGGTCTGTTGCTCAGGCAGCTTCATGTTGTCAAAGATCCTGAAGACAATCCTGAACAGGTCTTGCCACCAGTGTTTTTCAAAGGTGTGCCCATAGGTCTTCATCACTTCAAACATGACCGTCAGCCCCCTGAGGAACACACGCACAGATTTGTCCTTTTCCTTGATGCCGTAGCTGATATTTGCTTTTTTATGGCACATTTTTTAAAAGTCACAACCCTCCAGCTTCGGAGAATCTTCAATGAGACTACACAGAGGCTGCACTCGCTTTTATCCCTGCTTTTACATTCAGCTGAAGCCGACAGTCGCAGGTGCTGAAAATCTTCTATAATTCACACATTTCAAGCTGTTAAACAGCAGGTTAAAGGTGAACCCCACCTACCTGGTCCTGACATCCAGCTTACACCTGTTGATGATGCAGGAGAGCTCGAAGAGAATAGGGAACCATCCCCGCACCCACACGCGGTCTTCAGGCGCTACATTCATGTCATCACTGGTGTAGTCTTTGAAGGCCTGCCAGAGAAACAGGAGGCATTTTCAACACTCTAGCATTTCTGCCTCAGGGAAGAATTAACCCTCCTACACAGATACATGTCTCCATTTACGCGCTATACACACAAACGCTCTCTCTCATGCTTCCCCGATGCACAGATCCTCCCTCTTTGTGTCAGACATGAGGAAAATGATAGTGTTCCACTGAATCTTTGCACAAAGCACATTTTGATACACACTGCTATTAATTTATCCTGCACTTTAAGGAAGCACAAAGCCTTGATGATACTTTTTTAGTGTACTCAGACACATTACGTCTAATAAAAGCTTCATTATCTGATCATTTTTATTCCTATCACAGCCATGACTTGCTGCTTCATCTCTATCTAATACCAAACACGGACCGCCTTTAAAAATAAGAACTAAAGTGGTCCCATATTGACCTGTGGCCTCTCTGAGACGTATTTGGCGCAGTGTCGGATGAGGCGGATGGCTTCCATGCTGGTGTCTGGGAAGGAGGCATTACAGGCGAACTCTGACAGACACTTAACGGCATCCTGGAAGGAGTCGATGGTGGCCGCAAAGTGCTTTTCAAATACATTCGCTGAGGATAAAAAAGTGGAAGAAAGTGGATAGATGGAGATTAAGAGCAAGATTTTAGTATCAGATTTGATATGTGCTACCAAAATTAAGTTGCTGTTACATGGTTCTTAGCTTATTTTGTGTTGCAGTGTGTTGCACTTACTGACGATGTGGCCGGTGGTCTGGAAGGCCAGTTCTACAATGCTCTCGTCCTGATCCGAGGCAGCCAGGTGGAAGACAGAGAAGATATTCTTCCAGCCTGAGCGGATGTTTGCCGCCTGGGAATTTACCATCTGGGCTATACAGCGCACCACCATGTCTCTGATGGTGGGAGACCTGGAAAAGAGAAGACAAGAGAGCAAATTGGCAAATGGAGAGGAAGAGGTCAAGAGTTGAGGAGAAGGAGCAGATGGAGAGCGAGGGGACAGACTCAAAGAGGGGAGGAGAAGAGTGGGTGCAGAAGAAAGTAAGAAACATAAGAGCTAATCAATTAAAAAGATGAGAATTCATCTCCCCATTGATGTCAATTGACCTTGAAAGCTCTTATTAACATTTTCAGACAGAATCACTATTTCAGCGCTGGCTGGTCGTGCTACAACAGGTTTGTACAGCAACTGTTGCCATAGTGAGGCGCGTTCCTAATTGCTCAGTAGTTATGAATGAGAGAAAAGCTCTGCCTCCACTTACCATTACACACACACACACACATGCAGGGGAGGGCAGTATGAGTGAGTCTAATAGACACACTGCGCTGCAGGGTTTACATGGCCGCCTGCCATCTCCTCTCTGTCGACGCTCTCGGTCTGTTCAACGGGTGGGTGGATTTAAACTTACACTGCTCCTCTTTCACATCAATGAAAAGTGTGGTGCAGTAAAACAGCTCGCCTTCAGACGTGCCGCACACAGATAATTACAACAGCCTCGTCAAACTCATTTATAAATGATAGTTGTTAAAGTCCCATTCAAGACAGATTTAGGCCAAACAAGAGGGAAAAAAATGGGCTTTTTCATAAATTCACTGAAAGAGTAATGCAAACAGATTGAAATGGGCCAGTTGAAATTGTCCTGCTGCTTTCCACTGAGTGAACAACCAAACAATATCCTTACTCACTGCAGTGAAGAAGAAAAAAAAAAGACAGATAGAAAGGGAATGAACAGTGAAGGCAGAGAGTTGCTATAGGGGTGGAGGAGAGGGGAGGAGGGCGACTTGATCCAGTGTTTGTCTGCAGCCCACAAACAGTCACCACTCAGCCACAATACAGATCCTGTCTTCACACAATCCAGCACTACAGACTCAACACTGGTGTTGTAACATGAGCTCTGCCTCACAAATAAATGCACTCTCTTGCTTTTTTTTTTTACCTGTTCTTTTTCATGATGTGCTCGAAAGGCCTCAGGAAGTCTTTCTGGAATCTGAAGTTAGCCAGCTCGCCCTTCTCTAAAAATTTCATGGATAGTTGCCTGAGAGAGTCCACTGCGAAAATGGCCACATCCTCATTGGAATTACAGCCGACCTGCACGGAGATGAAATGTGTCAGTGTCAAAAAACTGGATTTTTTAACATTTTTCGTCATTTTTACAAGTCAAGTGCAACTTCCAATGAACAAACTGTCCGAGATAGGGCAGTGAAACAGGCAGCTAGGTGCACTGAAGTAATAGTTTATGCTAAAACATGAAAAAAATGTTTTCTTAAAATCCACTTTCCAATGATGAATGACTGCTCTGATGATTTCATTTTACACATGCCAAAACCAGTTTGCAGCTACTCAGCGAGAAAGAGGGCTTCAGTAAAAAAAATGCATCCATGAATTCCAAACTGCCAAAAAGCTTTTCTGGCAACAATGTGTGTTCATAAGTGACTGAAATCATATTGCAAAACGAAGGAGGTGGGAGTGCGAAAAAAAAAAAAAAGAAAAAGTTTGCAGCTCAGTTTTTTCTTGTTTACCCTCAGGCTTTAGGGACGTCTAAATAGTCAGTAATAAAAAAATATTTAAACAACATTTTTTATTTAACAAAATTACTCCTATGCCTTCAAAATGTGCTTCTGTTTCAGAGTTTATATGCCTGATGTGAGAGACCATCCTTCACCCACCTTGTTGAAATGGTCTCCGATCACCTCCCAGATCCTGGACCACTGCAGCCTGATGCGGCCCATGTTGTAGTAGGAGATCTCCACTATTTTTTGCAGGCTGAACATACGTGGGTGTGTGGGCGAGGCCAGCTCATCCATGGACACGGCGCACAGCCAGCGCACAAAATCAACTGACAAATAGACAGAAGATGTTGGCAATGAGCGAAGAGAAAGGTGCTTTTGTGCAGGCAAAAGTGACTCATGATGATCAAAAATAGCTAGAATGCACCCGTCCTTGAAGAGGCAGGTAAGTGCAGAGTGGAGCTAGTTCAGCTCGACTCACCTATCGCATTGCCATCCAGTCTGGTAGAACCAGTGAATATCCTAAAGCAGAGAGAGATGAGGATGATCACTTGGAGACACATTCAATTTCCAACTTTTAAGACAGCGTAAATCTTCATTCTTGCCAAAAACAGAGAGCATACAAAGAGATGGGAACAACGTCTGATGCAAAAGAGAAGGATATGTGATCACAACATACTGCCTTTTTAATGTTTAAATGCCTTTGAATTCTTTTGTTTCTGCAGTCTCAAGGAACCTTTTGTCCTTCTCTGTACTCGAGATTCTTACCAACACAATGTTTGGTTTGTTGCACCACATTAAAGCAAACTGAGAAGGAATTACATCACAAAACAGACATGGGAGTTGAACCAAAGTATCACAGCCCAAATTTTGTTATTTTCAATTCAGGGTGACAACATTACCTGTCGACAGCGACCACCACGCTCTGAGAGCTGGTCTCTCCGATGGATTCCTGAATGCTGGCGATCTGCTTACGGTCCACCGTCCCTCCGACTACAGAGCAAAGCAAAGAGGATTCAGACAGGATTCAGACAAAAAGTGCCCAGGCCAATTTCTGTAATACTGGACTGTGCATTTATAGTAGTCACTGACCTAGACCCAGGTACTCGTCATTGCTCTGCTCCTTGGTACTAGTGACAAAGCCCTCTTTGCCTCGCACCGTCCCTGAGATGTAGCGTGCCTTCACTCCTGTACCGATCAGCTGAGCCAGTTCCAACTGACTGATGCACTTCATGATCTGAGAGGAGACATATCAAAACAGTGACACATTTGGAGGACATTGAGGGAATAATGGACATCTCTGCTGTGAGATATCGGAGGTAAGAATATCAAACCTCATGCCAGGAGTTGCCCAGGTAGTTTCCATCAGTGTGGGCCACAGTGATGAGGGTCTTGATGGTGTCGATGTTTTTCTGCTTCATTTCAGCGATGCCAGAGCTGGCTGTCAGCAGGGTGAACCTTGCCAGGGCCTGGACGTATGCATCCCTCTCCAACTGTAACATAAATCAAGCCAGGCTCTGTCAGAAACACCGCAGCGTTAGCAGGGAACAGCAATTATTCCTCCAGCTCTGACAGTAGTACCTGTATGGAGAAGATACATGCTATCCTGATGGCACAGCGGATTCCTTCCAGACACAGAGAGGCCACCTCGGTGTCGTCGCAGTCCTGTAGGCCCACGCTGAAAGCAGCCAGAAAGGGGGTCCATGCCAGCTGAGGAACAACAGAGGAGGGTGAGCTGTCCAATTTGTGTGTCAAACAGTGTGTGTAGTGTACCTCAAAATACATCTGTGCGTGTCTGCTTCTGTTACCTTGAACATGGGCCTGACGTGCTCCAGATGTGTAGCGCTAGTGAAGGGAGCCTGGACGTGGCTGACGGCCTCCATCAGAGCCTTGGCCGTCTTGGCCATCTGTTCCATCTCCACGTTGTACAGCAGACGCCTCTGCTTCTCGCTCGCCACACCTGAGCAAGAGCCAACACCACAGAGTCACACACTGCACAGAAACACCAACAAATAGCTTTTTTGTTCTTACAGCAACCAAACAAGAAAACTGAACAGACAACCGCTAAATCTGAGTAAGCAACTGTACTGTCTGCTGTATATTTCCATGATGCCTCAGAAATAGCTGCATCCAATGCCAATAGGAGGGTTACTCCTACTTCTGTGCTATATACATGCATGGCAGCTGTAAGTCTCAAGGACCATTACAACAACAAAGACATCAGGTAGGTGTCTCATGTCATGGCAGCCAGACTCACTCTGCTTGTTGGATTTCATGGTGAGCTCCTTTGTCTCCTTCATGGCAATCTTTTTCCCTGCAATCTCGTCATAGATGGCCGAGAGGTATTCCTCAGGTAGGTCTTTGCTGTCGTTGATGCCTCGGTTCATCTTGATGTATTGCTCTTTTGTCATTTTATTCTTCACCTTTGGAGACAACAAAAGAGATATGGGTCAAAAGCTGCTTATGCAATGCCTCTGATTTATGTTGCACTCATACCTGACTGCTGTCCCCAAGGCTACCACCCCACTGAGGTGAAATGCTTACCTGTGGACTGTGAAGGTCTGTTGTCAGCATAATGATGGAGTAGGCAAGGACGTACGCGGTATCAGCACTGGCAAAGAGGGTTTGTCTAGAAAATTGAACCAGGAGGGAGGGAGACAGAACAGTGTGATGTAAAGTACATAGGCCAAATTAAAATCCAGCTATTTCCACAGTTGGGATCTTCCAACGAGAAATCTAAACTAACCCCTGATTGCACTCCAGGTATCTCGCTGCAAATTTCTCCATGAGCCTGTCGATCTTTTGGGCCTCGCCAGGGAGCCGAAACCCCTCCAAGAACATCCTCAGAGCAGAGACGAAATCTTTGCCCTGGAAGTCCATTTGATCCACGTAGGCATACATCACCTCTTTATTGAAACGGTCATTATCCCCGAGGAACTCTCCCACCTGGGTCTGAAAAAAGGATCAGACAGAGGTTAGTCTTATGTTTTCCATGCTGTTACATTAAACATGAGTCTAAAACTATCACCTATTATATTCCTGTTCATAAGAGGGCAAAGCGGAGTGAGAAGATTCCTTCAAGCCCTGCACAAGAGCAACTAACTTGTCCTTTCTTATCATTTCCTGCTACTAGAAGCTAATAAGAGCCACTAACGGCAGGAACCCTCCAATAAGTGTGAATTAGATAAACACATGTTACACTTCCATGGTTACCCACTCTGTTTGCTGCTTTGGTGCCACTGCAGCTAAGGGCCCTTGTTTCTAACAGATGCTATGAACACTCTTTATCGCTGATTACCGCTGTGCACAAGACGCCTTTGAGGCTGTCCAATCAAGGCCGAGTGTGCTCCTTAGCATGGTCAACATTTAACATGTTGCATATAAGATTCTGGGTTAGACTGACTGGGTGGCTGTTCAGTGCTCAACAGGCATTCGATTATAGTGCAGCCTCTGTGTAGTTTGGCTAGCTGATACACACAGCAGAGCTGGACTGGATATTTGTCTTTGGATTCTACATGTCAATTTTTTTCAAACAAACAAACAACCCCAATAAGTGGAATGAGCCTATCTAGTGTATCATCCACCAGGGAAAGACAGTTTCAATGTCTTAGATCTGAGACAAAAAAATTAAGTAGCACAAAGCAGCACAAAGATGGAAGCTGATGATGATGACTGTTATGAATGATAATGAAAATGCAGCAAGAAAACACAAAAAAACATTTAAGATCATTTTTTTCCTCTCAAATTGTTTATAACAATCTGATTATTCATCCATGGATACGATTTCTGTAGAATTGAGATTTCTGTTTCTTTTCAGTTTGATTCAGACAACACATGTTTTGGGTGTAGAATGCATCACATATACAACTGGAGCAATCTTCCCATGTGCTTTGGATCACAATCATTTGATCCACTCTTGGATTTTTCCAAGTGGAAAAACACTGTAGTCAGAACATCTTGACCGAGATCAGTCTGTACTGTCGCAGAGTTAGAATGTGTCATTGTGTGAGCAGCACAGCAACAATATGATCTTATATAGGTTTGGTTTTAGAGGAGGCATAAAAAAAAAAAAAACAGGTGATTTGTTACCGAATCAAGTCTCTCTTCCTGGTGCAGGAACTGAGCAAGGTCCTCTGGGGTTGTACCCAGCATGCCCTGCTCTTGAAGGTACTGGATTCCTCTCTTTGGTTTCTTGTTGAAGCTATGTAAGGTAAAGAAAACCAAACTTGATGTAGCCACAGTATCAATGGGACCGAATGAAAGATTTAACTGTGTGTGTGTGTGTGTGTGTGGTGAAACATACAGGTCAATGCCCTGCTCGATGATCTCCTTCTGCTGTTTGAGGACTTCAAACTGCTCGGGGTTGTCGGTGCCTGACATCTGGGTGCTGTAGCTGCCGATGCCAGATGAGGCTGTGGAGTCCAGAGAGTTAATGCTCCCATAGCGGTTTATGGTCTCAGGAGCCTTGGTCTCTGTGCTCTCCTGCTCTGATGGTTTCTCTTGGCCTGGGGGGGGGGGCAAAACAACATAAGATAAGATCACCCAGGAGGGATGAGTCAAAATACACCAAGTGTCCCTATTGTTACTGTAAGAAGCAGCCCCCTGACATCATCACAAAGATGAGTTTTAAGTTGAAACTCTGTTACTGGCACAAACCAAGCCCCGAGGCTTAAAAAAATGAGCTAACTTACAGCTAGAACTGCAGGAGAGAGACTTTAGTAATTGAAAGTGGAAACTGCAACATGGATCAAAACGGCCCCGAGGCTCTCTTAATGATTGTTGTTGGCAGGGAGGGTCTGCACGCTCACATGCACTAACAAACACACTAATTCACACCAACACACAGAGCAGGTGCAAGGCAGGGCAGGAGAGGAGGCTGTTATAAAAGGTGGTTTATCTAAAAGGCTCCAGGGTGTCAAAGAGGAAGCGGTCAGAATTTAGAGGCTGAAAAAGCTTCTTAAGCCTGCAGAGAAGAGCTGGGGGATCTTCTGCTGCTGCTGGGGCCGGTACACCCTGTAACACTGAGTTAAGGCCAGGCGTCTGATTACCCGTCGGAAACTCTTTAAAACATTCAGGACAGTGCGGTAATGTGAGCTCGCACTGCGCTTCCCATTCTTAGCCTTACAAAGCAGAGAAACAGGTGGAGGGATACAAAGGAAGGAGGGGGAACGAACTGAAAGTTTATGCTGTGTAGTGGGGAAATGCTAAAATTACATTTTCAGAAAAACAAGTTGCATTTTTACCCATTTAGTTCACAACACAGTGCTTCTGACATTCATTTAAATAAATCCAAACATGGCTTTGGTTATAGTCAATGGGGTGTAAGTGGGTAACAGGAAACCCTAAAAACAACACAGGTTATATGATGCAAGACTAATCCAAAACTGCCTAAAGCTACCAACACAACAGGGATTAACATGGACAATTTCCATCACAGCAACACGTTATATCCAACACCTCATACAGTTTTACCTGCTCTTGCTTTGAGGTCATCGAAAAAAGCAAAGAAAAGGGACAATTGAAAGAACGGAGATGAATATTGTTCTGTGATCCCATTGAAATCAGGATTTATAACTGGTGGAGAGGAAAAATCCTACATCAGCCAACAGGGTGAATTTAACATTCAAATGTCAAATGCTGACCAATGAGCTTCTGCTACATCACTAATGAGTTGTCGTAAGTTTAGGCTTGAAAATGTCCTTGCTTTCCTCTGCCTTGACAGCTTAGCCCGAGACTAGCCTGTGGTTCCTGCCAAGCACTTGTGGGATATCTATCCAAGCCTTTTGCAAAGCAGCACTTTATTCCTCAGTTTGAGCTCCTTGTTTGGCAAACAGCAGAGACTCTCTGGTGTGACGAAGACACAGGAGTCAGTCTCACATACAGGATCTGCTGCTGAAGGGCCTTTTATCCCAGCCTAAAGGTATCGCTCTGTTTTAAGACTAAACTTTCTGGATTAGCCTGCCTGTGCTGGACTCTGAGCAGTGTCTCGTTTTCTCCTCTGGCTGTAGCCGAGCTTACGGATGCTCACTTCCCTTCTCAGTAGAAGTAGTTTCCCTGATGAATGCCAACTGTCAGTCCTACGACTGACTGCAGCCGGTGCTGATGGACGAGAGCTTCATCGCTAACCTCAGTTAACCCCAATGGTGAACTGCTGTCAGACCTGAGTGACGAGCGGAAAGACTAGTTTGAACCTTGGTCATCTCATCTATGATTATTAAGGATAAACAATGACCTGGATTTTTTTTCAGGATGTGCCACTTTAAGATGTAAAAATAAATTCTAACTAATCACACTTGACAATAGTAATATAGAAGTCACATGCATAACTTTCTGCAGTAAAACCAAACTTTCTTCAAATTCCTTCCAGGAATTACAAAACACTTCCCCTGGCTTCATTCAGCTTTTGACTGGAATGTGTGATGGGACGACAGTTCAGCAGCAACAGATTATTCTGTGTCGTTTCCCTGAACTGGAGGATAAACATGAATTCTGACAGTGATGTGCCTGAAGACTAAATATTGGATCAGTGTGCAGAATGAGAATGAATTGAAAGGTCAGTTCTTTCCATCTTGTATTCAGCTCAGGTATGACAGCTGCCAGGTCGTCCTGATGAATTACAGTCACGTTGGTTTTGGTGTCTTACCAAGGCTGGTCTGGGAGTTGGGGTTGACATATTGGTCTTTACTCCACTCGACCATGCACTTCAGGATGGACACTAGACATTCAAGGCCCTTCTTTCTCAGGGTCAGCTCCTGGAGACATTCAGAACAAATGTAACCATGAGGTTGACACAATAGATTTAGAGTCATACAACATCAAATTCAACATTAGAAAAAATAAAATATAACCTGTAGCGGTGTTGTGCCGAGCTCATGGCCGCCGCGACCCTGTGCGATTTTTGAGAGGTCGTTCACCAGACGTTCAAATATGTTAGCAGCATTCAAGTCACAGTCATAGTTCACGTATATGTCCACCACACTTTGGGCATCTGAGAGACACAGATGGAAAGCTTGTCAACAAGAAATTCAGACACTGTGTGCACTGTTTTTATCAAGGCTTAATTAAAGCATTTCATTAATTGGAGCCTTTACAAATATTATGTAATTAGAGGTTTAGGTGTACTACAGGTTTCACTTCAATACTGCCTCATTAAGAGCAAACACTTATTAATTACTCATGAAATAACGTTAGAGGGGTAATTTCTTTTAAAGAAATTAAGCTGTGACACATACCTGCGCATATTCTAGTGAGGGTTTGTATGACCATCCACTTGTGGTCGTAGGAGCTCGTGGACGTCTCCAGGATGTAGAGGAAAATCTCTTTGAAGAAGACCTGAAGGCAGAGACCATGTGACGGTGAGGAAAACAACAGGCAGACAAAGTGGAAAACAGCATCAGAAGCACCCACATAAATTCACTTGTGTGGACACAGCAGACAGAGCAGGTGCTGGTCACGCATTAGACACTCACAGAACAATACACTGTGGGCAACAGAAAAAAAAGTGAGAGTGTGACTCAATTACAACAAGGTGGATGAATGTGTGCAGCTCTCTGAGAGTCCACTTCTTCTATATATCATTTATGCCAGCTGCCTGCTGTATTGAGATGTTGGTGTTCTCCAGCAAAGAAAAAGATACTGAGAACATAAGTGAGCCTGCAGTTGTAGAAATAATGATGCATCAAGGAAAAAAAAGATTACGATGGATTTATGTTGCTGTGTTGCAATTAATATTTTGCACCCACTTTCTCACAACCTTCTCACTTCAGTCATGAATTTCCTGTGTTTCCCTGAAAGACTGTCAACAGCCAGAAAAGGTGTGAAACTGCTCCGTGTGTGGATGTATAAATATAGCCGTGCTTAGCCAACTAGTTCATCGGGTTTTCCCTGCGTACTCAATCTGAATCCAAATGGAGTAGGACAAATGAAAAAAAAGAACTGAACACAACACAAATTACCAAAGTGGAGAGCATGCTGCTGAAAAATAAGAGTAGCAGATAACAGTTGTCAGAAAGCAAGTATGGGATTTGTCTATGGATACCCATCACTGTGTCGCACTAAAAGCTTTTCAGTGGAGAACTTAAATGCCTTATGGTTTCCTCTGAATCGGCTCTATTACGGCTGCAACTGCCCGACAACACAGATGTTTTCCTAATAAGCGCAGGATGTGGAGGTGAATACGTTACCTCAATTTGCATCTTGAGGTGCGTCTTGAAGTGGGAGAGCAGAGTGAGGAAAATGGATAGCGAGAGTTCGAAGACCTCAGGCACCGAGGACACGCCGTTCTTGGACAGGGCCACGCACAGGTACTGCTTGATGGCGTTGATGAACATCTCGTTGGTCTTGAAGATTGGCCCGGCGTTCTGCAGGATGGACAGCAGCAGCTGCAGGGACAAGACCTTCGATCGCAACTCATGGGACCTGAGGAAGTTCAAGCAGAGAGGGATCAGCGAAGATTTGACACTTAGCCATCGAAATAAAGTCAAAGAAACGGTCCTGGTAATGATGTGAAGTTCAGTAGGATGTTATTATAAAGTCAGAATGAATATTTTTTAATAAGGAAAGAGATGACAGGAAGAGAGCAAATTCTGCCTGTGTGTATTTTTGTTTGTTAGTGCATAAATTGCAGGTTCATGTCTGTATCTTTGGCTCTTTGCTTTGCTGTGTTCCCTAACAACATCCCTTTGAAAATGAGGCTGGCTGCTGCATAAAACAACTTAAAGGATTTTTTTTCCCAGCCATCTGCTCAAGTCTCTTAGAACACATTATCCAATTTGATGAGCATTAACATTTCAGGCATACAAACAAAAAAAAAGAAAGAGATAGAGAGAGAAAGTAGTACAGAGTACTTATAAATGATGATATGTCCTTCAAGCAAAGTTACACCTCAAAGAAGCAGCTGTGTAATGCACACCACATCACACTGTGTCTCTCCATCAGACAGTTACAATCTTCAACAACCTTCAAAGAAATGCTGGGACAACTAAATCAAATCTCCTCTGCGTGTGGAGCTTCAGCTTGTCTGAACTGCTTTTTCTGCAGCAGCAGGACAGAAAAAAATATATAGCTTAAAAAAAAAAAAAAAAAAACATAGTTTCAGCTACTTTAAATGCTGAGATCGGCTGCTTCTCTGCAACGTCTTCCATCTCTGGCGAGCAGACAAAACAGGATTTATGTGGCACAACACAAACATGTTTCTAGGTCTCGCACTGCAAACGGCCAAAAAATATGGACTTTTTTTTCCCCCCTTTGCCAACATCTAGGAAAATCTGACACTCAAGTTGCAGTAAGATAGTCATGATGAAATACAACGGCAAACTGACATGGATTTCCATGGTAACGTGTCCTCAAAGGAAAATAGTAGGAAAGGGAAATGATGGAACAGGACAATATGGAAGTGTGACAAAACCATACTGTCATCATAAGGAAAATATGTTTATCTATAATGATGCAATTTTGAATGAGGGGATTATTGGTTGGGCTTTTTCAGGAAGACATGGGATTTCCTTTGAAATGGTAGTTTTTACATTTCATCATCACTGAAAAATCACAATAATTATGGTACTAACTTGTATTTTGACACATTACATTTACTTTTTACATTTTAATTTGGTCATAACTTTAACTTGGTCATATATTTTGATTATATTGTGAATTAACTGTGAAGGTAAATCTGATCTTATCAAACATCACTTACACATGAAGTCATGATAAAAGAATGCAAAGATAAATCTACATCCTAAGACCTGTGTAAGAGACTACATTACCCATAATTCAGTGGCACTCAGACATTTGGTAGTTCATGCAAATTGAGTCACTTGGGGTGTGTTATAAAGATTTACATGTGCAATGTCTCATCAGTGAAAGTCTTAATTAGTTTGTTCGCATTTCTAATGTCTTACATAATGATAACTAACACACAGTTTGGAGAATGCAAAGAGGGAATTATGTCAGATTTGACAAAAGTCAGTTGAAGCCATTGCTAAGTGTCTTCAGCATTCATCCTTGTCTGGATACGAGTGCCTCAATCTCCCCTGAATGTAAAAATCCATTTGACAACACAGGTCACATGTTTATGTTTTGTACTAAAAAATAACCTCTGAGGTCTAACAGGAAAATAATAAGCCCTCCAGACAGAGGAAGTGATGTTTTTGATGCACCATGAAGATACAAAGTAGTTTCTGATGGTTAAGGTTAATGCTGCTGGTTATCCTGTGTGCTGTGCTGCATTGTATGTGTGCGGTACAGGGAGGGAAACATCAGGCAGGGCAGCCTTGTTAGACGAGTGAAAGGTTTCTGTCTGGCACTGACACGACACATCAGTGCTCAGGTAATTGACATGGCCTTCATCAGACAGACAGACACAAATGCGCACCCACACACAAACGCTCCCAGGCGATCACACACGCTCACACACGCACTCCGCTACTTTGCATTTTCACCACATTAATTTTGAAAGCCATTCAGGCATGAGCTGAGCTAACATTTTTCCAACTGACATAAAAAATTGAAAAGATGAAACAGATTAAAAAAAAAAAAAGTAAACAAACACATATCAAAGTCATGCAGCAGACACTATGTGAATTGAGTTACACGCAGAAACCAGATGCAGGAAATCCTGTTTCACAAAAGATACTGCTATCAGGACGAGGCAATCAGATGCCTCTATTTTGGCAAACCAGAGCATGGCCAGAAGAAATATTGACTGTTGGCAAAATCAGATTATTCCTCTCTCTTTTATGCTGCTTTGAAAAAAGGGAAACAGTTAAAGGGGGATTCTGTGCTTCATGAAAAAGAGAAGTGATTCATAAAGTGCTGAGCAATGCCTCATTGTCTCCTTCATCATTTTAAACCATGACGCATGTCTAGTCCTACAACCAGCAGACTCTTTTCCCCTCTTGATATATATTCACAAGCCATTGAACCAACACATAATAAGCTGGATGACATCCAAACGACTAAAAATAAATGTTCTGTCAATGTCAGAATCTAAAATGGTGATTACAAGTTAATGACACTAATTATGTCCATTGTTTTGCTTCCTCCTCTGTGAACTGTGGAAATTCTGGTGTGTTTTTCTAACCAAGTTTAAAGGTTCACTGTCTGTAATGTTTAGTCCAGTAAAGCAGCAGTAGTTAAAGGGAGGGTTTACATGGTGCTAAAGGTTGCTGTAAAGTTAATAAGTTTGGTGCAGCCTTCATAGAAACGGATTCACCCAGATGCAGTCTTTACTCAAAGTTAAGAGAGCAACTACTGATTATTTAGATCATAGATGGATCTGTCAACTGGTTTCCAGAGTAATTGACTAGTTCACATCTGGAACCAGTATAAATTTAGCATTTTTGTTAAAAAAAGAATGAAAGTATTAACTAATAAATAAAAGTGTTTAACATTCAGATGATTAACTTATTATTACAAACAAACCACCAAGGGCTGGTGTGGCTGCAGGTTTTTGTTCCAACCAATGAAGACCACACAGTTTGACCAATCAACTGTCTGAAGACTGAGATCAGTTGATTAGATGAGTCAGGTCTGGTTGGGAAAAAAAAAAACCCTGCAGCCACACTGACCCGTGGTGGAGGTGCCCATGCCTGACCTAAACAATGGACCACACAATCAGAAATTCTTATAACAAATATCTTTCCATTATCTACAAGGATATTTCTCTCACTTTTTGTGCGGACACAGAGACAAAAAAAATAAAGATCACTGAAAGATCAAGCTTTATAAATGCTAAACAAAACCCATTCTTACTTGGGGTCAGGCGGCCCATCTGACAGCGGCTTCATTGACAGTTTGCAGAGTGAGCGAAAGACGAGGAAGGCATCTTTCTGGAGGATGTGGGAGAACTTAGCACCAGGTGGCTGGCCCGGTGCTCCTCCTGATTCCTGCACGGCACCAGTAACAGGGGAAAAAAAAATCAGCGCACAGTTAGCAACTGAATGGAACATCCTCTAGCCTGCTCGACATAAACAGTGTGATTACAAGCTTCCAGATCTATTAGTTTTGTTTAACCCTGATCACCGCTGAGTGCAATCAAACTTAATTGCAGAGTTCATATATAGCTGAAGAGATGGATGATTACATAAGACATTCCAGGAAATATGTTCACTTTAATTACTGAGACTGGCTTCAATGCTTCCCAAGGTGCATGTGTTGACAATCTTTTTCATTATTTTGTCTTGTGATCAAATCAAGTGGTTCCTCTTGGTTACAGCTAATACAGCTCTAAAATATTACATCATATAGGAGAAATTAAATAGTTTTTTGACAGGGCATAAATATCAACACATTATAAAATGGTTCAAGCCTAAATGATTTGCTGTGTAATTTACTTGCTCCTGTGTTATTCAGTGGGTCTTACTTCCCCTTGGACTTGAGTGTGTATAAATCATGTTTTGTTTCCACAACCCTGCTCTGTCCTTCACCTGAGTGTCATTGGATGAGACAGACAGTCTGTCATCAGGCAGCGAGGGGGTGAAGCTGGCAGAAATAGGCGTGCCGGGGATCCCGTTGGCATGGACGTGTTCACTGTCACTACCCAGGGTGCCCTCGTCCTCCAGAGAGCTCTGGGTGCCCTCGGTCACCGCCTCAGCCGGCTCTGATTCTGCCGGCTCAACCTCACCACCAGGCTCCTTGGTGTCGGAGCAGAGGTTCGCTGGGTCCAGGCAGTGTCCTGTGGTGATGATGGAGTGGGGTTAGAATGACAAGGGAGAAACAACTATCCTCCCAATTTAATGTCCCCTTGCCATCCCCCTGGCAAGGAAACATTAAATGTCAGACTGGTATTTGACGTGATGTTCTGGTCGAGTACAAAAAGAGGAAATGGGGGAGCAGTCAGGTTAAGAGAGGATACTAGAGTCCATTTCTGCTCATTGTTCCTCTGGACCACTGAAGTCTGTTTGTCTATTTGCTGCTGAAGGGTAAAAGTGAACTGAAAAAGGACGCCAGAGCCCTTTTCTATTGTGTGTGAGTTAATAGAGATTTTTTCAACAACCATAAAAAGACAAGATTTCTTTTTTTTTTTTTTTTTTTTTTTTTACTTTTTACTTTAACACACAAAGAAAGACCACTGTGCCTTCTTTTTGTCAGCATCTCAGTGAACTTCAGGCAGCTTGACCTGATCTAAAATTACAGTGTTGCACCCCAGGAACATTTACAGAGGGCTGGGTTTTGAGATGCTGGGTTCTTTGCCTTTCAGACACAAGTACCCAGAGGTGCATGTCAAACACGGGCGCCATCTTGGAAATAATTCATCTGTCATGTAAGGTGCAGTTTGGATAGTCTGCATCGTGCCTTTTTCTTAGCTACCTAGGTGTTCAGTGAAATGCTAATGCACCATAAATATAAATGGTGGTTCCTTTAAAGGTGGGTTCTATAGAAGATTTATTTTGTGCATTTATTTCTTATAAAGTCAGTTGAAAGACTCCTTCAACATTAGCGTGACAAATGTGCCTAAAGATAACTATGATTTGGGAGACTGTGCATTTTCATAGCACACCCTTCAATTTATAAAACAGTTAGACACAGAGCATGACTCACCTCCTGCAACAGTATTGACGACCTCCTGCAGGATACTCTGGACTATTTCCTGGGCTTTCTCCTCATAGTTTGGAGTCTCCTCCTCCTCCTCACCGGCTTCTGAATGCTGCTGGGCTGCTGCATCTGAACAACACATGCACAGTTTCAGGGACACACATCATCCTTTTTATCTGACTAAAAAGGTGCAGAGTGCAACAGATGTATTCTGCTGCAGGCATAAAGCTCTCTGGACCAGCGTGCATAAAATTACAGAGTCACTGAATGACTGATTGTCCTTTTTTATTCTCCATAAGCCCTACACTGGTTCTCTCAATGAATTTGGCATCAAATGTTTCACAATAGTAAACATAGGTTCTGGCTGTGTTTTCTTTGACTGAAACTGCACAAAATGTGAAAGTGAAGCTTTTTAATGTGCGTATTCAGGGTGTTCACTACAACCAGTGATGTTTCTATAAACACATAAGCCAAAACAGATATGAAAGATCTTTTAGTGTGTGTGTGAGGCCTAATGAATTTGAAGTCACTGTGTTAAAGAGTCAGCGATTTCATTTGATGTGATGGGCATGTGAGGGCTGAAATGATGGGATTTTTTTAACTGGTTGAAATTTCATCCTCATATTAATGACAAGTAGGAAACTAAAGTTTTCTGGTATTTAAAAATACAAGAGAATAAAAGGAGTCCCTTCAGGCAGACTTACTCTGAGCTGCTGCAGTAGCTTGATCTGCCTCAGTCTGCTCATTTTCAGCCACGCAGAAATCAGACCCGTTCTCCGGATCTGGACTCTCATAGACGGGCCCCTGCTCCTCCTGCTCGCCAGACACAGACCTGCTGCTGCCCTCAGGGGCTGGTGTCGATGGGGTGGACGGGGTGGATGGGATGGTGATGCTGGGGGTCGTAGGGGTGACGGGGCCGTTGGCCTCCTGGGTTTGACCCTTGGCTGGTGGGTGGATGTGAGTCTGGAGCTGAGGGGAGTCTGGCTCAGTGTGCTGGGTGACCGGGGAGTGCTGCCGGTGCCGCTCTCTCTCCAGCTGCTTCGCTTCCTGCAGCTGTGGGAGGGGGTGGAGGGGATACACACATGTACGCAAAAAAATAAAAACAAAACAGAACACACACACACACACACACACGAGCACACACAGAGAACGGCAAAAGCATTCATAGAGAACAGGCACATGCAACACACACGTACGCACACAGAGAAAAAGACGGGTTAAGACTACATAAACAAACTCGTAACAATTACAAGTCTGAACAACCTGTCTAGACTCTGTGAGCCCACAGCAGGGCTGCAACACTTCCAGACGTGAGGGCAATGAGCAAAAGAGGGCTACTGGACAATTTCTCAAAATTCAGGAAAGTAACAGCATATATTAAATGTGTGTTCTCATGATAATATATATGGATATGCACTCTGTGAGAAGTAGGCCATGCCACTACAACTGCAATGAGACGAACTTTGTGGAATCAATTCATTTTGGTGGAAAATGGCTCGTACGGCCACGTCCTGACTCCTGGCTGATGTGGCATGACTGACAGGTATTACCACTGCTTCATATGGGTGGGTGGGTGGGGGGGTTGCTGGAAAACGTTGCTGGGTAGTTCATGAGCTAAAAGTAGGTCACAAGAAATTTACACATGGCTGTGGTGTGCTGTTAGTGAACATTGTGTTATTTCAGGTTAGAGATTGCCACACGGCAGAGGTGAAGTTTGGCTTTGAGAAGAATCAAACTATCTCTACTGCTAACCTCTGCTGATGGTAGAGGAGAAAAAAGCACTTTTATGCACAGTTACACATTCATAGCAAACACCAATACAAGTTCCAAAAACAGAGAGCAAACAATTACAAGCAGTGGAAATTCTCTCAGCCAAGATAAATTAACAACAGCCCATGGTGCGTTTTC
The DNA here is from genome assembly GCA_021432705.1 of Caranx ignobilis. NCBI lineage: Eukaryota > Metazoa > Chordata > Actinopteri > Carangiformes > Carangidae > Caranx > Caranx ignobilis. The sequence goes on from MU269986.1 coordinate 10,831,380, forward strand.
AGTCCAAGTGCATTTGTAGATTTGTTGGGCGTAAATGTTTGAAAAAAAAAAAAAAGACTTGAGTGACTCAAAGAGAAAAAGCACATTAACTTAAGAGAGACATGGGTAACAGCTGGAAATATAAACAGTGTGACACATTTACAAACCAATGATGATAGATGGTGATCTTTCAATCTAAAACAGACTAGCATTTAAAATTCTTGACTATAATCCACAGCATAAATCTGCCAAATGCAGGAGACTGATGGCCAATATGAATCTGTGTCTGTAGCCTGTCTCATGACACAATTATACATCTGTTCTACAAGCCAAACCAAAATCTGCATCTGCATTTCATATCTAGTTCCTGCACAAAACCCTTCTATTAAACCCGCTGTGTCTTGTTATCTTCCATCAGAAGATTTAACCTCCAATTAAATCATGCTGCTATTGTCACAGTTAAATGTAAACACCTGAACTCGACGGCAAAGCACTCTGGGTGCAACAATTTGTATTGGATGTGAGCAGCGGTAACAAGGCCAGACAAACACGCCTCCACTGGAGGGGACAGATGAGGCAGCACAAGCAAACTAAGCTCATTATTTAAATGCCACCTCAGTCGGATAGTGAAGGCCGTGTGAGAGTGAGCGAGACAAACCCTATGTGTGTGTGCATGTGTGCGTATGTGTGTTATCATACCATGCTGAGCTGCAGTCAGGAGGACACATCCACACACAAACACAGAAAGTGGATCTCCCTGTGCAGCAGCACACACTATGCAGGCAGTGACAACACAACAATAGGCCTCTGCCTCAAAGTCTGCCTTGTCTCTATCTCTACCCCTGACTGTTCTATCTCTATCTCTATGTCTGACTCTATACGAGTTGCTCATTGTTCTAAAAGAACTGCGTAAACCCTTTGGAGAAACAAAGTAATACAAAAAACCTGTCAGGACTGAGACAGGCGGAGCTGACCTGTGATAAAACATTTATCACGCCCAGGTGAGACTGTAAACTAAAATGTAAATTGGTTGCAGGAGAAACGAGATGATTTGTAGGCAAGTCAACAAAAGCCACGGCAAGCATATGGTGGAAGAAATACACAGCATACCTGCTCCTGTGCAGTGTAGGAGCAAAGGAAGGAAACGAATGAGTGCATGAATGAATGAGGAAAAAGCTTAATGCGCAAATACAGATACACAGAGAGGAGTTTGAAAAGAGTTCGGATCAGGCAAGTCACGGCAGTCCTGCACGCTTTACCTGGCGGTCACGCTTTCTGGAGGCCAGAGACCAAGATAGCTTGTGATTTGTAAGCTATGTGTCCAAAAGGAAGGGAGGGAGGCAGGTGAAGAGGGGGAAAGTGTCATTCAAAAAGAAAAAGATGACATTAGAGCAAGCTTTTCTTTTCTTTTCTTTTTTTTTTAAAGCTAAAATGTCCCTCTGGACGTAAAGCAAACACGATTTTAGTCAATGAGGAATATGCGTTTTTGGACAAACCCATAAAGCAGAAAGCTTTCACACAGAATATAATGTCTTTCAATATATTACAATCTCATCTGAATCCATGCCAAACTAACTTTACATATTCATAATTTGTTGCATCGTTTCAAAACTGCAAGCTCATATTTTTAAGTCAAAGAATTGCAGTTTGTGTTGGTAGAAACTTGTTCACTTTGGTAACTGTCTTCTCTCTGATGATGTGTGTAAAAAGCATTCTGTGTTATTACTGAGGTGTGTGTCTGAGGGTTGGACATACTGCTTGATTCTCCATGCGTGCGAAGATGACGTTGAGCATCTGTGTGAGCGTGGCCTTGGCTGTGGTCTGGTTGATGAGGTTCTTGCTGGCCAGGTAAATGTTGTAACAGGTGCGGACGGCCTGCAGGACGGTGCCCTCGTGGATTTCTATGTGCTGAGAGGTTACCGCTGTTAACAGAGCCTGCAAGGAAGGAAGAGCAAAGAAAGACCGAGTCAGATAAAGAAAATCAAACCAACAACTATCTTAAAAGATCAATTTTATAAGGAAAAAATATGTTTTCTTCTTTTATTTAGGATCAGATGATAAAAAAAACACAATTTAAACTAAAGAAAGGCTTTTAAAGGAAATTATTATTTTACATTTTTCCCAAATTTCCTCTAACTGAGTTTCCTGAGGCCTCGTGGAAAAGGTCATTTGTTGCATTACAAAGATTTCAAAGACCACCTCTATAGATGGGTTGTAAATGTACGCAGGTATAAATAGTCACATTGGCTGTTCACGCCAGGTGCAAATATTATTACTGGCCACAGACATCTGCATGCAAATTTGCCTTTATTAAAATGTCATCTGCTAATAAAGAAATGATACTCTTGACCTGGCATCTGTAAGATTATTATCCAGAGTAATGTAATGGACTTGTTGGACAGCCCTGTCTGGTTCCTCTTTCCAGACCAAATAGCTCTTGGGATATGAGACAATAGTTGGATAGTTTTATTAAAGGTCTGATGAAAGCAAAATTTCTCTAATTATATTAATATTGACTTAATAAGAGCTGCCTCAGCATCATTATACTGTCTGCAGTTTATCACAAAGCTGTTACCATTATCTTTTACATGTATCTTTACTGTGTCGAATGCCAGTATGTCTCTGAAGTCTCTTTCACACGTGTGCTTCACTACATAAATGCTGTGGAAATTTCACATGGTGGTGACATGTTTAAAAAGCAGCTTGAATGGTTTGCCATGTCCTTCTAGTAGTTCTGCTCAGGACCTGGTCATTTTTTCTAAACTTCTAAACTACTCTCCCACAGTCGAACAGACGTGATGCCTCCTCTCAGGTCAGGTCACACAGCTTATACTCTACATACATATATAGGTAATTAAACTCTTTGGTGTGGATGCTGAAGAATCTCTCTCTAAATCATCCCAGTTCCTATGTTTTGACAAATAAATATTAATACATAAGCTAAAACAATGCTAATGTCTCAGATTTGACTTGATGTCAAAGTAATAGAAAATGACAGTGATTTGCCTCTAAGATATGACTGCTGCAGGGAATTAAAAGGGGAGTAACACACCTTAATAATCTGTAGCTGAACACCCTCATCAGTCTGCGGTCCCTGGAAACAAGCGCAGATGGTCTCTATGATCCTGTCAATGAGCTTCTTGCCCGGGGCCGTGCTGTCCGGGGCGCTCCCTGTCAGGTGGCCATACGCTATCAGCTTCTACAAGTCAGATACATATGCAAAGACAAACGTAAACACACGGGCACAACCTGTAAGGGAGAGTATGACCTGATAGCCATTATATGAGAAAAGGATTTGGGTGAAAAGCTATCTTACACTGCACTGCATTATAAAAACATTCATGCAAACTATGCGGGGGGTCTGCAGTCCAACGTGGCCTCACACTGACCTGTAAACAGTCGAGTGAGGTGATGACGATGCGGGGACATTTGGACTGACATGCCAGCTCAAACGGCAAGAAGTACTTGTCGGCTTCAATGAAGTTGGTCTTTGATTTGATTGGCGGTAAAGTGCTGGAACCAGATTTGCCGTCTCCGCTGGGTGGACTAGAGAGGAACAATACAGAAAAAAACAAAAGAGATAGAGACTGTGAGACGAACGCTGCGATCACACGGCCCACTCTGTCAGCTGGAGTCACTGGGAAAGAAGCAAGAGTTCAAAAATCGGCCTGACAGACTCACACTCCCTTCGACATCCAGGCATGATTAACAGTGCGTGAACAGGTTAGTGCTAACAATGGTATGTTTGAGTGTACAGCCTCATCCCCAGCTCCACCAGGATATTAAACCTCCTCAACCTGAAAACATCTTGCCCTGCATCCTGCTCCTCCAGGGAAACTGCAGGGTAACAAAATCTTTATTACACTGAATTTGATACGGTGTCTGACTGCTTGAAATTTTTCACTACATGTCTCTATGGGAGGGGCAGCAACATCAGAGGTTTGTTATTCAGGCTCAGACTTTGCCATGTGCTCATGCTGACGAAGCATCTCCTGGCCTCAGACTGGTAACTGTGCCTTAAATCAAATGATAGGACTATTTTCCTCTGAATTTTTTAAAGCGCAGAGACACAGACATAAAATATGGACCGGTGCTTTCAGCAGCCATGTGTCTACAGCGTCCCCCCGAGCACAACCACCACACCCAGACTGCACTAGCTGGAATAAGGAGAGGAGCAGGAAAAGAGCGAGAGGGAGGGAGAGAGGGAGGCAGATAGAGAGGGAAGGGTTGCTTTGTTTATGCCTTGGCAATGGAAAGGGATGACTTCAGCTCTTTTTAGAGGGACGACCTCACTGAGTGGAGCAGGACACAAGCATGGAGAGAAACAGAAGAAGAGAGGAGAGATGGAGCACCTCGTAAAAAAGGGGAGGCGGCTGAAAGAGGTCTGTTTGAAAACAAAGAAGGAAACAGGCAACGAGAAAAAGGAATTAGAGAGGAATTAACAAAAGAAACATAAAGAGACAAAAAGAAGGGAGGATGGTTTGAGAGCATAGCAGGGAGGGGAACAAAAGATAACCCAGAAGCTGTCTGAAAACAACAGAGATAGGAATTAAAAGGAGTTGGAGAAGGAACAAGAGATATGGTGCAAAAACCTTGAATCTGTTAAAGCAGCGCTCTCGCCATTTTCAAAACCTTTTTTCGACAACAACATCAAAGTGGAGCTGTGATTCAGCAAAGAGCATCCATTCTGCCGGCTCCTGAGTGTGGTCTGACCCAGTCTTCCTCTCCCTCTCAGCTATTGTGTTGTGTGTCTGCGGGGAGCTCTCTTCCTCATGCTTATTCCTGGACTCCGTGCTTAATGTCAGCCAGCCTGCTCTCTGCCTTATAATCACCCCCAGTGTCAGACTTAGCCCGCTTATAAAACATAATATGGACATTAATTTGGGTTTTAGACAGCAAGGTGCACATCCATGACTCGCTGCTGTTGCTGTTGGCTGCTTCACTTAAAGCAACAGCATGAATTTTGTCTGTGTTTGTATGACAGAACATGAGCATAATACATGATTAATATATAATATCATCTCCTGTACAGTTGATATTGATATGTTATTTGAAGCAGCAGCTGACAACATCACAGGGTTGCTTAGCTGTCATGGGATTGCTAAAAGGACAGCGTGACATTTTAGGAGATATGCTTATTCACTGTCTTTATCAGATGAGATGAGAAGATCAGTACCATCTGGATGGTAAAAGGTAAATGGACTTGCGCTTATACAGGAGCCACTCAAAGTGCTTTACACTCATATTCACCATTTCACACACACATTCATACAACGCTAGGCACATCAGGGGGCAAGTGTGGGTTCAGTGTCTCGCCCAAGGACACTTCAACAACATGGAGGAGTCAGGAATCGAACATCCAACCTTCCGGTTAGTGGACGACCCGCTCCACCTGTGCCACAGCCACCCACACCCACTGGAGTCTCCACTGGTTCCATGGCAACGTAACAGTGACTCCAGGAAGTTACTGCTCCTGACCAAACATTACACAAACACCCATAACCCCAGAGCCCGTCCTTGTTATACCTCAGTTTTTGGATGGATTCATTTAACAAGAGGTAACATGTTAATTACCTACTCAGTGGTACATGTTAGCAGGGGCTGTGATAAACTAAGCTAATTGTCTCCTGCTTGAAGGATCCTTTATTCCTTTTACTGAGCTTGTTTTGAGTCGACAGTGAGGTGTGTCTCAGAAGAAAAGCTCGAACATCGTCAGTTCCATGACAACAGGGAAAACATCACCTGCTGATGAAGGATGTGTGACATGAAAGCTTTGTTATTCACTACAGTGTATTAATCAGCTCCTAACTCATTTAAACGTCATATCCTTAGTATTTTCACACTCAAAACCAGTCCCATTAGTAACTGTATATTGTTCACCTGACTGTGTCTCTTGTGAGTTCATATCCAGGTTCTCCATTTTTTTAATCTGAGTTAGATGTGAGTCATTTTACTGGCTAATTTTAACATTCGACTGGATGTTCGTAGAGACAACCTCAGCCGTTGATTTAGTTCACTATCAGTCTGAATCGAACTGAACTTGAAATGAACCCACTGTTTTAATCACACCCTCCAACTTTTTCTAACATCTGGCATAGAGATTGAAATTGAACATTTAACAATATTTCCCAAAACCCTGTTTTATCTGACCATTATATTTTAAGAGTTAAGTTCACAATAAAGGAGTCCACAGCATTTGAGGGAAACATCCATTACCCCAGGTCTTTATCTGATAGTAATAACATTTAAAGAAAGAATCCCATTGGTATTCAGTCTATCATATGTCAATTCAATGGAGGGTAGCTATCTCAACTTTACTCCCACACAAGTTGGTGATCTTGTTGACAGCGCTGCAGCTTCTCAGAAAGCAGGTAGTGAGTCAGAGGATGCTTGCTTCTTGGTACAACTCAGAAACGTGTACTCTAAAGCAGATTTCAAGAGAGCTAGAAGAGGTGGTGTTCCACTAATCTGGAAGAATTTCAAACGCCTTGGAGAGATTGGTCTATTATTATATGAAAAAGCCCTGTAAAGACAGAACCTACGATGATTCATTGTTAATGGAAAGAAAACAAGAGCAACCCCAGTAACCCTCAGTAGTGATTTATCTAAGCTTCTTTACAAATGACATTGTGACTACTGGAGAAAAGATGGCTGACTCACGATGCACTGCCTAGTACAGTAACTGCTTTATATTTAGACTGCTTCTCTCCTGTAGATCTCTTTAGTTTATTCAGCTGAGGCAGTTTATTCAATGCTATTTTTCCTTGAATCAATTGGTATTTGGTATTTTTGGTATTAGATCTGATTAATTTATATCTTTATCAACAGCTCACGTGGCACTGGCATTTATAGTACAGAAACAGCTCTGTTGCGGCTACTAATGATCTCCTCATGGCCTCAGACAATGGACTCATCTCTTAACTTGTCCTACTGCTTGTAGAGGAGCTTCTCCGCCGTCGCCAAGTGGTTGCTCTTTGGAGGGACTGCTGGGTTTCTCTCTGTAATAAAGTTAAGTCTTTACCTAATTCTGTGAGAGATGATGTAAATTATGATTTGGCACTATACAGATAGAGTAAAGTTAAACTGGATTTTATCTACTATACAAACATAATCTATGATATCTACATGATCAAAGGAATTCGCGGAAAATCTCTTCTGTATTCCTATAGTGATACAAAATTACATATACTGGGATGGATATTGTCTGTTTCCTACTCCTACTCTTGGGATTTAAAGATGTCCCTTTTAAATCTGTCCTCGTATGCTATGCTACACAATAGATGTGCAAAGAGCAAGAATTTAAATGAGGCAACAAGCCCGCAAAAAATGTCTTCCTGTGTGTAACTGTGAAGCTATTGCATCTACATATGATGAAAAATAGGTTAGATCTGTGAAGTACCAGAGATGAATCCAACAGCTCCAGAAGCAGCAGCGTCTGAATGAGTTGGGTGTGGCTCTTCATGGCTTCTTCATCTATCTATCTTTGATCTAGAAGTCCTAACCTCAGGGGTAAAGTTTGGATGAAGTCGCTTACTGGTAATGCTAATTTGGAGAGAATAGAAGAGCTGGGGAAATATAATGGGCTTTGAAAATGGAGGGAGGGAGGCAGGGAGGGAAGGAAGGAGGGATGGAGTGAGTGAGGGAGGGAGGGACTGTGTGAGAGGGAAAACAGCGAGGGATAAAAACAATGTTTTAGGGAAATAAAATGAAACAGCAGGAGGAGGAAAGGTTGCTGAAGAGGAGAGGTGGCACTCGTGCTATGTTTCATTCCAAAGCCCACGTTACTTGGCAGCCCGTACACGAGCATACCAAACACACACCAAACACACACTCCAAAGACACACACACACAGTCTCAAAAACAAGTTAAGCATTAGGCAGGGGTTCGTGAAGAAAGCCTTTAATGAGAAGGCAAGGGGCTGTTGGGAACAGGCCAGGCAGAAAGACACAAACAAAAACACACTAGAGGCTTGCACACATACACACACGCGCGCACACACACAATGTTCTAATCCAGTTTAGTTAGTGGTCTGAATACAGGAGAAAGCAACAGAAAGGCTCTGAGTTGAGCCATGAATTTTACCACGCCCGCAGAAACAGACACAAAAACCAATTAAATGACCCCCGATACCACATTGTGTTGTATAATTCATCAGTTGCTTACCTTAATTTTTCTGATTCCTCTTTGATTTCCTCTGAAACAAAAAGAGAAAGGGGAAGAGATGTTAAATTAGTCAATTATGAGCCACAGGGAATGTAAGTTCTGCAGTATTTTACTCAGCTAATGACTCCATGGGGAGTGGAGCACATGTCAGGCCTGGCAGCCATAGCAGAGGATTTATTTATGAAGGCCATTTTTTTTTAAAAAACAAATCTTAAAAACAAAAAGAAAAAATCCTGAATGCACAACTTAAGTGTTCATGCACGTCAGATCAGATAATGCTGTTCAAAGCTTTTCAAGAGGTCACATTTCCCTCACAGACTGCACGACACTGTTTAACACTTAACAAGAAAACAGTGAACCCTCAGACATGACTGTGATGAAAGTATTCAAGCTGCATGAATATCCGTGTTGTCATGGCGATCACCTTGTTTACATCCCACCACCAAGCACCACAAGTGCCTGCCTTAATGTATTGCCTCAGCTGCAGCTCAGTCGCCAAAACTGTAATCATTATTAACTCAGCGCTGCATCCGTGAGCCAGGCCAACATTTGTGTTTATTTCACAGATCTCCTGGCTTGAAAATGGTTGTATGAACTTGCTGCTGAGCACTGGCACCAAGAAGCAGGAGTTTAAAAAAAAAAAAAAAAGGAGAAACAGACCCACATTGGGAGGGTTGAGAGAGAACGAGAGACAGAAATAGAGCTTGGGAGAGAGAACGAGGGGCCAATTGGTACTAGACATTAAAAGGAGTCTTCAGTGAGGAAGCTTTTTAAAACACAGTGGCAATCGGCAAAGTCCTCACAGAATTGCACCAGCCTGCAATGGTTGGAAAAACCTCACTAATACAATGACAGCTCAATTATTTCACTGCTGGAAGGCTAACAGTCCTTTTCAAAGAAATCCACTTGTCGAGAATATTTAGCACTTAACACTGCGTGAAATTAAATTAAAGCTGTTTTCCACCATGTTTTACTGTACGAGCCATGAAGGACGTGATAATTTATTCATAATTTGTTACATTTGTTAAATAAAGACTGATGACAAATCAAAGGAACGTCTAATGAAAAGGGTCTCAGTGAGGTGCTGGGCCAACGTGTGCAACCACAACAGCTTCGGTGCACCATGGCATTGATGCTACATGTCACATCTCTCACTGGTGTTCAGTAGGGTTGAGATCTGGTCACTGCATACTCACCAAACTATTCAGTGACCCCTGGTGCTCTGTGGATGGGAGGAGGGGGGGTTGTCAATTCATCACCTGTCTGTAGCCTACGTGTCATCACTACTGGCCTTCATCTCATCATCTCATTTTGAAGCAGGAACCAGTAACCTACATATTTGACATTTACTGTGCTTGGTGAATGACTAATGAATGATTTAGCAGATAACAAAGAACTATCTGAGAACACAAATGTCATGTCAGTGAAGCTCCCATCAGTGCTTCAATGCAGCCAGTGTGGAAAGGCAGTTGTTACCTTAACACAAACATCACAAACTGACTGGATGTTATTTTTCCAGCGCTCGTAACAATGGCAACTATTCCAAAAATGTCTTCCATATGCACTGAATTCGAAGCGCATGACGGATAAATCTAAAGCGCGGTTGACCTGAGGTGCACTCCCTGCGCCCACGGTGAGATGGAAAAGGCGGCGCGAGGCATGACACTTAACAGAAACAAACTAAATCAGAGACATGTAAGCGTACAGACGGGGGATGTGTAGAAGGAAGCGGATGTGCCGAGATGCCAGGCAGTGCCAATTAACTTGTTATAATGATGACAACGTCCTCATATTGTCTTTGCCCCTCTGACTTTTATTGTGGGAGCCACTGTTCGGAAGCCTCTCATTATATTGTGTTTGTTGTTTTCTGTTTGTGTCTTGAGTGCAGCACTGAAATGGTCTCATTACAGATATTTTTCATCCACCAGGTGTTGACTTAGCCAGTGAGTGTCTTTCAACTACTTCTGCTGTCTGTCCTGCCCATAAACATATGATCTAAACCAAATATCTTGTTTGTAATCAGAAGTTTTATACATAGATGCAAACTCTTTCTTTTTATTATTGATTAATATGTGACATGAAAATGCAGAAGTTCGCAGAATTCATGATGATCTCCTCAAATTGCATGTTTTGTTGCTATTCAGTTTATTGTGATATAAAACAGAAAAAAGACACACAATCCCATATTTGAGAGGCAGAGACAAATGTTTGGTATTTTTTCCTTAATAAATGACTGGAGTGATTGATTTTTATTCTTTTCTATTGTAAATATCAGAATTGCTGGCTAATCCATTGACTAATTGTTTGAGCAATAATTACCACAATCATAACAATTACATTATGATACTGATGAAAACTAATCAGTGCAATGCTCTCTGCTTGTGCCCTATACACTCTCTTCAAACTCCAGTGCAATCTTTTATCTCTCACAATAGACAGAGCCCACCATCACAGAGCTGGGCCTTAAGGGTGTAATATCACAATGTACTGTAAAGAAAAAAACATGTCTCTCTTTCTCTTGTGTTGCTCTGTGTACGCATGCTGTTCTGTACCAGACCGGGCTGTTGCAGGAGCCTGGAGGTCTTTTTCCCTGGATGTGTGAAATTGCAAACATGCACAGGCTATTTCACTTTTAATATCAAATGATTTCTGAAGTGCAGGGTTATCAGATTTATGCAAATACCCAAGTCAAACAAGGAGATGTGCAGAGGGCACACACACACACACACACACACACACACACACACACACACACACACACACACACAGTTGGATGGGAGACATGCAGATTGTCATACTGACTGTGTAAGTTAACCATTAGATAATTAGCTCGGTGTGTCAGGAGCTTTGATGAGGAACTGTCACCCCAGGATTTGAACAGCGAAACCATGGCAACGGTGAGCAGTGGCGTTGGTGATGAGAAAGAATAGATATATAGGTGCTGGATACTTCAGGGACCGGGCAGACAACGAGCCGCAGATTAAAGCCGCGGATTCATGACTGATCTGTCACAGAACCGGTTTCAAAACAAACACACACACACACAGCGCAGACATGTGCCAGAGAGAAGAGCGCAGTTACCGAAGTGGGACTCAAAACACACACACACACACACACACACCTAAACCAATTATTTATTAATATGCATCTCATCTTTTTTTTCCAACTGAGCTATGATCTCTTCATCAGAGATGGCTGATTATACTCTGTTTAAGTTTTCCCCACAATAAACCAAAAGCTGCCCAAACCATTCAGAGCCATAGTAGCTTGAGAACAACATATACAAAGAGGTGAAGTAATGCATTCAATTCAGTACAACAGACAATTTAACTAACAAAGTCAAACACTCTAAGGCAAAATGTATACAATAATTGTTTGCTTGGTTTTAATACTGAATATGAGCTTCATGTTTAAGTGATAATGAGCCAGGAAATGGCAGTGTTTTAGTCACTTGTTTACCCAAACCTCAATCACCCTCCACCACCTCTCTGCTGTTAAACAGTGCTGACCTTGAAGATGTCGTGTTCTGTGCCCTGATTTGTCCCAGGGCCCTGGTATAATAAAAAGAGAAACAACAACAACAGCAGTAGCTCAGTGGAGTGGGCGAGGACAGTGATGCAGACGAAACAGAATGGCTCGCAACTTTTCAATCTAATGAGTCCATGTGAAAAAGACCAGGGGCCCACTGAGGGGCTTTTGTGAATCAACCGGTGAAACACAACACCACGAAGCCCACAATTGGTGCATTCATTTGAAAAATGTCCATCTCAATATGCATAACATCTTAAAAACACTGTTTCTACTGAGTCAAAAACAAAAATAACACTGAACAAACAAAAGGCACGATAACTAAACTAAAACTTTTGAATCATAATACTTGCTGTGCATTAGAGTGTTTTTGCTGTTTTAGGTGAGGACAGGGTTGCAGCTGCATTCACTGGCCCTCGGGATGTGGCTGAAACACTCCAACGTTGCCTTTACTAAACAACAGAGATAAGACACCTATTTCACTGACCAGATACATTAGTGGGAGCCATCCTGCTCTCCCAGACCATACCTCAACATAAAGCCTCTGTGAGCTCTATAATGTATGAGAGCAGCTCACTAAGCCTCTGAATGGCCTCAACAAATTTCCTCTTCCTCAAGATACTTTTTCTTCTTACTTACTGACTTTGACCCAGATCCTTACAGTAGATGACAGTAAGACTAAATGAGCATTAATGTCAGTGTGCCACATCCCCCTTGGAGACAGTCATTTCAGGCCTACATTTCATATATCTTTCATCATCTAGAGACAAATGGGTCAAATGCATGTTGAAATTCCCCTGTTCTCCGGTGTGCTGTTACAGGGTGACTTCTAGCAGGTACTCAAGCACTAGCAGGTGCACTTGCTAATGCTTGGATTGAGCAGTAGTGTCTACAAAGGCCGGCTAAGTCTGACCAAAGTCGGTCCAGATGCTTAAAGTGTGAGCCTTTTACTCTGGTCTCAGTTTATATGGAATCCCATATACCCTTATGTTGTCATCTATTCGAGGGCCCCCTAAAGCTGCCTCTAAGCTGTGGAGAAGGTCAGTCAAAAGCTGGCTAATCAGTTCTCCACTCTGCTATGGAGTGACTACAGTCTCCAAGCCTGGATAAAAGCTAGAGTGGGAGGAGAGGGGGAGATTTCTGAGAGCAGGCAAGAGCACAAAATGGACATGCATGACTGCCGCTGGGTGCATCCCTGCTCTCGCCAGTAAGGTACTTTCCCAGTGACAAATGATACTGAAGCACCTACAGTATTAACAGTCTTTGTCCTCTACATGGGGAAATAAAAAACTTCCTGATATGAAATAATAGAGAAAAATACCCATCCCTGCAGCCACAGCTATTGCCAACAAACCATGACACGCATATAGGCTGCTGCTGAGTCAATGCTCAACATGATATATGAAACGTATCCTCCTTAGAATCATATATATTATTGCAACTCTGCATGTGTGGCGAAGACAACACCACACAAACATCCCGGTGCATCAGCCTTAGTGACAGACTTATTAAAGCAAACATAATAGCGTGGGTCCCTTGGTGCAGAAAAGTCTGACATACGACACCGACACAACAAGGCCGTCGGTGAAAAATACATGAAGACGATGACGACATCAAAAGGAAAGCTTCAGCACCTCAGCCTCAACGCAGCTCGTGCAAAACAACCAAATACCACCTCTGTCAGCAGCAGCAGCAGCACAGAGCACAGCTGCTACATTCTTGCACTTACATGGGAAAACTGTATCGATGATCCATGTGTGTTTAGGACTGTACTCTCTGTGTGCGGGCCCCTGAAAGCCCAGGAGGAGGACAGCTGTTATTCTGAGACAGAATGGAATAACACCCTCACAGCTTCAGGTGACAGTGTCAGACTGTGATGCTGGGATTAACAGTCTGATCTAGACGGAAAAAACAGCAACATCACACTCAATCGCTGAACTTGACAATGAGCAGAGACGTGTTTCTGCAGTGCCTTATATAATGCGCATTTCAAAGGGGCTTATCAGTGATCCCGTCAATCACAATTACACTGAGCTAAAGCAGAAGCTGATCGTGGCTTAAATATCATCTATACAATGGTGCAGTCAGCCTCTTAGGATGCAAATGTGCAGCTGTCATAGATAAGGCTGATGAATCAGCAAAAGGAAGTATTTGGGAACCTCCCTGTTAGAGGCAGGTCTGTGTGTGGGGGGTGGGGGGCGGGGGGGTTATCACTTCAAATCCCCTGAATATCTGGCACTGAGTGTGAATGAGCAATGTGCTTCCCCTCCTGCAGCAACTACTACCACAATCCTTGGAGAATTGCAGTTTACACCCTCCCAGCTTTGCTGAATAAATAAACACCAGCGAGGCCAAGACTAGACTGTATGTGCTTGAGGGAGGGGAGGGAGGGTGGTGGTGGTATTCAGCTACAATACATGATGGTGCATTTTAGAAAACGCAACACCCATTAACACCTACAGGCAGAAAGGCAGTCCCCTTTCATGCTGTATCGCATCAGAGTCTAACTGCTTCTCAAGGCAGCATGACAAAACAGCCTGCTCCCCGTCTCTAACTGCTGACAAGAGCTGCTGGCAGGCTAAACTTGGTGCTCTCCTCCTTCCTGTGGGTGCCACCACCCTCTCTGAATGGCGTGACAAAGCGCAAGCGCCCCGCTGGGAGCGTTCGCCACAGGGAGACGTCGGCTAACCAGATTCATTAACACAGGAATCACAGGTCCTAGCTACCACCCCCCCAACCCCCTTGGTGTGTTTGAGTTCATGTAATGCATTTAGCGAATGTAACACACAGAAGAGTGAGGCTTCACAGGATCCTTCCCACAAATAATAGATGTCATTTCAAGCATTGTAAGGATTCATTTATGCAACCCAAAACCCGACTGTGAAATGACAAAGCTCTTCAACCATAAGAGCTTCAATACTGTTCTATTTATAGTGACAGGAAGGAGACTGGAGCAGGTGGCAGCTGGAGCAAAGTTAAGGGAGGTAAACATTGATGTTTGGGATAACAAACATTTTTTATGACTCACTGAGTTCAGAAATTGTCCTGTTCTGTCTAATTTTTTTTTTTTTTTTTTTGGTGACCACCACACACTGCAGACTAAACTTAGACACTGCAACTGCTTTGCCATCATTGAGGTGCAAAGTTGTGATCCTAACATTGTTCATTGTTCATAATTGCTGCATATGTATGCAATTGCTCATATCTACATTATCTACCACCATATGCACACCAGAACCTGGAGCTTCATTAAAATGGGTTAAACCAATCTAATTTTAATCACATACACTTGACACCTTACTAAAAAACATTGCCTGCATTCCAGCTCTCTATCACGTCTTATAAGGGGCTCTAGTCTAGTCCAGGGGAGATTAGATCTCTGTGGATCTGATGTGATGCTAAGGTTCTATTCATCCCAAGCATAAACAAATACACAGGTCGAGCAGCTCATCTGAGGTGCAGTACATCTTGCAAAATGTGGCTGAATTTGAGGCAAAGCAACCATTATTTTAACCCAGGGGGGCCGCCCTGCTTGCTCTGCGCACTGACGCATGCTGTGAATGTGGACACTTCATTTCAAATCCCCGGCTGGTAGTTATTTGTTCATGCAGCCCTGCAGTTCTCTTGCAAAGCATGTGTGCCAGGAATACATTGAAAAAGAGATAGTACATTTGTAGCACAATGGACTACAATATACAAGGTAATACTGCAGATATATATATCCATTTAAAACATCTTGATCATCCAGTATGCTCTTAATCTAAAGTTTGAGGATGTTTCTTATCAAAGCCTAACAATGAGCTGTGCTCTCACTCAGTCACTGGCTCTGCCTACTACAGAGGGCTCTACTGAGTGGCATCATCATTTACGGGAGATTTCAACTGTGTGTGGAGCCATGCAATGACAAGTCTGGGAGGCTGAACCCACCTGTGCAAATATTCCTGCTGACTAAAGCTGTTGGATCAACATTAATTCAATAAGTAGATACTCTGCCAGCAAGATGCTCACCGTACACAGAATCTCAATCAAACACGCACAGATACAGTGCACATAATATGCATACACATACACGTGCACACACCAAAATTCTCAGAAGTGCTCTAACGTTTCATCAATTAAGACACAGCAGAGCCTGCACGCGGCTGCTCCACCGGCGGGAGGGAGAGAGATAAACACACAACTCACTGGAGACGCTCTGCAGCACGTCACAAGACCGGCAGCAAGAAAACAGCTTGCTGGGAGGGGACGGCGAGTTCACAGACACCCAGTGAGGAAGGAAAAGGGAGAGGGAGTGAGAGAAAGCAGGGGCTAAGATGAGGCCAGTCCTCCAAAACAAATCAGCTTTATAAACCTGTCTCACACCAGGCTTGAGTCCATGTGCAGTATGAGCATGTGTGTGTGCAAGGCTGCAAGACAGGGACAGTTCAACATTGTACTGGCACGTGTTTTGTTTTGTCTTGTTCTGTTCTGTGTGCAGCCTTTCACATTAAAATGATGGATGGAAAGACAGCATTAGGGAAAAATGGAAGAGGAGGAGGAGGATAGGATGGAAGGATGGAGTGAAGGAAGGTTGAAAGTAAGGAGGGAAGGATGGAATGAATGAATGGATGAAGGAAGGAATAAAGGTTAGAGGTCAGTCTCTGAGTGGGTCTCCATCTCCTGAGTGAGGATGTGGAGAGGATAACCCACCTCCTGCCTCCTGCAGCACCATTTGCATTTCAAAGAGCTTAAAGCCCATCTGCATCTGGCTGGGATCCCACTGTTGGCACCGATCATTTCATATTCAGTGATCAACTAAAACTCAATCCAATGCCATGTTTTAACCTCAGTAAAACACTGGTGTTTACAGTGACTGTGTCTCCAGATATGGACCACTGATGGTGTGGTAAGTAACACACCTGTTAGGAGGGAGAGGATCGGGACACAAACTGTGATTCATGATGGTGAAAAACCAAGATATTTCATCAGTCCATTCACTCAGTAAACAGATATCAGCATTGTGAGATCATTTCTAATCAGATAATGTCCACAGGCATAATAATGAAGACAATGCTGTAGCTTTGTGCCACTAAGATAAGCTAATTTGAGGATGAATCAGCGTGTAGGTGTCCACCTCTGCCTCCAACAAAACACAGGGGCAGGGGGCAACCACCACAGAGAGCCTGAGAAAAATCAGACCCCTGACATTTCTTTTGTCCGGGCTGAAAGGAAAGGTTGCATAGCAGTAATTACATTTGGGGGGAGTGGAGAAGGAAACACTGTCAGAGGTTGTCTGGGCTACCTAATCGTGTGTGCGTTCACCAGTGTGTGCCCGCCTGCATGTGTATGTTGCCTGTGTGTGTGTGTGTCCACTGAACCCCTTCACTCACTCTTGCATAAGCCTGTCTCTAATAACTACTCTCACTCCCGTGGCTGAATCAAGGCTCTCATTTTCCAGCCAAAAAGTCACAAAGCACTCAGCTTCCACATGCCCTTGATTACTCAGCTGTTGGCATTGTTATTGAAATGAATTCATTTTTAATAACTCTGCACCAGATACATGATTTGGCACTTTTCTGCTCCGACACTATGAATGGCACTTTTGGACCTCTGCAATGGGGTTATTATTATTGTGCAGGACTGTGCAGCACAGTGGAGATTAATAGTGAGTCAGTGGAGGATAAATATGTGTGCTAACCACCATCGTGCTAAATTCATTCAAAGTGCCTTTCTCAGAGCGCCTGCTGTCGTTTTAGGCCCCAGCATGTTGGGAAGTAAGGCATCATGGGAGCAAAAAATACACACCCAAGAGATTTAGTTTGCTTTCAGTCAGTTGAATTATTTTTAGCGTTTGTGTGTTGAAACACAGTGATATTTCCAAAAGGGGGTAGTTGTGGCATTTTAAGGTTTTGCAGAAACACCATGAAAGTGGAAGCCAGCAAGCTAAGCTAACTAACTTTTATTCAAAAGGAGGAAGCTTGTTGGCTGCGCTTTCTAACACTTCCACAAAATTCAGCTGTTTATTTGTCTTCAGCTCTGTCACTGACACCACACTCAAGTTTATTATACATCATAGAAAGAATGCAGGCTTGGAAATGTTAGCTGTAGAGAAAATAATCATTGTGCCCAGCACAACATGTATTACATCAAATTCCTCAGTATTTTGAATTACAACATATCCACAAGTCATGTAGAAAAAGGTGCTGAGTCATGGAATAACATAAGGCCTTGACAGGACAGATAGGGCAATGCAAAAGTTAGCATCTTTATGCATATGACATTGATATGGATGAATTCAGTTTCATTTCTTCTATTGTATAATTACAATTCTGACAAGTACACAAGTCATAATAAATAAATACATTCTGATTATGTAGAAAATTTTGTTTAATTTCAGTTTAATTTAAAACTTGAAAACATGCTGAATAACACTGCCTCCTGACTTTCTTATTCGGAGGCCTTCCTCCTCCCACTGTAATTGTGATGAATTTTTAGCTCAGTACCAAATTTCCTTAAATGAATACAAACGACAGATCAATGCAGGATGGATAAAACAGATAAATTGCAGCACCAATTAGTGAAATGAAACAGAAACAGAAGGGAGGAGAGAGAGAGGAGGAGGGTCCCTCTTCATCCGCTTCATCTGTTTGCGGTATAATTAATTTATAACCTGTCCCAGGACTGAAGGAGGCATCAGTGAAGAGACATAATGTATTATGTATGGAGGGATCAGCGTAAGAAAGTACAAAAAAACCCAGACTTTTCCTTCTCAGTTTTGAGGCATCTCCTCCGTATAGATAAAAGGATTATTTATGCTTTCAGAGCAAGCACTGGCCGTACCGTGTTAACTACTCTACTGCTCATTATCTGAATACCAGTCAACCTCTGGGGTTACAAGCAGCTTAAGCGTGTGCACTTAGTCTGAAGGGGAGAAATGAGACAGAAACCAGGCACTAGACCTCACCCTTTCCTATCATCTCCCCCCTCCTCTCAAGGAAATGATGTACAGACTAAACATTACAGTAGTTTTTGGAAAATGCTATGCATTCAGTGACCGGTATCACCTTTTGCTATATTCCACCTGACTTCATGAAACAACATAACCAACACTGAAATGTAAGTTTGACAATAATACTGACAAGTAATTAGTCTTTCAAATCATTTGTCAGGAAAAACAATCAAACCTCAGCTTGTTTAATGTTCTCAAATTTGAGAAATGTGTTGCTTTGTGTCCTTGATTTGTTACAAAGCGTGGCGGCTTCACCAGGAGAGCTGATCTCACTTCCTTTGTTTGTAGCTCTGCTGTGGCTCAAAGTATGGACGTCTTTTTTCTTTTCTTTCTGAGCGGTAGACACACATGCACATAGCATACCTGACTCCAGTTTAAGTCAAACAGTGGAAAAACCTCAGGATAACTCATTCAGTGCCATGACCATTTGCAGCACCCTGGCAAATTAAGGTGACATAAAAATGCAGCTGACAAGTGCCATCTTTTGCCCTCATTTACACTTTCTCATTCCCGGCAATGCCTGCTAGTTTTGTCAGTAGGTTACCTGGTGTGCCTCTGCTGAATGGAAATCAGAATGAAATTGCTTGCTTTCAACTTCAGGGTTGATATATTTCTGTCAGGAATATGAAGGATGTCAGCGCAAAAAAAAGGAAGGTTGTCAGGTACACAAATCAGAAAGGTTTTTATTATTCAGACAGAATACAGAGAGCCCTCATCTCCTGCACTTTAGATTTTGGGAGAGTTGTGTGGGTCTTTGAGGACTCATGGTAAAACAAACAAACAAAAAAACCTTAATTAACAAATGGGACCATATATAGCCTGGTGCTTATCGTGGGTCAGCATGTGGTAGCTATGGTGCAGCTTATCACCGAGGAGCATGTGTTCACCATCATTAATGATCAGAGCTCCATTTGTCCTGTCGCTTTCCCGACCAGGTTTGCCAGCACTGGGGAAGAGGGTGGCTCGTCGTGGCAGCGGTGGCCTTGAATTTGACGTGAAACAACAGCTTGAAAACTCTTGTTGATCTTGTCTGTATTTACAGCTTTTATTCAAGGTTCCTTTAACCTTGGATGGAGAAATATTTTGCTACAGATTTTTTTAACCACAGGCAGCAACATTAGTTAAACCTGTCAACATGTGGTCTGTGTGTGGTCTAAATTAAATCTTATAGTGAAGGAAAAATCCCACATGAAGCCTTTATAGTAAAGAAGCTAGTTTAAAATCTTCTCTATTTCTGGCAGCGTTGCAAATAAATAACCAAGAATGAGGGTAAAGGTACTTTTAATTTCTAACTTTTATAGATAAAATCAGCATTTTTTAAATGCATTAAATAACTGCAACAATATCCATGAGATTACTGAGGAGATGGGGACTAATGAATCAATTAAAAAAACAAATCCTTCTATCATAGCTTGCCTGAATTGGTGCAGCATGTCAGAATAGCTGCTAGCTCTTGGTTTAATGTCATTTCTTTTCTTAAAACTACCTCTTGCAGCAAAACATTCAGATTGAATGCCAAACCGAGGTACACACCACAGGCACTCAAACTGTCAATACCTCAGAGCAAGTGAGCTGACAAACCCCTTGACAGCACAACTCGTGCTCAAAAAAACAACTTTGCATTTCATAATTCAGATTCACAATTTACCCGACACGCAGCTGCGCTCCTTATAAAACCTGAGCGAGGCAGCCAGTCCAACTGTAGCCAACCTGCCCAGTGTGAAACAGCTGAGGTACACAAGCTCCTGCTGTAGAAAAGCCATGTTTCTCTGTGTCTGCTGAATGTTTGCTAACATAATAACACTGATTTACTCTATGTGATCTTTAGGGCTGCCGTAGTTGACATGCAAATTCCTTTTAATGCCACTCTTTTTTTTTCTTTTCTTTTTTTTTTAGAGGGCGATTAAAGCACATTCTGTTAATTTGGCCCTTATCCCAACCCATAGTTTGGACCAGTTGCTGGAAATGAGACGCTCTAGCATGCACTTACAAGCTGAGCTATCTCTGTTAACAGTTACCACTCAGATGATGGCTTCATGTTAGCATTTTTTTCTGGACAACATTTGTCATCACGTTTGGTTAATGTACAATAAAGCTCCAATTACATGAAGCATATTATGTATTTGTCTATTATCAAACACTCGAACACTAACCCTTTAAGGTGGATTTTTAACAAATAAAAACTGTGAGTGACTGTGATTAACTATGGACACTCGTGATTAAATGTTTGACTGACGGCCCTAGTTATTTTATAATACCATAACAGTGGCTTACTATTAATATTGTCAGTACTGCTCACAACTATCTAATTAACTTGTGATGTTGATGCATCTCAGTTTTCATAAGAGAATGACAAAAAAAATCTGTCACTTTGAAAACAGAAAGAAGAATCTCAGTAAAATGTCACTGTAAAACTACATCTATACACCACTCTGACCTGAAGCTCAGCTATAGCTACGGGTCGAGTAGATAATCTAGAAGTAAGATAAAAACAAAGAAAAGTTGAGGATACAACAACAATTCTCTTCCCATTTGCTACATCTGCAGGTAAATACTGAAAGGTTTCAGCTGCAACAGGCTTCAAGGTTGGTGTTACCTCCACAGCTGACCCCGAGATCATACACCCTAAGGGGAGCGATAATGAGCAATGTGCTCAGCAGGGCTCTACCCATTCATTGACTGCTAGCCTGGAAACAAATCCTCACTGTTCTTAGCATGGCAGTTTGTAATGTGTTGCCTGAGTTAGTGTGTTACATTGACAGAATGACTATTTTCCAGCAGCAGCACATGAAACTCTCAAGTAAGAGAAGGACAGGTTGGGTTCAAAGACACCCAAGACCATCCACAAAGCCGGCATCATGAGGTTAACAATGCGTGAGAACAGTGAACCAAAGCCTCCATGCCCTCTACTAAGAGGTGGTGGGTAGATACAGCCTGAGGGCCTTTGATGTATTGAGTTAACTGTCAGTCTTCCCCACTTTCTGCTCCTTGCTATCAGACAGCTCCACTCAATGCAGCTGACAGTGAGATTCAAAGATAATAGGACCGAGCTACAGTTTGGGGGTATGTGAGAAATTGACATGCTATCCTTTTTTGGGGGGGAAACTGCTGAGTGATATTTTGATAATCCAAGAAAAAGGTCAGTTTGGCATTGATGAGGGTGGACTGTCAACTGCCAGCGTAGCAGAGGCTTTCACCTCATTCCTATACATAAGAAACCTGCAGTGATTCACTAGCAGGCGTATACATAAACATGAGTGTAAATCTGTATGCTACACACACAGGAATTGATAGGAAAAAAAAAACACTGTCTGGTGTTATACAAGGAAAATTTCAAACAATGTATAATTTGCACAAAGGCAGTCTACAACAGGAAGACTTTTAGTGACAGCAAAGAGGTTTGACTCTGGCACAGGCATGCTCAGATGTCTCTGAGATGTCTCAGAGCCCCAAGAGCTACAGGGGATTATGTAAGTCACTCAGTATACTGGGTCACCAAGTCGTTTTTGATATGCACTACTACTGTACCAATGCTACGCTCATTGCAGAGATTTCATAGATTTTGAGTGTATGACTGAGCTCCACTGTCATGTCATACTCAGCATACACATTAGTAATGTCTGACACACTACGGACATGCAGTGGTTAAGATTTCACCTGAGTATGTATTCCCCTTTCTGACCTGAGACGACCCACAACTGCTGACTGCGTGACTAATGCTGCATTTTAAAGGGAACATACACCCTAAAATAGATTTCATTGTTAAGTGGTGAATTTTAATCAGCAGGAGGACACAGGCAGACTGTACAGTGAGTGGTGATGTCATTTAGGTAAAATATATGAGGCAGCTCCAGGGACTGTGTATAACAGATAAACTCCTTCGATGCTATAAGAGAGTCAGCAACTGTGGTTTTGTTGGATTATGTTATTTTCTGACTCACAGTTGGAAGCCCCTACATTACAATACAACCCATAGAGTGAGTCACTGATGTGACTGTCATCAATTTGCATCTTCGTGCTCTGATTCCCAGGTAAAGGAACGATATGCACTCCCTACAAATCACTGGTGTAAATTCAAATAACCCAGCTACACTCATTCAATGGAGCTTAACCTGTAACATTCGCCACCATTTTTCTCTGGTTCTCCACTGACAATGAAGTGGGAAGGAATATATGATTTGTGTGGGTGGGATGGCTTTGCAAAACATTAAGGCAAGCCTAGACAAACATCATCAGTGTATGTAGCCTTCAGGGGCACTGCAGAACCCCTGCAAAAAGCTGAATGTGTTGATAAAAGCAGCTACTGTTGGGACAGGTAGGATCTTTGACTACTGCACAACACAGACTCATTGTTTCTCTGGCAGTGTCATATTACTCCCATTGCAGAAAAAAACGAGCTTGTTCCAAGACACAGAGTAGATAAAAAAAAGTCTGGCATGTGAAAAACCATTGACTATAGTGTTGTTAAGGTGAACTGTTATGTCTAAGTTTTTATTTGGATGCCTGGTTGTTTAATGTCTGCGTTTATTATTAATAGTCACCCTTAAGGACATGTTTCGGAAAATACACCTGCTAACAAATAGATACATGAAGTTACCACATGCGGTTACACTAAAACCAGATCTTAAGCGATTTGATTTCAAAATAAAAGCACGCCCAAAGTGACAACACCTAGTGAATCATTGATATTACTAGAAACACAGGTGCTAATACTATAAAGACTCTGTTAAACATTCATTACTTTCACTGGGGTAACTACGCTGTGTAAAGTCGACAATCAGTAACATGATAGTAATTTTATTTCTCATTTTATTTAAGTCCTGACCGGAAGTCGTGGCTCCATTATTTCCGACTGCTTGACATTGTTCTAGCATGAAGGTGCTATTGACAGCTGTCACCTCTTGCTTCACTGTCCCGGTTCATATTGGAGTTTTCCGACCTAACAGGGAAGGGGTAGGCACACGTATATTCACTGTTTAAACTGGTTAATAAATAAAAGATGTAATAAAAGACAGAGATGTCTTGAACACTCCCTGCACTGACCGGCCACGGCCACGTCTCCTGTGTACCAGGAAGAGACGCAAACATCTCACCTTTAGGGGGATAAAGACATAAAATTATACAGTTTAGATCAACATAGTTTGCACTTGACGAATGCTTATGGTGTGTGGGGTGGTTAGCTTGATGTTAAAGGAGGATACAGCCTTCAACAACTTTGTTTTTTCTGTCCGGTGCTCGGCCTGTTCCCACATCGCTACTAGTTTCGCAGCATCGGCTCGGTGTTGCAAACACCCACCCCTCCTGCACCATTTCCGCGTTTGATACGGAATCGTTTCCACTT
The DNA here is from genome assembly GCA_021432705.1 of Caranx ignobilis. Taxonomy (NCBI): domain Eukaryota; kingdom Metazoa; phylum Chordata; class Actinopteri; order Carangiformes; family Carangidae; genus Caranx; species Caranx ignobilis. The sequence goes on from MU269986.1 coordinate 10,855,379, forward strand.
AGCCCGTGCCACGTCAATTAAATATGCAGGTTTAGTTGAATTTTATCGCAAGACAATGAGACGACAGCGACAGCCTGCACGAAATGAATGAAAAAGACCCTGTGTTGCCAAAACACTGCGACATTGTTGCAGGATATAACCGCTTAATAAGTGAGAGGGTGCGTGACGTGTCTAAAATGTGATGCTAAAACAACACAACTTACCCAGTGCCACCTCGCAGGCTTTACGCAGTTGTGAATGGTGAGCCTTTTTCACCTCCTTGTCGGCCAGGATCTTTTCCAAAGCTCGTGTGAGGAACATGTTTTTCGTCTTTTTGCCCTCAAACATGTCGCACCGGAATTTGGGGCGAGGTGTGCCTGGTCCCAAAAGGGGGATCGGGGGGTGCAGCCGCCTCGAATGGAAATGTATTCCCTTGCAAATGTCAGCCGCAGAGCCCCTAACAGACAAACATAAATAAACACAGAAGGTGGGGTAAATCCCTCAGATTTCCTTTAACGACCTGCCTCCTGCGCCATGTTGGAGAGAGGAAACGACGTCACGTACGTTTGAGGACGGCCGCAGTGAGGCAGCAGGGAGAGAGAGAGGAGAGGAGACATGAGTGTAGTCTCCACATATGCATGAGCAAAAACACACAGACTCACCAAACTCATATGTAAAATGACTGATATTACTATATGCATGCCATGAATTAAACCAATGAGCACCAGTTTCTGTGCACGCAGAGGGTTCACCATATTCACATACATCCCCACTTCAATATAAACAGTACAGGCTATATGCACATAAGGGTACATGTAGTTCTTAAAGTGTGCTATCTATGCAATCTTTTTTTAAAAGTATTTCTGGTGTATCAAAAACCCACTTGATATATACAAGAGAAGATAAGATTTGATTATTACTTTAATTTACTAATGTTGACAATTATTGACAAACAATTAGGTTTGTCATGTTATCTAATAGAGAAAAGGTTACTCTTTGATTCCTCATTGGACACAGTAGTGAAACCTGTTTCACTACTAAATTTACATATGTTACTAATGTAAACAAACCTTGAGCCACTGTGACACTCATATTTGTTAAAGGCTTTTGACACCGCCTGAAAATGTACTGTGGAGGGATGGCTACAAAGCACAATCCCAAAGTGAAAATGTATGTATTATTTCTGTATTTTTGATTTGTATTTCTGTATTCCCCTCCAGATACTTCAACAGAAACTCTAACCTGTAGAATCCGACAACAACGTGTACAGTGAGTGGCTTTTTTTTCTTATTTACTTTGCAAAAAGTTCTGCAAAGCAACCCCCAACACCTTCATGAAACTTGACTGGTGAGAGGTCAGTAATCCCATGTCTAATTTTTATGCTATACTAAACTAATAATACTTGAAATTCTGCATGTTCAGTCCTGTCATGCCTGTTTATAATGCTGCACCTCACCTATAACACTGCGTACCTAAATATTTGATTTTGCTATTGGGCCTTGAGTAACATTTAGCAAATACATCCAGGAAATCTGGCAATTTGACAACACAGTTTTGGCAGTTGTGGGCGGCAGAGTTCACTTTCACTTTGGACTGTCTTGCATGTCAGTTCCACTGTTTCTGAATCCATAAATAAGAGCAGAGCTGCAGATTCAGAGACAGGAGATGAAGAGCGAGGGAAAAAAAAGAGGAGGAGAGCCGGATTAAAAGTGCTTCAAGCTATCATTTCCTAATTAAAGAGGTCAGTGAGTTAATCAAAATAAATGTCCCCTAGAAGATGATGTTTATTATTGAAGATGCTTATGAACACATGTACAAAAACAAAAAAAAAAACAAAACAAAAAAAAAAAAACACAACACATTTAAATGCTGCAAATGTGACGACTCTTTTCTTTCCTTGTTGGTGATATGCATTTTTACAAGAAGCCTGTTAGAAATAGTTCATCTTTATAATAAAAAGAAAGAAATACAAACAAAGAGCAGACCAAAATAAAAGTTTGGAATAATGCGACAACATAAATATGTTCTGTGTTATATAACAACATTTATTCAAGTCTGATATTATACATTTATTAAAATCTCACATTAAGCATATAAGCTGTAAAAGGTAAACATTTCTGATCCATACCTGAGCCAGACTTTCCAAAATGTGTCTGAACCAAATGAAAGGGGAAAAAAATATATGTCTAATAAAATTAGAGAGAAAGAAATCTCAGTTTAAACCAAACCCTAGATTGTCAGGTGAAAGCATAAATATTGCAGTAATAAAGGCATTAATACATGAACAGCATGGTTAGAGTCTGAACTGGCACATGCTAGGACTGATTCAAAATAATGACTAAACAAAGATGTGATGATATTCATTAAAAACTAAAACTTGTGAAATGTTTATTTTAATATAATCATCTTTGGATGATATTAAAATCCTAAATGTGTTTTCAGAAAAAGTGCTGCCGTGTCATGACAAGTGCTTACATGACTGCCATTCACTGAAAAAGCTTATTTGATAGTAAAATCTGTTTATTTCCTACTTTGTCACTGGAGAGCAACAGTAAATCCTGGGGGACAAAGAGAGGATAATGTGATAGGAAGAATCCTGGGCCAGATGCAAGTTCAGAACTTAGATGGCACAAATCACAGATCACTGATCCCAAAGGAGTCTCTCTCTCTCTCTCTCTCTCTCTCTCTCTCTCTCTCTCTCTCTCTCTCTCTCTGTGTGTGTGTGTGTGTGTGTGTGTGAGGGCTTACTGTATGTAAACAAGCTGGTTGCTTGTAGGATTTTTGGTTTTCGGTACAAAAAACCCACCACCATCAGTTCATATCATATTAGAAAAGAAGAATAAAGTGAAGAGCCTCAAAAGCAACAAAAACAAATGATGCTTTGTGAGCCCTTTGTAGCTCTTCACCTGATAATATCTGGGATTAATATGACATCTCAGAAGAATATGAGGTGTTCAGATAAGTAGCTGTGAGGGTGGGGCTCTTCGGACCTACATTGTGGTCATATGTATGGAAATCGGTCCTTGTCTGTCTCACACTTCTTCAGCAGACCTGATGCAATGGCCTTCACAGCCCTCATAGTCTCAGTGCAAGTCGGGCTGATCAGAGATTCAGGCAGGAGGAAGCCAAAGTATCCTGTGTCCCTTAGCTCAAAAGCAAACGCGTATGGGATCCCGTTCCTGTACGCCCAGTCGATAGAGCTGCCGGAGCTTACATCTGCGAGGAAGTGAGAAAAGCTTAGTTTCATAACAATAGTTCTGTTTGGTTTGCTAAATCTGTAAGACACAGTAAAGTGAGGGGGCAGTACTCACAGAGAGTTGTGGAGGCAGGTCCATATCTGTACCTCACTCCATAGGCAGAGTACAGGGCTGTCACTGCACTGTGAGCTGCTGACTCCTGGAAAGTGAAAGCAAAAGCTCAGCTTGTTTCTACACAGTAGGATTTAACATCAGGTTGATCAGGTTGATTGGATTAAACAACAAAGGAGCCCTCACAGATGGTTAAAAATTAGAGGGTAATTGGTTTATTATCCAGAAACAGATGTCTTACCACACAGCTGAAGTTGGGGATAGTGGCATACTTGTAGGAATAAGGGTACAGCAGCATTTGGGCGTAGGCGTGGATGGATATGTACGCTTTGACGTGTTTCTTGTGCTTGCGGAGGAACTTGGCGACAGCCTTGACCTCGGGCTCTGACTCAGGGTAGGGACCACAGTAGGTCTCATCACAGGGATGAGAGGAGGCACCCTCATCTGAGGAGGGAAAGGGCAGCAGCAGTCTTATGATTGAATGACTCCAGGATGCATTAAGAAACCGATTTGGAGGCACAAATTTCATTTTTTCCCTGATATTTTTATCAGATCTTCAAAAATGAAAGAGCTTTGGCACTGTGATGTGGATTCATTAGATTCTGGACCATGTCCAGCTACAGTGACTATGCAGGCAGTGAGAAGACATACAGAGTGATATTGTGGGGAAAACAAGTGCACACACAGATTGAAATCACTAGTCACATTATAACACAAGCCAAAGACAGTACAGCTCCAAAATGGCCCCACTGCCAAGACCTACCAACAGACATTAATGTTTCTGGATGCTGTGGTGTTTGGGACTCCGGCAGGCACACTGTGGTCACGTCTCCCTCTAACATACTACATTAGCATATTTTATGCTTAGAACAGTGGTCATCAGTGCATGTGTCCTTGAATGATGTAAATGAGTGATGCAAAAATAAACATAAATCTGCAAATGAGACTCTCTGAATAGATTTACTCAGACAACTAGACAGCACCCTGAAAAAGATCATCGGATGTTATTTGTGTCATATGAACCATGCTGCTCTTGGATCATATTGTAAATAGTCCTAAACACTCCTGTACAATGTTGTGTGTGCTCTCAAGGATTTCAGTGAATGTGCACTCAGTGACAGTTGGTTTTTTTGTAGAGACTCAGATAGGCTGAGTTTATGAGCTAATGTTCCTTCAGGCACGAAACACATGGTACTTCAATTTCTTTCTTTTGCAACTCATGTTATGTCTCTATATGTCTGTCTACACCACATAAATTTTGACTGTGTTCCCAGAGTGACGATGATTCAGCAGAATACCGCCCCCTCCAACTACCACCACCCACCACCCTCCGGACACTAAATGACATCAAACGTAGACTTTTGTCACCACACAAATATTTTATCCACAGCTTACATCCATTAATAGACAGGAAAGACTACATCAACAACAGAATACAAGCAGCCTTGCCAGACTGCGTCGTGTGTGTGTGTTTGTGTGTGCGTTGCGAAACTCACCACACCATTTCACTTTCCAGTTTCTGTTAGCATCCACACCTCGGCAGTGGAACTTGTGATTTTTGGACCGTGTTTTCCTCCAGAACCGATCCTACAGGGAAAATAAAAAAGACACTGTCACTATATGTCCACTTACTGTCAGACACATCCAACAAATACACTTCTCTGCCAGCTCTGAAATAATCCATCTGTCACTCCCTGATCCCCAGTGGGTCTGTCACTAACAGACAGATATGGAGACAGTTTTCGTAGGCATTACTTTCACTCAAATATACATGGATCCTCCTACAGAGATAAGCGCTGCATAATAAGAGACAATACATTATCTCTCTACTGTTGAGTTTTTCCATGACAGTATCCATTCAGATCTTGTGTAAGTGATAGGAAACCAGGTTTTATTCTGAATATCAAATAAAGCCCTGAATTCTGCAAAGTATCAGAATAATATAATGATATATATTAACCTGTCCTTCTTAGAAATGAAAGTCAAAAGTCAGACAAAAATCAAAGTCATCACAAGGGAGGTTCAGTCTGTGTTGTGAATATATAAAGACCTAATGTACCGTGGTCCAGCTGAAGTGATATCCATCCACATTGAAGACAGGCATGATATAGAAGTTGAGTTGGTTGAGCAGTCGTCTCATCACAGAGTCATAGTGGTATGAGCTGATGGCCTGTAATTATATTATAAATCAGTATAATTACACAGCACACTAGACCACATTTTAATTCATGGCACAGATCTAGATGAGGTCTAACAATAATAATCATATATCATTAGAATGTGTGGATTGTTTTTAGCATTTCATAGACTTAAACACATTCACAGTCTCAGTTGTTTGAATGCAAGACTTCAGAGGCTTAGCAGAGGTGGGGGCTGGGGAGAGGAGATCTAGGCTCTGGTCTAATGCAGCTTATACCTGCTCATTAATCACACTCTGGCCAAGGTTAATATGAACAAAGATAGCACTCTGACCTCCAGTGGCCAACATAAGCCACTGCATCACAGTGAATCTGCATTGATGTGCTCGGGTTTGGGCATCTTTGACTGTTCCCAAGTCCAAGCTTTTCCCTTGTTTTTTTTCCTCCTCCCTTTTTACTTTTATGTAAATCTGTTTCTGATTTCCTGCTGTTTTTCCTCCTTTCTTCACACATGTCCAAGTTTTATTTTATCCTCATTTAATGATTTTCTCTCAGGAACTTTTAAATCCACATCAGGACCAAAGGTTAAATAATGATCTATTTTGATTTTTATCTCTCTGATAAATTTGAGGCAATCCATCATGACTTCATCATGCAAGTCCTGCTCAAATCAGATGATGACTCTGTGCTTCAAATTGATATTCATTTAGCTTCATTTAATTACCCAAACTTTCTGGCACTCATTGTCTTACAAATCCCACTCATGTGGCATTTAAGTAGTATAAACAAGCAATTACAGGTTCTTGCAGTGAATGTTTGACTCCGGTCCTGTACCGTCCTCACTACTAACTAAGGCTTAAAGCCTGTGATGGAATTCGTGTAAATGTTTGGTCCACAGTCAACATCTGAACAATAAAGGGTATTCTTAAGTATTTGCATAACTACACATGACAACTGAACAGATGTTCATGTTTTGCTGAAGACCGAGTAGACCAAACATCACAGACCACTCGCTGCAGGCCATCATTCAGGCTACATTTAGGGGAGACACTGAGACACTGTGAAAGCATGCAATGGTGCAAACAGTGCATACTTATAACTTCAAACAATCGTTTAATTTTCAAATTTGTCGAGCAGGAAAACAAGGCTACCTCTTTGACAAACCACTGGCAGAAGGCAGGTCCAATCCACTCTCGAGCATGAACGCCACAGTCGATCCACACGGCTTTCTTCTGGGGACGACTTCTCTTTCCTAGCTGACGGGAGACAAGAACTGTCAGTTTTAGAGTAGTGTGTGTGAAGCTGAGTGCCTCATGGCTTTGCTCCTACCTGAAGCACATAGAGTGGTCTACCCTCGTATGATTTCCCAATGGAGAACATTTCAACCAGGTCTGGATGGGTTCTGTTCATCTCAAACATCCAGCTTTGGATCTTTAGAGGAGAAAATAATGTAGAGCAGGTTGTTCATAAGGTTTTCAGGAATAATTCTAGTATTTCAAAGCTTGATTGAGTGGAAACTTTCTAAGATGCAGCTGTGATGTGTAATACATACTGTAAATGCTCACATTCTGCCTTTTTGCTTCATGACGTGTCTGCTCGATCTTACAGAGATGCATGTGTGTAAGTGTGTGTGTTTTACAGTGAAGGAGAGGATCAAAGCTCAGAGCACTAAAGATTTGTGTAGGCTCTCAGGATCTGTGTGTGGAATTCCTGCTGCTTCGTAGGGCTTGACAGATTCATGAAGCGGGAGCACGATCGACCTGGGAAAATAAACACTCTAAAGCTGCGAAGTGTCTGAAGTGGAGTGAGTGTCTGTGTGTGAGAACACGAGGTTGTGGGAGAGAGACCTGTGGAATGGGGTAATTGGGACTTTGAGAGCACCGTAGGGAGGTTGTTTGTTTGCGCTGTGCGTGTGTTAGATTAGAGAGCGAGAGAAGCGTGAGGGATAGGTGGGTAGATGGTGGGCTTCACATCTACCTCTTCCAGAGAGTGGTAAACCTCGTAGTCATACTGAGACTCTGACCTCCGCTTGCGAGAGGAGCGATATCCTGTCTGCTTTTCAATTTCCTTCTGCAGATTGGAGATAAACACCCTGCGGATGGGAGAAAGCACCGTTATTTACAAAGAGACTTTTAACTTATGATAAACACCATAACTATGGGTAAATAAAACATTTGCTTTATAGATGAGGAATAAATCAGCGATAAAAGCATCTGGGTTGCCAGGTCATGAAAAGTATTGTGAGTCAGTTTAAACATCCTCGCCTGGCATAACTCAGTCTGTCATACAGTTATGTAATTTGTCTCAATGGATATGGTTTATGCACAGTTTACTATACCTTATGAGCAAGTAGGACAAACCTAAGAGTCTGACATCTTGCTTTTATCTTACAAAATTGCTATAGGCTTATATTAACCAAGCAAACCTCCATTTTATTTATCAAATGATGACTATTCAAGAAATATAAAACAGTAAAACAGTTGCCATTCACAAACATTTAAACATAAAAGGTGGCTTAGATCAGCTTTCATAAACCAATGTCATATAAGAGCAATGTAAAGTTAGTACAGATTTGACCACAAGATTTTGTGTATCCTAAACATGTCATTGTTTTTCTGTGGTGTGTGGTTGTAAGCCAAATCTGCTTGCTTTATCTGTGCCTGCATGAGTGACCTACAAAAATATATAATTAAAAAAATAATATAGATATTCCAATTTAATATATAGTGGGTCTCTGTTATGTAGAGTCACTGTGCAGTAACTGAATTTAATATGTCTGCTGAGTGTTGAAGTGGTGGCGCAGGGTCCTGAATTTACCGCTGGCACATACTGTAACTAATACCAATTATACAGCTGCTCTCACTCATCTCTTGATTTTCCAGTGTTAAGCCGGATTTCACCACCACTGCTCACCCTGATAGCACAAGTGATACCATTTATACCACTGCTGCCTACCACTAAAAAAAATCTGTTGAAAATGAGCCGAAACCATAATTATCGCCATCATTATCTATCTAAAGACTTGTTTCCAGTCTGATCAGGCCCTATGCCTCTTCACTTCCCACGCCATGCTAAAACAGATGATGGGAGCTTTCATCAAAGCAGCTATGTGGGCAGCCATGTTCTGCTAAAATATACTTCTTCATAAGTCCCTCCATGTATGTTTTGTATCCATAATTATGCAAAATAAGAACTAACAACAACTGGATTATATCTCTGTAAAAGAAATTAGATGTTAGACCTCTCAAAAATTCACCCTCAAAACCTAAACCACCTTCTAAAGACAGTGTCCCCTGCAGTGTAAACCATTTTTGAATAATCCAGTCAAACAGAGAGTAGAAAAAAACTCATCCTCAGATCTGCAATTCCTCCCTCAGGACAGAGATGACAATGGAAGTCTAGATTTGGCTGCGGCTGCTTTGATAAAACTCCATCATTTCAATGTTAATTTTGATGAAGGATGGGATAGGGAGATGAAAGAGCTGCATTTTGGAGCAGACTGGGAGACAGGCTCTGATGTGCTGTGTGTATGTGTGTGTTGATGTGTGTCCCAGCTTTGAGGAAGTGTGAGGTCTTTTGCATGCTAACTGCGGCCGACTCTGCATGTGCAAATCATATAGTCTGACGAGGGGAAGTTGGGTAATTGCAATACCCAGCAGATGTATCTCTGGGTGTAAACGCTTTGCTAACAAAATCATATGTGTGAGTGCCCTAATGAGCACGCATATGTGCTGTAGAATGTGTCTGTGCCTATGGCTTGTGGTCTTTTCAGTCTTACTGGTAATCAATATGCTCCTGCTTTAAGTGTGCACGTAGGTCTCGCGTGTTGTTTCGTTTTACGTGAACATCCACAGTGGCATTGTGAGAGATGAGAGAAACACTGTTGGGCTGCCAAAGGTCCACCTAAAGGGACACAACAAAGATATCAGATCAAGGTTATTGTGAGATATATGGTGCGTATAGATTTACATCACAATACATGAATATATTTTGCTATTTGACGATATATTTATATAATTTGTTTCTTGTAAGAAAATAAACCATCTCAATTTTGACACAATAACATCAATATATATATAAAAAAAGGAAAATGTTTATATATCCCTGTTTATCCAGAATCATATAGGATGGTAAACAGTTGTGAAGTGAGAAGTTCTCAGTAACTTAAAAGTATTTCCTGAGGTCTCTTGACCTTTGAATATCAGTTCATCCTTGAGTCCAAGTGGACACTGAAGTTCCTTGAAGGTGTTACTGAGACATCATGTCCACAGGGCTAAAGCAGTTTTCTTCTGAAGTATATCCCCTTGACCTTTGACCCCCAAATTCTGCTCAGTTCTTCCTTCGACTCCTAGTGAAGGTGCTGTATTCAAAGAAGTTACTGAGATATCAAGTCCACAAAATTGGGATACGCATGGGACAACATGAGAACAATAAGCGCTAGCTGTCACCAGTGTGGTGGCATGGTAAAGTTAAAAAGAAAAAAAGAAAAACACACACAATGCTGCACATCCTGATGTAGTAAAATCAACTGAACAATTACAAAATAACTAACCAACTGACCCAGTAAATGAAAAGCCTATTATAGTATTTAACTTATAGAAAACACTGTAAATCTGAATGTTATTACAACATTGACAAGAAACTGTTATTTTCTCATAAGTGATCCACTTAACACAAATGGTATTGGTACAAATACTAACCTGACAGGACTGTTTTCCTTTTTTTTTTACCTTAAAAACCACAGTGGAAATACTGTAAGTCTGCAACTAATTAACCTAACAAAACTAAAGCCCAAACAACAGACCTCACTATCTCATCTGCTCGGTGTTTAAAACAGCACCAGACATTCGGTGATTATGACTTAATTGTTCTGGTCAGACCTGGACAGTTTAACATTCCTTTAGTCTCTTACCCCCAAGTGACTGAGCAAATCTGTGGAAACCGGACCCCACAACATTAATGAGACAAAACATACTCTGACATGTCCCATTAACCCAGCAGTGAATGGCTGCTCCACTCGCCGCTGTTTGACCTCACATTAGCAACAGAAACCTGTTTTCAGCACTTGTTATCAGGCCGTGATAGTGGGGTCTGTTAGCTTTAGCTGAAATAGACAGCCCATTGGCCGATCATGCTGGCCAACCAAATAAACACAGACACCATGTGGTAACTGTGATAAAATAACAGACGGAGTAAAAGAAGCTAAGAGAAAGCAGTATTTTTGGGAAGCAAATGATCTACAAATGACACACAGAGAGAAGAGATAGACAGCACTGTAAATTCAGGAATTTTACAGTTTGCAGACATGTGTGAACGTCCTCAGCTGGCCTTGATTTGCAGCATGGGGGCAGAGGCTTGCAGGCTGGCACACATGCTTGTTAATGTGTCAATTGGTTTAATGGTTTACAGAATGCATACCAGATTCATTTAAGTTTCTTTAGAGCCCAGGGAGTGGAGAGCCCTCAGCTGGATCGTTTGGTGCCCTTGAGTATAAACCCGCTCTCTATTGCTGCACTTTTATGGCATTTCCAAATGGTTAAGTACACCAAATGCTGCAGCAGTGCTCCCCTGTGAGCCAAACAAATCCAAAACACATATGTCCAAAAAGCACTGAAACATCTCTGATCAGATAATACAACTCTTCAAAAAGAGTTTTCTCAATTTAAAATTTTATAGCTGTATTTATGAGCCCTAATATGAGTTCTTTGTCTGCTTTATAATCTTTGATCTCTCATCATTTTTTTCTTTTTTGAGTGTGTCAGTGAGTACAGGGTAGCTATTGAATTTGTTTTGTTTTGTTTTTGTAATACAGGCGTGGGCAGGACACGAAGGGAAAAGTTATAGTTCTATAAAATGAGTTGGCTTTTTTGCTTGAGACAGATGTGGTGAAGCTGCAGCTGAGTGTTTATATGTCAAGTAAAAAGAAATCAAGTTGAGCAAAGTAAACTGTGATTGAATGTGCATTATAAGTCCGACCACTGTATGTTCTCTGAATCATGCCAGTTGTTCGACACTTTCCATTGCCTGATATCAGATGTTTGATTATAAAAACCTTTATAGGAACACCATTTTTGGGACATTTGTTAATTCACTTTCTTGCTGCGACTTACAGTAGAATGTGAAATTTGATGCTACAGCCAGTTAGTTTAGCTAACCATGAAGACTGGAAACAAGAGGAAACAACGAGTGTGGCTCAGTCCAGATCAAACTAAACTAGCCCACTATTATAAACAGCTCCTATGAGAAAGCTGTGAGGAATAAAGATCATGGCTCAAGTATGAAGCGAGAATGAGTAAAGAGAAAATTTAGCTATTCTTGGCCGCTCTAGGCCCACCAAGACTTCTGTACAGTATAGGCTTAATAGCCCATAAAACAAACAAAAGAGGATGTTGAAAGGATGTTGAATTTCCCATACATATTTTTATGGACAAAAACATTTAGAAAACAATGAAGAACGGGTTTCAACAGGGATTCAACACAGAAATTTGCAAATATTTGCTGCTCTCCTTGAGGTGATTTGAAGATGCATCTCTTTTTCTCCTCTTTCATGGTCAGTTTTTGTCTCCTTCAAAAATTAGTTCCAAAGGTTAAGCGTGTGACTGGTCTGTCTTTTTCCCTTCACTACAACAGATTCAGACTAACATCTCCTCAGTCTGGGCTCAGAATAAGACACTACTGCTCTCATTTAGTTTGGGTAAACAGCTGAGGCATGCCAAGTCTCTGTATCAGATACTCTGATTGGCTGTGACAGCACCTGCAGGAGCCAATAGGATAGTCCAATGGAGGGATGTGAACCTACCAGCAAAGTGTGCAGTTGAGAATTGATCAATAAACACGGAAAGAAAGCAGCAGTGCAACGGTAAGACTACCCCGCAGCTTTCCTAACTTTTAATGTTAAAGTATCAAACAAAGTCTGTGATTCATATGGCTTATTAAAAAGCACCAGTTCTCTAGTATATGGAGACAAAGTAGCACTTCTCTAGCTTAAACGCTTGCTGAGTAATGATGCCGTAGAGACAATGTGACATTTGGAGGGGTATATGCTCCAGGGCTTCACTGTATAGCTCAGTTTAAATAAATGTGTCTCCCCTCCTGCTCAGAGGAGACAGCCTGTGATAGTGATGTCATCTACAGAGAAAAGCTGAAACCCCTCCATGGAAAGTAATAATGAAATAATTTATATGGTGCAATGACAGCAGCCAGGGTGATTTCACCAAGATATTAGTACATCTGTTTCACAGATTTAATCCTTGGAGTTTTTTTTTATTTTTTTTTTTTTTGCTCAACACTTCTACAGTATGAGCTAAGAGAGAGACAGTCACTGATTCTGTGTCGCTGCTCCCATCAAACATCATGGGACCAATGGACATTTTTATTAATGTCAGGTCAGGCAGTGACTGAAACAATCGCTGTTCAGTTGAGTAGAAGCAAGTATAATAATCCATAAATGTTGAAATCCTTTTTCGTACATTAACTAATTCAGTCTGCTCAACTGTGATGAGCTTTTTTTCCCTTTGTTACATGCAATAATCAGCTGAATATATTTAAACTTTGGTGCGATTGTCAGATAAAACAACACAGTGTGATGAGATCACCTTGGCCTTTAGGAAATGATAATCATTTAAAAATTATTACAAGTTAGCTGGAATGAAATGGCAGCATATGGTTTCCCATTGTGGACACAATCATTAACATGTTCTCCAGAAGCTGAAGTGGAAATGAAGTGATCATTAAGTTTTTGTGAAAATGTAGCAACAGCTCATCTTCACGGTGCATAGCATTTGTGAGTCACACAATGTGTTCAGGACTGTGAGGTTGAAGTTGTACCATGTGCTTATGCAGTTTGTTTCTGTTGGATTTTACAGCTTAGTGTGTTATCTTTGGGTTGCATCAGTTTGTCCTAATCTTTTTGTTGTTTCTTCTAGAAATGCAAAAGATATTGGTTCTTGTGAATGAGGGGATTTCTCGTGCCCCCCCCCACCACCACCACCAGCAGGTGACTGGAGCAGCATAAAGGTAAAACACTTCACAGGAACAGGTTAGATGTTATGTCAGTCATCCACTGAGTACAGCCAGACATTTTTTTTTTTTTTTTTTACTGAAAGTGTGTTATTTTGCTGAAGATTTCTTGATTCCTTTGCATTTGGGGTACAGTAGTAGTTATTTATTATTTCACCTCTTGCCTTGGCTGAGACAGAAAACTTCTACTCTGGCACCGGAAGCATGGCAGTGTGGCTAAGCTACTGAATACACATGTCCACAGCTGTCCAAACAGTCGCTGCCACTGCCTTTGGTTGGCCTCAGAGCATCGTGTCCGCTGCCCTTCTATACAGTACAGGAAGCTCCAGGCCAGATCCCGACCAGCAGCCTGGCTCTCCGCTAGTTTCCCTCGCCGCAAGTTATAAACATTTACTGAGCTCTCTTTTGTCCCACTCTGTCCTTTTCCCGCTCAGAGATGTGTTAGTCCTGGACCACTTGACCTGAACCTGGACAGATGCCTTTCGTATATGCTGTTCCAAGCTGAAACTGACTACACTACCTCTGGGCCAAGTTCATGATTTTACACATTCATCCCAAACTAAAATTTCTAAAATCCTTTTTAAATATTTATAGAGTTCTACTCAATTCACTGTTTCACATTTTGGCCAAGTTTTACATAGTCCAACAAGACCTCAGTGTCCTCACTGGCTGTTATTTTATTAAGATTATACCATAAATAGATGAATGATGCCTAGTCTCCTTAATTGCTAAAATTATAAGGATGATTATGAATTTTTGATATATGGGGCTCACCTGCTCCTGGTGTTATTGGGTATCTGGTCAGTCTATGGACAAAAATATCAAAGCTGGAATAGTCAGTTTTATTTCAAATGTTTTCATCCACAGGATTGATTTAGGACTGATGTATGAATCCACCATCAGAGTGTCTTCCATAGACTGAGTGATTTATTGATCATCACATAAGGCCTCCTTGTTAGGTTCTTTCATGTTCTCTGTGTCCTCCAACCTTTTAGTTTTATTGTCATCTTTGATCTACTAGTCATTAGCTGTTTCTTGAAAATAATGACCACCATCACTAATATTCACAAATATGCTTTGATCTCTGAATGCCCTGTTCAAGTACACACAGATGACAACACAGGGAAAGCTGATTACTTTTTTTTTTTTTTTTTTTAATGTACAGTTCAATCAATTATTCAAAGAAGTTCTCTGACTCTTTGTTGAACAGGAATTTCTTCAGCTGAGGGCAACCCTGGAATCATATCGTGCTTTTTATGCTTCTTTGCAAACTAAAACAATGTGCAAAGGAAGGTCATACATGCTCTCAAGGCTGATGGGTAATTACTCCCAAATGAGTTTGGGAAGAGAGGCAGGGCATTTTGTGTCCTCCTGGGTTTTCTCTAATTTCAGTATCTTTGAAACATATGTTCATTTAGTTTGTCAACGATAAGATATCCAAGCACTCAGGATGAAAAAAGTTTTATATTTTCCTCACTGAAATGAATACAGAGCATCTTATCAACAGTATCTCAGTCTCACAGACAGGGAATATGTCCTGACTGTGACAGATGACCACGCTTGGCTGCTCGTTGTCGCTCTGTTTTCCCTATCGCTATCCCCAGCCCTCTGTCACGTCAACCCCCCTTTTACCAGCGTTGTCACGCCTCACTCTGTCTCTGACTGCTGTTGCAAGTGTCATAGAAAGATCATGGGGGAACTACAGGCTGGTATGAGCAGAATAACAACAGAAAATGCACTTTTGATACAGGATTTCATAGCAAAAATGTCAATACAAAGTCGATTTTGAAGTAGTGAAAATACTGCCTAATAAGATGTCACTGACTTGGATCACACATGAACACAGTGCACAATGCACAATGCATACAGGGCTGAGTGTGTTTGAGGGAAATATTAGGAAAAAAATATATGCAAACCTTCATATGTGCCAGAATTTTCTTGAGCACTTGGACCTCCTCATCGTTACTCGGAGTTATTCTGAAGACTTGATCACTGCAAAGACAACAGAGCTCTTCTAAGTGTCAGGTTACAGCTGGGATCAAAGTGCCTCACAGGGCTTTTTATGCCACTAAACTTCAATGTAACAAGACTTGGATCCATTTTCGCTAAGTGCACATCATTAAAAAAAAACAAAAAAACATCTGGGCCTCGTCATCACAGGTAATGCAACCACCTTTTTGTGCTGATTGAAGGTGACACTTATAATAGCAGATGTTTGATGGTGAAATGGGTGGTTCCTCTTTTAGAGTCCTATAGATGACAGGGTCAAACCCCAGTCAGACAACCTGTGTGAGACATCATTATAGGATTATATTTCACCATTTCCAGCTCTGCAGGTAAAGCACCTGGGACTATTCTTTAGTGTATACAGTAGCAGCAGCTGTTTGACATTTTCATTCTGCAGATGCATCAATCATATATTAATATGTGCTGTATAGAGAGATCTTTAGACACTTTCTTTTCTCAAGTAGATAAAATAATATGACTAATAGGAGTGAGCATGCAGGTATGTGTGTGGGAAACTTTGCCAATGCCTTATCTAATGTTATGTATTTTTTTCCGTTGTGTGAATCAGTGGTGTTTATCAGACAGAAACAAAGTCTATTCAGAGGAAGTAAATCATTTATGAATATGAAGTGAAAGGCAAGACACTGCAATGTCTTGGATAATTGTTATATAAAACCATAAACAGATGGTTGATGCTTTGTTGTGTCTCATCTGCCAAATCTTTAAAGTCTAAATGAGATTTAAGATGTTTAAAGATCTGTGGCCAAATTGCCTCTGTGCTGATTATGAGTGCTTCATTCAATTTAGTAAATCAAGAATCAAGTATTTATTATAATGAAGTTATGTATTTACTTCAGGGAAGAAGTTGTAAAATTGGTTGTAATTCAATATAAAAATCGTAGTTATTGTTATTCTCCTCATGTCAGATTAGAAAAAACCTCTGGAAGCAGACAGATGAAGCTCGAGAGCGTTTCTAACTGAATTTGCAAACCACATCTTTTATATTTCCTTACTACAAAACAAAGACACTCTTTATTCTCATCATGAATCTTGCATATCGCGCACAGTTGACCTTAAAACTGATGTGCTGCCAATAATTCATTACAGTCCCTTAATTATAGTCTCTCTTTGTTTGTCCAGGTATCTGTCTGTTCTGTGACCACTTTCCTGTCTCTCTCTTTCTCCCCTCTCTGTCTTCCTCTCTCGCATTTTACTTCTTTCAAATCAAAGTGAGGTGTTTTTTTCTTCTTCTTTTACAACGTGTCACACAGGAAGCTGGGCCCCCTAAACAAAGGTGGCAGTGGGCCACTCTGAGGTTCGGGGAACAAAAGGAGCCAGGGCACCCAAACGTGAGCGGCCACCCCAGATTTCAGTGAGTGCGACACACAGAGACACACACACGCACACAGTGCCGTTTCCATGGCAGCAGCAGCAATAGAAGCGGTGTGTTTTGGGAGGTAAAATGATCTAAACTGTGAACTTGAAGGGCAAAATTTTCTCTCTCTGTCACAAACATCAGAGAATTGTGTGTTAACAGATCCTCAATCTGTAAGTAAGCAGAAGTCGTGTTCAGTGGCCGTGCTCAGCAAGAAAATAAAAAAAGTGTCATCACAAAGCTTTACAGTAATCCACATTGTACCAGTTCTACATCTTTTAGTCAAAGATGACAAACTGTTTCTACCACAGTGCTGCTCTGACAGAGGCCTTTTGCTTTGTATCTACCAGCTGCAGGGCTTTACACTTTACACTAAAGCTACCTCTCTAAGTTGTCAGTCTGTTGATTCCCACAGAAGGACTTTCTCTGGGATGGAAGCAATTTGTTTTTAAGACAATCTGGCCCCCTAACGTTTACCCTCTACCCTTGTGTTTTGATACTTTGATGCAGCACAGGCGTCCTCTCTCCATTTTCTCTTTCCAAATCTCAATGTCCGATAACATCAAGATGCTCTTGATGATAAATATCTCTTAAGATTAGAGGGTCTTTGTTAGGCTTCATAGGACAACACCTAGTGTGTGTGTGTCCCTGATTTCCAAGTGAAACCCATTCAGCCACACGCAGCGCTGAATATTGGGATTCTGTGTCAAACCAGAGGTGGTGAGGTGAGGTCCATGCACAATTTCTGGAGCCCATCCAAAATATATGTTGTTTGAGACAGACGAGGAGGGGGTTTCCAGGAGACGTGGCCCCCCTCTGCCTCTGCTAGGGCCTCCTCTATAAGATAAATTACATCTTAAAAAAAAAAAGATCATAAATACTTTTACATGCTTCAGCCATGCCTTCTATATACTTGCCCAAATTCCTAAAGGTGTCCGGCCAGATGTTTACCACTGAAGATGTCCAGGTGGAGAAGTATGTGCTTCATATTTAGCTGCATAAAACATGTTTTTTTCCCTTTTTGTTGTTGAAAATTACTGCTTACAGATTTGTTGTTTCTCATCTGAACGACAGCTGCCATCTTACAACTACAATTTCTGAAATGATTACTCTGAGCAGTTTGACAGGCTGCTGCTGCTGCTGCTGCTGCAAGCATCCCTGCTGTCACCAGCAGTGCATATCCTGAGCAATCTGAGTGTGTCTCTCTGCACATAGTCTTATCAAAGTAGCACTGGAAAACAAGAGCAGCCTGGGTAGATTATGGAATAAACTTAAAACATTATATTATGTCTTACACGGGAAGTTATGTCCCTAAACGATGGAAAAGATGGTGAACATAAAGACTTTCTTTGTTCTTCCTCTCTCTACTCTCAACATGAGATAAAGCCCGTGTCTTGATGTGGAGATCTCTGACAACACTAGCTGCTCAACATGAATGAGAACTCCTCAGTGTGGTGCGTCCAGGCTCCCACGAGCCCCAGAAATGAATGGGGTGGGGGGGAGTCTTTACTCACCCTGCGTAGCGGTTGTTGTAGAGATAGGCACCGACGGGACATAGCACGTTAATGCAGATTATCACACAAGGCAGTAAAACGGAGGCGCGAAATGCGCTCCAGTGGTCCGGTGCCATCCTTGGCCAGCAGATCAAAGACGGAGGTCACGGTTAGGCGACTTCTGCAGGATGCACTTATCAAAAAGAGTGAAACTCAGAGGAGTCGGTCCAGCGCACCATCAGCAGATTGGCCAGACTCTCAACTCAGTTTACAGCGGTGCGCTCTCTCTCTCTCTCTCTCTCTCTCTCTCTCGTGCGGTTCTCCCCTCTGACACAGAAGGTGCAAAAAGGTGCGAAAGTCGGTCAGCCGGCACAAGGGGAAGCATTTACCGCCTCCCTGAAGCTCCGAGGGGGGAATCACTGGGAGGCTGCAGCCCCTTTTTAAAAACCGAGGACCTGAGTCACGTGACCCGGTGTCGGCGAAAAGTTGGTAACAGGATCCGTCTGTGGCGCGCACCGTGCGCTCAGGGGATGATCCACTCTGTAGTGTCTGATGAACACAAACGCATGGAGTGTGATTTTTTTTTTAAACAAACAGTCAAATGAAGAGTCTCGATGTTTTCATTTGATGAGACATGAAGTGTATCAAGTAACTGGTTTTCATCACTTCAGAACAACAGACTTATTCTTTCAGTGTGCTCAGCTCAGACACAACTAGCTCTTCCCTTGTTCTGATAAGACATCTGAGGGCTGCCTCTGCTCTATCAGATGAACCGTGCTGCCCACTGGTCTTCATGATGCACACTACCATCTACAAGTTGGTGACTGCATTTTCCTTAATATGTTATTGGCATAAATTCTCCCAAATGAGCTTCCTTTTACATTTTCTTCATGTGTGCTGCCTGTAGGTGCAACATTTTTTCCACCTATTAAACTAAAAAGAAGTGTGTGTGTGGATAAGAAGAAAATATTAAATCCAGAAGACAATGAGTATTATTTGCATATTCAGATGTTAAGAGCACATGGAGCTCCTGAATCCTTTGCTTCCCTTTCACTTATACCCAAAGCCAGTGTGATAAGAAGCAAGCAGCTCTGTCAGTGCCTTGGCCTAACCAGGAATCCCTCTGTGGAGCTTTAGGTGGCTCTCCCTGTTATTCTAGGCTTTCCGTGCCTCCGTTTGATCCTCTACTTATCACCCAACACAGTGATTAAATGTCTAAGTCAACCGCCAGCCTTTTCCTTTTGTGATTGCATGGCAGCAGCACATTTTTCACATGCTTCTCTCCAGTGTCAACAGTGCGCCACCTGTTTTACACCCAATTACTGTACAACAGACCCTAAACACACCCTGCTCCCTCCACACCCCTGCCCCCTTCATGAAACACACTTTACAGTAGACCGGACTGAAATGCAGTTGTTGACAACACCCACTTGAATGCACAGGAGATGTAGAGGAGTGGAATTAAAGCCTTAATTATGGCTGAGATAATATTTACAGAACACAGGTGCTCTAATTCATCATAGCAATAAACTGCTTGATGGCCCGAGGATGGGATTAAAGCAGCAGCGGCCTTATCGTCTCCAGTATTTACCTCATAAAGCTTTAAAAGATTTATTGATGGCCCCAACCTGAGACTAATAACCATAATGACTTTGGGACAGAATTATCTGTGTGCTTGGTGTGATTTAAGGCATCCCAGTAATGAGACTGTCATGTAAATAATACAGCTACTGTCATCTGTCACTATTGGGAATATAATGCAAAGGAATGAACGAGCCTGTTATATTCAGTATATAAGTCAGTATATAGGAGTGGGGTCTATTCATGTTTGGGTCATGTGGTCCTAGTGCACCATGGGAATTTTTTTTTAAGAGGAACTATGCAGAATTTTTGCCGTGCTACATTTTTACCTTAACTAAACAGCTTTGGGAGTAATTGTGATGGTTAAATAAATGACTTGTAACTTGTTACAGGGAGAATGGAGGCTCTCTGCCTTCCACGTAGCGTCTCTTGGCTGAAAACCAACCTTGCAAGATCAGAGCATCCGACCTGGTGTCCCAGCTCTCGTCTCGGTGGCACCGTGACACAAATGCACCCTGTAACCCATAATCTCTTGTTTATGACAGATAAGACTACATAAATATACACATGGTGATGCAGGTTAACACACTGTACATTTCTTTGTCTCGGAACAACTTTTTGCAAACAGAAGTTCATGAGCACAGCAAACAGCAGCAACAGCAGTAAACTGGCAGTCCCTATTTGTGATAGTAGTGAAAGCCATATTAACTTTCTTATCTACTCCTCAGAGGTGAGGAGCACATGAAACACATCAAAGCTGGTCCTGACAGTGAGTACGTCTTCAAACACCTTAGGAATCCTCCTCCACATCAGGAAACTGTGACAGAATCTTAAATAAAATGCATGAAGGTTTAAAGAGGGGTTTACTGACAGAGCATTTTTTTTTTCAAAACTTACACAAACCCAGAGACTGGAGTGTTTTTGAGCACTGTGACAGCTGCACACAGAAGCATATTCATAAAGTGCTTGCTTTGCGTTCCATGTATATCATGTTCAGGGATTTGTGGGGAGAGCGAAAGTGCTTGCATGTAAAGGTTGTTGCGTCGGCCAGTCATTTAAGCGTGACATGTTGGGTACTGAGACGTAGGTTGAGGGTGCTGCCGCCGCTGCTCTGGGAGTCAGAGCGGCGGTCTCAGTGTTGTTTTTAACACACAGGAACGCAGATCTGGGCGTGTGGCACTGCTCCGGGCTGTGGTCTGCGGAAAGGTGAAGAACCAAGCATCTTTCTCAGTGCTAAGTCTAACGCTGCACAATCTTAGCATGGCACAGAGGGCCAGTAAATAACCATGCTCCTCTCTGAGTCTTAAACTGTGCTGAGGTGAGTGAATGAACTCTTTGATAGTACCTCGTCTGAGAGGAGCTTGGACTGGTTGTGGTGGTGATGGGGGTGAGGGGGGTTCAGTTAAACTGCGGAGTGAACTGCAGCTCTTTGTGATGTCAACTGACCCTGAGCAGAGCTGTGAGTGCACATCTATGACCTTTTGACCCAGAGAGGAGAACTAAATGAGGAGGGGGTTAAGTCTGGGCATTTGCACAAAATGGGCCATTTGGCAGCCAGAAAACAAACTGTCAGTCTGACAATGACTGAAGAGTTTGAGGGAAGATAATCACTGACAAAGACTTTGAGATCTGACGTTTAATTGATGATCACAAGCCTGAAGATGAACCTCTCTGTGCTCCAGTAGTCATCCATCATCATGAGACAGACGTATATGTCTCTGTATATATACATTTTGCTCAGACCACAGATTTCCATCTGTGAGATTACAAAGACAGAGCTGACAGTGGAGTGAAGTTGAGACTAAGATGGAAAATGCATGTCAGGGGTCCTTGGCATCAGAACATGGTGGTTAGAGACTATATAGTGCTTATAGAGAACACTTACTGTGCATTTACTATCAGTATGGTAGTGTTCAGTAGAGGAGGATCAACAAGGAGTGAGTGTGCTGTGTGGAGTATTGTTGTCATCAACTCATCATACATTACTCATCATGCAGTCAGACAGGCCGTCAAGAGTGTTAGGAATTACCAGAGGTTTATCCTGTCTGTATATTCCAGTTTACTCATTTTTTCCCTTTAGCTTGAGACTCTGCAGGAGAACCTATATTTATTTATGATTTCCAGAGGGTCATTTTTCACTCCTGCTTTATTCTGAAGTTTTTAGAAGATTGGGATAGTAAAGTTATTTAGTATTTCAGTAAATACAATAAAGCAAAAATAAATGCATTTTATGTTGTAAAATGTTTTGTCTGCTCTGCCATCTTATCTTGCAGCCTGTCAGACTGCATAGTGATTTTAGTTTGAAGATTTGGCTAATATGAAACGGCTTTGAAGAAAAGCAAGAAGAAAAAAGGTGGGGTGTAGATATTTCATACACAGTTCAGATTTGACAATTTAAAATATTGTCTATGAGTAAATCTTTGATAATCATCATTAATCACACAACCGATTATAAAGTGAGATGCCCTTAGCCCACAGTGTTTCATAATAACCTACCGGGATTGTATAGTCTGCTACTACTCACTATTGGATTGTGATTAATAGATGTAAAGACTTCAGTGGTAAAAGGGAAACATCTCTGCTACTTTTCTCGCACATCAGTCACTCAGGAAGAAGCTTTGCAGACAGAGGAGGAAAAAACAGCTGAGCCAAAGAACTTCAAGAATAATATATAGATACAAGTAGGTCTGTGTCAGCAGCCTGCCAGGACTTTATTATACCACTTATCTTGACTGTGCCATACCACTGCAATATGAACTGGTGCCAATTAACCATGATGAAGGTACTTTATACTTACTAAAGAGTATGAATGAGCTTTTTGTAATATATGTTTACCTAGCTGAAACTGTAGTTCAGTTAAAAACACTGGATGCTGATCCTTGGAAACTATCTTGTTTTTCTTGTCTAATCTGTTATATGTGGTATTGAGATTAAAAATCTGCCTGTGAAAGGTTTTATCTGATTGAAATGTACTGATATATATTGACCTATGAGCCACTAATGGGACAGGCTGTGATAAAAGTCCAACCACATATAGTAGCAAACCTAATTCAAAATATACTGTACCCCAGCCTCCTTCAGCCCTCCCCCACCCCCCACTGACACCACTGCAGATATGTGATGAAGGAGTGTTGGTTTTGGCCACGAGCTCATACACTGAAGGGTAACTGAGTGAAAATATGCACTTCCATGTCCATAATCAGTGCAAATTAACACTGTTATCGCCACTTGTGTTTGATGTGAATAGCAAATAATCAGAAACAGCAGCTCATATCAGCCTGACACTCCTTCTCCAATGTTAAGAACAAAGCACTTCCTGGCAGCACTCAAACCACAAATAACACAAGTTAATTCCACAGGCCAAAGTCATGCGCAATAAAATCTGAGGGTCTGGAAATTTACCTGGGCTGGAATGGCAAGTATAAAACCATAATGATGTTGGTGTACCGCAGACGTCATGGAGGGTTCTCAGCTTTCTTTCACACAGGGTCTAACCTTAGTACATTTAGTGTCATTCTGGGACCTGGGCCTGCTCAGGATCTCAAGGAGTCAATAAATAGACCTATTCTGAACTCCTGGATCAGTATTTTAGTCCAAAACAATACTGCTCTCTGGTGGCAGCAGAGAGACGGCACAGAAACAAATGTCTACCCTCAGAGAATAACCACCACAGAGCATAGTGCAGTACTAGATTTAACCAGCAGAGTATACTACATGTCAAGATTTAGTCCAGTTCAACAGGCTTGTCCTTATCTCAACCCTCAAAACTGATACCAACCTATGAGACATAAAACATCACCATAAAATAAAAGAAACTCCCTCTGGTGCTGATAAATTGGGGCAGTGTAGTCATCAGTAACATTCATCTTCTCTGCTGGTGGTTGGGTAATAGTGCACTCCACAGACTACACTCCAGAATAAGCCGAATACATCTTATAACAACGGAACAAAACGTATGAATGCACTGCAGAATGGAGTTAAGTGACTCTTCCACTTGTTGAGATGTTAATCCTTAAATCATAATTGTGAACTGCAAATGGCTCCTTTTTAAAATCCTCTCGAAAGCCTTTCAAGCCGGGGAAATTAAAGCAGGTTTTAGTGTTGATTGTGCTGCTATTTACCCAGGTGCAAAATGACCCTGACTGTGTCTAATTCCATATATAAACACTTAACCAGCTTTCCAGGAAGCTGTTACTGCACTGCAGTGCTGGCGAGGAGCAAGGAGGGAGATCGCACCTTTGCTTCCTCCTCAAAACAAGCAGAAATGTCTTTCTAATTAAATCTGCAATTTACCTGATCAAATATCACCACTGGCATCTTTGCATGTCTCTGTGTGACCTCACCTGTGTATAATTTTCTCAAATATTCAAAGCCTACATTAACTGTCATATGAGATTCAGTCCAACTTAATTCATAAAAGCTTGTAGGGAGCTGATGAGCTGTGGCGTGAGAGCATCTGCTTGTTTAATTAAAAGAAAGTTATTTAGTCAAAATACCCAGGGAGGCTCTTTGCTGTAGACAGGACACATTAGTAATGAGAGTTGCAGCATGAGCATGTGCTGTTATTAGTTTGCCTGTCAAATAGAAGCAGATTCAGTGGGTATTATTGTGCTAATTATGCATTATAGTCTTAATGCAAGGGTAGAGGTTCAATGTGTTTCTAATGCAACCGTCCCTCATGAGTTTCATTAAGGAGAAACCTGTGTGTGGCCATTGAAACACCTAATATTTAAACTTTTTCCCCCCACATCTTGTTTAGAATTCCCGATCCACACAGATAACAATATAACTGTAAACTCTGAGCTGCACTCACGGAATAAAAGTGTTTTTTTAATTCTGTGTGAGAGCTCAACTGGTGAGGAAACTAAACAAACTGGGCCAAGAGGTGGTCATTATGAGAGAAGAGGGACGTAAGCTGCAGTGCAAGTCCATGTGTGACTCACTTTGTCTTATATTTTTTTCCTTTTTTTTTCTTTGTGTGTGTGTGTGTGTGTGTGTGTGAGTCAGATATTGTAATGTTGTAACGTCCCTTCAAGGAAATACCTGAACAGCTGTTTGTTCTAAAAGTATGAAACAAAAACATACATAAAAAAATGGTGAGTATTCAAAGTTGAGTGAAATTATAGTAAATCAATTTGACAGTACAACATCAAAAATATGTATGCACACAGCAAAACGTTGCATGAATTATACATTTGCATACACAGTCGATTACGCTGCAAATTGTACGGGTATGAGACACCTGTTCTCCTTCCACATTCTCGGTAATCTGCATATGATTACATTGTTTTTGTATTTTCACTTTGCTGTCGCATAAGAACTGATTATTATTCAATGAACTTTGAGGTATGCAAGTAAGTTCCTCTATCATCTCACAGATATTAGTGATATACTCATTTGCAGCTTAATGACAGAGACTGGGGGGGTTTCATGACTGAAACTCATTACCTCATTAAGCAACTACTGTGCTTTATCACAAGGAGAAAGAAAAAAAGCAATTAAAGTAATTAAACTAATACGACATACATCTTCAGC
Source organism: Caranx ignobilis (assembly GCA_021432705.1). Taxonomy (NCBI): domain Eukaryota; kingdom Metazoa; phylum Chordata; class Actinopteri; order Carangiformes; family Carangidae; genus Caranx; species Caranx ignobilis. The sequence continues at coordinate 10,880,814 of MU269986.1, forward strand.
GTTGTTAACTTTTTCAGCTTGGGGCCCAGCAGGACTGGATGTATTTCACAGGCAGGGGGGTTTCAGGTGAGGAGCATTTTATTTCACCCATTATCTCACTCCATCAATTTCAGTGGAGTGAAATTGAGTGAAAGTGCGTGAGATGAGGCAGAGCTGTTGAAAGGTATGCAGAACTCGGCTCTCTGTGGTTTTTATCTTCATCGTATAGATAGTTATGCAGTTTTCTATTAAGTTGTGCTGTCTCAGGTTTGTGGTCTGATGTCTGTTTGGTCACAGGGTGAAAAGTCAGTGAGCTTTTCCTTGTCCTCTCTAGGATTCAGTAGTGTCAAGTTAACTGTTAGTTCAACAAAATAACCAGTGAAGTAAAATCACTGTTCCTTCAGAATAAGATGGACAAAGTGTCAAAAAACATCCTATATCAGGATATCAGTTAGGATAATGTGATTAAAATCCCCTTTGTCTTGTTTCCAGGTATTTTCAACACTTTCATTCATCGTAGCTCTCTGGTTAAACCTGAAAACTGATGTTTTTCGAGCAACCCTTTGCAGCACTTTTATTTTGAAAGTGACAACCGGACAGCGTAGCGCGTGTTGCTGCAGGCTTGACGCTGGTCCTTCACATTAAAGGCAGGAGGAGGCAGGGTTATGATGAAGACTTCAGGAGTCACATGGACTCAACTTTAGTGATTGTTCTTCACTGACGCTCTGTGGGAAGATGCCTCGCGTTGTTGTTTAACTTTCATTTTTGCTTTTATTTCATTTTTTAAACTTTCATCGCTTTTACCGGCGTTTTCATCCTGCACCCCTGAATTTTCTCTCTCTCTCTCTTTTGCACCATTCGTGGACTTTGCAGAGACCGGTTCCTCCTTCGCTTCACTTTCGACCATGCTGCAAACTTTTCTCCAACTGAAACCTGTCCTGTGATGTGAGAAGCTCCTGAGCCGTCTGAAGGAAACAACACTTTGCATTTGTTTACTCACAATGACTGAGGAGAGCAGAAGTGAGCACAGAGCTGAAAGCGGGAAGGACTTGGAAAAACAGCTGCGGTTACGAGTCTGTGTCCTAAATGAACTTTTAAAGACTGAACGGGATTATGTTGGCACACTAGAGTTCCTGTCGGTGAGTTTTGACAGTGATTTCTAACAGAGATGACTCACAAGTGCACGTTTTAGCAGCAGGAGAATGAAACACAAACAAGCACACAAACTAACGATAACACCCCCCCCCCCCCTCTGATTAGTATGCATGGTGCATCAGGCTCCAGAGCAACAACAGGTCCAAGTGTTACATGTTAAAAACCTGTGCCACTGCTCCGTTTCCTCATGCACACAAACTGTCAAACATAAGAATCAACTTTTTTTCCCCACTGCACTGTAACCTGTGATAGTTTGTGAATGCACCCCTGTGATGGAGATATTAACTTTTTAGATCCAAGTGTGAAATTGGAAGAGCAGCCACAAAGGGACATGGCACAGCTTTAGTTCCTGCACAGCCAGGGTGATGTTTAATCCTCTTCCCATAGGCTGTTGGGGGCTCATGGTGGTTTGTCTGAAAGTAGCTGATCAGACAGACGTTTGAGCCATTTGGGGCACTGGATCATTTTGTCTAATGGAGTTGCCTGATGATAAATAACAGGCAGATAAACCACAAATCACAACAGAATCAAATATTTATTGTCATGATTGAACTCTTCCTCGTGTTTTCTGCCAGTTGGGGGGGGTGGGTATACCTCTTGGATTTTAACTGCATCAGCCCATATTGTTGCAGCTGTCTCTATGATGATTACAGAACAGATAGAAAACTATAGAGGGATGAAATTTCTTGGAGTCAGCTCACTGTCTTTGTCACACCCAGGCTTCTAACTTGTGCACAGCATTACTTTTCTCACCCCATTTTGCCACACAGCGTAGAAAATGTTGGAGAATGCACTTTTCTGCTGCCTCTGCCAACTTTTGATCAAATTCAGAGCGAGGAAGTTCTGCCAAGGATGGCACAGGTGGCCTCAAATGAAAAACCACTGGAGCTCGGCGTTCAGTTGGCATCACATCTCCCGACGCACACTGAGCATATAACACTCGGCTGCCGCCACGACGCAGGAATGATGTGCTGTCAGCTTAATGGTATCACATAAAATAACACCCAAACTTTCAAGACACAAGGGAAGAGGGGAGGCTCTGGAAATGTTCCCTGTTTGAACCTGAAATCTGTGAAAGGTTGTCACTGGTAATCAAGTATTTTGACGGGCCTTGTTTGACAATGAAGTCTCTGGCTGCTGAGGATGTTAAAAGTGAAAGTCAACACAAATATGATGTAATCTGCACTGTGTGCTTTGAATGGCTTGATGGCTTTCATCACATTTTCTCAGCAGTTTCATTGGGAACTTTTGCATGGAAGTAGGGTTGAAGGGGCACTGTGTTATGTGTCATTAAAAGTGCTATTTCCCAGACCACATGTATGAATGTGTGCACCCTGTCCTCCCCCTCTCACTTCCCAGATGTTTCTAATGGAGGGCAGAGGGACCAGGGAGGAGATGGAGCTCTCTGGCCTTTCTTAAGAAGTGGCATCACTTGAGGCTTGTTACATGAGGGAGTGTGTCTTCTGTCCTAGTGGTGGGGGTTTGGGGAATGCAGCCACCCCCTCCTTTATCTCCCCTGTAGTGCTGGAGCTGGAATTCATTTCAGAAGTGACTGACCCTTACAAGGCAACTCTGTTCTGTTGGGGAAAGTTGGGATGGATGCCTCAGATTGAGATCTGACAGTGAAAGATATTGTTGGTTTAGCTGCTTGTTCAAGATATGGAGGTGGATGGTTTAGAAGAAGAAGACAAAGAGTCACTGTTATCTACTGTCTAATCATATGGGAGGTCTTAAGGGAGCATGGTGGAAGATACTCAGGGTGATCAAAGACAGCCCTACTGGGGAGAGGGGTCATATTGAAGACTTTCATGTGATCACACACAAACACGCTCGTGCCTCCCCCACTTCCTCTGCAGCCACGCCACAAACTGTTATGAACCATCCATGGTTCTGTGTGTCTAGAGGTTGGAGAGGAAGACAGAACCCCCCTCCTCCCCCCTCTCTTTGGGACTCCCTGGTGGGATAATCCAAGGGACTCCCACTACCAGCAGAGAGAGATGTAGACGGTATATTGCTGGATGGGTGAAAGGGAAAAGGGTAGAGCGGATCACACAGTAGATACTGCCAGGAGGGTGAAGGGTAGTTGGAAGAAGGGGGGGTGGGGGTCCACGAGTGGCTGGGCTTGGTGCCTTCTCTTGTAAACCATACTTCCTGGAGGAGGAATTCCTCCGAGGTTAGGAAATGCTGGGGAACAATGAGGCTCCGGTCAGTAGCTGAAGTTGAACTGTGGAGCAGAGATCATTACTGCTGATCCGTGGGACCCAAACACAATGTACCTCACATGCTTTACTATTAAGGTAGTGGGAAAACAACAGACAGCAATGGATGATCAGTGCAGTCTGTCCCAGGATAGTCCAAACCTATTGTGTGACTCTATTTAACACTTCGTGGGAAAATATACAGATTGCATCTTAAAGGTGTCGTTACTGGAAAGTCTAAATTTGAACTTCTCAGGATGTAAACGTAACCTTTCACACACCGTGTGCTGAACTTCCACAGTAGTCTGATATGATAGGTCGGCTTTAGGGAAGCTGTCTGAAATATCATATCTTAGGCCTATCTCACGTAATGAACAATTACAGCTGGAGATGGTGGGCGGCGGTGGACACTGGTGTTTATCTTGGACAGCTAGGAGCCAATAAAATGACAGTCATTCTTAGAAACGCCTCAACGAGAGGAACAGCTCTGGACACAATGTAAACAGTGGCTCTAATGAGCTCTTTGCATCTCTGCAGTTTCTTTTACTCGCACTGTCAAATGAAATACTCTACTCAGTCTCTGCCATTGTTCAGCATTGATACAGAGACATTGAACGCCGTTTGCTTGCATGATAAGCACTTACGAGGGAGAATGCGAGGAGGGACAATGGAGGAAACCTTTCATGTCCTGGTTCTGGAGGGAGATCTGAGCCACAAGTTAACTTAATATATTCCGAAGAGCTTTGCAGTGCGTTAAGTGGTCCCTCAGCTGCTGCCTTCCTCTCCCCAACAAAAGCCTGTTGAACTACGAAGCAACCACTGACTGTAATGTTTAAAACATTTTTAATCCGTTGCATAAATCTGGGTTGAGATGAGAGTAGATCCCTTCATTTTCTTTTAAAGAAAACTATTGATTATCCAGAAACATGGTATAATGTATCTGCACATGCAGCTGCATTTGATTGTCTTTGCTATATTGTGTTGGCTGTCAGTGACATTGGTGGTCACTTACAGTAGAGTCAGAAGCGTCTTTTCAGCGAAAATGGCTGCAGGAAGTGGGAAATGAAGCCTAATGGAGAAAGCAGCCGCTAAGAAGCAGCGCTGGCTCTCAGGAACCCAGGTGTTTCAGTGAACTCTGTATGTGTGTTTGTATATAGAAGATCCACATCTCTCTCACTCTCTCTCCTAGGATTTGTGTTTGTTTACATCTTAACTGAGGCGGTCACGTTGACCCACACTACTGAGCCAAGAAGTCTTCTTTTTTTTCTTGTTTGTAACATACGACCGGTGAGCGGTCTTGATGGAGGTCAGGTTGGCGTGGCATGACGAGAGGGTTCATAGCCTCTCGACAGACAGCTGATGACCCCAGAGGTCACATCCTTTTGTGCCTACCCCTTTCCTGTCTGTCTGTTGATCTGCAGACTTCGTGCCATCCAGCTCGCTCTTGTGTCCTGATGGAAACAGGAATACTCTCTGCTGATGATCAGTGTGTCCTGATTTGATAAAAACAACCCAAACAAAAATGTGTAAACAGCCGGGAATCCTGTGTGTGTGTGTGTGTGTATGTATGTGCACCCAGTGTCAGACTATATATGGACACATTTGGATTCATGTCAAAAAAAAGGGTATTTATCAAATCTTCTTACATACATTTAACATGTATGAAATATTATTGTGCTTGTGTATGATGAATGTATGATCTGAAAACATTTGCAGTTGGTCTGCAGTAGCCATAATCATTATAAAGAAGCTAATTTGTCAGTGTTTTAATGGTCTTAACAAGGCAGAAATGTTAAGATATGTTGTCTGGATTTGTGGGCGGAGGAGTAGGAGGAGACGCTGGGTTAGAGGGCAAATGCTTAACTTGTTTATGCTAGCGTAATGAGACTGACACCACATGATACAGCCCCTTGTGCATATTTTACTAAGATATTTAAATAGCCATTTAAAGTTCCAGATCAGATAAAATGGAGCAATGTGTCCTCACATGATGCTAGTGAGCTGGGATTGAGCAGTTTTGAGGCTGAGGGTGAGTGCCCAGCGCAGCCATTTGCTGTTGCTTACATTATTTTGTCTCTATAATGGGGCTGGATTTAGTGATAAGAGATTCCACAGAGAGCTGTGTATTCACACAGGCTGCTCTTTATTTCTTAATTACTTTGTTTATGTCTATATTTGGGGAAGGTGATCTTCACATCATACTTGTATTTGTTCCACACTGACCTTCTCATCCCCTGTATGTTTCTAGTTACCTCAAATGTGTCTTGCTGATTCACTTTCTTCCCTGTTGTTCAGCACTATGTCTCAGACAGAGCCTCGGCCATGTTACGTTGACAAGAAGAGTGTATCTGTCCTCTTTCTTTCTGCATCTATTATGATCCCATCAGGCTGGGACTGAATGTTCCCTCGTGACAGGACACAATTTTCTGCAGATATCTTATGAAAGACAAGCTGCATTAATTTAGTTCTGTTCCAGGTATAGGCAAACCTGTGGCTCCTCTGCGTGCATGTGTATGGGCTTTGTAAAGCAACGGAAAGAAATGGAAGCAAAGAGAGAGAGAGGTGATGTTTTTCTCCTTGACTCTTTTTAATTGGATTCGGTCAGTCTCTCCCCTCGAAGAATACAGGCAGACTCTCTCTTGTGTCTGTCCCCAATGTGAGGCCCCTGAACCAATGAAGTGGCTCACTTGCATTTCAATTTCACACCACTGCCACTGCACAAGGGGCTTGCATGTTATGCCATATTTGCAAGGACATTACCTCCAGTTTTGTATTTGCCATTGTCTGCATCCCTGATGAGTCTAAATGCATTATATCTCCAGCTGGCTGTACCCTAGATGTTTATTTTGTACGTGCAGCACCAGTCGATGCATTATGGGACAAATTTATTTGCTAAACCTGTTTAAGATGAGATTGTTTTAGACCATTTCTTAATGCTAAATCTGTCTATAATTCAGAAGATAAAAGATAGTGAGGATTAGTTTGGCTACAGCCCTCTCCTGCAGAGAATTTTTTCGTCAACCTTGAGTCCCATATCAATTAAAACACTGAGCAGGATAATCCTTCATCTTCCCATAGAGCGATGCTGCTTTGGGAGCCGTTGGGCTTTGCATTTCTTTCAATATTTAATCCTTTCATTTTTTCGAAAAAAAGATTTAGCAATTTTCTAGATGTACCAAATACAATTACCATCAGGAAATATTCAGTCCCAGGGATGCTTACATTATAGCAATTTGATGAGAAACTAGACATGTTGAATATTGTTATGTTCAGTGAGGGACGTGACAATGAAAGTTAATGCAGGTTGATTTACGAATTCATTTTATTTCCTGTTTAGAGCTTGGTATTGAACCTCCAGTGCCTTAGGGTGCTGATCCAAAGGGTGTGTGAGTTTGGAGTTTTTATATATTGCTAAGCTAAGACAGTTCAGCTTAACAAAAAGACTGGAAACAGGAATGTAGCTATGAAATGACCAATCTGACTAAGGTTACAAATTGACCAATCAAAGGGCAGCTATAAATTGAGTATAAATCACTATCAATCAGAATGTGGCGGCTACAAATCAACCAATTAGAATATGGCTACACATTTCCCAATCAGAATGAGACTATATAGATCAAACAGTCAGAATATGGCTACAAACAGATCACGATTGTGAACATGATATCTCTTGAACCTTTCAAAAGAAATTCAAATTTGGTACAAATGTTCACTTGGACCCACTGATTTGATTCTTGTTGCCAAAGATCAAGTGGCCTTACAAATCACATTTTTGATCATCATAACTCCAGAACTCACATGGCAATTACAACGTTTTACACAAATGATTAAAACTTAACTTTTATGTTACTCTTCAGAAACAGGGATTTGAACTGAAACTAGTCTGAGTGGTGGAGGCATTCAGCCACAAGGCAGTTCAAGCAGGATTTCCTTCCTTCCTGGCCCTGCCCATCTTTACATTGTGCTGCATGTTTCCTGCTGCACACACACACACACACACACATAGGCCAGGGAAAGTTTAACCACAGATGCCCATTTGGCAGCATGGAGCGTCACTGCGCATGTGATGAGGATGCAGTGACCCTGCATTGAATTAGTTGTGTGGCTTCAGCTCAGGGGGGAAGAGGTGGTGCTGTCCCGCTGCCCAGAGGAGAAGGCTGCCTTTGATTTGGTCAGCTCCAGCTGCCTGTTCACATGGTGCAGACGTGCGGCCAGTGGAAAAGTGGCGGGACTGCAGTAGACACTTGTCAGGGTGGACATGCTGTGTGAAAGGGCCATCATCACAAGGGGGTCTGTGTTTAAGCCAGCATGCTCTGCCTCAGGGAGCACACACACACACACACACACACACACACACACAGACATGCACATGTGCTTGTTCAGAAAGTGCTGGCATAGTGTTGCCATAACTGTGGATGACAGTCAAGAAAAATGACAATATGCTTACAAACCAATTGAATATTAGTGTGATGGTGATTTGCCCAGTTAATGTTATTGCCTTTTGAAAATGAAATTACCATCCATGTGGTGTTGTCTCGTGAAGCATCCCACTGGCTTAATGGTGCAGCTGTACATGTTCATCTTTTTTTTTTTTTTTTTAATTTTGATGGAGTGTCCGTTGAAAACGTGTAGACAAGTTTACATGTTTTCTGTGGTTGCAGCTCACACTTTCCATGTCATTTATGTCTCTGTCCATCCTGCATTTCTGGGCTCAGAATCCATAAATATCCAGAGCTGACCGGCCAGACATGATGGGAAATTCCACTTCATTCTAAATTATTTAATTAAGCACTTGGACAGGATTTGATATAGAAGCTCTGAGAGTGAGACAAGTGTCTCTCTGTCTTAAAGCAAGCTCTGTCTGCACACATGCTCTTTCTTTCTTTCTTTCTTTCTTTCTTTCTTGCTTGCTTCCTTTCTCTCTTTCTTGCTTGCTTTCTTTCTTGCCCTTTTTCTTTCTTTCACACAGGGATTTGATCCCTTGCTACAATAATGGAAAAATATTAGTAAGGACAGATTTAAAGTTAACGGGCCATACATGTCTGTACTGTAAGTTGTAATTTCCATTCTTGCTTATTTGGAGGTTGGCTGAATAATGCCAGGGTCTGGTGCTGATCTGATGCAGCCATGCTGGCGGGCTCCCTCCTGCTCTGTCACTTCACAGACGAAAAGAAATCATGATATGCAGAACCCTGGCAGGGGGTTCAGCAGCTGTGCTCTGGGTTAGTGAGAGTCTGGGAGGAACTGCCAATGGAGAATTGAACAGCTACTCTGCCAGTGTCCGGTTCTGTCATGTGTAGGAGAGGCTGACGCTGCAGGTTTCCTTTTTTTTCTTGAAGTCCTGCTGAAATAGATGGTAGCATGGGAGGGACATCCAGCAGATGAGCTGGAAGCCTGCAGCCAGGATGAAATGAACTATCTGGTTGTGTGACCGTCATGCTTGGGAGTGTGCTACAGATTGGGAGACTGATGATTCTGCTTGGTCATCTTGGAGATCCATACAGGGAGCTGGTGTGTGGCACTGAAGGAAATTGCCAGCTATCAGTGGGTGATGGTTTGCTTGGCTGCACATGGAAATTGAGGCATGCTGGGCTTTGGTCTCTGAAAACCGACCCTCTTCAGTTTGACTCATCTCTTCTCACTGTTTACAGTTTTTGTCAATGGCTTTGATGCACTTCATACATCAGAAAAACATCATTCTCAACCCCCTTAATGCAGTTCTCAGAACAGTTATGCAATTCTCATTATGATAAATTACCTGTGCAAAAGCTTCTAAAACATTCAAAACCGTAGGTGATAAAACCTGCAAAGTCAAGTCAGTTACCTCAACATATATGGCGTCGAAATGTTCAGACACAACAGGGAAGATACAAGAGCTTTAGGTGTAGAACATGGTAAACCCCCCCAAATATAATGGAAAAAGTCATCTAGCATTTGAAGCAAGTAATTACTGTAATTTCAAGGTGTGTCTATGATATATTCGTGATATATTTTTGAGTTGAAACAAAACAAAGGGATTAGAAATTGTGAAAGTTGCAAAATCAAAGTATGCTGTAACTGAGGAAAGCGGGGAGCTATGTGTTGAAAATAGCAATCAAACTTTGAAGATTGCATCAATTTTTGTGCAATAAATACAGACAAATGTATATGTGTGTGTATGTGACAGGGCTTGTCCTCTCTTGCCTATTGAAGTGATTTGAATGAAAACAATGGTGCAATGCAGCAGGACTCTATCAAAGAGAATGAGAGATCTGTCTCTCTTTCTGAAAAAGGTACAATCTGTTTTCATGAGTGGTGAGAGTCAGATGAAAAATGCATCAAGACGATGTGAAAACAATGTGTTTAGCAGTGAACTATGATGATAAATGATGAACTGCACCAAGAGTTGCATCCAAGTGATTGAGGATAAACTCTAATATCCAATTTCTCAAGTCACAAGATCTTTCCCAATATGCTGAGGAAGCCATTTAAAGCCCCACGATGGGTGAAATTGAACAGACCCAAAGCCTGTCAGACATTCAGTTAAATGGACATGACCACAAGCGTCGTTTTATGCTCATGTGCTCATTTCACTCAAGTGTCAGACATGCGGGCGCTCACCAGGAGTCAGACGCAGACATTGGACACAGACATATTCATTAGATAAATTGCTTCATTCCAGCTGCTTTTGAATCTCGCTGAGGGCTGGGGTCATTGAAGGGACAAGAATAACATCAAGAGAAGATCCTTTTTTTCTTCTTCACTCTTCATGAAAATACAGAGTTCTTGGAAGTGCATCAAAGCACATTGCTCGTTTGATAAAACTGTTCCTATTACATGTTAGATTTTTTCCCTGTATTTCTTACAAAACAGGCCTTTGCTGTAACAATAAACTTTCAAAATGGTATCTCAGAAAATATCTCTTGTAGTCTTGAGAGGAGCCTCTTCATCTACAGTATTTTATTTATTTGTAGGAGTTTTCTGGTGCTCATGCAAAAGGCCCAAATGTTCAAATGACAGCAAATAACTGCCCCTTAAACAAATGGACTTTTGTTCACCACAAGATGCTGTGAAATAAATACTCTCTGTGTTCTCTGTTGCTAATTAAAACCAGAGACCCTTCTTCTTTGAGCTGTGCAGATGAGCCTTAATAGCCAATCCGAAGATAGACATATTAACATTCCCCACTGTATTTATAGTGTCTGTTTCCTGTACACATTCCCAGTGGAGAGAAACGGGCCAGTTTGGAAAAAACTAACCAGAGGACTAATGGGATGAGAAGCTCGGCATGACGATGACGTCTGGAGGTGTCATCAGGACCTGTTGAAGACAGGAAGGGAGGGGCTTGTCGGAGAGAATCGCTACAAAGAGCCTTTTCTCTCTCTTTTCGGATGTTCCCCATTGAGTGCTCATCTGCATCAGACGCTGATTCTGTTTGTCTCTGTCTTATAATCCTGTGGGAGGGGGGTTACTTTTTTTCCTTACCAGGAATTCATTGTGTGCATAGGTGTGTATGGGAAGAGATTTAATCCTGTAATGTTGAATTCCACTTTAAAGGCAGTTCCCTTCTGCAGGAAGTATGTTAAAGGCACCATATCCTCCCTACAGGGTTTCCATGTTAAAGAGGCCGGACAAGGCTCTCTTTTCTTTTTCCCCCCTCCCTTCTTTTCCCTCTGTACTTCCTCCTCATTTCTGTGTTTATTCTACATGTCTTCTCTCTTTCTGTCTCCTCTGCTCTCTCATTTTGTCACTCTCACTCACACAGCAAAGCCAGAGACTTGAGAGTTTGCCCGAGGGGGGCCGAGCTGTTGGTGCACCTGCTACCTGCTGCCCTTTAACTGTTATCACAGGGCTTTTTACTGCGTCGTCCTGGAGGAGCGATATGACAAAGAAACTCACACAGATAGACTGTTACATTAATGAGCATACCTTCACAGTCTAGTGATTCACTTCAGGGGGCTTTGTCATGTGGAAGCTGTTGTTTGTGTCTCCATCTCCGGCATTGAATGGCCTTTGTTTCCTATTTTTTTATTTGTTAACAAGGGCAGACTCTTTCATAGATGGGTTTGGATATTTAGATCCACTGGATTACCTGTATGTGTGTTTCATTTTGTTTTTTGTTTTGGCAACAGAAGGATGTAAAGTAGAAAACAGACTGTGCGCATGTATTTTACATTTGTTTGCCAATTCTCCAGTCGTGACAACAGAGCAGATCAGTGAATCATCGGTGGACAAAAGAGGCAGTTTGTCCAATAGAGTCTGAGAAAGGCCTATTCATTCATCCAGAGTTTATACTGGGGACTAGTGCCAATGGACTCACATTGGACCTTTTTCAATTGTGAGCAATAGATCCCACATTACAGCAAAAAGGGGTTGAACTTTTGTAACAGAGTAAGTTCTTAAAATTGTGCTGACAGAATGTCTTATTGCTTCAAAAGTTTTTTTTTTATATTTTCAGGGAGAGCAGGGTGTTCTACACTTGGACCACTTGATCTGCAGGGACCTTAAATGGCTCTTTTGCATGTAATACATTAAACGGACGCCGTGTTCCTGCCCACTCCTCCAATGGTATTAACTTGATTGCATAAACAGATGTTTGAGGATAGCTTTGTACTTTTGAAGCTAGATTGTTTTTTCTGTCCTTTTCAGTTGGAGCAATTTGTTGCATCGTTCTGCTCTTTTGAGTCTGTTTAGTGCGCTTTTCCTCTTTTGGGTGGGATTGGTGTTCCCAACGCAGCCCACTCTGCAGGGCGTGTGGCTGGGTAACATGATGAACAACATGCACTTGCCACCCGTTCACCCCCTCCCCCCATCCTCTCAGCTTCACATTCACTGCAGCCTCATTTTTGCCACAAGCACTTGCTCTATAGCTTGGCAAACGCGCTGTACTGTACACACACGCTTTATTTTGACGCACAAGAATGTCCATCATTGTCCTTCTGTTATATCACTGTTTGCTGTTGGAGGAAGCAAGTGGTCTCTTGTTTTTGCCAAACTCCTCTGGTGTGATTCATCTGTTTCACTGACATGAGGCGAAACGTCTATAGGGGGCGTGGCTAGCCTTCCGCTGATTGTATCTTTAAAATGTGGTGGAGAGATGCGGGGGGGAGAAGGGAGGGGGACACTGCATAATATCCATTCATAAAGTGTCCTGACCGGTTGGCGCAGCAGCACACACTCTGTTGGCATGGACACAGCCCTGCAGCCAGTCTGTTTGCCCCTGTGCCTCTCCTCCTCCCTCACTATATGACACTAAAGCGTCATAGAGGATGAAGAGTTTAATTTTAGTCTTTCCAGATTTCCACAAACTGCAGTTATTAAACGAGCTGTCACTCATGTGAGACCGAAGCAGTTTTCCACCCTGTGGAAGCACCTGCTCGGTGGTGTGTGATTCGGCCTGCAGCTCTCCTAACTGAAACTGATTTCAGCTTCTTGATGTCAAGTTTTTTACCTGACAGTAAAGATCAGTTTGTTTTCACGGGTTTTTTTCCTTGCTTTGAATCTGAACAGAACTGGATCGGGTTGCACAGACATGATTTTCACAGGTACTTTCTTCGTAGCCCTCAGCTGCACCAGCGTGTGAGCTGGTGTTGATTAATGGCAGGCAGGGCTACATGCAGTGGCTGGACCAATCTATTCATCACACCCATCTGCTGTGTAGAATAATGAAAACTTTAATGGGCTTTTAATGTGTAGTCCCCCCCCCTTGTCATCAGAGTGACAATCCAGGTGATTATACCTGGGCCTCGGGGAACAAAATGACTTTCTGTGAGGTGCTTTTTTTTTTTTTTCTTCACTGTTGAATGTTGTTGATTCATGGCTAGGAATAGAAAAAAGCATGTACCTAATGTCCAACAAGTAGAAAGTAAACAGCTTGTGCTAAATTTCCATGCAGAAAAAGATGTCAGTGGCTGATCACATGCTCTAAATGAGGGACATATGTGCAGCCATGTGTGTGTCTGTTTAGGTGTATGAGGGAGATTGGATGCCATTTTGGAGACGAGTCCAACTTTTTTTGAGCTGCCAATGGAAAGAACACTATAAAAAAAAAAACACAGTTTTTATCCAACTTTTTCATCCTCTTTGTCTTCTTAGCTCATCACTTTACCCCTTCACTTTTCCAAATGTCTCAGCAACCTGGCAGTGATAAAAAGCACCATTGAACATTCATAAATCCACATCCGTCTAGTGAAACTATGAGGGTATTTTCTCCTTGGTTCAAAATGTCTGTCCATCTCTGTTCGCAGGAAGTGTGACATGGATCAGTGACAGCTCCTGTTGAGCTTTAAAATGCATTGGTGTTTGCTTGCGATTCAGTAGCGACTATAGTGCCCAGACATGGTGGATTCCTGTTCAGAAAACACATCCAGTCCCCAGGGAACAAAATGTGTCCCTGTGGAATTCAGTTGGTCACTACAGGTCAAGACAGCAAAATGTTTTTCCTCTAAACTCACTTCTAAAAGTTTTATGTGAGGTTTAAGGAGAGGAATCACAGTTGAGCCTCTAACACTTAAGCTACACTTCTAGAAAATCATGCAATTTGTTAAAAATCTGTGTTTATTATTGCCAGATATTATTTTGCACCTGAACGTTTTAACCACATGACAGATGCTCTGCTCCGTGATGCAATCAGGAGACAAGTCCTGGACGTGCTCCACTCCCCCTGGGTTATAATAGTGGATTTGGATGTTTTACACAATGCTCGATTAAGATACAATGCATTCATGCAAATAGCTGTGCATTTATGTACTGCAGTGCAGTCAGTCACTGTACAAACCCGGAAATGAGCTTTCATTCACAGTCACCCAGGGTACTGTTACTGTGTCCATAAATCCAGTCAGTCAGCTCCCCATTCACTGTCCATGGAGCGGCTCCAGGCTCAGTCTCTTAACGACATCAACAAGGCAGTCTTGGCCGCGATTTCGGAAGAGAGACATGTTCGTTTCCACAAATCAAGTCCGACCCATCCACAATTCTAGGAATAACTTGAGCAGTGTCTCAAATGAGCTGTTCAGACTTTTTGTGTGGTCAAATCAGTTTCCTGGGAGGTGTATTTATCTTAAAGCAACATGAAAGAACGTTTTTCAATTTTACACTTCCACTTTTATGAGAGTAAAACGAACACCCTCTTATCTTTTGGGTGATAACACAATTTATTATCTTTTTCCAATCAGATTTAGACTCCCTGCATTCCATTATACTGTGCTTTTTTTTCTTCTCTCATGCTGCGTTTGCCTGATAAACATCTGCCGAGTGGCTCCTTATATTTTCCAGCAGCGACCCCCATAGCTCTAGTTATGCTGTATAATTAATGCTTTGCAGATATAGTGATTATTTCCTGTTGGGTAGACTCTTCATTATTAAATCAGAAGTGATAGACTCCCTAATGAGCCCATGTTTGATGTCACACATCAATGATAGGAAGCTGTGTTTTAATGCAAATTAGCACTGCTTTTGCTCAGCTATGGCCCTGTACTGTAAACCCTGTCAGGCCTTTGTGAGGGTCTGTCGAAGTCTGCTCCGTGTTTGTACATATTAGACTTGCTAATCAGATGCTAATGCTCGTGAGTGGCAGAGTTGCAGGCAAGGCAGTTACGGAATGGTAATCAGCGTGGAGTTGGCCCACAACAAGAGGCTGATTATTTAAGCCACTTTTTTTTTTCTCCTCCTCCTTCCCCAATCATGAACATTCACATCTACAGTCTCTTTTGAAGTGTTGCCTGACGTCAGTACAATGTGATTAAGATGATTTCAGTCATTTTTTTCATGTCACCCTGTTTTTCTTCGACAGCTAACAGAAAACTGGCCTCGTAATTAGCAGGAGATGCAGAGTTTACCACTGAACTGGCTCCTCTTCCTTACCATCTGTTTACAATTAATCAAGTAAAAAGTTTCAATAAGCTCACTGTAGTCACAACCACTCACTTAGATTTAGGTGTCAAGGAATAATTCTTGGCTGGTGCTCTCATTAAAGTGAAGCTGTTTACATGCTTTGTGGTTGTATTCTTGCTGCTCACTCAGGTCAGTCCGCCTGCTGTGCGGCTGCACTGGGCGACAGATGGCATTATGGCCCTCAGTGGGGCAGTAAAGGGATACCCATGGTTAGGGTCAACAGCGGAGACAGTTGTAACTCCTTACTGCGCTAACTGTGACAATGCCAGGGCCGTTTTGGAGCTTGATCGTGTAGGTCATGTGTTTAGGGAGCTGCTGTTGGTAGTTTGTGTCATGCTGTACCATGAAATGACTCTTTGTGTTGCTGAAGTGCTTTTCTCTGTCACAATGTTGTGTTGCATTGCACCAGCGTCTCCTTGCCTACTATGTTTTCTGTCATGTTGCATTGGTGATGTGTAAGGAAGGACTGGGTAAACATTTAAAATGCAACATTTAACAGCTTTGAAATACCACACTGACAGGCCCTATCTTGTCAGTGGTGTTATGGAGAACAAAGCTGCAATCAAACATTTCATGCCCCACTTTTCTTTCATTTGGTGAATTTATCTTCAGTGTCATGAGTCTCACCGCAGCACTTCAGCAGGCATTAGTATAATAAAATCCAAGTGCACACTTTATTCTACTTAGAGATCTCAGCCCTGCTTTTGTCTGACTTGAGCTTTTATGCCGTTTGGAGGATAAATAAACTTAGCTGTGTGACGGGGAATGAAACAAATGATGTTAACAACATGCACAAGTGTGTTGTTTGATGTAACGCCAAGGAAATCCTTTTCTGCCTCTTAAATTGCACTCATTCAAATTTGACAGCTGTATGAACATCAGGGACTGTGTTGTTTTTAACAGCACGTCTGATGAAGCTGCAATTTGCAGCTATAGCTTCAGATTTCATCATAGCTTCGCTGAAATGAAGTTCATTAGAGACATCAGTCAAAATCAAAATGTGGTGCAGCTAATTTGGTTTTCCCAGAGCTTTCTATTGAAGATAGATTCCTGTATGCCAAACTGCCAAGCATCGCACACGTAAACATAAAGATTCTTGTCCTGGAACTTGTTGATGGATGTCTTCGCCTTTTTAAAAGCTCTCCCCTCAGGCAGTGTTCAGAAAATGACTAATTCCCTCTTAGCCACGTTTTTAGAATGTATTTGAAGCACATCTCCTTAATTTGCCATTCTGAGAGAGTGCCCTGAAGCATTAAATGGGTTGTCCAGGGCTTGTGCAGTGATGCAGCCTGGGAAAACGGCATCCTCGGGGGACTGAAGAAAGTAAGAGCACTTCCCATCCGTCTCAATTCACAAAACGTTGCTCTCTCCAACTCACGTCTCCAGCTGTTTAACACCACCTTTGAAATAACATGCGATGCAATTATAAATGTTTTTTCATCCAGTGCAAAGACTGCGTTTCACTTATATCAGGTGTCCTTTGTGATGGTTACCAATTTGCTGTGGCAGCCAAGTGTAGCAGCTGCACACAAAGCCTCAAATCTAGTCCTGTGTTCGGTGTGTTGAAGGTACAGGCCACCGGTCGCCGAAACGTAATTTAACACCGATGACGGTTAAAAAATGTTAACTGCTGCTTTCCTCCTCTGCCCTTTCAGGTGTTTCTACATCGTCTCAACCAGTATGCAGCCACCAAAATCGACAAGAACATCACCGAGGAAACGGTTAAGGTGAGGGTCAGACTGTGAGGTATGCGACTGCATATTTTAGAACTGGAAAAATATCAAGGGCAATTGACTTTTACTCTGATGCTATGGACAAACCTTATTTTCATAAAGTAACCTGATCCATGAAAGGGACGGAAATTACATTGGAAACTAAATAAAGTGTGTCCCATGTTTGGGGTCCTCTTTCAACCTAAAATAGCTGAAGTTCTGAATGGAGAAAGAAGTAGTGGGCGATCCAGGAAGCAGCTGTAAATATAATCTATTTATAAAGGATTCCGGCTGGAGGATAATAAAGGATGCTCTCTCACAGTGGGAGTGACCGCTTCAGTCGGTTTGCTTACGCTTGAAGGTAAACACACATTCAGTGGATATTTACTGCATGACCTGTGTTTTGGGATATGTCTACTCATGCTATGTTTTGTTTGGGAACATGCTGTACAGAGAGAGCTTTAGATAACGCGGGGTCACTGGGCAGCAACAGGCTGTGATTTCGCCAAAAGCAGCTGAATGACATCCAGTCCTCTGGAGTGGAAATAGATTGATCCAATTTTACCAGATGTTTGCCTTTCGTACTATCACTGAAGAATATTTTGGACTCGCCCACTCATAAAAGGCTTCTGGTTTTCATGCTTTGACTTTATTTCACTAGCTTCTTTCCCCATCCAGCGTCAGCATATTGTTGTCCTTCCATACGCACCACAAAACTGACATGAAAGGGGACAGAAGTCAACACCACATGAAGGCAGCGTTGCTTAAAAATATGTTCTTTTTTTAGCGTCTCTGTTAAAGTATCTCTAATAATGTTTTAATCCAAATATCAAAGACATCTCAGGCCCAAGATACCCATTACAAAGAAACCTCATTCTTTATTCTGTGGCCTCAGAAATTCCCTCGCCTGCTGCCACTGACCACAATAAAGCAGCATATGCCAACAGAGAACTGATTGGGGCCATCTTAGGAGCTACACTGCATTGCTACATTGAAAAAAATACACAGTAAACACAATTTATGCTTTGTATTTATGTCTTTGTTTTCTCCTATTTAGGTTTTATTCTCCAACATTGAGGAGATTCTGGCCGTTCACAAAGATTTCCTGTCCATGGTGGAAGAGCTGCTGCAGCCTGACCCTCACGCTCACCATGAAATCGGTCGTTGCTTCTTGCACTTTGTAAGGAACCTGTGCTTCCGTGCAATCACCTTTCCACTTTTAATTCCTCCAGTCTTGCACTCTTCTGAATGTCCTCTCACCACCTCTGATTATCGCATCACCATCTTGTCCATGCTCTTATTGTGTGACTTGCATCGATGGCTCCTCTGTTATTAATCATCCTTTGTTCACTGGAGCCTGTATTCTAAAAGAATTTCTCTACTACTTTCACTATCGGAGCTCTGATGCTCTCAGGTCCTTGAGCACTCCTGAAAATGATCAGATACGCCACATGTTGTCAATTTATCTCTCTGGATTATCCATGATGAGACAGTGCACATGTGTGATATGCTTGATAGGACTCTGATATACGGCTCTCTGCTGCTATATATCATGTTTCTTTGATGCAGAGCCTTGAGGCACACTGGCATATAATAGGTTTCAAAGTCTAATAAATCTTACCATCCTACTGTTGGGCTGCAGGCAACTTCTCTCCCAGTAGCATCAGGCTGCTCCCAGTGCAGGTGAAAGAGACATGATCTAGCCGTACAGATGGTGTAGTGATGTTTATGATGAAATGACCTCATAGAGAAAATGGGATATAATTCGGTGCATAACCAAAAACCCATGAGTCGTGGCCATAATTCAACCATGACTGATCATGTGAGTCCACAGAGATAAGAGTTGGACATTTTCTTTTATTTCTCTCTCCACTCTTTTCACTTTTCTCTCATTCTGCAGCTTTTTTTTTTTATAGAAAAGTTTCCCTCTCTGTAGTGATTTGTCGATGACTTAAAGGAGGTTCCAAGAGAATTACACAATCTAGCTTTACTACAAAAACACAAATAGGTAAAAACTAAGCCAACTTGGACAATGGTTCACTCACAGCAAAATCCCCCTCTGTGATTCAGGTCTGCAAAGTGGTTTTCACTGATTCAAGACTCCACTCCTCCCCTTTGGACTACAGTAAAATCAGCCCCCAGAGTCAAAAAATGTTCTTTCTGATGGGGTTCATCATAAACTGACTTAACATATGATTCAAGAATAGCAGTGTACTGTACCGTCACAGAGCTGTCTTTTTGGAAGCACCCCCTCTTGTTGTTATGACATTCGTGTCTCTCCACATCACCAGCTTTGTCTTCCGAGGCAGAACACCCTGGCTGAGGACCATGTACGATTTCTGCTGCTCTGCACTGACTTTGTAGTGAGTGATTTAGAAGCTGTGTGGTCTGGTCCTGCTGCTGCCTCTCAGAAGACAAAGGAAGATGAATGTCAGGAGAAATGCTTCAGTGGAAAGTTGTCGGTCGTATGGCTGCAAGGCAGATGACAGGATATAATCAGAGTTCCTGCCATACAAAATATATATTATGTATTTCATGATAGAGAGAAGAGAGTGAAGAAGGATACATACTGACTATGAGTCCTACAACTCTTATAGTTGTAGGACTCATAGGTAACCCTCTGTTACCTGGTCTCTGTTTGGCTTTGTCACCCTCCTTCCTTTGCTCTCAGTCTGAAAACTGTTCATTTCTACTCCTCACTCGTCCTTTTCACCTTGTCTTTCTCTGGCTCTTGCAGAGGAGCCGCTTCCAGATTTATGATGAATACTGTGGGAATCATGAGAAGGCCCAGAGGCTGCTGCTGGAGCTCGATAAGATCAGGAGCGTCCGGACATGTTTACTGGTGAGAGGGGACTGTAAATGTGCACATAATGTACAAGTTGTAACATCTACTCAGCTGCCCACGCACTGTAGGAAGTGATCAAGTATGTAGAGTCTTAAAAGAAGACGAAGAAGACAGACAGAATAAACAGGTTCAGTTCATAATCACACAGAAATGCAAATACAAATGAACACATGCAACATTAAAATATTTACTTCTGGATAATGTTTTAACATTGTCAGCCGTTCTATTACAATGCTTTTCTTAGTCCAATTCAGGAAAAGTGTAAATTTAGAGTCCAAGTGGGGTCATGGGTGATTGAAACAGGACTTGAGAAATCCTCTCATATGAAAACACACCACCGCACTCTCTCTCTTTCTCTTAGACATGCAAACACACAGTCACCCACACATGGCAGCAGCTGGACAGTGTAAAACCCTGTGCTTCATGTTCCAGTGTGTCTGACAGCTGATGTGACTCTGCCCGATGTGTGGGCGGACTCCCTCTTCCTGTCCCGACACTCCGAGAGACTTTCATTGCCACAGGGGAGCATCTTGTTGCGAGAACAAAAGATGACTACATCCCCACTGCTGGCTCTCGCTAAACTATATGTGTGTGTGTGTATGTACATTTATTTGGAGTGCGCGTATTTTCAAAAATGTTCACCTCTTTTCTTCAGTCCTCTCAGCTCTTCGCTCGTTGCTGTTTACACTCGTGGTCACATCACACTCTTTCCGCGTAGGCTTTGACAGTTTGTAATTCTAGTCCTTCTCACTCCTTAGCTTCAGAGCGTCACACACTTGTATCACTACACCCCGTCACCCCGTGTGTTTTAAGACTTCCATAAAAACAGAGCGCTTTGAAATCGAGATGTACGCAGAGTTACAAACCCAGGAGAACCAGAGTATGACCACAGACTTATTGATTGTCCGGTTCTGTGTTGAAGCCTGTGACCTTTTCTTAGACTGTAATTGATGGAGTGAGAAATGAAACACAAGCACATGCACATACTATACACACTCTCAGTTAAGAAAGGCTGCAAGAGCTCCGTGTCTGATTTACTGGTGGTGTGTGCCTTTAATCTAGAGAAACAGAGGAGGCAAAGATATTAATTGACTTTGATTTAATGGGGTCTTTATAGACTTGACCTTTCGCTGACCTAGCCTTCCATCAGGACTGGATGCCTCTCATGTTACTCTCTAACCTGCACTCAGCTGTGCGCTAATATCCCTCAGGTCAACTCCCAGGTCCTGCAGTGACCAGGGTGGGGATATCCTCTAACCTCCACTAAACCTTTTAACCGACTGACTGCTGTAAAGCCTGGTTTATTGTTTACGGCGTAATTCAGTACCTCATCTAAGTTTCAGGTGAGAGGGAGGTGAGAATGAATATTAGCACTTGACCTCATAACCTGGAGCATGCAGGTGGGGGTCACTTTGATCAACTGGGCAAATTCTGGCTCTTAGTTGATGCCATATCTGAATGAACCATATCTCTAGGGATTGTTAATTAGCATGGTATCATGCTAAAAGGAGATGGTGTCAGTGATACTGTAAAGGCTGATGAAAAGTGTATAGAAATCACAACCCACACCATGTTTATGATCAGCACCTGTCGTGTTGGACATCAATTTTTCTTGTATAACATTTCACAGAAGCGTTCGCATCAGGTTTGTTCAAATTCATTTTCTCCTAATCTCCTGTCCTGCAGAACTGCATGTTGCTCGGAGGCAGAAAAAACACAGAGGTCCCACTGGAGGGTTACCTGGTCGCTCCTATTCAGAGGATCTGCAAGTACCCATTGCTGCTCAGAGTGAGTATGGTCTTGTGCTCACCAACCATGTATTATGGAGATGCCACACCCTTGTGCCACCTCTGTGGGGCACCTTCTGCTCCTGCTTTCATCCACCACCAACTAGTCATTAGTTAGGGCCGTCCCATCCTTTTCACATCAACCTCTCCCTCTGTAATGAAATGCTGCTCTCATATTCTGACACTTCCCTGCTTTAGTTCCCCTGGCACAACCACATCGTAGGAAAAACACCAGCCCTATCATCACCTCCCCGACTGAGCTGCTCGTTCAGACACTTTGACTGGGCTCATTCATACCTGCGCTCTCACTTGTTGCTTTTGAAACTTCCACTTCCCAATGTGAAACGTGAGCGAAATGAAATACACTTTCAAAGGCTTGTTTGAGTTGGTGATCTGAGCTGTCCCATCTCATTCATCTTGTTATGATCTATTAATTCACCCCGGCGTTCTCTAAACAGCCACCATCACGGGGCACAGAGATGTAATAATAATAAAGGGGTAATCTGATGCTGCCATTTGAAGTCTTCCAGCTGCCAGGGCCTCCTTCTCTTCATAAGATGACACAGATAGCCATCAGTGGCTGCAGATATATCCAGAACGCTGTAAATCAGCTGACATGCTGAAACACAGTGTTTAGACTATAGATGCAGAGATTGCTGTTGCTTTTGCTAGACCTTTGGCATACCATAGCAGGGGTTTCACCCACTACACTCAGGAAGCACTGGAAGGTGAGGGTGTGTGGAGTGAACATGAAATGGAATATTTTTTCCTTTCATGCTTTTCATGATGTAAAAAATTACGATTCAGCGCCAGATTTGATGAATATTTGAGCTGAAGTTCTTAAGAAGTTCAGATTCATCGCTCTCTGTATATGTGTGCCTGCGCTATCATGTAACATGATTTCATATGCGTGTGCACATGTGTGGTCTTTACATGTGCAGGAGCTGCTGAAGAGGACTCCGAAGAAACACAACGACTACGGCCTGGTGCAGGAGTCTCTGCATGTGATGAAGGCGGTGTGCTCCAACATCAACGAAGCCAAGAGACAGATGGAGAAGTTGGAGATTTTGGAGGAATGGCAGTCCCACATCGAAGGCTGGGAGGTGGGTATCAACTGAACTGTGTACACTGTTAAACAATTTAATTCTCATCCAATAAGTTCAAATTAAATAGCTCTCAAGGCTTCTTGCTGTGTTTTTTTTTTTTTCGTCCCTTCAATTCATAGATGAGCTTTCCCCCGTCAAAGCTCAAAGTCATGACTTATTTAAAGCCACTTAGCCCTACGCAGTTCAACAAGAATTCGAAGTGGCGTGACTTTTGTAGCCTTTTAAGCTTTCTTGTTCTCCCACAGAACAATGACTTGTATTCAAAATGGCTAAATTCTTTCCGCCTGGATGAGCCTGTAGTTAAAGCCGTCATGCTTTAGGGTGACCGATCCAATCATCATCAGGTAGACCACACTTCTTGGCCTTGAGAGTTGCCTTTTAGATTAGTTTTCTTCCTGGGTTCGGTGATGCCTGAATAAGGGGTCAATAGACCTTGCGCTGGTTGGAAAGAGAAAACAGTGGTGGTAATTGTACAGCAAGAGGCTGGGAAGCTTATGTAATTGACCTGGCTTCACTGAAAGAGGGCCTAAAGGCTTCCTGGACACATGGAGACAAAGAGCCGCTGCCAGTGTTGATACAGCTTCTGACTGAGGTGTAGGCCGTAACAGATTGTTTTCACTGAGGAGCAAACAGGCTTTCAAGCCAGATATGAGTAAGACAAGATAAAGTTGAGCGCGATTAGGTTTCCTTGCATGTGTCCGAGGAGTTTTCTTTTTTCTTTTTTTTTTTTTTTTTTTTTTTTTTTGGATGTGTGTGTTGTTTTAGGATCACTGACAACTTTTGAATCTTGTTACACTGTTAGAAGGACATTTAACAGGCTTTCAGTGTTTTTTTCCTTCATTGTAAAATATACCGCAGAAACAAATATTTAAGCAGAGTGTCTAAAGCAGATAATGTGTCTTAGTTATACTTCAAACAGACTTCTTCCTCTTATTATTTCTCCTGATACTCTTTTAGAGCTTCTATGAGTATATGAATATGAAGGAGCCCAAACTCACAGAGCTAAAACCCTTAGAGTAAGGTGATCAGAATGAGGCTGTGTGTTGGGTGTGGTGACATATCTTTTACTCGACACGGTCCTGGCTGCAGCCTCTCTGCGGTTTCTCATCAGCACTTTTATTAATTGTTCACATTAGCTCATTCTGGAGCAGGAGTCCTCTGACTGCTGCACGCCAGGCTCTCTGGCTGTAAATGAACTGGAGCTAAGAAGGAGAGAGGAGGAAAACAGGGAGAAAAGGGGGAGAGAGCTGAGCGATGGTTGCATCCTGCATTTCTGTGTGGGTGTCTGAGGAATGATTGAGGGGTGAGGAGGGATTTTGAGAGCTGCTGTTTTTCCATTCCTGCTCCTCCGCCCGGGCTGATTGCTTGTTAGCGCTGACCTGCTCCACAGCTGGCCGCCCTCGGGGCATCCTGGCAGGTTCACCTCGCGTGGGAGAGACAGGGCGATGGCTCGCCGTGGTCACCATGGTGATGACTGCCAGCATTTATCAGGGCTGTGATTGCCAGTTGGTTAGTGTTGCAAGTGTCTGTGTTGTTGTTGTAACTGTGCACCATAGAAATATGTTAATTTTAGACCAGAGGGTAGTAGTTTTCTTTTGTGTTTCACTCCATTCTGTTCTCTTGTAAGTTTAATTAGTTTTCTTAAATTCAGCTTTAGATGTAGAGTTTGCTTGACTTGGCCTCTTTACTTTAAAAGGATCTGAGTGAAAATCCCCTCATCTCTCCTGCTAATTGACAAATACCACTTCAGAGTTCAGTGTAAACTTTTTCTCCACACTTTTTCCCGAATTAATGGCACATCCTGTTTTGTCATTCCCAATTCTTCAGTTGTTATGTCTGGTAGTTGTCTGCTCATAAAAATAGAGGGTTGAAATTTAGATGAAGCAAATGACTAAAGGGGCTTAAATTTAAAACTGAATGCACTCTCTGTGGAGCTTTGGATTGGAATGAGTTGGATGTGAAGAGTGATAGAAAAATGCTGCAGAAAAACTAAGTAAGGCCGCACCAAGTGGGAGTGGGGTTGTCTTAAAAGCGCATGAAACACAAAGGGGAAGTGTTGGTTCCTCCATTAAGAAAACTCCATTGTCTGGACCGGTGTGATTTTGGTCCCCTCAAGTGACCAAGGCAAGTTGGCCTCTGTATGTCTGGTGCACGCACATTCACTGGCTGCAAATTAGTTTAACATCTGGTCATAGGCTGGGGAGTTAAAAGGCCATGAAAGAGTGGGAGGGAAAAAAAGTGTGGAGGAACAAATGAAAGAGATAGAGGAATAGTCTCAGGAATAAAGGGAAGGGGAAGGGAGGAGAGGGAGAATAAAAAGGGCGAGGAGAAAAAGAGGGAAAAAGCGGGATAGATTTTGGCCCGCTGATGTCTCCAGCAGGAGGAAATGCTTAGCACATTTTCCGGCTCTTTGCGCATGGGAGTTATTTTTAGCTCTGGAGGGCTGATCAAACGGGGTACATAAATTCCCCGAACAGGCAAGGTGAGGGAAACGACAGCACACTTTATCACTTGCAGCAGGAACCCTGACCAATACGGGCACCAGCACAGTGCACAATGCAACACATAGTTTGACTGGACGGGATGTTATTCTATAGAAGCTATTAACGGCTGCACATTTTAAAGTCCCACAGCAATCTGCTCCGAGGAAGCAGGGAGTGTTTTCACAGACCCCTGAGAGAGGTAACAGGAAAGGCTGGGATTTGTAATCCCTCCTCCTCCTCAGACACCGTATGTGAAAAATGAATGATGTAGAAGAAGACATTTGTAGAAACTTTTTGAAACATAGACTTTTTCTTTCTCTTTTCATAAAAAAAATGTATTATTATTTTGTAGCTTGACTCATTTTTTTCCCTGCATTCCTCTGTGTGCCAGTCTGTCTCCACACATCTGTTTTATACTCCGTGCTTTCTGTCTTTCTTTTTTTTTGACCTTTTGCCCTTCTGTCCATTTCCAGGGCTCCAATATCACAGATACATGCACGGAGATGCTCATGCAGGGCGTCCTGCTGAAGATCTCAGCGGGAAACATACAAGAGAGGATTTTCTTCCTGTTTGACAAGCTTCTGGTCTATTGCAAGAAGAAAAACAGGTGTCCGCCTCTTTTATTCATTGCTCTATCTGCTCACAGAATCACAAAGTGGAAGATGAATTTTAAGTCTCATTAGAGAGTTTTGTTTTAAACAACAGAATAAAAAATATTTTATGCAAATTTCTAATTTCCTCTTGTCTTTGTGCTTCTACAGAGCATTTATAAATATTTCACTGCACCAGTTCCTTTACTGATTTAAAGAAAGGAGAGCAATGCACTGTGGGGAGTATTTGAGTTTTTTGAAAAGGAGGAGAAAGAAAAGTTGTGCAGGACTTCTGACACTGTGATTAATCTAGGAGGGGTTATAAACTATAAACTCTAAACTATGCCAGATAATATGACATTTATTACAATCAGTGCAAGTTGGGTCAGGAAACTTTTGCTGATTGCATTGTTGTGCCTCTGTAGGCAGAACTCCCTGATGAATAGGCTGCTCAGTTTCTATTTTTTTCTAGTTTCACACTGAGCTACTGTTGCAGCTGCATCCATTGTATGTGTTTTTGGCAGCTTTTGTTTACCAACCACCTGCCTCGATCAGCTTGTACTGCACATGCTGTATGCAGTGTAGTGTCTGCAGGTAGTTTATACAACCACATTCATTCAAGAGCATGAGAAAAAAAAATGAAGAAGGCAATATAACGTGTTGCCTTGGCTGTGAATTCAGTGAGTTACAGTCTAAATTGGTCACATTTTCCTCATTTGATTTGGTTAGTACATATTGGCAAACATCAGATGAGTATGCTGTAATTAGTCTCTTGTAAAATCCTGAATTAACTACGAGTAAGACTAATTACACAGTAAGTAATAACATGATATGATTAAAGCTTGTTGTCTAATTCATGCGGTTGCTTTTCTCTATTTAAGGCGTTTAAAAAACAGCAAAACAGCCACTGAGGGTCCTCGCTACCTGTTCAGAGGGAGAATCAACACCGAGGTGATGGAGGTGGAAAATGTGGATGATGGCACGGGTGAGTGTTTCTGTAAAAACCTTAATATTTATTTAGGACAAATAAATGATTTCACTGTTTGATTTTTCTGTCTCTTTTTTGCCACTCACTCACTCACTCTCCCACAGGTCCTCCTTTTTTTTTATTCCTGCACTCCTGGCAGCTGGAGTTTAGAAATATGCTGTAATAACCCAGACGGGAAAGTCGACAACACAGTGCTTGGCCTGAGCTGGTGCACAAGTGTGTGATTTTATACTTGGATCACTGATGGAAAAATAAGATTTACCTATAAACATTTTTTTAGACATCTATAGTTACGTATCTTTGGGTATGTGTTGCTGCCGGTACAGGGTGAACTCGAGCTCTTGTGTCTCTTGGCCTCACATAGCCGCTGATTATCATTTATATTTGTAGAAGCCATCATTTCCTCTCCAGCAGGCCTAGATGGGCAGTAATATTGGGTGTTTTTCGGTGAGAGATGGATGGGTTTGGGTCTGGAGAAGGAGAGGGAGGATAAACACGCAAGGCAGGCGGCGGTGCAGTAGCTCGTGGGTGTTCTGCACCACAGGCGGGCGATCTCAATCTGAAATCCAGGGCGACAGGAGTGTTTAAGCTCAGATTCCTTCACAGTGAAAGTGTTTTTTTTCCCAGGCGCACACTTGCTGCCTGAGGTTGAAAAACGCCCTGGAGGCGCACCATATAAAGGACACCACACTGTCGATGCTTTTAGACGTGATTGTAATTGATGATTGTAAAGGTTTGCTTCTTGTTACACCCTTGGAGGGAGAAAATCAGAGGTCAGCTGAATATGAATTTGAAATGCTCCCTAAGAGAAACAATGCTTGATATTCAACTAACGGTCAAAAGCTCAATTTCATTTGCTGGAGGGTTTGACATTCTTATCATCCGTATATGAGTGTAGGTGGTGAATCACAAGTAGCCATTGGCTCTGAGGGAGTATTCTGAGGACAGAGTAGTAAATAATGCTGATGGATGGTTCTTCTACTGCATGTGTGTCCCCTCGTTTATCTCATTAAGGGAGAAGAGTGATAATCAATGAAGCACTCAATAAAGAGCCTATGAGAGCGGGCACAAGAGCAGAGAAAAATGAGACTGGAGCGAGTGCTTCCGCTGATATAGAGTACGATATTTACAGTAGTTTTATAGTGGATGTTGTTTTTGGTTATTAGAAAATACAGCGGTGAACAAAAAGTTAATCAGTTAAGGTGTTATTTTTGTCCTTTCCTGTATGAACTGTACATTTGGTTTCATTTTCCTTAAGGCAAATCATTGGATTTGTGCCTCATGTTATTGCTGTGTCTAATGTGGTAAACCCCCGTTTACTGCGAACCTGACTTCCCAACAACTGTGTTTACAGTGTCATGATCAGTGCGACCACTGATTGATGGCCCTCCCTCTTCAAACTCGAAAAAGTTCTCTGAGCCTAAATGAGTCAAATGAGTCAAATGAGTCGATTTGCTTCGTTCCACCCCCTGGAGAGGACTTCATAAAAGTACCGGAGTCAAACTTGTGTCTGTCTCTGCTCTCCTCCTCTGCCTTGCAGCTGACTACCACAGCAGCGGGAACATAGTGAACAACGGCTGGAAGATCCACAACACGGCCAAGAACAAGTGGTTCGTCTGCATGGCCAAGACCCCGGAGGAGAAGCAGGAGTGGCTGGAGGCCATCATGAAGGAGAGGGAGCGGAGAAAAAGTAAGAAGGCGTTTTGGTGTCTGTATCAGGGTGGGGGTCGGCTCACTTTTAATATAGTCAGTGGGGAAACTCATTTCCTTTTTACTTTCTCTCTTTTCAACATCAGCCTTGCATTACAATATGATATAATACATGCTGTGTCTGGAGAGAGCAATACAGACCAATTTATCCTGAATAATTAAAAAGTGAATAAATCCCTGCCATGATTAGTATGTGGGATAAAGCCTGAAGGAGATTTTAGGGCGTTAGAGCAGATTAACAGGTTGTCACTGTTGAATTTTACAAGGGAAACACATGGTGAAGGCGGCATATTTTCAGTTTCTGTTTTTCCTATTCTGCGATTGTGTACATGATAAACTCTTCATAATGTCAGTCATTAACCCTGCCTTAGACTATTAGCACAGACACTGAAAGGCAATGCTAATTATCTTGTGAAATTAGGAGACATTAACCTTCTCCAGCTTGTAATTGATGTCACATCTCGTTGAGCTGAGTGCACGATTATTAATGCCACGATGCTGACAGATCTTTTTGCACCCTCCCTCCCGCCCTCTGTTGTGTAGGTCTGAGGCTCGGCATGGAGCAGGATACGTGGGTGATGGTGTCAGAGAAGGGAGAGAAGCTCTACCCCCTCATGACCAAGGGTAACCTCATTAAGGATCGGAAACGCAAGCTCACCACCTTCCCCAAGTGCTTCCTAGGAAGGTGAGGCTCCTGCCGCTAATCTCGACAGTTTGGTTTGTCCGGTGAGGAAGCAGCAGTGTTGAAGCCCTCATGGTTTCCTCTTTATAACAACATTGTGAGATGTGTAAGTGTGAAGTAATGAATGAGTGTCAAACTCGATGACTGCGCTATGAGCTCTTCTGTCTCACTCTGTGGACTTGACCTTTCAGATTCTTTATTCCATGTAAAATAGGTAGAGAGGCCTTCTCCAGTGTCAAGTGCAGATTAACCAAAACACTTTTGAAATAAAGTCCAGTTTCTCCACCCCTGCTTTCATTTTTAAATTTTGGATTTGCTAAGACAGCAGCTGGGAAGACGAAAGCATTGCCGCTTTCTTTTCAGGAGGCTCATGTCATGTGTATCTGCAGTCTCAGCCATGGGAAAATCAAATCCAGCCAGATTTAGCCCATGAATCTTATTTAAGGATTATTGGTGTGGTGTCTGGGGACGGATTGGCCATTGAGTGCCAGTCATAAATCACAGGGAGATATCCCTGTGCGGCTCAGCTGACTGGCACGCTTTCTCCCTCGCCCATGTTAGATTACAATCAACTCTCTGTGAAGGTATCCGTGAGGTAAGTGACTGCAGAAGAGCCGTACAGCCAGAGGGCAGCTGTGTCTGTGGATTTTTGACACATTAATTATTTTCTGGTGTCCTTGAGTTTTCACAGTTCAACCTGGGCACGCTCCATGTTGACTTTTAATGAGTCCAAATATGCCTGTGTACCGTGTACCATTTGATGACAGGTGAATATTTACTGTAAAAGATGCTTTGCACAGAATTTTAAGTATGCATGAGTCTCAGTTTGCTTTTATCATATCAGATGTGAAAGTTTGGGTGTCATACATTTTTTCCCAGAGTTTAATCCTGTACAAGGAAACACTTCTTAAACTTAGTTGTGGATTTCCTGCAGTCTACTGCTGAATCCAGAGCCCAGGGTGCATGCACTGTAGCCCCAATCACTGATGTACGTGAGTTCCTGTTATTCTATTGCACTAACAACCAGAACCACTTGATCCTTGAACTTCCCACGGTGATAAAATATTCTTTTCACTGAGCCTGAAAGCTTTTTACAGGAAATCTTGATGGGATATTGCACCTCTTGCTCCCCTAAGCTGGGAAAGTGCAGAAACTTGTAACCTCAATTCTTATGTCCATTCTTCACATTCAACATGAGTTACTCTTTCACAATAATGTGCTACCCACACTGGCCTAAAATGTGGGAAGCACAGTGTGAGACTGAGAAGGTGACAAAGCTGGATCTGGATAATAAAATCTACAGCTGCAGCTGAGGAGTGCTCCATGTTTGAAAATGAAAATTGCATGCAACAGCCAAGAGCCTTTTTATAGAATGATGACACTGTGCAATTCAAAAAGGGGCTGGATCTTATTAAAACTGCACTCTATAATGACTTTTGAAATCCTATAACAAATTTGTCCTGTAAACGCCCCATCACATTTCACAATGACCCATGTTTTCCATTCATTTTAAACTTTTTACAGATTTTTTTTTTTTTTTTACTGGTAATAATCACACTGAAAATCACCCCAGCTTAAACAGTCATTTCAAAATCCCTGTTATTTTTAAAATCATGAAGAGAGAGAAAAAAAAACAACCCCAAAAGTCAAATTGGACATAGTTGTGGCCAAGTTACATCACATGGTGGTTTGGAATGAGTAGTTACTTTCTCCTTTGGTCCATGCAGACAACACCAGATCCCTTGTGGTCTGGAGGAGGAATGGATCTGTCAGCTAAAAAGATTAAAAGGATCAAACGTTGGTCATATGCAGGCACTTCACTGAGTCTGAGGAGATCGTATGGTGAGAAAGCAGCTCAGGGAAGCTCCTTTTTAGAAACCAATCCCTCTGCGTACAATGTAGCCCACACCTGGATGACCACTTGTGGGTGAAAAGCCATCTCGAGCCCATCTGTACTTCCCCCGTCTGCAATGATTTTGGAGATGATTACATGTAGGCGTAACTGGTGAATTGAATCCAGCATGGTGTCCCTGATGAAACCCACATTGCCTATGGCTTCAATTCAGCCCACTCCCTCCATTGTGGAATGATTTGCCTTTATTCCCTTTCTACACTTCCCTATTTTCTTTTTGATTTTTTTTTTTTTAGGTCCAAGAGCTATTTTTGGATCTCAAACTCCTCCCCTTTAAATAGTACAGTCGTATTTGTGGTTTTGTTCCTGCAACAGTGTAATTCATCAAAGGAACTGTCTGTGACAGCCTTCTAGCTTGCAGTTACCCTACTGTTTAAACTGAAAAACAAAACCATTCAGAGTATTTATCATATCACAGACAACGTTGTTGGCAGTTGTGATAGATATTGATGGGAAGTCCTTCAAGAGGGCAATGGAAAGGTTACACACCCTGTAAGAAATAACCTTTGCCTTTGTCAGCTTCTGCTTTTCACCTTTTTCTCAATCAACGTACACAAAATCTGATTTTAAGCAGAAGCTGAATAAAAAGCAGCATTGTATACAGTTGTATACAACATTTAATAGCTACAAAGAGCTAAGCAAGGGTTGTAGCCTGTTTCATTGCAATCACACTCATGTCAGTGTGCTGAGTTAGTTAGTTTAGCTTGGCATAAATACTGGAAATACATTAGGGAAAGAGGTAGTACTGCAGCGTAGCTTTGTCCAGAGTAAAGAAAAACAACTTACCCACCACTCTTTTGTTTAGTAAAAAGGACAAGTTGCAGTTTTACATTTGATTCTCAGCAAATGCCTTATACTAAACTAAGCCAACCAGCTAGCTGTAGTTATTGGGCAGATTCGGCCGACAGTTTGTGAGTGCTGTCAGTCTCAAAAAATAATGCTAATTAATGCTTTAACTTTCCCTTCTGTGGTAAAAACTTGATTTCTCTATGACATAAAATGTTCTTGACAAAATTTAAGAAAAAAAGTTAATGTTTTGAAAATACAGCCTTAAATTCCACTTATTTGGAGTTTAATAATCACAAAACTTTGCCAATGTGCGTCATCAGGAATTTCATCAAGTCGTCACTTTATGTCACTTATTTTTTAAATCTTGTGTGAGGAGCGTGTTTTCCAATTTTCAACTTTCCAAACCAGTGAGAGTAGAAAACAGAGGAAATACGCCACTCTCATGTGAAATAACCTAAACAGCAAAACATCAAAAAGTCTCGTGTTCATGTTAGACTCTCATCATTCATAAGAGGAAGCTGGTTGACAAAATAGGTTTTGGCTGAATTAAAGTGAAATGAGACATGATTTTTTTTTTTCCTCTCAGACCAAGCACCCGCAGTCATAGTCTGAAATGATCGATATGTAATGAGTCTAAAATGTTGGGTTGTATGATTTGCTCAATTTCTTCCAGCTCCACATGTTGACTTCAATTGCTTGAAACTGTTTATTGCATATGTGACCCCAATCTACTTGAGGCCATGAGAACTCCCTAGTCAAAACTTTCAGGGTGTTTTTCCTCTCATGGTTAAGAGTTTGACAATTTGACATTGTTATATACTTGTGTTTTCCCCTGTGGTCTGTTGTGTAGAGAGAAGACTTCAAGGACGAGTGGTTAAAGCGTGTAAGATGTTTGGAGGTGGGGTGTTTGGTCAGAAGTTTCTCTGGTAAACGTTTCTAAATTCTCCTGTTGGCTTTTCTCTGACACCCGGCCGCCTCCATCATGGCCTGGAAGTAAAATCCACAGAATTCCAATGGTACCGCTGGTCGTGTTTGTTTGGCTTTTGTGGGGAGACAGGACATTGTGGATGTAATCTGATAAGCGACTGCTACTCTGCCCGTTCTCCATCTTCACTCCTCTCTCTCTATCCTGCTTTTGTTTTCTCGCTCTCTCTCAATCTCTCAATCTCTCTCTCTGGGAGTCACTAAATTATGGTGAATTATCCCATTTAGCTCATTTGGCCCATCAGAAGATTGGATGCCATTTGTTGATTCTGTGGTTGATTTGTTTCCTCTGCCCAGTTGGAAATGATGCGGTGCAAAAATTTATAGTTCATTTTCCATGATACACTTCCCAAGATCCAATTAAACCCTTCGCATTTGAGAGGGTTACATCCTATTTCTTAAACAAATAAAGTTAAACTAGACAAGACACACCAGCTAAAGCCCGCTGGTTGTTTTAACAAACACATGTGTCCCCCAACAGTAAATAAATCATTCATCTTTTTCCAAGAAAGTGTTTGTTGCCATAGTCACATCAATTTCAAGTAAATGTTTGTGGTAACTTGTAAAACCTCTTTGGAATGAAGGAAATCGCCGACACTCCTTTTTACAGGGGTAAATTCAGAGGTTTCTCCACTGATACCACTCATTCTCCTTTTATGGAGTGATGGGATTTCCTCATGGTGTTGTGTTTGTGTTGTCTTCTTATTCCAGTGTTGTGTTTTGTGTCTCCCCAGTGAGTTTGTGTCCTGGCTGATGGAAATTGGTGAGACAGGCAACCCAGAGGAAGGGGTTCACCTGGGTCAAGCCCTGCTGGAGAACGGCATCATCCACCATGGTTAGCCTTCACAATTTTTCCCCATTTCACTCTGACCTGCTTTACCATCCTTTGCTCCTCCATATCCAAATATCTACCACACTCTAATTTACTTTGTGCTGCACGGTGTAGAGCACACCATTGCCTGACCTAACCACTAACCATGTCCAATGAATGTTTCTCATTCAACATGCAGTTTGACAATACTTTCACTCCCTGCCTGGATCCTTCGATGTAGATGGAGCAGACTTATTTATGTCTTAGCAGGTGTCCCATTTAAACACTCCCTAGACACAGTGTTTAGGTAAGGGATTATAAATATTAATCTCTTCGTGCCGTAATGTTTGTGTAATATTTGCTCAGTGGCTGTTCTGTGGCTTTTGGTAACAAGTGTGTTTCGTGCATGAGGCTTAAGCTGGCTAAAGCTTTGCATTCACAGTAAATGGCGCGTACTGCTGTGCATGTATTTTTTTTTTTCCTCAAAAGAGTAGGGCCCCAAGCCAAGTTGTATCTTAAATCACTCGGGGGGTGCTTTATTGCTTCCTCACAGAGAAATGAGATTGGGCTTTCGAGCTGCTCCTGACAGAGAGGAATAACTCCAAGCCCCTCTGAGCTCTCTCACAGTGCAGGAAGAATTCCCCATGTGAAAAACGACGGAATATCTTTTCATAAAAACCTTTAATGGAACCTGAACGGCTGCAGCCAAGAATACAGAGCCAGCTGCTATTACTGCTGATAGGACTGTCTTTGACAGAGTCCCCTAAAGCAAGAGGAGTAGGGAGCTCTGAGCGGCTCTGTTATCTGTGACCGCTCGGTATGAGGTTTGAGTCTCTTGTCTGTAAAACTTGTTTCTCCGTGCAGCTCTGCTTGACTTGAATATGTTTCTATAAACTTCTTATACTTTCAAATGTGAAGCGAGACGAATATTGCCCCTTAAGGCTCTGTGACTTTCATTTGTTTCATTTTTCATCTCCTTTCATGAACCTGCTTATGTTCTGCATTTTCAGTCACAGACAAACACCAGTTCAAGCCAGAGCCCGTGCTGTACCGCTTCCGCTACGACGATGGCACCTACCACCCCAGAAGTGACATGCACGATGTCATATCAAAGGTAGACTCATTTAGGGAGACTCATTTAATCAAGATCACATTTTACACGTTCATAGGCTTTAATAACCAGAGTCATTGCTCTTGTTTTTCTCAGGGTGTTCGACTTTTCTGTCGGCTTCACAGCCTTTTCACTCCTGTCATCAGGTAAGAAGCCATTTTCCTTTCCGCTCCATTGCAACCCAGCCAGGTGGGGCTCCGGTGGCTTAGCATCTGGCTCTTGCCCCTAAAAATAACTCTAAGCTGCCAGAGTGGAGGAGAGAAATATCATGATGAACTATGAGCTCATTGTTTTTAAAGAGAGACTGACTTAGAAGGAGTTGGCACAGATGGGGATGGAGTGCAGCAGGGCCCTGTGGGTGATCGCGCTTGGCAGGTTTTATCTGTCCCATCTCAAATCACAGATGCGGTGAAGAAGATTGAGTTTATCAGTTGTTTCAAATAGTCTGAGTACATGCGGGACACAGATAAATTGCCAACATTGTTTTCTTGGTGCTTCTGGGAGATCATTGCCAACTTTTAATTGCCTGTTGAAACACTGGGATCATAAACATCTATCTCTCACATCTATAACAAAAAGAATGTAAATAATATAAACCTTAGTATGTTTTTTTGACAGTATTTGGTAATGCATTGAATCAGGATGTTTATATCACAGCTCATTTTCAACCTTGGACATAGTTAAATTCATATTAGTAAACAATCCCTAACTCAAGGTCTACTTAAGATTTGTTTTCTTTTGCTTTGAACTTCATCACATGGTCTTCATCAGCATAAAAATTCACTCTGCCGCAGCCACATCCTCAAGTTCTATCTCAACCAACTGAACAGCATTCTTGACAAAACAGTCCCCACTCAATGTACAAGTAGCTCTGTTTCTGTCATAAAGCATTTTATTGGGGCCATTCACAGTTTCAAGTGGTCTTGAAACAAGTCACCAATTGTGTCTGGCAGCACATAGTGTCTTTCAAGGCACAGGATGGATGCAATTATTTAGATATACACTAACACTAAAGGCAATCCCAAAGTATCTTACACTCAGTAATAAGTGTAAACATGTGAAAGCAGAAACATCAAACATGCCTTTTAAATAGCCACTTATACCTAAATGTAGAACAGGTGGGGGGTTTTTAGGGCAATTTTGGCAAATGTAATGAAACATGTCTTTCTCTGACAGAATTAGACGTGGAGCAATCTCATTTTATTGGAGTAATTTGATGCATGCTTTGGTTTTCAGTGGTGTTGTTCTCAATTCAATTTGAATAGTGTTTGAGGTGCAGGCTGCTAATGTGTTTCACTGCAAAACACTGCATTAAGGTTCCCTGCTTATGCAGAATTTCAAATGGCCTGAAGAAAAGCTTTAATTTCACACCAATAAAACTGTGCCATAGCTGGAAAGGGCACTGTGATCCCAAATGTATTCCAGCATAGAAGCTTCTCTGCATTTGCATTTGATCCAATGACTAAAAAGCCTAAAGGGTTAATTGTGAGTGTGCTGGAGCACACTGAATGTGGAGGCCAAACCTCTTGACGTAAAAACTCTTGGTCGTGGTGCTAGAGCTGTGTGTCACTAAGGCCAGCATATGTGTACAGTGCGTTCTCAATGGGATCCCAATTCAATGCATCACAGGGCCTGGGAATGCCAGAGTTTAATTGGAGCAATCAGCCCCTGCCTAATCAGTGGAATTTCCTGGCAGAGTGAGAGACATGACGCAAAAGAGGGAGCAACACTACACACCCCCCCCCCAATTTACATCCCTGTGAAAGATGGCTGTGAATCTTTCTTAATTGTCAGCTATAGGCCAATACTATCCACACACAGTTACACCTTTTAAATAGGTTATGAGAGGAATTTTACACATTACAGCAAAGGTCGCTCATAAATCATCTTCTTGCTGAAAGGAAGAAGTGAGAATTATTGATACATTTTCTTCATTATTCTCATTAGTCCCCCAGAAACTCAATATTTATGGATATGTGAGTTTGATTTTCAAAGTAACTAATGATATGCAACGCCACACTTGAGTAATTCATCAGGGCTGGAAACTATTAATTAAAGTGTGAAACTTTCATCATTCTCTGTATAATATATTCCAAAAAAAGAAGAAAAAAAAGCTTTGAAAATACAGCATTTCCCTCCATCACCCATCTCAAAATGTCAACAAAACTTTCCTCTTTGCACAAAAAGTTAAAAACCAGCTCCCTGACCTTTTCCGCTGTTACTCTTCAAGCTGCTGTTTCCTTCATGCCGGACATATGGCTGCCCACTCGCCCTGTGTTTACCCCCCATTTGTCACTCTGACAGCCTCACTGTGCACCAGCCGTTGTAGCCCCAGTCTCTCTGCTCTAGTATCCCATTCAGGGGGAAAACAGGGTGCCTCTTGCCCCTTCTGGTTGATTTGGTTTATGCATGGCACGGCAGGATAACCTGCCTCACCGGCTGATATGAGCACTACAGTCCTTTAGAAGAGACCAACACAGTCTGTCAAATGCAGTTACGCAAGACAGTGCTCCATAGTGGGGGAAACAGGGTAGCATTCGACCTCTCACGCTTCACATTCTCAACAGCCCTAGACAGCTGAGATTGGACTTTAACTTGGCCCACATGTCATGTCTGACTGTCTGAACTCTGGGTGTGCAAGACAGGCGTGTGTATGTGCGTGTTTGCATGGAAGTGGTGGAAGTCATGGTGGTTCTGGACTTTCCCGGCCCACAGCTCAGCCCCTTGCGTGTCCCCGGGGGAGGCCCCTGTGTTCATGGGAAAGTCACAGCTCTATTTCAGATGGCATTCCCGCTGTCTGGCAAAGTGCGGCTGTGTGAGTAACACTGAGAACGGCAACACTAGACTGACATGGGGCACCCCAGGGCCAAACACTGCCGGGGTCGTTACCAGCCTTGTTTGGGGGAATGCTGTTTTGCTGTCAGCAACTGTCAGAAACTCACTTAGATTTATAATGCCACTGCCAATGCTTCAAGAACGACCACGCCTTGCTGACAGAGGAAATTATTAGTCCTCTTTTAGGCATTGTTTTTAAATAAACCAACCAATTACTGCTCTGCAGTACATGTTCCCCATCTGGATTTATTATAGTCAATGTGAATCACCCAGTTCAATAGTAGAATGACACAATCCAAGTTTAAAGAGGCTATTTGTAAGTTTTGTTTTTACATAGCCAATGTTAACGTAGTGACTCAGTACTGAAATGTGACAACACAGCCCAACCAGAGCTATGCAAACTTAAGTGGAAGAGTAAGTGTTTGAAACAAAAAGTAAAGCAATAGCAAAACTCAATAGATGCTAATGTTAACAATGGCAAAATTCGGAAATGGCCCCTTTTTAAAGGGAGAACATAAGTGTCCTAATCCTTCTCCTGTTTTTTTGCTCTGGTACCCATCCAGGGATAAGGACTACCATTTGAGGACCTACAAATCAGTGGTGATGGCCAACAAACTCATAGACTGGCTTATTGCCCAGGTAAGCTCAGAAACTGCTTCATACAAAGTAATGTATTAGCAATATTGTTGCTTTCATTCAGTGGAGTATGATAATGATGCAGATGTTAACTGTAAAAAAAATGTCAAAATATATGATTCCAACAGAGTGATTCTAAAAACCTCTTTTTCTAAAGTAAGACATAGCTTCAAACACATTAGTTCAATTCATATACATCCATATCTCTGTATACTGTATGTGTATATATGTTTAGAGAACAGGTAAAATGTAACACTCACCCCCACCCCCAGTCTTATCAATAATGTAGTGACATTTATTGAAAACATATTGCTGTGCCATAATTCACGAACATTACTCCAAATTACCCACATCAGTTTCTCCACCTATTGGAAACACATTGCTGCCTTGGAGCAAAAGGTTGAGAAAAGGTGGGAACAAAAAATGCAAGTGGCTATTGTCATAACAGTGGGGTCAGCGCAGATGTGCTGCAGAGGGAAAGGAAGTGAGACAACAAAGCCTTTCTTGCCGTCAGACCTGAGGCTCAGCAGAGCAACAGGAAACGAAGGGAGAAAAGCAGAATTGATTCGACAGCTAAGCTTTATTGACTTTGACAGGAAGCTTTGAGGTTGACAGATTGATAGTCCTGTCTAGGATGACAACAAAGAAATGAAACGTGTACACCGCCCACCGCAGAATCAATGACAGACATCACATCCTTGTGTGCTCATGTAAATGCGTGTGTGTGTGGGAGCCCATATGAATTTGTTTGACCCAGACAAGTGGGAGAGCTCTTACCCCTTCAGTGGGACTTCAAGAGCTGTCACACTTTGCTGTGCAGACATGATTTTGGCTGTGTTTAAGATGGAGTGTGGAGGAAAGTAGAGTGGCTCTGGCTCTGAGTGGCCTCGGGGCTTTTGGATGCGGGAACAAAGGGGGGTGTGAGTGTGACATTTTGCCCATTCTCCAAACACACAATGTTCTTTGTTTTGTTTGCTTTTCTACTTC
Organism: Caranx ignobilis; assembly: GCA_021432705.1. Lineage (NCBI taxonomy): Eukaryota > Metazoa > Chordata > Actinopteri > Carangiformes > Carangidae > Caranx > Caranx ignobilis. The sequence continues at coordinate 10,919,985 of MU269986.1, forward strand.
ATTTTCTTTCAACATCTTTTGCCTCTATTCCCTTTACTTGTTTATTCCATTCACCCTTTATGTTTTATCTGTCTCCATCCTTTCTCTTTCTTTACTCTGTCTTTTGGTGCAGGGAGACTGCCGAACAAGGGAGGAAGCATTGATCTTGGGGGTGGAGCTGTGCGACAATGGCTTCATGCATCACGGTACAGCGCTTTTCACTGCTGAGGATTTCAGCAGACCAAAAAAAGTTCTGATCATGCTGTGCACAAACCGTGGAATCCTCTCCATCACTGACTAAATGAGAGTTGAATGCTTTGGCGAAACCACGCAGAGGGCGCCTGGCATTTAGCATCCTGTTTTAGAACACCACCGCTCTTGTTCTCTTTCCATTTCTACTTATAATCCCTTTGACACGCTACAGGAATAGAAGTTTTTCCAATCCAGTAATGAATTTGTATGTGCGCATGTGTCTGTGTGTGTGTGTGTGTGGTTAGGGCTATGGCTGTATTCATGCATACTATCATTAACTTTATGCATACTTGTGTGCATATGACTTCACTGTCCAAGTGCAGGGTAGATGCATGGTTTGCCTGAGCTGTGAGAACTTGGCAGATAATGCATGGGTGTTTGTAGCTTTAAGTGCAAAACTGTCAGTAGCCATGGTTACAGTTTGTTTATGGGAGTCAGACTTGTTTTTAACTCCACGCTTCCCTTGTGCCAAAGTCCACATCATACACGCTACAGTATGAGTCACAGCGTGCCTCCTTGTACCCCCATGATGTAACCAGTCAAACTACCCACAGTTCAAGCCTCACACTACAAATTACTAGCACATCTATGGAACATAACAGTACCAGCCATCAAACTTTCTTTCACTTCCACAGCCTACAGGGTAATTTTACCATTCGTGCCAGTGAGTTATTTGGCCTGACGACATAGCCATCAAAACTATTGGCGCTAGATCTGATCTTGAGGGGAATGAAGTGAGGGAATGTTAGAAGGAGACTCTGTTTTTCCCCTCGGGACTATTTTTCGTTGCGAAATTAAAGTCTTGGTGAAGGCGTTATGTTGCTGTGGAGACTGGGTTCATTTAAAAGTGATACTTTACCATGAAAGTGGGGCTCCCTTGCTCTCACTGCCTGTGTTTGTACATTCAGCGTGTTTGTGTGTAAGTGCTTGGGCCAGGCCCCATTTGGCATGTCACACCATTGCTGCCATTATCAGACATCGTTAAACCCTTTTACTTACTGCAAAATACTTGATTTCTACTTTTAACATTCTCTACCCCCGCACAGAACCAGACAGTGACGTTGGAGGTGTCACAGTTGGCACTTATTCTTCCTTTGCCCATTGATGCAGAAGAGTTGGTGTAAAGGGCTATTTTGATGATATTGAATGTTTTTGCATACATTTACATTAATCACATACTACACTCAAGCATGCAGAATTTGTTTTCAAAGTTACAAAATGGTTTTGAAATATGGTGCATGCATTTTAAATTGGCTACTCTATAACGGTTGAATATCGACAGTAAACGTGTCTTATACATAATCAGAAGTTCTGCAAGTTTCTCCTCAGGCGTTTGTCCATTTATTTACATTCATCATGACTTTGCTGTTGTCTCCCTCAGTGTTGGAAAAGAGTGAATTCAAAGATGAGCCCTTGCTGTTTCGTTTCTTTGCTGATGAGGAGATGGAGGGCTCCAACACCAAACACAAACCCATGAAGCATGACCTGAAAATAGTGGAGAATGTCATCTCCAAGTCTCTCCTGGTGAGCACTCACTTGCAGTACTCCTCGGCGGCTCATTGATTCATTGGCTCTCAGTCTGTCTAATAGGCTCTGACTTTGCTATATTGTCCTCACAACTCTCAGGAATCCAAAGGCGCAGTAAATCATTTTGAAACACATGGCTGTGAGGAGGAAAAGTCATAACACTGCAAAAGTCCATTATACTTTACATTTATACTTCAGTAAGCATTCTTTTCAGAGGAGTGAGCAAATACTACCGTAGCTGCTATCTGTGTGTGCCAGTATCCTCGCCTGGTGTATGTGTTTGTGATCTGTGAGAGTGGTCTCAGTGTGCTGGTTTTGGGGGTTTGCTGATTTTAGACATGTCATTTCCCAGATAAGACCCAGTGATGGAGGCTATGGCTTCACCCTGGAGGAGAGAAACAGAGTGCCCATCATCAAATCTGTGGAGAAGGGCTCGCCAGCTGAGGTGAGGACATGCGCACACACACACACACATAGACATATAGAAATACGAGGGCACATTCACATGGATCCACACACCATAAGTGAAAGGCCCTGATATGAAAGCTTTGACTGTAACTGTCTTCCAGGTATTAACTACAACAGAAAGTGGCACAGAGAAATTCATGAACTCTCAAAATTGGTGACACTGAAAAGTTGGTGACGGGGACAAAATTTTAAGTTTTGACTCAGAACCAGTGACATTTTTCGTGGCCACATTGAGCACAACGTTTTCATTGCACTGATTGATTTCCAAAATGAAAATGCTTTTAACTCTGCTGGAACCAAGTCCTTCCTAAATGGATTTACATATTGTACAGTTATGAGTAAGTCTGTGTAATCTCTGCTGTAACATGGTGGGGCTCAGGCTCCACGGGTGGTTTTGGCGTCACGGTGGTTCAGTGCATCCTCTTTGTAATTCAGCATCATTCTGCTGCGTTTGATTTTGTTTCCCGCAAATTATTCTACAAAGCTTCGATTCCTGTACAGCAGACGAACTCCCATCAGCAGAAGCCTCTGTAGTTAAAATGTGGTTTTATCATCAGACATGAAAAAATATCAACCTCCTCACTCTTTGCTCCGAAGCTAAACCTGCTTCACAGTGATGGACACTGATGCTAACATTGGGGGTGTTTTTCGTGCAGGAGTAGAGCGCATTAAAGGCTGCCATGTTTTTGAGGTCTCTTTTGGTGTTTAGCTTTGATCTCCTAGATGAAAATGGGACAGAGGAGTTTGAAGGCAAAATGTGATCATTCTGAGCGCATGACCCATAATTCCCTCCAGCCTTGAAGTAGCACTGGAAGGTCTGGATTGCATAGAGACTGGCATTGTATGCATTAGCTTTTAAATATTCAATCTGAAATCCACAACAGGAACCAGCTGTACACTTGCAGATGAAAGTTCTCCTATATTGTCTCCAATGAATGGGACTGTATATGCTCTTTGTGTCATTGAATTCCTTTAGGAATATTGGTTTTCTTTTTAAGGAAACCAGGATATAATGTAAGTTGAAGCTAAAAAAAATGTATACATCAAACATTCTGTTTTATGTTAAGAGCAATACTCTTTCTATAATTTTACTATTCTCTGTTATATTTTATTTTAAGATGGCTGGCCTGGAGGTGGGAAAGAAGTTGTTTGCTATAAATGGAGACCTGGTGTTCCTCAGGCCTTTCCCTGAAGTAGAAGCTCTCCTCAGGCAATGTTTCAACAGTAGGGGACCCCTCAGGGTGCTGGTCAGCACTAAACCAAGAGAGTAAGTCAGACCTGTGTATTCATGCCGTCAAATGTGTCTAATTGTCTGCATTTATTAGCATAATGAAATGACTTTTGTCCTCTTCCAGGACGGTGAAAATCCCAGACTCAGCTGATGGGCTCGGGTTCCAGATCCGGGGCTTCGGTCCATCTGTGGTCCATGCTGTTGGGAGGGGTAAGAGAGCGCCGCCTCCACCACTTGAGCTGTCTGGCTTCATCAGCAATACTCTTCACATCAACTCTCTGTTATTGTGGCACAGCTGGCAAGCAGCTGCCACGCCAGTCTGTGGGGGTGTGCGTGACTTGGCCACGAGAGGCCAATTCCCCCCCTTCTCATGCTCTTCATATGGCTCAGCTGGTTGGTGAATGGTGCAGCAAGAGCTGAGAATTAGCTGGTTATCTGTCATTTTCCACATCACAATGATTGCCATGTACCTACTAGCATTTTTTTTCTCAACAGTTCAATTTCTCTGTGTGATGGAGAAGTGGTCTGCATTTTTTTTCTGGGTCCAAATTCATCAGAGTACCTCTTTCTCTCCTGTTACCTAACACCGCATGTTTAGTAGTGCTGCTATCAGGGCTGGCACAAGATATGGTACAATCAGAAAATAATCCATGGCCTTGTCTGGCTGTTCTCAGGGGAATTGAAACTTGCAATCTTAGTGGGATAGGAGGGTAGAGATGTGCCTTCATGTGTGCGAGTGTGCTTGTGTGTGTGCATTTGTTAGCTTCATGGTGTGGTTGCCTGGGAACCTGCTGTGTGTCTCAGTAGATGCTCTGATCTGCCGAGACAGAGCTGATGATGTAGGAGGTGTCTAATCCCTTGGATTGTCATAACAGCTGCCGTCCCCTGGTGTCCGGGGTCAACGGGAGCAGGTAATGCCAATTAGAGCCAGAGGAACTGAGAGTAGGAGGAGGTAACACAGAACTTCAGGCAACTGATCACTGCATTGTTATTGTTCTTTGTTGGCACTGTTGGTGGTCAGTCCATCACTTTGAAATATTAGTCAGACATTCATGGTGCCCAGAGGTTGAATCCTAAGTGATCCCCTCACTCTTTCTCTACTGCCACCATGAAGGTGCCAGTTGTAGTTTTAAGTTCATTCATACCATTGTAATGCTCAAGAAGAATTTAGCTTAAGCACAGATACCCAGAGCTTCTGCAATGGCTATAGACCTGGTCTTGTTCCATATTTAGCAATAATAAAAAAATAAAAAACATGTAATTTGTGTCTGTAAATATTTCATTATAAAAGTTAGCTTTTAAACAGAAACCATAGTAAAACTCAAAGTATCCAGTACTGTACTGTCAGTTTGCGATACAAAATAAAAACTGAAGAGCAGAGCTGCAGCTCTAGTAGTGTGAATGTTAGAGTTTGTTGTGTCCCTGCAGTCTGAACAGTCTCCATCGTGTCTGCATCTACTGCTGTGTTGCTCTGTTTTCCTGTTCTGGTACAGTAGACCTGTCTGTTGATTTACCTTCTCACTGAGACACTTAAAAAACTACTGCAGAATGAATTCACTTTTTACAATGCACGAGCAGTGGTCTATATATTGTAAATTGAGATATTCATGGTTTAAAGAGCTATGAAAACAGTTGGTGGGAATATTTAGTCTGCCATACACTTCCCTCAGATAGCTGTAAACCTTGAGGTTCTCTTATGGTTTGAATCACATCCCTCAGAGAGGTCCTCGTCTACCCCAGATAAACAACTTCCCTCCTCTCCAGCTCTCCCTCACACTTGTAAGCTGCCAAACAGGAAACAAAGCTGTAAATACAAAGACAGAAAAAAAAGGAATGTTGTTCAACCCAATTTTGTGTACAGGATGTGGAAGATGCATCAGTAATTTTTTTGGTGGGGGTTTGTGCTGGTGTTTGTTTCAGTGCACCTGCGTGATAGTGTGCCGTGGCTGTTGCCCTTGACGACTCTCTCCCCTCTCTTTCACTTTTCTCCGTCTCATGCCAGGCACGGTAGCAGCCATCGCTGGCCTCCACCCAGGCCAGTGCATCATCAAGGTGAATGGCATCAACGTGAGCAAGGAGAGCCATGCCAGCGTCATCGCACATGTCACTGCATGCAGGAAGTACCGCAGACCCACACAGGTGAGACAGGAGGAGAAGACAGGGAAGGCAGACTGATGGTTTATCTCCATTTCTACCACTAAATCTTCTGTACTCTTACAAGCACCATTAGAGACATAAGAAGATACAGTTCCCTGGCGAATTGGTTTCTCCAATTATATTTGACTTAATATGTTATCATGGTTTTGGCCTTTACAAAGATTACTCACTGGAGGTCACCCTTTCATTTCCCATGACCTCACTGGTAGAAAGTTAAGATAATTTGAATTGTACACTCCTTGATGTGAGACTTATGCAATGAAGCTAAAAGGGGGAGAAGTGTGGGAGATCATAAGAAATGAAAAGGAACAAAAAAGCAAGAACTAGTTGACCGTGAGAACAAAATTGCAGACAGACCTCCTAGCTCCCGTTTACCTTCATATCTCTCTCTCTCTCTCTCTCTCCTCTCTCTCTCTCTCTCTCTCTCTCTCTCTCTGACACCATCTTTCCTTGTCTTGGGTCATTACGCAGAAATAATAGTAGTTTTGGCTCCTTCAGCTCTGACCCCTGGCTCACAGTGGTGGGGCCTGCTGTGGGAGACTGGCAGGCTGAAGGGAGAGGTGGGAAAGGATCTGGGGGTGGCTGGTACTCGGGGTGGGTGAAAGTGCTGGAGGGGGGAGGGGTGGAGGGGAACCGGGGAACTTGCTAGCCGTTTATTTTTTCCCAGCGGTTGACAAGAAAGAGTGTATGAGGAGAGAATAAGCTGAGTCCACCTGTTGAAGGTGGGGAAACTGTGTGAAAATAGAAACCCATTTGTGTTTGGTGTGAGTTAGTGTAGTGTGTCACTTTAATTGAGTCCCATTGGGATTTCAGGCTTAATGAAGCACTACAAGGTCCCAACACTACTGGAGATCTGGTTTGCATCAATTATGGACACTAAGGAACCACCCTCTCTTTCTCTGTCTTGTTCAGTATGTGTGCGAGACCACAGCCCAGTAGGCAGGCACAGCATGTAGCCTTGGCAGAAAACCCACTGTGGGTTTGGGTGTGGAGAGGCGAGAACAGACAGACAGATACACAGACACACACATACACAGACACACACACACACATCCCTGTGCTGGAGTGGGTTGATGAGATTGGCATGGGTTTGCTTTTGTGGTCTCACCAACTACCATGTTTCCATATGTTTGTGAAGGCTTCTCACTGTATGCTCTGCCAACCCAACTGTGGCACTGGACACCGTATCTGGGCAGAATCTGCTAAACATGCTACAGTACATCAAATGCAAACACACACATACGCGCACGCACACACCGCAGTTCTCTGTGTTCAGGGACTTTTTTTTACCATCTTTCTAGTAATAGAAATGGTACCTCTAGCAACCAGAATGCATCGGATATGAGAAACGCTACGATCAATTTGTGTTGACAGTTGTGTGGGTGTGTACTGTAATGGTTGCAATTGATTAAATGAGAGTGAAAACACACAGTTCAATATAAGTTCAGTGTCAAAAAAGACATTTGATAGAGGAAGAAAACATTATGTCTCTGAACTTTTATGGTAGCAAAGGATTTTCAATCAACTTTTAAATATATGCAATTGTTGTATGTTTTTTCCAATGCAGCAAGATACTATAAAATGGGTTTACAACAACAGTGAAAGCGCCCAAGAGGACAACCAGAAAACTAACCAGAAACCCACCGCAGAGGAGAATGGTGACGGCTTTGAGTGCAAAGTAGAAGGTGACCACACTCACACATACACATTCACGAGTAACTACATGGGAATTACTCATCTGGGGAGAAAAAAAATTGTTCAAGATGTCTGTGGATGTAACACAGGCTCGTTCACCAACCCGCCGCCTGCTCCAGTTAACAAGTCAGACACTGCTCCAAACAGGCTCATCTGGAGTGTGTTAGTCTGAGAACAGCCACCTCCTCCGGCTCATCAAGTGTTAATTCCCCCCTGCGATTTATGGATCCCAACAAGAAAGTAAAACGGGAAAGCTATTCCCTTCATAGCAAACAGCTCTGCAGCTGGATTTATTGCCATATTAAGTCATTGCGTTAACATAGGGCCGGTTAACTTAATGCTTTTGGAATTGCTCATCATTTGTAGGGAGCAGAGGGTCTTTCCTTGAGATGAAGTGCAGATCCGGTGGTCTCAGACCTCCTACACAGCCACACTGCAAAGATGATGAGAACACTTGCAACACAGTAACCACACATTTAGATCTTGAGATAGAGATAGAGAGATTATTTGTGTTTATCACAGACTATAATCACCACATCATTTTCACAATTGTGCCTCTGTGCTGCCGTGTCTGCACTTTAACAGAGCTCTGATTCATCATGGTCTCTTTGCTCTTCTCTGTTTCAACCATCTCAGAGGTGATGGACAAATTCAACACCATAGCCATCATTGATGGGAAGAAGGACCACGTGAGTCTGACGGTCGACAACGTCCACTTGGAGTACGGAGTGGTGTATGAATACGACAGCACAGCTGGTATCAAGTGCCACGTGCTGGAAAAGATGGTTGAACCCAAGGGATTCTTCAGTCTCACTGCAAAGGTATTCTGTCCAAATGTTATGTGGGATTAATTCTCGTCATCTGGACTTTGAGCTCATTTTTTGGTTGAACCTATGACTGGATGTTGGTTTAATTCTGTGGGATTTAGACGATTTATTTTTGAAAAAAGTAATGCCATTAATTCATTAATTTTGATCCGTTTGGTCCAGCCGGCAAGGCCTCAGATGAACTTTGTTGTTGTTACTTGGTGATGTGGCGCTGTGGTAACTTAATAGATGTCACTGAATTGCTAATTTTCACAATAAAAGCACAAAATATTTGCACTTTCACCTCAATTGGATGTGCTGTCTTACCAAGGGGCCCTGTGTCAAAATCTATTTTTAAATCTAATCGAATGTGTTGTTCAACTAATGACAGCTACTTTTATCAGAATTTGGGAAGCAAACTTTGTTGTTTAGGCCTTGACATTATGCTAACAGTTGCACTCCCAGATGCCTGTGGTTAAAAGATTTAGAGAGACAAAAGGAAAGTTTTTTTACCTTTCAGGGGATTTATATTGCTGTCAGCGTTCATCACCTCAGAGCTGCGCCTTACTTGATGCGGGACAAAAATAATAAACAAACCAGACAATGCTTTTGTTTCACAGCAGGAGCAGGAGCAATAGATGCTGATTGGATGGAAGTGAAAGTCTCACTAGAATTTGTAATCATTTCAAATTCAGACTTGTAATTTGAAAGAACTCTGTCATATTATTTTTCATCAAATTTAAAAGGATGCACAAAGTGCACATGTATTTTTGTCTTGGAGTTCTTCAGTACAGAGAGAGCCACTAAGACCCCTGCTGTGTAGATTGAGGGGGTTGATGCTAGTTAAAACTGACAGCTATATTTTCGTCATATTAGTTCCCAGCTGTGTTAAGTGCATGCTTTTTACATCGCCGCGGTGGTGTTCACAGAACGATCATCATTGATTTAAGACATACAGAGGAGAGAAGATTCGCCCAGACATAGATGTGCACATTCTGGGGTGGAAAAATCATAAGCGGTTTGCTGAATCTTACTGCCAAATTTCATGATGAACAACATCTCTCTCCTTTATTGTGAATTAGAAGAGGTCTCAAGTTGGTTTCATGTCTTAGGCGGATGTAGATTTACAGTACTTGTTTTCTGACGTCTTAAAAAGCACCATGCTAAATGAAGTCCAGCAACATGCACAAAAATAAAACTTCTATCCGGCTGTGACTGTAAGTAGTTTCCCATTTTGTCAAATTGAAAGCAGTTGTGGTATTATTATAAACATCTGCCCCAGCCGTCCATATTGTCCACAGAGATCTGTGTGATGTTGAATTTTAATATTGCCAGCTCTGTCGGGGTGCGCAGGTTTTCTTGTGCTTCAGTCTCTTCCTGCTCTTGCATTTCCTTCCCTGGTTTTCTCTCTCCTCCACTGGGTAACTCATTAATATGGCTCAGGGATTTGTGTCTGTCTTCCTGCTCATATCTAATCTCTGATCTGGAGAGGCAGTCTACATACATATGTACAGCATATGTATCACAATCTTGGTCTATCTCAGTGGATGGATTTATGAATAGCACATGGAAATTTTAGACATGCAAATTTAGCTTCTGCAGCAAAATCAGACCTCCAGCCAAATTTCATTTTTATTTGCCAATGGAAAAAAAGACTTGGCTATTTCTTTACAACATATGCCTTTTGGATTGGCATTGGCATATGAAGTATTCATCGCTTTCTTTGCCCTTTCTCTGACCAGATCCTGGAGGCACTGGCGCGTAATGATGACACGCTGGTGCAGATGTGTGGCAGGTTGAGTTCTAGCTGTGATGTGATCCCAGAGGAGCTGCAGGTGCGCTTCAGTGCCATGTGTGGTGACAGGGTGGAGCACATTAATCGGCGCATCACCAACTACAGGAAGGTAACTATCCCGAGCTGCTGTGCTGACAGTTGACGAGACCTTTCGTCAGCCTCTCTGTTCCGGATGATATTTTTCCCCACCATGAGCTGCATAAGTATATTTTCACACAGCTTAAAATTGACTCTGTCTTCTGCTATTCTCTGTAGACTGACAATAATAGAAACAGGATGCAGCTGGTGTAGAAAATACTTTTACATAATTTTCACTGCTGAATCAAACCAGCATGGATACACTGCAACAGAACTTATATGGTGACCTCCACTGCACACTGGCTGTGATTGAAAAGAATCTCCTTCATGTGCGACCTGGGAAAGTGGGGAAGACACACTGAAAAGGCATCAATGTGCTTGGTAGTGTGTCGACATCAACATGTCAGAGTGCATCAGTCCGATGACACACCGCAAACAAGTTGAACTCGAAGCACAACAGTGTCTTGAAAATGTAATCACTGCTCACTGACCGGCAAGTGAAGAAGAAATATTTATCCAAGAGGTCTGTCACTGACTTGCACACTTATCACTGAGTGTGTGAATGTCTGCCATATGTAGTATTATCTAGTGCGTAGTTTGTAATTAGGTTACAACCAGAGTATTTTCATCACTTTTCATTCACATCTGCAAGCGTGTGTCTATAGGCAAACATCCTAATGCGTGCAAGTGTGCATGAGAGAGGGGGGGAAAGATCTGACTCAACATTAGCATGGGCCTTGGATTAATTACCAGTCACTTATAAATAGCCATGCAAAGCCACAGCCAGGACTTTGTTGTGTAAGATCCCCTCCTGCACTGGAGCATTCCTTCTCAGACCCTTAGAGAGAAAGGACATTGGGGGGGGTTGAAAGAGGAAAAATGAGAGAAGGAGCAAAAAATGTAGATGGTGGAAGAATTAAGGACAGAAGAAAGATGGACACTAAGACAGAGCAGAAAGTGATGATAACAGGGCCTGAAAGTAAGGGTCCACAAACCCTCTAGGGCCTGAGAGAGAGATGTGGTGAGATGTTTCATCATGAGAAGGTCAGCTCATGGTCCATCTGGACCATATCAGCTTCATACTGCAGATATTCAAGATAACCGAGTTGATGTGTTTGGGTTTAGTCCTTCAGTTAACATATAAATTTTGTTATGCTTATGTTGCTGCCTAAGTTGCTAGAAATTGATCTGTTGGTTTATAGCATCTGCTCTCTAACATTAAGACAGGATACAGGCCCTGTGATGGAGGGTTCAAGGAAAGTGCAACCAAATGTTGCAAAGAACTGAAATGTGTAAAATGTGCTGTATCAGCTCTGCTGGATCCAAGCGCTCCTTCAGGCTCCCTGCCGTGTATTGTGTTTTGTGTGGAGATGCTATCTTGCAGCACATTAAGGAAGTTTACCTTCACAGCAGGGTTCGAAAGAGTTACGTTATGTTCCTTCCTATAGCATTTAGCCGTCCTGGAGGATATTTTCAAACACTGAACAGTGTATACAGGATGCATGTGATGTTAGCTTATCTGAAAGAATCTTTATTTTATTTGAAACAACACCATTTCAGTCTAAAATGTGTTTGATATTAGTCACAGTTCCTGTGGAACAAATTCCAAACATGGCCACACTTTCTGAAGGTTCCTGAAGTTACAAATCAAATCACAAATAGTAGAATAAAACATCTTTCCATCATATTATCTTAATACACAATGATACGAGTTGCTATGCATCATATTTAATTCAATTCATATCCATTTCAGTGATGAATGGTTATGTTAGGGTCTGGAGTTCGTCACATATGTTAGCAATGATGACATTATGTGTCTGTCATCGGTCTTTGATTGGGTTAAATATTTGAGCTGCCACATAAAAAGGGGAGATGTCAAATATATTTAGTAATGAATATTTATGTACATCCACTGCCTGCTGTCATATGTGTAACACAAAACAGCAGACTGAGTTGGCAGATACTCTGTCCTCTTAATGTACTATTATATTCATACCCAGTTACCCATCATTAATTACGATTAATTACGAACCAGTAATATGCGTTGGCCACCCACTACAATTGTGGCTCAAAATGACGCTAGAACCCTTTTTGTGACCACATTGAAGTAGTTTTTTTGTTACAGCATTATTCACAGCTGTTTATTTTCCAGCCTAGAGGAGATTTCTGGTCTTAGCAGCAAACTTCATGTATTCATTTGCCAACACCTGCCTCCAGTGGTGGAAAGCAATGTCCGTGCTAACTCAAGCCTATCACGTCTTTTCTTCCGTTGACATCAGCACACTAACCTGCTAGTTCCAAACTGTCCAACCTTGTTTTCTGATAGCGACTCAGTGTAGCCCCCAGTTAGCCTTGAAGCTGTTGATGCTCAGAAGTGTGTATTTCTGTCTTTATCAGTTTGCTAGGGTACTGAAGAACAGAGCATGGCCCACCTTTAAGCAGGCCAAGGCCAAGGTGTCCCCCCTCCACAGCAGCGACTTCTGCCCCACAAACTGTCATATTAACGTGATGGAGGTCTCCTACCCCAAAACCACCACCTCCCTGGGTAGTGCCTTTGGTGTGCAGCTAGACAACAGGAAGAACACACTGGAGAAGGGAGGACGCAGCAGTGCTGAGCAGGGTGAGTTCAGAGAGGGGGGAGGTTGCATAACAAGCATTTGCACCATGGAGTAATTTTCCATATTCATCTCCACCTGTTTTAAATTCCACACTTTCTTATCCATGTGTTTTTTCCTGGCGTGTTTACATCCCCTCAGGTAAACGGAACCCCATGGTTAATGTCCAGCACACCATCACCACTATGGCTGCACCGTCAGGTCACAGCTTGGGCAGGACCGAAGGACACGGCCTTCGCTTTTTGCTCAGAGAGGACGACCTGCTCACACTTGATGCTTACCAGAAACTCCTTTACAAACTGACAACTGTTGTCAAGGAGATGGAGACACACGGCGCCCATATTCACGAGTGAGTGGCTGCATGTACATACTTGAATATTTAACATCTGTACTTGTACACACGTCGCATGCATGTAGAGATGCAAGTGGTCAAACTCTCAAACACACACACGAAAAGAAGACATGTTTACTCGTTTCTCATTTGCAAAACTCCCTGCAAATCATTCCCATGTGAGACAGTGTTGTGTTTCATTAACTGGAGCTTGAGATTCATCTTTTCTAACACTTTCCCCACAGCAAAACAAAGAGTGAAACTGATATTTTCAAAACACTTCAGATCACTTTCTGTTTATGATGGCAAGCGATATCCTGCCACTGATTCTGCTGGCTTAATTTGAAATGTCCTGTGAAACCAGATTGCCTCATATAACAAGTAGTAACTTTAGCAGCCTGCGTGGTCAGTGTGCTGCATCTGGCACTTGGCAGGCATACATTTTGGTCATTACTCTTGCACCTGTGTGTGTGTGTGTTAGATCAGTGTTTCCTGCCTGGCCCCTTCTGTGTTCAGCATGGTTGGTGGGTTCATTGTCTGGAGGCACACGAAGCAACGGAAAGGAAATGGGAAACACTACACCATTCCTGGCTCCCTTATCCCCAAACAGGAAATACAGCCTCAGTGAAGTAGAGGGTGTGTCACTAGGCCAGGTGCCCCCTGGAAATGCCATTCACTAACAATAGACCACTGATATGTTCAAGTGCCGTTGACAGAAACATACCTGAACACAACATAAACACACCTCCTTTTAGAGACATCTTAAGAAACAAGCCTCACTCGTCCAGTAGCTGTTAATAATCTATGGACATGTGACTGATTAGAATGAATGTGTGTTTTATGAATCTTTAGATGATTATTTGATTGATTAAGTCATTAGAAGTCTCCTCAGCTGAGGCGGCAGCATTCAGGGAATGACATTAAAAGTCTCTAGATGGAGCGGATCTGTCACCTGACTGTGGTAATAATGAGTGGAGTCCACAGCAGGATGCTTAATGACTTGGTCTGGACAAATTTTTGTCTTGCTCCTGTCACTGCCAATTAGCGTAGCTGCATCCACGCGCATCCAAATGACGTGAGACCCGGCTGTGGAGGGGGATGATGACCTTTACCGTCCATTAGCTGCTCAAACGTGCACGTGCACACGTGTGCGCAGTCCAGAATGGGCCCGTGAGTGTGGAGCTATTGCAGCAGTTGCAGGCTGGATGGCATTGCTCTGACCGGTATGGGTGTGTTGAATTCTCCTGAGCTCTTCTCCATCAGATTAGTTTGTGTGTTAAGCTGTTCTCTGGTGGCAGAGGGTCACTACTACTTTTATTGTTCCCACACTCCACCCTCCTCTCTCTGTGCTCCCTTAGTTCCTCTTTGTTCTGTCTTATTTCCTCTGCACACTGTCTGCACATGGAGCCACAGACATCCTTCACTCTCTGTGTCTCTTTCTTTTTCCGTGCTGGGTGTGTCTGACTTTGACATTGCTAGCTCATAATGATGTAATAATGAACTGCAGCAGCCATATTTATAAGGGCTCTTTTGTATGTTTTTTTTTTTTTCAAACACCCCCCCCCCACACACACACACCATCACCACCCAATTCACTCGGTCAGATCCAGAGTTCAGAGAGGAAGTGTGCAGTACATTCATAGAAGATTAGAAATATCCTCAAGTAATTTAGGAAAAGAAAATAACTGGAGGTGGAATGATGTTGCATAATTTCTTGGCTGATTCCAGAAGAATCCATTTTGAGGCAGAGACCTGTGAACCTTTGTCTCGGAGGCCACAGACAAGGGGTCACAGCTGTGTGAGGACGTGCCCGGTGACGTGCTTTATATCAAGACCTCCTCCCTTCCTGGATCAAATACCCAACCCACAACTCCCTCTTGCTCTTTCCTCCACTCTTCCCTCTTGCTTTTTCATATATTTTCCTTATTCAGTGTGCATCATTAACAGCATCCCGGTGGCTGCCAGTGGTTTCTCAGCTGTTGGGTTCTCCACTTTATTTACCTCAGTATAGATTAAAGAATTATGCAAATGTCCTGCTGTGAAACTGTCTGATGTGAAGCTTTGTAATGCAGATGCACTTACAGATGCAATGAAGGCGATTGATGTCTAATGGTTTAATGTGTCGAAGTGGGTTAAAGAGCTTCCTGTGAGAGATTAAGAGATCTTTCTGATTGCTTGGAATAAGAACTGGTGTACTTTGGCCTACTCTTGTTCTCTTGCCTTCTGTTTTTTCCCCTTCTCTCTCTCTCTTTGTTAAAGACCCTTCCCTGATCCGGTCATTGTTATCCTCTTTTGCTCCCTCCGTTCGTTTGCACCCCAAAGGCCCCAAACTGCGCTCACTTCTTTATTAACCCATAGCCAATCACAGAGCCTGGAGAGCTTCTCCATAGTGATGGAATGCCTCTCTCCTTTGCAGGGGCATTGTAGGGCTCCTGGAGTGGACCATAATGAGGGCATCTCTGTGGCCCACTCGGCCTGTGAATGGGTGGAAAGGGGGCTGATGGAGAGAGAGTAATGGTGTGGGGGAGTGGGGGACTGAGAGGTGTTTAAAATCATAATGAGGCATAAAAATCTTAGATGTATTTGGGGAACATGAGGGAGACAGGTTGTTTATTTCACACAACTATGAGTGGCCTCCAGCGGCCCCTCCCCTCTGTCTCCACTTTAAAACGTCCTTAAGGCCAATGTTATGACACAATGGAAAATGTAAGTGGACACAAATTAAAATGAGCCTGAAATGTAAACAGACATCGCGTGTCAGAGTGTGTGCATGGGGAGAGATCAAAAAAGTCAAAGCCTAGCATTTATTGGAATATGGCTTTAAATGCCACCATGTGTTGCTGCAACTGTGAAAATATCCTGGCCGGCCTCTTCCTGCTCCTCTGATAGCCGCCTGATAGAATACAGACACAAGCAGGAACAGCGAGAGGGGAGCTGATCTCTGCAGCCGAGTTGCAGCATGTTGACACAGCTGCACATTTTGACCTATTAACATGATGCGGATCCCTGATCGTCTGAAGCTGTTGGCGCGGAAGCCAAGCACAAACAGGTTGGGGTTTTGTTTGGCCCCCTCGGTCAGCTGTTTGAGCCCACACACCAGCCTACGCACATGAAGGCACTGACTGTACATACTGTATGTACATTTCGCAATGTTACTGTGCTGGGGCACATGTAAAAACCTTCCTGTGAAGCATTAGTCAGATCAAAGATGTTGTCGTTATCATGCTGTCTTCGGTGTTGGTGTTGGATGAATGTTGTCCCTGCTTTATGTAATCCCTTCTGTCTCTCTTTCTGCCTCTTTCTTTCTTCTTTCCCCTCCTCAGCATTCTGTCGTCCATCACCCACCCTCCAGCGTCAGAGGTGAGGACCCCGGAAAGTTACATTTCTGCAGAGAGTGAGGGGGAGAAAGGCGAGCGCAACGGGAAGAAAGTGTGTTTTAATGTGGCAGGGGACGAACAGGAGGACTCTGGACATGACACAATCAGCAACAGAGACTCATACAGGTAGAACTGAAGCTGAAGGTGGTTAGACATATGATACAGACTGTCAGAGACATCTTAATACTTCTCTGGTCACTCCCACTGGTCACTGTGGGTGTATGGTGTGTCATAACCTGTTTTCCCCTTTTTCATCAGTGACTGTAACAGCAACAGAAACTCAATCGCCTCCTTCACCAGCATCTGCAGCAGTCACTGTAGCTCCTATGTGCACAGTGACGAGATGGACTCAGGTACATGAATGCAACACATAATTGTCACAGTTTTTGCAGGTTATTGGATATATTTACCTTTAAATATGGTTATACAGTACAGTATATGGCTACATTCAATACACAGATGGGTATCATAATCCATAACCTCACTCAACCACATTGTTGCAAAATAGTCCCATAAGTGAGAGGTCATGATCACAATATCACTGAGTGGTTACAGCTCTGTAAGGCGAGAACAAAAATGCCTCAAGTTGAATCTAATTGGATGTGACAGGCGTTTGGCCACACGTCTCAGCTGGATTAGTCATTAACGTGTTACACAGCTGTATATCCTGTCAAATATCCTCTCCCACTGTCTGTTAGGATGTCACACACACGGCCGCACACACACTTTGCATCTCTTTTCCTCTACCTGCAGACCTAAGTACATACACATTTGAAAGAAAGGTAATTAAATGTGTTTACAGTCATATGTTTTGCAGTAAGACAATACAGTAATTGTGCATGTGTATGAGACTGATACAGTACATTTGCTGATTACTTGTATCCACCCCTCCATAGGAGATGAGATGCCCTCCAGTGTGTGGCTGTCCCACGATAAGCAAAAGAGACTTCACAGCTTCCTGGAGCATCTGTTTAGTCAGGTGGGTCAGTAAGAGCTGGACAGATGTGACTGATGGGGCTATTTAGTGGAGATACTTACTCTCTCACTATTTCTGACTTTTAAAAAGCTGTTCTTGTCCCTGAACATCTCACAGATAAACAGTGTTTTGATTCCTCTCCCGGGGAATAAATTGAACCTTTGTTATCTTGTGAAGGTCAGGGTCAGTGATTGTGTTGGACGATGTGATAGATCACAGATGCCACTGATTTGATGAGTTGTTTACCTTCATACGCCAGGTAAAATGTGTTACATCATTATAATTAAATTAAGAGCATTTCAAACAGATCAGCTTTGATTTTTCATGTCCAATGTAATATTTCCAAAGGCCAAAGTCTTACTTAGGTCTTTGTGTGTGTGAGTGTGCACACACACTCACACACATAAAACCATCCACAAGGAGTTTTATGAGGATATCTCCATCGACAGTGGAAAAGCAGAAAAACTATATTTTGCTGTCTCTGCACTTCTGAACTGCTTCCTGTCATTTGTTTTATTGTGGAGCAGTTTCCCCGTCTTTGTTTACATACTGCACAGCAAACTGTGTTCATTGTTGGAATATGTGAGTATGTGGGGACAGAGAGAGCAAGAGATACAGGTGCCAGTTGTGTTAAGGGAGCAGATTTTTGTACATACTTTTAATCTTGGCTGAATTTTGAGTAACTGTGTTGTGCAAGTGCTGCGACTTGACCTTTGTGCTTTTCTTCAGGTGGACTCCATCACTAGCCTGCTGAGAGGAGCGGTGGTGGCTCGGGCCTTTGAGCAAACCAAGTGCTTCACACCTGGAAGAGGATTACAAGGTAAAACACCAGGAGTGTGTCGCATCTCACAACACAGTGCATCTTCTAGTTGAACCATTAAAGCAAGAAACGTGAATTTTATGTCACGATGTCTCACTGTTTGGTGCAGCAGTATGACTTTCCTGTCAGTGTTTATGCTGATGCATCCCTGGGTCTCGCTGGGCTGCACAGTGGGACTCGGAGAAGAAAGATAATATTGGAGAAACTCCCGAGCTGAACAAGCACAACGCTGAGAGAAAACAGAGCATGTGATGAAAATGACGCAGCCGCCTGCGCATAGGGGCTGCAGCTTCCTGTTGTGTAATGACTGTGAGCACAGATGTGACTGTAAAGACATGGGGGGGTGGTGGTGGTGCTGTAGGTGGATTCCAGCAAAATATTCCCAGACATTTTCTTATCCACTTCTTTCCCTCCTTCAGCTATTTCAATGCTCTTCTCTCTGAAACACTTCATAGAGTTAAAACAGCACCACTCATCTCCAGGTCTCCAGTTATTGTAGTGCTACTTACCAGTCAATGGAAAAACTGACCCTGTAGCTTGTGGGTTATCTGATTATTTTTCTTTTTTTTTACCATGTGTTTATTTGCCACCTGACCTCCTCTTGGCCTTGGTGTTACCCACAGCGGCTATTGTTACATTTTATCTCTCACAGGAAAATGTAGGAAATGTTGCTGGAAGGAGCTAAATTTATTCTTATCACTTCCCGCTGCAAATACAAACTAGCTTACGGTGCCCTTTCATGATCCGTGGAACTCTGTGCAGACGACTCGACCCATTTTGAAGATAAGATAGAAGAAATCTCAGCTCAAAAGCAACAACTGTTTTCTTTCTTTTTTTATACAAGTGATGCAAGCTTGGTTCCCAGACTGTGTGATGATGATAACTATGTTTTGTGCCCATATGGTCTGTGTTATGCCATGCAAGGCTTTTTACAAGCTGTGATATGAAAAAGTTTGCTTTTTTTATGTCCTTGAAATTCACTTTAATAGAGTGTGGTGACTAAAAGCTAAAGAGCAGATTACCCAGTTACTCTGTGTGCTTTGATAAGTAAAGCCCCCAAACATACCACCCATTTGGCACACAGAGACCCTGCTTCTGTCAGCTTGTCCTCAAGTGAGTGCGGATATGCTAGAATTGAAAATAGGTCCGCTTGTGTTGTGTGTGAATGCCCTCAGGAGGGATGTGAAGGCCTTGATCAGAGCTGATCCATCTCAACTCCAGTAATGTGTGTGGTTGATAACACAGCAAACAAGATTATCGCACAAGTGGAGCATTCCTGCATTCGATCTCTTACACACACACACACACACACACACACACACACACACTCTGTTAAACAGCCAACATTCTATCACAGATCTGCTCCCCTGTCTCCAGAGTAAACTTTGTTACAAGCTGTTCTGTCTAGTTTGGAGAGGGGTTACATCAGATTGATGGGGGTTTTACACTCGTGTTTTGTCACTGCACAGACAAAATGACGAAAAGATTAGATTGCAGGCGGCCGAACACTGGTGGTCTGAGGGACTGGTGTGACCATGGGACCTATCATTTTTCTCAGAAATAGAAAAATATAAGACAGAGAGATGGTGACATGGAAAGAACAAGACAATGAGACTGATTTTAAGGAGACAGATTTAGCACAGGGAATAGAGGTCGTAACAGAAAGCATGAATGGAGATGGTTTATAGAGATGAAAAATAACAACAAAGAAGGGTATAATAATTTTATTAGTATCAGATATCTTTCCTGATTGCCTTTTTAGTGAATAATCTTTGTTGACTGAATCATCAATCTTCTAAATGTGTTGCACTTTGAGTGAGTGTGATGTTCTCTAACTGCCTTAGCAAAGTAATGGAAATTTTATGATGGCAATAAACATCTGTGAATTAAACTGACTTGTGTTTTGGAAGTGAAGATGATAAAGGTAAATGCACCAGGGCAGGCTCAATTAAATAATAAAAACTGTCTTTGTGTTGCAAGAAGCTTTATTATTGATGCAGATCAAAACATATCCCAGCACTAGATCTTTGCTCATTCTCTGTATGTGTGTTTGTGTGTGTCAGAGTTTCAGCAGGAGATGGAGCCCAAGGTGAGCTGCACCAAGAAGCTGCGTCTCCACGTCAAACAGGATCCTTGGAACCTTCCCAGCAGTGTCCAGACCCTCACACAAACCATCGCTAAATATGTAGAAGGTCAGCATGTACCTGAGTCATTCCATACATGGCTAACACACACACTCAGACACACACGTCTAAACGCTGCTTTCACCGTGTCAGACTCAGGGCCCTAAAGATTGCCCACACAGTCACATCCAATATTTATTGTGGAACAGCATGCCTGACCTGGGCGGTAAAATACATTAAATTGACCAATTCTCCACCGCACCTCATCATATTTATTAGATATAATAATAACCTCTGTTACAGTTTTGTAGGTACAGGGAGTCCCAGAACAGTAACTGTGCTGCTCTCTTGAAACTTTAAACCCCAAAACCATCCTGGGATACATCAATTAGAGCCACAGAGTTGGAGCTGAACACCACCAACTGAAAGAATTAAGGAGCTGCACTCTGTCAGATTCCCTTTGTGTTTTTTAAATCTAGATAGGGAGCCCAGCCTCATGTATACCCAATGGGAGTGTGTGGTTTTGCGTTTGTTGGCACACAGATTGAATAAACTGACACATAGAGACATACTATATATGTAGAAATGAACGCACAACCACAGTCAAATGTATATACAGATACAAACAGCCTACACCCAAGGCCAGCCACATGACACTCCTGGGAAAGGTGAGCTGGCGGTCATGACTGAGCAAGTACAAATAATCAGAGCTGATATTAATGTGCAGCTTGGCCTGTGTACACCATGATTTTTTTTCTACCTCTCCCCATGATGGCTTTTTCATGCAGTGCAGTGTCCTGCCAAGCTACCCGCAGCTCTGATATGACTATAAACAAATGTGGATTTATGTTATTATCTTTGCCTTAAGCTGGTTTTTATGATGCTGTGTGTGTGTTTTTTTTGTTCTTATATGTGAAGATAAACAGCTGTGGAGCTGGGATGGGGCAGAAGAGTTATACAACACTGTCCTATTTATGACTTTAAGGGGTTGAGTTTATAGTATAGGTCATCCTGCTGCAGTCGAGGAGAGAAGCTCTTCGGGAGTTGATATAAGGCTGTTCACTGCCTCACTGGATTTTCTTTTTTTTGTTTGTTTCAGAGGTGAAGACGAGGCTGCTCTTGGTCTTACTACAGTACACAGGTTTGTCTTCCCCTCTCTGCTCAGTAACAGCAACACAGAGTACAACACCAACATACATTTTTAACTGTAGTGAATGCATTTTACACGCACACAGACGCACACACACACACACACACAAACAAAGAATGAAACCATACTTTTCTAAAGTCATAACATCCTGCAGTGGTGAGCCACACTGTTTGCTCAGTTAAAATCAAATCACACAAGCACAAATGGCAACAAGTAAAGATAAATGAAGAAAAAATACAAAATACAAAAATACAAAAGTGGAAAGAGGGAATGGAAATCATAAAGGCAGTGTTTTTATGAATCAGTTTATCAGCAGATGATAAAAAATTCAGCAGGCATTTGTGCTGCATATTATTTTTACAGGCACAAAGAAGCATTACAACACTTACAAACACAAAGGCGTAGTTTGAGCTCAATAAGGGCCAGACACCATTTTTTTAAATGCACCTCAACAGATTTTGTGATACATAAACAGTAGCAAAAGAAGAAAACTTTACAGTTCAGTGAGGAAACTATGAACAACATGTGTCATATATTTTTTGTTTGATGAATAGCCAGAAAATGAGAAAATGTAAATTTATGGATTTATGTGTTAACCCTATCTTTTCAATTGGCTTGTCTTTTTAAAACAAGCAGTAGCATATGAGATATGTGATAAGACTACTATAACCCTAATAAACTCTTCTCTTTGAATAAAAACCCATACCCAACAATAGGCTCACATCAGAAATAAAGTGCCAGCACCTTAAGAGAAACTACACTGATGAAATAAGGTCTTGCATCCCTTTACCTACACCCTGGAACTTCAAACTGTAATACGGAAAGGTAGAAAAAGTTAGAAGGGTTTGGCAGGTGATGTTGGACAGGTTAATAGTGTCAAAGACTGTGTGGTCATTCCTTATGACACATTATTCATTTGCGAGGGGTTCATGAACTCATTTTTAACTCAGTGGAGTGCAGAACTTTTTTCAAGGGGGCTATTTCTCAGGAAATTATGGCAGCCAATTATTTTCCACTTGGGCGCCCCTGTCATTTGCTCTCATTTTTCTGATACAATATTTAATACCCTACAGATTAGAGAAAAGGCAGCCAGGGCTTTTTGTCACCTCACTGGAAGCTCAAAAGTTGCCATAGAACTGAGTCTGAGTCTGTGTAGTTACCGAAAAGGCTCAAACCACTCACTTCTTCCTCCCACTTACTTTTGCTGTTTGTTCTTTACCTCTTTTATGTCATGACTTTCCTCTTGGCCTCATATCCTTTTGTTTTCCCCCCAGACTCAGAGATTCAGCTGCGTCGAGATATGGTGTTCTGTCAATCTCTAGTTGCAGCCGTGTGTGCATTTTCAGAGCACCTACTTGCTGTCCTCAACCAGGTCTGTAAAATAAATAAAATGAATAAAAAAAAAAATACCATGACACTTAAAAAAAAAAAAAAAAAAACTCAGCTCACTGTTTGTTTTGTCCACTCTCAGTTCCACAATGTAAGCAGGGAACCAGAACAGGACAGCTTGGACCCCCAGGACTGTTTGGAGGCTCAGGAAGCCAGCCGTCGTTGGCTGGAGCAGATAGCCAGCGCTGGACTGCTCTTCCACTTCCAGTCCCTACTCTCTCCCAATCTGGTGAGCACCAGACCAGCCTCAGCTCTCAGTTAATCTGCTCAAACAGACACAGTCAAAACAGGAGCTGTTGTCTATGTACACACATACATTTGCTGTAAACTGACCATCCTCTCAAGATATTGACTCTTACTTATAAGTAAGAGTCAATATCTTGAGAGGATGGTCTAAGTGAGTTATTATTTATGTGATGCAGTCATATTCAACATAACAAATGATCACAATCAGATATCAAAGTACATGAGTCATTATTCCTCTGCTCTGTGAGTAAGTGAATTGGTAAGCCACAGGTACACAGATGAGATGGGATCTATCTATTTGCATGTTTGAATTATGAATAGATAATCAATCAAGATGACACATCCAGGCTGCACAGCAGGCACTGAGAGAAATGTACTGAAATGTGCTAAGTTAAAGGCAGAGCGTGCCCACAGTGACTATGCATGGATGTGGTCTGAATCAGTGAGGTGTGCAGGCTGATGTGCAGAGACCAGAGCAGCCACAGCTGACCTCCATCATGTTATTCCAGTAACAGACAGTTTCACCATCCTGTGGCTTGTTGCTGCTGAAGGAACTGTTGTCTGGAAAACCAAAAATACATACACACACACACACACACACACACACACACACACAAACTCAGCCCTCAATATATAAATATGTCAGTCTCAGCCTATCTGTGCTTTCTGTACTCAGTGATGCCTGAACTTACATGACCTGAAGAAAATAACACTTTAAACTTTTAACCTTAAGCTGTTCAGGATTGCTGTTATTCTTGCTCTGAACCCATAGACATGGATTTTAACACTGACAAATGTCATGGTAAATAATACAGCTCAACAACGTGTATCTAAAACCTAAATGTCTTGAATTATATATGTTTTATGGGGTGTTGTGTAGCTCAGTGTGTAGAACAGGTGCCTCATATACAGAGGCTGTCATCCTCGCCGCAGCAGCTCCAGTTTGATTCCACCGCTGGCCCTTTGCTACATGTCATTCCCCCTCTCTCTGTCTCCCCATTTCCTGTCCCAAAAAGTATCCACTTATAATGATATAATATTATTTCATTTTATTTTGGAAGAGAAAACCTGAAACTTCACATCTTGGCTTATTTGATGTCAGGCATGTCTATTGAATTAAAATCAGTCGAATGGAAAGAGGTCATTCAGAGATAGTTCATCATGAACTGTGGATGGCTGAATGTGAGCTAAGCCCACATTGTGACCTCAATGAGATCCGTCTTAACCTTTCCATCCACTAATACTGTAATTCCAAAGGTGTCTTTAAAGTAAGTTGGAGACACTGAAACTTAACTTTGAGTAAAGACTGTTCACATTTTCTTTGAAAGTCATCATTTCATTTGTTTCTTTTCTGCATTTTGCATCATCAACAACATAGAAAAACATTGTTTTTTATTTTTTAGAATGAGCCCTTTTGATTAAGTTTCTATTTCTGTCTCCTGTCTCTGGGAATTATTAGTGCTATAAAAGTATATTTTAGATGATTGTTTATTTAGGGCTGTGAGGCTTGCATCACGTCCCCAGACATCATTGACATTTCTCTGTCTTCCTGCTGCCATGCCGTCTCTCTCTCTTCCTCTCTGTATCTTGTGGTGTCTCTCGCTCTCTTTCTGTCTGGAGAGATTTCCCGCTCAAGTGTCCCTGTGGAGTGAAACAGGGTTTCAGTACCTGCAGGTGATTCCAGTGAAATCCAAGCACACTCCTTTTTAGGGCGCAACATGAAAGGCAGCACAAGACGAGCATTGGATGCTGTTGGTGTGTGTGCGTTTGTGATTTGTGTAAACTGAATCTGTGTGTGTGTCAGGGGTGTGTGTTTATATGACGCCCTTTGAGATAAACTTGCCCACACACAGCAAGCGTCACTTGGCAGCGCAGCAGGTACTCCTCTTTCACATGTTGGACCATCTCAAATGTGTCCTTTAAAAAAAAAAAAAGGCCTTAATCCTCTTCCACCACTGCTGTGTTTATCCGTCTGCATGTGGTGGATAGAGAGAAGAAGAAAGAGAAGAAAAAGGGAGGGGGGTGATGGAGGAGTGCAGAGCGTCACAATCCAAAATATTCAAGCTGCTATCTTTGTGGCCACGAGCAGATGTGCTTGGTTGTGTGTGAGGATGCTGAGTGGATGTTTGAAAAGGAATGTGCACGTATACATGTGTACAGACCTCCATAGATATAAACACACACAAACAAGCTAAAGCAAACACAAGAATCGAAAAAGACACACACACACACTGTCATGTGCGTCAGCATGAACAGACTCCTCTGATGAGCACATGAGCACGTACAATACTGTTTTTGATTTTAGGGGGGGTCGTGTGGAGTAGGTAATGAAATCTGATCACACACATTCAAATTATGCAATGTTAGGTATAAATTAATAAAAAATGATGGCAATATGACAACACCACTTCACTTAGGTGGTCATCAAGGATTAATGTGTTGACTCTAGATCGTCAATAACAGGGCTGCCTAATCTTACACCATCAAAGTCTGTCCCAATGTGTTTTTGTCCTTAACTTAGGCCAGCTGTACTGTAGGAAGGAGCTACACAATTACTTCAAATACTTAAAAACATTATTAGCAATGTCAAGGAGCTTTTGATTTCTTAGTATTAACAGTAATTGACTGCACATATGGCACAGACCTCATTTAGAAATTCTTACATCAGTAACTAAAGAAATTACAACATAACAACAGAGGTAGTTATTTAGCAGTGTGAGCTATGTGTCAGGTTGTGTGTTGTATAAACTCTACTGAGTGCCAGTCTCCTGTTGACAATATGTCTATGCTTTTACTTAGTAAAAGTTTGACTGCAGGATTTGCATATTCTTATAAAATAAAATAAAAATACATTGAGGCTATATACACAAGGGTTATGAATTAAAAGAAAGCCCAAAATGAAGCGGATGTGTCATCATACGCTGCAGGGAAACTACAAGATGCTTTATTTCACCTTGTGCTTCTTTGCTATAATCTGCTGCCTACAATGTTTGTGTGTCATGCAAGTTGCAGCTAATGTAACATCAAGTCAGAGGCTTGGTAACCTATTTCTGACATGTTTTCTTTCATGTACATATGTGAGACTTTGTTCAAAGTGATGTCACTTCAAGCAGTTAATCAATTTTGGGCAACTTCCTCTTCAACCACTAAAGACGTTCTAATACTTCTTCCACCACTGCTCTCTGACCAGTACATTTTCTCTCTTTCTCTCTTCAGACTGATGAGCAGGCCATGTTGGAGGACACTCAGGTGGCTCTCATTGACCTGGAGAAGGTCACCTTCTACTTCCAGCAATTTGAAGGGGAGCCGCTGGTTGCCAGTATGTAATCTGACTCTTATAGCCAACATGTGATGGTGGCTTCAGTGGAGAAGCATCATCACATCCTCTTCAGTGACACTTATAAAGTCTATGATATTAAGGAAAGCTTTCCACACTGAATCACGTCTCCCCTCTCCTCCTCTGTGACAGACATGCCCATTTCGTACCAGGTGGAGGGCACCCGCCAGGCCCTGAAGGTTTGCTTCTATCTGGAGAGTTTCTACTTCTCCCAGCTGCCTCACAGGCTGAAAAATGGAGGAGGCATCAAGATCTACCCTGTGCTATTCACGCAAGGTACAGTCAGTGCATTTCAGGAACATGTCAGCATGGAGATAAAAGCCACTTTTAAAAAAACACTGACAGTGCTTTTACCACTTTATCTTTCACTTTTTTCACTTTAGCACTGGAGAGTATGGAGGGATACTACTATAGAGACAATGTTTCAGTGGAGGAGTACCAGGCCCAAATCAATGCTGCCTCATTGGATAAGGTCAAGCAGTACTACAAGAGACTGAGGTATGTTATACAAGACAGGTACTCCTAGATATTACTTCGAGACTAAATATAATTTAGCAGTTTTTTAGATCTGATGTAAATCATGATGACCTCCGGTTCAGTTTGGACCTGGCTCTCATCACCCAGCAGGGCCTCAAGGTGATTGGCCGAGTCAAACACAGCGGGGACTTTTTTTATGATTGGTTGCGAACAAACGCAGCGGGGGCGACAGTGATTGGATGAGAGTGCCCAGCGTGTCACCACTGCTGATGTAGTGCCTCTGTGTAGCTGCTGCACTCAGTTACCCCACACCCCATTGGTTTGTCACACACCGGAGACCCTCTGCGATTGGCCAGGCATGCTGATTTAAATGAAGTTAAAAGAAATATGAAGAAACACACACTGTGCTACTGAAAATAAGGACTTTTCTTTGTTTTAATCTCCCGGTTATATGAGTGAGAGTCAGGCATGTCCAGGATGCAATCTGAATATCAATATTTTCTCATAACAGATGCTACCCTCTTCTGAAATGATATGAAAATTACATTCAAAGCAGCTGAATGAAAGGAAGTGAGCGTGCAAGACACCTTAAGAATTTCTATTGAGAAACTCTTAGACTGTGTAATTAAGTCATTAGATGCCCTTTATTGATGTTTGTGCAGCTCCATTTGGATTACAAAGCTGAGAGCCTGAGAGATTTACAGACGCATACCTTGTCCTTCTGAAGCCTGTTAATTGGACTCTTTGTAATCTTAAATCAAAGCTCTTACTGCCTGTATGTGTGAGTTGAGGCCCAGCTCAGTTGCTTCTGAACTACAGATACTGTACTATCAAGATTTAACAACAGAGACTGAGGCCGGACATACTATTGGAAAGTGTAAGAAGGTGACAGGTGGACATGTCGGCGTCAGCAAAACATCTGCTGCTGATTGTGTGGATAATTGAAAACAGAGCTCACAGCAAAACTCATCTTGTTATTGAGGGACAATCTGCTTTAGGGGGTTGAATGATTTACTCTGAGTAGCGACGCACCACAACAAAGCATTAATTTTTACCAGGACTGTCTTCTGCTGAGATTTTTTAATTCGTTTGTAATGTTTAGTTCGATGAGTGAAAAGAATTCAAGTGTTTCTTTTGAGTGAGCGTCAGAATTCCCAATGCACAGCCGAGGAAGGAGCATTGCCGGGTCATTTAATCTTCCTGAGTGTCACGTCTCTCCAACCGTCCCTCCGTCTCTTTTTGTAGTGATATTGTCTACTAGATCTTCTGGGATTCCTCAGCCTCTTAGAAGCGGGATATTGACATTTTGTGGTATCTTATTCATTTTACTGACTCCTTGTTTGCAGACTCCAGTGTGGTTTCCATGATCAATCCCCAAAATGTCACCATTCTAATTAAGATACCACAGGGAGGGACATGCTATGTGTGTTCGGCACCTGCAGTAATTTTAATGTGAAATTGTCCCAATGAGTTTAGATGTGGGTTAATGGTATAAACTCAGAGTTTACTGGAGTCAGGCCATCCAATTCAGATCAGCCTGTGTTTTTATATATCTGCACGTGCACTGTACATTTTTGTTTGACCTGTACAGAAAGAGACCGATTGAATTGACAGCAGAGGCTCCAGCTGTAACACGAAGCAGATGTGTGCTGACAGGCAAGTGAGTGAGGCTGGTGACTTGGGGAGCATTAAGAGGTGCTGGGTGGGGGGTGAGGATAGGCGGAGTGCTTCAGAGACCCCACCAGACTATATGCCTCTCAAATACTCAATCTCCTTTTCAGTAAACCTGTCAAAGCCTAAAAATGCAGATCATTTCAGTCTAGATCCAATCAGCAGAAACACACACACACACACACTGTATATATAAAGTCTATGTAAAGAAAGTGTGTGCCAGAGTTTGCCTTGCTGAATACAAAAAAGAAATATTGACTGAATATCTCCTAGTCCAAAGGCTCAGTGCGACAGTGGTACAAATGCAAGGTGCTTTACTTCACTGTTCCCATTTTATGCTTCTACTCAACCATAAGTCAGAGGGAAATATTACTTATTCCTCCATACAGTTGTTACCTGTTATTTTGCAAATTTAGATGACGTATGAGAAAAGAAATGGAACTAATTCTCAGAGTTGGGAAGCTGCAACCAGCTGAATCTTTTTTAACATGTGATAAAAAAAATATGGTTCTAATTCTTTTGTTGATGGACTTTGACCTATTGTTTCAGGTGTATGAGTATCTACATCAGTCTCCAAATAGAACTTCAAATTCAACATTGCAGTTGAACCGTTTACTGTCAACACAAGGAAAACATCAGCAGGCGTCTTGCACCAATGAAACATCTGTCCTTGTATCAATTGTAGTAAAGTAAACATTCCCAGCTGTTTTTCAGCAGTGGGTGAACACAGCGTCGCTCTCTATGTGACATTACCAATAGTTTTCTTTCGCCGACTGCCATGTGTCTTTGGGCTGACCACAGGCCAGGCTGTGATGTCACTCTGCTCTCGGCTGCAGCGCTCCAACCTCAGGCACCTCGTTATCCTTGGAGCATGGCCACGGCAGTGTCGGGTTAAACCCACACTACGAGTCGGAGCTGGAGGCTGACTGACAGACACAAACAGCACACGCAATACTGAACCGAATGAACTGCAGGGCTGAGAGTCTCAAACGTTTTCATGTCATCAATCCCCAGACAGACTCCCATTGCACCTCAGACTCACATGCATTTTGGCGATACTGTCATTGTTAGGAGCTGAAATTGGATTTTCCATTAATATTAAATGATGGAGAAATGGTATTTATGAAAATGAACATTTTCCCGTACAAATGCCATCATCATTTGCACTGAGTTAATTCAAATGAGGAAGAAAGTTGCTCATTATTCTGTCCCCTCCCTGGAGCCCTGTCAAGAAGACATGCTTTTATGTGGATATAATTGTGTGTGTGCATGTATTTGTACATGCAGTGTGTGTCTTAGCGTTTTCATCTACAAGAACTTTCTGTTTTGTCTCGTCTTTGTCTTGCTTCTGCGCTGACGCCTTTACTAGCGTGCAATGTGAGTATTATCCAATTTCAGAGCAGTAAATGATACCACTGTAACGGTTATTGTAAGATTTCCCAGCTCCGTCCCAGGTTTCCCGTCTCCTTCTCTCTGGCTTTCGCTTTCCTCACCCACACCAAGATGCAGTATGATCCGAGCAAACCCATGGTGCCTGATGGAGTCACTCAAATCTTCCGCAAAACATAAACTCGCAGGCCAAATCATAAGCACATGGCTGGTCCCACAGGAGTCAGCGGTATATAGAGCCAGAGCACGCACCCACATTTTTCAAGCTTTCATAAACCATCTCAGCTGACATGTGTTTAGGCAGAGGAGATTCGAAACCTTGACATGCACCAAAGTGACAGTCTCTTGAGTCGCAGCTGTGTTGTTTGCTTAAATTTCCTACAGGTTTCTCATCATCAGAATGATACCGTTGAACTTAATCTGGGGAGGATAGTAATCTTCTCTCATTTTTCTGTCATAAATTGCAAGATAATCACACAAATGTGTAGGTTTTCTTCCCGTAGGAAGAATAAGAAAAAAAAAACAGGAAACAGGAAAGAGCGCGCCCTGGAAAGGAAGCATCTTTTCCTTTAGGACATAGTCAGGGGGAATATAGATCACCAGAGCAGGTTGCAGAGATGGAAGGGATTTCAGGGGGATGTGATGAGGATGATGGGTTGAGGAGGAGGAAAGCAAGAGTTTGTCGAAGAGGGCAGAGTGGAGTGGAGAGGGGAGAACCAGTACACAGTCTGCAAATGTATTATTCAAAGGGAGAGATTATTGCAGGCTTGTGGTTTCATCTCATTTTGCTCTTATTGACAGGGGGTTTCAGGAGGGAATAAGGTTTTCCCCTCACATGCTCCTTTGCTATTGATTTGAGGACCACAGTACACTCGGAGGGATGAAAGGAATAAAAGAGACAGTACATAGCATCTGCTGCTGAATTGTATACGTATCATGTCTGTATCATGTCGCAGGTGTAACAGTAACCTGTGAGTGTCAGGAGACAAGTTTAAATCAATATCTTGGCCTCCTTGGAGAGACCAAAAAGTTGCACTGCAGGCACTGGCTTTCCTCCCTAATTGAAATGCATTTGGCAGCAGTGGGGCTATGTTTGGCTCTGTGTTGCAAGGCCGACGTGAAATTCCCACATCCCATGGTACGTGTTCCTTTTGATAAAAAAAAACACTTGATTCATGGGGATATTAAAATTTTATACAATCTGACAAATTGTATGTAATGATCACACTGCGGCAGACACAAAAGTGATAAACTTAGATGTATTAC
Source organism: Caranx ignobilis (assembly GCA_021432705.1). Classification (NCBI taxonomy): domain Eukaryota; kingdom Metazoa; phylum Chordata; class Actinopteri; order Carangiformes; family Carangidae; genus Caranx; species Caranx ignobilis. The sequence continues at coordinate 10,951,140 of MU269986.1, forward strand.
ACTGTACATAAAATAGTATACATCATTATTATTATTATTAGGGGTACAGACTTGTATTTCATGCTTTGTTAGCTCAACAGTCATCTGTCATCAATGCACAACGCAGCTTCCCAGTCATTTGTGCTCCTGCAGTGTTTGCTTTTGCAGCAGCAGCAATGGGGAATTGTTATCACAGTGCTGCATTGCAGTTTGTCTTGATTAAGCGAAAATGCCTGATTCTGATTTGCAGGTCAGGGTGTCTGTTTCAACACAGTAATGAGCTCCCTCTCTCCCGTCCTTTATCTCTGTTCACCTGTGGCTGGAGCAGAGATCGAACCTCTCGTGCTTGTTCAGACGTGACCTGGTGTTTAGAGTGTAACGGTGCTGCCCAAAGTGCCGACGTCTACATGAATAATGCAACTGGTCGATCAGGTAATGACTGTTAACTCAAGAGAGGCTATGTTTGTCTCAGACAGGCACATCCATCTCTAATTGCATCCTCACAAAAAGACACACGACTATACAACCATACATAAAAGTCACTCTGAGCTCTCGTTTTGCAATGCTGTTTGTGCCCCAAAGAACACACAGTGTGCTCAGAGAACAGGACAATAGATGGTGTGACATCACTTCAAGTGGCTCCACATGCAGACATGAGTCCCACCACAGCTTCTAACAACATAGCAGCACCACAAATCTGTAGCAGAGCTCAAAAAAGCGTAGTTTCTGCCATATATTGTATTTCTCTTCCTCCCCTGGGGCGTAGCTATGTAGTGATGATTAATAAGCAATAGCTACTGCAGCAAGTTCCCACATCTTCCATCTGACATGCATTAGTTTCTGAGTCTTCTCAAACAGCAACATAACAGCTAAAAGTGCGATTTCCCAGATGACTGCATCTTGTAACCTGAGAGGTAATTTTGTTTTTTTTTGCAGAATGAAAAATCTGGATTATTTCAGGGATCATAATTGATTATGGATATTATCCTAGCCTCAGCAGTGAGGCAATGGGAAATTTGGTCATGTATTCTCTGAAAAGCAGAAAGAGACGTTTTTTTCTAACATTGTACCCAAAGTTTACGAAGTGATGAAAATGCCAAAGTCTTTGCACCGGCAATGGGAGTCCCAATCCACTGGAGCACTGAGGAAGGTGTGAGGCTTCGTTCTGCTCCAGCTAGTGTGCACTGAACCCCTGTTATGAAGCCTGTGTGGCTTACACCCAATTCCATTTATCATTTCTCTTTGACTCCATCGTTGAACAGCCGTGATGATGACAGCCCTGCACTTAGTGATGGTGGTAAAAAAAGACCTTGACTCATCTCTTCAGCATTTTCTGTGCAATTTAAAAAAAATCACCTTTGGAAGAAGCCAAGCTTTGCATCTACTTATGTGCAGCATCAGCCTTCATAATTCTGTTCTTTTTAAGCCAGTTGCTATTTTTGCATTGTAATATATTCAGTGTCTTCATGTGTGTCCTCAGTGACACAACTGAGCCCCAGTTAACACTGTAAAGGGCCAGACGTGTGTATTGGTTTTGAAATGTCACTTTCAATTTAAATTTATACAATATGTCTTAAATTATGCATAGTGTAGGGATATCCATTATTTATTTTACTCAATCTTTTATATTAAACCAACAAAAATAACATGCCAGTGTTACCCACATGTACATTTAGTATATCAGCATGTTGTCTTGGAGGGATTTTGTGGCATTTTCTTCTGGCATGTGCCTCGATATTAAACTGTGGTTGACATACAGCTGGTCATAAACATTGACTGCAAGTGTAAATAAGAAGGGGCATTGGATAAAGAAATGACTGCACACACCATCTCTCGGGGGTCGGTGCAGAAGCATCAGCATGTGGCAATGTTGACGCTCCTCAGGCCCTGAGCGTCCCCCAGGCAGCTCTGGTACACGCTGCAGTGGTTTATCAGGGATTTAATAATAGTGAGTGTCATTTATCGTGTGTGTGTGTGTGTGTGAGTGAGTAATTTACATGGACCAGCATAAATCTCTGCAGGGTCACACACATTTGTCACACACATCATAAATCCAGGACACTTAACTCATGTCCTTGTGGATGTATGGGAGAGTATAAACCCAAATTCATACAAGATCCAGATTTTAACCCATTTTGCTTGTTTGTATCTTTTGTACTTTTGGAGGATGGAGGATGTCTTGTTAATGTTTCCATTCCCACGCTGCCGCTCCAACATCTGTGCCTTAGATCCCTGTTCTTTGACGCTGGAGCTGACCACTAATGCTCTTGTGCTGTAAAGGGCCTCGAGTGCCCTACTGTCATGAAGGAAGCAGAAACAAAGAGAATTAAGTATTCTCATTGGCCCATAAGAAAAAAACCCAGCTACGCAGAGAGCAGGTCATCTCTGGCCTGCAGCCAAATCCTCCATTAGAGCCTCATGTAAAATTAGCTGTGTGTGTGTGTGTGTTGTCGGTGGGGGTTATTGCAGAAAGAGCTAGAGGCCTATTACCTATGGTTCTCATGATTTCTTCTCAAACCCTGGTCTCGCACACAGCTCCTGTAACCTTTTGTTATTTTCCTGATAGGTGAGGGGTTGGAGTTTTGATTGGCATATATTCACCCACTGTTTTACAATGAATGTGAAGGCTTTTTTTTTTTTTTTTTTTTTGAGGGGGAGGCAAGAAAAACGATAACAAGCTTGTGCAAACACTTGAGGGCTTTCACTGTCCAGCCATTAAAATGGAGCAGCTGAAGTTCAGAGCTTAAACCTGAGAGCAACTGTAGTTGGGAGAAGAAATAATAGACACCCAGTGGATTTAGACCTTGTAGCTAATATGTATGTAATATGTTCTTAGCCTCACAGTGAAGTGTTTGTACAGTGTGTGTGGGCTTGAAATTTCATTTTTCATCCATAATAAATACATCTACAGTAAGGTGCTCGTTGTCCAAACCTCTGACAAAACATCATCAGCTCAGAAGATGGAGTGCAGGTCCCCTTTAAACCACACATCACTTGTAGGCCCGACTTCTATTATTTAGTCATTAGAGACCTCCAGGAGACTCAGATCCGTTCCTCAAGCTGTGGTTGGAGGTATTTTTAGAACAACTCTTACAGCAAGGGGATGAGATAATCAGTGGGTATTATGACCTTGCCTGTGAAGGAGGTGTGCAAGGGCAAGAAGTGGAGTTTCTATTTAGTCTAGAACAGGTAAACAAATGGGAGCAGATGAAGTGGAGTTATGCAGAAGTCGACTCCTCTATCGTAGATTCTTATGTAGAGCTTAGAGATACAAGTCTGAGCAACAGCGGAGCAACAGTTGAATTGGCGAGATAACAGGTCATACCCACAATATGAAGCAGAGTAGCAACTGTTTCCTGTAAAGGTTTTGATTTCAAATAAAGGTTCTTCTTTGTTGTCATTTAATCACCTCTATCTTTGTTTGCCCTGTTGGGATGACTATTTAATGGATTTGTTTGGAAGCTAACGTAGATGCATAAATACAGTACAATACAAAAATACAGATACCAGGTGTTAACAGTTCAAAGTTTAAGATGGGCTGTTACACTTCTAACAGATTGTTTAGCAGTTTATAGTCATTATCCCAGTTTACGTGCATTTTATGAGAGGAGTTGAAGAGGTGTGCACCGACTGTGCTGTGGCTCTGTGTAAGCCCCAGTCTATTGTCTGCATCTTTTGAATGATAAGGCCATCTTGAACCAATTACATGGGCTGTTAGCTTGATCTGAACCTTTAGCAAACTCAGCTCACAGTCATTTACTGTATTAGAGCACGCCACAAGGTTAAAGGATAATTTGCCAGATAGGGATTCGATACTTGGAAACATTTGACAAGTGAGGGTATGAAACATGCAGGTTACTCAACTGAATCTCTGAACAGATGCGAGTTGTACAACTGATTTATACGGGGAATTTAAAGTGAATAGGAAACGTGCTGTTGGAGGTTAGAGAAAAACAGTGGCTCACATTCGCCTCATTAGCCTGAATACAAGAGGGAAGTGCACTATGGGGATTAAGGGCTTTAGAATATGTTATGCACTTGTGGTTGCAGGTATGCTTTCTACAGTGTGACTTGGCAGAGTAGTGTATCGCCAATACTTGTGTGTGAATTTATGCGTGTGCTCTCAATAACTTCTCATTTCTACTCGGCTGGTTTATAATCATTATAACATCTTGAATCAGAGATGTGTTGACTCTGTTCTAATTAATTAATTTCATTAATATTATGTCAGGCAGAAAAACCAGAGGCATAATGAAAGCTTCCTTGGCCTGATTTTAATCACTTAATAGCAGGGTGAATACAGATGAATGAGCCCTGCTTCACTGACTCTTGTAAACACTCTCCTTACCACGACGTCTGTTCTTTCCACGTCCTCTCTCTTCTCAATGAAATTTCTCTTTGACTATTTGTGATTTTAGAAATGTGGACCGTATGGGTGACTATGTGTTGTACATTATTATTGCTCCTGGCAAGAAGTAATGGAGTATGTGATTTTATTACATGGGGTTTAATGTGGTGTAGTGTGGCTATTTATAGCACACTGCTGGATTACTGAGATTTGATGGAGTCACAGACTGCTGAGTTTGCACCAGTAGCGTTCCACCTCACATGGACTCATTGCGGCATACATCCTCTATGTCTGCATAAGGACACTGGTGCAGTGCTGCCTCTGGTGGATGAAAAGGAAAATGACTCCAAATTGACTGTACTCCATGAATGAATGAGGCAATGGCATTTGGAGTGATGCCCAGGACAAGAGATGCTTAGTCTGTGTTTCTGCTGAGCTGTGCCCAAGTTACTCTGATGATTGATAGTCAGATGGTGGAGCTCCATAATGAGTAGGTGGCCTACTTTTCCCTGAAAGACAGTCAGTGCTCCTGATGACCTAATGGTGCATAGAAAACAAATTTCAAGCGGCGCAGCCTCTAAATAAAACAACCTGTGTGTGATTGTTGAATGAAATCTATACTGCAGTATGTCAGTACTTGGCAGATATAGAGGTGTCTGCCTGCTGCAGTGCAAATATCCAGTCAGAGCTGCTCCATATGTGAACTATTATGTCTCTTGTAGGGCTTTCTACCTGGATCAGTCCAACATGCCACCCAGCTCTGCACCCAAAGCTGCCCTCATAGATAAGGTAAGCGCAACCTCACATGACTCCATGCTACATGACATAATGGAAAAACCGATGAACAGGATTAGATCTTATTGTTGCAAGGTGCAAGTGTTTACACGTGTAAATTGTTGAAGCCTTCCGAATGAAAATTGCAGAGTCACAAAACCAATATGTGAAGCAGAGGCATTGACTGATTCAGTTTGAATATATAAACACACAAAATAATATTCCCCAAATATTAGTATAGTCTGAATCTACTTTGCACAGGCACATCATAACCTTCAGATCTACTTGTTAAACACTAACAGCCTGGCAGAGTGTTTTTTTGGTTTTGTTTTTTTTGTCGTGTTTTATCCTGCACTAACCTCTGTCTGTTTGTGCACAGTTGATGCGTCCCCTCAATGCTCTGGAGGAGCTCTATCGTCTGATGGAGAGTTTTATCAGTTGTCGCCGCACCGCTGCCTGCCAGTACACAGCCTGCGGGGCTTCTGGAGTGGGGCTTCTCACTGTGGCCTCTGAGCTCTGCTCACGTCTCGGAGCCACACACATCGTCATGTGCAACAGCGGTGTTCACCGGTGAGTGTGAGGGAACATATGCCAGGCAGGTCCTCTAGTCTCACCTTTACCTTTTCTACTGCAGTTTCTCCCTGGTTCTGTGCACTTTCTCTTACAACACAGGTTTATGAGATCACCATCACCCTGCTCTCCTGCACCGTGGGGATTTTCTATTAATACACTTTTCTCTGCATTAATTAACAACAGGATATTCTGGCTAATAGCGCCCATTGTTTCTCCGAACAGATTAGGGACTTTTAAGTAGGCACAGCACTTCAAACAGGGAGACAGGTCAATTACTTCCATTTTCATTGAATTCTATATATGGCTGCCTAATTCACCTGCTGCAGAGGGCACCATTCATCAAAGCATGAGGACAGAAATATCCTGATCGTTTGTCACCGCTGATCCCTAGTTCCAGCTTTCATCTTTCATCCCTACTCTTCTCTGATACCCTCTTTCCTTACCCCGTGACAGTTTCCATATCTTTCTGTCTCAGTCACATGCACAGGCGTGCGCTCACATGTGCCCGTGCATTGGCTGGATGTGACTGATGGCTTGATAAAGTGCCGCGGATGGAGCCGCCTAGCTGCCTGAGCTCTAATAGAAAGTTCCTGTCTGTGCAATGACTGCTGCTACTTTATTAACCCTCAGCCTGTGTGTGTGCGTGCATGCGTGTATCTGTGCAATTATACACACTGGCCACAACTCACCCAGACAGGCAGGCTAAGTGTACTGTGGCACAGCAGGTGACAAGGCCTGCAATATTTAGCATTATTTGTGAACTGGCTTTCACCTTAAATGCTGTTTTACCCTCCAAAGCTGCAGGAAGATGAGGACGCTGGTTTCACCATCACACAGGGAGGAGTTAGAAATGCTTTGCCTCATGCAAGTCTCCTTTTCTGTCATTAGCTTTATGTATAATCCTGTTTCTATTGACAGAATACAGATTAAATATAGATTAACCACTTTCACTGCTTTCTCTTTATCATTTGAAATATTAACGTATTTAAAAAATCTATGTAATGCTCATGTAAATGGTGAGCACACAAACTAAATCTGGTGTAATTGAAAAACCTATGAAACCAAGCCAGTAGATTAGTAATGTGGGAAATTGCATTATCAGTGTGGCAGCCTTCGCAGGCTGTATTGATTGGATTAGTTGGCTTGATGGATGAGTTTTAATAACAGTGAGAGCATGATATTTTGGGGGCATCAGCAGTTTGTAATATTCAGCACTCCTCCAGATTTTTATGTCCATCACCCCCACAAAAACCATTAGAAAGACAAAAGGAGGGTTCAGCATCTGACAGCAAAACAAAAACAAAGGGGAGAAGGTATTTGACGCTGAGGCCTAATCTACATTCCAGGGCACTAACTTTCTTAAAAAGAAAATGTTTTCTTGTCTCTTCTACCGCTTTTTTCCTTCTTTCTCATCCTCCTTTTGTTCTCCTCTTCATCATTCTTTCTGTCTCTTTGTGTTTGGCACCGTCTTGTTTCGTCTCATTTATAAGTGAGAACTCAGCTCTGGTGAAACACAGAGTGTAAATGGGATATGGGCTGGAACCACATAAAACAGATGGATATAAATCACATCATACTATCTCACCAACCCTAATGAAAAGGGAAACCGTGCAGCCACACACACACACAGATTGTGTGCAGTTCCTTCATCCTGCTCCAGCTGAAGAGATATTTAAAGATCCTCTGTGGGTGACTTTTTTTTCCTCTTCTTTATCGGTGTGGGAAGCTCAGTATGGGCGCTTAAAATATTCTGGGGTGGCCTGCAAAGGGACATCTTTCGCAATTTCCTACTGCGATACAGTATCTTTTGGCACACACTGGAGATGATTGTTGAGTTTTTTACTTTCATCGCATCATGTTACTCTATCACAGAATTATGCAACTGGACCTCAAGGGGACTTTTAAAATCTTGATATGATTGACTGAAGGAAACAGCTTCTGGCAGCAGTAGGTCTCTCATGAACATCTGCTTCATCATCTTTAGCTTTAGTTTTGTCTCGAATGGCTTTGAATCTCTACCGCGAGAGAAGGAGCTCAGATTTCTTAGCAGCCACATGGTGATATTACTCAATGAAAGTGAGCCAGGCAGAGTTGGAGCTTTGGACAGTTCAATTTGCAGTGAAAAGCCCTGGGATCGATACACTAGTACAGCTTGTTATCATAGAAAGGTCACCCAACAGCCTTGACACCTGTCACTGGCTCTCTAAGGATTTATCAACATGCTGCCATTTATGTGTGTGTGTGTGTGTGTGTGTGAAGGCGAGAATCAGGAAGAGACCATGTGTCTGTGTGTGCGTGCCTGGCAACAAAGTTTGCTGTGACTAATGAATCACACACTCACGTCAGCACTCATTTTACACACATGACACCTTCATGGCAGTGTGATTGTATTGCCTCGGCCGCAGGAGATACGCTGACTTGTCCTTGGACCTTTTCTCCTCTCAGCTGCAACGAGAGGCATCAGTCCTGTTGATGAGAAAACAGAGAAAGTCTCCTCATGAGCTGAAAGTTCACGGAGAGGTTTAATCCGCTTCTTCAACTCGGTCTGAAGCAAAGATTGGGAGGTTTGTTTCTCTCCCGACGCTGCATGTTTGCTCAGTGTGAGTGACATTTCGGCGGCAAATGAAATGATTCATTAGTGAGGAGATGAGCAAAGGTGAAGCAGGAGGAATGTGATGGTAATGAGAAGGTGTCAAGAGGAGTAAAAAATGAGCTTGGAGAGATTTGAAGTAGTTCAAGTGAATTCTGCCAGAGATTCATCATATTTGAATGAAACCCAGAGTTTGAGTTTGGCTTGCTGTTGTTTCTGTCCTGGTTTTCCCCCTTTTTTTCTTACTCTCAGATCTCACTTTCAGTCTTCATCAGTTGGAAAGATGACTACAGTACATTACCATGAAAGCATGTTGAGAGAGTCGATGAGTGAGCGTTGAGAGTCAGAAGAGGTGTTTATTGTGACTGTGGGCGATTTTCTTGTGTCAAATATGCTTTGATAGTACAGCAACAGTGACAAAGGAAGCGAGGTTCTGCATCATGATTTCCCCATAAGCCATCCAAACGCCCATTTCCCTAGTGCTGATGAATATGCTGACGGACTGAGAGTGTGAGCTTGACCTCATGTTTCCTCTCTGATCAACAGCTGCACCCTGAGTGTCACGTTGGAGCAGGCTATCCTGCTGGCCCGTAACCATGGCCTGCCCCCTCGCTGCATCATACAGGCCACTGATGTCATGCGGAAACAGGTATGTAATGTATTTTGCACATGCATGCAATGTTACTTAATATGTAGCCTTTTTGTTACAGTATTTTTTTTGCTCAACATCCTGATGTTATTGCCAGAGTCTTCAGTCTCTTCAGTGACATTTTCTGTCTCAGTGAATTTGTGATTCAATCCACAATGCAATTTCTGCATCCAAAATCATTAGATAAATGTATGCTTCATTGAGTCAAACTAGGCTGCCAAAATAGTGTTAGCAATAGATTTAACAGTGCCAGTGGAGGAGCATTTATGCCATTTTAGCTTCCTTGGTCAGTGTTTGATTTCTCTCAGAAACTATTACTTCAATAAGAATGCAATTTTAAAAGGCAGCCAACAGTAACTTCATGTTTTGGTGTCTGAGAAAGCTATTCTGTCCGACTGCTTCGGAGTCTGGTGCTAGTTTGTTTGTCTGTATGTCTGTTTGGGGTCAAGGGAAAAAGTTCCCATTACTCTCTTGATACATACACATTTTCACCCCACAAACGGCGACTGCCGTGACCAGATCTCAGCACGAATCTCAGAAGCTCATTAGAAGTTCTGTGACTGGTAGTTATTTTTGCTTTTTGCAGTGAGAGAGTTTGGTCAAGAGAGAGGTTCAGATCCTGCAGGAGGAAAGACTTTTAATTTCCACACTCAGAAGTGGGCTGGCAGCCAGGAGGATGCAACTCTGTGCATTGTTTGACCTTGAGTACTACTGTATATGGCTGTGGAAGGTGTGGTGTGTGACATTTTTTATTGAATATGAGAGGGTGCTGGTATTGGAATTTGAGAGAACTTTTTCATTATGTTTTGATTGTGTTATTAGGGAGACTCTTGTAGCACCACTGACCTACACACCACTGAGAAGAGGTTGTTTAGTAGAGATAGAGAGCAGAAGGGAGTCTGATCTGCTGTGTGTATACTGTGTGTGTGTCCTTGCTCTCAGACATCAGCTGATGAATCTGATGAATATGAATATCATTCAGGGTTTGGGTGACGCCTCCACTTCCTCGCTGAATAGTCATACTTTCTCACAAAAAGGTTATCAGCACAGCATCCGGTCCCAGCAGAAGCACCAATTTATCAAGCCCAGACAACATCATCCAGAATAAGTATGCATGAGAGATTTGAACAAAATTGGTCCATTCACAGTTTGATTTGTAAACTTCTGCATGGCAATTTCCCATGATTTGACTGTGTAGGGAAAGTATACATCTGTGTATATATCTTTGTAACCTAATTAAGAGGATAGCTTCATGTTTCAGCATTTGTAAGGAACGTGTTATAATTTTTGCATTAAGTCTGGCAAGGATAAGAGGAAAGTGCAGATACATCAACCATAAAACAACCAGATACCAGATCTTAGTTATTAAACAAAAGAGAAATGTGGAAATGTGAAAAATGGAAACAGTGATAAAAGATGAATGCACCTTTTTTAAAGAGTAAGTGAATCTATGTTTGTTATAAAACAGTGGGGGATGTCTGCACTTTACTGCCTCTTGCACAGCCCTATACCATATTTATCTTGGTCTATCCAGTATGGATTGAACCATGATGGTTGCATGGATCTGTGGATCTGTTGGTGAGACTCTGAAACATGTCCACACAGATTGCATTGCTTTGACACCATTAATCAAAGTTTTAGTGTCTTGTACATGAAAACAAAGTTTCACTTGTTGAAGAAACTGTAGAAATAGTTTAGTTTGTGACTCATCTGATCTTCTCTGGATGCTTCATCCTGGCGGGACATCAGGGGGCATCTCTGTCTGGAGGCATCAGAATGGATGGCTGTGATGCGCATCGAATAATTGCTGATGCTATCCTGCTATCTGGACGTAACTTGGGGCAGACACTAAGATGGCAGACGGCAGAGCTGTAACCGAGAGGTCAGCTAATGCACTTTTGGCCGGTCATTCCCTCTCTGCTCAAAAAGGAGGCGCTGATGACCTCGTCGGATAATGATTCGATTGTGTGTTTTTGCGTGTGTGCATCACAGAAGGAGAGCAAGTACTCGTGAGTGCAGGTGTTCGCGTGTCTAAATCAAGAGGCTGAGTTGCTTCCTGCCCCCCTGCAGTTGTGTTTCTGCCGACTCTGTGCACCGCCAGCAGACTTACAGGAACATTAGCAAAGAGCAAGACGTGCACCTGACTGGGCATAATCAAACTGCAACACACAAACACAAGCTACATTAATCTTTCAAAGGTCTTGATGCTAACCCTTTTTTCCCTACAGAGAATATTCTGCATGTGCTCTTTTGCACATATAGTAAAAAAGCTGACAAGTGCAATAGAGAAGAGGGAGGCGGCAGCAGCTGTGGTTTAAATTTTAAATTCTCCAGATGCATCCTCAACTACTACCACATCTACTTTAATATTTCTAAGAGCTGTTTAGCTCAGTGACTAGCTCAATTCTGGGCCCAGCTGACTTTTGAAATATGTAAACAAGTCTGTTCAACAACCAAGGGGAATGATCAACCTATAAAAAGTTTTACCTCTAAAATCAGCAAGACCACAAAACTTTTTAGCGCCTCCCTATTAGAAAAAAAAAAAAAGTTCCGTCTTTTAATGTCAGAAATGCACATAGAATTCCAGATAGTAGGGAGTCTGAATAATATTACTCAGCAATGTATTATATCCAAACAAAGGCTGAATCACCAGACTCCTCACTGTATTTTTTTCCGCATACAAAGCTTTGGGTGAAAGCATTATCAATACTCAGAGGGCACAAATGTTTTTGGCTTACTGTCTAAGCTTTGTTTAAGCTCTTCTCTCTGTGGTTTTATTCCGAGCCCCTATTTATAGCTGCTGCATTTCAGCCTCATCCACGATGTCATGAATTGTTGATGTCTGTTTTTCTATTAGGGGGCAAGAGTCCAGAATTCTGCCAAGAATCTGGGAGTGAGGGATCGCACACCGTCATCAGTCCCAAGGTAAAACTTCAGTCACGACCTGTCCATGTGGGCTTGCATCAGCCCTATTGAATTATAGGGCCTTAACAGGCTTTGCATGTAATAGCCCATTTTCTAGAAATCTTTTTACAGTATCTGTGACCATTTTTCACTGTTGCATGAATGTTTACTTTCACAGACCTAAAATCTGTCTTTCTTTCCTCTGACATATGTGTTGTTACATGGTAATGTAACTGCAAGCAAGAACTGTTTTGAATTTTCTCTCTTCTTGGTGCTTTCTGGGACTCTGATTTTTGTTAGTCTGCAGTCAAGTCACGACATTTTGAAAGCACAGAACTACTAATTCACACTGTGTTTGTCTCTGAAGTTGGAAACAAGCAGTAAGAAATTTGTATATTTAAGGATTTATAAAACCCCCAACAAAATAACCTAGTCTCTACTGACTCTTGCATCCTGGACGTCTCACCTTACCTGAACTGACTGTGAAGAGTTTAAAAGCAGCTTCTGTTCTTAACCACTTTATCAAATGACTGTAGCCTAAACTTGAAACCAAGTGTTAATTTAAAAGTATGGAATTTAAATACAATTTTAAACATTGCAGTATGCTTTCAACTACTGATAAAGTGTTTATCACGGTGTCCACCTCTGTGTAGTTAGCTGAATCCAGCTTGTTCTAAAGTGCATGTATTTGTGCAATTGGGTAGCTCTGTGTATGCGTGCTTTTTCTTCAGGGCTGTGGCCAAATGGTTCCATTAGACGGGAGCTCCCTGTTCTCAGTGGCTCCTAGATGAGGACAAGGACTGCCTCAGCCATTTGGCTGTGACATATACGCTTTTGTGTGACAGGCAGCCCTTTTGAACCTTTTAGTGAAATTGACAAATACAATTAAGTAGCGGGATGATTAGTGTTGAGACATTGTGGTCGCAGAGCAAAATTGCTGCACTCTCACTAGGTTTATGTCATAACTGTAACAGCGTGAGCAAGTGCTGTAGAATATGGAAGTGTACATTGTGGGTCATGAGATATACTAGTTGTTCACAAGACAGATATCCACACGCTCACTGATGTGTAGATAAAAAGGGGGTAGTTATATTATGTGTCAGTTTAGCTTGCAGCCATGCGATGCAAAGTGAGTCTCTTCAAATCCAAAAGGATGTGAGTGGTGCAGCTGATTATCTACACGAGTAGAGCTGAGTTAAGATGTAAGGCATGCAGCTTGAGAAATTTGTGCTGTGAGTAGGGAATCACTGATTAGTTATCAATAACACAAAATCAATTGTCGCTGAAGTAATGTTTTCTGTTCATTACGGCAGCGTAACAGTGAGAGAGGCATTGGTAGGATTAGAGTTTTTATGGACTTTATATGTATGCAGGGTTTCTTACAAATGCAAACAGCTGTGAGTACTGTATAATTCATGCAGCATTTAAAACACAAAGTATACAACCACCATACATTTTAGATTCTCTATTTATAAACACTGCCCTCATGAAGGTTACCAGGTTTAAGTATATACAATTCGCACAGCATGTTTGTGGATAAAACTAAACTCTGAAGTCATTTTTCACTGTTTGAACACAGTTAATGTTGTTTGACTTTGTAGTGCAAAGCTGGATGTGTGTTTCTAGGGGTAATTATTTCTCCATCGCTGACATCTTTCCTCTTCAAACTGCAGCTACATCTTGTTACATTTTCTTTTGCTCTTAACAGAGATTTTTTAAAGGAAAGGGAAATTTGTCACCGACTGATCGTCGTACAGTTTTCATGGTGCTATGTATTGGAATGCAACTAATTAACATTTCGCATGTGTGTTTTTCTGATCAGGTTGTACAAGCTGTGCCTGCCTCCACCCCCAGATGGGGACCCATAATGCATTGCATCCAGGAAGTTGCTGGTGAAGTCCTGGAGAACTTTCAGTCCCGACCATTCTGCTCTTAAAGTCGTTTCTGCGCCCATGAAGAATCAACCTAATAAAAACAGTTACTGAACGTTTTTACATGTTCAGCATAGCTGCCTGAAGTGTAAATAGAAATTTAAATAGTATTTTTAATACTTTATATTTTCCACTGTTGTTCTTTATACATATTTTGTTTCATTTTGTGTGTGTGTAATGCATCTGACAAGAAGATGTTTCCAAGTGAGATACCGAGATAAATTAGCTCATTGAAATGGAATGAACCCCATCAGTTCTCTGTCTGCACATAATGGGCTGAAAATTATATTTGTTTTCATGAGGGACATTTGCATTTTATGTTATTAGTTTCATTTACATATGAAATAAGCAAGATAATATTGATTACAAGGAGATTGGATGTAATTTGGCATTGTATTTGTTCAAATTGGCCAATAATTTGTCTGCTTCTCTTCTGACTCCATGCTTTATCAAGTCTGTCATTATTTGATAACCACATGAATGTGTGTATTGTAACATTCCTCAATATGATTTTTATTCGCTTGTAAATATAGAAATTTAGCAAAAATGATTTTGAATTTCTATAACTGTTATATGCATGCATATAAAAAAATTTCCAATGGTTTATCAGTATTAACACACAATAGGTTTTTGGAAGTAGAGCTATGAGATATATTCTGTTATTTTATATTGACAGTACTCAGGATTATAATGTCTCTCTGCGTTACTTATTATTGGATGTTAAATCATTGTAGAGTGGATGACTAGCTCAATACTATGCAAACAACCAAGTGATAATAAAATGCATCTATAAGCTCCTGTAGTGTTCCTACATATAATGTAGGCATGTCTGTTCATCAGTGTAAGAGTGATGCTCGACTTTTGCTGCAGATTTTCCTCAAAAAACTAAAATGCTGTCATGTATACAGTATGTAAAAATATATTAAAGCTGATAACAGTGGCTGGACACTTGTGGTTTTTGCTTATTAAAATGATCCACACCAGGGCGCCGTGTGGCTCAATGGGTTGAGCAGGCGCCCCATATGTAGGCTATAGTCCTTGCTGCAGCTGGCCTGGTTCAAATCCCGCAGTGGATGGCCCTTTGCTGCATGTCATTCCCCCTGTCTCTGCCTCCCCATTTCCTGTCTGTCTCAACTATACTATCAAATAAAGGCAAAAAGCCCAAAAAATATACTTAAAAAAAGGATCCACACCACCAGGTCACCATTTGATGTTTTTCCTAATCATCTGATGTTGCCCCGCCCACATTGTGTGACTCCCGGAATTCATTGTCTGAAATCAGTCTGTACCTCCTATATAATCCACTACACAGAGAGTTTGTTTTGTAGTGCTGTCTGAATAGACAGCCTAGTAGTGGACTCGTAGTATCCCACAATACATCTGAAAATTAGTGTAGGCTACAACTAATGGTCACTAATCAACCAAGTGTTTTTATTTATATTTTACCACTGAGCTCACTATGTAGTCTTCCACATTGAACTTACTAAAAAGTGAGTAGGCACTAGTGAATAAATGAGAGATTTCGCACACAAGCTACTACAAATGGGGCGTCAAGCGGAAGTTGAATGAATCGGATGTGACTGACATCCAGGTTACCAAACAACAAGGTGAAGAGTTACAAGGTAGCCAAACACTGGCTCCGTGTGAATCGCTCCTTTATTCTGATAGCGCTTTTCTTTGGTGTCCTTGCACCGGTGTTGTTTAATTATAGCTTTGTATAAGTGGAAAAGGGATTAATTTGGGATTTAAAAATTAGCAAGACTTAAACTTTCACGTTTTCTCACGCTAATTAGCAGAAGGAGCTACATCTGCCTTAAACCACTGCAAGCGTGCATGTGCTGCTGCGCAATTTATTACCGTGAAATCTTCTCCTTGTGCAGGTGGATGCTTTACGAGACACATAATTGCACTGAGCACAGGAGAACACGGTGCTGCTGGACTGGGCTGAGCTCGCTGGATAAATGGGAGTGGCGGTGGCACAGTTTAACACCGGCAGCCAGTGAGCGGAAGATTTGTAATCTCTGTCACAGAGCTGCGGTGCCATTGGCTTCTACCGGGAAGCTGCCGCTGGAGAGTCAGTGAGGCGACAAGCTGGGGACGGTCCCGGGCTGAGTCTCCACAATGAGCCGGGCTCTGAGCCGCCTGCTCCGCACTTGACGCAGCCCGTCTGAACTTACCGTGGCTCCACTGCAGCTCCCACTTGATGACATTTCCTGGCTTTTATGTTTTTATTTTTTTTGCACCTTTATAGTCGCCGAGACGCCCCCGTGAAGGACGAATGACACCGGCTCACCCCATGATTTCATCCTGCTAAAAGCTCTTGGCGAGGCACATTAGTTTCTTCATGGCGTCTCCGCAACAGTCAAGAATTCAGTCGTATCTGGAGAAGAATAAAATCGGACCCTTGTTTGAGGTGAGTGCTCACTCAAATTTAATCTAACAAGTCTGAACTTCTTCAAGACAACGTTATTCAGCTTTAATTTATAGTTTGTGCTAAATGATGAGCACACATCTGCAATGGAAGCTGTCACACTGGAGTAACTGAGGGATGCATTGAACTGTATTATCCCTCCCTCTATACTCTTGTATTTGTTCAAGCAACTGGCTCATGGCAAAGAGGATAAGCGTTTATATTTATTCACTTTGGTGGCAGATTGTCTTTACACTGAAGCGTCCCGCTGCGCTCCCCCTTCATAAGATGAGACACTGGTGTAGCTACAGAAACACAAAGGTTTACTGGCTGCTGTTTGCTCTCACATTTCCATGTTTAGCCCTTCCAGTGATTTACATTTCAAAAGATGATGAAATGAGATGAGATGATGTAGCATACCCTGCCACTGCCTGACTCAACACTGTTTCAGTTTGTTGAAGTTGGGGCCACTCAGGGAAGCCAGTTGTAATTCATATCTCTCGGTAGGATTTGCTTTTCTGTGCTGCTCAGCTACAGAGGACACAGCCAAACTACGTGCCTCTCTCTCTCTGTCTGTTTGTCAGTCAAGGGATCTGTGTGTTCATCCCAGGGTTATTCTCAGCGTGGCATCTGAGCAACCCAGGGGAGAGCATGACTTCATCCTTTGTTTGCTGTTGGATTTAGGCTATCAGGACTACAAAGGTGTGGGGCACAGTCAGGGCAAAGATGGAAAGACAGATAAAACATCCAACTGGCTTAAGGGGTGAGATGCAGCAGATCTGTGGGTCCGTCACTCTCATTTAAACAAGGATGACAGCTGTAACATAACCACCTCTGTGAAATCAAATATGGATTCAGTAGACGTCTTTTGTGTTCATGGCAAAGCAATATTCACATGCACATGATGCGTTTTGCAAAGTGCTGACGCTACAGTTCTGTGCTTCAATTGGATATATAGTAGCACGCGCACACACACACACACACACACACACACACACACGCACACACACACACTCACAAACATGAGCTGCATGTTAAATGGATATAAGCACAGTAGCTGAGGCTTGTTTCAGCACCGTGGACAGAGAACATTATGGCCAACATGCTCTTAACCAGTAAAGAAGACAGGAAATCTTATTGAAAGGCCGCAGCAGTCACTGAGGCTCAACTGCACAATGATAGTCCTCTGTGTGCTCTCTCTGTTTGTTTTTCCTCCCTCCATCTTCCTCTTCCACCTGTCTTCCCCTCTGCTCTCTGCCTCAGTTCCCCTGCCTGTGTTGTCCCTTTTATATTTTGCCTCTGTGTACAATTAAACTGTGTCGCCTTCATCCTACATTTGAAGACGATTAAAGTGCTTTGCATGACTTTAAGTTGCTCCTAGTGGTGTTGATAAAGTGACACCTTTGTACCAAAGATCAATGGGCTTATATGCTAATGCCTTTCCATGCTTTTCCTTAAAATACTGTGTAGACTTTTTTTTATTCTGACCAACAATGACACGGATCATTGCTGAGCTGTTCACAGTATTTAGCCAGTGGACAGTGTATTGTGAGGCAGAACTGTGCAGGGTGGATTTGTGAGGGAATCTGACAGGTTTTTGAAGGTACAGGTATAGTAAGAGAAGATGCTTCTCCCCCCATGAGAAAATACTGGTGGCTGCTACTCTGGTGCTGCGCTTGAAAACCCTTGCCAATTTCATTGTTGTCGCAAAGAAAACCTATCCATGTGCACTCAGGTGTGAAGAAACAAGTTTTTCTTTATTGGGAAAATCCAGGAGAGGGGCTGAAATTCTTCTTGCAACTTTCTTTTTGATCAGATGTAGGGGATTGGTGCAGCAAATGTAATCAAACAGCCGTTCTGCTGTGCTGCTTAAACCAAAAAGAGCTGACTGAAACAGTGACAGCTATTCAGCCACGAGTACAACAGTGGCAGGTATAATGCAGAAGCTCAAATGGAACAAAAGAACTTACAAGTACAAGAGCATAATGCAGCAATAGAAAAAGTATTTCTCTGTTGCTCATGGTCACAACATGTATTACAATAAACTGTAGATCAAATACTAAAATATACTGAAAATACTTTGGTTTGTATATTGTAATTTTTCTGTATGACAGATTTGTGATTTTTGTCTCATGTGATTTGAGTTGGATTATTTCACCGATTTTGCAATGGAAAACATCATGATCACCAGTAACACAACAGTTACTGCTGTAACCTAAACCAAAGCCAATAACTCAAGGATTGAGGCAATGCACTGCATGCAATGACACCACACCGTGAGTTTCTGCACTAAATGGCATTATTTCACAGGTAGAATAAGATGATTGCCTCCTACTGATTCTAGAAGTTGCCACGACACAGTCGCATTCTAGAAGTCTACATTTCATGGCCGCGTTCTATAAGTGCACACGTCGCGGTCAAGTTCCAGAATTGGACATGTCGTGTTCTACTGTAGAAGTAGACATGTCGCAGTCGCATTCTAGATGTGGCCATGTTTTGACAGATCGCGAGTGCATTCCAGAAGGGGATGGACACATCGCGATCTCATTCTAGAAGTGGCCATGATGCGGCCGCGTTCTAGATGGCAAGAGGTTGCGATCACATTCCAGAAGGGGACGCGACGCAATGGCGTTCTACAAGGCGACATGTTGCGGTGTCATTCTAGAGGGCGACACGTTGCGATTGCGTTCTGGGGGGGGGGGACAAACGCGTTCTAGAAGGGGGCATGGTGCCGTCGCATTCCAGAGATGGACACGTCACAGCTACATTCTAGAAGTGGCCAGGTCGAGGCCGTGTCCAGACGGCGACAGGTCGCGATTATGTTCCAGAAGGGGATGTGACACAATCGCATTCTAGAAGGCAACATGTTGCAATCTCATTCTAGAGGGCGACACATCGCAATCTCATTCTAGAAGGCAATACCATGCAACCTCGTTCCAGAAGTCGCCACGTTGCGGCTGCAGTCTAGAAAGAACACTGTGATCACGTTCCAGGAGGGGATGCGACGCAGTTGTGCTCTAGAAGGCGACATGTCGCGATTTCATTCTAGAAGGCGACATGTCGCGATTGCTTTCCAGAAGGTGGCACGACGCAATTGCATTCTAGAAGGGGACAGGACAGGGTCGCATTCTAGAAGTCATCACATCTCGGTTGCATTCTAGAAGTCACGATGTCGTGTTCCAGAAAGCGACACATTGTGATTGCCTACTGATCTGGTTGTTTTCCATATGTGCAGAAAATCTCCAGTCTTTTAAAGTGTCATTCTTTAAAAAAAAGTGATCTTACTTGTACAGTATCTAAGTAGTTTCTGTACAAGTATGTTCTGTAGCAATATGTATGTGTGTCTTGATGTGTGAATGTTAGTTTGCTCTCTAACAAATTAACATCCCGAGTTTCTGACTTCATGTTGCGTAAACACCCCCTCAATGTAATCAATTTCTTTACCACAAACTGTTCTCCCTCTTTATTTTCCTCTGAAACTCATCTGCAACCCCCCCCCCCCATCACTTCCTAGTACCCAACACACAGCTGCAGTATTAAAGCGTCCGTGTAACAAGAGTGGGGGGTTCATTTACTCACTCTGATGAGACACAGCTTATGATTTGCCAGAAAATTGATTTTTTTTTCTCCTACTCACTAATGAAATGGTTGCTTTGCAGAGATAGCACGCTGAGTCAACACCAGTGGAATATTATCTAAAAAGTGAAGCTGCCTTTCATAATAATTGAAGTAATTGCACCCCAGATTATTGTCAGCTATTTGATATTGATATTCTTTTCAAACACCACCTCTCCTCCGAGTCACTTCATAGTTAAACTGCAGCATATCCTTTGCCATCAGTGTAGATATTAAGTAAGCTGAAGACCACATGTTCAAGATCCTTTGTTATACTCTCTGTGGTACAAATGATAAAAAAGATAACACACACAAAGTACATGTGCGTTACTTGCAGCATTATTGCAACATACAAAGGCATTGCAACAGGTTTACTTTCAGTTGTCTGACAGAAAGTGTACAATTCCTCAGTCTTTGTATTATCAAAGAGGATATGCAGCATTCATGTATAAACTTCTGACATTCAAACTTGTGTAACAGCAGCAGCAGGTAAAAAAAAAAGGGAGCAATCTTTTTACCACAGAAGGTATTAAACCTGCTCTGTTGTTCCTCCCTGCAGTGATCTGTCAATCATGTCTGAAGCAACACTACTTCTCTATTAGAACAGTAAACTCATGGGTCATGGAAATGTAGTTAAGACCAAAAAATGTCATTGGATCAAAGTGGAATTAGTGTTAAAGTCAAATGTTGAGTTATGAAAGTGCTCCGTAGACGAATAGGCATCACTGTTAATGACAAAGTCTGACTTCTACTATAAAGACTTAAAAATCTTTAATATAGTTCTGCTAATAGAGCTAAGACTATTGGTCTCAGCTCAGGGCTTTTTATTATCACTTGCTGATATTAATGAAGCCCTGATGAGTGATAAATTTGGATTGGTATTGGCTCTGATACAAATTTTATTGCATCGATTAGGTTTGCATTACTGTTTCTTTTCTTTTTAGAGGTTTCGTTGGTGTAGAAAAGCACCTACACAACATGCACAATGAGAATGTAAAGCACTGATGCTTCCACAACAACTTAGCAATGCTCCGATTAATCATTTTATGCTTCTCTTGTCATTCATACACTACATTCCCTCTTGATAAATAAAAAGAAATGAGATCAATAAATAAGACGAAATGAATCAGCACTCAGTTTCAGCCAATGCCTCAAGGAAAGGTGTGGGATTTCAAATCAGTAAACTGCTCTCTTTTTCCTATTGATATGCTACTTCTAGTGAAGTTAAATGACTTTCCTCTGAGGGAATTATACAGTATATTCATCCACACAGAAAAAAGGTTCATTCCAGTCTGCTCAGCTATGTAGTTCTTCTAATCTGCTATGCTCGGGGTCTCAGTAGTGCAGCCTCACAGTACTGGAAAGAAGTTGGTCTGTCCAATCAGGACACACTGCCTGACCTATTGATCTACTCCCTTAAGGGATAATTTATTGGACTTGGTGTGATTGGGTTCATGCTACCTACTGTACTAGCAATATGCCTCGTCTTTCTTTCCTATCGAATGTTACATGGTTTTTGTGCCCTGAAATTCCTGTATACCTGTAGAGAAATTGAAGCATATCCACAAACTGTGTCACAGATAGGTAAAGACAGAAACACGTGCAGCTAGTTGAGCACAAGCAGAGAGGTGGAGTTATACATCCAGAAGAATCTCCCGTACAAACACACCTGGAAACATTTCTCTGTCATTGGCATACCTCCCACTCATTAGGTAATGAAAACCCTGACATTTTATCTCAGCGGCTGGTTGCTTCGTTACTTGGTTTGTTTATTTTTTCACCTCATTCTGCAATTCAGAGCAAAAATATCTGCAGAACAGTTGTTATACTGACCATTAAATATTGATATGCACTCTGATATGAGAACATACTTCAGAGCTGGGCCCTTCATTACCTAATGCGTACATGACTAAGTATAGTCTCTAATGAGCAGAAGAATGATTTGTGCTCTCACTCCTTTGCCCTAGTTTTAGCCATTCGTATGCCAGAGGGTTATTTTGGCATATATTTACATCTAAACACAGAAACGCTCCCCCTAATTTTGATTTTTAAAATCCTATTAGCAAACTGTGAAGGCACACTAAAAGTCAATACAATCTGTTTAGGGTAATATGCATTTGCAATTTCCCGTGGCAGTTTGTTATGGCACCATGTGAAAAATGAAATGAGGCCATTCACTTTTGTTGTGTCTGCGGTTCAAAGGAAGAACTAATAACTGACAAAATTCAAAGGAGAAAAACAGTTTGTGATTGGTCAAAGTCTGCCATAACCAATTAGACCACATTTGGTTTATTTTCTTGATACAATTTTAATTCAAATTCAGTGACGGCCTTAAGTTTGATGACTTGGTATGACAGAAATGCATGGGTTAATGTGGCTCCCCTTCAGGTGCACTTGGAGTAATTACTACAAGACAGGCAGCTGAACAGGCAGCCTAGTGGCCAGGTTTGTCTGGGGGGAATACAGGAGGGGGCGACGAGGGAAGACAAAGGATATCTGTGAGATCAAGCAGTGAGACAATGAGTGACATGCAATATGAGGAAGATTTAGAGCATGCAGCGTAAGGTGGTGGTGGGGAGTGTCTGTGATTTGTGAGAGTACGGGAAAAAGAAGGAGACACAGTACAGTGCCTGTGCTGCATGCTAATAAAGTTATCATGTCCACTTAGAGCCTGAGGATGGTGACAGCTTACTGCTGAGTGTAATTAAGAGTCACGCTGGTGGTACGGGAGGGATGATCATCTGATACACAGGCTTGACAGTTAACCTATATTTGTTCAGCTGTTGACTAATGGTTGTATGTGACTGTCTGTTTGCTCAAAGAGTGATAAATACAGTATGCATCTGTGCACATGTTTAGAGTATATACTTAACAGGGGGTCCACCAAAGGGTGTCCTTTGTGCTGAATCCTCTCAGCTTCTTACTATGGGTCGTGAGGCCGAGAAAAACATTTTAAACTGAAGATTTATTTCACATGAAATTTTTTGTGTGCTTTGGATTGGGTTCTCTGGAAAATGCAGTATCATGTATTTCTGTGCATTCATCGGATTGTATCAATCTTCAAAAATGTGATGAAACGACACCCACGCAGTCACGACGGTGCGGGCTAGCTTTGTCTTTGAGTGTCACACTCTTAATAGCTACTGTGAGTTGACTTTTTTGTTACTTCCACTGAAATTGATCATCGTCTAATCCCGTAACAGATAAATGAAACAATATTCAGGGACATCAAATGTTACATTCAACTACTAGGCTGAAAGTTGTCATACATTTTATAGTCTAATCTATTCTATTGATTTCCCTTGTTGGATACAATGCAATTTATCATTATCTGGATCAAAACAGCTGTAACCAATGTACTTATATCAAACAACAGGTTCATGTTTCTTCCAAGTCTGTCTTTAAACCATAGCCAAGTGTCCATATGTACATGAAAACAGTTTTCGCTCTGCAATCATTCATACTGACTGTGAAATGACCTCTGCTGGCAGTAACAGGTTCCTAATGTATTTGATGAAAGACAAAATCCACTCATTCTGTGCAGAAAAACTGTTCCAGGGCTTATCTTAAGTTAATACAATATGAGCCTTGAGCAGTCTCAGTTTATCAAATCGAGTGGCTTTCTTCCAAAGTTACGGCCTTTTGAATACACATCAATAATACTGTTTTTTGATGAGCTGCAGTGTAGGATCAGTAACACAAAAAGAAAAATTACCACCCCCCCCCCCAAAAAAATAACACATTAAAATATCGTAGTTTGATTTGTCCTCATTGCCATACATGAAAAGTCATTTAGATATGTAGCACTTCATAATTCAATGCGGTGTTTATACAGCTATGTGAAGTACGGCAAACATAGGTGCATGACAGTATAAGATACCAAAGTAGAATGTATCTGTCTGTCCTGGAGATCGCGACGGAGGTAGAATTGCATTAATATCTGCCAGACACAGAGACATCAGATTAAAGCAAGAAGAAATAACAAAATTTTTATCATAGCAGAATAAAATCAAATAAGGAGAGATACGATCTTTCTTCTTTAATGCAAAAAAACCTGATTGAAAAGTGTTTGAATATTTACTTCAGATGATTTTCATAACTAATAATGAGTCAGTCCCCCATTACCAAGTGCTAAAAATGCCACCAAAGTGGTAGGAACATCTGAGCTAGTGCATAACATGCGTTGAGGAAAATGGACTTGGGGCAGTGCAGCACGATGGAGTGAGTGAAGCAGATAAAAGCATCTTCTCTGATGAGTATTATCTAGTAGCAGCAGCCTGGTTAGGTGACATTGCCTCTTCCACGGTCTCCTCCTCTGTTCTTGTCTCCCATTCAAGGTCTGGATCTCTTCCAGTGGCATCTTTCCTCTCACCCTCTTCTCATCTTCACCTCAACTGGCTCGTCACGTTCTTCTCTTTTTCTCCGATAATGACCTTTTTTTCTGCGCACAAAGCACATTGAGCAGCCATACAGACGTCACCTTAAACACCCTGTGATATGACTCTGTGTTGCCGTATTTCACTGACGAGTGGCAGGTAAATCAATGGCAGCCAGTGGTCTCTAGTGCTGGCGACAGGGACAAGGAGCCCCGTTGGGAATCTCGGAAGAACTGTCGCTCCATTTCATTTAATTTTTTTCACACAAGGACAAGAAGAGATTTTAAAGCTTTAAATTAGAGCCACAGCTTCAGAATTGTGTATTGATTAGGTTTTAAAACCTGAATATGCTGCAGGTGATTATGTTTTTTACAGAGAAACTATATTCTAAATAGATATATTATATTGCTGCAATGTCTGTTTATGTATCATACTACCAGTCATCTCATTTCAGTAGTGGATGACTGGCCTCTAGAAACTTGAGAAATGATAGAAATCTGGCTCGAGCAGATTGTGTGTTGTATGCCGGTGGTGCGATAGATCCACAAAATCCAGCAGGAGTCAGCTCACAAATTGACAAGAGTAAGAGTAAAGCTTAGGCAAAGTTCTTAGTAGAGTTTATGTAGCTATGATCAGATTTTTCCTTTTATGTTTGCTTTTCATGGACTCTCTTCGTGATGCTTCATTTGAGTATCACAAAAGAAAGCTGTGGTTTGCTGTTATGAACAGGGCTTGTTGTTGTGGTTTCCTCATAAGGAGCTTTCAGCAGGGTTCCATAGTTTCTGTCACCAGAGACTGAACTTTGCATTTGTTTTTGCTTACCACCACTGTGTTAATACTCCCTCTTCCTTTCTCTGCCCACCCCCACCCCCCCCCCCCCCCCCCCCCCCCCCACACACACACACACACACACACACACACATACCAGTTTATATAAAACTCTCTCTCTTTCATTGTTTCCCTCATTCTACCTCTTATATATGACCTTCACAACTTTCCCTTTGTCCTGGCCCCTCGACTCCCAGACTTGCGTCCACTTTGAGTTTGTTTAAGTTGCAGAGAAGCCTGGAGCGTCAGTGAAAGTATCATGATTGTCGTTATACCCAGGGGGAGACCTTGAGATCTTCCAAGGACATGGGTGTTTTTTAGCTGGCTGACAGCCACCACCAAACCAAACTGCCTGGAGGCGCACAGATATCTCACCCTGGTAACAGCTCTGCACGCATATATGGACTACATGTCTCAGTTGCTCATGCCACCTATTGGCCTGCTTATAGAAGACAGATACAGATCCTGAAACTCTCTGCTACTCTTTATCTCTCTCATACACTCATGCACACACTCACACACAACATATGCTAAGGATGCTGTTCTGCTGATGCAATAAGTCACTCCAAGTCAAATAGTATTAAAGTCTGCTTGTACATAGAAATGTTGACTCAAATTTTAGTCTACATCTTACTATGGTTCCTGTCACAAAAATATGATGACCAGTCAAACTGCATGAGCTTCTCAACCAGGAATCATGTTATTTGAAAC
This sequence comes from Caranx ignobilis, assembly GCA_021432705.1. Lineage (NCBI taxonomy): Eukaryota > Metazoa > Chordata > Actinopteri > Carangiformes > Carangidae > Caranx > Caranx ignobilis. The sequence continues at coordinate 10,976,828 of MU269986.1, forward strand.
TCCTCATTACCATAGAAAGTGAAAGTGTCAGACACAGTTACCTTGGTCTGCTCTATATGTGAGTTATGTAATGTATGCTTATCCACCGTGTGATTCGGTGGGATCAGTTTCTCATAATATGTCTTTATAATAATGTCTTTTTTTATGACGGTGTTGGAGATGTTGAAGGACACAAAGGTACGAAGGTGCATTAGCTCATTCAGCTCGTGTCATAGATGCAACAATGCTCTGTAGGATATTCAATCAATATATGTTGACACAAAAGTGTTTTACAGAACAGACGTGGGCAGCATGCAGATGTGCCCACATGTGCTGCCACTTTCTGTCACAGTCCCCTGTGTAGGCGCAATCTGTCCATCTGTCTTTGCAGTTTGCTGCTGTTTATTTCATGCATCCAACTCTTGCGTTACCCTCTCTACACATCTGCGTGTGAGCGGTGTCCACTGGGAAACACAATCCTGAAAATCAACACTCGGCAGTCATCCATTAAAAGAAGTGCACATCCTTCTCACTACCCACTACCCCGTCCCCACAAAATAAACATTAAGACTTGGAAACCCAGGGGTAGTTAACAGAGTTCTGCTAGTTTGGCTTCCTGTGTGATCTACCAAATTACAACCTTCGTTTATAGACCTCCTGTTGGTAGGTTAGTTAAATTACCCACAGGAGCTACTAAGCAGTACAGTAATTACAACTTTTACATCTTTGCATCATTAGAGGTTTATAATTGTTAGACACAGGCCACAGAAATACATTGCAGTTTGCAGGAGAGATGCATGCACTAAAAATCTTAATGTGCTGTATATTCTCTTGCAGGATTCTCTCAAATGCCTACTTCTCTTCAGGACTACTTCACCTATTGTGTATCTCTGACATGCAGAGGAGTGGGACTGCTCCATTGTTACACCTGCAGTCTGCAGTGAAACATATCAGCATGATCCTTGTTTGTTCCTACACACACCGCCTTCTGTTGGAGCTGCTGTAGACAGTGGGGCCGAGCAGGAATGTCCCCCTGACCAATTACCTGATTAGCTTTCTGAGCACACACAGTGCAGCCAAGGCTAGCAAGCTCTAATGCACACACAGGCTGTCTCCGTGTAGCCATTCCCGCCCCCTGAAAAACACACACATACAGATACATGAGCATGTCCGCAAGGGCAAATACATGCCAGCCATCAAAGCACAGGACTACATGACTTTGCGTTTCTGCAATTAAATGTGTAAATGTACTACTCAGACAGAAACCTGCAGTCTCTCTCTCTCACTCACACACACACACACACACACACACTCAGTTTATCCATACATTACATTACATCACCAATTCACTGCAGTCCACTAATGACTCTCTTTGCTTTTCTGCCGCAATCATCCTGAAGTCCTGCACAGCTGCTGTCTCAGACTGCTCAGAGTTTATTCTCATGCCATATCTTACATACACACACGGACACACACAGGCACACACGTGCACACTCATTTTACATCACACATGAGCTTCACAGGGTCAGTTGGTGCCAAAAGTAGTTTTTAGTACCCTGTGGAATTTGATCATTGCTTTCCTCATCATGTTTGTCGTTTTACCTCATGTATGAGTTAATTTGAATTATGTGTTTTGGAAAGCTCAGACAGGACATGATTAGTTATGGCATGATTGGTGCATTTGAGGCTGAATTCCCATCATGCATTTGACGGATTTTAAATTAGCATGCGGCGTAAGATGTGCCCTCTGCCCTCAGCACCTGTTACTGTGACTCCCCTGCGTGCTTCCCTTCTTTTTCACCTTCTGCGGTATTTTCCTCTTTTTGGCTGTTTTCTGTAGTCAGTCAGATTTGTCAGTCTGTCCAGAGCTCTCTCTACGGACAACTGACTCATCTCCTCATAATATAATTGGCTTTCTCAATATTTTACCTTTCATGTCCTTGTAGTGCACTGTCTTTACCAATAACTGTCTAAAATCTAAAATAAAAATAATGGTGTATCTTTTTCCTCATTTTAGTGGCACAACATATTTCCAGTGTTGAAATCAGAAGTTTCTGTGTCATCACTGAGTCCTGATCAGTCCATCTCTGCATTTTTGTGTTCAGACTCAGGATATTAAATGCTCATTTCTTGAAACTGGAATGGATTGCCTTTTTACTTCATAGCAGCACTTTAAAAATTCACTGACTGCCCAAACTCTGCAGTGTTTTGTTTACTTGTTCGCCCTTGTGTCTTGACAGACTGATCTGTTTTTGGTGGAACTTGCTGACATGTTTGTTACTAATTCATATAGAAGGGAAGTGCTCCTATCTTGGGGGACATGTTGTCTTGACTTTTTTTTTTATTATTAAGGATATTGACACTGGTTGTAGCATATTCCTGTGACTACACTAAAGACAAGGGATTTTTATCACTTCTTTGGCCAGTTGCTTCACTCTCCCTTGAGATTGAAGTCAACTATAAAACAAGACTTATGCATCTTGTAGGGATTGATTGTCTCTACTTCAGCTTGGTGGTTTCTCCACTGGCCATTCTATTTCTTTGCCTTTGTAGTACCACTTTGTTCTAACTTATTTCTGCTTTACTCTGCTCCTGTAGGAGTTGATGACCAAATTGATAACTGAGACTCCAGACCATCCAATCCCTTTTCTCATTGATCACCTGCAGACCAAACAAGACAGCCCTGGCAAGTTGCACAGAGCTCTCTCTGGCTCCGCAGCACTGTGGGCACAGAGCTCCCCAGGTCAGTACGCATGTACACATGCATGCATAATGTACACATATATCACATACACATACAGCGATGTTTGTTTTTGGAGCGACTTGACTAGTGTTTATGCTCAAGATTTTGCAGAGCAAGGTGTTCTGAACCGTAATTGTTACTGTCTCTCCTGACAGAAAGCAAAAACACTCGAAGGGAGTATAGCAACTATGAGAAGCCATGGCAAATTCACCCAAAGAAACCGAAGAAATCCAAGAGTGACTTGGCTGTTTCAAGTATCTCTCCTCCCTCACCAGAATCCAAATCTTGTGAGTTTTGTTTCATATGCACTTTAAGTTTGACAAAGTTTTTTTCACTGTCTGATTCCTTTTTTGTAATTACCTTGATCACATACACACATGCACATTCACAATCCATTTCAGATTATGAAGCTGCACAGTTTTGCTACCTGTTGTATGGGTAGTATCCCAATTACACGCTCCATTGGCATTAATCTCCATTTTTAATTTGATATAATTATATCTAATTAAAGTTAGTCACAGTGTGTAGTCCAGCATCCCCCTTCCAGTCTCCCAGAGCCCTGCATATGAGTTAGTTAGAAAGTGCCACTTTTTACACAGTTACTGCTGCACTCCTACACACTGTAAAGATGAGCTTTTCACAAAGTTCTCACATTAATGCAGAATTGAGGCAGATGAGATTTTTTCTAGTGATAACTTTTAGCTCTGCAATAAATTACTATACTTACGATGTTAGAATGAAGTATGGCACTTGAGACAATGAGGCTAGGTCAGATGGGGAGCAAGCAGAGCCATAGACTCTTTCAATAATTTAACATTGCGCTCTGTCACTGCCAGACCATGTCTATTTTCAGCTGCGGTTGGAGAATTACTCACAATCAAAAGGAAATGGGTGTTGAGATGAGTGCATGAAGTGAGTGAAAGAAAACAAGTGAGAGGGAGAAGTCAGGATAAAGTGAGCCACAGTCAGCACACAGAGGTGTACTTAAGTGAGGAGCATTAGCAGCATTCCTGTTGCCCCTTCAGAGTAAGAAGCCTTCAAAGCTGCATTTAAAGTAAAATCCTATTAAAAATACATGCAAAGGTGTCTTGGCGTGCAGGGCTCATGAAAATTTTAAATCAAAAGAACTACCTCTCATCATTATTGTACAATGTAGCCAGAACAACACAACAGCTGCCATAAATATAGGGAAGTACCACTTACACAAGGATCAACATGAATTCCTCACTGTTACATGTAGACTCCTTTCTGTGTACACAGTTTAGCAAAGGGTTAATGTGCTTTGGCCTCACTTCTTCTTGACTGATGCTTTAATGGGCAGCCCCAGTGGGAATTGAAACCTTAACCCTTTATCTAAGGTAGAGCACAACCCATTGCTCCTGCAGTACAACACGCACAGCAGAGCAGAGGCGACTGAAAGCCGTTCTTAGCCGGAAGTAATGAAAGTTTTTTTTTTTTTTTCCTTTTGCATTTGGCAGAGACATTTGCTCTGTGTTTATGGCTGTTACAATGCCAAGGAGCTTAGTCAGGGTAAACAAGGGTAGAGGAAGCAGATTGTTGCAGCAGCGCTGTCAAATATTCACCAGCTAGTTTATTTATTTGACTGTGTGTATGTGCGTGCAAATGCAAACAGAGGCGTGATGCTCACCTTTTGCACCTGTCAACACACACATTTTTCACTGAAACATGGTTAAAATTCATTGTAAAATCCTTTGCATAAAATTCAAGTTAACATGTCTGTTCGGGCAGTACAATGTGGCAAGTAGTTGAGAGGACAACCAGTACATTTTGTTTGGCATCTGCTCATAGCCCACCGGTTTTTTATGTTAATTTAAATTCAGATGTGTTGGAGCATAAGAATATTAGATATGGAGGAACCACTTGTAATCCCCTGCCTGTAAAGAAGTATTGCTTTATAAATAATGTCTGAATATAACAGTTTATGAATTAACCATCATATAGAAGCTGGGGGAAAACTGCCAGAGGACGTGGGCAGGATGTCAGTACAGTATGTAGGTCATTTCCTGCCCCTGTTTGAGTTGTTTTGAGTCTTAATCAAAGAGACTGACAGACCCTGTCCCCTGGTCTCTGGCCAGTGAGCTCTGTGCTTTTGGAAGAGACAAGGTTGCCTTTTCTGCCAGTGTTTCTGTTCCACTGCTGCAATATGTAAACACCACATCAAGCTGTAGTGTTTACATATTAAATTACAGAATGGTTGTTTTTTCAGGTGTTATTTATAGAATATTTGCTCAGCACCACTCTTGTTAACAGCAGATCCAAACAATCTTTATAAGTGCTACTTTCCAGGAGATTGTATCTTTTGTGTTTGTGATGTCCAGTGCCGCGGTCAGTCGAGTACCCGTCCTGGGACTGGAGGGAGAGTCGGGACTTCGACGAGCTCAACCACATTCTGCAGGAGAGCAAGAAGCTGGGCAAGGCCCTGGAGAGCCTGTCACGTAGTGAGTGGCTGCAGCTCAGCAGAGTGCACGCTTACACCACACAGAGCAGCGTTTTATACATCGTAACATACAGAACTAAAGTGTAGACCTTTCTGTAAATGTCACTGTAAATCCTAAGAGGAAAACGGATCACGCAGCTAATCTTACAAGCTCACCGCTAAGCTCAGAAGCAGTCTAAGCTGGGATTTTGAACTGCATTAGATGCTTCTCTGTGCTTTAAACCATTTTCTTCTCTCTGCAGGCATTGCCATCTCTGATGAGCTCGACCAGGTAGATATTAACTAGGCTGGAGTCTTTGGATAAACTCATATACACAGACATTAAAGTCATCGAAATAGTTCTGATGCTCACTGCTCTGCAGCATTGCTCATACGACATCAAATAAAACCTGTGTTTCACAACTTTCACTTGGTTGACAGAGCAGCACAGCTGTTTTTCTGATGATGAACTGCTGTCTCAAGGGAGTGATATGTGACTTCAGTGAGCATGTCCTCCATCTCCCTCCTTCTCCTTTGCTGCTTCACTGTGCATCCTCCTCGCAAAGTTTTGTCAGAGCTCTGTCTTTGTCCTTGCTTGGCCCCAATTCTCTCCCAGCACAATAGTGCAGTGACTGCCCGGGCTGGACATGCACAGAGCTGCCCGGGCTGGACATGGAATGATTTGGAAATGAGAGGTCTGGATGAGAATTGCAGCATATGTTTTGACAGGGGCTTTACTTTTTGCACAGTGCAGCAGTACACGTTCAATGTCCTTGGCTCTCAGCCCAGAGATTTTCCTTCTTTCTTTCCTGTGGGACAGGATGGATTGAATATGAAACACCTGCTCTGATCATGGAGACACAATAGAATTTGATACTATCCTGGATTTAGTCAAAGACGAGCAGACATGTCTTTGCCTCTTTGTATCGAGCACATTTGTAAATGTGAGCTGGCTGGCTTTGGGAGCAGAATTGGAGGGAGGCAGAGCTCAGACAATATTACGCTGCTTTTAAAATTCCACCTTAGAACAAACACTGTTATTATGATGAACAAAGTCTCAGTGTCATTATGATTTCATGCTGAAGTTAAAATTGCACAGCGTTTAGAAAATATTATATATCAGCTCCATTCCTGTTGTTCCCTTTCTCCTGTTGCCCGTTTTATTCATTCTGGATCATTGTCTTTGTTGTTTTGCCACTTAATCTTTATGTATTGCTGTTTTAGAACTTGGGAGGCTATAACTCAGTCTTGCGCCCTCGGGTGGTGGGGGAGTGGGTTGGTCGTGAGGAAGAAGACGCAGATCCACTAGCTGCTGAAATGCTGCACCCCCCTGTCCCCCGGGCCAAAACTGAAGTTTGCTGGAGTGGAGATAGCAGCCCTGCTGGGAGGTTAGTGTGTGGGTGTGTGTGTGTATATGTGTGAGTCACTTAAATACAAAAAAGTTTGAAATTTGACAAAGCTATTGTTGGCTCTTTAAAAATGAGGAGGTAGACTTCTAACTGTGGCTCCTGCTGCCTGAGGAATGCCCAACTGAATGGGTTTGATAATCCCATTTCAAAGGCGCGATCAAACATGCTTGCCATGATACTGCTTCAACCCAATTTCAAATTAAAGCTAACCTCATTTCTGTGCGCTCAAGGCCAAAAGAATTTGTGCTTGTTACTTGAGAAATGGCCTCTCTTTGACAATGCAACTGCGTCATATATTGAACTGTTAAATCATTTCTCCCTCTCTTAAGAATCTTTTTTTTTTTTTTAATTTGTGCTTGCGAAACTGTGCAGGTACCAAACGGCCTGGTTCCTTTAGGACTTCTCTGCCGGATGTGTATGTGTAATATAACGTTTGGCTTCTTGTGTGTGTCTGTGTCACATGGACTGCAGCTGCTGATGTGACTAATTAGACGAGGATCGGATATAAAACCATAAATCATGTGCGGGCCTGAGCTGACATACCCAGAGTGTTAATCTCATTAGGTTACTGTATGGGTGGATTATAGGGAGAAATCACTTAGTTAGAAGCCTGAGCTGGGAGATAGGGATGTGTGTGGGCTCGCTGCTCTGTGTGTGCATATAAGTGATATGTTTTGTGTTAACCTATGGGAAACTTTCTGCTGTGTGTTTGGGATGGTGCAGCACCCATACAAACCCAGCTTTTTTGTCATTACCATGAGGAGTACTTCATCTGATAAGTCACTTATATCAGTTCTTTTAATTGCATTAACTGGGATCGTACTCCCTCTTCAGATTCAGTTTGGGGATTGAGACCTGTTTTCAGTTGAAGGTTACATATGGTCCCAGCTAATCAGTTCCAGATCAAGTTACTCTAACTCGAGGATTCGGTTAAGTGTGTAATTTGTACAAGAAGAGCTAAAAATGACCTCTCTGGGTGAGTGGAAAACTGGCAAAGACCGGCACTGCCCTCTCTTGAAATCCCATCCGAACCTTAATAGGCCATGCCCTCTGGTGCTTAGACACTTTCAGACCAGAGAAAAACTCCTTTCACTTTATAAGTTTGTTTTTATCTTTGATACTCTTGCCTTTGCCCCTGATTCCAGCCCACCTGTCACCAAGGACCATAAGGAGAGCTGACAGGTGCTGGTGACTCTGTATGGCTGACTGCAGAGTCTAGAAAGATAAATACAAGGGGCACATGGGAAATCAGTTGCAGCTGTGGCAGAGCTATATTCAAGAAAATGGCTTGTTTCGATAGACTCGGTCCGGTGGGACTTTCTCACCCAGTGGCAGTCAGAGCCTTTTGCTGAACTTCTATCTTCTGCCTATATTCATCCTCTTAACAGCACAGATATAGAACACTTGTAATAGCAGGGGAAGGTGGTGATAAATAAGGTTGGGAATGCCAGCTTTGCAGCCTTACACCAGTTTGATTTTGTGATTGTATTTTCTTTAATGACTGGTTCACACCACCTGAGGTTGGTCCCTATGGGGAAAATGCACAGGTAGAACTGCCAGCAGGCATATGGAGATCAAGATCTTAATAAAAGATAGGAGCTTATGATGCAATGCAAAGCATAAAAATAATAACACAAGATACACAAGTGTTCTCCTTCTCCATATATATAAGCAACAATGCAACAATGTTAAAGTTAACTCTTTGTCTTATTTGCTACCAAAAATGTTTTTTTTTTGTCTGAGGAATATGATTAATATGAGACATTAGACAATTATGGAAAATGGCAAATGTGCAGAAATTCACCCAGAACTTTGCCTTGGCCATATTAGCGGATATAATTATCAGCAATACCATACAGAGGGATGAAGAAATATCTGTCATCCTTTGACCCCTTCCCATTATGCGTAAATAGAAGTCATTAAAGTGAGATTATCATCAAATTAATACTCTGGCTCTCTAATCCAAGCCCTCAGCCACTGGATATGGAAATTAATTTCTCCAATGTAGAAGTAATGCAGAAGTCAGCCTTCATCATTGTATCAGTATATTTAGCTTTTATCTTTGAGCTGAAATGTTTGATTTCTAACCATCCACTCACTGTTTTGATTGACATCAGAGTATAAGACGTAAAGCTTTACAGTGCTGTTAGTAAATGCTGATAGGGATTAACTGAGCTGATGCTGCATATTTCCACAGCCACATCCTGTGGCAAACAGCAGCCTCTGACATGACAGAGTAAATAATTGAGTATGAAGACAAAGATACAATGTAGAGATATCACAAACTAACAGGACCGTGAGATTAGAAACAAGTGATTTTGATGCTTTTAAATATGTCATTATTTTGTTAAAAGTTTATAGTCCATGTGTATATCTCTATATCTCTGTGTCTCCCTTTGCTTTATTTGATTTGGTTTAAAGCAGTACCTAACCTCTCCTACATTTCTGTGGGTTTGGATGTGATTGGTTTTCTTACTGATTCATAACTACAGCAAAAGCTTTCAAGTCAAAATACTAAAGATCACTGCTGCTGGTTTGTGCTTAGTGCAGTACAACTACCGCACTGTTGCTCATGTCACAGCCATTATCCCTCCTTATCTTCTCCCTGCTATCCATTTACAGCAAGTTGTACTGCACCTGCATGGCACTTGAAATGACCGTATGCTATTTTATCCTTAACAACCATGGAATGGCTGCCAAGTGCAAGCAGTGGTGAAAGACACTTTATATGCATCTGCACACTGCCGAGGCAAATGCAACATTTCGTACATGCCAGAAAGCCCGAGTCTGCTTCAATGCAAGTCAGACAGGGAAGGATAAGAGAATGCAATTACTTGTAGGAACAAAGGTATTGTAAAAGGTATTTACTCATCTTAAGCCCTGCCTCTCTTGTATGTCTCTCTCAGCCTGAAGATGGAAACAAAAAGCAAAGGGCTAAGGGAACAGCAGCAGCATCATAAGAAGCTCCTGGCCGCCATGTTGTCCCAGGACTCCTTTGATTCAGTCCACAGCCCGGCCCCCTCTGTTGCAGAGGAAGAGATTGAGGACGAGGATGATGCCATGGAGCTTCTGGGTAATGTCAAATAGCCTGTTTTTATACCACCTATTTGTATACACAGACACAACTTGTAAACTTGTTGGTCTCTGCACTTCAGTGAATCAACATCAACAGATTTTATTTATGCTGCGACATTCCACTAAATCAAAGTTTGTTATGTAACTGCCATTGATCACAGTACGGAGCCAGACTGGCTTACTGTGTGTATCAGCATTTCTCCTGATGTGTGTGAGACAGGCACCTGTTTTCTCCCCTGTTTTTTTTCACTTCCTTTTTGGATATTTCACTTGATATAGTATACAAATGTTATATTTTAGTTAAAAGATGATTTGATTCCTTCATGTGTTAAGTTGTGTTTTCCAGAGGTGTGCAATTCTTCACTTCTAAGAGCCTCAGTCAAAATGGCAATGGAAGACCTGACTCCCATTTCATTGCAGTACATTTTTGGCAGTAGCCAGCAGGATCTCTGCAAGCTTAATGGAATGACTATGTGTAAGATTAGATTTTGATAGTTTGCCCAAAAGGCATATCTCAGGATCCATTGGGAAAGTAATTCCATGAATTTTGGATAAAGTATCACTGATCCCCTGCCAAAGACCTTGTAGTTTACTGCACTGCCAAGTAGAATGAAAGAAAGTGCCCTCTATGGGACCACATCTAAAACAGGGGATAAGAGATTGGGGTTAAACCCATGTAGCTTGGAATGGGTAAAATATTGTAAAAAATAGAATTGAATTAACCTATATCTTGAATTTAGTGTACACATAATACAATTGTTACACAAGCCCCTGTACAGTTTTGGCTCAGCCGCATCTGCCCATTTACTGTAAGTCAGTGGGGAAGTGGTCTCAGGCAGTTCGGTTTTGGAGCAAACCAGAAATCATGATCACATTTCAGCTGTATGATGGAAAGACAGTGTACTGCTAAAAACGGTGATTTTGAAGATAAAACAATACAGTTGTAATAGGTGTGGAAAGATTTAGTGCCTTCCTTTTAGACACGCTAAAAATGCATCAGCATTTTTTTACTTGGACTCCTCAAATGCACAGAAAATCGTCACTGACTAAAAGGAATCACTGAGAGAGAGGCAGACTGTTCTTGAGGAAAAGTAAATGATTCAAATGAAAGGGTAGGAAATGTCCTTTGAAGTGTAGGAAGCATCTTAGAAGGAAGCTAATACTTGCATGCAGACCTGTACCAACCATATAGTGACAGGAGGGCTTGATGAGTGGAGCAGCAGCAAGTTTATGTTGTGTACTAAGGAGCACTTTAGTGGGAGCTGTTAAAGGAAAGTGTGTCTCCAGTTGTCAGAGTGAATACCTAGACTCAGTGGCTGAGGACATCTGGCCAAACTATGTAAACAGGAAGCATAAAGTAGCTCCGTTCAGTTACTTTTTGTGCTTTTTTAGAGCAGTGTGTGTGTGTGCGCGCGCGTGCGTGCGCGCGTGTGTGCGTGTGTGTGTGTGTGCTCACATTTCTTCATGTCAATCATTCCATCATGCCCTGACTTGAGATGAAAGTATGTGGCAAAGAGAATGATGTGACATCTTGTTTAGGCTTTATGCAGTGCGGGGTCTGATAGCTCATTGCCATCTGTACAGACTGACACAGGATGTAGTGCGTCATGCCAAATTGACTCTGTTGACAGAAATACTTTGTAAGGCAAAGCTCTCTGTTTGTCTCTTACTTGCTCTTCCACTTTGTCTTTGTTGTGTAGTAATTGTGTAGGGGTGATTCTCCGGAGTAAATTACCCCATTCCTGCATAGTAACACTGCTGAAAAGAAAGGTCAGACAAACAGATGCGTACACAACACAGGTTCGATAATCAAAGATTTATTGCACCAGTAGTACTATAAAATGATCTATCATAATGTTAATTGTTGAAACTCTGTGGTACTTTCACCCTGGTTAGCTAACAAATCTCTGACACTCAGAGGAATAACAACCCACAGCGTGTTCTTTCTCATTTCCCACTGCAACACGGGCCCCCAATTATAGTGCCTCAGTGTCTTTCCAATCTTCCCAGCACTGTTGCTCTGCGGTGACATACAATCTATGTACGCCTTCACTCTCTGCCCTGCTGTCAATGCACTGAGGCACCTCTGCTTGTTAGCAAGATCTTTTCATTAGGGTCATCCACAGGGTCACATTTCTTTATTGATGTGTGGGGGGAGGCCCACAGGTTGCACAAGTGGAGCTGCAACAAATGACTGTTCTTACTTTCAAAGCTGCTGGTTTTTCTTTTAAAAATTAATTGCTCATTTAGCTTATGAAATATCAAATACTCCCTTTAATCCCAAGATACCTGTACAAAAAAATGTGCCTATTTTGTCTGAAAAGATGGAGAAGTTGTGATTAACTTGACCCAGTGTTCAATTGAAGGATACTGTGAAATTGGCCCGATTGAATCTGTGCCTAGTTTTAATTTTTCTTCTAAATTCTGTATTTTTATGTTTTTGTGTTTTTCAGATTCATAGTAGGCTGAGCGCAGTGAATCACTTATGAAGGAGCTGATTTTATTCCCATAGTTCATGTTGACCTTAATTACTGTTAACTGCTCTATATCACTGTGTTCCCCTGATACAGGAGGTGGGAGACAATACAACAGCACCAAGTTTTCCTTTCCTTTGTATTAGGAAAACACAGTCATCACCCAGGACAGCAGTATATAATATTGATAAATAGAGCCATAAAGCAGGATGCTGATGGTCTGTGATGGTCCTCCATGATAATAGCTCTGAAACTCATGCGTGTTCCCCCCATGGCTTTCACGCTACAGTCCAGGGTCGTAATTCAAAGCAAGTAATGCAGCAAGGTCATTGCTGATTCTTCTCTGTCAAGGCCTGGTCATGGTGCTCTCTACTGGGACCTCCACTACTGTGCTCACTGTCACTCTGAATGGCCTGCCTCAGTGCCGTGGACTTGATTAAAGTGATGCTAACATACAGCATGTGGTGGCAGCTGGTGGGCATGTGGAAATGAATGACCCTCAGGAGGATTTCTAGACCTGATTGAGAGAGAGGGTCTTGGCACCTATGACCATATATATGTTGATGGTAGGAATAGTGATACCCGTGATAGTATATTAATCCCTCAAGGAGACTTTCATTCTTTACTTGCTTTTGTCCACATGAGGATTAAAACATATGATCAGATGTTCAGTGTAATATAATAACCCCAGTTTCCCCAGTTTCTGTGTTGTGTAAAAGGTTCTCACAGTCCAATGACTTTAAGTTAATCAGAGGATTGAAAACTCTGTGCAAATTCTGTGGCAAAGCCGTTAACATGATCTATAGCTATACAGTTACCTAAAGTAAGAGGGCACTGTTTTTCTCATTTTCATTTGCCCATTAACTTCCACATTTTAGCTGTCTTACATCTTAATTCCGCCACCATATGTTATAGGGTGTATTGCAACATGTGTAGTTAATGTCCTTTATGGTCTTTCAAACGCAGCCACCACTACATTACCAGATGCTGTTGGCAGCATCTATTTAAGCATTTGTGTAGGGTGACCTCTAGTGGCTAAAATACGGTATTACAACTGCTATGACACATCCAGCTGGACCAGAAAAGTATTTCTAAATGGTTAATTTATTGGTGTCGGATTTGAATTCAGGTAACCTGGCAGAAAAATAAGGTACAGTGATCTCACACTTCCCCAATCTGGCACTCACAAGACAGATCATTAAAATGATATTGTTGGATCTTATGCAAGTATCCAGCACCACAGCGCACACTAATTCACTTTCATACACCTACATATCTTTCATCTTTCCCCCCCTTGCACTCACACGCACACGTTCATGTACCATGAAATGCTGATTAAAGACACTCATCCCAAAGGGACAGATGTTAACTCAAGATGCTCCTAAGTAGTTTTTCATGTACATGTATTATGTTGTACTGTCAGATGAGTGGAGCTTTGTTCATCACTCCTGCTAATTGGCTGTTAGTATCCTTGTTGTGTTGGTTGCTGCTGTACAGGACAATCCACACACTACACAAATGAGTGTGATCAGTCATGTTTACATGTCCAAACCTCTGGAGGATGGGGAACACTAATCACATTGCGAATTATCCACTGTGAGGCCGGAAAGGACAGCTAGTTTGTCCTACTGTGTAGCAACTACAACTTCTGTGAGAGACTAAGATGTATAATATATCGGGCTAAGAAGATGGAGGAAAGTTAGCAAGTAATCCCCATTTTCATATTGAGCAGAAGGGTTTTCCAAACTGACTATTTTTGCCAGCACCTGGATAAGAAGCTTATGGGAAAATAATAAGATCGTCTTGGAATGGTTTACAATGCTGCTAGCCAAGGTTTTCCAGATTGAATACAATTATAAAAACCAAAAACATGGCTTAGAGTTGATTTGTTTTCTTCAGATTGTTCCAAAAAGAGAAAATAAAATCAGCTTAGAGGTTAAGTCTTATTGATTTTCTAGCTGCTCTCAGGGATGACACTGTGTTTTCCCTGTTGTTTTCATTAGTTCTGTGCTTAATATTTACCACAGTCAAAACCATACTGAAAATCAATATGGCTCGCATGTTCTCGTAGAACCACGGAAAAATATCAAGATTTTAGCTTTCACTAGACGATGAGACCACAGTATTACACTAATCTGTAATAAGAAACAAGCTGAGTTCAGTGTGTGGGGAGAAACACCCAGTTTTTTGGCCTTGCAGTGTTGTTTTATGGTAAGTTAATGAGACGAGTTAGCCAGTTCACCACTGTACTGTTACTGTTCTCGTCATCTATTGTGGAAGTATCCCATTTCAGAGACAGACCCTCTGATTTCTCCACATCTACTTTTGAGTATAAAATGTGTGTTTTACAGTTTTATTTAATTAATGTTGTGTATTTCAGTTCAATAAGTTTCAGCCTCGCCCATTGTTACCCTGTTTCACGAAGTTTGTTTGTAAGAAGGGACATATACACACACATTTCCAGTGTTGCAAAGGGTAACGGAGTGTGTCTCAGTACAAAAGCAAACACGTACATGGTAGTCATCAGATCCTCTCTCCGAGTGAACAGACCCTCTTTAGTGTGTCAACCCACTCTGGCATGATTCCTGAAACAGGAGAGGAGGACGTGGGAGTAGATTTACCCACTCTTACTGATTCACAGTGACAGTGAAGATTTGGTGGGGACAGAATGAGGGTATGATAAAGCTCCGTCTGATCTTTGATACACAGAATAAAGCAGTGTCTGATGGATGAGTTACTGCTTGTGTGTGGCTCTTTTGTTTGAGGACGTTATATCTTCCTTGATCAAGCGCTGCCTGAATAACGATACAATGGAAGTTATATTAAATATACAAACCGTATACACTTTGAATTGGCAAGAGAAAGTGAACCTTTTTTTTTTTTTTTACACAATCCTTATGATCTTTACTTTCTGTAATGTCTTGACATTCAAGTGTTTTTTTTTGTTTTGTTTTTAATCAGTGTTACATCAAGGGGGTTATTTGCAGTTAAAGGTCTACAGAGAGTTGGCCTTTCAAGAGAGACCTGAACCGGATTGACTTAAAAAGTCCACAGTAAAACAACAACTTTCTTTTGCCTTTATTGCAGATAAGTTGACCCACTATAATAGTTTTTGACAAAAACTCTCTCAGTCCCACAATAAGGCTTTTCAATTTTTATATTTTTTCATTTCTTTGTGTCCAATGGCTTCCTTAAAAGTGTTGCCACATATTTGGCATTTCCAGATAAACCTATGACAAACTTAAAGTATCAAAGGAACATGCATCAGTATTACTTATGTGATCATCAGGCTCAGCTAAATTTCGGTATTAGCGCAAATATTAGTATGCTAATATGCTTAACCAAGATGGTGAATGTGGTAAACACTGACTCCTAAACGCCATCCTGTAAGTTTTCTCATTGTGAGCTGAAACAGTGTTGTGTCCCATAGAGCCTGTAGCAACTCTAAACCTTGTACTGTAGCTGGCAAAAGTGAAGCTAATGACCACTTTTACATTGTTTTATTTAGTTTAAAAACCATCAGTCAGTTGTTAAAAACATATTTATATTATAGCACTTACTGTGTTAATCTAAGTCGTAACTCTACATCCCGGCATGTGTCTGAATGGACTTATTGCTTTGCAAACATGGCTAAGAGTTGTCTATTTGTCTTTTGCCTTAGGCCAAAATTCAGATTGCCAGTGCTGGCAGATGAGGCACATGCTCCCTGATGCCAGCAACAGCAGCAACAGAAACAATCCTCAACAACAACACACACAGAGACACATACTCTTCACCCCCATCTGCCCCTTTACCCTTGCCCAAACAACCAAAGACACAACAGTTGCCCTGTAAACAATGTAACATAACAACACAGCAGTATCATCATGGTGCTATGAGGGAAGAGGAGGAGGTGGATGAGAACATAGCTTGTGTGTCAGCGGTGCGAGTTGCTTCAGCACTAAATCTTTCACTTGAAGTACGGGCTTGAAAGGGCTGGGCTCACCTCTGAAGGTTTCACTGGCCTGATGGTGAAAAGAATGTCCCCAGTAAAACTCTAACTGCGCCCAATTTGACGCCTGTAAAGGCTCCATGGTGCAGATGGATACGTTAATCGAGAGGCAAATTGCTGTGGCATTACAGTGGTATTACTGGAAGCAATTACCAATAGGCAAGTAGACTGCTGTGATCATACCATAAATCTGGCAGTAGTCATTACGCAGAATACGGCCTAATACCAGCCAGCGTACGTACCTCTGGTGTGTGTGTAAGCGCCTTAGATGAACTGAGGAGATTATCTTAATGGAAGGGAGCTGAATGGACACAGTGATGCTGTATTGTGGCTACTGTAGCCAGACAGAAGTAAAAAGATGGAAGATAGACACACAAGGATGAGCACAGTGGATAGGGTTTTTATCTAGGATGACAGATAAGGGACTTGTGTGAATAGACGCATTGTGTTATTATAGGTTTATTATAGGGTAATCGACCGAAGACCACCCTCAACAGTGCCGTAGGCAACTTTATCTCAAAAAAAAGGACAAAGTGAAATGTGAAAACATTACATCACATCACTTTTTGGCTCCTATCTGCACCATGGTTAAGATTTAGGAGACAAACAGACGAGTGAGACTTTGTCATTATACAGTAATTGGTGTATAATAAGTAGTCTGTGTCTGTGAGTGTGTCTCCTATTTCTATAGGTGTATGCAAATGTCTAAACAGCACCTCTGTCTGCAGCTGTGTGCGTGTTAGCGCACGTGTGTGTGCTGCTGTATCTATGTGTTGATCGTAAACAAGCTGGAAACTACTGAAAAGAAAACATTATTCCATTACTCATGTTAGCCTAAGTTATGCTTGTTTTTGTAAAATAACAACCGCTCTGCATTCCTCTTGTACAGGCAGCCAGGCACATTTCTGATTTGATGGATTGTTTAATTCTTTGGTGATTATTATTACTGTTTTTATTATAGATGGCAGCTTTGATCCTGGCAGACAGCTGTTTTGATATATATTTACTATCAAGTATACTGCCTTGAAGATCAATAGTTAAGCAGTGATTTGAAGTTCATTTAGAACTTTCCAGAGCAGTCAAAGAAGTGCACTGACTGGCAGGGTAATGCATCCATACATCAACCATCATCCCCTACTGTGTCTACTATGACGTCCTAATCTCTGCAATATTTGTGGTTAGAAAGTGAGTTAAAAGGAGTTTAGCACCACGGTCTGCGATAAGACTTTCCACAGGCGTCGGAGCCGTGATGTTACCCGGCTCATGTACGTCCCCATCTGATTCTGATCAACCTTTTTTTTTTTTTTTTTACTGCCGCACTCAAGAGTTGTGGGGACTTGGAGCCTAACAGGCATATTTTTAGGCCAGAAGGGGAGGAGGGCGGGGAGAGGGGGCGCTATTGAAAGCCGAGACATAATTATGAAATGTAAGTTGGAATATTGTTTTTATTACAAAGCCAAACAAATGCGTCTCCGCCGCGACTCACATCAAAGATGTCTGTGTGACGACTAACCGCCGAGTGGAGGCTTTGTGCTCGAGGCTTAATGAAACACAAATGCTGGTTGTATGTGTGAGGGCAACGAAAGTGTGAGGTCTGCAAGTGTCAGTGTGTGTGTTGGATTGAGTATGTGCCGCGCGCCTTTTTATCTATATGTCTGAGTATGTTGCTCACACATGTGGGTCTGAGTGTGAGTACAGCTTTTTATTTTTTTACTGTACATCGCAAGGAGCAAGGCATCTATCACTTACAGACTATTAATTGGAGCCCAGTGTTATGTGGCGAGACGTCGTCGCTACTCATGAAAGAATGGAAAGTTCACTTTAGATGAGACACAATAACTCACAGCACTTGATGAAATGCTTTGGATTTGATTTGGGAGATGATGAGGTGTGTGTGTGTGTGTGCCTCCCCTCTCCACATGTGGGGTAGTGCATTAGATGATTCCACCCCTGCATCTGTCAACGCAACTTTCAAGAAGGTGCATATTAAGTTATTTGTGAAGTCGGGGCGCTAATTATGACTTCAGCTCCGTTTTTAGCCCCATGAAAAGCAGCAAAGAGCCAGCCAGTCCGTCGCTATCTAAACAACATTAAATTACATGGAAACTTGGAGAGAGGAGCACACAAACACTTTATCTGTACACTGTGCTCCGCTCCTTCCCTTGCTTTGCCGTGAGTGAGTGATTGCGGCACGGAATTCCTCATTGCTCGGGCCTTTTGTTGGGATTGCATCGCTCGAATAGTTTCCATCTCCCCCTGATCCCCACGCACCCTCCACTCCTACCCCCCCACCCCCAGTGCAGACCCATTTTATTTATCTGCCATGTCTCATCGTTAGACAGGGGGGGAGCATGCATGGCTGCCCCGGTGCCCAGGGAGTGGAAATGTGACGGGCTGACAAACGGGCGAGTGTGGACAGACGTTTGTTGTGTCTAGACAGAGGCCTGGGAGGCTGTCATGGTCTCAGGGTAAACTGGTCTCACAGGAGACACACTGTAAACTTATCATGGTGGTATTGTGTGGGAGGCATGCTGGGCTCTATTGTGAACCTGGAGAGTGTGCATTCAGTCATACGTGTTTGACTAAATAGACAGAGAAGAAAAGGACGCTTCACTCACCAAATGTGTTCACCAAATCTGATGTGAGCATGGATGTTTCAATTAGCTATTGAAAACAGCTAGCCATGTTTAAAGATAGGTTACATAACTTATATTTTACATTGCGCATTAACACGATTTTACACACAAACTAACAATCCTATGTTCATCGATGGAAAGAAAAACATCTCTGTGGTCATATTCAGGCAGGACACAGTGTGAGCAAGTGTGTCACAATACTCGTGCATGTAAACACAGCCATTTACAATTCCAACACCCAAACCCCAAACTGTATTCATCACTTCAGCACTCAGCGCGCAGGCCTTCCTCAGAGACAGTGCGGTGTCAGCACAGAAATCTGTCACCTCTCCCTTACTCGGTAGAAAGTTCAGGGTTGGGTTCAGCGTTAGCTCAGCACAGATGGAGGGCTGAGGCTTTCACATCCCCCATTTATTTAAGAAAAGGTGATGTTTTAACCTCAATGCAACAATTAACTTATCTGTAGAGACAGCCATCAAAATGGTGTCCTCTTGTTTTCTACTCTTTTCACAAGCACATGCTGTTTCACGTGTGGAACAACTTGCTCTTGCACAAAACGTTGTGACTCCTCGCTAAGTGTTTCAACTTGAGCTACATTTCACTCAGACACTCTAATCTGTTTTTTGTAAACGATGCTTTGTTTACCTCAGTGACCTTTGAGTGGCTGAGATTAGCCTTCTCCTCCCTCAGACACTGAGGCTTTTCTCTCTATTATTGTGTCATTTTATCTTGACCAGAAGGAAATAACATCTAAAACACAAAGCGGGAGTTGAGGTGAGGAGCAGCTGTGTGTACACTGAGGTCATGCTCTCTTTCAGCGTCAGAGCCGGTCACTGTTATTCTTTTGGTATTTCATGAAAGCTGCAGCTTCACAAGTGAATGTTTCCAAGTGTCAAGTATAGTGATTTGTATCGCGGGCTATGACCCAACAAAAATCTGCCACGCCACATTAGTCAGTCACCAAAAAGGGAAAATAGTTAAAAAAAAAAGGAAGACGTGAGAATGGACGAAGAGAAAAGAGGAAAAGGTGAAGTCCCAAACTTGAGCAGTTCTCACGACCGGCAAGTTGCCCTAATCGCTGGTGGCTGTCTCTCTGTCCCCACCCCCTCCAACGCGTTCCATGATGAATGGGGACATTTAATATTGCCTTGCTTGAGGGTATTACTGGAATGTATCTGTCCTTCTCAAAACACTAAAACAACACTTGTTCTCAGACAGCCTGGACACGGACTGGTGTCAGTGCTCACAATGTGAGAAAAATCCACCACTTTTAGTTTGTTAAATGCTCCTGAACATATGGATTGCATGCAGCAACTATGCATTGTTTGAGGAAACATAATCCATCACTAATGATTATTCAAAAAATGTGTGTGTGTCCTTAATCTGTTAACAAGGATAAATGTCTATAGCCGTCATTGTTACCATTTAAGTTATGCATATGAGCATGATAACCTTTGCCAGTTATCATTAAAGGCAAAGTAGAGCCGAGGCTGTTGAAATGTCATTAGTTTTGCATGCACAATAGTCATAAATTCAAATTTTGACCTGCTACATTTAAGGTGATGGAAAGGTCAAAGTTATTCAGTGCCAACCCACCCAATCCACAAAAGACAACAAAGACACTGGGACGCTCCATGCCTGTTCTACCTGTATTTACTTCTCAGCTGTGCTTTGTGGAAAAAAACATGTAAGTGAAAATCAACACAACATTCTACCTAGTGGACCTGGTTAGAATAGAGTCGCAAACAAGTGGATTAGATTGAAGCAGTGCATTTCGATGTCTTGTTAGAATGACTTCCTGACACCCAAAGGAGACGCGAGACAGGTGAGATTTTCTGGCTCCACGCCACGGTGATGGATGAAGGGAGAGAGTTCTCATGAGCAAGTGTCATCCAATCTAATCCAGGTGATTAGTCATGCATTCTCATCTTTCAAGGTGTGAGGCCCTTTTTTTTCTCTCCCGCAAAACCAGGGCCCCGGTAATGTGATCCCAGAATGAAAAGTATCAATGTTGGTTTCAAATAACTATATACACACATACACAGAGAGACAGGCACGCACTGCACTGTATGCACAAGAGCAGAGACAATGGTAGCAGGAGGTGAGAATATACCATGTGTCCTCAAGTCGACCCACCTCACTGGCAAAGCTCCTGAATTCCTCTGGTCTGATGGGGAACGAGTGGGACAAATATTATTATGGTGACCGGTCAAAATGTTCTGTGTGATTCAACACGTGTTTAAAAAGCTTGACCAACACACTTAACCGAGTAAAGGCGCAAAGACACCCACTCGTCTGTTCATTCTCATAACACGGAATGTACTGCGACATGTTTCATCTCTCGAGGATGCGTTCAAAAAACCAAAAAGGTCTGGCTGCTCCAGACTCTGCCCTTTGATCCTCTGTAATATTTAACCAGTCTGTGACTTCATATTATTTCACTCCATTGCTATTCTTTCATAAATCTTTTTATTGGCACAGTTTATGCTTTCTTTTCTTCATCGTGCTATATTGCAGTGTCTATTAAAGAAACATGTATCACACTGTCTTAATGCTGAAAATTCGGTACCATGATATGATAGCTGATGATCCTGTTTAGTCTTGAATCGCATCCAAATGTCAAACTTTGAGTTGTTCCATGCGTTGAGCTTTTCATGGAGAACAGCTGTATTTTGAGATCAAGCAGATATCTTAGAAAAAGGGAGGGACGGAGGGAGGGCAGACAAAAATAAAGTTTATTTAACATGTACATGAGGAAAAAGGGATAAAGGACCTCTGCACCTGTTAACTGCACGTGTGTCAGCAGGTGTTCAGGATGAACACCGCTGGCGTGTCTGATACATATGGACTTCTTTATGGAGTCAGATGGAGCATGGTCTACAGTATGTGAGTACGCTCAGGGAGTATTAGCTCTTGAGGACACAGGCAGAGATCAGACGAAACCCAGCTTTCAGAGCTCCGTCTTTCTCTTACCGCTCATTTTCCCTCTCCGACTTCATTGTTCTTTGTCCCCTTCAACTTCATCTTGTTAACGTACCCTTCCTGTGTCTGTGCCGCCATGATGTGCTGCTGTCATCGACTCCTCCTCATCGCTCCCTACAACAAAGAGTTTTGTAATATAGTTTTTAAACTCCCAAGTCTCTGACTCTGCGGTCGTACTGTATCTGTATGCGTGTAAGGGAGCACAGCGGCTGTGCCGGGCTGCGAGTGTTTATTTACTGTGATGTGCTTGCTCGCTTCTTGGGTTCAGAGCAGACTGTCATCACTGGGCATCATATTGACAAGGGAGAGGCCACGATGATTAATGACTGTCCTCTCTCTCCTTTGTTTTCACTCCCTTTTCCTTGGTTTCCTTCCCCTGTCTCCGCTTGTGTCTCCTTTTCCTCACTCCCCCCCACCTCTCAGAGGACCTGGATGACCTGCGGATGGAGGGCGTGACAGGTTTGGCTCCATCCGGCAGTAAATTCAGCCAGGGACGCAGCTCCTATCAACCTGAACCGCAGGCCAAAGTGACACTCAACATCTGCTCTAGGTGTGCCAGGTAAATGTTTGTACATTCTCCTATCTGGTGGTGCCTCGGAGAGAAATTGAGTTTAGGAAGAGAGATGAGGGGATCGATACTGGTGTCATATCCGCCCAGTAAATATACGGCCAGCAGCTAGTTGCTTAGCATAACACAAAGACAGGGAACAGGAGTAAACATGAAATATCTCTTCTCTCAGTCTTTATGCTAAGCTGGGTTGCTGGCTTTTTCAATCCTTGTTCTTAAACCAGGTCATGACCCCCCCACCCCGTTTTGTGCCCCACCCTCTAGTCCCCCATTGCCCCACTTTGCATTTGTATCAAAGGTTGCATAGCTCAGCAGCCAAAACAGAGAATAATATCATATCTGAAGTGCATTCTGGTGTTGCTTGTTTTCACAAATGTGCTCTATCGCAGATAATCATCTCCATTATCACCCTTTCTCTCTCTATCACTGTTTTCTCTTCTGACACATTTCCTGCCCCCCCCCGATCCAAAGCATCAGTGTAGCGCTCAGATTTCTGTGTGTTGGGTGTGATACCACAGGCAGGTGTGGGCAGGACTCTTCCTTGATGCCAGTCAAAGATAAACGGGTATCTCTTCGATGAGACGCCAGGCACAAATCTGCCTGCACAGCCCCCTCTGTTTGGGGTTGGAATTTGTTTGTTTCCTTCTCTTCTTTCATTCTCGCTGCTTATCAGTTTGGTTCCACGCATAGGCTGCAGGATGTTGTCAGAGGTCCTGCAGGAGGATGAATGGTATCACTGGATTTTTTTTTTTTTTTGGCAGATTATCGACTGGATGTTTTTAAGCAAATAGTTTATACCTCTGGCACATCGTTGAGTTCTCTGGTTGAATCAGTGGCAGAGCAAAGCAGCATCTGTATCTGGAGTCCTTTTTGGCTCTTGCGCTGAGTTTTTTTTTTTCTTCCCGACTAAAATGTCAGACATCTGTTCTCCTTCTCTGTCTTCCTCTCTTCTTCTAGTTCAGGCCAAATTCTTGCTGCGTCCTCTTTAACCTGACCACCAAACCCTTCCCAAGTTTTACTGGCGAAGGGATCGTGGTCTTTCGTAGTCATTTTTGGTGAGCGAAAGGGTCATAAACAGATCAGTAAGCTGGAAAAGTGTTGCACGCATGGTATGCCTTTTGTGCTGTTACAGAGACACAGAATTGTGGAGTGCTCCATGCATGCACACACACAGATATTCATGAATCCACACATAAAACATGTGCATGCATGTCCTCACACGCATAATGACAGAGTGTTGTGAAAAGAAGATGTGTGGGCAGAGGTCAGGGAGGAGTTTGCAGAGGGGTAACCCTGACACATACTTTATGCTCTATGTACATTAGAGCTGTGTTGATGGGGTTTCCAGAAACACCTTTTAAACGTGGCTCAATATGGGGCCAACCTTTAAACTTGCACCTTAGAGGACTAACATGTGTGGCAGAGT
The DNA here is from genome assembly GCA_021432705.1 of Caranx ignobilis. Lineage (NCBI taxonomy): Eukaryota > Metazoa > Chordata > Actinopteri > Carangiformes > Carangidae > Caranx > Caranx ignobilis. The sequence continues at coordinate 11,000,548 of MU269986.1, forward strand.
TAATGCCCTTGTGCTTCACACCTGCAGACAGGGCTACTGTACAGATGTGACCTTATACTCAGGCTTAAGTTTTACACTTTATAGAAAGAAGAGCAAATGGTTTCTTTTGTCTGTCACAAAGATAGCAAAGGGTTCCTTAGCTTTGCATGGATGAAGACAAGCATTCCTCACATACCCATCACCCCTCCAACAAACGCATTAGAATTCAGCTCTGTTTTTTTCTTCATATGAGCTGTTACAGGTCAGTTGAGGTCGGACCGTCTGTGCACCATACCTCAGTTTAAAAAGCATCCATGCTGTGTTCGTTCCCACTAGTTGTCTAAGCGGTCAAAAGAAACGAAGCCACTTGGCTCGACCGCGTACCACCCAAAGCCAAGGAGAGGTGTCGCTTGCTTTCACACCCACAGCGTGAAGGCGACAACTCTGTTCCTCCCCAACATTTAGTAATTTCCACCAGCACTCATGAATTTACTGTGTTCCTCATCCAACTGTAATAGCACAGGTCATACCAAGGAGTCAACACTCCCGAATAATTATACTTCAGGAACATCTCACATGCACAAGAAGAGTATTTGCACAGTGTCTCTGTATAGTTCTGTAATGTTTTCCCCCTAAATTATGAAATCAGTCATAAAGTCATTCATTTGGATTGAGGGCTGTGTGGCAGTAACACTACTTTATGAACTCACTGAGCCCATATTTAAAGTGATCCCAGCCTTGTTAGTCACCTCTCTCAGCCTTTGTCCTCTTCCTCCCCTTCTGTCCAGACACTGTCCGCACCAGCGAACAGTCCACTCAGCCTGTGTGGCTCCTAACTAGCAGTGGCAGGTCAGGAAACACACTGCTTCCTCTCTGCTCTCTGCTGGTTGGTTGAAGTGTAAAGTGCCATGTGGCCTTTGTGTTGTGGCCATGTCTCTGTCTCTTGGGCTACAGCTGTGGTCGCACCAGCATTTCATCCACCTCCTTCATGCATTCGATCAGTTCCCTTTTAATGGCTATGTGCCCCTGCCACAAAACCTCCTGTGTGCAAACGCATCCCAGATCTTGGGCATAGTCCGGAGCAGTTGGCGGAGCTGTCCAAGGAAATGGATAGATCTCTTCAAACCTCTCTTAGGCTTGTAGTTCTCATTAAATTAATTGCTTTCATATCAGGAATGTACTGAGGGAATAGTAGTCAGGACTTGTGGCTACGAGCAGCTTTTGTTCAGAGAACGCAAAGGCCTTGTGATAGTCATCTTGGGTACGGGTTAATGGTTTTATAAAGACCATTAAAGAGAAGGAGAGACAAGGAGAGGGATGTATAAAGAAGGAATGAAATAGAATACACTTTAAAAAGCTGTGCTTTGCTTTTACCCTCATGGTAGAGGTAGAAACCAAGAGGCCCTGTGGCTGTGACGGAATGCAGCCGTGTACTGTATGAATTACTTTCCTTTGTCTCCAGCTAACGGCTGCACTGATGACATGGAAACAACATGCAGTGCAAGAATTTGGAGCTAAAGTAGTGTATAATTACAGTTAATATGTGGCATGATTTTATGCTTTGGAAAAATAAATGCTGGTTTAATTCCGTTCTGTTGTTCAGTATGTGTGTGAAATAGTTAGTTGATGAATATAAATGTGGTGAAAAGCCTTGTGTTTATCTTCTCCCTGAAAATGCATTTCAGTCGCTGATTGTCGCTCACCCGCTATGAACTCCCCTATCTAAAGAAAACTCAAATCATTTAGGACCTGAAGGAGACAACCAAATCTCTCAGGCCAGCTTGCATTTCAGTTCAAACAGATATTTCTGAAAAAAAAAAAAAAAATGCTTGGAGCACATTTTGACTAACAACACTAACTGAAAGATTTAAGGGGAAATGGAGACTTTGTGCCAATTCAGTTTTGCTTTTTCAGCAAATCTCTGAAACAAGTGAGCATGTGTGCACAGTTTTATTCTGTGCACCATATGTCTGTAAGTGTATTACTATGGTCTCATTTAAGAGAATAAGGGAATATTTCAGATACATTTCAGAAGCAGTGATGAATAGATTTGGTTTGTACCCCACAAATAACCCCCACCCTCCCTTCATGCCACATCTTTCTCTGTTCCATCCCAAGTTTTTGCAAAAGAAGAGATTATAAGCTCACTAAACACTTCCTCTTTGTCTCATCACCTCAGACTGATAGCCTTGCTTGCCTTTTTGTTATCTGACATTCAGTTTCTAAACATGCGTTGCAATGTTGTGACTGAAAAATGCTGATTTAAGAGATTAGTTAAATACCCTCTGTTGCCAATGTGTACAGAAGTGTATATGTGTTACGTGTTGTTTCTAGGTTGCAGGGGGACAGTTTATCAGACAGCAGATCTGAAGAGGAGCACAGGCCTCACATATCTGAACAAGCTGTACCTGACATCTCCTGTAAGTTGCGTAATGCAGTTCAAATTCGAACTACCATATTTATTTCTTTGCCTTTTTTTTTTTTTTTTTTTTTGTGGCCTCATGTTCTGCTCTCTTCCTCTTTTTTTCCCTCTTTGTGTGTTGTCTGGAGCAGCTCCATTGCCCGGGGTGGACACAGTGGCGGGACGATTGCAGGAATGCGAGGCCTCGTCTCAAGTGTCGGCCTCTGTAAGTGTCCTCCCTACATCCATCACCAAACAATTAAGATCACTATACAGCCATCAGTTACCACGTCACTCTCTCCTTTGCCTCTTTTGTCCAAGAATCAGCAAAAAACACCTCCAGCTTCTTGTTAATAGGACGAGACCCAGGCAAAACTGATACATCCTTATATGTGGCCATTTCAGCTTACACAACAGTCGCTAGTGCTTAACAATTGATACCCCAATTAGAGATCTCCCTGTATCACTTTGCTTACCTCTAAGGGCACTGAAAGGAACAAATGAAAAGAATACAGTATCTGGTGACACGGTGAAAGTTGAGGCTGATTTAGAAGTTTTATATAATAGAGCAAAATATTTATGGGTTATAGGAGCACACACAATTTTGTTCAATAGGAGGGACTGTACGATAACCTCAAGTGCTCCAGGGAAGAAATCTATAGAGGCCCTAATGTGGCACACACCAGACTCAGACGCAAACGGTCACATGCTGTTCATAAAGCGGTCAGCTAAGACGCCTGTACCTTTGTATAATTACACCCCTCAAAAAAAGGCCGATACGTTCTTTATAATTGCCCGATCTAAGTGTTAGACAAGGCTTTTTACAGCACTTTTTAAAGAAAGAAAGAGGTTTGGAGCCAAGGCATAGCTCCGTGTGCGGAGCAGATGCAGAGCGGCTCCAGACTAACTGGGAGCAGACTTTCACAGACTGAGGGACCTGTTGAATCAAAGCCTCTAGTCGGAAGTCTGACAGATTAGACCAAATACAGGCAAGGCATCGACAAATTACAGAAACTCTGCCCTTTATATCAGCAAACTGCATATTTTATTCTCACTGTCCTATTATATAAACTGTTTTTTAGACAAATACCTGAATGTTTGAAACATTTCACCTGAAGAGTTAATCCTATAGACATTTTAAATTGTACTGCTCAGATAATGCCTCTGTTTCAGCTGCTTATACCAGGCAACTTAACACTCCATCTACATCTCCGTAGGTTAAGCCCTGTCTGGCACACATAAGAACAAGGTACTAATATGTCCCATATGAAGACTGCGAGTGCAGACGCTGCCTGTCACCTATTGTAGCCAGCATAATTGTTTGGTGTTTAGTTGTTTATGTTTGGCTCTCTTTGAAAGACAAAGCCCATTTGTAGTAGCTTGTTAGTGTAAATGGCCCTTTAGGGGCCTGTGAGCCACAACTGCTTTTATTTTTTATTTAACCAGGTAATTCAGTTGAAAACCAGTTCTCATTTGCAATGACTGCCTGGGCCAGAGGCAACAATAATAACATAAAACATATGTGGCCACATATAAAACATGAAGCAAATATGCACAAATTTCATATCAAAATGCTAAAGGGTAGAGAAAAGAACCCCTTAGAAACACACAGTGGATGAAATTGAAATGTACTTACAACTCCTTGAGATGAACAGCCATTTCGAGTCATACAAAGTGCAAAATAGCTGTGGAAAATTACGTTTCCTATTTCTTAGAATAACAGATTTTTACCTCCTATTGCTAGTTGTGTATATTTAACATAAAAAATAAGGACACAAGCGTTCTTCGCATTGGGAGAAAAATGTCCAATTGTTACCTCACTACTGCACTAGTAATTAGTGTCGAAGAAGGGATCCATGTAACTTTTTTTCAGCTGAAAGTTTTGAAGTCGTATTTTATTATTAGCACATTTCAGCATGTATGGCTGTCCATAAATGTAGTGTGCCTCAAAATTGTATATTGCCCTGGTTTAGGCAGTAAAAGCTCGGTGATGTTGGAAAGTAAACACTGTTAATGGTTATCATTATTAGTCCGACAGGCCCCCTGCCTCCGCCAGCTCCTTTAGGTGATAATTGCCTCATAAAGACAAATACTTTCCTAAAGCAATCGCCAGAGCAAATTCCCCAAGAAATTCTCCTACACTTTCCTTTGTAAGTGTTAAATGATATGTTTTAATCAAATCTAGACTCGTATGGGTGTTACCATCATAAAGTCTGCCAGGGGAAACTGTTCATTTGTATGGTCGAAATAAGATAATTTGCGTGATGCAATGCCAGGTGTATGATACAAGGCAGAGCCATTGTGATGGTTTATTTCTGTTTCCAGGGGAATTTGAGTTGGGGCCAGGGGAGTCTGAGCCGATACACTATATGGCTTTTTATACTTGGCACCAGTCTGCTCCCAACACCTCCAAAGTTACATATGCATGGTTATCCTCAGATTTCTGTACTCTAGAGTGTATCTAGTACAGTTTTCCTCTTGAAAGGTATAGGATTTTCCCTCTCTGAAAGCTACTAGTGTTTATCTGCTCTACAGTCATGGTCATTTTGACATCACAGTCATCATATTAATTAATCGGTAATTGTTTCTCACAGAGTGCATTTATGCTTGTGTCAATTTTGAATATTCGAAGATTTTATTTATAAAAAATGAAATATGGTACTATTATTCAAATCTATGTTTAATCACTAAGTTATTTTTTTACTCCTACCTCCTTTTATATACTTGCTTTTTGGTGCAACACTTGTCTCTCTCTGTTGGTTGTTGTTCTCTGACTGGGATGCAGGCAGAATGTCAACCTGTCTTCGAAATACTTGAATATGAGGGTAATTTTGTGTTATTGTCAATATCCTCTTTGCTCTTGGCTCTACTAACACATTGGTTGGGCCCTTGAACTGGTGAGGTTTTGTAGATAGTCCATAAAATCTATTAGGTGTTTCTTCTGTGAGCCAGGACAAGAGGAACTCATTAAAAGTTGCCATATTCTCCAATGGCTTTGCAAGCTGGAAGAAGCTGAAACAGCAAAATCAGTTATTTAGAAAACACTGTGTCTCTAGTTTCTTACAGCTGAGTTTATTGGACCAACTCATTTTAGGATTTTAATTTGGAGTATACATGAAATATGTCATCTATATTACCTGAACCATCAGCTGAGGGGTTTCAGGGACCAGATATGTTTCCTGAGGGCCTTCTCTGGGGTCAGAGGCACTGTCCTATCCTATCCAGCCAGGGAACGCCTTGGGTTCCCCCAGGAGGAGCTGGTTGCTACAGAGGGGTATCTTCCAGCTTCAGCTTGCTGATGGATGAAATATGGACATTTTAAACTGTTTTTTTTCTCCTTTTTTTATAAAGCAGGTTGAGCTCCATGTTTTAAACAAGAAAGTAACATTTGATACAAGTGGCATAGGGTCATATCAGTGAGAGAGCTGTCTCTTCCTGCCTGTTTAAGCTGCAAATCAGAGACCTTGTTATTTTGTTAAAATGATGATGACGACACAATGTTGCAATGCACAACCTTCTTTATCTGACACGTGCAGATCAAATCTTGATGCTGACAAGACTCCCTCTACCAGTATGTTCTTTTCTTCACTCCAGTATCAACCCATGCTACACCTGCCTCTGCTGCAACATCATGGGGACTTAAAACTTTTACCCAATACTGACAGAAAAATGTACAATGTGCAGCTCAAACAATAGCACAATTAGTCTTTTAGATCTATGACCTATGTCTTATAGTCCATAATGCACCAAGAGTGTTGTAGATTAAACAAACATCTATTACCCACAGGAGCAGTTAGCTCTAATTTGTGTCAAATTGCCAAGGTAAAAGTCTAAAATTATAAGATATGGGAAATGCTGCAGTCTTATATGTGTTTTGTTGTATATGTCATTGTGTGTGTCTGAGTGTGTGTGTATGCATTAGTTCCTTTGTTACCATGGCCTGACCACAACAAGAGAGTCCATCAGTTGTGCTTTGCATAGCCAGCAGTAGGCTCAAAACTCCAACCCAGCCCAGCCATGTTTGAGGTCTGTGACTGCATGCACACATCCCAAACAGTTCTTGTTGTGTGGAGGGCAATGTTGGACCAAACCCCAGATTGCGGTGATTATTACTGGTGACCACACACGTATAGCTGCACACATGCAGGCTATAAAATATTTAACTCTAGACTTCCATGCTCTCTCTTTCTGTCTTGTTTGCTCTCAACATGGAATCAATTTTGCAAGAAACAAGATCCATGTTTGTTAGTTGGGCAGAAGCATCACCAGAGGGTTTTTCCCTTCTCTCTTTTAGGTCTTTTAGTTTTGTCATAGTGGGCGGGAGATTATACAACTTCGGTTTTGCGCCACTGACATTAATATACTCATAAGTCATTGCAAAATCATAGCCACTCTTTATTTTGGAGATGAAAAGGAATTTGTCTCATCTCTTTGTCTGTGTAGATTAAAGCGTCCAATATAAACTTTCATACAATGGAAAAAAAAAATCTGTGCTCATGTCATACATTGTTTCAGATAAGGACAATGACTGTTTCAAACCACGGTGAAGGAAAATCACTTTTCATCACTTAATTGTGTCTCTTCAGTGTGTAATCAGGTCCATCTTTCCTTAGTTTTTTCTGTTTTGTTTTGTTTTTGCCCCCATCTACCACATAAAGCTATTTTCTTTTGTCCATTTTTTTTTTTTTTTTTTTTTATGGTAGGCTGTAGATGTTGATGTTGTCCTGGTGACTCTGTAAATTTGTATGACTTCACTAAACTTGATGAAACAACATAGTATCATATTTTGACCGTAATGCCTGTTTATTTATTGATGTTATCTGAGGAAGTGAATTGCTTGCAGACTGTGTACATCCTGTTTGTTTACCTAGCCACAGGACTGTACAGTACGACCAGCCTCAGCCTCTAGTGCGCAGTCTCCAGGATATATGGTCCTGATTACACTGTAGTCTTTGCTTTAGTGGACAGAGGACCTTGAGGGCAGCAGCAATGCAAATGCTGCACTATGGATATGCCTGATAAGCGTAAATCTATGCACACCAACTGGTTTTGTGAAGTGAGATTGGGCTTTTTTAGAAGCATCACGATAAAGTAGGTATTTTAATCAAATCAAGGTGAAACCAAGACATGGATTTCCAGACACATTGTAGCAGTAGCATTTTTATATACTGTAAAATAACTTACAGTGTAATAAAGATTACACAAGTACATCTAGGAATCTGTTGGTGGCCTTGTTTGCTATTGCTGAGAAGAGCCAGAGCCAGAGGAGGACAAGATGAAGTCATGCTATTGGATTTGGGGGGATACCACCAAAGAGAAAGAAATGAAGTTGGGGAGGGGATTCACTTATAATGTTCCTCCTGCCTTGCTCCTTTATGAGGGCTGTAATTAAGGATTGGCTTGTGGTGTCGTGGTTCTGCTGCCACAGAACGCCTCATGTATCTGACAGACACAAAGATCCGTGCCACAGACCCTGGGAATCATGTTCTGTCATTTATCACAGGATAGTTGCTTCACTTGTTTTCCACCATACCTCCTCTCTGGAAAGACTTTTCATTCCACTTTGAAGCCTGAAAATCATAAAATAAGAAGCTTGTTACATCCCAGGTTTGCTCTGAAAGACTGCACTGTATGTATATCACAGATCTCCCAGAGCCTCATTCTGTGTCAGCACTTTGTCAAGTCAAGTCAGTCTCTCATTAAGTGCTTAGCACATCAAGTGATGTAAGTGCTGGCATCAGTAGTATCATAACTTACCTAGTGTAAACCAAACTTGCAGGAGGTGGAATTATGTCTGACAGGTTTTATTTCTCACCTGTGTCTGGAGATTGGGTGCACTTGGTCCATTGGCTTAACAGATCATCTGGCCACTTGTGTCCCATCATAGGAATAAATAGAAGGATTAGGCACACTGCCATTACAGGACTTGGCAAACCCCAGTCCGTCTAACAGGTCCCATTCCAAATCATACGCTTGGCCAGGAAGAGGTAGAAGCAAAATAGGCCAAAGCAGCACTAATACTGATCCTATCTGCCTTTTTTAGGATTTCTTTTTACTTTCTATTCTTGGAAAAAGATTGACTTCATTTGATCTTTATTTTTGCATAATGTCAATATCATGTGCACTTAGGCAACTATCCAGAGTGGCTGATTTATTGTTGCTTAACTTCTGGTGTAAGATTTTGCTGCTGTCAGGCTCTTGGCCAACAGACTAGTCCACATACAGCTCCTATAGATTTACCGAAAGTTATACAGAAAATTCCTGAGCCACTACTGAAAGTCTTACATCCCTCATCTACTCAATAGACTGCACTGCACACTCGATGCTTTCATCTATACTTGTTGTGGTTTCTTGTGTTTTTCTAAAGCCCATAAAATAATAATTGCCTCTTTCTTTCCAGGAGATATGGCTCAGATATTTCCAGCAATAGCTGAAAATAATATAAAGAGTTAATTGAAGGGTCTTTCTTCTAATGTGACTTTCTCTCTTTTGTGTTCTCCTTGCTAACTAGCGTCAGGCTGTCTGGGAGACTGATCTGAAGGCTGTGAGAGGTGGGAGCTCTGCCGGGCAGACGGGCCTGCTACTGGGGGACTCCCTCTTTTCTAAAGAGCTGGAGAACATGGGCAAACAGCTTGCTGGTAGGCAGCTTTGTTTATGTCTGTGTAAGTGTGTGTGTGCTTTTGTGTGAATGTGTGTTGTGCCTGTATGAATTGAGTTTGCCTGTGCGTATATGAGGGGCTTTAATGATGAATTGTATGAGAGTGTCAAATCAAATAGTTTCTTTGGAACACATAACATTGTCTACACTAGAGATGTGTGAAATAGAAAAGGCCTGTAGAGAGCACTTATGAGGGGTGGGGTGGGGGTGGGGGGTCCAGCCAAAGAATGTACAGCTTTTGGCCAAAGGATTTTCTTGGATAATTAAAAGTTAAATGTGTCAAGACTAAATAGAAAAACTAATTAAAGTAATTTCCACATGCCAGGAATCCATCTTGGTGCCAGCTTTGACAGGTTTAATCAGTAAGCCGAGCTCTGCTGAGTCATTTGGAAATGATTGCAGCCGGACAATGACTTTCTCTGACAAAACGGAATTTGTGTGGCATTTTGGAAATGATTATTCCTGCGATGCTCATCTTTGATATAAGTGACGTCTGTGTGACTCAGACTGCGTTTGTTGTCATTATGATCTGGTATGCATTCGTTTATGAATCAGATGAAAGGCTGGGATGGAGGCCAGGGGAAACGTCACCATTTGCCGTCATGTGTCAGCCTCTTTCTTGTTTATGCATGTCCATTTGACAGTGTCATCATGTGTGAAGACTCCGTACACGCCTCCACATACCAGACTTATTTAAAGCATATCCATCCCACTTAGTGAACCTATTACTGTCACCCAACAGTGGTCCCAGCTGCAACAACCTTCTCAGCTCATCTACACATCTGCATTGAAAACACTGGTTGCCTCTGTGAACATGGCACAAAACAGCAAACTGGTGCTCAGGACTATTGGTGTAAACAACAGACCAAACTTTTCCCCCAGAGCTCCTCAGATGGCATTGATTGTTTTATGCAGAGTTATTGAATATTCAGGCTTAGGGCTCCCACCAGGCATTTCAGAGAAGCTGTTCTAATAGCTAATTCAACTCTTTTAAGCCTTTACTAGCTGCTAATACTTTCCATGATTAAAGCCAGAGCCTCATTCATCTCATTACTACCCCAATACCATGGTTGGGCAATCATCTCTTGTCTCCTTTTTTGTTTGTTTTTGTTTTTCATCATTTACATAAATTACTGCTCACTGAATTCGTCACCAAAGAGTGTTTTTTTTAACCTTCTGTCACTGCTGATATAATCAAATGTTTTTGGAAATACTTAACAAAAACATGCTGCTCTGCCTAATACATCAGTTTATAGAGAGTAGCTAAACAAGAATGTCACCATGCATTCATTGCCAGCTTTTAATTTTTGGCACTTTGCGATGTCACAGATATATTTTAATTCAAAAAGTATCAAGGTTCAATAGTTATACCATATTGGAAATTTGTACCTCTGCCCATTTCTCTACTTGTCCAAGGACAGTGACTGGTATTTGAGTCTATCCAGGGAAGCAGTATATTGCACTGCTGCAGAAGAAATACAGACAAATGATATGTCATTAGGGCATTGGTTTATTTTCAGAGAGGGGACCTAGTAAGGTTTGCATGAGTTCTAAATGGTTGTATGGCGTGCTCTGGCCCTGTACTCTCTTACCACGTGCAACTGCTGCTTGATCAAAGAGTTTAATAGATTAGATCTGTTTCCATTTGTTCTTGTCTCCTTTTCTCTGTCTCATTTTCTCCACGTTTTCCTTTTTTCCTGTTCTTATTACTGAATGATTGAATCAAAACCTATCAAAGATTCATACCATATGGATTTTGATGGTATGTATTTGATCTGTCGGAGCTGTCATTATTTATTAGTGTCTGCGTGATGGGTTGCAATATTTCTGTGCTAAACACAGTCAACTGCACACAATTTCAAAATAAAGGCCACTTTTCAATGGCAGGAAGTCAAGGGAAGCAACTGGTTTACAATAAAATCACCAGTTGAACTTCCATCTATGGAAGGCAGGAAGGTTTTCACAACAAAAACATGTGGTGTTTATCATTCTGACAATAAATAACTTGAGATTTAAAAATAAAATCAACTTTATGGGAACAGATTACTAATGAACATATCCTGTTTACGATATAATAATAACACCAGTCGTGGTGGACATGGTGTGTGTGGTTAAGGGTTTAATGGGGAAATCATTGAAATGCTTGCCCCTCAGCAGGTCTTATGGTTGTGATCTAACTGTTAAACAGACTTTCAACCCTATAACAAAGCTGCTTTATGGTTTCTACTACATATAACGTTACACATTGCAGTTCTGCCACTTCCACACAAGCTGATGTCATGATATGCTCTGAACACCCCAGAGAGTTAATTTTCTTTCAGCTTCTCAGTCAGTCAGTGTGAGTAAAGCCTGACTGCGACCTGTGCCTTCAGTTTTCTCTCTTATTATTTAGAGAACTAGCACATGCAAAGTGTATTAGGGTTAAAGCAACACAGACACAATGTCATGCAGCATGTATGCAGATCATTGAGCACATGGGCAAGGCCACATTTTAGTATGTGCTCTGCAATGCATCTCACTGTAAAGGTCACCCTCCATATAATCAGAGCTGATTAAGCACAGAAACAGCAATCTAATTATCCATGTCAGGGCATTAAATGTATTTGATCCCCCAAGGATTGTATACAAAATAGTCTGGAATACATTTCAAATCAGCCCAGTAATGTCCCAAAGCTGCATCTAGAGTAGTGTTGCAGACGCTCTCTGCTTTGCATACTAAATGGATATTTGTCAGTGAATAGCAGCATATGTTTCACATTTGGGTGTGGAAAAATGTTGTTTGTAAAAGGTGAGAGCACCATTTGCTCAAAAACAAGGGAGTCAGGGTTTATGAAATACTTGTCATGCTTCCTTTTGTTACTTATTTAATGTCATACGTATACAGTTTTCCAGAAATACTCACAGCTGATGAGTCATCGCTGAAATTATCCCTCTCAAATGATAACTCCCAGACTGGTGTGCTGAATCCTGATTGCCAAGAACTGGAACGAAAGCATGAAACACGGAAAAAATGACCCAGATGTTGATCACAGAAGTTGGCAGCGTCACTTTCTTTTACAAACAGAAATGTTTTTGAGACTACCAGTGAGGCAAACAAATGTGCTTTTGTCAGGAACGGGGAACAAAAATATTACCAGGCTGTGCTTACTGTATGTCAGCTTGGAAGCTTTTCTGACGGAGGAAGCTTGATTCACCACAATTTACAAGGTCTATAAATATTGTCATCATTGCCCAGAAGAAGGATTAAACCAAGCAGTCTCGCCCACTTTATTTCTTAGTAAAGTTTGTGAATCATCAGGACAGCAAGCTCCACATCTCTGTGTATGTTATAGAAAATAAACCTGAGTACATTATGGAATCTCCTCATCTATTTGAGCAATCTGATGCAAAATGGTACAGGTATCTTTTAATACAGTTCAATCATTCTCATTTAAATGTGAGGCCAAGATATACTGTAGGGTTATAGTGTGGAAACTATGCCATCTCAGCTGTTCAGACAGTTTAAAATTGGCTGAATAAAATTTGAATTATGATGTCTGTATGGTGACTTGGATTTTGTCCTGTTTCTCCTACAGAGGTTGAGAAGGATCTGGCCAAGCTGGCAGAAGCAGGGAAGATGACCACTCGGACCTCTAACAATCTGCACAGTAGTCTGCTCCACACCCCTCTGCACCACCGGACACTGCCAGACACACTTCCTCTCCCCAGTCTGGTCTCCAGGCCCCAGTCTCCAGGCAAGCCCTGTGGTGTGGGTCTCCCTTTGCTGAGCCCCAAGCCAACCTCCCTGGTCATGGGTCGGACTCAATCTCCCAGCAACCCTGGGAGCAGGACTCAAACCCCAAGAACACCCAGCAGGCCTCTGACGCCAAATAGTTTACTGACACGTTCCACCTTTAACCCTGGGTCTCATAAGGAGGTGACCTTCAGGAGGTCACGGAGCCGTCCTGTAACGCCCACAAGTCAGCCCATGCATCCTCGACCACTGCTCACCCCTCCTGGACTAAGCACTACAGACAGCCTTGGAGCCAGTCTCCGGGCATATTTGTCCGAGGTAAGACCTAGACAGACTTTAAAAACACTTTTATGCCCCCTGTAGCAAGAAGTGATGTAAGCAGTAGCGCATGAAGTGCATCCATAGGGAGAAGGCAAATCCAGTTCAAACACAGGCACAAGTGTGTGAGTTTTGTCAAACATACACCAAAGAGGTCAGAAAGAAAAACTGTAAAGGAATAGTCTAACAAAACACAAAAAACACATCTGTTATTAAATACAAAGCCATCGTCAGGACACAATCGTCTTAACTGAGCATAAAGAATGAAATTAGCTAGCCTGGCTCTGTCATAAATATAACTACATATAGATTACAGAACTTCACTGCCAGCCATTCAAATAACCTCCCATAAAACCAGAAATGATCATTTATATGCTTCAGTGTTGCTAAATTTTTTTTTTTTTGGCCACAGATGGTTGGATGTTACGTCATGCTTCCAGTCTCTATGCTAAACTAAGGGTATTCTGGCTATAGGTTCATATTTAATGGACAGACCTGGCAGTGGCATGGATTTCATGTAGCTGTTGGCAAGAAAGCAAATAAGCACATTTTCCATCATGTTGAACTACTCCAGTATCTTTCATGGCCAAGGTGTGACATAAAATTCAACGTTACAATTGAGCTATTTCTTAAATGTAAGATTTATCTAGGCATAAAACAAGGTAAGTACACCCTGAGTGTGTAAAACACGATGTCAAATTGTCATAAACTTTGGGTCAAGGATTTGAAAATCACTTCGGCTTCACTGTAATGTTTTAGTGAGAGTGAGACCGAATGTGTGTGCTGAGTGTCAGACAGGCTCGATGCCTAAGTAAAGCTGGCTGTAGAACACGAGAGCCTTTACACAGACAGAGATTATGACGGAACACAGAACACACAATATCACACATGTGCACGCCCTCACAAACACAAATACACTCTTCGTGTGGGGTTTAGTGGAGAGTCACGGAGGTCTGTACAGTAGTATGTCATTTCATCATGGAAAAATGAGTCTGGCATAAAAGGGAACTTTCAATGGGATTTCTTTCTTATATTCCTTTCATGATCTACTTAACAGCAGCGCTGTAAAATATGAGACCTTTTTGAAGGCTTTATTAATGGTGGGCAGGAATTTTGCAGTCCCTCTGTATACGTTTTTTTTTTTTTTCTACTCCTAGTTGACACCTAGTTAGATTATCCAAAACACAGCACCCAGTCTGGTTTTATTGAGGCCAGCTGGTCCAATGTAGAAAGACTGAAGCCTCTAAATGAGGCCTGGTTAGAGAGCGAAGGATTCGTTGTCAGCAAGAAAGAAAGGATGTAAAAGCTGTATTTCTCATCTTTGTTTGTTTGTGCAGCCATTTAAACTTGGGGTTCCATAAGTTTTTTGTAGGCACATTGGGGTATTTCATACATTTAAATTTGGCTCCCATTATGTAAGATTCAGTAATGCCATGTCTTCTGTGTGTCAGTTTTGTTTGAAAGATTAAATTAGGGAATTTGTACAATACAGTTTTTTGACCTGTTGCTCCCTTTCATAGGGTCACTGCAGCTTGACAGTGTAATAGCAGAATGTCAAAGCCTGACCAAGACTAAGAAAACATGTATCTATTTGAATGAGAGCACATCTTAAAATTAGTTTAGCTTTGATGTTCCTAACAGCTAAGTGAGATCCTGCGGCTGGACTGAATACGTACAGTAAATGTGGTGAGATGAATGTGTGGATAAATAAACTGACAGACGGTTAAAGATTATTTTTTTCTAACCTCATTTTCCATCTCTAGTTTCCTCCGACTATTATCTTCACTGAGTAAGACTTCGCTGTCCTGTTTTGTTCCATTTCAGGATGAGTTTTACCAGCAGTTACAGGCCATCAGACAGCCCTGGCATATTCCCAGTGACACAGACAGTGACATCCTGGAGCCTCCTGAGCAGGATAAGAGTGAGTGACCTACCTTCCTTTGCTTTGTATTTTCATTTTTTCAATTATTAAACCATTGTTTATCATCTCCTGATTCATGTGCCCTTTATTAGCTCACGTTTTCCAAAGCCTGTCAGTTAAAAATACATCTCACAAATCTGACTAATTTCCACAGTTTTTTTTTTCTTACTTTGTAAGGCGTGGGGTTCATTTCATTACAGTAATGTCACTTTACCACAGTGGATAACTAATGCATTAAAGTGGCAATAGATCTATTAAAAAGTGAAGATTAATGTGCAAGTATTCCTTGTAAAAATCTGAAATGGAGCACAAGGGCCGACACATAAAAAGTTCTATATTTCACAGTTGGGTGAAATCCTGGGGGGTGTCACGGAGGGGAAATGTCATGTAAAATTTCCCTTCCTGGCACCATGTAATAGATATATTTCTATCACGATCCAGTCGATAGACATGAACAGTTCTTGGTGGAAAGTCATAAATCCTGTTATATTAGTGGTCTGGTTGATATACAGTACAGAATATTACTCCAGCTTCGAACACAACAGACCTAGATCAGACCTCCTCGGGTGTTCTGCTCCATAAATCACATGAATGTATGTGGAGGTGAGGAATGATAGTCAGAGGCTTTCCAGAATTAAATTAAGATTAGCTCCCAATTCACTGAGGTCCACTAACAAAGAGCCACATTTATGCTCTCTTAACATTAACGTATGACTAAACCCCTGAGATGTTTGTACAGAATTTACACTATAGCTGTGCTAAATAAAAACTTATGTAAATATTCCATAGATTTCAGAATGTGGCAGCTGTGTGGAGGAAGGAGATGTTGGACAAAAACAAATGGCACTCTAAGAGCTTTGCTAGTCTTAGAGCCTTACCAGTTGTTAGTGGTGCCTGGAGAAGTTGTGTACTCAAACTCCACTCCAATTTGTTTTTTTTTTTGTTTTTTTTTTTACAGCATCCCACTCAGGAAAGTATAAACACCCTGTGTTATAAACAGTGACATTTAAGAAGTTCACCCAAATCCAGGCCAGCAGTATTTAGACATTGTCACTTAACCTCTGCTGCTTGACTTCAGGGAGCAAAGATCATGAAATTACATTAACATTATCCACAAACCAATAAATCAATACTGGTCCACAAGGAATAGAGTGACTACATGATTAATTATAAAGTTCATCCACACATGCAAATTGGAAAATTCTTACCCTGCAAGTAGTCTGTTGGTCCACACAGCACAAATAGCTGACATTTTTTCTTTGAGGATGATAAAGTGAAGACCTCACCAGCTCTACTCTGCCTCTCATTGGCTTAAACTAATCAACCCAGCCAATGATGAGGCAGGTAAACACAATGCCACTGTTTACCTGTACTACACAACTGCTGGTTAGGCAGAGCACTTGTCTACATCTGATCACTGAAGGAGAAAGGTGTATGAACTCAATAAAATCAACAGGGTTCATCCCTCTAGAAGCATTTACTAACTAATTTGCTAACAATATTAGTGTTATCAGATTATCATATTGTGGGTGGGGTTTATATCTGGCCTGACATTCTTTAAAAAGACGCTCATTTAGAGTCCAAAAGGTTCATCCTCTGGGTGCCCTTATGGAAAAATTTTGACTTGATCAAAATTCAAAACTAAATTTCATGGTAGCCTGGCTTGTAGTTGGTACAATATCTTACTCACTGTGCTGGATCCGTGCTATATATATATATATATATATATATATATATATATATATATATTATGATATATTTCATACATTTAGAAACGATCTCAAATTAACTTAGCCCTGTTTTCTCAGTAAACAAAGCATCAGCACCAGCTACTCAAACTGAAAATCAAGTGCATGTGGGACTCAAAAAGACAAGCTCTCATTGACGTTATGAAACAAGAATTCCAGTCAAACAAAGATCAATCAGGCAAATGGTTGTCACATGGAAACATAACCCCTCTGTCAAGCTTCTCTAGAGGGTCATTGTTTTGCCAAATGTGTATCTTGCAAAATAAATGGATAAATTTTCGTAATAGCCCCTGGGGGCATGCTTTAATCCTTGGCAACAGTAATGGCATGTTGAGAAAGGATATGAGCCACATATTGAATTAGAGAGGTGGCTTAGACACAGGGAGAGGAGACTGACAGAGAAAAAAGACCCAACAGCCACAAGACGTGACAAAGCACTTTCTGGCGTGAGAGAGGGCCCACAGGACTGTTTGCTGAAATCTGGTTTGTATGTCTTTGTGTGTACTCATGTGTATGTGTGTGTTAAACATGTGAGTGATTGTATTTTCTGTGAGGACATAAACATTTTTCCTGAAATTTTCAGTCTTTTCAGGGCTACTTTTTAAACTATGCTATAAAACTGTTGAATTGCATTTGAAGTTTTGATTTTAAATAATTAGAAGGGCAAGGGTCACAGAAATTCCGCACTGCTTTAGCCCATTACTTCAACAGTTTCCAATTAACATTGCTCAATTTTCCCTTGGCAGGAAAAGGTAAGAAAGAAAAACAAAAAACATCCTGTTTCATGACACAAACGCATTTCAGACATCATGGTGGCCACATTTGTCCATAAAGTGGTTTGCTCTGTTTCGAGTCTGTCCACATACCTGTATGCACATGTGTCCATGAATGTGGGGCTCATTTAATTAGTGCAGTGACACCCTTTTCCCAGTATCACAGTGGATGTGTCAGAGCTTGCGCCAAGTGTATGGTGAGAGCTGAATAATGGGGGAAAGAATCCATAGCTATTTCCTGTTATTCTATAAACTTTCACAACAGGACAACCACACATACCACAATGGAGATGAAAGCGTTGAGTTCTATTTCTCACTTCACTACAAACCATTTGCCCTGTATGGCTCAGGCCATCCCACTTAGCACATGAATGATTTCAATGCAGACATGCACAGTGGAAGTAAATCAGACTGTTATGTCGCACCTGTCAAGACACCTCGTTGGGTTCAGTGTGTTCAGTTTGCAGTATTAATCATCCTAAAATCACAATTCATAATTGTAGGAACAGTGTTGTTGTGTTGTTGCACATGGTGGACATGGTAACCATTCCAGCACATAGTCAGTCCTCTCCTGCTGAGAACATCAGTACTACTCTCAGACCTGCCTGATGAAGTTACAGCCAGTTAGCCTCACTTAGCTTATAGAATGAATTCAGGGGGAAATGGCTTGTCTGGCTGTGCTCAATCCTAACACAACTCACCTGCCAGAAATATTATATCTTGTTTTGTTGTTTCTGTGCAAAAGCTAAGGCTTAAAAGTGCTGGTAGGCACTGTATTCAGTAACTCAAAGCAAAATGGCGAATAAGTGTGACCCCCAAAATGTAAATAACAGTCATCATGCAGCTCTTTGACATATCTTCTGTCTTTTTTTATAGGTGGTGCACGAGATGCCAATAAGAGATCTGTGTTTTCAGGTGAGAATCTGAACAGTTAGAAGAGACACAATCTAAAATCCAGAGACAGATTCATGTTTTAAAGTGCTGTATCCCATGGATCAGCAAAACCAGCCATCTTAAGAGTGCTGCTATTGTAAGCAACTGTCTTGAATTGAGAGAGCCTCTGTGTCTGTCAGTGACCTCACTTGTAAAGCCACAACATGCTACCTAAATAACTACCAATGGGTGACTTACTGTGAAAGCCTCCACCTTCATTTATGGCCCATTCAATTACCGTCACAGGCTAAATGGAGGGCACAGTGGCTCTGAAATGTGATTGGTGGAGGCTGGCCATGTGTGGAGAGAGAAACGCTGTTGCCCAGTTCCATTAAGTCACTTGGGTTCTGAGTTTACACGCAGCAGACAGCGTCAACTCTCAGCGTCAACATTTGGGAGATGGAGAAAGTCTGTCTGGTTTGAGGTTGTCTGCGGTTCTCCTTCTTGTGGCTCCGGAGGTGCCCACAGTTCCCAGTGTCAGTGTGCCAGTCTGGAGTGAGATCTGAGAGCAGGCTGCTGCTGCTTGGCTATCAGAGAGGCCAGAGCATTGCCACGGTAACCAAACCCAAAGCTCACTGCTTTAAGTCACCCCAATCACTGCTCTCCCAGAACTTATTATGAAATATAGTCATTGGAACCTCCACTGGGCAGCACCAGGCCTCATTTTCCACCTCATGTTTGTCTATGACATGTTCAAATATTAAATGGCTGTTTCATAGTAATTGCCTCAGTTATTATTCTTATTAGTGGTTGTATGTGTCTGATTTTGGTTACTAGGAGACTGATGTTTTTGTCTTTCACTTTTCACAGGCCTATAGTGACGAATGCCAGAGACATTGATCCAATCAAACTATTATGCAAACCACTGGACATTTTGAATATGTGTACAGAGACAATTATTTTTATAATTCATATGAATGACGAAAAAAACAAGATTGTATACTTTTTTCACAGATATTTCATAGGCATTGTACTGTAACTGTATGATACAATGTGAAAATATTACTTCAGAGTATGGAATACAACATTTATTTTTGTTTGCTCTATAGCATGCTATCGAATTTCCACATGGAGCCTAGGAACAGAAGCATTTTGTTGTCAACACACTCTTTTTCTAGGCCTAGTGCATATTCACATTGTGAGGACAGCACAGTCATGTTAAGAAAAACCTTTATTGATATGCAATGTTAAAAAAATGTAGTGTTTTTCAAATAACAAATATCCAAGTCATGGAGGGAATACAAGGAATGCTGTTATCTTAATTAAAATGATCTGGCGCACATGTTTCCTTTCTGTTTATGTGCTTCCTTTTGTATTCATTATCATTCATGCAAACACTGAAACAGTGTTTGCATGAACAGTGGCGTTGATGGAGATGTAGAAATCTGTCTGGACCATGAACTACATTTATGTTTTTGCCTGGGCACGTTTTGGTTAAACTGTGGTTGTCTGAGTGATGCACATGCAACGTCAGCACCAGAGACACACACATCGTGGACACAATCTCCACCCTGACACAGTCTGATCCCTCCATTTGAACCCTAGTGAATTTTGCGGTATGGTGTACACCCCGCCACGCCAACTTTCGAGTCTGTCTCTCGGGATGTGGTCAACACAAGGCTCAAATCTCCTGTCTCGTGTCTTTGAGGGTGATTTGCTGGATGTGTGAGAAGACTAATTACTTACAACCCTCTTGTAAAACATGCTATGTGGATTAATGTCCCATGCATTTCAGCACATTTATTACTCATTGGAAAGGGATGTGGTTTTGAAAGGTCTGTGGAAGAATTCGAGGACATGGCATAATCGAGTCACACTGGTGCCTTGACTTAATCTTTATATCTCTATGAACAATATTTTCCTGTCAGAATGGGTAAACATCTTGTATTGCATATTCCAATTTTCATACTTCATATTACATTTACACTTTGTTGGAGGGCAGATCAGGGTGAGATTGCCATCTGTTCTTGCCCCACAGATCACCAGTATGCTAACTACCATCAATATTTTCTTTGAGTTCATATGTCTGCTTCAGTCTTTCAGTTGTTGTGTCAGCATAATATCAAGGCCTGAGGAGCTCTGAAATAAGACCAGACAGTTGAGGACTTCAGTTACTGCTACAGATGTCTCACAAAGACAGTGCTCGATGCTTTCCCCCTCTGTGCATCTGTGAAGGTCTCCACACATCACAGCCTATAAAGATGAAATGCTGGCAACATTACTGATGCATCTTCTTTGCATTGTATTATATTTCAGATTATAGCCATATGACTTCTTTATGATTATTCCATGATTGTTCATTTTAATGCTGCACATATATAGTCATTCAGTGGAAGCTGCACCATATCAGTCACATATGCTGTGTTATTAAGCATCTGTGAGATCAAGTTTCATATCATTAATACCATCTCTCTGGAGGATGAAACCTCCAATATCTTTTCAAAGTATGTTTTCTGTGCAGGCTTTATACACCAGGCTCATTCAGAGCAACTGGAAAGGCCACCCAGGAATAGCGGCAGGCATCACTGTACTTACTGGGAGATCCGGACCACCATCAATGGTCAGCAGACTGACCTAGGTCTTAATTTACAACTGAACAGACCGGGATTTATCCTGACATACAGCACAAATAAATCTATGGTGGAAGGGAGGTATGCTTTGAAGGCATATAAAGTCAGTATCACTCGCTGCTTGAAATGTTCCAGTATGGTGAGAATGTGCTATATGCGGAAAACTAGCGGTGTGGGTATGCGAGTGCATGTGGGTGTGTGTCGTGTGCACAGAGTGAAGCGCCTTTTGGTAAAATGAGAGCTGTGATATGAGTAAGAAATAGACCTTAAGGTTTTAATCTTGGGCTGGAAATTTAATATTTACCTAATATTTACCTTGTCTAACCTCTTGAATGAAGAGGGATGGGAGGGAAATGAAAAGGAGCTGGACACAGTGCATGGACATATAATGTTTTACTAAACCTTTTTAATATTCTCAGTTCTTTAAATACTTTAAAACATCTTTGCTTAACAGACCATTGTTTGTATTTGCACCTGTAACTTTAATATTAAGGGAAAGGAATCTGAATAAATAGCTTGCGTTACACTTTAACATGTAAAACCGCACCATGTATAATTTTAAACCCTTTTCTTGCAAGGACTTCTCTGCTACACCACCCAGGGAGGTTTTTTTTTCATGGTAACTATAATTTAAAACATAATGAACAATCTGGATTTTGTTTTGTGTGTTCATTGAAGTGAACTGCTTGTTCTCATAGAGCTAATGAAATCAGCCTCCACTGTTCTTTAACTGTTAACTTCTTCAAGGCTGTCATCAACATGAAACATCGCTGCTCTGTACTGTCATGTGAAGCCAGGGTGGAAGTTCTTCCCCACTACACGTAATTCACTTTGTTATGCAAAATTTATACTAATAAACATTTATACTCACTGTAAAAGCAAAAATAAACAGTATAAGTCGACCTGCGCCATTGTTTGCAGAGCAGATCATGAGTTCATGTCCTGTTGACAGCACAGACTTTGTGTTTGCAGCCAGTATTGAGCTGTTGAGCCCCACTAGAACAATTGGTGTACTGTTACCCCCAAACTTGCACATGTATTTTGTTAACCTCACAGTATTTGGGAAGTTGATGATTAATAAGAAACATCAAAGAAAAGAAATCTCAGCCACATTCAGCTAGATTTCAGCTTTGTATGATGCTTAAAATCATGTTGTTTTCCGTGGTTTGTCTAAACCTTTAAAATGAGTTGACTAAAATGAGAAGCAGACCCTGGGTCCCAGGGTGGCAGTAAGCATGACACTCAAGAGGATGTGCTGGCTTCTTCATTGCACCACAGGTTTTGTAGTTCTTGAATGCCAACACAATAGTAGGTGTTTGAAACTTCTGATGACTATTGGTGGATTTAAAAGTATTTAAACTTTTTAATTTGTGTATTTAATGCATTGCGAATGCCTGGGTCATCTGTAGCAAAGCGGGAAATGTTATGTTTGTATGTACAGTCTTGCACTTTAAAATTTTCAGTAATAAACCTGTTTTTCTTTAGTGTGTAGTCTCTTATTGTCAGTGCTTACAATTCACATGGGAGTTTCATGCACTGAACCTTTCAAAGTTCTCCATCTGTCACTTATGTTGTTATGATAAAAGCCAATAGGACATGCTGGTGGCTTCTCCTCACAGTCCCACATAATAATAATTTTGACATTTAAATTTGACATCAATTGCTACAGCCCACTTTCATGTAATAGAAAAACAGCCCTGCGTGCATGTGTTTGACAAAACCTGCTGCTGTTTTGAAGACATTTCCAGTTTTCTCACAGGCTCTCTTGTCCAGCTGGAGTGAAAAATACTGCATCTGCTCCACAATAAATAATTTTTACTAGCTGTAACTCGTTTTTCTTAGACCAAATGTGGCAGCTGGAAATGTGCAACACAACTGAGATAATAAGAACCTAAAATAACTATTCAAATGTAACATGCATGTCTTCCTGTTCTTCTTCTTTACTTGCATGTTAGTCGTTGTACTATTTTTCTTCTTATTTCAGGGTCTCTTATGTAACCAAAACATGTTTCAAACTGTTATTCTAAATATTATGTGAAAACATTGCTTGTAAATGCACAGATGTGAGGACACCCCACACAGCCCAAATACTAATTAGCTGCTGCTTCCTGCTGCCATCTTCCTTTAAAGTGAAGCAATGTGTCAGGTACTGTGGAACTTCTCTACAGAGCGACACATGTAGTATTATACTCCAGGAGAGGATCGGCTAACTTCACATTCAAGATGAGGGACGTTTTCGAGGTAAGCTAACGAATAGCTGAAGGTGTGTTGTGTTAATTGGCGAGTCTGCTGTTTAAAGATTGTTTTGTGAGGTTCCCCCCAGAGCTGGACGCATGTCAGCTTCACAAAACATGATAGCGTGCTGCAAATCGCGTCCTTCAACACAGCAAGTGTTTCAAGGGGATGGTAAAAAGTGATGAGCCTGGTCCGCAGTTGTTATTCAATGCACAGAATTATGGTGCTTAAAAAGAAAAAAAGGAGTTACAACTCGATCCTCTTGATTTTGCATTTTAAGCCATTTATTGCCTTAATTCCGATAGTAACAGAAAGAGTTGGACTATCATGCGCTCTGAAGTTGAAGCCTGTTGAGCTCTCAGGGCCACCGTAGATTTGTTTTCAACAGCAGACGTTTCACTTTAGCTTCAGTTACATACTGTTTGAAGAGCTGGGGCTGGTTGCATTTAATTGGATATTTATTCAGCAGCATGATGGCGTCAGCTTTAGTTGTGATAACCATTTCATTAAGTTGCTGCCTTAACATGGTCTGTGGATATGAAATGAAAACCGAGTGTAAATGTGAGAGTGTGTGAGGTAAGGAGCAAGTCTTAAATCCATTCAGCATAATTTAAACCTTGGGCAGCATGATGGAAATCAACCGTCTTTTCCCCCAGCATTATAAACCAGAAGATATCCATCACTGCTGTGTGGATAGTTGAGGCTGGCAGCTTTGGCAGGACTTGTGAAGTCCTGAAGGACATACTGTCTGTATTAAACAAGTGCTATGTTGTTTCCAGTTGAATAGCTTTCGTGACATTTTCAGCTGTTTGCTCTGGTTTACCGGCCCTCCCTTTCACAATTCCACATGTTATAGTAGCACAGATATTTATTCTGCTAATGCTTTTTTTCCCGTAAAGATCAAGGTGTCAATCTCAATTTTTATGATGAATGACATGGAAATGGCTCATCCCCTTTGGTGCGTTGCATTCAAAAGAAAAAGATCGCTACTGGGATTAACAAATTCTTGCATGATCCTTTGGAACATCACGTATCTCATGTTGTTCCAGAGAGTTGTTCAGAAAATCCAGAGGGATTACACTGTGGATGGATAAACAGAAATCCTGTTGGGATCTCTGGCTGATTGTGAGGCTTTTCTGTCAAATCTCTGTAAGAGTCACATAAGGCCTGGAGTCTTGAGATTGCTCTGCTCTTTGTTAAGGTTCAATTGTGAGACCTCAGTGTGTGAGAACGGTAGTCTGAGCTGTCTTGTCTGTATCAATGCCCTTTCTTTCTCAAACACTAATTTATGGTTCTTCTCCCTGACCATGATGTGGTCAGTTTTCCAGGCGCTTGGGGATCCTTTCAAAAGTTTGTGTGTGTGTGTTATACATTGGCAGGCCTTGTGGTGGGTGAGGCCTAGACCTGGGTCAGATGACTCATCCAAACTCAGTGCTTGCTTGCTTGCGACAGGGTCCAGGGAATCTTTGTGCTCGTATTAGTCTTATTATTCTTTCAAATGCAAGGATCTAATCTTGGTGCAGTGGTGTGCTGTGTCTTGGAAATGTTTGCGTTGCTCGTGTGGATGGTTTTTATTCATATTTAGACTGGATTGAAACCAAATAATGAGGCAGGGACACAAATGTGCTGTTAACCTGATCATTTGTATAGCTATTGTAAAACTGCTTTCTCTTCTACATTCACTCAAGCTCCCTCAGGGTAATGTGGATCACCTCCACTGCTGCAGTTACACTTGGGTTGTGTTTCACCATCAGAGCTGATGGTTTCACTATCATGTGCTCCAAAAGCACCAAGGACCCCCCCCCCCCGCACCCTGTGCTTTTATGTTTTCATTTACATATAAAGTTGCAGTGAATTTATTGAGTCTGCACATGGCTTTTTACTCAGGCTGTGATTTATTACACATTCTCATGCTGCTTTATTCTAATTGGCTGCCTGTGTACTTTTTTTGTGCTTTCACCCATTTATCAAAGCCTTCTGCCAGACGCCGCTGGTGGATGGCTGGGTAAAATGCGTCTGTGGAGCCTTACTCCTTTTGATTCTCTCTTATTTAGTCTGTGTAGAAAATATATATGACATTTTGTCATCAGACCACATGTCAAGCAGAGCTAACTTCTGACTTGGCAGATTTCTTCTGTGATAGTTCTGATCTTAATACAGATGCTACACAGTCCATGTGTTCACTCATCTGTGTGATTCGCCATGACCAATCAAATATGATCAGAGAGAACTACACCAACATTTGTCTCACCAGATACTAATTAGATTCATATTCTGGGAAAGCATTGTCATTTGTTGAAAAGAGGACATAAATATTTGTGGGATGTTACATGAAGATATTTCTTAGAGATTTAATTGTAATAAATTCTCAAATCCCGCTCACCAGATTACATGAAGTGATAGATTTGTACACTCTGACCTTGTGCATGCTTAGGATTTATTGCCATTGCTCAAACTTAGACATTTGCTAATCATTCATTTGTGAGTTCATTATGCTTGTGCTTAGCAAAACCATGCTACCACCATAAACTGCCGCAATCAAAAGCCCATTGTTTGTGCAGAAACATTCATTATGAAGTGACCTTTGACTCTTTAAATGATTTAAGAGTGCTTTTTCACACAACAGTTTGCTTGTGCTCCTTTTCCTTCGTACAGAAATGAATACATAAGCAGCACTTAAGTACAGTTACAGTTTCCAGATAAACCTTGGTCTTAACCTTATGGTATTAAACTGGGTAAACGGTCAAAATAATACTGAATCATTTGATTTGGCTGTAAAATGCAGTGTCCGTGTTATTTCAACAGGGCTCCATGGGACAGAGTGTACAAAAAAAGGGTGGAGTATGACCGACTGATGCTGTTACTGGCCGGTGGGGAGGGGAGGAGCTGAGAGATCAGCTCTGTTCAATAAGCTCAAGTGGATCTCTGACCACAGGAGACAGGAGGGAATGTCTCTACCAATGCCAGAAAAAGTTTGACGGCTTTCAGCTGCTTCACACCTGCTGCTCCTTCTCTCTCCTCTCCTGAGCTCTCTCCCCTGGTGTATCATGTCCCTTATTTGGCAAGGAGTGCATGAGTACCCTTTGTTGTTTCCTTACTTGTTGTGCATACTTGTCATCAGCATTACCACCAGTTGGATGAAGATGGTGAAGGGCCACAGGCTTGTGGGTCATAGCAGGGGAAATGGCAAAGGACAGATTAATTGTCGCTGTGTGAGTAACATTGAAAGTGTTTGGTTCTCTTCCTTCCCAATCACAGAGATGACGCTGTTTCTCCTCATCAAAGACTTATGCTGCCAAGACTCTGATCTCAATTTCCCAGCAATGCAATGCTAAGTGGAATTATTCCGGGGTCATGATACATTAGCGTCAGCCCAGTTGAACCGAAGCATGATGGACGGACTGGAACATTAACATGTCATATTTGTTGTTGTGACAGAGTTTGTCATGATTTGCTGAAGATGTTGAGAGTATCAACATACAGAGAGGACGAATACCCTGAACTTTTCATGGCAGAGCAAGGATGAAATTCTGTCCATGAGTCATAAGTGTTTTTGCTCTGGCTACAGAAAATGCTTTCCATTTTCTGGGTTTTAGTTTTATGATTTTGAGCAAGAATGACTGGATGTCTATACCAGCTGTCCCAGATTGGTTCTTTCACTGTACAGTACATACTTAGGGCAGTTTACACCCCATTTTCATTAAGGGCCACTTTTTCATCAAAAGTTGCAAATGCAGAATTTATCCAAATCATGTACCTCTGAAACCTCAATTGACCATTTGAACCATGGGAACTGAGTGGAAATGTTGTGTTGGAGGTTTACACAGCAGGTAGGCTACCTCAACTACCAGCCTTGGACCAATGTTGCAGCCGCACTGTGTTTTGTCTCCTATTAAGAAGGAACCACAAAGATCTGAAGCAGTGAGTGGAAAAAAAAATGGCTCAGTCTTGTAAAATTCTGAACCCACAAGTGTGATCTATACAATATGCATGGTAGGCGTGCAGTCAAACTTAATAGTACATGATCTCATTGGTGTCGGCTCAAGAGCGAACATGAAAATAAAAAGGATTTATTGGATAAGAAGGGAAACACCACTCACTGGTATCCAAAGCAACTTTCTGCAGAAAGAGAGGAAATAACAACACTGGGTAATATAGCATGTACACAATATGGAATACTAAGACTTGACTTTTTACATTTACAGCCTCAAAGGGGCAGTTATCAGATTATTCAGTCCCACTACGTGTGGGAGCCATGAACAGTTTCATAATGAAAAATTACCTCAAGACTGTATCCACCAGCTTCTGTGTCCCAACTGACCTGTTGTCTCTCTTCTTTCCGATGGTTCCCATTACATGTTGAGGACTGTGAGTCAGCCTTCACCTCTTGCATCATCTCACCAGGGCAGAAGCTACCATTTTAAATCAATTCTGATGTTTTTATGTCACACTTTTGCTTATTTTAAAAAGAAGCCAGTGAATGACAGAGGAGAAATCATTGATAACCGTGTAATTTAAGTGTTCCTCAGTGATGTCAATGAGGAGTTAGCTCATAGTTGGATTTGAGTTTATGAATATAGCACGCAGAAGTTTAAGAGCCTTTCATGTCCAGGCCAAACAATGAGGGATTTGGGGCTGATACTAGTTTTCTCTGATATATTTCCATGAAGCTGAAAGGTGCTCGGGACCTGCCAACAATTTGAAGGATAAAATACAGAAAGATGATCACCAAGACAAAATGGAGAGCATTAGAATAACTGTTGATAAATGTACGTCTCTAACAGCTGTGGCCTTTTTTTTCCCTCCCCCTCAGATCCAAATGTGGAGATGCAGGGAAGATGTGTGAGGAGGTTGAACTGTGCCAGCCCTCCACAAGAGGGCACAGATGATGTTGCTGAAGGAGGTGAACTAAAAGGTCCTGGAATGTGTCTGGTGATATTCCTAGTCGATGGACCTGTTCATGATGAGTCCCTGACCTGACTCTGCTCATTAAACTGCTGCTGTTTATAAAGCACATATGTCCACATATGTTGTCTTTTTTTAGTTTATACTTTGATTCTGGTTCTTTCAGGAGGCTAAGGAGTAATATTACAATACACCAAGTGCAGATTTGGGATTTAAGTGGCTGTTTTCTACAGCGTGTATACACAAAGCTTTTTAATTACTAGTAAGCAAAGTTGTTCTGAAATGTTGTGGTGATTATGAAACCCATTTGCACTTGTGTTTCTTAATCGCACTTGAACTGGGAAAGGTTAAAACTTTCTTCAACTAAGGAAAATAATCTGCTGCAGTTTTTCTTCCACATGATGTGCCAAATACACTCTTGGGCAAGTTTCTCAAATATTTGCTGTTTATCTTTCTTTCGTGATTGCAAACTGAACGTCTCTGGCATTTTGACTCATCTGACAAAACAAGACAGTGATGATGAAGATAAATTCTGGCTTCAAGAAATAGAGGAAATTAAAAAAATCCTTCTGGCACTGGATTTGTTGATTAAATGGGAAAATATCTGATGATTAATATAATACAGTTACAGCCCCAGTTCCTACCAGGTGTCATAGTTGATATGTTGGGGTTCATTCGCACTTGTCTTTATAGGCTGACAAAAAGCTTGCTGAATATTTGGTCAATTTAGTCCAAATTTCCTTAATGGTTGTTGAGATGTTGATTGATTTTGTGATTTATTAAGTAAAAACACTTCAGCAGCAGTGAGTTTCTCTTCTGGGAAATAAGTTTCTCAGGCTCAATATGGCTCCTCACTCGGTCAACAGAACAGAACATTGTACTTGGCAACTTCCAGGTGTGAGATTTTTAAAGTCATCACTTGGAGAACACTTGTTCGTGGTCACATTTTCCCTTTAGAAATAAAGGTTTACACATCTACAGTGTTTTCCCTCCTTCCCCTGGTCGTTTACTGCCTCTGTCTGCTTTGCTGCACAGGCTGTGAAGGAGGACTATGAAATGATCTTAAAGGCATCAC
This sequence comes from Caranx ignobilis, assembly GCA_021432705.1. Classification (NCBI taxonomy): domain Eukaryota; kingdom Metazoa; phylum Chordata; class Actinopteri; order Carangiformes; family Carangidae; genus Caranx; species Caranx ignobilis. The sequence goes on from MU269986.1 coordinate 11,029,797, forward strand.
CTGCACTTTAGTGCTGGATGTCAGGCGCTGACACAGAAGAGCAGTCTTGGGGTTTGATTTACAGGAACATGTGGTCAGGGCTGCTGTTTGTCCTCGCAGATGGTGTGCTATTACAGAGCCTTCCACTCTGTAGATGGCTCCATATGGAGCCAAAGACATCTGATGTTGTCTTACTGTGCGTGGAGTTTTGCTTGGAATGAAAAACGGATAGATTGGTTTCTTCTAGGGGTGTGGATTTTCAGTTGAGCGTGTTCCTAGGTGACGTCAAAAATAATAATCATTCAAACTAAAATTGGTCCTTTAATTTTATTTGCTATTAAAATCCAATAGTTAGAAGGTTAGAATTGATTATTTTTGCTCTTGTCATCACTTTGCATTGATTTCTGCAGGTTACTTAGACACGCTGTTCCCTTGGGAGACGAAAACCCTTCTTTTTACATGAGAAATGTAGTGTAGTTAGAAATCTGAATGCTGCCTGTGCTATACTATTAGCCCGCTTTCCCTCATAAACCTAATTGATACCTTAGGCTAGTGGTGAAGTGTAAACAGACAGGCAGCTGGTGAGACAGCCATGTGTCTTGGACAGAGCAGCCACCCAGTCCATAATGTTGCGCAGTTTGGATTGTTCACTCCCTCTTCTGTGGCTGTCAGGGCCAAACAGAGGCGAGGAGACGACCACACAAAGGAAATATTTGTCCAATCTGTCCAAGCAAACTCGCCAATTGAGGACTGAACTTTCCCATCGCATTGCTCTGTGTCTGTGTGACATGTAATTGAAAGAGGAATTATGCTTTGAACTGTGCAGGAGTCAGCCTGCGCATTTAGAAACGTCATGGAGCTTAATGACTACGGACGGATTATGCACCTGTTCCATTAAATTCTGACCTGGATAACATTCAGCATTATACGATTTGTTTGATAATGAAGTTTAATTCAGACTAAACAACAGCTTGGCAGCAATTTCAAAGCTCGTTTTGCTTTTCAACAAAACATTTGAAGTTACAAGAGGAATACTGGATCGTGCTTACTCACATTAATGTTTATCTCAGGATCATAAATACGTTATTTTTATACATCTCATTAGAGAAATTTTAACCTTTTAAGCCAATTCGTCATGTCTGGACGATGATAACCATCTGCAAAGATCAAATATATCCTCATTGCACCATAGTTGAAAGCTTGCCATTTCAATGCAGTGTTTTTCAAAGGGGGGGTTCTTCCCGTCACTATCTTCAAACTTCTCAGAGGGCTTTGCTTCCAGCCCCACAAAGAGCCAGGAAGTCTTCTTATGCGTGCAACGACTTTAATGTTCATCCCTCTCGATTCGTGAGATGGTCTTGGGTCTGCCGTCAAGAACCTTGATTCAAAATGTGTGTGTGTGTGTCTTTGGACTCAAAATGGTTTGCCAGTGCAAAGTGAAAATGGTTGCCAAGGTGGTGAAAGCAAGCTGTTTGCTCATGTCCAGACCTGCAGAATGGATGAGGACACAGATGGGATTTCTCTCTGGAGGACTTTTCTTCTGAGCTAGCCTCTCTGTGTTTGGAGAGACATGGAAACCTCGGCTGGAATGGACAGGCATCTTATTGAATGAGGGAAGACTTAGGGCTTTCACCCAAAATGGTCTGAATGGAATACGGCAGACAAGCGGCGAAAGTTGTGTGCGTTGGGTGGGGGGTTTGTAGAGATGAGGTCAGTATAAAGTGAATGGCCCATGCTGTCAACAATTGTTCTCTCCGTTCTGAGTTTGGGCCTAAAAACATGTTGTCAGCTACTAATGATCTTACTGACCATGTGTATGTGTGTCCACAGCATATGGTAGATTGATACGAAATGGTGGTCTGTACGATAGTTGTCTGATGCAACTGAGGCGTGTCCAGGCCTTGCCCTCTGAGGCTCCATGGGCTGCAGTACCATAAAACTTCAAAGGCTTGACTTTAAGAAATCATCTGGGTTTGTTTCTCTCCATGCCAAGTACTTCTGCTTTTCTCCTGAGAACAGAGGGGGATTCGCAGAACAGCACCACATTTTCAAAGGGAAACGAAGTGCATCTCCAAAAATCGTATCCAAAAAAACACAGCTCTTGGCTTAATCCGGAGGGCAACCTCAGTATATCTGAAGTTAATGCCGATGCGCTAACAGGAAACATAGGACCGAGTCATATTTTCCATGACTGGTCTGCTTTGTTTCCCACCACATGATGACATGGCTACAATATCTTCTCACACTACATTGCTTTTAAAGGGAAATGATCGAGGTCAATAAGAAGTGTTAAATTTGTCAGAGGGTTCGCATCAAGGCTCCAAACTCTATGGCATCACAATGTGTAAAAGTTTTCTAAAAATTAACTTCACTAATCCACCAAAGTAGCACGCTTCATGTTTCCCTTTGTTATACAGTAGGTGATAGTCTTTCACTTGTTGTCTGGCCTCGTGCCTGGGACCAATTTGCCAGAAGCTAAATGATCCAGACAGCTCTGCTCCCAGGGTCACACAGGCACAAAGTTCCCTCTGCCACGATAAGGTACTGAGTCCAGGAGAGAAAGTGTGTTGGAGTGGATTTGGGAGCAATTTTTTAAAAACTGGCTTTCAAAAGGTCACATACACGTACAGGAGCCACAGACTTGCTGTGCAGGTTAGACCAAGCCAGTTGACACAGTGTCAGCCATCGAAGGGTTTTCTCCTTCTATGGCATTAAATCCTCATACTTGACTTATCAAAGGCACCTACTTTAGTTGAAAGCACCGGCTCTTTTTGAAGTTGACAAGGATGTGTGTTAATAATTCCCATTCTCCTTCACCGGGGGTGCGTCGCTGCATAAAGTGAAGGAGTTTACATATTTCAGGATCTTGTTCAAGAGTGAGGGTAAAGTAGGGGGTGAGAGGAGAAGGAGGAGGAAGGGGGGGGGGGGATCCCATGGTGCAGTTGTGACTTGCTGACAGGTGTAGCACAACCAGGGGTGAAAGGTCAAGAAAGTTGCCATGGCAATACAGGCCTGGAGCTGCCTCTGGTAACTTACGAGTTGGACAGAGTGAGAAGCGATGGGGCGATGTAATAGAGATGTCTTGTGGCCATTTGTGCTGTCTGTTCATGCAAATATCACCATCTTTTTTTCATGGCAGGTATATAAAAATTCAGTTTTTATTTGTAACAATCATGTTAAAAGGAAAAAATCTAACTTTTTGCAGTTATACTCAGGTTGCCAGCCTATCAGCAGAGTTGATCATATACCTGTAGCCCACTTGGACGAGCAATAACATGCGTGACTGCAGGCCTACAACTGCGTTCTTTCTCGTTTAAGATAGAGCTACTTAAAAACCACATTTGACAGCGGAGGTGACAGAGGCTAGATGTATGCTAGACCTAGTGGAACAGAACTTTGTTTCAGAAGTTGCAGAATGGGCACATTAACATCAGGTTAAACCAACATTGGGAATGGGAGTGAGCCAAGATCATTAGAGAGCAAGAGCGAGCGTCGGGCAGGGTCAGGTTACAGGTTGTTGTTGACCCCCAGACCTGCCCTGAACCTGTCAGAAGAGGGGTAGATGCAGAGAGGAGAGAGGGGGAGAGAGGGGGAGAGAGGGAGGGGGATGGTGGTGGTTTAGAATTAGAGGAGGAAGAAGAAGGAAAGACTGATGAGTGACACACTTTGACACACAAACTTTGCTCAATGGCGTCCATTCAGCTGGACACTGTTGCTTACCTTGGCGACGTAGAAGAGCCTAATCAGATCTGATGCTTTTATCAAAGCCATTTCAAGTCACGCAATCATTAACCAACTCGTATGTGTGCTCTTTTCCTTTTTGGACAGCTTGCTGCCACTGAGAGCGAGGGTCTGTCCAGCGATGTCAAACTTACAGTAGTTAATGATTTTACCCGAGTGACACAAAATGAATATTGCACTATAGATCAACATTATGTCAGTGACGTGTTACAATGCACCGTATTCAACAGTGGGATTTCTGCGGCCTCGATGTGACATCATTGAGGGAGGTAAACCCGGCGCTGGGTCAGGCCCTAATGAGACCCACAGAAGAGTCATTACAGCCACTGGGAGAAAGTTAGACTGTTGAGAATAGCAAACCGCCGGGTGGAGAAGGCCCCCGTCCCCTCCTCCTCATCATCCTCTTCCACCAGCTGCTTAACAGATGGAGGGACCTGTTGGCCAAGAAAGAAGGGAACGAGGGCGTAGAGGGGGAAAAAATTCATTGACAGATATACTGAATGATAAGCAAATTTGTGGGCGCTTGATTCAGAGCTCGGGGGAACACGTACATATTTTTTTCCCCCCACATTGCAGACAAGTGTGACAAGTGTGTATGTGTAGGAGTGACACTTGGCTACGGTCGGCGTTCGAGTTGTGCAATGTTAGCGCTTGGTGTGTATGTTTACAGGGCTTGCGAAATGGAGGAAGTCAGATTGTGCGGGGGAAGGTGATGGGAATGTCAAAGGATGGGGGGAGAGAGTAGGTAAAAGACGTACAACTTGCGGGATTAATGCGCGTGTGTGTGTTTGCATCTACAGTCAAGGAGAGCAGCCATCAGAATAATCTCTGTCCTGCTTTTATTTACTTTCCAGGCCCTTCAGAGAGGAAACCAATGGGTGTGGTGGGATCAACAGAGACTTGTCCTCCTAGATTTGTACAAACACCGCCTCCTAGGATCGGCTGAGAGTTTACTCTGTCTGTGTGTGTCTGTGTTAATGAGTGCAAAAATTTTAAAACTGTATGCACAGGTGGCAGTAGCAATGGAAAAGGAAGCAAGGTCCCAGTTTAACTACAGCTTTTGTTGATTTTGGTTTCAATGGATAGATTGTACCTATTTATATTTGATAAGGTCTATAAAAAGTATATGTGTATTGATAAAGGTACCCAATGACAACATTTCTCCGTTTGCTGTGAGCAAGCCTTTAAATGAATTCACTGACTTCATGCTTGCCTTGAAAAGCCAACGGAAAGCTATCAAAATATTTTGAGTATAATAGATTTATGGTTTTTATTAACATCCTTACTAAATAAGAAGTTTGAAACACCTGAAGAAACACCGATGTTTCTGTTAAAGTCAACTCTGTTGTATATAAATTGAGTAAAATAAGCAGTTTTCATCCTCTCCAAGTTTAGTCTGATATTACTTAATTTCTTGTTGACTTTATTAGCACTTTCCACCAAAAAAGGTCAAAGGTTAAGCTATTGTTTTCTGTTCTTTCTTCAGAGGTAATAAAGAAAAGACTGATCAGGTTTTATCAGGCTGGAGAAGCCCCATAAACCATTTTACATTTACATGATTAATGGAGACAGCCGCCCTGATGACTTAACACTCAGGTGATGTTATTTCTGTTGCTTCCTCTCGGACACGAATCCTTTGTTTATGAGTATGTGCATGCAAGGCGGGGTACAAAAACAAAGGAAATGAATTTGCTGTCAAGGCTCCACATCTTCAACATGATTTTACTTTTTTCTAAACAAAGTGGAATTGAGTGAAATGCCTCAAACAGGCAGACTGATTATAAAATGAGTTTAAGTTTAATGATAATAGAGCTCACGCGAGGTTTAATTAGGCAAGGTTTATTTAGCTTTAGTTTCCTCAGTTATGGAAAAATGAAATGTGGCACGCATGCTGTGCTGCATTGTAGGCCAGTGTCTTGCAACATCCTCTTCGTATCGGTATGCTCCACTCACCTCTGTCGGATATTTCAGGGAAATCCTGACATGGAACGGCTTTCCTCCCTCAGCTTAACTTGGTTTTCTGTCCCACAGCTCTTCAGATATTTTGGCCAAGCGTCCATCTCAGCAGGAATACATCGTCTATTCTGCAGCTGGTTTGCTTAGATTTGGGTTGCAGGTGGAGTCCAGTCTTTTACAGCTCTGGTGCGGCACCAGGTTTTTTTCTCTCAGATTCAGAATGTGTGTTATCAAATGTGTCCTGGCCTCAAATACTTTCAAGGCCTGTTGTATCTCAGATCTTTTGTGAGTGCCTTATTTATGATTATTTTTTGTCTACCACTTTATTGTCGTTCTTTTGACGGAGTTTTCACTTCTGCTTAAACACATCTTTTAAAAGTGGTGACCTCACTCAACAGGTGCTGGGTCCAGCCTGGCATTTCTAACGTCTTAGGGATTTTTTCCATTGTGGCCTGTAAATTAACTTCAGTTGTTCCAGCTGTAGTTTTTTTTTTTTGCCTGGTTTATATATTTTAATCAGATTCCTTAACCAATATTTACCTTGACCCCTCCTTTGTGTCATCTGGCACATCCATTTGCATTCATTACACTCGGCTACACTTTTACAACAGCATGAATGACAATCACTGTCATTACTGTATCTCAAGTCAAAGCCCTCACTTCCTCTCGCCCGCCCTCTTCTCCACCTCCCACCTTGTTCTCTGTTGCACCTTCCTGACAACCCAAGACTATAAAATGCTAATTTGCCAGTCACTTGTCTTGGGGTTTTATTTTTGTAAGCTGAAAGCAGACCTGACCAGACTGGGACAGTTAGACGTAGGTAAGAGCCAGCTGCTCCACAGCTCACTGACTGTGTGAGAAAACGGTCATCACAGGACTCTCCTCAGGGCTTTACTGTTCTCTTGCCCCGTTTTCCTGTTGGGAATGAGGCATTGGGCCATTCAGACTCATATTCTTGCCACGGCACCAACAGAGCTTCGACTGGTCCGTCTGCCTTGAGGGACTTCATCCCAAAAGCTAGACGTCACCTGGCCATTCTGAAATACCCATTGAATCCGACTGAATATAGGTCTGTGTTCTAAGGGTCAGACTTTTCTGCATCTTTCTTTTATTGCTGTCTGCGCTAAAGGGCATTCTTGGAAAAAAAACCTCATTTAATAATGTGAGAAACATGCTTGACTTGAAGTTTTGAATACCTTGTTGAACAGCCAGGAATGTTTAAGTGAGTGTGCTTTTATTCTCTGTAAAGTTTGGGCATAAAGATGGATGGCATCCCGTTGGGCTGATTGACTCACTGATGTGTGGCACTTACATACCTTGTGCTAAATGTGTTGTTTGTTTTGTGCCAGTGCAGTATGCTCTCAGATTGGATTTATGTCTGTCTGAGCAGTAGGTTAGAAGTTACCCTCAAGGGAATGTGCTAAAATAAACTATTATGCCCCCATGGATCCTTGGGGAGTGCCTATAAACCCAAATTCCTCTCACAACTGAAATCTCCTTGTCTCTTGTAGTAAAAATGTGAATGGAAAATTGCAGGACATTCACTGAGCATTCAAAGGTTGTTTTTGTTGGGCGTCGAGTCCAGTACGTACGTGTTGTGACTGATCTAGACTGTCTGCTCAGGTTGAGGCTGTAGATTGTTGTCAGACATAAAAATGTTTGAGATCGTTACACAGGCCCTTCGCCTTATACTATAACGTTCATCCACTCGCAATTCCAGACTATGTCTTAAGCCCCATGAAACTTTTTAATTAGTCTAAGCTGGTAAAATGCTTGAGGTGTCAGTGATGAAAATACCTCAGAGTTCTTAATAACCACAAAGCAGCCACAAGTTCACACAACTGCTGCTGTAGTGTATGAAGTTGTATTAAGTGAATGAACATCATCTCCCAAACTTGCAAGCAGTAAGAGAGGGAGGCCGAACGTTCAGGTGTGAGCGAACGTGTGTGTTATCATCTGCTAACAGTGTTAATGGCGATAGTGGCTCTGTGTGGCAGCTGAGACCTGCTGATAAGATCAGGAGATGCCTGGAGTTATTGGAGTCTGTCCTCCAAGGCTGTCATTTCCTCTTTTACGTGTCTCCATTTAAAGACGTAATTGAATAACCTTTATTAGCCTGTTAGTTCTCAGCCGGGACGTCCTTTACCTCGATTGCTCGTCTGTGCCGTGGACATGGGTGGTGTGATTCAGCAGAAGAGTTTCGATGTGTCTGTATAGAGGATAATATCAAAAGGCTGCAAGTTCTCCTCCACTCTGTCTTAATATCTGAAAATGTGTTTATAAATAACACATTCATGTCGGCATGTAAGTTTTTATAACCTGATATTTATAATAGCTGATATATTAAGGGTATCTTGCAGGAGAGAATGGTGTGTTTGATTGGAATTATCTTTGTTTACATGCATATGAATTGATAGAACAGTCTAAAACAAAGTATTGCAGTCTTCTTTTTTTAAGGAAATGTGCCCCGATGTTTACAGAGTCTGCTAACACAAAAATCCTCAAAATGTAGCCAGTCTTTGATGCAAAATGTCTGCCTCTCCGAATTTGATGCTATCAACACCCAATAAACTATGCTGAGGGCGAACACTCCGATAAGCACCAGCATATCAACCTGGTTTTCTTCAATGAGCAGCTTTTTTTTTTTTTTCTCCAACATTGAAATAAGTCCAGAACCTGAGTGCTGTTGTTATTCATCAGGAAACTTTGTTTTTACAACTTTATATGAAGATATCTGGCATTCATCTCCTGGATCCAGATTATTCCCAGTAGGCATTTCCCTGTGTGTGACAGAGAAAAGGAGTTGGACTGTGCTTTAAATTGTCATTGCCAGTGCATCCAAGGGGAGATATAACCATGGTTTAGGGAGGGGAGTGTATCACATGTATAGGAGAGGCAGAAATCGTGTGCTTTCCCTTCCTGTTGTTTAAAGCTGCATAAGTCCTTGGAGCCCACAGACAAGCTCAGTGTAATAATATCTGGCAAAACGGCAAATATATATTCCCCTTATCCGTGTTCAGAGAGTTCATTCTGCATCTGCAGTGCATGGTTTTTCACTTTCAGTTATTATTCTGTTAAATGTGTTTTCATGTGGTCAATGTCAGAAATAAACAAAGACATAACAAAAGTTACCTGAGCTCATAATGATTTAAAATGCATATGGCCTACTTTATCGAACGATCAATACTAAAGAGTTTCAATTGATGGTGAAGTGAAACAGACAGATTTTCACCCCTTCAGAACCAATAAATAGCGCTTTTCCAGCATGGCCCACTTTCTAAAAGTTACAGAATTTCATTTTTTCCAATCCCTTTCAAGAAGGAAAAATCAGAAGTGGTGCACAGGAGATGCCTGGCCTCTCCTAAAGCTCAGCGTACCCAGTGTTCCCCAACTATTAAGAATGACCCAACCCAGTGCCATGTGATCAATATGTTTTCCTTTCTTTCAAGTCAGTGATGGTCCTAAATGGCTCCTGCAGCCTTGGCCTGTCTGGCCTTTCTCCCAGCCACACTAATCAGGGACCCTTGTGTATGCTTGTCTGGCTCTTTCACAGCCAGCCTGGGAGCTCCCCTAATTTATGAGTCATTTCCTAAAGAAAACATGCCGCCTCAGCAAGTCCTGATACAGGGATACCTATAGGCAGGACAGTTTAAGTGAGGTTTGATTACTGAGAGGGTGGAGGGGTGGCTTGAAGATGTGGAAGGAGATGGAGTGATGTCTGACAGGAGAAACAAAGGATTTGTGAAGCACCTATGACACCAGTCAACATCTGGAATGATGGAAGAATGGAGAATAAAGGAAGTCAGACAGAGACAAACATGAAAAGGGGAAGGTGGGATGTGATACATATCAAAAAACATGGACATCAAGAGGAAGCGGAGTGTATTCAACTGATTCCAAAATTGCTTATCTACGCAATCTCAACTATACAAACAATTGCTCTCTGTTGCTCTCATCGTTAAAAAATTGTATTCATAGTTGTAGTCTTAAGATATTTCACCTGTTCAGGTGGCACCTTTACCTACTTCTAAGAGATTATAGGCGCAACTGTACTTGCTGGTGATGTTAAGCTACCTTGTTATCCATCTCGGTTTATTGTCATCATACAGCTGTTTGCTATGTATCGTAAGCTGATTTGACAAATCAGTATTTTGACTTTGCTATGGTGCTAAATTAAAAAAAGAAGTTAGGAGATCACCAGTGCTGTTGCAGCACAGGTTACAGCTGTACATCTGATATTTGTAGAAGGAGGCTGAAAAGTTAATATATTAATAAAATATCCATACATTACAAATTATTAACAGCACTACATGGAATACTGAACAACACTGGCATGGTTGCCCTCTGCCTATTAAGGCAGAAATCAGGTCAGTATTAGAGAAAACTGAACTCTTATTACAGCAACTGTGTTTTTAAAAGTGTATTAAATGGTCTTAAGGGCTTTGTGTTCATCAACACTGCTAACATTGCTATGGGATAAGGTAATCCTTTCATTGGATTACTATACTGTTAAGGGCTAATGTTCTTTTTACAGGGATTATATAGCTGTTGAAATACTGACGGCTCATAGCTAGCACTCTGTATTATTGCATTTGGGAAATAATAAACCCCCATTAATGGAAATCTGCAAACCTTGCAAATGTTGCAGTGCAACACAGTGATACAGGAGAACCTTGGACACACCGGAGACCTCCAACATCGATGCAAACAGGAGGGCTATTAACTCTGTGTCAAAGAGATCAATGTACCGCTTTCTTTCCCCTTCTTGTGGCAGGGTGACTCTGCTCCACGAGCTTGTCACTGCTTCTTATTGTCTGTCCCAAATCCATGGTGGTCATGTGAATTTGTGCCTTTTCACTCGTGGTGCTTTTTTGTATTCCAAAGGCTACAAAAATAATCCTTTCAAAGTACAAATGCCAGTGCCTGTTGAGTGTTACAGAGGAATTATGCATGGGATGTTTGAGGCTGAACCGTATTAACAGATAGGGAAGGGGGAAATATGTAAACAGGTGTGTTTAATTTCCATCTCTTTTATTTATTTGTCAGATTATCACAGTTCTTTTTGGTGCGACAGCGTCCAAATAAATACAGCAACTACCCGTGATGCTCCGCTGGGTTGTTCTGAATTTTGCTGATTTTCTTGGTGGACTCCACCAAATGTTTGCGAGGTTTGTTTGATTTTTGGTTGACTGGTTGGGACCTCATTATGAAAAGCCCCTGGGTTAAGATCAGCAGATTCTGATGAGCTCCAGTTGCGATAAAATGTGGCTATTTTCAAAGAGTCGCCTCTTGTGAACGTCACTTAACGGCTCAGCTTTTATGAGGCAGTACTACAGAGAAATTATTGCTCAATTGTTCTGTCTGTCATGATTTTAGTTTTCAAGTTGTTCTGAATCAGTGTGACTCACTTATTAAATCGTTATGTGCATGGTTAAGTTCTCTCTCCTCGTGGTTTGCAGTTACCCGACTTAGCGGAGTGGTTGTAATTCCACTGTGAACTTACTGGCATATCACTCCACAGTGTGAATAATGCAGAGAGTTCACAGCAGCAGGGATCGAACCATATAAATATTGTATTTTCAGTGTGAAGTAACCATTAATTTGCTTAGTTTGGGTTTCTGCAAGCCTTGGGTTCACACAGTGCTGTTTCAAATTTGCCTTTTGTTTACCAGTCGTGTAGATCAAATGACCACTACAACTTATCCACTTAAGGGACTAATCTAGTCAATGAGCGTTGGCAGGCAGTTGGATTTGAAAAGCCTGTCAGGGGAGTATTTATAAGACAGAAATTCATATTTTGTTGCACATATGACTCAGTGATAATTATCTATATTGCACAAAATTCGTCCCTTTGCCACGATGAAGGCAAATGGAGCTAGCGTCCTCAGCTGTTTATGGACAAGCAGTGGATCCAGATGTTTCTGCAGGGCTTATTAAACAGTGAGCATATTGTCATAAAAGCAGTAAATTCTGAGAGCGGGATCTTTTCAAACGGCTGGCTGGAGTCGTTTTCAGTTTACACCACACTTGTGAGAAGCACTCCCACCATGCCACTTTGTTCTGCTGTTGCGGTCTTGTGTCAAACCTGGAATAACAGGTGTTTTTCATTGATGTTGTTCTTAACACAGTCTTTCAGTTTACCGCCTGTCTTCGACTATCCTCCCGCTGGGATTTACTGCCGGAGATTTGTGGCTTCCTAATCTCACCTCTTCACACTGAACTACTTTAACGGCTCTCCTTTATGTGGAATAAGAGATAAATTAATCTGAATAGGGAAAGCGTTGGAAATAACTCTTGATTAAGTATTTGTGCAAGTTAAATCTTGTCTTTTTTATAACTGCACATGCAAAATGAGAAATGTTGTCGCATACCTGTCATCATTAATTCTGAGATTAAATAACAAGCCTAAGAAAAAACATTGTGCGGCCATTTATCAAAGCTGGCAGCAGCTAGTAAAGAAGCAAAACAACAGATCTTCCCCATCCCCCGCTGCACCTTTCCATCCTGTCTGTGCCTATGATGTACTTTTTTTTTTTTTTTTTTTTTTTACTCCCAGGATTACCGTCAAGGCTGGCTCCCACTTTTAAAGGCTCAGTTGGAGAACGTGGTGTTAAAAGTTTGGAAGGCTGCATAAAGACAACAGCGTGTACTTTCTCATAAAGCAACGTGAAGCAGGACAGCCACAAAGGCTCTCAAGGACATTGCTACAGCCATTTAAGAGGTCCACTCAGGCCTCTAGAGAGTGAGCTGGCCTCAATTGGCTGCCCATATGGGAATTCTAAACAAAATCCTCTGGTAACAGATAAGGAGTATAAGGAACACGAAGCAGTTCTCAGAAAGTATCCAAACAAACACCTCTTACTGCTTATTTTTCAAAAAATGCACATTATACAGTTTTGTGTTGGCGCTGAGGATCTAATGTAGACAATCACTTGTGCAGTTCAGTCACTAATGTAGGTGTATATAGAGCAGTCTGGGTTTGAGGTTGGAGAACATGCCGGCAAGTGGGTCATTGAGTTTATCAAACCGGCACCTCCCATCACAGATGTTTCATTGAATGGCACATGACAGCTTCTGAACACCCCCTGTTGCTCCCAAAGCCACATATACTCTAGTTTTTCTCTCTGTTTGACAAACACATTAGTAGTTGTTAATACTTTACTGGTCTGTTTGTGAATACTGTCTGGAAATGAAAGCTGTGTTAAGCAATTTTTGCCCCAGAAAGACTCAAAAGACAAATTGTGCAAACCTTAAAGAAAGTCTCAATAAACCGTTGACTTAGTAAGTCGTAATTACTAACACATTGACAACTTTAATTTGTCTGGTGGCAGAGCAGCAGGAGTGTTTACTGAACCCATGTCCCACATTCACTCCTTTTTTAGCTGTCTATTGGAGAAGTCTTAAGCTTTGTGTGCACTTGGATGATGTAATGATGATTCAATTTCTTCAATCTGATAACACCAGTAGGTGCACATCAGTACAAACCTGCAGCTGGAGTTTTCTTTGTTTAAAAAAACAACAACAACAACAAAAAAAAAAAACGAAGAAGCGGCATGTTATGAGCCAGCACAAAGACGTCCCAAAATGATACACATCTTGTCTAAAACGCGAGGGGGAAAAAAATCCATAGTATGGATCCCAGCTGGTATCCTTCTTAGAGCTGCTGTTTAAATGTGAGCCAATAGCAAAGAGGACCATTTATCCAAGGGGTGGACAACACGGACATTTATCAGAGGAAATGGTTGACATTTTTCAGAAATTTCCAGTTATGCGCAATTAATGACCAACAACCAGATAGTAATTCACGCAGAGGAATCCCTGACAGGAAGGGGAAGAAGCCTGTTTTGTTTTTCTTAACAATACTCACTTTCTTCATTCCCTTCCATTACTTTTGCAGAGGACACTTCCAAACCTAGGGATGGTTTTCACATGGGTGGGAGGGAGTCAGGGCTGGTTTTTTGACATTTAGCCCCTCAGCTGAGGCCCATAGGCCTCTTCTTTTCAGCTGCTGGCAGAACAAGGTTGCTACTTGTCCTAAAATCTCAGCATCGTAAATCAACACACAATCAGGACTTGGATTCACTCTATAAACCAGCTACAGCTTTGATGAATATCCATATAGGAAATGTCCGGGGCTAAACCATCCTTGTTTGGTGTGCTTTGTCCATTTACCTGAAGAGAATCAAGGCAACAACAACAACGAAAAGTCACTAAAGAATACCAACACTATTTTGATCAGACCTGCTGTAGTGTACTAACTGGGTGGTCATGCATCATTTGTTGTAGATGACATGTTCAGAGGAGCAGATGGACGCCAAGTTTGTTATTGATTTATTGCTTTTGACAAACAGCGGCCCTTTGTGAGGAAAAATATGCCTTGTGTACTATTTTGGTGTTGTATGTGCTGGTGGTCCATATCCAACCACCACTCAGAGCTGCAGCCATGTAACTCATTTAATTAGAAAGATACAGAGGAACTTTCTTTGGAGCATTTAATAAAAATATCCCAGACTGAGCATTAGAATTTTGTCCACGTAGCATTTTTTTTTTTTTTATCTGGTCGATTTCTCATTGGGATGTAGAAAGTGAATATCTTAACACCTGGCCCTGCTGTGCCAAAGCCAGCTTTCATGTTACATTGGATTGTAATGAGGGTAAACATCTTATTTGCAAAAAAACATTCCCCTGTTATTAAATTCCACCCACAGCCTCGCTCTGGAGGTTTGAGGTCAGTGTTGTTGTTCTGCGATGGCACAGCATGGGTGCAAGAATGGCAGTCATGGGGTTGGAGTTGTTTATGTGTTGCTGTTCTGTCATGGCGCTGTGATGATGGCTGGTCTGGCGACAGCCCCAACGGGTACCACTGAAACCAAAAACAGGAGGGGGAGGTTTTTATATTTTCCTGGGCTGTTCGCAGTGTCATGTTTTGAACTCGGCTTCATCTTCGTGTTGTTTGAAATAATCCTCACGGCAGTCGGTGATGGACATGTTTTCATGGCCCTGTCCTTATCTACACCCGTTCAATTGCCTTTGAATCCTCAAATGTGTGAAGTGAAATTACTGTGGATACTTTTACTTTTAATGTGGTACTCTATGCATTCATTGCTGATAACAGAAATGCTTCTTGCTGCGTCACGCACATTATTTTAAACAGTGATGTCATATCTTAAACAGTTCAGGCCTCTGCACTTCTAATGATGTGGTGGGAATAATATTTTCTACGGCATCAGTGCGGCGATAGGGAGTTTGATTAATGATCTGGAGGAGACACAACTAGCAGATGGTATGCTGATCTCATGTTTTTGGTAAGCCTGTTTGAGCACAGCAGCTGTGAGGCCTGTGCTTATGGCGACGTGTGGAGCATGGGGCTGTCATTAGTACAGACATTTTATCGTCGGAGATGGAGCCCAATCACTTCTGACTGCCTGGAGACAAGTCCATGGCTGTTGCTGGTGGGTTTGTCTGCTTCATGTGGGCTGCTGATGGGTGGGCAGATTCTTGACGAGAGCTTCACCGCTCAGACACAGGAGACCGACAGACAGCTGTGGCGCAAAGGGAAAATATGACGGTGATTTTTTTTCTTCTTCTTATACAGAGCTAAGGAGCTATTTTAATACATTTAGTGTGGTTATGGCACATTGTGTCAGCTCTGTGTAATCATTCCTATGTCTTCATATCAGAGGTATTCTCCAGAGACATGGCGTTTATTTTCTGTATATGATCTTTAAACAAGTGCTTATTGGCTTTGACATTTGCTGTAGGGAAGGGGCCTTTTTAATGGAGACATGAAAGCCCTGTTTCTAAATGAGAGTCATTTCTATAAATTGATCTATCAGTGTGTGTTGTCTGACAGGACATGGTCCTGAGGATGGCATTAGGAGCCATTACTGTTTTCTCAGATGGAAACCAGGCCTTCCTCTGGCCCTCTGGTTTGGTGCTGTGTGCAACACGCTGATTAGGACTGCCACCACAGGGACCTACAGCGGCCATTCGAGAGTCTCATGGAACTTTTTGAAGGGAGCTGCTGCAGCGGAAATCAACCACAGGACTTCTGAAGAACATCAGCAAGGCTAAGTCAAACAGAGATTGTGTAATGGTTGTCAAATTGGAGGTGAAAGAGCTTTAGGCAGTGGATAAGTCCTGATGTGGTTCATTAAAGATGAATCGACCACTGCCAAAATCTCGTGCATAACATGAACACAGTTGGACAATGTTTGGTTCTCATTCCCTCGTGGCTGCACAGGGGATAATATCTTGGAGAAATTTCCAGCAGATGCACTTCATTGTTGTAGATGAAAGGGTCAGAAAACAAGCATAGCAACATTATGCCTACTGTATTTCACATCTAGACCTTGAGATGTTGGTCATGTGCGGCTGCTTGTCATAATTCGGACGGTTCAGCCTTCACTCTTAATTCTACAAATGCTATTGTAAAATGCAGCTAATGTGGTTAAAGTCAGATTATTTTTCACAAACGGGGGTTGTTTTACAAATCTTAGGATTTTCCTCTTGCACTTGTGCTGACCTCTGAATTGTAACATGAATGGATGAGACACTGTATTCATTGCACTGTTGGGAAATCTCCATCATTGGAGTGTTTTATTGAAAAAAAAAAAGTACAGTGGTGTAGGTCGACATCCTTTTGGTATGAAATATGGATTGGGCCTCTTTAAATAGGAAATGAATTAGTGAGAGCCAAATCCTCCTAAATCCCCTTTGGGACCAAATCTCCCCATTACTTTAAAATTAAAACAGATTTTTCTTCATCAACTTTTGTCTCTGCTTATAGAGGAATTTCACTGCGCCAAGATAGCTGGGTTTGTTCATTGAACTTTGCTGTACCCTCTAAGCATATGGTATGAAATAAAAGATTTGAGTGTGAAGAAACTGAACAGATTGAAGGCCAGAACATTAAGACAATCAGGTGATTATTCTGATTTAGATCAAATACAATGACATGAAGCCCTTTAGCTTCACAAAGTCAAACAGTCTGTGCCAATTAATTCATTTGTCTCTGTCACTGCAGCTGGACAGATTGATGACCGAACAGCCACAGCTCTGTGGTTTGTGTGGCTGAGAAGCTGTGGGCCAAAGAAATGGCACATGTGAATCATCATTTTTTAAAAGGCAATTGAAGTACTTTTTGAGCAACAGTGTAAGATGATGTGTATACATACGTAAACATGGACATTACTGTAAATAAGTCAAAGTGGTGTCTTGGCCGGACCCTGTTGGTCCTCCTCTCCTGAGCTCAGGTTGCAGCTCCCAGATGGTTCCTTAATCTGTAGGTCCCACTCAGGTCAGCTCCAGCAGAGCCAGGTAACACGAGCCAAACTCATAACCCACCGTCCTCTAAAATGCATCCACGGAGACCGAGACAGATGACTTTAATGTCTTCACTTCTTCTGAAAAGCGAGCCACATGAAGCCCTACGAGCTATGATGGAGGGGTAGCCTAACTGAAACCTATTATCTACAAGACCTGCTGCTGTGAGCCGAAATCCCTCTCACTGTGCTTTTGATGACAAAGCATCCAACTCGGACCCAGTGGAAAAGAGCTTCGACATGATAGCGGTCAAATTACCCAAGACGTCACCTCATGCGGTGTTAAAACACCTCATCATTTCCCACTCACTCCTAGCAACGTTTTACAGCTCTGTCCTGTATAGCGTGTTGGTGTTTCACATGGTATAGAAGCTGCACCACTTTACAGAGCTGGACCAAACCACACGGAAATGCTTGTCAAAGCCATGCTTAGAAATTACAGCACACTCCTGTGGGTTTGATCCCCAGCCAGATAAGAAACTGCTTGATGAGATTGGGTTACTACCTGGGACCCCCTCAGCCCCCTCCCCAAACTTAGAAGAGAATAACCACAGCAGGTCCTGAGCCTCGACTGTGATAAAATGCCTCCCTGTTGGAGTTCTACCGTCTCCTCTTATATATACAGTGTCTAATAATTTCCATGCACCGATATTGACTTGACAGGGTTTGGGTGTATTACTGCAGCCAAGTTACAGCTGGAAAGCTTTTCCAGGCCAACCTGAAGGGTGTGAATAAGCAGCTGACCCATAATTTCACATTCCAGCTTTAAGTGTTTTGAAATTAGCCCCTGAAATTAAGGGCTTTTGAATCTGTCTTTGCCCCTTTGATCTCCTCTATCCTATGTCTTACATACTGAACTACTCCTTCTGTCTCTGTCCATTGCATTTGTTTATAATATATAAAATAATCTTTTTTTTAACAGTTTGATCTTTGGGTTGGTAGTCAGCAATTTTCTGTTTTAGCATACATACTCCTCTGAAATGTAAATGGAGCATTTTTGGTGATTCTAGATGTAGAACAACCACTATTTTTGTCACTTAACTGCATATGTGTGTATGTAGTTTCACATTAGGCAAAAATAAATGAATCCTTTTCCTCTCTGCATCCCCCAGGAGACTGTTAAACACCTCTTAAGATAAAATTTTACTGCATAGGGTAGCTTTCACCAATACAGAAACCACTTATACTGGTAGCTGGTGTCAGAACAGGGTTTAGTTGTTCAGGAAACTTCAACAACCCAAAACTTGTACAGTTGCTTTTTTGAGTACCTGCATTCTGTCCATTGTGCACTCTTACCAAATGGAAAAAACCCCCAGTCATAAATGCATTGTGAAGCATATTGAGCTTGATGTTTATAAGAAGGTGCAGACGTTTGTGCTTGTCAACATGTGTTTTCTTTTTTCCACTGACCCTCAAAGGATTCCAGTGATCTTAATGAAACCAATTTTCATATAAAGACGCCTTTTAGCTTTGGCTCCTTGCATGAAGGCTGCAGCATTTTGGACTCGGTCGCTGTGAGGAGACTTGGCCTTTGAAGTAGCCTCTGGTTATTTTTCTGCTTGACAGATCAGAGCAACTGTGCAGAAATCAAAAGGGAAGTGCCCTGCTGCCCCAGGTAAATGGTAACTCAGGACTGAGCTGGGACATTTTGAAAGCTAATATGGCTACTGCTGAGTTAGGGCCATCTGGACAATTTGCCCTCCATCCAAATTCTTGAAAATGTGATGCTTAATAGAGTGAGATTGTGTGCAGTACTTGTGAGCAGACTTATGCCAGAGGTGTATCAAATGACTCATCACAAAAAAAAACCCTCCACCTCAGAAAGTGTGAAAGACAGACCTGAGTCTGAGTCTGAGATTGTTGCTGGTGAGGTGTTGACCAAGGCTATCCAGGCATGTCTGACCAATCTCCACTCCTATAGCAGGAATGCAGGGTGGGGGAAAAAGTTCAGAAAATTCTTGAGACTCTAAAGATCCCACATAGCACCTGGTGGGGTTCATTTTCCCCATGAGAACAGTGAGTATTGAGGGATGAGACATGCTCAATTTAGCTAAGTGGGAAGGGTTTCTTCACCAAACAATATCTATTGTCCCTCAACCAGAGCAATGAAGTGGCTGGAAGACGAGGTTTCCACAGCACTTGCATTTCATTTTCCAGTGACCCCCTGGAGGTTTCAAAACAAGCTATGGGGTTAAGAACAAAATCACTGAAAGCCGTTACACCACAACTGATGCCTGGTCAGGTCTGCTTCTCATTGGAGGGGATCTTGGGTGAGGGAGAGAGGGCTTATCGGCAAGGCTCAGTGTTGCAAACAATCAATGCCACATTGGTCCTCAATCCCACCAAGATTACAGATGCCATACATGCACCCACAAAGAAACAAGTGAATAAAAGGCAAACTAAATTGCCTAAAACTGAAACTGAAAGGGAACATTGTCTTTTGTAAAAGAGAAAAAAAAGAAGTGTTTATTAGTGATCCTGATGTGTTGTGTAATCTGCCCCCCCCTGTGTTTCTATCTACAGGAGGTTCTGGTAACTACTTGTCCACAAACTGCAATATCTTTTCCTTTATTTCAGCAACAGTTTTTACATGGGAGCTGGGATCAAGTAAAACACATTTATTGAAATTTTCAATACAAATTGTAAATAAAAATAAGGGATTTATTTACTTAAGACACAACAGTATCTGTACCATGCATTACATTTGTAACTAGTGACAAGTAATAGTTCACACCTCCGCTTTGTCCCATAAGAGAAAGCTGTGTCTGTACATTTACAGGCATGTTTAAAGTAAACGTTCAAGATTTAATAAAGATACCTTCCTCCCTATATCCTGTTATCCTTGGATTCGTATGGAAGTCACAGTATTTGTTTCTTCCTGTTGGGAGCTCTGTGCTTGAAACCGTTAGTTTTCAATTTTTCAGGGTATTTCAGAGAATAAAAGTGAATGTGGACATCAGTGAGATTACCAATATTTACAGTAAGAAAATTCTCTCTGTCCATGTTCCAAAAATGAAATCTAATTCATTCAAACATACTATAAATTATACCCTGTGTGGCCTCACCACAAATAGGCCCACAAACCATTTTTCGTCTATGACCCATGATAATACTCCTAAGTCCAAAATCACATACAGAAACTATTATACTGTTTCAAATGCTTTGTATAACCATCTGTGAAAAATGATTCCTGTTTCCTATAGAAATCTCCCTTCTATGTAGAATAACATGAGGAGGGCACAAATTGGGTGATTGATTCTTTTTCTTAAATGTGCACAGTAAACTTGCACATGTTAAAAAAGGTTTTTTATTTAGATTTCTGGATTGGACTGTAACATGACCGGGGCAAGTCTGGGTCATATATTGCACAAGTGAAAGACGACTGAGAACAAACTCATAAACCTGTAAACATTTTCTTCATATACTCTGAAATAATTTGCTTTTTTGTGCAAGTTTTAAAAAAAATCATTAATGAAATGGATGGATGTTCAACTAATGTTAATTTAATAATGGTTCCATTGCAAATCCTCTGGAAAGGCTATTTTTTTCAGCGTGCAATAGAGATTGGCATAGTGAAATGTTGTTCTTGTGCAAAGTTGTTTATCTAGACCAGTGGTGGAAATGATTTAGTGTTGTTTTAATACAGCTGCTCGTGGCCCTGTTGGACCCAGAGAAACTGGGAGGTCTCGGAGGACAGGAAAGGAGTTAGAAGAGGATATGGGTAGGAGTTGATTTATCTGCGGTCTGAGCTTAACCTGAGCTTCCCTTCACCCCGAAACCTCTCATCTCCCAAGGATACAGGCACATAACACACCATCTTGCCAGGGAGACTGATTTGTGAAAGAAGCTTTGGAAAACATATCTCCACTGTTATATCTTCCCGATGATTGCTATATTCTTATAATAGGTCAATATTTAAACTTCCTCTGAGATTTATGCGGGAAGTATGAGCAGTAAATAAACACCAACCAATAACAGAAGTACGCATTTTAATAGCATCTATTAAAAAATGGCTATTAAATTTAATAGTGATCGTGCTAAAGATATAAATACGCAGAGGCAGGTCATGTAGTAAAATATTCCCATAAATAAATGTGCTCATAAATTCCCCCCAAAAAACATTTTTCAGTTTTTAGATTCATCCAAACCAAACTGTGTCCTTGTTTTTACCTCATCATTTCTTGTAGGCCGTTGTGTTGGCAGTGACGTATTTGTCTGCCACTGCTGTCAACATGATAAAACAGCCAAGACTGCACCCTGCAACAGCTTCATTGCACCGGTGTGGACTGGAATCAGTCTCATCAGCAATCAGTCTGTGCCAAGGTCTCTGTGTGAATCTGTGATATGCAACAGATAAGTCCTATAGTAAGAGCTTTATTTTTTTTGCCCGAGGGTTTGGTTCACACAGCAGTGAGGGCTGATATCTGATAACCTTCTCCTATCCAATAGATGGCCAGAACAAACTTGCCAATAATGATTGGTATGCGTTTAAGACTGAGCCCAGAGCTGATGATGATGTCGGACCAGAAAAAAAAGAAAGAAAGAAAAAAAAGCTCCTCGGATAGTCTCTGCAGCACGTTTTCAAAGATTAGGCCTGATCTCTCCCATACTATCTCCTTATTAAAGAGAAACTGCCCGATCTTTTTTTTTCCATTGATGAGGCCCATTTTGGAGGGGATTAGAGGATTGCTGCTGTGTTGTTCTGTTGCTAACATTAAGGGGATGTGGAGCTTTAATACTTCAATATGTTCTGCATTAAGTCTGAGCATGTTTGCCTCCCTCAGGGAGTTAAACGTGTTAGCAGATAGCAAATTTCTCTTCGGGCTTAACTTTTGAGTTTGGCCTCGCTGTGTTTGGAGCTGCGGAACAAACCGAGGGTGATGTGTTGCTTTTATTAAGAGATTCTTTAAAAAATCAACTCGCACAGCGTTACAACGTTCAGATGAGGAAACTGACACGAGGTGATATCACAGTTGGTTTTGTAATGAAAGGAAAAGATGAGAGTATATAAATCAGTAGCAAAGAGAATTCACCTTTACTACATGATCTTTTGGTTTGGCAGAGTTGTCTCTGTGGATTGGAGGTTTGGTTTCTTTCCTCCTGCTAATAATGTAATAGCCACTTCTGCCTCCCTGTGCACTGTTTCGTCTCAGACACACTGCCAGCATAGACATCTCGGCCCTTCTGCTAATAAACACTGACAGGGGTATACTCTCCTTTGTTAGTGCGTGTGTATGTGCATGCACATGCGTGAGCACCGTGTTCCTGTGTTTTGTATTGTGGTCTGGGCAAACCCATCTTGGCTCTGTTTGAATGGGGTAGGATAAAGGCTCATACATTTTAATATATTGCCCCCATGTCAAGCAAGAAGGAGCAAACACAATGCCACAGGGGGAAAAGCTATTTGGTAATGAGAATCAGTTTCAGCAGCACTACTTTAAAAAGAGACTGCTGCCATGTATTTGTGTATATAGAACTAAATGTGGAAGACAGTAGTGTTGCCAGCTAAGACATTCATCCCCCACTTTTGTGTATTACTATGACCTAACAGAACAAATGGACATCTGGAGAGATAAAGGCTGGAAGAGATTTCTTTAAAACACTTTCTAGGTTTCAGGTTTTTGCCCATACATTATACCAGTTATAAATACAGATTATTAAGAGCCACCTGTTAGAATTAAATCTTAAATCCTGCAGCCAGATTAAGAGAAATGATCTAAAGTTGACCCGTTGACCCCTTATCAATCTCCTCCACTTCACAACAGTGGTGTACATGACTGCAGCTTTTGCCTCCACTCCATTTGTCGTGAAGAGGCGTCTTTGAGACAAGGGTGATGTTAGTGAGAGTCAGCGACTCAAGTGTCGTACCCTTCTAATCCCAGATCTCTGACTCCTCCAACCTGGGTCAAGGGTCACATACCCCCCCTCGACCACTTACAAAGTGTTGGAAATCAGTTTATCTGAGAGCAACAACGTGACGTGCTTAGGTGGAACAGAACGCTTCCTCCAAGTCTTGTCGTGGAACATTAAGTAATGCCGCAAAGCCGCTACATTGTTGAGGGATTATCACTCCGACTGTGGCCCTTATTTGTTCTATTTATAGTGGTAAATAGTGGCATTTCTGCTCCTTTCCAGATGGCTTTCATGCCTAAGACTTGCATGCCCTTGACAATTGACTCCAAAAGTTTGGCTTGCGTACAGCACACTGGCACCACACACGCACATCTCGGCCAAGGACTCTGTTTGCCTGCTGTATGCCTGTGAGTAATTTGGAGAGTAGTGGCCTTGTCAGTCAAATGCAGTGCGAAAGGGCTCAATTTTAAGTGTTTTATATTCTGGGATATATTTATGAAGTCTTAATTGTGGTATTAAAGACGCTGCAGTGAAAGCCCTTTGACTTCCTGTTGATTCAGATTTCTACATTCGTGGTGCCAGCAGCCTAGTTTTCTTTGACATGGATTTGAAGCTCGGTTGTGATTTCGATTTGGCCCGTGATGCGAGAGGACCAACTTGCTGTTTGACATGGAACACCATTGTGTAATGTCATTACCGAAGATGCCAAGACCATGGGGTTCACATGGCAAACTCGATGTGATGTGGAAAGTGCATGGAGTGCATTTTATAGGCCATTTGTGTTGCACTTCTTGACTCTACATATTTGCGGTTGAGCCGAGTTACTGTTCATCCAAAATGGGGTTCAGACAACTTCCCAGAACAGAATGGATTAAGATGATTTATCAATGAGTTTACAGTATGCGGCTGTGTCGTACATCTCGTAAGGGCTTGAGACCGGCCTTAATCCCTTTGGCAGCCTAAGATCCCACTTTACCTGTAGCCAAACACCTCAGGTATGTAAAATGGTTGTCTACTTAACCTACACATTACATGACAGTTATGTCACGGAGTGGAAATTGTTCAGCTAGACAGACTCCGCGCTCTCTGTCTCAGGCTCCATGCCGAGCAGAACCGATCTTTTCTGTACTTTTTTTCATGTTTTCAAATAATGCAGTATATGAATCCAGAATGACGGAAAGATAAAAATAGGCTCCTTCAGTTATTCAATTACAATATAAAAGTACGTTCTCCTTATTTTTGTTACGTATTCGTTTGTTCTGCTGGCAGCAGCATCCCCGCTCATTTTTAGCCAAACGTGACAGATTAGAAGAATACTTGTCTTTATTACCCATTGTAAACCTGTCGGTTCACAGTATATCCCTCATTCTCTTAACATACCTGGATGGGAAAGGACAAGTGCAGAAAACTCCCACACAGCTGTGATGTTTTGCATTCCCGAACTGTGTTTATCTAAGCTACAGGCTATAATATTTATGACTGTTTTCAATTCAGTCAGCGTACAGTTTTGATTTCACCATCAGCTCAAGTGGCGCACAATATGTGGCAAGGGGTCCATAAAGCCTTCAACATGTTTTATCCCCCTCTGTCTTATGTGTATGGTTTCAGCATGTCCGACACCAAGCTAAATACATTTATTGCTGCATAAAACGATACACTATTTTTCCAGTTTTTCAGGATTTCAGATTGAACCCTCATATTGAGTTCAGTGGCAGGATAGTCGAGTTCAGCGGCTGAATTAGAAATCTGAGATTTCCAAACACATTAAAACGCATTGTGTCTGTTATGTCTATTACAACATGTCTGTGGGTTTAGTGTTCCATTAGATATCCTACTATAAGAAATGCCGTGCATCATTTTTCTTCCTTGCAAAAATACAGTTGCTGATTTATCGGTATAAAAAGCTGGACATGTACTGTTATGATACAAATCCTCCTACCTCCTTAACTTTATCCCACTCGGCACCAGCTTGATCATAAAAGTCTTCAGTCATTTTGTTACGGATGTTCTCCGGGTCCTTTGGCCATCTGGACCCAGATAGGCACAGGAAATGAAGAATGAGGAATTAAGAGGGGTTCTTTTTAAGGATATGAGGACTTGAGGGGGAAAAAAGCTGTGCACCCCTTTTTACACTTTAAGCCTGGCCAGGCCTGGCACTTTCCTTGTTCTTTTTTCCTCGCTCCTTCCCTCCTACCTTTCTCCTATGGCTGGCAGATAATTGAGGCATTGTAATATGTAGTTCAGGCGTTTTTTTCTATCTTTACCTTCTCATCTGATCTTATCCCCAAATTGTCATAATTTTCTTCTTAATTGGATCAGATAGATGGAATGAAAGAAAGATCTACACAAACCAGAATAAGTTTTTTCTTTAGACTGAAATATTCACGGTTTGAGGCCAGCTTCTTGCCATTTTGGCCTCGTCATTGTGGCTGAGATTCCATGCCCACAAAAAGAAGATAAGGGCTTACTAGGAAGATATTCTGAATTCCTCTACTGTTTTTCTCCCTTGTAATGTCCCTCTCTTTGCAGGAGTATATTCAGTAAAACGACTCCATATCCGTGGCATCGTGGAGAAAAGGAAATTCACTTTAAAGATTGCCGTTTGGGGTTCAGACAGATTTTACTATATCTGTCCTCACGTACACTCCTCATGTCTCTCTGTCACAAACTGCAGCTTATGGACCACCACATTCATATTTCCTCTCTTCCTCTTCTCATTGTTCTCTTTGTTTGCAATTATGATGCCAGTTATAGAACACTACACAGAACCATGGAGAAGCCCCATCATCTCTCATGCATATTCAAGCACGTGCACACTCACACTCACTCATTGTGAGAGACAACTTGGCTCTCGGTCAAGGGATCTCTGCTAAAGACTGGTCCCCGGACAAGAGAAGCTGATCGCCAGCCAAGCAGGACAGTTACAAAGTGGAGCACGGGAGGCCCCACCATGTTTGCCGAGATCTAAAGCCTCTTTCTCCAAAGCTTTGTTTGCATTTTGTTCACTGCAGCAGCTGAACGGTACACAGTTAAAGAAAAAAAACAAAAAACTTTACTCTCTCTCTGTCCATACTCTTTTTTTGCTTTTGACTTTCTCTGACTTGGCTGCTTTCTGACAGTTGATTCAATTCTTGTGTAGTAAAGGAAATTATGTGCTTAATTGGATTATTGGGAGTTTTCTTCAAATGAGTGCTCACCCACCCACCCACACAGCCCCAGACTCTGAATTCTCCTTTGGGATGGGCTGTCCAGTAGGTTGCATGGCTCCAGACTCAACATTCTGCAGGATGAGGGGAGTGTGTTACAGAAAATACTATATTCGTTGTAATGAATCTGAATAATAT
Organism: Caranx ignobilis; assembly: GCA_021432705.1. Taxonomy (NCBI): domain Eukaryota; kingdom Metazoa; phylum Chordata; class Actinopteri; order Carangiformes; family Carangidae; genus Caranx; species Caranx ignobilis. Next base: position 11,055,994 of record MU269986.1, read on the forward strand.
TCATGATATTAACTAGGGCTGACTGATTATTAGCTTATTTTCATCGTCACTGCGATATCGACATGCATGATGAACCAGCTGCAAAAGGTTGCATGAAATTCGATGAGTAAGTTTTGTTTACATGTGCCATGCCTTCACACTCACACACCTCATAGCTATAACCTGAACTACAGAGCTAGACGTAACATAACAGCAACAACGGTGGACTTCAGGTTGGTTCCCTCAGATACCGCGCCTGAAATGCGTCCATGCGGCATCGTGTTTAGTTGACTTGTAATGTTTGAAGTTTGTTTACAGCGTTGAAGCTTTCCACTCTTCTTCTTTGTATTGGTGTGTTTGTGTGGCAGTGTTACAGCACCACTACCGGCCTGGCATATGTACTACAGTGTTGAGTTGTTTTCAGAAAGACCCAGGAACTGTATGGTGAGCATGCACACCTGAGTATTAGTTTATTTATCACAAGTCATATCGACATCGCAATATACTCTATCAGCGCACATCAAAAAAAAAACTTCTTTCACTTTGTTTCACTCACACACATAGAGTGAAAATTGACCCTGATATGAGCCACAAAAGCAGGTCTAGCTGTCAGACATCTCTGCTGGCCATCACCTTGAGCGTGCTACTTGGCCCAGATTTATAGATGCAGCAGTATCCAAACGCACACAGGCATCACTGGAATTTGCACCTGTTGGAGACCTGGCTCCTATGGTCTTCTCTGTTGAAAGCTGTCCCTCTGGGTCCTTCTGTGAAATATGCATTCTTAATGAGCAGGAGGGGTGTGGTGGTGGTATGGAAAATGATGAAATAAATCTCTAAAAAAAAACAAAGAGGACAGATAGGGTCGCAGTGGGGAAAGGATGGAGCGAATGACGAGGGAGCTTAGGGTCCTGCTCTTGTACCTATTTTCATACAAATGATCTTGTATACTGTGTGGCCCCTAGTGGGTCATAAACATCCCTGCGGTTGTACAGTTGTACAGTGGTGAGCCATTCATGTTACTGATTTTCTCCCAGAGAGAGGAAACGGAGTCCACAGCACAGTTTAAAAGGCCTCTCCTCCCACCCTCGTGCGAATCACAAATCACGCAGAGCCGCAGTGCTTCCCTTCGCCCAGGAACCCGACAAACACCTTATTAAAAGCCGCAGCCACATCCCAGTGTTTTCATCTTACTGGGCACAGAAAGCATAGTTTGTAAACTAATTAAACATAACATGTGGAGCAAGTTCTCCATGTGGACACCAGCACTGCTGTAGATGTCTAATAGCATTCAAGTGTCAGTAATTGACTTGCTTATTGCTCTGTAGTTTGTTGGTGGCCGGCCAGAGCAGAGCTGATCATTCACCAGAGCTGTTATGTAGCGATGTATCATTAAGCTACTATATGTCAACATGGTATGTTCGCTCTAACCTGATCTCCCTGGTTCCTGCCACATTCTGCTGACAAGTGAAAATTCTGTCCTTATCAGGTCCTGGGGCGGGTTAAGGCCTCTGAGGGGATAATTGAACGGCCTATCTGCCCCACGCAAATCCTAATTCTCCCTCTCAACAGGCCGCTGGCGGCATGCTTTATAGGATTATTTTCAACCAGGCATCTCGAACGTCGCAGCATACATAGGGCCTTCCTTCCCACGTACCGCTGCCCCCCCTTTTCTCCTTGTTCCTTCCTTTCACCTTCTCGCCTGAGAGGATTAGTAAGTCAGGCTTCCGGAAACGGAGCACCACTCGGCGAGGATGAGACTTCCAAAAGCTCCTCAGAGACAGGAAGGAGCTGGACACTGGCTTTACACAACAATTACTGCTTTCTCCCAGTGTCTTTTGGAGGTCAAGGTTTTTAGATGTTAACAAAGACTTGGCCTGTTTTTCGCAAAGAATATTAGTGTAAACAAACACTTTTGGAGCAGATCTTTCTCCTACCCAAGAGACTGAGTGGAGTCTGCGGAGTCGGGGGTATGAAGGGAAATGATTATTTGTTGAATGCATTATTGTCTGGTGGTGCGGAGACTGTGACTTGTGGCTGCAGAGGAACTTTGCTCGAGGGGTCAATGATATGCTTTACTAATGCCTTTTTCCCCTTTATCACGAATAAATCTTTTTGGAGGTGAAAACACATTCTTTGCTGAGACAAAAATATATCTTTGGCGTATTGACAGTTCCAGCATTAGGGTTCAAATTCAGGTAAGGCTTAATCATATTTTATTCTGAACAAGATTAACTCCTTAAACAAATGTTATCTGCAAAATTGTCCCCTTCATAGTTTCTTAGTTCCTTCTACATCTCTGAAAGTGTCAAAGATTAATCAAATACATGCTGTTTCCCTGTGATTTAGTCAGTGGGTCAGCTGGTTGGGAACACAGCATCATTTTTAGAGCTGGCATAAGAACCATCGATGTCAATGAAATTCAGAGAATAAGCAGGCAGAATAAGGAGCTTGTGAGTTTGATCAGAGATTCTGCCTTTTTTTTCAGAGGAAAAAATGTCCCAACACTTTTCAAGTACGAGTCACATGTCAAAAGATGACGGCCGTCCTGATGGAAGAAGGAGAAACAACAGTAGGGCATGATGTCCTTATCCATGTTTTAAGTGTTATAAGGCCATACATTGTGAGTAAGAACGGGAGCTGCCGAAAATACAAAGGCTAGACTTTCATTTGTAACTCCTTTTGTAATGGGATTGACTTAAAAAAAACAAAACAAAACAAACAAACAAACAAACAAACAAACTGAGAAACAAGTGCCAACTTGATCCATAACAGAGAATAAGAAAGGGTTAAATGTAAAATGCACACGAAAGAGAGGATCCATCATCCACCTCTTGGTTAAAGAACAAAATCTATGTATATACATACCCACACACACATGTTCATACAGATACACAACCACACAGACCCCCATGCATATTAACATATGTGCACATTCATATCAACCCGTAATGATTCTGCACTTGGAGGACAGGAAAATTGTTTTAAATTGAAAAAATATGCCCTTAACCTAAGTATATTACTGCCACACAAAATCAGGCCTTATTGTTGACACATGGTTAAGCCACTTGGCCAGTTTTCATCATAGATATCATAGATATCAGTTCTTAGTTTTAATGTAATTATCTACATTGTGTGTACGCTCCGTGGATACATTCAAGTATTGTCATTATGTCTTTCCTAAGCCATTTGGGCCCCAAGTGACAGAAGTAATTTCAATAGGTTATTATTTCTCTGACTTTCCACAGCAGAGAGCAGGCCCTCACCATCTGAAAGGTGCATGACTTTTGAAATTAAAATAGGTTTTCATCTTACAAACTGCCTCCAGGAAGCCAGGGGCACTTAAAACTTGAGTTGCAGCTCAGGAAGATGTGAACGTGGTTTGCCACTGCAGTGCCAAAGGACCTCCAGCAGTCTGATTAAAACAGTTGGCCTTTGGTGCTGGAGTATGTAAGTCACAAGCTCTTTAGGACGAGGAGCCTGTCATTGCTGTCTGCACATCTGTCCCATTCTTCCAGTGTTGATGTGAAATTACCCTCTGCACTTCATCTTGCTTCTAGATATGCAGACTGTGTTTTCTTTTTAAATTTTGAGGGCAGAATAGAATTTAGATAAAACTTGGCTGGGCTGAGGTGCCCTTTGTAATGTTTCATTCACTTGTACTGCTCAAGTCTAAGAAAGGGCACTGACGCACTGACACACTGACGAAGTGGGCTTCAGTTGCATTGCTGTTTTAAAGGTCCCTGAGGTTGTGCCTGTGGGTCCTGGTCACTACGTGACTAGCATTGTCTCAGCTGTCAGAATGTCTTTCATCTTCTTACTTACCAGGGAGAGCGATCGGTATCTCCCCGCTGTATCTCTCATATCTTCATGGCTTACAGCACTGGTTCCCAGCCATTTGCCCACTTACTGAGCCTCAAGGCTTTCCCAAATCATTTCCGTCATCCTGTGATTCACCAGATCAGGGGAATGATAGGATTGGTTCTCTCACTATCTGCTCCCAAGAAAATCTTGGAAGGTCCCTAATCCTGCTTTAAGATGGCTCCCTGGGTGGTCTATCAGAGTTCTACAGGACTTATGCTATTGACTATCATTGATTTTGATCATTGCCATGGACATAGAACATTTTAGGTTTGGAAAAGCAACTGAATAAAAGCTTTGTTATACTGCATTCAAAGGACACAGTGTTGAAATAATTCTGAGATGGACTTGGGGATTAATTGGAATCAGGAGACACGGCCCTGTCTATATGCCACACAATGTGTAAGGGCTTGATCAGTGCAAGTTTGTTGGTGCGTCTGGCAGCTAGACACTTCATTGTTGTTATTTGGAAATCTGGATACACTTACCTTTTCTCATGCCTAGAATTATCCAATGTTGGCCGCATTCCTTCTGAACTCGATATGTGGAAGTTGGTTAAGTATTTGCACCTGTTTATTATTACCAGTGGTACAACCTGTCATTCGGTATTTTTCTATGGAAATCAAACTTAAAATTTGCCTCAGATCAAAATGATCAGCAGAAGGATTAAGTCAACTGCAGTTTGGGGAAGCTGGAGGAATATGTGTGATTTACGTAAAGGCAGCGTGGCTTATGAAAACAATTGTTTTCAGTGAAGGATTGTCATGTCTTCTTCAAGTTACGAGGAAATAATAAAAGCGCTAACTGAGCTGAACAAATTACATTTTGTCAGTTAAAGGCCCAATGATTAGATCAGTTGGTAAAACACTCTTATCGTTCATTTTAAGTGGGACTTGCTTTCACACTTTCTTTGCGCTAATGGGCGGTGGCCACAGCTGACCGGTATGTAAACATCTGCCAGTGAAGTGATAGCACATCTGGCATCTCACTGAAGTCTGTTGGTTGATGTCATTATGAACAGACCTCTAAATCCTATCATCACCACCTAACACTTGATCTCAGGTTACTCTTAATGAGTTTGTTATGCATGAGTGTATTCCCTTTGTCTGCAGCGCCACCACTTAGCTGCTTGATGGTAGGTTTTCAAGGATAGGTGTCAATCCTGATGTTTATTGTAGCAATGGCAAAGCTTTTGTAACTTGAAAGGTCGTCATTGATGTGTATACAGTGTTATTCAGTGTTGTGTTTATTACCTGTAAATTGAATGGCCCACGGATACAGAGCACATTTGTAGTCATATAATTTACTGGTTGTGAATATCTATCAATATCAAGATAAGGGTAATAATAGCTCAGTTAAACAGCTTGTTAAGTTCACAGTTACTCTAGTTAACATGCTTTTGAAAGCCTAGCTACCAAAAAAACATATTTTTGCCAGCACAGTCAAGTTGTGGATGGCATGGAGATGAGATTGTGTGTGACTCTGGAGGAATTTATCAATTGGCTTTATTCAGGATATTGTCACAGATGGCGCCATTGCATGTCTGAACGCATGTGTGGTTTCCATGCATGTCAAGTCATGTGTGGGAAGGGCACAAGCATGGCACAGCAGGGGGCTGGTATGAGCTCCATGCACACACATGTTCAGTTGTCACTGAGCAACAATCACCCTCCTCTTTTACACAATTTTTCCTTCTTTTTCTCCTGTATTTTCTCCTATATCCACCTCCTGTGTCCCTGCTGTCCTCCTGTCTCCTCTCAGTCCTCCCATCTCTTGCCTTTCATTTCTCCTTGAATCCCTGCACAACCAACTGTACACCATGTATTTTCCTGCTTTCCTGCTGTATCCCGGTCATCAGCTGTGCCCCTCTGGCACAAACTTGAGATGACACTCATTCATTAACCCCCTGAGGTGTACAGGCAGGACCAAAGCAAATGTAGGAGCTTTAAAGCATAAGGAGGGCATAGCATTGGCCTCACAGAACTCAACTTAGAAGAGTTCAGTCTGCTCTAATGTGTCCATAAACTCTGCTCCCAGAGATAGCAGTTAATTAGTTGATAGTCAATGTATGTTGTGTCTTCAAAGGAGATATCCCCCCAGCTTCAGCTCTAGCACTCTATACTAGCACAGAGAGGCTGAATCACTGCTATGACACCCCTATGTATCTCATTCAGCCATAGAGAATGGGGCTAGTGAACCAAGTAGCCCCCCAACACTGGCCTCTGCCTGCACCTGCAGCCCCAGAGACTGGGAGCAGAAGAGGAGAAGTTAGTTTGAGAATGGAGGAGGCTTGGATTTAGTTAAAGGATAAATCACGGATACAAGCATGGAGACAAGAGTTTGACAGTATATGAGGTGCCTGGAAGTGGCCATCCTAAGTTAATATCTTTGCTGGCTGTCTATAAAATTGGGAAGTGTTTGTTAAATGAGGGACAGGGAGATGGAGAGTGAATGGGGGGTTACCATAGAACCACCGGCCCCCCCACAGGTCATTCAGTCATTCATAAGATGAGGCCATTTTATAGACCTCCCTCTACCCTTGCCTTTGTTGCTGTTGTGTCCATCAGCGGAAGTGAAAATGGAAAATGGAGATTAAAGATTGGTCATGCAAAATCACACATCAGTCTGTTGGTCTAAGGTAGAGGACCCATTTCTACTTCTTCAAAGTTTGGTCTCTACTCGGGCCCTTGTTGGATGTTTCCCTCACAGAAACTCAGCCTGATAACCTCTGTCTGCATGGATTTATGATGTTTACAGATGTGCTCATCTCCTGAAAAAAACAGCCCCTCTGCCCCAGTGGGGCAGCCATCTTTAATCCAGTAAAGAGCACAGGGATTTGGTCGCCCCTGGTCTGCCTGAAGGCCCTTTGGAAACCTCTCGGCCGTGAGAATGGGGGCTGGGGTTGGAGGTGTGGGTTGGGGTTTGTGTAGCCATGCAGGAGGGGCTGGGGACAGTCTTTGTGAATTTAGTTAATCTAATTTGAGCTCTTTCCCCCTAAGGCCCTTTCTCTCCCTCACCACTGCCCCTAACATCAGTCCAAGCTGGGGGAAAGTTTCACGTGTCCCTGGTGAAAATAGGCTTTGTTTAGTTTAATCCAATATCCTCATGTAAACCTGAGGGGAATGTAACTGGGAGCATCCACTGAAAAAAAAAGTGACAGTATCACTGTCAGATGGAAAGCTGACACAAATGGAGAGTCTGAAAACTTCACTCAGATTTAACCTTCATTTGTATGAAGTAAACACAAATGAGTGACAGTGACAGATATGAAAAAAATCGATGCAGTGAGGAAAAGTTTATTTGAGCAAAACAATAACCATTGATCAAGGGTCACACTGAAAAGGACATTTAGACATCATTAATAAAGCTCTGTGAAGCTGTTTGAACTTAATGGAAATTATCAAAGTCCAACTTGCAACGGAGGCCAGATGCAGAGGTGTTGAGGAGGCTGCTTATAGAATGTAAATGAACCACTTAGAGGCCTTTCTTTGGCGTTTCACACCTCTGATTAACTCATTGTGATGCTGTCGGATATCAAATGGGTATTAACTCATTAGGTTTCGCCTTTGAAGTTGCGCCCGAATATCATCAAGGTCTCGTAATCCCTTTTTAATGGATCAGCGAGTAGGACAGTGGTTCAACAAAATGATTAATGTGACATCTTTTCTCACCTAATGTTCCCTGTGTTTTGCATGAGTGGTTTTGGGAATCAGTTGATTCATTTAGGAAATGCAGCTGTAATGATGTTAATGCTAAAAGGCATAATAGTAAATAGTTAATGGTCAATGTTTGCGTTATCATCACGCCGTAAACCCATACCCCCTCTTATCTTTACTTCTTTTCCTTTTCTTACTCCCTATAGCGTGCTCTTTCCTTAGCTTTGTAATTTTAGTGTGTTCCCCTCTGCCCTCCCTTTTAACTTAAGGCAATAGGTGGTGAAGGGCAGGAATGCAGCCGTGGGACTGTAAGGATTTATCACACTAAGGTGTGAGGGCTGCTGCCTGTGCTTCTGTGCCTGCAGATGTAACAGTTGAGTGCCAACAGCATTCCCACCACGAAGCCAATACTGAATTTTATTGCTTCTTAAGTTTGATTCTTCAGACCACATACTCAGTGGCTGCAGGGAGAGGAGTTGGAGGAAAGGGGTCGGGGGCAGAGGGTGAAGTAGATGCCGCTGGTGTGTGTGTGCGCATGAGTTTTCAATCTAGGATTTGAATGGGAGTTGTTGAGTAACAACACCTTCAAGGTAATATTAAGCATGAGAATGGTTCAGCTCCATCTTTATCTGTCGGTCTTATTGCCAGTCAAACAATCTCTCTCTCTCTGTCTCCCTCCTCTTGCGCTCTCTCTCCCCTCCCATTCCTCCTCTTTCCACTCCTCTCACTCTCCCTGTCCCTTCCTCCTACTCTGCCTCTCAGGTTACGATGACTGGGGGTTTTCTTGCTTCCATCTCGTACTGTGTTTGTGTGTGTGAGTGTGTGCGCGTGCGTGCGAGCGTGACTGCGTGTGTGTGTCTCCCTCTGCGCTGAGCTGTGTCCTTGTCCCTGCCTCCTGGCAGCAAGGAGCCACCCAGCAGCCGGTTTGTGATTGGGCAGGGGAGTGGGGTTCTTGACACAGTGCGGTGCTGACTGCTCTGGGACGTGTTTCAACAGATGGTCGAGGTTAGAGAGTGTCATCACATTGGAGAGAGGATTAGAAGAGAGAGGTTGTCTTCCAGGAGCCGTGTGGTCCCCCTACTCTTCAACCCCAAAATCCCAGCACCAAGACATAAACCCCTCTATGAGCGGAGGGAGACCCGGTGAAGAACTGCGAGGAGAAAACTCAGAGAGGAATCCTAGCCTTGCCTCTCACTCGGCCAGCACTCTGCTCTCCTGCCTTCCAGGTACTTCACAACTCTCTCCTCTGTTTTATACCTTTTTTTCCACTGCTGTTGCAGTGTCACTGCCTGTTAGTTTATGCAGTTACCAGTAAATTTCAGATGCAGCTTACAGCCAGGAGTTGGAGTCTTTACATAGGGATTTATAGTGGTGGTCAGCTGTGCTCTTTCTGCAGTCAATCTGTGTTGCCTATACAGCAGCTCTATGTGTGTGTGTGTGCAGGGCTTCATAGTTTTCCCCCTGAATGACAGGAATTCCCTCCATCGCAAATTCTTCCGTCTCAAGGGATTAGAAGGCAGCACATTCCATTAATGCCATTTTTTCCTGATCCATAAGCACTCATCTGTTAATTTGTACCGGTGTGATTTCAGGATTTTCTCTAAGTCAAACCGTTTGCTGTCATTGAAAAGGTAGGCTGTGTGTAATCAGGGAAATCCTGTGAGTCAGGATATGGACAAGTGTTTTAAAAGTGTCGACTGACAAATGTCATTTTCTTATTTTATCCAGAAAAGCTTAATTAAGATTAAAAGTTTTCTTGTCAACTTTGTCAGCTCTTACAACAGGAGGAAAAAACGTATTTTTTCCCTACATTTCTAAAACTCAGTGTGGCGTTTAACATTCCCTCACTTCAGCCCAGATAAGTTTTTTCATAAATCTTATTCAGAGTGCACTTCTGGCAGATCGTGTCAGTATACGCTAAATGGATGAGCTGCTGAAGACCGCTTTCCGGACAAACTGTCAGAGCTAAGCAGAGAGGCAGAGGCTCAGGGAATGTACACCTCACTTCAGCTATTTAACTCAAGTCAAGTGAGAAGGGAAACTTGCCAGTGGAGTGGGAATATGATGTATAGTATTTATACCTTGCTCCAGGCACTTTGTGTATGTGTGTGTGTGCCTGTGTGTATGTGTGTGTGTGTGTCTATGAGGTGTTTTCAAATGGAGATTGTGCAGCTGTGAAAGGCTGTGTGGACAGCAGCCGGGCTGAGTGGAGAGGAGGTTGTATGGGTGAAAGCTCCTGTTGTGTGACTTTGTGTTTACCTTGGTAAACCAGTCGTAGCTACACTTCCTGCTTGTTACTCGAAGCATTTGTGATGCGACGACTGTTGCTTTAAGGCTGGTGGAAATGTGCAGGCAAAATTTAGCTGCATAAGCAGATCGATCAGTGAAACAGTCAGGAGGTAAGTCGATCAGTCTTTTGATTGTGGAGACATTCTGGCGCAGTTTGAATCATTGTACAAATGTTTAGAGAAGTTTTGGCTCAAGGGTTTCTTGTTTTTCTCTATGCTGCAGCTGAACATATTTTGTACTTGGAAGATTTACATTTTGCTGCAGGTAAAGGAGTTGAGGGTGACTATGCCTGTAAAAAAGTGACTTCTCTCTGTTCTCCAGTATTTTGAATCAGTGTGACTTATCTTCCCAAAATGATGAAATTACAGAATAGCCCTGTTTAAAGCTGATTGCTTTTACTAATCTTAGTTCACATGTCAAATGTCCTTACATCTCAACACTCTGAAGCAGTGTTAATATGTCTCACTGACTGGTGAGGCTGTTGGAAAGATGGAAAACCTTCACTTCAAACTCTGGGTATTGAGGAGATTGATCCATAAATCCACCCGTCGTTTCAGATTCGACCCAGCAGAGTTTAGATTGGATTTCTGACCCCCCCCCCCAAGACAACAGCCAAGAGCAGCTTTTGGTGCGAGTTTAAAATGTGGCGCTGACTGCCAGTTCAGAGGAGACGGGAGATCCTTTAAACAGTTTAACTTCACTGTGCTACAAACAAGAGCATGAGCAGCTGCTGCAAATAATTAGGTTCTGGGGGGTAGACGCTTGCCAAGACAAACGTTGTTCCAGTAGCGCCGCTGCCATCATTTGAATCTACTGTGTGTCTACCATTTGTGTGTGTGTGTGTGTGTGTGTGCAATCCATGCATGAAAGTTTGGTGGTCAATTCTTCTGATAAGTACAATGAGTGACGGAATGAAAGCAAAAAGAAGAGGTTGCATCTGTGTTTTTTATTATTCGTACAAATATGGGCTTAAGTGTGTTTGTGCTTGTGTGCGTGTCTGTCTGTGTACACACACACTCTTTTGCTACAGTGAATCAGACACTTCCCGGACATCTTACATGACTTCATATGTGCTGACTCATGAACAACTTCCAAGGCATCTGTGAATGACGTACCAACTGTAAAAGGAAATGAAAAAAGCACAAAAAATGCATGTCCAATAGTTCTGATGGGGCCATACCTGTCACAACCACTGCACTTCAATGAGACTCCTCTATGAGGGAGCAGTGGAGTTTGAAAAAAGCCCTCAGCAGGTATTTTACCTTTTCCATTCCTTCTTTCTCATTAACTCCAAAATCAAAAAACCAGCCAGGGGAGCTCTGACGTGACTCCACCATCTCTTCCCTGAATCAGCACCATAATTGTCTCAGCTGAGTCAGACTGTTATCACACTGCATTTTATCTTCTCAACTTGACCCTACAATGACAGAAGCCACATTTATGAATTCTATTATTACAGGGCTGTCTCTGCTGCAGTAAAACTTAAAGACGTCACAGTAGACTTTCAAGACTTCTGAAGAATAGGAAGACACTTCAACAAAAGAGGAGTTGGAATCATCGCTGATAATTTTGATGGTGCTCATGCTACGGAGCTTATCTTGATGGAAAGTAGATGTATATAGTATATAGTATGTATATAGACTGTATAACTATAGTTTGTGTGTGTTCTCTTGTGTGAGAGCATGTTAAGAAAAGATTTCCTCAACCATCCTCTCCTCTGGCACTTGTTTATCTCTTCAGCTTAATGATAGTGTTCCTCATGCTGGCCTGATTGCATAGTAACGCTGGAGTAGATTGCACAGTCCTATCGCTGCAAATGGCCAGTATTTGAACAGTGAGCATTTGGCATGCTTTTATTTATGTGGGAGCTATGTCGAAAGGCTATCTTTAGATGAGTCAGCCACTTTCTTTCAGTTCCTTTGTTGTCTGTACTAATCAAACAATGCTGTGGAGTCTCAATACACGCATGCATGCAGCCCTTGACTTGCGAGGAGGACATATATCCAGAGGAAAAAATGCCAAGCACATCTGGATGAGCACAGACACACACATCATAGTTCTATTTTGGGGGTATTTAGGAGCTCACAATAGCACCCCCATGTGTTTGTTCAGCCTCTCATTTGAGCAGTAAAAGGTCAGGGCATGCAAACATCACATCCAGCTCATCATTGGCAGGAATGTGTCTGACTCTGGCATTCATCCCCTGTGTCTCTTCAGCTTCTGCCTGATGACCTGTTGGAAAAAATATGAATATATATGTTTTGGGAGGAAAAGGTCTGGCAACAGCCAGAACTGATCTCAGTCCAGATACTTGTAAATTTGGACAGGAGAATGAATGGAGTGAGAGAAGCTGTTGGATTTGCTGTTAGTGGCCAAAACTGCACTTTGATGAATGATGAATAAAGCCTGGGTGAGAGAAAGAGGATGTTCATGCTTTCTCTGTGATGTCGGGAGCAGCTTTTGTTCAAATGTCACTGCACATAGATGCAGCATGGACTTAAGAGGGAGAAAGAGAAAGCTGGGTCAAGAGAGACAACAGAGAGGGGGAAGTGGAGGAGGGATAAAGAAGCGGAGGCCAAGATAAGAGAAAGGGAGGTGTGAACATGTTACAAAGAGGAAAGGAAAGTAAGTAGAGTTTGAAGTGGTGGGAAAAGAGCCAGTGATCTTGTCGCGATCAGAGGCTTGATCTCGTGCACATGTTCTCGGGTGTCACCCACACGTGTGCACATTTGCAACACATGGACACAAGCATAATCTTCTTGTGGCACAGGCATGCACAAAAGAGAAAACAGAGAAACGTGTACATGCACACACACATTCTCCTCAAGCTTACCCCCCTCCATCTACCGCCCCCCAGAGAGCTGCACTGTCCCTGCTTTGTCATCTCTCTTGTCCAATAATCCCCTCCCCAGGGAGAAGCAATCTGTTTTAGATTTGAAAGAGAAAGGGCCCTGCCTGTATCACGTACAATTAAGCAGCCGTCAGAATGCGTCGGCGAAAGTTTGGAGGGAGAAGTGCTGCCACTGGGGGGTTGTCCCTTTCATTCGCCGCCTTTCCAGAATGGAGATAATGGGGTGGGAGGGTTGGAGGGATGGGAATGGATGGATGGGGTGGGGGGGGGCAGAGGGAATGAATACGTTTCCTCACCCCTCCATCCCGCTCCACAGCTCGACTAATAGAAGCCAGCATGCGTTTGTTTCAGCTCTTCTGCCCCCTTTCTTTCCTTCTCCCCTGGAGCGGGCAAACACATTCAGCCTCTGCCAGCACTCCCCTCCTCTGCCCGTGTGCATCTATGTGTGTGTGTGCATGCATAAGCGGTTATATGTGTGGACTTGGCCATGTGCTGCTGGTAGCCTCTGGTCTTGTTTGCCCTTACTCGAACAGCCCGACTTTGCCATTTGGAGGCTGGATCTTTGAACAGTCGTGGTATTAAAGCTTGAGTAACTTTGTTTATGCTGACAAGGCCCCACATTGCATGACATGCATTATCTTGGCTTTATTTTTCTTGAGTTGCCCACGGCAAGTTCAAGAGACACCATCCAAACTCCACTGAACGTGTTGGATGATGTATTGACTGCATTCCATCAACTTTGGCTTGAGTGTAAAGGAATGGAAGCACTTGGCGGGGTAAGCTCCCTGTTTCATGCTTTGTAAGCTAAATAGTCTTTCAGTTGATATGGTATTTTAGGTATTTTTGCAATGCATTTAGATATGGAACTCTTACCAAGCAGGATAAAGTCAATGAAATTACAAATGACGGTACTGCATGCTTTGGAAAGCCACACACTGAGCCAGAGGCAATGGAAAGGAGAGCCCCCCCCCCCGTGTACAAATTACAGGTTATGCTTTTGTCTGCATTCAGCTCTGACTGTTTGACTCAGTAACCAGTGCATATACACATGGAGCATATGATATCCAAACACATACATGCATATGTGCCCACAGGCACTGGACGGAGGGGAGTGCTGAACAGGCACAGGTGCAATCGGGACAAATACGTTTTTATGACTGGTATCATGTTGGTGTGTCACAGCCATGGAGAAGTTTGTTTATGGCGTCCAGGGTCACGCAGACAAGTTCTCATGGTCTATGTTTGTCTACGGTTCCCAGAGAATATGCCTGCACATGCTCCACATTTTCGGGGTGTTCAGTTTCATGCGCCAGCAGCAGCACTACACTTAAACTGGGGTTTGCTGACTGAGCTGCAAATGTCTCACCCCGAGGATTCCACTATTTTTTTTTTTTTCTTTTTAATGATTTGCCTCTTGGAGCAGAGTTGGTTTGTTCTTACATAAAGTAATTAGGGTCATTTCTACTGAATGTTGAATGTTCATTGACATTTTCATTCACTTACATGAGCAGTACGTGCCTTCATGGATCAGTAGATAAAACTGTTTCCATAAGATAAAGCATTTTTCATTCCAGTTTACTAGCGGCTAAAAGGATTAAACAGCATCTTGGCCTGATCCTGGCAGTAATATCATTATCACATATCTAGCCAGCTTATTGGCTCAACCTAAACATCTTTTGGCATCAATAAATTTATTACTGGGTCTATTATGTTAATTAGCGTAGAACTATTTCACAATAAATTTCAAGACTTTTTATTCCATCCAAAACAGTGCAGACTGAGAGAAGAGAAACTCTGTTTTAATTCTAAGCACAGACCTGTACAAATGCAAAGATGGAACAAAGTGGAGCTCAGTTTTGTATGTAAAACCTTTGTCTATCTTCTTTGTAAACCAAGTTAGCACCTTTTTTTTTGTTAATTTGTAACCCGTGTGTGTGGAGAGAGAAGCCCATTCCTTCCTAATTACTTGTTACTACTCGACAACACACGTCTTTTTTCCCCCTTTGTCAATGTCCACATTATACGAGAGAGAATTCAAGTCACACTTCTGAAGTCAGTAGTCAGTGAACTGTACAGGGCTTTTGAACTTGGTAACCTGCTGAAAAAAGACCAGTCCTTTCTTTACTTAATTCTGTCTTTCGTTCTTTCGTTCTTTCTTTCTTTCTTTCTTTCTTTCGTTCTTTCTTTCTTTCTTTCTTTCTTTCTTTCTTTCTTTCTGTCGTTCTTTCTAACTTTTTTCTTTCTTCCTTCTGTGCCACCATGCTGATGATTTCATGGAAAAGAAGTCAATCTCTTTATTCTTGACAATTACCTCAGTGGAAACCCATTGAAGCAATTTGCCATAGCTCTCTTTTGTGGTAAAAGGAATAATTTATCTGGGGTATATTTGACACGTCAAAGAGACAAGAAAGCCACCCGTGAGTGAGCAATACATTCTGCTCCCTCTCGCTCCGACTTTCTGTGGAGCTCTCACAGCCTGATAGAGTGTTTCTGAGGAGAGTGTGGGTTTTGACAACAAAGTGGCTGGAGGAATATGAATGTGCTGTATTTTATTCATCGAATGTCGCCTGTCGCTAATGGTTTCCATTCATGCCTGAGAATAGATTTAACAAGAAATTGCTCACTATAGGCTCATATCATGTAACTTTGGCTGCAGATCCTCTGATTGTGATTCCATGTTTTCATATTGCACTCTAAATCAGAGGAGTAGTTTCCCCTTTGCCCCCCCCACAACTTCACTTTCTCACCCTTTTGAGTGTAAATCTGCTTTTCCACTTGTAAAATCGAACCTTACTTGAAAGGCAAGTCTCTCGGATCAGCGGAAAAAATGTAGAAAAACATAACGCTTAGGTATTTCAATGTATATCAGGGCCATGAATATACATAGAATGAGTACGCACAAATCAGTCATGTTGACTGACAATCCCATCTGTCACATGGGTTTTTTTTCTCAAAAAATACAGAGCTCAACAAAGGGCGCCCACAGTTCAGGATATGAACATTTAAATACACACCACCTTCAGGACAGGAGCGCACATGCACACACCCATATACAAATAAATACAGGCCCGTTTCTCAAATGACCTTGTGCGTTTTAATCACTTCCTTCTTGGGGTGCTCAGAGCCCCCTCATGATTTCCAGCAGACCACCTGGTGGCCCGCAACCATTTCCACTTTGAAGTTTATTGGACCAGGATTCATTTAATTATACATTAAGGTGCATCCATAATATTGATGGGATGGCCCGGCAGCCTTGGCACTACAAAGGGACTCTTACCAGGTCCGACAGAAACATGAGGGGTTTGACTAATAGCCGTGAATGCACCCACTCCAGGTTCACATTTCACTGAATTGAGGCCATTCTTCCTCATTAAAGTGGCCTGCGTTGTTCCCAAAACACGCCGCATACCAATGGATGGGAATAATTTCTAGCTATAACATCTGATGTTTTATAGTCGCAACATGGACGCAGTGAAAAAGATTCTGCGTGTGCCTATCCAGGTAGAAAGCGGTGGAGTCGTAAACATGTCGGAACAAAGAGCCAGTGATCTCTCCTCACGACGTTGCACTTGGTTTTCTCACTGGAATTTTGTCATAGAACCTACACCAATTTGGGCATTTTGGTCAAACAAATCAGTGGAGTTAAGAGTCTGAAAACACCAAGGTTTGAGCCTGTTCCCAGTGCGTACCCACAGCCAAGTGAGTGCACTGGGACAGAGCTCTCCTTCAGTGAGCCCAGCGTGGCTGGCGGGTGGGTCTCGGTGGGTACAATGTGCTGCCCTTGGCCTGCCGGGGACAGCGGGCCCTGACACAGGCCCTCCTCAGTGTAAAAGGCCCTCGTCAGTCCTCATGGCAGCAGACCAGCTGAATTCCCTCGGATTATAGAAATATTTGGACAAACCTCAGTATTAATCTAAGACCTCGCCATAATCATTTTTTCCCTTCTGAAATGGAGAGCAGTCCGCCTATACTGAAAATCATCACCGATCTGAAGCGAAAGATACTGACGCTAACACTGTTTGCCATCTTTATCTCTTCTGAATCATTTCTCAGGTTAGTTTGCAACTTAACACGCACGCCGTCATAGTTTTCATTCCCTGCTTTCCGCAGTGCCCTCATGGTAGACATTTGACATATGACTGCACACTTTTACTGAAAAGCTTTTTACCGTTATTGCTAGTTATGCAGTCTATGGTCACAGAACAGCCTACAGAATCCAAAGTATGCCATCAGACTTTAATTCCCCACTCTTAGCAATTATTCCTCTGTGACTTGGCCGCCGGAGAGATGGACTGGGCAAATAGAGAGGGAGTGAGAGAGAGGGAAGGGAGAATGGACAGGAATAAGAGGGGATTTAAGGTACTTTGAAATGGCCATTGTCCTTAATAGCAGGGCCCTTTTATGAATGAGTGATTTACTTTAGTGGGGCATGGCATCTGGTTTGGGTTTGACTTGCATCTTGTTTTGGGAAAGTGAACCCCCTCACCTCCAGAAGCACCATGTTAACTTGAACAAGAACCAAAGTACGTGGGTAGATGCACGTTAGTGGACAAATACGTTGCTTTAAGGGATGCATTGATTCAATGATGTGTGTTTTTTTTTGTTTTGTTTGTTTTTTTTATAGATGACTTCTTGAGTGTGTCTGCTGTTTTCGCTCTGACAGCTGATAAATGTGCAGCCTGCCACTGCTGACTGAACAGAAATTAAGAAAGATGCAGCCTGTTTCCCATTGTTAAAAATGAACGTGCAGGCTGATCACAACCAGGCTTTTACAAGACTTTTGTTACCTTCATACCTCCGTACTGAACCCCCTCCACTCAGTGTTTTCTTCCTCCAGAGTTTCCCCTCTTAACCCCTGTGTGTGGGTAGCCTCAGGTTGCTGAGGTTAGGTTAAACAAGCCACCATCAAAGCCATATTACCACTCGGGTCAGAGGAGGGTCAGGGTGCAGCAGGGTGTGTGGTTTGAGGCCCTAACTGGAGGGCACAACTGCCAGCCAGCCGAATAGTACTGCCCTGGATGGTTACACAAGCAGCAAATCTATTATGTTCAGCTTTACTCGTTGCACAAAGCACAGCTGTCTGTGTAGCCATACCGAATCACTGAGCAATGCTGCTTGTGCCGAAGGAGAGTAAGTGAGAGAGCTGTTTTCTGCAAGTAAAGTAGGAAAAAACCTTTACTACCATGAAAGTAAAGATTAGCGGGGTGTTGAGGTGCGCTAAAAGTCCCTGGTGTTGATGGCCATTAATCTGAAAATTGCACATCTTTTATGTATCTGGCAGCTGCGTGACTGAAAACTCCATAGTAGTCTTTTTGTTCTCGTCCTTTGAACCCCTGGGCATTTTCACGTTCCTCCAATCCATCCCCAATATTCCTCCCCCGGCTTAACCATGATGAGTACAGTAAAGGCTCATTTAAAGGGTCATTAGTGCTAATCCCTCAAAACAATGAGGAAGGAGAAACAATGCACTCCCTAGTCCTCAGACTCTGTCCAGGAATAAAGACCTCTTGTCTGCTGCACAGATGTATAGAGTAGACCTGTTTTACTTATATCACGCTAGATGATGTAAATAAATGACTGAATGAAATTAAGTGTTTATGAAAATGACATGAAACATTATTCTGACAGAGGGTTCTCATGGTGTTCTTGAAACTGGCAACATGCATTTAAACTCAGCTATTGGAGGCAAGTAAGGAGCAGTGGCAGTAACAGGAGAGATCTCCAGAAGCCAAAGATATAGTAACTTTCAGATCTCAATATATTGACCCTATAGTGTTTTGTGTATTTACAGTGTATTAGTTGTTAGTTTTGACCACGTTCAGTCATGTACTGACGGGGTATCTGCCCCAGTGCCTCTCATCCTTGAGTGTGCCTGAGGGCAAGAACTGCAGATAACACTTTGTTAAGTGTGTGTACAAAACAGAGTGCTCAGAAGTGACCGTGTTTGAACACACAGATCTAATTCAGTTGATCTTATTCAGTTAGTTCTGATAATATACTGTCCAATCTCAGCTGTTTAAATACTTTCCAAATTTTAAATCTGGAACAGAGAGTTTTCAATTTACAGATTAAGAGAATATGTTTAATATCTCTCCTTCTGTTGAGGAGTGGTTATGTTATTCATTTTTATATATATTTTCACATGAGCACTTGCATCCATGCTCAATGCAGGTGGGAACGCTTCAGATCACTGCAGACCATAGACGACATTATGTTTCTCTCATCAAAGACTTCTTCAGATAGAGGAGCACTCACATTAGATTGTTTTTACAGCTTAACTGTGTTTTACTTCAAAGTATTCGAAAAGGAAATACCTGCTATATATTCATCATTGTAATTTTGGTTATATGTAAAGTCACGCTCAATGTGAACAGGAAACTGGCGACACACGTGTTACAGGCCTTAATGCAGCCAACCAACTGCCATCAGTTCATCTCCGCTCTGCAAACAGCAGCTGCTTTATCCTACACACTGGTCTTGTCAGTTAGCTTGGTATTTCCTTTAGCAGCTTTATGTCCCATATGTCATATTAACAGTCCAGGGTCTTATGGATGCTATATAAATAAAGTGTGGCGTTTCTTTTGATGAGCGGCCACTTTGAGACGGGGAGCTGTCAAAGCCAAGGGTTATACCTCTGGCAGGGACGCAGCTACTAGAAATGCTCTTGCTCATACTTGAACTTCAGTTGACCTATTGAGGGAAGTGGATCAGGTGAAATTAAGTTAGGACGAGAGGTAACTCAAAGGACAAGGGGACGTCTTGCTCTTATTCCTTTCCAGCTGCTGTGTCACCTCACTTGCGTGGGTTCAGTCTGCATCTCATTGGTCGCTATGTGTGGCACTTTATTAGCCCAGCCATCCCAGTCACTTCAGACAGTGTCGCTATTGATACCACAATAGCTAACCACATCAGCGCCACAACATTTGTATCAGATTCCACAATGAATTGGCTATTTTCTCACTTGTCCGAGTTGCATGAAGAGGCTATTGCTGGGAACCATTGGCATGTAAAATTGAATTTGCACTGGGTGCTAACATTACACTATCTGGCTGACTGGCTTACAGTTGATTTCAGGTCTTCCACAGCTTGACAGAAATAGAGACTTGAGTTTTTTTTTTTTCTAGATACGGGCTCTGTCTATTGTTTCTGGGAAGAGTTCCCATTTATGTAGGAGGACGTGGAACCTCTCAGCAGGAGAATGTGTTTTTGTGGGAGAGAGACGTCTGTGTGTGTGTCAGTGTCTTATGACTTTTTGCGTGTTACCATATGTTTGTACAGTAGTTTGTGTTGTGTGTGTAATTCACTGTGAGGTTCTGTGCACTCTGCCACCCTGCGCTGGAGGGGTGTTTGTCCAAACGGCGCCAATGTTTGCACAGGGCTGTCACGATGACTGGGCTGGCTGGCCCGGACGCTGCTTGTCTGAAATGCAGGACGGACCAAAGTGCTCTTAAAGCTCCGTCTGAAGCTCTGCTGCTTATCACAGGCAGCGTCTGCCTAGAGAAAGAGCAGATACAGAAATGTGCAACAAGACTTTCCTCACACACAATTGGCTTAATTGGTAGATTTGGATTCATGATCAACAGAGTGCTGTAATAACAAAAATGATTTGCATTTCTGCCTTGAGATTTTTTCCACACTGGACCAGACTATCTTCCATTATGTGTCAGACACCATAAGTGATCAATTATTTGAGTTTATAGTTTGTAGCCTTTGCCAGCTTGTACTGGCTCTTTGTGGAAATGAGGATGTGTGTGTGTGTGGGAGGGGGGGCTCAGTGGGGTTTGACCAGGCTCAGGTGTTACGGACCTGCCATTTGCCTACAGGCCATTAACTCAGAATAGGAAGCAGTATGGTGCCACTCAGTGGGACTGCTGTCCATAAGGCACTTTTTCACAGGCAATGATGGAGTGCTCATTATTACAGCGTCATGGTTCATCTCATAGCCACAAGCCATAAAACCACATATATTAGTATGGCAGAACATTACCTGCTAATTTATGTCATGTATATACCTGTGAACTCTGTCTTGTGATGTGGGTTTATAGATTTATATTGGAAATGTGTTTTAAGTGTGGTGTCTCTTGGTAACAGCATGTTGACCAAACATCTGTTTCTCTGAAGTGGGTGAGTTTAGGCTTAAGTGATATATATTTTCTTCTGGTCACTGGCATTTATGCAAAAAAAAAAAGTATGTAGACTTTTAATGGTCAGCCATGACATTGTAAGTGAGCAAGAGGCTCCAAAGTGCTGTGATGACTCAGTGGTAATCTGTGATTGGCGACAGTGGCACTGGGGTTAATGTAGCGGAACCCTCTCTCCGCCTCCCGTGCCCCCTAACTCCCTAACCCCCTCCCCTCGAGTGTGGTCCCATCCTCCCCACCGGCCCTCTGTCACGCTTGACTCACCGGGGGGTGACTTTTGAGTGACAGGTGGAAGGTGGATCGCAATTGGCTTACACAGGAGAGCGGCCGAGGGTGTTTGAGCGCAGGCAGCCAATGGCACAGTCTCAGCACACTTAGCTGAACAACAGCTCTCCAGTGGAGATGGAGAGTTTTTCCGTGCGTGAGAGTGTTATCTGACACAGGAGGAGAGTGAAAAACACAAGAAAAAGTACAAGGATACTGTGAGACGAGAGCAAATAAAATAAGACTCATGGGATTCTCTGAGGTGAGACGTGTGCTTTCTAGATCTTCACTGCTGTTTTTGTTTTTTGAATGTTTTTGTAGGTTGCTGTGGTTCTGGTCAGGAGAAGTGATGTTGAGAGAATTTGTTTTTAGGAGGGAGGGCTGGTACAATTTCAGTCAGCATGCAACATGTGTTGGAACTGTTGGGTAAATTGTCCTTGGTACACTCGAGGGCTAAAGCGTGAAAGAATCTTTTCTGGCTTCTCTGTTTATGGATAAACTGTTTGAGCATGATTTGTGACCAGATGCACACAATTAATCTGAAGTAAATATGCAGAAATTTTCCTAGAATGAACCTAAGCTTTTCTCAGTGAGAGCAAAACTCAGTTCTCTTCTTTTTCTGCTTTAAAAATTGCCAACTTTATTTCTTTTTCCTCATGTTCCTTTTTTGTAATGGCTACATGTGTTTTCTCCTTCTGTCTCCACAGTCGACCACGGCTGCGAGAGCTGCCCGGGTGTGAGTGAGTGGCCTGGCTGGACCTCTTCTCCCTCCCCTCATCCCTCCACTAATCCTCCCATCTACCCATCCCGTCTCCTGTCGTCTCGGACACCATGCTGATTCAGTGGCTGGCCTGGTTGGCCTTGCTGTCCCTGGACTGGGCTCCAGGCAGCTGGGCCTTCACCACCACCAGGGCTCAGGGCCTGAGGGGTCGCATCCAGAGAGACCGCAGAAACATCCGGCCTAACATCATCCTCATCATGACTGACGACCAGGATGTTGAGTTGGGTAAGTCTGGCACACGTCCTGGTCTTCCTGGAATTATATGGGCCTTTTTTAACTTTTCATCTGGGTCCTACTTTTCCTTCCTCTACAAATCTTTGTTACACTGTTTGTTATACATGTCTGTGATATTTTCCTATTTTTCTCTCTACACTGCCTTAATTAATTTCTTTGTCTTTGTGGGGATGTGGATCCGGATATATGTGGTCTTTCTCCACACATGAAATATTAAACAGAGGCCATAAGCCAGAGCTGAATGGCCATCTGGCCTGTTAACTGCTGAATTACAATTATTTTACCCCTCAGAGAGTCCAGTAGGAAAAGCTTAGATAATTTGTATTGACTGATTTTTTTTAATCAAGTAAATGCAGATAAATGAGTGTACCTGCATCACTCAGCACCGCTCTTCATACCACACCCACCAGGTTCTCTGCAGGTGATGAATAAAACCCGAAAAATCATGGAGGATGGTGGCACCACCTTCACCAACGCCTTTGTCACCACACCCATGTGCTGCCCGTCACGGTCCTCAATGTTGACGGGCAAGTACGTCCACAACCACAACACCTACACCAACAACGAGAACTGCTCCTCCCCCTCCTGGCAGGCTCAGCACGAGCCACGCTCATTCGCCGTCTACCTCAACAACACCGGCTACAGGACAGGTTGGTGAAGATGAAGACATGGACACACACACACCCACAGAAACTTAAAATCAACAACCAGAATTGAAGGCTTTTTGTGTTACAAAAATGTTCAATATAGTGCTAATGGTGTGTATCTTTTTTTAATGGAAAAGTAAAGTTTTTAGGTAATTCACCTGCACTGGGTACCATTTTACTTAGGGCCAAGAAAGTGTCAGTCACCACCAGCTCAGATCTCCTCCTGGCCATTCTATATTCACATTAGTAAGCTAGACTCCACCACCCTGCCTGCCTGTCTGCTGTGAGAAATGCAAACACAGTGTGCGTGCCAGGTCGCTGTAGTGTCTCTTCAGACAGTATCTCTGTGAGTGATGGGCAGGCGTTGGACTGGGCAGCTCAGTGGGGTCCTGTGGGCTGCAGCATGGCCTGTGGTTTTCAAGCTGATGCGTTAGTCTGCAATTAGCCCTCTCTGGGACAGGCTGGCTTCCTGCCCAGCCTATCCGAGAATGCAGTGCAGTGGAGCCAGGGGAAAAAGAGACAAGCAAAAAAAAGTTGTGCGTCACATACATGCACTCAGATAAAGTCACAAAGACGCACAGGATTGATATTTTCAAAGTAATGAGAAAACAAGTACTGATATTGACAGCTTCCTTTCTTCTCCTTTTTTTGCAGCCTTCTTTGGCAAGTACCTCAACGAGTACAATGGCAGCTACATCCCGCCTGGGTGGCGCGAATGGGTCGGATTGATCAAAAATTCCCGCTTCTATAATTACACTGTCTGTCGGAACGGTTACAAGGAAAAACATGGTGCCGATTATGCAAAGGTATGTGTTCCCATAATTTCTAAAAAGGGATCATTAACTCAATCATTCATTTGTTTCCCCTTTATGACCCAATATAAAGACTTCTCCTGACAAATTGCAGGTTCCACTCACTTATAAATACAGAGAGTGAAACACTTCACTTATCACAGTGTTGTGATTCAGGCTGGCAGGAATTCTCATTCGAGAATTAGAGGGATTGGGTTGACCTGACTTGACGTGGCGTCTCTTCTCTCTGCAGCATCCCTTTATTATGACGCACCTTACCTCAGCATTTAGACCCTGTAAAATTGAAGCATCTTTATGTGAAGCCAATGTTGCCTGTGATAAATGCCACCCTGCACTTGTTTTCGTCTCCCTGTCTGTCTGGCTATTTCTACTTCATTTTGTCTCACTATGAAGTGTAGCAGAATAATTTAGTGCCATAACACCACAATAAAAAATGAGGGGAAAATTCACTTTACCACTGTCAGAACCTGGAGATGAACACTGTGGTTGTACTGTCTTTTTGTGGCTCTGCTTGGCACCGGTCATCAATCTTCCCCAGATGTTTTCATAAGAGCTGTCAGCTTGTTTTTGCAGCTCCGTGCCAGTATCATCCCAGGTAGCGTCGTCCTGGGGATGTGAGGAATCCATGCGGAGGGTTTATAGTTTGGATACATGACAAGTTTCAAGATGGCCTGCCTGAGAGATGGGCAAACAAATGTTTGGACTGCTATTCCTCGGCCAACTTGGACTGAGGTGTAAAGTTACCCACAAGCTGAGGCCAAGGTGTTTACATGACATGGGCTTGGTCAGCAGATTGTGGTTTCAAACCAAATGGACACATTATTTGCTATTTATTGCCAAAACCCATCAACCTGCTACCGCCAGGTCAACCACAATTCCTCTTTTTAGATTCACACAGGGTGAGAGGGTCATGGTATTCCACACGGACTGCTGCTGGCACATCACGTATTGGATGAAATCACTGGATATAGTGCCTCATCTAATCACCATTAGACCCCATGTGATTTTCCATCTGCAAGAGGATGAGTTCATTGAGGTTACGGCCTTTGTTAAAAATCTTTTGTGCAAGGTTTAGTTTGAGAATATGATCCAGACACTTCAAATTCCATGACAGGAGGCAACTGCCATGAGCACAAAGCAGCCTGCATTGCAAGCCAGGGTGTAATATGTTTCTAGTGATCAGAGATCAAGCACCTTGAAATTAATCTTGTAAAGTCAAAGCCACAAACCCCTGCAGAGCTGACAGTCAAACCCTATGGGTTGTAATAAAACTTCAGATTTCAGAATCTCAATTTAAATGGATGAATGTCATTGGGAAATTAAACCATGTGTGAATGAGCTTGAATTATGTGACTGCCACTTAGTACTAATCATCTCCAAATGGTTACGGGAAAAGTGATACTCTTCACCTCCCTGACCATTTTATAGCTGCTGGCCAGGCATTCCCCATGACACTGTCACTTCCTTCTGACCTGCCAGAGCCCTTAGCAGCAGTGGCTCACATTTTGGAGAGCTGGCAACTCCAAGAAAACAAGTATGGCAATGCTTTTCCTTGTGCACGCAATCACCAGCCTCCATGGGCATGTGCAGCTGCCAGGCCATTAAAGCTGGCCTGGCTATAAAGCCTATTAATAGAGACAGGATGAATCAGCCAAACCCACTTCTGACATTTCAGGGAAATCACCCTTTACCCTTTCATTCTCAACCTGGCACTCCCTTCTGTATGTAGCATGCTAGGCAACAACAGAGGCATACCAAAACTGCAGGTAGAATGGTTAAACTACTGTTGGAAACTTGGCAAATGCTATTGTGATTTTAGCTCAGGGTGTGATCCACCACGCCTGGAATCAAGGTTTTGATAAAATGTCACACTGGTGGATTGTTTGATGTGACAATCTTACATTTCCTGAGTCTAAGCTCTTTACTTTGAGTTGTAGTTTCTTTCATTCACTTGGCCGCTCCTTGATCCTGCCTTTTGAAATTAGAAAAACAAGACACTCAGGTTCTTAGGGTCCTTGTGTCTTTTTTTTTTGTTTGTTTGTTTTTAAGTCTTTTGAGAAGGAAAGAAAAGAAGACATGGTAAGAGGAAAGGGACAAAATGAAAATGAGGCTAAACATGAGAAAGAGAATGAATAGCCTGGAGAGGAGCAGAGGGTAGGAGCTGTCATAACAACATACCATTTGAGAGCGCCAGGCTCCTCTCACCATCAAGTGGTGTCACATTCAATAGTGCAGAGATTCATTGATGAGGCAACAGCCCATGTACTGTATACACATACACACACAGGCTCCAGCACGCACACACTCGCACTTACGCACACACCGGCAGGCTGCCAGCTGTTGACTCGACAGATTGGTACTGTAGTGTACTCAATGGCCCCAGTTCATATCCCCACTGGCTCCTCTCCATGTATTTGAAAATGACTGGACGAGGGAAAGCAACATGTCATGGTGATTGGACTGCGAATGAGTTTTATCAAAGCTCGTGTTGTTTTGCATTTTTTTTCCTCAGTCCCACCTTCACTCTCAGCCCTCCCTTAGCTGTGATTTTAGCCCTGCAGCTCTTCATTATTGCTCTTGTTTTTTTGCTCTTCTTTCCAGGACTATTTCACAGATCTGATCACCAACGACAGCATCAACTTTTTCCGCATGTCCAAGAAGATATATCCTCACCGTCCTGTGATGATGGTGATCAGTCACGCTGCTCCTCATGGCCCAGAGGACTCAGCACCTCAGTATGCTGAGCACTTCCCAAATGCCTCTCAGCACATGTAAGTTACATTCAGGCTCATATTATTGCACCCGCTCAAACATACACACACACAGATCCCAAGCTTTCTAAATAGGATATTAAAAGAAGATTTAGGGTCCCTATTTACAAATGATATAGGAAGATATCCTGCAAGCTTCCATCTGCTGCTGTATGGGATTTCGCTTGTTAACATCAATCAAAAAATTAGAGTTTTTATGATTTGGTGTACCTAACGTTATTACAGTACACTAACCCCTCAATCCCCAGTGATGACAGGCTGTTGAGAAGCTGCTGGGGCTGACGACTCGGCAAGTGTGAAATCAAAATGATTTATCATCCAAGAATAGCTGGGGCACATACCATGGAGAAGATCAGGGATGATTTCTTTTTTCTTTTTTTTTTACGGTGCACTGCGCTCATGCCAAGCCCACATTGGCCTCCCACAACTCCCGACGTTGATTTGAGGCAGCATTGCAATACACAGTTTAGTTCCATGGCAACATGCCCTGCTGTCTATTGGTAGGCCCTCCAACTGGCTCCCAGGGTGTACTACTACCATTGGGTGGGGGGAGGGATGGTTTTTAAAGGGGGTCAAGGCTGCTTTCTTAGTGCTCCATGTGTTTCCTTACTTCCACTCACTTTCCATCCCACTAAACATTCCTCTGTGTCTGTTTGCACTACTTCTCTGTCGCTATCTGTATATCTCTGTTTCTGTCTGTCTCTTTATCTCTTCCTCTGTGTCTCGCAGTGTCTTCTCTTTCTTGCTCACCACCCCCCACCCTCCCTGTAATTCACAGCGGACTTCCTGACCCTGTCCATATCAATCAGTATTTTTTTCCCCGCGGCTCCTGAGACGAGAAGAATGCATTGTGTGCTTTGGAACACCCTTTGTGATATTATTAATTTATTTTTAGCCCGAGCCTCCTGGTGAATGGGGTGGAGCAGGGGCCCGGCGCTGGGGTTGCCCCAGTGACTGTGTGTAGGTGCAGCGTGTGAGGAAAATGTGCCATGGTTACTGCAGCGCAGGTGGTTGGCATGGGTTGTGTGTTTGTTTGGGTGTTTGTTAACAATACACAGCTGTGGTAAAATTTCCCACAGGTTGATGTTGGGAAGCAAATTCTTTTTTATACAAATCGTGTTTTTGACATTGTTCCATATTGAGTTTGAGTTGCTCCCACTAATGGAAAGATATGACTGCAGCTTTATTTAGTCTGACACTTTTATCTTTGCAGCAGATGCCATACACAGCTAATGTGTAATACACAGACTTGGGAAGAGACTGCGTGGCAGTAAAGGAGGAGCCGCCTCATAAATCAAATGAGCGTCTGTACTTTTGACAGCAACAATAGCAGGGGAGGGTTTGATGTTAATGCCATTAACATTCCACACTGTAGGTGTTTTTACTGTGTCTCTAAGATGTAAGCCAACCTCCTGCCTTATTTTAAACACTATAGATGTAGTGCGGTTTCTCACTGGCATGTCTCTCTATAGGAGGATGTGAATGGAAGTTATTCCAGTTGTAGCTCAACAAGTTGCTGTGGGAGAATGTCACTAATCTCTGTGTAGGATGTGTCTGTGTTAAGTTTTGTAAGGTCAGTAGGCATTGTGGAGTCAAGAGCACGCCCTGAGCTTGTGTAATACAGGGCTAATACCACAAAACAATGACCCATATGTGGCAGGTGGCAGGTGTGACCTCTCCTATGGACCGGCTTCATTCCACTGACCTCTGCATTCCTGCTTCCCTTGTGCCCAGGGCCCCATACCTTGGTGGCCCATTGCCCAGAGACAGGTCCCTTTGTGGGGCTTATTAGACCGCCTGGCTAGGTGGGTGAAGAGTTCACCCTTCTCACAAAGCGAGCCTGAGGAAACGAGGGCAAAAGGCAGCCCACTCAATCAGAGCAAAGCAGCTCCCATAGCAGGTCTTCATTAAATTCTTGATAATTTGTCTAGCAGTTGATGATTCAGGGCTGGAACCTGTTCCTTTATAGTCTGATGTGGGGGTGAATCACTTATAGCTGGAGGGAAATTATCCGTTATTGCTACACAACTTTCCCACCATGACTGAACACAAAGCTGACTGAGATTCCCAAGCTTTTTACATAACTTCTTACACTATATTATGTACTGTATTGCTTTGAACCATAAAAAATATGCTGGCTTCATACACCTTCATACAGTAGTCTATGGTATATCTCCTTCCTTTACAACTTTGACCACAGACAGGTGAACAGCTTCTCTCTGCTGTAACTCCACAAACAACACAGCTTCTCCCTCTCTTTTGCTGTTTATGCTCTCTTGTTATTCCCATTTTAAATGTCCATGACTTATTGAGTTTTGGGTCCAGAAGTTGTTGCAAACTTGACTTTGGGGCCTATTATTTTCTTAAGCATGTGCCAACCCACAAATGACTTGTCTGTGCCAAGTGTGCAGTGGAGCACGGAGACTCTCGTCTCTGTGTGAGGGGAGAGATGGTCGGAGAGAGGTGTGGAAAAACAGCGAAGGTGCTGGCTGCTGACTATTAAGACATTTCCTTCAACAAATAGAGCAGCTATTGATGCGTGTCAGATTCAGTGGACAACTGTGGCACCTGTTACTGTGCAGGAGTTTGCGAAAAGTAACAGACAGGTGTTTTTTGGCATTGTAAATGAGCCCTTCAGAGCTGCTACGTGCTACGTGCTACGTACGATAACTCACAGGTAGACAAATGTCCATGCAAAAACATTATATGGCATGTATGTTCTATCAAACGTGACTTTTAACAAGCCTGTGTCTTCTCTTCCTCCTTTGTGCTCCATTAGCACCCCCAGCTACAACTATGCCCCAAATATGGACAAACACTGGATCATGCAGTACACAGGCCCCATGAGGCCCATTCACATGGAGTTCACCAACTTTCTCCACCGGAAAAGGCTGCAGACTCTCATGTCTGTGGATGACTCAGTGCAGAAGGTAAAATCTTTGAGCAGTTACTTATTGAGGATTTCCTTATCTGCTGCCTCATGGCAGGTAGTAAATATTTCATGCACTTTGTACTGTCTCATTGTCACATCTTCACCCAGGTTTATGATATGCTGGACGAAACTGGAGAGCTGGACAACACCTACATTATCTATACAGCAGACCATGGCTACCACATCGGTCAGTTTGGTTTAGTTAAGGGGAAGTCAATGCCTTATGACTTTGACATCCGTGTGCCATTCTTCCTAAGAGGACCCAATGTGGAGCCTGGAGCAGTGTAAGTACAAATAACAACTAAAATCATTAAAAGCGTCCACATTGTAAAAGTCAAGAATGTTCTGGACTGCACGTATCTGTATGTTCTCCTTTCTTGAAATTGTATCTTTATTTGCTCTGCTTACTTACGTTTTTTTATGTATTTTAAAGGATTAAGTGAACTAATGTTGCATGTACTTCCTCAGAAACCCTCATCTGGTGCTGAACATTGACCTAGCTCCCACTATTCTCCACATTGCTGGGCTGGACACCCCTCCCGACATGGATGGAAAGTCCATCCTCAAGCTGCTGGAACAGGAAAGGACTGGCAATAGGTCTGTATGGATCTGTCATGCCATGCTGTAATGGATGTTATGCACAGTAATTGCACAGTGTGCATGATATGTGCAACAGTTCTGTTCGTTGGCCATTTTTGAGCAAATGCAAATTTCCACAGCCGAAATGATTGCTTTCACTCCAGCTGCGCACAAAGTGGGTTCAGGGCAATTTGGCGGATTTTCCTTGGCCAAGGGACTTTGGCTGGAATTCACTGAGGTTCATCTTATGAAGTTTCCCGTAGATTTTGTTTGCAAGTTGAATCATTTGTTTCTCCAGCAAATCCACTGTACAAACTCTGTCCAATGTGTGTGCAGGATCATTATTCTTGACTCTGGGTATTGAAAAGGGACTAGCTGTTATTTATCTGCACAAAAGAGAAAAGAATCAGGTCAATCTCATCAGAAACATTTCCAGGGAAACAAAAGGAACCAGGACAAACAATTTAGTGCTCATAGACCATTTACACCATTCTCTTGAACCCACAAGGTCTTAAACTTGCCTTGATCAACTTCCATAATATTGGCTAGCTTCGTGCCCCTGACACACTGTTGCTGATGGTGAGTTCATGGGCCATATGAATTCTCTAAACTTTCTACGTTTTGTTTTCCCAGATTCAAACCCAACCGGAAACCCAAAGTCTGGAGGGACACATTCCTGGTGGAGCGAGGGTAAACTTGAGTTCTTTATTCCCTTTCCACACCACAGGCACATCCATGTCATTGCAGAGAGCATTGTGTGTCACACAAACCTGACAAAACATTTCAATGAACCCAAAATGTGCAAAGCTCGCTGCACGTACCTCTTCCAGCAGCACAGCCGCTTTTCCCACTTATTTGTTATCTGACAGACATTTCCTGGCCACAGCCAGTTTGGAAAGCAGCGACGGTGGAAGAGGTTGAAATATTCTAAGTTGTTTGGTAAAGCTATAAGCGGCTGGCAAATTATGACAGTTCACGCAAGAGGCGCTGACGCATATGTAACCAAGTCTTTTGCTCATTTGCAAGAAAAATAAGCAGAGCCTTTGTCCTCTGAAGAGGGCCTTGCATATTGAACACACAGGCCCTAAACCTGAATTAGCCTGCAGTTCGTGCACTGACGGAGACAGGCGGAAGATACATTTCACTAACATGGTAGAGCTAGACACATGCAAAATAAACAAAGGCCAGCCAGGCTCAGGATGATGTTACCTGAGGAATGGCTGGAAGGCTCACACTCGATTCACTCACAGGACATGTCACCAGCCCTCCCAGCGTGGAATGCAGCAGCCACGCTACAGCCAACACTTGACTGTTTCCCTCCCAAGACTGTTTTGTGCATAGTGCACGCGATCGCATACAGTGAATGCTCTCTCACAAAGCCTGTCAGATCTTTATTTAACTTCTCCTCCGTCGCCAGATATATGTTGCAGAAAATGATACCTCCAATCTGACAGGTTGCTTTGTTCACTTAAACATGTTAAGCTGCACTAATGCCAGAGGTGTACTGACAGAAACCTGACAACTTGGAGAGGAATAATCCCATCCAGCTTGTCTTTCCATGACACAGGTGCCCATGGTGAAACAAGGTTACAGTGAAATAAATAAGAAAGCAAAAAGACATAGAGGTCATGGTATGAAGATGAAAGAGGAGGGACTGGTAACAAGTGTTAGGACCAGATTGTGCTGGATACTGATACTGATACTAATGATACTGTGTATTACAGTATGTCACGTTCTGCCATACAGCTGCTGCCCCCCCCCCCCCACTATCATTTCCTCACAATTCCTATTTTCTTCCAAATCGCTGACTTGGCCCTACCATCTCCTTTCCACTTATTTTCCCATTTGCCAGCAACTGCGTCAACATCTGCAGACACAGAAGAAAGGAGCCAGTGAGCTCTGCTGCCACACATGCAGATCAGTCTCCCACTGGTGCATGTTTGTGTGACAGAAGAACTAGCCGGTCCACGGACTGCTTTGTATGAAATGAGGAGTGTGACCTTTGACCTGTAGGGGCTTTAGCTCTTTTAATCCATTCAGCCATTAATCTACACTGTTTATAAGGGCTGTCTGCTTGTGCGCCTGTGTCTAAATGCTGAGATTAGCCTCCACAGGCCTTTCACTCTGTTACTCAGACACAGATGTGGCGTCACACCCACAGTAGCTAATGTTTTTTTGTACAGAATCACGTGACATCCTCTATGATTTAATATCCTCCCATGACCTCACGGTGCTGTACCTCGGAGCCTGTGAAATGCTGACTGACAGCTGGGAATTACTACGTTGTTTGAGAATCGAATCATTTTCGTAACGCAGCCATCAGGGACTGACATCGACAGCAACTGTTAGCTCTTTAATCAGCCATGGCTAAAAGGGTAGAGACTACAGGCAGGCCAGTGTGTCAACATTGGCTGCTCTGCTCTGGAACGGTGTGGCAGACAAGAATCGGACAAGACAACGGGCCCACTCTTGGAGGGGACAGGTTGTCCTTTGCTCCGTTGTCGCCATCATTCTGTCTGGGTTGTGAGCAGCCAGGCGATGTTGGCACGGGGAGTTGGGGGTACAGCGGGGGGATGGGGGGAGGTTGGCCTGGCTTTTTGCAGAGACTCAGCCGGTCCTTGCGGAGACGAGGAGGCAGGGCAGTTGAATGTGATGCCAAGGCTGAGGCTGAGCTGAGCTTCATGACCAAAACCCTCTGGCATACGCAAATACATAACTTATCCATTCACTGGTTGTGGCCATGAGAAGAACAGCAGCCTGTGACAGAAAGTAAAAAAAAAACAAAACAAAACAGGAAACACTCTTCAAGGGGATAAAACTTTGCTTTAGTTCGGCAATACTTTAAGTGTATTGACTCTCTGAATAGGTGTGTTTGTTGTTGATTTCCTCCTCGTTGTGTGTCGTGCAGGAAGATCCTGAGGAAGAAGGATGACTCAGTGAGCACTCAGCACACCAACAGCCTGCCCAAGTACAAGAAGGTCAAAGAGACTTGCCAGCAGGCCGAATTCCAAACACCCTGTGAACAGCCTGGACAGGTAAAACAAACACACCCACATGCACACAGAAGAACTTATTTCTGCAAACAGATATAAGTTCCCACGACATATTCACCAAGGATCCACTGATCCTGTTCTTTCCCTAACTGTAATGAGTTCCACACTTGAAATGACCTCCGCTCTGCCTGTTGAACTATTCTGCAGAGCCCCAAGTGAAATACTCATTTACAGTACATCATTTGGTCTGTAATTGAACCCTTTTGTACTGTTCTGTGGTGCGTTCATTTGTTGGTACTTCCTTTCATCTGAGCCCATTAATTTTCTGGCAGACCAACATCCAACTGGTACAGTACGTGGCCTTGGAACAGACCGACCAGAACAATACAAATTGTTACAAGTTTCAGGTAGCGTGAAATGACAGGCAGAGTTTCTGAGGGGGTTTCACTAATGCAACCCAGATCCATTTTATGGTCACATAAATGTGTGTTTGTAACAATCGGTTATTAAAGACAGCAATCGAGTAATTGCAGTTCAGCTCAGCAGTATGTGTACCATTTTCTGTGCATGCATGTCTGTGAGAGCACGGGTACAGTGTTTCCTCGTCTTGTAGCTGTAATCATTCACAGTGCACATGATGATATGTTGCCGCATAGCATGAGGGATGAGATTTGGTCATAAATGGCCCGTCTGGCATGATTTAGCACGGCCTCCCAGAGAGCAGCCTGAAAGTCGGTGGAGTGTTTCGTACACAGAGTGGAAATGGTGAATAAACACAGGAAACAAGTGCTTGAAATCTTCATCATTTTGCACTGGTTCTTATTCAAACTCTTCCTCTGTTTCTGACAAACATACATAAAGGCTAAATGGAAAATGTCAATCAACATGTTATCTATTGTATATTTTTAAACCCTCATGTCGACTCACATCCCTGTCACAGAGGAAAACCTTGGCTAAAACCGATGCACTGCACTGTAGTGGTTGAACAAGAACACCAAACCTCCTCCGTCTTGAACCTGATTTAACTTGGATTGAGAAATGTTTTGTTTATTTGTTTTGAATATGGCCACATGGTCTTTGGATCAGACAGACCAGACTGTTGCAGAGCACAGTCTCTGTTGTGCTTTTGTTACAAACTTGTTGCCGTCCTTTCGAATTGATAATACGATAACAGTATGGGTTTGTTGTGGGTAAACCACATCTACTCACCAGGGATACAGATGAACCTCTATTACTGGATGTTTTCAGGGGTATATGACAATGTGAGTGACTTGTGGTTCTCTGAGTCTTCCACTTACCACTTATGTTTCAACTTGTATGGTCATCCATGTCTGCTCTCGACCAACCACTCCTTCTCAGTTTCGCATCCATCTATTCTCTCTTGCTGCTGCTCTGGTACTGCTGTGCCTTTAAAGCACAAGCAATGGGGGAGGGAAGGAGAGAGGGAAAGATGGATAAAGAAAGACAAAGATTGTTTTCATCCCTGATTGACAACATATCGATCTCTCCCTCTCTCTTGCTCCTTCATAGCTTGTCTAATGCTGATATAACAGCTCTATTGGGCCCATATGCTCTTTGTCACTGTATGAGCCTTCCTGAAGAAACCAGATTTGCCTTATGGCCCTTTAGACCCTCATTCCCACACACACCACTGGTCATGTGTGCTGCGCTCTGCAGACGTGTCTCCTCCATTTATCCGAGACTTAACCAGCAGCACCACTCACAGCAATCAGCCTCAACTTTCTTCTCCTAGCGGGAATGGGTGTTTAGAGAGACAGAGGATGTAGGCGAGTGCGTGGATATGTATTTACACAATTTTGCCGGTGACGCACTTGGCATCGACAAACTCGGTGTGAGAGTGATAGGAGTTTCCACTTTGTTTTCTAGACACCAGACAGACCCAATTCATCTCATGTGGTCATTTTGGTTTATCTTTCCTGCTGCTTTTGGATGCCATTCTTCCCCACAGGCTGAGATTTGCCTGATATGTCTGTCAGAAGCATGTGTTGCTCAAGGAGTTTTCTAAAATTGCCACAAAACCAGAGGCTTTGTCGTGAAATCTGAGATTTCATTTTTCATATAGTTAACATCTATAGCCCTTTAGCTCAGCCAAAAAAAATGTTCATTGCTGTAGTAACATAGGAGAGGTTCTTAAAAGGATACAGATCAAGGACACTTTTTATTTTTCTAATTTTTTGGGAATCTGCAGAAAAATAATTTATGAAGGGCTATTCTTTCCTCTGTTTGGGTTTTGCTTGCAGAAATGGCACTGTGTGGAGGAGATTACAGGGAAGTGGAGGATACAGAAGTGCAAAGGTGGTTCCAAAGAGGGCTCCAGGAAAAGGGCCCGCAGCCTGAAGCCTCGCAGCAGTTATGACAACAAAGAGAGAGGCTGTGACTGTGGGGATGCTCTCTTCAGACCCTCCAGAGCCGAGCGCCGCTCCCACCGACAGCTCTCTTCCTCGTCTGGTCAACGTAAGTACACAGACCACATATTTATAGAACAATATGTGGTGAAGTGAAGGGATACAAGGTCGGGTGCAAAAGATTATTTCAGTTCAAAGATGGAGCTATTGACATTGTGCAGACTGTTTAGCTATTTTTGAACTTTTAACATTGTATTGATGTCTGTGTCCAAATACCAGTCTGCAAAGGCTTAAGACTCCCTGTAATGGATTATTTATACTCTAAAGGGAGACAGATGCACAGGAATAGCAAACATCTTGCGACAAGCCCTGGAATTTGCTCTATGGATGTTGCCTTGTGTATCTCTGCTGGAACTGTGGTTTGATGCCCTCTAGTGTACCTTGGAAAAGGTGCAACTGAAAAATGCACATCTGATTATCCTTTTAAGATGCACTGCAGAAATGGGCCCAAGATTATATAGGAGATTGAGTGAGAGCTGTATGTTGAAGGGGTTTAATAAATTTAAAAACCAACAGTGTTGTCATTACTGAGATAAGTACACTTAACTAATAAAATGTGAGCATGAGAACATTGCTTGACTCATTTTTTGTTCTGTAATAGGTTTTCGGCCACGTTTTGTCCATACCCGGCCTGCCAGGTCTCTGTCTGTCGAGTTTGAAGGTCAGATATACGACATTGACCTCCAAGCAGACGACCAGTCAGCTGTCCGCCGCCGTGTCATCTCAAAGCGTCATTACAATCAAGAGGACTCACAGCTTGACTTGGGGACAGATGACGGCTCAGAGGAAATGCTGGCAGATGATACAAATGCTGTGGGATACCCCAACTCAGTCAAAGTTACACACAAGTAAGAATTTAGTCTCCCATTTAATCTAAATTCATGAAAGACATGACTTCCATTCTCGTTTGTATTTTTAATGAAAATCGTCCCAGAGGTGTGTATTTATTTATTTATTTATTGTGTTTCAGGTGTTATATTTTGATGAATGATAGTGTCCATTGTGAAAGAGAAATCTACCAGTCCTCCAGAGCCTGGAAAGACCACAAGAGCTACGTGGACCAAGAGGTGAGTGAACAAAGCTTAGGTTGTGATTTTCACAGAAATTTTCAGGGTTACTCCATTTGCCAGATGTCAGAGGGATTTGTCGTTGTAGATAATATGCTTTATTTGTTGCATACCCCCCCCCCCCCCCAGATCGAAGCACTTCAAGACAAAATCAAAAACCTCCGGGAAGTAAGAGGACATCTTAAGAGGACACGTCCAGATGAGTGCGACTGTGGAAAGAAGAGGTCAGTCATTTACATATCACCTCAAAAATATTTTCTGTTCTGGCTGTAATGTTATTTCCATACAGTTGTAGGCCTCAGGCCAAAGCCTATTGGAGTGCACAGATAAAGTTTTCTTCTACGGTCCTTAGTCTGTGTCTCTGTTTATAAAACCAGCTATTTTAGCAAAGGAGAAAGAAACAAGGCAGAGAGATTGAAGAACAGGAAAGATCAGCTCCATCCGTTTAAGTGAGTTTCTCTTTTCCCTTTAATTGTGACTTCGTCACTCCTCATTTTACACATGAATACTGACTGAAATCTGTAACCAAGTGTGTAAATATTGTGTATTATGATGCTCAGTGTTTGCATGATCTTTGCATGTCATGTTTAAACATGTGACCTTCTTAACTAAAAATTCACTCATCATTAAAAAGACATTTTAGATCCCAGATGACCAGTCCAGCATGTGTGTGTGTACTGTCTGTGTGTACTGTGGTGTGTTGACAATATTTGTGGCTCACACAAGTTTCTGAGGGAGTCATGTCATCTAGAAATCTTCATCAAGTGTTTGGTTCGTGAATGGAGTTTAAATGACAAAGCAGATGTATGGCCAGAGATCCACTTTGTGTGTGTGTGTGTGTGTGTTGGTGTCTGGAAGTGATTGAGTAGCATGGAAAGATAGAATGACTCAACAAAGGGGAAATCAGTCAGTCCCTCAAACACAGTGATCAACTTGCACCAGGAAACATTGGGAACAGATTATGCCAATACAAAGCAGCTGTTTTTTTTTCACAGTGCCTGTTGTGTGTTCATGCAGGGAGGATGAGGGGACAGTGGCTAGTATGACATCCCAGAGAAAATTGGACATAGTAAGAGCTTAAACATGAAAGTAAACAGACTGTCATATCCTGGCATCGCTGATGCCTTCTGGAAGTCCCCTCCAGATTCCTGCTTCACTGTGGTTAGGAAGGGTAGGGGGCTGATGTAATCTTTACATCCCACTGTTTTGTAATTCCCTCACGTGTCCGTCTGACAGAGAGGCTGCACAGGAAATAGACGGGAAGGCCCAGCTGTACAACGAGATCCGCAGACGGAAGAAGGAAAGGAAGGAGAAGAAGCGGCAGAGGAAAGGAGACGACTGCAGCCTGCCTGGCCTCACATGCTTCACACATAACAATGACCACTGGCAGACCGCTCCCTTCTGGACGTGTATGTATATTGACCTCAAGCTGCTCATAATACAGTAGAGTTACATATAATTAGTTCCAGCTTTAATCTAGAAAACACCAACATTGTAATAAGGTCAAGCTGTGCTTTGATGGGGTAGAGTTAGAGTCATAACAGTGTGTTTTCTGAGGTCTGTTCAGACATTACGAGCTGCAGTAAGACCGACTGACTCTTCATTACTGTCTAGTGGGTGGATTCTGTGCGTGCACCAGCTCCAACAACAACACCTACTGGTGCCTGAGAACCATCAACGAGACTCACAACACGCTGTTCTGTGAGTTTTCCACTGGCTTCCTGGAGTACTTTGACCTCAACAGTGACCCCTACCAGGTGGGTGAACATCTGTCTACTGTCATTGAGCTGTGCTTCCTGTCTGTGTCTGTCTGCTCGCTCTCACACTCTCTCTCTCGCTTGAATCGTTTTCATTGGCTCTTGCGTTATAAAACTCAGCCCATAAAAGTGTCTCTTTGGTCATCTTGATGGTTTTTATGTGTGGAACAGCAATATGAAATTTTATTCAGTTGCTTTTTTTTATCCAAACATAACATCACGACACTAAAATGAGATTGTTTTAAATCTCCAGCTGACCAATGCAGTGTACACGGTGGATCGAGATGTGCTGAACATGCTCCATGCTCAGCTCATGGAGATGAGGAGCTGTCAAGGGTACAAGCAGTGTAACCCTCGACCCAAAGGCTTGGATACAGGTAAAACTCTCATTTTCAGTCTGTATATTGCTCCTCCCTTTATTCTCCTGAAATACACAATGAGTTTGTTGGATGTCCGGACTGATGCACTGGGTCTAGTGGTAGCTGTAATGCCAACAAAGATTGAAACAGATTCTACACACAGAGGAATTAGAGAAAAACTAATCTGTGATGATTCAGTTTGAATTTATCGGAGTTAATACAACACTCAATGCTGGGATGGTAATCTGAGGAATTGTAGTACAGATTTGCAGTATTTTAGTCTTAACTTCTGCTGTGTTTTGAATCTGTTTCAGTCTCAGTGGTGTGTGTGTGTGTTTGCACATATCTGCATGCTGCATGTGCTTGGGAACTCAATGATGAGATGAAATTTCAGGTGGAGGTCAAGGAATCATCTTCTTTGTGTTTTTGCTGATGTTTGTTTGACGTGTTCCTCTTGATGATGCACATTCATGCACATATGATCCCTCTCTCTGAGCCCAGGACCTTCCACTCTGCTGGAGATTTTCCCCCTTCACACACACATCACTGTGTATTTGAATTATAGTATAGAAGGCTGTATTACAGTTGTGTCTCCTGGCCATCTTCCCCTTTGTGACTCACTGAGTGTTAGAGATATTATTTGGAGGATGCTGTCATCACGGCAGTTGAGGCTGTCATTTTATTTGAGCCCGTCATGCATCACTGTTATAATCAGCCACTCTATGTTTTTTTTTTTTTTTTTTTTTACAACCACCACATGGCCCAAAACATCCTTTGAGAGCAGACATCTCAGCGTTGGAGGTGGTTAATAAGTAATGTCGTGATGACCTAAGCCCATAAGGCCATAGCTGTAGCATTCGTGTGTGGCATGAACTGGCGGCTTTGTTTATGTCCTGAGGATAAAAACTTTATGTCTGTAATTACCAGCTGGAGAGTGGAGCACTGGAGCAGCCAAGCTGCTCTGAGAAAACTGATTGTGTTTCAGTGCTGGCATGTTGGACTTGTCAAAATGGAGCCAACACATGTCACATAGCAGCCGAAAATCTCTTGACTTGCACTGGCTGCCCTTGCTCCGGTATGATGCCAGCTCTGTGGACCAATGAAACGGCTGTTGTGGTTACATCAAGAGATGTTTTCATTGGAGAAATAGATTATTAAAATTTAACAACGGAGTGAAATGGATCTAGCAGTTACTCGCATCTTTGTGGAGTGTGACTTAACCATCATTATCACCTGACTGGATAACCGTGTGTATTTTTGCTTTGAAGGGGAAAAACCCGGTTGAACTCCCCACCTTTACAAACCACTTCACTCTCACTCCTCATCTCTTCATCCATCCAGCTCAATCACATGACCTTCCAACCCCTCCCCCCCTTGTTGTTTCCCTCTCTTCTTCTCCTTCCTCCTTCTGATCATCCAATAATTGCATTTCTCCATAGGGAGTAGCAGCTGTGCATGAAGAGAGTCTTCAGTTGTGAATGATCTATTTTTATTTCCCTCCAACATCCCTTTGAATCAAAAGCATTAACAATCGATTGCTTCTATTTTCCCGATCAGGAGGTAAAGATGGAGGAAGCTATGAGCCACACAGGTATCCAACAATTTTTGTTTATCTTCAGTGGCTTTTTTCTTTAACACCTGCATGGGCCGAATCGCCTCATTCCCACTAATACATCCATCCATGGAGTGCCAGCGCTTGATCTGATCTGTGGCTGCATGCTGGGGACACGCTAACAAATCATAACAGTACTTTTTGTTGTCATTCTTTTTTTCTTCTTTTTTTTTTTTAAGTTAAAGCAGCTTCATTTTTGTCACCTCTGTGCATACAACCTGCCTTTACCTTTTATTGTCAGCCTGCAGCTATTTGAACGTGAAATCAGCGTTGAGCGAGTTTCCTCTGCCGCATATTTTCACACCTTTGCTTGAAAGTGCAACATGTCGAGTAGTTTTCCCACATTGAAATGAAGTAGCTATTCTTAATGTAGCATGGCTAAAAGAAAATAATTCAGGAGTCATGAAGGGAGGTGCCGAATATGTGCTTCTACTTGAGACGTCGAACTCAAGCATCAAATGCACGGGAATGACAATGCATGATACTGTATCATCCCTGCTCATGCATCACATTCTACATGAAAGGAGCCGTTCCACATTTTGGGAAATATGACAAACAACTCACTCAAAATGTTGAACTGCTCCTTTAATATCACCCTCCATGCCATGTCAGCCATACCCACAAATAGGCAGTCATCATCCCATTTAGTCCTCCTTCAGAATATCTCATACACACTCACGGCCATTAGCTAGTGGTAGAATGGACACTTGAGTTGCTGTGACCTCTCTGTCCTCCCACTGACCTTTGCCCTTTTGACCTGTGTTTCTTGGCACCTGCTAACCAGGCAACAGCAGCATCGAAAGTGGTCAAAGAGGAGACCAAGCCTCTCCTTCCTGTGAGTCCCTGAGCCTTGTCAAACCATCTCCATCTGCTAGCTGCAGTAGATAACAGGAGAGCTGATGTCACAAGGAAAGCTTGCCCAAAAAGTGGCACTGATATGATATTTTCTTTTCTTTGTTTTTTGTTCTTTTCTTTCTTTTTTTTTTTACTTGCAGACATGAAACTGAGCCAGACACTGATTTAGCTTATCGCTATGAGTTTCCTTTATTTGCCTCTTTCCTAAAGCATTTTTACTTTCTTTTGTCTTATTTTCTCTGGGGATACACCATTCAGCAGCAAGCTCATCTCCTTTTCTTTCTTTCTTTCTTTCTTTTTTTTTTTTGCTACTGAGCCTCTTGTTTTGTTGTTCACCTTTTTGTTTGTCTACTCTTCAGTTCTTTTTATTCCAGGTTGCCTGACTTTGCATTTAAATCCAGTGCAGACCTATCATTAACTGTGCCATTCCATTTTTTTTGTGCAGCTTAGTGTTAGTCTGTTATGATGTGTTATTTAAATATTTTTTTTCTTTTCAGTTTGTCTTTCTAATGTGAAATTATAAGGCAGCATGTGTTTGCACTACTCATGGCTTAAGCTTTATGTGGATACTGTGTTTATTTAGTGATCTAATGCTGGTCCTGAGTGTGTATGTGTGTGTGTGTGTGTGTGTGTGTGTGTGTGTGTGTGTGTGTGTGTGTGTGTGTGTGTGTGCGTGTGTGTGTGTTTTGCTTGGGGTCTCGTGCTCCATGGAGCTGGCTGCTTTTGTGGGAATTGGAAGTTGCTGCATGCTAAACGTGAACAGATCCCTCTGTTCTTCCTGCTCCTGATCCTCACGGTCTGTCTCCTTCTCTCTGGCAGCACTCAGCCAATATGGGACGGACGACAGGGTTAAGCTCCCCAACTTGACAGACGAGGAGGTGAACTGGCAGGGACTGGAGGATCTGTATAGCATAAACGAAAGCCTTTATGAATGTAGGCCTGACTACAGCCCCAGCCCAGACAACTGGGCCAACTTCCAGAAGGATGTAGATAATATGTTTGCACTGCGACACGTTTTTAAGAATTTCAACCGAACCCATAAGCTTGACGACTCCACCCTGCCAGAGCTGGGCTCCGGGGCCGGGGGTGGAGGCTTTGAAGAGGGCAGTGGAGGAGAGTTGGCCTCAGCCAGCGACATCTGGCCGAGCTTGGTCAGAGAATCTCGCGTCACCACCCCCGCCCCCAGGAAAACGCCATCAGCACCACCCACACCGGAGGGGAAACTAGAATCCATTGTCAACGACCTTCCTGAGAGGCCGATGTCAGCGTCACCAGAGATGGCGTCATCATCATCGTTATCATCATCAGATCCAAGGAGAGACAAGGTTATTTTCCAGAGTGATACGTGGGCGCAGCAGTTGGAGGAGATCGAGGGAGAGTTGTTCAGTGGGAATGGACTGACGGAGCTAGAGACACAACATGACAACCAGCTGGACCCCGGCCTGGGCCACGGAGAGGCCCTGGGCCCTCAACGCCTCGGTCTGGGCCTGGACCCTGAAGAGGAGGAGGACATTTTCCAGGCCCAAGGCTACATCCCCTTCTCCCCACAGACACTCAGGCCCAAGGTGCAGACCAGCACCAGCAGGAGCCCCCCTACCACACAGACTAGCGCCCCCCAGAGCGTTGGGGTGGTACTACAGGTACTGCCTCAGTCCGCACTGCCCCTCACCTTGGACTACGAGGGCAGCGGCTCTCTTCCTCAACCCTCCAATCAGACCCTCTGAGACAAACGCATGCGCTGGCCAACCAGCGAACAAGCTGCTGGTTGCCACAGAGACGCAGTGATCG
The DNA here is from genome assembly GCA_021432705.1 of Caranx ignobilis. Taxonomy (NCBI): domain Eukaryota; kingdom Metazoa; phylum Chordata; class Actinopteri; order Carangiformes; family Carangidae; genus Caranx; species Caranx ignobilis. The sequence continues at coordinate 11,098,648 of MU269986.1, forward strand.
GGAGATGAGCTCGCCAAGAGCTACGGCGAGTGATGCCACCTCAAGTCAGTCAGAGTTGTATAATGAGTATTAAGATTATTGTTTATTTTTTTACAGGTGCCTATGTTTATTAGTAAACAGTGTTATGTTTTATGTTTTTTTTTTTTTCAAAATATATATTTAGAAAAGATTAAAAAAAACTTAATGCAGCTAAACAGAAGTGTTGGGAGTAAAAAGTTTAATTCCAGACAGATAACACCATTGATGTTTTTGATGTTTTTATGAAAAACAAGTGTGAGTGGTGAAACCATTTCAACATGTGAATGGATGGTTAGCATTAGTCAGCTTTAGGTACGCTCCAGTCCAGCTCCAAATCTATTTATCTTAAACCTGCCCTGTTACAGGATGGCAACAGTAACCACTCACCCATTAGATAATTAAAAAAAAAAAAAAAAAAACTGACCCCAAATGCACTTTTGAACTTTTCCACATGATGACCCTCACCCTCCACTGACTGTGGTGCTGAAATTTATGTCCATAGTGAAATGAACATTTTTGTTTCGATGGACTACTTTCAAAGCTAAGACAACAGCTGGATTGTCGACGTAACATCTGTTTCGCAGAGAGCTTTTATTTTGAAATATTTTTAACTTTTCTGTATGGGAATTTTTTTTTTTTTTTTTTAGCCTTTTTCTTAATATGGCAAAAATAGGATCACAAAGTTTAGACAATCATGGCACAGTTTACCAGTGAGTATAGAAGCTGATACATTTCTAAGTGACAGGTTTACATCATCTGAATTATCTAGCTCAAGCAAACACATCTGATACTCTTAACAGGCAAGATAGAAATGCATACAACTGGAGAATATTTTTCTTTCCAGGGCACTATTTACTGATTAGTTGTACCAGCTCTGACTTTGCAGAGTTGCACTTTTGTCACTATTCACAGCATTTTATTTTTCTTTTTAAGTCAAATGATCCTTACTAATCACAGAGCAAATGCTTACACAATCACCGGGGGTGAGAAAATGTTCACTGTGTAACTTTGTTTATGGAAATGTCACCAATTAATCTTGTGCTGTACGACGTAGTGCTTCGATAATCCAGAGTAATAGTGTTGCACATGGACATTCATCTTGAATGTAACTGTACAGTTTCTTCAAACTGGTTATACAATGTCACAATGTGCCACAGCTTTGTCTTTTGACAGTATAGTCGTTAAGATACTCAGCAAGCATTGCATAAAGCTACAAACCACAAGGCCATCGAGAGCAAAGAGTCGGTTCATCTCTGAGAAAACAAGATGAATCTTCTGGTTACAGTTTCTTCAGAAAACTTGTTGCTCTCCTTTTCTTTCTTGACAGTGTGTGTAGATGTGTTAGAGCAACTCTGGTTTCAGGAAAGCCATGAAGCTGTTAAGAAATAAACCCTTTCAACCTTCCCAGTGATGTTTCAGCCTCAAGTCTTGTCCCACCACCACATAAACAGACTTTCATACGGAAGAGCATTAGGGCCAACAATGGAGATTTTTTTTTTAAGATTCTGAGTTAAAATCAGAAGTCATTTCTGAGAAAAAAAATCAGAATTTCAGAGAAAAAAGTCAGAATTTTTCTGAGAAAAAATGTCAGAATTTTTCTGAAGAAAAAAATCTGAATTTCTGAGATAATTCTGACGTTTTCTCAGAAATTTTGCCTTTTTTCTCAGAAATTCAGAGGTTTTTTTTCTCAGAAATTCTGATTTTTTTAAATCAAAAATTCAGACTTTTTTCTCAGAAATTCTGACTTTTTTCTCAGAAAGATTCTGACTTTTTTCTTAGAAAAATTCTGACTTTTTTCTTGGAAAAATTCTGACTTTTTATCTCAGAAATTCTTACTTTTTTCTCAGAAATTCCGCCTTTTTTCTCACAAATTCTGCCTTTTTTCTCAGAAATTCTGCCTTTTTTTGCAGAAATTCTGCATTTTTTCTCAGAAATTCTGCATTTTTTCTCAGAAATGATTCCTTTTTTCTCAGAAAATCTTAATTTTTTCAGAAATTTTGCCTTTTTTTCTTAGAAATTCTTACCTTATTTCAGAAATTCAGCCTTTTTTCTCTGAAATTCTGTCTTTTTTCTCTGAAATTCTTACTTTTTTCTCAGAAATTCTCCCTTTTTTGTCAGAAAGTCTTACTTTTTTCTCAGAAATTCTGCCTTTTTTTTCAGAAATTCTGCCATTTTTCTCAGAAATTCTTACATTTTTCTCAGAAAATCTTACTTTTTTCACAGAATTTCTGCCTTTTTTCTCTGAAATTCTTACCTTATTTCAGAAATTCTGCTTTTTTTTTCTCAGAAATTCTTACTTTTTTTGCAGAAATTCTTACTTTTTTTGCAGAAATTCTTACTTTTTTCACAGAAATTCTGCCTTTTTTCCTCAGAAATTCTTACTTTTTTCTCAGAAAATTTTATTTTTTTTTGAGAAATTCTGCCTTTTTTCTCAGAAATTCTTACTTTTTTCTCAAACATTCTGCCTTTTTTTCAGAAATTCTGCACTTTTTCTCAGAAATTCTTACCTTTTTTCAGAAATTCTTACTTTTTTCTCAGAAATTTTGCCTTTTTTTGCAGAAATTCTGCCTTTTTTTCTCAGAAATTCTTACTTTTTTCGCAGAAAAACTTTTTTTTCAGAAATTCTGCCTTTTTTTCTCAGAAATTCTGCCCTTTTTTCTCAGAAATTCTGTTTTTTTTCAATCAAAAATTCTGACTTTTTTCTCTGAAATTCTGACTTTTTTCTCAGAAAGATTCTGACTTTTTATCTCAGAAATTCTTACTTTTTTCTCAGAAATTCTTACTTTTCTCTCAGAAATTCTTACTTTTTTTGCAGAAAACCTTTTTTTTCAGAAATTCTGCCCTTTTTCTCAGAAATTCTTACTTTTTTGCAGAAATTCTGCCTTTTTTCTCAGAAATTCTTACTTTTTTTGCAGAAACTCAGCCTTTTTTCTCAGATTTTGTCAGAATTTGTGACTTTTTTTTAGAATTTATATCTTTTTTTCTCAGAAATTCTTACTTTTTTTGCAGAAATTCTGCCTTTTTTTCAGAAATTCTGACTTTTCTCAGAAATTCTGACTTTTTTCGCAGAAATTCAGCTTTTTTTCTCAGAAATTCTTACTTTTTTCTCAGAAAATCAAATTTTTTTTCAGAAATTTTGCCTTTTTTTCTTAGAAATTCTTGCCTTATTTCAGAAATTCTGCCTTTTTTCTCAGAATTTCTTATTTTGTCTCAGAAATTGTCAGAATCGGTGACTTTTTTCAGTATTTCTCCCTTTTTTTCTCAGAAAATCTTACTTTTTTCACAGAAATTCTTACTTTTTTCGCAGAAATCCTGCCTTTTTCCAGTAATTTTGCCTTTTTTCTCAGAAATTCTGACTTTTTCGCAGAAATTCAGCCTTTTTTCTCAGAAATTCTTACTTTTTTTCTCAGAAAATCTTAATTTCTTTTCAGAAATTTTGCCTTTTTTTCTCAGAAATTCTTACTGTTTTCTCAGAAATTCTGCCTTTTTTCAGAAATTCTTACCTTATTTCAGAAATTCTTACTTTTTTCTCAGAAAGTCTTAATTTTTTTCAGAAATTCTGCCTTTTTTCTCTGAAATTCTGACTTTTTTCTCTGAAATTCTTACTTTTTTTCTCAGAAATTCTCCCTTTTTTTCCCAGATATTCTTACTTTTTTCTCAGAAATTCTTACTTTTTTCAGAAAGTCTTAATTTTTTTCAGAAATTCTGCCTTTTTTTCTCAGAAATTCTTATTTTTTTTCTCAGAAATTCTTACTTTTTTTCTCAGAAATTCTTACTTTTTTGCAGAAATTCTGCCTTTTTTCTCAGAAATTATTCCTTTTTACTCAGAAAATCTTTTTTTTTTCAGAAATTCTGCCTTTTTTTCTCAGAAATTCTTACATTTTTCTCAGAAAATCTTACCTTTTTGTCAGAAAGTCTTCATTTTTTTCAGAAATTCTGCTTATTTTCTCAGAAATTCTTACCTTTTTTCAGAAATTCTTACTTTTTTCTCAGAAATTCTTACTTTTTGCTCAGAAATTTTTAATTTTTTTCAGAAATTTGCCCTTTTTTCTCAGAAATTCTTACATTTTTCTCAGAAATTCTTACTTTTTTCTCAGAAAGTCTTAATTTTTTTCAGAAATTCTGCCTTTTTTCTCAGAAATTCTTACATTTTTCTCAGAAAATCTTACTTTTTTCACAGAAATTCTGCCTTTTTTTTTCCAGAAAACAGTACTTTTTTTCTCAGAAATTCTTACCTTATTTCAGAAATTCTGCTTTTTTTTCTCAGAAATTCAACCTTTTTTTGCAGAAATTCTTACTTTTTTTGCAGAAATTCAGCCTTTTTCCACAGAAATTCTTACTTTTTTGCACAGAAATTCTGCCATTTTTTCTCAGGAATTCTTAATTTTTTCCTATAAATTCAGCCTTTTTTCTCAGAATTTGTTACTTTTTTCTGAGAAATTGTCAGTATTTGTGACTTTTTTTTCAGAATTTCTGTCTTTTTTTCTCAAAAATCTTTACTGTTTTCACAGAAATTCTGCCTTTTTTTCAGAAATTCTTACTTTTATCTCAGAAAATCTTACTTTTTTCTCAGAAATTCTTACCTCTTTTCTCAGAATTTGTTACTTTTTTCTGAGAAATTGTCAGTATTTGTGACTTTTTTTCAGAATTTGTCTTTTTTTCTCAAAAATCTTTACTGTTTTCACAGAAATTCTGCGTTTTTTCTCAGAAATTCTGCCTTTTTTCTCAGAAATTCTCCCTTTTTTCCCAGCTATTCTGCCTTTTTTCTCAGAATGTTACTTTTTTCTCAGAAATTGTCAGAAATTCTGTGTTTTTTTCTCAGAAATTCTTACTGTTCTCGCAGAAATTCTGCCTTTTTTCCCAGAAATTCTTACTTTTTTCTCAGAAATTCTTACTTTTTTCTCAGAAATTCTGACTTTTTTCTAAGAATTTGTTACTTTTTTCTCAGAAATTTTCAGAATTTGTGACTTTTTTTTCAGAATTTCTCTCTTTTTCTCAGGAATTCTTACTGTTTTCGCAGAAATTCTGCCTTTTTCTCAGAAATTCTTACTCTTTTGCAGAAATTCTGCCTTTTTTCTCAGAAATTATTACTTTTTTCTCAGAAAATCTTAATTTTTTTCAGAAATTTTGCCTTTTTTCTCAGAAATTCTGCCTTTTTTCTCAGAAAATCTTAATTTTTTCTCAGAAATTCTGCCTTTCTTCTCAGAAAATCTTAATTTTTTCTCAGAAATTCTGCCTTTTTTCTCAGAAATTCTTACTTTTTTCTCAGAAATTCTGACTTTTTTCTAAGAATTTGTTACTTTTTTCTCAGAAATTTTCAGAATTTGTGACTTTTTTTTCAGAATTTCTCTCTTTTTCTCAGGAATTCTTACTGTTTTCGCAGAAATTCTGCCTTTTTTCTCAGAAATTATTACTTTTTTCTCAGAAAATCTTAATTTTTTTCAGAAATTTTGCCTTTTTTCTCAGAAATTCTGCCTTTTTTCTCAGAAAATCTTAATTTTTTCTCAGAAATTCTGCCTTTCTTCTCAGAAAATCTTAATTTTTTCTCAGAAATTCTGCCTTTTTTCTCAGAAATTCTTACTTTTTTCTCAGAAATTCTGACTTTTTTCTAAGAATTTGTTACTTTTTTCTCAGAAATTTTCAGAATTTGTGACTTTTTTTTCAGAATTTCTCTCTTTTTCTCAGGAATTCTTACTGTTTTCGCAGAAATTCTGCCTTTTTTCTCAGAAATTATTACTTTTTTCTCAGAAAATCTTAATTTTTTTCAGAAATTTTGCCTTTTTTCTCAGAAATTCTGCCTTTTTTCTCAGAAAATCTTAATTTTTTCTCAGAAATTCTGCCTTTCTTCTCAGAAAATCTTAATTTTTTTCAGAAATTTTGCCTTTTTTCTCAGAAATTCTGCCTTTTTTCTCAGAAAATCTTAATTTTTTCTCAGAAATTCTGCCTTTTTTCTCAGAAAATCTTAATTTTTTATCAGAAATTCTGCCTTTCTTCTCAGAAATTCTTACTTTTTTCTCAGAAAATCTTAATTTTTCTCAGAAATTTTGCCTGTTTTCTTAGAAATTCTTACCTTATTTCAGAAATTCTTACTTTTTTCTCAGAAATTGTCAGAATTTCTGACTTTTTTCCCAGAATTTCTGTCTTTTTTTCTCAGAATTTCTGACTTTTTTGAATTTGTTAGTTTTTTCTGAGAAATTCTGAGAAAAAAAGGTTGGAATTTCTCAGAAAAAAAGTAAGAATTTCTGAGAAGAAAGTAAGAGTTACTGGAAAAAAGGCAGAATTTCTGCAAAAAAATTAAGATTTTCTGAGAAAAAAGTAAGACTTTCTGAGAAAAAAGGCAGAATTTCTGCAAAAAAGTGAGAATTTCTGAGAAAAAAAAGGCAGAATTTCTGTGAAAAAAGTAAGAATTTCTGTGGAAAAAGGCTGAATTTCTGAGAAAAAAGTAAGAATTTCTGAAATAAGGTAAGAATTTCTAAGAAAAAAAGGCAAAATTTCTGAAAAAATTAAGATTTTCTGAGAAAAAAGGAATAATTTCTGAGAAATAAGGCAGAATTTCTGTGGAAAAAGTCAGAATTTCTGAGAAAAAAGTAAGAATTTCTGAAATAAGGTAAGAATTTCTAAGAAAAAAAGGCAAAATTTCTGAAAAAATTAAGATTTTCTCAGAAAAAAGGAATAATTTCTGAGAAATAAGGCAGAATTTCTGTGGAAAAAGTCAGAATTTCTGAGAAAAAAGTAAGAATTTCTGAGAAAAAAGGCAGAATTTCTGAAAAAAATTAAGACTTTCTGAGAAAAAAGTAAGATTTTCTGAGAAAAATGTAAGAATTTCTGAGAAAAAAGGGCAGAATTTCTGAAAAAAATGAAGAATTTCTGAGCAAAAAGTAAAAATTTCTGAAAAAAATGAAGAATTTCTGAGCAAAAAGTAAGACTTTCTGAGAAAAAAGTAAGAATTTCTGCAAAAAAGTGAGAATTTCTGAGAAAAAAAGGCAGAATTTCTGTGAAAAAAGTAAGAATTTCTGTGGAAAAAGGCTGAATTTCTGAGAAAAAAGTAAGAATTTCTGAAATAAGGTAAGAATTTCTAAGAAAAAAAGGCAAAATTTCTGAAAAAATTAAGATTTTCTGAGAAAAAAGGAATAATTTCTGAGAAATAAGGCAGAATTTCTGTGGAAAAAGTCAGAATTTCTGAGAAAAAAGTAAGAATTTCTGAGAAAAAAGGCAGAATTTCTGAAAAAAATTAAGACTTTCTGAGAAAAAAGTAAGATTTTCTGAGAAAAATGTAAGAATTTCTGAGAAAAAAGGGCAGAATTTCTGAAAAAAATGAAGAATTTCTGAGCAAAAAGTAAAAATTTCTGAATAAAATGAAGAATTTCTGAGCAAAAAGTAAGAATTTCTGAGAAAAAAGTAAGATTTTCTGAGAAAAATGTAAGAATTTCTGAGAAAAAAAGGCAGAATTTCTGAAAAAAATAAGATTTTCTGAGCAAAAAGGAATAATTTCTGAGAAAAAAGTAAGAATTTCTGAGAAAAATGTAAGAATTTCTGAGAAAAAAAGGCAGAATTTCTGAGAAAAAAGTAAGAATTTCTGAAAAAAGGTAAGAATTTCTGAGAAAAAAAGCAGAATTTCTGAAAAAAATTAAGAATTTCTGAGCAAAAAGTAAGATTTTCTGAGAAAAATGTAAGAATTTCTGAGAAAAAAAGGCAGAATTTCTGAAAAAAATAAGATTTTCTGAGCAAAAAGGAATAATTTCTGAGAAAAAAGTAAGATTTTCTGAGAAAAATGTAAGAATTTCTGAGAAAAAAAGTCAGAATTTCTGAGAAAAAAGTAAGAATTTCTGAAAAAAGGTAAGAATTTCTGAGAAAAAAAGCAGAATTTCTGAAAAAAATGAAGAATTTCTGAGCAAAAAGTAAGAATTTCTGAGAAAAAAGTAAGATTTTCTGAGAAAAATGTAAGAAATTCTGAGAAAAAAAGGCAGAATTTCTGAAAAAAATATGATTTTCTGAGCAAAAAGGAATAATTTCTGAGAAAAAAGGCAGAATTTCTGCGAAAAAGGCAGAATTTCTGAGAAAAAAAGGCAGAATTTCTGAGAAAAAAATAAGAATTTCTGAGAAAAAAAAGGCAGAATTTCTGAAAAAAATTAAGACTTTCTGAAAAAAAGTACGATTTTCTGAGAAAAAAGTAAGAATTTCTGAGAAAAAAGTACTGTTTTCTGGAAAAAAAAAGGCAGAATTTCTGCGAAAAAAGTAAGATTTTTTGAGAAAAATGTAAGAATTTCTGAGAAAAATGGCAGAATTTCTGAAAAAAAGGCAGAATTTCTGAGAAAAAAGTAAGACTTTCTGAGAAAAAAGGCTGAATTTCTGAGAAAAAAGTAAGAATTTCTGAAATAAGGTAAGAATTTCTAAGAAAAAAAGGCAAAATATCTGAAAAAATTAAGATTTTCTGAGAAAAAAGGAATAATTTCTGAGAAATAAGGCAGAATTTCTGTGGAAAAAGTCAGAATTTCTGAGAAAAAAGGCAGAATTTCTGAAAAAAATGAAGAATTTCTGAGCAAAAAGTAAGAATTTCTGAGAAAAATGTAAGATTTTCTGAGAAAAAAAGGCAGAATTTCTGAAAAAAATAAGATTTTCTGAGCAAAAAGGAATAATTTCTGAGAAAAAAGTAAGAATATCTGGGAAAAAAAGGGAGAATTTCTGAGAAAAAAAGTAAGAATTTCAGAGAAAAAAGGCAGAATTTCTAAAAAAAAAAAAAAAGATTTTCTGAGCAAAAAGGAATAATTTCTGAGAAAAAAGGCAGAATTTCTGCGAAAAAGTCAGAATTTCTGAGAAAAAAAGGCAGAATTTCTGAGAAAAAAATAAGAATTTCTGAGAAAAAAAGGCAGAATTTCTGAAAAAAAAAAAAAGATTTTCTGAGCAAAAAGGAATAATTTCTGAGAAAAAAGCAGAATTTCTGCGAAAAAGTCAAATTTCTGAGAAAAAAAGTTTCTGAGAAAAAAGTAAGAATTTCTGAGAAAAAAGTAAGAATATCTGGGAAAAAAAGGGAGAATTTCTGAGAAAAAAAGTAAGAATTTCAGAGAAAAAAGACAGAATTTCAGAGAAAAAAGGCAGAATTTCTGAAAAAAATTAGGACTTTCTGAGAAAAAAGTAAGAATTTCTGAAATAAGGTAAGAATTTCTGAGAAAAAAAAGGCAAACTTTCTGAGAAAAAAGTAAGAATTTCTGGGGAAAAAGACAGAATTTCAGAGAAAAAAGTAAGACTTTGAGAAAAAAGGCTGAATTTCTGAGAAAAAAGTAAGAATTTCTGAAATAAGGTAAGAATTTCTGAGAAAAAAAGGCAAAATTTCTGAAAAAAGGCAGAATTTCTGAGAAAAAAGTCAGAATTTTTCTGAGAAAAAAGTCAGAATTTCCTGAGAAAAAAGTCAGAAGTTCTGAGAAAAAAACTAAGAATTAAAAACAAACACACAAACAAAAATCTCCATCGTTGGCCCTAATGTTCTTCTGAACTTTCACAATAACTCAGACAAGGTGATGGTTTTTCCCATTTTTTAATGACAAATATCAAGTATTCAAGGCATTTGTAAACCAAGTGTTCACAAACATCAATTAGACTTCTGCTCCTGAGGAACACAAGGCAATAAGAGCTCAACTTTCAGAATACAGCTTCTGGGAAATTCACTCTCAGTTCGAACACTGATGAAACATAGATGTGTTAAAGCAAAATTTTACAGTCAACCTGAAGTCGACCGCATTGGTAGTAGTTCAAAAAAACAGCAGGACGCTTAATTCTCAGAATGTGTGTGGACAGTAAAATCAAGTGGAGCATCCTTTCATTTACTGTGTCCAGAGACCCATGTTTCTCAGCTGGAATGATTCTCCACTCTCCTCTGCATTGTAGTCAGAGCCTTCAGCAACTTATTGCTCTCTCTGGGGAATTAACACATTTTTTAAAGCAAATAGCAAATAAGATATTTTACCAGACATGTTTAGAATTTTAGTTTCATTAGCATCCACAATATTCAGTGAATGGTATGAATGTTTAATAATAAGATGACTCAGCAGAGATCACTTTTGGCTCTCCATTAGTTTTAGTGGGGGGGGGGTGATCAATAAACCTGCACTGGCGGTGCTTTTTAGCAAGCCAGAGAGGAAGAGCAGAGAATCGTTACAGACGGAAACAGTGAAGGACATTCTGGGGAGCAGAACAGCGACATTTTAATTCACGTCCTCTCGACAAAAAAAAAAAAAAAAAAACAATTCCCCATCCCACCCCTCTGGTATAATCTGAACTCAACCCATTCCCATGTGAATAATACTGGTCAGGCACCATCAGACAAATCCACTGTTGTTTTTTTTTTTTGTAGCTTTAAAGTCTTATTTTTTCTTTTTAACTACAATGTCATGGGTTAGTTCATAAATATGCTTCTAACTATTGTGTGAGCTCTATAATATGCTTCATTTGCTTTGTCAATATTTACACAATGATCACTTATGAATATGTAATTTGAGGTACTAAGTCACGATAATACTAAAATTAATCACTGCCATTACCCACGTGATAAATCTTTACCAGGGAGACTACCATGAAACTTGGCCAAGAATGTTAACTTTTAAAATATTCACTGCATCTGCGTTGGATTCTTTGCAAACATCTAAAAATCAATTCATACAGATTACAATATAAACTACAGTAACTTTTATTAGACTTATTTTATATCCTCCACAAAAAAAATACTCCTAAAAAATATTATCTTCTTAAAACATGTCTCAGATTTGAGTTTTCATATGCACATGATACTCAATTTACCACAACAAAAGGCGTTATTACCACTTCTTTTATTCCTTTACTAACTCTGTCTCTCCTGTTAAAAGGAAAGCAAATCCATAAGATATTTTCTAACATGAGCCCCAGCTAAAAGGAAGGTTTTTGGCTCATGTAAGCAGTATTAACATCCCTCTGCTCCACCTGCAAACTTGCAAAGTAAATTTGATTTGGTTGCATGGTGGTGCAGAGTCTGTGTCAGAGAAAGCAAGTCATCTGGCACATCTTTGGGAAACTGGAGCGCTTCATTCAGTGCAGTGATTAAGTTTAATAATTAACCTTCGAACCAAGGAGTTCATAGTATAGTAAGTCTGACCAACAGCAACATTCACTGGCCTTCACACAATCATCTCTCTGTCCACTAGAGGGCCACAAACGCCCAGGAACTGAATCATCAATGCCAGATTTCTCTTGCTGATAAAAAGAGGGGTTCCTTGTTTCACATGCTCACTGCACTACTTTTTTTTTTTTTTTAAGCCTAGTCTACTAGATAACTACTATGTACATCTGATGACCATTAGAATGGAGAAGCCATAACAACACAAAGCCAAAATGATGCATCCTTTTATCTGTTTGTTGTTGATTGTTGCATTAAATCCGATACAAATCAGTTTTTACCTTCAAAGGTTGCATTGAGGTCGAATTTGTTTAGAAAACAGCTGTTGTTTTTTTTTTTTCTTCTTCTTTCAATTCTCCTTTCCAGTTTCTTGTGCATTCACATCTTTAAGTTATACAGTAGCTTCAGCACATGGTCAGAGATGAAACAGCGGTCTTGTTACTTTCTCTTGTTTGCCATTTGGTTAGTTATGACACATTGTAATAATAAAGTAGCATTATATGTAATGAAATATAGATCTCTTGCTCACTGACAAGACTCTTGGTTAAGGTAATTTTACACTGTACCACTGATGCTCGCCAGCTTTAAGCTACATGGTTTCTTTGCCAAGGTGAGTTAAACTGTGACCACCTGGCTGACTCCAGATCAGTGACCACTGTTCCCCCTAAAACACAAACAGCTGACGGCAACAAAGCAGAATATGGTCGCTCCGCTAAGAGGACAGTGACTGGCTTTTTCAGGAGCTAGCTAGCATTTACCCTGGTAGCTAACTTTGTGTATCTGGACTGGCCGAGACAGCCTGAGAGGCACTGTGACAAAAATAAAAGAGGAGGAAAAACTAAACACTCTTCTCAGTTCTGCAGATGCAAATAACAGGTGTTAACCAGACAGAAGGGGAATGGCTCATGTACAAAGAGAGATGGCTGATATGTTCACAGCTCAGGCTGTAGGGAAGAATGGGATCCTGAATGAGCCGACAACATGGTGGGATGTGAATTGAGCAGAGAGAGGTACACATGTAGAGTATAGGAGGAGCTGTACAGAGGATCTTGCATAGTACAGGTTTGTCAGTTGTGCTTTAGACGCCGTGTTGATCATGACTCGTGTGTCTGTACAGAGATTCTAATGCCCTGCCCTTTAACAGTAGCACCATGAGATGTCTTTTTCATCCGATCCCTAATGTGGAGGCATGGCCTTCCGTGTGGATGCTGTGTGTGGCTGCAGCTCATGATATGTTCGGAGTAAAAGTACATCTGTCCTGTTCCTGTGATCATAGACGACGAGCAGCCCTTTAAGTATGGTGGGCGTGTACTTGCGTCTCCGCCGGTCAGTCCTGCAGCAGCACTGGAGCCCTGCGTCGTGGAGCAGACGCCGTGTGGTGCAGAGACACTAACAGGAAGGCACATGTCTCAGTGAACCCCTCAGAAAAGGGAGGCTTGGCGTGCTCTCAGACATGGGCGGAGCCTCTGTGGTGGTGTGGCAAAAGGATAGGCGGGGTTATTGCTTTGAGGGTGTTGCCAGGGCAACTGAGGCTGCTGTGGCCGCGGTTGAGGAGCAGGGCGGCTGGCGGGTCGGGGCGAGGCGGGATGAACACCGGGCAGGACCGGGTGCGGGCGTGGCTCTTCTGGCCCCCGGCGTGGCAGATGAGCTCGCTGACGGTGCCCAGCGGAGGCAGGTGCTGGCGCCAGCGCTCAGCCCGCTCCTCCTTGTGCTTGATCGAGTACCAGGTGAGGAAGATGAAGACGAAGCCGACGAACTTGAGGCTGGCGGCCAGGCCGAAGTAGACGAAGCGGAACGAGGTGACGTCGTACTCCCAGCAGGAGCCGTGCACGCCGCAGTCCTGCTGCCACAGCATGCAGGTGGTGTCAATCACAGCACCGAAGTAGATAGGCGTAGGGATGTAGGCTGGAAGAGAGGGGGAGAAGAGGGATGAAGAACCAGCACTTTGAAGAACAAGTGTGTCCCAGTTCCAGACTTCATTCAACAGTAGTTTTAAATATATAATATGTTCAGACAGGAAAACTTAAAATCGTAAAAAAACCCCGTTCTCTCAGGCAACTTACTTTAAGTAATGGGGTCTCACACAGGCATAATATATTCTGTCAAACTTTAAACTTTTGTATGGTCTTTGTTTGGCTGTTTTCTCACAATTTGATTTGGGCTAGACTCAGTCAGAGAGTGAGGGAGAAGAGATATATTTGGTTTGACGGATTTTAAATACAAGAAAATAACTGATTTTTGAGTGTGTTGTTGATTTACACTGTCTTCGCACAATGTAATTCACAGCAAGCAAATGGTAGAATTTGTTTAAAGAAGATAATCAACAGTTTGTTAAGTTTCTGGGTTATAATCAATTTGGCTGACATCCCCCACTGCACATATTGAATTATTTTACATCAGGGCAAAACAGGGCAAAGCAGCATTTAAATTCCCTGTCTATTCTATGGAGAACAATATGCTGTATGGTACATATTGTATACAGCAAGAGCAAAGTCCAAATTGCAGGAGCAGCATTTTTTTTTGATAAAGGTAAAATGTGTCACAACACTGCTGTGCATTGTCAGCACTATGAATGTTGTGTTACCACAGAGACGCCCTGGACAATAAATCATATTCTAAAGACGTGGAGGGTCAAAAATCACCATCATCAGTTTTATATATTTTAAAATGCAAAGCAAGTGACCATTCACACTTCTATCTCTTATCACAAACAGAATACCTGCCCATATCACAACATGATGTTAGACAGTGGGACACAGAACTTGAACATACTGCAGCACCACCACTGGGTGGCACCATTGAGTTTCATGCAGATCAACAGCAGGTCTGATTCCCCTGTGGCACAGGCCGTGGACAAAATATTAGAAACGCCTTTCCAAATAATTAATCCAATATAAAGCCAGTCTACCCCACCTCACTGATTAAATGACTTAAGTGCTGAATCAGCATCTCTTAATCAGTATCCACAAAAACACACCCTAATGTCATTCAGAGATGTAAAATGGCTTGCAGGGATATCGTATAGGATTGCATCAGATCGTATTGTGTGGGTGTATATAATAGAAAACTGCAGAATTGAATGAAGCTTTTGTCGACTATATGACCTGACAAATACAGACTCCCTCCTGTCATCCATGTACAGATTCTACAATGGTTTCTGTCAAGTGATGTGACAGCTTCATGTTCACACAGCCATACCAAGCAGATGAGAGGCATGTCAGGGCAGCGCGCACTGACCCCGAGAGCTTCTCTGCTCTTATCTACCGAGAAGTTTTACTGAGGCCCTCTACACTGCTGCATTCCTGCTCTCTGTAAAATTGAAGGGTGTTAACAAGAGAATGACGGAGGCAGAGAACAGACAGTAAAGTGGATTTCACTCCAGCTGAAAAAAACAATAAAATCAGATGTAAGACGTGATTGCACCAAAACCTGCAGCCAGTGTAAGGTTGTCTTTTTCTGTCCTATTGTACACACATCACTTCCACTTCCAAACCTTTGTCTTTTCTGAAAACCTCTCATCTCAACATCTACTCCTCATGACCAAAGCAACTTCAGCAAACAAGGAATTATGGGAAATTTATCACACAGAAAGTTAATTGGCTCTAATGTTAGTCTAGAAGATCAAGAACTTACCAAGAGTTCGGAGCAAGACAAACTGCATCCCGAGAGCAAAAGGCCTCTCTTGTTCATCAACAGACCTGAGGAAAGAGAAACAGCACATAATGAAGACATCTGCTACAGAGACGTGAGGATAAGAGAAAAATCCCAGACAAAAGTCAGACAAGCCTGTAAGGCAGAGAGCTGGAGAGGATCATTAAAACCTAGTCGTCCTTCACCTGAGTGTGACAATGATGGCGGAGGGCTGGGCACAGGCGGTGATGAGCGTGACGATGAAGAGGAAGATGAGGAAAGGGATGAGGGTGTTGCAGGTGCGGTCGCATTTCCCCGACACGGCGTAACCGTTCTCGTTCAGGTAGGTTTTAACGATGACAAGCTGGAGCTGGTTGACCTGGCCGCCGGAGGACGGAGTGATGACCTGTCTGCTCTGGACGCAGCCACAGTCAGTGTAGTTCCTTATCTGTGGTCACAAACAATACCCGTCAATTCTGCTGTCCACTCACTTTGGCTAATTCGATTTTAATCACTGATATTGTTTAATGGAAGTCAAATGTAAAGACTCACACACAAACATACACACACACACACACACACACAGGCAGACTGGGTGGCACCAGCAATGTGGTGTGATCAGGGATCTGGACAAAGAATCTACACATTTTACTTCCTTGTGTTGTTATGAATTCCTGTCCACCATTTTTGTGGCGTGTGACACTTCCTGTACTTTGAAAGCTGTGGGAGGCAAACGTACAGAGAACAAGTCTTTTGTATTTCCTTTATGATTTGTTCGTCCTTTGGCCAAGATTCCTGAAATCACTTCCATCGGTCATTTTTTCATTGTATCAGACGCATAAATGCCTTTGTTTGTGTAATTATTTATTTGACAGGAAAACAAAAGGAACAGCGAGCGGAGGAAGTAGATCTGTGTGTGTGCGTGTGTGCGTGTGCGTGCGTGTGTGTGTGTGTGTGCACGTGCACTCACCCCGGTGCTGTCGTTGCCCACAGTGCTGCACCCGGCCAAACATGGGTTGAAATAGGTGATCCCGTCGGAGCCGCAGACCGGAGCGTACTCGTGGATCCTGCAGCCGCAGTTAACGTTGCAACTGCCCGTCAGGTTCCTGTGGGTCATGGTCAGGGTCGGCCTGGGCACACAAGACACCGATAACTTACTAAAGATAGAGTCTGGAGGTTTGTTTGTTGCAGTTTGTACGAAACATTCAAACCGGGTCCCTCTTCTCGGGCTCAACTGTGGACGCCTCCTGCCCCTGACAGCAGCAGCAGTAGTCAGGACTGGTCAGGACTGCAAAGAAAGGGAAATACAGTCCGAGTGAAACGCTGGAGCGGCGAGGGCTATGCTGGGACGAGTAGGAGGGCCGTTGTGAGGAGCTGGGAAGCGGGTGGTAGCGACGGATGCTAGCTGCCACCGCTACCGGAAGTTGGCGTCGAGCCTGGGGGTGTTAGCGGTGGCGAATAGCATCCGCCGCATAATACAACCATGATCCGCCGCTAGCACTCGCTAACATCCGGGACAGCTAGCGGGGCTAGCAGCCCTCCTACTCGTGCTTCACGGAACTCCACCTGCTCTGTCATTGGCTAGAGAGAAAACACCGACTCTCTACCCAGGAGCGTCCACGTGCACAACAAAACAAAGCAAAAGACCAAAATACAGGCTCCGTGGGCGGGGTGGCGGGCGGGCTCTGCAGACACAGTCACACAGGACTAGAAGCCTATGGTGATGATTTCATTTGTATAAGTCTAGCGTTTATTTTTTTTAAGCAAAACCCTCCAGACTCTACCTTTAAGCGGACTCCATGACAACTTATAAAGATAGAACTACTTTGTAACTCGTCTTTGTCATACTCTAACCAAAACTATTGGATGATTTTTTATTTTATTTTTTTTTACTTAACACTTGAGATGGATTTTCACAGAGCCAGCAGGGGCCACAGGCAGGATGCAGGGACATTTAATAATGTTCTAAACATCCATCTATCTATCAATTTTTTTAAAGAGTGGCCATGCTGGGGAGGCAGCACACCATCTCACTGCAGTAAAATTGAAAACAAATTTATGGTACTACGTGCTGCATTTTAGACTAAATTTCCCATAAAACCCCAAACTCCCTGCTGCAAAGAGGATATTAATACTTGTAGTCTTCACGTCCCTTCTCTGCATTACATCACTCTAAAATTTGGTTTAGATCCAGCTTCGTCATAAAAAAAAGGAAAAATGCTATGTAAATCATTTGAAAATTAAAAATGTTTCCCCTTTAGTGCTGCAAAAGTGACAGTAAATGAGGTTTCCAATCTTCTCTGCACTGTTTACTTTAGACTTGGTGTCTCATTATTAACCTTTTGCATATAATCCCTTTAATTAGCTTTAATCCAGTCCGCACCACCACCAGTTTGTGCTGTGTGTGATGATAGAAGGACAGAGATTGGGGGGGGGGGGTTGAGGAAGTGACACCTCCAGTGGCTCGATGCTCAGTGTGGGAACACTGGCTCTTAGCAAAACACAACTCAGGCTTCGTCTGCACTGGGAGCAATGAAGCGAGCCCTGGGTTTTCTCTGGGAGAGCTTCACTCTGAGCCCTGCGGAACAGCCAGGGACAAACCCAAACAACACAACACAAGACCCCGGGGTGACACTGACACACACACAGTCAAAACCCCACACACTCACCAGTTATGGCATCTTTCTCTGGCAAGGTTCTCATTTAATAATGTTGTTTTGGTAGGCGATTATTTGTGTTATGTAATTGTTTTCAAAGAAATCTGCATTACAGCGTAAGAAAAAATCAGCCTGACAGAAACACACTAATTCTTCTGCGCTCCCTCATAAACCAGTGGACCATCATTTTCCACAGGGCCGTAAAGTCATACTCATCCTCGTTTTTATATTGGTTGTCACAGGGGAAGCACATTTGGGCTTGTCCTGACATAACAGTGTCACATTCCAGACACTGTGTGTGTATGTGTGTGTGAGGGGGAGACTGTGTGTATTTATGTGTTGCCTTGCTGGAGTTCACTGCAGGCTCACTGCACTGATTGCACATGTCCTATTCTAGACTAAATCTCGGCCCTCGCTGAACCCTCCAGATGTTGTTTGACTGTGTGCAGAGGCCGGGCTGCATGGAAATACTGAGCCAAGAGAGTGAGAGGCTTAATGTGGTTTAGCACTGCAGACACTGAGCAGTGGGGAAAAAATCTGAGTTGTGAAGGTTCATGAAGGACAAAGGTTTTATTTTGTAATAGAGGAAACAAGTGTGTTGTGAGATAACTACACACAAGGTTTAATCAATCAATATCGGCTTTTTGCAGATATTCAGGAATAATACATAACTTGATATGATCGTGGCACTAAAAGAGTTTGGTGTTGGTCACGTCCCCAGATTGTCTCGAGCCTGTCAGCGGGGGAGAGCCATGTCTAGACTGCAGTGAAAGTACAGACAAGTGACACAAAGGGTGGGCTTGGGCTAAACATTCCTCATGTGGGTGCTAGCAGTGACTAGTGACCAGTGCTGTTCATAATGAGGAGCCCCACAGGCTCACATGGTCTTGTTGACCCCTCTATAAACACCGGTTCGAACAAAGACCACAGTTATTAATGGGTCAGCTACGGGGACTTTAAAGGCCACACTGACTACTTGGCAAATAATCGCTTTGATTAACTTCATTATGTGAAAAGTAAATTTCACAGAGGTTTAGTACTTTCACCCTTGGGTGTTCACTGAGCTCCTGAGCTGATGTTGCTGAGTTGCCTATATAGCAAAAGAATGATAGATAGATAGATAGATAGATAGATTTTGTTCAGTTAATGCAAAACAAAACAAGAGGGTATGATTAAAATCGATCAGTGTTTGTCATCAGTTTGCTGTATCTTTTGCATCACCAAGGTCACCCAGCGCATGGTGCCTCCATGTGTTTGTCAGTATGCGTGTGGGCATAAAGTGTGTTCCCTCCATATTTCTGTCCGCAGGGCTAACACTCAATTATCTTTTTTTTTTTTAAAACTCTGCAGCCAGTCTGCTGATGTGGTGTCGAGCGGCGGCTTCAGAAATAGAGGTGGCAGAGTGATTCACCGGAGCCACGAGAGCAGATGCCGTTGTTGCTAATTAATCATTCACACTCCAACACAACAGTAACAACACATGAGGATGACAGGAGCGGTGACAGTATCCCAGACACACACGCCCTCCTCCTCCTCCACTGTGTGTGTGCTTGTGTTTGAGATACAACTTGAATTGCAGTGTAGCCTCTTTTTTTTTTAAATAAGCAGTTTGGAAATAAATGTCTACCTGGCTCACAAGTACCTTGAGCACAACATGATTCATTCTGAAGATAGTCATACAGGAAGAGCTTACAAAGAAAAAACACACAGTAAAGTGCAGCAAAACTGAAAAAATATCAACGAGCAAGAAAAGCACAGGATGACCGTGTAGCCTTTAGAGTGTTTTGAACCTTGTCTTTGTGTTGGTACATGTGTACTTACCCAGTGGTGTATGGTATGTTGATGCCTCCCAGATTGATGCTCTCGCAGCCCACTATGAAGAGGGTGGAAAAGCAGAGCAAAGACACCCCGCTGCAGATCATGGCCAGCTTGGCCGACTCTCTGGCACCGAGCTTCAGCTTCTTGATGATGTAGCCCCCCAACACAATGCCCACCCCGGCGCTGGGGACAATAATTACACCTGTGAAGAGAGTTTGGAGGAAAAGAAAAGACGGTGAGATGAAGGGAAAACTTGACAATGTGATGCAAACGGCACAGAAATAGAGCAGCCCAGACAATGATAACACTGAATTAATTACTGTACAGCATGACTGAAGTGTGATAACAATCTGGTATACAATCTGCATAGTGACATGAATAACGTGACACTTTTATATGACTGGATGGAGCCTTGCTGGACATGGATGCTTGAAAAAAACACACACACACAATCTCAGTGTGATTTCCCTCATTAAACCAGGAATAAATAACCTCAAACAGAAAGAAAAAAGGAACGAGGAAAGGCATTGCTGTTTCAGTGTGACTGGGCTATGCTGAGGGCCATCAGTGAATCATTTCAGGCTCTGGCAGCACAGAGCACGTGCTCAGTCCACTAGAGCCAGTCTAATTGACAGCATGAGGAAAGGCAAAGCTGGCTGCTGGCAGGATGGACCCGGTTGTAAGTGTCATTGTGCAGGAGTTAAGGCCCAGGGAGGCTGCACATGGCAACCCCCCCCCAGTCTAGCCACGAGCACTTAGAGCAGGGGAAACGAGCAAGATAGGGTCAGTCAGCAGGGATGGAGGGTCATCAAAGACAGAGGATCAACAGAGAAGTGATCCAAGTGCACAGAAATGTCATGCATGCAGGCATGCTTGTGTGCTTGTGTGTAACAGATTAAAAGAATGGGGGAAAGAGACGGAGATGGAGAGTCCTTTTGAACACACTCAGTGAGAGCAAGGCATCAGACAGCTGTAGCATATTATCCTGTAAGTGCATGTTTCTGTACTAAAACCATGTGCTGTTTGCAGGATTAAACATATACACAGCCATGGCAAAAAATCATATCAATATGACATAACACACACACACACACACACACACACAAACTATTAACGTTGTGTTCACTGCTACATGAATGATTTACTCATTTCATCTGGATTAATAGCTATGCTGGTATTAATGTAATGGCTTTTTTAAGTGATCTGATAAGCATGTGTCAGTGGTCATGTATTATAGAGATCCTACTGCGAACGACTATCATGATGACAAACTTTCGTGCAGCTTACGATTGTCAACTGCAGCTTGTGCAGCAGAGTCAGAACAAAACAGCAAAGACATGGGAGAAGAAAAAAAGGAAAGGAACAGTGGCTGAGATAAGGAGAGCCACCAAAGTCACAAAAAAGAAAGTCAGACAAAACAGCAGCATGGGGGAAACTGCAGCTGAGGGAGGCGTGTGATATGTTACAGTGCTATTTCTGTAGCAACATCTAATGGGCATGTAGCAGTGGCAGCTCTTTAACCAGGCATGACGCTGCCTCAACAAGGTGGCAATTTGTGAGATTTCTATTTATTTTACCTCGACACATTTGATTCTACATTGCTCTGTTGTTTTTCACAAGCTGTGACACATCTTTTTCCTCCTGTGCTCTTCTTTCGATGTGTTTAACCCATTGTGGCTAACTGAAGCTAATTTTGAGATACCCACTTCCTATTGATACCATTGGTAAGAAAGGAAACTGTTCACTTCCTGTGCAACCCAAACTTTTCCTGTTGAAGACAAGCTTGACACATGAAGTAGGTCAGTATGAAGCCTTTCATGACATGAATCAGCAGGAGTCTGTCCATTAGCAGTTAAGAGGAATTAAGAAGATAATGCTACTTTTGATAGCCAGCATTTCATTAAAATCTGTGGCTCTTCAACATCTAAAAAGCTCAGTAGCTTTTAGTGAAGTGAAAAGAGCAAATTGCTAAAAGCAGTCCAACGGAACAAAGACATGTCATAACTGAAACACCAAAACAATGAGCTGAAAGATGCAATAATGCTGACTAACTGCTATCTGGTTTCTTTTGGGAAAGGGAAGATGCCTTCGAATTATTGGCAACTAAACCTAAATAAAATGGATACTAGAATTAAATTTTAAGAAAATCTTAAAAAATTAATGAACACCAATCCCCTTGACCTTAGGAGACAGTATCAAAACAGGAATGCAAAGGCTCCAGGTCATTCTTTAAAAAAAACCCTCCCTCACAACCATCAGGGAAATGTCACATTTGGTCCGTCCATCTGGAAGCACTGTGCTCTCATCAACAGGAGTGCCCTCTCCTCTTCCTCCTCCTCCTCGTTTCCAACCATCATCACATCCCGGCAGCTTGGCATCGTTTGGATTACCATGGCAACCACACCACCCGTTTGCCCTTACCCTTGTATCCTGGCAACAGTCAGGCAAGATGAGGCAATGGCATTGTGTATGTGGGGGTGTGTTTATGTATGTATGTATGTGCGCGTCTAGAAATTACTATACATTAGCCAGTACAATACTTGGACACACACACACACACACACATGCATACTTTTGCTTTCAAAGCCATAATTGAGTTTTCAATCACTCCTTGCTGTAATAATCCTGATACCAGATTAGTTGTGTATTAGCACCACTGGCTCAGACATGAGTAAAGGATTAGACTGGTTCTTTGTACACCCTACATATGTGGTGTACAAATTACAGCCAGAGCAGAGAGACGATGACTGTGTGTGTGTGTGTGTGTGTGTGTGTGTGTGTGTGTCCCTCAGCACAGACTTGTGTGTTACACTCTGGGATGTAATGGAAGCTTATCACTGAATCAAAGTCTGTGAGACTCCATGACTCATAGTGCTGCCCTCCCACCATGAATCACTGTGCGCACGTGGAAAGGTGAGAACAAATGTGAGCTCAAACTGGTACAGACTAATGGTGCAAATAGTACATGCTGATGTGTCATCTGTCAGCCTGTCCAGCATCAGGTCACATTGAATAAACATAAAGAAAGCAGTGAATATGTTAAAATGAACCAAATTTTAGTACAATGTACAATTTATATTATAGAACTTCACAGGCTTCGCATTTATCACAGTAATAATACATTTTCAATGCTGAAGACCATAGTGATTTTTATAATGAGATATTTTTTGAAGACATTTTTGCCTGATTGATCTGACATTTTAGACGTTTTCTCTGACACTTCAATTAACCCATGAAAAACTAACTAAACTAAATTTCCTCTATTGCATTTCCTGATTTTAAATCACATCACATTTCCTCCTCAAGGTTAAAAAGTCATGGCAGAGCTTATATAGAAGGATGAACTAATTCCTCTCTTCCCAATGAATCAACTTTTACCTTCATGGATTGCTGCAGTTTTCTTACCATATTTGATGAAACAATTAGTTAATTGAAGCCCCAGACAGAAAATAAGTCACAAGTAATTTTGATGATGAATGAATCATTTATCCAGGACAAATGCCAAACACTTGCTGGTTCCAGCTTCTGAATTGTGAGAATTTGCTGCTTTTATGTGATTGTAAATGGGATAATATCATTGGTTTTTGGACAGTTCATTAGAAAACACAAGCACATTTGGTTCTTGGAAACTATAATGGAATTTTTTTAAAAATATTTTTAATATGAAACAATTCCAATAATAATAATGAAAAAAAAACACTTGCACTTCTAGCTGTCTTCATTTTTACATTTTCTTCACCTTGAATGCATTTATAGATGTATATATCTCGATAAGTTTATATAGTTATTGCTTGGAGCATGTTGCAAAGAATCCCACATCACTGGCTCCCACACATCCTTGATGGTGGCTCACAGGAGACAGTGACTCCACTGACTCACAAGAGAAGTCAAAACAGGTCTGACTGTACAGTTTCATACCTGAGTCTTGATGGCCATGATAACAGTGATGGCACCATGCTTAGAAACTTAAAGATGCAACAAAGAAACTTACCAGTGTAAATGCTGGCGTTGGAGGCGGGGATACCGAACTGCGACTCGATAAATTTGGGAATGAAGGTGATGAAGGCGGTGACGATGGCGCACTCTGCCGTGTAGGACAGACTGACAAACAGGAAGGTCATGTTGCTGAGGATCCTCAGCGCTGCCTTGGGGAGGTCTGGGGAGGGATACAAGACAAGACAGATCTCTTCATTACTTTGGTGCTGTAATTAACACACAATCAGTCTCTTAATTTGGCTCTCACTCACTCCCACACAAACTGAACTCCATGGAATCATCTGAAGAGGAATCATTACTGGAAAACTGTAATTAAGAGAAGACAGAAAAGACTGCATCTGTAACCCAAATAAACCTTATATAATAATAACCTTAGGTAATAATAGAGTAAAGTTAACACTATCTCTAAATGTCTCTGAAACACACACACACACGCTCACACTTAAGCACACACTCGACAATGCCTCATTACATCCGAATAAGTATCCTTATTTCACGCAAGACTGCAGAAGCAAACAACACAAACAGACACACTAGCTTTGTGATTTCTCTGAGGAACACTTTCAGGTTATGAATGAACACAACCTAAACATCTTCAGTGCCTTTTTAATCATCTGCCTGTGCCTGTTGTCGTAGCACGAAATCATATCTAGCTCTAAGAAAGTCATATCAAGCTATCAGCAAGTTTGCGGTACAACGCAAGCCTATGGATCATGTGCGTCTGTGCTGCGAGCGCACAACAAACCAAGCTCTGCAAATTTAGCCTGAGTGCCGTCATCTTCAGTTCATCATCATAACAAGGGCAAACATGCCCTTTATCTCTGCTTGAGGACACTGTCCATATGATTTGGCATGACACAGGCCGCCCTCTCGTCCTGTCACTTAACAGTCATGTGATCAAACTGTAAGTACATTACTGTTACTAGGCAGATTCAAGCTGTTCCCTCCATCCCTTCAGCACCGTCTGGATGAGCAAATGATCCCCGAGATACAGCTCGTATGTCAGCGTCTCTTCATCAGAGGAAATGCGGCTAAAAGGGATTCACCAGCTTATTCGCAGGCACATCAGCAGGGCAGATGCTTGCTGTCATAGCAACTCCAGTTGAACGTGTATCTCCCAAAGAATGACATCACCCTGCTTTCTATTAACCAACAGCTAAAAGCATTATGCAGCCATTTTCATTCCACAATAATCTGAATTATTATTCTAAAAGTATCCTTTTACATCTCATCCTTGTGTCCATGGGATCTCAGTAAAGTAGGTCAAAAATGCATTTCAGCATATTTTAAATCAGAATCCCAACCATCCATTCATCTATGAACTATTGACAATTCATTGTGCTCTAGGTGATCTACACAAAATTCCATCTATTACAGTGTAATCAGTTACAAACTGTGGGTTTGTCAAGATCGTTACTACGACTGCTGCACTAATAACAACAAGCTGGGGTGTGTTACCCACAAAATTACAACGCCCTGGCATTGTTCTCTATCCTGTTGTCGAGTCATTTTCAGGCTATTAGAGTGATCTTGGTGTTTTATGGGGAACAGCCCTGTGCATGAGAAAAAGTTTTCCTTCAGTGTCCTTCAACGTTCTCGGGGTCACTGGTGCATACGAGCTCCTCCATCTCAACGTGGCTGAGGTATATGATTTCAGGAGCAGTGTGACAGAATGAGGATCTCTGCAGTCCACAGGGACGTCAGACACAAGCTGCTGCTTCTTCCACATGAAGAGGAAGAAGTTCATGTAGTTTGGAAACTGATTATTGTAGGATGTCCTGAGGAAGATCCAGGACGTGCTGTAGAGACGTCATCTCTAAACCAGCCTTGTATGGGAGCCAGGTGCTGTTAAAGTGGATATCTGATTTGTTCTTTTGCTGCGTTTACATCCAGGACTATAACCCTGATGACAAAAATATATAAGATTGACATATACAACTACTTATGTTTCAGAGAAATGGCAAGAGACAGGAAATCAAAAGAGATTTTCTCTTTGATTTTCTTTTTTATCGTGCAGCTGAATATAAAAAGGCCAGAAAAGGTCTCACCATCAAAACAAATTATCACTAATTTAGAGAACTGAGGTCACTAATGTGCACACAGCGCTTTTTTGTTCAAATGAGTTTGAACTTTTTGGGGGGGGGGGGGGGGGGGCGATTCCAGTCAGACAGATTTTGTGTTGACTAAACTTGACCTTCACTATCTGTGGGATGAAATATGGTGGAGGACAGGACAGCACCCAAAGGAAGCTTTTATCAGAGCCTTTCAGACTAAAATATTTGAATCAGGTTTTATATTTTTATCATGACAATCTTATTCTTCATCTCTGGTCTTTGTTCCTTATCTGAAGTCCCATTTCACCCTCTGGTCTTTCATTGGCCACTCACAAACGTCAAAAAAACTCTTTACAACATTTGGCTGGGGAAAACTCAACTAACTGAGCACAGCTGGTATCTCTAAATTTGTACCGTTCACATGTGGAGTGTTTAAAACCTACGGCGAAGGGCAGACTTTATGACTTGCAGTCATAAGGCCATCATGGGGACGACTTCTGTCTCATGTGCCTCACACACAGATGTCAGAAAAGAAAAAAAGAACAAAAGAAGAGATGACAAGTACGTGAAGTGGATTATTATGGCCTTTTACTGGGAAGGTTATTATAAAGCCGGACGGCTTGGCTGGGTGGCACGCTGCCTTCACTCGGGGACAGCCGTCTCAGCACCAATTCAACTAATCTTTTTGTAGGTGGGGAAATGTTAGCATCTGTCAGTGTTATCCCAGATCAAAAGGTAGGGACTGAATGGTGATGCTAATTATTTCATTCCTGGGGAGCTGGGTACTAATCTTGTCTGGAGGGAGGGGGGGACAGATGGCATGGTCCTGTTGACATCTACAGCAGCTGCTCTCTCAATCAGACAGACCATTGGCTTGCAATAGGCTTTTTTTTTTTTGGTGTGAAATTTATTTGATGACTGGGTCGAATTGTTTCATCCATCTGCTTTTCAAAACGTCTCTGTGTTAGCGGAGACAGGTCATAATATGTGTGATTTATGATATGTGTGAATACTCTGTGGATCACACAAGTGGTTTGTATTTTGTTTCAGCCTATGAAGCTAGAGTGAGTTTTTAAGAATCTCTAAGTAGAATCCAAAAATATATATTGAATGGATTGGTTTCTATTCATTCATAATTTTCTTACAGATATTTTGCCTGATGATTCAGTGCCTTTTCTAATGCTAAAAGATGAGTCATCGTATACACACTTACAACTGACAATTTACAGTCTGTAGCTGGGTCTAACCTCTCCAATGTAAGTATTTGCCACTGGACTAAATTCTGTACAGATAAGACACTGAAATCATTTTCAGGTATCAACATACAGGGGTCGATGTGGTACTACTGAGCCAGTGGCTTGTCGTAAAGAAACATGAAGAACCTGCATTTAATGTGGATCGGTCACATCACGCCTGACACCCAATCTGCTACCAGCACTGATATTGATCTGGTCAGATCAGTGCATGCCAACCTTAGATGAACTTTGGGAAAATAAATCATTGGCCACAGCCTGTGTCCTGTGACAAATGTAACTCGAGTCAACTTTCATTTGCAATTAATCTGTGAAAATTCTTTGTCCTGCTTCAGTTTAGGGATCAGCCATTTGAATATGTGGCTGCAGGTATTCATCTACGCAGGCTTAAAATTGAATGAAATGCAAAGTTCTTGAAATGCCAATATCTGCTTTTTACACCGCAGATGACCGAGGTCTGCAACACTCAATAATCACAAGTGCAACCATCTGACGTGTGTTGCTGAAAAATATTCAGTGTTGGCATTTTTCACTGTTTGCTTGTGGTCTGAAGGACAATAAAAAAAAAAGCCATGGTTAAAACTTCCAATGCAGCACATCTTACACAGAAAGTGCTGAATTTGTGCCATAAACACACACACACACACACACACCTCAATAGAAGGAGACGTACAGCACTAAAATACATTACAGATCCAAACACTGAAGTGCCCGAGTCTGCAAAATTGGCCACAGTTTGCACAACAGCCCAAAACGTCCTGCTGGGACACGTCAAACAGCAGGAGCGATAGCAGTGGTCTGAAGAAGCTATAATGCAGGAACGGTTATTTTATCAGTTAGAGAGGCAAAATCCTGTTTGGACCGCTGTGAGCTTAGCACATGAGCACTAATTTATTACTGTGCATCCATGTAAATACCCGCTGGAATTCATGATAGCTATTTTGCCTGCGATCAAGACAGTGAGAGCAAACATGTATGCTACTGTTTTGCTCTGCAGTTCAGTCTGTCTGCTCCTGTGTGAGGAAACGTGACTGAGTTCCCCTGAGAGCTCATTTAAGAGAGAGAAGGAGAGATAGAGAGGGAGGGAGAGGGAGAGAGAGAGAGAGAGAGAGAGAGAGAGAAGGAGAGAGAGATAACTGTCTGACTGAGAGAAAAAATGAGACAAGAGGAAACTGGGAAACACTGGAGCAGTATTCAGCTTATCCAGGGGGCTTTCCCACAGAAAAATAGGAGATTCCTGGCAGATGTGGCTCAGAGGAGACAATGCACTGATGCACAGAGGTGCAAACAGTTTAATGAAAAACTGAAAGTCTGCCTCTAATTTCCATGATTCTGGACTGTATTCCAGCTAAATAATGCATGGTCAGGGAGGTGGTTAGGGTTAAAGGGGAACTATGCAAGTCTGCTTGCTTCTCCGCTGTTTTGCTAAACCTCCTACAGGCCATGTGCATTTGTTTTCAATGAAGCTGGCAAAAAAGCAAACCACGGAGCGGTGGTTAATGTTATTTATCATATACGCATTACGATGTGTATATTTGTGTAGTCTTATCTGTCTTAATCAAGAGATTATGGGTTACGGGTCAAATTTGTGTTGTGGTGCTGCCGAGATGAGAGCTGGGACAGCCTCCATTCTCTTCTTGTAACAAGTTACAAGTCATTTCTTCAACCATCACAATTACTCCGAAGCTGTTTAAGGTAAAAAAGTAGCATAGATCCCCTTTAACACCAGTAAGTAAAATGTCAATTATTTAAAATCAAGGTTGCAAAGCTGAACACAGTCTTTAGCTGACAGCAATCATGTGTGATCTTTGGCCGTGTTTACTTTTCATTTACTCGAGTAAGTAGAACCCACAGTGCAGTGAAACTGCCCATATTTGCAGTGAATTACTTGCTTCATTAGGCAACTGTGCGGACAACCTCCTCATCATCAATCAATAACATCTTTAAAGGAGATCTCAGCTGAGCTTCCAGTATAGATGAAATAGCTAATCCCAACCTTTGATTGGATTATGAGCCATTTGTACATCAATAGCTCACAGTTACGTTGTGTAAGGTGTTTGCAACACCTAGGAGTCCAGAGGTGGAAGTGGAAGGCTGATATTATCTCTTCCTCACCTTTGATGTCTTTCCCAAAGCCCATGGAGGAGGAGACGGTCTGGCCTTTGCTACTGGACTTTTCCTTCATCACATCGTCATCGCTGGATACATCACCAGGAGAGCTGATCTTTTTCTTCTTCCTCTTTTTGTGGCGGGGAGGCAGCTTTTTGGGGAAGGCAAACATGGGAAAGATGACCAGCAGCATGGCTATGGCACATAAGAGAAAGCCACTCCACCTGGTGGGAAGAAAGAGCAGATGTGTTGTGAAGAAGACATCCCTAAAGACAGATGTGAACAGGCAGTCATTGAGCTGCACACATATTTATATTTACCAGTTGCCGACAAAGCGAGGGTCGCTCTGGTCTATGTTCACTACAGTTTTGGGGTCGACGTAGAAGCCGATGAGGACGCCACCCAGCAGGTAGCCAGCTGCTGGTCCCAGGGCTCCCATCACATACATGATGGCTAAAAAAAGAGAAAAGAAACTTCAATCAAAAACCTGAAAAATGTTCCCCTTTCCTTATCCTGATGACCTGCTATGCCTATGACTGTTTTAATCAGACCTCCGGGAGCCGTTCCTAACCCTGATGAACCGTCCACCAACTCAGATCAGTGGGAACTCTCCACCAGCCCTCAGGTCATTTTTCACATCTTTCAAAGAGTCAGTAATAACCCAACCTGAAAGCTCCAGAGGTCTCTCATTGACCTGAGGGCATGCCTGCAGCGCTCCCACACCGGCAAAAGGGGGGAGAAACATTAACCCACAGAGTGGGGGGGGGGGGGGCTCTCAGACTTGCAACTAAGGTGAGCTGATCACACTCCGTCACTTTGCCACAGGAAGGGAAAAAACTCATTAAAGTTAGATAACCTTTTAGCTGGACAAGTGGAAAAACCTCCTGCGGACATCCAGCAGAGACGTGAGTCAAAGCCATTTACCGGCCGTAATCATGGGGCAAACTTTCTATAATTACACCTGGAACACTGCCGCAAGCCGTGAAGGTGTGTGTGTGCATGCATGAGTGTGTGACAGACGGGAGGGACTGGCTCTTTATAATGGTTGTATGTGTGCACGCATTTGCATTAAAATCTAAAAAGGCAAAATTCTCACCCACTAGACTTGGTTATATTTTCATTTTCACTGGCAAAGTAGCTCCTGTTCTCCCATTTAAGTCTTAATTGTTACTTTCCCGGATGCTGACACTGAGCTCCATCGGCAGTGCATGCCACACATATGCATGTTGTGTTTGTGCTGGTGTGTATGACAGAGTCTGTGTTTAGCAGCCGAGGCAGCAGGTGTGTTGTGTGTCCCGACCAACACTCAAATGTCTAATCTCTCCCCCAGGACCAGAACACCTCCCTCCTGCCAGATTACATAATAAATGCATGTACACACACACAAACACACACACACACACAGACAGGAGTACAAACACACACTTCTCCTCCATCAACAAAGTTTGTTTTTCTCAGAATGGAAGCTCAAAAGCCATTTCATCTCAGTCTGTTTCGCCAAATGTTTCAGCTGCCACGCCAACATTTGCATATAACGTTCTTACATCCCAAGTGGCTCGCATCTTTCGCCACCTGACACAGAGCAAAAACATGCACGTTCGCTTCCATAGTGTGAGATTCCAGCAATATCCCAGAGCCTGTCTCCTTATCTAGACTTAATTAAATTATGGTTTTCTTGAACAGAACTATTGGGAAAAAGAGAAAGAGGAAAATATTGCTTGAAGAACAAAAGGCCCTTCAGCAAATCCTCTTATCAGGCTAATGCAGACACACTCATACAAACGCACACACATGAGCACGAGATGCAATGGTCAATTCCCTGGACCCCAAACACTGTGTGTGCAGAAACACTCTCTACTGGTCACCAGAGTGCATGTGCAAGAGTAAGACACATGTATGGAGTATGCATTTGAAAATGTACTGTATGCAAAACATGTCTGTTTCTGTTTCTGTGTCTGTGTGTGTCTGTGTGTCTGTGTGAGCCTGAGGGTCTGTGGGAGTTTCATTCCTACAGACCGAAATGAATCAGAAAGATAAACAGGTGTCAGTTTCACATTCTTCACTATTCTCTCTTTGTTTTCATATCGTATTTCATCTTTTTAACTCCTTTCTCTGCTATTTCTCATATCCTGCTCGTTGGAGAGTCGATTCACAGCAGCAGTCAAACCGTTACAGTGTAACAGGATATTACCACCAAGAGACAATAAACAATTAATTACACTTGGCAAGGACGGTGAGAGGTCCCATCTTATTATCTCCATCCTGAAATTAAAAACGTCTCACAAAACCCAAGCTAACGAATCGCACTTTTGTGGTACATGGCAAAATAAATTCTGTAAAGCCCAGAACATGGTCTGCAATATAAAGACTGGATATGATGTCCACTAGACTGTGACCAATGAGCTTTTATGATGAATTTCAATCTCCTGCCTCCTTATGGAGCTTCAGGATTCTGTAGCGAAATGTAAATCTGGACAAATGTAAAGATGATCCTGTGGCTGTGAGCTGCTTAATAAAGGACCATTTGAATGGGCTTGACCATAGAGTGTGAATAACTCATGCAAGTCGGCAGGATTACATATCTACATTGGACTAAAAAAAAAATAAAACATTTCAAGTGGACATGTGTGCACATGAAGAAGAGCCTATCAATGAATCACTGTCACCCTGCAGACCGCTGACCCAGCCTGTGCCCCAAATATAACTCACTATCATTTAAACACTCTTTGGCTTGAGCCTGATACACCAGGTGCATCCAGGCATTCAGTTGTCAGGCGGAGGTTGAGCACCAAGTATGGTCTTTTGGTTGCCCTCCAATGTCCATCCTCCCCTTTATCGGGCACCCAGGAGGGAATGGCTATAATTTATCCCCCTTGGGTGATTGTGTAAGCGTCTGTCTTGCCACTCCATCCATCACATTAACAATGTTCTGCCCGATTGGAGGACATGGGGAGGTGGGGTGGGGGGGTTTATAAACCATACCTGACTCGTTGCCCTACACTGCCCGCTTGGCACCGGGCCGCAATAGTTTAGGATGGGTGAGTGGGTTGAGATGAAGGGATTGGAGGGCAGCGGCCCGGGCTGAAGGGCAGCCAGGGGTAGAGCCATCGGATTGAGGAATATGCTGGCACAGCAGCAGCGCTTCCATCACACACAAACACACATGCTGCGGTGACAGACGTCAGCGGAGCGCGGGGGTGCATGCCAATGAAGAAGGCATGGCGCGCCGCAGCCTCACTTTACTCAATTACGCAATAGACCTTCACCGGCAGCACGTGAAGGACAAAACATCATAGGGTTCATATGACTTTCTACACGTGTGGGTTTAATGGACGAGGTGCTCTCCATTGCAGTTATTGGCTTTTCACTCTTATGTTCTATGTCAAGTCAGCAGCTAAAGCATCTACATGTTCACTCAGCCTGACTTTCAATATGTTGTGGTAATTTTGTGCTGACTTTGTTCTATACATTAGAGTTCACATTATCATGCATGAATAGATACAAATTGCGGACGAAGTCACAGAGCGCTGGAGTTAACACGCAACAAACAGAATCCAATATCAGCAACGAGATATCGATGAGGTTTGAAAAAATGTTTATTGTTAAAGAAATGAAAAGAGCTCATCAATTACAGCTCAGTGACTTTCACGTCAACCAAGGTCAGAGTGTGGCTGCATTACAAATGCACACATGGACTGGTAGGAGCATGCACATGGAAACGTGACAGAGAAGATACAAGGGCATCAAAGGGTATGAGTGAAGGAGGGATAAGGTGAGACTGTTTTATAGTGCCTCATTGACCCCAATTTAATGTTTCAGCTCCAGTGTTGGTGATGAATGCACACAGCAGTGTCAGGCAGCAGAAGGAGAGATTTACTCGACAATAATCCAGAAAGAGAAAGGCAATAAAATGGGACAGAGAAAGAAATAAAAACCAATAAACTTGAGAGGAAAGTGGCAGGAGGAGAGAGAGAGAGAAAGAGGGGGAGAGGGAGCAGAGACAAAGAAAAACAGATGAGGTGGGAAGAAGCAGAATAACATCTGAGAGGGGACGCGAGGGTGAGGAGTGATGGAACATAAAGAAACAGAGGGAGAGGAGCTGGGCTGCAGCCTGTGGTGACTGATCCTGCTGTGTAACAGAGTGATAAAGCTTGCTCAGCAACATCCCTCTCATATCTAACCTTCAGGGACCGGCGCTGCTCTGTTGTCTCCACTCTGCCTCCTCCACACTCTGTAAAAGCTCTGTTCCTCCTGACTCTCTGTATTCATGAGCTGCACTGACTCATTCAGAGTTCGCAGGAATGAATGAGGGTGAACCAGAGGAGAAGTGAGTGAGTGAAACAGAAAAAGAATGGCAGTTAAAAAAAAAAAAAATATGAGGGGAGCGAACAAGATGGTACATGCCCAGGTGACTGCTGATGATCATCTTCAGAATAGAGACATTGTTTTGTTTCTTGCCCATCCTCCGTAGGCCGCCACTAATGACTTTTCCTTAGATGAAATTGACCTATTTTCTCATTATTTCCAGATATCGACCAGAGAAAAGCAGCAATTTGGAAGAAATGTTGCTCAATAAATGACTCAAATGGTTGATTAATCATCACAAATTGTTGACTGGTTTAATTAACAAGTAATTTCAGCTTTTTCTTGATCAATATTCATTATGGCTGATGATATTTCACACGGATACACCACGTTTTGTTTCTTTTAAGGAATCTGTGGAATATACAGCACCCAGCTGTTCCCGCAGTTGCCTTGACTGTGAATGGAATTTCAGGCATAACAATAAAATGGCGTCTGCAGCGCCACCACCCCCACCACCATCCAACCCCCCAACCTCCCCTGACCTTCTGTTCTCGCTTCACCCCTCACCCGCCTTGTCCAAGCAGCAGGGAATGAAGGAGGAGAGCGCCGTGGAGCAAACGGACCTGATGAGAAAGCACATTGCACCTAATGAAGCAGCTCTCCGGTGGCCAAACTAATTACCGCAGATTAACGATTTGATTTAATTACATGGACAAAATAAAGGACGGGATCTTTCGCCGCCTTGTCAGAACACCGCAGGGTCAAAAGGTCGAGGCTACAATTCACACAGCAGAGGAATCACTGGTGTCAGTCTGCCCTTTGATCACATCTGCAAGTGTGTGTCTGCACAAGTGCACTTATGTTTACGTGCAGTAAATCTCACTTGTTTTGGAATTTGTTTCTCTCTTGTCACCGTCCCCATAAAACTCTGCAGAGGTATGAGCCTGGCTCTGTAATCCTTCTCCTCTCTGTGGCTGAAAACTAAGTTTCAATGAATTGTGTAGCCCTCTCCCTGGCCATTAGCCCACAAAGCTCCCTCAGCCTCCAAACAAGTCTGGGAATGGATGGCGGGCAGCAACACGACGACCTTGGATTTGTATTCACTACACTGCATTACGCCGGTGCTATCTAATCTCTAAAAGATGTGATCACATCGTCTTCTCAGCATCACTCAAGAGCCGAGTCATGTTGATTTATGTTGCATTGTGCGTCAC
Organism: Caranx ignobilis; assembly: GCA_021432705.1. Taxonomy (NCBI): domain Eukaryota; kingdom Metazoa; phylum Chordata; class Actinopteri; order Carangiformes; family Carangidae; genus Caranx; species Caranx ignobilis. The sequence goes on from MU269986.1 coordinate 11,132,845, forward strand.
ACATTAGCCATTCACTCTAACCTGGGATAATAATCAATTTCCCCACCGGCGGTATGACAGAGAAAATCTAAATGAGCTATAACCCTGCTTTATTTAATAACATCCTCTTTATATGATACGTCAGCACACACTCCAGAGGTCTGATTTGCTGCACTGTACTCTAATGCTACTGAGGAATTGTGACTGCATGTGACAGCTGTTTGACAGGTGATCGATTTGGCTGCTGCTGTTAAAGAGAGGACAACAGAGAGGGACACAGCTCCATGTATCCCTGTGTTATGGGGGATCAATTCAGTCATGTGACCACCACCACCACCACCCTCACTCTGAGAGACAAGAGAAGGAAAAAGACAATGAAATAGGGAACGACGGCATTGTCATGGCAACTTGCTGACATTGCAGTGTCTTCTTACAAGTCCTAACCTTACAGTTTTACCCAGAGGGCATGCACAGAGGCTATGGCCTCACACACACACACACACACATACAGACACACACAGAGTAAGGGCAGTGAGACGAACTGTATATGCACCCATAGACAGAACAAGAAGGCAACATTGCGCATCAAAAAAGCTTGTTTTCTCTAATCTGGTACAAGTTGATGATCTCTTTCATTGTGCATCATGTTAGTCCCAAAACTGATACAATGTTACAGCAGCTAATTTCCAAAGCATACAAAAGTGGAAATTCTCATTCAAAGCCTTAGGTCAGGGCTTGTTTTTGCAAGATTGTACATGTTCCTGCACTATGCATCAGGAGAACATCACAAAAAGGCTGAAATGGGACCATGTATACATTCTTCCTAGGGAATGAGATGGAAATCGAGAAAGCATGAGGTGGTGCCAGTGGAGATGAAAGAGAACAGAGTGATAGAATAAACTACTACACTCCCTAAAAGTAGTTTGGTCACAGATGGAGACACACACAGACACAGTATGGTGACCTGTTTCAGGGGTGATAAGATTAGGGGGGACTAAATGTAGTATTATAATCCAGATCCCTTTGACAAGCCACTGGCACATAAAAAAAAAAAAATCACATAAAAGTCAATTCGAACAACCACACCAGAACATAGTGTACAAAAATAGACCGAGTCTGAGCACAAACACTGAGGGAAGCCAGACACTGTTGCACAGCTCCACTGTGCTAGAAACAAATCATGAAGTCATGTTCTGCCATGTATAATGACAGAAGACACTGTGTGATGAAATACAGATTAAGTATGGTGGCGTCTCACACTCGTGGGTTGGCTGCTTACATTCTGCTCAGGCACCCAAACACAGCCCGGCTTCAGCGGCTCTGGAAACATGCCACTGCGATCACAGACTGAACCATCAGTGATGTGATTTAAAACTGCTTTTGCATTTTTAAACGAGCTCCCATGACTTCATGGATTGAGTTAGTGAAAAAATACATTGCACTTTTCTTTTCCTGTTCTGGAAAAATATTAACTCCTGAATAAGATGTGGGTTATTTTGTTAGAATACTGCTTTACAACAAAACCATTCAATAAAATGGAATTCATGTGATTTTGGTAAAGTTGGTCAGCCACATTAGCCAATGGTTATACTGTTACAGACCACTACACATCTGGACTGCCTCATGTCATTATGACAAAACAACAGGCATGCTCAGTTTTACCATTCTTGATATATGAGAAGTTTAAAAAAATGTCTAATTATATGCAAATGTATGCAGCAATGCTAAAATCTAATTGGATCACCATCTGATCATCTGTGTTGCAGATATTAAGTTCTTACTATTCATCTTTCTTATTGCGTTCAAGAATATGTCTCCAGAGTCACCAAGTTCAACATAATGTCCTGCACACTGTGGTGGCTGGACATAAAAATTGATTATATTTGATCACTAAAACCTTGCAAGGGCTTGGACATAAAACCCTGAGGCATTTATTTCACTGCCAGACCAGCAGACTGCTCTAAAGGTAGGGACATATTATGGATTATTCTGACGACAGGGCATCATTTCTTCAAATGACCATTGACACAAAAGATGAGAATCTAATCGACCAATATATATAGCACACAATCATGTAACATTTAATAGGAGTATTGGTCTGGAATTTTGTACGTAGTGCCGGCATCTCACAGACGGGTGGTGGGTGGTACAAGGCTAAGTATGAACTTCAAGTACAGTAAGATGTAGGATGTGGTGAATATTTGAATGGATTAAGTACAGTAAAGAACTTTGATCTGGTTGTACAGTCTGGTACCGCCAATGGTCGAGATTTTATCAGAGCTAAATGATCAGAGACATCAAAGCCTTACTGATTTAGAAATCAACACTCGGGCCACCCATCGTGCTTTTACAGGACTATGTGTTCTAAGCCCTTTAAGGAAAAACATGACTAGTCACACGGGGCACCAAGGGCTCAATTGGCATCCGAGGTCTGCCTTTCACACCACCAATCCCCTCTTGTCTTCTTCTTCTGTGCAGCTCTGTTGCTCTCTCTGAAGGAAAACTAAGACAAACTGTGCTCTCTGTCATTTTTGATGGTAAAATACTTTAAATCCCTTCACTGCACGACAGCAAAGCGCTGATATTTGTCACCCCAAACAGCACACTATAATCAATTTTGCATGCAAACTGCAGGGCTCTCCACACAGGGGTTCCCCATGCTCACTTTGGTAAATCAAATATTTAGAAAATGAGCAAAAAGAGAATGGAAGGGGTTTCTCTATTTTTAGTTGCTCCCGTGCTGCAGGGGGAGGCTATTGTACAGAAGTCAGGCAGCCACTGAGGCGGCTCTTGTGTCAGCCTTTTATCCCATCATTGACATGAAGCATAACAAAAGCAACACAGCATAAAAGATACATTTGAAGGATATCATTAACTGTTCTGAGCTGACATGGCTCAGCCACAGACCCTTCATCAGTTACCACTTTAGTTTCTCCCAAGGCTTCTCCCCACAGGATGTGATCAAGCCAGTGAGTGCTTTCAGCCACATCTTTTGCAGAGGGGCCACGGGTCCTAACTCCGACACCAAATGACCATTTTCTGCTGATTCCGTTGCAGACCTAAGGTATCTGGACGTGCACTGACAGCAGAGGACCACTAATCTGCTGCTACTGCTGCTGCTACAGCGGCCTACCAGAGAGAGGGGGAACAAAGGCTGCATGAGAGAGTCTAAACAGCAAAAACATATTTCATGTAGACATCACTGTGAATTGCATTGAGCATTGGTAACTGAAGTGAACTAATGGTTCTACAGTATATTTGTTTTTCCGACTTCATATTTCATCTCCTTGCTTCCAGCTGCTTGTCCTCTGACAGGTCTTCTGACTTTTATGTTGTTGAGACTGGCATTGGAATAAAATGCAATTGCAACTTTTTGGCCCACCTGGCTTCAATACGGTAACAGAGACTACATTCATCTGTTACTGACTGACGCAGGAATATTCTCAACCAAGGCTATTTATTGTTTGCAGTAAGTATATTTTGAGGCACACCTGATAAAGGCTATAGCAAACAGTTGTTTAATAAACATGAACAACTGAAAGCTGTGGATATGAATGATCGATGAGTCACTTGATTTTATTGTCATGTTTAATGTCCTTCTCACCACCGCTGGGAGAGGTTTTTTTTTTTTGTACATAGCAGTCCTATTTTTATGGTAGTTACAGAGGAGGAGAGGCGCTCTATGACATCGTTAGTGTTATTTATTATACAGCTAGAAATCTCTCTTCTTCTTCCTTTTTATATCACTTCACTTTCTAATATCTCTCAGAAGTCTTTCACACACTGCCGCATTTAGTAAATCCTTTTTCTCCCAACTGAATTGTCCAATCCATCATCTTCGTGGTATTTTCCTCTTAATCCATCTTCCTTTGTGACTTTTACTCCCATTCTTTTTACATAATTTGAACAAATACACCGTTTTATCTGATACTGGACTAACTGCCTGTGATGAATGACTGAAAAGGGTCGTTTCTAGCAATGAATGCAGAGGTAGTATAGAGTAAAGTGTAGGTCAGTATGTACAGAACTTGTTGTGCAGGCGGGAAAACAGGAAGGGACAGAGAGTCCGCTGTTGAGTGTGATTTTTTTCCCACTGTCTGGCTGAGCTGTGAAGTCAACAAATTGCTATTCTAGGTTGGGATTAGTCATCAGATTTATGAGATTAAAGGCCAAGTTAAGGTTTACACAGGTTTTTCTAGGTCGAAAACACCATTGTTGTGGCTTAACACCTCTGTGAAATACCACAAGCCTGGACATATACCTGACGAAAAGTGACAAAGTGACAAACACTTATGCAGTTCTTACGTTTTTTCTGATCCATCATCCTGACAATCTGAGCCTCTATGTCCTTCTAAAACACACAAACACTTGCAGTGTGCTTCCAAATATTTCAAGTGTTAAGTCAGTTAATGTGTTTATATGTACTGCATATTGTTTGCAGCACTTGTGTCAGCTGATTAGTGGCCATGAATGAGGCATCTGGAGCGTGGGCATAACCACAAGGCATCTTTAATCATATTTACCTCCATTCTTTATGCCTGCATGTGTATTTTGCAAATAAGTGACCTTTGTGAGTTTCATATCCGTGACATCAATAAGAAAATTGGATTTGCTTGTACTGGCTGAAGGAATACATATTCTTCAGATATTATGTGATCTGGATCACTGATTACTGTTCACCTGAATATAAAGGCTATGGGTGAACACGCAGCAGCTGGAGCGGAGCAGCGCTGCTTTCATTTCACTGTTTGGTCTCAATGCAGGTAAGAATAGGCAAGTTAAGGACTCGATGCACTGTTCTGCAGCAGCGGTGCCTCCTACACACTGTGACAGGTGTGTATGAAGTCATGCCTGATGATAATGGATCAGACTTCTCTGCATTGTCTACACACTACAGATGTATAAATGCCACGGCATTGCTTGCAGGAAAACCAAGTGTGTCATTCTGCACCACAAAGCTCCACTTCTTGTAAAACACTTGTGCTCACAACCCCCAAAACCCCAGACTCGCCCACCCCCCATCTGCCAAGGTGCACACACACACACACACACACACAGATGTATGCACGCACACCCCCCTTGAGCAAGCTCCCTGCAAGCTGCAACAGCTGCTCTCCCCATCCACACCCTGGATCCTCTACCAGCAACTAGGCACACAAGATGTAAATTGCACGGGAACAAAAGCCTGAAAGAATTGAGACTGAGGGGCTTTGAGAAAACACCTGTATCCAGCTGTTATAAGAATCCTACTGTGTATTTTCAGAAGCTATTAGACAGCGCTTTCTCCCCAACTTCCTCCTATGAGCCAACATTCACTAACATCTGTGGATGACTCTTGTCAAAACACTGTCTCTCCAGTGAGCTATATCATGCTTACATGTTAGCCTATTAGCTTGCATTATATAATGTGCAACCAGCTTAATGCTACATTTAGTGGCGTAACAGAGCCTGGCAGAGCCACTGTGACAGACAGATGAATGTGCATGGAAAAATTCGCCCCACTCTTTACGCCTGTCAGGCTGCATTTTTTGGTCCTAATGCATTATTTTTCGGCACATCTGCATGTGTCTGGGAGCGTGTGTGTGTGTTTGTGCATGCAGCGGCAATCCCACAGGGTGAGGTCAGGAAACGTTTAGTGCCATCCATCTCCCTCAGTGTGGGCTCCTGTCCCTTCAGGACCCTCAACACAGATGGGCCTGCTATGTTCAGCCGGCACAGTAGAACAACAGCTGAAGGTCAAGAGGGGACACACACCAATTTAACAAAAAGTCAATGTTTTGTATTTGAAAATGTTAATGAATGAAGCACTTATTATGAAAGAAATGTGTTTGGACGGCCATATGGTGAAGAGAGTTGCTGACTTTATCCTCATATTCGTGAACAATACCACAGCTTTTTAATTTGTTCTCCACATGTTCTGACGCTTATGTAAATGCCATTAACACTTCTCCCTCCAGCAGCCCTCCTTCTCTTCATTTTCCATCTTTGCCGCACAGGGGTCAAGGAGAACAATGGCTGTTCCGGCACTCTGAGGGCATAACACCAGGATTTTTTCATCTTTGAAGCAAAACAACACTCCTCAGGGCTGAATCAACATGGTGGGCAGACCGAGCAGAGCAGATAAAAAGCCCCAGAGGGAGAGAAGGGAATGTAATTCAGCTTGACGTAGATGTACAGGCTGTCTCTGTCCAGTATATGCAACTATTTGATCCACTGAGAGTTGCGGCAGGTCATAAACATTTTAAGCCCGAAGCATCTCAACCGGAGTTTCTGTCTTTTTTGGGAATAGAGTTCCCGAAAGCAACAGTAGCCTCTGCCCTCACAGGACGTGCGCCAACTCTGGCAACAGATAATCATCGACTCATTACCAAGAAAAACTCATTTCCTGAATGGACACAACATGCAAAGGAAGGGGATGTGTCTGTTCACAGTGCCGATTAACTTAATCAGAGGAAAGTAATCAGAGGGGCGGCAGGTTTTTGGTGCTTTCAGCCAGCGGAGATAAAAAAGGTAAAAAGGACAACTCAAGAGAAGTGAGATCTTCTTTTCTCTTCAGTTTCACTGTGTCTTTTCAAAGAGGAACGGGAGGTAGCAGGTCAGAGAGATAAAAGCAATATTTAAGCATATCCATCTAGACAGAAAATAAAGGTAGGAAAAAAAGGGATGCTACTTGCAAGTTAAGATGACACAGTGAAATGTGAATTGAATTCATTTGTGAATGAAGCACTGCAGTTGGCAGAAGCTGTTTTGGTGATGTAATCCTGAGACGTTCAATAATTAGGATTCATGGCTTCGTGTGTCTGTGGCCCTGAACTCAGCAGGTTACTGTACTCTACCGTACCATCTGGTTGAACACATAAACAACCGCTCTCAAATTCTGAATTACATTTTGTTTTCCAAGGTGACAAGCAGGAGAAATAGCAACACTCACAATTATGAACCTTCAAAGCTATATTTAGACCATTATTTAATTTCAACCTGAGCCCAAAAGAGGCAGGGATCAAGGAGGATTTGGTGAAACAACATGGACCAAAGAGCCAGCAAGAACAAAGGGAAAAATGTCCATTTATTTCCCCACATAGCTGAAAACAAAAGGTTTCTCGTTGTTCCTGCCATCACACACACACACACAAAAGAAAACTCTTGAGGCATTTCCCCAGGAACCTTCCCACACTGTCAAAACAACCCGGCCACAACACTGAATAATAGCCACTCGTAGGCATTGGCCAGAGAGGTTGAGCAATGACTAGACAACAATCGAGTGTGGTTAAGACCCCCTGCCTCTGGAAACACACTCCCACACCTCTCCGACTTATTTCGTCTCTCCTGCTCTTCCTGCAGACAAATGTAAGAGATTATCGGCTGTAAGGAATGCAGGTTGTTGTAGAGAACGCTGAATGATGTTAAAAGCACAGAGAGGGTCACCAGCGGCACAGGTTTCATCACAGGGGGGTGAGAAGTTCGCAGGGGAGTCATAGTGGTAGTAGTATTCAGAGCTGGCAGCCCTGCAGTCTGCAGCTAAAAAGGTCGGCTGCTGCTGAGTAACCCTGAAGGCCTGCATGGCCAACAGGACCGTGTGGGGGGGGGGGGGCAGTGATATTTAAAACCTCTGTGAGAAGAAGTCAAGGGGATGGTGATGAAACGGGACCAGCCCTCTTTCTCTACGAGTGCCAGCCTCTGACGGGGCCAAACGTTGTACCCTAACCAACCCATGAAATGCGATCGTGCAGCCTGGAGGGGGCAGAGAGAAAGGGGGAGTTGTGTGTGTGTGTGTAAGGGGGGGTGGGGGAGCAGGCTCTCTGGGGACTTGTGTGTTTGCTCCTGTGTGTGCTCAATCTGCATTTGCTTTGGCTGCTGCTGAGCAGAACAGGACACACTATTTAATGAAATTGACTGAGCGAGCACAGAGGGGGTTGTGCCAGGACCTCGACTGATATGAATTACAACAATGATAATAATAATAAAAACACTGAGGTTTGACTGTAAGCTAAATGTACACTGCTAATTTTTCTCTCTAATCTTGCGGGAACACACATTACACACACACACCTCAGGAGAGAGACTGAGAGCAACTGTTCTTTCTAAATTTGTCAGAGGGAGCAGAGAACACACCCCTTGTGCTTATGCGAGCGTGTGAGTGCAAGTGTGTGTGCATGTGTGTGCGCGCATCAGAGAAGACCCGAGTTCAGGCCGTCTCCCTGCGGGTGTTACAGCTCTGCTCTTCCTTAACTGGGCACCACCTTTCTTCCTCCTCCTTACTAACTACTCTATAGTCCCAGCATGTCGAGAAGAGGCTACATCAGGAGGCCTCAGGTTTTTCATGAGTAGCTAATAAATCATTAATAATGCACAAGCACCAATCTCACACACACACTGGTCTGTTAGTTTCAGAGTCATCTGCGTTGGGGAGTAGTTAATGCAGAAGCAGCGAGACAGTGTTTGGCCAGGGAGGAATTAATTAACCTTATCCTGCATGTAGAGAGGGCAGCATCTTTGCATGCAAAGAGCCTTCAAAGTCTAGACAATAAAAAGGTTATAAAGGAACAACAGTGCATAAACAAAGGCGTATGATAACAGAGGAAATTTCAGGCATGTTTTTTTTTTCAATGCAAGCTGAGTTCATATGCCTCGTCTGATAGGTAATGTGGACACGCAGACAGCAATCTAATCAAACCTTACTGCTCCATTCATTCCGCATCAATAACTGCTTCTCAGCATCATTAGCTTGTAAATCACAGAGGCGGTCGGTGGAAAAAAAAACAAAAACAGCCTCATCAAATAAATGGAGGTCACAGCCGCTGTCTAAAGTTTGGAATGAATCAACAGATCGATGAAGAGAATCTAGATTATTGATCATTTAGATCTGCGGGTCATTGTGTTGCCAAATCAGATGGAAATGGCGACAGATTGTTAGAGATGAAAAGATATTCATGAGAGATGGGGGCAGGGGTTTGGCGGAAGTTTGTCTCCAGTTTATCTTTTACTACATACAGGACTGAAATCTCATCTAATGCGAGGAGCCAGCTACACATGAGATAGAGAGCGGCTTCTCCTAAAGGGGCGCAGGCAAATGTTCACCATAGTAACGGCGAAGATATGTATGTTGTAAATCTGTCAGAGCAGAAAGAGAGAAGAGAGGGACGGAGGTGGACGTGCACACTGCTCCGACTTCGAGACTTGAACTACCACTTCTCACCCAGAGGAACCCCTCCCTACAAAAACAAAAACAAAAAAAAAATTTGCAAGTGATCGACCAATTTTACTCAAACTATAGCACAAGAGGTAAAGTTCAGATGCCGTGCTTGTTACATTACCATAGTGACGTGGGGCCAGAGCTGAGAATTTGTGTAACGGGACAAAAGGGAATGCCCTATTGTGTATGTGAATGCCTATACAAAAGAGTCACACACACACACACACACACACACACACACACACACAGACATACACATACTCTTCCTCCCTCTCCAAGGGCACCAGAAGTACCTCTTAGTGTAAACTGCACTGTCCTACAAAAGAGCACAACTCCTCCCCCCTGAGCCAGAGCAAATTGAGATGGGGTTTACATAAATGGGTTTGGTGTGGGAGGGTGAGAAATCACCCTAAGGTAAATGTTGGGGGAAGTCTCCTCAAGATATGGGTAGCCTACATCTGAAAAGAAATTATGTTGAGAAATCATGAGAATGGACCTGAGGGCTTTTGGATGAATAGCTACAGCAGGCCTGGCTCTCTTCCCTCCTGTCTGTTGATCGTTAGAGAAAAAAATCATTAATATTTTTGAGTATTTCTTAAGCTTGGCAAAGAGCAGGTATATTTTTGAACGAGTGAACTGAAGAGTTTCTGTGTTAATTCTCATAGCCTGGGGCTTCCACTCAAACTAACATGAAAGCAAAATGACAAATGGCAGGCAAGCAAGCAGCAGCACCTGGACTCCTTCACCCGAGGTTCACATACGAGAATGCCAGAAATGTACCCCAAGCACCTGAATAATAAAAACTGGAACACAGTTACCATAGTTATTTTTGAGCGAAAATCAAAAATGCAAATCAAAGACATGTTTTTTTTCCCCCATCACTTGCTCTAGTCACTCTAACATGTCAGAACATGTCTCAGTTTGCCCAAACAATGTTTTGCTGGAACAGAACAGATTATCCCTGTGTGAAACCCTCTGAAAATAGCCATCAAGGTCACTGGAGCAAGTGCTGCTCTTGATGGAAGTGTGGACCGCTCGACGAGCCCCGTCAAAACCTCGGCGCATTTTGCTCTGGAGTACCCTCGCCAAGGTGAGGGCAGAGCGAGTTGCTGTTTGAGGTTGATTTCTCCTTGTTTTCCTGGCTGGTTCAATAGCTATGCTGCATTGGCTCCCCGTGACGCAGGGATCTGATCAATACTGGGTCTCGAGGGCAGCGGAGCAGCCAGCGAGAGGACTCGACAGCAAATGTGCTCCATAGGCTGTGCAATGTTGTGATGAAGGGCTGGTGTCAGCACTGCCTAATGCTGTGCAACCATCTCATCTCTTGTTGTTGTTGTTGTTTTGGGGTTTTTTATACAAAGGAGTGCAAACATTCCTCCTCACAGATAGAAAACGCTGGCAGATGGGTACACAGTGAAATAAGTCAGGCTATTTCAAGTCTGATGATGACCTATTGATAACTATAGGTCATTTTTCAACAACAAATACAAACATTCAATGGGCATAGCATCTGTGAATGAGGCATTTATGAGTTCGCGCGCTAGTATTTAGGTATTAGGCGTTTGCCTTAATACTAATGTGTTCTCAGTCTGATGATGGATTTATCATACAAACATTCAATGGGCATAGCATCTTATGAGGCATTCATCAGATTGGACATAATTACTTTAATACATCATATTGATAAAGATTTGGTGTGGCCCTACACTTAAGGTCAGTAGGACAGGGACCATCTGTGTGAGGTCCTACACCAGACTGAGGGGTGCCCCATGGCCCAATAACCTAACTAAAGTGTGCAAGCAGACAGAGGGATTACTTCTGCAATCATGAGCTGCTCTGTGAGCTATGCGCAGTATGTGATATTTATATACAGCTAATAATTCAGAGCTCAACCATTAAGGCAGGCAAAGCTAGATCATGCCAGATATATTACCTGATACCTGAAATGTTAAAGGAGCTGTCCGAATGATTTAAGGAGGAATGCAGCATTACAGGAGTGTTAAAAACAATCTGCTAACATTTAAACACAGCAGAATCCTGTCTTATCTGGCTATAGATGAGAGCATGTTGCTTTACTGCTGCTAGCTATGCACACAAGCCTGAGGACACAGCAGTATTTTGCGCATGCACATAGACACACAATACTGGACCATTAATCATGAGCAACCCAGTTCTGCTTCTCGCCCAGTCTCTGTATTTACTTCAGCGTGGTGCAGAAGTTGCATGCTAGAGAGATTAAATCAAAAAGGACAGAGGGCTGGGGTGGGTGAGTGTGCAGTTGAGCCCTGTGGGTTTACATGTACATGCACATGTACATTCACTTCCTAGTAAACTTCTGCAACACCAAAACAGACAAAAGCTGTCCTCCAAATTAAAAGAAAAAAAAAAATCCAGTCCATTTATAGTGGCAATAAAATCAGCTCATTGATAAATGTCTAGTTGGATAATTCACACCATCTGTGTTAGGGACCACTGACTCTTTATCTCAGCTCTGCATCCTTCCAGTCACACACCAGACTTTGTGCACAGTTTGTACTGCAGAGCAGGGTTCAAGCCTAAAAGCAAATTGGATTTATTCAAATAAATTCTGCAGGTTTGGTTTATGTAAAAACCACCTTATTAGTTATCCTCTAAAGTTTTTTCTTTTTTTGCTTTATGTTAATGTCAGTCATAAGCATGTGAAGTGAAATGAACAACAGGATGGAGGTGATGTATTCTCTCTGACTAAAGTGCTTACACATAGCATTAATCTAGCCTCCTGTTCTGCTACTGGTACACTGCGGTTGGCTTACCCAGGTAGAGAGATGCATTTTCTTTCTTCACATTGTCGTCCAGGTAGGTGGGCCCCAGGGTGTAGATTGGCGTTGACCCCATGCCCACAAGAATCTGGGCGCAAATGAACAGAGCCACATACAGGTTGTGCTCGTTGCCTCCTGGTCGCGAGGGCACGATGAAACGTCCAGCAGGTCGCGTCCACTGTTGTTGCCGGTCTGACAGAGGCCTTCGTGACCTGCTGATGAGTTCATCTCCTGGATCTGGTAGGGTGGTGAGATGAAGTGGGGGAGGGAAAACAACGCCGCCCCAACAGCAATGACCACGCCGCCCACAGCAAGCCAGCGTGGCCTCTGACCTCTGCCACCGAAGTAGGAGATGAAGACCACCACCAGCAAGCTGCCAATGTCAAAACAGCTGACCAGCAGGCCGGACTCGGAGCTGCGGAGGCTGTAACGCTTCTCAATAGTGGTGATGACGCTGCTCAGGTAGCCCGAAACCATCAGGGACTGAATGAAGGTCAGGTAGCACATGCAGAACAGGAAGCAGCGAGAGTCCCTCAGGATGACCCGCACATACTTCCTGGCCGGGATGCGGATAAGGCGGGAGAGGGAGAAACCAAGTTTCTTGCCTCCAGAGCCGGCGCCCCTGTGGCCGTCCACTGGCAGAGAGCTGCTGAGCCCCACCATGCTGGACGCAGAGGGGGAGAAGTCTGTCCTGGAGGAAGGGGATTCTGCTTGGCTTGAGTCTGGGGTTTTAGGCTGGAGCTCGCTGCTCTCATCCACGGCCACACAGGTGTGGTTAGTGTTGACCAGGCGGGACTCTGCGACCTTACGGTCCGGCTGACAGGGTCCATTCAGGATGGGTAAGCTTTTGGACTTGAAGCAGTTCTCTGGGTCCATGTACTGGTCCTGGAGCTCGCGGATCTCCAGAGACTCAGACAGGTCACTCCCTGTTTCATCGTTGTCCGACGAAGTCATGGCGCAGCTGGACTCTCAGCTTCAGTCGGCTCCTGGCTGTGCTGACAAGTCAGTCGGTAACTAGTGCCACATGAGGACACGGCGGAGCTGCTGCAGGGCTGGATGCTGAAATAAAGACGCTGCCCTGCCAGAGAGGACTGGGGCGGACTGAACCCCTCTTGTTATGTGCATGTTTTATTCCACATTTCTATTTACAGCAGCACTGCTTTGTCACAAAAAGCCTGTATCACAGCCCAACATCAGGGCTGAAATACCCTTGAAAGCCACTAACCAACTACAGTGGTAGTATGTCTGAATACAGAAGAACATCAACCTCCTCAGACACTTTAAATACTGGTTCTGGGAGTGATTCGCTTACAGTTAATAGCATGTAAGGTTAAAAAAAACAAAAAAACATCTAAAATGTTAATAACGAAAAGGAGCTGTCTTTACACTGTTCCCTTAATTTAGGATCCCATGTTGATTTTATGGCTCTTTGTTAGATAGCAACCTTGATTCACAGGGGTATTTTGTTTCCTTTGTCCCATAGCTGTGCAGCATCCTACAAAGAAGACAAAAACATGAAATGAAAACATTAGCAAATAAAAAAGGGGGTTTATATCAAATAAATATGTATTTCTACATATCTGCTTCTGTTGCTGTGGTAAATATGTCCAGGGATTAAACTGACCCCTTCATATCGCTACATTGCTTGACACAAACATCCCATCAAATAACCAACACGAACCGGTCCGGTTCTGGTCTAGGTTGCGGAACCACTGATTCTGCAGCCTGTGTGTCAATGTGAGTATTGTGGGGATGTCTTTTGTTTTGAAATGCTCTGATGTGGATTTATATTTTTGTTTCTTGTTCCAATATAACTCCACGAGCCGTCTCCCTAATGAAGACTGACTGGATGAATGAAAAACAACTGTACGGGTGTCACACTGTCGCAGCGCTTAAGGCGAAATAACAGGCAGCTTTCCTTTGTCAAAACGAGAAATATAGCAAGAGAACAAAAGACCACGCTGTCCACAAACGCCTCAGTTATTACTTTGAAAAGACACGAAACCCCGGTTCGGTACGAGGCATTTGTGAAATTAAGCGAACAACAAGTCTCCGCTTCGAATATAACGGCGACTAATATTATTTGACATAACTTCTAGGAAAGGCTGGAGGTGTACGAGGCTGTAATACTCACACAGGACAGAGGGAGGTAGCCTGTTGTTCTCGCGCAGCGGCCACTCACTGAATGAAATCTGTTGGATGCGTATGGCTGCTGGTGCTTGTGGGCAAGTGGTGCATTCAAGGGCGGTCAGATTTTGTACAATTTCGAGTCCAACGCGTCAACAAAGTGGGAAAAAGGTTTTAAAAAATCGTCTTATGTTGATGACGTCATCGGACAAGATTTGACAAAATAATTAAAATGTGAAAGGTGGTGATTACTCGAATGAATTTGGTCGACAAATATCTTCATTAAAGATTATATAGGTGAAAATGTATCCACCTTCTTCTTTTTTTTTTTTTACTATATCCGCAACTCAGTTAAAAAAAAAAAAAAAAAAAAAAAACTTCTACATTTGTTCTGTGTTGTGAAAAAAAAAAAAGACATGTTTTTGTTCTTATTTGTTGATATTTTTTACCAGACATACATACATACATACTAAACAAGAAGTCTTGTTTACAACATATGGCTACGAAGTCAAACCTGATTTCTAGTAGGTAACTTGAACGCATCAAATAGTGGGGGTGAATTGTTTTTCTCATCAGCCACATTGGGACTTGTAGTTTCTCGGGTGAACCAAACGTGCGTCCACTTTACTGTTAAATTATAAGGAAAATGGTGCTTGAGTAACTACGGTATAATCAGACTTGAGGCACATTGAGCTGTTCTGCAAACGCCATCGCCCCTATCTCTTCATTCAGTCAGTTTCCATTACAATGACTGCAGGACTTCATCTACCAGCATCCTCACTGGTCCATATGCTTGTTTAGAACGCTACGTCACCCAGACAGCTGGGACCGTTGCTGACCCAGCAGTGATTGACTGGTCACAGGCTCATGCGGACAATGGGCTCTGTGCCTGGCAGTCCTCTGACGCAATAAATTGAAGGGAAAAAAATGTAATGGAGTTGGTTTATTTCTTCAGAGGATACTAGCTGCCTCACAGTAACTAATGAAAAGTGCTTCGAGCACAGCAGCACAGTGAATGGTAGCAAACAAAAACACTACCACATCCCCCACTTGTGATGGAGAAACTGTTAGTAGCCTACAGTTTTGTTTTGTTTTTAACCTTTCTAATGAAATATTTTCATATTACATATAATCACCATGGTCACAAATTATGATTGGGGGAGCATTGTGCTTGTTGGTTTTTCTCCCTACTTTTTAATGATAATGAATGTCTTTGAGAAAATTTAGGGGGTAAAAAGAATATGAAGATGAGAGTTATTGATTCCAAATTTCTCATTTGCACATCTGAATTAACGTTTTATTTGTCAGTGATAAATCTACTGAGTGAGGACATCATCAAAAACATCTGTGCTGGCGGGAAATAAAATGTCCCTTTTTTTAGAGAGCTCACTCTCAGTCCCTGTCAAAGGGATGGATGACTTTCCCCAAGGTCATTAATTCATTTCCTGGACTAGGTAAGCCCGGTGATCAATCCTGTTCCTGCTCCTCCTCCTCTCATTCTGATAGTCTGTGGTTCCTCCTCAGAGGAATAGCACCTGACAGAGGCCTAAATGTCAAATGTCTGCTTCACCAACCAAAATGGCAAGCACGAGCAAACATCCACTATTCTAGTGATGTCCTCAAACACTAAAAACACTTTATATCCTAAAGTGACACAGGCTTATGCAGTCTACTCTCTCTTTGGCGTCTATAAGACACAATGAATATCACAGTCAACCAACATAAATCAATGAAAGGCATCATGGTCCATTATAAAGGCCTCTGTCACCTCTCTCTACAAGCGTTTATCATCTCTGTCTCTGGGTATTAGCACTGCAGGCTGATCAATATCACAATGCACAAGAGAATGAAAGTATATGTGTAATTATTTAACAGAAAATGGCACTGTGACATCTTTTTGTAGTCCTACACTTCTGAAAGTATATTGTGTACTGTAAGTAGACAGCTGGATACAGAGGATTGTGAAACTAAATGCTTAGTGTTTTCCCAGTGATGCATTTGCAGTTACAGGGCCCTATTTTCTGTTGAAGTTACATCAGAATCATTTGCAAAAATAAATATTCTACAAGATGGTGGCATGTCGTGCAGACAACTGGAAATGGCATTGGGTTTATTAGCTGAGTCAGCGTGCGTGTAGGTTCTCCATTATCGATTTCCTTTGTGCAACTGCACATTCAATTTGCACACATAATCCATATAATATTGTCGTGATTGTTATTAAGGTCTGGCTTTTGTACTAGATCAGAGTCACCATACTGACTGCACAAGGACACTAGAGCAGGACAGATTCTTCCAACAAAATGCTGTAGCTCATATAATTTGTATTTAAGAGGGAGGTGTTGATGAAGTTTAAGCAGAATATGCAAAGAGCTTTATATATTCCGTGTCCACAGGAGATTTCTTTCTACAGCCAAATGCCATAGCTTTGGAGAAGGTAGCAAAGTTATACTGCTGGCCCAGGGACATTTAGTTTAGCCCATGACCTTTCTTTAAACAGAGGGAGAGAATGTGGAGACGTCACAGATGACAGGAACAGCCTTTTCCAAAAGGTTAATATGTTCATGCCTTCTCAGAAATACTTTCAGTGGAGTTCTGTCTGGCTTCAGAAGAATTTGTCCTGAACACCATGGCACTTAGGAGAAGAACAAAACACGTCTGTTTTTCAGCACAGAAAGACAAACAGAAAACTTCCCATGTGAACGAGTGAATCGGGACAATGGACGCTGAACAAGCAGGCCCGCATTTTTAAAAGGGGGGATTGATACAAAGCTTCCCTCATATCAAAATGTTCCCACACTCGTTGCCAGTTGTTATTGTTGTATTGCATTTCTCATATACCCAGCAATAAAACACACTACATCTTATTAGAACCACTGCAAAATGGTTTATTACTCATAAGGGGTCAGAAATAAAACCTATTTAGAATATCAATAATGTCTGGCGCTATTCCAACTGGTGCTACACAGAAATTGGTCACTCTCGATTGCAGCCAGTGATAACTCTTTACAGTCAAGAGTCTACTGTGGTCATTTAAATATGGTGTGATGAAGTGTTACAGAGAGAAAATTCAATCACACAGTAAACTCAAACTAATGGTGGAATAGGAGGCCTTGGATCTAATGCTGTTAGGAATATTTATGATGTGTGAGGGGGGGGGGGGGGCAGTGTGCTGCACTGAATCCTGAGTCCACAAGAGAGAGAAATACAACACCACCCTCTAGTGCACAGAGTGCTGCAATGAAGCCAGGCTCTGCAGAGTGGTTGTATTTTTTACTGATGACCAACAGATGGTGCTTTGACCTCAAGAATGTCAGCATCAAACAGAGGTGAGGGCAGCTGATCATGAGCAGGCTGGTGAGGTAACTGAGTTACAAACACTATTTGACTGAACCTGCAATGACAGATGAAGACAAAATATGCTTTACTTTAACTTACTTTTTAAAATGTATCTGATTATTTCTTCAATGGGCCTCAGATTTTAGATGTGAAGTTTTGTTTAATTGACATGAGCACTATAGCATAATGTTGTCTGGGACTCATCACATTATCTCAGACAGGGTTTGAGACTTTTTATTTTCAAGCAGAAACACAAGTCCCCAAATTCTGTGAAGGTGCAGTTATGTAGTGCTCTATTGAATTAATTGTTTGATAAGCTTTTCTAATCTAATGGATTTCTAAAAGCTGTAGAAGATAGACTGGTTATAGACTGAGATATTTTTTCGGTTTTGACGTTGTTATTGTCAACTGTCAATTTTTTAGCATTTAACACTGACTCAGTCTTCATGAACTCTTGTCAAAGTGCTTGTTACAAGGAGGTTGTGCTGGTGAGATCACCTCCAACAATGATGGGTGATGACATCATCATCATTATCATCATCTGCAGTGTGGTTCAACACCTCCCATGGCCTTGGGTCAGCCCCCCCACCCCCCACCCCGGCTCCATCCCGCACTCTTCCTGTTAACCATTCCAACTTTATTGACATTACAGGAATCACTAATGAAACACTGTCTGTACCTTGGCCCTCTGCGTCTGCCTGCGGAGCTGTTAAAGGGAATCACACACAAACAGATATGCATGTTCATAAATATACTGTACACCCCCATCCCCCAACACAGTTCACATCCACACAGGGGCCTCTTCCTGTATGTAGCCTTGGCTATCATGTCCACCGAGTGGGATACGGGAATATGCAACAATGCCAGACACTGAGGTGTGTGCATCTGTAACTGGAAGTCATGGGTGCTGAATTCCAGCACCTCTGAGAAAATGTGACACCTTTCTCATAGAAACACATAACTCTTCAGTGCGATCTTTATCTTATGACCCCAGTGACTCATTGCTGTTCCTGCATCACTGAAAAGACGCAAAGGAAACAATCCAGTTTTCTCCGACTGTTGCACAGCTTCATCAGCTAATGGCTTTACAACAGCACTCAGAGATATAGGAAGGACTCTATGCTTGAACTATAACTCTCTGTGGTACTGTTTTACCACATTCTTCTTCCAGGAAGGCCATTCTTTTAAATTAGCCTTCCTCTTTTTTTGTTGTTGCTTTCTAAGTTCAGCGTCCTCCAGTTGTGGACAGACTCCCTGGTTTGTGGTCAGGACTACTCCTCAAATTAGTTTACCCATTCAGAGGGGCTTGCAATTGGAAACTTTGCAACCCAGAGAGTGGCTAATGCATATGAATAAAGCGAGCAGATCAGGACAGAAGGGTGGCGTAGTAATTGTGTTAAAAAGTGCAAGGGATCCAAAATAAAGACCCCTAGTATAAGCCTGCAGAGGCCCCCTCACTGTGCAGAGCAATCCCAGCAGATTGGGCTCCATGCATATGTAAAAGTTCTCACCCCCCCCCTTTCTCCTCTAGACCCATCACCCTCAACCACAAGCTTCACTGGTGGACCTTTACACTGGTTCCTCTGTGACAGAGGCAGGCTGAATTTCTCTTTCCTAATAAATCACAAGGACATTAACAAATATGTGCCTTGCTAAAGAAAAGAGCACAGCGCCTTCTGTCTCTGCAGGGATGTTTAACACTGATCACACACGGCTTTGATTAACAAGAACAACCTGAGAATTGCTCCCTGCCGAGCGGAGCATTGGGAAACATTTTCATTAG
This sequence comes from Caranx ignobilis, assembly GCA_021432705.1. Lineage (NCBI taxonomy): Eukaryota > Metazoa > Chordata > Actinopteri > Carangiformes > Carangidae > Caranx > Caranx ignobilis. The sequence goes on from MU269986.1 coordinate 11,152,061, forward strand.
ATCTGTTCATGAAGTACTGCAATGCTGCCACACTTTAGAAAGAGAAAACCTTGATGAGTCACTGAAAGTTAAAAGTGGAGACTCCACTAATTCACTGACAATTTCTAGTATAAACAACTGTCTAACATACTGTCAGTCAGCTACACATGTAGGAAATTGCACTTTAAATCAATGCATATTATAATAAAGTAAATGTAAATGAATAATTGGTGTTCATGTGAGTTGGGATGTAATCACCCAGACCTCTTATTTTCAATGTCACTATAATTTATATAAGCATACTGCAGTCATTTTAGCACTGGAGACTAACAGCAAGCGGTTATCATACAGTAGCTGAAAATCAAAGAGTAACAGTGATTTTTAATGATGTAATGTCAAAATATGATGTAAGGAAATAATCTCAACACATGTTATTTAACAGCACCTAATGAGTGAATGTGGGGGGGTTGCTGCCATGAATTGGACTAAGCAGATGAACTGCATACTCAGCATGTCTGTCCTTCCAGAAGCTCAGAGGAGACCCTGAGTTTACAGTAAACAGGGGGCTGTTTCAAGCCCACCTCAATTCCCCTAACACATATGGAAATGGACCATACCTTCAGGGCTTTGTCTTCCTCCAAGAACATCCACACAGCCCTCACAATGTTAAAGGAGGGACTGCCAAACATTTCATATTCATGGGACACAATTACCTCCATATGAATGGCATAATTGCTCTTTAAAGGCTTAAGCTACCAAGTGAGGTATGTGTGCATTTTCCAAGCCCTCGGGCTATAAGGTGATCGCCATCAGCCACCTAAGCAGAAGGCCTGCTCTATCATCTGTTTAGAGGGAAGGAAGGTTTGACTGCTGGGCCACGCATCTGCATCTGTGACTGTGCTGTATACAGCTGGTCAGATTGCTGATCTGATTGTTTATCAGCTGGAAAGAATATATATATATATATATATATATATATATATATATATATATATATATGTAAACAGGTAGGTCAATCAGTTGATGACTATGGCCAATTACATCTGAAACCAAATCAGTTTTTTGAAAAAAATGTATTATTCATTGAAAATCAATAGGTTTTGGTGACTGTCACTCCTCTTCCTCTGATTTGGTTGGGTCCTACTTATAAAAGGAAATCCCTTCCTATTGTTGCCACACACCACCCCGACACACATCAGCTCGCCTGGGATCAGAAGCCAGAGGTACTTGAGCGTGTGCCTTCTTAACCCCTGAAGAGGATCCTTCTGCCCCGCTCATCCCACTAATTACCTTCTAGCCATACTGTAAATGGGCCACTCCTGATAATCAGCCTAAGCTGGGAGGAAGGCTGAAAAGAGGAGGCATGGGATGGATAGGGGTTGAAAGGAACAGGGGCATTTCAATGAAACTGATTAGCCGAGGCCAAGAGCTTTAGTTTGACAACTTGTTAAGTTTTGATGACGTCATCCCTTGCTGCATATGGTGACTTAAGATCAATAACCAACTGAGCAGCTGATAAACGTCTAATCTTAAGTGTGTTTCTGCTCTCAGAGCTGGAAGACTGTGGTAGCAGTGCAGAATCCACTCAGTTTAAACTCCAGAGACTTTTGTGCACTGCACTAACGATATAAAGGAGAAGCAGCTCAGCAGCAGCGGAGAGTGTGTGGCCCTGTGGTTCGCCAAATCTTAATATGGAACACATTTGTGGTTCACGTGTGTGCTGTGAAGTTTAAGGGAAAGCATTCAAAGAGACGTGAAGTATAAGCACAAACAGGCCTCTCCTCATTGTGGTGTATGGCTTTATTTATTTATTTTGAATTCTTAGCTTTTTTTTTTTTTTTTAGCTCATTTGTTTTGGATTTCCTGATTTGTGAATGGATGAAAGTTATTTGTTGTATATTACAGCAATGCATGATAACATAGTACTATTATAATTAAGCTTAATTCCCTAAATCAGGGTGACTTGTTTCTTCATTAGGATGAACATAAGTACCCTTATTGTGGTGTGTGGTTTTTTTTTTAAGATGATTTGTAATTGATGAACTGATGAAAGTTTTAATACAACTATACAAGTGTTTTTTGAGATTTCTGGAGTAAATATGTCAGATAATATTGTGTGTTTTTTGACGGTATCAACAAAGGATTGTAAATCCATCCCCCACAGCCACACAGCTGTAAATACTAATGCACCAAATAAGCAGGTGAAGATAGTCACCAACAGATACAAAGTGCACTCCTCTTTGTCCAATGTTTGCTGAACAATAATGACAAAAAAAGTAAAGGAAATGCAAAAGCTGCAGGTCCCTCTTCCCTTGTTCTTCATCCCTTGGCGCAGCCCCACACACACATCCTCCTCTTACAGTAATCAGGTTCTTGAGACACAGCTGCTAATAGAGCAATGCCTTCTGCCCCCAGTCCACATGTCGGTACACAGACACACACACACACACACACAGACACACACACAATGCAGCGGTGTTTGCACTGTAATTACTACAACACTGTCTTTGTCTGGACTATAATCCGAGGGATCCATTGTTGGTCATACGTGCCTGCTCCTTCATTATTACCAATGCTCACCCTCCTCCTTGTCAACCCCAGAGCACCCCCAAAACCCTGCCAAAGGACTGTCTCTCTTTCAGCCCCTCCGCCCCTACACACAAGAGAAGTGTGCTGTGTCTCAAAGGGGCTGAACAGAGGCACAATGAGGCCTGTGACAGTAAGCCCCGGCGTGGGCCAGGAAGCATGCCACACAAAGGGACAAACTTTTATATGACACTTTAATGCAAACACTGGAGTGTGCTGCCTCGTGCCTCGGTGTTTAGAGCCTGGCAATTAGAGCCTGACCACTCTCATCACGGGCCTTTGTGACAAAGACACAAGTGGTCATTCATTTCATTTATTAGTTACCCATTAATTGGGGAAGGCAGAGTGGGAGATGGTGTTACATGGGGTGGATGAGAAAAAAAAAAGAAATAATCAGTGGGCCGAGCCTTTAATTGAATCCCATCCAGTCGTTCAGAGATTGCTCTGTCAATGATTATATGGGGATCAATGCAGTGAGGGGCAACTGCGACTGACATGGGATGAGCACCCGATGATTTCAAGGGAAAGCTTTGAGAAAACACCCAGTGTGTCGAATTGAGTGGGAGATAAATTTGGTTCACAAGCTTCCATCCGTCCTCTTACACAATCCTATACTGCACAAAATCACACATCTTGTTCCGATCTTGTTTGTGCTGCTAATCTGTGTCAGATCACATCAACAGGTCTCCACTGCTGCTCGGTATCTTCACTGCAGGACCCACATTAATGATCGGCAGGCTTGAATAAACCCTCTGTGGTTGTTCTCTATCGATCAGGTGATCTGACTATCAGATAAGCTAACAGATCTATGAAGGACTCGTGCTGTAATTGAGTTGCTCCCTGGGAGTGTGTATGCGTGTGCCTGTGCTCCTTGTTTAAGCACATGTTTAGGATTATCAGCACCCCCTTAGGTACATAGTGTTGCTTTTTTTAATGTGTGTTTCACATTGGTGACCCAAATGGGAGATGGTGCTCCCTGCACTAATTATAAGTTGTAAAGCAGGTTGTGATTGCGGTTGTTGGTTTGAGTCCCAGAGGGGGATCAGTATTCAGTCTGTCCACTGCACTGTGTGATTAGAGGCACCGGAGAGAGGAGGAGGGTAAAGTTTAGATTGAGATGTTAGACCAATTAATGCAAAGACTTAGACATTAGCAACTAAATTTCCTTATATGTGGTTCTGTCTTTTAATTCTATTTGACTGTAGTATATATCTTAAAAAACTGGGTGTCCTTCATCTATTAGACATATTGGTGTATATATTGGTATATATATATATATATATATATATATATACATATATAATTTGAATTAAATCAGAATGTCATCAACATTTCAGAATAAAAGAGAAAGACAGAAAAAGAGAAGTATTTTACAGACACATGAATATGAATGGTAATGAGGTCACAGTTTTTAACAAAACTCGAGCACCATTAGTGTGTATAGACCTCAGAGGGGATGCTAAATAAGTTAGCAATTAGTAATAGTGTCATAAACTGCATTTATGTGTGTGTGGGGGTATGTGTGTATCTGTATTCCCACTTGTGTGTGTGTATGGGACGTTTCCTCTGTGGCCCTTCCATGCTTCCGTGGCCACCTGTGATCCTAATGTTACCTGTCATCTCCCTCACCACAGAGGCCATCGCAGTCACATATACCGACTAACTAACACACTCACACACAACACACACACACACACATATATATGCCCCAACCGTGTCTCTGCTCAGAGCGATCCAGCAGGAGATGGGTTACAAGACAACAACAGTCACAATTAATGGACATTCAGTCTGGGAGTTGCCTTCATTAAGTCTGTGTGTTTTTTTTTTTCCACAGGAGTTGAAGGGACAGTCTAATGGTCAGGTTTAAGGCTAATAGGGCACAGGGGGATAGGAGCACCTGAGTGAAACACATGGACTACAGCAGGCATGAAGCACAAAAGAGAATAAAGAGGCATCATAGTGACTGTTACAGAAGCCTTTTTATGTTGATAGAGGCAGGAGACACAGAAAAAGTAGTGCCATTAATTCCTCAATAGAAAGTCGTGTCAGTAAAGCATTTCTCATATGGGTCTGTGGATTTTTTTTTAATGCGACACTTTTGAATCCATAAGATGCTCTAAGCACCACAAAGGATATTTGTGCTTAAAAAACTGTAAGTGTACATACCCACTTAATTTGGCTTCTAGATTTTTGCACTGAAACATTACTGTGAATGTTTCTCCTCCATTCCTATTGAAATCACATTAATATATGCAGCAGCATAGATAAATAACTAGAGCTGTTTAAGTGCAAAGAATTTATGTGTGTGACAGGCTTGAACCAATGTGAACCTCTAAAACACTTTCCAAAGCAGGATGCCTATCACGAGTGACCCTGACCTTACAGAGCAGCTCCACTCTGCATAACTCACACACATTTACCAACAAGAATCCACATATCAGCTTCTCAATCAGGGCCTGTTGCCCATTAGAGTCCCCCCCCACCCCCCACCCCCCCCCCACCTTTCTCCTCCTCTGCTCCAGACACGACTGATGGCTTTTGTTTTTGCAGAGGAGCATCGTCGCTCACAGCTGCTGCTGTAAATCTGACCGGCTTCAGCCATACACAAAGTCAACCAAGATGAGCTCATCCTTTTGGCCTCATGTGCTCACAGCAGTGGTGAAACACTGAGGCTGATGATGATACTGATTATTGGTGATTTCCTCTGCTTGTGTGTCATCAAAAGGGGGGGGGGGTTGTTGTTCTTTGTTCCTCAGCCTGCTCCAGGCGGGATGAATTGTCTGTCCTCAGGTCACTGTTTGGATCACCTGGCTGATTGTATTTCAGCTGTTGATTAACTAAGGCTAGATTAATGCGAGAGGTACATATGGCAAAAAAAGAGTGATGACTCCACCTGAGTCGTTCCTCAGCCCCTGTCTATATAAACTGCTGTTATAAATGGAGCACTGAAGTTCTCTATCTCTTTCCAAGACAGACCCTATAGACCCCTGCTCCTCTCCTCTTTCCTCATCTCCATGTTCCCTCTTCCTTTAATTACTGTGTTCATGCTTGACAGGCACTGATGACTTGATTAAGCCTGCTGTGCGCAGTTCCAGTCTCTACCCTGCTGATAAATGAGTCTAAAGCTTATTAACTTACTCATTCTGATCAATAAGGTGCTGGGCCTGAACACTGCAAGGACACAGGAGGAAACCGCTGCACTGCCGGCTGGGCCGCCCTGCACGCCAGCAGCTGGGATGAAATCCACACACATGATTAGCATGTGTAACCAATCCTGCTGCTCAGTGGACAGAGGAGTACAGGTGGATTGATTTTGTGGATGACTCTCACTTGCAGAGGCCGAAGAGCTTTCGCTGAGTTTCTTGATAAAAATAGCACCTTTTGCAAACTTTGTCAATTCCTTCCTTTTCATAAAGGCAATATAATTTGAAATATGTGAACTTAAAAAGGAGATCAGCATAGATGGGACGTGGATTTACACATCACAGCTGAAAACCAGTCATTTAGTAATACTCAAACCACTCTTTATATCACCCATAGAGAATACAACTCATACATTAGCCAATTCTCCCACAGCTTATTCATACTCAGGAGGCCTTCTCACAGCATCCAGGAGGCAGCAGTTGAAGAAGGGTCACATCTAAACCCTATTCCCCCAAGGAGACCTCTCAGCTCCACCAGGGCCTTTAGAAACAAGAGGCTCATCATTGCAGCTAATTTGAGCTCCAATGGAAGCATTCAGCATGCATGTGGCCCATACAGTTGTGTGAAGCCATATTGTTTGAAGGTGACATCTCATCTGCTTATCCAAGGAACAGAAGATTAGGACCGAGAAAGGAGCCATGTGTCTGTCTGCAGCCTGGTGCCACAGATAGAAAAAAACACACTCACTTCCCTTTCATCACATATCTGATATTGATCATTTTTTTTGTGTGCTGGCAATTGAGTCTTTTTTGGTAAGAGGTGCCAGTATTGATGTATTGTGGTCAGTGATACAGACAGCCAGCATGCACACACATACACACACACATAGGCACACACAGGCTCACTCAGGAGGGCTGAAAGGTGTTTGATTCATTTTTCATGTCAAGAAAACAGATGCTTCCTGTTGCGAGGAAGATGCAGATCACATGACACACCCCCCGCCACACACACACACAGACCCTCCTGTCTGAGGGTCTTTAATGAACAGGACTTGGTAATGTAAGCCTTTAACTGTAAGCAGGCATGGCTAGGCTAAACAAGAGCTTTGCTGGCTGCAGCAGCATGTAGAGCATGTGTGAGAGTGTGAGCAGGAAGGTCTTCTGGTAAAGAGCCCTTTAAGATGATGTGCACACCATTACTGTGACTGCAGCTCGGCTCCATTTCAGAGACACTGATCTGCTGCCGAACATACAGAGCTGTGTGGAGGCAGAGCAAAACTAGAAGCCAGAAGAGAGATCCGAGGAGGACGTTAAAAAAGTTGTGCAGGGTTTAGAAATGTTATGTTGACGTTGAGAGACTCTGTCCTTTTTTTTTTTTTTTTTTTTTTTTTTAATGAAAAAAGAGCTGTTTCCTAGAAAATCTGCACATTTGAATGCTTTTTCTTTTGAACAAAATGAATATTTCATGGGTAAAATAATCATTTTCTGATGCCATATGTATAATTATGAATGTATTCAACTTTAATGTCACATACAGTAGCAAAACCTAAAACATTGGTGGAATTAGTCAATTTTACCAAAGGAATTCATTTATTTTACTTGCATTTATGAAAAAATGTTACTCAAAACATTGTTTTATAAGGAGATAAAGTTGGTACTTATGATGTAGATATGCTGAAAAACTCTTGGCTTTTTAGACAAAGAATAGACTTTTAAAAGAGTTATGTGTTTACAGGTTAATGTGTTATTTAAAAAAAAATCAATAAAAAAGCTAGGGAGGGAGTTTTATACCCGGAATCTAGACTCTCATCAGGCACTATATCCTGACTACAGAATAAATCCTGAAGTGAAGAAAATTCTTGCAGAGCTCTGCAGTTTTGTTCTGATGAATGTACATTATCAGAGATATAGACTGACTCCAGAGTATCCGCAGAACCATCTTCTGTGACTTCTATTACCTCTATTACCTCAGTCAATAAGAGCATTGTCAATAATGTAGTCTGGGATGTATGGTTTGTATAAGTAAGACTTTGTGTCTTTATAGCGCATAAAAGACACTGGTGTATTTTACCAAACAGTATTTATGAAGTTGCATAATGTCATAATTGAAAAGGATAATGCTAATGCTGTGATAACGATTGACTACAAAAGCAGCGATGATTGCCACCACTAATTAATTGGTCTGGTGTTACCAGATGAATCAATGACCATCAGAAGATTGTCTGTGGCCGAGATGAATCTCATGTGTTGGAGATTGTTAAAAAAGCATAAACAGATCAATGGAGCTCCACTTTATAGGCTCGGATATGGCTTAGATATCCGTCCCGCTTGATGCTGGAGTGTGTGTGTGTGGGGCCGACGCTGTGCCTGGTAACCAGAGCCGTAACACAAGCCCATTTAGCATATGGCATTTTTACCACGGAGAGGTAAACACAGTGGGGAGGCCAGGAGAGTAGTAAAATGCACTGCTCAGGCCAGATCTCCCTGTGGACCCACACAGGGTGGACACACACAGAGGACACAGTGTCGAGTCCCAATGACAGGCCGAGGTCATTTTGCTCAATACAGGAAGATTGAGCATTTCCTTGTGGTACTTTCCTCTGATTTTGTTGTTTTCTTTGTTGGCAGAGATAAATGATGCACCTGAACTCACCCTCTATTATCAACAATCCTCCAACTCCTACCCTGTTTGACTTCACTTTTTTTGGCGAGGTTGGAGGAGGGGGTCACAGTGCATTTGAAGCTGTCACAACACTTAAGGATGTTGATATCATCTGTCAAACCTTAAACCCTAATGGGGCTTTTTCAAAGTGACAATCTTAACAGATCAATGCACCCTCTATTGGAGTCCGATTACAAAGACCGTCAATGGCCACACGTGAATGAGAGGAGAAACATGGAGGGGAACAACATGAAACTTGAAGCATATGACAAAGTCAGCCTGTACTGCCCCCAAAGACACGAAGTGGAGATGTGTGCATACCCACACAACTGCAGGGCTCAGTTACTGAATGCCTTTTAGTAACTGTTTTGCAGCCATCTTTTACCGGCTGAGCAAAACTGATCAGGGCGAGGCTTCTACAACAAACTGCTGAACGGGCGCAAAAGACCGGTGGTGGCGGGGTGTTAAGAAGTTAGATGCCGGGAAGCAGCACTAAGGTGGCGCTAGGCTAGAGAGGAGCCATAAAGGCCTGTTAGGGTACATTAGGTGGAGGAGAGGGTCATAAGGCTTCATGAATGTTTCAACAGGACAGGGGGCATTTGTCTTCCAGCTCTACTGTCAAAAAGCCATCATGACTCAGGGTTGGGGGTAGGGTGGGTTGGGTGGCTGCGGCTCCAGGGCCAAGACACTCTATTTTCCTGTGGTGAAGCAAGTGTACACAATCACAGACATGGACAGACACACACACATAGCGTGACACACCTCACAGAAGTACACATTCTCTTAGCTGTGGTGCACTCACTGCCTGCCTCATCTTTCGCAGTTTTCATCTCCATCACTGTCAACAAACACTTGCTGTTGAATCATTGCCTCTCGTCTGTTGGACAAGCAGCTTTAAGACCTTTCAGCCTCACACTCGCTAATGTTTGGCACCAACGCAGAGCATCAGGTGCTTAAACAGTCATTCAAGCCTTGAGGTATAGGCTTGTTGCTAAACATCCGCAGCCCAGGGGCCTGTCAGTGTCTTCTCCCCTTTGACCCTGCAGGCCTTTGGGAGCTGCCTGGGGTCACGGCCAATTGTCCCATGAACAATAGAAGTGTAGCTCTGATAGGAGCATTAACTATATAACCTGTTTGGTAAAGTGATTTAAAAAGGATATTGACCCTGACTAACACAAATGCATCTGAATTTGCGCATGAATCAGGAAGGATATTTGAATCTTCACTCCCAAGGCAAGGCTAAATTCTGTGTGACCACATGGTGATCCTGCTGAGGGGATGTTGCATAAAAGTCACAGATAAAGTCAGCAGAGCAACATTTGTTGCAACTTATGATCAATTACATAAAATCAGCAAGAAATATGGCCTGTACTCACCTCAAGCCGTTTCTCCAAACACTTACCTGAAAATATCAGATGGCAGGATGTCATGTCACTCTCTTTAATGTACAGAAGTCTGTTGTGTTGTGCAATCATTGGGTCCCTGGTTTTAGTCTTGCAGGCAGTGCCTCACAGGAAACAAGAGGGTCCTTGCACCAGTTTTGGGAAGAAGGGCTATCTGATAACAAATGATGCATCTTCTGATGCTCAATAACCTGAAAGAAACAACAACATAAATACAAATTAAAAAAAACAAAAAAAACAGGGGAAATCTTGACAACAGGCAGGACATGGGACATGAAAAGCCAATAAGAAACAGCAACAACCAACAAACCAAAAATACAACAAATCATAAATTAAAGTTTGCACAGGTTCACATACACTCGAAATTCCTTCAGGTGTGTTTTTGTTTGCATAAATCTGACTACAAGGTACGTAGCAGAGCAGCAAAGCGATTAGAGAAGGCAAGGTGGGGCAGAGGAGGTGATGAGAGGAGGAGGGAACTAAGTAGCTGATAAAGCAGTTGTCCTCCCTTGTCTCTGTGCTGTTAGCTCTGGTAAATGTGACTGACAGTTATTGATGAATATGTTGCTTAGCTGCCCCCTCTCTGTCCGTCACTTCACGTGCATTCTTGTGTGTGTCTGTGGCATGTTATGAATGTACATGAACATAGCTATAGACATGCATGTGCAGATTTCTTTTGTGCATTTGCATGCATATGAGAGTGTGGAAATGTGAGGGCTTGGTTTGCAGGGTACATTGTGGTGGCTCATTCTCATGATGACCCATGAGGGGATCAATCATCAGCTGTCCTCTGTGTGGCTGTTGACTGCATTCTCCATGAAGAGGAAAGGAATGGAGCGAGGTAGGTCTGGAAAGGACCAGAGTGCTCATTAGCTAATCCACTTCAAAAGGTTTCAAATCTCCCACTTCCATCACTCTTTACATAACACTTACAAACTTATAGCATCTGGCCACAGACTCTTTCTGACTGGTTTTGTCTCATACTGTCTTAAACTCACTCAGTATCCCCTTTGGCTCCTCCTCTCCAACAGTACAAACATCTCTAGCTGTCAGGATAGTGAAGGGTCGATGACTGCCATACACGAGCGCTGCCCTCTAAGTGTTCATCTAAATGGACAGCTTAGTTAGGATTAGTTGGACTAACAGCAAACATAGAGAGGCGGCGAGGTCATCTTGTCTGTGCATGGATGCGCATGTGGCCAGAGTACAGTGTCCATATGTTGTAAATCCTTCCCTCAGGGACAACACATGTAGCCAGTAGAGAGTACAAAATCTTGAGCTTTTTACCATTTAAACCCCCCTCTCATCTCTGAACCCCCCATGCTATGAAATCTCAACTGCAGCTGTCTGCAGAGAGTTGCACAAGAAATTGATGTGAGATGTCTCAAAGATTTCAGAGGACTCATGCACCAGGCAACAGTATGCGTCCTTCTTTTGGTCAACAGTGTCATAGCAGCATGTGGTCCCACTGTCCTAAAGTATCAGTTTAAGATATCCCCGGGCCTTTCAACACCACCACCCCATCGAGTGAAACATTCGCCTGAGAATAGACCCAGGCACAACAGGGGCAGCCAAACAACATGAGGCAACTGTCACATGGGAATTACATGCTCACAGTCCATCAGCGCCTCACATGCACTGCAATTGCATGTTTTTGTTGCAAAACAGGAGCCAAGCCATAATTTAAGCCAATCTATGAAGCAGCAAACACATGGCCAGAGAGGGAGAAGAAAAATCACACACATTACACACAACTGAAGTGTGAGAGAGTGTGTGTATGTTGGGGGGGTGGGTGGGTGTGAGTACTGTAACAGTAGCTCCTCTCCTCTCCCTGCTACCCTATTGCTAGCTTCATCACCCAAAGGAATAACAGTTGGATACATACAATGGCATTGCGCATAAAGACACACAAATAGCACACTAAGAACTATTGTAAAGCGCGACGCATGGGGAGAAGAACCCTATAACACTTTCTAACATCCCGCATGACAATGCCGCATGTCAACCTACAAGCATTTTTACTCCTTTCACCATAGTTACATATGAATTGGTCTAAAAGAGGAGCCCAGCAGTCCATCAGGGGTTAAATAGTTCAAACAGTAGCAAAGAAATAATACGTTTTTCAGTTCACTTACAAAGATAGATAGATAGATAGATAGATAGATAGATAGAGTATACAGTACACTTGTGATGGGTTGCTTTGGGGCTTGAATGGAGTTATGCAGGAGTGTGTGTGTGTTGGGGGGCAGAAGGGCAAAATATGCAGCCCCACGGGACCACAGTGGAACCTCACACCAGCCCCCACAGAAAAGGATAAGGCCATCTGCCCACTTCATGTGTCAATCCCACCTAGAACACACACACACACACACACTGAGTGCTGGGCAGCAATATGGAGAGGCTTTGCAGACAGTGTTTGATCTGCCTTTCATCCAGTCAGCCTCTCTGCGTGTCTTCTGCTGTACTGTCCAGTGTCCCAGTGGAAATCACTGAGCGACAATAACAGTTAAAACCTGAGACGTGAATGGCAGGACACAAGCTGATCACACAACTCATCTCCCGACTAAGAGAGCAGGAAGGGGGGCACAGGTCAGAGGATTGAGTGAAACTAAATCACTTAACTCAATGGTTTCTGGGCAGAAGTTGCAACAACATCATGATATAATGACTGATGCAAAGTAACACTAAAAATCTCAATAAAACTGTAGGCATCATAAATAAAACAAAGTTGAGCCAAGTGAAAATATCAATCATCAGTACAAGAAAAGTCTGCCTCCATAACAACTATATCTATTCTGTTCAATGAAAACAATCTGCGACAAACAGTTCCAGTGCATTTACATTTCATTTTAGATTTAGATAGCAGAATCTATTATAACAGACAAATGGTTGAGAAAATTATAATAATCCACTGACTGAATAAAAAGAGGAGAAAAGAGGCCATTACTGGGCTCAGGGAAACTCATGTCAATGAATAAACCACATTGTGTTCAAATAGGTTGTTTTTCTTTCTTCTCTTTAATGGAGGTGGATCCAATCTTAGGACTCAAGTCAGCTCAACCAGAGTGACCCCAAAGAGATCCAGTGTGTTTGAGGGTATAAGCAGATACATTAGGAGACAGAGCAGGAAATGGCAGAGAGGAAGCTCAGCATAAAAGCAAAAAGTACCAAGTTTCAGAAATCTGCTTTGTCTTCATCATCAGTGAGTTTTCATGTGGTTTGAGGAGGACGGAGACAAAGATTGACAGAGAGCTGGTGTGGTTATATATGAGTCCACTCAGATGAGAGTCTGAGGCCTGTCCAGGACAGGAGCTCAACATCAGCCGAGCTGCAGCGCGTGCACACACGCACACACACACAACACACACACACTGACAGCTATTAGGCAATCAATAGAGGCTAATACATCAGAGCATTTGACTACTCAGCTCCACTAGAGCAGGAAGAGAAGAGAAGAGAAGAGAAGAGAAGAGAAGAGAAGAGAAGAGAAGAGAAGAGAAGAGAAGAGAAGAGAAGAGAAGAGAAGAGAAGAGAAGAGAAGAGGAGATTTTTTTCATGATGCTCACTCTTTGCTCACTCTATTCTTTATATCAATAAACATCATGAATTAATAACACTATAATCAGTTGTATGTACATTTATGAGATAGATTTGAGTGTCCATGACACATTGTTTTGGAGAGTTACAACCTCTTGGTTCAACCTCAGAGGGAATTAACCTCAGAAAACCGAAGCCATAAAACCTCACTATCATTAATATCACATTAATACAGAGATTAATCTGATGGATAGTTCTCCAGAGGCACTGTTAACTTGCAGAGAGGTTAAGTGTGAAATCAATCCATATAAACAACCTAGATGCAAATTCTTCCATGCTGCAGGGTCGAGTCCTAACTCAGCCAATCAGAGAGGTGCTAGTAAAACCAGTCTTTTAGTAGGGCTCGCTAACAATCTCAGTATTTCAGCTCTGGCAGCTCATTCTCCTTTTTCTCCTTCTGTCTTTCTTTTTGTCTTTGTTTCTTGTCCCATCCTTCTCCTCCACCCCTCTGCTCCTGGAGGACCACAAAGGGGAGTATCCTCCCTTTTCACAGCAGGCCCCCTCATAGACACTCGGGGGTTGTATACATGGGAGGGGCAGGTCCAATGAAGGCTGATCTACACTTGTTCAAGCATCCATATTTTGGCTATTTAAGGGGAGAGGGAGGCTGTTAAACATTCAGTGAGGAGGTGACCCCTGACCCTGAAGTCTGCTGTCCATCCGTTATAGAAAATAAACAGAGACTGGACAGAGTGGTGTACTGACTTTACTGCTCTTCTCCTTGGACACAGCCCAGGGAGAAATGACAGAAAGGCATCTTCCCACTATGATCTCGTGGCAAATCAAGATGTTGTCAGCCTGTGTCACACACACTGAAGAAATGTATTTGAACCTTTCACTTCCTCAATCACTTTGTTTTATCTTGTCATTTTCACTTTATTTCCTTCCCCTGCTGCTTTAATGTTCGTTGTAGCCCTAAAAACACTGGAGCGTTGTCATGTCAGACTGCATGTCCTGACTGTGAAGTGTGTTGACCCAGAGGTTAAAGGTGACATTACAGAACACCAAAACAAAGGCTGGACATTGTGTCATCTGTCAGACCCCATGCTGCCGCCACCACTGTGGTACCAACTGAGGCTTTCCCCAAATTAACATAGACACACTGACTCTATCTATCTATCTACCTATCTGTCTATCTGTCTATCTATCTATCTATCTATCTATCTATCTATCTATCTGATCTCAGGAGAACATGGGGGCCAGTCGGTGACAGTGTGAGGGCAGATGTCAGTCATGGGGATCTTCTTTGTGCTCAGAGCAATAGACCACCTTACTGCTGCAATCTATTGTCATTCATTTGGTCCAGTGGGGTTTGTTCATTTTTTTTACAGAGCATGCAGCCTCCAATTCATCACATTGCTAAAAGACGGCAGAGTGTGGGGTCTGATGCACTGGAGTGGACTGGTGCTCAGGTGAAAAATGAACCAACAGCACACACACACAAACATGCACACACAATAGATACCATCCATGCTGCATAATTTGAATTTTTTTTTTTTTTTTTGTATATGATGGACATTTTTATGCCACTTGTCCAGACAAAACACAAAATAAATACATACTTTACTTGTTCTTTTGTTTCTTTTCATTTAAAACTTCTCATACAAAACTCATTCACTTGTATTAAAGATGCACTCATGCATATAAGCAGAAGCTTATTTCATCATTACCAACTGATTCGTTCTCATTTGTTTTTTTAAGATAAAACTCTCAGACATAAACCAAGACTAGAAATCTTGTTTCCATGCTAATTATTATTTTTTTTTATTATTATTTGTTAACATGAAAGAGTGAACGATCATAGAGAAACAAACAAAGACACATTTGATTGCTTTTCCAACCTTACATAACAGTAGAAAATATTATCATTCATTATAAATTAAGGGAGCGTTAAACATTTATTTTATACACAAATAGGCTCAAATCTACAATAATAAAAATAGCTTTGCTTTTCAAGCTTAATTGATGCAAGAAAACCCAACGTGTAATAATAATAGTAATAATAATAACTGTTATAATAATAGTTGTTATAATTATTCTGTAATTACACTGAGCTCACAAATCCATCGCAGAGTGAAAGCTTTAAGCCACAAAACAACACACAACGTATTTTAACATATAAATAGATTTAGACACATTTTTGACAACAATTTAAATGATGAGGAGCCTATTTCAATAGACCTCTTATAGAATCACATTTTGTCTTAAGCAGCATTTACTCAAAGGAAAACTACCAGCTCCCACCTTGTCCTTTATTGTTGTTATAATTACTATTAATGGCCCTGTATATAGATTTTGTCCCCTTGTGATGTTTATATCATCTAAATTCCTCTGAAACAGTAGGCTACACGTGATTAGAACAAGTGAGGATAGTTTTAGCTCGGGTAGACTAGTTCCAGGGCCGGTATTCCTGATTTAAAATGGTTAACCCGGTGTAAGGGAAGTTTTGTCCGCTTTTTGTCTGTAGTACCGAGTCCTCCTGTAACACGGTCCCCGGTGAAGACGGAACAACCGTGCTGTCCAACATTTGTCTTTCTGCAGATATAGAAAATTGCACAATTATTGATTGAACTGTTCTCAAATCAAAACAGTATCTCGCACAAATAGGCTACAGACTTCCGCTTGGAAATGACAAACGAAGAAACAGCCTGTAACCGACTACCGACAAAAAAATCACTGTCATTTTCCCCACATCATTACAATAATATATTTGTTAGGAATTTATATAATACTAGACTAAATGGTATTTGTTTAAATTAAGCTACATTAAGTCTTTTCTAACATTGTTTTTATATGTTTCACGTCACTTAAAAAACAGCGTCGAATTCAACCCACCAAAATAAAAAGAAAAGAAGAGGAACAGAAGACTAAAGGGTGGATCAGCCTTTAATGCTAAATCAAGAGGAACAGGCCTGGTTGGGCCTTTAGCAGACACTTATAATAATAATAAAAATGATTTCTTACTTTTGTGACTTTTCATGTGGTATTTCAGCTCCTGCTCCTCTTGGAAAGCAGCTCCGCACAGGTCGCAGGGGTACTGCTTGTCTTTGGCGTGGGTCCGCCGGACGTGGCTGTCATGGGCGGCGTGGGAGGCGAAGGCCTTCCCGCAGTGCTTGCACTTGAAGGGCCGCTCTCCGGAGTGCTGGCGGATGTGTGTGCGCAGGATACTGGAGGCGGTGAAGGCCTGGAGGAAGAGGGAAATAAAACAGTGAGCAGGTGACTAGACTATAATATTTTCCACTTTTTCTTTTTGTTGTTGTTGTTACATTCGCAATTTTAGCAGGAAGGAGGGATATAGATTTAATACAGTTTTATTGGCTAATAAGGAAATTTCTGATAAGCCAGGCTACTTCAAAGCACACCTGTGTTTGGCTAATTAAAATGGCGGCATAACTAAAGTCACAGCACTGGAAGCATTGTCATCTTTAATATTGTCATGTTGGCTAACTTTTTTTTAAAGGACATCAGAGTAAGCCAATTTTCCGTCTCTCTCTCTTTTTTATTTATTTTTTATTAATTTTATTTTTATTTTTTATTTTTTATTTTTTAATCAAATGCCTCTTAGCTAGCAGCCTTCAAGTGAGTGACTGTTTTTGGTTGGTCTCGTGACGCATTGCTTTAAATGTCCCGAGGTAGGAGAAAGGGGATTAGCTTAAACAAAACAGTGTCTGGGTGCATTAAAAAAAAAGGAGGGGGAGATATCGAGAACAAAGAAGGAAAAAAAACTTCTGCTCATTCCAGGGTCGTAAATTAAAAGTATAATCTCGGGCGACAAAAGGGTGGGTGTACATCTGGCGATAATTAGCATGTAAGTGTCTCCGCGGAGCGTGCCCGTCCACAGAGACAATGATGAGGCGCTCGAGCCAAATGCACCGTGAAACGAGGCAGCGCTAAATGGATCCCGAGCACTGAGAGGCTTTAAAGACACAAGTATGGAGGACAAGAAGTGAGGAGCAGAAGAAGGCCTGCAGGTCCTGTGCTTACAGAGCCAGAGGGGGGAATAAAAACATGAAAGCCTCAACTTCCATTAGAGGAAATGACTTGAGTCGGAAATAAGGAGATTATTGCTGGACATTGCTGACATTGTGCTAAAGTTTCCTGTATAGTTTACACACATTCATAATTTACTGCATTTTTGACATTTCAGTTTAAAATGAAGACTTATAGTCACTACTTCAGCCAACCTCTGATAACTGTGGTAACTTGTGCTGTGTTAATAGATAGCAACCTACACTGGATTCGCATAGCCTAGCTAGTGGCTAATAAAGCTGTAGTAGTTTAGGAAAAAGAAAACTGAAGGCTTCTTACCTTGTTACAATAGACACACTTGTATGGCCTTTCTCCGGAGTGCACGCGCATGTGTTTGTTGAGACTGGATGACTGGGAGAAACTTTTCCCACACACAGAGCACTGTAGAAGAAGAGCAGGACCCGTAAGCTTGAAAGTAAATGTTATTTATTCATTTCATTATTTGTCATAATATCATGTCATGTGAGTTATTTGAGAGTTAATTTGACCTTTAATCGGTTAAAATTAAGAGTAGACCTATTCACAACAATTGTTTTCTGAAGGCAAAAAGTAATTCTCATTGTATTATCATTTTTTAAAATAAATAACTTATTTCATCTACACCTGTTGATCTGTTCTGTGTGTGCTGACCATCACACTGAGGTTTTAGGCCTAATTTGTCTTTTTAACGAGGCCTAATAACAAAGCTTGAGGATCCGGTTGTGACTGTGGCCGCAGGGAGCTGTTCTTTCAGCACCACGCCAACTTGAGCGTGCACCTACTAACACTCGTGCGTTTTTGCAATGACGTAACGGTGTGCAGCATCCATACCTTGTGAGGCCTGTGTTTCTCGTGAACGTGTAAAATGTGGATCCTTAATCTGTCCCTCTTCTCGAAAGACCTGTTGCAGAGGTGGCAGGGGAACTTTCTGTCGCCCTGGTCCACACACCGAGTGTACTTCAGGTGTTTGTCTCTGTAGTATTTGTATGCGAACACCTTCCCACATCTGTCACACTTGAAGCCTTCTCCAGCATCTGGGGGGAAACGAAGAAGATGTATAATTAGCATGTGGTGGTAAGACAAAGCAAGCGGACGCTGCTTAGTGACAGGTTAAAGTCTGACCTTCTGTGGGGGAAACCACGCTGCTGTCCTCTCTGGGGTCTTTCAGAGTAAGTGGGATGCCGAGGAACTGCATGTAGCAGTCACCATACCACACCAGCAGCTCCTGGCCTGGCCTGATCTCCTTGCAGGCCTCGTAGAAGATCTGATTCTGGACCTGCACGGCAATCAGGTTCTGTTCCTCTGGGAAACGAGCACACTTCACCAAGGACATCCAGTTCCCTGATCCTCCTCTGCCATCCACAAAATGACTGAGCCGGCCGTTCTCAAACACCTGCAGGCGGAAAGACAGGATTGAACCCCGATCAGTTTGGAAACTGATTTTTTTTTTTTTTTTTTTTAAGATATAAATCGGGCTTTGGGAATAAATTCAACACACACCTCCCACATCAGGGTGTTATCGTCGTACGTCTTCATCTCGCTGGTGTTGACCAGTTTTCCTTGAAAGGGTCCGAAGCGCGTGCCTTTAGGGATGCTGCTCTTGTCTGTGAAAACTCCACAGTGGGACACGTTTCCCCAGGACGCCTGCAGGATGGTTAAACCTGCAACACGGAGGCGAGACGGAGTCAGACTTTAACAGTTCAAACACGCACACACACACACACATAAATGAATGTGATGTGTTTTGTACACGTACCCTCTGGAAGTTCTAGAGTTTCTTTGTCCAGTGGGAGAATGTGAGAGTCAGAAACTAAAGGAGGAAAAGACAATGCAGAACAAGATTAACAGGGAACTTGAGAAATCAGTGTTTACATTTTTATTCGATCAAACTGACAAACTATACATTTGACCTACTGGAACCAAAAAGATGCTTAGATTTCTGGAAATGTCATTATTTACAGGAGACAAATGAAGTTATAATTCAAACAGGCCAAATGATGCAGGTTTATAATTCCCTAATAAACTAAATGAACACCCAGTCATCATCACTGTAAAGCACTGGTCTCACCTGAGCTTTCGGGCAGGGCCACTCCAGATATAGCGTGACCCACGCTGCGCTCCTGGCTGCCAGAGTAGCCGTAAAGCACCATGAACAAGTCGTCTTCGCTGAAATTATAAGATGCGCGTGTTTTTCCCGGCGACGGGTCCGCGACCCGTTGGCGAAACAAAATCTCCTTGGGCGGTGAGGTGGTGGAGGACGAGGTGGAGGAGGACCTCTCACTGGACGGGCTGCTGAAGTCTGTGGAGAGCGGACCGGCGGCGTGCTCGGTCACCACTGCAGCCAGCTCCTCCGGTTTGGAGTACAGAGGGTGTCCGGGCAACATCTGGCTCAGGTATGGGACACCAGAGGCGCTCAACACGTGCTCGTGCAGCACCGAAGTGTGGTGGCCGCCCTGTCCGAGGAACGGAGGCGCTCCGCCGTGCAGGCTGAGCGGAAGGGACGCCTGGGTGTCAGACACCAGGCGACCGAGGGACTTGAGTGGATGGAGGAGGCTGTGCGTCTGCGGGAAGAAGTCCATGAAGTGGTGGGTGCCGGGGAGAGGGGCATGGTAGAAGCCCCGGGCGGGACTGCCCTTCAGCATACTGGCTTGGAAGCTCTTGTCCTTCAGCACGACAGGGATGCTGGACAGAGACACCGACATGACAGCACGGAGGTGGAGCAGAGGTGCAGTGAAGACAGTGGTGTATATCCTTCAGTGGATGAGAGGAGAGGGGGGTGGGAGAGGAAGAGGGGGGTGAGTTATAAAAGTTTAATGCAAGAAAACTAAAAAAGGAAACATGACATCAAAAGAGGGTGACCACACATGGATTGATTATTTTAATGCCATTAAGGTGTTACTTTAGCCCCTCAACATGTATAATCCTCCATTATTACACGGGGAGAAGAAACTGTAAACTTTAAGTGGACGACCACAAACAGGCTGCAGCCTCTACATGGAGACTCAGTGTTACTGACTGATGTTTATTCTTCGCCTCATCTGCAACTTCACCTGAGAGAAAAACAAGAAAATCTTGTGTTTTATCACAAAAACTAAATCCAATCAAACCAAACTGCTGCAGATGAGACTATTGGGTAAATACTGAAAAAAAAATCATAATAACTAATACGCACAATGAGGGAAAAAAAAAGCAGTCCGCAGCAGTGAAACTGGAAACAGCCGAAATTGCAATATTTCCAGCTGAGAGGACACAGAGGCTGTAAATGAGCGGCCGGTAGCGTGCAGTGCATTTCTTTAAGGACGCGTTCACCAGTCAGCCAGTAAATAGAGAGACAAATCAGGGTCATGACACTAATTAAAGAAGAGTCGGCTTGAGCAGAGGTCAACATTAATGAAGCTTATAATGGACTTTAAAATCAACGCTCAGTCAGTAAGAGAGAGAGAGAGAAAACATCAGCAGGACATTTGTTAGAGCAAAACATATTCTGTAGGAAAATACGGGTGTGCTAAGGAGACGGGACCTGATAAAGAAAATACAAACACTGCAGGAGACTGGCTACATAATTAAAAATAAAAATGAATCTGGACTGTCTAAACACTTTTTATCAATTAATCTCAACGTGAGCAACACAGACCATAATATCTGGTACAAATCTGACTATTAAGGTGCAAAAATCTTCTTACCTTTTGAAATAAGGCAGAGATGGTTCACAGTGAGGTCCTCTCTGTCATGTCCACAGGGTTTAGAAATCAAATGTCCCAGTTCTGAGTGTCCAGAGGGCTGCAGGAAAACTTGTCTGTCTGTGGTCATCTGAGGGCATCTCTACTGTATACAGTCAAGTCTGCACGAGATGCTCCCCAGCACCTTCTTCCCATTGGCCAGGGATCAGCTCAACCTCATGCATCTCAATGGCCCATGGGAACACATTTTCTCTATAGGACAACCCTCCCCGTTAACTTCTCCACACCAGTCCGTTCTATCTGCTACAATGAGAGAGAGAGCCCCCCCCCGAAACATTTCCATGCGGAGACCCCTCCCCACCCCATTACGGACACTCGATAAGATTTTATCTGAGGGACCCCCAGTGGAGTATAGATGGCCTATTTGTTGTTAGTGGATGTGGTGAGTTAGGAAGAGGCCAAACAATAGTCAGTAATCCATCTGACATTTACATCTTTCTCTCTGCACCAAACCTCAGTGAGGAAACCAACCCTGCATCAGTGCTTTGGTTCACACCGCATGTGTTTTGAAATGGATTTTAATGCATCATTAGTTTTTTTTTCTGTGATATTTTGAGTGTATTTTCTTATTCACTTTGTAGATATTTTTTACGAAGAGTTTTGAACGTGCTTTTTATATAAAGTCAGTTGCACAGACTGATCTTAGTTATTTATAGGCTGTAACCAGTTTAAGGCCAAACTGGTTACAGCCTATAAATTCCAGTGAATATCGAATAATAAACAGGCCTCCACCGATCTGTGTGTCAAACGCTTCATTTTTGCATTTAATTATTGCACATTGCAGCTGTATCCAAAACTGAAGCTTCATAAAAACCTTTCTAACGAAATTTGTGATCTTCCATTAAGGTTTTCATTTTATGCCATTAGAAATTCATTATTATCACCTAAAATAATAAAGATCAAAGCAAATGATTTTTTTTTTTTTTTTTAAATCACTTTGTCATTTGGTAAATTAAGTAAAAACCTCATAATGACAAATCATTATTTTCAGGTATTAGTCAAAGCTGAGCATGTTGTCTCTTGTTGCATGAAAATACAATGAATTGTACCTTGAGGCCTTAAATGGTTTTTTCCCGAGCTCAAACCTCCTTCTCTTCAGCCACCTGAAATAAGAGTCACTTGATTAAATATTGCAATAACAGAATTCTTTATTTACAAGGCAAATAGCATCAGCGAAGCCATATTAGTTCACAACTTGCATAACTGTGGTTTTAACTTCTCTTGTATATCTAATTTTGCATAAAACGCTCACACACTAAGGGGTACAAAGGTGGATGCGGGTGTACAGTGTGATTCCTGTGAACAATGCAGAAAAAAAAAATCTTGGGAAAACACAACAGTAAGCTTTCTTCAGAAAGTCCATATAGTATATTACATATTGCTTCAATATCCCTATGTATCATCTTTTCCATACAAACAGTGGGGGGGTGGGGGAGGGGGGTGAAATAACAGATTCAACTTCAACCCAACACACAACGGAGAGCAATGATGAGGGGGAAAGTCCAACTGTGATGGAGTCTCCAGCAACTGAGAAGAGTTGAACTATGATGCACCCATTCAATATTGTACACAAGTCATTATACAAATTTATACAGACAGCGGTGTAATGTACAAGAACGAGAACGGACGAAATCTAAGGCATTATGCTAGGGTTTTTAGCATTTCAAGGTTGCATCTTAGCTCTAAGAAATTGGCAGACAATACAAAAGGGCATTTAAAGTTCTTCAAAACCATAAGTTAAAGAGAAAAAATATTTCGTTTAGTGGGTCCAAAGCCTGGATATTTGTAAGGGGCAAAATCATTTCTTTGCACCTGTCCTCATTATAAATGCTAAAAAAATGCATTGCTACCACATGGCTTTAAGTCTTCAAAATCTTGACAATCTTTGGAAATTTGCAAAGGGCTCTGAATCATTCTTTAAAATGGCTCAAAAAGGCTTGTTCTGCACGACTGTATTTTACAATCAAAACAGCATTTATCAAAGAAGTGTGGTCTCCTGTAGGCCTACAGCTAAACAACTGCACAACATCTGCCATGATGACAACTGAAAACACTGATGCAGACTTCCTCTGTCCCAAAGTTGACTTGCTACAGCTTCAAATTTTTGTATAGAACTTAAATTTTTTTTAAGAAAAAAGAAGCAACAATGGGGAATTTCCTCCATTAAGTGCTGGGAAATGCGTGGCACAAAACCGCAGTCCCAACATGTCGACAGGAAACACCATCAGTCACATCCTAAGGCCTTTAATGACAATACATTCAGAATGATTCTCTTCCCGTTTTATGCTGCAACATCTATATTAGACCCTGTGAAGTGACATCATCATAGGTTTCTTGATTTCTGTGGGCCTCAAAGCGTGCTAACCAACAGGTCGTCTCTCTCGATGAAAATAAAAGCTGGTAGAATTCAGAAATCCAATTGAAAGGTGAGGATTATTTGGCTTTGCTCCAAGTCTGTCCTGGGTTTAAATAGCTGATATAAAAAGTTTTGTTTCTTTGAGGAAAATGTACTTTTGAGGTTAGAGAAGATGACTTGCTCTAGATCTTGTGAAGGTCAAACCAAACCCCTACTGGGGCACAAGAATAGCATGTCATTACTGAACACTTTATAGTTGAACTAACTGCCTGAGGTCATAAAATATGGCTAAGTGTCTGTCAGAGCAGGTCTCATGAACCGTGCAGTCTTAACTCTGACCTCTGCTATAGAAGAATGGCTGGAGGCAGAGAGGGCATGTGTCAACAGGGGGGGTGGGGTCACAAACTACCTCCCCTCTCCAGGCCTCAGCCAATGCTGCATAATCTAATAGGAACGCTGTGTGTGGATGTAGACTTTCTTGGTACAAACTGCAATAAAAAACTGTGTTTAATACTGCATCCAAACATGGAGCAAAATGTGTCCTTTATCTTCAGGAAACTGTACAAAAATTACAAAAACAAAAACACAAAAAAACCCCAAGAGATTCTCAAGTAATCGTTATTGCTTGTTTACATCACACCAGAACAGTTTGCACCTAGCAGCTTGTATGAAGCATTTTTCACTCCAGACAACATAGAAAGCACACTTCTGTTATTTTTACGAGTTATTGTATGGCTGTGTTGAAGTTGTCCTGTTGTTTTTTTGTTTTTCTTTTTTTTTTTTTTGTGTTCTATGCTAAAGGCAGAGAAGCAAGCGATAATCTGTACACTGTATACACAGCACACCCCCTTACAACCCGTCCCTACTTCCCACCCACACCCCTGTCTGCATCGTACCAGAACATCAGAACACGAAGGCTCCTACTCTGCTTCCCATTAACAAAACAAAACAAAACAAAAAAAAAAAAAAAAAAAAGAAAAGAAAAACAAAAACCTGCTCCGTTTCAAGAGGCAGTTGTGACCAGACAGGGGGAACCAAAACCATAAGGAATAAAATAAATAGGAAAGAAAATGTCTTACTTATTGGTATGTACAATCTCTGTAATTCATTTTAAACCATATTTTACTTCTTCTGAAACTACAGGACCAAAGTATAATCCATTATTCAGGTTAACAGAAGAATCTTGTCAGAAAGAATACAACCATTACTGTTAAAATTATAAAAAAAGTGCCTCTTTCACACTTTTAGAAACTTTTTTCTCGTTGCTACTAGGATAAAGAATCATCTACAATAATTAAAATGAATCTATACAGAAAAATAAAACTTAATTTAATACACTATAGAAACCTCTTGACTAAATTAGTCTAATCATACAAATCACCATTCCACTCAAACCATTCTTCTGCAGTGTTTTTCAAGATCAGTTTTTCAACCATATATCTTCAATCTACATTTTATTTCTCACAAGAAGAAGGAAAAAAAAAAAAAACTAAAATAACAATAATAATAATAAAATAAAGAACAGCAAAAAGGCAAAACCGGCTAAGTGTTTGAGCTCCATCCATAATTGTGAACGTAACTTGGAGTCTTTGCTGCCATTTTGGAACTATGTGGAAATGTCACAAATGTGAGAGAAGTAGGACATAAAGAAAAAAAAAAAAAAAAGTCAGTGTACGTCATTTTTGAGATGAGATTGTAAATGGCCGCTGTCCACTGAGAGGAATACATTCATCAGAACGAGGGATCCCACCCACTGCTGTCCCCGTAAGTCAGCGTCCCCCACCAGGAGGCCTACAGTAAGTCACACTACGGTGAATGCAGCTGGACAGGCAGACAGACTGGCTCATCGTGAGGCTCTCCTCCAGGAGGGATAGGCATGTTGGACAGAGATCCACGCTCCTTCCCCAGCCCTCTTCACACTCCTGTGTCTGTTCATGGCCGCCGGGCTCCTCCGGCTCCTGCTGAAGAGGCCCGAGCGGGGGGACAGACGGCAAAATTTGGGCTGGGGAGACGGGGTCAGGGCACGGCCTCGCTGGTTCAAGGGGCCGTCGGTTGGTTTACATGTTTGTACAATTTTTAAAGGGCCGACGCGCTCCTTGCACCAGCTGATCACTGAGGTTCAGGTTAAGAACTCCATGAGGGTCAACAGTACTTCTGCAGAGAGATGACACATATTTATTCACAATTTTGTGGATCATTTCATAAACGCATATTAACTTGAACCTGCAGAACTTGAACTCATCAGCCACGTGTGCAAAAGACTATAAACAATTAGAAACAACCTAAGAACACTCATCCAGCCTAAAACAAGTCAGTAAATCACAAAAGCCTGCACTAATGGCCAAACAGTAAATAATTGAAATAATCTAAGTGCCAATATATTTCTATAATCCTAGAAGGGGGATAAATCAAGTGACAGATATACTGGTATGTTACAACTGTCTGAAGTGCAGACAATCAAACAGCAGCACCTTGGTTAAATATTCATGGGCCTTTATTGGGCTTAAAAGCATCATGGACAGCAGCAGTGCATTCCACATACTGAGCTAACAATTCCAGGGAGACAAAGGAAGAAGGATTAACTTGGTTGATATTAATCAAATGATTATCAACAGAAACAGCACCAGAGAGGACAAAGTGAATTATTTCTATGTCAGGTAGGGTGTAATGTCAGCTGTCTCTGTGCCAGCAAAGGTTTGACTTGTCATTTTGCCAAATCCAACTTTGCAATACTTCTGTGTTTAAGTGAAGACAGAGCATGGATTTGTGCCACAAGAGTTAAGTTTTCCATGTTAAATGAACCAGCTGATGAGTCCACAGTCCAGACAGCCCAGGCTTTGAACATCATATGGTAACATCTATATAGTCTAAATGGTCTGGCTCTAAAGTGCCCGCTGCTAATTACATCATTGTCCTCTAAGTTCAAGTCAAGTACCAGAACTCTGGCGAGAGGAGTTACGTAAACTACTGAGTAAATTATTCACTAGCATGGCTGTCCAATAAGTGTACCCAAACACTTAGGGTCTTACGATAAGACAAACACATACAGAAGCAGTGTGGAGTGGGGAGAAAGAAAGATGAAGCTTTTAGTTTTTCTTGGTCCCCTGACTGCTGTGTAAAACTGGAAGGGGTCCATTTTGTTAACCTCTGAGGCCTCAACTCTGAAAGTGTCTGACTTTACATCACCACAGGGGGCTGGTGTAAAGGCACAGCCTCAGAATATTACTGGGTAATGTGAAAAACTCCAGTTTGGTCTGGCTATGCTGCCCAACTTAAAAAGATGTTTCTCTAAAACTACATTTTGGGTAATTCTTCAACCAGCACCAAAAGATTTCTAATTTTTTACCCCGTCAAGGCTTTATGGGTTGGGACTGGCCTGGTGGTGTTTACCTGTTCTTGCCCCATGGAGGGCAAGCCGGGTGAGGGCCCTGATGTGACACTCATCTGTCCGGCCATCTGGCCCATGCTGCTCATGCTGCTGGTTGCCATGTTGGTGGCCATGGAGACGTTGTTGAGGTTCATACCATTGCCATTGTACATGTTGCTGTTATTCTGCTGGGTGAACTGCGGTGATGCCTGCTGCTGTGAGAACATACTGGGGATAAGGGAGGAGGGGGGAAAGATGTGTAAGGAGTTAGATGAACTCAAGTATTGAAGTACAGCAGAGGAAAGGGAACTTTAAGCCATTTTTACCTGTTGCCTCCCATGTTGCCCTGCGGCCAACCGTTCATGTCAGGGGAGCCCTGAAAAGCAGCATTTCCTTGGCCCTGCTGCATCATTGGGGACTGTGTGTGGGCCATGCGTGGAGAAAGCAGCGGGCTCTGTGGTGTGCCGGGACCTCCAAAGCCTCCCTCTGCCTGTTGGCTCATACCTGAGGTGGATGCATCACAACAGGTCAACCATACAGGACCTGCAGAGACTCAACTACAAATCAATACACTGAGTGTAGCTTCTGTTAGGATTCCACATAGTTTACACAAACATGCTAGATAAAGACAAACCTCTGGACAGGCAATCCAATAGAAGCAAGCGAGATGACTAGTGTGAATGGAGACGATCCATTCAAGTGCACATAAATGAATTACGGACAGGCAGTTAATATTTCCTACATGCATGTAAGCAGTGAACAGGCAAAGCAACCAGGAAGTAAAGGAATAAGGAGATGGTTTAGGAGAGAAGGGAAACAGAGGTCATTCTAACTGAACTGTACAAACCAGTGCGACAGAATCAGATTGAGGAGTGAGGGACTAGTCAAATGTGTCATTGGACAAGTGAGAATTATACTAGATTACCAGATCAGACCGACAGGGACAGGCCTGATTATTGCCCAGTCACAATCTTTAGAGTCAGGTGTCAGCCTGTATGCCAAGTCAAGCTCTGATTACAGTGTTTCGGTGCCCTCTGGTGGAGAAAGGGGTGTATGGCCACGGCACCATTTTGGACAGTGCACAGAGCTATAATTACAAGATAGCACTTACTGATAACTACTTATGTTATGAAATTAAAGTGTAAATATGCAGCATGATTTGGATCATTCCATGGCACCTGATTAATGCAGTCATCAGCACATAACATAGAAATATCAGATGATTGCTCCTTTTAAAAAGCATGTGATGCTGTGCAACTATAGTCACATCAACACACAGACACAATGGCACGCACTCACACACACACACAGGTTGTAGGGGTAAAGTGTGTGGTAGGCTGGGGTGTAGGAGGAGTACCTGAGTTGGGAAACTGAAAGGCACTGTGCTGCATTTGGGGGCTGAGTACGGCCCCGTACTGTCCGCCCATCATGTTTGTGTTTCCCATCATCATCTGTGAGGAGGAGGAGGAGGTGGAGGAAGAGGAGGAGGTGCCATGCAGGTGGAGCTGAGGGTTGGGAGGGAGAGAGGGCAGGCTGGGGGAGAGAGGGGAGGAGAAGGGGCTG
The DNA here is from genome assembly GCA_021432705.1 of Caranx ignobilis. Classification (NCBI taxonomy): domain Eukaryota; kingdom Metazoa; phylum Chordata; class Actinopteri; order Carangiformes; family Carangidae; genus Caranx; species Caranx ignobilis. The sequence goes on from MU269986.1 coordinate 11,180,465, forward strand.
GTAGGGGGAGGTGGCGAGGCCAGGCCTGTACTGGTACCGTAGCTGGGCGGGTAGGGGAACTGCTGGGGGTTGGCCTGGGGTATCCGAGGGTTACTCATGCCTCCAGCGGCCATGTTGGGGGGCAGGTTGAGGCCTGGACCCCTCATGGCCATGCTCCTTTGCTGCTGGACCTGCTGGGCCTGCTGGACCTGCTGCTGTTGCTGCCTCTGCCTCAGGTGATTACTCAGCAGCTCCCGTTGACGCTGGGCCAACATCTGAGCATTGATGGTCCCCTGGAAGAGAGGGGGGGGATTAGATTGCAGAACAAATAATTAATCAGCTCTACATTATATATATTACTCTCAACCTGTATGTCAACATAAACACTACCTCACTGCGACAGGTCTGTGTAGACATGCTATATATGATTGCAGCAGCGACCTACCTGGTTTGGAGCATTGGCTCTGAGAGGTAGGTTCACATTTGACACACTATTCATCTGAGTCATCATTGGCTGACGGTTCTGCAGGGAGACAGAAGAGGTTAGACACTTGGTTCGAAGGAACCAAAATTCATATAAAATCGTGCACATTTCCATTTGATTTCTAAATGAGCCGCATTCCTACAGCTCATAAATAGTGAAAAAAAAACTGTGAGCACAGAACTGTATATTTCAGATAAAATATCAATGATTATATTAATAAATCTAAATAATAATTTCAGTGGCAGACATGATGAAGATTATTCCAATGAGTGTGCTGAAAGACTAACAGGTGGCAGGTAGTGGTTGTATGCACAGAAAAACTGCCAAAATGTCAACCTGTCAAAAGATGTCAAAGGATAATTTTGCAACTCCCATCTGTGTGTTGGGAGCTGCTGATCAAACAGAGTGGGTACGTCAGGAAGTCTGAACAATCAATGCACAGTCTCACTAGATGCACGTGTTACCTGCTGTGACTGTAGCCGGTGCTGAAGCTGCAGCCGTAGTGTGTTAGGTTGGTTTGGCGTGACCGCCGATCTGATTCCGGGCCGTGCCTGCATCCTCATCATGGGGTAACCCGGCCGTGGCCCCATTTGGCCAGACATGGGGTGGAAGCCTGGCTCTTGCATGGGAGTACCAGGGTAGCCCCTTTGGGCCATATGGGATGGTGGGGGACCAAATTGCTGGGTGTACATAGGGGGCTTCTGGTCTAACATCATTGAGGGGTCCTGAGGGAACTGGTCTGGCTCCAGGGTTTGGCTCTGAAACACGCAGATACAGAAACATTACATAAACAATGTAAAGCCATGAAAAATGATGAAGAAATCACTTCAGAGCAACAGAAATATGTGTGACCGGGTCTATCATAAAGATCTCACCTGTTCTACCAGGGCAGGGATCCCGAGGGCACGATCAATCTCCTCCAAACCATCAAAATCTTTTAGTGCTGTGTACAGCTGGGACATCAGGGCACCCTCATCTACTGCACTGCCATCACCAGAGCCCAGACCTGTACTGCACAACATGTCATCCTGTGGTGCTGAGTGCACCGGCCTGTGCAGGGAGACCACAGAGAAGGGACTTAGTATACTCCATACTAACCATGCTGAACTCTTTGCAAAATGAATAATGATAGTTTAGTAAAGTAAGTAGCTTGCCTGTTCTGGTTTACAAATGCTGTCTGGTCGATGGGCATCATGCTGTCGGGCCATGGGGCTGTCTGGTTGGGTGGAGCCTGTTGCTGGGAGAAATGGTGGCTGACCATACCAATGTCCATGTCAGCTTGGGCTAAATGAGGGGGGGGGGTTGACAATTCAGCAATTTTGGTTTTATGAGGAAACTAACAGGCAAATGGTTTAATATTCCCCTAAAACCCAAGAAAAGGCAGACTGCAAGTTCCAGGTTAAATGAGTGCTATACTATAGTAAACCACAAGGTGGCAAACTTTCAAATTCAGTCTGTAAGACTTACACCTGGCTTCTACATAGCATGCTTTAGAATCTGTTGTTTTCATGGGGAGTCTGACTTTGTTGTGTCTGATGAAGCTCAAATCAACTGCATGTTGTCAATTTCATTTAAAAAAGAGAATTTTGTATTTCAAGGCTCTTACCATTGGCAATCATAGGGGACTGGAGCATCTGTCGGGGCCCCGGCTGGCTGTTGGGCCTCATGGAAGCATTGTTTGGCCCCATCCTGCCCTGCATGGCACCTTGCTGCCCAGGGCCAGATGCTCCCAGAGGAGGGGCGGAGGCCGAACCCACCCAGCCCTCCTGCTGCTGCATGCCTGGCCGTGGACCACCTGGAGCCATGAGTCCTGAAGAAACAAACACACACAGAGGGAGACAAGAAATAAGTGAGAGATGCCTGTGAACAGAGCTCAGGGGATATTCTCTGTCACCATGACACAATACCATCGGAAAAGCCACCCATGTAGCATTGGGGCAATGTTTGAGGTCATATTAATATGTGGGTGTGACAGTGAGAGAAACTGTGTGCCAGTGCAGGTGCCTGATGACTTCCTGTCACAGGAAATGAGTCACCGTGCCATTACATGACAGATAATAGGCTGAGGGTGACACAGATAGAGGGGGAAGAGGTGTTTCCTCAGAATTTGGAAAGCAGCTACGTGTGTTTTGGCTCTCCTGAAAAACACCACATTGAGAGTTAAAAGGAGATTTCGTTTTGATTATGAGCCAGAACTGAAACATGGTCAAACAACAATGCCTGCAGTTAGAATGAATCCAGTTCTTGTTGAATTTTAGTGCTTGTAGTTTGAGGCCTTCTTTAGTGGCTGGTAGCCTTGATAAAAGTGTGACTTTGTCCACTACATTTAGCAACAATATTAGCAACACCCACAAAGAAACAATGACATTGTGAAAGGTATGATTGTCACACCCACCTGCGTTGACCATGCCAGCCTGGTTAGTCATCATGCCATGGCTTCCCACCATGCCTTGCTGCTGTTGCTGCTGCATAAGCGTGTATGGGCTCGTGGCCCTGATAGGGTACTGTAATGAGGGCTGTTGGGGGGACACATTCATGTCCAAAGACACACTCCTGACAGGTAGCCCCCTGGCTGGCTGGCCTGGTCGGACACCTCCGAAGTCTGGATGGGAATACACAAGTCTTAGCTAAAAAGCAAAACGGCTGAAAAATCTTGTAGTAAACCAGATCACCTTGACAGATACATATTCAAAACTCATAACTTTATGATTGGAGCATTTTGTCAAGTATTCAGTTTTAGTATAATGTGGTCTGCTGTGAGTGGAAAAACTTGTGTGTACTTCTTTTCCTAGTAAGTATGACACTCACTAGTTGGGCCCATGCCAGCGCCGATGCCCCTGTGTTGCTGCTGCTGTTGTACCATGGCCGGATTGGTTTCGGACATCTGTAGGATGTCATTGATGATATTCTGTTTGTCCATGGGACTGGGCAGTGAAACAGGCCGTGGCTCGCAGAAGAGCTGCGGCTGAGCATTCTGCAGGTCGTTCAGGATGTCATCCAGCTCCGACGACTAGAGAGGACAGAGAAAGAGGGACACAGAGAGAGAGACAGAAACAGAGAGAGAGAGAGAGAGAGAGAGAGAGAGTGAGTGAAAACAAGAAATGACGAACCTCTTAAAAACTCTATTTAGAAAACAACTGCTGCTTCACCTGCAGACACACAAATATACATGTTACAGGCATACACACTCTGAGAGCAAAATTGGTTTGTAAACATGACAACGCTTGTGTGAGGAACTCTTTATCTTGGAGATGAGAACAGCAGGATTGGCCTTGTTTATAATAACAGCAGTAACCCCAGGATAAAATGGACCGTTTTCCATCAAATCTAGGACACACTTCACTTTAACTTAGCTTATAAGACTCATATACTACTTCTTGTTTACCAGCTGGTGTCACGCAAAAAACACTACAGCTGCTCCCTTTTTTATAGTCCAAAATATTTAAACAAACAACAAAAGCCATACCACCATAAACATTTTTTTTTTTACCCATTTGAAGAACGAAAAAAGATACAAAACATGTGGCAACTGAAGCCTTATGCTGAGTAATACGGAGGGAAGGGGGCAGCATAAGGCAGCAGGAGTTTGGTTGGTGCCAAAGTCTGAGCTGTTCTCTGACCTGCTACTGTAAACAGCTGGACTGAGCCAACTCAATAGAGCCCCAAAGCTACATTCGTATACAACTAGGCTTTGGACTGTCTGGACAGTTTTTGTTTAGTTTTTCACACAACTATCTTAAACAAAGACTAAACCATGCTGGGTCTTGTTTCACTGCTGGAATGATGAAAAATCAATCTCCTGGAGAGAGACTCTGGTTCAGGGCACTGGCACGGTCTCCTCTGCCTTTCTATGACATGTTGTTGGTGGGTGCAATAACATGAACACCTCAATAATGCAGTCACATACAACACCCAGACAACCAAAGGCCTCCAAAATGTATCGTACCGTTGATAAACACCGACCTGGCACAGCTCACCAGAGGCAACACATGATTACCTTTACAAAAGGCTAAGCAAGAGGCAGCGTTATTGAAATGAATGTCATTTTAATGGCAGACAAGGAAATATAGGTTAGGGTCAAAATTGAACTGAAACATTAACACAGGTGATAAAAGCTCTTCACAGAGTGGCCTGAGGGACTTTAGATAAATAAACTGTAGTAACTGTGAGAGGCCACCAGAGTGCAGCACGTTAGGAGTCACTGACAACACACACCAACAACTGATCGTGACTGTACAGCAGGAAACCAGCACACTGGCCACTGGTTCAATGTTATATTTCACCATTCTAGACAGGGACATGTATCTTAGGTATGCGAATGCTATCAAAGATAACAAGGCTGCCCAAAATGCCTGACAGGACAGTTATCTGCTGCTCTGCCGCAACCAAGGACTATAAAGCCTAGGTCCTGCATTGGAAGACTTTTTACTGCTGGATCTTTTGCTCCTTCGCCTCCGAGGATCAGGGGAAAAAAACTCTCTAGATACACAGACGCAAACAAACAGTCGCAAAATGCTGATCAGTACAGAGCAGACAAGAATACAGGATATGTGGGAGAGCTAGAGAGAGTAGCAGAGTGGGGTGGGGGGTGGCGGCAGTGGGGGAGAGAGAAAAGCCCTAATGAGGTCAGGAATGATGTAATGCTCCTGTACGCTCTCAGTTTGCTCTCTTCCTCCTCCTCTCTAATTCTCTCTCCTCCTACTTTCTGTTCTCTCGACTTCTCTCGTTGCTTTTACCCTTAATGGGTCCTATTTCTATCAATCCCTGTTACCCTCTGCCTCCAATGCATGTCTCTGCCTGTAATGTAAACTATGCAGGAAATGCATTTTAGCCACATACAGTACGGTTACAATAGCAAGGATTTGTACGGCAAAATGACGATTATTAAATATTTAGCTTTAAGCCATGTCCCATTTAGAGATCACAGATTAAACATCTTGACAGCACAATGTTACTCACTCTGGAAGAGAGCAGCTAAGGATACTGTACATACATTACAAGATGTAGTTTGTGTGAGGGCTTTCATGCATATTTAAAACTCAGACTTGTTTATATGTCCCTAACACACAAAATTGCATCACTACCTAGTTGGAAAACTGGCTGGTGATAAGAGAGAGAAAAACAATCTTAGCTTTAAGTGATTCTTGTCCTTATTTCATCCTGGTTACTTTATTTAAAAAAATTAATAAATGAACAAACAAACAAATAAGTAAATATATATATATTACAATGAGCTCTCAGCAACAGGGATTCTCTATGTAAATCTGTAAATGTGCAGGTTATAATCTAGTTTTTATTCCTAATCTATCTATTCCTGTAATGTCAATATAGACTTGTTATTGTGCCCTTGTGACCTGGTCCATGTCATTTTATACGAAAGGGAACTGAGAAAACTGGGTAAAGCAGAAGTGCCACTGTCAAGAGTGACAAAAGGAAAACTCATCGCACCCCAGAACTGTGTTGTGTTGGTGTTTGTGCACAAAAAAGTAACAAAAACAACTTGCACAAACTCTGCAATTTGCAATATGAGAAATAGCTGAACTGGTTGAATTATTAAAGTCACAAGGGTGACTCCAACATTAATTGCAGTGATTATACATGCCATGATGAAGGACTTCCTTTTTGCCATTATGAGATAAATGCAATTACAAAAATTGAAATAATTTGTAATGATTGATTTTTTTTCCCTCTGTAACGTCTTGTGCTTTATTAGGTCCTCCTGTAGTTTTTGCTGGCCCCACTATTAGAAAACTCTGCACAAAAAAGGAGTTCATCTTGAGTTGCAGTTAAGATGGAAGAGGATTTTTTTTTACTTTTTGTATGTTCAAACATTCACAATACAACCATTACAACATGCTCACATTCTTTTCTAATGGCCTCACCGAGTAATGATGGATGAGTTATGTCACCAATAGTCGACATAAATACTAAAATACCTCCTCCCATGACTGTCAGATGGTTACTGGCTCAGCAGGTTTTGTAAACCCCTCACATATTGTACAAAGAGAGGTGCATGAGCTCTGGTACAGTGCGTGCAATAGCCTGAGACTGAGTGCTCATGGAAATTAATGTTTTGGGATGCAATCTGACATTATTTCTCACTTTGGAAGAAGGAGGCACTGAGGCCAACAGAAACTACTGGAGAAACTCTTAACATCATGTACTGGCTTCAATGAATTTACTTTTTTTCTTTACCCCACTCACTCTCATGCAGGGTCAATGAGGGGCTGTGGCTATAGTGACCTACATCTGTCATTTTATAAAAAAGAAATACTCAATAGTGAGCTGAGCTGAAGTGATTTCACAAGCCAAAGTAATGAACAACTCACGCTACCACCATGCAATTTAGGATCTTTTCTACCATATTCCCTATAAGAATGAACTTTATTTGATATTTCAGTATTATAATGTCCAGTGGAATAAAGAGAAGCCTAATCATTGACTGAATTAACTGCATGTAAATTCTGGATTATTTACTTTTGGGAGACAGTATGTTTACATGAACACACACATGAAATCACAGAGATAATCCTGCCACCCACAGACCCATGGGACTAGTCAACCATACCTATAGTTCCTTCAGCCATCAGCTAAGCCGCTACTGCTGCTCCCTGCTCTGATTTCTCATTTAGCTCTGCTCCAGCCATCAATAATTCAGCCCTCACACAATAATGAGGAGGAAAGGAGGCAGAGAGAGAGAGGCGTAACAAGAAAACAGTGGGTGAGGTTAGTAGAGAGAAGGATGAGTGGACTTTTTGACTAGTACAGTCATCTTTCACACATGAGCAAGCAGCGATTCCCCAGTAAGGAAGAGAAACCCACTCACCACAAAATGGCTCTAATGAAGCTGCGGCTTAGTTTGCGTCTAACAAATGCTCCTTTTCATTGTCAGTGGAATCTGTTAAAACTGGAATCACCCATCAGCCATCAAACTATGAGCACTTTCATCACCAACTAAGGTGAAACCCAGAATTCATCGGTTTCATTTGTACTGTCCACACGAGGCAAAACTTAAACCAATTTATGTAACGTAATTAATTAGTATTATTAAGTACAATGGCTTGTTATGGAGAACGAAACCCTCAATATCAAGACATATACATGAAACCTCTATTTTTTCACAATTTCTATTTCCTTCTATTGTTTTGCGTATGCAGCTTGCTCTACAAACACACCACTCCCTCTCCCCTCTATCTCCATGGCAGCAGAGAGGACATGCAGGAGCATATGGCTCATCATTTTCACTCTGCCTGCCGAGGCTGGGCTCTCCTGGGGGTATCTACACCTCTCTCATCTCTCCTTCTTTGTTCAGTTCAACAGCAGTTCTTATTACTCATCCAATCACCTTTTCCTCTTTTTCATATGCGCCCAAGTGGCCGAGCACATACTGTACATACACAGCCAGCAGGCATAGCTCTCCGACATTTGGTACTACCATCCCCTCCGTCTGAACGGGAAAAAAACTGCATTTCTACAAAAAAGGTGCCACATAGAGGGAAGGAGATAATAATAGAGTGACAAAGTGAAATCCCATTTTTTCCTGCAGTACCCTATAGAACCTACACTTGTACGTGTTTCGAATGGCTCAATCAATACTCCATACCCCAATGTATTTTCACACTGTTCAAGATCAGGATCAAGATTGGTTTGAGTACTGCTTTGCTGTTTTATAAAAACGGTTAACATGTATTTATATAAAAGAAAAAACTTTTGCTCAATGTTAGTGAGATTTAAACAGTCACTATATAACTATGTAGATTTCCCACTGGGTCTAAGAAGAGGAGGATAATGAGAGAAATAGAGTGGAAGGGCATTCATGTAATTTTATGTAATTCGTGGTTTTGCAGGCAGTGATGGGTGTGATAGAACTACATTTGTCTAAAACATGTGTTTAGTGGAGCACATCATACACAGGTTTCCTGTGTGAACGGTTACAAGTCTCACCAAGCACTGGTTTTCTTTCCTGCTTTAGAGAATCAGAAAACTGCAGCCTCCGCTTCGCAGAAATGTTGCATTTTTTTTTTTTTTTTTTTTTACCAGCAATACTCTCCCTGCTCACTCCCTTTTACTCTTTTCTCCTCTTCTCTCTTTCAGTGCCAGGTCTGACCTGAGCCTGGTGCCAAACCTGAGGATTCTGGCCAAATGCAAACAGGATCAAATGGCTGGAGAACCACAGGGGTTCCTTCCAAATGTCACAGTTGTTTGAAGCTGGCGGATTGCTTCCCTCAGCTTGTGCTGCCAACACAAAGGCAGTGAAAGGACCAGATGTGTTTATATATGTGAATAAAAAAACATGCACCATGTCTTAAATGCATATAACAAGAGTGTAAATCTGAATCTGACTGTCAATAGGCCACAAATCCTGTTTGACCTCCAAACAGCCGGACCGTTTGTGTATTTAGCTGCAACATCCGGTATGGACATGGGACTTGGAGGAGCCAACATCTGCTACCTAACCCAGATTAGTGCTCAGACAGAGAGAGGAAGCAAGTGGAGCAGGACAGGGCAACAAGTTTTGGTTTTTGCAGTGGGCTTAGGAGAAGGAAGTTACAAAATGACTTTTGGGGCAACTTTAGTACCCTTCATCACTTAAGAGAGGGAAATCATTCAGAATACAAGTTGGTTTTCAAACAGGAAGACAAAATGTAAAACTCAATAGCTCCTTTGTGCACACAGTAAAAGTAAGGCATGTTAAAAACTGACCTGCTCAGCCCGGTCGTATCCTGCATCTGGTTTCTCTGCTTTGACATGGGTGTTTTTACCCCCTTCGACCTTCACTTCCCCAGGCTCCAGCTTAGGGACCTTGTCCTTATGTACAGTGTCGTCTTTATCCAGCAGGTAGCGAAGCAGGGCATTGTCCTTCTTCTTCGGGCTCAAGGGCTCCTGCTTGGGAGTAATGTCTGCTCCAGACGTCGTACTACCAGCACCCTGGGCTTGGTCTGGGCCAAGCTCTTTGCCCGTGGCCTCTGCAGTGAGTTTGGCCAGGTCTACAGGAGACGTACTGTTCTGAAGCAGTTGATGAAGGATCTTGTGTTTTTCTTTGAGGGATGTGGCGTGAGTGTTCCCTCCTGCGTGGCAACCCCGTACCCCTGTCCCAGCCTGGTCTTTGCCCTCACATCCTGCACCAGGGGACAGGGGTGTCTCTAGAGGCTCTGGCTTGGTGGTGAGCAGTTGCAGTAGCTTGGTGTGGCCCTTGTTGTCGTGAAGACGGTTGTGAGCGTCGTGGCCATCAGGGGGGCCTTCCCTCTCCTCCTTGGGTTCAACTAGGTTGCTCTCTGGCTGGCCTTGGGTGTGCCCCTGACCCATGTCTGCGTGAGGGCCAAATGAGTCTCCTGCACCACCAGCAGCGCCACTTCCTCCTCCAATTTTTGACATCAGATGAGAGTTTACCCCTGACCCTTGTGTTACCCCTGCTGGGGAGCCTATCTTCCGGTCTGGAGACCCCAGTGTATGTGCATGAGGGGGCCCATGCCCGTGTCCAACACCATGGCACTCACTTAGGGCCTGCAGAGCTGACAGAGAACTGCTTGTGTAGCTGTTAGCGTGGCCACTCGTCGTGCTACTACTTCCTGCTCCACCAGGTCCTCCACCGCACATCCCTGCCGGGGATGGCGAGTGCAGGCCTCCTGCTACACGTGGGCTGCCTGCGCCTCCAGGACTACCTCTGTGCCTGGGTGACAGCATAGAGTTCTGTTGAGGTGGATGGGGTCCTCCTGCTGGGCTGGGGCTAGCACGAGAGGGGCTGTTCATCCTCCAGTTTGGGCCCTGCTGTGGTGGTTGCATGCCCCCAGTGTGGTTGTGTGGTGGGGGGCAGCCAAAACGGTAGCCCTGCATATGGCCCATGGCTGCTGGTTCTCTGGGGCCAGCAGGACCTGGTGGGGAAAAAGGCGTGCTGTTGCTGCTGATGGTAGTGTCTTGGCCCTGAGGCCCCGAACCTGGCAAACTGCCTGGGGTTGGAGGAGTCATGGAGGGAGTGGAGGAGTTCATTGGTTTTGGAGCCATCCCTGTGGCCTGATTGCCAGGACCCATATCCTGGCCCATTCCACAAACTGTCTGCTCCCTAGAGGTTGAAAACAAACACACAGATAATCCAGCTGATTTATTCAGTTTTTCAACCAAGAATTTACTGTAGAAGTTAGGAAATTGAGAAAATTGCATGGCAGGGTCTTTGGGTTTATACTGAGTAAGTGTGACCTTGCTATTTTGCTGTTCTTCAGGCACAACAAACTTTGGTTATTTAAGATGTACATTGTATTGATGGCAGAAATTTCAATTGCAGCTGGGTAAATACAGTCAGAAATATATATGTACACAGTGAAAAGGTAGGAAAACTTTCTTTTTTTTTATTTTTTACTTTTTTAGGGGCAGGTAAACTAACCCTCAAGTCTGTTTTCATTGTGACAATCTTCTCTGAGATCCAGACCACTGGCAAGCAAGAAGTTACACATTATCTCTGACAGAATACACAAAGCCATCAGGTTGTGCTGCAGGGCGTTAACAAGCTAAAACATGCAACACAAGTTCATCCTGCAGATTTGTCTCTCTGGTTCCTACACAATGTGGAAAGTGAGACATACCTCTGTAGAATGTGCAGGGACATGTAGAGCTGAGGTTCGTTGGTGGCAGGCGATCGCACCAGTTTGCTCTTGGTGTGTGCCGACACGATGGTTCCATCAGAGAGGGAGAACCGGTAGATGGGGCTGAACGCTTGGCCATGGCGGAGAACTGTGGACACATACGTGCTTGTATCAGTAAATAAACATGCAAAACATTTTCACTTGATGATTCATTTGTGTAGACATAATGATTTTTTTTAATTTTCTCATTGAAACTGCAGTAAAATTTGTTTATTTGGACAGTGGCTTGGAGTGGATTGAGGAAGTTGAAGGAGAAGCCTATAATTTCCCATTAGCTTTGGTTAAAAGGGATCCGTGATCAGCATAATACTGTGTGCTCATACAATCTCACAAAGGCATCAGAAAAAGTGAGTAACCAACCCGGGCCAAGAATTACACAGTACTTGAAGTTAACAGCTTTACCTTCCTGCTGATGTCTCTTGGCAAAAGACATCTCTCCATCATTCTGTAAGTGGAACCTCTGAATGCAGCGCCTCACCAAATCCTCCCAGCCTGGTTTCATAGATGCCCGCAGCAGACTGGTATCCAGGGATGTTATCTTACCTAAACACAGAGGACCGGATTAAGTAGGCCTTAGTCAGACATGGATGCAGGGATTTCTATACACATGCACAAACCCACACTAGCTGAGCTGATGGGGATTTAATGTCTCTCTCAAACATAAATATGTAGAGCAGCTTGTTGACCAGAAGATGTTCTCCACCGGGCTATTCGGCACACAGCAGCTTTGTGGTTTGACACCACTTGAGGAAATACTGAGGATTTATTCATTTTACATTTTAATTATAATTATTAAAAGCTTTAGCAAGAGATGTACTTTGTGGTAACAAGAATGTCCTGTCCACAAAAGATCAAAGAATTCAATTAAACAAGTAAAAACACTGCCTGTACAAATGAAGCAAGATCACCGTTAAGACACTTGATACAACAGGTAGAACAGCTTAGGCTCAACTATCTTTAGACAACAACAAATGCTCCACTCTACGTGGCAACACACACATACACACTTGTAGCAATGCAACAGTTGTCCCTCATCGGATTGCAACTTAAACAGAGACAGCGGTGCATTTAAGGGGATGACAAGCAGACTGCTGTGTGAATGACAGCCATAGGGCCTGAGTCAAGATTTGTTACGTAAACAATCACAGCATGAGCTTTTTATAATGTTGCACAATACGCAGCAAGCTCTCTCAGGAAGCAAAAGGTTGCACTACTTTTTATGAAAGATGTTTATAAAACAACCATGAGAGAAAAATCTAACTCTCGGCCCTGGATAAGAAAATTAAAAAACAGATGCAAACAACCATAGGCATGCATACATGCACATTGCACACCTACAGAGGTCTGGGTGTGGTACTACAGGAAATAACTATATGTTACCAAGTTACTGTGTGTGTGTAGATATTATACAAAGAGATAGTACCATCATATCAAAGACCAGGTGAAACACAGACCGCTGTCTACATCTCTGCGCCAGTGTTCAGACAGGTACTTTACCTCCCACAGTGCAGACAGACGTTACATGCTCAGTCCTAAAGACCTTTACCAAGCATATAATAATCTTTAAATACCTAAACTGCAGTGTGGGGTGATTTATGGGCTGGTGATGTGGTGGGATGAGGTGACGTGGGGGGTGGTGCACTACATAATTGTTTTGCAAATATTTAGTCAAACTGCTGTATGTATGAACATGAAGTATAATATTATAGGAGGGGAGTCATGACAGTAATTGGTCACAATTGGCGTTACCTAAAAAAATGGGTCATGTGGAAGAAATGATGTTTGCCGTGTTTTGTTTTGTTTGTATGATATTATTCTGCAGCTCCTGGCTGTGTGACTGGTTTGTGTACCTTGCAGGTCCTGGCGCGTGGTGAAGCTCTCATGCGTGGGAAGCATGGGTCTTTCCTTCATGGGCACCCTGCGAGCCACACATATCAGGCATGACTGGAAGTCTAAAAAAATGAGAGAGGAGAGAGGAGAGGGAGAATAGAGGAGCAGACAGAGGAAGCGAACAGAGCAAAGAAAAGATGATGTAGAGGATGTAACAAAGAGGACAGGACAGAGACATAAGGCATGAAGGGGGGATGGGAGAGGGGAGGGGAGGATGGGGCGTAAATGATAGAGACAGAAGGAGGGAAAGAAAATGAAATGCATGTTATTCCCAGGCAGCATAATTAATACAGTTATTAATGAGCGCGGGGATCAGAGCTCCGCTCCTTTCATGAGGAGGAGCAACTATCGCTGGCAAGGGAAATGATGAAGTGTGACCTTTGAAGGTGTGTGTGCATGTGTGTGTGTGTGTGCGCAAGTGTCTCCGGCTGGTCTCACCTACAGTGCCATCTCACACTGATGACACATCCCATGGTCCAACATTAAAGATTGCCATCGCTCACTCATGACAGTTGCCTCCAACACACACACAATATGACAATGCCAAGTTCGGGACTGGGATGACCCCAAAAAGTCAGCCATCTAACTTTCCTGTGCCAGTAATACCCATAATCCCACACATTTCTGGCTAAGAAATGCATGCCAGGGCTCCCTCTCTCTCCCTTTCTCTCTCACTCAGACACACACACCTCATTTTGACTTGTAAACAGTGCCTTGTGGGTGGTCTGGCCGATGGATCTGCAAATCTCTCGCAATTCCTTTCTCCACCCTTGTCTCCGTCTATGGCTACAACTATAACCACTGGCCCTGTGTTGCCACTCAGTCAGACCTCAGAGGACATTACACTGACTGATATCAATTTCCTTGAGACGTACTCTAACTTTAGCCATAACTACTACTTGCAGAAACATAACCCTAGCCTAACGTTTTAACATGTCTTCATTATAAAAATTCACAGCATGGGGGTTTGACTTTTGTCCCCATTAGGAAGACGAGTGGATATAGTGTGATGCTGTAAACAGATTTAAGTCCCCACAACATGAGAAATACCTGGACCACGCACACACATGCACACACACACACACACATGCACACACACACACACACACACACAAACCTCTGGCCTGGGTCCTAGTTAGCGTATTTGCCAAAGTATGGTTGGCAAGCAGCTGGTGCACAAAGGAAGCCAGAGAGAGGAAAAGACAGGTTGAGACTAGATTTGGAGTGAAACACTTGCATTTTTACCTACGGTTTTAATTAACCACTGAGTTATAGTTTGGCAGGAGGGAATTATGGTCTCTCATCAAAGCCACTGAGCAAACAGGATTTCAGCAGTAAAGATGTATAATATTGCATATGTTTTGAGAGCACTGTGAATCTATTCTTTACACACTTTTGGATGAATTACAGTCACTTGTGATGGAAATTTTCTCAAACTACAGGATCTTGAGTTCCTGTCTAGACCCATGAAACCACTGGAAAAGCCCAGTGACCTCTGAGTGACTGCGAAATCAGAGACAACATACAATTAAAATAATTTCCCAGGAAAGGTCAGCAGATGTTTATACTAGTGGCTACCACAAATGCAGCTTCTTCCCTTTTCTACTTACATATTCTTCACAATTCATATATTATTGTTGAGACCTATATGAAGCTTGGCAGAAGACTGGTTCCCTGATGCTATACACATGATTAAATCGCATCCTTCCCTCTGAGTCATAAGCTCTGATTTGTGAGGAATGTGCATGAATTATAGATGGGCTTTAATGACAGCTGCCCAGCCTCTCGTCTCCCTTGTGTCACTTAACTTTTCATGGATGTAAGCTGAGTGGCACCAGCGCTGCTCTTCAGTAGTTGCTTATAGCCCTTTTCTCATACAACACTGACTATGGGGCTTAATCTTGATCTACTCATTATCAATGTAAATTCATATTTAAAACCACTTTCCATTCTACATTCAGAGCTTACTTTAACCCAGGAAAGTCTCTCAACTCCTTTTTGTCATGATCAAGGTTCAAGAATTCTCTCATCTTACTGTACATGACTGTAGACATAAACAATCAGTCTGATGTAACACAAGGTGAAGATGCTTCTGAATTTATCTTCTGATTTGTTGATCTTTGTCTGCTTGACTTCTTTAATCTCTCACATACTGCCGTTTTGAAATCTTATTATATGGTATCTAAAACAATATTTCCTTCCTGACATTATGGTGTTTTAGAAATGTTTCAATGAATGGCAATTACTTTTGTATTTCAGGAAACATCAATTTAGAGGCTTTACAAACTTTTTTCACAATTCCACTCTTAGATGTCCTGGTTATAATTACTATAGCAATTCCGGTGGTTTTAGATCTAAGTATTTATTACTGCTCCAGATTTAATCATGAACATTAAAAAGTAAAACTGACTAATAAAAGTGGTCGCAATTCAACAGATTTCAGAACTAATCTTGTACAAGTTTGTTCTGTAGGGTTTCTACTTTAGTATCAAATGATGCCCCTGCTCTCTATCCACTCTCACAGACTCTCTCTCTCCTGTTCCGTACCATCTCCTTCCTCCTTGATGGACTTAGGCTCTGACACGGCGAAGCATTGCATGGTCTCATATTTCTGCTGCTGAGGCTCGTGCTCGTGTGGCTCGTCCTGGTTCTCGCTGTGGGGATTGACCAGCATTCGGCAGTTGAATGTGTGACTGTTCCTCCTCGGACCCTCACTGGACCACGGGACGCCATTCACTAGAGGGGAGCGAGAGGGGGAAAGAGGAGATTTTTCAATGTAGCCTCCTGGGGATTTTATTTGACAAATTTCAAGGCAGCCAAATTTGAACAACCAAACGGGGAAATCGGAAGCGGCACCGAGCGAGCCAAGAGAGGCTATCACACTGCAAGTGAAAGACATAATGAGAGCAAGACAGAGAGAAAGATGGTGGAAAAAGTGGAAAAAAAGGAGAGAGCAGTTGCTGGGGAAAGATCAGTCATAATGAGCAGTTAAAACCCTGAGCCCTATGCCATCGATCCACAGCCATGCCAGGCTTCCATATGCATGTCCTCTAAAATATCATTGCCAATCTTTCTTCTTCTTTCCAACACTTGCACAGGCGCAGGCAAACACACATGTGCAAGCAGACATGCACACACATACACACACAAGAAAGAAAAAGAATAAGAGCTGCACAGTCGCACACGCAACTCATCTCACTCTCACAAACTCCCATCACACTCCATCTGGTTTGTGATCTCATTCAGTGCATTGATAATCTCCCAGTATCTGGGACACAGCCCACTGATCGTTTCCAGGGTACTCTGCTCTGTGCCGCTCTCCCACCCAGATGGCTGGGCACTCAGACCTCAATCCGAAGCACCAGGAGAGAAGAGGAGAGGAAGGGGAGAAGGGACTTAAGAGAGAGAGGGCTCCTGATGGGGTGCGCTGACATACATTACAATGACCCCTTGAGTGGAGGGGATGTAGAGGTTGGGTGCTAAATAGATGTGGGTATAAGAAGAGATGGGGGAAAAGGGGAAAAATAAAAAGAAGAAAAAGGTAAATGTCTATCACACAAAAATAAATGGCCTGTTTTCATGAGATGAGTAATGCTAGGATGGAGACAATGATTTTCATAGAGGGTGGGGGTGGGGGTAGGAAATGGGAAAGTGAGAACATGAAAATGGGAACTTGGTGAGGTTGTGTGGCAGAGAGAAACAGCGAATAACACACAACAGGAAGAGAAGGGGGAAGGAAGGGCATGAGATGAGAAAATAGGGAGCGATGCTGCTGACAGGGGAGAGGAGCCGAAAAAGGAAGTTAATTAGGTGAAAAGAGAGGGAGGAAGAAGAGAAGAGGAAGAGCAAATGTCTGGGCTGAGCATCAGCGAGAGAAAATGAAAAACCTATAGCTTTTACACACTGTGCCAACCGTGTATATAAAGCTTACATAACACTTTGTGTGAGGCAGCTTTCCCACAGCCTCTCTGAAGCTGTTTAACCATGAACTGTTCAGTGTTTTAATTAAACTGACACCACTATCAAACAGCCACCTACAACGTATCTGTCTGAAAAGGGGGAAGAGGGGAAGTGAGAAACAGAGAGAGCTCACTATGTAAGGAAAAATAAAAAATAAAAATAGGAGAGATGAGGCCAGCGTGTAAATGAGAGCAGAGGTAGGAGTGATGCAACGTAGAGGACATACATGCGGAGTCAGGAAAAGAGAGAGAGAGAGAGACGCGAAACACAAGTGACACAGCGAGACCGAAACTGACAGGTAGCAAAAGCCAGAGAGCAAAGCGAACACTGGCAGGGAAAATAAGCTCGAGGCTAACCAAGGGATTTGGGCAGCAGGTTCTTGATGAACTCAGCATGATCACCGACGTGCAGCACACTGTAGACACTGGTATTCATCAGCTCCTCCTGGTTGTAGCGCAGGTACTGGGTCACATTCTCAGACACGAACACAATGTTACCCTCCATGTTCACCACGAAGAAGAAGCCATCCAGGGCCTGTCAGAGAGAGAGAGGGAGTTCAGAAGAGACATGTTTGTTTACTGAATTCATTACATCAATATAGAACAAATCTCTCATAGTGAACTGGAAGCGAAGCAGGAGAGTGAAAACATGTTTAAGTACCTTTAGTTCCCACCACCACTTTCTCCTAATACAAATAATACCGCAGCCGAGAATGTTATTTATAAAGCCTAGTCCAACCATGATGTGCTTTTTGAAATCATACATTTCTGGGGTAATTACATTGTGTTAGTATTAAAAAGGAACTATGCAAGTCCGGTCACCTTTCTGCTGTTTTGCTAACCCTCCTCCGGGGCATGTGCATTTGTTTTCAATGAAGCTGGCGAGAAAGCAATAAAAAAAAGCGGTGGATATCATTATTTATCATATACGATGTTACGATGTGTATATTTGTGTAGTCTTATCTGTCATAAACAAGAGGTTATGGGTTACAGGGCATGTTTGTGTCACAGTGCCACTGAGATGAGAGCTGGGACACCGGTTCGGAGGCTCTGATCTTGCAAGGTTGGTTTTTGTCTAAGAGACGCTAAGTGGAAGGCAGAGAGCCTCCATTCTTCCTGTAACAAGTTATAAGTCATATATAACCATCACAGTTACTCCATAGCTGTTTAATTAAGGTAAAAATGTAGCATAGTTAAGGCAAAAATCCTGCATAGTTCCTCTTTAAACTTTCATATTTGGTTCATCAGCAGGGATTTTCAGTGTTGTGTGCAAAGCCAAGATAAAAACATACAGAACCACAGGAAACTGTGCAGAGTTTTCTTTTTAATGCGTGTCTGGTCAACAGTAGCAAATTAAAAAAAAAAAAAAAAAAAAAGTAGTACAAAACTATTCAAGCTGCACATGTGCACAGTGTCTAAAGAGAGGTGATTAGTGATCTGTGTGCTCCGCACATTCATCACCCCTGCAGATGCTCAACATCAGTGTGGCTGATAGAAAGCAGGATAAAAGCTTGTGCCGTGCAGAGCTTGGAGGACGTGAAGGAGGAGGAGCACTTAATTGAAAGAATACAGCCCCAGGTCAGCCATTACACACAAGATGGTGTCAATTAGGCCATCAAATCACCCAGAGCCCTTAAAAAGGAATTCTGCTGGTTGTAAAACTGTAAAAGCTGGTGTCAAGATAAGAGACAAGAGACTACTGCCAAGGTGTCAGCTCCACACCTCTGCTTAGATCATCATCTTCATCTTATACACACTACGCACACCTTTAACATCAATTTGCATTACATTATTTTGTAGCGAATCATGTGTTTTGAACTATAAATCTATATTGTACAGCAACCCAGTAATGAAGTAGCAGGCTCAATTTTGGGGAGGAAAAAAAAAAAAAAAACGAAAACATCCTAGATTATACATGATCTGATGGAGATGGATGTTTTCCCTGGCCTGTATCAACACAGCATGGTCTGAAAATAGACTTAGACAGATCTCATCTATCAATGCATAGAGCGAAATGGTTCCAAAAACGCAACATGGTTGTGTAAGTCCACCCTGTGTGAAGAAAGGCCATGTACTGGACAAGTAGGGCAAACAGAAACAGAGCAAACACTCTCTACCAGTGCCAACTCTTTCCTTCTTCCAGACACTCTTGCATAATGTTGTTAGACAGTACCTTAATTTACAATGCCCTGATTATATATACACTGTAGAGATGACTAAAGCCATTACAAATGAATATACTCTAAATAAATACACTCGGAGCCACCACACTCTGTGTACCTGTTCAATTTTGCACCGAGCCTATTGTCTTGATATATGACTCTGTGTTGCTTTTCTTCCCACTGCAATATACAGCAGGTAGTGAATTGTTATGGCGAAGGGAATAGTCTTTCCTCCCCTCTCTGTTATTAATGACTTGATTCTTATTTTGCAAACAGCATTTCTCTTCACATACGTTCTTGCTAAACACGATACATATTCAGCGTGTCAAAAGCAATACTGTCTCACTACAAACACTTCTAAATATGTGTAAAGCAAATTACTTTTCAACAAAAGAAGGTAAGGCTAAATACAAAGGGGTTTGAAAGAAAAAAAAACATATTTATACTTCTATACTTCCTACACCGAACTGCAAGAGAGGTTCAAAGATGGCTGTTCTCACAGCCTTCCCACCAACGACAGCCTGGGACAAAATGGTCACAATCTTGCCATTCGCGAGTGTTGCTACAACCCTGACTTTACAAACCGACTCAGAGAAATGCAGCATGAAATGACGACTGATAAACATGTTGCTGTTCCACTGTTTACTACCGTCACAGTGCAGAGGGACAACAGTTTATTATGCAATGATTTGTGCCGCAGCCTTTAATGTAAGTGTCACCATCCTACAGTCTATATACATCACACTTGAAGATTATTGGGTCCATGTCTCACCGTGTGAATGATCTCATTAGATAATAAAATCTTGATATAAAAAAGTATTGAAAAAAGGTAAGACCCTGGAATCAGCACTAAAGCTCTCAATACTGTATCTTTAAAAATTTTAAACATACTCAGCCCTATAATGATTTCGTCATACCACGCAACAGCAACCATACGGGGCAGTCTAACAGGAATGCCAACTATTTGTCGCAACAGTCATGTGACAGAACAAGACTTGCTCCCAGAGGGTTAAAACAACAACACGCTGATGTTTTTTCACGGCCTCCTTCGTCTCTCTGTGTTTGCCTGAGCGTGGGCAGCGGACAGCCTTGGAGGAGGGTCATGGGGTGCGTGGGTGCATTTCCTGCTGACAGCCATTCTCCTCGGAGCATCCTGTAATGAGCCCGCGCTGGCGGACGGGGACATGGCCAGAGCGGAGCGGTGTGAATGGCCGATCGCTGTGTTTTGGGGCTGCTGACAGATGGGAAAGCATGCAGGCTGTGCTGGGCTATATTTAGCCGCGAGTTAGCATGTCGATTCAGTGACGGTGGACCAGGAGAGCTATAAATATTCCATGACAGGACAGATCTAGAGGCGAATGTAGAGAAGATGGGGAGGGAGGGAGAGAAAAAGAGAACTGAACAAGTAAGAGAGAGAAAGGGAGGGAGGAAGTGAGTGAGAGGACGGGCTCAATGGACTGATTCATTCGCCAGGCTGTTGCTTTCTTCCCATTATACGTAAGCACTTCAGTGGCCCTCCGTGGGACAACGAGGCCATTGCTCCGCTCGGTGATTTACAGCCAATCCGGGGCAGATACAAGATGCTGGCAGCTTTAACTCCACACAGCTACACTCACACACAACCACTACTGGCTCATTTTTGATTGTTCTCTGTAGATGGCACTCTTCATTATATACCAATCATGATTTAAAGAGGAGTGTGTATCCTATGTGATGGTGAGTATGAGTGTTCAGACAGAGCTCTTCGGTCTGCGGGTTTGGTGTGACATGACACTATGAATAAGCCAGAGAAGACCCTCCACTCACCTCCAGCATCATTGGTCCCAAGGCATCTTTGTCAATCACACTTTGGCCTGTTGATGAGACATCGGCCTTCTGTACCTCCTCCTCATTTGCTGCTGCAGCTTTTTCTGTTGATGAGAAATAAGTTTAGAGGCAAGCCAACAAACAAAACAAATACATTTAGCTGATTGAAGACAACGTGGAGAGTAACTTAATACGGAAGTTATTCTGTTCCAAGAGAAACAAAGATGCATCCCCAGGCATGAAACCAAAACATGGAAGTCAAAAGAGAGAGAGAGAAAAAAACAGCTTTTCCCAAGTAATTGACCCACATACTTCAAAGAGGTCACTTGTTTAAAAGACCTTCAACAAATATCCATCTGGCTACAAAGCCAACACATTTTGTGCCTTTGTCAAAACAAGTTGCCATAGCTCAAACCCAAGCACAGAGCAGCAAGCAGAGTGAAAGGTTATTGTAAATGACTGTGTCAGGGCACGCAGCTGCCACACTGGTGGCAGCCACTGGATGGATTGCATTGTCATGTGCAAAAAAAAAGGCTATTATGGAAACACAGTGACAGTGTGTAAACAACTCTTGTTCCAAACAGAATAGCAAGTTGTTACGATGTGGTCAAGCAGCAGAGGGTTAGACCTTTTAACTGAAAGATGTAACCCCTCTCATTTTAATTAATTATCATTAATAATTAATCGTTAACAATGATTGAAATGTTCATTTTTAAATGTTCTTATAGAGCCACTGTTTAACTTTGGAATTTACTTCAGCAGGGATTCTCTATATCCAGAGGCTGTCTTCCTTTTCACGTGTACTCCCTCTCTCAGATAACTTCACTGCAGTGATGCCTTGTGAGCTCATATGCCTACTGGAGTTCAAAGTATGGATGCGGGGGCACTTGCTGTATATACAGACACGTAGGCTCTTTAGTATTACCTGACCTGTCATGTGCAAAAAAACATTTTTTGATAAGTACATACTGATTTTTTCTAAATAGTACTGTTATGTCCTTGGTCTAATAAGCTGCTGCAAATCTTCTAATCTCAGGGCTCTGTGATTATTAAAAAGTGATATTTTAGAGTATCCTGTAAACTCCTGTACCTGCACTATGGCGCTGTGCATTTGTCCATGTGAGTGATTGGGTTAATAACCATGCAGAGAAGCCTTATGTTCAGCACGTAGGCTGCCCTACTTTTAGAGATCATGAGAGGCGGAATATGAGTGGGCTGTTGGGGGGGACACATTTAACTGTCACACCACGCCAAGAAGATGGCTGACTATATGGTGAGAAAATGCTGTAGTGAAAGCCAAACAGAAAAAAAAAAAAAAAAAAAAAAAATATCACATCCTTCTTTGATTTTACTGGATGTAGATGTGTGAAATCCGACACAGATCCAGGTTTTACCGCTGCTCTGTGGGCTCGAGCAACAGCACGCAGACCCACATTCATCTCTTTCAGCATTAATGATGTGTGTATCAGCAGGACCTCTCCAGGCCCAGCTGGGACCAGTATACCAGCACAGCTGCCCTGGGTACAGACCCATCACTCAATGTCAGTGCGGCCCTTACTGGCTTTCTGCCCGTCTGCAGAAGTGTGCCACAGATATAGGAAGGAATTGATCACTTATATCTAGTGATTTAGTGAACTCTCTCTTTTTTTAATTACATCTGATGCATTATCAATTTTTCCCATGTATAAAAAATGATCAAAAACAATGTATTTAACAACTCATTTCAATGGCTGCAGCTCCACAGCAACTGTATGTCCCAGCCTTTGAGCGCTGTTTTTTTTACTATGTTGGCAAGAGTGGGAACGAGAGTGTTAAGGAAGCTGTAAAACCCGTGGCTATGCCATTATTTTATAGCCACTATAAAGATATCATTACTCTACATACTGTCTGTATACATGCAACAAAACAGAAACAGAGAAAAAGCCAAGCATATGCTGAGCACACAACTCGTGACTTCAATGAGTCAGTGAACGTATGCAGAAAACATTAGAGGAACAACAGGGATGAATTAAAAGCTTTCAGTAGGAGGCCACTTATTCAAAGGCCGATCAGGAAGTGTTACAATAAGTCACATTAGTTTAATTTAATTTATTCAGTAGTGTCACCGTAAACCTAGAATAATGTTTATGCAGTAATGTTGCTGTCTAGGGTGGGGGTCCTAGGCCTATGGAAAAAAAATGATGCACTACAAACACGCCTATACAGGCTCAGAACATAACACTAAACAGATGACAGATGAGGTGCAATGGCAGGAACAAATGGCGGTGGAGATGATGTAACATCTACTTTGAGCATAGAAACATCTAAATGAGTTTTCAATGCATCCCTGCTTCAACATCAAGAAGAAAAAAAAAAGAATGATAGATGAAAACGCTGCCCCTCTGAACTGCGTAAGATAGGGTGAAGCGGCTGTCTGTGTTAAGTACAAAAATGTGCCTCTAGTTGGCCATTGAGAACAAAGCAGAGAGCAGAGGACTGTTAGCCGTCAGTGGTAGCTGTTCAAACACAATTATGCCTTCAGAGGCAGACAGAGGACATCACTTTAGCCTGGTGTAAAAAAAAAAAAAAGAGAGAGAATGAGAAGAGGATGGGTCTGAGGGAGGGAGGGGAGTATGGACAGAAGAGTGGGGGGAGGGACGGACAGACGGTAGCCAGAATTTGTGTGTGTTTTTTTTTTTGCATCACATTGCTCATCATTACATAACGCCTGGCTCTGTGAGTCATAAAACATGATGACATCATCAGCTGCTCTGATTCATGTATACCTTGAGTGGGCCATTTTTTTGTTGGCCAGTCATACAGCTGCTTTTCATATATGCACAGTCATAGCTTATTCATAATTGAGCATCTGCTTCGATATTCACCTTATAAGCATATAGAAAAACTGGGATTTCACTGATCTTGGTTTTGATAATTCTAATATGGCAAAGTAAAAAATACACCTCAAGTAATTGTGAACGACTACAAAAAAGGGAGAAGTTGGCAAGTACAACTGAGCGCACTGATCCCTTTGCCTGATGTTCTGGCTCAGAGTGAAAGTGGGAAAGACCACACAGCCAACAACAAAAAAATACTGCTTAGGTTCATGCAAATGATATGATGAAGTGATGGAGAGAACATTAAATCAATTGTGCTGGCCTTTAATAACAACATCAATTACTGTGTGTGGAGCAGATCCCAAACCATAGTATTTATGCCATCAAATCTGATGGATCTGCCAACAGAGTGCCACCTGTGGCACTTGTGGTTGTATCAGAGTCGTAAAACCACAAGACCCTTATGGACAACCTAAACAGTTTTAATTTAAGCTGTGGTCGAATTCATCTGTAGATATTCACTTAGCTAAAGGCTGAAGGGGAAGCCAGTAGGTTGAACGGATTCTGTGCCTGAGGTTATTCAGAAAACGCAGCCAGCTGAAAGAGAACTCTAGGTTGTGACCCGTACCTTGCTCCTTTATTTGTCTGATTTGTTTCACAGTTTCCTTCAGGATTGCACATTTGTCAGGCTTGACATTGAAGTTGTCGATGTCATTGAAGTTGGCAAAGATCAGCTCAGCGAGCTCTTCGATGTATTTGTTCTCGTGCTCACGGTTGCGCTTCTCGTTGCTCCGCTTGGGACTACAGGGGCAAAGAGAAGACAGCGGTAAGCAAATGCACTTATTAAGGTAGAAACAGAAGGGGCGGGGGGATAAAAATGTATGCAGAGCAACACAGAGGAGGGAGGCAAAGAAGATCCATCTACAAAACTACTCCGGGGTTGACTGTACATACAAATCTTTAAACATTACTGAGGAGACCTCTCATTTTCATAGCTGCCAAATGACAGTGCATAACATCTACTCTAAACCTTGGCATGGCAGACAGTCAGAAGAGGAATAAGGCTTGGGTCAATTATGCTCCATATGGCTTGAAATATATCCCTGGGCCTCTTCATTGTGCCAACATGGAGCACTACATCAGTAAGGAAAACCTACATTCTTGGCTGCTTGTCTGCGGATGAATTATGCAGATTTATTGTACATCAGTGCTTCAGGGTTAGCTGCCACAACAGCACACTGCTATTGTTGGCAAATACTGGCTTGCCACTGCGCATACAACAGAGGCTGGGGCTTTAATTTACAATCTTGCAGTTGGTAAGAAGTGGTGCAGGAGGTTTTGAAGCAGACATTTTGGCAAAGCAGGGACCAAGGTTATCGGCAATTTAACCTGTGGTGGAATCCAAATGGGGAAAATGGGGAAATCTGTCCTTGTTTTAATGACTAGGTGCAGATGCCAACCACAGGCAGCTGCAAGACAGGAGACAAATGTCTTCATCATTTTATCCTATTGGATATATTGTGTAAATGGTGTGACAATTCATTTGTGAGATATGGCCAAAAATGTTTTTTTGTGAGGTCACAGTGACTTTTACCTTACACTGCCTGAATCTAATCACTTCATCCTCGAGTCCAAATGCATATTTGTGCCAAATTTGGAGAAATTCCCTCGAGGTGTTCCTGACATATCTCATTCATGACAATGGGAAGGGGGGGGGGGCATAACCAGCTGAAAACTCAACGCCTCCTGCTCTGGCTGTCGAATACATGGAGGCACTGAAGTCTTACCTGGGTCCTAAAAGTTCTGCAGGACATTCTTTGCGTTTTCGTGACTCTGCCCTTGCAGGGTCAGATGGGTTTTCACCGACTCCACTCATCCTCAATGCATATCAGCGTCTGGAAAACAAAGGCAAACAGACAAAGGCAGTTTAATACATGAGATACTGTATTCCACAAGATTGTGTGAAAACCACACATACAGGTGAGCATAGCAACTTGGACATCTGCATAAAAAAACACACACACTCAATTGTGCGCTCGGGGCACAGGTTGATCCACTCAACCTGGAGAAATGAGCGAAAATGGAGCGGAGAAAGAGATTCAATCATTTCTCTCTGATGGTGCAGCTCTCCCCAGAGAGACTGAAATGAGAGCACGGCACTTTGCCCACAGCACCAGACTGCGCGCTCAGCCATGTACCAAGAAAAACCCATTCGTTACACGAAACCAAGCAAAGCCAGCTCACAGTGGGCTCGAGTGGCTTTACAATCACAACATGTGTCTGTGTTTACCGAGTGCCTCTCACCTGTATCAGCTGGTAAGACTCATTCAAAGCTGTACATGCAGGACTGATATCTTGTCTGCTCTTTTTGAAGTCAAGCTACTCAGAGTACAATTTTAGTGAGTAAGAATTTATGTTGTGACTGTTTGGCGCTATCCAAAGTGACAAGCTGGCTGAGGGCTGTTTCTGTTACCAACATCCCACATACTACTATCTTGGGTTTCTCTGCAGCTTAAGTTAAAACGCCATTAGGTTACAATATGAATTTGCATCGCATCCTTCTATTTTAGAGCTTGGAGTAATTTGTGGTGAGTCAAGAGCCTTTGGAGACTATGCAGATGTTAAGCTTCCACAACACCAGAATATTTTGTTCTGCTCCTCCTCTTAACCCAGCGAGTCAGCAGGGCCTGAACTTCATGCCACTTAATGAAAGACAATCAATTATTGATCAAAGTGATATCTTATTAATTGCCACCATCACCTGCACCAAAACCAAATGGTGGCTAATGGACTTGGATTTCAGGGGGATTTGAGTTGCATTTGAAAACGTGTCTTCTCCCAAAACAAAATCATCACATTTGAGGATATATGCATTAAAGTCATTTCCTCTTGGTCCATGTACGATGTGTGATCTCCAGCGCTTTGCTTTGATTATGGAGGCAGGGAAAGAGAGGGAGAGTATCAGAAATGAAGCAGCTACCCAAAGAGAGAAATTAAGGTCTCTCAACCCATCGCAGTGCACAAGGTTGGGGCGTGCTGTGTTGTGATACACTCTCAGCCACTCTAACCATGGAAACGGCTATGACACACACCGCTCGCTGCTCAGCCATTACATAAGGCAGAACACAGCCGAGTACAGCACAGTACAATGTAGAGCAGAGTGGAAGAGCATAGCTTAGCAGAAGCAGGCTAAACTAAAAAGGGAGCTAGTGACCATGCAAACTTGAGTCGAGCTCCCTCCTGGCCTGGAGTGACCTACTTTAAGCTAATGGTAGGGTCTGTGCTCAAATGGATGAAGTCAAAGCAGTGGTGACTGGCCGGAGAGGCAGAGGAGACTCTGAAGGGTAAAACGCATTTCCACTGTTTTGTTGACAAGTGGCCAGAGCGCCATTGTTGTCCTGTGCAGCGTATGGACCGATAATGACACACACAAATGTAATCAGGGATGTGTCCTTGCATTATGCCCTTTTGAATGCCATCAGGGCGTCTTTATGCTGTGGCACTGTGCTGTCCACTGAAATTATAACAGCCTCTATAGCAGAGGTTGTGTGCTTTTATTAATGACAACAGAAACAGGCCATTAAACTCTCATAGCTAAGTGGCACTTTCTCTTCCTATTGGCTGTGCCCGGGCTTTCCAGCACAAGTTACCATGGGGATTCTAGACCTGATTGGCTGTGACCGCCCTGCTTGGCCGGATGTGATTGGTTGCCTTCATCTCCTTGACATGGCAGTAATGATGGGTCATTGTACGTTGAGACGAATAAGGGAGACTGGAAATACTAGGCACGTTTCAATGACACCAATGCAGACAGCCAGACGGTCCGGCCAACAGGCTGGCAGGCCGTTTGTGTTGCTGGGGGGTCTGATCTTTACATGGGCAGACTAGTGAGGGATTTCTAATCCTACAGAATGCCCTGAATCCATGGGAAACCATAAACAGCTGGGCAGTGGTGTCAGCACTTCCTGTATGTGTCACAGAGTTAATTATCAACATCAGCCACTAGAAGAGTGTTCCTGTTTGAAGAACAGTAAACCTGGAAGCACATGAATGTAGCATGTTGCAACAGTCTTGTTGTGTTTAGGACTCCTCTAAGAAACACCATCATTTGTATTTCTAAAGGAATATGCAATTTAATTTACAGGAATATATCATGCACATCACGTTTTACCAACATGCACAGACTCAGAGATGCTGAGGTGCTGATGAAGCTGAACATAGAGAGGTGGGGGCTATGGTGATGCCTGCCAATCTCTTTAAGTATGACACGTTTTATGAATTATTCAATCACATTTCAGTCACAAAACAAAGACAAGAAAAGCATAATCACCAGAGATATCATGGGAGCCAATAGCTAAGTATCAATTTGGTGCCAAAATTCTGACATGACGGCACTTGTTTTTCTACAGTACAATATGTCTAAAATATGCCGTACCTACTGGAGGTGTGATTCTTCCAGGACTGGTGAGAACAACCTGATAAACATACAGACGTTTTTCTTTGTTACATTAGTAAATCAGAAAAGAATTAATCTAAACAAACCTCAGTTGTTTTCTAGTTTTTGCCATATTAAAATTTGAAAACTGGGATATTTGATATTGATATCTACCAAATATCTGATTCTGTGATACCTCTAATATAACTGAGAAGCTGTGAAGGCAACTAAACAAACACAAACTGACAAATCATTTCTAATATTTAGGAATATTTAGGATTGGTTAGGAAGAGGATTAAGGATAAAAAAAAGTAAAAAAAATCCACCTCACATAATAAACTGAGTTCTAAACAGTAATATAGAGGAAGTGCCATTAAAGGCAAAAAACTAACCAACTGGAGAGAATATTTTAAAAGGGAATAAATTATATGCTATTTTAATAGTAACTGCAGATTGTGCTAACATTAACTTCAGGATGCATATATAATTTAAATACTACAAACCCATGTTAAAAGCTAGGGCACAGTAGACAATAGATTCCTCTGTGCGTACCATTCATTGTTACACCTTTTCTATATGTATATACCATTGACATAGCAATCTAGGGTAAATGGGGGTGGGGTCTGTGACCTCATTATGTACAAGACCGACTGCCTCTACCAAATTTACAGTTCATCAAGCTGTCAGCTCATTTAGTTAATTTGTTTTGTAAGTTGAGACATATGAGCCATCAGCTACTGCACGCTACCTTATGTTTGTCATAGAGGGTGTGAAATCAGTGTAAGGCTAATTGGAGATTGATAAGATTCACACAGACGGAGATGAATGAAGGCAAAGCAGCTTTCAAACAGATGTTCTTCAGAACTCATTGCCAGGGGAGTGAGGGGTAGGACCTCAGCTGGTCATACCATATTTCCACTGTGGTGAGAAACAGTGAAAGGGAAAACGTGGCACCTGGTTTTACTTAAACTTCCCCTTTTATGAACACAGACAATGCATACCTGTTGGAAAAAAACATAAGAAGAGACCAGATCACACCATCCTATTGACAAACTCTGGCCCATCAGGCTTTTGAGGAAAAGGTCACCTATAAATGGATATCATACAGAAAAAGGGGAAGCAATTCACACTTAAACTATGAACTTCTATTTACAGCTGGTTTGGCCCGCTGCTTGCTGTTGTTGGCAAAGGCCTGGCATGCTGACAGTCACTAGGAAAGAATAAACGAAAGATTTGACTGGAAATGATGCTGGGGTCATGAGGTTTACTGGAGCACATACTCCTCCATGTTGCCGTTTAGCTTTTACTATCAAGTTGTGATGAACTTTGGTTTCCACTTACACAAGTGTAGTAAACACCTCGATGAACACAAACTCTCCCCTCTTCACATCTCTCTCACTCTCACACAGCAAACACAATTGTGGATTTGTGTGATGACAGGTCAGCTCTGCCAGCGTGAACTCAACACCTCTCACTTCATTACAGGTTTTCATCTTCATCATGGTCTATCTGGGTGTCTGACTCACGAGGCTAAATGGAGGGTTACGCTAGTTAACCACAGTAACAGCCACAACACTGCCTCAGCAACACAACTTTGATGATTTTCCAATAGTCACACTTGTTTATCAAACTGATATGCCGCAGTGAGATTCTAACACCAGGGCTGTATGTTGTATGAAATATCATTTTACTGTATATAACTCTGCAGAATTTAGGTGACAAACAGGTAACTTGACCAAACAAGGCAGAAGAACACACCAGATAAACTTTTGAGTAAAAGTTTTTAAAATCAATTGACTTTGAAAGCACTGGGTGCACTTGAGGGAGGTGATCATAGGTGTGTGTCATTGCTTATATCTTAGGTGTCACAAGAGCAGACTCTCTAGGCCTGAGCTGGAGCCAACCAGTCTGGCCAGGGAGGAATGCAGAGACAACAAGGGGGCTGCTGCAGCCCGGAGCGCTGGAGACGACAACGTTTCCTCTTGTCAAACTCAGCTGGTACAACCTGTACACGACATGGTGTATCACACTACAATAAACACCTCAAAAGCTCAACAAATTAAACCTTCAGCTATCCCTGTGAGGATGCCAGGCTGTCTGAATGACAGGCTGACATGATGCACCTGACAGAGGACACACAGTGCCAGGCGGCGCTGATGCTGCACCGCACAGACATGACATGGTTGCTGCAGGTTGCATAGGGGCTAAAAAACCAGTCAGAGTCGCAGTATACTGCTAGTGTACAGTTTCATGTTTAGTAGAAGAACTCAAGATTTTGTTTTGGCTGCAAATAGACAGCTCCACCACCACATGATGTGTCACTACGTCACCTCTTCTTTTATTACATGTGACAAATACATACAAACTAACACCTTTCCTGAAAATCTAAAACAGGCTGTATAGACTAATTATTATTTTTCTCATAAGTACTGAAAAGGGAATATATCTAGCAATTCTTACTGGGTAACAATTAAATACAAGTGATGATGTCAAAGGTCTTTTATTTGTGAATGGTTAAATTATATAATTTTTTGACTTTCAGTCAATTAATTATGAATTTATCACTGCATAAATCTCTGGGCGAAATAAATGACTTCAAGCAGGCTTTAAATCAAAATGAATGTGGTGCTCTACCACACAGTATTATACTGCAATATATTCATTCAGCCACCATAAATGGGGAGGACAAATCATTACAGGCACTTCTCAACATAATGTGTTCAGGTTCAGCAACCCTGTAAACGATAACTTGGCAATACTAAACAGATTGTTAAATTGATATCTCCAGATAGTGCCAATCAAAACTGAACGTTATCATCTTTCTAAAAGTAGAGAATTAATGGCAGAGATGTTGGAGTGGATCGCTTTAGAAGTGTATGTAATAGTGCGTGAATAATAACACTGTGAGCTGCAACAACAGTAGTGTCTTTCCAAGAATAACAAACAAACAAACATGTTGACACCACATTCTAACAGTCACATGTAAGGTCTACTACGAGACAACAAAACTCAGCTGCCATAACCACAGGAAGTGAGCCAGGCTGCAGGCACATCACTGAACGGGGGTCTCCAAAAAACACTGAATCACCAATTCCAGTCATAGTATAATGGAGGGAAAAAAACACACGGGGGGGTGGGGTGGATCAGTGTCTGATTGCCAGGGGGAGAGGGCATGTGCTAGTGTGCCATTCCTGTAATCATGTGGGTTAGCAGGGCTTTGATTATAGAGACACACCCAGTGCTTCTGGAGCTCAGAGAGTGCTGAGCATGACTGTGCATTAAACTGAATCAAAAGCTATTGGGGAAGTGTTTCAAGTCTCCTGCACTATAATAACGAGGGCCCTTCTGGAAAGTGCAAAACCACTGTGGGGCTCTGAACAATGTCTCGCTGGTGTGTAATCTGTCCTCACATGGCTTCTTGGCACAACAGGCCCCAAGAGAGAAATGGAGAACAAGAGCACACCAATAAAGACTGCTTCTGGAGGAGTGCAACATGGGCCATTTATTTCCCTCCAAACTGAAGAGGAAATCGTGGCAGGGGAGGGGCCCAGAGGACTCAGGTCTTCTCATTTTACATCTCAATATTTGCAAGGGTGAGAAAAAAGTGCTGAGAGAGCCAAAACACACAGACACATGTTGGAACCATGTCAGATGGTATTAAAGACAAACATGTATTTAAAAACAATATCGATTTCAACAGAACGCAACTTGGGTGGGGGTCTGCAGTGAACTTTCGCCCTGCTGACAGCTGCTGTTACCTTGAACCAGATGTTGTGATATTAGGTTTGGGTCGACGGAGAGGCACGGGGAAATGGAGGGAGAAATGTGATGATGGATTGACAGCGATTAAGAGTAGCTGAAACCTTGAATCTTGGATGAATTTAACAAGACTCTGAGCAATGGGAATGTCACTCTGAACATACAGAGGAATCCAATCAATGACCAACGGCGAGCTCGGGAGAAAATGAGTGATCAGTAGAAGTGTAGAGATAGGAGAGTAGGAGGAGACAAAGAGAACAAAAGCAGGTCAGGGGCTTTTTTCACATAAAGTGTATGAGGTATATTCTGTCGATTGTGGGTTTCATTTTTCTAAGACTCCAATCTGTAACTACAGCACCATATAATAACATTATTTAAGTGCATAGGTTAACCATCGGTCTTCTCCTCGGGCTCATGCTACATTACTCTCCCTCTTGTGTGCACTGTGCAGTTTGCAGAGTCAGCGAAATTACATCAGCATCCCCCCTCAGTTATCTATGTTGCTTGGTAAGAAAAGCAAATGTATTTTATTCAAATGATGTGTCCAAAAAAACCTGACACAACCAGACCGAGAGGTACAGTATGCACCTTGCCTTCTACTAAGCCCCACTCAAGAGCCTGTCCACTCTTGAATCACTGCAAGGTAATGGCTCTAAAGTGCTGGAGTGCAACCCAGAGCCAGGCCACCCATTTACTGAAAGCTGATCACGCTCATGAATCTTTAACACAGGCAGCCACTTCAGGATGTCGCAGGATGGGAAGGGGAGGGTTTTCTGTATAATAAGCACAGAACAGAGTCCTGCATGGCGTCGGTTTTGAAAAACCCGCACCCGCAAAGCTGTTGCGACTGTCTAAATCAAATCTGGTCCAGACCCATAACGTTGATTAAACCCGTAGGCTGCGCAGTCGCTCGGCATCGTGGAGACAGTGTTTAAGCAGGGCCTGCATGAGGGGCCAGTTAGAGGCTCTTGTTTTATGAGAGGCACTGTCCTGTTCAGATGTGAAAAGCATTCACTCAGTCCGCTTCCACTTGTTGATGTAATGCACAGTGACACAAAGATAACCAATTTTGCAGTAATCATCTGTCCACATATTCTGAAAGAGTGCCCAGTTCAGAGCGATGAACCAAGAGGTTGCACTGCAAGCCTTCATTAAAAATAAAAATAATGGCAGCTAATTAGGCTTGATGTTTGTTTGTTTTTTCAGCCCACATTTACCTGTGCCCATACAATTGATGTAACGTTTGTTTCGATCCATTACATCTCATTTTTGTGGGTTACCAGTGTAAGACACTGAATGTTGAGAGAAACAGTCAAAGGAAATGAGAGCTGTAGGAGGAGGAAGAGAGACAAAGATCAAAGGAGGGCAAAATTGATTAACTAGTATAAATAAGCACCTCTCCACAACAATACAGTCAACAGTTTGTCTGTGGCTGAGAGCGTTGCCAGGGGTAAAGAGTCAGATGTCACTATGGTAATCAGATTATTGTATAAGGTGAAATACAGTAACATCCTGAGCCGATTCATCATTGTTATTTGGTTTAATTGATCAGGATTGCTGTACGTCTGTATCATGATCCTTTTTGTTCATTGTAAGCTATCGTGCTAATACCCTGCTGTTTTCTGTTTCAACACTGGACACTATTCCTAATTCACTGTGCCTCTGTGGAGTGGTGCAAGCAGCGAGCTAGCAGTTTCAATTCATGACACTGACAGACTGACAGAGCATAGCTGCTTTAAGCAAATAAATACATTTGCATTTTTTCGGTTGCACTGTCAAGTGCTTCTGTTGGCATGAAATTGCATTTGAACCTCTGCATTTTGTCCATGACACTCACTTGTCAACAGACATTATACAAAACGCGGCAGGACACTAAAAGGATGCTGAATTAGCTTCACTATTTTCCTGCAGGTCATCTTGAAGATATATGTACACTGTATCAGCTCGATCCTGACAACATACTATCAGATGACTCATACCAAGAGCACGAAAACAACAAAGCTACACATATCCTGTGACCAAACCTGTGTCAGTCAATGCAAACCATTAGTCTGATGATATATGTGCTTAAAGTGGTTTTGTAAGAACTGCTGGCAATATAGTAATCCTCAAAGACACTTTCTAGCCAGCACCAGCTGAACTGTAACCTGTAAAGTAACACAACCTTGCAGCAGGAATGATAGTATCAAGAGTCAAGCTTTTTTCATACAAGACAGATGAACGCTGCAGACCAAGGGGACTATTGAATGCAGCCATTACTGTTACAATTGACTGGATTTTTTGTTTTGGACACAAGCACGCTCAAAGAAAAAAAAACATAGGACTGTGTAGAAAATGGGAGAGGGGGATTCAGCAGGCCTCTATGTGACAGCGTTATCTTTACAAGTCAGGGAGATCCTAAAACTAAATCAGTTAAAAACAGAACTCTGGTCGATAAACAAAGCTTTAACAATGAGGTCCATTTCTTGGCAGCAGAAAAATGCTTCGAGGCCTTCGTGTCAAAGCCATCATCAAAGGTCTTCCCTCATAACAAGACCTATCTCCTCAGAAAGAGCTCATAATACAGATCCTGCCCTGGGACCACTTATCCCATTAAACAGCACAGATAGGGACACAAGCCAATAAAACAAATGTTGCAGGAGGGGACACATGAAATTGTTTCCACTGACACCAATAAGGGCAAGTTTGTTTTTTGTCTAGATGTTTGCATCATCTGTGTGACTGGTCATTTTGTGTTTGGACAGAGAATCCAGTTGCCACACTGCACAGAAGAGTTGCGTAAAAGGAGAGTTGGCTCTGGCTATGCCTCTCACCTTGGTTTCAGTCCAGAGAGTCCCTCAGGCCATTGCTGCAAGACGGTAATGCTAGGAAATCTTTAAGCATCATCCACTTCTCCCTGCTGGAAAAAACAACAGCAAAATTGGGATATATAGCACACAGTATGAATCAGCATAGAGGTAAAACAGTGTGTCATGACGCAATACTCTGAGACTGTAGCTGTAATACACTATGTTATTTTTATACTGAGGTATATGATGTCAAGAGAAGATGTGATCATATATTTAGAGCTGCAGCTAACAGTTGTTTTCATTATATTATATTAATTAAGTTCAAAGGGAGACAGCAGTGTGGAAAATCACAACTGACAAGGTGGAACCAGAGATTTGTTTGACTATTTAAACATGATTGACATGATTAATCAGGCCAGTTAATTCCCCTTTACTGATATATATTTTAGCTGCTATTCTACATTTTAATAATGATAGTCTTATTTTGCTTATTTGTGTACCTTTTATTTCCTGCAATCAATATTCAACCTCATTCACTTGGACCTTCACCTCAGGACCAAGAAAGAGCCTTGTAGAACGACTTACAGAGGGATACAAGGTCAAACAATTCAACCTCATATGCTATCTCTGTTTTATCGTTAATACAAATAACTTCACTCCTACAGTGAATACTACACAAGATCTACATAGAAAAATACAATGTCATACTGTAAACTCTCATAGCCAAACCCCACTGAGCAATATTTACTGACTAATCGGTTTCAGTACACAGCTGAAAAAGGACTAATTAGAAAGAAATCAGGCATTAAAACAAAATGCTGTACTTTTGTACTTGGATCATTACTATAATACACCAAAATGTCAAAGCCTTTTTCCAACGAGCTAACTTTAGCAACTCTATTAGGTTAACTGGTACTGAGCTTCAAACTCACAAGTCATCTTATCTAGCGCTAACTGTTTGCATTAAGTTCGCATGGAGCTGCAAGTTAAGTGTCTACAGAGTCTTTTTATTTCCTTTGGGACCTCAAGGTCTATTAGATTGTGGAACACAGTGTGCCTTTTTAATCACGGCACACAATTAATTAGACAGGAGAAAAGTTTCAATTTTAAAACATATTCCCATTTGGATAATTAGAAAATGCAAGTTTTAACTACAAAAAACGACTTTGTCAGGCTATTTGGCCATGCTGAAATGAAGTTACAAATGAATATTTCTTTGGAAGAACTTGTCTTACTACTACATGTAGTCTGATGCAGAGAGAGAGCCAGCCAGCCCCTCTTGGCCTGGGTGATTTCTCCCAAATACCTGCCAAGTGAGCCAGCTGAGGAATGCACTCACGTGATGTCATGTGCTGACATAACTGAGAGTAAACCGATTCCCCTTTTGAACCCTGCACAAGACCATAGCTGGAAGGTGATATTCAGTATTCTGAACCGCTGCAAACCACACAAATCACAAACAAGCTAAAATCTGTGATGAGACAGTTAAAGCAGGAGGTGATACAATGCACAGCTTAAATATAAATTAAAATTTCTGCTTCTGTAAACAAATAAACATCAAATATAATGAAACTGTAAAAAGTGTGATGGTTATGAGTGACGCGGCCAATCTGATGTTTCAAATGTAATTTCATAACTTTATTTCTCAACTCCACCTTCCTCTTTTTCCTTTTCCCTTTCCTGCATGGCTCTTAGTTCTCATCCTCTAGAGGAATTTCCTCTGGGCTTTAATGCTGTCACATGCTCAGTCTCAGTCCAGCCCTTGATCTGTGGACTGAGTGACAGAATAAGGCAGAGTGTGAAAACACTCCATTGAACTAGTTTAACAGTAATCATTTTTAAATGGCCAAACACGATCAAAAACTTCTGAGTGATAGTTTTTTTTTTACTGTGAGATGAGTCTGCTCTTTGATCATAAATTTAAGTCAATTGCTTAGAAGATCCACTTAATAATAGTGATTTCCTCTCAGAAAATCAATGAGCAACTACAGTAGAAAGAAATTAATCAGACAGCAAAACGGAAAAACACTGTTTTACAAGCAATACTGCAGGGAGCGTACGTTGTCCAGTAAAATTACTTAAACTGACTACTTGCAGCCCATGATACTAGTGTATTTACCTAAGCCATCAATTCCCTTTAAATATACTTTAAGATGTGATGTCAATACTCTGTGTGACCCTGCGTAGACGACATTTACTGTAAACAAACACCTTTCACATATTTTACCAGCTGAGCCAATGCGATGTTTCCTGTGAGATGAAGGGCGGGGACCTGATGGTGACATTAGTGGAGTGATACAACACCAGTGGCAAGTCACACCAGAAGTATGCATGCACAAATGCCTCCAAGCAAGCGAGCACAGCATGTAGACACAGTGCAGCAGAGGATCTCATAAGGAAAAGAGTGTGCTCCTCTGGGAGCTCTCTATCCTTGAAGGGCTATTCTACTTGGCACAATAGTGCTGAGTGACACATGGTGTAACCTAAACAAAACAAACTTCCCTGCCAAGCCTGACACTGAGCTTTAGCAGCAACATTAATTGAGTTTCGTGTTACCCTCGAATATCTGCATGACACAATCAGTGACACTACACTCGCACTTCAAAAGTAATAATCCAATACAAATATGCAAAATCACAAAGAAAGACGGAGCCAGGGATATATATACACACCACCACAGCGAAGCTCACACCTCGTCCAAATCCTGATACTGGATCATGGGAGTACCTCATTTGCCCAGTACACTCCCAGTCCAACCATCTGTTGGTATTTAAAGGGGGGGGGGGGGTCAAAGATCATCAGGTTAAAAGTTCAAGCTCCCCTTAAACAGACTGCTGCCAATTAACCCATAAGTGGTGATAGACGGTTTCATTACACTGAACCAAAAAAAAAGAAAAAACACAGATTGTTACCACCACACCACCTATCTGTCTGTGACAAAACAAACTGATACTCAGACGAAAGAAACTGAAGAGAAGAAAACAACATAAACCGAGTGACCTAATGACCACAACAGATTTCACGTCCAAGTTCAAATGGTTTCGACTGTGGGACACTCATCTCATCAAGACAACAAGGAATTTCTGACACCAGCAGAGTGAGCATGTGAGGTGATCAGACATGTTTTCTAAAGTCAAACCTTGGGAGAAGTTGTAATCCTCCCTCCCTCCCTCCCTCCCTCTCTCCCTCTCTCTCTCTCTCTCTCTCTCTGAGTTGGCAATGGGCTCCCTCTGGGTGAAAGGCTTTGTCACCCGGGCTGAGCTAACAATGCTAATGAGCTGGCTAACAAGGTTCAGACAGGCTAACGCTTAGATAGTTCATGTGCTAGAAATTGGCCATAATGGCCAGGTCACAGAGGGGCTAAACGCCAATGGAGCCCCTACTGGGTGCCTTTTGAATGGCCTACTGATGGCCTTCAACTCAATAAGAATTAAGACCGATGTCTATCCTAATGAAAACACCTGGCCTTTTGGCTCCAGTCAAAGCTTTGGTCAAGATTGTCTTCCTAACCAATAATCAATAGATTATTTATGTGGGTGGGGATTGTGGGGGGATTGGTGAGGGCGCATGTGGTAAATAAAACAATTAGATTATCCAGCCAAACAAAGATTTCTTCACATGTATATTCTGAAACAAAAGGACATCTTTCACCACAAATGGAGCTTGTCACAGCTTAAAGGTTATGTGTCACTTTATGGGGACACTGCTGTCTGTTTAATGTATATTTACAGACATCTGAAGTTTCCTACCTTAGTTACATGGTGCCAGAGAACAAGGCACCTGATATTCATTTAAGTCAGGAGATGTTCAATAGCAAACATTACAGGAACGTGGTTCTACTGGGTTTCTGTGGGGAGCGTTACAGGTTAACATATCTTTTAAATGACAACATATAGGGAAGGCATCAATCCTCTGGAAACCCTTAAAACATACATAAAACCAAACAAAGCAAAACAAAACAAGGCACATATTTGGTACTTGAAATTAACACCTGAAAGTATCATTACTGCGTAAGGGTCACAAACTAAATACAAAATTCAATGTACTGAACTCAAAACATGGGACAGTGTGTACAATTAAATAAATTAAATTAAATTAATTATTAAACAGTGAAAATGAAATGTGAACACTTAAAGGGTATAGCTAATGTGTGTCAAAACGAATCATGAAATTACTGACCCCCATAAAAGATATCTGTGTTGACATCTACATTAACAATACCATATATTTATGATTCAAGTAGAATATATTAAATACAACTTAAAAAGTGCAAGTGAGAACTTGAGTTCATAATATTTTCCAGGAACTAAAGTCAAACATGACTAAAATACACCATGAAAAAGAGGGAAATGATTTCAGTTTCAATTTGAAATCCTTGAAACAAGTATAGGAAGAGAGAAGCTACTGAAAACTTGAGACTATTTTAACTGGTTTGACTGGAAATCCTGGAGCCTTGCTGAGATCAGCATACAGTGGGTGAGAAAAGTATTCAGACACCATTCAGTTTTTCACCATTTGTTTGGGTCTGAATACTTTCCATACCCCCTGTATACACAGACTCACAGAATTATTTATTATCATTTCTCTGGCGCCAGGCCAGGACAATTCACAATTCACTGGGTATCTCTGATGCAGATGCAGTCCTGTGCCAGGTGCCCTTACATCTGCTGCTCCAATAGGAACACCCATCTACTTCAGCTGTGACCTCAGGGATGGTAAACACAAATGTGTAAGAACCATGATGAAACTGATAAGAGGTGTTGTAAAGGGTGAGTCACAATGACAAAAGAAAGCAAGTGTGTGTGTCTGTGTGTGTGTGTGTATAACGGTGACAGAAATGTAAATGTGGATTTGCTGTGTGTGATAGGGTGGGGGCAGAAAGAAACAATTTGTATGCACAGCTGATTGTATCATGCTTTTGAGACAAACTGGAATTCGTCTTGTGACCGGTCAGCATGTCAACTGCATATCTATTGTGCGTTTGTCCGCCATCTTTTATTGCCCGTCACAGTTTCTAAGAAAATAGTTCCCATGGAGGCCTGAGGCTATACAGTGGAAGCAGACTTCTACAAGGATAAGGAGGTGCCATGTTTGCAAGGAGGGGAGGGGAAGAGGAGATCAGCTGACACAACTATGTCACTTTATCAGCCAAAGACTGAGACAATGTGACAGGCCAACACTCAGTCTCGCAGCAAACGCACACACAAAGGTCAGACAAATCTGCAAGACATACTAAACAAAAGTAGTTCCATTTAGATTTAAATTAGGCAAACCAGATAGGACAGATAGAAGTTTTTAGCGTTTTCCTGCTCCACTGAACCAAAGTGTGAGCACGGTAATAATCTGTGGAGCACGTTTATGGGGATGACTTTAAACCGCAGCATTACCTGATTAAGAGTGCTGCTGCTCTGACAGTGGAACATGTAATTGGACCAGACAGAGCAAAGAGAAAAGTGAAGCAGCCTTCTCTCCCTCTCTCTCTCCGTCATTCTCTCCATTTACACAGTCCCCTGCTGAAACACTCGGTGACAGCCAGGTCAGGCAGACCCTACAACTACGGCTATTTAACCTCTATCGACAAAGTGAGTCACTGACAGAATCAAATAATAGGGGCTATAGTAGTGCTATATTCAATGTGTTGAATTAAATCTAGTTGGCTCTGGTCTAAACATGTGGTATAAAACAAGGCAAATGTTACCAATAAACACACCAAGTGAGTACTGTTTAGTGTGCATGACGAAGAATTCCTGACATGAGATTTATCTGCAAACACGATGAGGGATTATTTCATACTGACAGAGTGAACTCCTCTATTTACACCTTAATCAGACATCGACCACTGATGAAACCCTGCCAGGTCAAACAGGACTCTGGTCTTTATTTCAGGCGCACGTGGAGTCCATCTGGCTGGGTATCCTGCTTCCCATTAATATTTAAGTGTTAGATAAGTTCTGAAATTTTGTTCGTGATTCACTACCCGTATATTTATTATTTTTGCAATCAGAAGATGTTGACATCTTCTGGTACACTTTAATTCTCTGTGTCTTCGCTTCAAATCTATTTTGGGTCAAAGATCCTCATCCTCCTAATGTGTTTTTAGACTGAGATACTGTCAGTGAGCTACTGTAGCTGGAGCATCAATGCTCCTTCTGAGTGCCTTTGTTTTGTATTCCACTGCCAGATGAGATGGGAATCGGTTTTGTTTTGACGGCCCACATCTTCAAGTGCCAAAACTACAAATCTCTGGAGTAAAGGTGTGAATAGAAGCACTTCAACATGTAAACAAAAGCATGCACACTGGTATAGTCCACGTGAGAGAAATGTAATTTTCTATTTTTGGGGGGAAAAGCTGTTCAGTTATGAAGCATTTTAATGCTGCCAAATATAACATTGCATAGATAACCTAATTATCAAAACACTGAGTGGGCATTAAGAGCATAAACATATATATTTTAAAAATTAAAGGATTTATCCCCCAAACAAAATGTGCTCCAGCTCATCAACATGGTGTGTGTGTGTGTGGAAGAGTGTACTCACACCATCTTGAAACATATGTAGTGTAGTCAATGCTAATTGTACACAGGCAAGTGGAGAGAGAGGGTGCTTTTGTTCCTCCCTACCCCTCATTATAAAGGACATGACCTGCCTTATTTTATCTAATTACTATCAACAAAGCCCATAAAAACAGACCACAACAAAAAGGTTAAAAAAAAAAATCTTAACACATGAAAGTGCCATGTTCATTCCTTACAATCAACACAGCATGTGCAGTTCTTTTCTCTCAGCTTGGAACCCTGGTTGAGTAACAACTGAGCCCTCTTGTTCGCATTGTTTGAGCCTCTTGATCATAAGAAAAAAATCCCAATAAAAATAAAAATCTGGATTTTTCTGAGATCTTGACAACCTCACTAGATCTGATCACAAAGTGAGTGAAGGACAACTCTTTATATTACGCATGCATGATTTTTACTTTTACTTTAGTCTGTTCAAAAAATATGTTGACGCTTTCTGTTACTACTTCAGATCTTCCCCGAATTACTTCCTCTATTCCACACTTCCTTTAAAAAATCTTTCAGTTTCAATTTTGATAGTTATTAATAGAAAGTAATTTATCATATGAAAATCTGATAATTTGCTGATTATATCTTCTCAAATTAGAGAAACTAATTGGTAGATTCTGGTCTGTGCTACTGTACGTTAAGAACCTTTCAATTGTCAGGGACATAATGTTTGATATGACATCTTCATACGATATCACTCTGGCACAAGAAAAACATTTATCATCCCTGAATTATCTGGATTATCTGGACAATTACAAAATTACCTTTTAATTAGAAATAACCTGTTTGATACTGCAGCATGTCCATCAGGTAACGAGGAGCTCATTTACATGCTCACCGTGTTCACCTTTTCATATCGTTCGTTTCATTCACCATTTATGATTCATAGTGGGAGTTAACAGGGTGTGATATGAGGCTCATGAACCTGCGCAACATTTTATGTTCTCTGTGATTAACAAAAGGAAAACAAGAACCTCAGGTGATGGCTTTGTGTTTCATTTAGTCGAGTTTAACCTGCTGTGTACCTCAGAGTATGGA
Organism: Caranx ignobilis; assembly: GCA_021432705.1. Taxonomy (NCBI): domain Eukaryota; kingdom Metazoa; phylum Chordata; class Actinopteri; order Carangiformes; family Carangidae; genus Caranx; species Caranx ignobilis. The sequence goes on from MU269986.1 coordinate 11,222,779, forward strand.
TGGAAAGCACAAGTCAGCTAAGGAGATTCCCTCCCCACGCTTAAAACAGTAAAGATAAAACAAGCAAAACCATATTATAGGTCACTGAAGGAACACTGCTGAGTCAGCAGAGAGCGGGAGACAGAGAAAAAGAGAGAGGGAGAGAGGGAGAGAGAAATCACGCTGGTCAGAATTTGACCCTCACAATGTGTACAGAAATGAAAAGCCTGAAACTGAATCCCCACATTCCTCTGGCTTTATGACAAGCGAGTGAGAAATGCTGCTGCCCTGCACGTCATTCCATACTACCTAACCCCAGCCTGTGATGGTGGCCAACGACTGCTGTTTAGCTCGACTCATACCCCATTAGACTGTACACTAGATTTTCGCAGGGACTGATTCACACTGCATATTTTTGGACCACCCACCCAACTCCAGCAGGCAGCTTGCTCAATCCAAGTTTTCTCTCCCTCCCTCGGTGCCAAGGATTCCACCCTGGGCAGTGGGAGAGGTGCCAACCACATGCTAGCACCCTTGCTAGCACCCGATGCCACAAACACATTGTGGCGGTGGGAAAGGCAATTCACCCACTCGCAGCAAATTAAGACTTCAAGCACGCTCCCCAACCTTAATCCTCAACTGCACGCTGTCCTGTCTCGCTTTGTGTTATTACACCTTTGACGGCTGTGGAAAGAGCAAAGGGAGCTCGGCACTTCTTAATGAAAATGAGCTACTTACATGCCCAAAATAGTAACAGTTATTAGATGTAGCATATCGTACAGCTAAGCAATACTGGCCTCCCAACACAAGGCAAAAAAAAAAAAAAAAAAAAAAAAAAAACAGCTGCAGAAGCATTGTCATGCAGTCATGTGACCTCTGTTGTCTCCTCTGTTCAGGCCAAACTGGCTAAGGGCACCTTCTTTGCAATGAGCAGTAGACACCACAATATCATTTAGCTTGAGAGATCAATATGCACTTTGCTGTGGCTGACCTACATAAGTAGAGGAGTGTGGACTGTCGAAATCATTGGATTGCCTCTGAGCCTCAAGATCCTTGGAGCCCTGGTGGAGTCTCCATGGGGGTAGGGGATGAGGCAGCCCATGGTGTGAGGTTACAAATCAGTTTTAAAAACATTACAGATTTAAATAACTCTCAAATAACTAGCCATATCACTCTAACTCAAACTGACTGCCACGGGCAATTTCCCCACCAGGAAAATGATCTCGAACACGTCAAGGACACTTCAACAGTGCATTTGTTTGCCAATACACAGTAGCTCTTAAATGTTCCAGCAGCAAATTTGAGCTCAATATTATCATCAAACAACTGTAATGTCGCAGGAATCACTCTTGTCAATCCTGAGCAAACCCTGCAATTTAGCGTCTATCTGACACGACCCCTCTTCATTGTTAAATATTCATCTCTTTCATGAAAAAACACTGTACTTAGATAATTTCTGTATAATGCACACAATCAATTAAATTAAAAACATCCTGCACAGGCTGCTGATAATGAGACAGGATCTACTCTTGGCACAGATAGATGGGTCGGCTGATTTGAGGTCAGCTCAACAAGACAATGACAACATGCCTTGAAGCGAAGAGGGAGTAAATACTCCCCGCTCCTCCTCTTCCATGTCAGAGCCCTCTCAGCTTTCCATCAAATGCCGCTGCCTCGCTCTATACGTCTCTCCTCTGTCGTCTCCCCCTCCTCTCTTTGCTCTGCTGTAAAAACCTGGCCATTACCCCACAGCTCATCCCTCACGCCCACCCAGGACCTGTCACACGGCTGTTTCCATGACAACGCAAACGCAGAAACAGCAGGGTGAGATGCCCAGTGAGACAAGGCAAACAGATACCAGGGGGAGGGGGTGTATCGTGTCAAGAATACACAGTGGACCTTATATAGCATATGATGGACAGATAACACGATTTGTCTCAACTAAACTTGACTGGAAGCCACATGGTTTCTGGTGTTTGTTTGACCCGTCTTACCATACAGGCAAAGTCCACTGGAACTTCCAGCATGGGGATCAATCATTTCACATAGATCAGATATTATCATAAATAAATAAATAAATCAAAGACAGTAATGTTCAACTGGGAGGACAGGAGCAGCCTTTGCCAAAAGCAGTAGCTCCTTGAAAGGAATGTGCAGATTTGAGCAAGAGCAGTAATACTTTGCAACATCTTTATGAAAGCTCAGATTCTTAGCAGCCTCCTCTCAGCACTGGATGCTGTCATTTGACACTGCTTTAAAAAAAAAAAAAAAAAGGGCCCACGACTACACACTGAGTCTGTGTGAGACTGAGGGGTATGGTGTTGTTCTGGGGGTGGCCGTACTAAGTGGTAGAGACAGGGATGTCATTTTCCAGCCTGGTTCAAATGAGTCAACTTAACGTTGTTAGCAAAGTAAAGTGTATGGAAACAAGAGCGGCAGTGTGGTTCACTGGTAAACTGTGACAACCTACAAAAGGGGATTCATGTCATCATTTATACAGAAGCGTTTCGTACATTGTTTAGATATCGTTCACCAGCTTATGGTTCGGCATGATTCAGATTCAGCACCTCAGCAGGTTCTAACTAAATTAACTGAGAAAATTTGTATTTTTCTGAAGTGGTCCAGAAATGACTAAAGCACTGAGGCAAGTTTGAATGCCTTCATTCTTCTAAAAGTGATTATGATTTGAATGGGGCTTTGGTTATGAGCCTGCAATAAGTTCACAAGCTTAAATAAACCTTAATGCCCCATTAACAATGAGTCAGAAGTACCTGAGGACCGCGTGCATTTAGAAATTCACCTCCACATTGTGCTTCATGTAGTGCATTCAGTTGGAATGAACACAAACGTTGACTTGAATTTGTGCTCAAAATACAAAGTATGAACTCCGAATACAAATGCAGATCCAAAAAAAGAAAAAGAAAGAAAGAAGGAGGAGGAGGGGAGAATGAGAAGGGAACAGAGCTGAGAACAGGAAATATCAATTATCTCAGAAAGGCCTTAGCAGAGGGGTCAAACTCTTCAAACTCTTCTTTTTTTGTTCAATCAACAATCTAAAACCCGAAGACATTCAGTTTACAATCATCAAGGACTAAAGGAGCCAGCAAATGTTCATACTGGAAAAGCTGCAACCAAAGAAATTTGGCAGCTTTGACTCAAAATGTCTGAAGATGATTTGTGAAGATTTTATCATAGAACTGCATGCATAAATTACAAACCACAAAAGTAATATTCAATTTCACATTATACTTGGGGTAGAAGTACAAACAACTCATTACTGAACTAAAATATTGGTCCACTGGTGGCAAACAACCAACGCACTGCAAGCGTATATGTAGGAGAACAAGGGTCAAATGATTACCATATCACTCAGGTGTTGCAACAAAGCTACCTATCACAGGGCAAAAGTCAGTGATTACAAGATGATAGGTTTGTCTCCTGGCGCTCTGGAACAAACTGCTTTGTTATATGTAGTTGTGCACAGTCAAAGAAAATAGAGGCAACTAAAAAGAAACTCAGACAGATAGAGGTGGTGTGACAGAAACTACAGAGGACAACTAGCCGGCAAGCAGGAGATGAGTGTAGAGATTTTGTCCGCGTGATGTGACAAGTTGGGCATCACTCTGCCACACACCTGTTGCTATAGCTGTAGTTTACTGTTGTGTGGTGTGTTAAGGCAGAGAACTACTTCTAATACCCATTACACAAACAGTGCCAAGTCAATGTGAGAAACCCTCCAGTCAGTTATCCTTGTATAAACATCCTCATAGAGGCACTTGCATACATGCTCGCATGAATTGCTGGACTGTCAACATCCCAACACAGTCATTCTTTTGCATTGTTATGTTGAAATAACATAAATCAAAATTTCCCCCAGATGAGGCAGAGACAATGGCCATGTTATGTAATTCTTAATGCAACCTCATATGTTTCTACCACAAAAGCAAATAACAAAACCTGGGGCATCAAACAATACTATATACTGTATCAACACATGCTTGCATCTGGACCGGACTGCATTAAAAAGACATCATATGCCTGCTCCGTGTCCTCATATAACACACCCTAACAATTTAAATCAGGTCAGGTTAGGAGGAAATTTTCTCCTGGACATGTCCTGTCTTCCAAGGACAAATGGTTTGATCTCCCACTATCTACCAAAAAAAATCTTTTTGAGAGTGGGTTTTGTTACACTGAAATGAAAAAGTCAATAACTTCGGGCACTATGCCTCGGAGATAAAACGCTTTTCAGGCTGGCAGGAGCTGTGCTTTATAAGTGGTTAACAGACAACACATGAACACATTTGAAAGGAATAAACACATATCTATAAACTCAAATTCTCATATGCTCTAGCTCGCCCCTGTGTGTGTTTGTGTGGTTAATGAGAAATATGAACCACATGCCAGTGTTTCTTTTAGACTTCTGGAGAGTTTACTTTGCATATGCCTACCAGCAGGTCTGACTGAAATCCATCACATCACATCTCCTCCGAAGCCCTGAAGTCGCAGCCAAACCGGAGCTGAACAACATGTCATGTTAAATCTCAAACCAGTGATGTGACACAAATACCGTGCACCATCAGGTGGGCAGAGTGATGCAACAGAAGACTGCTCAACTGGTTCCAGGTTATGCATTCCAGTGGCATTACTGAGAGGAGCGTTGACAATCACTGAAATGGCACAAGCTGTCTGCCTGTATAGTCCTGAATCAGTCAAGCAGGAGAGCCTTTAGAAGTAGTGCACTGCACTCTCGACACAACACACTACAATGCAACACTCAAGTCAACCCTCTGAGCTGCATTCCTCCATACTGCATTAGTGTCTTTCATTTCCACAGAGCATCTTCTGTATTCAATTAAAATGTTCTGCTTCTATGTAAATTCACAATGAATCGTGCACGCATGTTTAACAGCTGCATTTTAAATATTTCTTTTTTTTTTTTTTTTTTTTGGGGAAGCAGAGCCACAACAAACTGCAAGCACCATGCAGACTACTCCTCCTCCAATCTGCGCGTACAACTTTCTGAAATACTTTTTTTTTAAAAAACAAATATTTCTAACTACTTGTGCTTTAGGTGTCATAAGTGCTCACATTGTGGCTTGGCTGCTAACTAGCCCGTCAGTGGAGCAACCTCGACGATAGACAGTAACGGCAGCCAAACACAGGAGAAACATTAGTTCAGCAGAAAAAAAAAGGTCCCTGCATCCTGAAACAAATGCAGAAATTTTCCTCAACTTACCTAATGGGGCTAGGAGTGAGGAGGCACGGCGAACACCACAACAAACAAGGTTAACAGCCCGCTCAAACACATGGTGTGGAGAAGTGTCCTGACTCCCTCATATATTCTGACAACGACGTTCAAACAAGCCAGACTAGCCTTACAGCTAAACAGTTAGCATGCTAACTACGCTCCTGCTACACTGGCGAACTTCGCCCGGTGTTGTGTGTGTGTGCACGGTCACTCGCTCACTCAGCACAAAAAACAATGACATATCAAAGTACTGTGCACGCTTGGTTTTTACTTCACGCTGAAATGTACACGCCACCAAATTGAAAAAAATGCCTCCTAAACATTGCATTAACTCAGCTGCAAGCTCGCTGTCTGCGCCGTCTAATTGACTTTGCTGCAGAAAACACTATTGACAGAGTCAGCGAGCTTAGCCAAGAAGCTAGCGCTTGCTAATAAGCTAACGCCGAAGCGAGAGCCTGTGCCAGACAGACACACAACCGAGATTGAAGACCTCGCACTGGTTCATGGATTTCACAACCAAAACACCACGTCCCGTCTCTCTGAGCAGCGCCAACGCGTGTGGCTACTTACAAATTAATACTTTCGGCTGTGTCCTCGCTGTTAAATCCCGTTTACCAGAAGTAGCTCTGACCTTCGCGGTAGTGAAACAACATTTCTGCTGGCTAACTGTGCCGCCATGTTACTCCTGCTCTGCAAACCAATACTGAGTGTTTATCTGGCTGGTGCTATCCTCCCCCACACCAAACCACATCACGGGGCTCCGGCGGTATCAACTCAGCTACCGCCGGGCTTCGTGAGCAACCAACCCCACAGGCGATTTACCTGCGACGATGACACGGGACTTGTTAATTGATTCAACGACATCAATTGGTCGATATTTGATTTGACAACCACTAAATATAGCCACTGTGTCACCATTGTAAGAAATGTTTAACGTGTGTCGTGGTTTAAAACGTGCTCAAACTATGACCCAACAAAACAAAACATATTAAGCATATATCTTACACATGTTACACTAAAATCTCAACCATCTTGAGAATTGTGCTCACCAAGATGTGTATAAATTTAAGGTCATAAAGATTTATGTCAGCCTGTAAAATAACGTGTGTGAGCGCCGAGCCGCATATAAAAATGCTGGTAAAAGGACCGTCAGTAGACTGAGGCTTCCCTTCATCTCATAAAGTTCAATTTCAGTCCAGTCTGGTGGATTTTAAGAAGCTATAACATTTATCACAGGCAGTAACTAGTGATGAGAAATTTGTGCAAGACAAGAGGCAGGAATTTGTCTTTCAACAGGCATAATGGTTGCTATTTAAAGAAGTGAATAAAATGTATTATAACATAATAAACAGAAAAGAAACATGGCGAGTTTACAGTAGATAACCGTGCCCCACTTAATCTGCTACCTTGATTTACTGCCTGGTCAAGTATCGGTGGATCGAACCAGCGGGCAGGCGTTTTCTACACCCCAATACCTGTGCAACAGCGCCACCATGCGGTCGATACAGAAAAGCATCAACAAGGTGGTTTCCACATGTTCTCACGTACCACTCACTGCCTTCAGTTTTCTCACGAAGTCACAGAACAACAGCCTCTTTAATATTTTCCATCTTGACCTTAACAATTACACAGAATGGCTATTTTCCGTATTAGTGTTATTGGCATTAGATTTCTCTAGAACTTCTCTAAAATGAAACTCTGTAGCCTACCTGTATTAAAAAATGAAATAAAAACATTTTGATTACAATTCAGGCTTTTAGACTCATCTTTACATTTGACAAAATATTTTAAAGCCTTTATATTTCTAATACTATTCTTGGTGTAGCCCATGATTGGAAACAACATGTAGACTTTAATTTTTTGGATAGGCCTAAAGAATATACAGAATAAACCAGTAAAATGAACAAAACATACAACAAACTCAGTCAACAGTTTTTGAGAGTAACCACAGGTGCATTGACTTGAAATAAAATCCCCCATCTGCTAAAACCCGATTGAACCTGCTTCTGGTGCAATTTGGTGACATTTACTTCTTCTCCTTTTTGACTCACATTTAGCGCTTAAAAAAAAAGAAAGAAAGAAAACATTGTTCAGGAGCAGCTGCACTGATAAGTTAAACAAAATCACAGCCAAACAACAATTCTGACAACTTTTTTCAATAAAACATTTTATTCCTTTGCAGGATAAACCCTCAGGACAAGTTGAGAAAACCACTGATGTAATGCCAAAGGCAAACTTGACTCACTGCTGTGTACCTAAAATTAGGAAATGGCCTTATTCTTTAGAATAAACCAGTGTTACCTAGGTGATTGATTTTCACAATACAGCTGACTGTACTCCATGGCTTGGTAAATTTGTTTAATGGCATGTAAGTAAAAAGGCATATATCAACACTCAACCAGGCTCATTTGGCACAGTCAATAGTGGGTGTGGGTTTAGTGTTAGAGCCAAACAACATATGGTTTTCTCAGCCCCAGTCCATGCTTTTACAACAAATCGCTCTTGTGGACATTTTAAGGAAAGCAATAATTCGCAAGGTAAAACAAATACAATAAACCAATTTCACTTAACTACAAATGAAGAGGGACATACAAGGTTCAGTCAAACTGACTAGCGGGATGTTTGGCCTCATTGTGTCCATTTCATCTCTGATAAAATGACCTTGCATTGCTCAAAACATAAACATAAAGGTTGTTTATTCATTAACAGTATCATAGGCAGCAATAGATTCTGAATAATTTCATGGCTGTTGTGATTACAAAGCTGTTCTGAACTCCATCAAACACTACGCCTTTGTTGGACATTTCACACAATACTGAAAGGTGAATCTACTTGGAGTATTATAGGGTGAAGTCTCCCATTTTCCCATTTTCCTTGGTTGCTTTTACATACTCTCCCTTATTCTATCCATGAGTGGATAATAAAAACTACTTCCATATTCTACCTTACTTTGCATCTAAGGTGTGTTGGTGAGTGATGTGGTGAAACCCCCAGAACAATGTCTTGCTGTGTGGGTTTAAACAGTCAGTGATGTGAACCCTACTACTGTGTGCAGCCTCCAGTAATGGAAAAACAAAAAAAGGTATTACAAGGAAATTCACAAACTCCATACAGTGTCCGCAAAAGGAGGGACAGGAGTCAGTGGAAAAGAAGAGGCGAGCTGAGCTAGCAGGTATAAATACAAGAACAAGTGGAAATAAAACACAAGCTGGAATACACAGTATTTAGGAAAAGCATGAAATGGCCTGACTTGGGAGAAACACTGAAGTCCTCATTCCTGAAAATTTAAAATTACACACCCTGTACAAAACAATCCGTATCAATAGGCACTTCTTAAATAAGGTCTTTTTTCCTCAATAGTTTATTTCTGAATTTGTTTTCTTATTTCATTGGAAATGGAACAGCACAGCAATGATTTTCAAATCAAAGAGTGCTGGACGACTGGCAACAAGCAAAGTTAAATGCATTTCTGGCCCTCTGAAGTCCAGCTGTGGGAGAGAGGGAGGGGGCTGGGGGTTGTCAGTCCTGTGTGAGAACTGAAGATGCATATCATGGTGGAGAAGTGGAGGATCTTTTGGTCGGGCTCGGGCCACAGAGGCATCGGGGTGAGACGGTTCCTTGAGAAGGGGGGGTGACAGGATGGGCCGATGAGGGGGAATGTGTTTATGATGACTTCTCTTTTCTTGCTCTTGGTGAATCAGCTCCATGGGAGCTCACTCCATTTACTCCATTGGCTGAAAGCAAAGAGCACATCTAAGTTAAACCCATGCAAAGAGTCGGTAAGCATGGATGTATTTAGCTATTTCATTTTATTCAAAATATGTCACCTTAAAATTACCATTACATATTTTAAGAATTGGTGGTTTCCCCTTTCCCTCCATCCCATGCCCCTCTTCCCCTCACCTTTGTCTTTCTTTGATTTGCTCTTGGAGGGAACTTGTTTCTTTTTCAAGGTCTGAGCTTGGGCATGCTCTCTCCACCGGCGCAGCTGGAAGTTGATAAATTTCCACATCATGAAGGCCTGAGTGAGGCAGATAGCGGCCAGGACAGTTATCCTAGCATAAAGAGGAAACAGTCAGTGACTCAAAAGGTCATCAAAAATATGCATGTTGCACACGAACACAGTCCTATTCTCAAACATGAGTCAAAAATGGAGGAAACCCCCCCTCAGATAAAGATGATATCAGTGTTGTTTTGTTTGTTTTTTTACAGCTACCTCAAACACACTTGAGATTGAGGGTGAAGCAGCAGTTCAGTAATAATTCTTTCACTGGAATCTGCAGCTTCTTGTTATGTTGTGGCATGACATTCAAATTTATTGAAGCTAGTGTTAGTGAGCAAGTCTCTTCCTCTTCTACATTTGAGCTCTTCCTGTGTGATTGCTGAACCTCAAGGCTATAGTAGAAAGAAGCTCTTGTTCCTTTATTCTAAATTAAGTAGCTGACCTGATGTCAGCACATGATCTCCATAATGATCTCCATAGCCTGTTGTGTAAGAATTCTATAGATATATTTTGTGGTTTATATGATGCTGAGGGACCAGAATAAGTCCACTTTAATTCAATTAAAAAAAAAAGATTTCAGGATTAGTTCCCCATTTCTCTTCTCAGACACACTTACCGCACAAAAAGGACATTAAAGTTTCCTGCAGCCAAATCAAACCCTTGATTCTCAGCTGTGGCGAGACCGAAGCCCACAGTGAGGACAGACAAGGACAGGGTGAGCAGCCGCCCGAGGACGAACAACACAGCCCATACGGTGAATCTGGAAGACAAGAGGATGAGTATGGTGACTCATTCAAGACTCCTTCTCACCATCAGGAGTTCTTACCAGGTGTAAAATTCATAGGATTATTTTTACATGCATAGAAATGGCAAAAAAATGGAATCTTTAAATAAAGAGGAAATGAGACCTCACCCCATTTGTCTGTTCTCGTTGCTGAAGTAGATCAGGCGGGAAACGTGGAAGAGCAGCTCGACAAAGTAGTGCAGCACAAGTAGGACCAGACACAGACGGTTCAGACTGGAAGACACAAGGAGACATGTTTCTCCTTTATTACAAGTGACAGGAGCAACAGACGGGGGACACCACTAGAGAGCCTTCAGCTTCTGTTCTGATTGCAAACAATGCTGCTTTGCTTGTAACTCGCTCCTGAGGGGCAGCACACAAACACGAGAAATGTCATATGTTCCATGCACACACTGCCAAATATCAGGCTTTCCTAAATAGCAGGCTCTTACTTCAGGATGTAGGCGCCGGCAATGTGGACCAGGTACAGGAAGATGTACACAAGCTGGCGTGGAATATCCTCCTAAACAGTAAACACAGAGGATGAGAGGCTAAAAAAAGAGTCCAAATATTTACAGCAGTGTGGCTGTGGATGTAGAATTAAGCAAAAAACAGAATGACTCTTTGAAACAATGCGACATAACCAAGGAAGTCAAACAGGAAATAGCATCAGGGTCCAAACAGAAACTATATCACACGACACACACATTATAAAATGATGGGCCTGCTACAAACCACATATACATATACACACACACACTTACTTTCTTTGTCTTTTGGAAGTACAACTCTGGGAGAGCATGTAACCAGTAGCCCAGCTGACAAATGTAGTAGAATTTCATCTGGAATCTGAATGAAAACATGAGTTGAATTAGCCACAGTCACACTTGAAGCAACAACAAAATAAAACACACTGCAGTTTTCCAAACAAGCCTACTTACGGCATCAGTGTGTGGGGATATCCCTCCCATAGGGTGACTGGATTAGACAGGAAATTTTCCTAAAAAAAAATAATCAATAGCTGTTTAAATTAAAATCGTTTGACATCTGTAAACAGAAGCAATCCAGCTCTGCTACTGTACGTACAGACAGCAGGATGCTCGCTCCCCAGCCGAAAGAGAATAAGTAGAATGCGCTGAGCTGACCCGACTCATTGAACTTGCTGTGCTTGGTTTTGGAGAAGTGCTTCTTCCTGTTGATTTTCTGCAGAATCGAAGAAAAATAATCATTTCAGGACTTATCGGGATGTAGATTACAGAGTCATAGACATTAAAGCCTGTGTATTAAAGTGTGTTGCATGTTTGTCTGACTTACATCCAGCACATATTCCTGGATGATGGCGTGCATGATGATGGCAACCAGCATGTAGAAAAAGATGGTGGCCAAGTCCTTGATGCCGTGGTGGAAGTGGTTCACAGCCGTCTCCTCTGGGCCTTCTGTAGCGCATACACATGCATGTGTGAGTCAGCAAATGTGGCCACAGTTTTTCTTATCTACTTAGATCTGACAGTGTTTGTTTCATTTGTATCATCATGGTAAGGCTGCGCTGAGCCATTTCACCTCAGTTGAGTCATGTGATTCATAACTTTAATAACCTTAAACCCTGAGGTGAGACATTTGGATTAGTGAGTCTCGACTGTGCAGTATTACACCACAGTCATACACTCCACCAGCTGCTGTCACACAGAGCCTCTTCTGTCTTTCCAAAGTTGTACATCATCTGTACAGGCTGCAAGTCAATGTTTGTGAAACACTGAATAATGTGATGAGCTGTGGCATAGGAACCGAGGATACATGAACACTGCTCCCAGCTTGAGAAAAGCCTGTGGCTCGAGATATATTAATCACATCAAGAAGTCAATCCAATCATTTGTAAAAGTCAGCATCAATAAGGAAAAACTATTGAATTTGTTTCACTGCAGGGAGATTTAGGTGCTGTGTGTTATTTGCTTTATTAGATACAGGCAGTAAATAAGTTACAGAGTAAGTAGTGAGGTCCCTCAGATAAGAACTAAATCACCAGCTTGCAGCTCACAAACCTCCAGCCTGCACAACAGAGCATGAATAAACTTTGAGTTTGTACATTCGTTCAGCGGTATCTGGACTTGGCAAAGAAAATGTTAACCTTGAAATGAGAAAGACTTGATTTGAGAGGCCTATATTACACCTTAGCCCAAATTCGCCCGGCACAACCTTGCCACCAGAGAACTTTATAAATCAGGCGGACTAAATTTAGCTGCAAAGGGAAAAAAAGAGCTTTCAAATGGGTTTGTGTAAGGCCACGCAAGTACCGCTCCAGAATCCAAATTAGAGGCTTCAAGCAAGACAACTGGAAGGAAGTGCTGCATTAAAGCCAAAGCTTTCATCATTACTTTTAACAAATTCGCACATCTGAAAAAAAAAAAACTGTTCTCACCACACATCCATTTTATCTCAAACTTACCATTTGTTGATATGGTGACATTGTACTGGACAGTAATGAATAACACTGCAAACTTTGAGGTGACCTGTGGATGGAAAAAAGAAAGAAAGAAAAATATGTTAACCATGAGAATATGCAAATATGTGACTGTCATTCAAAGTAGGATTGAATGAAAGTGCAGCTACTTAGCATAGCATTTACATATCAAGGCCTGCAAGACCCATCCTGCAACTGTGACTTAATGTAACAAAATGTTTTTTATAGTTCAAAACAAATTAATTGCTTTTATACTGACTAATGTTTTTTTAAGCAACAGTCTATTTTCATTGCACTTGTGTGATGATAATGCGCAGAGCCCCAAAGAAATGAAGGGACCATATGGAAATTAGGCTATATAGTTGTAACAGCAGATTAAAGGTGATAATCAGTGTCCTTCTTTAAATGGGTTTTGGTAGCAGACAAATTGAACAGAATAAAAGAAATATCTGCTGTTCTTGAGAATTAAAAATAATAATTATATGGAAGAAATTGTATTGATGTGTGATTAGTTATTAATCATGATCAAACCACATAAATGTACAGGAGAGGAGGATAGAGCTGCTTGATCTAGACTGCAAAGTAAGGTTTAAAGGGGGAAGTAGCACGGTCCTCCTTCACAACAAAAGGCTACGTGTACAAATGATTGACACCAAGCACACACCACTGTCCACTAAACACACATAGCCGCGTTTCAAATGGCAGCCGGACAAAGGCACGTCCAAACGCTGCCATCGTGGATCTCACTCATTTCTCCATAAAAGGTTTTTAAGGAAAACAGGAGTTTTACTTTGGAAAACGAAAACAGGAAGCAGTTCTGATGAAGGTCGACCTGACACTAATGGCGCTGATTTTCAGTGAGGATGAAACACACTCAAAAACGAGACGCTATTATGACTGAAAGTGGCCCAGCGTGGAGCACAGAGACGGCCGGAGAAGGGCTGCACAGCTCCCGGTTACGAAGCCGCGGGGTCGGGTCGTAATTTGCTCGCTCTTTGGCTCCAAGGAACAACTTTCAGTTTTGGTGCAAGCGGGTTTCAGTGATGACAGCCTTCTCCGCCGTTGTATGATTGCCACGTAACACATCTACGCATAAACTAACCAAGTCCAGAGTGTTGCACAACATGGTAACGGGATCGATACGCTGCTGCAAACCCGCAACGCACTCAGATACTCTCACTGATATCGATGCACATGAGTTACTTTGACTCTTAGGATCAAACCGCGGGCCTGTGGACGAGAGCTTTGAAATATCGATTTCAACAGGGGAAGCAGCCAGATGGAAAGTCGACACTGTAGTTCCCCCACATAGCTTTGGTTAAAAAAAGGAGAGAAACTTAACGTAAATGCGAGGCTACACAAATAAATGGATGATCTCGTAGGAGAAAAGAGCAAATGGCCATAGAAGCTATCGTTAAGTGAAAAGTTTCGATTACAAGAGGAAGTAGTGGGAAGAAGAATAGATGAGCCAGCCATGTCAGTTTCCAGGAGAAACAGATGGGGAGTATTCGGCGTCCTGCCTACCACCGGTCCGTCCGCTGTTCCGGCCGAGCATCCCTCTGTGTGATCCACAATTAAAACCCATTCAACATGTGGACGGGACTTACTTCAAACATCAGCCCGAGCAGGAACACCATAGCAACACAGGAAACAATATCTGCATGGTTCTGGATGACAAACTCATGGCTCAGCACCGGCGGGTTCTTGTTAGTCTTTTTCCGGATCCCCATGTCGACTCGGTTCGGTTCAACTTTTTGCCTTTCCTTTACGCAGCGCAGATGCAGCCGCTTTGTGACAGATTAGAATAATTATCCTTGTGTAGGAGAACGCTCAAAGCTCCCTCCTGCTTCCGACAAGCACAGGGCCAGGCAGCAATTGAATGGCGTGTCACTCTTCAGTAGTGGGAGGGTCCACGGAGACAGAGCCGCTGCGCCTGACCCAACGAGAGTCCTTACGCACAGGAGAGAAACAGCTGGGGCTCTCTATCGCTGCCTAGAGGTTTGGAGTTTCTGAAACACGCTTCCACTTCAGTCCTCAGGCCTGGTGGAGATTTCAGAGTCACTGATCTCAGCTACAGCCTGGAAAGATGTGGAGAAGAAGGTTTTCCACATAGATGACAAATCATAGCAGGTTTGACTGAGCAGGGCTCAGTTTGTGGTGAGTTTGATTGATGGCACAGGAAACACAATATAAACTGAAATAACAGGAGCCTCGTGTTTTTGTATTATCACACAAATCCAACTTTTAATTAAATAGACCAGCCTTGTTTTTTCAGTTGATATTGTATGATGCAAGTTTTTAGATTAAATGGAGTTAATATTAATAGTTTCACAGCTTCTCAGTGTTTTTATTTATTTATTTTATTTTATCATAGTACCTCATTTTGTGTTTTAATGTTGCATCTTTATCTTCTATCCTGAGAGTAGTCAGTACATTGTGTATTCAGAAAAAGGAATGAAAATACTCAGAGCTCTGTGGCAGCTGCAGGACTGACAAAACTCTGAACAATCCATGCTTTAGGCTCCGAAAAGCAAAAACCAATCAGATGCCTTCATGTCTAGTTCTGCCTACGCCCAGTCAAGCTGCCGTCTCTCCCTCCTGTGATGTGCGTAATCAGTGTCTTCAACTACGTCAGCAGAAAGGTGAAGGCGTGGCTTCAGAGAAGTCATATTTGCTGTTGGTTATGTTCAACGTGATGATTAGTGTGCATCAGTCAAAAGTATATGTACTGTAGGCAAATTATAATCATGCCCTTCCATGCATTTCATATGCCCCCCTTAAGACTGAGGTCTGCTGGGTCTGTCAGTGCCTCTGTGGGTTCTCGGTCATCCAGGTCATTGGAGTTGTTAAATGCGAAAGTCAAAGGCAACTGGGATTCTTTTCAGTTCTTGTCTCATCTGGGAGGCGTCCTCTAAAAACTCGATTTCATATTGAGGGCTCACTCATGAAAATGTTTTACTCGTCATTTGCTGAGTTTATTCTTACATTCTCTCTGATTTGTTGGCCCGGCACTCTCAACCATGGTTAAAAAAAACAGGCTGGGACGTGTTGTTAATCAGTTGTGAAAGATCATTGGGGCAAATCATCTCAGCCAGGTCTATCAGGCCAGGTACATTTGGAGGGCTAAGGTCATTCTGGCAGATCCTCAGCATCCTCTATATACAAACAATTTAGGCTTTTGCCATCAGGAAGGAGGTTGGCCTTCTCCAGGAAGGCAAGGTCCAATAGATTTCTGACATTATTCATCCTATCAGCTGATAAATATCTTAAGCAGCTGTAGTTGTACATTATCTTAAATTATTGATGACACTTACATGTTAATTGTATTTTTGTGTTCATACTTACTTTTACTGTTCTTTAGTGTTTTACGTGTTTGATTGTGACGGCGGCTGCTGTAAACTTAATTGCCCCTCGGGGACAGTAAAGATTTTTTAATTCAGTTCAATCATGTCCTGTGGCGGTTGCCAACATACCCATCAATGACTCTCAGGACCAACCTCAGGGTGTCATCCTCCATTAAAGGTTAAATACCTGGGACTCCCACAAAAGTTTCCAGAACTGAAGAAGCCTTTAGGATGAGAGGTGAAATATCTTCAAGAACCAAAAAGAAGTCCAGTCCATCAGCTTCAGAACTAATCAACAGCTTTTCAATAGACCTCACGTGGAGCTGCACAGAAGGCTGCCTTGACTCATTTCAACACACACAGAGAAAAATTCCGCTTATTCATATTTCAAAGCAAAACTGCAGACCTAAGGTCATATGGTGAATAACAGTGACGGTAAAATGGTGTTAGAAGTCATGTGCATTGACTCAGAGATGACAGCTATCTGGTTAAAGCTAAGTAAACTTTAGGTAGGCTACCTGCAGATACTCTGCTCTTACCAGACTTACTTACTGAGCAACTGCAGGTTTTGTTTGACAGTGGTTAAGCATAAATAGTTTAAAGTTAACAATGATTGTCTTAACAGTAAACATCATAGTTCCAGATCTCAGACAAAGCTACTCCCACGCTGACTGTAAGTCGGTCAATTACAGGAAAACCACTGTACAAAGTGTTACACACCCTGCCTGACCTTTGTGTTCACTGCAATTACACTATACACTTCACTTTATGTTTCATTTCTAAAACTGAAATCAAAGCGTCCGGTCTCTGGCTGCAGGTGTTTCATCACTGGCTGGCTGACAGTTAAGCCGTCCTAGAAAAACAACAAAAAAAAGAACATGACAGGGAACTTAAAGTATGACCTGTTACACAGTCACACATTATGTTCACACACACACACACCTACACGGACACAGGCACAAGATCAATTATGTAATGACACTGTTCCGGCTCAACTATGAGCTCAGAGAAACTGAGGTGGAGCCAGTCACGGGGAAAGAGGAAGAGAAGTACCGCATGCAAACGTGTTTGCTTCTGTTGCTGTACACAGCTGTCTACCATGAGTACAAAATACTGGTAAGTTCATCTAATGTGTTCTTTTTTTACTTTTATGTTTCTGTTTCACTGTAGCTGTGATCTCTGTAGGATGGCAGGCACTGATATTGTGTGTAAGTGAAGCTTAGAGTGTGATTTGCGTATTAGAATGACTTGTGAAGAAACTCTTTGAAATTTAACAAATAATAACAACTGTGGCTTATGTTACTGAAGGGAATTGTATGTAGATATAATATTGAGCGTGTGATATGTTGAATTTGTTTGCTTTCAATATGCCTGTTTTAAAATTGTCTTAATCACAAATGGCATCATATTAACAGTGTGAAATAATATTAAAGATGGAGGAAGTGAAGATACCAAATGTAGTTATTCTGTGAAAATGAAATTTTCTGTCAAAACAAAGTTTTGCGAGGAAAGTACATCTTACCTAATAGTTATAAAAGCTCAAGTTAGGTTTCAGTCAGTCTTGTTTGTCCATTACATATCCAAGTTGGCCATTTATCAGAGCACCATATAATAATGTGTTGACAAAGGTCAAAGGGCAGGAGAGCGTCACACAACAGCTGACTGCAGTCACACAGCATTTCAACACTTCAGGTGCCTCATGTAAAGTTTTGCGTTACGCTGTGGTAAATCTGCACAAGGACTTTCCGCATGACGCTTGAGGTTTGTATCACATTGTGTTACTTTTTTTTTTTTTTTTTTACAGACTGACCAGAATGGAACACGAACTGCCTGAGTACAACACGACACTGTTCACTGCACTTCAAGGCAACACAGACACTTTTCTACCCGCACCACAGAGTGAGACATCTGGCTGAACCTGTCAACTGAAGACAAAAATGCCTCACCCAGACATTCAGTACACGAAACTGCGATGGTTATTAACTGTCGCTGGACTTGTCTTATATGTGGTGGACATTTGGACGGACATTGGACTGGCTCTGAAATACTTTCAAGAGAAACAATATGTCTGGACTGGACTCACTCTAATGTTTGTTCTGGTTGGACTGCTGGTCACACAGATCTTCAGCTATGCCTGGTATCAGGATGACATGAATGATGTTTTGGGAAACCCAGAAGGAACAACAGCTATGTCAGGCATGTCAAAGGGAGAACTGGTTGCTCTGCACATTTTCGGCGTGGGTATCTTCACCAGGTATGGAATAAAGAATGATGACGCTGGTGTCTGTCTGTGATAAGAGCAGTGCTGCTTAAGAGTGCAGTGATCACTGTTATTATATCTCAATAATGACATGGCCTGCTCTTGGGGCCTATAAAAAAGGAGTGCCTGTGTGAACTGACCTGCAGTGCAACATGTTAATCATACTAGATGGCATGGCATTGTGGAATGAAAAAACTGGAATGACCACATTTAAGTATGGGTGACAGGGGAAAAGTCTTGCAGTTCTTTTTCACCTGTACAGCCGCAACGATGAATGATTGACAAACACATTTCATCTTGTCAATAACCTGTTTATTTTTATTTTAATTGTGTTGTTTTCTGACCTGTTGCTAGGTATTATCACCTGCTGAGAAAAGGGTTTGCAATGGTTTGGAAACCAACAAACTCATATACAGTGGAACAGAGGAGGCAGGTGCACCACAACCTGTTTTGCCTGGCAACTGATCTGAGCATGCTCAAACTGTTTGAGACTTTCCTGGAGAGCGTTCCCCAGCTCCTTCTACAACTATACATAGTGCTGGGCCATGGCGAGTCCTCAGTTTTGCAGTGTAAGTAAATGCAGAAAGAGAGCTGTATTAGGGTTTTATGAAAATTAATGAACACACAGAATTAAATGTGCTTTTTTTTGGTCATTTTCTTTCAGATTTATCTATGGCGTTTTCCTTCTTTAATGTTGCCTGGGCACTGGTGGACTATCGCCGCTGCTTGCGTAGATCCCTCCCCCAGATCAGAGAGATGCCCTCTGGCCTCCCCACGTTAGTTTACCTCCTGTATAAAATCTGCACCATCACCAGCTGCATCCTTGGCTACAGCCTCCTGCTCATACTGAGCACTGTCAGCACGATAGCCCTCACTGTTCTCTGGGTGTTGGGCACCGTCTGGACGCACTATCTTCAAACCACTTTCTGTTCATCCAAAGGCCTTGAGTTTCTCTACCGGGCAGTCATAGGAGCCATCCTCACCTTCACCTTTTTCAACGTCAAAGGACAGGACACAAAAGTAGCCATGACCATCTATTACATTTTCCACTCTGCTCTAAACATTATGGCTCCAATTCTCTTAGCTTATTTGAAGCCAGAGTTGCAGTCTGCCACGTTTTTTTGGACGGTCAGTGGTTTAATCATCGGAGGTTCACTGCTGGGGCTGCTGAATCTCGTGGTCTACTACCTCCTCCTGCATCCCAAGGGGAAGTGGCGCGAGGCAGATGAGGTGGACGGCCTGGGAAAGGAAACAGAGACCACAAAGAGAATAAGGAACTTCTTACAACCTTGATTTTAGACGCTTACATCATGAATGAATGTTCTCTTCATTCTGTAGTCGTGTTGCCATCAGCTATACTCTACTATTCTGTGATTAAATTGGCTTAGTTTGATCTCATAATAGGCAATTTTATCTAATTTAATACAATATAATACAATACAAATAACAAACTAACCATTTCTGTGCAATATAGCTAATATAATAATTGTATTTATTGTTGTTTTCATATAAAATTGTACTTAAATTACATATTTATTTATTTTCAACATATCTAACATATCTTTCTCCTGATGGACAGCTGAAGTCTCAGCATCAGATTGTAAACAAATAAAAAACAATATTTAAAACTAGATTTTTTTCACTTGTGTATAAAGGCTTTTTGCATACACTCTTGTCAGCTTGTCATATTGTTCTATTCTTCTTGATGACAGATAAGACAAGCCATAGAAAAGCTATTTCGTGGGTATATTCAAATAGATTTCTCCAGTCTTGTAACGCGTAACCTACCACAGGGTGGCGTTATTGCCTAGGTTGAGTTCCTGATGTATCAGTGGGAACACATACTGCTTTGAGTCCACATAAACAAAACCTAAGGAGTATACTTTCAGTCAGAATATATTCTTGGTTTATATTCAGAGCCCAGTTGGATATAAAACACCACCAACATGCTCACAATCATTTAAAGCTTACTCTTAATTTATTAAATTCATTCTGACAAAAGTCTGTCTTGATACCAACAATGAATGAAAGCGGAGGATCTTGTTCAGTGACGGTCCAGCAGGATATATCATCTCCAGTTCAAAATAGATGTCTTATCAGCACTGCTGGTGTGAAACTATAAATATCAGCTACTACTACACTGATCTTTCTCACCCTAATCCCTAAGAAACTCAAAGGTGGCAACTGAACATTTCCCCCTCCTCAAAAATGATGGACACAGGGCACGGATGAGCTAACAAGAAATAACAAACCAGTGCTAATTTTGTTTTGACTACCAGCAAAATATTGAGTGAGTCAAGCCGGAGAGCAGAGGACGCTATTTCTTCCTGGCCCGGGACATTGGGGGAGGTGTGTGTGTGTGTGTTGGGGGGGGGGGGGCTGTGATGGACTGGCCCAGTGTGAGCTCACCTGGGAGGAACGCTGACAAACCGCAGGGTCCAGAGTGCACGATGCTTGTTGGCTCTCAAATAAACTCTGCCTTTTTTCCTCCCCTCCCCCCTCCCCCCTCCTCCCCTCCCTTCCTTTAATTCAGCCAAACTCAGAGCTTTTTGATTTGTTTACTCCACTGGGCCACTTTAACTTTCATCTGTCAGTTGTGCTCTGTCAGAGGCACTCTATAAAATGACAAATTTAAGTGAGGAACTTGTGTTGGAGAGGAAATGAATGACTGCCAGGTAGTTACCACACAGAATTCTGTTTTACTGAAGAGCTACAGTGGGTCGACTCTAACTCTTTGACTTTGTCTATTCAGAGGAGGCAAAGGTATCTGCTCTATTTAAACAGCTATAAATAGATGCACAGTGTTAATGTAGAGTTGGAGCGAATCCCGAAATGATGCTGATAACTTACCTTGGGAACCAAAAGAAGAACATTGCACCTGTAGGTGGGACTTGTCATTAGGGATAAAATAAAAATGACTTCATCCTTTGCATTTCAGATGATGGATGCTCCCTCCTCTGTCCTCTACTGTATATCTCCTTGGGTGCAGTGGATTAATGCGATGTAAACCTGCCAAAGGGACTTTTATTGGGAGAAGATGCATGTGTCCCGGGCTGGAGTCCTAAGCGGTCTCTCCCTCTCTGTCTTCCTTTGCTTTTGTCAAGCTACACATACTTTTGGCTGTGACTCACCACTGATAGAGCTGCCAGGGAGCAGTCACAAGCCATTGGGATGAAACATTTTGAGAAAAGCATTACTTCGCTCTCTCTAGGAGAAAACAAGCAGAGAGAGAACTCTGGCGTTGACAAGCTCTCTGTAATTTCCACTTCTGGCACTGAGAGTTTAATACCCAGTAATCTCTGTCTCTGATCTCACTGTAATGCACCTCCAGAAGGGCTGGAGAGCATGGTGAGAATCTGAGAAACTAATTGTAAATCAAAGATGATGATATGTGACACTGCAAGATGAATCTCCAGAGCACTACAGGCCAAGGACAGGAAATCTTGTGCTAAACGTTGAGCACTGAGTGCATCTTATCATACACACACAAGAGGACAAATGTGCGAATACAAAGCCATGTAAACTCACACTGCCGTCCCTGTCAGCAAGCCAGTTTTGTCTGATTGAATGGCGCTCAGCGTCTACATAAACAACCTTGACCACTGACCTCTCCATAACCAGCTCGAGACTTTTCACCAAATCTTATCTTTTTGTTTTCCATCACCACATCCTGTAACAGCCGGTCAAGAGGGGGGCAGCCCTGGCGTACGCCATCCCCACAATTTGTACAGACACAATAAACCCAGAGAGGCAGGCTGTTTTTCATTAGGGCTTCAAAGTCCATATAAACCATGATTAATGAAGCCCTGAGATGCTGTATGTCTTTAATTATTATGACTTGACTGCTGCACCAGCGCCTTAGATGCATTAGCAATGTTGGCGATCTGTACACGTCTGCCTGGCTCAGTCTGACATGGCAGCTTCGCCTCATTCTTGGAGAATTCCCCGAATGTGGAGGAGGGTGGGAGGGAAGTGATAGAAGCCCCCTTTCTGCAATGGCACAGAAGTTTCTTTAATCACTGTACATGCACACTTACAAATTAGTTTGGGCAGTGACAGATTGGAGAGCAGGCTGAGGATAATTACATGCAGTGGGCTGGTGTGTGTGATCAGAGCGTGGCATTGCGTTACCCAGAGGGTTCTGTAAATAAAGTCCTCATGCAATGAATGAGGATATTGTAAAGTGCATTATACTGGGCACAATAGTCCTACCATTGTTACTATTTGGAGGTCTGCTCCAGAGTAGCAGTTGGTGTTGTATGACAAGAACTGCAACAGGGAAGTCACTCTCGGCTAAAGCAGAAAATACTGTTGATGAGGTCAGTTGTTACCAAATCTGACATAAAGACACTGATTACCTGTGGTACTGGTTATATACCATAGAGAATTAGGTCTAGGTAGGGCACATTGTTATTCTCTTGGACTTTAAAAGGGTCCTATCATGGAAATATTTACTTCGTATTACGTAGATTATGTACAAAACATATTTTTTAAATTTGAGCTAATCTAGAGCTTGACTCACACAGTGCAGCTAATACTGTTGTACAATCATGGTCCTCCGACTGTTTGACTGCCAGTTCAATACTATTAAATACCTTTTGACAAAACATCGCAAAGACTGGGATGAACAAATGGGCCAGTTTTCAAACTGGGATTTGTTACAGTTGGTAGAAAATAACAAGGAGAGACTACAGCCATACTAGCAGTTCTGTGAGGCTGTACTTTAGCTAAATGCTAATGTCAACATGCTAATTTGCTTGAATCACAATGCCAACTTAATGCTATCTACCAGGTATGATGTTTTCCGTGTTCACTATAGTATTTCAATGTGTGAGCATGCTAAAATTAGCACATAAGACAAACTAGGCTACTCCTGGGTCTGATGGAAATGTCAGTAGTTTCACATTTGGTCAAGTGCCAAAGTATATAGAATGGTCACCTGCTAGTGTTATGAAGCACCACAGTTATTACCATTGACCTTGAGGGCATGCTTTTATGTTACCTGAGATAACCCACTGAAAACCATTGATGTCACTCTAATGATGGCACAAGAGGAAAAGTGAAGGGATTAACAATGTCCAGTCAAAATGAATTCTCTGGGAACCATGGGTATCTGCAGCAAAGCTCAAAATGATAAATAGCCTACATGATGCAGTTTTTCAGTGTTACGAACCTCTTTTACCCTGAAACCAAGTGTACTAAGAACTTTCACACCTGCAGGCTGCCTGAAACAACCACAGTCTTATACAGTTTTCCTCAGAGTGGCTCCACTGGGACAGTCAGTGTTTACAGTCAGCTATTTGGGAATTTAATGATACTTGTTAAGGAAGGAAAGTATGGTGTTTAATCGCCTCCTGCTTCCAGATTTTCCCAGCCAGTCCAAGGATACAGCTCAGTCTAAATGCATGACTGTTTGACACAGTGTCAATCATTATTTTAGCGGCCATGTTCATTTGCAAACAGTTCTACTGTATATGGCAAAACTGGTAAAATAAACGGTACAAAATGACGGCAGGCCACTCAGCTGCCATCTAATCATATCAGCACCACTCTGGAAAGGACAAAGAAGTGTGGGAGTAATGACACAAAATGTTTTCTCTAGCTACTTTGTGTCTTGTCCAGGCAGACAGACAAAGAAACAAAGAACATAGAGGAAGCTCATTTGTATAATCCACATTCAATGCTGGCGGTTTATGTTTCACAGTCATGGACAATCAGTGAGCACTAACATAATCGTGCTACCCATCCTAGCCCTCACACACAGACTCTTTTGCACAGATAGAAAACAGAAGCCATGTTTGTGTTGGGCACACTCCCACAGCACACAGGATGATGGATTATAGAGTGTTCCTGTTTATTTATGCTGTGCTGGGTAGAGGAATATGGGCAAAGACCTCATGCATACAGCCCTATGTATGGCAAATACAATCAGCCGTAAAATAAGATTGCATATTATGAATGAGCAATAGGTTCACACATATACACACACACAAAAAGCACTAGGCTGCAATCAAACACACACACACACACACGTCTTTTTGCAGGGGAAGCTTGTCTTGATTAACCTGGCCGGGGAGCCCGACATGTTTTTCCTTTTACGTCATGGCCTGTTCCCTGAGTGGCTCAGTGGAAGCCATCAATTCTAGTTTGTCTGCAGTTTGTCTGTTTGAATTTTTTGCTAATCTGTATTATTCATTGATGTCCTGTTGGCCCTTTACAGGAAGTGCTGAGTGAAGACGGTTGTGGTATTTTTTTTTACTCAGACATCATACATCATGCTTTCTTTTTTCTCTTACAAAAAAAAAAAAAAAAACTGCACCACTCCTTCCTTCCTCTGCTGAGCAGTGGCCTTTTAAAAATTAGGAGTTTCTGGTATTTTGAAGCTGTAGCGTTATTCCTCCACGGATTCTCTGCTGAACAGTCAGGGAAGGAGGAGAGGATTATCAGCATGATGCATGAAAACAGTGAGGAGGCGCGCAAAGCATCTGTGACTGTGTGACTATGAGGGACAAATGCTTTTCTCCCATACAGCTACTTTCTGAGCTGCATATACTCCACAGCTGATCGCCCCCTTGACAATTTTCAGTTTCCCTCAGTATCAGAAGAGCCATAGATTTTGAGTGGAGGAAAAGATGCTATGCTTGATTATAACAAGAGGTCAGGTCTTTGATGCTGGTACGGTGAAATTTGTTATACGTTAAGCCAGTGCTAATGTGATTATGGACATTGATCCATTAAATCTACTGTAAAAACGCAGTCTGCACTAGTTTTGAACTTGATACTGAGGAGAAATGTGAGAGGTACTGTGAAACATTAAAGACGCTTTGATGTAATATTTAACCCATCTGCAGTGAACTGGGGTGGGGTGGGGGGCTAAGGGGGCGTCCATAAAACGCATTTTGGGCCAAACTAAGAGGGACAGGCCAGTGTGAGACGTGCGATGTGTGATTTTCTCTTGGGTCCCTTGTGGTGCCGTTGCAGTGTGGGCATGAAAAGGGGCAACTGCCTGTCACGATTACCCCGGGGGACATTTTATCAGGGCAATAAAATCACGCTCTATGTTGCTGGAATCCACTGTGTGGAACTCCCCCGCCCACCAGGATCAGTCCGAGTCTCAACCTGTCACCTCACTTCTCCTCTGCCATGGACAATAAGGGTAAAGATTTACCCTATGTTTGACCCACAAATGCAGCAAAGCGATTGAAGCTGAGGGGAAAGTGTCTTAAGTTTTTAGGCTAATTAGTGAATTCAATAGGGGACAGCTCATCACTTTAAGCCTTTCAAGGACTATTATTTTACTCAAAACTGCTCACTGCTATAGGGGAAAATTATGTATCTGAAACACTGGTGAACAGAAGAAATGTGAAAAAGTCAGATCCTGGTCTTAACTCAATCCTGACCAAGGCTATGATTTGGTTCTGCTTGCAGCCTATGACGGCACAATGATTGTGCACTAAGGTCATCACTTAATATAGCAAGGATAGAGAGTGTAACTGAGGGGTTTGACTTCCATCTCCTTACCACACTATGAGGAAATGACTTAATTTAATTGTGGGTTAGCAATATTTTCTAAGAGGGTATCCCACTTTTTTTTCCTCAAAGTGTGCCTTTCTCTTTTTGTAATCGTAATTTGTCCAGTACATCGGATCAGTTGACATACACCATATGAGACCACCACAGACGTACTGTATGAGGTAGTCTTTAGCTTTATCTGATTGAGTAAGTCTGCCACGAACAGTTAATGCAGTGTAACTGATTATACTGTGGCACTGACAATGCAATTTTGTCTGTGATCAAACATTTATCTAGAATTAACTACGTTGGATAAAGCTGATTATCTTCCATCCTAAAGGACGGGAATCCAGACTGAGGCTCAGGTGAGTGATGATGTCTATTTTCATTCAGGTGTCAAAACACTGTCAGTATTGCGTCTCATTGAGGGGCCTTTCACGTGGGCCATAATGCAACAAAGGTGTGGTGACTGAGTAATCTCTTTAAACAGGCTCCCTGGCAAAGCCACAGGTTCACTCCTGGGCCCCAGAGCCTCTGCCAGAAGAAACTACACCCCCCTAAGATCCCAACACAGATAAAGCACACTGATGACATCACCGTCTACCCCATTTTTTTTTCTTTTTATAAAACATCCCAGTGGTCCTCCCTTATTAGCATGTGCAGTGTAGCGGGCAGTGGGAATAATAATGTGTTCTCCCTCTCACACCAACTGAAATATTCGAGTTGAAACCACAAAGCCTCAGGCAGCAGCCAAGCTAAATAACAGTCAGGGGGAAGATGGTCGAAGCATCACAATTAGGGGTCGTTTATTTTGTATTCTGCCATTGCCAAAAGGATTGCAGACTATAATTTGCGCCAAAGATGTTTGAGAGTTTATGTTGTTGGAGAAATCTGCGGAAAGTTGACGAAGGCTGAAGATAGAGGAGTGCGGTCAGAGGTGATGCTGGGTAAAAGTTGACCAGCAAAGTGGAAATGATACAAGTGCTGTTTTATTGAAAACATCTACTAGAGTTGAACAAAATTCCAGCGAGTGTGTGTGAAGTTCAAGGATCATACAAAGGAGCAAAGAAGCAAGAATGAATGAAGTGCCTTGTTCTTAAAGGGGCAATGGGGAACTCAAACAAACACTCCCCCGCGTCCCAATATTAACAATTTATTCTGTGATAGGAGCTCTAACTTTGACTTATGATTATTATTGATCGTTTTATGAACCGTGTGAAGAAAAAGTGTAGTTTATGCCACCCAAGGGTCCCGTCCAGACTGGGCTCGACCATAGGGCTCTGAGTTCAGGCAGGCACATGTGGGACTTCCCCTCTAAAACACACACAGTTTCAGCATTAGTGTAAAGCTCTGTTTGGGATTTTTGGCCTGTGTACAGTATGTCGCTTGTAAGGCCTTTTGCTGCTTTGTTGACCTGCACAGGGTGAAGATAGGGCAGGCGGTGCAGATTACAGACGCAGACGTAAAGGTTCAGTTTCTACAACTATGGTCGACCACACTGCTCAGATTCACTGTGACAAGGTGAAAGAGTATCCTATACCCCTCTGCCTAGTGTGTTATGTTGTTTTTGTGTGTGCGTGTGTGTGTGTGTGGTGGGCCAGAGGCAGAATGCAAATTTATTCATCACATCCCTCATTCTTTTGTTGTCTGAAGATTGAATTAGTGTGGTAATGAACCTCTATTACACTCATTTCCATTTCATCCCCATATGGAAAAATAAATAGGAGCATCAGACAAATATTTTACTAATTGAGAACATGGTCTCTATTTAAAATGTCAAAATTATTGCTTAACATGTGCCGTAGAACAGAAAAGACTTTAAAACATAAAACATGTGAAACTTTAAAGACAAATAATGTTTATCAAATGTTAATGTTCATCTAGGGGCGTGTGATCAACACACTGAAAACATCTCATAAAGGTTTATGTTATTTTATTTTGAAGATTTTTGCTCACTGCTCTTGTCTCTATGAGCCCATCATTAATAAAAGATCCTTCTTCAGAATTATGTTTATTGTTCATAAATGCGTCATTGTATTATTTAAAAACTGTATAGAAAACCTAATGTGACCAAGTCTAGTCTAATATGTGACATTTTGTCAGAGTAAGACCCTGCTGTCAGCTACATGTCCCTGCCCTCCTGCGTCAGGCCAGCAGATGGCGGTATATGTATAGGGTAGTGCTCTCCATCCTCCACACGGCCTCGGCCCTCCACGGCTCGTCGTCGCGAGCTGCCCCCAGTGTGAGCAGAGGCCAGCGGTCAGAGAGACACCTGATCCGGCCTCATTACCCTCATCACCACTCTAATTAGCCGCGCGCCCAACGCTTCAGTTGCTCTCGAGCAAACTGTCCTTTGCCTAATTAAGTTTTTAATGAATAACTTTTAGTGCATGCACCGGTTTAAGACAATAAACCTCCAACTCATGTTACTTCGATGGACAGCTACTCTTAAAATCTCAGGTTTGTTTCAGGGTGAAAACCGGAATGGCAAAAACTGATAATTGATTGTCTAAATATCCCAACACATAAGGATATTATAAATAAAATCTAAAATTAGAATTTGAAAAACAATTAGAGGAAAAAAATTATCAAAATAAATTTTAAAAAAATCGATAATTAACATATTATTTTTGCAGGAATATTCATACTTGTCCCAGTCAAAACTGCTGACTATATTAAATCAGAATCAACATTATAAATAGGCTTATTAGAGAATAACTGTAACCTATTGCCATGATAATAACCTGTCATAGGGTGAAATTGAAAAAAGTGTGTAAATTACACAAATTAGTATTTAACATAATAAACTAACTTCATTATTTTATTTCATTTACAGCAGCAGATCATTCAACCTGGTGTCACGTACAGCTTCAAATATACTTATCAAATTATTATCCGGAGCACAAACTTATTATTATTATTATTTAAATATGACATCGTCGGTGTGTCGAAGTGTTTGAATAATTTACGACAATATTATCTATCGATTGGCTGTACAGAAAACGAGGTGATCCGCGCGCAGCTCCCCGGTGTGCAGCAGTATGGACTACAGTAAACGTCTCACCCACGCCGGCGGCTGATCAATAATCCCGGCGGTTTGGGACAGTGGGGTCAAGTCACGTGACGGCAGATTCCATGAGAGAGGCAGCAGGACAGGGCCAAGCTTGACACTAAAAGGACTATTGAGTTTCAAGACAGCGAGAAGTTCAGGTTTCATACCTAAAATGAAGTGGCCACACTTAATGAAAGCAGAAAATCACAGTTGGTAGCTGGATATCTAATCAAAGCTGGTCTGTACAGGTTTTAATGTTGTCATTTATTTTTTTTTTTAAGAGAAGAAGAACTTGTGGAAATGTGATATTGTGTATTATTCTCATTCATAATTAACCAATGGTTCAAAAAAAAAAAAAAGTTAGCCTCTAAATATTGATAAAATCTACCCCCCCACCCCACCCACACACACACACACACACACACACACACACACACATACACACACACGTTAAACCTAATAAAAAATCAATTAAGAGCTGAAAAAGACTTTTCACTTTTGATTCAGCTCTGACACTAGCACTGCCCTGCCTTCAGTAACGTTCCCACCTGTCCTGGAAAGTGATAAAGCTCTTCATCTCGCTCGCATGCTCTGCCAGGAAGTGACGGCCTAGTGCTCCTACTTAATGATTTCCACAGGATAGGCTGCGCATGACAGACGCCAGAGAATCAGCCCTCATCACACACACACACACACACACACACACACACACCCAACACACTACCGGCGCCTGAACTATATTTCATCTGTCTCTCTTCCTCTCTCTCTCCCCGTCTCTTGCACAACTTGTAGTATGTATGTGTATGTGCCGCGCATGTGAGAGAGGGTAAGAGAGTGAGAGGAACCCACACCACTGTGTGTGATTTTAATAGCCATCGGTTCCTGCTCACATATGATACCCCTCCAGCCTGCTTGGGCAGATGGCTATTACTTTCCAGTTGTGAAAATCAAGACTTATACAAACACGGGCAAGACTGAGACGCGCTGGACCAAGTGTAGTATCCCGCTGCACTGATAGATAGTATATATTTAGGAAAAGTGAAATGTTTCTTTTTATAGAAATATATCACATTGCTGAGGCAGTTTTCTTTTAAAGGCCGTAGTATTACAGACAGACAGACAGACAGACAGATGCACATGTAGATGGGCAGAGCCAGCCAGACTGCATGGCCAACATAAATCCAGGACATGCTTATGACCAGAGTGACAGGTGAGTGGAGTCAGTCAGGCCCAGGTTAGCTGCATTCCCAGGCGCCCCCTTCTCTCTCTCTCTCTCCAGGTAGTGTGGGAAGGCGATCCCCCCCTCCCCTGCTCAAAGGGCGTGTGCGACCCCGTGATGACATATGACCTCTTCAATGGCCCTCCCGAGCCGCATCTGTCATTTCCCACAGTCCTGCCCCCCCTTTTCATTTCAGGGTAAGCTGGAAATTACAGGAAAGACGCTTTCCCCCTCGCCACCAGGCTAGAGCTCAATCTGAGTCAAGTCAGTTTCAACACAGCAGAGACCTGATAGAACCAGTGACCGGACTGGGAATATGCAGTTTTTTTCTCAGTGTTTTGGAGAGCATAAAAATCAAGGTTTGAAAGACTAAAATTGAAAGGAAGGATTGTTTCTTTACTCAGCATGCTGCCTATTTGTGCAATATCTTACTGTTTTTCACAAATAATGAGAGCGATCCCAAATGCATTACTAACTGAAAAAAAAAAAAGCTGCACATTTTAACATCTCATTTATTCAGAGGACACAGGGAGTGTTCGTTAATTCCCTCGGCTATCTGTAATGGTCTAATTACCCTCTAAAAGCCTCTCCATTGGCGTCTATGTAATGAGGCCCCTGTAGACTACAGGTTGACATAAGACTGCCTTCAGCTCACCCCCGCTGCACCTTAAGCCCCCCCACTCCCCCCCACCTCCGTTCTCTTCTCCTCTCCCCCTGCTCTCGCCCCACCTCCGCTATCCAGCCTCAAGGGCCTGTATCTGGACAGACCAGCAGCGGTCCATCTGCACAGGACAGGCCGAGCACAGACGGAAGCCATTGAGGTGGAACATAGAGGAGAGGTCCTGACAAGATAAAGATATCAGGAGCAGACAAGGGCAAAGGAACATATTGATGGAGAGGGCCTCTCTCAGGGCATGCTGACACCAGATACCTGCTATTTAAAACAGTGGTTTCGCTTGCTCATGGATTTTGTCCACGCTGCAGTGCCATAACCTAACTGGGAGGGCCACGAACTCTCTCTTTCTCTATCGCCCTTTCTCTCTCCCCCCTCTCTCCCCTCCTCATATCTACATATTCTGTGCCTTAACCCTCTTTTACGCAGTGTCAAGCAGACAAACACAGTCACCCCTATAACTGCTAATGCTGCCGACACAAGGCTCCATCTTTGCCCCCTAATGAAACTGGAATATGTGTTATAGACTTCCAAACTGGATCATATTAAAATGATCCTCCCCTCTCTCCCCCAGACTCTCGATCCGGGTTAACCATTAGTGTTGCTCTAGTCTTTCAGTGCAACAGGGGCCCCCAGCTCAGGCTTGTCTGGCTGAGGGCCAATGCCCCTCTGAGGACGGATGCTGGGATCCAGTCTACCCATTGGCCATGCATTGTGTGCACGGAGCCAAGTGACAGTGAGTCTTCGGCAACAGCTGAAAGATGCTGGCAGTATGAATCCACATGGGGGGAGGGTTTGGTCTGGTTTGAGCTCTGCCTAAATCTCACAAAAAGTGGAAACAGTGGAAAAGAAAAATGTGGTTGTTGTCTATGTCCCCGTTGACAGAATGCCTGGATTCATTAAGCTTCCAGTTGAACAGATCTTTTGTCAAAACTTTTAACTTCTCCAAGTTTCCTCAGCAAACAGAAATAAACAAAGATGAAAATAATGCTTGGTAAAATCTGATTCAAAACTATTAAAAAGACATGTTTTTGTTGTAAATGTATGTATGCCATGAAACTTAAAATATATATCCAATCCACTATTAATGTTACAAATGATTAATGCTGCTGAAAATGATTCACTTATGATAAATCATCAACACACACGGCTCCATTTCCATTACTTTCTGAAGATGAACTCTTTCAGCTTCAATGACTGAGTTTTATGGAGACCATGAATATTTGTGAGTTCAAACTACTTTTTAATTTCTAGATATTAAATGTTTAACTTTTGTTGGCAAAACCTGTGTAGGTTCAACTGGGAACTGAAAAGAATTTGGATTTGATAAGTGTGTTTCATTCTGGAGAAAAAGTTACTTTAATAATACTTCAGTGACTCTTTGTGTTACACACAAACCAGACCCCCCCCCCCCACTCCATTAACCCTCTCCATCCTTCTACAGTACACTGGTCTTTCCTTCCTTGTGCCCCCCCCCACCCCCCCCCCCCCCACCCCAAGTGACCGGCCCCTCCCGTGTCCCAAAGCCCATTATAGCCCCTCAGTCCCTTTCCCCCCCATCTCCAGCCCTGGTCTCTAGACTCCGCTCCTGCCCCCTCCTGTCACATACCCCTGCCCCTGCCTTGTCACACCCCTGCACTGATGGATGGCCGGGGTCACTGGTTCAGCTGTGGAGTTCAAGCCTGCGGGCTCCACGGACTGCCCTCCTCTCCCCACCCCAATCCTTCTGCCCGTCCCCCCCCCCTTCCACCTTTTACTACTCCTGCTTTCCCCTCCCTCTCGGATGAAAACAATGTCAGAAACCCAAAGCTGGGTGCTCAGCTGAGAAAACTCATAACTCTCCCCTCAGCGCCCACCTTCCCCAACACCCACTTTTAACACTTTCATTCCTCACTGGGCACTCAAACGGACCCGGCTCACTGGGGCCACATAAATCAACAGGAGGGGTCAGGCTGGGCCTTGAGTCAAGCCTCACCTCATGTAGAATGGGCAGAAGCAGGTCACTCACTGTCACTGCATGGTGACTTATCTCTTTATAATGACGCCCTCTGGCTGTCTATGAATGTGTGTGAGCACATGAGTGTCTGTGAAAATGTGGATACCTCTCATAGGAACTCCTCAGTTTTAATTTGGCCATTGAGTCTAATCAGGAGAGCAGTTTTAGCTACTTTTGGCTGAGAGTTGCATTAGCTCACCGTGCTCTTTGTGGTGCTGTTTACTGTCTGATTACTTGCTCTCACATCTGTTGAGCTGAGGCTGTGTAGTGCCTGATCGACCCTGTCCTAACGACTCCACAACTGGGATATCTGGAGAGGCTCAGACCCTCAAGCTGAATCTGTGCTGACACACACTCTGCTCTTATGCTAATCACACTGTTTAGGAACATTGAACCGACAAGGGGGTCAGGACAGGGCCGGACAGAGTTGGGTGGGAGGCCCGATGAATTCCAGTAGTTTTGAAATGTAGCAATTATCAGTATTAGCCTGCACTCCCGACCCAAACCGCCAAAGTGAGCGGAAATGGCAGCAATCAGGCCCGATTTCCCTCAGAGATGCTGGATGGGCTGGACACACACATCTCAGACCGAGACATGGGCCCTCGGTCAGGGAGGGAGAGCAGCGAACCAGGGCCCTGCAAGCCCCTGACAGATGGAAGCTGAGCGGGGCAAGTCCTGGGGCTGACAGCAATGTTGCCAAAATTGCTCTTGGATTGACTAACAATTAAGATATCAAAAGAGATCACGGCAGCTCACTGACAGCTGCTTCAATTGTTTGCACCTGCTCCTCTGGTGTTCTGCACATGTCTGGCATGGATTAGGCCCGACTCGTGCTGGCCACATTTCACCTTTCCACAAGTGATTTACTCCAGAATCATCCTCCTGACTCACTAGCCTGTCGAACACACCCTGTAGCTGCTCTCCCATTAGGAAGAGGGAGGGCAGCAGTGGGGGGGGGGGGGGGGGGGGGGCAGGGTAATGGCACCATTATCGTTATTATTGTCATTAGTGACATTGTTATGTATCTCATCATTTCTTTCACTACTGTTTAACTGCTGCATTGCTATATCTCCACATGTGTTTTTCTTCCAACCTTAATGCAAAGGTGCACCATGATGCAAACACGAGCTTTTCAGCACACACATACAGTCCACTGCATATGTAATAAATGTGAGGGGGTTGGTTTTTGAAATCCCAGGGGTGTTTTTCTCATTGCATGAGTGGCTTTTCAGCGCACTTGCAGAAGATCTAGATAAGCTTGTGAAAACCAAACTCTGGGTTTGAAGCCCTGTTGTGATAAAGAAAGTCTTTGTGTGGTGCACTCCTGCCTGATGTGACGCTACCCCTCCATCCCTCCGTTAGGGCTGGATGAATGGACAGCTGAGTGGACTGATGGGCAACAGGAAAATCAGTGTAGAACCTGCTATCCTTGTCTCCTTGCAGGTGAATACTGATGGGTGTGCATATGGCACATATTTGGGTGGGGTTAGCTCAGGTGCTGTTGTGATTGGTAAAGGAGAGATATGTTATACTGTCTCTTTCCTTGGTCAGCACTGCTGCCTTTTGTCCTCTATTTGTAGAGAGAAGCAGCTGAAGGCTTTGCAGCGAGGAGCACCTGGGAGGAGCAGCAGTGTCACATACATACATTGATTCATGTGCTCACGTGTGTGTGTGTGTATCTGGTAATAATACATGCAGTGCAAACATGGCAACTCTCTCCTATTATCTCTCCATCAGCTTTAGGCTCCATTAAAACTGTGCTCTGCTCAGTGCACAATAACACCAGTATTCTCCTATCTGTGTGCGGTCATTGTCCAGGCCCATAAGGCATGGTTGCCTTTTTTTTCCCGCCTTCCTCTTGCATATGTGTGTGACCACAGCATTGCTTACGGACCTGTAGACAAGCCCATTACAAAAGTATGTCCGC
The DNA here is from genome assembly GCA_021432705.1 of Caranx ignobilis. Taxonomy (NCBI): domain Eukaryota; kingdom Metazoa; phylum Chordata; class Actinopteri; order Carangiformes; family Carangidae; genus Caranx; species Caranx ignobilis. The sequence goes on from MU269986.1 coordinate 11,257,237, forward strand.
AAAAAAACAAGAACAGGTAGAAAGGATGTAGAGGTGGCAGCTGGTGTACCCCTCCCTTCAACTACCTTACACAACAGCACTGACACACACACATGCATACACGCATATATGCATACACCCACCACCCTCTCCTTGTCTGGCAGGGGGAGATGAGGCCAGTTGTACTCACTGCCAACCCCTCTGGAGCCAGGCCAGTCCCGCTGGACCCTCTGGATCGTATTCTGGTCGGGGCCGTTGTGGCTGGTTGGTCCCACTGTGTAACTCTAGCTTGGTCTCTGACACAGTACAGGTATGTCCCCTGTGGCCCAGATTACCAGGGGACTGTGTAAACAGCTCTGCTAATCTGAGGAAGTATCCTGTTGGCATATTTCTGAAGCCTGCCTCAGCGACAGGTTTGGTATTTCATTTAGAAAGCCACCAAAAACATCAGACTGAGGAGGGATTCAGAAAATACATATGTACATTTTTCTAAAATTCCTTGTTTCACTTAAGAAACGGAAAACCTCACATAAACACTTGAGAAAAGCTGTGCTTTGTTTGATGAATGTCATTTGGTCATGAACTAAAAAACTCACAAGATATGAATTTAACTTTCTATTAAAACTCAGTATGTAATTACAGATGAAAACGTTATTGAAGATTAACACTAAACACTAAAATATTCAAATCTAGAAGCAAGATGCCATTTACATTCAAATTTTAAACACATACAGTTTTGTTCTGTCATGCATTGCAAGTGCATAAGTATCATTGATGCAAATGAATATCCACAGTGTTTGTATTTTATCTGTTGTCTGTGGCTTAGAGTACTGACAAAACCCTTCAAATGACCTTAACAAAATCTCTGTGTCACCTGCTTTACCTTTGTCATGGAGAATTCAGATCCCTACGTCTTTAAGTCACTTTAATCTGCTAACAGCTTGGGCTTGGGCCACTCGGTCATTTCTTTGGCCCTCTTTCCATTGTCCTATATGTCATCTCCAGGCAGACACTGTTTAGATATTAATGGCTGCATGATGAGATGGCCTCCTTACAAGGCTGCCCTTACTGGATAATTGATCATGTAGTGAATGACATGATGTGGTTCAGGTTTAGGTCTAGCTGCTCCACCAAGGAGGAGACGTGATCAACTTTTTTTCTTGACGGCACACCTTTTCATTGAGGTATCAGCTTTATGGTGTCAGGTGGACAAATTAATGTCTATAAAACATTACGTTGAGATTTGATAGAATACTCATTCACACCCAATGTACAAGACATAAGAGCAGAGAAAAGTCAAGCCAAAAATGGAGGGAAAAAAAACAGGAGTTACTGGAAAATCCTGAGAGACATAAATCACACGTTTAAATAATAATTCTAACTGTGTAATGCAAACAAGTTTAAAGAATCTCTGTGTGGTTTCTTTGATGACTTTTCTGTTGCAGTAACTAATCCAAGGCCCAAATGAGAGAAGTAATGAGCATTCTTTTCTGACGTGAGTGTGTTTATAAGAGTGCAACTCTAGCATGTAAAGAGAGATGCATGGAAGCACTTCTCTTCCTTGGAATAAAGTAATTAAGGATCTCTCTCTCTCTCGCTCGTTTTTTTTTTTTCTTTCTTTCTCCCTCTCTCAGCCAAGGAACGTAGCTTTCTGTATGTCGGTCGATCATCGCTGCAACTTGACATCCTGACCCGGACATTTAATTTATTGATCTTCATTTTTTTTCGGATGTAAGGACCCTTTGCTCTTTTAAATTAATCCAGGTTAATTTGGCTAGGCCCCTTATCCCACCCAGCATGAATGGGCCCTCTGTTGGGCACTGCTGGCCCTGGCCACCCAGTTTTATGGGAATCTGCAATGAATTAGAAAATCTGTCAATGCGAGAGGAGCTGCGCTGCGCGGATATGCCGTGTCACTCCACCTGTAAAAGAACTGCTCTTTGTTCATTATCTCCCAGACTTACCTGAGGAGAGTTAACCTTGAGGTCAATAACATCTCCATGGTGTTTCATGACTGGCTGGGCCTGGGCCGGGGGTCTGAGGAGAGCCATTGTTAACACGGGGGCTGCGGACCCACACTTCCTCCCTCTTTGGCTCTCCCATCAAATACCTCTGGGAAACAGATCTGTAAAGAGCAGTGACGGGAGCCATAAAGATGTGATCACTTTCACAGGAAAGAGCAGCCACTGCCCCGGTTTATCTTCATTGTGGTTAATATAAACGGGTCATTTTATTTAAAATGAAGTTTAAGCATCAGGCTACGTTGCCCCACAATATAATTTCTTGGCATCCTGTAGAACATTTACCTGGCAACCATTTAAATTCATCCTCATAATTACACATAATGTACAACTCTACACTAGTACACCAACCATGAGCCATGCTGTACCCCTGAAACCAAGGATGTGGAACCTTTGGCTGGATGCTCTCTTCCTCTTATTTCCCCCATTCATATGATTCATGTTCTTCTTTAGCATGGTCTTTGTAGTTAAGCATGCTGGTATTCAAATCTAAGCATCCCAGATTGGACTATAATTTGCCTGTGCATATCTGTTGCTCTGCCTGTAATCATCCACATGGTAGAAATAATTGTAAGATTGTAGGAAAGTTTTAGGTCGGGTGCCAGACAAATAACAAGTATTTTGTCACAGCAGTGCAGCTTCATTTCATCCAATCCCACCCCTGTTGTGAGTAACAGGAAAGTTATTTTTGTTTACAGTTGCCAGAAACCGATTTAAGATGATCAAGAAATAATCTTGTCTTATATATTAATTTAAAACGTATTGCGTTCATTTAAAAAATATTTTAGGCCTATATGGGCATTATAAATAAACAGAGAGTATGCAGCCTTATTTCGATCCTTTCCATTTTTGCATCTGTGGTGTCTTTATACAAACTGAAACACAATCACAAGTCAGTTGTGGATGTCTGCTTTGAAATGCTCCTCTGCTTAGATGGAGACATTTGAATAGGATTTGACCTGCATGTAAATGGTGGGTTGGGAGAAGTTTACACTGAAAGCAGAAGGGCAGGTGCAGAGCGAAGGACAGTCCAGGTGTGCTGTTGCTGACAATGACACAGATCCTCTGTGTTGCAGTTGGTCTTCCAACTACAAACCAGACGAATATGTAATTTACTCTACTAGAAAATGACTCGGTTAAATTAAGTCTCATTTCCTCTGCTTGTTGCGGTGATATTTTAGTCCTTTTAAGCCCGTACAACTCTGTGTCAGAGCGCATGAGGAACAAAGGAGTTGCCTAATTTGAATGGATATTTTCAAGTCAGTCAAGCATTTGTCAACAAAGGCCAACAAAGTGAGACGGACAGTTCTGCGCTACGCAAGCTGACAGCAAATTAAACAGTGCTGGACTGATTACCGCTCGCTGTCTAACATGGATTTATTTTACCAAACAAAAGCAGAGACAAATGTCTTTTATTGAGGTGCTCATGGGAAACATGTCTTCTCCCTGTTTTAAACACAAACATACATGGATGTCACAGCTCTGCAGCTCTTGGGCTTTGTATTGTAGAAGAGAAGGCCCACTTTGCCTCTGCTGCCTTTTTTTTTGAAAAACCATGTTGTCATTGCATTCACTAACAGCCCCAAGGGGGTGGTGTGGAGGCAAGGGAACATGTCAGGCCAACTGCATCACCTGTTCCTCAAACCAAAATAGGACACAACTTGAGATTCAATTTTAGCAGCCAGCGGGGCTAACCGACAGCAGCGACAGGGGTGTAACGACTGGTGATGAGTGATGATCACAGACCTTCACTCACAATCAGCAGTCCCCAGTGACCTCATTTCACTATACCTGCCACTTACTGCAGCCTGCCATCACCCATGAGCACTATTAATAACCCTGCTGGTTCTGTATTCAAGCCTTATTTAAATTTATTGTGGTGCACAAGACATTATAGGCCTATTATTACTGGTTTAGAAGATGCAGTTTATGTTTTCTACCTCATGTTTGTGGGGATCTTAAGAAGTTTGACCTCTCTAAATCTGAGATTATCTAACAAGTAACACTGGAAATTAGAACAGATGAAATGACAGAAGACACAAAATCAAGCAAACCCTCTGAGAATGTGAAAAAAAGCTCCTATTTTCTATGAAACCTGTATCTGAGGGATGTAATCAAAAGGTTAAAACTCAAATAATCAAAGTGGGTAGTAATCAAAATCACAAATCTCCCTCAAAGGAAGATTAAGTCATGGGCTGTTCGTGATTGTCAGAGAGACAGATCCTTTTCGTTGATTTCAGCAGCTGCATCTTTGGTTCTTTTTTTTCTGCATTCACTTTACATCTCATCTGGCTGCCATATTAAAACACAATAAACCACAAAACAAATATTTGTTTTTGTTTTCTCCCTGGATGTAGAGGGCTTTGAAATCCACACCGGCCGCCTCGTAGCTCAAACTGGTGCTGTGAAATCTAAAGTGACAAAGCATTTTTCTCTCTCCCTCCGAGCTCTTGGCCAGACTTTTTTTTTAACCTGCTAAGAACTGCAGATGTTTCACTTTTTCATCATTTGGAAAATGTATACCTGCCTTTTTTCTGCTATTGTATATTTAATCCTTTGTGAAGGCTTGTGGTTATTTGCGGTTGTAATTAGGCTGTTTCCATTAAGGAATATTACTGCTAAATGGATCCATTACTCTCGACCGTACTTCGTCATAGGAAAATGCCCGACCACCACAGTGATTGGAAGGAAGCCCAGCCGAGATCTCAAAACAGAAAAGACTCACACCTGAGAGAGACAAGGGGCAAAACTAGAATTCCATATTGTAATCCAAATCCATTTTCTGTCACTTATTCAGGACCAGGTTGAGGTGACTACAGGGTTAGGAAAGAAAAAGTCTTCCAACTCTACCTATGGACCAGGAGACATTACTGGGCCAGTCGAGGTATGTTATCCGACCATCTTCTTTAAGCTGTGCTATCTTTGCAAGGAGTCATCTGAAGGCATTCAGATCAATTGGCTTGAACTCACTCAACTGTCTCATTTCAATGGAAAAGACGTAGTTAAACACCTAAGCTGTTTCATGAGAACATGAAACATGAGAACAGATAGTGTCCAGTTTAGAGGCTTGGGACAGAATCATTTTTTTCACTACATCTGGACATATGTCTGTCAGTCATTGAGGGTGGTTGGGGGGGGGGGGGGGGCACAGAAGGGTCTGAAGCTTTGAGGATAAGTCAACACATCCGAGTCTAGACAAGTCCAAACTTGCTCAAAAAGTGAGAGTAAGATCAGTGCTTCAGTCATTGAATCTGTCATGGTGACAAATAAGCTTTGACTGAAGCTCTCAATCTATTAATCACTCTGCTTTGCAACAGTCATAAACTTTAAACATGGACTAAAAGAACTGGATCAAAGATTCAACAACTCCTCAACCCTAACCCTGACCCTAACCCTAATCTCACACCACTTTCAAAACTTAAGAGAGTGATGATTTGTGGACATTTGGTCTAAAAATAGTTTGGTCTCTTTCCAGATAAGTACAGAGAAGATCATTTTTAGGGAAAACATCCATCACCTGGTGAAAGAAGGCAGTATTTAGCATGTACAATAAGTGGGGCCTTATGTAAGACACACATTGTCTACTTAAGGTCTGTGTTGAAAACTCTGACTTTTTTCCTCCCTGTCACAATCACGCCAGCATTGACAGAGCCCTACAGCCTGCAGCATTGTTGTCACTGATATGGGTCTGCTGTCCCTTAAATGGGTGACACTGACACTGGGATGTCACCTGGACTTTGTTTCTTAGCGTGCTTCCACCTCTTCACCCTCACCCCTTGGGGTGATTCCCAGCCTCGGCATTTGTGACTCCTCCCTTTTGTATTGAGAGACCAAACAATACCTCCCAATGCCTCGGGGCTATTTTTTACACCTCCTAGCTTTGTTGTCCTGCTTCTTGTGAAATGTACAAAATGACAGGGCCGATCAATTGCCAAAACACACACACACACACACACACACACACACACACACACACACTCTCTAAAAAGACTGAGGGCCTTATTGTTGTTGTGTGCCATTATGGCGGCAGCACATAGCGTGACAGCACTTTGACAACAGCTTCTTTCAGATTTAATGCTGAGTGACGTATTGTTGATAATCATGAACAGATTGAGATCCTGCATGTTGCTTGTATTAGTGAGTGGCGCAGTTGGCATAAATTATATGGAAAAATACTGGTATTACGACTATTCTTTCTACAGTGTTTGATTGAGTTGATGGGAAGCCCCCTCCTCAAAAATGAAGTATTACTGTCCATTTCCACTAGATTGAGCTTGTTTTGTTAACTATGGTAGAAGTGGTTTTGGAAAGTCTTTTATTCTATGTTGAGTTCAAAACCATTTCCTAAAAAACATACAACTGTGTCACAGTAAACCAAGAATCCTCTGGCTGATGGTTGACTATGGACCTCAAGTCATTAGAATATACTGTACTTCCTTTAATTCTCCAGTGAATATAATAACTGCTTCAAAAAGACATGCCAGTCCACAGTTTACTGGTTATGTGTCAGTGTATGAATTTGGCACTCGCCCTCTCTTACATTCTGCCCCGTCAGTGAAGCGTGCCCATGGATCTTTTTCTTCATTGTTATTAAGTGCCTCGTATCCTTTCCCTAGTCTTAACCGTGATGACAATGCTTTCCAAATCCCAATCATTTAGAATTCTGTAAACAGACCACTGCTTTCATGTGAGCGCAAACTACACAGTGAATACCCTCTAATAGTGCATATCAATTGCTATTAGGACTAAGGGAAAAAGAAGAGAAAAAAGAAAAAAGAAAAATCAGGGGGGTCCGATTATCCCTGAGTCTCTAACAGGCCAAATAAATAGTACCATGTGAGTGATTTGGCCCAGATGGACACCCAAGTCCAGGGGAGTTAGAGTTGTCCAAAAACCATCAGAGTTTAGGAGGGAAGTCAGGGTACCTGCCTTACCTCAGCATCCCTTCATCATTAAGGGCTTAGTGTCCCAAATGGATTTTACAGTCACTGCTCTGGGACACACGCCGGCATGAAGGCTAGGAGCTGCTCTAGGCTGCACAGCCCAATGAAAACCACTTGTGGAGTCAGTGGTGCACTTTTGAAAGGGATAAACTTTTGAATGAAGTAGAGTGATCATGGAGCATTACATTGTTATCATTTGACAAAGTGGGCAATACCAGTTTAAAGGGTCAGGGCACCCAGAAAACATGTTTTCTTACTTAACCCTACTGACATAAAAATTTGGGGATTTACTTACAGGTTTTGTGATACCCAACTTTGCTGTAACATGTCGACAATGTGCCCAACCACACCTCATTTTAAGACCAACGCCCCCATGGGTGTTGAGATGGGTCAAGTGTATCTGCTAACAGCATAGGCACTGGATGACAAAATGACAACTGCATAGGCCTGAAATTAGCAGGGAAACCTGATAAGATAGAGTCTACAGTTGTGCAAGGGTTTCTGTCCTGGGTTACTGTGCACACACTGACAATGCTAACATGCTAAAGTAATATGTTTCCATATTAATTGTCAGGTTTGTGTGTTAGCATGCACATATTTGGTAATTCGCACTGAAAGTCCCGCTGAAACCAAGGGAAACCTTGATTGAGAAGTCTTTCATTTTGCAGGTGTTTGGTCATATTTGACTGAAAATCCACAACCTTACAGTGCTAAAGGGAAGTTGGGTGATCATTTTTTCCCCCTGGAGTTCAAAGATATCTGTTCCAAGTGTTATTCATTCAATAGTTGTAAGGTATGTAACTCAAGGCCACCAGAGAAACTTTGCCTTGCTATTTCTAGTGACACAACCAATGTGTCCAAACATTTTAAATACAAATATCCTCACAGTTTTCCTCGTAACTATTTTGGAGGACATAGAGCTTAGCATAAAGCTACAGACAGGGATGTCTGTGGAACATCCAAAGTAAAGGCAATGCTGTTTCTGGAAAGATTTTCTTTCTTTCTTTTTTTTTTTTTTTTGTCTGTCTGGGCTATTTGTGGAAAAAGAGATCTTTTTTTTAATACAGTTTCTCAGATTTGTGCACTCAAGTGAAATTACATTCACTTTCAGCATAATGGGGTTGACACAAAAATTACAGGAGCAGATCATTCAAAAACCTGCGAAAAACAAAACTACCCACATGGCTGCTTCCCATTGGGGGTAAGTAAACTGCTGAACCAACTTTCCAAAATAATGTCATACCACATTTTTTTGGATCAGAACAGACAAAAATATAGACAAATAAAACAACATCTGTATGTTTAAATATTCCTGGTGGTAAGTGGGAAAAAATTTGAGTGATGTTCAAAATGAGGATCCCAACAGAATCATTCTTCCTGTCAGATGCAGATTCTGGCAATCTTCCCATCAGGACAACGTCAGCCTCATTTGTGTGTGTAAATAAGCCTGAGCCAGGACTACACTGGCCTCTGGCTCAGACATCGGCTATGGAAATGAGCCGCAGTGTGTCAACAGTCTCAGAGGAGTTTAGATCAACTTGATCATCCTGCTTCATTTAGGATGTGCAGTGGCGTGGCGACAATTCTGACTGCCTGACTTGATAGCTCTTGTTGTAACATGTCTTGTCAGCATCTCTTACTTAGACTGAAGATTTTGTTTTTGTTGATCTGTAACTTGTTTTGCTTCCTCAACATCTCCTGGAGAGTCGGTGCCAGCCAATAGCCAAAATTTGTCCATGTGTCATCTTAACAACTTAATATCTCAGAGAAAGCTCGGTGACCTCATGTAGCCGTGAGACTTCTGTCATGGTGTTGCGGGGAGTGAAGCTAAACCAAATGAGCCCAGAGAAAATATGTCCCGCTTCCTAGATGTGGGCCTGTACAGCTAAATGCAGCAGCACATGGAAATGGTTGCAGCGGAGCTGACCCCGAGCTGCCCAGTCAGTCCTGTTTGTGAGAGATGGAGCCTGTCTTTTATCAGTCTCCATTAGAGGGGACAGGGGTCTAGTTTTAGTGTGTGCCTGTGTTTGTGTGTGTGTGCGTGCGTATGTCTCTGTATGTGTGTCTTGCTTGAGCAGCCACATTAATCTCCATGAGTGAGCACTAGCAGGTGTTAACCTATGTCACTCCTAATCGCCATGGCAACAGAGTCATGGCACCTGGAGGTGTGAGGGTGTGTCATGTTTTTATCATCTCCCCCACCTGACACACGCACGCACACACACACATTATACAAAACAACTACACAACAATTACTTTACAATATAAAGGTTTTTGTGAGTGGGAATGAAATTTTGTATCTGTATTTACTTGCAGTTGAAAGGAATATTTTCAGCTGCAATAGATTCACAAAAGGAAGAAGAAAAGACACGTCTGTGAGTTTTATCAAAAAATTGATAAAACTCACAAACAACAGCTAGTACTCATCATCTCAGCCCAGCATTAACCACAGCCTTACAAAACAACTTCACTGTTGCTTAAGAAAATGGAAAAAAAATAATAAATAAAAAAGAAAAGTCAAAAGTTGTGGTTTTGCAGGCAGTCCTATCTGGCTACTTCTTGGGTTAAGAAACATTGCAGAGGTAAGTCTCAGAGGTGCTGACAGCTGGGTTTTTGAAAGTGGATATAATCACACTAGTAGTTTCTCCATTCCCAGTCTTTATGCTAAGCTAAGCTAACGGTCTCTGGCTTCAGTTTTACATTGCACAGACATATAACTCTTCCCTATAAAGGTTAATCAGGTTTCTGACTGAATCAGGGTCTCCTGAAAATAAGCAACTAAAAGAATCAATTTCTCCAAAGGCAGCATCAATTCATCCCCTGTAGGCCTTTAAGCACATGATGAGACTATCTTTTGGGATCAACTTCAAAATATCTTCCTTACAGTGTAATCATTTCAGCTGAGGTCAAGTACTGATGGTTTTCGGAAGAGCTCTCTTAATGCACCCTTAAGTCCTTTGGCTTTTTGACTACGTTCGTCTGGCAGACAGAAGTAAGCAATGGCTTGTGGAGGAAATGCTTGGGGAGGACTTCTGGCTGGAATGCGGTGCGGTGCACTCCCAGAAGGCTGTGCAGCAGAGGCCCCAGTGTGGCTGCCACACGTCGTGATTGCCAGGGGTCACTGCCCGAGCCCGGACCCCTTCAGCTGCAGGCTCACTGCGCATGATTTGGGGTTCACATGTCAGAATATTTCTCAGCTTGCTTGACCAGCCCCCACATTGTTTCTCCACTCATCATCCTCAGGGACTGTAAAAAGTCATGGGATGTGTGCAAGAGGGAGGCCAAATGTCAGATAAGCACATTCTGATGAGAGATAGAAAAAGAAAAATTAAGAAAATGATATAGTGTGACACAGAGAGCAGTGATCTTGCAGAGAGCTGTGTTGCAGCAGTGTTGTTTACCCTCTGATGAAGGTGATGGTGAAGCCAAACGCAGCTAGCTAATGCTGGGTGGCAGCTCTCTGAGGCCGCCCCCCCTGGGCTTTCTGTTGGCTGGCCCAGCTGTCATCTTTCTAATGATTTCTTTATTTTGCAGGAAGAGCTTGTCACCAGGGGAAACGCACCACTTCCGGCATGGGGAAACCCGACGCTGGGCCAGGCTGACGCTGGGACCCACTACGTCTGCAGCCACATCACAAGGGACCAACACGTTCTTTCATCCTGCTTGTGTTTCTTTGCTTTCTTTCTCCCTGTATCCACACAGTCATCAGTATCACCCTTACTTTTAGAGCTCCGACTTGTCCTCAGGGGGTTTAACTTTTCTTCTCAGTAGTAATAGTTTTCTTTTGACTTCTAAATGATTATTTAGCATTCTGTAACGCACAACAGCCGCATTGATACTTTGATAGGATCTAATTGTTTTACAAACAAATGTATGTTTTCCACCATGCAGTGGTGTATTCTGGAAAGTATATAAGAGATGAACAAGTTAAATTATTTCCCAATGTGCATGATGTCAGTATTATTACTAACTTTATGACATTTGCTTTTGAAAGTCAAAACTAGAAAACTGTTCAAATAAACTAAACTGAAAAAAAAAAAAGAAATTGCACATGTTACAAACTTAAACCTATCATTATTCATGACATCTGAATCATTTGAAATGGTTGTTGTAACTTCATGGTAGATGAACATACCAATTTCTATCACAGTCGGCCACATTAAAACGTTCTTTGACCACATCTGAACCTTGTGATTGATTTTGTAATGTATCTGAAATCCATTAGTAAGTTTGGCCCTGGCCAGTTGGAACGGGGTGAGTGGGGTTACAGGCCTACAAAGGCTGATCTCACCCCGGTGAAGCTTCTCTCAGCGGGCGAGCTCGTGCAGATCCCCTGAGCCATTGCTTTCTTCCAGCCCTCCGTCAGAAACCTGAGAGGGCCTTGAAGAAAAGAAAACCACCCCCCCCCAACCCCCCACCCCCCACCCCCTCGTCCCCTTCACTGAGTCGAGCATAATCAGGCCCAGCCTCCCAATCATGAAACCTAAGTTGAGCGCAACTTACAGCCGTTTCCCTATGCTTCTCTCCAGGCCCCTGCTGCTGATTGTTCCAGAAACAACAGATGGAAATTGTGAGCGTAAACATGTAAATATTGCAGGAGTCATGGCTGAGAGCAGCGCGGAGCAGAGGTCCTCTCTGCCATCATTGGGAAGCTATTACAACATGAAACGGAGCAAAGCCTTCAGAAAACAACCACTTTGTGTCAGAAGTGATAGCTGTCAGGATCCAACACACAGAAGCATAAACACGCACATACGCACATAAACACAAGCAGTCCAACCAAACTGACATAAAAGAAAAGCCTGAAATCAAGCATATGTGTCAGTTTTTGGTCAATATAATCTGAAGAGCGGTGCCACAAAGCAGACGATGGTGGGATTTTATACTTTAAACAAGCAGAATTGAAAATGAAGCCAAAATCCTAGGAATCAAAACATGATTTTGTGTTTTTCTTCTTCTTCTTTTTAAAATACAGTTACAAACGCCATCTTGAAAGACAAAATGTAACACTCCCTCTGTGTGTGTGTGTGTGTGTGTGTGTGTGTGTGTTAAATTGCTCCCATTTTTGATAGATCTTAATTGTGGTGGAGTAATCTATATAGGGGCACCTGAGAGTCAAAGCATGCAGCACAGTTGAAATGTAAACATTTTCAGAAACTGATTGGTATCCAAACCACAGGACCGTTACCTGTCAAGTCTGAGAAGTTCTTACTAACTTGATGAGATGTGTGTGTGTGTGTTTGAGTATGTGTGTAAATCTGTGTGTATGTACATGATTATGTATGATTGAAACCGAGGCCTGCTCGAGACACTAAAAAAGCTCTGGTTAAAATCAGAGAGTCTGCTCCGCTCCAGACTGACAACGCCATCATCTAATCTAAATTCTGCTTCATTTGTTTTCTGACAGCACAAAGGGTGGGGGCAGGGAGGAAGGGATCAGCCTTGATGATCTGGGCAAATGTTTTTTCAAGATGATGTGATGGTCAAAAAAGCAGCTGACATATGAAATCAAGATAGTTGAACCAGAAGAAAAATCTACGTATCAAAACATCCATGTGCAGACTGAAGTCTGTGTGTAATTTGAAAACGTATGCAGATTTACATTATATCAAACTGTAACTTCGACCACTGAAGTGAGACAGTTGAGAAAAAAAGAATCAGTCAATAACACTGTGATATTGTGTAATTCTTTTCTCTTTATCATGTCACTGGGGACATGACTTCAGGCTTTGATTTTGAATGCTGTGGACATTAGTCATGGTTTTTTGACATTTCATTGGCTATAAATTGACAAAATTAAAAAAATCAGATTCGTCAGTAATCAAAATCTCCACTGACATAATAAAAGTAGCTCTAAACTCTTCTGTGCTTCATAGATACAATATATTTTTGTGCCCCCTGTAAATTTAATTATGCACAGATGTTTGGAAAGCTGTCTGGTATATAATCAGTGTTGACGAGAGTACGAATGGTGAAATAACTGTTATTGGAATTCAGTTGTTTTTTTGTTTTTTTATTTGAACTCTGCAGATTTAAAGCCTGAAGTTATATTCTGTGAATTGCCAGTTCCCTTATTATCTGGCAGGGTAACAGCATTACATGCTGTGACTATATGGTGCTCAATGCATGGCATTGCATTGTGTTAACGTGTCTCTGAGCTCCATCATTAAATCCCAGTGATTGACAACTGGGCCCCGCCTAGAGCCTCTGCTGGGGGCTCAGCACTGTGGGGAGGTTGCCATTGATATCTGTTGTGTAATTTTCTATTGGCAGGTGGGTGATGGCTGTGATTAAATCTGGGCTTTAGCCCCTGCCATCAGCATTATTGTGTCGGGATTCCCCGAGTCCCTGCTCTCCGGATCCTCTGTCACATTCTGTCATGCCAGCTTTGGGCCCTGCCAGCTGGCCCCGTGGCATGGCATAACACAGAGTATGTTAGCCCCACATGGGCCCCTGCCTCTGCAATCCTCTCTCTCTTACACATACACACACACACTCATACAAACACTCTCAGTCATGTCTTCTCACTCTTTTTCCTGTCCTCCCCCTTTCCCACCACCCTCCATCACCCACCATTTAAAGCCCCTCTCGTCACCCAGCAGCAGTTTTATTTATTTTAGCCTCCTGTCGTTCTCTCAAGAAATGCTTCCGTCCAGCGTGCTTTTGCAGATCAGCTGGGTACAGCCACGAGTGGCGCGGATGGGGTCACACCAGGTTTACGATGTACTTCACTTGGGCGAGCTACGTGTGTGTGTTAGTGATTACTGCTAAACGTCTGGGACGTGCAGGTCTGGCGTTTGGTGGGCACAGGCGGGGACAGCGGCTAAAGGTCAGGTGTGCTAAAACAGAGACGCTTCCTATTGATGTCTGACTGGTGTGTTTGTTTAAGAGCAAGGAGGCGAGGAGAGCCACAGCCACTCTCATTGGCTTTGGCTGAGGCCTCTTTACCTCACACATATAATTGGCGAGGCTTCAGGACGAGTTTGAATCATCTCTGGGCCGTCAACATCATAATTACCCCATTTTCGCTCCAAACACTGACAAATTATTCTGAGGTAATCTGACCCTCTGAGAGGCCAAACACGGTTGATTCAGTGATTCCAAATACTTAACACTGATGGAAAAATAATAATCACAACACAGTATAGAAAATTAACTTTAATCCCTTAAAGAACTAAGACTGATTATGTACTAGTAGTCTCTCTATTAAAAATCAAAAATCTACCTAAGTGACATGACACAAATCTTTGGATGAACGTTCAACATCTGAGCTGCAAATGCAAATATTTAAATTATGCTTTTATTTTTTTGAATAAAACAAAATGAACATGTACATACAGGAAATGTGCATGTGTGAGTTATATTAGAATATTGAGTTTCCCTATAGCTCAGCTTTCTCTTGATTTTGTCTCGTGACCGAGGTAGTTTACTGATTCAGAATTAGCCTGTGACACGTCAGGTGTGTACAGTATATCATCAGTGCAGCCACCTCTTGAATAGCGCACCTCATGCTGTGAATGTGTCAATATTATGAAGTGCTGTCATCTGATCTAATGGGATCCATGTCAGTGGACAAGCTGTGACCCATGCCTACACACACAGACACACACACACACAGGCAGAGCCTGTGTCACTGTGCCTATTCCTGGCCATTGTTTTAACAAACGAGTTTACCCATGTGCAATTTGTTCAGTGTTGTATTTGTGGCTGGAGATGTATCTGATTACGTTTCTCCTGCCATGAATCCTACTGTAGCTCCATTGACAGGAGCATTTTCCTTCTTATTTGCAGATTCAGTGACAGCGTTCTTATTCTGTCAACTCAAAATCAAGGCCAGACGGTAAAACGTATTACAGTCTGCTCTGAGATCAAAATGTGCATGCGTGCATGTGTGTGCGCGTCTATTGCCCATATGGTTGTGTACATTTTCATGTCTGCGTGCACATGTGTGGACACTGCTGTGATGCCTGTAAAAAGCAACAAATGCCAAAACACACACGAGCCATTGGATGTGTGCTCAAAGAGAGCCGGTCTGCCTAATTTCAACATCGCCGACATTTACATAGACGTGGAAAAATAGATGTTGAAAATCATTATTACCGCTTGTTTTTATTTCATCTGCTGCAGTACAGTATCTGCCATTGATGTTGCCTACTTTAAACTTACTATATTGTTTACCTTTAGTATCTATATCTGTTTACCTTGGGTGTGGGTGATTCCTTTGGGTGCTTAAAACGATTTAGCCAATGACCTCATCCAGTATATGCACTTGTCAACTGAAGTAAGCGTGGAATCGGTTCATACAGCACATTTTGGTGGAGTTCTCTCTCTTTTTTTTAAGTGGATGTAAATGATATATTTTCTCAAATAGTTGAATAGTCTGGGAGTGGAGAGGGGTTGTCACAGAGGTAGCCAGCAAAGCTCAGCTGTGAGCAGTGAGTACACATACACACTGGCAGTATGCTCATCACAGAGGGACACATGAGCATACCAAAGCTGTGACATATATCACCCACAATCTTCTCTACAGTTGACACTAAACTGTGACAATTAGATTCATGATTAGTGAAATGGTTGAAATAATGATGCATGATTCTTGCTAACACACACACACACACACCGGCTGTGTCTGGGACTCGATGAATCCCAATGGTAAAAGCCACATTAAAGGTGAGTGTTGTTATTCTGCCTTTCAGTCCTGCTAGACTCATCAGTTATCCTCTATGGCCTCCAGGATGTCTGCCATCCCCTCCCTCCCTCCCTTCTGTTTGTTTTAAGAAAAATCCCACTCTCAAAGTGGGAGTATGGAGTGGGTGCGTCTGACACAAAAGTAAAAACACATCTTTCATGTCTAAATAAATCTGACAAAAAAATGCTTTATGAACTGCCACCTGAAGGTAGTCCTAAAAGCCGCGCTGAGCAAAGTGGCCATAACGTTTAATCCAATTGGCTTCCTAGCTCCAAAACCGTCTTAGCAGATGGTAGGCTGTAATATGAAAGTTATTCACCCACTCACTACGGCAGTGTGTCTGTTATATCACCATGTCCTGTTATTCTTTATGGCTTCCATAGGCACTAAAGAGGAGAGAAGTTATTTTCTTTTCATTACTTCTCTCTCTTGGGGGACTGGGAGACTTGGTCCAGCTCTTCCCCTTCAGTTCAGAAATTCTTTTCAATTAAAGGCCTATCCTACCAGATGGTAGAGACATTAGGCCAGCGCTCTGTTGACGTGCTGCCCCTGCAGCCGATGGACAGCCATTTCATTTACCAGGCAGTAAATCTTAAGGCACCTAATGCCCCGCAGCACAGGCCGCCAGCGCCCGACAACACACACCAGCTCAGACAAAGTGTTGTGCTGAACTTTCACCATCGCGATCCTCCGCTCTCTCAATCACACATGTATTGTCTTTGCCACGGATCAATTAAAAGGATGAGGTCTAAAAAAAGGGCCATTTGTAAAATGGACGTCCTCTAAAAACCGAAACAGCAGCAGAGAGCATTGGAAGCGTGAATAATTTATCCCGAAACCCTATCACAGTGTTTGTATCAGTTTCCATCATAAAGCTTGGCGAGGGAGAGGGGGTGGAGGGGAATACATCAGCCCCGTGTGACAGGCTCTGCAGGGAGGGTACAGTAGAGGGTCTTCTGAGCAACCACATACACATAAATCCACTGGCTGTCACAGGAGACAGAGACAGAGAGGAAATGGCACAGCGAGAGTGTGGCATAAGAACCTCACCAAACCTTAAAGTTAAAATACTTCAAAAAAAATCTCATTTCAAAGGGACAAACATCCTTCTTAAACTGGTTACTACAGATTTTCAACTTATGAAGGCCTTTGCTGAACGTCAAACATAAAAGCATGAAAATCTTCAATTGTTACACTTGTTTTTCTGACATGATTTACAGCACGTAGTTCTATGGAGGCATGTGAACGCACATGGATCACCAGCTGATGCGCATGATTTCAGCTTCTCTCTCTTTTTTTGCACAAAGCAAAATAACTACTGTAGCTACTGCAAAAATATACGAGGTGAAATGAGAAGTCTCTGGAATCACAATTAATTTCTTCCTGTCTTAATCTAGACTTTGTTTAACAATGAATGGTATGTACCTGTGTCAAAACAGTTCTTCGACACCACATACCTCTCTCAGATTGGGGAACTGGGATGAACTTCGGAGTTGTGAGATACATGTAAGTGAGAAGCAGGCGTCTCTCGTTGCTGTCTTTGTTTTCCTTTGTGTTTTCACTGACATGATGAAAAGATCATTTTGCATTTGGGAGCAAATCTGCTCTGAAGCAACGTCTGATTCCATAATACATATACCAGACACTGATTGCTTATCAAAGGAAATTGCATGTTCAATTTCACATGTGTTTTTCTCTATTGTTTTAGCTTGTTTGAAATATGAGTGTGTGATGAGAAGCAGAAACGCTCCACAGCTGAGGAGGCGGAGAGACAAGGAAGGCAAAATGCAGGAAAAATATCAGTTTTGTTGTCTGATAACACACAAACACCTTTTTTCCCCCCCACCTGCCAAATGCAAAGACTGAAAAGAGATCTAGCCGCAGATGAATGCTGTTTCCTGTAGCCTGTTCTCTTGATTTTATGGTAATATATATGAAGGCCAGCTATTGTGTAAATACTGTCTCTGCAGTTTCCCGAACATAAATGCAGATTTGATATTTGATACTTGACAAATACTGGCAGCTTCACTTCTATCTTGATTTTACATCTTTATTATACCATATATAAAGTTGACATGGAGACAAGTGACAAATGAAAGTAGAAACTCGCATAAAGTATCTTAGTAAGGTTTTTGGGTCACCATGTGCTGCCAGAAAAACTTCTTCTTGTCACTGATTTTAAAAGTCACTGGATCTCTGCTGGAGGGATGAACACTATTCATCGTTTTAATGGAGAGTATACTGTATAATATATTAGTCCAAAATCTCCCATACATGTTCATATATCATATATCACGTTATTCTCATTCTCAAACCATCCATTGACCTCTCATGCCCCGTGGAAGCTGATTACTCAGAACATTTCTATATTGATTTGCAGTTACTTCCCTCAATAGGGACAAATGGACCCAGACCATGCCAAGCATTCAGGCCTGTGCCATTCCTACCAATTTGTGGAGAATATGGTGATCATATCACTTTGTTTTCATATCTCTGTAGACCAGTGCCCATGTTTTTTCCACCACTGAGCACTGTAATGAGGGGTTTCTGCAGTATAGCCTTACTATAATATCCCACACTATGTAACTGTTGACAGACCATCACCAGTCTGATCATGTCCTGCACTGACATTGTCAGTCATTTGAAAAAGAGTTGCTGTTCTGTCTGTTTTTCTGTATCTCACTAATGCACAACTCTATCCACAGTCTCTCCCTTACATCTAAATGCAGATGCAGTTTTGTTATGTTTCTCCACTACTTCATTCAGGTTTTTAATTCATCCTTGTGCATGTTGGAATATAAGGATATATGTAACTGTATGATATAGTTAGCCTGGTAAACTGATTTCTAATGTGGTGTGTTTTGATGAAGGACATCATAGCTCATTTTCTACCCATTTCCTGTCACGTTTAGAGGCTAGTAAAAACAGAGCTCCTGGTGAGTGAGTGAAAAGCAGCTAGTCTGAGCTCACCTCTGCTCTGTCTTGGCCAGCGATCACAGCCTGTAACTCCCACTGTTCCCAGCTGCCAGAGAGGAGAAGAGGAGCTGGGGACTGACTGGCTGCCACTGCCAGCAGGCTCACCGTGATGTGCGTCTGAAGCCCGGGCCAAACCTCGCCTGTCCCAACGGAAAGTGCCATTTTCTGCAAGAGTGAGTGAAAGCCTGGTTTTAGACGAGAAAGCGGCTTGTTAGGCTGCTCTCTCTTTGCCCACTCCTCATTCAATGGGAGCACTGGGACCTTGGAGGAAATCCCACAGAGCTGAGAGGAGACTCAGTCAAAACAAAGGCTGATGTCAGGGCCAGAGACCACAACCATTTTCACACATTGTTCTACCTGGTAAAGGTGTTTGCAGTCACTTTACTTATTACATGGATGGGTGGAAAAGGAACTAGGTTTGGTCTGATGGGTTTTACATTGAAGGAAAAATTCCACTTCACCACAGTTTGTGCCATAGTTCAGTAGTTTTGGTGAGCTCATTGATAACACATGTACACAGTGACAGAACCACAGTGATAAGCTTTAAAAAGGAAGAAATGTAAAAACAAAGTTGTGGGTTTTATGCAGAACCTTTTCTTTCTGCACTGAGTTCATGAAAGTTTTCTTATTTTTTGCATTAATTATCCTGCAAGTGATTTATTTTCTTACTTTAAAGTAAGAAGAAGCCCATCTACAGTACTTACCAAAAATATTAGACTTTCTTTGTCTTCAGTAAGAAATGTGACAGGAATGACTTTGTTAGAAGGTATAGTAACTACTGCTTGTCCATATCCTGTCCTAATTTGTCCTGCATGTAATATATGAGTGGTCTCTGTCTTTTTTTTCCCCTGTCAGACAGAGGAGTTTGAGGGTGAAGTGTCATTTTACTGAGCATCCATAAATAGAACGTGCAGAGCATATCCCCCATGGAGGTGAATGCATATCATGTTAGCACGGCCGAGGAGGTGCTAACCTGCTGCTGGCAACCTCCACACTAAACAATACTTGTTACAGAGAAACACAGAAATTGGATCACTGTTGTGTGAAAAGTGAACTAATGTTATGCGGAGTAAAACACAAGAAAGTGTAACACAATCTATTGCTTATTGTTGTCAAGCGCTGGTTCCCTTGACAGAATTACATTACAAGGAACTGAGTAACAACAAAAGGTGATCATAGGTTTTATGGTTCCAAATTAGGTAAAATTCCTCAATCTGAATAATGTTAAAATCAAGTTTAAAATCAAAATAAAAATGACTACGCAATGCAAATGTTTACTCCATGTGTGTGTCGCGTTGGAGGTTTGCAAAAGGCAGAAACAGACTCGGCACCAGGTAGCCATGGAGTGAAGAACAAATTTATTAAGGTACAAAATGAACCAAAGGAACTCACTTAGGAACACAGAAGCAGGCAGGAAACACGCAGGAACTCTGAGGATGAACACAGGTCACGGACAAGACGAACCAAAGAAGGGCCAATGGCAAAACACTGAGGTAAAATACACAAGGGAGAAACAAGGCACAGGTGGGGCAATCAAACACAGGTGAGACACATGAGGTAATCACAGGAGGGCAAACACAGGAAGACGTGACACAGCAACTTCAAAATAAAACAGGAAGTAGAGACAAACCATCACAGTGTTGAAGAGTTACCGAAGCCAAATGGTTCAACTTCAGTTACAGCTGGGGGATGAAAAAATGCAAATACAACACACCATTCAAATGAGGTGTAGCTTACTTGTACAGGGCAACATTTTACCCAGGAGTGCTTGTAGCCTAATTGTGCTTGTGTACCTCTTGCTGAATAACAGTCACTGTTAAATGCTAAACTATTGTTTGGCTAAATGCTAAGACATTTTGCTTAAACGCTACAAGAGATTAGCTCATGTACTATTTACGTAAGTATTTATGTAAACAGCATTTTGCAAAGCATGTCATTAAAATAATAATTACTGGTAAAACTAGGACATGTGTACAAGCAAAATTTGCTTAAAGTTTTAATCTGCTTAACAAACATTAGCCTCTACTGGTCCCTAGACCATGTAAACCTCTCATCATTACACCTTCCTTAGTGCACTCAACAGACTGGCCTTTCAGTACAGTACTTTCATTATTAGTAAGTATTATCAGAAAGTCTAATGTAAGATAATAGTATGGTGGGCCTGGAGCACTAACACATGCAGCTGGGTAGGTCTATGTAGGTGTGTGTGTGTGTCAGAGTCAGTTTGTTCAGATGACTAAAAAGTAAAAAAAAAAAAAAACAAACAAAAAAAAAAAAAGTATAGTTGGGGATAAAGTGTTACTAGAACTGGTCTGCCTTAGCTAACCCAAGGCTAACTTCTACTGTTAAATGGACCTTTCCTCTAGCAGCCACCAGCTACTGAGTTGTGCAAGTGTTTTATTGCTTGGAATTCAACCTTTTAATTTGAAGAGCAGTAAGGAGTCTTTTTTTAAAGATTAGAAATCTTTATATCCAGCCCTACCTGAAACATGTCCAAGGATAAATCTGTGATAAATTATCTGATCCCATCTGCCCTTTATAGGTTTAATCATCCTAGACCCTTAAATACATGTCGAGCCTTGTGGTTTTGTGAGCGTGTAATAATTGCACACATTAAGACAGTCTCAATTACACAAACCTCAACATTGCCATTAGCACTGAACAGACACGACACCATTTTGAGTTTAGACACCTTACACGCCTTGATATTTACCTGCACTCGCACTGGAAAGTCAATCGCAAACCAAAAAATATCTCGAGGCATCGAACAAGCCGCCTGAGAAACCACTAACAAGCCTGCTTCCTTCCGAAACACCATCCTCCACCCTGTAAAAGTCTCCAGGCCATGCCAGTGAACATTAAGACATAAAGACATGATAACTAATATAGTCTTGGCTATCCCAGTGTGCCCTACAGTCATAAGCCTATTGTTGTCATGCTCTTTTGAAGCCTGGGAGACAAATCAAAGTGTCGGAGGCTGACAGCGCTTTGAACAATTAGATTTTGGCTCAGTGACAGGTAAACCTTAGACAACAGCAGAAAGAGAAAAAAAGTAGGGAAAAAAGCCTGACAGATAATGTGTGTGTGTGTGTGTGTGTGTGTGTACGTGTGTGGTAATTTTGGCTCTCCCAATTTCTGAGTGATGGGGAGAGGTGCAGATACGGGGGGGGGGGGGGGGACCTCAGATATTACTGTGCTGAAGTGTGACAGATTGACAAGGAAGCCTCCATTTGAAGATGTACAGGAAGGAGCAGGCCACTCACAAGCCCTGGCACATGAGTGAGCTGCAACAGATAATATGGACACACACTCACATGCATATAAGACATGCTCAGGAATGTGCGTCTGAGAAACAGTGTTACAAGATGGAGCTGGCCTCTGTGCATTGAACAGAAGAGGAGACAGGACCAGGGACGATGCCAAAGAACCCTCCGATCATCCCGTTTCCAATAAGAATGAGCCTGTCAAACTGTTATCCCCTATCTGACAGACTGGGTGAGAGAGGAAGAGAAGCAATGGCAGAGGAAGAACGTCTGGTCTCGCTACAGCCTGTGCAGCCCCCCCCCCCCCCCCCCCCCCCCCCCCCAGCCAATGCAGGAAATGAAGAAATAGGATAACATCAAAATATGTAAGCCCTATCATCCTCAGCACACCTTTCCAAAGGCCACAGACAAGCCAACGTAGGATTTAAGGAGATTAACCTTTTGCCAGATGAAACAGTTCGACGGAGTTTATTAAGAAATGTGTTTTAACAATGAGCAAAAAAAAATCTTCTGATGACTGCAGTAAAAACAAACCACATGTCCAGAGCGCTTCCCTAAAAAGAAATAATGATGTAGTAATCAATAAATAAAACCATTACAATAAACTTGGGCACTGCATAAGTTGACATTCACCCCTGTGATTCATCTGCTCACTCCTGCTGGTATTAATCCACAATTGAAAATAGTCCCCATCAAATGTGAATTCACTCTTGTTTGAGTTAAACTTCAGTGATAGCGCTTTACAGAAGAAGCTATATGTTTGTATGTTAGATTTAAAGATAGGGATGGGACTGAGTGGCACAGACAGGGTAAAGACATCAGCACTAGGCAGTGTGAGTTATAGCGGTGGGCGGCTGAGGTGGGATGATGGCATGAATATATAACATGAGAAAAAAAACCTGGGAGAAGAGGAAGCTTGCATGCGATGGCTCTGGAGCAGGTGGGGCTGTTTCCCTCCTGGTGGGCAGTGATTACTGTTGGCTAAGGTCCAGCCAGCCTGCAGCTATAGCAAAACATTATCTATGGCTCAGTAAAATTCCCTTTTATTTGATTTGATCTTTTTTTTTTTCAGGTTGAGTGTTTCTGTGGTTCCGTGACAGAAGCCCATAACGTGCGCACACTTGGAAGCCTAAGAGTTTAAAACATGGCTCCATAAATCCCACCATAGTTTATAAGTTTGTGTGTTCTGTATGATGTTGCGGAGGGGAAAGTACATTTGTGAAGTGTAAACATGTGTGTCACAGTGTAGATCATATGTGCTATAATCAGGGGAGCGAAACCTAGGCCCCTGATTAATTTACTGCTGGTGAACAAACACACACTGCTCACCGGCTGAATATTATTAGTCAGTCTCTGACATATATGCACACACACACACACACACACACAGACACACACAGACAGACACACATATTTATTATGATTAATATAAGTTTTTTTTCCTCACTGCAGCCCGACTATTAATTTTCAAGCAGCAGTGTCCTAAATCTCCCCCTGAATAAGATGAGTATTTTTCTTTTTTTATTACAGGTCTTTATAAGCTGTGGATGTTTATGGGATTCTCTCTGAAAGGCTAGAAAGAAAAAAAAAACTTGCACATGGCTATCAGCTGGGTTTCATTCCTCTCCTCTCCTCTCTCTCCTTTCCGTTACTCTCTTCATTGAGACATAGGGAGCTCATAAAGAAGCTGAGAGAGAAAGAGAAAGAGAGAGAGAGAGAGAGAGAGAGAGGATCTGGGTGATGTAATTTGCTCTTAGCGTCAGCGAGGAGCAGTCCGGTGATTTAGCAGGAGTGTGCTGAAGACATGACAGAGACTAATTGCTTTCATTAATCACGTTTTGCCGGGCCCATTCCGAGGTAAACTAATTGAAATCCTCTTACCTGTCAGGGCGCCAACCATTGTGCGCCTGGCAGGAGTCACGCAGGGAGGTGGGGGGAGGCAGCGGAGGGGAGGGTGGGGAGGGGGGAGTAAAGGTGCAGGGAGAGAGTGCAGGAGAGGGAACAGGCAGGAAATGAAGCTTTAACTACAAATAAACCATGTCTTTGTCTAGACAAATCTCTTTTCAAGCCGTAATGCTCTCTGAAATGTGTTAATGTCATGTAAAGTCTTTCAGGGGGCTGCGAAGCTGAGGAGAAGCCAAGCGCAAATGTGGCTTGGGAAGAAAGGCTCTTTTCCAGCATAAAATACCAAATCAAATTATTCCCCTGGCCCAGCTGCCAGTGGCGTCGGAGAGAGAGGCTTTAGGCCTTAATACCTTTGTGTGTGACAGGGGCCATTACTGAGGCCCCTTTATGGTGGAGCACAACAGAGACATCAGCACAGCCGGGTCCCTGCAGACAGATGGAGGGAAAGACGGACAGAGATAGACAGACAGAGTGGAGATAGAGGAGAGAGGGTTCACTGGAAAGCATGAGGAGTACAAAGTTAGAATTTCATGATCTATGTGAACTCGTGTGCAGTTGCCTCTGACTCACTGGAATAATGGATAATTTAGCAAATGCAACTTTTCCATCTTTCATCATTTTTCCCATCTGAAGTCTTCATGAAGATTTTGTCGTAAAGTTTTTTCTGTATTTGTGTGATTTGTCAGCAGCATAAACACACATTATGTTGTAATTATTGAAATGAGTCATAGGTTTTATGGTCACAGACCACAACCTTTTTTTCCCCACACAACATCAAAAGCTAACCAATCATATGGCCTAGGTGTCTAACCCACACATACCTGTCCACCTCACATATATTTTACCTCACTGTCAATCAGCAGGGGGTTTGGATTTACAGAAGAGTTCGCACCTGCATGTAAGCTCGCTCATGCACGCATGCACACACACACACACACGAAAACACACACATACACACACCTTCTTGGCAGTGGTATTCAGGAGTTGCATAGAGGACAAATCCAAAAGTGATTGCCGTGTGAAAGGCCCTCCTCCTGCCTTGAGAGCGCGTCTCCAGTTACGAGGTCACAGACAATTAGAGAGAGAGGATCAGACAGCCCCACTGTTGTCATGGTGCTGCAGAGTGACTCTCTCTCTCTCTCTGTCTACACACACACACTTATACACACAAAAACACACACAGACATGTACACAGTGATATATTACATGAAACGCATACAGACATTCCCTCTCTTTGGACTTTAATCACATACAAAGTACTACCAATTCGATGTATGCAATGCCGTAAACACCTGCACACACATGCATACACACACACGCATATATATACACACACATTCATAAAGACAGCTCACTGCCTGGGACTGCTGTCAGCTAACACCTTGCACTTCCTCTTCCCACCCCCTCTCCCTCCATCTCAGACAAACACTGCCTCGGGCTTCGAGAGCAGACATTTTTTTAAGAGGTGAAAATGTAATTTAAGGTTCAGGAATGAATTTATTCGCCAAAAAAATATTATCTGTCGATCTGCAGGGTGTTCACTGCTTCCTGAACACCTCTTGTCACTGCGCTGCCTTTCCCTTGTGGTGCAGCGAGGAGGAGACGGGCCTGCAGGGACACGAGCCGACTCCAGATCTTATCGCTGCTACCATCCCGTATTAGGTTACATTCATTTTTTAATTTAGCATACTGGGAGACAAGTCAGCATTCACAATGAAGCCTTTATGATCTATGTCAACTCTGTGCCAGGGACGTGTTTTGCCTTGTATGCAACCGTGATGTCTGTATGTAAAGTAGTGCCATTTAGCTACGCGTATAGTAACTCACAATATTTGCTTATTCTCATAAACTTCCTTCCTAGAATGATTTTCAATACAGATGTGTGTGTACCTGTATGTGATGGTTATGATGCCAGTTATTTAACCCCCTCCACCACTGATTAAGGGGACAATGGTCAGTGGAAGTTCATAGGCTACATTATGGAAAGACATCCAGGACTCAGCATGCTGTTACAACCTTAGATTATAATGAAGAAGCTTTGAGGCAGCGACATAACTCACTGAAGGGTGTATCATAAAATAACAATGACAAATCTGCATTGTAATACATCATCCATCCCACTCCCATGGATAACAAGACACTAGTGAAGACAACAAAATACTTCAGGCTGCTCGTGCATGCAGTGAAAAGCAAAAATAATAACATAAGTAAGAACTGTTTTGGGGTTTGGATTGTTGTCATTCAGTTTCCTTTTCTGGTGACATATCATTAGGGAGGTGAAGTAAAACCAAAACATCCATGTTCTGCTCCAGGAGTAAGAAAACCTCGTTCAACATTTAACTGACATTTATAACTTCACTGACAATGTAGCTGACATGACATGTAGCTCACCTGGAGAGAACCCAGGCAGGTAGAGAGAACAAGTAAACTCCCCAGGTCTGCGAATCAAACCTAGACTGCTCTTGCTGTGAGGCAAGAGTGCTACTCACCACTTAACTGTACAAATGATAAAACCATGAGCTGTAAAACCTCAAGACTTTGTGAAAAAATATCTCTGTATTGTCAAGGTCAGCAGGCAACAGAAGCCTCGATTTGGACCAATGTCAAGGAGTGGGCTTGGCAAACCAAACATCCTCCATAAACAAAATCATTTCATTTCTGTTTTGCCTTCATGGTCATGGACCTTCATGAACTGTGGCCTCCAAAGGATGGATACATATAACTCATTAAGCACGCACTTTATTCAGTTATAGCAGCTGGATAGTTCAGTGTGTGATGCCATTGATCTTGAGGCGTGATCATCCAGTAAGGGTTCGTAGGTAAGGAGCTGTAGGTGTTAATGAGATATGGGCTACTGGAACTTTTTTTTTTTTTTTTTCATTTTTTGTGATCTGGTCACCCTAGATAAGAAGATTAGGGTTATAAACAGTATGGTATTAGATGTAGAACTCACCAACCAATAAGATGTTTCTATGCCTAAATACAGATGATCTATGTGCTGGAGGACAGTCATGGAGATAATGAGGCTGAATAGACCTTACAACAGCTGTTTAACTATAATCAGACAATCACTGTCATCCATACATGCAATACTCATCTGAGGTCTTTCTCCTCCTCCCATGCTAATCTTTACAATCTCACAGTAATAGGCCTAGCAGCTTTTGTCAGGAATAATATCCTGCTTGTATGCTAAGTGCTGAGGCAAACTGGCTGTGTGGCCGAACAGTCCTGAGCAGCAACTGAAACCATTAACATGCTGAACTCTGTCAGTGCTCTAATTCTCTGGGCTGGTGGTTCAGAGGAAGAATCATGAATTATGGATTGAGGTTTAAACACCCCCGTCTCCATTTTATTTGGCCTATGGGATGGAGGCCTTTTTGATTATGCACAGTAAACCGTCATTCCTGAGCTGAGTGATGACTGCTGTTGGCTGAGGTCTACCTCAAAGCATCATCTTTGATTTGCAAAGAGGACCGTACAACTGCACAGTTGCATATTCAGCCTCTGATGTGTGGAGAAGAGCAGTGGGACGAGCCAGTGTCAGTAGCATACAGTACAGCATGCCTATTCAGGGTAGAGGTATGAGTGATCAGAGGGGAGAGAGTGAGCAGGGGGTGGCGTAGAATAGAGGGCATAGCAGGGGGTGAATGTTGGGTGTGTGTGTTGGGGGGCAGCTAGGGGCACAGGGGAAGGGGAATGGGTGAGGTGTGGGGATGGAGGGGGTGAGCCTTGGTTTCCTGTTCCCCAAATTCCCAGCTCCTGTCTGCGGAGCAGGTACACAAAGCCTCCCTTGAAGGTTTTGGAGAGGGGCGGCAGGATGAAACACAGCCACTGATGGTTAACAGATCTGTCCCCCTGGACGCTCCCCCTCTGCCTTCCCTTCTTTCCCCTCCCGCACTGCTAGCCAGCGCCGCGTTTGTTTACACTCTCCCAAGCCTTTTTAGCATTTTCTGGCCGGGCTGGGAGACTTGGCGGGGCTCCACGCTGCTGATTGCCATATTCCCAGACCAGAAATGTCACTTACCACTTTGCTCTCCTTCATCCGCCAGTTAAACCCTTTGTAATCCCCCAGAAGAGCGGAGTCACCCAGGATATAGAATATTTTCTCCTGTAGCAGTGGCTCCTTGCCCCGTGCTGCCCCTCCATCCCCTCTGTGTCCCCTGCCCAGAGAGAGGCAGAGCTCAGAAACCATTTCAGCCAACTGGAACGAGACATTAGCATTCCTACTGGGGCAACGTGGGCTCCAGAGAGAGAGAGTTCAACCAAAGAGAAAACAAGAGAAATGCAGCATGAAACAACACTAACGTGGCTCTTTGTCTTTTACAAGAAGAGTGTCCCTCTTGGTTTCTATATTTCATCAAAAGACATATTTTCTCACATAATAAACAAATGATTTTGGTTTTAAGGTTTTGTGAAATCCATTTCAAAATCTAGATTGACTTTGCACAATCCACAGACCTCAGTGACAGAGTCTCTCTGAGGCCTGGTTGGTACTGTAGCTTTCTTCATACTGTCTTCAGCCTCAGACAAAGTGTTACAACTTACTGAAAAAACATACGCGCAATTAACAAGGGCATCAAACAACAAAAAAATGCATTGAAAGAAATACATCAGATCACTTGGGACCAGACATTTCATGGATTTTGGTGTTGAGAAAACACTCTTAAAACTTGCCCTGTGGTCATTCTGTAATAAAATAAATAAATAAAAGTGAAGGTGGTAGGTATCACGCACGTCTTTCGTTCGAATGTAAATTAACTTTGCCCCTTCAGTCCAGTTATAGCTTCATAAAAAAAAACTGCTGTATGTGGCCATGGGTTCAGTCTTATAATTAAATGAAATATCTTCAGTGTAGCATTTCAGGACATAAAATGGCAACAGGACAGAGTTTCAGCAACAGGAGAAAAAAAAATCAAATGAGAGTGAAAACACAGTCCACCCTGGAAACACGGTTCACCTTTCCTTCATTTCTACTTATAGAAAAAAATATGAGAGGAGAAAGAAAACATCACCCATGACTTATCGAGCAAAAACAAGCCAAGGTGGGACGCGGGGCTGTTTTATTAACCAGATGACATCGAGTTTATTAAACTGGCCGAGAGGCTCCTTCTCCTGCCAGACGAGAGGGAGCTTGGCCCGGGTCCGACACCTAACTGGAGAGAATCGGGTCCAATTAACACCCGAGTGGGAGGTCCTTACACGCACATGCAGATACACTTTTTATGCAGAACACACACATGCATGTAAACACCCTGTGCATGCTAATGGGGGCAAGTCTGCAGGGGCTGCAGCAGCCAAATAAACCCTCAGGGAGCTAGTAGCTCGTAGCTTTGAGTTAGCTAAGAAGTTGTGCACGTGCACCTCTCACTCACACACTCACAGTTGTAAGGGTGGCCTCAGCTTTGTCACATAAATCTCTGACATTCACCTTCAAATGGAGTGGTGTGGTGGGCCCAGTAAATACGAGGGAGTGTGTGTGTGTGTGTGTGTGTGTGTGTGTGTGTGTGTGTGTGAGACCGCAGATGCAGGTGGAGCTGCAGTGTGGTTGGGCATAGGGTGAAGTGCCGAGCCAGCTCTGGCCCTGGCAGCGCCACCCGCTCTCAGACACTTACAACCCTGCAGTGGTTATGAGCTGTGGTGAGAGGTCATGTTGAAAGTGTGCCTTTGTTGCTGAATTTGCTCAGTGAGTCAACTGACTGCTGCAACCTCCAAAGAAAATTGGTTAAAAATTTAAAAAAAGAAAGAAAGAAAGAAAAACTATTGCAATCAGACTGACAGCAGCTAAATGACTGGCAGAGCTCAGTTTCAACATATTTTTGCTTTTTGATATTTAACCAAGAATGCATTGCATCAACTACTGCTGAGCTAGTGTAGGATATATACATGATGAGAGGCTTCTATAATGATGAACACTTTATCTCTTGATGCTTTATTGAAACAGTATGTGCTTTGTCAAAACAACTGCATCTGGTAAAATTACACATAATTTAGCAATTCTGGATTCCAGAAAACCCCCTAATACAATGCAATGCAAATGCATAATGTGGGTACCTGAATGTGTGTATGTATGTAACTGACCCTCTCTGACCTCTACATGACACAACCCACTCTGCAAGACCAATCAGACTCAAACTCTCCACCAGCATGCATCAATAGCACTGTCGCAGTCCAGACTCACTCGGGAATGCCTCGTCTGTGTGGGACAGGCACGGCTGTGGACGCCCGGCCCCTTCGGAGTTGACACTCCTGGCTGGGATCCCTGGCATCCACAGCTTCCTGATTACCAGCTGTCCTTGCCCCCACTCTGCCTGTCAAATCCCAGTAACTGAGAAATAAACAAACAGTAAACAAAGGGCCTAGTTTAGCACCACCAGCCGCCACAGCATGACAACAGGTTTGTCACTCTCGCTGCCTGACGGTGGCCGACTCCGCCTTGCACTCTGGACAGCCTGTCTTCATCTTTAAACCACCAGAGGAAGAGGAGGAGGAGGAGGAGCTGCATCAGTCACAGCGGGTTTGTCTGTCCTGCCTCAAGACAAACAGCATCAGCCAAACCAAGAGTAAAGAAATACAGACTGAAACAATCTAATAGCATGTCGTTCTGGTTCTTCGATTGAGCAGAAACTCCATGCAGCTCAGCTAAAGATGGAGGCTTTGTGTTTAATCCTGCCCCCCCCCCCCTCCCTCTCTTTCTTATTGTCTCAGTCTGTGGACATCTGCTCGCTACAGAGACAAATTCCCCTAACTTGAGACACACTAGCCACCAAGAGGAGAACGCAGGCCTATTAATAGGCTTCCTGCTCGTAAAAAGAGATGTGGCAGATCAGGTTTTTTGGGGGGGAGTTTGATATGCATGTAATACAATATTAGTTCAATTGTGATGCACCGTCAGAGGCCCCCTCTATGGAAATCTGCATGAAATCACTGTCTGGGTGAAGTCGTAAATCACCTATGGCGTTGTTTATTATTGCAGTACAGTTTTATGGAGGGCGGGCGCTTTGCTGGGACGTCCCGGAGAGGAATGCCCAACAGAGGACCTGTAAGGTAATGGCCCCTTTATTTCCAAGAGGTGGGCGGGGGTTGATGGGAGTTCAGTGAAGATCAGGCCTCCTGAGAATAACATGGGAATGGTAAAGCTTGATTAAAGAACAGGGACACCTCTGGCATGTTCACTAAATAGCCACCTGAAGCACAGCACATAAAGAAATGATAGAAATCAAGATTCTGGCAGAGGATCGCAAGAGACATGACAAAGCCAAACAGACACAATCTAGCTCTTATTTTTATTCCCGTCTGTGTTGTACGCAAGGCCAGAGCGGCTGGCCAACATGCCACAACACCCACTTTTTCTTTGACAAAATGTCTGGTCTGGTTGTGTCTGACTTTTTCCCTGCCAGGTCTCTGAGCATCAGGAAAACTTATCAAAGAGAACAGACTTTTATTCTGTTGCTGCGCAGGGAGAGCAGCTCTCCTCTCAGACGCTACTCAGTCTTTCAGCTGTTTGGAAGTGGAAGAAGCACATTCGTGGGTCATTGTTGCCGGTGCATACCGGTGGTAGCAGGCTGATTTTCCCTGTCCAACCTGGCAGACGCACATACCCTGGTCATCACTCCCACTCCATATGAAAGCATAATTGATCTGGATATTTAAAGGCTCTAAATAAAATTCCATGCATGCTAAATTCTCCAACGTGGTTTTGGAGGCCGGACACTTTCTTCCCTGTCCAGTGTAATGTTACATGCTGGACCGTCTTAGCTGTGACCACCTAATAAAATCAGCCTCATAAATATTTTTTGTGTTATTTAAACAAACCTAGCGCTCTATGAGTTGGAGTGGTTTGATATATGTAAATTATGCATGGAGGCTCCTGCAGACGTACACTGTAAGGACCTGAGCTATTACAAATGTTGGGCTGAACACTGGCCCGACTTCAGGGGCCTCAAGAATGTGTGACGCATGTTGAGGTGATGAAGGAAATCAAGCAATGTCTCATGGGAAACATGAAAAATATCTAATTGATAGAAAACCAAAATCTATAAATATACATTTTAAAAAAAAGCTATTCCATTAGCTGTTCCAAACAAAAGTCGGCAGATTATGCTTGCAATTCAAATGCAAGAATAAAAGTATTTCACAGCAGCTATTATGTGGATTTAAAGGATGTAATTAGCACGTGGGTGTTGTTTGGTCTTCACTAGCACCAGCTCCAGTTTCTATTTGCTTCCTGGTAGGATTAGTGGTTGAGGCCTGTGACATCACTGTCAGCCTGTGGACACTGGTGGCAAATAGTAATGTCATTCCGGAGACATCAATACACAATGGAATGTGTAAAAAAAAAAAAAAAAAGGCCTTAAAAAAGCTGTTGTGCTGAACTGTCATCTTTTTCGCTGTAGTTTTGAATGAAAGAACCAGAGAGCAACATGTAACAGTTCACAAATCAGTTTTATTAATTTAAACACAATCAAATAATAATGTCAAAAACATCTGTACACATATTTTGCAGACACAACAATCTTTTGCATTTCACAATGAGGCCCATGTAGTGTAAAGTATTTCCAGTTTGCATTTATGATTGCAACATAATAAAAAAAAAGCGTGCTGTATGAATCTATAAAACATTTCCTCTATTTACCTACCATTACCTTGATCTAGCAGCAATATGTAGATACCCCGGAGCGTGGGGGGAGAAGTTGTTTTGAGTAGATGGGAGGGGTGGGGGGGTGGGGTGGGGTTAAAGTGGGTGTTTGAGGAGAGAGGGAATCCGAATTGAAATGTAAAAAAAGGCCAGCAGTGATCATGTGCAAAGGAGGGAAAAATTAGAAACACAACGATTCGGTTTCTGTTTAAGAAATTCACAGTCGATAGCACATGTCCTGTATGTTCACAAACCCCTCGAAGTTAGTGGCTTTTCTCTAAATGTTAATTATGGTTTCCCCATCCACAGATGTAGAAGCACCATGGAGAGGGCTTCGTGTATTTCAGCTACATCAAAGAGGGACACAGAATGTACTTTCAAAGTTGAAATAAAAACACTACATCATACAAAATTACGCTCGCTGTACAAGAGTTGTTATAGCGCTTGTATAAAAGATAATAAAACCTATTCAAGCCTGCTTTTTTTTTGTAATATCAGATTTATTCAAATTTGTTGTTAAAATGGCTCTAAGGAGGCAGGAAACCGCCGTATGCCAAAACCCTTACCAGAATTAAGTTTGCTTCCAAATATATGGGGTCAGTGCTGCAAGCTGGTGAAATGCCGTAAGGACACAAGTTGTGAGCTACCTTTCTGAATAAACTAAACGAAAAAATAAAACAAATACCTCTTTCCCTTTGAAATGAGTCTGAAAAGGACTTGCAACAGAGGAGACCTGTTATGCTATATAAAGAGTGACTGAAGTTTCCTGTAAGGATGAGAAACATCACAGAATCAGATGAAAGGTCATTGACACTTGACATCCATGCTTTTGGTCTTGACAAAACGATTTATCACAAAATCCCATTATCTACATATTTGTTTACTGAACAAAACTTGAACACATCAACACTTTTAGGCGTCGCACAAGCCTTCGCGCGATGGGATGCCTTCTTTTTTTTTTTTTTTTTCTTTTACTTCAATGAAAAAGCATTGCCGCCTTTCAAGAGCACGTACCTAAATGAATATAGGAAGGAATAGTCCAGTGATTACAAACTTACACACACAAAAAAGATTTCCTCTGTACACGATTGTCTCAGCATTGTAAATAAAGTTTTTTGTAATTTTCTTAAATTATTAGAAAACCCCTTTTTTTTGTTTCTTCCATAAATGTCTTCCTCTCGCTGTGGTTGGAAATCAATAGTACTTTGTAAAAGGCACGAGTCTTTTGTCGTCGAGGTACCTTCTCAGTGGCACGGTGCCACTCACAAAGTCTCCGTTCATAAATAAGAAGCACAGGACTCCCAGGCCGGCGGTTATCACAGGAGCAGTCGCTTTGTCTGTCTGTCCCACGACGGAGGGGAGACAGATAAGGAACAGAAAGAGACAGGAGGTGAAGAGCAGAGGAGGGGAAGAGCTAGAGGGACGGAGATATGTCACCACCAGTAGTCGTGGGCCTGTGGTTTACTGTAGCTGAGTTCTGTGGCGAGGCAGCGAGGCCATCAGTAGCTCTGCTCTCCTCACAGGTGTGAACCCTGACAGAGTCCCGGCACAAACAGGGGGCCGTAAAACACTTTGACAGCTTCAGAAAGCGGCCAATTCACAGTAACCAGGGCAAGCAGCTGCAGCGCCGTAAATTCACCTCTGTCCTTCGCCTCCAGCAAAGAAAAAAAAAAAAAAAAAAAGTTTAGGGTTAAGACGAAGTGTGACCGTATGTCAGCACATTAACCGTGTGCTCAGCCTTCTTTTTTCCATTCTCCTCTTCTTTTCTTCCTGTGAAGTGGAAGACAGACGCCAGGCAGCGCAGGGGGGCTTTTTTTCTGAGCTGTGGAGTCTGCGGCAAGCGTGGGACAGGGCTGGAGGGCGAAGGTGAAAGGTTTGCAGGGTGTGCTGAGGTGGAGCAGGGTGTATGATGGTGGTGTAGTGCTACAAGTACTCCAGGTCCAGAGCGTGGTGGAGGGCCATGAGGTCTGAATGGCTGGAGATCCTCCAGAAGGGCATGTTGTGCTGTGGGATGGGGGAAAACAACAGATCACATTATGAAAAGGTTTATTCAAAACAACGAGTCTACATCATTTAGGACTGAAACAATGAGTCAATCAACTGATATGAACTGAAATGATGGAAAATATAATCCATCTGTCATTTATCATAGAGAAATGAAGAACTGTCAGCGTCCAGCTTCACACCTTTCTCTTAAATTTATTAACTTCTGACAAAGATGTGACTTATGGGAACTCTGCTGTATATTTTACACAGGTTTCTGGCATTTTAACATCAAAAAAGTCAAGTCAATATTGAAAACAGTCTATTTTCTGCCTTTCAGAATACTTATGAGAGGCTGTAGGAAGCTGCAGGAAACTACAGCTAATACATTCAGTGGATAAAGTAAGGCTGGTTCGTTCACCAGGAAAAGCAATCA
Source organism: Caranx ignobilis (assembly GCA_021432705.1). Lineage (NCBI taxonomy): Eukaryota > Metazoa > Chordata > Actinopteri > Carangiformes > Carangidae > Caranx > Caranx ignobilis. Next base: position 11,292,067 of record MU269986.1, read on the forward strand.
TATCAATAACACACCCCGACTGCTCCTCTTGCTCCCTGGTGCATACGTCTATGCGGCCAAATAGTACATCTGCACCTCTAACTAATTTCTCTGTGTAGTTTTATACCATCAAACTAATCCAGTGGCTGTCTACAGCCTCACAGAAGTGAACTCCCCACAGTCTCTTTTAAATGTACCTCCTGCCTGTTAGTGTGTGTTTAGGACAGTGCAAATTAGCTGTTGTTTCCAAGCAGAGGACGGGGGAGAAACCTGAGTCGCAGAGAATGAAAGGAGCTTGTCAGGTAGAGTCCTCAGCCCCTCAGTGTGTGGAGCCCATTACCCTCCCCTTATCAAAGGTATGGCCTCTCCCAGGCATATGTTCCGCTTAGGAGAGCCTGCACTGACCCTTAAAAAGCTCTTTGCTTTTTGTTTTGTAAATTGTCTTTGCTTTTAAGTTTAAAAGCTGGAGATGTTATCTCTCCCGCCTGTCCCAGGCGATGGCGAATAACTGAAGGCAGAATTGTTTCAGGGATTTTTTTAGGTGAAGGAATGAGGGCCGGGAGAACTGTGAGACATTTGCTTTTGTAGTTCCACACAGTGTCACGTCTGATATGCGCCTCCTGACGGGTGAAATTGTTGTGTTATTTCACGTCCTCTCTGATGTTGACACAGAAACCTTTTACCGCATGGCGTGTCGTGGGACTCGCACCACTCAGACGAGGGGGAAAAAAAAAACGCCTTATCCTTCCATCAATGTCACACTCCAACGACTCAAGACTGAGTAAAAATATTTGCATCTTTTTTCACAATCATCCCTCAAGACCATATTCCCAGGGCGTGTTCGCTTTTCATAATACAGAGCTATTGCTTTACACACTTCTCCAGGGTAAATGTTGCTACCTTTTCCTAATCACGGCCTAATCACTCTTCATCTGTCCTCATGCTTCTTATAATTGTTTACTGAGAAACAGGTGAAAAAGGAACTGGAGGCTTTTCAAAGGGAAACTCCACGTCTTCACCGTGACACCGTGGCTCTCCGTAACTGTCAGTGAAATATGCTCCTGGACCACTGATTAATTTGCTAATGAATATGTTTGCTGTGTGTGGCTCACATGTGGCATTTGGTTTACATCCAAACTTGGCAGAAATGCTGAATACACAACTCGCTGGAGCAAGAGCCAACAGGTAACATGAAAAGGGCAAGTCAGATTCATCTGAGCAGATACCGTCAGGTTTCCTGAGAGAGTGCGGGAGATGTCAGCGTTTCAGCCGTTCTTGATCCGTCTCGTGCCAACAGGCTTGTCACTGCAGTAAATATTCTAATTTCATCAACAATGATTTAAGTCTCCTTTATGAGCGCTCCATTTACGATGCGCCTTCATCATGCCTGAAAGGGCCTGTCTAGCGTTACACATACAGCATTCACGCTGCTCAGGGCAGCGAGCAGGAATATATAATTATGCCATCTCTCCCCTCCCCTGCTCTGTAAACCTGAGATGGCGGAGGAAGAGCGCTGATTACACACCACAGACTTTCTCTCTTGTACTTGGATGCACTATAAGAGGATAAACACATAAAAGTAAAGGGAGAGCTGGAGCGCTGATTCCTTTCTGTGGAAAAGTATGGCAGGTATGTTTCGTGCTCTCATGATGAACTCTCCACCTTACAGAGAGTAGTAATCACATGATTCTGATTGCACTGTGTGCTTTACCTATTTACCTATCTAAGGTCTCTTACCTTTTTTGAGCCTTGCTCCTCTTCCACACCATCTCCAACAACAATGTAAACAACTTTCCTCCCGAACCTTTGAATTACTCTCTCAAAGCAGCTCTCCTTCCCTGCAGAGCAGTCGACAGAAGGATGTTAGTGGAGTGTTGCATGGATGCAAACAGATACACAGTGACACGCACACATTTGCAGACTGAAAACCATCAAGTTGATTCAGAGGCACAGGGTGACAAGAGCCCCCTTTAAAAACACCACGCGTACAAAATAGGGCCGAGTGTAAACACTTTGGCCTCAGCCAGGAGATGTGATAAGATCGGGCTTCAGATAAAAACAATCTGAAAAGCATTAACTCACTCCTCCTCCTCAAACATTGGGCAAATGGACTTAAATCAGCTAAAGCAGAATGCTACAGGATCTGGTTAAGAGGGCCAGTGCGCTTAATGCTCCAAGGAACCTAGAGCTGCACTCTGCTCCAACTCTGTGCTGATGGGCCTGAAAATGGCGCGGAGTGAAGCTTGATGTTTATTTTGCATTTGAAACAGTGAAGAAGGGGAAGGACTGGAGGAAAAGGGGGGTAGAAACGGGAGGAGGAGGAGAAGGGGGGGGGCTGTTGCTGTGGAATGACATAAATGTGCAGAAGTGGTTTCATATGCAGAGACTGAGCAGGAGAGGCCTGGGGAGGCCCAGCACAGGCCCAGCTCCAGAAAAATAATCCCAGGCTGATTAGGCTGATTCCTTCATAGAAGAACATCAACCCTCTCCGGTGACTGAATCTCCCACCCCGTCCACGCCTCAGCCCTGTCACTTAAGTAGCATGTGTGTCTTGAACGTTTACACTCAAATTGCTACAATAATAAGCGCTCACGTCCCAAAGTGATAGATTGGTGATAGAAGGGAAACATTACAAAATACAAAAGGAGAACTCAAGTCATGCACTTCAGGATATTTACCTATTTTGGTTGCGCTATAAATATTCTCGATAGGAAAGACTATTCCCAAGCCATAGAGCAAGACCTTAGCCAGGGCAGGGATGAGCTGTGTGGTGGTCACCAGGATATTCACACAGTTTGACCTGCATTAGAGTCACAAGAGGAGAGAAAAGGGGATGACATCATTTTAAAATCATTCTAAAATGAAAAAGAATGGGCTGAAAATAAATAAAAAATAATGTATCAGTTGTTTAAAACAATGTAGCTCACGTAGTTTTCAAAATAAGAGCACAAAATCATGTTCAAAAGACGTATGACAAAGAGTATGGAGTTGACTTATTTACACCACATGCAAGTTTATATATGTGCGGTATGGGACTGGGTACAATTTTCCTCGCTGGAGTCCTACCTTGAGTGGATTAATGTTAGTGCTTTCAGTGCCAGTGTTAACCAGGAGTCCGTCAAGGCTTCAATTTCTGCTCGCAATTGCAACCAGGCTTCCCTTTTGGCTGGGCCCAGCAGACCTGAAACGTAGGGTAACATTGTTTGGGTTGGACCCGCCCTCTGAATACCACTGAAATTTTCAAACTTTACCCTGACCAAGTGGTGTGGCATGTGTGCTTTTAGAACACACATGTGAACACGCGCAGACACTCACACACACAAACGCCCACGCAACGAGGGCACGTACATCTGCAAACTCATTTCTACTTAGACTGGTACAGAACAGTGCGGCTTGTTGGGGGATTACCTCCGACGTTATTTTTGTAGGTGGTGTAGATTTCTTTTACTCGTCTGTAGCGGAAGGCCAGTTTTCTCATCCAGTCCACGCCTCCCCGCACGCCTGTGGCCAGACATAGGTTGGCACTGGTCGCTGCTGCATGGAAACCATCGGCGCTGAAGTTATACGTACTGGGATTAGGACAAAGAATAAATCTGTTAGCCACTGCTGCTACGACATTGAATTTAGCTTAGCATATGACACATTTCTTGATGAACCAAGAACGTAAGTGCAGTAACGCTGTACCTTAGATCTTGCCCATTGTCATCAGAGGACACGTCATCGATGTGGACCTGGTCACATTCCTGCAACACACAAAACATGCACTTGATGATTGGGATTAAATACCAACAAAGGAACAGAATTCCAAGATGGTTATTTTGGGGAAAAAGGACAATTTCCACGTGTTCCAGGTCATTTTTCACCAGAAACATATATATTTATTCAGGAATTTGTGCTCTGGCTGGAGACCTCAGCTTTAATCCCCCTTTGCCTTGACTTTCTCTTTCTATCCTTTTGAATCAGCTCTGCACATTTTTCTGTCCCTGTACTCTCACCACCTCTGTCCAAACAAAAAAATGAACCTCATCATCATCAGTCTGAATGGGTTGCTACCACTAGAGGGGTCTAAAGATATGCACACCCACAGACATAACCAATTAAGTCCCAATCCAGCAACTCTAAACACTCCCCAGGTTGGCATTTGAGCAGCTACGTCTGAGAGCAGAGATATATATATACACATACAGTAGAAAGATGTGTGTAGGGTAGCTCAATATATAAAGAGACTTGGCACTAATGGTCTGTGCAAGTGTGTGTATATACGTCCGTGTATCTCCACACATGTGTGAGCACTCCTCTTCCCCTTTGGGGGTGCCTGGCTCCTCTTGGAAAGGTAGAGGGATTCTGCAGCTCTGCTCTGATTCCACCGGTACGCAGTAACACAATCCAGACTTTCTGGTAAATGTAACCTACTAGAAAAATTGAACCTGATGCTAACCGCCAATGAAATTATGACCTCTGATTGCTGCTGCGCCACACACCAACACAGCCCCGGGGCCAGTCAGCCAGCCAGCCGGCAAAAGAGTGCAGGAGAAAACACACTAAAAATCTGTTATTAGTTTTCCATTTATAGGAACTTTCTAGTGCCTCCCCCTTTCTCCTCTTCTCTCCGCCCCCCTCAGCAAGCTTGAAATGAGAGGGAGTCCTGCCCTGGCATTCAGATCTACACATTTCACATAGGGCAGAGGAGAGAGATTAGCTGAGATGCTTTTTGCTAAAACTTGGGATGTCTACCAACAAGAGGTTGAGCAATAGGCTTGTTAAGAGCAAAGGACTGAATTTTCACTGAGTGTGACATCAACCTTTCAATTTGTTTCAGTCAGCTCTAATACAGTGTGAATAACAGAGAACCTATTTGATATCTCTATGAAATAAGTTAGAGACCTTCTCTGGAAAGCTGCAGGTCTGAAATTGGTTGTTGCATTGCCAAAAGGTTAGTCTCCCCTGTTTAAAGTTATGTGAGAAATAATAATTGAAACTTGAGAGACAGAATTCCTCCAGTCTCAAGTATGAAAAATCCCTCCTGATTTTGTAAGCTTTTTAATTAAGTTTCATCCGGCTGTTAAGACACCCAAACACAGAAAAGGACTTCCTTGTTTTAAGTCAATCTAACTGAGGCCAAATGCTGACGTTATTGCATTCCTCTCTAATGCTAGAGCAGGGTAAGGGTAAGGGCTTTGGACCGTAAACCTTTTTTATTTTACTGGTTCCCCTCTGAACAAATTTTTCATCTCCCTGGATTTGTGGGGAGAGGGAGGGGAGAGCGATGTGAGGAGAAACTCAAACCAGCTGTTCTTTAACAGAATTAAAATCTTGACCCCCAACCCCAGCTCTAATGCAGCCATTCTCTCGCCAAGCCTCTCCCAGCAAGCCCCGAGATCCAAAGAGGAAAAGACTTTGACCCCGTGACCTCTCTCCCCTCCTCTCTGGGGCTCCAGCACCCCGATAAGGCGGTGGGAGGGCAGAGAGGTGGATATGGAGGAGAGCAGCGGGTAAACGCCGGGGGAGATAGTCCAAAGTGACCTCACATGGAGCGAGCTGGAGAGAGCCCTGCGTTCCAGAAGATGGACTGCCAATTGGAGATGGGGTGCAGGCGGGGGCTCTCAGCTCAGTTGGCCTAATCTGTTTCCAGACACTCACCAGCAGATCTTTAATAGTTGAAGAAAGCAGCAATTTGTCCCAGCTTGATGATCTGCTGCCAACAAACTCGTGGATAATTTATGTTCACAAATTATCCAAAAACAATCCTCAGAACTGAACGAAAGCCAGAAGTATTGATGTGCCTAATTCCTTAAGTAGTGGAGGCATGTCTGTTTGTTTAGGAAAACAAAAACAGCACCCTGGGTTAAGCACCACATAAAGCCTCCTTTCAAAGACCTCCCATTCTGGTGCAAGTGACTGGAATGCTTCTATTATCCAGTAATTACCTGCTGATGATTTAGACACAATCAGCCTGTTGCACAAGCTCCTGACACCTCTTTCACTTTGGTACTGGACCATTCAGTCCCACTCATTTGGTAGATCATTGCCAAATTGTATGCTGCCTCCTGGTTCCTTGTTGGATGACAATAGTTCCTCATGTTTATTCTCCCTATGTAATGTGTTTCTCTCACAGTCTGACAGCCAGCATGGATCAAAACAGATATCTGAGAACAATATTACTCAGCATGTTCATTATGGGCCTACTTTGTGTGCCACAGTCCAAACTTCAGCATGCCTTGATATACATAAATATGTCTCAGTAATTAGGCCTAACTGTAGCCATTACAGTATAGCTGCTGCCTGATTATGAATGATTTTTCATAGACTTTTCCAAATCCTTAAAGCTAATAAACACATCAAACCCCAACAACTGTAAAGTGTTAAAAAAATCAAGAGGCCAATTTAAACACAGCAGTTTGGGGTTTAAGGTTTGAATGCCTGTACCCTTGTCATTTAGCTGTTTTTGCATGTTTACATTATTTTTTTCTTTATTCTGTAGATATTACAGTGCATGATTAACAGCTGAACAGGCCTTGAGACCTCCGGATAGAAGTTATGTGTGTGCGCACATGCACTGTGAATAAAAAGGGTGAGGGGGTGTGCTGGAAAAATGTGCAGACTCCAACAATTACTGTTCCCAGCTGGGGCTGGCATAAACCTCTGCACTGGCTCCCTGGGAGGACCGGGAAAGCTAATAGAGGAGGTGGCTGTGGGTAATGTCGTACAGTAACCCTTACACATACTCATTAGGAGCCACTTCTGAAGGTCTCGTAAACACCACAGAGCCATGGATGGTGCAGGTTCAAGTCAGTTAAGTACAGTCGTATAGTCAAAGTGGTATGGAAAGAAACACTATGGGGAGGTGAATTTTACTAACTGATGGACTTGCTGAAAGTCTCCATGGCAACATTACATTATTAGATGGATGGATTATGAAACGATCCAGAATATGCATACAGGATGCAAATAACATGATTTTCTTTTGTGCTACCTTGTGATAAAATAGCCACTTTGTAAAAATGCAGGACTTCCTAAAAAATAAAAAGTTCGTAAACACTTCAACTTACTGTCACTGACTCAATGAACGGCTGTTAACTGCTGTTATTTTGTTTGTACAACAACAATAGAATGACAGGCCTCAAAGATGGTAGCTCATTGAGGGGCAGTCAAAGAATTTCTTAGAACCTTTTGAACATCTCTTTTCCATTGAATCCCCCCATTCTCCCCTCACCAAGCAAACAGTGGTCTCTCTAAAACCTACAATCACTGCTAACTCACACCAGATGTTCCTACTGTACTCAGGAGTGAAGACCCTCCACCAGAAGTCATCGCAATTACTCCTTATGCAAAATCTTAGTCTGTTAAATTCATCAGCAAGAGTCCTTTTTTCTTTGATCTGAATTCGTTTAGCTACCAAACAGTCTTTATTTATAAAAGGGGGAAAAAATATTTAAAAACTTTAAACTGAAGAGAGGAGACTTCCTCCTCAGGATGAGGGCATCTCTACATCAGTCACTCTTTTCCTTTTGCTGTCTTGCCACTAGCTTGCTGACAACTTCTCACTGGGGAGGAAGTTATCAGAGCCCTCTTTGTTCCCTTGGTATCTGTCATTAAGCAATCAGCAATGACGGCCTGAGTCTTCCTGTAGCCCTGGAAAGAGCTCAGAGTGGTGACTGTAACAGTCAGAGACAAGCAGAAGAAAGAAACTCGGCAACCCATGTTACCAAAACACAGGAAGGACTGAGCTATCTGAACTAACCTTTAGACCCATTTTTCCCATAGAGGTGCAGGTCAGTGCCACAGACAGTGTCCACAAGCTGCCCCTGCCCCCCCATCTTTGCTCTCAGGTGAGCTGTTGGGGTGGGGGTGGGTGGTCAAAACCACAGTGTGAGCGATAACAGCCGTCATCACAGCATCCTTTGTGACCCTACAGGCTAATGCCATGTGAAAAAGGCTCATCCATGGTTCGCAGGTTCTCAATGCTACTACTCCACTGGCAGAGGCTGTCATCCCACCCCCCGTGGTCTGTGACCCCCAGCAACTTCCTTCTCTGTTCCCACCACAGGCACCCCTGTCTAGGGGAAAGGAGGAGGGTGCAGAAGGGAGGGAGGGGGGGACTGTGATTACCTGGGGGTCAAACACAGGATGTGGGTAACAAAGGAATAGTTCTTCAAACCTACTTCATTCCAATCCACAATCTGTGCTTGAACAGTCATGGAATTCAAACAGCAGCGCCAAACAAAGCACAGGTATAGAGAAGTCTCTGCTGGTTTTACAAAAATTCACACAACCCAGAGAAGAGAACCAGAGGGAGCATAAGTTTCCTTTGCTCTGACATAGACTGAATTTTAAGAAAATGTTCTTTAAAGTGCTGCTGTAATGACTGGAAAAGCTGGAAAAAAGGAAACACCCCACAGGTAGGCAGAGAAAAGTATAAATTAGTTATGTGTGATGGATGAGCTGCTTCTCATTATTTCCTGTTTTTGGCATTGCAAGTCCAAACCACACCTCAAAGGAGAGCAACATTAAATGCAATATCAAATCTCAGCCATTTCAGCATTTTCCCTCGGCAACACACGTATCCATAGAGAAACAGTTTATTCCTGCCAAGTTGACTGTTGTTTGGACAAATCTGTGCAAGTTTCTGTTCTCTTCTTCCACAGACCACACTGGGCAGGTGCTGTCTCTCCCTATTTAATTCAGGACAAGAAATCTATTCTTGAATCATCATCATTTGTCACCAGACAGTAATGTTATATTTTCCATGCACCCGCAACCCCTATTGGTGAATGGGTAGAAGGTGGGGGTGAGGTGGAGCTCTGTGGAGCAAAGATTGACAAAGTGGCTTTGAAACCTCTACTTTTTCTCTGTAGTCTTTCCAAAACACATCAGTGGCCCCGCCTTGAGACTTGATGGAGTTCTGTCGAGGAGCATGACAGAACTGCTGCATCAGTAGCCAGGCAAATGATGAAATACCCACATCAGTGTGCACAGGCCATCTGACAAAATATACCATGTATGAAAATGACCTAGTTTACTGTTGCTATTTGGTTTTAGCAGCATGTTTTTATATTGGGAAGGTTTAAAAAAGGAATCTGAACTCCTAATCCCTGCTTTGCATAGCTTTTCATTTGATGAGTGACTGCTCTGTCAGGATACTGTGAGATATTTGAAAAATAAAGACAAATGTCAGAGCTAGAGTGTTAATTAACTATCAATCAACTTAACGACCTAATGTCATGACTCAATGAGAAGCACAGTTAAGGTTATGTTTCTTCTTATTGGGAATAAAATCACACATACAAAAAAAAAATTACATAAATCTTCTATCAAGGAAAACACCATAAAGCTACCAATCATATGGAACGGCGAGTACAGGATCTGACTCTCTACTGTGGGACATAAAACCTACAGAATAGTTCCATACTAAGAGGCTCTGGAGGGCCATTTCAGCCACTAGGAAAAGGTAACTGTGCATTTCACAGCATCTCTCATTAACAGGCAGCCCCTGGGTGAGAGTGACAGAGGAGGTTTTAAACCTGTGAGTGCAGGGTGGGAGCTATAAAAGGCAGTCAGCTCACAGTGTCACAGGGTTGCTCTGCAGGTATGTGTGTGAGTGTGTGAGAGTTTGTGAGTACTTTCATGAGTGTTCATACATTATGTATGTGTTTGCCTGCATGTGTGTATATTAAGATTCTGCAGCACAACATGCTTGGAGTGCATGTGCACGAGTGTGATAGAGAGTGTGCACACAGCATGGAAGCATCAGTGGACTAATTTAAAATGTTGCCACCTTTAGAGACCTCTCCCCCTCTTTCTCCCTGTGAGTGGTTTGCCCCCATGCCCTTTATCCTCCAGACAGGGAGGGTTGTTTTCTCACTCAGGGAGGGGGAAACGGCAGCCCCCGTACCCCACTGCGAGGGGAACACAGGGGGCTCGGCCAAAGAGAGAGAGGCCCCTGGTTCCCACATACTGCTTGGTGTTAGCGTTTGGGCTGCAGCAGCGCACCTACAGTAAACTCACACCCTGAGTCACAGCAGAGCTGTCAGTCTTCCCTGTGAGGTCAGCCTCAGTGGGCTTCATTACACACATCACTTTACACCATCAATTAACTCCACATTCAACCCCACATCACAGCCTGGGCATAAAAATGGCATCCAACAAGGTAAACTGACTATAATTCATAAATAAGATACAAGAACAACAAATCATCATGTAGTTTACTCATATAAAAAGTATATTATCTTGAAATAAAACTTGATGTGTGGTTTAATCTGAAAATAAAATAAAGTTAACAATAAAATACTAACATTACTTACGAATACAGTGCTGTTGTTAATTAGCACATTATAAAAATGATTGACTTTGGATCAGGTTTTGCATGAGATGAACTGATTATGTGTTTATCTCTGTAGCTATTGAAATACAACTTCTACAAGGAAAATTAATACAATGGAGATCACATCAATAGGGATCATGTTGCCTTGAATTACTTTCCTAATACTTCCTTCAGTGAGAGCATTTTTGATGATAAAAACAGATTGTGCTGTTCATACAATACTACCCCCATCCTTTAAAGGGCTGAGCAGCAAATGGTTTGTGTGGGACAATCGATAGAAAGATTTGTGTATGTGTGTGTGGGTTGAGAAGAGAAATCTTTTGGTGAGGTGCAGTATTTCTAGGACCCTCTATCTAACAGTGAATGAAAAAAGAGAGCGCTGATCCAGAAAAAGGTTAGAGGAGAAAGAGGGAGAGAGAGACGTAAGGGTGAAACTGATCCCTGTTGACCCCTTCGGCATGCCCTCTTTCTTTTTATGACTTTCCTCTGAATCGTCACTCACCAGCTCTATCAACACGGCCAGCCTCCATTCACACACTCTCTCTCATACACACACACACACACAGACAGACACACACACACACTTGAGTGCATATATTACAAACGATTAGAGCGTTTTCTGTGGCTTCAGCAGGCTGGGAACAATATTGTGCTTAATTGTGATGTTTATAGGGCTGTAAACAACCCTCATGAATTCGAAATCTTTAAAAGTGATTCATGAATATTTAAAACTAACATTAATTGCAAGCAAAATAATAGTTAACTGCACATATTTCGAAGAGTTAAGGAAGCCGAGTCCATATTTAATGTTCCCAGGCAGAGGCTGGCAGGACAACAGTGTTAAGACTTAGATGGGACCGCTCACACACACCGTTAGGCCACTAACTCTGCACCTGTGTTTCTGTACAGCCTCTGGGGTCTCCCTTTATGGCTTAGACTAAATTAGATGGACCATATGCATTTCTGCACATGCTTAAATACATAACTGCTGCTGGCTGCGGTATTTATAGCTGGACTCTATTTAGCTCTATCTGAGATGGAGGACTGTAAATCAGCAGAGAGGAAACACAACATGGTTAGATATTGCTGAGACCTGGCACTTAACACTCAGAGTGGCCCAGCTCAGTTTAAGAGGAGAGGTCTATATGCCTTCAAGAGAATGTCACTCCTCCTCTGGTATGATTGTTAATGACAATCATTTCAGCGTCTGCTGAGGGGTCTTTACATTGCACAGTTGAAAATGCGCACAGCAGACCACAGATAGCTCCTTCAGTCAGAGTGGAAAAAAGTCTGAAGCTTTTAAGTGTCATAACAAAATCTAATAATTTGGTAACTGAGATAGAGCAGAAGAAATAGATTCGCTGCATTTTTAAATAATTTTATAAGCAGTTTGAGCTGCCAATTCATCTGTGAGCAGTTTCATCACACATGAAAAGAAATCAAAACACAGGACAGATGTTGAGCAAAACCACATTTAAGCGTTGTCACAAACTTCCATTTTTTCAAATGATTGGGGCACATCTATTAAATAAAGTGCAGCTAGAATGGATTCTATATGGCCAGGGCATAAGGAAATATTTAACCAGCCAATTGCAGCCAATTAACTTTGATCATGATGACTGCATTTGGAATCTCAGTCACTCGTCTGTCTGGGGGAGTATGAACATTTTCTTTCGCTGTCTCTCTCTCTCTCTCTCTCCCCGTTTTCTCCTCCTTCTTGGGTTTGCTTCATGTAACAAAGCCGAACATGGTGGTGGTGAGTAATGAGACTTGGCAGACTGGCCACAGATCTCTTCACACTTAAGTATCAAACAAAACATTTCCTCTACTGTGAGGTCAACATAAAGCAGGACACTAAGGGAAAACGCTGGGTCAGTCGGATCAGATTCAGAGGGAGAAAGACACGCAGAGGAAGAGGCAGGAAAAAATCCAAGGAATAAAAAGTCAGTAAAATCATACAAAGAGAATTGGACAGAGCAAGTGCTGAGGGAAGTAACACAAAGATGAATTGCTTTGTTTATTGCTTAAAAGAGATGAGCACAGATAGTTAGTTTGATCTGACAACTGGATCTGGTAGTGGGTAAATTTCATGTCTGTGTTTATTGCATGTATGAACAAACGTGTCTCACACTTTTCTGTACATACAGTCTGAGCCTATAGGCATCTCTAACCCTCTGGTCTTACTTCACTGCTCCCAAGAGTGAGGCAAACACTCAGACACCCGACCACATGCGCACACACACACACGCACCTCCCTGGCCCTGATCCCTCTATTCCTGTGCCCCAGGGGCAGATTTTACACTAGCCGTACATGAATCAGGGGGGTAAAGAGGCGTGGGAGGGAGACGGCGGGGGATTTCATGCTGTGACGGAAGGGTCTGTGGTGTAGGTGGACAGCGACACCAAGCACACAGCATGACACACAGACAGACAGAGTGGCCACAGAAACACTAGAGCCTGACAAATTGTGCTAGCTGCTATGGGAGTGGGAGAGAGCTGGGGGTGGGGGTAGGGCTGGTGACCCAGGAACAACGGAGACTGACAGCACATGTAAAATTCATGGTATCCCTTGGGCTCCGAGGTAATACTTCACCACTGTGGGACTGATAACTGAGAAACGGGCTCAACGCTATGAAACAGTTGTTTCTGATTTTACTAAAATCTTAATGGTCGCCTCTTAAGCTCCTGTTAGAATATATAACTCATCTGACCACTGAAACCACCACAAACATCACAACGTGAAAAAGTGGACTCACAGAAAAGAATGAGAGCACACAAAAAGACCCACCTCTAAGTCGTTAAAGAATAGGTGTGTGTCGGCCAAGTTGAAGATCATTTCTTCCATCCTAAGGCCTAATGATACAGATGTCGGTGGATCCTGAAATACAGAAAAAGAAAATTAAACTCAACTCATTTTTAAACAGTTAATGTAATGTAGTAAACAATGCTGTTCCCTGAAAGTCACTCAATTAACACAGACTCCCTTTAAATTCTTCAGCAGGCTGTTCCCTTAAAAGAAGACATTAGTGGGACTTGAAAGTTATAGCCTTTGTTTATGACCCTCCGAAAGGGACCGAAATAGTCATCAGAAAAGCCGCAGACTTGAATGGAAGCAGTAAAAGCATGTCTCTTCTGAGGAGGGGTGGTCGATTCAGACAAGTTGGGGTCACAGCCTCATCGTAAATGGTCCATTCTCCACATACTTGTCCTGATGCATCATTTGATTGCTCTCAAGGTGATGTAAAATAATTGGCCACCAAAGAGTCTTTAGACCACACAGTCACATCAATGTGTTTATCAATCTTTAAAATAAATCAAATGTATGGTAAATAATGCTGGTTCCCAATATTGTGCTCAACTGTAATTTTTCCTTAAATCATGATCTCTGTCAGTAATGTGACACGAGCTGTAATGGTGATATCGTTGCACTGTCTGAAAGATAATACCCAGAGAGGAGTGAACTGCACTGTAAATAGTTAATGAGCCTGTGACAATGTGTGCGATTTTTCCCTTTAAAAAGATAATGAATAAGCGAAAAGCCTTTGGTGCATTTTCACATGAATATTTATAAAGTACAAGCCTTGTGTAATTATTTTACACATTAACAAAATTGTTTAAACACATTTACTTAATTTTCTTCAGCTTTAGAAAAGTTAGAAAAATCACTTGCCCTCCCTATTCTTACGTTCTGGTTTGGGGGCATAACTTTTTTTTTTTTGCAGAAATTAAATGAATTGAATTTCATCTTAAATCTCTAATCAGCAAATTGTCTTCGGCAAAGTATAGAGAGAGACATAGCAGGCTGCAGAGGAGGATTTTCTGCAGCTGCGTGAGCCTGCATTATCAACAGGCCAGGCAGGACCAGAGCAGGGATTACAGAGTTAAACCACCTGAAGACACACCTGAGCTTTCTGCTGATTAGCTGTCACATCCCACAATGCTTATGTTTTCACTAAAATGACAGAGGACAAACCACACAAGCAGAGCTCAATCCCCACTTCTAGAGGCTTTCTCCTTCCTCTTAACCTCCCAGTTTGAATCTTTCAGTCAGAATTCATCAAAAATAATTACCCCCCCCCCCCCCCCCCCCCCCCCCCCACACCACACACACACACACATCAGCAGGCTCCCAGGTCCCTCCTCTCAAACTGTAGCACTGTTGGGTGATTTAGCTTTACAGGCAGCTTTGGTGGGAAAAGGCGTTCTTCTCCATCGCAAGTGAATCCTTTCCAATTAAATCTAAACAATCAGTCAGTGAGGGAGTTAAGAATACAAGCAGGCCAGAAGGCCAAAGTGCTGCTGCTGTCATTGCTCCAGCACCACCTGTCCTGAGATGTCAGTGCCATCCACAGGGGCGCCAAGAACCCCCCCCCACCCCACCACCACCAACCAATAACACCCCCCATCCCCACCCACTTTAAGCTCTAGCTCTGGCCAGCCCAATAGCAGCACAGCTGGCCTCAGCCATCAGCTTTATGGGGGTGAGCTGCCTTGATGCCAATTAAAAGAGCTGATAAGAACAGCAGTGTGTTTATGTGTGTATGAGGGAGAGAAAAAATGGAGGCAGAGAGGGTGGGAGGTCACAGTAAGAGAGAGAAAGTGTGGATGTGTGCTCACTTAGATACTCATCTATTTATAGTAAGCTCAAAGCAGCTTAGAGGGAAAACTGTTTTGTAACTTTTTTGTTTATGCCACTAATATAGGGAAGACATGAATGACAGACAGAAGGGAGGAGATGGGGTAGTTATTGTGGTGGATGGGTGAATGTGGGGAGGTTGGTCTCTACAGGTAGGTAGTTTACAGATTTGCATTTCTGATAAGCTTTGAGGCAGCGTGCTGTGGTTTCTGTGAGTAAGCATGCCTGCTTCTTATAATATGACTTTATTGTGATACTGTCAGCAGCTTTGAGCTTGAGATGAAGGAAAAAAATGGTAAAAAAAAAAAAAGAAGAAGGAGAAAAACGAGTAGCCGCAGAGAAAAACAGGGAACAAAAGAGAAAACAGTGAGACAGACTCTAGCGGCTGTCACATCCTATAGCTGAGCTCTGATGGAATGGGCCCTTATGGAGTCAGGAGTGTTTCCTGTTTCAGAGGAGCACACTGGAGACCCTGTGTATGGATGTGTGTGTGTGTGTTCATATATGTGTGTGTGTGTGTGTGTGTGTGTGTGGTTGAAGAGTCCCTCATCACTGAGCCACAGCTCCCTAAGCCTTAGCTCTCTCTTTACCCAGCATGCAGGGCTGAGAATAAAGTAAATAAACAGTGGAGGGTCGTGGGGCAGCCCTCTTTCACCCCAAAAACAAAACACTGCCCCCATCAAACACCCCCTCATTCCAGAACAAAGGCACCGAGCATGGGCCGCAGACACTAAGCTGTCTGACATATGAGGAGCAATATGTCATTTTCAACTTCAAAACCCAGACACCTCCATAGCCAAAACAACTGGTGATTAGAAATTGTGTATTCAAGCAAAGTAAAACAGAAAGTTGATTCATTTCTCATTTTAAAAATCCTGACTTTAATGTTATGATTAAAACGTCATTTTATTTATGTGACCTCCATCTAAATGGGAAAACGAGAGAGGAAGATGCTATATAGAACCTATGACCTCAAAAAAACCATGAGAATAGGATTCTGCTGTGTTTCCCGAATTGTTTGTTTTCAAAGTTTAAATTTAGAGAAGCAATTTACATGGAACAACAAATAGCAAAGCCTTGAGAAGCAAACTCTTCATCTTACAAGCATACACAGCAAAATGGGATAGAAAATGACCTTTCCATATAATTATATACATGTATATATATATAGTGAGTTTGACTGAATTGCATTTGGTGGACTCTCTCTCCTGCCAGGGTCTCCAGGGAGGTCTCTGCCTGAAAGGGTTGGATTGAGAAACACTTAATTAAACTAACAATGTGGCATTTCTGAAGGAGAAAGGAACACTTAAGATGTGTCAATAGACATCCAGAGTGCAACTGTTGTGAGCCCCTGCAGCCGAGCCCCAACCAGCCATGCATAGCTCCAACAGCTGCAAAGAGCAGTCAAATACTTGCCAAGCGTTATTGGACCTATTAAAAAAAGAAATAATTATCTGTACACCGAGTTCTGTTCTGTCTTCTCACTATGGACTCAAAGCAGAGTGAAATCCATCCTTCGGTCAATGGCCATTTCCCCTCCTCTGATCCCTTTTCCCCCCTTTGATATTTATGTGTTTTACTGATAAAATACACCGCTACTGCTACAGTCTGATGTCACTCACCCGTCCATATCTGTTGGCATAAGAACCCGTAAGCAAGGAATGGAAAACGATGATTGTTTCATCCAGGTCCCAGATGAAAACTCGCTGGAGAGATATGAGGGTAGAGGGGGGAAGAAAGAAACAAAGAAAAACAGAGAGAAAAGAGGCAAAATCAATGGTGCACTCTGTAGGACTGCAAGGTGATCCTCCTGGTCAATAGGCCAGGAGCGTGTATTTATGCGCCACAGGGACCAAGATCCATTTGCTTGGCTTGGTCACCGCAACACTCCTCCCATCACCCCACCGCACGCTATCCAGCCTTTGCCCTTTACATTAGAGTAATCAATAGTGACAAACTAATTAACTAGATATGTTAACATGGCATGATGTCAGAGCTATAATGGGTGCTATTAACCTCATTCAAATTCATATCATATTAATGAAGAGCTCTCTGAATTACCAGGAGTTTATTTTGACATATGGTCACTATCAGAGTGTTTTATGGCTCATGGTGTAGTAGTACAATTGTTAGTCACAGCTAGTGTCCAGCCTTTGGTGACTAGAATGTATATATTATTCACTCCAGTGATCACTCAATTAATCACATGCCCTGTTGTTACTTATTCATGCTGTCTACACAAGAACTTTATATAAGATATGTGTTTAGTGATGTCATATATTCCACAACGCATTAATAATACATGCATAGTTAAGGAATCAAATCTTAAAGTATTAATGCCCATCAAGTGTTAAAGTTGGTGTGGCAGCCATACAGTAAGTGGATTAGTGTCCATGTGCCTCAGACAGGGCGAGGCTGTCTGTCGCCAAGGTAGCGGGCTCACCCTACCTCAAGGTCGGAGTCGGGCGGCGGTGATGGGTTGTTGTTCCTTCTTCCCCGGCCACGTGACTTTCCATCCGAGGCCCGGCGCAATCGATCTGAATCTGAATCTTTAATGGGGGTTGATGGACTGTGGATGGTACTGTACTCTCCTGAAAGGAAGGAAAGAAGGAAGGAGGAGATTATAAAAAAAAGTGTATCGAAGATGAGCTACTATTTGCTTGTAGCTAAAATGTTTGAGTGATCATTTGTCTTGATGCAGCATTGACAGCTTCCTGTGACATTATTTAGGCATGAAGCAAGCCTACAGGTAACAATTGTCATAAATCAGCTGCAGAACATACACTAGAAGAAATTGTGCTCCATGCTGATTTAATAAACAGAGAGGTAACAGAGTACACATCAGCTAGAAAAAGCAAAGATGTAATTCATTTAAATTAAATGAGCGTGTAGGAAATTATGTTTAAAGTCTGATGTATTTGGTGTTGATTGATGACAATTTCAAATGAAATCATAAATGTCTGAATGACTTGTAAAGATAAAATCAGTGTTTGATTGCCAGATTATCTGCATGTGTTTTCAGTATTAATTTTTTCCTGCTTTATAAAATCATTTCCTTCTGCATCTGAGTTGGGGAAAAAAAAGATTTTTGCTGTTTAGCTAATGGTCTTTTATCAAAAGTAACTTCATGTCAGTGAGAGGGAAGAAGCTCAGCGGTCCACTGGTTTCAAGAAGTAACATGGCTTTACAAAGATCAAACTCTTAATATTCATGTTACACAGGGAGACCCAGCTGCCTGTGGTTTGAGTCCTACCTGCAGAGTTGTCTGTGAGGGCCTGGCTGGTGATGCCAGCTGGTGGCTCCTGCAGGGTGTAGGTGGTGGTGGTGGAGGGCGTGCTGGGGCTTGTGTTGTTGCTTGTCATGTAGGGTGAAGTGTAGGGTGAGCTGTTGTAATACTGAGCATACTGGCCCTGGCCAAAGGCTGGATAACTGGGGTAGTCCTGTGGAGAAAGACAGACAGTGTAAGTTAATGGGGGAAAATGTAAGTTACATTTGGGTAAAGCCAAGATGAGAATAGTGAGAGATAAAGCAAAAGTAGGTACATAGTTGAGAGCTGAGAGGACATATTTTGATCAAGAATGTGGAGGCAAAAGGTAGCAGAGTTGTGGAGGAAAAGTAGGGGGTTTGGCAGAGTAACGTGAGATTTGCCCTGCACCAGTGTTGCTACTTTACAGCGCAGATTCCAAAACATAAATGCAAACACATGTCTGTTCTGTCCTACATCTGGACAAAGATCTGTCTTGTTTTTTTTTTCTTCTTCCTTTCCTCTGTGGCATAATACATATGTGTTGGAGGAGGTACAGTAGATAATCCTGCGTACAAAGCTTTTGACATCCTGAGTGATTTATGTTTGAATGTGTCACGGATGAAATGTTACATATTGAGTGTGCATGTTTCATAAAGATTTCCAGGCTGGGAAGAAGTCTGCAATTTAAAGTTATACAAACTGATAGACATGTACTGATACCAGATCAGTGGGACAGAAATAAGGGGAAGGAAGTGCACAGCTACCTGTTGTGTGCTGTTGAAGCCAGTTGAATTTGTCAGGGAGTTGTTTCCTGCATACAATCCTGAAGTTGTTGTAAAAGTACCACCTTTAGGGACAAAAGAATACAAGTTTGAGTTAGAAAATACAATATATGAAAAACCCACAACCAAATCTGTTGCTAGTCAAATACATGCAGTGACAGAAATGAGACAGCACACTGTTCGGGAAAAAAAGACTTTTGTGAAACAACTATTTGAGGTTGTGAACAGAGGGAGGCCTGAGGGAGCTCCCAACAGCAACCTTATCTTTGTCCTCTTCCTTCCTTATCAGTGATTGGATCAGGCTTGATGAATGATGGGAGGGGAGGGTAAAGAAGGGTGAGGAATGGATAGAACCTGCTTCCAAAGTCATCCAACCCACAATGTGAAGAACACAGTAGACTGTTGTGTGTGAGCAACCAAAGGGTGGCATTGGGAAAGGGGGAATGGAAATGGTGGGTGGCTTGGGGGTAGGAGTGGGATGCACATGGGCAGCGGAGAGTGACAGAGATGCACATGGAAGCAGGGATGAGGTCAGAGTGAGTTGCACTGGGAGTTGGCTGCTGACATCCAGCCTCAATGAATATGTATGCTCTTCTTTTCACTTGCTCAAAGGATGGTCCACCGGGAAAATTAAATCATTCACAGGGGTTGATAGCATCTAATGGCTTAATAATATACATGACATGAATCATAGAGGAGAGGAGCAACAGCAGCAGCCCCAAGGGCCATGACTCCTCTGTTCAGTGGCCATCCACCTGTACTGTCATGTCAGGCCAGGGAACAGCAACAGGGGACCACAGACGGGTAGAAAGAGAGCAGGCAGACAGGGAAAGAACAAGAGAACCTTATCTATTTAAACTACAACCATTTTGCTTAATCTTGAGATCACAATCGTCATGCCAATTCAATTGTCTCTGAGAATAAAGTAGTATAATGTCATGTATAATTCTCTTTTAGTACAAATAAAAGTTTTTTCAAGTGTGCAAATGGGAAATTGAAAATCTCTTGCCTGCAAGCCACAGCCAAGTTTATAAAAAGGACAACAGTTCATGATAGACTGTAGAATAGTTCTCTAACAATAGCAGTAACAGGTGGTCGAATTTTACAGGTTTCATTACAAAAAATGTATTTAAAAAACATCTGTGTTATAGCAGTTCTAACAACTTTCACAAATACAACCCCTGGGCTTTATTACTTGTCTCTGTTCATGCAAAGACGTAATGCTACTCCACACTTCCATCAGGGACAATTATGAGTACTACCATTGCATTTTTCAAACAGCTTCTTCACTTATCACCAGTGATGCCCCCCATAGCCAAAAAATACCCCGTTGCTTCAGTGAAAACGAAGGGGGAGATAAATTTACTGTTCCTAAATGGGGGCGTAATTACACCTTTGTTCCCAGAGACAAACAGAGTGAGTTCCTTTCATCCTCTGGTCATTGGCCCCATCAGGAGAGCCCTCCCACACCGTGACAAACGTGAAGCAGCTTTCATTACAGGGGGAAGGATCAGGGAAATGAGGAGGGGGGCGTGAAGGGTACCGTATGGAAGAAAGCATGAAAAAAATAAGACGTAGAGCAGTGTTTAGCCTTGTCAGTTAGCAAAGTACCCAGCACTGTGGCTAAAAAAAGAGAAACAAATACATCCCAAGCTCCCAAGATTACCAGGATCTCCTAATTGTTTGTGCGATTTCTTACTCTCTGCTTCCAGCAATTACACACACAGCAGATTTTTAACATGTTTTCAACCTGGCTGCAGAACTGTTCCCTCTCTTTGTTGTTTTATTTGATATTTCATGGCCTGCAGGGGGAATTTTAAAACTTTTGTGTTCTCCACAGAAAGTTCAACATCAAGTGAAAGTCCAACAGAACAAAAAGACAGAGAGAAGGAGGAGTAATGCTGCGAAGGACAACAAATTAGCCTAATGCACAGTTCAAACAGTCATAAAAGCTCTCACTGGAAGGGTTTGAGGGTTGCTCTGTGGAGAACAAGGAGCCACATAAAAGCCAAGGGGACCCCTGCTAGCCCAGTGAGAATGAGCCTGTGCTGTTGGGATTGGTGGTGTTGGTTATAGTGTGTGTGTGTGTGTGTGTGTGGGGGGGGGGGGGGGTCTTGCGGTTCCCCGGGGGGCATGTTTTCTCTCCCTCCCCCTGTCCTGCTCCAGTTAGTTCACTCACTCAAGACCAGACATCATCCCTCCCTCCTCTCCTCCTTCCCTCCTGCCTTCTGGCTCCACAATTGGAAGTCCATTTGCTTTGCTTGATCAGTCCCCTTGCCATGGGCTATGTCTATCATCAGTGCACAATATTTGTAGCAGAAGTTTGTATGCCCCACTTGGGAATAGGCTATCAAGTCCAGATGGGGCTCTCCTTTTAAAAAGGCAACCAAGGCTTCAGCCTCTTCAGCTCGCACTGCCACTGGGACAGAATGCTAGGATCCAATTATTCACCTAATTAGCATCTGCTCAGTCCCGCCACCAGCACAATCTCTCTGTTGCTTTGCACACCTCTGATGTTTTATGCCTTTTCTGGCCATCCATGAGATGCACTACATCAACTGCTACAAGGGATGACAAAGCCAAAGAGCACAAAAACGCCTTTGTCCCCCCCCCCAACGATTTGGTGGCATGATTTTAGCACCCACACAAAGCTCCATGGCATCGTACATGAAAGCAAGGAGCAAAAACATTAATCTAATCGTCTTCTGCCTTGACAGCTGGCCACAGGCTGGTGGCAGGGACATTGGCAGGGAGGGGGAGTATCAGATGTGGAAAGATTCTTTGGTTGGGACACCCAGGCCTGAGGCACCTCACCCAGGCCGATCAATAGGCCAGAAAGAGTAATGATGATGGTGTGGCAGAGGGCCAGAGCCATAGTTAAGAGAACCCAGGGCCAGAATAGTGGTCAATCTGTCATCTAACAGGGCTGTCAATTACTAACACACAGTTATTGCTACGTGGGGCATCTGATCGCCAGAGTTAGTGGGTGAGGAAGAGATGGAGATAGACAGAGGGAAACAGAAACACAGAGTAAGAGCATAATACTTAGAAGATGAATGGGCACATAATACTGTCATTGTGAGTTAAACCACTAAGGGCAGGATAGCAGCTTGTGCATTCTGCCACACATGCTCCGTCTCCTGCTCTCTTTCTTTCACTCTCCCTCTCTTTGCCTCTCCTTTTGCAGGCGCTCGGATGCACGCTGCAAAACTCTGGCTGTGGCCGCCTGTATTTGGTTAAGAGGCGTGGAAAAAAGGCTTCCCCGCGCCACATCTGCTGCTGAGCTGGCGTTATTTATTGTGAGATGCTCTGGAGGCTTTTCAACAACATGTGGAGATGTTTCTACTGTCACACATTAGATATTACAGGAGAGAACACAAAGACTACACTAGCTGTTAGCTAACTGTCCTTGCCTGGGTGCAGGTGCTGCCGGGGAACAGAGTGTTTTCCAACCAATACAAAGAGAATAGCAGAAATACTACATGGCAGGAGGCCTGATCTGAATTTAAACTGGCTGAAAGACTGGACAGAAAGAGCAAGAGGGGGAGTGCAGGCGCAACAACTCATTTTTATCGGTTTTAAGGCCATAAATCTCCATGGTCTCAGCTCTTAAACAAATACAAATATGATCACAGGGAGAGAAAAAACAAAGGCTGGGGAGTGGGGACATGGCTGGTGCCTCCTAAGTGCCTGCCATTTTTCCATCTGTGCTGATTCTTTTAAGAGGAGAGGAGAGGGAGGCAGCCGCTGTGGCTGCACGTAACGACTGCTGGGATGCACCCATCTTCTGGGGTGAGGGCGAGGGCCGTGTTGTGAATCAGTCTGACTCATGCTGTTAAATCAGGGACAGAGACCTATTCTCTCTCATATTTTTGAAGTCAGACAAAGTAACTTGTAAGTAAAGACACGGCAGATGAGTACTTTGAC
This sequence comes from Caranx ignobilis, assembly GCA_021432705.1. Taxonomy (NCBI): domain Eukaryota; kingdom Metazoa; phylum Chordata; class Actinopteri; order Carangiformes; family Carangidae; genus Caranx; species Caranx ignobilis. The sequence goes on from MU269986.1 coordinate 11,314,959, forward strand.
AAGAGGGTTCAAAGGACAAAAATAGATGCGCACAAAGGCGGGTCTAAGTAAGAGAAAGAACACAAACAAGACAGGAATAAATATACAAGCAACCAGATTCCCACCAAAGCTATACTGGGTATTTTCAGATTGCCAGTGATCTGCTGAGTAGTTATGTAGCCCAATCATGATTTTGCTGGAAAAGTATTACAATCGTAAAATTGGACACGCTGTCAATTTTATGAGACAGTGACAGCATCTCATGTTGCATTTTGACACCATACAGACACCCAAGTCTTCACTTTTGAGAATGCACAGAGAAAATGATGAAGGATTCACAAAGATGTCCTCACCCTGCATCTGGTAGCTGTAGGGAGCCTGTCCTGTCTGCGGCGTGGTGAAGCCAGAGCCATAGCTTAGGAAGCCTGTCTGTCCCGGGGATTGGGACTGGCTCAGACCCCCCTCCGTCTTTATGCCTGCCCACAATGGACCTAAATCAGTTAGTGACACCAGATCGGTTTGATGCACAGACAACAGTCAACACAGAGGTTTAAATTACACTGGACACAGCAAAGGGACACAATCTCTCTCTATATAACGCATTAATGACAAAGGACGAGTGCTGATTATCTGATTAAACATTTTTACTATGATAGATTGTTTAGAAATATTATCTTGCACTGGATGCTGTGAAAATGTGAGGGAGCTGTCTACTTGACTGTAAAACAAAACACGTGTTTGACGATGACTGTTTGATATTACTTTATCATCATCACCATTAATATCACCATGTAAGATAAGTCATCTGTAAGAGGATGTATTAAAACACTGTGCTTGTGTTTGTGTGTAAAACTGGCCGCTTATATTGAATCAGTCTTGCTGCAGTTTCTGTGCAACGGTAGGTTGCAGGGCTCCATTCAAATAAACAGTATAAATTCCTCCACATATTGGAGAGTCTTCTGGGGTCAAAACACTCCAAAGACTCTGGACAAATAAAGCCTACAGTGGGCCTTGTACTCCATGCTTTCTCTTGCAGTGCCAGAGGAAACCAGTTTTTGTTTTCAGATTTATATCACTAATCTTTCAGATCTATCTGAACAGCTTGACAAGCAAATTCTGTTTTATTGCAGTGGAGGAGAGTAGGCAGACACTAAACAAGAACTCAGCATCTCTCCTGGTCTTTACTGGAGGAATTGTGGGAACATGATTTGTAGCGAGCAAGGTTCTGACCTTTAGGAAGGAAAAATATTTAGTTGTGAATTTCCCTGTCTATGCGTACATGCAATTAACACAACACTGACCTTGTTAGTAGGCAACTCCAGCAAGACAAGAGAAGGTTATGATTGTGTTAGAGAAATCTTACCATAAGCTGGGATGCCATAGGGCTGGCCAGGCTGGGGGTAGCTAGCATAAGCTGCGGCCTGCTGCATTCCTGTGGTGTACTGCGTCTGCCCATACGCAGCCATATTTTGGGATGAAGGAGTAGGAAGAATATGCGGATATGTTCTGCTGTTTGAGAAAAGAAACAAAAGACAAAAGTGAGAAAGGAAACACAAACTTCGGTAACTGACAAATTCCTTGTGATTGTGCTACTTCACTCTAAACACTGAGCCAAGAGGTAAGACAGATAGCATCGCACAGCTCATATACATAGTGAAAGAACAATAAATGGCAAAGGAAATTTTTGCAAGATAATAATTACAACAGATTTCAGAGTGCACAAGCTGCAGACATCCCAGCAAACAAAGCCAGTCGAGAACCCCCCAATCTAACAGAAGGATCTAATTAAAGATCCAAACGAAGTTGGATGCTGCTTATTTTTTAAAGAAAAATAAAAGAAGCCTTACTTGGAAGGATAAATCTGTGGAGAGAACTGGTGAGTTTGTCTTGGGCTGAAGCCACTGGTTCCAATAGCTGAGGAGAGTTAAAAAGAAAAGAGGCAAGCACATATTTAAACATTAAGAAATAAGGTAAATATTATCTTTTGCCAACAGAACTTCTGGATTCCAAGGAAACAGTAATTACATTGCATTACTCTATTTATTTCGGTAACCTTATTTAAGGTTGAAAACCGGAGAGCAATAATGAAGTAAAATAATCAGGTAAGAACATCAGTTTTTCTGCTGACCCGCGTATCTCTGAGATAGTTCTGGGCTGCTATGACGACCGCTGATGTAAACACTCACAGGATGGTCTGAATCAGTCTCGACCTGTGGCTACAGTTGCCTTGGGCTTTTCAAGCCACAACCACATTGGAAGTGACATCACTGATTGCAGGTAATGAGTGCTACTGCATGATTATTCCTTCATTAGGCGTACGACTGTGTGGTTCCATGGTGCTGTTAACTTGTGAAAGTTCAGCCGCAAATAATTCACAGAATGTTTTGAATTTGCTGTGAGTCATGAAACACACACAGATGGACACACACACTCTTTCCATTTTAATGTTACTGTTTTCCAAAAGTATGATGTCAAATAAAATCTTGTCAATAAGATAATGTGAATTTATAGCAGTGTTCAGTTTACCTGCACATTCAGTTCACAAGTTTGTGCATTTTATAGAATAGTTAAAAAAAAAAAAAAAAGTCTAAAGAAAATTAAACATCCCTAACACACATGAGATCCAGCCTGCAAGAGCGCAGCTTCCACTTTGACATTAGTATTTAAAAAGATACCATTTGTTTTTCATTTCAAAGTCTATCTAAATTTACAATTAAACACCGCCGACGGAGGGCTAAATTATAATGCTTTATCTTTGGTAAAACAGGCATTTTATCAGAAATTCACAATCGATAAAAATAAAAATAAAAAATCAGAGGCAACAATCAGTTCTTACATTAAACTGCAGCCGAGTGGCACAGTTCTGAAACATCTGTCTAATTGGTCGTGACATGTAAAATATGGGATTTGGTTGCGGGGGAGTGCTAACTGTGTGTAACTGTATGCTGTAACCCCTCACACACGTTATTAATATTGAACACTTTTCCCACATCAGCAGCACCTGCCACTGGACAAAACCTGCTCCTCTCAACGGAGCTTTGGGTTTCCCCACGGAGGATATGGGGTGTAAGATTACTAAATTTCATTAATACTGTCATAGACAAAAGTCATAGCAGTGATAAAGTATCAAGTACTTAGTTAAACAGTTAAGGAAAAACAGGAAAATTAGCAGCAAGATAATACCATGCACAGTTAGATGCAATGGTATTAATACAGGTTTCTAGAAAATGTAACACAGAGCTGCAGGATGACATAGAAACCACTCAGGGTGGAAAAAAGAAACAAGCTTAAAAATTATCACATTAGAGATTATTTCTTTAGCAATTTTTACAATGCTCATTATACTCAGAGGGCTTGGTTTTATTTAGCAATGACTGTGTGTGTGTTTATGTGTCTGATGTTCCCATGCTGAGAGGAGGGTGTGAAAATCCTGGCCCTGACAGGGTGATAGGGTAACAGCCCGTGGAGAGAGAGGGCCAGTGGGACGTCATGTCACTCCAGTGGACAGACAGGCTCAGTCCTCACTGGCATGGGAACCAGGAGTGCTAACACACACACACACATAGTGCAAGCAAGCACAGCATATATATGTGCTGACAAAGGTAAGGTAGAATCTCTCAAGCACACACACACAACTACACACACAAACACTATATTGGCATTTTAGCTGCAGGGACACTTCCTGAGGCCCAGCTTATCAGTCACCCATCTCCAGGCTCATCTCTCACTAATCAGTTCTTCATCTGTGTGTGTGTCTGTCAGAGAGAGAGACGCAACCAGAGCATACGCACACTCTCACACACACACATGCACGCACGCACACTCACATACAGAGTCCTCCCTGCTTACCTGATCCTGAGAAGCTGTCTAGAGAGGTGTCTGCTACCGAGGTGGCGATTTCGCTGCTGCTCATTGGCTCAGTTTTAACTGCAAACAAAGAAGCCACATAGTCACCAAATGCACCAAATCACTGTCTGGAAAGAAAGAAAAAACAAAAAGATTAGATTAATGGCTAACTCTACGTTTGCCTGTGAGATTTTTTACATTCACAAAATTTGTTCGAAAACCATAACTCACAGGCGAAAAACGAAAATGCAGAGATAGGAGATGGTAGAGAGACAACTTCTCAGCAGCCAGCAAATTTAACTGCATGATAAAAGTCAAATGTTACATCTGTGTTAGCCCCAGTGGTTTCTATATATTTCTTTATGCGAGTATCTTTAATTCCTTCGATGGGATTTATCTGATTTTTCAAAAGATTTAACCTTATCTTTATCAGCGATCCTTATCTGTCAGCCTGGGGACATTTTCCTATGTAAATCTTAATTGTTTATTTAAAAATGGGCTTTTAACTATTTTGCAAAGACAACACAAATCAGACTCTACTTTGATATTGCATTACCACAAAAAAAAAAAAAAAATCTGACATAACTGTTTTTATTCAATGATGAATAACTGGAGTTTCAGTACTTCATGAAATAAAAATCACCACTGAGTGTTAGGACTCAATGTTAAAAAATTACAAGTGCAATTGAAATGTCAAGGAAATATACGATGTCTAAAATCTTTTTAAGAGTGTAGCAAACGCTGTTTGACCTTGACTCCATTATACAGCTAAGCGATAGATCTGCAAAGACAATTTCACAGTTATCTGACAGCTCAGGAATCTTTGAAATCAATCCATTTCACTTCAGGCGGGCTGCAGGGTTTTTTTTCCCCCATTTTTTTTTTTTTGGCAAAACAAATTGACAATGTGGGCAAGGAAGTCATGCTCAGTGGAATCCCTGATGGTTGAAGAAGCCATTTGCTGTCATGTTTTACATGTTTCCGCTATGCTCGTTCAGTGCAGAAACATATGTTGACGAGAGGCAATTCTTTTGAACAACACACTGATGAAAAAATAGTGGCAAGGTGCATGCATAAACTAGCACACACTCAGGTCACGGAGCACACAATAACCACTGTATTCAGTAAACGGCATGGAACGTTCAAATGAAAACAAAATGCACAGTATGCAGGTTCACAATCTGAACATTCATTAACAATGGACTCAAAATCCAGTCGTGTCAAACCATGCTTGCAACAGAATACCACAACAATTACATAAAATACTAAAGAGTTTCTGAATGAAAGGCACAATAGTTGAGGTGAATTTAGAAATCTCCAGCTTATAAAAAGTGCATTTTTGGTTCTTAAAAAATACAAATTTCATTTTTTTCATGAGTGAGGTGGGTGATTCAAGGAAGTGAACTACAAAGACTCTTTCATTCTTGCTTTCAGTGGAGTAGGGAAAACACCAAGTATTGTCCTTTCATTGTGTCACTAAGGGTAGACAAACCTGCAGCGGACTGTGAGTTAGAACCTAACAACCAGTCTGCAGTGGTAAGCATTGTGATGTTATCACCTATGGGAAAGAAAGAATGGCAAAGGGACACATTGACAGTCTGCACCATGTCTATGGGTCCTGTGTCATATATATACAAAGAAATAAACCCTGTGCTTAATGTGAGGATTGCATGACAGTGAGGGATGTTTCTAATAAGTTGTTGGTTTGTGGAATGGGTCTGACTGCTTCACTAAACAAAGGCTCAGATTTAAAGCACAGGTGAATCACCTGAGTAAATAACTATGTACAGTAGAAAACCTCATGCAAAACGCCATTATTTCCATTCTGCAGGTTTTGAATAATTACATGCTTGCTTAGATAAACAGCTAATAGTCACTGGAAAATAACTACCCGAGGCAAGAAACATTTAAGATAGAAATCTTAAGGCAACAAATTTTCTGTGAAGCCCAAAATAATCTACACTGCAATCCAGCAAACATCAAGTGCACTCTCTCTATTGCTCACTGGCGCTTTCATGTTATAAAAAGGCAAAATCAACTAATGCTAATTAATACTACAAATTCTTTTTAAAAACACTCAGCATTTTTATTTACAAAACAACATTGCATTACCTTTATTTACTTTATTAAAAAGTCATATTCACGTTTAATAATACAACATCTATCAGCTTTATATATATGTTCAGATTAGCAAACAAGGTAGAGAGAGGGACAGCATTTAGCACAGCACACATACCTTCAGTGCCATTGGGTGTCATGGAATTGTTATTGATGTGCGAGTTGTCGAGGTTGGGACCATTAGGAGATTCACTGCTTCCACTTATTCGGCTGTGAGGACTGGCTAGATCCTGCATTTCCATAGACCTGACGAGACATGCACACACAGACACACAGACACACACACACAAACACACACCAAATCAAATTACACATATTGCTCTGATTTCAGGGAAGACACAGAGCTTTGCTATGCAGTGCTGTGTATAGAACATGCAAAATACAATAACTCTGATTTGGAAGAATAAAATAAAATACTATAACGTAAAACACACCCCAGTGAAATGTGAAGTGAAATGTCCTATTAAAATTGCATTTAAAATGTAAAAATTCACTGTAATTTTACAAAATGCTACCATGCATGTGATACTTTCAATACAATTTAAAACAGACATTTTCATCAGATGTCTAATGATTCCCAAAAGAAAAAATGAATTAGAAAAATTAAAAAAAAAAAAAAAAAAAAAAAAAAACCTGGTAAAATGCAACACACACACACACACACACAAGTGCACAAAGGAAAACAGTGGGATTCCAAACCATGAAATGAATCGTAAACATTTTGACAAGATAGTTTTTTGGTTTCTCTTATTACAGCAATTCCACAACAAGTCACTGTTTTACATGATGTGAACACTAAGAGTTTACTATCAATTTACTCTGGTGTATCTTGAAGCAAGAATGGCCTTAAGTGTATATCGTTTAGTGTGGTATTGAAGACTGTTAACAGATGTTTGCTGGTTTGAGGCAATGGTTAATGTGCCTGTTAAAAGTGCAGCACTGCTTGATTATAAGAGCCCATGCCTCAGTGATGGGCAGATGAGAAGCTCACGAGGCATGTGTTTGCTCTGGCAAGCTCCTTAATTGTTTCTGTGTTTATACAAAAGACCACGCCACTGAAAACATTATTCTATCTTCTCATTTGTGCGCTCAAAGGATTTGATCAAGTATAGACAATGGAGTAGAAAGAAGGCATGAGTGATTTGAAAAGTACAGCCACAAACTCGAGACCCCATTTGTCTCTGCCACCGTTCCCACTGCAACAGTGCGTTAATGAAATTAGGACAAAATGTTTTGTACATTATACTGCCATTTCCAATTATATTCCAGGGCTCTGGATATCTCTGCTATCGATAAACATTGGCCTTTTACACAAGGCCACAAAGATAAATGCTCAAGTAACTCTAAGTAGTCTGAGTGCTATCAGATGGCACGAAAGAAACCAGAATTACGAGATAAAAATATTAAATTATGATATGCATTTACTGCATTTAAGATTATATTATGTTATGATATTATGATACTTTGCAGTAAAGTTTGACAAATACAGTCCTTTCTTGCGGTTCAAGTCCAATTTAATTATTAATGGAAAATATATACTTCTCAGCATTACATTACAAATCAAACAGACTAAAATAAAACTACGACAAAAAAAATGTTATAAAAGAAAAAAAACACTGCAAAAAGCCAATTAATTCACACATACCCTAATAATGAAAGCTGTATTATCCTTTTCCCAAAGGTATATTCGTTTACTTCTCTGCTAAAAATATCACACCCTCCTAGCATACAACAACACAGAAGGGCAAATATAAACACTTAAAAACTGTCCAGAATCAGTTATCCATATCATACACAGTACTTCTCCTTTCTCTAAACTTTTTTCTCATTAGCTGACAGTGAAAAAGTCCTCACTATCTCTAATCAGACAACACAGCAGGCTGAGAGAAGTTGACAGTTTTTTAGCAGAGTCTAAGGCGATCTCTGATGCCACTCAGAGATCTACATGTCTCTGATGCTGCTGGCACTGGCTCAACTGTGCTCTTACCTGGACCTAAATGGCTTTGAGTCCTCTCAGACCACACTCTCTTTCTTTATTCTGCCTCCACCTGCCCCAGCAGAAACAATGTCACTCCTTGTTATTGCGGCTCGATGTCACAGTCCAGAGCCATCCATGACACAAAAAGGCTTGTCTGAGAAAACATTATTGTTATTCTGGAGCAGAATGGGAAGAGAGGGCTAGCGGGGGAACAGAGGCGCACATTGTCTCTCTCCGAGCCGCAGCCCAGCTCCACTGTTGTTTCCTCCTCCAGGTCCTCCCTCCTCCCTCCTCCCTGAGCAAGGGGAGCACGGCCAAATGACGGAAAGGTGATTCATCATTGGTCTACGACAGCTGCAAACTGGATTAGCCCTCCCCCAATCAACATGCAAAGCTGCTTAGCCAAGGTAAGCAGGAAGGGGTGGGGGGGAGTTGCGGGGGTGAAGGTAGGCAGAGGGGTGAGGAGTTGAGGAAAGAAGGGGCTGAGGGGCAGCAGAGGGTGGGAGAGCCTGCCTGCTTTCCTGCTTGAGGTAGCCTGCTGCTGGAAGGAAGATGGGACTTGTTGAGGAGAGACAAGTCAAGCGTGACACCCCTAGCATCTTCAGCAGATCTTTCATCTGCAATTGACACTATCTGAAATTTATCAGCACTCCCCATCCCAGCATACTGACAGGTCCTAATGATCGTCAGGGCTGCTTTCCGCGGGCCTGCCCCAGCCTGGGGCCATGCCACAGCACAGAAATACGCAACTTCCTACTTCACAATGGACAGAAAAGCGGAAAGAGAATAATATACACGCTCACACATACATTGTATAAATCTCTTCTTTCTTTGTGGCAATGTGAAAATTCATGCTTATGTCCTTTTCTTTAGCACACAGAGACACATAACTCATGTCTGCATGTGTACACACACTCATGCACAGGGCACTTCAGAGGCCCCCACATCAGTGGTGCAAATGCACGCATACACGCACACACACTCACACATGCAGGGCACTTTAGAGGCCCCCAGATCAGTGGTGCATCTCAGACAATGAAGGAGACTGGAAACAAGAACACGGAGAGCATATGGAGCCACATATGTTTCCTATGACGCTACGAATGCCTCTATTACTCTCCTTTAGCTGACAGTTACATTTTGCTGTCCACTCCCGCTCTGCTCGTCTCTCTCCAAACATCAAGCAGAGCCATATACTTGCATGACTATAACACTATATTAGACCTGACTCCAGCCCACCATGGGAATACAGGGTCCAAAAAAGGTTAAAGGTATTCAACTGGTCAGGAAAAAGGAAAAAGACATATAAAGTCTTTTTTCAAAAATCCTGGCATGATTTTTTAATGGCTGACTGTTTACATGAGCCAGCGTAACCTGAGCTACATGCATGGTCTTAAGGTTTTTTTTTTCCTTCTTTTTTCAACAGGCTTTGCTCTTCACACCAAGGCAAAGCCTTCATGAATACCATTCCAGCTTTACAATTTGCCTCCTGTCTCACTGCTCATGGCACAGCCATTTTCATATATATATATATATGTTTCATTCTTACTTTAGGAGTCACTGACAACAGCAGTGCCTCCTCCTGGCATCTCCCAATATTGAAATATGCAGAGGGGATGTAAAAAATACAAAAATATCAATGGAAAAGAAAGTCCACAGAGGTAAAAGCCATAAAGACGAAAGAGAAACACATTTTGCCACAGCACATTAACAGCGATCACAGAGTTGGGGGAAGTTGTGGAGAGAGTGCTGTGGTGGGTTGCTGTGGTATGGTGTGTGTGTGTGTGTCTGTGTGTTGTGGCTTGTTTCTCTGCTCAGCAGTGCAGGCCAGTGAAGACATTATAATGCTGGTGTCTCAGCCATTGCCAGCAGGTGAAACCAGCCAGGTGAGGAGAGAGTGGGAGAGTTAGGGAAGACAGGAGCGGAGAAGGCAGGGGGGCAGGGATTTAAAAGCAAAAACAAGTCTTTCTTCTGCCACGCTAAATATTTATTGTTTAAAAAAAAAAAACAGGGGCTGCGTTCAGCATCTTTGATGTGCTACTTTAGCTCAACCTGAACTAGTTGGTCTTTGAAGCCAATAAGAACAAAGCCCAGCTAGATGAAGCACTGGAAGTGTCATCAAGAGAAAGAAAAAAAAAGAGGTGCCACAACATGCTTCTCTCACAGTTGTTTGCAGGGTTCTTTTGTTTCGCTTTGCTTATTTCAAGACCTGCAATTCCAAAAGTAAACATAACATAGCCAAGCTTTTAGCATCTCAACATGCAGGCTGACTGACCTGACACAAATCATTTTCACCTCCTTTGCTGCATGTACCTGTGCAGTCGCTGCAGGAGAGGCTCACCTATTTCAATATGAAATAACTTTATCCTTTATAAACTGCAAAATTATATCTTCACATATTAATGATTGCAAACAAAAATGACCAATCAGAAGATGTGACTGAAAATAATGTGAGTGAATAATATGAGTGAATATGCTCTGTTAATCTGTGTGCTCCTCTCCCTGTATAATCTTTAATAGATATTAATTTTATTGGGAAAAGTGTGCAGCCCTTTGAATTTTACAGACTACGTAAGCCATGTGTTGTGAGTTACAACTTTTGAAAAACAATGCTTTAATCAAAATCTAACTTTAAAACAACTAATCCCCACTTAAGCTGGTCAGCTGAATCCACATGGTGGCCCAGGAAAAATAAATCCACTCGCAAAGAATGTAGATGCAGACAACAATTGGACACAGATGTGAGAGGAATTAGGCACAGTTTACAAAATGCTACACTTCACTTGTGTCTCTATACGTGGCTGAAAAAATGAAGGTTGCCAAAAAAAATCCAACATTAAATAGCTTGGTGTTTTTTGTTTTTTGTTTTTTCATCCTCAAATGTAAAGTATTTTAGAGGAGACAACTGCTGCACATGGGAAATTACATGGTGGTGTAATTCTCCACAATGACACCACTTTTCTGATCATTGGTTTCTGAGGAAAAAAAAAAAAGGACGTTTTTCTTTTTCTTTTTTTTTTAAATTCAATTGAGCCCTACAGCACATAATAAAACATATCTAAGCAAAAGTAATTTTAAATAAATATACAAAACATTGCTTGTTATTTACTGTATTCCTTACACTGCATATTTATTTGTACTGATATGCTGTGGGATAGTCGACACACTTAAGCGCAGCACACAAATGAGTCTGATGGCGACAAATTCTGCAAGCAGATGGTGCTTCACACACATTTTTAAATTTTGTACTTGTCTACAATTAAAAGCACAATTATTAACAGATGTGTTGTTTGTTGATGTGCAATTTGTCCCTCTCATTTGGTTCAATCTGACATGGTGCTCCAGCAATTCACTCAATAGCTACATTAAATCTGTTAATACTGTGCTCTTCAACCCTCAAAATTATTTCCAGAAGGCCAGTTCGCCTTTGAGGGGCCATCAAACAAGATTTAAGGTGCACATTTTATCACAACCTGCCTACCACTGTGACCACCGCAGAATGATAAAGGCTTTACAGCACAGAGATGAAAGAAAGACCAGTGACAATTCTCAACAGTTATATCACTGTAATACTTATGACTCAAATCTAAGACGGAGATCTACTACCTGAATTCAATTATCTAAACAGAAAGCAAAGCAAATTCTGAAATGGCTTAGTTTATATCGATATCATTACAGATGCTGATAAAATAGATAAAGCATTCAAAATTTTTGAAAGCAGAAAATGTAATAGGATCTGTGTGGGGTCACGCTGTGCTATAGGGAATGTATTGACAATACAATGCAATCCCTTTGAATACAATTACTGTTTAGACTCACAGCACAGCAGCTTCCTTTATATCTTGCACTACGTAAACATATTGCCATTTACAAACAAACATGCAAGTGGGCATTAGTGACTGAGGACCTGTAATGGCGATCAACAGAAAACTTGAAAGCTCATTTCCTGCTCTTTCAGCCACACATTTCCAATCCAAGGAGCGGTGTGTTAACAAAATAACACCCCACAGTATTTAGTAAACAGCCGCTGCACCCTAATCACCCAGTAGTGGCTACTTAATAGGAGGTCACCTATTTCCTTCTTTCTCTCGCGCTCTCTCTCCACCTCTCCGTTGTCTTCACTAACAGCCGAGTGAGGCAGGATCAATTAGCCCTCTGTCTTTCACCATTTTCAATCTCCTCTCTGAGAGGGGAGAACAAGGGTTTGGCCGGGGAGACACATCCAATACGAAAGGCATCAGGCCTTGGGCAAACAATGCCACCGTCACCGCTGACCACTCTTTCTTGTACACATTGCTGCTACACATGCATGAAGCGTTGGCCAGGCAGAGAGACCCTGCTCTCTCCCTGTGTAAAGCAAATACACAGTGTAAACAGCCCCAAATCAGCCCACTCATTATCTGTTAATTGGATAAATAAGGTTATTGTGCGAGTGAATGGCTGCAGCAGGCGGTCACACACACTGTTATGTTTGTCTACACAGAGCAAAGGCAACTCTGCAAGCAGTCTGGCTCATGAGCCAATCCTAACCTCTCTATTTCTTCTTTCTTTCATCTGCTAACACACACCTTTCTACACACATGGAAAAGGGCAGGCATTTGAAAATGACAGGAACTAGAAGATGAAAAAGGACAGAGAGAAAAAAAAATGAGATGAAATGCCCTCCAAACACACACACACACACACACACACACAATAATTGCCTGACTTGTGATGTAAGCCTGTGATGATGCACACAACATTAAACCAGAACATCCTTCAATTAGGGAGGCTAGTGATTACAGTGGGTGAGTCATCTTCACTACACGTGAAATACTGGCGAGCGGAGACGCAGCACGGCCGGGAGTCAAGGCCTGTTGTCTTGGTCAGACGCTGAGAGGCTCTCAGGTCTCCTTGCAGCATTCCTGGCCTCAGCAGATGGCATTAGATGTCAACTGCTTTAACTGTGTTGGTTTTGTTTGTTCTGCCAGTCGAAAAGAGACTCCTGCAGGGACCAGCCTGTTTTCCTTGTCTGATCAAAAATGTAAACTGGGCCAAGCATAACAGGATCCCATATTTGCAAGGGAAATTTTGAGATGGACATATATTTGCCCAGATGATATTATTTTCAGTGCTAATGATGATGGTTTTTCAGCTGTTTAAAAAAGTATTTTAATTACAAGTAAAGACAATTCTAACGTCATTATTTTTAGAGTGAAAAAATCTTATCAGTAGAATAAAATATATACAAACACACACAAAGTATATGAATTATGTACATATATATATACAAACACACACACACACACACAATACACACACACACACACACACACACAATATATATATATATATATATAGATTCATTTTTACAAATGTAATTTACAATTACAAATGAAGACTTTTGAGTACAATGTGGACTTGAAATTTGCGAACCTATCTACAGATTGCATGTATCTAAAAAGTACAAGTGATTTAAGGAATGAAGGAACATTATATTAGCTTTTAGAGACTTGTATCTTTTTCACGATGAGGTTTGCATTCACTTTGCTTTAAATTAAAACTTATTCACTCTGAGCTGTGTGTTTTCTTTTTTTTTTTTAACAATTTATCTATCATCATCAGTGAATTACAGCTTTAATGTAAAGATTAAATCTTTAATTTTTAGCTATCATTGTCCATATTATTATACATTTTTGTACATTACAATACTTATTTACAGTAAGTTGTAGTGTTGTAGGTTCTGTTTTGAATCCTAACAAGTAATGACAACATTAGTCCTGAAAACTAACTGCTTTGTTGACATAATGCCATAATTGTGAATTCATTCTATAATTAAATGTTCATGCAAATCTATGACATGAAAGATATTTCCACACACACACACACACACACACACACTGGCATATTCATATACAAATGAAGACAAGGCAACTCACAGATGAAAAATAAATTAGAAATTTCAATTATACTCACTACAATTATGGTTGAATCCCTGTTTGTTTATCCCTTCTTCTACTTTCTTTTTTTTTTTTTTTAAAAAATCTCTTCTACAGACAGATGGTTCAGTCCAGCAGAACGGACAGAAAACTTTTCTTAAAGAGTTCTTCAGGTGTTGGTAGAACCTGTAGCACAATAAATGTAAACTACAAGACTACTTTTTCTTTTTCATTTTAGGTGTTGGAACCCATGGAGCCCCGCACGATATCTCAGGAGACCCAGTCCTAGTGAGAAAGAGAGTTGTCCGATTACTGCTTCAGGCAGTGACTAGTGAGTGTCTGAGGAAGAGGGAAAAAAAGAGAGAGAGTGAGAGAGCAACGCGGAGGGAGGAGGGGAGGGAGAGGGGCAGTGAATAAGGGAGGGAGAGGGAGGCTGCTGCTGTTTGAAAAAGCAGAAAAGTTGTGCGGAGCTCTCTCACAGGAAGACTTTGGGTCTGGAGGAGGCACGCGGGAGTTGCGCCTCACACCAGCTCCCCATATGTCATTCACTCACAGCTTTAAGCAATAGAGCCCTCTCCAGATTGTATCAGTTGAGACTAAGACAATGAAATGGCAGATCTCTCCACCGGCCTGCCTGTCCGCTGGAACACTAGGCTCTGCTCACACACCCCGAGGGCCCACACTTTTCTCCCCCCCACCCCCCCTTTCTCTCTTGTTTTTGTTATGCTCCGTTTTTTTTCTACCACAAACCACATTTTTTTTGCTCTCTTTTGTGTGTCTTAGGTCACTGCTGGATTTCTCTCCGTTTCTCTCTGTCATAAAGGGACATCAGAGGGGTAAAAAAGGGTGCAGGTCATTAGCTTAGGTGATGGGGAGCCGGAGTTTACCAGCGGCCGAGCGTCTCGGCTCTGTCCCGTCTCCACAGCAGTCTAGTGGAAATCCTCCGTCAACACATACACACCGCGTCTGTGTGCAAGGTAATGACTGCCTTCTGTCTGCTCCAGGTTATTATTTCAACTGTGCAAAGCTGTTACACAAGGCCATGCTGCTACTGATGAGCTCAAACTGGTGATTTATTTAAGCTGGTGATGAGGCTTGTACAACTCTTGCTTTAATATGTCAAGCTGGGTTTTTTTTTTCAAGAATATCAATTTTGTGTAATGAGCGGTTGAAAGAGCAATGCACCATTTAAAATTTGTTTGGTTTTCACATCATAAAACAGAGGTTAAAATACCAACTGTAATACTGAAAAATGATTTTCAAGGAAGAGGAAACCATACATTTACAATGGTAAAGAGGTGCTGAGAGAAGAAGAACACCCACAGCTTAAAGAATAGTATACTGTGTCTTACGAACACACTGCTTGTGCATCTCTGTTTCTAAATAGTTGGTGGGTGATGAGAAATAAGAATTTTAAATTTGTCCTGTGTGTCACAATCAGATCTGTTTTTGTTATATGGCTCCACACTGTGTTTTAATCAAACAGGAAATGATAAATTGTTCGGTTTCTACTTGATCAGCTGCAGGGTTCACAACCCATACTGAAAGCAGGTCAACACCAACCAGCCTCTGTCGAGCAATAGTCAACAAGGAGCTGACAGAAATAGATCAGAGCTGCAGAGCTCCTGATTTAAATACACTGACTGCAATAATGATGGGGACGTGCTGCCTGCCGTGTCCAAACCAGCTACCCACAGGTGAATCCATAGGCTTATGTTTCAATATCGGAGCATGAAATATATTGCACATTCAACAGGTTTTTGATAACTCAATTGACTAATAGATGCTTGGGGACTCTCAAGTAACTATTTCTAATAGCGGAAGTGTACACATGCCAATTGAGTTACTGCATTTGCTCTGTTGCTCTCTATTTCAATAAGCAGTTGTATAAAATTAGCTTGAGATGCAATTTTGCAAGTGAGTTATTTTCAAATTGCACAGTATCATTACCCAGAGTTGTTTATGTCTCGATGACTAAACTCAGATTTCCCTCATACCCTCATGCATGCGGTGCTGTATGGTATGTTTTGAATCAAGGGTCAAATCAACCCAGTGGTTTTACTGTTTTCATGACTGACAGTATTTCATGCACACAACCTTAAGTAAAAGGTGGTTTAGCTTTGAATTTAAATTGTCAAGCTGTTCTTTTGGTTTAACTTCTGATAAAAAAAAATATTCACAGAGCTATAGACTATTACAGTTTAAGAGGTACTGAGACATATTCTGTAAAAGAAAAAGTCATTAATGCATAAATAAGAACAATAAAATCATCTTTTCGGCAGCTATAAAAACTTAAAACTGTCTACATGTGCCAAATGGAAGCTTAACAAAAGATGCACTGATACTGTCCAACTGACATCAGCACTTAGACACCACTTGCCAAAAACTATATCAAGTAAGAAATTTGAGAAGTGAGCTAAGATTAAATGTGAAACCGTTCTTTATTAAGGATTATCTTGATGGGACTCAATGGTCTTCATGTGGGGTTGCAAGGATGCCTGCCTGCAATTTAGAGTGAAGAGAGATCTGCACTGTCCTCCACTGCCAACAGGTTATCCACTCAGCTTCTCACACACATGAAAATAGACTCACTTCCAAATGGCTGATTCTGTTTTTGAGATAAAGACGGGAGGGTTAATGAACATCTAAATGGAATCCTAGTACTTGGAAAGTTTGGGATCTTAAACTATGGTGATTTTTTCCCCCCGTTCTTCCTTAAGGAGGACATCTCGGTAAAGCGAGTTTACTTATCCTGACAAAGAATACATAAACAGTGTGAAAGAAGCAGGAATGGTGTGACAAGGAGTCAAATGGTACAGATGAAACAAAATGCTAACACCCCGGTGACACAGTTGCAATATTTTCATATGCATAAACTGCAAATTTGTTTGGGTGGAGCTACTACAGTGTTTATACAATGTCACACACTGGGGGGATCAAGTTCCTTTTTTGACATAAGTCTCAGCAGAGCATTACACTCAAAACCTTCCTCTAAGAAGGGAAATCTGAACTTGGGATAACTTTGGATAAAATAACAGTTTTTATATATTTATTCAGGCATTACCAGGTGAAGTGTTCACCTACTGACTAAGGAGAAAATAAAAAAAGAGCTCTTAACAACACAAACCCCTCAACCTCCAGCCTTGCCCCTGACACAAGTGGGACATTAAGTTTGCTGCCTGGCAATTTGTCAAAGAGTCCTGGAAGTGCTAGGTATTGGATATTCCCGAGTTATTCAATGTGCATATAGTTTCCTGTTGAAAATAACCAAGCTCCGCAGAGTGACATATGCTTGGTATAAGCAAAACAACGCTGATGACCGAGGGAAATTCAAGACAGTTTTCTATACTATTCTATTCTTTGTCCGTTCCCACTGCTTGTATTTTTATGTGAACTCTTGAACTAGCAACTTGCATAGCAACACTGACAGCTAAAGCAATGATAGCAAAGATGAAAATCAGCCAAGACAAATATGTCACTTAAAGTTTTAGATGTCTTTCTGCATGTAGCATTCAAGTTTATTCAATATAACATTAAACCATCAATTCACAAGGCTTTCATTAAATTCTAAAGAAAATCTTTGATGATGACAAGTTTTCACCACAAAAAAAGATTTTGACAGTGCAGACAGATAATTTTGAAGTCGCTCAAGGTAAATTAGTAGCAAGTCAAGTGCTTTCATGTGGTGAATGAAAGTTCCAAGTGAAGCCTGAGTTCCTTATAAACAAACATCAGGTTGGCCTGCCTCGCTGAGGAACAGTGATAAAAGTAAACACAGCATACCTCAACATGAAAATACATTGGAGCTTTCCTCGACAAGTGAGCAAGGAACAAAGGAAATGGTTAACCTCAGTGGACGTCACAAACTTAAATGAACAGCCTGACCTTACTGTTGCAGCCATCTTGGTTTCAAACAAAACAAGGGGAACATGTTTTGAGTTAAGTAAAATATGCATTTGTCTTGTGAATCATATAAAATATAATAGCAAGCACACTTTAGCACTATCTTACAAAAAAATTTCAAGGTCACTTCAAAATTTTCTATTTGCTGAGTTAAAACCACAGTACACACTAACTAGCATTTAGTTTAAGAACACCCAGTACACACATTTATCCATGAATATACCACGAGAGACAAGTTGTACTTTATGACCAGTGAGGCACACCTGGTGAAAGTCTATGAGGACCCCGAAAATCCTCAGACAAAGACTTTATTGCTCTCCAATGGCCCCAAAAAAGCCAAACAAGCACACTTTAGAGAGCTATTACTCAGAATGAGACATCACTACGGCTGGAAGTATCACCGCAGGCGTTACGCTAAGAATATATAGCCTGTTAAAAGATAAGTAAGAAGAGTTCATGCGGCGTAATAAGTCACTTAAATATGGTCTGTTCTATATATTGAGGTTGCCGTCCTTAGAATCTGACTTCAGCTATCAGTATTTGATTCAACATTCGCTGTTAAAACCAGGCTAAATATGCGTTTGTGTGAGGTAGACATCATCACTTTAACATAGTTGGATGACAGCAATTTCCAATAAAGACAAACCTCTCATACACTTGAGTGGAGGACCACATCACTTGTTAAGCTGTCAATGATATTTACAAACTGAGGAAACACTGGAACGCACGGTTTGGTAGGTTTTAAAGACGACTTCAGCTGAGCCTATGTGATACTCTGGGTAGTTTGAATGTGTGGTGAAAATTGCACTTAGATGGCTTCATGAGGAAATAATCTGAAATCATTCTTTTCACTAAAAAGGCTAGGCTCATTATCAGCATCAGTACACTAACAACACACTATTAAATTTACACTGGGTATATTTTTCTGTCAGTCTTAGCCACTCAGCATCACACTGCTCTCATTTGCTTTGCTCCTAAAATGCTGGAAAAATAAAACTGCATTCTGAAAAATTGATATAAAAGCCTAAAATAGCACATTTTCAATTAAACAGTTGTGATTCAAACTTATAAATAAAGGAAATTCACAGCTACAAATCTGAAGCTCACAGTCTGTATGTTAATACAACTGTTGAGAAAACATGTATATACACAAATGATACACACCATTACTTTGTAAGTTGAACAGATATCACTCAGTGTTACTATAGTAAGTAGTAGTAAGTGGTAGTAGTAAGTGGGGGGGGGGGGGGGGGGGTGACTAGAACTTATCTAGTACTAGTAATCTGGTATTTATGTTTCAAGACAGAACTTCAAACAGCAATGCCACTAAATCAGAATTAGCTGCACCCTAAAATACCAATATGTTTGGTAATAAATTTTCAGCACCCCTCTAATGGCAGCATTTGTCATGACTCCCCCAACTGTCTGGGGCTGGCTTCTGACTTGTGCAACCCAGGCGGCCAGAAATGTGGCACTCCCCGTCTCCTCCACAGCTGCCTGCCAGTTGGGCCCAGGTCAGCAGAGCACTGGGGGCCTGGCCCACTGATCAGCAGCTATGCAGTGGATCTGGCCCATGGGGGTGGGTTGGGGTGGTGGTCATCACAGGGAACTTATGTTCACCACACCACCAACTCCCAATGGGTTAGAGTACGAAAAGCAGAGGTTATAGACATAACTGTTGCCTCACAATCCCACCCCCTCAGGCTGACTCCATGTTCCTCCCAACCCCCGTACCCCCCAGCCCCCTGAGTCACTAACCAAAACCCCACTAGTCCAGCCACTGTGACATTTGTGAAGCCAGGAGTCCACATAACAAAAACACATTAGGCAAATGTCTGGGGTCAAACGTCTGTTTGAATTGGACAGATGAAAGCCACTTAGATTGGGTCCATGCCATTCTGCTTAGTGACTAAATACAGTTACAAAAGAGGCAGTACTGTGAAAGCCAGTGGTTTGTCTCTCTGACAGCATATGCTTCCACATTCAAGTTACAATGCTGTGTTTGCCAAGGGAAGATACAAGAGCACAGACAAGGCTATTTAAGCTTGGGGTATTACCAATCAGCTATCTATCCTACATAAATAAAACAGAAATACTACAGACCGGAAAAGAACTTATATTTAACCTACATCCACATTTGTTCTCTAAAAAGCAAGTGCAAGCGAACACAGCAGGGGTATTTGCAGTGATGAATGGGCACTGCCATTGGACACCAGTTTTCAGTAATTTTTAACTCCTGGGCTTTAACAGCTGGGCTTATCTGTCTGCCCAGCCTCCTTGTGCATGTGCACTTATAAAAGCTGTAGCTTGGATTATCTACACACCAAATGTCACTCATTTTATAGAACAGTGGGAAACATGCTGAGCTGCAGAATTTTTCACGGCCTTGAGGACAGCGTGAACTATTAGCAGCTTGCTAAACTAGAGGATCCCTCCAATCACACTGGTGTCACAGGGACATGAAGCATGAGCAGTTTAAGACTAAGAGGAGTGCTGATGTATATGCTAATACCTAACTCCTAATACCTCCTCCTAATACCTAACAAAGTACCTCATAGTGACTTCTGTGCATGTGTCTGGTACTTGTTGCTGCAGTCATCACGACTGAGGGAGACAGCCTTTCATTTATTGTTTTTACTTGAGCACTACTGCTGCACTATCGATATCCAGTGAACAGGAAGAGCTGTCCAAGTTACTTTACATATGAAAAAAACAAAGGCAGCATCATCCAAGAGAAGAGACCACTAACAGTGGGTCACAAACCAGAAGGAAATAACAAATACATACAAAAATTCACTGGAAGTAAACATTGATTCTTCCTGTCCAGTCCGGTCTGACTGTGGTCCACTGTGGTCCACTGTGGACGCTGGTCCACTTTCTTGAGATCTCAGACTTCCTAATGCAGTTCATTCGGACAAACATATCATTGTGAAAGACATCAATAGAACCGACTGGACTCGATGATATGCCAACTTTCCATGTTTGTTTCCTCTTGATGTGTTCGGAGCAGCAGTGGCCCAGTTAAAAGGTGACTTCCTCTACGAGGAAATGGAATTTGCAATGCACTCCTTACAACACACTCCCCCTTTGTACTGTGTGAAAATATGTTCTATCTCATCTAGCCAGAACTGCTTTATGTCTCATATTTAGCTTTTTTCGCTCCCTTTATATTTTCCTATTGGAACACTGTATTTCTCATCTTCAGCATATATGACGTTATATTATGGCACAATGCTTTTACAGTGACTGATTAATGATGATGATCAAAAACATATCTCTTTAAAAATAGATAGACAGTAAATGTCAGAAAATTAGAATCAGAAAATACAGCCACAGTACAAGATTTTTTTGCCTGTTTTGTTTTGCTGCTGCATTTCTGGTAAACATTGTCTTTAGATTTATGTTCATTGCAAAGCAGCGTTACTGGAATCCAACAGCGCTCACGAGCAAGACTGGACAGTGAAAGTTGCATTTCAAGGGGGAAGTAACACATGAACGATGGCAAATGAATAACCACGACAGTGGTGTTAAGAGTGGGCATGAAGCTAAAAATGTATCGACAGGTTAGATCTATGTGCATTAAAAAGCTTTAAAGACAGAAATGATTGATTGTTAGTTAAGTTAATGTATCTAGTCCATAAACTAAATGGATTCCTATTGATATCTCACCTCTTTTAAAAGTCCATCTCATTGCATCAGTTGTGTAGCCTCTTCAAATCTTATTTGTGGACTCAAACCTTTCTTACTGTATCTACATTTACCAAGTTATCAAGAAGCTGAAAAGCCAGTTTTAATTTTGTTTTTTTTAATTTGGCAATAACTACAGTACAGGTCTTGAACTTTGAAAATGTTTTAGATGCAACTTAAAACAGCTGCAACGCATATATAAAGGTAACATCTATGAAGAGACATATTATGTTCAGTGTATGAAGATGGTGAATTGAAGTAAAAGTAGGAGACAGATTTTGAAACTGGAGTTAAATTGGCTACAGCTGCCAACTGCCTTAAGGGACAGCTCTTCGTGAACTCTGTAATTGACACCTTTGATAATGAATATACCTGTGAATCAGAGATATATTATCACATTAATAGGAAAGGTTTCCCCGATTGACCTTATGATGGAGACGCACAGGGTGAGGATAGATGAGATGAATAGCAAGGAACCTCTGATGATGAATGTATGATTCATCAATACCAGCAGCTCTTCGCTAAAAACACAAACTAAACCACAACAAAGAAATTCGGGTCATCCAGGGCATTGCCTCTGACTCCAAAATAAACACTACGTTTTGTTACAAGGATCCGCTTCTGTGTTGAAGTGGTGGTGGTGGTGGTGGTCGGGGGGCAGACAGCAGGAAAACAGGAGGGGTAAGAGTGTGAAGCTTTCCTCCTCTTGCCTTTCTGACTCAGTTGCTCAAGCCCCAGGTGTTTTTGTTCTCAAAACAGCCAGTCGGTTTTCTGGTGGACTTTCAGTCAATCAAAAGCAGCCGAGAATTTCTTTTTAAATAAATGAATAAATTGTTAGTAATGCTTTCTGTGCCTACTTGTACCAGCGAGATAGGCCTATAAATAGCTCAGCAGCCTGCCATGGAAACAAACAACCGCCTCATCTCGGATCAGTTACAGAAGTTGCAACTTTTTATAGGTCACAAAAACTTCCAGTTGCCTAGGAAACAATGTGGAAGACTAGTGCACTTTTGGAACAGGTATTACCGGTCAGGGCAATTAGAGGGCCCATTTTGTTGAATGGGAATTATCAGAGACCTGGCTCGGGGTAATTGAGGGGTTTGCTCATTCACTGGTCACAGACTGTTCTGCTAACGCTGCACCTGGGCCGAGGCACTATGAACAACTCACAATAGAAAGAAATGTCTGTTTGTCATCTGGAAGCCAGGGGAAGTTATCTGTCAGAGGACGAGACTGGTGGTGTAACAAAAAGCCATTATCTGTATGTTGATTTCCTTTTTGACTTGGGTAATATTGTTCATTCTGTAGCCAAGCTAAAGTGGAAAGCAATGCATCTGATCTGTGTCCAGAGAACTCAGCTTGAAACACGTCGCTTTTCTTTATGCTGTCTGACAGCCATTTCACTTCTCCTGCACCTTGTCTGCCGCCTGGGAAGCTTCTTTCTATGCAGCGTTTGTTGTGGATACCTGAAGACAATGCTACCACAATTGGATTTAACTTGCTGTACCTGTCATTAAAATCCCATAGGCCAGCCTACATTCACAGCTGTGTCTCTCTCACAGAGGCCTGGCCCATCCATTGCATGATGACTATGCAATTTACAAAATTACAAGCTAGCTGAAACCCTGTCCTAAAGAAGCCCCAGACTCTGCCTGAATTATTAATCAACTATTGATGAAGGCCTGATAAATGCACTCTGCTCACCATCACAATGACATTCTTGTCTCCTGCCCTAAGCCACTTCTGATGCTCTGCTCTGCCTATATGTTTCTGTTCACTGACACAATCAAGTTGTGAAATGTGCTCATTTAAATCAAAGAAGGTAATTGTTTTCAACAATGTATCGGCTTACAGATCTCAACTGTACCTCTATCTCTGCTGCCCGGGAACTCAAATAAGCACACTTCCATGCCAGCTAATTACAGTTTCACACTGTGTGACAGTCGACAATCTTCCCCTATTCTGTTGGCCAGCCACCAAAGTCTTCTAATGTGCTCACACAAGGGGAATCAACAAAGGAAGCTTATGGAGGTATACAATCATCAGCAGAGAATTACGGACATAATTTTGATTACTTGTCTGCCTTTAGGTATTAATATAAACCCCATCAAGGTGCGGATGTGTCTTCTAAAAAAAGCTTGAATGAATTTATGTAAACACACCAGGGGAATTCATAATACCACATGTACTGTGAGGATGTTAGGTTTATCAATATCATTCACATTATCAAATGACAGTCAAGCACTTCTGACTGACCTCTGGGCCTGGTCGTCCATATCTCCACCACCATCACCTCTAGCAGCTGCAGAGCACTTAATAAATTGCACCTTTAACAAAAGGAAAAGGTGATGAATTGAAAAATGTTTAGCCCGTTCATGCATTATTAATGCAGCCTCTCCCTCGAATCGGCTGCTGATAAATAATTAAAATTAATCTCATTATAGGAGTTTTCATTATAGGATAACTTAATTAAATGAAAGCCCAAGGACCGCTGAAGGCCTGGAGCCACTAGGGCCCCATGCCCTACTCTTCTAATGGGTCAGGACAGGAGAGTGCACTGGTAATGCACAGGAGCCCATACATTATTTAATGGATTCCACTAAGTAAGGACAGATCAATGATAACTTGTCATCTCATCAATGTGTTAAAAGCATTCCAAAGCCCACTGCAAGACAAATCCCAAAACTGGAAATGCAAAAATAAATGCATGCACAGACTGAAAACCCACACGCATACAAGCACATCCATATTTATTCTACACCAAGCAATGTCACTAAGTGTCATTTGAGGATGCAGCTATGAATATGCTTTGTTTGCGCATATTGAAATGCAATACAAACGGAGGATGCCTGTGCTACCCACTGATGGGAAAACAGCGGAGGTTGGAGGATGGAGGGGAAAGACTTGATGCCTGTTGCCTACATTACATTTCAGGTCAAATGTGCTTCTGTGTAAATGGTGAAGGGTACAAGGTACATCTGATACCAAACAATAAATGATATCAGAGTCAAATGGGAGCCATTAAAGACCTTCTTGGTGAATGAGAGGAGGGGCTGAAGAGGAAGGGGGTATCTGAGTTTGTACTGTCTCCTGGAGCACTTAAGCACTCTAATTATCACACCACAGTGAAGATGCACACATCTAGCTCGCATTGAGATGACTTAAACTGCTTTTCCGCCACACACAGATCGAGTTCTCTGCTCTTCAACACAAGCACCAAAATAAATTGCATCTTAAAGTTGTGAATGCATTGGATAAGAGAACTGCAAACTCTCAAAAACTCTCGAAAAATAAATGTATATAAATCACAATTAGTGCATCAAATGCTAACAATGATGTTCAGTTGCTCTAGTCAAGCCTCCATTACTGCCTTAAACTGGTTAACTAATACTGTTCTAAACCATTTCTACCATTAAGCTACAGTAGGCTACAGTCATAACAGTCATCCTTACTCCACATAAAAGACACTCCATTTAACAGAAAGTAATGACAGATGGCAAAAAATGTGAGATTTAAAGTATGTTACCCTTATTATTACAAATTGTTGCAGTTTGTTTGAATGTGTTTCAGCACCATTATTGACACACTGCATGATCTTTTAAACAGCTTTGTATATGCCACAAACAGAGGCTTCCACATGATGACTTTGCTAACTTGGCTCTCTCTCTTCAACATATGCCAAAAGTTTTGTTGTGTTTCAAAAGAGGAGTCAGATAATTGTGGTCAAGGTCCTGCTTTGACTTTGAAGTCCCAGGTCTGATGACTCATATTGTGATTCTTCTAAATCAATATCCCACACTAATGTTCTTACCTTGACTTTAATGTTGTTGCCACACTCCTACAGATTAAATGAAGGCATTTATTGTATTTAAAACAGTGGTTAAAACAATAGTGGCAAGAGTGTAATAATGAAAAACACACGTGACAGACTTCCAATAAATGTAAAAGAAAAAATCTCACATTATGTATATGCATGTCAGACCTGCATTTCAAAGAGGAAATCTTTAACATAAACATTAGCATTTTGTGAAAACAACTGAGTAATTAGTTTAGGGTATAATAAGCTGGGGTAGGCACACAATGAAAGAAAGCATTCTGGCTTTAAAATGAATAAAAATTGATTGTGTCCCAATAAAAAACGAATTGGCGGAGTGTTAACTGGATTCCACATAAACGTCTGTAGCAGTCCCTGGCCGCTTTATTGTGTGCTAATGCAATAGAGAACACTTAGCAATAAATGCTCCTCTCTGATGAGCTCACAGAGGCTTTCCAAGATGGCCTGATGAAATTGTAAAAATTAGATTTGAGCTAGCTGCTAATGACTCCTAAAACAAAGGAAAATCTCTAAATAGAATTAGCCTGCCCTCTTCTTCTCTAAATACATCATATGTAAATTACTGTCATTTGGAGAAATATGCTTGCCTGGAAGGTAAAGCCTTCATTAGAGATCTCAGTAGGTTTGGGACTTGAACAAGAACTCCTCCAGGACATTTAAAAAGTTTGAGTACTGAGAGAAGGTAAAGGTATTGTTCACTTATGGCAGCAGATGAGAGACATGACACCTATTATGATTATTTATAGTTCAATCAGATGGGTTTTCCTCTAATCCTGAGGACATATAGCTGCCAAAATGTCATAGTATGTTAATCTATATTTGTATTTAGTTTGGAATCACACTGCGCTCACTGCCCTTCCAGTCAACGCACAATTTCTCTTCAAATAGCATACTCACTTATAATATCTTCTGTGAAGCAGTTCATAAATGAGGCAAGACAGACACTAATATGGAGTCTTAGTGAATATAATTCAGTAGAGTCCATTAAATGAGTTAAAATCTGATACATGGCAGCAGCCAATGTGAGCATTAAGTGCATACAGTTTCTATTTTAAGCTTTTAATATGAAAGGTCATGACAACTGCACCTTCAGAATGATACTGAGGGTTTGATTAATGCTATCCAGCAGCATTCAAGTGCTGTGAGTGCCATTTTTGGCAATGTTTCAGAATTTCCCCAGTGATGATAACTGTTATTAACACGAT
Organism: Caranx ignobilis; assembly: GCA_021432705.1. NCBI lineage: Eukaryota > Metazoa > Chordata > Actinopteri > Carangiformes > Carangidae > Caranx > Caranx ignobilis. The sequence goes on from MU269986.1 coordinate 11,341,428, forward strand.
GTGAAAGTGAACTACCGTCTTACATATAATGAACTTGAAATTATTTTTCCACTACTGACTTAAGTTTCAGACAAAATGAGGCTGGCATCAAACATGCTATTTGAATTAAATATTGTAGTTTTAAATCAAGTGAACAGTGTTATACTACATAACCAAATTATATCCAAGTTATGTAAAATATCTTTTTGATCCAGAACAAGCCTACTGACTCCATTCAGTAAAGTGCATCAAATACTTAAATTGATATACTGGTATATCCCTGTCATTGAGATTGTCCAAAGAGTATAGAGTATAGTTTTAAACTAAGGTTTCAGAAGTGTTTACACAACTTGTTTGCAACAAGTTTTCAACTAATTCATTGCCTCTCTAGAGAGAGGCTTCCACTTAACTACTCAATGTCCATTAACATACCCTCCATTGTTTGTTTAGGGCAGGAGAAAGAGACATATATGCAGGAATTATGCACTAATTATACAGGATAAGTTGTGTTTGCAGGAGCTGTTCAACTGTTTCCTAAGACAAACAGAGGGCCTGCTGGTTGCCTAGCTCCAAGCCACAGCCCTTGCCTGCTCCTACCAGGTAGGTATAATTCACTTATCTGGGCATTGTTCTCTGTTCATCCCTGTTGAATCACATGGCTTTACAATTAGATGTGCCCAGCTTTAGATAAAACCTCCACCAAATAGATGCACAGACCTCACACAGTTCCCCAAATAAGCCCATGCAGAACACTTAGTGTTACCAGGGAGTTGCATGACCCTAAATGTCAATAATAATTTAAACCATTTAATGAGAAATGAATTGTCCACATCATAACTTTCATTCCACAGCTCCGCGGTAAGCACTAATGGATTGTCAATAATGTTTTATATTAATCTAATTGTGAGAAAAGGCAGAACATCTGTAGACTCATTGTGAAGGCGGTGCATTTGTTGGACACATGTCTGTGTGGGTGCAATTGAGACTAAGTCTGTATGGTAGTGAAGTTTGAGTGTTTTCTGAGGGTCTGACAGGAGGATCACATATGGAGCAACAGCCAGACTGCAGCTGTGGGGTATTTCCAATGTCCATAAGCACCTACCTATTAACAGGCTTAAAGAAACTCATAATAACTCAAATCTGTCAAACAGTTACTGTGCTGTTATTAAGTCTTAGATGCAACCATTTCTTATCAAATCAAAGCGAGCTGATATTCAACATCTAGTTCCCTTTTTTTCTTGCATTCATATCCAGTATATTGTGTATTTAGTCTGAGAATTGGCACAAAGCAAGAGTACTTTCTTAATATCTTTAAGTATATATCCAAACTTATATGGCTGCTTGACATCTACTGGACAGGCATAGAAAATAAATTCCGTTTATGTCAAAAAAAATTATGTCTATTTATGATATGACACTTTCGGTGTCACATCAAATGTGTAGGAATAGTTAATCAGCCCTGATGTACTTGAAGGAGTCAAACAGCGGATTACAGTAATTGAAAGCCCATACTGTGACAGAAATAACTGTTCTCACACAGGGGCTAGACCCACTGGTGCCTTTTGCTGTCTGTTGGCGAGAACTAAATATATTTTCTGCATTCTGAATGGCATTCCACTCTAACGCATACGTGCCAGTAGTTAACAGTGTATGAGAATAAATAGCTTTCTCAGCCAAGCCTTGAGACATGTCAAAGATGGGCGCACATGTATGTGATTTGTGTGTTTGTGGACATATTTTCTAAGTACATAAGCAGCTGTAAAGAAATGTCCATGTCAGTGTCTTAATTTCGCCTTTCCATTGTTATCGGTTTACATTAGTAACAAGTCAGATAAACTCATGCTTATACATATTGACAGAGTAATAACCCTTCTGGCAGAGCAACAGGGCCTAATTTCTAAGGATCTTAACAGTGTGCCAGAATTATGTCACTCTGACCACCTGTTCCTCTGAAAAACGTCATTGGCCTTAAGTAGTTCCGGCACGAATCCAAAATGTGAACTTCTGAACTGGAGTGCTTACTTTCTCATTCGTGTAGAAGCAGGAGGCGGCAGCGTGTAGCAACAGCCACTCTAATTTCGTGGTGGTAGAGGAAGGGTTTACATGAGGGATGTGCTGCCCTGTGCCTGTCACTCAATCTGCCTCTGATTGGCAAAAGCAATATTGAGGCTGATGCTGTTTCGTGTCACCTAAAGGCTAATGAGAGATTAAACATCAGTAGCAGAGATGTTAAATATTCTTCCAGTAGTTCAGTGAAGAGTTCACACATGCATCTGCGGAAATAACCCAGGGAACATTTCCTTATCTGGTGAATGGAACAGAACACATAACTACAACCTAACTCAAGCATTTTCTTTCTTATCTACATCTATGAAATAAAAAAAACAAAATAACAAGAAAACATCACGTGATATCTGCTCTAACTAATACTCATTTCCATTTTCCATACAGGAACAGGAAATGCCATCATCTCAGGAGAGACAGACTTTATATATCAATGCTTCCTCATGTATTCGTTTTAACAGGTCACACAAATAATCACTGTGCTCAACAAAACAAATTCTTTCTCCGTCAAGGGGAAAAGCTGTCTGCCTGCAAGACCCACATCTCATTGCAGGTGGAGCAGACAGTGTATGTCTTTTAGATTGGACATCTAAAATAGTTGTGCAAGTACTGACCGACCACACACAGCTGTTAGTGGTGCAGTACTGCTTACATCATTGCAGTTTATGCCAATTAGCTTTTCTCCCTGTTTGCAGGGTGTTTGACGTGGATGAAAATAGATGGACCTGCCTCCACAGGCACACAGCATTGTGCTCAGACTGGTAGCACAAGGATAAATAAAACAGTATATGTTGAAAATATATGAATAGTAACAATAAGAACACTATTAATTTATAAAGTTTACATTAATCTGTGACAATAAATATTTATATATTTTCAATACAAAACAAGCACAAACAAGAGACTGAGTAGCTTATCAGGAGCTCCACAGGAAGATAGTGCATTAGCTGCACAGGAAAATGTTCCTTGGGCTTGCTGAGGAAACCAGCCCAGCAGTGGTCTGTCACGGGGAGCGGGGCAACCACTGTACTGTGGTGGCCTTGATGAAATCAGCTCACACTAAGGCCCATGTGCTGACAGTAGGGATCAAGGCGGTCAGAGTTATTCCCGGGGTCCTGCCACTCTGCAACCCAATGGCTGACCTGTACAAGAGTCTGATAAGCCACAGACACATTGTGCCAGTCTCCACACCGTAAACTACATGAAAACCTAATGACACAATGTTTCAATTTGTGGGTGACCAGACAGACTGGCAGGCAGAAGAGGGCAGTGTTATTCTTCACTGTTACACACAGTAGAACACATTGATAGATGTTCTATCTAATAAATCTTATCAAAATACCCTCAGAAATCTTCAAAAGCTGTGTATATGATATGTTACTCTATGGACCATTATTAAATGTGAGTCCTCCATTTACCAAATAAAATTGACAAATTAACATGCTAGAGAAGAGAAAAATCCCTTTTTACTCTGTTAAGTGGCACCATAGTCCATTAAAAAATGATAACGCACCCACTGTAAAAATGTCTGAATGTCCTATAAAGGCAGCCACTGTCTGACCTGCTCAGTTAAGAGAAGTGGCCACAGACCCCACTCCATTTGCTCCATGTGTTAAGGTGTCTATCATGTGTGAAACAAGCTATTTTTCTTCAGCTGTGCCTTTTTGACTCTGATGACATAATGCTGGAGAGAGTGGGAGCAGGGGGAACTTTCCCCACTCTTACTTTTATACACCTATTTAAGAACAGCAGCCTTTCACACCAAGTTCAGCAGGAAGAAGTTGTAAAATGAAATGGGCTAGACCTACAGTATTTCATAATTAATAGGTAGCAGTGAGAGGAGAACGGTCCACGCTGACGTAAAAAGATCAACAACGTGTAAAAGTGATCTTTCATTCTGCAGAAAATTACGCATGAAAAACCCAGTGCGGTGTGTTTTTCCTTTCACACAAAAAAATATCAGAACAAATTTGAAATATGCATCAAGCTTTTTATAATCTTTGATTACTTTGCTTTATTTGGAAGTCGTATAGAGCTGCTACTCTGCTTGCCTATACGATCTAATTTGTTACCGAGGTGGTCCCCAGCTTATACCAGGTCGCCACCTGCAAGCGGTACTGTAAATTACTTGGTGGGCCTAATTGCCCATGTCCGCTGTATTACTATAAACCACTAGTGCTGTGCTAACTCTATTGTCAGGTACTTAATCAAGGCCACCAGATTTATTTCCTTGCACTAACTCTGGGGACAACCACAAGCACAAGCCTGAGTAATTGGATCTTTTTTGCATCTAAAATTAACCACCTATTCTTAGTGAGAGCTGGGCTTTGGAAATGATAACAATAATGATATCAACCAATACCATATGAGGCTGTGCCTTTCATTCTGGGAGTTGGATAATGCATGATAGACCCAGATGTTGCTCTGAATGACCTTACCTGGGGGGTATGGTGCCATTATGCCAATCAAACACTGTAACACTTGATCAGTCACAGGCCTAGAGCAGACTGAAGAAACTCAATTATTCAGGCTCTTACCTCACACATACACAGCAGAGGCAACAGGCGTTAAGGTAAGTCCGATTCCTTCCGCATGGATCTAGTGCAGGAAATGACAAAAACTGAAATTAATAACTTAAACTGAGACAACGCTGTAAGGTTTGTGAGATAAAACCTCTCATATGCTTTACACACACAAGAAAAATACTGTTTTCGAACTTTCAGCATTTTACATATTAGACAAAATGTTCAAGAAAGTTCAAAGAGACTGATTACTGAATTAATTCGGCAAAACGAGCACTTTCAGTATGAAACTGTAGGATAATATGGAGAGAGACATAGAGTCATATCTCATGTTTAGTAATTCATCGGATCACATTTGAAAGATTTGAAAAATAAGCACCAATTTGACAAAGAAAGACTCACAAAATACAAATTTTTACATATGAAACATAGAAAAATATCTTTTTATGAATAGAAACAGTTTCTTTCATCAAAACATTTTGTCAAAGGTTATATCGAGGATATGAATTTGATGTGAAGCAATACAATTTTAACATATTTTTCATTCCAGTGTCTTTCATTAAATGACTGCATATAGGAGGTTGTAATATAACTCCATCTTGTCAGTGTAGTAGGTGAAGCAGTGCGGAGTGAGAAAAGAGTGAGCACTGAGCATGCAGAGGGGATGTGGTCTGTGTAGGGATGTCAGAAGCATAATGGCCAGCTGAGTCATAGGTTATAAAAAGCTGTCATTAGGGATTTCTGTCCTCAGCAGCTCATCACACAAGACCTGTGAATTATTTATTACGCTGGAAACTCAAGTGCCCCGTTACTCAAGACGGCCTGGTTTCCTGCACTTCCCTTTCTTTAGGTTTGTTTAATAAAAGCAAGACATCTAGTTATTGTAATAAATCGGAATTACTTTTATTAATGTAACTTCTGTGGTGATTTTTATACTGGATATAACAAATTGTACTGCACCAGTGTACACCTAATGAGGACATTCATACAATGAAAGTGGACAATCAAAGTGTTTATTGTATTAAACCCAAATGGCCACCTGATTAGCAGTCTAATTGCAGTAATAAAGGGAATTTTTATGATATGACTGGACTTTTTAAGATGAGCCAAAATGATACCTTAAATAAAGCATTTTTAAAGGTGATGTGACGTCAACATAATCAAGAATTGTGTCCAAATGTTAATCCTTAAGAGTTTATCACTGATTCAATACCATGAGCAACATATTCCACAAATCAGGAGAAAAGGAAACTACATCTCCCCTAAATCAGGTTCATTCATTCTTTCCCCTCAGTTTTTGATAGCAAAGTCGATGCAAATCAGCTCAGGCATTTTCCTCACTTTGTTTTGTTCTCGGTATATGAAAATGGTTAAAAATCCCATGGGTCAGTGAAAATGATCCTTCCACTCCAGTCGCCTGCTCTAAGTCAGCCAAAACATTCCAGACTTCAAAAGGCAGCTTTGCCTACCAGGGCCATTTCAGTGTCCCAACCTCCATGGCCCAGGAGGACTTGGTTATTTGGATAAATTAATTTCTGGAGTCTGCCTGAGTTGCAAAAACAACCTCCTGCCTGACAGCAAATTAGTCTAACTGAAAAACCTAGAAAACGCACAAGGTTAAAGAAAACACTTTCCGCTCCCTTTTTTTTTAAAACATAAAATTGATTTTCTGTTTACTGACTTCTTAGCTGTAGGATTTATATATATTTTTTGGTAAGATTAATAAGAGAATAGAAAATATTGTGGAATACATCAGTAAACCTATCTGCTGCCAGGTGATGTGTTTCAATAGGGGACATCAGCACAAAGGCTGTAAAACATACTGTGTACAGTACACAGCTGACAGACTGTGTGCCGTAAAACAGGCTGATGTAAAATTTTAACAGCTGTCGGTGGTATTGAAAAATGATATAAAACTGAGATCTCTTAGACTCATACATTTATAAAAGAGGAAAAAAAATCAACCTGAGTGCACAGACTGTGAAAATGGGGGAGGAAAATGGTTATAGAGGGAAAATTATGCAAACAGATGAAGACAATCCAGAATTAATGGTCCGCAACATTTTCAGGCACTCCAAGAGTGTCCAAGGACACCATAGGGGAGACTGCATGGCCCCAGTAATTGGAGGAGCATGTAACTTCAAAAGTAAAGAGAACAGACTGGAGAACTTTCCTCTGAAGTCAAGTCTTAAAGAAAACGTGAAGCACATGTACAGTACAGTAGGGAATCTGGTACATATGTGAATGAAAATTGTCCTGTTCACTGCTGCAGACATGATACACTGCAGTATTCCTGCTGAGCTACCACACTTTTTTAAAGTGAATTCATTCACGTCTCAAATTTTTAGGCCACAGCTGTTCCACCTCAGGTCAATGACTGAAAATCCAGAATGAAGCAGAAAGAAAAGGGGGTCAAAACAAAACAAGATATTCCACAATATCAATAAAGACAACCACATATAATATCACTCAGAGAATGTGAGATCATCTCAAGAAAAAGAAGGCAAGCTTTAAAATTCAATGACCGTAAGTCACAATACTTGTGTCAGTTATGATGTTGTGGATTTTGACTATGTTCCCTATCTTTCATAAAATGGATGATATTTCTGCGAGGAAATCCAAGGGCCATGAAACTGTGGCCTCGTCAGATGATGAGTCAATTGCAGTATGCGAGGTACATTACAGTAATAGTAATAGTCGTGTCATGTTGCAAAATGCAAGAAATCCCCTGTTTTCTAATGTGAGGATTTGCTGCTATTCTTTGTCTTCTGTTAGTATAAACTCAATATATTTGAATGGTGAAGTGCTGATTGAATGGAATAAAAAGTGCAAACAATAAATGTGAGGATGTCAGCATGGACTTTTAGTAAATTGAGATCAATGATTAAAATAAAATAACATCAAGAGGAGAAAAAAGTAACTTTGACCATCCCCTGATCGTGTAACGAACAATAAAGGCTGAAAGATGATAAACAGTACACGATTTGGCTGTATCGAGAAGTCTGATTAAGAAATAACAAAGACTGGATGAGACTGAGAGACAAAGAAAACTTCATCTGTGGCCTCTTTTCTGCTTTTCAAGCTCTGTCATTGTGGCACCACATGGTTTGTGCAAACATGGACCCACTCTACTCTTCCAGCATGACCACTTCAGTCAGAAATGAGCCAGCTCTCAGCTGTAACCTCATCATAACATTTAACCAGGTGCATAAATATGGCAACTTCATGGACTGACATTTTAACACCGGAGGACTACTGATATTTGACAATTCTATTCTGCAAGACTAAGAAAAACATCCAATCAAGGAACCACCATCTTTACAGTTGATTCAGTGAGATGCTTATTCAGTACTGCCGGACTAGAGGAAGGCCTGCTTCTGAAACCCACACTGTTATCATGATGGCATAACTTTGACATAACCTACACTTCTGTCTTGATGATGTGCTTCGGCTATATATCATGGAAATGAGTCAGAGTCAGAAGAAAATGAAGACAAACTGTAACATATTGGAATGGGAAAAGCAGAGGGGAACACAATCTTTCCAAGGTCTTTTGGTCTGAGGGAAGAACACCATGCGTGCTCGAGTCAATCCAACATACACTAACTGAGGAGTAAATGTCCATTTTTAACCTGTTATCCATCACTGTCAAATGTGGTGCACAGTAAAAAAGGAAATAATTAGACAGAAAAATGACTGCAGACTGGGGCAGAATGAATGAGAGTAAAACCTAGGTACAACTGCTGTTAACTTAAGGCAAATGATATTTTGATAAATGCAACTTGCACTACCTGCGTAGCCCTATTTCTGGGGGTGAAAGCATGTTATTCTTAGAATATATGCCACTGAGGGAAAATGTGAGACAATACATGTAATATAATACAATGCAACTACACTCACAGGTCTACTGTGTGATACACGGGGGCTTGTTTGAGCAGCAACTGAATTATGCAGCATAAAACCCAACTCATTAGCGTGAAGCAGTGATTACTTTTACAGACTTTTATCGATTTTTGTGAGGTAAGACAAAGAATACGACAAACCAATGCTTTGCAAAACGGTAAAGGTAATAATTAAGTTAGAGTCTGCTGTATGAAAGAGTCAGTTTACCGTGCTTTAATTTATCACTGCGCACTAGTCCTTCTGCCACAGCTAATACTAGAGCTATGATTCATTGAGCTGTAGCTTGTTCCACTCAGAATAACTCCTGCTGTCCCCGCCCATATTGGAAAAGGCTCAACACCACGCTGTCAATTCACCACAAGTCAAACAAATAGGTAATGGTCGTTCATTGTGAGGAAACGGCGAGAACAGAGAAGTCATAGAAAGAGAAGAGAAAAAGTAAACACAGTCGTGTCACGGCTGCCTACCTACCTTCACCGTGCGGGTGGCTATCACTAGCGTGCCGCTGTCACTCCAAGCAACAAGTCGCTCCGTCCATAAACATGAAGTTAACGTCTTCTGAACCGCCAGCGTTTACTTCTCCCACCGTGCGGCTGGAAAATGTGTCGGTGACAAACACGAAGGTGACGACGAAAACCAAAATAAAACGCTGGTCATTGTCCTGACATGAAACTCAAACTTTTCACGACGACGGGAGTCGGAAGGTTACAGTGAAATTGTCCAGCTAAATCCGCATGCGTCTGTGTGCGCGTGCTGCTGCCCACTTGGTATCAATTGTTGCACGAGGAAATGCAGGCACGAGGAAAACTTTACCCACAGTATTACAGTTCACTTTGGTCGCCGTTAACAGGTTGTTTTTGACTGTAAGTGCAATGTAATTCAGAGATATTTTGAAACTCAACCAATATGGGTAAATTTAGACCAAACAAACAAACAACAAAAAAAGATTTATTCTGAAAAATAATGGCACTAAAGTTATGATTACATGCCTTAAGTATGGCCCACATATTAAAAACAGGCCTTTCTTGTACTAAATCATACCATGTCAATAAATCATATCATGATGCTCTCCATCGCTCTCTGGATATGAACCAGAGCGCCACCTATAGGTTTCTAAATAACTCTAAATAGTTTTAAATTCAGTGTTTGTTTTTGATATTTAATGCAGCAGGAACCTATTAAATAAAATTCAGAGATTTGACGTGTTATTGACCACTTACTCGGGAGCCTTAGGGTCATTGAGTGATTTCTCAGGTAGAGAATGAGAAAAAATTAAATTCTAATGCACAATATTATATATATCAGACTTTTATCTAGACTATGCTTGTTTCCTGTGAAACACAATGGTTTTTACCTTCAGCTACTCAAATGAGGAAAATTTACTTTATGTTTGAACTGCTCACATATGCAACCTATGATGAGGGGTCATAAGGAGATATAGCTTCACAACATGGGGTCAAGTCAAAAAGGATGGGAACCACTAACTTAATCAGAGCATAATTTACTAGTAGGAATTTCTGGCACAGCTTCACCTTCACAGTGCATGGAGAGGGCAAACATCAATATTTCATTTTAGTGTTCTTTGAGTTTAAATAATCTTTAATTTACAGCACGCTTTGGGGCCTACAACAGGATGCACCATTAGGAAAAAAAGGTAGTTCTGGTATTGTAAAGACGATTTGTGTGTGAAAATAGTAGTTTAAATGAATGCAACATTAATACTTTTAGTCTTCATGTAGTAAGGCAGTTGTCTTTGTACTCTTGATATTATCAACTCATTGGACTAGATGCTTAGATGGACATCTCTTAACAGCCCTCAGCAATACATCACAAGACTATTCAGATAATTTGTTGCATCAATTGACTGTTCACATAATCACATTTGGGTTTGAAAATGCACTCATCCAAAGGTTCCAGTCTGAGCCTTCATTTCAGCATAGCAGCCCACACACCTTCAGATAAAGGGATGCGAGTGCATGGAGAGTGCCACATATCCTTGAGAGCATTTTTTAATTTCTTGGTGCTCCATCTGTTGAAATGATAAAGTGCAGCCATAATGGAGTGCAACAAGATTAAATTAATCAGGTTTGTCCATTATACCGCCGCAGGCTCTTCACAGATGATTGCAATTTTCTCTGTCAGGCCCATTATTGTAAGATCTGTTTAGTGGGTTGATGCAATTAAAATGGACTTAATGTAAATTTAACAATACAAATAACACTTCTGTCTGTGTATGTTTAAGAGGGGTGCGGCTGGAGGGTCCTGAAGAGCAACGGTAAACACCCACTGTAACCATTTTTAACTTCAAACAAACCAGGGTGATATTTGATTAGTGTGGACTCTGTGATCAATAACTATGTTTCATGTTTTCATGTTCTCTGTGATGTCAAAGGATCTGGTTGCACAGACCACCCTTGTCTGGACGTTGGCTGTAAGGAACACAACACCTTCCACAAGCGTATCATGATGCCCATAGATCATTTGAACCTGGAGAGGGGGGGAGTTTAATGGAGTCGCTCTGATGAAAGTGCACGCCTTTACTCTTGTGTATGAATCTCATGGTTCGGTACAGTAGGTGAGGCTGACTTGAGAGAATTTTATTAATTTTTCCCGGAGCTGATCTAATATCTTCCTGATTGGTTGCTTCCTCCTGCTGGATCAGGTCACTGCCAGGGGACAAAGCGTACAGGATGTGCGCTTAACAGGAGGAGATCTCGGCCTAGCGCCACAAAGCTCCCACCACCATTTAAACACGGGAACTGCGGAACTGTCACGCTAAAAATGTCAGACGCTTTTTATTCTCACCACCTCTATAATTTGTGATTTACACCATACTGTAAAATATAACAATGCACCGATGCCTTCTCTTCATGAAGATTCTCCTATGCATTTGAGAACCGGATTCAGTGGTACCACTGCCGTGAGACACATTTTTCATAGATCTATCTGGAACCTCAGAACCACATCTGTTTTAAGTGATTTTACTGGATTTGAGGCGGCTGAGCTTAAGGTTATTGTGGCTAAATGAAGAATTACCATAACCAATCAGACAATGCACTTTATTACATTATATGCTACATTTCATTTTGAGGTCAGGTGTTTTGTATTAGTCTCCTCTCACATTACAAGCAAAGTGAAATAACCCACACCTGGAGAAAAGTACATATTTTCTTTGATACATAAAAAGGGTGGGGGGCAATGTTCTTATTCAGATATTACATTTTTTCCTCTTCTTTGCCCTCTTTTTTTTCCCCAGTGAGATTTATAATACCTGGTGTATCGCCCATGCAGGTAACCTGAGGAGGTATGCACCACTGTGTTTGTTGGAGGCACCATTTACACAAAGCACATTCCAGTGGTTATGACAGGCCAACAACAAGTCAATCAATCACATTCTGTACACCAGTAATTTAGTAGGTGTCATACTATCTCTTTTGTTAGCCAGTGGACAGCGGTGGGAGTTGGAGAAGAAGGCAAGAAAACAAAATGCTTTTCAAACAGCTGAGGACACATGCTGAGCAGTAACCCCCCACCGCCATTTTTAAAGCTAGTGATGGTCAGTGTGTCAATTAAACAGCCCATTCCTGTGATTCTCATTTCTGAAATTTGACCTTAATATTATTTTTCTGCTCTAAGATATCTGATATGAAATGTAAAATATGACCTCTTTTACTTGTAAGTTTGGATGCTGAAGATAAGTTTGTCTTGAATTTTTGTGTATCCTTTAGTTTAGATATGGATACCCACCATTTTCCCATTAGACAACCTGTAAGACTATTCCTCAAGATATATAATGTATATTAAGTTTATAAAATATATAAAAGTGGGCTATATTTTAAGTTAGAGTTTAATAAACAACACAAATATTAATTTACTCAATCCTATGCTATACAACCCACTGTATCCTCTTGTAATTGATTGCCATCCATGGGCGTTTATATTTTTGATTTGCAAGACCTCCAAACATGCAAATACAATAATAATCAAAATACTTTGATTCATTGCTCCGGTGGTACATGGCCTTGAGGTGAAAGCTGTCCACTTGCCAAATCAAATATCCCTGCAGGTAAAAGCATGAGAAATGCAGCCCAATCTGTCCTCTATCAGCGGTTATACTGGAGAGGAAGTATGGCCAATGTTTGAGAGCAGAGCACAAAATAATGAGCCACCCATTCCAAAAAATGTTTAATACAAACATACAAGCACCGGCATCAAATGCCAAAACCTCCCACAAAAAGAGCTTATGAACCCTCGGTCCAGTGGGATAGCATAAAGTATGGGAAATTTGTAGTGGGGAGAAGTCCTCCAAAGCTGCTCAGTACAATTACTTGGTATGTGTGGAGTCTTTTTAATATGTCATGAAGAAAGCTGGCACTAAATGCAAGACCTCCTCTTCCCCTTTTTACTCAGTCATGATGGTTTTATGGGAGGTTTCTTTTTTTATTTCTAAACTTTGCCAAAGTTGCTTTTTATCATATGAAGTTTTTTTTTTTTTTTTTTTTTTTTTTGGACTATTTCAGGCAGTGATATTTCCTTGTTAAATTATCACCAGGGTCATTTTGGCTCATGGTAGGAAACTGATTTTTAAGGAAATAATATGTGTGAAGGTTAAAAATGTCATAATGAATAGCAGAGGTGGATTACCTTATTGGATCTAATATGATTACACTGATGTGCCATCCACAAAGCTTCTTTAATCTCTGCTTTCCCTTACTGACACCATTTGCTGCCAGGTTTGCCTTACATACCTGTGGCTTTATAAAATAATACAATTACTGGTAGACTTTCAAGCTAAGAGTACTTGCTTGTAAAAACATTATATAGAGAAAGAACGGTGCTAAGAGGCAGGATATTTGCTTTAAAAGCTTTTATGCGCATATTGTCACTTATGTGACAATATGTTAGGGTAGGTTAGGTTAGGTTATAGCATGCCCTTTTCTAACAGCTGGTTATACTTCATGATAATGTTATAATTTTCTTTTTGGGGGAAAGGACTTATTAGATTTGTTAAGCATCCACTCTGCCGTTTTATAATGCCATTAAAACATGCCACAGCCCATGTGCAGTAACTGGGATAATCATAACACATACGTACATACATATCTTCATATATATATATCAATATGTTAAAGTGGGAGACACACATTCGATGAAAATGTTTTTGCTTTACAGCAATAGGTCAGCAATAGGTGTGGTTGAGTCTACAGACGGATAGTGATCATGTGGATTAAACTGCATTTAGCCACACTTGTCTCATGGGATTTTCCTTGGCTACATGCGAGCAGACACTGAGCCAAAGCCCAGCTCAGTATTTTGACAGCAGAGCCAGAAAAAACAAAAGTGTTTTGCTTTTCCGTTAAAAAAAAAAAAAAAAAAAAGCAAGAGAGAAAGAAATGAAGATGTAGTGGAGAGAAACGGTAGTCCCTCAGCCACTGCCTTACTCAATCCATATGCGAGGCTTAGAGGCAGGAAATACCCACAATTCAGTGTAATCAGGGTAGAGGCCGCCTACCCCATTGGAACGGACCTGGTGGAACTGATTGGGCACCATTAGGGCAAGCAAGAGCTAAATATGCAGCACTCTCAAAATGTTACATTTTCATACAGCCTGCGACTGAATCAAAGTAATGGAAGGGAACAAGTTCTATCTCCCATGAAAATGTAAGTAGAGATGGATTTGTGGAGGTTTTTGCCGTATGATTTTTAGGTTCACCTCTAATCTAACAGCTTCAGCGTGCTGCCAAATACATGTGACTTCCATCAGCACACACTTCCCTTAGTTGAAACTGACGCATTTCTAGGTTACAAATGTTTGATCACTGCAAGGGCACATTATACAAAAAATTTCACAGACCCTCGCTGTCGCACATTCACAGCTCACTCTGAATCACAAAGGAACATTTGTATTTTGTTCACTTGCATTGCTAATTCACAAACAGACTCTTTTTCATGGTACCAACGTTTGACCACAACCAAGACTTCAACTGAGCAAAATGACAATGTGCTTCCCTACGAGGGCAGCAGTTGTTTGACAGGCTGGTGGGTTTGTTTCATGATGAGGGAGAACTGCTGGCATGTTAAACCATAATAACACTTCTCCCAAACTAGCGTGCTAGCTGTAGCCCTGCTTCAGAACCAGAGAGGGGTTTCCCAGATATACAAACACAGGCCGGCTGGCTTGTTGTCCCTACAGCTTGACGTTTATGGAATTTGAGGAGTCTGCATGTTTACTGATAGTCGGTTTTGGTTTGTGCCTTTTGAGAAATAATTGGGGAGGCTGGAGGAAACAAGGGGAGCGACAGCTGATGTGGTTTGGTCAAAGGGAATGAACATCTGCCTTTGATTTAATGTGTGGCCCAATAAAGACCCATAGCACTGGTGCAATATCTGTCTCTCTGTCTCTGTCTATTGTTAGATCTGTCTGTCTCTCACAGTGTCCTCACAGACGCCTGTCTCTCACACACATACACACACAATTCAAAAAGCATCATCTTCACCGCACAGCCCATTGCTTTGTGATCACTTCCTCCTTCTCCGCGTTGTAAATGTCAGTCATTTGTGAGACTAACCAACAGCACACACACAGCAATCACGATCCCGATTGAACACTGGCCTATACATTTTGGGGAGGAGAGAGAGAGAGAGCGCTGGAGTAGTTAAATCCTTGATTTGTACCTCTCGAAACTCTCACAAGTCCCCAGTGCCCCTCCACCCCCGCTCTCCACCTCCCACACAATTCCCAGGTCAACAGAGCTCTCAATATGAGGCGCGTCTGGTCTACTGTGACAGCATATGGTTATCCACTCAAGGTGTCCAGAGACACTCGTTCTTCATACATTTCCAATAAACAAAAGAGTAAGGGGCTTATTCAATCAAAGTGGGTACTACTTTGAAGAAGCAGAAAAACCTGTTTGCCTCAGTAAAATGTAGAAAAAATATATATACGCTATTTGAAAAGTTATATGTGCACAATATTTAAACGTTATAACAATATAGTAAATTGAATTTCAAGAATTTCAGTCTCTCTCGTCTTTTTTCTCTCTCTGCAATCAAAGTATCTCCCTTTTTTTTCTCAGTTGAATGTCTGGCAAAAAGCAGCCATACTGTGCGCAAGCGAAGAGTAAACACACTAAATTAGGCACTGATTACATCATATTTTGAATTGGGGGGCTAGAATGGCATCACATGAAGTTTTATGAGCACTGTCAGTTACCTTTTAAATAATACACTCACCATGGAGATGATGTTTACTTTAAGAAAACAAGTGTATGTTTTGCCTGTTAGAGGCACAACTCCTTAAGTGCTCAGCAGCTCTGTGCAGATGTTTGTACTGTAAACATATAGAGAATATTAGAATGATGTAAACCCAGTATGTCTGCAGTCTATTACCACCTCTACTACTCTGCCTCTTTATTTATAATGTTCAAGATTATCAGTAAAGCAAATTTTATTCCATTATAGTGAGTCCACCCCAATAGATCTGACTTATATTGTGTGATTGGATGATAGACAGCCAATCACACAAGAGAAAGACAGTTCCTAGAGTTTGTGTATTGCAGTTGCATGGCGACAGTGTGGCAGGCATGATGGAGACGTGTGCTCAGATTGATAGCATCTCTGAAAGGCAGCTCCCCTGGGTTAATGGGGGAGTTATCCTATTAGAGCCCCTCCTCTTACCCACTCCCTCTCTTTCTGCAGGAGAGCACCCATCACTGCCTGGACTCTCCTGCAAAGGGGAAGAGGCTAATGGCCTCTGCTGTACACAGTAGGCAGTCCTCTCCTCCCTTTCTGTATCACTCCTCTGTCTGACTGGCTGTCTCGGTCTCTCTCTCTTACCGTCTCATTCCACTTTCTGCATGGCTTTCCACCGCCTCGTCCTCACTGCTGATTTCCAGGATCGATAATTCTCAGCCGGTGCCCTTGCACTTCCCACTCAACATGTTGGGGCCATAAATCACCCCTCTGCTTCTAAGGCAGGAAGGATGCCTCAGCTAGAAAACATCTCAAGCAAGTGCAGGTCAGGCGGAAAGGTGAGGACAGCTTAACGGACTGTCCCCAATAGCATGCCCTCCTCTGTTGCTTCTACAAAAGAGATTTTTTTCCCCCTCAGTTCTGAGTCAGAAGATGGGTGGGGAAATAAATTAGGGAGCCACATTAAGCTGTCACCCAGGGCTTTGAACAACACAGACTGGCTTTTCAGAAACCACACCAAGCAACTGGTCCAGTTTGAAGCCAAATTCATGAATAAAGGGTATAAGGTAAAAAAAATAATAATAATAATGGAAGTACTGTATTGTTAAGACTCTTTACTAATCCTGAGGTTTTCACTTGTTTTGTTTTGTTTTTTAGCATGTGTAGTTATTCATTTTAAACGAAATTACAGCCACAGCCTGAGAAAATGTTTCACTTTAATGTGATTCTTTTGTCATTGCCCAATTATATATTGTTCACATATCTCTGCTGAAATCAACCGCAGCCACTAGAGAGACTGCACCACAGGAAACAACAAAACCACCCTCTTTTAATATCACCACTGGCTTATCCCTGTTGTTTAAAACTCAACTCTGCTGCTTTATAAATCACACGGTCTCAACCTCTTCCTCCTCCCAGTTATGACCATCATATAAAGCATTCTTATAGCGCATATGTTTGATAGTGAAAGTCAGAGGAGGGAATCTTTTGAAGATTTCAGGAGTGTGCATCTGGGCTCCTCGCGGACTGTTCACTCCTTCTACAAGAGCTGCCGGTTATTTCCCCGTGGCTTCTGAAGGCAACACAAAGACGTTGACCTAGGCCTCAGTAATGGCCCCTCCGTGGCCATCCTGTCCATCGTCAGCATAGTTGAGTGCTGAGGTGCATGACATTTTTATGCTGTAACATATGCAACTCAACCATATCAGCAAGGGTGCACTTGCAAGATGTTATGGCAACGGAAGTGAGGAGAGAAAACCATAAAAATTTGGAGGGATTAAAACAATCTTATAGATCACAGTCAACTGAGGCCTGCATGTGGCTGCACTATGGCTGGGTCCAACAGTAATTACAAATTGTGCACAGGGATCTTCAGGACATCAAAGGTGGTATGAGTAAGGTGACTCGCCCTCAGCAGGGAGGGCTGATATATGGTATGAGGAGGGAGATGCTATGAGGCTCGTTGAGGGGCTCATGCGGAAACCTCTTGGACAAACTCTGACTGCACCGTGTTTGCCCTTGTGACCTATCTTCCTCACAACATTTGGTCAGGGCAGGGTAAATGTTAGTGGTTTTTCTGTACAGAAAGTCCTCAGAAGTTACAGTCAGACCAATACAGTCCAGCAGCAATGAGTTTGGGTCCTCTTCCACTGTTTTAACCACATATTTAAAAAGTTATCATTTTCAATGAGGCATGCTCCACTTTGTAAGGTCTCAAATCAACTTCTCCTCTCTTTTATTTCCTTAGGATATGAATAATGGCAGTGTGGAGCCAAAAACACACAAACTGTTCAACAGAGTGTGATGGGGTTTCTCTGGCAACAATTTATTGATTTTGAGTCAAGGGTATTTCCAGAAGAAGGCCATAGTTTCCTACCAGACTATAATTGTGCTGATTTACACCAAGAAACACTTGATTTCACCTCCTCCCTTCAGCAGTCTAACTTTGTCCTTTACAGCAACACAGACGGATCATTATATATCTGCATTACGATAAAGAATACACAGATAAGTGGAGGCTGGTACCAAACAATGAGTTTTCTATTGCAAGTGTAGGTAATCGTCTTGTGGAGGGAGTCACTGTGTTTTGGCAAATTGCACCAGATTCATCAGGCTATAGGCATCCCCTTTCCTGCTCGCTCCTCAGGTTTCCTCCGCCCCATCACAGCGCAGGGGCCTTATCATGCTGCCCGCTCTCAATAGGCAGGGCCGACGCTAAGATTTCAGATGCTGGCCAACCTCTCTGAGGGAACAGGTGTCCCCTCTGTCTGCCTGTGGTCGAGGTCCCGCAGTGGAGGCATGGGAAAGGGCAGCCACCGCAGAGGTTCTACCCCAGCGGACAGGTAACAGTGCGCCTTTCAGCTCAGCCTGAATTCAGCTAAATTGGCATCCTTTTAGGAACCACGGGAAGCAGTTGGAAGTGGAAAATAAAGAGCGGAAATTCACCCAGCGATTCCCTGTTGGCTTGAGGAGTACGGTGTTCTCACAATGGGAAATGAGAGAAACTATTTTGATGTGTAAATGTGATAAGAGAAAGGGGCTTTGGCCTGGACTGTTTTATTTTACATTGCTGCGTGTCCTGATAGAGAGTGGACCAGACTACAATGTTCTCAAGATTCAGTTTTTTGTTGTTGCTATTTTTGTGAAGTCTAGGAAAAAAAATAACATCATATGAAAATAAATGTGAAGCAGTGAGCCTCATCTCCTGAGGACAAACTTTTTTTTTTCTACCCAGTCTGACAATCTAACATGAGACAAGGGGGATTTGGGGCCTTGTGGTGAGGTGGTCACTTTGAGATCAAAAGAGCAGCAGTGTGAGCCCTGAAGCATCCAGCCCACCAGTGTAACCTGTGATCAATGGTGCAGGTGTGGAGGAGAACACAGGGGCAGGTAAATATCTCAGAGGCTAACACCTTTAACTCCTCATTAGGTACAAATTTGTATGAACTTTGACAGATGGGATTATCACAGACGTCACTTCAGGCCTAAATCTTAAAGTTTAAAGTCTCAGTCATGGGGGGGTTAGGTCAGGAAAACACTAATTAATGTCTTAGTGATAATAGGTCATTAATATTTTTTAGTGCAGTTATTAATGTCAACTCTCACTGACACTACACCCTTCCATAGATCTCCTCCATTCATAAACGTAGCCCAACATAAACAGCTAAATCATCAAAGTCAGCCATAGCCTCAAGGAAGCTCTGGGGTTGAAGGAACAAAGACGTTCGCAAATGTCATGTGTGACCTCTACTCTCCAATGCTGCAGAGTGATAATATATCGATGGGAACGCCATTAAAAACAGTTTCGAGCTCCTCCTGGATTCATTTGCGCTGACCCAGAATGCAGTATTTTCTTAACACAAGCAGCAGGCCGCTTTGATGTTATCTCCCTATCCAAACAGTGGAGGGCCGGCTGCCCCTGCCCCGCCTGTGGCCGCGGAGGACGGCGTCGATTAATCACAGCGAAGCCTGCGAGAGCGCGCTCATAAATCGCCTCGCCGCTCCTTAAACAGGAGAGTCCCAGGGCGCAGCGCCGTCATTTATCAACACTCTCCCCCTCTGGATGAGGAGTAAATAAAACTCTGAATATGTAACGGAGGGGAGAGGAATGGGGAGAGGAGGGGGAGGGAGGGTGTCCTGGGATGTTGAGCATATCCAGTGGTGTAATGATAAATAAAGAAGTGCCTAAACTCTGACCTCCAAGCAGTCATCAATTTATGTTGTTTATTTATCGGCTTTTTCCTTTGAATCACACATCTTTTCCTCTGAGATACTTCATCTCAGTGTGGTGGTGCTGAGCTGCTTTCATGTAAGCAAAGGTACACGACTTAGGACTTGTTAAAGCTTCAATCAAGCTCTCATGCTGTGATCATGAAGGAACTAATTTGCACATTTGACTGCACGTGCCACTTGTAAAGATCTAACTGCAGCCAATTTGAATGCGTTTTCCTCTTTCAATCATTATCTCCAGGTCAGACTTTGTTCAACATGAACTGTGTCGGAAATTCAGCACCATTTACTTGAATGAAGATTTTCTGGTTTAAAGTTATAATATGCAACTTTTCCACATTTTCAAACAAGAATGCCAAACATCACACCCTCAGAATTCTTTGATAACGTATTTGGTTTCTTCATCCTACGTGGTTATGATATCTGATATTTTATTGACCAAGTTATTTATTGATTGGTAAAAAAAATCCATCATTTCACATTGGGTGTGTCTTTTTTCCAAACCGATGAAATGATGTGTCCCTCAAGTGGAGATTAAGAACAATGCACTGGTTTGCCAAGAACTGTCTCCAGTGTTGACAGTTTCTGTTCAACTAGCTACGTGTGCAGTGGATTGCACTGTTCATGCAATAGATGCAGCTGTACTGATTGCCGTGATAAGGACTAAGTTATAAGATTCTGTCCCTTGAAATATACTCAAACAACTATACAGTTATTTTTATTTTATTTTATTTTCTATTTTAATAGCGTGCAACATGTTGTAGACTCACATGGTGATATTTTACTATCTCCCTGTTTGTCTGTGCAATTCAGTTAACTGGTCTTATTTCTTATGTGTCTGTGAAACACTAAAATCTATCTTGTGCATTTTCTTTTATCTGTGTCAGATATTCAAACTTTTTATGCAGATATTTACTATCTGTTCTGTAAAGCACTATCTGACTTGTCTAAGAAAAGTGGATTGGATTGTTATCAGCAATAACTCCACAGAATGAATCAGAGATAAGAGGTCACAAGGAAATGTACACAACATCACACTTATATAATGTTCACAACCAGCCATCAAGACCAGTAAAACATTTTCCCAGGATTTGTCTTAGGGACTGGTCGGGGTTGTAAACATTGTTCCTTGTATCCGGCAACACTGGGGTCCTGTGAGAGTCTGGGAGAAGCAGCAGCAGAAAGCACTATCTCCATCATCATTGCTCCCCAGGCCTGTCCTCACACTGGCAACCCCACAAAGCCTGCCCGGAGACAGATGACAGCGCCACAAAGACAACACAGGTGGCTGGCTGCAGACCACCTGGAGCAGAAAAGCTTGGCCACACTAAGACCTCTGGGAGACACCACAGAGAGGAGAGTTTGGAAAATGGGGAGGAATAGAGAGAGAAAATTATGAAGGGGGTGAGCGGGGTTGAGTGGGATGAGGAAACAGACAAACAAAGGATAGGAATGAGGGAACAGAGTGAGCTGGTTAGCTGAGACAAAGTTTGAAGAAGAAACAAGAAAGTCTTTTCTACTGTTTGTTTCAAACTGAAGGAAATCACAGGCTAAGAAATTTAAGCACTTATTCACTATCTGTTATGGTCTTCATGGTAATCCTGAAGCTAAAACCGGCGGCTAGCTAGCTTAGCATGTTATTATTTGTTTAATACATTGAAAAGCTAGCCAAGAGCAGTGATAAATGTGGTTTAAACACTTCAGAAAAGCTAAACTAAAGAAAACCCTAAGATAGAGGCAGGCTAGCTCTTTATCACTCAGTCCTGTATGTGAGCTAGGCTAAGCTAACCAGATACTGGCTGTAGCCTAATGTTCAGCTGATGCTGAAATGGTATCTTGTTGCCCAATTCTCTGCAGGAGACTTTCACTATTCTTTTTTCCTTTTTGTTTTCCTATAAACACGAAGGAAAGGACTGAAAAAATGAAGAAGGAAAAGTAAAAGTTAAAGGTACAAAGCTAAATGGCAAAAGAAAACACAAAGTAGCCTAGTAGAGAGATCTTGCTTGTTGGACTATTTCCAGTTTTCTTTCAACATTTCGGGATATAGCAAATCACTGGTCATATATATAGGCCTATATTGTGCATACATGTACATATATATACGGAGAAGTGAGTAATGTGAGCATAAATAAAACAGAATACTTGTTCCCCCCAAATGACAAGTACCTCTATGGTATAATTTATAGTGATAGATAAACCTCTCAAAGCTAACCCTATATCTATCACCAGCATCAGTAAAGGACTTGTCTCAAATGTCACAATAAGGCAGCTTACGTCGAATTTGACCTCTCTTCAATACGTCCTTTAACGATACCATTTAATAACGATATGGTGGGTCACGCTCCATAGTGCGATTACATGCCCTGCTTTCAAGAGGTTTTCTCTTGACCAAGATGAATATCTCTTCAAGAATCACGTTCATGCCCACCTTTGAACTGGAGGAGATGCTTTAGTGCCGTGACCTCGATCCATTCCCCTCACAGAGTGCACTGAACTTTTATCCAGACAGCACAATCCCCTGGATCAAGTCTTTCGGCATGATGAAGAATTTCTGGAGCCAGTGGGTCTTTAAAGCAAAGATGGACTTCCAGTGAGGTAGAGAGTAGACCTGATAGCCTTAAAGACCTCAGATCAACTTTTTTTTCCTATACTGGACATGACCAATAGTTAGTTTTTGCAGAAATTGAAGAAGAAGGTGAAAGACACAGAGAAAATAAAAGTAAGTCAGGCGTAGCACTGGAGCAGGACTGATTAGAAATACAGGACAGGTCTATATACTCCCAGCGGTTGCCAGGCTCAATTTTTTGACCTCCTGCTATTGTCGGTGCTTTTACATGGCTGTAATAGAAGATATGACCTTACCTGCTGCTGAAGGTGCAGTGCTGGAACATCATCAAGGCAGATTGATAAGCCTCCACTCTGTCATTGTGTTGAAAGCCACCCACAGGAGGTCTCCCTGCAAAAAAAAAAAAAAACACAAAGCCAAGGGTCTGTTATTCGTATGTTAGCTTTGGAAAATAATCATTCCCCTTCCACTCTTGCTTAACTCTCCCCACAATTTCCTTTGCAATGCTAATCTTTTTTTCCTTTTCAGTGTCGTCTCTCCTTGTTGTCGTCAGTATGTTTTTTTTCTTTCCCTTGACAGTGTCACTCCTCCATCTTTCACACTTCTTTTGTCAACTTCTTTATCCCAGTATTTTCCCCTTTTTATGCCACAATCTCACCTCGTCAGCAGCACTTCTCTGCGAGCGCTGCAGTCTCCTGTGTATCTGCATGTCTTCCATCTGGGCCCAGGCCTGCTTGGTTTGAGCCCTTCACCTCCAGCGCGAGGCCTGCCTGTCTGTTAGCCACCTCAACAGCTGTCATGAAAACCAAACAGACACTCTTAATTGGTGTTCCAGACTCAAGGAAACTGGACTAAAATATTTGCATAATTTCACAGAGGACGGAGGAAATTGTTAAAACATGTGACCGGAGGCCCTGACTGATGTAACCCTACCCACCAGCTGAGTGGCTCTTGGGTGCCACCCAGCGCCAACGGTGCCAGGAGGGAATGGTAGAGAGGGTGACAGGGGTGAGGGGAGGGAAGTCGAGGAGAGAGAGGCGAGGAGTGAAAAGGTCATTCTGGCTGATCCTATCAGAGTGTCTCACCTTCTCATACAGCTCAGAGCCAGAGAAGGCCTGACACAGGCAGGGTCGAGCCTGCAGTATCATGTGAACACAGCACTGGGTGGTTCTTGTTAGAGAATTTTTCTTTTTTTTTTTGAAACTTGTCCTGTTGCTTACAGATATGCACATGGATGCCTGCATGTATCAAACAGAAACCTTGTTTTAAAAAATGAAGCAGAAAACCACATAGTTTTTTTAATCAGAGTTCATATGTGGTCACATCAGAATAGGACAGAAAAGCATTGTTTGTATCAGTGGTTTCCCGTCTGTGGGTCAAGATTCCCAAGGGAGGGTCACAAGGGGTTACAGATGATTAACAGGTCAGGATAGACAAATAAAAACATTTTTACTACAAATATTTAAAGGCAGATTTACATTTTATATAATAGAACATAGGTCATTGCTCCTTTTACATCACTAATATATTGCATTTAGTAACATAACATCACAAACACTCAATCCAACATATTAGTTTTACACAGCATTGCTGTAGCCCGTGTCCTCCTCCGTCCTGGTTCCCACATAGTGAACCAGTGTGGTGGGCGTTCACAGTCACAGCTGAGGCAGGGCAGGGTAATTAAACTAGTCTGGGCCATGTGGAAAAGACATAGAGCTTTAAATGCCCTCACTGGAGATAACATGAGCGCCAAGCAGATAGATCACATGGGAGCCCCCCGTTTACTGGGGATGCCAGCTGCACTGAGACACTGCAGCGAGCTTTGTCACCTTGTAAACGAAAGAGGAGAGACAGAGACGTGTGGGGAAGTCAATGAGTGGTACTACAGTATGTCTTTTTGTTGCACACCAGAGGCAGAGGGAGCAGAGAGGGGAACATAGGGTCTGCAATTGCACGGTGCTTAATAAAACCATGGAGGAGGCAAGTATGAGACGCATGAAGTAGCTCAAACAAGCATCAGGTGTCTCTGGGATTTCAAAGGAAATTTCATGTTGCAAAAGGGTATTTTATGGTCCTTGCTGAAGAGAGGCTATGAAATACAAGCCCATGATTGTTGACATTAGATATTATTTAGTTATTTCTTTTTCTTTTCAATATAGATGCAAATGAGCCATCACAATCCCTGCACTTCTGTATAGAGGAAAGAGCTAATAACAATTTCACCAGAGCTTAAACGGGGTCTAATTATTAACAATAAAAAAACACCATCACTATATTACAGAGGAGTGATTATATCTAATCAAGTGGAGATAAAGTGAGTAAACAGATCATTAAACATCAGCTCCTTATGAATACAACATAATTATTAAATGATTAGGGTGATTACACCCCCACCAGGGTTTGTGGCGTGTCTTCATTATCACAGAGATTAATCAATGCCACAGGCTCAAGCAGCACGTTGCTGGAATTCTCACAGTGCATGAATCATGAGGAAGGAGAACATTGCCATAGAATAACAGAGAAAATTTTTAATGTTGATCATCTGACCATAAAAAGCTGTGGTGAAAACACACCGACTCCCGTCTTTAATGCTCCAAGGACTCAGTGTACTGTCTACTATTACAGATTCCTTTCTTCTTAAGTGGATGATTATTGTAGTCAGAATTCAAAATTACCAAATTTGGATTCAGAGAACAGATTATTAAGTGGAGTTAGCTGTAAAATCAATTTTGGCGAAACTATATCATTATAGAGTTATGCTAATAGACTGCATTTAGTTTCATGTCCTTTAGTGTTCTTCCACTGCATCGCAATGTATAAACAACTGCAGAACAGTTTTCCCTGATATTAGTTGTGTGTCCATTAGACAGAACATATTAATCAGTGTCAGAAGCCCAGACAGCAGGAGAAGGATGATGGATGAAAAATGTCTGCATGGAAATCATGTGACACCAAAAGAGGAAGAGAGGAAGGGACTAAAAGAGACTGAGTGTGTGTGAGTGAGTATCTGTGATGCAGCGATAAATGAGGAGAGAGAGTGTGTGTTGTCCTGATGCACGAAGAGACAGTGAGAGAAACACAGTGCGTGTGTCTTTTCAAGTGTGTGTTTGAATATGTCTTTCTATGATGACAGAACAAACGAGCTCCTCTGTCATGCATGGCCTTGAGAAACCTCTATGGATTTAGGACTCCATCAGCCCTGCGGGGCTCGCTGGCCGTCCTTGGAACTGCCTGTTTGTCTCTTTCCACACCACCGACTAGCCAAACAGCAGGGTCCTCCGCCTCTCCCACGGGTCAGGTCCCTCTCAACCCCATGGCAAGCTTTGATCTGATGGACAGAAGAAGAGAGAGGGCTTTGGGAAGTCTAAGCTGTGTGTGTGATGGGGTAGCAGACAGAGAGGCTGGGGGGATGGTCCAGGTCAGGTGGGGTCAAAGGCCGGTGTCCATCTTGACTGTCCTCCTGTTTGTCGGCTACAGAAGAACTGCTGTCACACACTCATACAAGCATGCGCATACTCAGACAAACACATGCCTGCCTTTATATGAAGACACAGATAAATTTACAAAAACAATCGGCCAAATGTAAAGATGGTCACTTGTAGTGAAAAGAGCCAATATAGTGTGGAGACTAAAATAGAGCTAAAAGGACAGTGGAAACACAGCTTCATCCAAATGCCAGCGCTGCTATTGAACTTGTTGGTTGTCAAAATAGACAAATATGCAAATTGTTTCAGAATATCAATTTTAAAAATGATACGTTAATATAAGGTTCCTAACTCTGCAGTCCCCATTGGCCAAACTCTAAAATGAAACTATAGGTCTGATAATAAATGTGGAGGAACATGTCCATTTTTTTCATCTTTACATGACAACCTGATTGCTCACCTGTGTGTGCGGTTGCATGTCTGTGTGTTCACTCCGCATGTGCCCCTCATCTCTGTGCCTTCTCCCCAAGGGCAGCCTCTCTGACCACCACAGCCCTCCACTCACTTCTACCCAGGACAGCCCCCTTTTGAAGGCTGAGTAATTAACGTGCCATCTGATACACCATCCGGCTATAGAGGCTCTCCTGGGTGACACACACACGTCTCACACACACACAAACCTGCATGCTCACTTGCACGCCTACACGCACAGGTGATCCATCAAACAGTGTTAACTGGCCGAGTGTCAGCTGTGTCTTGGTGTATGATCGTGACCCTGGGGTTAGCCCAAAGAGACCATTATGGGCCATAATCACAATCCCTACTTCGCAATTTGGGATTGGATGCACTATAAAACTAATCCTTAAGATGTAAATGTGTCTGATTGAAGGTCTGTAATATTTAAGGGGGACGGCCTAAACACTAAATTAACAACCAAAGAAAGAAAGAAAACATTGAGCGTTTACTATCACCAGAGAAGTTTGACATGGGTTGATGGGAAATGTTGTAATAAAGAGGAAGTCAGCAACTGATTACATGCAAAGATCAGTACACAATCACACAAAACTCTGGGACTTGTCCGTCTCCTCTTGACATTTAAAGGACCCACATTTGTTGCTGCACCTGTGCGGACTATATACCGTCATCAGAGGCAATAAACAAGAAAAGAGACCACATCTCAATAAATTTCTCCCTTCCACTCAAATGTTTTAGGACATCACGTTCTACACGATAGCCATGAAATCACTTTGATTTCTGATGTGGTCATGCAAAGTTCAAGCCTCTTGGAACAACGGTTGGATTTGGGATTTAGTTGCTTAGATGTGGCGATCAGAGACCCCTGACAGAATATTTTCTCCATGAGGTTAAAGGTGATGCAGGAGGCTGTCAATATAAGACGGATGCCTGGAAAGTTATCCTTCCTTACATTTATTTGAGCTTGTAAAAACATTCTATGCAAGTAATCACCTTGATTGAAATGACGGATTCCTTCTAAAATGTTTTTTTTAAAAATAAAAGTACCCTGAATAAAAGTTCCTTTTTCATTTAAATAATCATCTGTTCATCTACCAAATCACCATGATGAGGAGGCAACAAACAGTTCTGTGTGCACCTCATACAGTATCCTGTCCACCATTATTTTGGGTGTTGCCCAGAAAAGCCAAGTTTTTTTTTGTCTCAAAGA
This sequence comes from Caranx ignobilis, assembly GCA_021432705.1. NCBI lineage: Eukaryota > Metazoa > Chordata > Actinopteri > Carangiformes > Carangidae > Caranx > Caranx ignobilis. The sequence goes on from MU269986.1 coordinate 11,368,992, forward strand.
CCATTTTTGATGTGGCCACCACTGCCATGGGCAATGTGTCAGAAAAGAAAGAGCAAAGAAAAAAGGCCTGTAAAAAAAAACTTCTAATCCATAGTTGCAGGTGTGTTACACTTTTGTTGCCCCAGCAGAAGTTCACAACAGAGTTGATGACAAAGGGCTGGGCCCCATGCAGCCCATTGTGGCCTGGAGAACAATATGGAGGCTGTGAATGGCTAATCCCTCTGGACCGCTGACAGGTTGGGCCTTTAAGCAACCTGGGGACTCATTTCTCCACTGGGCTGGGCCGCTGTCTGACAGGGATGGGAAAACCCAGGCTACTTACAACAACTGAGCCTTCGCCCAGAGCAGAGACTGGGAGCCATTGTAAAGGGAAAATATTATCTCCATTGTCAGGTTGTGGCTGTCTTTGTAATGTCAGAAGATGAACTTGGGGAGAATGTGCCACCGGAGGGGGACTGGAAGAGCACTGGAACCAGCTCAGACTGTGTGAACGCTATTCATCCAGGTTAAGAGGTTTTCTAGTCTGAAAGCTTGTCTCAAAACAAATTCTTCTGACCTCATTAGGGTTACACGTGAAAGCAAGTGTGCAGATGTATCAATGTATGTTGACATTTCTATAGATTTCTATAATTATTAATATATCAACAAATTTTATTTTAACTATGATAATTGTTTATATTTTTTTAAGTTTCTAAAAAAAAAAAGATAAGGTTAATTTTGGGAACAAATGACATGATTTTGACCTTAGGGTGTACATATTTATAAAATTTGTGTTTGCAGGGTGCTGTATAGCTCAGTGGGTTGAGAAGGACCATTTTCCTGTCCCTCACTCTGACTGTTCTGTCAATAAAGGTCTAAAACCCCCCAAAATACTTAAAATGTCTTTGCATACCTGCAAGAGGACACCACAATGTAGACCTCTCCAGAAACTCAGAGACAAAGAGGAAATATGCAGTCTGTGTGTACATGGAACAAGCCTGATGAAAGTTAATGTCTTTGTGTGAGAGACAGAAAGGAGAGAACAGGATAATAGACCAGGGGGCACCGCCCAGTCCTCGTAAACAGGGTCGGGAGAAGCTCCTCATGCCCTGAGAGCAAACACAAATATCCATTTCTCCTGGGCTCCCATTGGCAGCAAGACTGGAACCAGGACACCACCCAAGCTCTACAACTGCCAGAGCCAACAAACAGCAGGGCAGAGCTGATATTCACCCCCTGTACTGTCACCCAGTTAGGGACACAATGGAGGATGAGGCAGAGAGAGAGAGAGAGAAAGAAAGAGAGAGAGCCGGGAGGCTTGGGTGGATGTTGTTTTGTCAACCCTCCCCACCTAGTTGCGTCCTCCTTAGCCCTCCACAGCAATTTATGCATCTTCCCTCCCGTCTTCTGTCTCTGTTTGGCTCGACCTTCCCTTTCAGAGTGTCCAGTTCATCCTGCCACAAAGAGTCTCCATTCTCTCCTGAGAGGAGGCTGCCAGTCCTGCACTGTAACCCAATCACCTATCTAACAGAAGAGTGTGTCATCTCCACAGAGTAACAGGAAGTCTCGCACACAAGACAGATCTCCGTCTCTCTGCCTCTGTCTTTCTCTCATTCACACTTACGCACCGGAGGCCATTTTTAAACACAAATCACCAATATCATGGACAAAACAGTGCAAGGATTGGTTTTGGCAGGGGAGTGAACTTTTTTTTGCATCTCTCATTGTAATTACTGTGCTCTCAAGCCTTGGTTTGGTCTTGGTTTTCTCACCAGGCTCTCTACAGTCATATCTTTTGAATCTGCTAATCATCATCTATCATTTAATATTTTGTATCGATGTGAAAAGTGATAGTGATTCCTATCTAATAAAAGCTAAAAGATGAAACGATATCAGTGAATGTGATATTTACAGATTCTACCTAGCCCCTAAGTGCCTATAAATGCTTATACAAATGCACTTGGACACATATACAAATGTGTGAGTATCATTTAGTGTCCCTCAGCAAGACAAACATTTTCTCCCACTGCTTCCTCCACCCTAAGTCCAGCTTTGGCTCGGGTGCAGGTTTTCCTTGACTGACTGAGGTCACGGGCACATTCTTGGAGATGTTCCATTTCAGCAACACTGAGTTCACCAAGTAAGTGTGATTAGAGCTGGTTATCAACAAACAGTGTCCCTGTCAATGTTGCACCACTATCTCATTGCGATAATCATAATTACAGCAATTTTTTGAAAAGCAATAGCCCAACTCCAACCTTAAATTTCTGTTGTAGGATGACAGCTCCTGGTCCGAGGGTCAACATTTTCATACCTGGAAAGAATGTATTTTCTAAACAAAGCCTGGACACAGGAGAGGAACTATATCTCCCCGTGAGGAAGTGTGTACATTAGGCAAACATGATTGAAATAGTTTGGGATTTACATATCCCGTCTCTCATTAGTGGTATTGAGTGACTGGATATTGAATAACAAACATGCTGAAGGTGGGTTTGCGAAGCTCAAAGGGTCCAAGCTCCATGCTTGCAGTCCTTAAGGCCTTAAATTAGTTCTTTTGGGCCAGCTACAAAGGCAGTCTCCCTGAACCTCCGATGTTGGCTTTGGACGTATCGTTCCTTCCTGTTCATGGAAATTCTTCAACAACTTAAAAATGTTTCAGTTGTGCAGAAAAAAAAGTGAGATTTTGCTGAGCTTTGATGGCTGACGATGCAATTTAATACCAAAGCAATGTGTTCAGCCTGAATTAATTTAATATCTGAAAACACTGGTTGAGGTAAAAAAAAAAAAAAAAAAAAAAAAACTTAATAATAATAATGATAATTTCATAAGACAATATCACCCATTGAAAAACTCATTTTTTGCTTAATAAGTTTGCATGTTAACTTAATGCTAAGGTTTCCCCAAATTTAAACACATCTTACAATACCAGGAAAGCAGTGAAGTGCCATACTTTGTCACGACCATGATGACCATTGTCTATTGTGAAGATATGGTGACCTCTGCTGGACTTTCAAAAACCTACAGGCCTTTTCCACTGCAACTACCAGACCTGACATAGTAGGAAAACACATGTGGTACTATCATACAGTTATAATGGAGATATAACTATTCAAGTGTGTATGCCCGTGTGTAATCCATGACATGGTGATGGTGAGGCAACATGCACAGTAGCAGCTCCCAGAAAGTAAAACATTATTCAGCCAGTTGGTAGTTTGCTGAACTAGTAAGAAAATATATATTAATATAATGCAATTTAGATTAACTTGTATATTTCTTCCTCTTTAAGGCAGATTTAGAATATATAAATATGTCTGCAAAAAGGGCAGTTACTTTATGTTTTGTTGGCTTAACACTCCTCTAAGTGACATAAACAATGATACAGATTTGTGTATAAGTACAGTGCATTATAAGAGGTAAATGTTTAATATAACCTTGAAATAGCTTAAATTTCTCCATTAAAAGATTGTAACCAATCATTCATTCTGCAAAGTGTGTATTTCAACATCAGGAAGATGAGAGTGTAAAACATTATGCTGACTGTAGTGTATTTGCTGCTATGTGTTCACATCCTCACCACTAGATGCCACTCATGTAACATCACGAACTGCATGAGCCTGAAAGAAAGCTGCGACAGCACCACTGTGTCACCTTTAGCAGTAAAGTCTTTGTTGCTCTGGCCAACACTGGCACAAATTACCTGTTTAATTTACATAATAATAAACATACACAAGAGAACTGAGATCAGCTCAGTCAGGGGGACAGTCATTGTCATGTTTTGATTAATGGCTCCTCATTTTCGGAGCAGTCAAGATGCACATTGGACATTTTAGTAGTTTTCCCTGGGTGCCACATTTGAAGTGGATGGCACAAGAGAGGAAGCAGCCTGAGTGTGAGACAGCAGCTCATTAGCTGCCCCGGGTCCAGCAGAGTGGCTGGTTTGTCCCAAGAGAGAGCTTCAGAGTTCTGGGAAACTCACCAAAGCGCCAACAGCTGCAACTCTACATGAACCTGATGAAAACTCTTCCTCTCCACTCTTTGTCTCTTTCTTCATCTAAAGCACTTTGTTTGTCTGTCCCCTCAGACGGGCCAGGCCTGGAGCTCCATCCATCTGTACTCACATCGTTTTAGGGGGTTAAACTGAAAAAAAGTGAGTCTGATAGATCAAGAGATCGCTGTCATCCACTCTCCCAGTGTCAGCTATGTGGAAATGAGTGTGTGAAAAATTGTGTGTGTGTGATATGGGGGAGGGTCTGTCTGAGTTGACGTCAGTTTCTCCCAACTTTTGACGAAACTTTTAGTTTCTTCTACAGTATTTTTCCCCTTGCAACTCTGAATGCAGATGACCTGATTTCAATTGAGGTTTATGATTTATTTCCAACCAGTTAAAATGTGTCTATCTCATTGAATTCAAACTTGTAATGGCCACATGTCTAAATATCATGACGTGCTCTATTTGATACAGTAGTTGTCTTCTTGTTTGCTTCATGGCAACTGTAAAGCTGCATATGCTCTCTATCAAAGCAAAGAATATTAGATGTCCAGAAATATATGAAGCGGTATAGAATCAAAGGAATAAACCTGCCACACAGAATGTGCACTGGGTGTTGGGTTACATGCACAAACAACACAAATCAGATATTTTAATTGGATTTTCACAGCATATAAATGCTGCAGCTACTGGCCACAACTCATTCCAACCATCAAGGTCCATGGAGCTGCTCACTGTGCATTTCAAATCACAATGATGACCTGTTCATTGTGTTGACACAATGACACACTGCTAAATAGATAGAATAGATGGAATAGTCATGATTTGAAGTTTAACACCAGGAGAGGCAGAAAATGAAATCGGATGTAACCAAACTTTTATGTTAAATGGAAAAACATACCACAAACACAATAAATAGATCACCAATATCGAGCCCTCCTGCTGCACATGCAGGCCTCATGATGCACTGATACATTCAGGCCTAAGCAGTAAAACAGATAACACTTAACTGCACCCTAATACCTGAATACATACAGTTGAGCGTAGTAGCCTCAACACTGCTATTGTATATTGAACAACAGGTGGCCTGGCAAAACCATATTGTACATCAGTGAGGTTTTGTGCTCCACCATGTTTAATGACACACTACACACACAACAGTGGCTATGACAAGTGCTGGAGTTTGTTAAAAAAAAAAAAAAAAACAAAACAAAACAAAAAACATATTCACAAGTTTAAAATCAAACATAAATGAAGACAAGCGATTACAATAGTTGTAAACATGCCATCATATTGATTTTCAAGCAAAACATGCACACAACAAAATATAGTCTGAAGTTCATTGTTCAGGGGGCCGCAGATGCAAACGATAAGTCAAAGGTGAGAACTGGAGAGGAGGGGTCCTCACTGTCTTCAGGCTCCAGTTTGGTAGAACCAGAGCAGGGTCCTATGCTGTGGCTCCACAGAGTCTTACAGTGGTTGAGATGTCTTGGTCCTCTGATCTGCCTGTCATCACAAATGGCCAGGTCTGTGAAAGCAGAAGACAGCAGGGTCATCAGAAGAAAGACACATCCAACATTTTTTTTTTTTTTACACTCCCACAGCCATTAATAAACTCTGTAAACAAAAGTTGCATCTCCATACCAGACTGACTGGGTGCACAAAGCTGTTCTCGAATCGGTCGTCCTGCAGCAGCTGCCTCAGGTGAGATATGTAGCTCGAGGCGAGTCGAAGCGTGTCCAGTTTGGACAGCTTGGTGTCCGCAGGTACCCAGGGCAGGCTGGTTTTTAGTCTGGAGAAGGCTTTGCTCAGCACTCTCATCCGCGCCCTCTCCCTGGCGTTGGCCGCGTTTCTCTGCGTCTGTCGCGCATCCTTCTGTTGCGCCCTGGACAGTCTGCGCTCCTGCTTGATCCTCCCGTCCACACCTTCGTCCTCCAGCTCCTCGTCCGAGTACTGATCGTAGCAGGTGGTTTTCCGCGCGCTCCTCTCCAAAGGGTTTGGAGTCCTCCTGTAACATGTCTCATAGTCCTCAGCATCGCTCGCTGCAGAGCCAGTGGACATGGCTGCTCCACCTGTGCCTTTGGAGGCGGACAGGAGTAGCACTTGAGGCACAGCAGTGACAGAAAAACCGGATTCACAGCTTGATGTTATTTCAGTAAATCACAAAAATATTTCAAGCCAGCAGTCGATCAGGCCTTTTAAAACATTCCCATTTGGTAAACCAACACCTTATCTCAGCCTGATTCTACTTGACAGGACTACAATACCAACAGCATGAGGGCAAGTCTGAAAATTGCAGCTCTCTCTAAAAGTCAAACATGCCTCCTTCCTTAGCTACCCCTCTAATTTAAGTGTCCAGGACTTGGCATCTGTACAGTTTCTTTGGAACATTTCTCCTCCCCTTTTTTCTCCAAGCCACCGTGACCTCAGTGAGACCACAAATCCGTTTCCCTGTGCAAACTATTGAAAACCCAACTTGCTCATCTGGACCTTGATAATTCCATGACATCCTTTACATGAATGGTTTATTATTGGTAAACATGGTGAGTGGGGAGTGAGGTTGAGGGTGCAATGGAATTGAAAAATGATGCCCAGGAATCATTGTGCCAAATGGCGGTGGTCCTGCTTCTACAACAGGGCCATAACTATCCTGACAACAATACATACTACCCATTGCAACAGTTTGAAAAATGCACATATAGAGTAAATATTTCCCAGGTTTGTCGGTCCCACAGATGTGTTTTGGTAATAGAAATGTCTTGAGGACCTTATCAAAAGTGTCTAATCCCCTGCTGGTTTCACAGAGGGATTGAGTTTCTGCAGATGGAGCAGCCTTTCACACGCAGCCTGAGTGCACCGGCCCCAGCTGTTATCGGTTCCCATGACATCTGGAGTGTTGGCATGAGAAGGGTGTGGCAGGGGAGAGGAGGCACCATCTTCATTCCCATAGCATGTTTGACTGCGGATCTTGGGCATTTTTGCATCTGCCTTGTGCCGTACAAACTTTCTGAGAGCTGAGAGACAGAGAGAGAGAAAGAGAGAGAGAGAGAGAGAGAGTGAAGTATTTTTCTGTGGATTGAGATCAAGAGCTGACAGAAGAAGAAGAGAGAAGAGGAGGCAACAGGAAATCAAAGTGTATTTGCAGACGCTACCATACTGTCTGGAAAGTTACAGAGAAATAATGTATTTGCTGCACCAAATGTTGCCATTCAGACAGAACATCTATTGTCTGTCAGATTTACAAACATCAAAAAGTAAAACACAGTGGACACATTGCAAACCAGACTGAACAATGAAAAGTTCTGTGTAGCTGTTGCAAGAACCCCTCCTCTGCTTTCTCAAGATATTCCCAGAAAATCCCAGGTCCCTGTTTGCTATTACTCCATATAATATGTGTGAAATTTAGATTTTTTTTTATGACAATAGCAAGACTCTGCCAAGGATTACCTAACTGCAGCTGAGATGCATGCTTGATTTTTTGGTAGCTGGCCATGCCAGGGTCACAAGAGGGAGGAATTACTGTACTCTGCTCTGGTCTGAATGCTGTACTGTACTCCAATAGTTCCCAGGGTGGTGTGTAATTTAAAGCAGCACAGCTAGCTAGCTTCAATCTGACTTTACCGAGCAATTGTTAAATTGAGATGTTAGGCTCAAGTTAAGTTCAATGTGATGTTTATAATGACGATGTTACGATTCTGTTTTGCAGCGTCAAATGCATTTTCCGTGGTTTTGGAGCACTCTGGTTTTTCTCCTCTCAGATTTCCCTCTCCTATAGATGAAGAATGCTCCTTAATCCAAGGACACATTCCCCATACTTCCCACAGTCCTGCTCTTCTACACAGTTTTCACAAACTCCAACATCAGCTGAACCTCAGAGGGATCCAAGATCTTAGCTTAGCCTTGGATGTGTCACAAGGTTGAGATATTGAATTCCACTTGTGCTGGTAAGACAGTCAGAGCCTCAGGCAGGCTGCCATCTCATCCCCAGTCACTGCATCAGTCAGCGAGGTGAACGGCCTGACTGACACACTTGAAGGTGCAAGGTAAGGGATTCTGCCGTCGGATTTACTCCTCCAATGATAAACTGTCATTTTTTTCTTCACATAACATGGGAGGGTATTGGCTAGGTGACACATATTTCAACCAACTGCTTCACTCACTGTCAAGTGGAAGCAGGTTGACATAAAATACTCTGCTCATTAGTCATTCTATAGATGTAGCTCCTCAAGCAAAAGCGAAAAATGTTGTCCAAAACATCAGTGTAATTGATGGTTACATGGTTATTGTATTTGCCCTGGGAATAATTAAAACCAGGGCCAACAGTAATAAATATCACTTGAAAGTTGACTTGAAGGGAGAGCGAGTGTTTGTCTATCAGCAAAGACTTTCAGGGGTCACGACCTCCACAGGGGCCCTACGCTAGAGAAGCTAAGAGACAGGTGCAGGCTCATGATGTCAGAGGCCTTTCTCTGTTTCTCTCACAACATTTTAGGATTCCCATGATCACCACTGAAGCAACAATAAGCTGGTGTATGATGCCAGGGAACCAGGCAGAGTACAGAGGACATATCAGTGGCAAGAATGTCTATTTGTATAAAAAAAAAAACCAACAAGCTCTTCCTTCCTTTGTTGACCCAGGCAACATATTAGCCAAGACCATGCGATTCAAACCCTTCCAATTCAGAGGGAATGGTAACCACTGAGCTTTCCAGCTAGATGTGTCAAGCCCTCAGGTCCTCAGGAAAGACTAAGCAGATAAAATCACAATGGCAACGTCTGAGGCGAGGTGGACACACAGGTGTTTTTAATCACATGTTTGGGAACATCTGGGATGTTTGTGGTCTTTATCACTTTCTTAACTCTCCACACAGTCCAACACATACACAAACACACTCACAAATGGACACAGACAGGTTGATAGCACTTTAATGTCAGTGTTCAGATGACCATATGTCTGTACAATATGTGACTCCTGATGTTAAGGTTGTGGGTTCAATTCCCATGATGATCACACCCTGGCAGCACACCCCATGGCACTATCAAAATTTTTGTGAGGAAATTTTTTACTTTGAAGTGCAGTCGTACATTTGGAGCATGAAAGAACCAGTGAAGTCTGGGTTTTTATTTTTTATAACCAAGATAGAATTTATCAGCATTTTATGTCGTACAACCTCAGCGTTAGGTATCGAAATGTAAAAAAATACACATTCCTGTACTGTTTTACATTCAAAGGTATGTTTAATGATTCACTGGAAGGAAAGCAGAGGCAACATATGGCACCACACCACAAAATGATATAAACTGTTTCAGTCAATGCTAAAAAAAACAAAAAACAAAAAACAAAATTAAATTTTCAACAACGATGCTTGAAAACCCCTCAACAGCTACTTAATTGCACTTGATGGAAATGAACTGCTTGGATATACAGTAGGTAAACAGTAGATAAATTAAGTTTCACACATTAGAAAGACAAACGCTACCACATCATTTAGTGAGCTACATTATGCGGTTAAATAACCCCATGATTAAATATACCTGTTAACTGAGGTAAGAATTCATTCTCTAAACTCATATAATTGTTACAGTGTTTACATGTGTTGCTCATCTCATCCTCTTCATTTTCTTTGGGCCTCGATGGCCTTCATCAGAGGGACCCACTGAGACACGGTGCGTCTTCTTGGGTTAGCCCGTCTCACACTTGGCCACATGCTGCCCTTGATGTTGACGGGGCCATCATACTCATCAGCCTCTGAGGTGATCTCCATCTTCTGGATGATGAGCTTCACGAGGCCGTGCTGCTTCTCCAGCAGGCTTGACATTTCTTTTATCCTTGGAGAGGAAAACATGAGATCGTGCAGTTCAGTGCAGACATTTCTTCAAGTAGATTTATAATCAAGCTATTTGAGGATAATGAGCTTATTTGAGAAAGGGACATGGTGGGTCACATCTATCTTTGACCTGGTCACAGTCTTTATTTCTTTCTCTCCACTAGGGGCTGCTCATGCATCAAAAACTAACAGTTATTACATTGTCCTTTACTACTTTGACTTCACACTGTTTGGTGAGCAGCCTGCATGAGATTATAAACCATTTGCAGCACCATACCCATATTCATTGCAGTTCATTTTATTTATTGTCTGTCATGTGAAAGGTAACTCAGCTAGTGCTATATGCTGTGCATTAGTGAGCAGAGTCTTTCTGTGCTCTCACTGTGTGCTTTACCTGTTCTTCTGCTTCGCAAGCTCGGCCTCTATCACAGTGCAGCGCTGTGATTTGGCCTGCAGATGACTCCAGACTTCATTTGTTTCCACATTACCTGAGATTAAGTCATTGAAATAGTGCTGTAAAAAAAAAAGTGGTGAGAATTAATAACATGCAAATATCTCACTACTTCTTACAAACGACAACGAATTATTGAGAATACCCTGGAGCATTTCCGGTTGGGATAGATGGTTACAGAGGATTTGTCCACGCGTTTCATAAACCAGTAAGGCAGCTTATCTTCCAGCGCAGTGTGGAGGTCAATCTGGGGTCAGGAAGTGACATTTTCAGTCAAATGTGACATTTTAGGCAGAAATCTTCCTTGAGTTGGACCTGACTGTTCTACATTGTCAAGCCAAAGGGGTCCTGAACAAATACAATCGTCTAATGTGTTTGTGTTTTAGATTTTTCTTTCTTGTTTGTCCATCATGAAGACCCATGGCAGATGGAAACAGGGATAAAGGAGTTGTAATATAATCTGTTTGATATATGTTAACAAAAACACACACACACACACACACACACACACACACACACAAGCTGGTTCCATGAATACCTGCATGCCTATTCTTTTGAGAGCAGCATTTCTTTGTACTTCAGCAATATCTCCAACTGCTAAACCAATCTGTAACAAACCCAAAGACAAGTTAGATAAGTCCAATAGATAAAAAAGGCAATTTACATCAAAATAGATGTCTGATGAAATAATTAGAGTATCAAAGAGCTAACAAGCTACATGAAGTAGTGTTACATACTGGGGCTCTCAGTACATGCTTACCATCAGGTTCACCAGCAGAATTGGCATGAGCAGCACAAACTGCACAAAAATGAAGTAAGTCAGGAGACCAAAAGGAAGACTGTTGCTCAGGTAGGCCTCCAAGAAGTTATTCTGGTAGTTCAGTTCCCCGACCATCATAATAAAGGTCTGCATCACTGCGAGAGGCACGCTCTCAAATTCTTTCTAAGGGGGGGAGACAGAAAGTCAAATATACAATATAGTACAATACAATACAGTTGGCTAAAGAGTGAAAAAAAGCATCACTTCACATAAGAAGAAACTATTCCTGTTGAATGGCCTATTCCCTTTTGCCCACTTTGGCCAGTGACAACTCAAGAATGAATGGCTTACTGTTAAATGTGCTGAGCTCATTCATGCTAGCAGAGGATATTGCAATTAATTGCCAAATGGCCTTTTATCCATCTATAGCTAAACTACTGAGGATGGTGAGATTGTTCAGTTCTTTACTCAACAACTGTCTGCAAAAAATGTTAGAGACAAAACAATTCAAAATGAGAGGAATGATAATAAATACGAAAATAAGACCAGAAGCAGACTGGAAACACGGGCTCTAAAAACTTTGTTATTTCTTTCTTCTCCTACCTGGTTAAGCATCAAAGCATGGAAAGCCAAGCCGAACGCCAACATCAGGTAAAAGAACAGCATTACGATACGGAACAATGTCCTCAGGATCTCTCCAAACATCACAACATAGATGCCAACACCCTCAAACCTGAGGAAGTTGGAGATTATACCGGTTACTGACTATTGCAGCATGAGAAAGACGTTGAATTAAAATGAACGTCAGAGTAAATATTACCTCTGGAGATAAAGGAGAAATCCAACCCAAGAGTTTAAAACTGCCAGTGCCCCTGCCTGCCAATGTAAGGAACCCTCTACATTGAGCATGATGGGGATGATGAACAGAAGAGAGAGGATGGCTGAAAACCAGTCGGACTGGTTGGAGTAATCCTTTAAGTAATTCCAACGCTTTTTTTAAAAGACAAGGGGGGAAAAAATCAGCAAAAATAAATTCTCACCTAAATGTAACTTGATCTGAGTAGCCAGTACACTATTTCACAATCATGCATAGCAACTGTATATTATATATGTTACATGATGTGCCAGTTTTCGTTAGAGCTACAATCACAATGACTAAAGGTAGTGTGTAAAGGTGACATCCAGTTATCCTACAAATCTAAATCAGAGGGCGTTCATCCATCACGCCTGATCATGACTGTTGTCCACACAGACCTGGTGCTGGCCAGATTTATGAGCACATTTCTTATGTGAGGCAATGACACTTGGGTGACAGTACCTGTTGTGATATCTGCACCACTTCCTTTGCTATGTAACACAAGTTCATGACCAAGACCATCACCATGCAGAAGGACAGGAACACACTTTGCTGTGAAATGACAAAGTTAAGATTGCGAGAGATTGAGAGACTCTGCACTATGTAAGCACATGAATCAATTATCTCTGATGTAACCTCCACTGTGTAACACAGAGCTTCATCTATCATTCTGATCACAACTGTCATTTGTACCTCTATGAAAGATACGGGCACCATTTTGATTATGTGCTCGCCTGTTTCAGTGGTGTTCATTGTGGGCCTCAGAGTTACCACCAGGTGAGTCAGAGGCAGCAGGCCTAACAGGTATAAAAACATGTTGAGCACATGAGCCATGCTCCCATATGCAACCCTGCAGATTAAAACAAAGCTGATATTAAAACACTGATATTCAAAGTAAAAAACGTATCATCAGCTATAAATCATGGAGCTTAGGCCACACTAAATACACACCACTTCATTTCCAGGTACTTTTTGCAGACGGGGTGGTTTAGGAGCTCGATGCGGTTGTACTGCACCATTGCCTGCAGTAGGAGTAAGAGAAAAAATAGTCCAGTGTTACTGGCACATTTTCTACAAGCAGAAAAGTACAGGCTGACAGCTAAAGCTCATAAGATTTAAGTATGTGCATATTACTGATCTCCACAGGAATAATATGGGATTACCTCTGCAGGCAGAAACGTGCAATGAAGTATTTCTAATATTTGTTGGAAGAGGAGATTGTTTCTGATCAAATATATCAAATAATAAAGTTCATTGCTAAAATGCTGCCGTAGGATTTGCCAAGATTAAAAAACTGAAATTTGCATGCAGATTATTTCCAGTTTCCAACTAACAGTGAAACCGGGAAAATACAGTATTGACACATGTACATTAATCATTAAGTGGTAACACTGCACTCCCCACTTTCCAACTGGCAGAATGGCCAACAACAAAACTGCCTGTCACACACAGTGCTCAGTAAATGATGAAGTGACATTGTGGCCATGCTTGCTCTTCCTATGAACTGTCCCCCCTGATGCATCTGCTGCTGACAGTCAACAGCGATGCATGCTGAGAGGTGTTGAACCAGACAACCAGCCACAATGGGAGAAACTCATACAGCATTTAGCAGCTTGTCTGTTACATCAACACACATAACGGCAAGCAGAAACTTGACTTCACAGTTTATTCCCACCTGGTCCTGTCTTGGCCTTCAAGGCAACCAGTTAGAAAGACTGACAAGGTGACTCAAAGCATTCTGTTCATCTATTTGCCATCAAACTGTGCAGCAAATTTGACTGCCAACGGTAACTGCTCCAATTTTCATACCAGATATTGCTAACCTGCTAAGTTTTATCACCTAATTGTTACTACTGAAGACATCCAGGGGAATGAAAATCTGAGGTAAGAATTTGGATTTGATAAAGCAACAATTTTCGTGACTGCCTATTAGAAGGTGTCCCACAGGGGCTGGATTTGGAAGATCCATGCCATTGCACATCACTCACCAGTGAAAGCAAAGTACAGTATACCAAAGACACCATAAACCTTAGCAATGTAATTATCATTGTCACAGAAAAAAACTAGACCGATAAAAGTGTTTCCACTGTCCTTTATATTTGATTGGATCAGCCAATACTTGTAAAATCTGAACCTGTGATTACAAGAGGGTGAGCAGTTAAGTCAGTTCATTGGGGGCAAGGCATGACTATAATAAAACTTTACTACTTAGCAATTATGGGAGAATATTTAAATATATACTTGAGAAATGAGGTTTCTTACATTGAGTGCAGGTAGTGGCTGATATTTTGCAGACTTCATATTGTCATAATCTTTCTTCGCTGCAACGGAACCTTGGAGCCATTTGAAATTATACTCAATCTACAGCAGAAAGAAAGATACAGTACATTATACAATAGATTTGTACTCTAGATTTGTTATAGAGTGTTGTGATGTTTCACTGAGCGAGTTGCAGCTGCGTTACGTGGTATTCAGGGCTGTTGTGATCATGGTCTGATTCCCTAACACAGCAGTCCAGCAGGTGCTGTTGAAGACAATTAAGAAAAACAGAGATACAGATGTGATGACTGCCATACCTTAAGATGTATGATCTGTTTCGTTTTTTTTATTTGCCAGTGCCAAACCTTGTAGGTCTCAGGCAGAAACTCAATCATGTCTAGCATGGGACATCGCTGACCTCCACCAGGTGTGTACAGTTGCAAAGCTTCAGCACATCTTGAAGAGGAAATACGGAAAAACCTTAAAACCAATTTGGCGACTTTAACGCTCCCATTATTTAATCAGATAAACAAATAATTCTGCCACCAGTCCACATTACTTCTCCTTGACTTTGATGGAAAGGACACATGGTGAAAACCACCTAACTCCAAATATCGTGGCTTTGGATATTTCTTAATGGAAATCTACAGAATGATAATATTTTTTACTAAAAAACAATTGAAAACTTGGATTATTTGAAAGAATGTATTGAGCTGAGACCAGGATTTTAATCAAAAGTCGATGTTTGTGAGTCATGTGGTTTTGCACAACAGCATTGAAATGCTGGATAAACAAAAACTGTGCATAAAATCTTATATTAAAAAAAAGTTTTTCACTGTATTTTTCCTTTACAGAAGCAACAGTTGTGTTAAAAATGTACCTGTCACTGTCAATCACAGCATTGACCACATCTTTCCTCCCATTCTGCAGAGCTTCATGAAGGAATGATGTGTCGTTCTTGTTTAAGACAAGCTCTGCTCCCCGACTTAGCATGAGTTTGACTGCAGCCACATGGCCCTCCTTTGCTGCGATGTGGAGTGCTGTGTTCTGGTATATCAATACAAATATATATAGCAATGTCTTTATCATTCAGTGGTACTTTATTCAAAATTAATGATAAATGAATTATGGGTTTGGTTTAGTAGAAATGGTGGTCATTCATACCCCATCCTCATCTATTTTGTCCAGTAACTTGGGATTGGCTGACAGAAGAATATCCATAGTTTGTGTGTATCCTTCAGCTGCAGCATGGTGCAGACTGGTCCAGCCCTTATAATCACTGTAAACCACAAATGGGAATCAGTCACATGTATGAGAATCATGTACAGATTTGAATATTGAAAGTTGTTTTTAGTGTACATGCATTTGGATCTACCTGTGAAAAAGAGCTCCCTTGCGCAGCAGCAGTTGGACCACCTTGGTGTGCCCCCCTCGTGAAGCCAGATGAAGTGGCGTCAGACCTCGCTCATCACCTTCATTCAGCAAACGAGAGTCTGTGATGGTCTCTAGTAATCTCTGACATGTATTGATGCGTCCATACCTTAGAGAAAGGATAGAGAGGCATTAGGCTGCTGAGAAACCTTTTCTCAGTGTTATGACCTGTTCACCTCTAAAATGGAAATGCCTCTTGTTCAAGGCCAACAAAACAGCAAAGCCAGAGGACTGGGGGTCAAGAGTACGCTCTTGGAGAGTTGGCACTTTGCTTAAAGACACTTAATATTGCTGTTACAGGGCTTGAACTTGCAAGGTAAAACCTTTTGAGGAGTGTTAGTGACTAAGTGTGCTGCAACCTGCGAGAGGACATAAACAGATGTGACATATTAGCTTGCACTATGATCTCTCTTCATCTCCCAGCCTCTTAAGAGGGTCAGTAGCACTTTGTGTCAGTGCAGTGGGACAGGTGGAGAACAAGAATGAAGTGTCTATGTGAGTTAAAGTATGATATCATAGCGTGGCCTTCATTCGCCCTCCAGCTCTGATGAAATGGGTGTACATGATAGAAAAAAATCAATAACAATAATGTGGAATGTCCGCTCGTTTCACACTATTAGTAACATTTCTTCACATGTGCCTTGCTAATTGAATTCTATTCTTGTGACAATGGCTTTAGGTCACTGTATAATAGGTGTGCCACGGCAATTAATCTTCAAAAACAGAGGGTGAGCTTTTGAGCGCAGACATTTCTCACAGGATTAAAGCAGCAGATCAGTGAGGTAACAGTTAGATTGTTCATTTTTCATCTGATTGCTATTGTTCAATTGCATGGATAAGACTTGGCTTTAGGAAGATCATAAGTCAAAGTCCTTTTTAGAGCCATTTTTGATTCATGTCTTATACTCTTGTGATATCATTGATCAAGAACTAGAAGAACAATGTCAGAATATTACTGTAAACTGCATGTCGAACTGGGATTTTCCTAATAACTAAGCTATTTTCAAAATCAAATAATGAAACGCTGTAGTGGGCCCTGAGAGTAAACTGTGTTACAGTGGGATAGATGGGATTTATCATTGTGAGTGAATACTGGAGTTTGAGCAAATCTAATATTTACAACCATCATATACCCATAATAAGGCATTTTCATTTTTTCATTCACTTTTTCAAAAGTTTCACCAAGTGCCATTCATCAGCACAACTTAAGCTATTTATGTACCCTATGTCACTGTTTGAAACGCAATTTGCATACATTTGCATATGTTAACATATATGAGCATATAGCCTAACAGAAGGACTAAGGCCAAAGACAGAATTTGAAACATCATATGTGATAACCATCAACAGGAAACACTTAAAGACAAAAAATAATGTTTGAAAAACAAACAGGGCAGGCGCCTCTGTATCAGACACTCTGATTGGCTATAGCAGAACCAACTCCAACCAATAAAATGAATTAAGTGACGTCACTGTCCAAAAAACGCGAACGCTCTGGAGGCAACGCAGCAGAGAAACACTAAAGGCCAGGCTACTCCAAACCTTTGCTAAGATTTGTCGTAAGCGTATTGATCGATGACAGCGACTCTCGCGATCAATGCCTTTAATGATAAAGCGCCGATTGTCTAGTTTAAAGCGGGGGAAACGGCGCGTCTCTGGTTGTTACGGTCGCGGAGTTATGACGGTCTGAAGACAACTGAAACGTGGGAATATATCCTTTGGAGCAATGCTGCCTGTGGAGCGTGGATGCCGCGGCCCTGTCTACAGTGGCTTTGGGTAAGTGTGCTTGGTTTGAGCATCATTATACATGGCTTGGTCAGAATGTGGATGTACATTAAGATGCCCTATCTTTCTTTCTTAATAATGGATTCTTCCAGTTGAGAAGCAGTATTGACACGGATAGCGACCTTTACCTGAAATCAACTTTTTCTTCAATTGCTCAGTTGCAAGAAAAGTAGATTTTAAGTCTTAAGTACACACCCACTTACCTTCTACTCAAAGTGCGTCACCCACAGCTGAAGGTATAGCCACTTTCTCCAAAATGTCAATCCTGACAGAAAGGTGTCACATTTGGGAAACATGCGAAAATCAGTTGGGGATGTGGATCCCCAATGGGACTCAGAAAAGTGCCTTGGACAGATAAATGCTTGCTCTAGGTTTCAGTTGCGGGTTATCAACAGATTCCACTATTTAATATCAAGGCTTCACTAGATATTTCCAGTCATCTCCTCAGAGTATGATGAGTGAGTGCACTTTACCAGCGGCACATCTCCTGCAGGATGGAGAGATACTGGACTCAAAATCGTTAAAACTTTTGTCTGATATTCTCGGTATCCACACTGAACCTGATCCTCTCTTAATTGCACTAGAAACTTTAGATTCCACAAAAAAGAGCACAGCAGCAGCTTCTCATCTATGATCTGATTTGAACTTAATATTAAGTTTGACACTCTGACAGATTGAGAAAGCTCCCAAATGAATTAAGCAATACCCCTCATCTGGAAAGAATAAGATTCTCTCTGTCAGAATTCAGTACAATTTGACCGGCCCTTTGTCTCTGACCGAAGAAACAATCCACAGTGGACACAGTTCTGTGTTGAGTTGTTTTTGTGTGTGCTGATTAATGTTGGATTTTTCCTTTTGCATTCTCTTGCTTTGTGTTTTTTTCGAAATTTTTACGAAAATGTGGTATGTGCTGTATATGTTTGTCTAGACTTGTGCTTGTGCTTGATATTATTATATTTGTCTGCAATTTTCAAAGTTTAATCAACTTTGAGTGAAAGACGGGTCAAATCAGTATTGTTTATTTCAGTGAAATGGAACGACATGCCCTTGGGGACCAATCAAACTCACTGAGCAGCAAAGTGCAAGGCAGACTTCTTGTCCTTGGACTTGCATGCAAGGCCGACCTGTCCCGAGAGGCCCAGCATGTTCTTTACTGAGTCGTGGATGCCCAATCTGCAAGCGTAGTGTAGCGGGGTGCATCCCTCATTATCCTCACAGCTCAGCAATGCCTTCACACTGTTTTTCTAAAGTTTGACACATTTTAAAGACATAGTATTAATACAGTAGACTGTAATGCACACTGTACAGTGTGTATTATATAATGTACAAATGCAAAAGACTTGAGTATGTTGCAATAGTCAGGCACCATAAATGTCACATATTATATAACTTATGCTTCTAATATGAACATCACACCCACACACACATATTATATATAAATTATATGCAGCATAATGATACTTGGATCCAGAGAAACCCATTTACACACTATCTGTAAACAACCATTAAATGTAAATGTATCAGCTCTCCTCTGTGGCTCATTTTGACGCTTTGGCATTATTCTAGCTTAAGGTGAAGCTTACAGTGTTTTTAAAGGACTGTCGTCTGGCTTAGTGAGACGGTAATGAAACTCATCAGCTGGCCTTGAATACAGGCAGCTCAGGGTCAAGGCAAATTGATTAAGGAAAGTATTATAATTAGATTCCAATCTCTCCATGGTGTCTTTGCCTGTGTTGCACAATGCAGTGCCTGTGATAAACTATGAACAGAATACAGTGATTGACAGTACCTGCAATACTTCCTCGGGGAGATTTTTCAGACCCTTGGGCTGCAGGATGGCCAGGTGAAGGAAGTTACAACCAGATCTGTCTGTTACATTCACATTTGCCCCTAAAATGATAGAAACATATGCATGATCGTGCACAGTCATTATTTAGGCATTCTTACAAATTACCCGAGCACTGCTTGTGGTGAAATACAATAGTGGAGCTCACCTTTTGACAGCAGCAGAGACACAGTTCCCCATGCTCCACAGCTTGTACCCAGCAGCAAAGGAGAGTTCCCTTTACAATCAATGCTGTTTAGGTCTGCACCCTGAGGAGGGAATTACCTAAAGCCTCAGCATTAAATCATTAATTACCACAATACTTTCAACACACATTGCCTTAAGTATTGCAAACAAATTAGAAAATTAAAATAAATTTAAATTAATGATCATATTAAATCCCGTGCTGCATAATGTCAGAGGTGGTGTGCTGATAATGAAATGAAATGGACCTTAGATACAAACAGAGGTTGAAGAACACAGCAGTTTAATCTCACTCATCTGTGTCATACTTTATTATACTGAGACTCTTTCCTGTAATACACAATAATACTGTTGTGCTTTTATTTATTATTTGTTTGATTGAGTAGTGAAGAGTCAGCACTAGATTTATCTTCTGCTATTGGCTGGTTTTCGGTGTCAGGTGACCTCTCTCTCTATGGATCATCTCAGAGTTTCCATGACACATACACTTGTGTTAATTACTTTCCCATTGCAGTGTTTTCTGATGAGTATGAGTTTACATGAAATTTGGGAGTCCAATATCTTCCTAGCAACAGAGTTCTGTTTAAAAGGTCTGTATCGAGTGACAGATGGTCTACAAGCAGCGGATACCACTGTTAACCTTTATGGAACTGAGAGATGTGCTTGAAATAGCAAATATTGTTCAGTGGTGAGAACACACATAGTAAAGTGGCAGAATGAGCAAATCAGTAAACGAACAAGGTGTAATGAAAAATGTCCCCAGCTCAGATTCAAAAGCCTTTTTAATTTGCACAGTCATATTATTTACTATGGATATAAATGATGTAGTTTTGATGATTTATGATGAAGCTCTTTCGCTCCAAGTAAAAAGTGCCCTCGATATTGAAGCTGGTATTGCCCTGTGCATGACAGCGGTTGGGTGTGTTCGTGTGTGTTTGGGTGTGTGTGTGTGCCTTATTTACCAAAGAAATGAGGTACTCTGCCAGCTCTGTGTGGTCAAATATTGTAGCCCTGGAAAAGTAAACACAGTTGTTGTAAACCAGCCACACGACACGTGACACTGTGAGTCAGGGTCGCACTAATGCTGTCAGATGTCAAACGGGGACGATGCGACTTTAATTCTGCTTTGTCAAAGTGTGATATAACAACCAGATTTCCCTTTGTGGTTACATTGCTTATCTCCTGGATAGTAATGGTGATGCACTTTAATGACTATAGTTCCTGGTACTCTGGTCTTATTATGTATGTATGCAGAGAGACTTAAGTAAAGGAAAGATGATTTCCATGACTGCAAGCCACAGATGGCACTATGTCTGGGGAGAGAAGGGAGCATTGCTGTTGTGTTTTATCAGTCAAGACACATTACCGTATCAGAATAAGAATTTAAACACCTGGCTTTTGTTTCCAAATATTAAAAAAGGAGGCAAACAGCATGAGACGGGTTCATACACCACAATCTACCCCCTCACATTCTTGCTGTCCTTGTATCAGGTCTTACTTTGCTGCTGCCTGTGCCAACACAAACAGCTTTTTAGATAAAATCAATGTTGGAAGCGGGTCTTATTATTATCATTCTTATTGTCCCCAATTAACACTCATTATTCTGCTGGCCATGCCCAAGGTTTTCATATTGATGGTCCTCTTGTTTGTCATTGCAATATAATGCTTGTATGAGGCAGATGCACTGACAATTACACAACATGACTAAGCAATAAGCAGCAATGGCAGTTTTTACAGTACATGACTGGATGCAGTGAACGCAGTGACAGCGAAGAAAAGATTGGAATTAGTTTTTGTAAAGAAGACGTAATGGTTCTAGATTTTGGTTTCTTGCCAAGACACAATTGAAAAGATTGATTCCACTATGTACAAGTGCTGCTTAGCTCAGTTATCTTAGCTTTGAAAAAGGACTTCTTTATAGATACAGTCCAATTCATATGAACCCTAATGGTATGTTCACACTGAAACCGTCGGGAGCAGAAGTCATTCATTTTCTATGAGAGCTGGCGTCTTTCAGCGGTGAAGAGCATCAAAAGCGACGGCGTCGTGAGAGTGTCATGAGAAAGTTGAAGTCTCCTGAACCTTATGGAAATGAGCTATGATGCGGAGCAGCGGCAACCAATTGGAGTCTCCCACTCAAGAATAAACACACAACTGTCGCCAGCTACTTTGCCGCGCATCCAAAGTGTCCAACAAGAGCGAAATTAGACGCTCCAGGCGGTTTTGGTGTGAACGTACCATAAGTTTCCACAAAAAAGCAAGTAGGAATATTGCCTGACATGTTAGACTTTTGCTTTAATTCCTCAAAGTACAGGTGTTAAGTATGTACTGCTGTCAGTATGATGCACCAACTCGTATCATCGTGGAGGGGAAGGTTAAGCCCACCTGTGCAGAGGGGTCTGACATGCCCCATCAGTTAGGTTGATGATGTCCTCCACTTGGTCAAAGGAGGAGAGCATCATTCTGACAACCTCAGTAGCTCCCTGGGTGCAGGCCAAGTGCAGCGGTGTGGACCTGTCATTCTGGACAGAGACAAACACAAATGCATTATGAGTAATGAATTATAAATATTCACATGCTCCTCAACCATGTTTGTGTCTGCTCCATACAAAGATGCTGTGGCATACTGTGTGAGACAGAGCAGAATATAAACACACAGGAATTAGTATGCACACAGGCTCTCTCACGTGTACACTTCCCCAGTGAAACATTAGCAAAGTATCTCCCAGACTTGCCGGCTGAACACTGGGGGCTGTAACACAAGCCTTTAATGAGATAACTGGGACTGGCAGGAGGAGACTAGTGATCGCTCCACTCAGCTCCACAGTGTAAATGGAGGTAATTTGTATCAATTTAGCCAACCGATGCTATTACTGCACTCACTATTCCTGCTGTAGCTCTGGCCACTAGCCCAGGGCTAAGCATGAGGATCACTCCCAGATGGGCGTGATAAGACTGACATGCTCTAACAGCACAAACACTGATACCCTAGGCCAGGGAAATGCTGTACAGGTGTATGCAAATGAGACTGGCATTTAAAAACAATGCAAATCTAATAAAGCATGGAATAACCTTATAACTGGTAAATAGCGACATTTGTAATCTGTAGCTGCAAGGTGTTGATGTGTTTTTGACCATGTCATGCAGAGGCAGAGGGGTATGAAAAAAATTGTGCCCTTTTTAATGACCATGTTTCTGTTCAGTTTGTGCTGTGGGTACCTGTTGCTGGTCAACTTTGGCCCCAGTAGCAAGGCAGAGGCAGATGGTGTCCATGTTTCCGCCACGAACAGCCAGATGGAGCGGACTGCTCTTGGACTTGTCTAAATAGTTGATGTGGGTTACAGCTGTGTGGCCTAACTCCTCTCCTGCAGAAAATAAATGGACTGTTTCTTATACAGAGTTTATGTATGGTGAAGATTTCCTAGTTAATGCATGTTGGTATACGCTTTTCTGACACAAAAAGCCAGGTTTTAGTTTTTTTCAGTTAAAGAAAGTGATGAGTAATTGTTTCCGTTCATGGTGGGCTCTGTGTCAATTCCCAAACAGCACGAGAAGCCATTAATTTCCTCGCTGAGCAATCACGGAAATATCATAAATATTTTGTGCTCTGACTAAACCTTTCTCCAACGACGCAAGATTTACCAAGCAGACCTCCCACTGTGGATAAACACGCTGTCAGTCTGTGGCATCTGGCCTGTGGACAAAGTAGCACGAACATTTTTCTACAAAATGCCTCTGGGGGCTGAGGTGAACTCTCTTGTTATCTATCAGCTTAATGTGGTGTTTGGCCTTGTGAAAACTTTTTCATTATTGTCAGCACTTTCAATTTTTGATGATGGATCATGCCTTTCGTCGTACCGGCCTTCAGGATCACTTCCATGGCTTTCTTAGCGCCCGCGAAGGCGGCTGCATGGATGGCGAAATGGCCGAGCTTGTTCTGCTTGCACAGCGCTGCTCCATGCTTAATCTTTGATGGAGAACGAACAGGGAGGAAGGAAAACAGAGATGATTCCTTGTCAGAGATGAAGCTGCAATTATCTGGCTGTCGGTTCAAAGCAAAGCTACATAATCTTCTCTGTGTGAATACTCACAAATGAGTGAGTGTGAAAAGTTTGTACATACCAATATGCTTAGAGCCTCACAGTTATTGATAGAGCAGGCCAGTATCACCGGGTTGTTCCCAAGGTCTCCCTCCAGATTATAGTCTGTAGCACTGTACGACACCAGCAGCTGCAGGAGGCAGAGAGTAAAACTTGTCCTTTCAGGCCTTCAACTCTGCTACCTATACACCTGCATCCTTTATTTTCCACCATACTGCAACTCAACAGTTCGTGGACGGCAGCCAAATGCTATGGGGATGACATTACAAGGTCTTTCCAAGTAGACTGTTGAGTCAGGTATTGTCAGATATGCAAACACTTGTCAGATGACTTTAGGATGCAGTGGCTGCACAAGTGACAAGTTCATTTGGTATAAAAAAATAGGATATTAAGGCATTCTTTGGATCCCATTCACAAAAAAAAAAAAAAACACCAGTACAGGCCTGCCAAAAAGTAAAAATATGACATTAATGGTAAACATAAAATACAAAAAAACTATTCGGTGTATTTTTGTATAATAAATCTCACAAATGTAAAATATAAACATACTTGATAAAATAGAAATGTGGGGTCAGGTGCTGTTATCAGCAAAAAAAAAGCACTTCTGTGTCATATCTGCATTAAGCTGTATTATGAATGTGCACTATGAATGTTTACCCATATTATAATGCTGACCAGTTTGTGGGGTGTGGACTGTGTACTTCATAAATCTAGCACATCCTCAAAGAGCTTGTGTTCAGTGAGAAAACAGCAGAAAGAGGAAACATATTTCATATGGATTGTTGTTTTCAGTTGGGCACCTCCACCAGGTTGTTGTGTCCGCGGTTGACAGCCAGGTGCAGGGGGGACAGGAGGGCCGTGTTGAGGATGTTGGGGTTGGCCCCCAGGTCCATAAGAGCCCTGCAGCTCTCTGCTTTGTTCTTCTCCACTGCCCAGTGTAGGGGCGCATTTCCCTGCTCATCACAGCCGTTCAGCTCTTGGAGGACATGAGAGCACATGCAAATTCACAAACACACACACACACACAAATACATACAGATGCATGACACAGACACATTGATACAATACATAAAAGTCAAACACACTGTTCCATACAGTAACTCAAGGACAGAATTATGTTGATTAACAAGACACATATTTTACCTGTGCCAGATTGCATTTGTGATCGATGACTGAGGTATGCTTACCTTGTGAGTCTATGACAGTGGTGATGAATTGGATGAGGGTGACATGGCCCCCTGCGGCGGCATGATGAAGGGGACTGGCTCCGCATTCATCTTTCTCACTCAGGACCTCTGGGCTCTTCCTCACCAAGTTCTCCAGGAGAGCCAGGTCACCCCTCTCGGTCAACTAGAGGGCCATGTAGATTATTATAATGGAGGACAGAAGAGGCCTATCTGAGTCTGATTTCACCACAGATTATAAGATAAGATATTGAGAATAACACTTGTAAATGCTAAAAGACATTAAGGATTACCCTCGTTTTATCCCTGCTGTGATAGTTGAAATATGATATGACATTTTTTTCAGGCCACTGATCATTATAATCTAAATTTCAGTTTGAGTTAAGCACTGCAGCTCACGTAACAATATTATACAACCGCAGAGCTGCCATCAGATCTCTATTCTGTTCTTCACAGTGAGTTCTTTAAGGTTACTCAGGGTTAGGATTAGAGGGATGGGGTGTTACATAAACACTCCTTATATTGTACATATTTGGAGAGGAATTTGTGTGTTTGTTTGTGTTATCAACTTCACCTCAAACACATTTAGGCTTGCCAGGGCTGGATCCTCATCTTCTATCACATACGTATAGCAGCTGGTCTGTCGGGCCACCTCCCTGCTGAAGTTCATCACTGAACACACTCTCAGTGGAGACGAGTCCTCTTGAAGAGGCAGCGGCACGTGTCTAGACATAACCACATACACATAACTCTATGAAGTCAACAGTAAAATGCAGAAATGGAGAACAAATCCACCTCAGTTTAGATCAAGTCATACAGCTGAGCACATAAAGACTATTAAACAAGCCAGAAAAACATAGTGTGTTATGTGACAGAGAGGACAGATAACGCCTTAAGCCAGATCGTCTTGCCATGAGGGGATATGGGCACAGATGACTTTGTCTTTACCCAGAAGGGCATTCAGATCCGCTGAGTGTTTGGAGGTTGAAGCCCTTCTGTTTAAGAAAGCAATTATGTTCTTCACAGCAGGAGGCGGGGGCTGCTTGTTTGAATCAGTCCCAGGTGTCCTTGCGTGATCCTGGGTGAGCAAGATTGAGAAGGACCTTGTAACTGTATTGTGTAAGGCCCCTCAGTCACATCAAAAGGCCAAATGGCAAATTACATTTTTGGCGGGCAATTTACCATGGAGAATTTTCATCGTAAGCCCCTCCCAACCTTATGCTGTAGCACTCCTTTGGTGTGTACCATGACTGATTGAAGTTGTTTCTCAGGTGAAAGCGGTGGGAAAAGTTTTCGAGAAAATTATGTAAATGAATTGTGCATTTCTTCACAACGATGTGTTTGAAAACATTTAAGCAATAATCCTATGGGTTGGTTCATCTGGATGGAGGCTCCAAACAGGCCTTCAGCGGCTCTTCTAAGGTGAGCAGAATGACTCACTCCAGGTGAAAGTCTTTACTTCTAAGAATCAGTTGGTTTAATTCACTTTCATTCGGGCTGCTCTGCAGATTGGTAATGGATTGTTCTAAACACTAAATAAGGAAAGGGGAACCACAGTGCAGTAAAAGTGTAGCTCTCACTAGAATCTAATGTCTCCAGGTGACTTTATTACTGAGTTTATGCCAGTTATGTGGTAGGTACACATATACAATATGAAGACTGTCACTACAGATCAGTAATGCAACACAATATATTTCACCCTCGTTTGTAATAAGATATTGCAAAATGTTTCCACAATGAGAGAACATTTCCGTTATAATCCATCAATATTTAAATACGTCTTATACTTTCAGATTAGACTTGCACTTAAGAGATGACCACACTGTAAAATAAATGAAGACTCAATGGGAGACTCAGTACAGCAGAGGAAATATAATGGTGTTTGCAGGCTTACTGCACTGAATATTTAAAAAAAAGTGATTGGAACGACATACAATTCTGTTTTGGGGGTTCATCATGGAACAGTACTAAAATAACTTTAATAAATGTAGAATTGACTTTTGCTTTTCCAAATAATGACCTGCAAAATTATTTTTGAGGGTTAAAGATATGACAGATTGATGAAATTTATGAAAAATTGATAAGAATATAGGCAGGCATAAATAGACGTTTGTGCTTTAGCCTGATTTATGCTTTATTTCAAGATCCTTTGTGGTACAGAATTTGTATTAGAGTGCAAAATGGACAGTGTGGGCTAAAATAATTCTAATTTGGTGATTTGATAATGGCGTATTGTGTGCCTGCATCCCCCACATCACTTCCAAGCATCAGTGGTAAACAATTGACATTGGTTTTGTAATTGAGCCTGTCACTGATCTGTTTGCAGAAGCCAAATGTGCAGGAAGTGCACTAATGGACATTGGTAAATACACTTCCCTAATAGCTGAAGATAAAAACAAGCACAGAATTAGATTAGATGTAACAGTGACACTCTTGCTTTTATAGCATGCTTCATATTTTAAGCAGCAGCTTAAGTGTTAGTATAATTTACATGGGATACATATAACGTAAAAACTTAATTAACTTGACCAGCCAGAGTTTAATAATAGATGGAGCCTTAATTGAGAAAAGATTTTTGAGGCAAAATAACTGAAATCAAATGCAGAGTAGCTCAACTGACTATTAAATTATGGGTATACTTATGACTATGGAACATAAAAGGTAAAATAATTCTAAAACATGCGTAATTACTTAATAAATAAATGATGACCTCAAATGAATAAAGTACATCTTTAATGAGGAAATGTGTTCCTGTGCCCAGTGAGCACACCTGTTGGATGTAACTCACACTCTACATCAAATGTATTAAAACTGACAGAGCAAGGGAAACACCAGTTAAATGGAGCCACAACCATTAACTTCACCAAAGAAACTGTATAGATATTGTTAAAAAGTTTAAGATTGGTACTTACTGTATTTGTGTGATGCTGTTGTTAAGCTCAGCAAATGGGATGTTCCTCTCACGACAGCAATAGGGCTTTAAATAGTGTGGGCAGTGAGCTATTCTCCTGTCTGTCTCCTAATGCAGGCAAGATGGTGGAGCTGCCCCCTGTGACCAATTCACTCTAATGGTGTGGTTTTTTTTTTTTTTTTTTTTTTTATACATAGGATAACATTTATCCATCATGAAATGTCAAAGGAAATTTGAATAGTAGCAAACACTCTGCAGACTCCCGTCTCCCTGACAAGATGTTTATGTGATTGAATGATTGAGGAGAAATGTGATTTTTAAACTTTTACACATTAATCGTGTTAAAGTGTTTTTTTTTTTTTTCTTTGTCAATTTTGTGCTTATCTGCAAACTTAACACATTCTTTCCACCGGAGAGAGCAGAGGATGTATGTGTTTATGTCCAAAACAGTCTTTTCCATCACTTCAAATTTCTGGGCTTGTTTGTTTTTGATGTCAAGCCAGGCTGGATGACATTTTCAGCAAACCAAAGAAACAACCCGACCACTTAGCTGCGTGTAGCAAACTGTATACAATTTATCAAACCATTACTTCGTAGGAGAAAACTATTTACTTTACTGCCTGTGTTTGAGATAAGGTCTGTTCTGCTGCATACGCTCAGAAACATGTGACTCTTGACAAGATACAATGAAGAAAACAAGACGACCTTTAAGACCTCCTCGTTGATCGTGAGGATTAAGGAATATTCCACAGGGAATTTTTATCAGGCAGGATTATCAGATAAGGTGTATCATTAACTAAGGATTATACTAGCATTTATACCAGCATTGTCATCCAGGGAATAAGTATTGTGTGAGACTGCTCTTTGACTACATAAAAATGTATATTCTATCTCCCTTGTGAGCAGTACTGTATTTAAATCTTATTTAAAGAAATTACCTTAATACCAGACAAGAATACTATTATATTATCAAATGAGCCATTAAGTCTGAGAACAAGAGAGAAAAAGTGTACTGTCTGAAATGTCCCAACAACTATGCCACATATGGACATTGGTGCAAAGTCTCCAATTACATTGACCAAAGTGCTGTTCTGTATTTCAGAGGTTGTCACATTTCTCACACCACTAAATTTATCTTAAATCTGACTGTAAATATTAGAAATAATGATTTTACAAACAAAAAATGTACAGAATGACACAATATATCAGATGTTAAGCAGTGAAGGTGGTCAGTGGCTGACGTACTGTAGTTACCATGGGGATGCCCAGTGAGATTCATACCAAGAAAGCATTTTACCAAAGATGTCCATGTCAAAGTGTAAAGACAGCAGGATGCATTGGTTCACTGTATCAAAGGCTGCTGGTAGGTCTAACAAGATGAGAACAGCGGGCTGAGCCACAGCTCTTAGGGCTCCTGTTACAGACAACAGAGCTGTTTCAGTGGAGGGGCTCTGGTTTGGAGCAAAGAGGTCATTCTGAGACCTGTTTGAAAACTACCCTTTTGATTCGCTTACATAAACATGGAAGTAGCGAGACCAGTCAAAAGTTCTCCACTTGAGCAAGGTCAAGTCAAGTGAAAAAATTATCAAGTATTATTGCTGGCCCAATGGTGGGAGATTTGGCTGTGGGGGAGGTTCATGGGATTGGATGTAGAAGGATGACTACCACTCAGAGGCTTGAGACACCTTTCCAGTCAAATGAGTAGTTCAGGGACAGGAAGTCTGCAGAGTTTGTCTTAGTTGTCTGAGTGGATGTTCTTATCGTAGGTTGCAGACTGCCATGTTGAGGAATAAATGATCACAATGTATATATCTATATCTCATCTATAAATGACAACCACAGAGACAATTAGTGGAGTAGTAAGAGCATGGTACTTGAAAGAGGACTATTTGTTTGGAGAAAACTGTTAAGTGAATGTCCATTTGTTGGATATTAGTGGACCAGTCCTGCTGGAGAGCTCTGTTATACCTTTCGTGACATCTGAATTGAAACCCTAAAATTTAATTGTTGCTGTTGACGTGAACCTAATTTATAGCAAGCTTCTTTTAATTAATGAACCAATGCATCATCAAACAAGCAATCCTTAAATTTCATTAATTGTGTTTAATCTCTATTTTACTGGCAAACAAAAAAATACAAAACTCTCCATCAATAAATCTCATCCAGAGTCCAGATCCACCACATGTCTAATGACTTAAAACTAATATTTGCCCGGTTATTGTTTTCACAGGTTATCTTTCAGATGCGTTGTTGTCCGAGCAATATTTGTGGAAACGCCACACAAGCAGTCCGAGCGGAGCCGGTTTTTCAAAGCAGCTGTTATCTCTCCAGCTGAGCTTGATTAATTGCCTGGATCAGGCTGCATTACATAAATAAACATGGAGAACAATATGGTTGTGTTTGTCTTGGAAATTAGCGGTGGGGACTACTTTTATGTACAAAGGCAAAGAGGCAAGTGAGGGTTAGGAACACCAATAATGAGCATGTGTGTGCTTTGACTAAATTTGTTTCACGGACTGACTTTGTGTGTTCCTGTATATGTAATGGCTCTGCAATGGTTGCATTATTTGAATGTTATTTCAATCAGACAGAAGAAATGTGTATTTAGCAGTGCAGCCATGCCTATATGCGGATGCTCCTCTGCTTTTGGAGAATGATACCACAACTGCTGATGAGCCGGTTACTGTACTGTGTTGCTGGGAGGGCTACTGGGGACTAAATTATGCATTCATACCATTATGTAAAGGCCATACTGCACACTGTAAAAATCATCACTGCGTAGAAAATGTAATTTCTTACATGCTTCTCCTACATGCTCAGCCATGCATTTAATACCATTATTATTGATACACATAAAAACTTTATTCTCCACTTTTACACATTTGCCCTGATTTGCATATTGAGGGTATTGTTGGCAACAGAAATATCCCCAGGCAACATGGGAGACGATTTGTGAAGAATGTCACCTATAAGAGCTATTTAAAGTGCTTGGGTTGCAATAGAAAAGCCTCTTATTGGTTCACAGAGTGTAAAAAGGACAGGTTAACGTGTTGCTGTACACAAAAATGGCTGAGAACAGCGATATGCAGAGTGCATTAACCGCTGAGCTGTCAATCAGAAGTTCACAACAGCCTAAGTGGTCTTAGTGTGTGTGGTTGTGGTAACGGGGCACTGCGGTGGTGTTCCATCACTTATAAATGAGGTTACCTCCTAAGAGTGGCGGTGTCCTTGGGGACCACACAGCAGACCAGGCTGCCAGACTGCTTTTTGACACTTTATTTGTCCCTTGCTGAAAAGGCACTCAGCATTTTTGACTTTTTACATGAATTTTAACACCAAAGGTCACTTCCCCATCATTTGAAGACATGGACCAACAGAACTTTTACAATGATAATGTACATTCTGCTGGTTTTCTCCTGTCTGACAGTGACAGGCCTCCCAGACAGTGTAAATCTCTTGGAAAGTGGGATGCAAATTTCAATATACATATGTTTGCACAGGGAATCTCTTTAGTCATACAGAGGATTAGATTCTTTCAAAGCATGTAATTAACAGCTCAAAGGCATGTGTTAAAGGCTTTTCCTGAAATATGGCGTTAGGCCAGAGAGACGTATTTGAATGAGTTCTTCTTCTGAAAGGAAAGAAATGTATGATGCAATGAAAACATTCAGGGAGGTTTATGTTGATAACAATAGCACAAATGTAAGATTAGTATTCCTCAGACTGTTCCACCCCAAATGAATTCTAAATGTCTGCGATGATAATGTTGTGCTGTGACTGTCCGAGTTTGACAGCGCACATTGGAATTCCCCAGTATCCAGTGTTATAGGTTATAAATAAACACCATCAAAAACAACTTATTCTGAACAACTTTTTTTTCTTTTGCTCCACTGGCTGTTCACTGCTGGGTTTGCAGTCTGCGAGTGTCTGAACTCCACTGTGTGCACATTTTTTTTTTCAGTCCAGACAAATTTTGTATTCTGTGAAATGCAGCACTTTTAAAGGGGATTTTCTTTTGCTCTCTGCAAAGTTATGAAAAGTTTATAAGACCTCTCTCCCCTTTACAGACATGTGTATGGGGCCCCAGGGATCTATGTGCTGCAAATTTCAGATTACTTATATACTATATGTCCATGTTTATGTGCTTATTTTTACAACTGTTTTCTTTTCCTTCTGTGTGTTTGACATTATTTTGTCTTATTTTGTGCCCAGTAGGATGCAATTATGTTTAAAGGCAAATAATAACCGTGAAAGATTAACTAATGGCTGATGAGAGCACCTTTGACAGGACAGTGCTGCTTTGTGGGAGAAAGTTAATTAGTTTGTTCTCAAGCGCTGATTCTTGCTTCATATCTGGCGGTAGGTCTTGCTCTCTACCCTCTTTCTCTCTGCCTCTCAGGCCTTTGTTTTCTATCCCCTCGAGCCCCAGCTGGTCTGAGCTAAGCTGAGGTGAGCTCGACTGTATTGTCTTGAGACTGCTGTGAGCATTATGAATGCTCGAGCCCCCTGAGGTCTAAATCCTTGATCCCGGTGCCTGTGATTATCTGTGTGGATTCGCACAGGTCAAATTGGAAAAACAATCATGAGCTACACAGGCTGCTGCCGCTGCTTGTCAGGTCAGAGACGCTATCATTTCTGTCCCATCCCAGATTCACCATCTGCTCAGTTTGCGAGGCTGTGCCCTTAGTGGAGTATTGTATCAGTCACTATATTCCATTTCTTCTCTGAAGTTGTGAACATTTATTGCACTTCATTAAGTGCAGTATGTATCCAGATATTATATACTAGTTACTGCAGCTACATTAATCAAATATTTACGGGTTACATTCATGTAAAATACAGTATGACTATATACACAACACATTCACTAACCTGTTTCTTTATCATCTTAATTAATGACAACACCATAATAATCCTCTGTCCCACACTGATCTGCAGTGACTTAAGACCAGGACTGAAGGAAAGAAAGATGTGCACTGTCGCTGCTTCTGGAAAGCAATCATGTGCTTCCAGAGGGACCCCCTTGCCCTGAGCTAACCTTTAATCCTCTTTAAAACTATTCTTCCACATGTCAATGCTGCGTTCCGTGTCGATCGTTAACACTACATTTACAGTTTGTCTTGAGTAACCCACCTGGTAGATCCTCTCAACAACGACAAGAGCGAGAGAAGTAAGCTTCAGTTCTGAGATAACCAGTGCTAAAGGCGAACAGAAGTGAAGAAAATGATGACCTGTATTGTGCTCAGTCTTCAGCATGTGAAAAGTGCTTTATACATGTCTATAGTAACTGTTTTAGTACAGTATTTTCAAAATAAAGACTTTCTTTACCATGTTTCAGCCATAAAATGTTTTTAGGTAGTAAAGCTGCTTTCAATATTGGTAGCATACAATATAAAATAAATAACCATGTTAAAAAGAGTCAGTGTGCATCCAAAGATGTGATATAACTGCCAACAGTAGCATCAGCAGGCCTAACTGACGACTCTTATTGTATATGAATTTGCCTTATTTAGACTATTTAGACATACTACGCGTATATAGCTATATGTACAGTATAATGTGCTCATTCTCCATTAATGAGAGTTAGCACTCACTTTTTGAAACATGAAATTTAACATACAGCGTTCCAACTGATTGATTGATAAAGATGTGGAAACATGGTGCTTAGACAAGCATTTTTGTCTCTTACCTTATATCTTATCTTTTTGTGGCATCTTAAAGTAAAAGTTCATGTTAGACCCATTGCCAGCTGAAGTCATGGCAAAGTTTGTATGGTCACACACATGTAGACGTGGAAACTACAAAATGGATCAGTAAGCCGATCATGAGTCATGGTTAGTTCCATTTACTTAGCCCAGACAAAGCTTGTTAACCGTGACACCAGGGGGGGTTGCACATGAGCTGCAACCAGACTGACCACCAGGCAATGTGTCATTGGAGGCAGAGAAGCAGGTCACATGTAACTGCATTGCGTAATCAAACATAATTTGTTTTTTTGCACACGGCGGGAAATAAATGGCTTAGGAAATCAAGATGGGATTGATTTTTCATTTATAAAATATGTACATATATATGTGTGTGCTAGGGAACTGAATAAGGATGAAGTGCAGGGAGAGAGTGAAGAGGAGATTAGATGGGATGGCTCAGTGGATAGGCACACAGAGGAGCTGGAGATGAGACTCCACTCTGGGATGCCCTGTTTACTTGCCCTTATTTAGAGATTGAGGATGTAAGAGCTGCAGTGGACTGACAGGGATTGTGCGTAATGAACAGTCTCTACTCCACTGCAGCCATTATTTTGAAGGTCAATGGACGGGTCAAGACAGCTCCATAGACCAGTACCTTCCAAACTGTCGTAATGACGGCTTCATCGTCTCACTTCACTGCTCTCAGCAGTGGAACTGTTTTGTATAGTCACACTTACCACTTCACTCTACAGGGTAACAAGGTCCACTGCCTGTGTTACAAATCACATGTAGATTTATTCAAATCTTTTTTTTTTTTAGTTAATTAACGGCCCGCTTTACACAATTATACACTGTGTCTTCCAGCAGGTGATGTAAATGTAGGATAGAGTGAGGTAGTATCACCCACACAACTATGGGAGCGACGGGCTGTGAAAATGAGCTGCAGCAGCCAGCTAATGAGCATGACACCACCTTGTGGAGACAACACAGACTTCTGACTGGAACACCCATGCTGAGGGACTTGGAGACAAACTGCTAGAAAGCATTTCACACACACCGTTCAGGAACATCATACTGTACTGAGACAGGCAAGCTGTTAAATTTTTCATTGGAGAGAAAATGCTTATCGGAGAAATATACGAATATGGAGTAAAGTACCATCTTGAAAAGTGAGGCATCTCTTGTTAATGGTTTTTTTTTTTTTTTTTTACCTCTTGGCCTCAGTCTATCTTACTGCTCTTACTAGAATTGCTGTATCAAGGACGTTTGTTTTGAAATGTGTTCCACTTCAGTGTTGAAGAGGTAACACCACATCACACCTCCCTTTCCCCTCCTGTCCCCCGAAATCCAATC
Source organism: Caranx ignobilis (assembly GCA_021432705.1). NCBI lineage: Eukaryota > Metazoa > Chordata > Actinopteri > Carangiformes > Carangidae > Caranx > Caranx ignobilis. Next base: position 11,403,593 of record MU269986.1, read on the forward strand.
AGGGCTGATGAGTTTGAAATTGATGGCAAATCTTTATGAGCGCGGGCACACACACTCGCATGATAAGGCAACTGAAAAATGAGAAATGAGAGGAAGACGAGGTGCAGGGAGAGATAGCGAGGTGGAGACAGCTCAACAGAGAGAGAGAGAGAGGAGGCGAGTGAGGATACACTGGTAGATTTATGACTCCGTGTTTAGAGCATACTGCTGAAACAGACTCATAAATGTTTTTGATGGTCTGCAAATAAATAACTCCCAGCATGGTCTGCTCAGCACACAATAAATAATCCCAAAAAGTTTAATCATTCTCAATCCCCTCGATTTATTTTGGGGATATTTATGCAAGCCTGTATATAGTGTAAAATACATACAGCCATTGCAGAGGCGTACACTATCTTTCCGTCTTGCCTCATGTGTTGTATATTAACGTGAAAGGTTTGTCCCAGCAAGATTGTGAGAAAACAGCACTGGGGGAAAAAAAAGGTTTTTGTTTCTGCATCTAAAATTCTATTGGCTGTCCACTCATTTCAGTGTATTCTCTGAGAGCCGTGTTCACCCTTGAACCTCCTCCTCTTCCACAGCAAACAGCTTCCCACATGCACAGGTCAAGAGACTCACTGTAAAGGTGCCCTTTGTATAACTCAGTATTCATTATAACACATTGGGCTGAAAGAAAGAAGAGTATGTGTGAGTGTTTATGCACAAATGTATTTCGTCTTTGTGGCTGCACATAGATTGCATGTGTGAGATTGTGAAGTATGTGCTGCAGGTGCATGAGCATGCTCTCATAAGATGCAGTTCTGTCTCAGAAGACATTTTCAGTGATGCATGTGTTGGTTAGGTGCCCGTGATTGACCGGTGTGTGTGTGTGTGTGTGTGTGTGTGGGACTGCATTTGTGTGTGTGAGTTTGTGTGTGAGCTCATATGTGTTGGCGGAGGTTTCCCTGGAGAGGCCGAGCAACAGAGCTGACCTTGCAGTAAAAAAAAAAAAAAAAGAAAAGAAAAAAAAGACAATAATTTATTCATTGGCATTGCACAAATTTCTCTCTATCTTCTGTGGGGTGTTCAGCTGTTATCTCAGCTGTTTTAAAGCGTCTCTTCCTGCACCCGGCACAGTATTGATTTCTCCAAATACTCTGTCTTTAGTTTAGGACATCAAGATTGAGATCATAATTTATGATCTAATCAGTGTGCTTTCAGTGGCTTCTCCTCCGAATCAGTTTCAACCCATTTCCGATTTTAAACGTCCACACTTACCAACCTCACTGCTTTGCGTATTTTTAAACCCCAAAGCTTAACCTCGCTGTAAAAATGTCTCTTATCGGACAGGGTCCAGCTGGCAATGTCAAACAGATGGCTTTATACCCTCTAGGGTTTCCATTCAGAATAAATTAGATCAATAAAATACCAAGAGGGCACTTAAGGAGCAGACAATTAAACACCTTGCATAGAACACAGTCCAGCTGTATTTCAAATGAGAGAAGGCTTATACTGATGAATGCACTCATTATAAAAGACAGCACTCAATACTGTTTCAATGATAGAAAGTAAACACAGAGCCAAACTTGAAGCAGAATGTGCTTGTGAGTCAAGGCAAGTTCAGAAATCAAAAATCACTGCTGTAATGTAAACTCTGGATCAAACTGTTATATAAAGGGTTCATTACTCAACGCAGACAGGAAATTGTTGATGTTTACTTTGGATTGAAATTAATCATCCTTTGTGTCACTGGTGTCTTGACAACATAGTCACTGTAAAACTCTAATTCAGCACAGTAATGGGGTTCGTGTCGTCAGTATGAAGGATGCTGACTTTTAAATTACCTGGTTCAAATCAAGCAGCTACCGTTTCTGAGCTTAATTCAAGCAGGCATTGAATGAAGTCCAAAAATGCTAATGATTTATAATAAAGAAGAAGAAAACACATCATTTATTTTCCAGATATATTGTCAAACAGCCCCCCCCCCCAACATGTTGAAGTGGAACCACATCCAAGCAGTCCTCCGATGATACCTGTTGGTAGCATGGCTGTTACATACTGCACTGCCGGAAGCCGCGGATAACAATGAAACATTCATTGAATCCTACTCAACATAATTAAACTGTATTAACTTAATTACCTCTGCGTCTGTCACGGTAATCAAATGGATAGAGTTCAGCCGTGCATTAACCTTTCCCTCAGGTGTGAGTTACAGAGCACCCAAGGGATAGCATTACCACCTCTGCCAAGGGCCTGTCTGTCATTTCTTCGGAGGGCTTCATTCCTTTTCTGTCTGTCTGCCAGGCCCGGAAGGATTTTCTGCCACAGGAGCCCCCAAAGGCAGGTCTCTATCAATGCTATTCACAAACTAAAAAAAGTATTCTTAGAACAATGATCTGACTCCCTTGTGAAAGTAAGCTTGCACCTGATCCCTCCACAAGAAGGTTAATGTGGGTGCAATGATCCAAGGACTGCCATCTGTCCTCAGGGGTTCTTCTTTACGGTGACAGCAATAACTCATTTTGATACCTCTCATCACGACTCCGCTTTTGGACAAGGGCTTGGACCTGTGTGCAGAGTAGAGGGCGTGTTGAGCTGCGTAGGGTTGCCAGGCACACCGCATGATAAATGAGGGGAAGTAAGTCTTCGTCCTGACAGGATCCATTCAGCCTGTCTTGTCATTGGGGATTTGGAAGCACAGGACTCATGTCAGATTTTTTTAGTGCAGTAGAAATCAATCTAGAAACTGTTCTCCAAAAAAGTGTCTTCAGTCTAAGACGATTTTATCCCATACACTTGGACTGATATCATCTTTACCTTCAGATGTTCTTGAGAAACATGGTGCAGTTACCTGATTCGATTTGTCTGTCATCACTTCACAGAAACAAAAAAGATTAATTGTCTTTTTAATTTCCCTAGGAATCTGTCCAACAAGGTTTTGCCCTGGCAGGCACTACAGGAGTCTGTGGTGGTACGTAGCAGGTAGAGTAGGGATGTAGTACATAAAGAGGTTTCTTTTACCTTGATTGAGTTAAAGGTTTACGATTCATCCGAACAGCAAATTTACCCATTTCCCCAAATTTATGCAGTGGATGAAAAAACAGTGGAGTGAAGGAAAGACTTGAGTGGTCTGTTTTGAGATTTACAGTGACAGAGGGCGGAAAAAAAAGCCTATCGACTGCCTCTGATGGCTAAGTGTATTGAAGTAAAAGGCCATAAAGAACTGTGTGTAAAACTCATGACGTGCACCACACTAACAGACCGAGCAATAAACTACCCGAAAAGACAAATCACAGCCTGACTGCACATGTACTGGCATTGTGTAGCAAAAACACTTGTGTCTCGGTATTGCCCAGTTGTCGGATCTATTTTTATACGAGTATTCCCACACATTAACAGTATCAAAGATGACTTCACTGGATCAGTATTTTGAGCTTCTACTAGAGACGGAAACTGCCATGAATGTTAGGGAGGTGAACTGAGAGGGGAAAACATATGACACCTTTCCTTCCAGAAGCAGCTTGACCCTTAGGCACTGATTCCCCCAGGTGATGTGCCACAGGACATTAAAGCACCAGAAGCCAGTGGTCATATTGACTTTGTAGGTGTAAAACCTTACTCTTTCTGAACCTCCATCTAAGTCTTGGTTAAGACTATATGTCTACTTAATAAGAGTAAAAGTTGGGGTGCAACCCTTTCTTCCTCTGTACAGAAAAGCAATCGTCCAAGGTCAGCTCCTTAGAGATGTCTCAGACTAACTTACTGACTGCTGCTTCAGTGGTAACAGTTTTTGTGCGTAGCGAGTCAGAGAGAGAAAGAGCAGGGCAGAGAAAGAAACAGAGAGGACAGGCGCAATAGATCTATTTCACAGAAGAAGGCAAAGGGATTCCCTGGACTCTGTGATTCGGAGTACTTGTACAAAAGGGCACAAAGCGTACAAAGCAAGCGTAGAGGAGAAAACGGGCAAAGGCAAAATGAGTTGGTGCAATGAAAGTAATGGCTCCTACAGTTAATTCCCATTTTTAAATCACAAAAAAATACACAATGAAGGTTTTACAACTAGATTTTGATTTAAGACAGGATCTTCAAATGAGATAATAAGCATGTAAGTCGATAGAGTTCTCTACTGGTACGCATCCCCCACCAAATACTCAGTTAAACTGGGACAAACCAGTTGACAAACAGTATTTTTCCAGGTTGGTCCGCACTCCCATGTGTTCTATCTTTCTATACCATGATAGTGGTCTAGGTCAGTCACTGTGGAACCCACTCAGGGGATCGCCTACCGTCAAGGACAGGAATTGAGATCAGCACCAGTGACCTCTATAATAGACTACTTTAAATTAGGAGGTGCTTCCAGAGAGCATGTACCAGAGTCCATCAAGAGCTTTGACATCTCCAGCAGTTAGCATTATCTTTAAAATCCAATATGTGTAACCTTGAAGGACGCGGGTGAGATGAAATGATATCATAGCACCAGTGTACATGGGTAGTGATGGGACATATCAATTGTGTACATTGGATTTCTGCACATCTCTTGACTTGATAAATTGGTTAATGCAAATATCCAAGGTTGTCACTCACTCATGTGCCCACCCTCAGAGGCAAACACATACACACACATAGTCCACCTAGCTGAGAGGTTGAGAGATTGGATGTCAGTTCAAAGGTGTCCCCAACAGCGAGATGACTCTCTGCTGTTCAACCCTTTCAACGTGACAGCAGGCCCACAGGTCAGCAGGTAAACAACGACCTAGACAAAGAAACAAGATAGGGCAACATCGTCTGTTTGACCTCGACACACATTGTATTTCAGCACATGCATGTAGTTAGACCCATTTGTACACATTTGTCACTCAGTGGTGTATTCAATATTGATCAAGCTTGGGGAAAATAAATTAGAAAAAGGAATCTCCATGAATATCCCTCTAAATTTTTACTACTGTACCTGGAGGGGAGATAAGTGGTTTTGTAATGTTACTCTTGTCATTATACTAAACCCCAAAATGCGCATACAACATATTAAATGTTGTTTTCTGCAAGCCGGAGCCATTAAGGACAGTGTGCTCCCTCAGTGGGTACCTAATTGGACTTGCAGCACATTACTGGTTAAGCACAGTATCAATATTACACCGGGCTGCACCACCTCTTTCCAATACTTGGCCAGAATCTGAACAAGCAGGCAGCAGTTCCTCTCCTCGTTATTGCATTTACGTTGGAAATTACTTAATTTTAATGTGTTTTGGACTTCAGATTTCCTTAATGAAATTCTTATCATCCTGGCAGATTTAAAGATGAGATAATTTGTGAGAAGAAGATACAAATGGTCAGTATTACTCACTGAGTCCTCCCTCCTCTTTCCTTCTGTGTTCATTTGCGAGAGGAAGAAAAGAATTTCCCCCATCACAACATCCCTCCCAGGAGTGGGCAAGTTTTGGCTTCCTGTCCAAATGATTAATCTTTCACATTATTTCGCAGAGGGACTCATAACACCATAACACTACCTGTGGACCCAATTACACAACTGACAACAGTATCAATGCAACTCTCTGACTTATGGCAGTGTAAACATGACAACCTTAGCGCTACATCAGCGCAAGTGATTTATAGGAATGATCTACATAGATTAACAGCCCAGCATGGATGCGCATAACGATGTGTTTTGGCAATTTGAGCCTCTCCTGTTAAAGATTTTAAACAAAGAGAAAGTCAGTGCAAAGCTCACCTACTAACTGACACATGATCACAAAGTAAACAGCTTCTGTTATGAAACCTCTAGTCCAAAAATCCCTTTTAATATTGCAGGCAGAGAGTTGTTTATCAAGGCAGTTGAACAGAAGAGCAGGAGAAAGTCAGGTGCACCCTGAACATACTGACTGGTTCATCCCAAACCCAGCTACAGTAATCTGCCAGCAACACCACAAGTGACTTCATTGCTATTCAGACCATGGTTTGTCCTCCCTGTCTTTCACTCCAGTGTACAACACACAGCGATCACTGGAACATGCTCGAGGTGCCACACCTGTCCCGATTACATAAATGCGCACTCTCATAAAATGACTCTTGACAGTAGTAGCAGGTCAAATTACCAGCCTGGATGTTTTCACAGTAATTATACCCAGTGCATTATATTCACATTATCATGCTGCCACAAGCACTTTGGGTTAAGGTGCAGCACTGAGCATCTTCTCTACCCTGCAAGGTAGCATTATTCACACTGATGAATGCTGATGAGTATGGCGCAAACTCCTGAAATTTGGTGGTAGCACTGAAGCTGTGCTGCAAATGTTGTGAGAGCCTTAACCTGGTAAACAGTGATACTGAGCTGAGGCATCTCTTTGTGTTTCCCCCTGTCTGTCTGTCTGTCTGTGGCAGTGTGCGTTTTTTTTTTTTTTTATCATGCCAGATAACATGATTCTGAGAGACACTTGACCAGCAGTTGCAGCAGTGATCCCAATATATAAAAGTACATATGAAAAAAAACCCATCTATTCAGTTAGTGATCTGTGGCCCTGGATGTATTATGCAAACATAACCAGCAGGTCAGAGTAGTAATCAATCATGTTTGTTTGTCCTCTGCTAACAGCAGACAATAGAAGCACCATGGACATACATAAAAACAAAGGTGTATATATTTTTTTAAAGATTGTTTTTAAGGCATTGTTACCTCAGTTTGATTGATGGCAGGATGGGGTGACAATAAGCATGAGGAGACATGACATATTACAAAGGTCCTTGGGATTTGCAGCAGGACTGCAAGGTTACATGATACAGACTGATAAGTTTCCAGGACACCCAGCGTACTACAGTTCTATTTTGCACAAACCAAATACCAAAGTGTGTACATGTTCATTTTGCCCTGTGTATTTTTGACACGTGAAGTGTCGTCGGCGTCAGGGGTGAACAGGTGTGTTTTGCGTGGATGAATGAAAAGATGACATAGATTGATGACTCTGGTCTGCAGCAGACCATTATATTGAAGGCCACTGCTGCCCACAGTGGGTGGGTGGGTGGTGTAGACCCTGACATGGCCACAGCAGCTAAAATAGCCAAAGAATATAAACAGGCTGCTGTTATGGTGAGTTCCTCCCTTTTATTGACAAAAACATGCACATGCACAGAGCAATGCGCACATTCACGCCCACATTCATAATATTGCATCATGGTGCTCTCACAAAGTCTTTAAGTTCATAGCATGTAGCTTCCCATATCGCAATATCGCAAAATAATAAATGACACCTTTGAAAATTACATTACATCCAAGCCTTTAAAATATCCAGCACTGGGAGCAGGCAGCAGAGAAATAAACTAGGAGAAAGCAAAGTTACATTTTTTTAACCTTTCCCACCCATGTGCTCTTTTTTTTTCTTTTTTACAAGAATTCAAGTCTTTTGCAGCTTTCTATTAATAGAAGTGTGTCACACATTGACTGAATGCTTATTATTGTAATTTAAGTGAATGCGACTCTTGCTCTCCCCCTCCTGTAGGAGCGCGCAGTAAATTACAGCCGTCCGCATTTCTTTCTCCTCTCTCTATCTCTTCTGCCACACTGACACCCATTTCACATGCAAGGCAACATGGCTTGTTAGCTTAAAGGAGCCTTTGCTAGGGAAGAACATGTTATTTTATCAGGCACTGCAGCACTTTTTAAACCCTAACACAGCAGTGTGTGTGTGTGTGTGTTGTTTTTTTATATATCAGCCAATGCATTTGGTTTCTCATAAGGAAGTTCAAAATGATCTGCACATTGCTCCTCAGTGTATCTATCTAATGAGTGTTATGAACAGATGATGATGTGTGCGTGTCTCTCCCATGTGCTGACGCGTCAGAAGCAGGAGCTGTGGGGTGCAAGTGTGTCCGCGGTGTTGTTTGAATGATGGAGTGGACACATTTTATGACAAATTGGAAAGGGAAAATACAGCAGGCAGTGACGGCTCAGGGATGAGGCAGCCGGTGCAGTCAGTCAACTCTTTTTTTTTTGGTCTAAGATTGATGGGAATATGTGCACAAAAGGACAACCTGGAGGTGGCTGTGCTACCAAACAGTGGGGGGGCTCTTCACCTTTTGACTTCTTCATAACCTACTTCCCTTTCTCTTCACGCGCAGAGTAAACTCTACGAAACTTCTGCTTAGCATTCGGCCTCCATTATCACATCATGACTGTCAGTCTGTGTAATGTATTCTGATAATACAGGCACCAAAGGTTAATTGACCAAACAGTTGATTCAATCATTGTCACAAAGAGCAGCTACGCTACGCTCGCGAGTCTCTCTGGCTCCGTGGCCCAAAGTGTTTCTCCAGCATGATGCCACAATTTGGGTTGCTATGGAAACAGCCCACACAAGCACACATGCCCACATTGTACACAGGAATTAAAAAAACATGCACAACCTCATCTCTAAGAACATCCTCTAGAAAAAAAAAAATCGTAGTCCTTATAGCCTGCAGTGTATCAGCACATTTCTATATGGTAAGTTAATAATTACAGATATCAAGCTGGTAACAAGAGTTATTCCGCCCACATGGTAGGACGCGGGCTGGCTCCAACTCCCCGGAGTGCCCATGCATGCAGGTGGTGTTAGTATAGAGCTGGAAGCATCTACTGCACAAAGTATTACATTATTCCTCACAATAAATTTGCCTGCTGCGGAGTCTGTGGTGCACAATCAAGCTCTGCGGATTATTTTGTATCAGCATGACCGTTATACCTTTACACATCCTCACTCACAGGAGAGTCGATCGGCTGCCAGTTTGATAAAAATTAATGAAAGAGGACACAGTCAATTGCCCTTAATCATTTCTCTGTACCCCAAGCAATTAACAACTGCGCCATCAGCAGTTTTTGTTGTCATCACAAGGATAATTTACGTCAGTCAGTTTAGGGTCAGGGGGATTCTTCACAACTCGTGACGTGAGTGCTGATAAATTAATATCATCATAGTGTCAAAGGTTCAGGAGAAAACTATTCAGTCAACAACACAGACATTTGCTTTCTGTGATAAACATCATGTTGTTGGGATTAAAAAAACATGCAGGTGAAGTTAATTTTTCCACCTTAGATGCATACTTTCACACAACTCATAGGAACCGTTGCTCCATTCAAATCAAAGCTGTAGAGGCAGCCTGATAGAGACAGCTGGAGTGCTGAAGTCACGTTGAAATAATTCAATTGATCCATATTTGATTGCCATGAATATGCTGCAAGAACATTCGGAATCAGTGCATCTGTCCCACAGATCTACATGAGACGTGCAGACAGTGCCAAAGCCTTTGACCTTCAAATAACGGCGGCCACACTGTTAAGACATAGTACGTGCGCACACAAAGACTCTGTTTGGTCAATGCAGCATTATTGATCACTTGTCACAGGGAGGAAGGAACATGGCAGGGAAATCAATTACACATATGCAGCGTATAATCAAATTTCTGGAAAAGCGCTTGGCTAAGGGGAAATGTTGAACTGACACATAAGCTCTACAGGGAAATATCATTGCTGTATTGAACACTATTCATATGAACTGAGAGTAAGGGATAGAGAGGAGGAGGGAGAACACTCTAGCAGTGTAGGTAACGATCTGAGGGATAATAAGGGATACATAATTTAATATCTCTATTTATTCATTTAAGACCAGGGAGAAGAGAGATCATTACATATTGATAGCTAATAGAGAAGATGGGTTTTGATTACTCGGAGGAGGCAGGGGTTTATCACTGACTTACTGCTGACTGCTCTCTCTAAAGCAGTCAAGAGGAAGGGTCAGGCCATCGTCTTGTCTTGTCTTGTGGATCGGGTTGCTTAAGCATTTCAAACGGTTGGTTAGTTGTAAGATTTGAGATTTGGGCTGTTTTACTTGTGATGGGTGGCAGCGCTGGGAGTGAGCAGAGGGGTGAAGGTAATTTGTTGTGAGAGGAAGCTCAGCGAAATGTTATTTTCAATCAGTCTCAGAGGGTTTGGGGTTGGAGGATTTTTTTATTTTTTCTTTGCAACTTTCTCCAAATTAAAGGCCAGGAGTTAACTGTGCATTTACAGACAGCGGCAACATAACACTTCATGGTCACTTCACTAAAAGTCGCCTGTGGCCAAGTGTACAAATATCAGCCATCACCACTTCCAACCCAGAGGCCACTGGGACTGGAATGTGCCCTGATTTGATTTCAGAGATATTACATGAAGGTTTGCTGATCTGTGTGTGAGTTTGTAAGGAAAATCAAATGGTGATAATATTTTAGCATAACATCAACTCTGTGCTGCCACATGGCCACAGAGCTGGGAAAGAAACAGCTGCTTTCATTTCGTTTGCTTGTGTTTAAAAATATAATTTGCTGCCCGGTTGCATTAAGGCTTTTCACCTATAGGATGTGGTGCAGCCCGAGTGCCCCTGCCTGCCTGCTGCCTGCCTGCTGCCTGCCTGCTCCTCCCTAAGTAGTATACAGCGGGACACTCCGCAGTTCGCTTATCCCGTTCCTTCCCGTTGCCTTTTACGCGCACGACGTCTGCAGCCTCAGTGATTCAGGGAGCCCGTCTTCACCGCACGTTGCAAGCTTTCTTGTTTTCATTTTTTTTTTTTTTTTTTTTTTTTTAAATCATTACTATTATTTGGATGAAGGCAGGACTCTTTCCCCAGTGTTCCGATGGCGAAACAGCGCTGGGTCTCTCCCGTTGAGCATTTTTAGGGGAAGATATTCTCGCTTTTCTTCTTCTTCTTCTTGTTCTTTTCCTTCCCCGACTCATTTTCAACAAAATGCTGGACGCGCGTCCTCTGCGCAGCGTCCGCGGAGTGCTCTCTTCAGTCGCGGCCGCTTGACTAAAGGGGGATCCCGGCTCCCTTTTCATCCTCTCCTCCCTCAGGAACAAGAGGAGTTTGCATGCAAAAGGTGGTTTATCTCGGCAAGGTGAGCCTCACTCTTTTCCTCTGATGTTACCGTTTGCATTTGAACACTACTTTGAACTGCCGGGAACAGAATTTGTGTGTTTCCAAGCTCTTGACTGTGTGGACTGATTTCTAATGGAGGTGCAGGATTATGAAGGCACCAGAACCACTGAGCACAGAATACGTTGTAGCGTAACAGGTATGAATTTATAGAACTGCAGAACAAGTATAGATGGAGATAATCAGTGTGATGTCCCCTCTATGCCCCTTAGGCTACACACATCCATGTTATGTGAAATAATGATAGCCTGTAGCAAATGTGTGTGTTAGTAATCATGCAGTGCCACATGTAAATATAAACTGTTGCATTCAGGAACAGCCTCTTATTTTACACTGGAAATCTAGCTCTATTCCAGCTTTCAAAAAATTATCTGTTCAAGTTAATGATCAAATGTTCTATTATTTACAACTTTCCTTGAATTTTTTAAGGCTCATCCCAAGTGCACAGGACATTTCAGCCTCTGTGGTAGATTATAACTTCTGTCCAGTGGCTGTTTTTCATGTGCAGGGCTTTGTATTTGTGACTGTGATGCGAAGAGAGAGAGAGAGAGAAAAAAATTGCCAATGAGGAGTTAAATCAGACGCCAGAAATTGCTGTCACATGCGCCTCCTCCATCCAAACGCTGATAACACATGAATGAATATCAAGGGTTCTTTCAGTTCATTTGTTACCTGAACCTACCACCGAGTCCCATTTTGAGCGATGGGCTGCATAGAGAGTAGTGCTCCGGCAGGTGTTCATTGCCTCCTTACAGCCATACCAGTGCAGGAGTGGAGTGCAAAGCAAAGCAGCCATATTGACTGTTAAAACAAAGTCATTGATTCTGCCTAACACCTTCTTAGAAATGTGATGAAAAGATCGATAACGCCGTGCAGCTGTTACTATTTTTGACTGACAACACGGGGTAACAGGTGACTGATCTCGGCCACCTGAAGAGAGCTGATTTATTGGTCAATTTTGGTAATGTGCAGATGCATAATATTGTAATCTATCCCATTTCAGTGTTTTTATACAGACAGTGATTTAACTTGTGTGTCATCAGTCATTCAGTCATCTCACAAACTGTCTCTTTCGTTTTCTCAGCCATGGAGGGACTTGCCTAAAGAGGATCCAACATAATTCTAAATTTTTAGACTTTTTTTCCCATCTTCCTTTTGTTGTGTCATCGTAACATCTTCCCAGTTAAATCACCTTTTCCGTTACCATGGCTGAGAAGCTTGGACCAGCAGGGCTCAAGCCCACCAACATCCGTACCACTCCTTCGCTGCCCCCCGAGCCCATCGACATCATCCGCACCAAAGCCCGCTCCCGAAGAGTCCGTCTAAATGTTGGGGGTCTGAACCATGAGGTCCTGTGGCGGACCCTGGACCGGCTACCCAGGACCCGGCTGGGCAAGCTCAGAGACTGCAACACCCATGAGTCCCTGATGGAAGTGTGCGACGACTACAGCCTGAATGAAAATGAATACTTCTTTGACCGGCACCCGGGGGCTTTCACCTCAATTCTGAACTTTTACCGCACGGGCAAGTTACACATGATGGAGGAGATGTGTGCCCTTTCATTTGGCCAGGAGTTAGACTACTGGGGGATTGATGAGATCTACCTGGAGTCCTGCTGCCAGGCTCGCTACCACCAGAAAAAAGAGCAGATGAATGAGGAGCTGCGGAGGGAGGCAGAGACAATGAGGGAGAGGGAGGGAGAGGGAGAGTTTGATAACACCTGCTGCCCAGACAAAAGGAAGAAGCTGTGGGATCTCCTGGAGAAGCCCAGCTCCTCTGTGGCTGCCAAGGTAGGGAACTGAAACTGGAAGTGTGATTACACCGCCCCCATCTCACATTTCCTGTTCACATTCAAAGCCGAACACGCCGCCTGGATCATGACACATTACAGGCACACTTATTACCAACCTACACCCACCTGTATAAAATAATCACGAATTCATCAGTTTGAATCTTAAACAGCCCCATGTACTGTACTCTCATCAGGTGCTTCCTTGTGCCATCTGTTTGTTTTCCATCCCTTAAAGTAGCAACAGTTGTTAGGGTTGAATTAAATATGGACAAAGCTGCAGCCACTGGGTGGATGTAACGGAAAGGTGCAAGAGATTAGGAGTGAAGGTGGAGGTGTGACATACATGCAGACGTCACTGTTAAGTCAAAGATATAGCTGTGGCACTGATAAACTCGTAGTGGAATCACTGCAGGAGCTTCAGATTTACAGTCTCGCTGCTTTGACAAAATAATTGGTAGGTGCGTCAGCTACGAGTGTTTTTCTTTGCCGGGATAAAGTATGTCAGTTCAGACCAGACCTGTCAATGGCTCGTAACATGGCACTTCTTTTAGAGGGAGAGGTACAAGTCTCTTTTCTCGTGCAGTGCTATTATGTGTCAGTCTCCCTGACTGATCGGATGCACCTCTGTCTTGATGTGAGTGTGAGTCAGCGAAATGACAGGATGATGTCAAAAAGTTTCCTTCTTTTTTTTTTTATAACATAAATACAGTTTCATCAGCTGTTTACTATATTCGCTTAATACCACATTTATTCAATTTCATCGCGGGTGGAGGGAGTCATGAGTGTTTCTCCCTTCCCACGTACCACATGTTAAGAGGAGTGCTGCCTCAGTCACATACAGTACAGTTTTTACATTTGTACATGACAAATCTCACAGAAATCCGATGACTGTGTAGCAATGTCATGACTGTCCCTTCTAAAAGTGATGACAGTGAGGATGACTCTCAACTCCTCCTCCTCCTACACCACCTCCGCATTCCAGCTCCACTCTGACTCACTCCTCAATTAGGTAGGTCAACCTTGATGAAATCCAATCAGTGGTAATTTACGTTGGGTCTCCAGTATCCTGATCTCATCATCGGGCAGTGCAGGGCAGGGCTGGCCGGGATTATATTCCATGTCAGAGGATCATAAACACAGGGTCGTGTGTGTGTGTGTGTGTGTGTGTGAGTGAGTGACCAAGCCAACATCATTCCCTTCCCTTTGTGTGAGAAATGCAGCTCTGCACGTGCTGTATGGTGCATTGTTCTGAGCCCGTTCCCCTTGAAGCAAATGATGTTCTCCTTTGGCTGAGACAGGTTGGAAATCATGGTAGATTTAATTTCAGACCCCTGGTGCCTTGTTCTAAATTTATGATGCAGTATTAAGCTTTAAAGTGTAGGAAAAAATATTCTAATGAAACTAAACACTCAGCTTCTTTCATCAAGCTACTGTCCACATTTTTTTCTTCCTCCCTGCACTGTTCCTGCATGGCTTGTTTTCCCTTAATCAACTACTGGTTTGTGATTGACAAGGACCCCATCTCAGCTTAATAATTGTAGTCAGCCTCTGTGGAGAAGTGGTATATCACATGAATCAATTATAAGGAGGCTGCCAATATCCAGTCTAAGGCAAACTCAGGTGACGGCAGTGGGATAATTCGATACGCTTGGTGATATTTATACTGATTTACATCCTCAATACGGTCCCTGATTCTGCAGACACATCTCTGTATGTGCTGACCTGTTCACAATTTCATTTGTGTGTGGGGGAAGCCTGTGAAACCTTAAAGGGAAATCCCACCCTAATTCAAATTGCATTGACATTCTGCTGAGTGCTCTGCAAGGAGAACTTGAACGTGACTCTAATGGCTCAGCCCTGCGATCGCACCACGGTTATCCGCATGCTAAAAGAACACTTGGAAATAGACTGCCAGAGCTGCCTGACTGTCAGATGGCAGCTCCCTGAGGTCAGGGAAGCCTTTCAGTGTACAGTGAGAGAACCCTTGAAAGCCCTTGACCAAGTAAATGCTATTACTGGGTTGGTACATGCTTTTACACAAAGCAACCTGAGCCTTTTATCAAATGCAATCCCAGACCCAGATCTTCCTGGCACACTTCTATTCTCTCTCCTGCTGTGTCTCTTTTCCTCTTGGTGCCTTTGTTTTTCTCTCACGCAGCCTTGAACAGATATTAAAACCCATTGCGCTGCATTATGGCACCTATGGCCCTCTCTGCCCTTAAATAAAGGTTAAGCATGAGAGGACTGACCTTTTCAGCAGGGTCAATCAAGCTAGGATTACAATCATCAGCAATAGCAGCAGCACATGCTTTGGGAGCACAAGCCCTTTGCAGAGCCGGAAAAAAAGATGCAAACGACGCAGCCATTGCGCCAAAAAATAAATAAATAAAGGTTTGTTAAACACAGCACAGAGGTGTTCAGAGAGAGCCACAAGTGAAGGAGGAGGAGAGTTGGCGGAAAAAGATAGTGCCAGAGGAAAGCCCTGCGAGAGGGAGAGAGAGAGAGTGATGTAAGAGGTGCAGTCATGTAAGTTACGCTTCAGGATGCTGAGCTGGATCTTTGCAAACCTTTCGCAATGAATAATGAATGAAATGGTCAAAACAAAGAGGACACAAGCTAATGCAGTGGCCTCTTCGTGTTACTGCGTGACTTTTGGTTGAGTGGCCCTTCGAGCAAGCGAGCGAGGAAAAAGAGGAGCGGAGAATCATTTCGTGTCCGGCTGTATTTGGTGTTTTGACCTGTCACATGTGAACATCCAGGTTTATGTCACAACAGCAGCGTGTGAGCTCCTATGCTGTGCAGGTTTCTTTATTATATTTCCCACATGATATTTAATTGATAATTGAAGTATCTGCACAGCGTATAACCAGCGACTAAATGACTGTAATGTGCTATTAGATTACATCAGAATTCAGCAGCAGTCATGTTTAGAAGAAATATCAGATGGACATTTCCACTATTTTCTTACTGCGGGCTATAATTTCTATTAATCCAGTACAACAGTGTCATCCTTGATATTGAGCCAGGAGGATTTGTGCTGCCCTGACCCTCTTTTGTTTACAATGAGTCATGGGTGTAGTCGTACAGCCAATGCACTTAGCACACGGAAGCCATATCCAAATTACTGGATTGCTTTAAAGACTTGCAGTGAATTACACTGACTTCTTCCTTTGATTATTTCCTCCGTGTGAAAGATTTATCATTACCAATCATTATCCCTGCAGAGACCAGGTACATGTTGCTTGTAAATGTACAGTACTTTGGAAGCAGCCAGTGTCATGGAAATGTGATTGAGATGCCTTTGATCTGATTCTTCCTGTGTTTAGAGCAGAAAGTGTTACCTCACAACAAGGGATTTAGTGAGAGCTTTGACATTAACATACGAGTCAAGCTGTGTTCTGGCATCATAACTTAATGCTATGAGTTGGTCCATGGATGCCTACAGTGCTGCCTTTTGATATATGTATGGTATAGTTTGCAAGAGCTGCACCTTTTTTTGTACTTTGATTAGTGCTCATGCAAAGCTCCAAGATGAACTGTTTGGAATATTAACTATGTAATATGAAATATTAAAGCTGCAATACACCAATCTCTCTGAGACAGAAATCATTCCCCTGTTAAGGTTTTCTTCACTTTAGAGTCCTCTCAGTCTGAGCAGCCCTGGAAAGATCCAGAGCATTTTATAGAGATCAATGTTTCTACTTGCCAGACATTTCAAGTTGGGTTTTCTGCCCCCCCTTCCTCCCTCCCTCTCTCTCTCTTCCCAACATCAGCCATGTCCAGCCCTGTGCTTGCTCTTAATGTGGATGTGCACCATTACTCTCGACTTTATCTAATAAGCTAGTCTAGCTAGTGGGATTGATAAGCAATGGGTCTGCATGGGTGCAGACTTGTGCTGTTTGGTCCTCCCACGCTTGGAAGCAGCCAAAGTCGGCCCAGCACAGACACTGTTGTTGATGATGACACAATGTGGGGAAGCTGTAGCATGATGAGCTACTGTAACAGACACCTGAGATGCCAATCTTACAGAATGCCAGCGGTGTCATAATCATCCGTCTTAATGCGATGCAGGAGCAAACGCATGATACATGCTGTCCACTTTGATTGATTTACAGACTTGTGGATAAGTGAGACGGGAGGAGTGACGGTATTAATGCATAGCCTAAAGTGTGACATGTGCAAATTCATTTAGCATTTGAGGGAAAAATGAGTTAAGAGGCCTTTAGTCAGCATGAAGACAAAAGTTTTATACAGTAAGTTTCCCTTTGGGTGAAATTCAAGCCCCAGTTTTGCGAACTTGTGTTTCCCTATCATCCTTTCTCCTCTGCATGAATTGTGGTCAGACTTCAGAAGGTTAAATCAATGATCATTGGAATTTTATGGAATTTTATGTTCTCAGCTAGGGGGCAAATGTATTGTGGGTATTTTTTGCTTATTTTGTGAAAAACTCTTCGCACTGGATGCTGACCTAGACTGCTGTGGTGCTGTGAGATCAGATTTTTTTTTAGTGCGTGTGTGTGTTAGTGGTTTTCAATCAGTATTCTTTAAATAATTTAACCGGTTTTCAAGCCAGTTCTTTCTCTCAGTTTGATGCATCTGTGCAAGAGGCAGAGCATCTGATAATAAGCCCAACCTGTAGGAGTTATTATTGTACTACATTATCTTATTTGGCCTTTAGCAACATGTCAGGATGTATTACATGAGTGGAGTTTATCATTTAGGTAGAGCACACCTTCTCCCCCCCTGCAGTCTCCTAGTTACATAAGCTTTCCACCAGGCCCTCTAATCAGTACAGCCTAGCATTTAGGCACCAGCACCTAAATCCTCTTTACCCTGCAATCATAATCAGATAAGAGTCAACCTCCTAGATTATAGGTGGCATGAGTTCTTACAGTGCCTGCATGGGCAGAGGCAGCAGCATTTATCATCTGGACGTTGCAGGAGGACACACTTTATCCGGTCTCCCTGTCCACCACTGTCTTGCTTTTCCCTCTATAAGTCACCTGCAATGTAAGGATTACCTTAAGTATAAATCAGTTTGATAATGACTCACTCCAGATGACAAAGGGTTATTATAAGACCCTGGGGTTGAAAGGATAATGAAAGCTTGGGAAGGCCACAGAGACTAACAAGCAGCACCTCTCCTGAACTAATTTGACTTCTCCAAAAGGCTCTCTGGCAACAGTTTCATCAACAAACTGTGGAGATAACCTGCCATTACTTCACATTCACAGCTTTTTCCTCTGGCTTGATGCATTAGTAACCATGTCTTCTATTGTTTTCATGAAAAGCGGCTGATTTGTTATATATACAGAGAATACTCACTAGTTTGTTCTGCTATTTACTCACTCTAAACATGAATTTCCTCATATGGACAACAAACTGCACTAGTGCTGTGAGCAGTGGATGGAGCACTTTCCACTCTCCACAGTTTTGTTAGTGTTGTTGGAATTTATAGTGATGTTACTAAGCAGCAAATATCAACTTTCATAACAGTAGCAATCTGCGTTCATTAGGATTGGCATCTGTTGATATGGTGATTTTACATGACTGTGAAATATAAAAACACTTTTAAAATCTACAAAGTGACATCCTGCAGCTCAAGATGTAACATGGGATGTGTTTACATTATATTTAGTGAGTTTACACTCATGCTGCAGATGGATTTCAGTCCTGCTGATAGTGCAGATGTATTAGTGTATGTACAAAAATAGAAATGTATGTGGGAAACACTACACAAGGGTAACATTAAATCAACAGTTCATCACACGAAAGCTATTTTTAATTTCAAACGCTCTGAACATTGCACTTGTGAGATTATCACTAGAGGCTAACTACATTTCATTTGAGTTTTACAGCAGAAGAATCACAGGCCATTTTAAACTGTGAGCAAGTTAGGACACTGCAGCCCTTTATTGATCCAACTGAAGTGTTGTATCTGTGAGTGTCACCTGCAGGGTTGAAATGGAGTATAAGAAGTGAGTGAGACAGAGGAAGTTGTTGAAGACAAAGCAAGAGACAGCCCTTGGTGCTGCTGATCCTCGAAAGTGATCCGATGAAATCCTGGTCATTGCATGTTTTTAATTATTTCACAAACATGTGTGCTCGCTGCGTTTGGAAAGCACACATCGGTTGTCTTCTGTCCTTTTTGGTTTGCTTGGCACAAGTAACACACTGCTGCTGCTTTATTCCATTTTCGTGATTACCAGTGGGAATTCACATGCAGAGAAATTACAGCCTGGATGTAGCTCAGTGGCAATGGTGTCCCAAGCGAGCCTGCTGGGTTGTCTCAGGGCGTATTGCGCCTGACCATGCTTAAAGTGATTCATGACTGAAGACATCATTAAGTGAAACTCACGAAGCACGGCTAACTAGACCAACACAGCACTATTTTATCTGCACAGTTTAAGTAATCGAGTAGAGCGACGGAGAACAACAGGCAGATCTGGATTCAGTGGAACAAGGAAAACTCAGCACAACTCTAGTATAAACAACATGCCCAGTACAAGTCCAGGCTAATGAGCGGCCAGATGGTGTGAGAAGTCTGATGGCTGAAGTCTCATTAGTAATTCTACTGTCATCCCCAGAATACACCCTCACATTTTCTAACTGAACAAGTCTGTTACGTCTTGGGCGAAATTAAGATTGATGATAGATAAATGACTTTCTCAATTAATCATATCATGTATAAGAGATTAGGAAATGGTGAAAAATGGTGCTCACACTTTCCAAGAATCAGAATTGATGTCTTGAGACACATTGTTTTGTCCAAGCAATAATACAAAACCCCAAAAAATTCAATTCACAACCAAATATTACAAAAAATACACATTATAGATTTTAAATGTGTCATTTTCTTACAATAATTAACTGAAATGCTATTTACACAGCCAGTAGAGACACGGCACATTAGCATTTCATAGCTTTCCAGTTTGTGTACATCTCTCTCATAATCATTTTCTGTTTTGCTCTTGTTTTGTTCTCAACCAATACTTGGAGGAAATATTAAGCTCTTTAATTTGTAAATGTTCTGACAGGATTGTTAGAGCAGTAAGTGAACCAAAGTAGTAAAGTTGTGAGAAACTAAAATAGTGAGTGGAAAGATGCTTAAAGCTCAGTAGAGTTGAGTAAAAAGCAGAGTCTGATAACAATTATCTCTGGTTAATCATCACAATCAACTCCTTTCACGTAGAAATAGTCATGTGATTCACGGTTGATATTAAAACTTTGACTGGAGGCCTACTTTTTCTTTCCCCGGCACAGTTTGTATTAGTTTCCCACATCATGCCTGGGCAGTGTGCAAAAAGTCCAGGAGATGTAAATTGGCAAAAAGCCGCAGGTCTGAGCACCATCAAAGCGAAGCATAAATCCCACAGAAGGCCTGGGAGTGGCTGTGGACCAGTAGCGATCGCTGGCTGGTTCTGCCAACCTGAGTGACACTCTGGGTAAGAGGCTAATGTGTTCCTTCCTTCCTCCTGCTCTCCTCATCTCCCCTCCTGTCCCCCTGCTCATCGCTTCTACCACTGCCTCTTGTTAGGTTTGCTCACCCTGTCTTTTGCTGTTTTTCCTGTCTCAGAGAGCGTCGGAAAATAGGGGGAGATGGAGAGAGGACAGGGGCTGGAAGAGAGTCATCATTCTAAGCGCTATGAGCACCAGGTCTCTATTACGTGCTTCAATGATCCTCCCCCTACACACACCAACACACACTATGTACTCACCGCTCACAGCCAGTCTTCCACATCTCTGCACATATACACACATTATACCCTCGGTAAGTGCAGCACAGAAGCAGCTCGTAATACTGCTGAGCCAGCTTTCTGTGGGTGCCACAACGTAGTCAGTGCCACACTGTTGTCTCCCTCACTCTCTCCATGCCACCTCTTTTTCAATACCTCTGACCTCATCTCCTATTCAAAACCCCCTTTACATTTTCTTTTTCATCACCACCACCCTACAATCCTCAATTTCTTCTCATAACTTCCTCTGCCCTTTCATCTCTCTGCTCTGTTTTCTCGTCCCCCTCACATTTCTGTCTTCATTTCCTCGCAGGGTGAGAGCTGAATTGTGATCCTGCTCACCTTTCCATCTTGGAAGCAGTGACATACCAGTGCATTGGTATTCATTGTGGTGTTTTTTACTTTCTTTTTTTTTTACATTCGGCCCTAAATCAATCATATTTCAGAGAACTACTTCTTCAGGTGTCTGCAATTCCTGTGTGCTACCAGAGCTGCAGCTCAGAGGTGCTCTGCTGTGTCTTGATATGAGGGGGAAAAAAGGTGTGTGAATGGATTTACATGCTCTGAATGCACAAACAATGCAAACACCTTGAAAAAGATAAGAGGGAGAGAAACAAAAACCAAGTGATGCATTTTGAGAATCCTCACAAAGAAGAGGGACTATCCTCTGGAGCCAGAGTCCTGGCAGTCCTCTGCAACCTAGAAAACCCCCCCAAGGAGCTCTGGAGAGGGGCGGGGGGGAATCAGTAATCCACTTCATTTTACTTGTTTCCACTGAAATACTGTGTTTGCGTAGTTTCCATGGTGACCGTGGTGTGCCATGGTGACTTATTGACACCCAGGGAGCAATTCATCTCTATACAGGCTGTGCGAGAGGCAGAGCAGCTGGTACCTCAGCCCCCATAACCAAACCCCTGATGCAAATGTAAGGGAAACGCCTGGGCTCCACATTATCAACACAGTTCACATCCCGCTGACTTCTTGCCCTCAGTGTGCATGCCTCTCCATTGGGATGCTGAAGTGTCTTTGGTAATTTTCGGTTTGTGTCATTTCTTCAGAATGCTTCATTAGTTCTCAGTGACACTGGAATGACCTCATATCAGCAGCGTGTATATGTCTGTAAAATGAGTTTCACTGTCATATATACTGTCATGCAGTAAGCGTAAAATACATTTAACTTTGACTGCACCAAAATGTAATGACCTGTTTTCTTCTGTCTGAGAGTGCAGAGACAAGAGAGAGCAGCAGGCGAGTTGGATTTGTGTTTATGTGAAAGAAAGGAGAAGAAGAATGGTATCTCTGTCGGTCTTGTGGCGCAGCTCTCCAGGCCAATCACAGTCTCCAGAGCGTCAGCAGCAGTAGTGGGACTTTCTTTTTCTAGGATAGAAGATATTAATGAAAACCTGTGCTCTATGAAGGAGCCTCTGAGGACATATGAGAGAAAGGAGACAGAGACAGAGCAGATTAGTGGGAGGTTGAAAGGGCTTGAAGCCACTTGTTAGCCAACGCCTCATAGATACTGGGTGACGAAGCAGAAGCTATTGTGATTGGACAAACACATCTCTTCGCATTTTCCCTCTCATCAACACCACCGCCCCCTCCTTCTCCTCCTCCCTAGTCTTTGGCTTTTCCTGTCCTCTTCCTATTTTAGCTCCTCTGTTGGACTGCCTCCATTTTCATACACCGTCTTCCCCTCTTTCTCGCTTCGCTTTTCTCTTGTGTCATCGCACTGTTGGCGTCACTGCGGGCTGTGCTGCCAGCTGTTTGCTGTCTCCCACCACCCCAGGAAGTGACAGAAAAAATTATTTTATCTACCGCTCTTTGTTGTGCTATGTGGGCCTCCCACGTCTTCTGCTGAGCCACAGGAGTTCTTCTTTGCTGACCACTGACTCTGCCTTTCTCCAAGTGCTTTAATGCACCTTAAATTTCACTGCTCCTTTATCTGTCATCCAGTGTGCAGCAGTTCATTTGAAACAGTGTATTCCCATATTCAGTCAGAAACCACTGGTGGATATTTGTGCGTATTTTGAGAGCTCTTCTGCTTATCTGATATATGTTTCTTTCTTGGCATGGTCCACCATTTCGGTCCAGACTAGAATATCTCCGCTACTGCAGATGCTAAGACGTTAAACTAATGACACTCCCATAATAAACCTTAGATCTGCTTTGTATTCAATGCTCTTTAGCCAATGTTCGCATGCTGAAACACTAGAATAGAGTCTGTGTTGGTCTCACAGAGCTGCTAGCTTAGTCACATTAAGAAAATAAACAGAGTAAAAGTTAAATAAAACATTTATTAAAATAAAAGTTTTTGTTTGGTTGATACTAAAGTGAAAAGCCATTTCATTTTACCAATTTTTTTTTTTTTTTTTTTTATGTATAAATTTATACACTTGTGTTTTTGGATCATGGGTCAAGTGGCAGAAGAGGTCGGCTGCTGATTTCTGGGATGGTGGTTCAGTCAAGGTTGCAGCAGGAAGGCCATCCAGTTTAAAAATCTACATCAAATCAGATATGCAAATGATGACTTGCTGTGGGACTCTCACAGGAGCAGCAAAAGGACAGTTATGACAACTGACTTATTTATGATTTGATCACTAAACTTAGTCTTTCAGAGAGCTGGGTACGTTCCAGTTACTAAAACCTTTCTGTAACTCAAACGTCACAGCTCTAATCCACATGACAGCTATTGACACTTGACAAATGAGTATAGCTTTGTATCTCCTGTTCACCTCAGTCTTCCTTACTCATTCAGCCCCCCCCCCCCCACCCCCCAAGCCATTCATGATAATAGTGAGTGGGTCAAACACATCTCTAAATGTGCCTTCAACTGGAACTCTCCATTTGTGCGTCTCGTCAGGCGAGGTGACAAGAGACATTGATACACTCCGTTAGCTCCCTAATTGTATGATTGTAATCAGCTTACTGCCATTGGAGGCAAGGATGTGCCTTTGGGCTGGCTTGAGGGCACACAGGGACTAAGGCACACTCTCAAAACATGTGACCCTTGTCAATGTCAGGAAGCCAAGCAGCGGGCCAAAAGATCAGCGTCTGACATGCCTGAAAGGCCACACTGACCTCTGGTTCTCTGTGGTGCGTGATGTGGATGTGGTCGATTGAGTACAGCCATTTAACATTTAAAATAAGTGTGAGCACATGTGTTTTGACAGTTTCAAGAAGCACAGTAATGGTGGAGATCTTTTCAAGTGGAGACTTAACACATCACAGCACAAACTGTCTTTGTGTTTTTATGAGGACCTGCCACCTGGAGAAGGACCTGTGCTCAATCACTGCAGGATCAAGGAAGGTTTGGGTCTGCTGGGTGATGACATTTCGTTGAGGCCTTGCCAATCAATAAGATGACTCTCAAGTATTGACCGGTGTGCTGAAAGGCCCTCCTGTCTCATTTTCTTGCACAGTACAAGCTGTGTCGTATGTACAGTGCAAGTGTCAAACATCAGCGGCAACGCACGCAATGGCTGTACTGGTGCTTTTTCACACTTATGTTCATGATATTTGCTGTTTCACTTCCTTGGCTGCAGCACATATTGTGTATTTATGTCTGCACCTGGTGCTGCTTTAACAGGCTCTCAGTTCTTTTCTTCATGCTTGTTTGTGATTCACCTTCAGTGACTCACTGTTAAGCTGATTCTCTTTATACCCATCTTTGATTATCCACATCTCTCGTGTGAAATCTGCTTGTTCACCTTCTCCTCGCTGCCCTTCATTTCACATCGACATCCTCCAATCACTCAACCGTGCTCCCAAATCACTTGTTTCCTCTCCAGCCCCCTCTCTTCCTCCTTTATTCTCATACTAAACTCATACTCATTTATAGGACTTCCCCAACTATTTCCATTTAATTTGCTGTGCCAGGGTTCTGCCAAGCCCACTGTAAGTGTGAATTCTGCCCTGTATCTGGACTTACAGGTGCTGGCGACTCTTCCTGGCACAAACCCAACTAAAGATTTTAAAGTATACTTCTTTTGCCATAAATCCTTCTTAAGTAGCGTGACAGTATCTAAAGGCCACATAGCACTCTTAAGCATCCCTAGTTTTCGCCTCCCTGTTCCAACTTAATGAATAAGGTGTCTGGAAGCGAATAACAATACTAATGTTGATGGATGACTGTTGATACAAGGCAAAGTAGCACCGACCTTTATCACATTTCCAGTGTTGCTATTTTCGCCTTTTTGAGTGGTTGCTTTCATCCACAATACTGAACGTCGTTCTGCTCTATTTGAATCACACTAATACCACTTTAAAAGTGCATTAATGCTGCCATAAAAGTCATCTTATGTCACAGATAGCCATGATAAAGCTCAGTATTAAAAATACCCTAAGACTTGCAGTGCTTAGCGGGAGATGTCGCCTCTAAAAATACACAACAGGCGGCCGGTGCCACCACACTACTCTAACACATCGAGTGAGAGTAAACAACAATGTGCAATCATGCGAAGAATAAAACCTAGAAATCGAGATTTTCTCTTTTGTGGTTAGTCTTGGGGAATACAGGGAGAGATTAAAAGGTCTCATTTAAACATATAGCTGCATTGTGAATGAGTAAAGGCTAATGCGGATTATAATGTGAAGCATTAAATCGGTTAAGGCAGTGATTCATCCGCCCTGCATGATTCATCTCCTGTTATTACTTCAATATGTATTTATTCCCTTTCTTCACATGTCGCTGCTGATGAAAGCCTGCTGTTTAATCTTTGTTAAATTCAGACGGGACGATGTGGACGTTTATGAAGTGACACACTTGCAGGGTGACCTTTTTAGCAGTGTATGCGGCTGTGTGTCTGGGCATGTATGCCTCGGAAGGCAGCTTAATTTAATTTTTAAGTCGAGCTCAATCAGCAGCGCATATACTCACAGGCAGCGAATGAGGATTATTTAAACAAGCCAGATGAAAGACAAAAAAAGATAACACGGTGTCAGTTTCATTCCCAGTCCCAGAGATGACAGTTTCGCTCACTTGAAAGATCACCTCAGTCTCAGGCAGGCAGCTGAGGAAGAGCACAGGGATGTATTCATCAAAAGACTTTGAACATCTATCTGTATTTCATTTGACGTGGCAGTTTATTTGACATTAAAACATTTATTTATTTTTTGTTTCCCTGTCATTTCTCCACTTGAGGTTCACCTCCTCCACTTTCCTCTTATATCTATGGGTTTACCTTCAGATTTACAGCTTAATACAGCTGATGGATCTCCGCAGAGGAATGTGTCTGGAGCAACAGCACACACTTTGGCAGTGGAAAGTTTTGACAGAGGAATGCTGTTTATGTTCAATAGTTTAAAAGTTTAATAAATATTAATTTAAAAATGTTTACCATTTTGGCATGTTTAAGAGGTACTCCGATTTAATCACAGCTGTGTAATTTGTCTTACTGAACACAAAAAAATTCCACAAATGACTCTTCCCTAATTGAAAACCTGAGTCTGTCTTCTTGCGAGGATTAACGCTGGTGCAGAGATGTATAAATCCAGCCTCCTGTCTGACTGACTGACAGTCAGACACACCCCCCAACCTGATGTGCTGTTACCCTAATCCCTTCTGACGACACCACACAGTCTAAGGACAGAAATTAACAGCCTTGTTACACAGCGTCAGCCGCGGCGTCCTGCCTGCCTGCCTTCGCTGTGATCACGTGCCCATGATGATGACAAATCAATTAGCATTGCTGGCATATATCAGATTAAGACTAAACAGAGCCGAAGGCAGGCTCATTAAAACGGTTGTCTGTTTGGTTTGTCTAGTAGAAAGCCAAGTAGAGGCTTAATGGGGGAGGGAAGGAGTTACTGACGGACACCGGATTGCCGGGGTTCACAGCCTAATCTCAATGTTTGGCTTCAGCCCGTTTCCAGGCTGAACAATAATCAGGAAACAGGGGAGGTACAGGTGGAGGTGGAGGTGGAGGTGGTTGTACTTGTAATCAAAGCTGCTATGATCAAAATCTTTTGTAACAAAAACGTGAAAGATGTCACAAAGGACTGCATCACCCATATAGTTTCCCTTAACGTTGTTGTGTTTTTCAGCAGCAGTTGTTTTGATTCAGTGTCGCTGTTTTCATCAGTATTGCAGTATTGCACCACCAAGCCATCACCAAACAACAGAGGCAAACTTTATGTCCAGCTGGTAAGCAACATTAGCATTTAGCTGCTAAAAAGCTAGATATTTCTCTCAGGAACTGGAGGAGACCAAAAACAGAGCAAAAACCCGAAGAGAGTAAGGATTGAATTTTTTTCCTTTTCCTGATGTTCACCTATATCTACAGGATGTGTAAATACATAGTTATTTACGAGCACATTAGCCATGCCATATCTTAACCATACTTCATTTACTATCGCTATTCCACAACAATATCCATTCCTTTTTTGCTATGCAAGATATTTTGCAGAAATCAATCATTTTACCTTGGTTTTGATGCTATTGTTCAGACACCTAATATCCAGAGACGTCTTACATGTGTAGATACATGCATGTCTATTTGTCTGTGTTAATGTGTGTTTAAATGCATGCATGGTGTAGGATGCCCTGCATGCCTGCAGAAAACAGCTTTCTACCAAAAGACACAGCGTACACAGCCTGCAGATTACATTAGTGCACTCCACATGTGCGTATATGGCATGCATGTGTGTGTGTGTGACCGTGTTGGAGTGCAGATGCGGCACACTGTAGCCATTCATGTAGAACACTGCATGAGCAGCATCATGCAAAGTACGCTGCAATTCAAGCGTTGTGCAGTGAGCGAGGAGCTCCATTCATAAGAATATATTGGATTTAGTCTCAGAAGAAAAATGTCAAGCAAATTTCCTTTAGTTCTTTGTCCTTTAGATTAAACTTGAGCTCTGGATGAGCTAACATTTTGCTAAGATGTTTTTTTTTTCTCTGAATATGAATAGTATGGTAATGAAATCTCAAATCTTATCAGCTGCAGATATCTCTGCTCTGACAAAGCACTCATTCACATCTGACAAGAGCAAGTGAAGTACTATTCTAAAGGAGGAAGTAGTAAGGCAGATGTACTTTGATATGAAATATTGATATCCTGGACAGCCTGGAGTTTTGGCTAAAGATAAAATTGAAAGATAGAGCAGGGACGGGGAAATACCATAGGCAGAGAGAGAGAACGAGAGAGGGAGGGAGGTGAGGTACAGTGTGTCAGAGTATCAGACTGCAGCAGTCGCAGAGATAAAAGCCTATTATGAACAAGTGCGGAAGACACAGCTCCAGTTTAAGCCAGAGCTTTGGTTAAGGTTGTGACTCTGTGACCATAACAGGGAGGCAGCTCTGATTTTACTGATAGCTTCAGGGCTCCTCTCCTCTCCTCTCCTCTCCTCTCCTCTCCTCTCCTCTCCTCTCCTCTCCTCTCCTGCAGCCTGATTCTGAGAGTGTTTGTTGCTAGGCCACATAGAAGACTGAACATGGAACAAAAGCACACTACTGAAGTACAATCAATAGCTCCTAAATAATTTCCTTACTCTATTTATTTGATGTTTGCTTCGATCCGAGAGCTTCATCAATATGGCTGTCAAATGAAGTAATGTTGTATTTGGCCATGTTAGATGGCAACTCCCCCTCCCTGGTCGACCAGTGCAGATTGAGGTAAATGTTTAATGACCATGTGTGCACAGTCCGTCCCTTGAAGTGTACCACTCTTTGCATTGCACATGTTCCACTCTTCAACAGAGAGCCTGCTCTTCCCATCTATGGGTAGCTGCAGAGTAATCTCCCATCTTACCCATGTCCCCTTCTTCACGTGAACAGGGAACAAAGTGTGCCCAGCAGAACTTATCCACAGTGGGAGTATGTGGTCTGGTACGTGGAGCGGCGCACCTGCACCATGTGCATCACTTTATTGATGCTATAAAACAACAGAACATTGATTGTTTACATCCTCTTTTTATTTCCCTCTTACACGTTCTTCATCTCTTTCCAGGCTGCTACTTTATCTGTCTTTCTCTTCTTTTTTCTGCCCTTGATGCCAGTCCCTTTTTCTGGCCTCTATTTGCTTCCACCCACACGCCCACCTACTATCCTCTAGCTCCTCTCTCCAGCAGAGAAAACTGCTCTGCATTTCACTTCTCCCCTGTGGAGGACACTGCATGTAACCTCTTATCATCCCAAATAGTATGTTACTTTTCAACTTAATTAATATATGATGAATTTGTATCTAACCATTTTCCCATCAATTTCAGGCATCTGAATTTGTTGTTGTTTTGTTTTGTTTTTAAATGTCACCCTGTTTGTGTGTGTGTGTGTGTGTGCATCCTCTACCCCTGAGTGAACTTTAAATGACAAATCCACAGGCCTGTGCATTAAGAGTGCAAGTCATCCCACCAACTAATCTGACGCTACCGCGTAAGACAACTTAGGCAAATTAGCAAGTGAGCCGTGCGTGTGCCGGTACTAATCTGGAATAAACATAGAGAAGGCTATTTAAAGTTCTGTTTCCACTGTGACAAGTCAAATTTAGCACAGCTATAGAAGAGTATGGATATCATTTTATCATCCTGATAACTTAATCCCTTCTTTGTGTAGTCATGCAAGAGGCAGAGATGGAGAGGATGGACTTGGAGGTTGCATGGATACGTACATGAATTAGCTCATGGAACTCGGGTCAGAGCAGAGCAATAGGAAAGTACCCACATAATTGTGGAGATACGGGAATGTGATGGAGGGGGAATGACTCTGATAGCGATGGATGACAACTTGTGTTTATGCTTCTGGTTAAAACCGAGTTTTTGAAAAATGTTCAGAGGGAATGTGAAACTTGTCTGGGGTTAAAGTTGAAGCAGCTTCAAAGGAGGCAGCGGGAGTGCTCGACTCAGATAGTGGGGTGTTTAAACACAACGCACTCCCACACAACTGCTTCCAAGAAGCTGAACAACCCAGTGAAAGTGATGTTTACTTTACTCCAAAATACGCTCTCGGGCTACGGGGGATGTGTGTATGAGTTTATGTCTGTGTGCGAGTGCGGAGTACACATTTCTCCAAGCCCTATCACTGCTAACAGTGGCACTGATTAGCATTTAATCAAGACTTTTTTGCTTCAGTTCTCATTTGACTTTAATATAATTATGCTTATATCCTGATGCGGGGCTATATCATTGAGGAGTGGAGAGCATTTACTGTAGCCCAGAAAAGATGGTGCAGTGTTGAGGTGGAATATGGGGAGAACTGATGAACTGTGGCATAGAAAACAACATGTAAATGTGGGCACGTAAGATATACAGGAGGAGAGGCGTAGAGAGGGAGATCAGAGAGAGCAGCAGGAAGTGAACGAGAGATGAGAGAAGGAAACGAGAGATGGTGGGATGGAGGGTGGGGGGACTAATGTGTCCTTCATGGCGTGAGGCTGGACAGAAATGGCTCAGTGTGGAGCTAAATTGACTCCATTACAGGAGCAGTGCACCGGAAAGCATCAGTGACATCACCCACCCATCCCAGACAGGCAGTTACAACTCTCATAGGGAATAGATGTGGATGGGAGCAGCCTATCTGCAGGATGCAGCAACCACTGTGGTTTAGGTGTGTTTACTGCCGCTTTGCATGTTCTACACGTGACACTGGGGGTGGGGGGGAGAACAACATGTAAGATAAAATTGCCTCATGCTGGTGAGCCAACAAACACAGTAAACAAGCAACTCGACAACAAATATGAGTGATGCAGACGAAGGCGTGCAGCCAGTCGGCGTGTTTCACTCGTCTGTGCGCTCATGTAGTTTGTGAAACATGAGGCTGTTTGATTTTTTTCTTAATGCATCTCGTGTGTGTGTATGGCGATGTGATTAACCTTCCCACACAGGTATGCGTGTGTGTGCTCAGACTGAAGATGATGAACCTGCTGGGTCACAGCTCGGCTATTTGCAAAAATTCAAATTCAGTAACCTCATGTTTGGAAAAAAAAATATGAAACACGCAGGTCGTATA
The DNA here is from genome assembly GCA_021432705.1 of Caranx ignobilis. Taxonomy (NCBI): domain Eukaryota; kingdom Metazoa; phylum Chordata; class Actinopteri; order Carangiformes; family Carangidae; genus Caranx; species Caranx ignobilis. Next base: position 11,433,971 of record MU269986.1, read on the forward strand.
TCCATAACTCAGCCATTTGAGTTCATTCATCACCTTTGAGTGTATGTCTGCTGAATCTACAGCTGCAACTCACAATTTTCCTTATGATTTATGAACCTAACAATTATTGTTATTTTCTCAGTTACTCAATTATTTTTTGGTCCGTAAATGCCAGAAGAGTAATTGTTATGTCTGACCTGCAAAATCTTTAACTTTGCAGACATGGAAAATACCAATTAATTTTCCATCAGTCGAGGAATCAATGACTTTTTTGTTACAGTTCCATATGATATGATCATGTCTTGTTGTTGTGCAGGTTTCTGTTGTCCATATTAAAGATGCTCAGACCATTGTAATTGAATTGTAACTTGACACAGTTAAGATGATTTTGTGTAAATTTGTCTTTTCCAAATATAATTTAAAAAGAAAAAAAGTTTCAATGTAATAATATTGGGAAAAACAATCTTAGAGATATTTTTTATTCGGACTTAAACCACATCTATAAGCCTATGTGAGAGAGCACCTTGTGGGCAATTGTGTCTTCCTGTCACCACATCACCCTATCTGGACAAACACATGGTGCATGAGACTGTAGCTGCTGAATCTGTCTGTGTGTTTGCTTGTGTTTCGGAGAAGACAGGTGCAGGGTTCTGCACAACACATCCAACCATCAACACCTACACTAAAAGAACAGCGACTCAATACAAAATGCAGTTAAAATTCTGAGCTAAATCCTACCTGCCAGCTCGGATCAACAGCAACTTGCTGGAATCCATATTGGCTCAGCTCCTCTCTGTGTCGGATTGCTCATGCACTGGCTTAAGAGAAGGTCACGCTGCCACAAGTATGGGAATCACATGCCATCCTGTTGCTTTGTGTGTTTGTACTCTAATACACGACTATGTTTATGTTTATTGAGAAGGCCTCATTATCGATACGGTGACAGAGTGTGATTTGGATTGATCTCCACTGTCCCACCTCTCTTTTTAAACCGATCGATATAGTTTCATCACACCTGGTTTCAAATGTCATTTTTTAAATTCTGTCATTCATTTTTGCTACTTGATGCTTCCCACTGTGTTCCAACTGTTGACTCATTCCAACGGGGGCTTCCTCTGAGTTCAGACCCCTCAGTGTTATTTATAGAGGCAGAAAAGACGAGAAGGAAGATGTAACCAAGACAACAGTGGATACTTTCACACTTTGCACTGGATTGGGTTGAATGGAAAGGAAAGCATACAATTATGTCTCTCCCCTCACTGTGATACAGCTGCCTGATTATAGAGACACAACATGCACAAGCTGGTGAACACATCCAAACAGAAGCGGCTGTGGAACAGAGTGTGCAGCATGTAAACACCTTTCAGACAATAACACCTCGTAAAAATAATTCCGCTGGCGTCATTGTCTCACTCTTAAATCTGCTTGCGTATCAACTTTGTGCCAAACTCATCTGAAGCAGCGTTGCCATTGGCATAACCTGCACTTCCCCATGTCTAGAGCAGCTGATGCTGAGTGGTCTGTTGGCTTTGTATTAAAAGGCGCAACAGTCAGGTAATGAACAATGAACAAGAGTAGGAAAATATGGTATGCGCCGGCGAGCGGCTGATTAGGGGAAGTTAGAGGAGTAATTATGCAGCTGTATGGAGTAGTTAATTAAAAGGAGCACTTGGCAGTTCAAGCGTGTTGGACACACAGAGCATAAGATGGAGGTGCCTCGTCACAGCCCTGGCCGGGACAGTGGGAACTGTGCAGCTGCATTCTCTCTGGCCACCGGCCCAGCCCCGACTCTTCTACGAAGCCAGAGCACCTGCTGTCCGTTCTTAACTGGATTGATTTCCATCTGTTCCCTTTTTGAATTTCCTATGAAAAATAAGCTCGGGGAAAGACAAAGAAGGGAGTCCCTCTCATGGTTAATGCAGCAGAAGTACGTTGTCTACTCGTCTCATCTCTCTGGCCCTTTTCCATTATTGATGGCCTTTTTTCCAGAGGAATCTCACGGCTACTGATTTCAGCCAACTGGTTTGATCCATGAGTGACAGTCCTGGATCATAGGTCTCCCAAGATTTGCACAAGGGGTCCAGCTACCCTTCACAGAAGAAGGCAGAGCATGTCCTGCCTATATTAGATTTCAAAACACATCCAGCCTGAGGTGAAATATCCCCTTCAATCTCTCATTCCTGTGTGACGTTTGATATCTCTAGACCGATCCTGATCTTCAGGTTTTGTGTCCTTGTCATCTTTTGTGTTGGACAGAGCAACAACCTTAGACTTTATGATATGCAATTGTGTTTGTTATGGCAAGCAGTAATTAATGCATCAGAGGAATACACTGGGACATTTTGGTCTTCACAATTCACTTAACCTCTATTATCTACACCCATCTGATCTTGTCATTCTTACCCTCATTAGCAGGGTAATTATCAAGCAGAGCCCCAAGACACAGAACTGGAGCACAACATTTGGTAGAGACAGATAGCTCTGTTATCATACCTTTATTCATTAGACACACCCTGACTCAGCATTTGCTAACCACTCTATTGTTCTCACGCAGGATCAGAAACCTCTCACACCTGCAGCGCTGAGTCTCTGTTCCCTCCTCCATCAACGCCCTGCATTTCCCCATTTGCTAATAATGCATGGACCTCGCTGCAAGAGTGCTTCCTCTGGCCCCCATCATCACAGGGCGGCACTCCATCATTACAATTAAAGCTTTATGTTTCAGGTTGCCAGGTCTTGGGCTCTAGAAGAGGTGAAATGAAAGACACTGCCTGCTTTCCCATGAGCCCCCTTTAACATGCAGTGAGGGAGAGATGGAGGGAAGGTGGCTGTGCACTGAAAGGGTAGGGGGATTATCTGTCCTTGCATTTATGCTAATAAAGAAGTTCCCTACCTGACAGTATTTTACAGAGAAATTTAAAAAAAAAACTGGCTGATGAAGGGGAAAGGAAAAGAGATAATGGAAAGAGAAGGAGGGAAGAAAGGAGAAAGTGTGGCAGTGAAAAGCAAAGGAGAGGAGTGAGGCCGTTTGATGTAGAGTTGGTTTGGCTCCAGTAAGAGGCGCACCTTTATTGTTCAGGTGCACTTTGCCCAGATTTGAAACGGGCTGACTCGGACGGCTCTTTGGAGTTCTCCGAGGCTTATTTCCTTATCAAAGAGCGCTACCTCTTAGAAACCATGACTGCGGGGCTGGCTTACTGTCTGCCCTGTCAGTTTATTTAAATGAATCTTGCTTTTGTGCAAGCTAGTCAGGAGAACAGGACAGGCATTTCATAAATTTCCATTTCTGTCTTAGCGATGGAGCACTGCCTCACTCTGCTGTAGCTGATTTGTTGAAACACCGGCTTTTTCTTTTTTCTTTTGGTTTTTCCTTTGTTTGCATTCAAGTTATCCACTTACATTTTTCAAGTTGCAGTCCTTAAGATTTTCCATGAAATCTTGAATCATGGATATGTAGGGTTTTAATTTTCTCACTAAGAATTCATAGAGCATGCTTCAAATCTTGTATTTCCATTTGCCTACTAATTTAATCTCATTGTTTACTGTCTGTTCCACCACAGCTGTAGTACAGTATGTTACACCACACATTCCCTTCTGGTGCTTGTTATATGTTATTCTTATTTCTTAGAAAAGCCTTCATGTTGTTCTGTCTTTGGTGGCTGAATAGTTAATGATATCAGCTAATTATGAGCTTGTATTTTTTGTGTTTTGTCTCATGTTTTTTGGTCAGTCATTCATGGCTTAAAGTAGAAATATAAAAGGATACAAAAAAATGAAAAATCCCTTTTGGTCTAAATATATCCAGCTGGAGGTTAAGTGTATTCTAAGGTGGAAACAGACAAGGCTGTCCCATCGGGGCGTTCTGTCCCAGGCTTTATTTTTTGTCTCGACAGCAGGACTGACTTTACTGCGCTCTACCTGTCCTATGAATGTGGCAGACTCCCCCTCATCCTTCTGTGATCCCACCCACACAACAGCGAGCTGATGAGGCCGTTGGCAAAGTTAGCTTTTCCACATCCATACGAGAATGCATACACACATACACACAAACAAAATGTGGGGAGAGAATTGAGCGAGACGCTGTAGCAAAACGAATGACATGAACCATGAACTGCAAGATTAAGAAAGGAGAAAGACAAATATGCAGGAGAAGGGGGAAGGAAGGAAGGAAAGAAGAGAGAAAGAAAGAAAGTGATGAGATGATAGAATACAGTAGAGACAGCTGAGTCACTTAGCTTCTGTCTGAATAATCAGATGTTGTTATTCATGTGGAGCAAGCCGCTCCACACTGCCACGGGCCATGTGCAAAAGCTGAATGACTGTAGAGAAAGCGAATGACAAGCTAATGCACTTCTGTGGGAGTGCGAGGAAGCACTCTGAGGGGAAGCTGTGTAGATGTGCACACTGTTTACTTGGTGACATTTGCACCATCATTGTGGCTCATTATTGGGTTGTTTACTTTTCCTTCTGTTTTTGTTGTCATTGTCATTTTTGTTTTGTTTTCCATGCATGAGTGTGTCAGTCCAAATAACACAAAAGCCATGACAGAGAAAGTATCTTCCACGCTTCATCTGACTGAGAGTATTAAACTGTTGCCAGTGAGACAGTGTTAGCAGTTTGAAAAGCAGTTTCTTCTAGATTATTACCTTCTCTTGTATTTACTTCACAGAGAACAATAATACGATATTATATGACCTGACCTGAAAGCAGGGGCACACGCACACACAGTAGCACACACAGAGAGACCTACACAGATAAACACCCACATCTCCATGTCAAAACACCTGAAAGCTCCACGATATGCTCCACAGAGAATGATAGGGATATATTTAAGCAGATCAACCATACTTTATGCGTAATGTGCACATGCCCTTATTACCTTTGGTCTTTTCTCTTTCATGTTCACAAACCAAAGGGAACAGACACACATATGTCCTCACCTCATCACACCTCATAATAAACTGACATTTCATCTAAAACCCACAGGAAGGGCAGAACCAAAGAGCTGTGAACTGTATGTGAAGCTCCATTAATACCTCTCACTTTCTCATCCTCAAAGTCCAGTCTGTGTACTCTTTGCCTTTCTCTCTCTGTCTCTCTTTCACCACCTCTCCATGGTATTAGCCCATGTAATCCACCACTCTGAACACAATGAGTGCATCATCCTCATGTTTTAACCAAACAATGAGACAGTACCGTATCCTCCTCTTCGAGTCCCACAATGCTGCAGACCATCAATTATGAACAAATGCAAGGGTTTGATGTGGTGGTGTAAACAGCTGGATATGATACGGCAAAAGGAGAGTGGGCAAATTTGTTATTCTTTGTGTAGTGCGGATGAATGGCTTTTCCCTAGTCTCCTCCAAATTTCTTGTTTTCAGCACACGCACATAGAAGAAGACTATGCCAAATATTAGAATTTGTCTGTAGGAAAACTTCCACAGTATATAGGCTATATAAATATATCACTAGTCTGTGGGTAGGTTACTTGAAAAACACTCACCTGATCAATTAGTTACATTAGCAATTATTTAACAGCAAAAATAAATAGTAAGTTCGCAATTTTGTTACTCATCCCAGCTCAGTTAAAGGGGCCTTGAAACAACTCCAAAGTCTCCACACCCACATATATTAAGTAAACACATAGAAATAGACATTGAAAATAGCTATAGGGAGCTGTTTGCTGTTTGTCACAAGCAGCTGGTGCAGAGTTTGAAGGTGTTTTACTGACAGCGAGTTAAACATTAGCCCTGTTAGCTTGAAGTCTTAAGTCATGTCCTCATTCATTCTCCAACTCTGAACAAAATCAGGTCATTGTGAACATGTGCTTATGTTAAGAAGGCAGCTGAGGATACACAACATGAAAGTGAGACCATCTTGGAGTTGGTGGAAGCTGCGAGATTTGTTTTTTTCTCTTCATTTAGAAGCTAACTGCAGCGCTCTCTAGCTCCTGCACCAAGCTAACACTCACACCAATCTTTCCACTCAATGCAACAGCTAACACAAAATTGCTTGTGTTTTAGCTGTTAGCGTTGCCAGCTCCATTTCTCTAGAGAGTTTTCAGGCTTCAGGAATGTTGGATTTCTTTTCATTGTGAAATTGATTTATTTTTTTCATGTCTGTATCATACACAAAACCAGCCTAGGCGTAGATAACTGCAGTGGAAGGCGTGTGTTTGATCAACAGGTCTCTTCTCAGTCTTTTTCCACTGGGAGTTGTGCTTATTGTGTGAAAAACAAGACAAGACGCTGCATCTCCAGCTCCTGTGATGCAGTTGTGAGACATGTTGTGTCTGCTGTAACTCCATAACATGTAGGCCAAAATAAACATCAACACATTCTGCAGCTGCACATTCGTTGTGTTCCTGGCCTAATAAGCCAGCCCTACATTTTGTCAAAGTAGAAGAGCTTTACTGGAAATAATGCATATTATGTAATGCAAAATAATAACATAGCAAGTGCCTAACTGAGTGCACCACTGACAACCGATTCAAGCGTTAATGAGATATCATACTAAATTATATAAAAACAGCTACATAACAATCCTATTATAAAGAGTTAAAAAAAAAAAAGTTCACCCAACTGTTAAAGGCAAACTTTAAAGTTATTAGCTGTCTTGCTGGATTTGGACTCTCGGTATCTGAAAACAGACGTTACCTTGTTTTTTTTTATTTATTTTTTTGTGTGTGTGTTTCTTGCCAAAGGGCATAACATCATTAATCCAGAGATCCACTGCTATCTCCCGAGACCTCTCACAACTCGGTGAATTGTAATGAAATGAACTTGCTCCTTTGCTGTAATAGTTTCATGTGGCAGCCCTCTCCAGAAACGCCAGGTGCATGGTGTGTGTTAAGTGACTTGTTATCATCATTACACTCAACAATTTACTTGTGTTTGTAATCATCAGTGAAGGCTGAAATTGCAGGAGGAGATCAGCAAATTAGTTCATTTAATTTCTCTAACACATGAGATGCAGTTGTCAGATCCGTTTAGTAAGATCCATGAGGCAAAGTGTCATGCAGACTCTAAGCAGGCTCCTATAGTTGGTATTCGGTTATGCTTTCTGAAGGTATAAACTGTTTTCATGAGCTGTCAGAGTCAGATGAAAAATGCATTAACACAATGACAAAACATCTTTAGCAGAGAAATATATGTGGATACAGTGGAAGTTTGTGCCAACACAACGAGAAATGTTAATGCGTGTGGGGAAATGAACTGTTTTTGAGAACTGCATTAAGAGTTGTGAGAATGATGTTTCCGATTTGTGAATTGCATCAAATCGATTGAGAAAAACTGTAATTTGATATCTGGCTATGTAAGAAAGGGTGGGGGAGTCATTTACAGCACGAGGGGGCTATTCTATGCCATATTTTCCTCTCTCACAGAAAACCATTATTCTGTTTCATTTGTCACATGAGGCGTGCAGGACGGCCCTGTGATTAATGGGGGCTTTATGTGGGTGCGCACATCTCCTTCCCACTGCCCCCCCCCCCCCTTACGTCCCTGTCTTCATTTCATCCCTTTTCTCTCATGCATTTCCATATACCTCCTCCCTCTCCATGTGTTCTCTATGACAGGAACAGGCAGAGCATTTGGTGAATGATGTGTCTTTCCCTCTTTGGTGATGACACGTAATGGGCATAATGCTGGAAGAATATGTGATTGATACGGATGAGGAGTGGGTGTGAGCAGATGACTGTCAGTCACCTTGAAGAAAGATAGATAGATAGATAGATAGATAGATAGATGGATAGATGGATAGATAGGCTGTGTATGATGTACAAATTGGCAAATAAATTGTGCTGTGCCCTCGTTGGACTTATCAGTGTAATTCATCAGCATAATTTGACATTTTGGGAACGTTGCATTGCTCAAGATTTGGCAAAATCCTAATGCAATATATTACAGTTGTCAGTTGGAAAGTCCATCCTCCAATTTCATTTTGTAGGATGATGAAATGAGTCAGTTTTGCCTTCTTCCTTGAAACTCTTCTGCCCTCCACTTTGTTGTTTTCCCAAGGAGCGGTAACATCAACTGGCTCGTCCTGACCCTCCCTGTGACCTCACATCTCTGGGGGATGAGAGTACGGGTGACAGTCATTAGCCACCCTGTTGAGATCGGGGTGACATTAGCCTCGGTCTAATTTAACGCGAGCTGATTATATGACACACTGACACACCTGAAGGGTTTCATCGTCAGATAAAAGGAACGTGAGTGGAATTAGTGGGATCTGCCCATAGCTTGGTTCTAATGAAAGCATTGACTCTATTATGACAAATACCTGCAAACAGTTTCTGTGGTCCAGTGCAATTAGCAAGGAAGGGAGAGAAGATTTAATGAGGTTCAATGTGCAGCCTCATATAACCAACACATTACTTGGTGTTCCCCAAACCCATATCCCATCAAACTGCTTGTGGCTAAGAGGGGTAACATCCTCTATGTGGTTGCTTCTCAATGATCAGAGTTAAATCCTGTATATGTTTGGCAGGCATACTAATAGTCAAGAGTTCCTGCTGTGATCTCCTATTACTATTGAATGTTGTAATTTGCTGTACTCTACATGAAAGCCGTCATTAACGTGAGCAGCTGAGTGATGCTTTGTTGCTGATTGCAGGAAGCAGTCAGGGATGTGTGATAGCGCATCACAGTTTCAAAGGCTTTTTATAGATTCACATGCAGACACATACGGCGCACTCACCATATGCTCATTAGGTCATTATCAAGCGGGATTATCACATTATGCCGACAGACACATAATCAAAACCACACATACAAAGACACAGATTGTAAAGATAATGTGAAAGTACATAGCAAGGCTCATCCTTGTCCCAGCAGTGTGTCCCGGGAAATATTGACTTTATTACTGCACCACTGACGGCTCCACCCACTGATAACCATCAGCTGCATCAGCCGCTGGTCTCAAGCACGTCTCACTTCATTAACAAGGCCATTATCACTGACGATGCTTATCAGGATGGGACGGACACCGGGCATGAATGTGTGTGTATGTGTGTGTATGAAGGTCTATGGGGAAAATCTTTCTTTTTTTTGCAACTGTCAAGGACTTGATGACTTTCCTCTTGCTTGTCTAATGTGTGTGCATGTGTGTGCGCGGTCTTGTCACGGCCTGACATATAGGACGCGCCGGCCCATTCAGCACACAGCGCGGCAGGTGTGACACTGCGTGAAAGGCTCTGTTAACTGAGACGGAGTTTGTCTGTGTCTTATGATGAGACCCATTTCAGGAAGTTAGAGAAGCCAGCCATCATCATAACGCAGCACCATTGTCCATCTCCTCAGAAACTTGCAGATACAGTCTAGTAGCCTGCACAAGCACGTGACTCAGTGCAAACCAATTGTGATTTATCCGTGGCTTTTGCCATGTGAAAATGATTCATGGCTCTACTTTATCCAAACCCATGCAGCGTGCAGTCTGGCACACTCCCTCTAACTGCCTGCATTTATAAATCACATTCTGAATGTGTATTGTTTTTGTTTTAAGGTAGCACTTCATATTGTTTAGAGTTGATGTTTTTTTCTGCACATCCTACTCAGATGTTTCCTATTGGCATTATATGCTATATGTTTTGGAAAAATCATAAAATTATTCAAAAAGTAGAGGAAGTTTGGTTTGCTTCGGGACACAATGACACATGAAAATGCACAACATATGAAGTCGTACATTAGCATCATGTCATGTAGAGCTGCTGACCAAAACATTTTATGCAGACATTAATGATACACTCTGAGGAAGCTGCTAATTGTTGGATACTGGAGCCTCTCTAAAATCTGTTCTGGGAAATAGAGATGGTAAAAGCTCTTAGAGATCACTGCCATCACAGCGGAAATCTCTCCCACCCCACACGGCCCCTATCACTCGTCCATATGACTGCGCAGTGTGCACTTCTAAAAGCTAGATGTTTGTGCATTTGTTGGGAGAGATACACAGACAACAACATATTTGTTTGGAAGGATCACGTCTGGCGTCACAAATAACATATGAATTAAAACCTAATGATAGTTTTGATGATAATGCCATATCACCAACATGTTGTGTTTCAGTATTACTTTAAAATGTGTTTCCCTCTATGATAAGAATTAAAGAGATATTCTCATATATTCAAGATGCTACCTGGTTAGCTCATTGTTATTCCTGTGTTGTTTTGTCAAGTTCCCCCAATCCCTTTGTCTGTGAGCACACCTGTTAATTGACTGCTTGTTTCAGAAACTCTCGAGCGGTCACATTGTTCCTCTTTTCAGTGAGGCTTTCAGTAGTTTATAGAGAAAGGTCACCATGTACTTTTTTTTTTTTTTTTTAAACATGAGCACAAGGCCCACAGATTGCACTGTTGAGGACCGGGGCAGCAAGTCGAGCTGTCTCCCAGGTTCATCATGTTTTCTGCGTGTACTGTCAGAGTGCCCTCCTGGAAAAGACAACAGTGACATTTAGTAAGAGGATGGCTGTTGGCATCCAGACTGACTGTCCTTTTTCCTGAGGCTTGATCTAAACATATATGTGACAAAGTCATTCATTCACATAGTGTGAAGTATTTAACTCAGAAGCAGGCAAAAAAAAAGAAAATGCACACATTGTATATTGTACAGATGTGCATATAGGGAAATGCAGACTCACTGGCACCTCTTTGACACATCAGTTGGCACTGCATTGCCTTTTCCACCTTCACCACATACAATGGTGCAGGACATCCATAATTCATGAACATCATCATTACACATGTACTGAGTGATACTCGTTTTGATTTCTCTCTCCACATGTGTGTGTGTGAGAGGGAGAGTGGGGTTATGTTTAACAGGCGGCCTTGTCAGAGTCACTGTACAACCTGTCTGTGTTGCATGTTCACTAAGAGTTTGAGTGAGGTTAATCTAGTTAAATGAGATTGCGCGATGCAGCATGCGCTGTATATACGAGTGTGTGTGGGATTTGTCAGTGTTTGTTACATTACTGTTAGGTTTAAAAAAAAAAAAAAAGTTCTCACATAAATTAAAGGGATAGAGAGAAAGTGAAAAATGTGTCTGGCAGGCAGCAGCCTGCAGGACAGAAGCCCAGGGCTTTATTTATAAATGTTGAATGTGCACAGAAAATAGATAAAAACACAAGTCTGCTTTGATGCAAACTGTGGAGCTCCGAAAACATAAACTTGAGTGCAAAGCTGAATCACTGTCTGGCTTAAACCGTGCTACAGTATTTGTTTCTGTTCTGAAGTCAGTTGGGAATGACAAGTAACCTGTGAAGTGCATAATTAGTGCTCTCACACTTTTTAACGCACAATAAAGGAGCCTTGCTGGTTTACTAGAAGCGACTTCATCCGTTAAAAAAGCCTGTATTTCCTCTGCTCTGTGGAGCAGCACCTCGGATGAGACCATCTCCAATTTTAGAAGCCAACCATCACGGAGGGAGACTGAGCTCAGGTGTCCCTCGGACCTCCACAGTGGCAGCTGTGCTTTGTCGGTAAGCGGCGTTGCGCTTCTTGGCAGCGACTTTGATATCCTACCGCTTCTTCTAGATTTGCAGAATGCTTCAGCTCACTGAGCTGGAAAAGTCGGTGCTTCTGTGACATTCTGACACCTAATAAACCTTCTCTTATGACATCCAAGCATGGCCTGTGAACTATGAACTATAACAAGCAAACAAGTCCAACCTCTGCTACAGCCACCTCTTAGTTCACACTCTACACTCCAATTTATGACCCTGTTACAAGCAGATTTTTGTGGGAGTTAGAGTCAGGTTATATTCAACTCTTGTTAACATGCTGTGGACATTTTTACAACTATAAATGGAAAATGACTGTATATGGGTATGGTTAGTAGTGGCATAAATCAAAAAAAAAGTTATCTTGAGATATAGGGTGTAAAATAGAAAGACAGCATGAAAGACTGCATCTACAGATACAGAGAAACAATCTCCTTGCGTTTCTGGAGGCAGAGGTGATTTGTGCAGGATTTATGCAGGAGCAAAATAGTAAGAGTGTGAGAAGAATAATTATGACCTTTGTGAGTGCAGGAACAAAAACAGATTTCTGTTTCCTCTTAAACTTGAAGCTTTTTCCTCATTGTCTGCCAGTCTCTCTCCCTCTCCACCCATGCCTCAGAGCTCATCCTACACAACTAATCTTGTGTTCCAATGGGGATTAGCCCAAAATTCAGACTGTTTTTAAACCTTGGCATCACTGTCTTTCCTCAGCAGGCAGCACCACGCACATTATGTAGAAGATTAAGATGTGGCCTATATGCTTTATTCTCACTGCCCTCTAAGCCCAAAACACAATTCAATTAAAGAACAATTGCAACCCTAATTGCATTCTAATTGCCATTGCATCACTGGCTCGTTGGCAGAGCTACTAAGATGTCTTGTTGTGTTTTCCGGAAAGCTGCCCACCCGCATATCAAAGAGGGATTGTACAGGAAGTTTTGAGTGGATAGAGAAAGACCCACTCGGATTGAATTACTTTGCCATTACTGACCACTTAACAGGGGAGACTTTGGTCTCCCACCCCACCGAAACACACACGCACTCACATGCACACACAAACAGTAACATCTAGGTTGTGAAAGTCTAGATGGAAAGGCACTCTATTCCATCCACTTTCCCGGAGACAGAGCTGGGAGACAGAAAACTAAGAAACACACATCAATCCTCTTCACTGCTGGGACTCGAAACTCTCTGACGTAACATAAAAGTCTGAACTGTTGGAAACATTATATTGGAAAGTATTGAGTATTTAATTCATATTCAGACTTAATTGCCCTTGAAGAAGGTTCCTAGGAAGCATCAGCGCTACGGCCTGTGGTTGATTAATGCTTAAGGGATAGTGCCTGGTTTCATCAAGTGGCATCTGTCTGTCAGTACAACCTTAAAGTCTTGATGGCTGGAAACCACAAATCACAGAAACACATGTCAAGAGCATGAGCTGAATAAAATATCACATGGCAGTCTTGGTCTTCAACAAACTCTTCCTTTTCTACCACATTGATGACCCATTCATGCTCAGGACACTGTCACTTTGGTCTTGACACTCTGCCAAGACCAAATATAATAGAGTGATTTTTTTTTTTCCTCCAGCAGGAGAAAAGTGTCTTTGGTAGAATTTGGCAGATTACGTGCTGTCTCTGTCTTCTTTGGATTAGTGCCTTTCTGCCGGGCTGACGTCAGCGCACAGGTCAAATCCTTGCAAAGAACTGATGTCAATGGACAAATAACAAAGACTATTCAATGGTGTCCGCTGATAAGGATAGTTACCATGGTGACAAAATGGAGTGCCCCCCCCCCCAGTTGTAAAGAGCTGAATACAGATGCGTCCCACCTCTGTTGTAATGATTGGGAGGGTGATAAGATTCAATCTGTTGCAGTGATTTGTTGTTGAAGGGACAAAGGCTGTACATGGAAAATACACTTTTTTGACAAGATACAACTAAGTGAGCACTGAGAATTGGATTTGGGTTTAAAAGTACCTCTGCTAATGTGATTGGGGGAAAAAAGAAAAAGTAAAGGCTTGTTTTATAGGGAGTAGATAAAAGTTTTGTGATGCTTTTGAGAGATGACATTTTAGTTTGAGAAATGTATTTTTTAAACTTTTAGGTTATTGCTAACCATTGTGTCAGCAGAAGTTCAATGAACAGATTTCAGTGCTTGGTGAGAATCTGCTTTATTTTGAAATACAGTCTAAATACTAATTATGGGGCATCCTAGTGTCCATAAATACCCCCAATGAATATCAAAATGAGTATACATTGGTTAAAACTACTTTCCATAAAGTATGACAGTAAGGTAGCCTGTGGAGTTTTTCAAGTAGAGATGTTCAGGATACACACAGTGCATTTTGTTGAGTAACACTACCATCAACTCCTTTTAACAGCACACACACGTCAGCCCACCTGTAAGAAGGAAACAATGTCTCCTCTGCATCATTTTCATTTATTTCGAGCTGTTTGACTCTCATTACCAAAGCAAATAAAGGCAACCTTGGCATCTCTGCGTTTGCCCATTTCTCGCTTTCGTGAACTGAGCCTCCTACTTTTCCTCTGAAGTGATTTATTCATTAATTAGCTGCAACAGAGGCACTCTAGAGGCAGAGCTTGTTAGCTGCTGTGCAAGAATATCATCTGTTCTGAGTGGGCCAGCGCCACTGACCCTTCACTTGCTGCACAGATGATTGTTTGCTCCTCGCTTGGTGTAACACATTGTTCTTTTCAGTCAGGTCAGTATGGAGACACACTTGTTGTATTGGTTATATAAGTGCTGGTTTTGGAGAATGAATATTTGATTGGGGCCCTTAATGCAGAGTGAGCGTTCAGATGAGGAGGCGGTCAGTAGGCGGAGAGCAGCGAGTTGCATCTCTGTCCAGGGGCTGGCGGTATGCCAACATAGAGGAGAGCTTTTACTGTACCCACTCTTCTACTCTTCTCTCTACTCTCCAATGTTCCCTTCCTCTCCTCTCCCCTCCTCTCATTTCTTGGCCCATCATCTTTCCTGTCACTCTTCTTTACCTTTAGGTTCTTTATTGTTGATTTGTGCCTTTGTCACCTGCTCTCATGTCAGAGGGCTTGTGAGTATTTTCTAAAACCCTGACTCCCTGGCCTGTATACAGGGTGTGAACTCTGTATGATACTGTGTGGCGTGTTTTCTTTTCGAGTAGTTTTCACATGATTTAATTTTTTCTCTGTCAGTTTATGCTTTAGTGCCTGGGCGTAAACACATGAACAAGATCAGGTTGTATGGAACAAGTACAACCAGATCAGGTTTTGTGCTGCAGGTGAGCTCAGACAAGCGAGGTCAGATTGACTGGGACTTCTCTGAAGTCTTTCACCTTTGCTCGCTTTCCGCTGTGAATAAGTTTGGACAACTGGACACTATAGCGAAACTCACTCTCTGTTTGTTCCAGTCAGCTTCTCCCTGTGTTCAACCTGGGTTTTTTTTTTTTTAGGTTACAGCCTTTCGGGAAGGGGTGCAGCTGCATGCTGGCAATTTTTCAGCTCTCCTCTCTACTGGCTCACCCGCCCTCCCCACGAGGGAGGTCACGGAGAGAGGTGGTTTGGCTCACCAGCCTAATGCCTCCTTAATTGTCGCTCCCAGGTGGGTTAGCGAGGGATGGGGAAGTGGAGAGGAAGGTTGGGTATGAGGGGGACAGAGGGATAGGAGGGTGAGCGCTCTCGCAAAGGCACGGGCTAATGATGGCAGCATGGACACACAAGGAGAGCCAGTTTCACAGCTGTGTGCTCATCCAGTCAGCACATGATGGCGGGTTCTGCATTCAAAAGCACCAGCCAACAGTCGCATGGACCTTCACTGAGCATCCCACAGTGTAGACAGCAAACAGCCATATGGGGAGATGGCGCAACAATGGATAAGCAGGCATGGAAAAGAAAGATGAAGGAACAGAGAGGGCGGAAGGGAAAGAGGGGCACAGAGAGGGACAGATGGTGAGAGGCAGCGACCTTTACATGGATTTATATTTTACGCCACGTCTGTTTACAATAAGTGTTGCTGTTATGTTTTTACGTCTCCAATAATCAGCATTTATTACAAACATAGTTTCTCTTTGCCTCTTCCATGTCCTCAGACTGGAGTTAGCCAAGCGTCTGTCTTTGTCACATGAAGGAAGCCTACCAGATCGATTTTCTCACAGTCCAGATTTGTTGAAGAAGGCTACAAAGGACACTAGAGTTTGTTTTATTTCCCCAGAGATATGAGATACTTTATTTGAATATCCTTTTGACATTTAGTTGGATTTGTGGTGTGAGTTCCCAGTGGGTAAAATGTGCTCCACTTGTGCTGTGGCATTTAGCCGTTGCCATGGTCGTGTACCATATTTACCGAATGCAGTGAGTTCAACACAGCAGTGTGTGTGTGTGTGTGTGTGTGTGCATGCATACAGTAAGTCCAGACTTGGACTTATGTGTGTTTACATATGGCTCATGTTCAACATTGAGCTTTACCCAAGTTTTCAAGGGGTGTTAAATTTATTGTTACGAAGGCCTTCCTTTCCCCCTCTGTATCCCACCTCCTCCATAAAAAAGAATATTTACATAAAGATAAGAAGTCAAATTACTTTCTGATATCATAATTAGGAGTGATTGATTCTCTGCATCAGTGTTATTAATTTTGTTGTGAGGGGATCATTATGCAAATTGAAAGGACTGCATTTCATTAAAATTAACTGTCAGCATGAGAGCAGAGACTCATTATCTGGAACTGCAAAGGTTTCTTGTGAATGGTTTTTCTCTAGCCCTTGCTCCAAAATCGAGTTATTCTTAGCTTTGGTAGCTCCAGGCAACTGTTGCCATGCATACATATCCATAGATATGCTTGGTGGCGCAGGCTTTTTTTTTTTTTCAGAGGGGAGACACAGTGGTAAGGAGGGTGAAAAAGAAGGTGATTGGTGAAATGAACCCAGGGGATCATTGATTTCTGGAGAGTGGAAGATATAGCAGTTTGTTTCCACAGTAGGGTATGGAACCATGAAATGTCCATTGTTTAACAGTAATGCTTGGATTGTCACTGGGTCGATAGAGGGGGTCCCTAGTGGGGCGCAGAGGCATGAAATAAAGTTGGAAATAAAAATAGCAGACGTGGGAAAAAGATTTATGAAGGCGGTTGTGGCTTACGCGAGAGACGCATATGTGCACAAGCATGTACCTGTGCTTGTGTTGGTATTCATGCTGCGTGTGCGTATGTGTGTTCACATGTGAGTACATCAGGCAGCAGCTTAGTTGTCCCTCCTGGCCTGGTGTGGGCAGATGTTTGTGGAAAGCTTCCCAGAAAAGAAAGCTCTCTCGTAAACATTTCAACAATACCTTAAGCTTCTTATAGACTTACATGTCATAACCATGTTTGACCCGCATGGCTTTAATTTACTTTTATTCATCTGCTATGCAAAAACTCCTTTTATTCCAGTGGCGTTCACATTTCAGTGATGTGGGAAGAGGTGTAGCTGCAGCAGCAACTGCAGTCTGAAGGTGAAACTTGTGATGGAGAGGACGTAAGAGTTGCAGTGTGAAATAAGCTCCTTGGTACATTTACATTCCCTTTAATACATTTTGTTAGATTACTCAGCTCGTATCCTTTTCGATCTGAAACTGAACACTTGAAATGAAATTGAGCACTCGAAAGAACGCGACATGAATCTGATATGAATACTTTTTCTATTACACATCATTTCTTGTCATCGAATTTCAGGCACCTCATTTGAATGAGTCCTTTTCTTCGGGGGAAGTGGACCACCACAGAGACCCTGTGACCATACAATTCATTCCTGTATTACACCCTCCCTCGGCCGACTGCCTGTCCTCTCGCAAGTGCAAATCGATGTAGGAATTGTTGACTTCTGACAACATGGGGCTTACATAAGACATCGCTGTGCTGACCTGAGGTGTGCTTGAGCTGCAGTCTTGAATATAAAAGACAAGAAGTTTATTTCTTTCTCTCTGTTTTCACTCCTTTGCTCAGGTTCAATGGCAACTCACACACACACACTTGAAACTATAATACTATTATTACTATTAGAGAGATGATGTAGCGCCTTGTTTGAAGTGTAAGCCTCAGTAAGCCACTCTAAAGACATTCGGATTAGGTTTTAGGTAGTTTTTTGGTTGGTTGCTCTCCCTCAATAACTAGAGGGGACGTGATGGATGGAAGCTGTATCGGATAAACCCTCCAATGTCCAACGGAAAGTGATCACAAATGAAAAGGGGTGGAGAAGAAAGCCTTTGTGTTAGCCTTGGCGGCAAAGGTTAGGACAACAGATTGAATTTCCTCAGCTTTGCTCCCATCTATACATGGATTTATCCGGAGCGAGCCTTAAGCTGGCGTTCTTACCTCATTAATTCTGGTGTTGAAGTGTGTGTGCACATGTACATGTACAGCAGTGTGTGTGTACTTGCTGTCCAGTGCCTCCTCAGCAGGAACAGCGGTTGACAAGAGGGGGGAAGCAAAGGGAGCTTGTCTCTGCCAAACTTTTAAAGTCACCGATAGGTTCCTAATCAGTGTAATTATTTATCTTTCAATTTCATGGGGTGTGAGCGAAGAGGAGACGGAGGGCCATCTGCATCAGGTTGGTAGGAGGTTGAGGAGACGGCTGAGGAGGAGGCATAATTTCCTCTTCGTAATGCATCTTGCTGTGGTTGCACCACGCCACTAAAAAGCACTGCGAGATAAACCGCTGTCCCTCCCGCCAAAAAAAACACACTCGGCTAATCAGCCACCGGCTATATGATCAAAGTCTCATGGGATGGCGCGTGGAAGTTCAGCGAGCACAAAGCTGGAGTGACAGGAGCTGCATTTGACTCTTAATTTAATCACATACATGAGAGGCTGTTATGTGCCGCATAAAAGCCGTGTTGTATCAGGAGAAATGTGCCGGATGTCACAACAGATTATCACTTGTTTTCCTCAGGTGCTGTCTGGTTCTGCATATTACAGTTAACGGCGCTTTGAGACACCGAGAGAAAACGAGAGAGAGAGAGACGATACACTGTACCCTAAAATAAACATTTTGTCAAAGGGGAATTCAGACATGAGGATTTTCAAGTCTGAATCCTGTGTTTATGTAAAGCCTATATTAGCAAGCTTCTTATGCCGGGGAGCATTTTTCCTTCATCAATAACTATTGAATGAAATCTGTGTACAATCCTAAGAACACAGTGCCAGAGGGTAGTAAGAGACCCAGCGGAGAGAAAAGCAACAAACAAAGAAGCTCAGGAAGCTCGGCAGCTGCAGCAGTTTACCAGCCGGCCTTGCAAAAGTTTCAACAACCAAATATTTCACAATGATGCACGGATGAATTTCCGCCGACACTTGCTGCTATGACCCGACTTTTAATCAGAGGTAAACTTTTATGAAGAGAATGTGACTATTTCTATCCCCCTTTTTACACTTCAATATAAATTCTTATCAGAGTAGAGCCGTTCATTTCCTCCTGGTATTTCACCTTGAGTATGAAAGCTGTCGTAATTGTTCATTAACTGTAGCTCACCTGCTGTTCTCACCTCAGCTCAACAGAACATCAAGCAGCACAGTTCAATTCATCCTAATCCTTCTCTCATTTCCATATTGCTGACTGTATTTTCTTAATCACTGCCCTGCAGCCGTGTCCCTGACAATCTGACCCGCCTCGACCTCCTGCCTTGTCATGTAGTCTCTGGCCTGAGGACTGATTTCACCTCTGACTAGCTCTACCACCATCTGTCTTCCCACAGTCTCCTTATCTCTCTTCCACTGACTGGGCTCCCACATGCAGCGGCTACATCTTTGTGACATTGTTTTTGAGTAAACACCAATAGAGCACAAGACACACACTGCAATGTGTTCCCGTAGACAGGCAAACCAGCAGCAGTCTTTTTCTTTCACACCCACGGCCTTCAAAAGAAATGCCTCTGCTGCTTATTTCCACTCAACTTCTCTGTCATGTTTTGTACTGGACTTGTTTTTCTTAGGAAGAGCTAATATTGTGTTTTGCTTTTTATGTTTCAAGCTGCTTTTGACAAGCTTATCGTCATAAAACGGGACAGTTTTATGGAGCAATTTTATGTAAATCTAGCTGGCATGAAGAGTCATAGCTGTGTCTACTCATTCTATTTATATTGCCGGTCGGGTGTGTAATATTTATAATCGATCCCCTTAGACTTAAACTGAAATGATGCAGTGCCAATTGGACAGATACAATGCTATGTTAAGCATGAGGACCTCTCAGTATAAACAGTACAGCCACTTTGAGTGCTTTGTTTTGCTGTGCAGTGCCTCATGACTTAAACACTGGTCCAGATATGAACAGGTGATAAAAACCCAACCTGGGGAGTACCTAGACAGTGATGCTACAAATCTGTATTTATGACTGTTATCACTGCACTATAATATTATGGTCTTCCAGTGCTGGTGTATGAGGCTTGAGCTGTCTTCCTCTGTCTGTCCATCTGCTCTCATAGGAGCAAAACCTGGAAGGATGCTGGAACTTGGCAATGTGCTGTGATATTTAAAGCTGCATTAAGCTATATTTCTGAATCAACATTGAATCAAATGACTGTGCAAAAATCAACAAACCAATTCAATGCCAGTTTTTCTAAGGCTCAGAGCAGTAGCTTGTATAAACTGGTTGAACATCACCTAAGCTGATGGAGTGTATCAGGGTTATACCTGGAAGTTTGGATTATTTTTATGACCACAGTTACTGGGGGAAAAAAAATGTTTGATACAGCTTTAAAAATTATATTTGACACAGCGATGTTGACACAGTTAGAGTTAAAAACATTAAAATCTCCATTTCACAAAGCACAGATTGGATTTTGATGAGATTCACTTTTTTTTTTGCACTCCAATCTGGCTTTTACCAAAATTGATGGAGTGTTATTATACTCTAAGATTGCAAAATTTAAAAGGGCGTAACCTAGGAGTGGAAGAGTAATCTAATTCTACCAATTATTGTTTTTTAGTGGAAATGTATCATGAGGGTTTGATCATATCATGCTGCCATCGCACTGTATTTGTGTTGTTCAATTTAATGGCAGAAAGGAAACTGTGATTAAAGGGGCACTCCAGCAAATTGGTATTGAACGTCCGTGATGTTGGGAGACTTGGAGGAAGCTGGTAATTAAAAAAAAAAGAAAGAAAGAAAGAAAATCGGTTTAAATGGCAAAGGCTGATATTTCCAGAACTAAAGTCTCTACTCTGGGTTAAACAACAAAAGTATGGGCTTCTGCATTACCCATGATGCAAATGAATAGCATCTTATCTGAGGCATTTGCTGACAGGTTAATCATTTTATTGCCACGCCTTAAGTTTGTGCTGCAGGCTTTTTGTCATAGAGCTTTATATATGGCTTTTAATATAGTATATATCATCTGGAAAAAGTTTAGTAAGAGGTCCTTGTGTCATGTTGATATATGTTCATGTCAGAAAATATTTGTTTTCATTTTGTAATTTTAATGTTACCCATATTACTCAGTTCCTTTATCTGGGACAGTCATCTTTTACAGTGGGTTGAGTCCACTGGAGACAAAAGTCTCTGTCTAAAGCCATGACAGTGTAATGTGCATTTGCTGATTTGCTTCTAGGCTACATCTCTCATATTACATATTATTAAACTGCAGAACAAAGAATGCAGTGCCCCCACTTTGGTGGACCCGAGCACGATTTAATGTGTGGGAAATAAAGCTCAATAGGCCAAGCAAAATGTAGGGTTCCACACCCCGAGCCATGAGCAAACAGCCCAGTAACCCAGCAAATGGATCTCCCGCTCAGCCGACAGACACCTCAAACTGGAGTTGACACATTTTACTTTTACTCCATTCTGTGGAATTGAAAAGAGGTAAGCGTATGAGGGAGGGAAGCACCCAAGCTTACAGGCTCATATTAGAGTTGATTACCTCACAGTCACAGATACCCTGCCAACAGCATGATATAGGAAAAGGCAATAGAAAGTTGTCCATATAAAGAAATATGACTGTCATAGCCCATATCCTGGACACTTGGTCATTCTTACAGGCTGTAATGTCCGACTCTAGCCACCAGTTCATAAGGTACGATAGATTACACTGCTCTGCTATGGACACCTTATCCATCCTCTGCCACTGCGGGCTAAAGGAAACTGTAACCATGGTCACCTCATTAAAGGAGCAGAGGAAGAGAAAAGAAAATCACAGCCACAAATTACCACACACGTACTCACACGTGCACACCTACACACTCACAAGCACTCGGTGAGTCCATAAATGACTGCCACACCATTAAATGAGAGTTATTTTAAGAAAGTAGTTACAGGTATTGAAAGAGGTGATGTCAGCGCCATGTCACATTGCAAGACTTCAGGTCAGAGATATTTCCGCTGGTGATTAAGTGCCTTTGAGCAAATATATTACAGCTATGAGAGGTGCTATTGGGCGTTATTAGAAATTAGCTTGCAGGAGCTGTTATGCCCTACTGAAGCCTTAGTTCTTTGGATTTTTCTCTAATAGTATCACCTGTCATGGACCAAAATGTGGAAAATTCAATACACCCATTTTGTCATTGTTCCTGGAATAGCTGTGGCAGTATCGATCATGGTATTCTTCAGTTTTTGGCAAGGAGTACCAGTCTCTCACTCTGGAGGACAGGGCACTTAAAAAGTGTTCCCCCAAAATATACCATCCTTCAGCTTTCGCCCTCTCAATCGCATTGGCTAAAACAAGCCTGCAGACAAATAATCACATATTCCCATTCCCATTTAACAATGTATGTAAATCTGAATGCCAGTATTGTGTCGTTTAGGTAAATAGGGTTTTTAATGTAATAAGTTAACTTCTCATCTTTCTTCGAAGCTCTGAGAGCATCAAACATTACACTGTCACTGGTGTATGCTGGTGTAAAGCTTTGGCCATTTATGCTAATCCAACATTTTATAAGACTGCTTCACAGATATTCCACTACCAATAAATAATTGAATGGGTTTGGAAAATCAAGATGGATGAGAGTCGAAAAAATGCCTATATTTCCCTCCACTGTTAGATTTGATTAAAGTTTAATCAGCCCCTCTGGGGAAAGCAGGAAATGGAAAACTGGTAACTTTTTTCTTTTCAAAATTTGGTTTAAAAAAATCCTAATGAAAAGGAAACTAAGTGGTGAAGACATTTATGTAATGTAACTGCAATATATTTGAACCAGGCTAGAAATGTATACCAGCTGTATCAGTCATTCATTGAAGTAATCCAATCCATCTAAAGCAGTCTGCACAGGTACAGTAGTTATGTATCATAATATTTATAATACTAATATCTCTAATCACCTAGAGGTCATCCAACTTACGGGATGCTTGTCCCTTGGATATGAGCCATAGGAGCAAAACGGCATCAGACCTATTGAACATTAATCATCATGGTAACAATGATAAACAACTTTGGTTGTGTATGAAAAGTAATCATGGTTTTAGTTAGGATAAGTACTTAAGGTAAGATTACAATAATAAGCAGACAGTCAGGGTTGTGGAACAGTCAAGGATAAAAGTAATAATGTTAAGTATCAGTTTTACGCAGTTGGACACCTGACTTCTTCCTCCTGTCCTGTCATGATCATTACATCTGCCAGGACAACATGGAGCTACTATGCTTTACATAGCCGGCTTTTGATCTATAAAAACAAACACACTCCCATGCACCTGGTCTCTTGCTTCCTCTGATTTATACTGTACAAATGGTCAAGTGGTCAGGCTTGCACAAAGGACTTGACTTTGCTTTGCTCTGTTTAAACACACCATTAAAACCCTGTAGTACCAATTTAAAATGCATCCCCACTACAAGGTGATTTTTCTTAGTTCGAGGAAAAAGTTGACAGATAAGTTTGGGAAGTAAACTTTCTATTGTGGGGTCGCCTTAACCTTGATGTCTTTGGGATTTTTACAGAGGAGCAAAATTTTATTCATAGGTTGGAAACAAATGGATTCAGCAGTTCCTCGAAACACAGCAAGTGTAGTATTAGACAGGAGGACAACATATAAAATCACTCAAAGCTCCCACTGGTAGCATGTATATTTTTATCACTGCAATCCCCTGACAAAATGTAGTCTCCAGCTGACCCTGAGGACCTGTCATTTCCTCAGGAAGGATTATAAAGTGATGCAGATCTAAAATCCCTGTGAGATCATAGGTCATGAGGAGAGAGATACTTCTCCACCCCGTATCTTCTTTCATCTGGATATGGGCTTTGTCAGTCACTAGAGATGCAGGGATAAATGACACAAGGATAATATGTATTTCTGTTTATGCTTCTGCCTTTCTGGTTTCTCTAGTGCCTGGTGTTGTATTTATTGGGTGGCGCACACAGCAACAATTTGAATGAAAAGTTGCCGGTTGAATAAGTGAGAACATCTTGTTGCACAGTGACTCTGTAGCTCTAGAGGAACAAGATTGTTTTGTTTTGTTTTTGTTTTTTTTTTGCAGGAGTGATAAATTTAAAATCTATGCATGAGCCATATGGTCATTTGGAAGTACAAGGGAGGACAAACAAAACAAAGCAAAGTAAAAATGTTCAGCCCTCCTGCAGCAGTGGGCTAATGACGCTACATTATGCTCTTTGTTGTACAAGGATGTTATATGGACAGACTCCTACGGCCCAGTGTGAGCCCGATGTCAGGGCAGGCACGGTGCTGTGCTGGGATGATGCTGGATGTGCAAACTAAATGTGTACAGCATTTCTGTGCATGTAACGCCTGCTGGTTGCCTGCAGTGTACTTCAGCAGCTTTTAACACAGCTATAATTTATGATCTTCCATGCAAACACGTGTTGTAACTGCCAGCGTTAAGAGGAATAGTGTCACATTTTGGGAAATTTACTCTTTGGCAGCATGCATTGAGAGTTATGAGGGGATAGTTATCGCTCTCGTGTCTGTGCACTAAATTTCAAGCTACAGCTAGCTTCGCTTAGCGTAAAGACTGAAAGCAGAGGGAAACAGTTAGCCTAGCTCAAGCCACATTTAAAGGATAAAGTGGATCAGCAAAGTCTCAAGAGGGGACAGGATGGTAGGTTTGTATGGGTAAAAAAAAAAACTTAGCTTCCAGTCTCTATGCTAAGATAAGCGAATAGTTTCCTGGTTGTAGATGAGAAAATTGTGTCCTAATTTGTTGTTGATTATGCATGATACCACCATAAAAAAAACACAAGTCAGTCAGAAAGATTTCAAAGTAGGCACATGTCCCTTAAACACACCACATAGTTTGCAGTTCCATTGCACTGTAATTCCTCAGTGTTATCTAAACCCATTCAACCTCAAGCTCCACTAGTAAAAGTGCTTTTGACATACGTGAACATGGACACAGAGAAAATCCCAGGACGCACACTTATCTCTCCAACCATGCGACTAATTGTAACAGGCTGGACCGTGAGGCAGTAAAGTGAAGGTCACCTTGTGTTTGGCCCCAGCTGATAAGCCGTAATGTGGTCTTTTATGTGATGCTACACTCTCCAAGGACCCTCTGCAGCTTACAACGCCTGATCAATACACTAAATCAGACAGTCTCATTATGGCACCCATGGGCGTGTGTATGTGTGTTTGCATGTGAGTTTGTCTGTGTGCCTTTATGATTGCACATGCATGCTGATATCTCACTTTTGTAATGCAATTATTTGCCCAGTCACTAGTGCACATACTGTAGAACATATCAAATTAAGGTTGCTGAGCTGGATTTGTCTCAGCTGACATTTCGAGACGTCCGCTGCCGTTAACATGGTATGAAATTAGGATTTTCAGGCAAAATGTCATTTTTATAAGCCGTAGCATTTGACATTCTTTGAGACCATTCTTCAGTTCATCAGCAAATTTTAGTCTAAGCCCTCTAATGTTGAGTGAATGACAATCAATTGCCTCAGAAATGGTAGCAAGCAACTTGACCTTTTCATGGGAAGTGGAAAGTTTGTGCGTTGGAAGCAGATTTTGTTTTTGTGTGTGCGTGCATGCCCACATGTGCGTGCATGTGTTGTAGGTCCACATGCACCTGCATTTGGTTATGCGTGTGTGAACATGCAGCATTATGTGTGAGCTGGAGGGATAGAGTTCAGCCAAGTGCCCAGAGCCAGTAATAGCTACCTTGGAGGTTCACCTTCAAAACTCCAGATTACAAGTTGTACCTACCTCTTCCCTCTCCTATGATTTCCTCTGCTCTCTTAACTCCCCCTGTTCCCCAGTTTTTCCATCTACCTCTGCTGTAATTCATGCATGTCCTCGAAACCCATCACCTCGCTGTCTGGGAATATCACAGCATTGAAAGCAGGAAATGCTCCCTAAGAACTGTGTCCTTCTGTCTCACTGTACATTGTGTGAAATGCTGGAGTCTTTGTTCTGAACTCCTAGTGAACAGAATCAGTGATGCTATTGTATAAAACCTCATTAGCACATTAGCAATGTGGCAAGCAAGCATTTCATTGTACTGTGGGGACATAAGGATTGATCATAAGTTTATGTCCCTTACGACAGATATTTTTTATTCAGCTCATTGTGTCCTCATCTCACACACCCAGACACACACGCCTGTAATTTTTCCTGCCAGCTTGTTTTTATCTCCTCTATAAACGATAAACATAATTCTCCACTCCCAGCGCGAGGCAGAGGAGGGCTTCCAAATCTGCAGCAGGATGTGTTGCTATAAACAACCCTGTGACATTATTTCGGGGTTTCTTCTTCATCTCAGTCTGAGCAGTGATACGTGTAGCCAGAGGAGGTGGGGGTTGCGTGAGAAAAGGTCGAGTGATTGTTAGCAGGATGAGGGAGAGATGAGTAGAACGTCTAGGAGTCAGCCAAGCTAAATGAAGAGAAATCCAAATCTTTCAATTAATCTGCTTTAGCTCCCCTGTGGGCAGATGTTAGAGAGTCTGCAGCAGGGCACAGGTCAGAGACATAAATAGACAAGGGGAATAAAATGGGGGGAAAAAAACGAATCAGAACTTCATCGCTGCCATAGAGTTGTTACAGACCCTCTACATAATCTTCTCTGCCCTTCTAGCCACCTTGTCTAAATCTTTACTTCTGTTTCTTTTTCTTCTATCCACACCAGCCATCTGGGTTCTGGGGGGGGCTCATATAACTCAACAATGATGCCAGTAATGCTCAGAGTCCGTCTGTGCGCCCTAGAAAATAACTCATCCTTGACTGCTCATAGTGTGTTGACTGCTGATCACCAGACATGCAAATAATGTACTACATGCTACCACGTGGAGCAGGGCCATGAATGACTATAATATAATTATTATTATATAGCTTCATTGTTGCTTTTATTTGATTGGCACACCTATAAATGTCAAATGTCATCACCTTTTAGGGGGTTTCTAGGGGGTTTGAGTGTCTGAAAATCTGATCCTCTTAGCCCAGTTAAATCATTTTGTCTGCTCATAATATTTACATTATATTTATTTTTGTCTCATAAGGTAAATTATTTTGTCATATATTACATATATAAATATTAAAGTATCATCTGTTTATTCCTGTATTGTCTCCAGTAAATGATATTTCCAGACAAGGTGCAAACATACAGTATATTGCTGTTGTGACATAAAATCACAAAATACTAAACCAGAGCATGTAGTTACAGGTAACAAAAAACATGATGCCATCCTAATGAGGCTTCAAACAAAATAATTATTATTACAAAATGTTCATAATAAACATATACAAAAATATGTCAAATACATTTTCATTTTTTTATCTGCTCAATATTGCAGCTACAGCAGGATTAAACATTTAGAGTTTAGTGTAGGTTCTGGAAGTGCAGACGGACAGCGGTGTTGGTTAAATATTGAAAAGGTCAATGGTGATTTGACTTGTCAGAAGTGCTGATTAAAGCTCTGCTGAAAAAGTAAAAAAGACATGTTTATCTTTTTCAATATTTAACCAAAACTCATGGTGCAATCCCTCAGATTCACCTCAGCCCCCTCCCAGTGACTTCAGGGAAACATAAGACTGCAACACTTCCTGGAAAGAAGTACAGGCTTGACATTTGACATTTTAACTCTCCTCCCGTGTTGTGTACAATCACGCAACTTATTGTGCAGTGGGTATTTAAGTGACCGAGAAGTATTTCTTGCTTTCCTTGAAATGGGAAATTACAGGAGTATATCACTAGAAGAAAAATGTGGGTGTGGGTCACTGTGTGAAGATATGAGGTCATTTTTCACCATACATGAATGACAGCAGGTGAAGGTAGTTTAACCTCTCTTGAAATGTAAGGCTTTCACATTCTTCCTCCTTCTGTCTTCCACACCCTGCAGAGATCAACTCAGGCTTTTAATCCACAATGGGAACCTAAAATTGCACATGTAATGATGAATACCAGATGATTAGCCACACTGCATGTCAAAGTGGGAAACTCCTATTCTCATTATTTTCCCGTGTGTAGTGCAATTAAACAAACAGCGGTAGTCTTGCATATTTCTAGGAATCCCCATCTAGTCGGGCAGGGGGTAGTGCTGTAATATATGGCTCAATTTGTGTTCCTGAAGAATAGCGATTGTTCAGCGGCGCTTTAATCAGCGCTGACACACTCTCCACTATCTGAGGAACAGGCTAACTTTATTTCAGGTGGACAGTGCTGACAGGGATATCAGATAGGAAGGGAGGGAGGAGCGAGGAGAGGAGGAGGGTGCATTGGACTGAAAACCCTGTAGAAATTGCATGAATACCTTGTTATTTGCTTTAATGGCACTTCTGAATGATAGTAACTGAGTTATTTCAACCAATAAGCCGAGTTTGTTGAATAGAGTTTGTTTTAAAGAATCACTCTGCAAATTGCCGTCGGTGTCTGTAGTTATGAATTATGTTCATTTTTCAAATAACAAGGGGAATTGAGCTGTATAGACACTGTTGCTTTTGCTCAATCGAGCACACAAGAGCTTTCCTAACACCTCTCTCTGCAGCAAAGGATTTCTGTTCTTCGTTCATAAGCAATAAAACTGTGATGGGTGTATGAAATGGCTTTTCCTAAGGCATATATCTGCTGAGAGCCCCTCCATATATGGATTATCTCTTCCTGAATATGCTGGAGTAATATGCCTTTGATAACATGCCTCCGTGAGGCAGCCAGGGCGTGACATCAGTATTGCCTCTGCCTGAAATGTTTGCAGATCTATTTTCTTGGTGAAACAAACTGGTGTATATTGAGGGTGTGAAAACAGTGACTTAAGTAAAAATGAGTTTACAACTCCAAAGAGAGATAGATTAAACCCTATTTCCCTGTGTTATTGCAAATGGAAATGATTGATTTGGCTATTATGTCCCATAGGAAATAAAATTATGTTTTTCTTGCACCAGACTTTGAAAAAAGAGTTCTTAGAGTTTCTATTATCATTGTCGGGTTTCAGCCGGACTATGTGCTGCATTCTCATTAAGGATCATTGTATGGATTAGAGAAAATCTCAGTGTCCATAAATCTTTTCATCAAGGCTTTCCTTTCTGTGTCACAATATAATCTTAAATCATGCAAGGCAACCATATACACACATCATCTGCATAGCAACGTTATTATTCTTCATTCTCACTTGTTTTTTTTTTTTTTGTTTTGTTTTGTTTTTGTTTTTTTATGAGAAGTTTCCACTAGATTTCAGATATCCTATAAGTCATACTTGATAGTTAAGTTATGCTTTTTTCTGCAGCCACATGACTCAGTTCTGGAAAACATCAGCATGCATGTTATGACAAGACCTTTGTAAACCGACTGTGACCAGTAGATCTAGTGCTGTGCCATCTGAGAAAGACACCCTCAAAACAAGCGTCTACAGCTTTGAACTGTGCACTGATATACAAATAATATGTCAACCCATCCCGTAGCTGCAGAGACAGTTCAGTCCTGACATCCTTAGAGCAGCACTGCCAGCAAGGCCAAAAACCACATGGCACTCCCTCAAACCCCAGCCTCCCAGCCTACCTATCTATCAGCCAGCAGTAGCTACATCTGGTCCCTCCGCTCTGTGTGTAGCCATGTTGTGCTTGCTAGCGCCACAGCTTGCAGCCTTATTAGCACCAACAAATTTGTTCCTGACACTAATTACAGCTTCACAGTAAACCGTGCAGTGGGCTAGACAAATGAAAGGCAGCAATCTCCCCATCACCGAGACCTTTTTGTAAGCACGAGCAGTGACAGGTGTGGGGGAAGAGAGAGGAAAACAATGGATCCTCTTCTCGTTGCCGGGTTAAAGGTGGCTCCTTCAAAGGAAGGAGGAGGAGCAGTAGAGGATGGGAGGGTAACAGTGGCGAGGTCATCTGGAGGGGATTTTTTTTTGTCTTTTTTGGGGTTTGAGGCAAGTTTCGAGAGGTTCCCTGGGCTTTACCACTCCATGCATCACTGGAGAGGTAATATGTCTGTGTCGCGAGCTGTCCTCCTCCTGCTCCTGCCCCCCCCTTTCATTTTATGTTTTCCATCCAACAGGCTTTTATAACCCACAGCAATAGGAGCTCACCATCTCCGGATGGTTTTCATTGCTGTTGTGTGAAAACAGTCTGCATTTCCTGTCATAGGTTTAAGTTCCAATCTATATAGGTGTATCCCCATGTGAAATGTGTTCTCTCAGTACATCCCATTGGAGCAGCAGTGGCCCGTGACTATGCAAGTATCTAAAAATGGAATAGATCCCCTGATGTCAAGTTACTCTCAACCCTCCAAACATCCACTGTGAAGGCTTACAGTGGCAAAATGTTGGCACTGGTAATGGGCGCACTCACAGGACTTACTACTTTAGAGGAGTCAGGATGCAACTGATGATGAGGAAGGCGTGTGGGCGGCCCCACCAACGCTGCTGCAGATCAGTGGAGAGAGCAGCAGGCAGGAGGAGCTGCGGTAGACACACACACACACACACATGAATACAGATTCTAACTTGTGCTCCTACACTATTGCTCTGGAGAGAAAAACAGTGAGGGAGACAGTGTGTGTCTTAGGGAGCGTAGATCATAAAGTCGATACCAGGGATTGAGCTTGTTTCTGGTCAGGGATCATAAGCCAGGCAAGAGAGGACGCCTGGAGCATACTTAAAGCAGCTGGGAGGACAGTGGCTCGTTCAGGAGGGCCAGTGCGCTCAGGCAGCTGGCCTCTTATTTACTGCTGGGAGGTTTAATGTCACACAAGGGTTGTTGTGGTTTGCTTGAGCTGACTTTGTCATATTTTAGGTGTCAAATGGGTCGGATGTGCCAGAAAGACGACTTGCAACCCGGCTGAGTCACACAAAGTTAAAGCAATCCCTGGAAAGTATTTCAGTCAGTTTATTATCTGTTTCTGTGAACGACAACATCTGGCAACATCAAGACAGCGCTGATAGTGTAAATGCCAGCCTTGGGTCAGTCCAAGCAGGGTAAAACAAACACTCAGAAATTATTTGGAAAGGCTTTTTATCTGAGGTCCACTGGATGTACACACAGTACTTTGAAACTTGGCTTGACTGACAGCGATCCTCTGAAGCACCAAATATGGCGTGGATGCGGCACAGGCTCTTGGGGGAGATTCCGTGGTCCTCCCACATGTGCTCCCATATGCAGTATTTTGTGGTAATGTGTGACTCCCCACTCCTCCTCCAAACACACACATACACACACACGCATACACGCACATACACACGCTTGTGTACGTGAGTGCATGCACATATGCAAGCAGCAAAGCATCCAAATTTTTTACGGCTGCTGCTGATCTCTTTTAATATTTGGTCATGACGAAGGACTCCCAGGAATTTACAAAAGGAAATGAATCTGAAATGAGAGACTGGAGAAATTAGCTTAAAAAGTAGTGTCTATTTTTGTCGGTGTGTGTGTGCATGTGTGTGTGTGTGTGTGTAGCTCATTAGTCATGAAAGAAGCAGTGGCCAAGGATATTTATATTCATTTCCTCAGAAAGCCACATACCTAACCCTCTAGGCTTCTTCCTTTCCTTCTCCTCATCTTTCTTTGATACACTCTCTTGATTCTTTACCTGCTGATGCTTTTTTTCTACCCTTATCTCTATTTCATTCTTCATCTTTTTATCGCATTCACAGGAGCGTTCAAGAGGTTAGAACTGATTTACTCTCTTTGAGGATTATTTCTATTCTTCATTCATAAACCACTCGCTCATAAACACCCACAGAAGAAATAAACGAGAAGAAAAACTTTTTCAATATATATCTCTCCACAGCGTCACAGTCTTTCAACATTTACACTCAGACTGTAAATAGCCCACCTGTCTAAAGTGCTGACCCAGAACAGGCGGCACCAAAATAAAAATAAATCCAGTGGAGAGTATTTCTAACATTTCCATAAAGAGGGATCAGCATTATATGGCTGTGTATCCATTAAGGCCAAAGTAATGGTACACATGGGATCCAAGGGGAGAGGGCCGCATCTATTTCTGCTCAAATTAATAATTGATAGAGATTGATTATTAGGTAAGGGTCTGTGTCTAACATTCTATTTTAATTGGTCATTTGTCTTTGATAATCAGTGTCTGGTCCTCGAAAGGTCCTAAAGGTTACCCTCACAATCATTATATGAAAGAGAGGGGACAGTGTAAAGTAATTACAAAGAACGGAGAAGAAATGAATGTTTCATCATATTTATGGTGCTGGTGTGACTTGCGTGTGTACATGTTTGCATGTGTGTGTGTTTTTTTTTTTTTTTTTTTTACCCACATGCAGTACATAGGCATTGGAGTGCCTAAGATGCTGCAGCCCCCTTTGCCCCAGAGGCATCCACATGTTCTCTGTTCTCTGACTTGCCTCATTTCCCGGCGTAGCCTCACACATCATCACACAGACGTGAAAAAAAAAAAAAAAAAGAATATTGCTTTTTTTCTCCAGCAGCCCACAGTGAAGCCACATGGCACGGATGCAATGCAGCATATGAGCGGTGCCACTTAAAATCATCAATATCTGCCTGTTTGGCACTAACAAACTCGAGTGTGCCACAGAGAATCATGACAGGGATGGAGGGGAGACGGGGGTTGCTTGTCAGGCGGGATTACTCTCAATCCCCCTGCAGATGGCTTCAGCAACTTGTTTCTTCTCTTGTCTTGAACAGAGAGACGTCAGAGAAAGCAAAGACTGTGTCACACACTGTGTTGATTCGTCATCCAGTCGGTCGGTCACAAGCGATGATGTGTTAGTTGGATGAGAGATGCTGCCGTTAGGAGCTGGTCTGCTGTGAGGAGATGAAATCTGGAGGAACAGTGGGTGGAGAAGAGGCTGAGGAAAAGAAGGAGTCAGTATTAAATGGGGACGCCTATTACATGATACCCAAAGCATAACTATATTAAGCTTATTATGTTTATGCTTCAAGCGCTGATCAGTTGGATCAAGTTAGTTCCAGTCTGAGCCAGTTGATAGCTAGGAGATAAAAATCATAGTGTGTGGTGATGTGACTCTCATTTGCCTTCAAAAAAAAAAAAAAAAAAAAAACTGGAACAGGGACAATCATCATTATATGTTAGAGGAGGAAAAGTTATTATTTAACCGAAACCATCCAAAAGAATAATAATGATGACAGAGAGCCATGAGTTGGAATTATATCTCTGTTTAGTAGAGTTTTTTATTTCATGTTTAAATAGAGAGCCAATTGGAGTTCAGCTCAAAGAAGTCTCTGTATCCGCCTCCACTACATCCATGCTGAATGATTCTGCTGCTTACAATGTATGCAGACATGTAGCACGTCAGACTTTTAGCTGTAAGTCTTTGTCCAGATCACAGAATAATACTGGGTAATCTTCAAAGCTGTTACCAGCTGGTGTCAAGGGATGGAAGCAGAGAAGACTTGGGATGGGGTGACTGGTTGTAGCGTGAGGGGTGAATGGGGCAGAGACAGGGAGGGGATGGTTCGAGGAGAATGCAGTGATGGAATGTAATGCAATCTGAGTGCCAAGGTTAAAGCCACTGTCGTTCATGTGGCAACTGGTCTTTAGACCCCCGGTGACATCAGACTGTGGTCTGCTGTCCCCAAGCCTAATTTAGCCACAAGCACAGGCAGCCATGGGATCCACTGTTCCTGTTTGTCAAGAAGGAACCACTGATGCCAGCAATGACGTCATCACTCAGCTGCACAGGAAAGCTTTTAAAAGACATAGACACAAACACACAAACGTGTGTATATATATATACATACATACATACACACGACTATACAGGCATTCAGGATCCCTATAAGAATATCGTTTTTACTATCAATATTTGTCTCTAGTGCAGTCAACGTTTTTCATGTTACAAGTTGTTGCTGTCATGCCACAGTCCAGCCCGTGCTTCTTCTTTATTCTTCTTCTTCGGTGGAGAGAAAAGTTGTGTGGACACACAATGAGAAACAAAAACTAAATAATGTATGTGATTGGACCACTTTGTTTTTTTTTTTTTTTTTTTTTTTTTTAACAAATCAACTCTGCATTAATTGTGATGAAAATTTCAAATGGGATTTTCAGAGTAAAAGCCCCACACTGAGGTGGGGGGGTGGGTTGTGACTGGACTTAATGAAAAAGAATCAATCTTTGACATTGATTGTGGGATTTTCTGAGAGTATACTGTGCCACGATGGACCGTTCTAGTAGCATAAATTTTGAGTTGTAAGTGAAGCAGGTCAACACAGGAAGTAAAAGGCTTATAATGTTCATTAATACTGGCTGTTAATGGGCCAGGAGCTGAGAGCTGACTGGCAAACCTACACAATGGCAAATGCACACACACATGTATATTCTGATAGAGATGCATATTTAATATGGAAGATTAAAGCCAGTTAAAGAGTTTTGGATCTTATTACAAATACCCCATAACAGTATTTGTTATGGCACCATGGCTGCAGTAATTTGGGGTTCTTTGGGAGTTCTTTTGCTATGCTATTTCTCATAATAGAATGTGAATCTATTCAACCTTGTAAGCCAGGGGCAGAGGTTTACACTCATTATATTGTACATTATTCAAGTTTTTGTGAGAGTGTGTGAGAGAGAGAGAGCCTGCTGTTTCCTAAGACTTGCCTCAAGCGTACGGATCGTGTTGAGCTAAGTGTTGTGGAGATTGGTTATGTTTGTTTGCTCAGCGAAGAATCACTTTGTGAGGTGTTAGCTCGATGTGCATCACTAGCAAAACGAGACAGAGGGGACTTGCTCCCAAATCCAGACTTGAATTATGAGGAAGAGTTCCCCTGCTGCTGGAGGAGGGGGGGGGACTAATAAATGGTTTACCTGCTGTTACATAGCTGAGGCAACATAGCGGAAAAAAGGAATAGGATCAGTGACACCAGAAGAGACATGGCCAATTATTTTGACCTTGAGTTCCTCCTGCTAAGGCAGCATCACAGTGTGAAGTGTTGTTCAACTGTTTTTCAGTTTTGCAGAGCCGGGGCACATAAGTAAAGAAATAAGTTCAAAAAGGAGGCCAATTACTGCAAGTCAGAAAGTTTGAAAACTCTCACTAATAATTCTCAACTTTTTCACATGCTCAGTCAGAACTGAAACCACAGTATATATGAATTATACATACTAAGCTTAACCATTAAACTCTCTAAGAGAGCACAGAGATCGACTAACTCTGGTTTCACAGAGCCCTCGCCGCTCTCTTTACACTGTAATATAGTAAATATATGGGTTTTCTTAAATGATGTCTGTTGGTTGTTCAAGTTACATCAGAAACAAACCATACAAACACTTCATTTTTTATGATGGGATTTAGGAGCAACGTCGGCAGCTTATGAGTCTCCCTATTTTACACAAGCCAAAGAGGAAATGCTCTCTTAATCAAAATATAATTTACCCCTGATTCCACATTAGGCTTTTTATGGTGTTTTCCCTCCATGTGCATGGGAATTATTAGACTTTTAAAAATGTAATAGTTCCTTACAAGGTGGCAGTGTTTGCTTTTTATTAGTCTCCATAATAAAGATGATTAATAGACACTTAAAACCCTGGCAGCATATTGTTGCATCAGCAAAATATATCATCATCTGACAGTGATGAAACATTTGTGCCTGCATATCATCACACACCTCTAAACTAATATGAAAAAGCATGTTAACAGATTGCAGACTATTTTTATCAACTACATGTCTTCACTGAGAACTTGAAAGAAGTAATGATTCATGATTCATGATCAGACTCTTGAGAAGATTTGACAGCAACGAGGAAGATTTGTGTAACTCTGATGAGTTCTCTGACCGAAGCACACACCCTGCTCTTTTGTACTTAAAGGCCATATTAGGTCAGCACCTGGGTCATACTGATTCCTGATAGCATTAGGTTCTCAGGAGCTGGCTGGCAGCTTACGAAGGAGCTTGCGCTGAGCTGGCTGCTTTTATTTTCCCCCAGCATCAGCTACAGGCAATACTGTCTATTCTCTATATATCTGCCCTGTCTATTGAGGGGAATCTTGACGTATAGTACAGGTGCTCTCTCTGTAATAGGATTACACATCCAGAAATGTCAGTGTGTAAAGGTTTAATTGTTTGTTCACTCTTCATTGGTTTTGAGTATGAGCGCAATATGGCACACATCCTCCTGCTGTGTCATCCCAGCATGAGCACTAATTATTATTTATTCTCTTTCTCTGTTAATTTCTGTTATTTACACAGTTTATTTTCTTGCATTCTGCTCTGCAGTATCTTGTGATTTGCAAATAGAATAACTTAGATTTGGTGCTGCAGTCAGAAGGAAACGGGCTGCAACAAGTGCTTCAATTATTGATTCTGCTTTCCATTTTATCTGATTTGTGGATTTATTGTTTAATCCTCAGAAATGTCAGAAAACAGTGAAACGCAAGTAACTGCTCTCATCTACTCAGTATATAGACTCAGTTTGTGGACTTGAATTTCTTCCCTGATTTATTGCTGCGCAGCCTGTGAGAGACGTGAGAGATGCTGTCATTACAGCCGGTGCTCCCACCTCCTCAGAGAGTTCAAAGGTCATGGTCACAGCCACAGTGCTTGTTGAGATTTGGTGTCTTGCAAATTCAGCAGCACAGATGCTCACCAGCATGTGGGCTTAAAATGGCATCTCTCTTCACCACACCACTTCATATCCCCCCCCCACATGTGAATTTTTCAAGTGTTCTGATCTGCCAGCGAATCAGCCCCGGGCCCTGATGACTATATTATTATCAGTAAATGTTCAGCTGTAATTTTTGTCTCTTGCTGTGTCTGCTCATACATGTTCAACCCTACAATTCTCTCATCTTCCACCCTCGGCCCACACACTCGGCTGTAATAACTGTGCAGTACTTAACCCATGTTGAGAAAAGGAAACATCTCAAGTGTTGAGAATCCACCGACCGTGTGTTGGTGCAACACCAGAGGCTCTCCTTTCACTCCTCCTCAGCCTCCTGCGGGGGCCTTGTGGTTTTGGGTGTTGAGTCTTCAGGGGCCTTCATACCATTCAATCTGAGGATGATTCAGGATAATTGTAATAGGATTTGAAGTCTATCTTTAGTAAGGCTATAAAGAGGGTTGTAAGTAGTTACTCACTCTTTCCCTCATATGAGGGGTAATAGATAAATAATCTGACGGCACACCTAGCCTTTCATTTTCAGACCCCCCCCCCCCCCACCTGTATGGAAACACTCTTGGTGTTTGTGGAAATGTTGTGGGAGCTTATCGTCTTATACACACAGATTTGTTAATCCAATACCAGCTCCAACGCAGCTGTGCTGATTACCTGATCTGACTAGGCCATAAGCCGGATGGTCGCACTGACACACATCTCGCTGAAATGTTTGTTTTTTCACAAGCCGGTGCACAGAGAAGTCATTTCAGAGGTGTCACATCGCTCAAGTCATAAAAGTGAAGTGTCTAATAGGGGGAAGGCGAAACTTATTTTCTCCATCAGAGACCTGTTCTGACACGTTCTGAAGGATGGCTTGTTTAGCTGTGCATTGTTGCTATTGGGTTGATGTGAGCGGCAGATTTCCCTCATGTATCTTGAAGACTTTGGCGATCCCTTGACTTTTTTTCTTGCCCCATCTGCTCAAAAATATGTTGTCCAGTATTTTGGATTTGACAGCCTCTCTGTGCTTGATGTTCAGGGCTAATTAGCTCATCTTAGCATGCTACAATGCTAAAAAAAATGCATGTACTAAATATTACCTGCATGAACAAGCATATTGGCAGTGTCATTGTGATTAGCGTGCAGATTTTAGCGTTCAGCTGATTAACAGCCTGACATAGCTGCTAGCATGGCTATAATAAAGTCTATAAAATTTGTTCTCACAGTCCTACACTTTCATCCTCTCTCTCACTACAGTGGTGATGATTGCTTGCAGTCATCTGTGAGTGTGTGTGTGCCTGCGTGTGTGCCCGCGTGTGTGCCTGTGTGAATTGCAAGTGTGTCCTCATTTGGATTAATTAAAGGAAATCTCCCGTGAAGAGTGGGGGCGTCCCAATCTGGCCTTCTCAAGGACAGACAACCTATCAATAATACCCCAGCCTCCACCCCAACCTACACACTATCCCACCACCCACTCAGATGTACACACACACACACACACACACACACATACACATATACCCAAAGGCATACCTCACTCTAACGCCATGGAAACAGTCACCCAGCGCCGCTCCCAAGCCTGGTGATCATCACTTTCATTTGCAGTGGAACAAAGGCTGTGAATTTTTTTTGTCTGTTATTACAGCTCCCTTATCAGCGCTCCCTGCTCGCCTCTGCCATGAAGCAGCACTCAGCTCAATTGCTCCGTCATTCATACCCCCCCCCCCCCCCCCCCCTTTTTTTTTTCAAAGT
Source organism: Caranx ignobilis (assembly GCA_021432705.1). Classification (NCBI taxonomy): domain Eukaryota; kingdom Metazoa; phylum Chordata; class Actinopteri; order Carangiformes; family Carangidae; genus Caranx; species Caranx ignobilis. The sequence continues at coordinate 11,472,130 of MU269986.1, forward strand.
CACATTTCTATTGTGGTGTGTTGGTCGGCTGTTCTTTTGTTGCAGACGACCACTGAGTATGATCCAGCATGAGTCATTACTAAAGTAAATATCATGGCACATAGCGAGGGAGAGAGCAGCATGTCACTCTGTGCAAGGGGTTGCCCCAGCTAAGATAATTACTGAAATCCCTCAGCTAAGCCATAGTTTTAAGTAAGTAGACTTATCAATGCATTGTATCTGTATGTATGTGCGTGTGCAGCTTTAAGTGTATAAGATAAAAATAAGGTATCAAAAGCACAAAATCTCCAATAATGTAATAATTTTCTCTGTGATGACAGATGAATTTCAGACACAAAAAAACCTGGGTCTCCATTCACAAGTTTCTATGGTTACGGACACGGGCGTCAATATGTTGTTGACACCATGGTCGCTGAGCCTCCCTGTTTCCCCTGCAGCAGCAGACAGCAGTGTCAAGGTGTTGTTTGGTAATTGGGATCAAGAGATTTCAACAGAAATTGGTATGAAATAGGACCAAGACAGATCAAGTTAGAGAGAGTCTCTGAATTAACCCCTTGCTGCCCACACGTAGCAGGGTTTCTGCAAAAGATGGTGTTTTTGTGCCTTTTTGCGTTTCTTAATTTGTTTCTTAGTGGTTTGTTTGTGGTTTGTGGGTCTGTCTTGTCTGTTGTTGGACTCTTCACTTACTTGTCTGCTCTTGTGCCTGTCTTGTTTCTCCTCCTGCATCCTGTCTCACTCATGAATGTATTCATGCAAAACTCATCAGGGCGAATCTCATTAGAAAGGGAATCATGTTAGCAGTTGGGTGTGTTTCTCGCGGTAAACAGAGGTGGTTTCATATTCAACCCAGTTTCCCAGAGGAAATAGAAAAGGATATGTCAAAGAAAAGAAAAAAAAATCAGGGGAATGCAGAAAAAAGTGTGTGTTTGAATGGTATATGTGAGGGTGAGGCATTAAAGACAGACAGTGATGGAGACGCAGGGCTGTCCTTGGAAGTGAAGCTGAATAACAATAAATCAGCCAAGCTGCGATTGAGAGTTTTGCACCGCCAGCACATAACTTGAAAGAGACTTTGTGAGAGGTACAATTGAGATTGACACAATCTGCACATCTGAAGCCAATAGTCAAACAGTCCACATTTTGGAGCGATGGTGCCGGGGTGGATGCGGGACACTGATGGCGAGGGGAATATAAATGAAGCCGATTGCCACCCAGGACTCAGGGTTGTGCTTTCTTCTTTCTTCTTTCTACTTGATTAGGATTAGCTGCTCCTTGGTGACCACTAGTCTTCCTGCAGTCCCAACTGAGAGACAGGGAAGGAGACAGTGAGAGAAAGGGGAGTGTGTTTTTCTTTCCTTGCGTGAAGGATAGAGACAGTAGCCAAGGGATTAGCCCAGCTCCTCCTTTTTGCGGATCAAAACTTAAAAGCCAGAAACTGGAGTTTTCCCTTTGACCTCCAGCTGACCTCTTCGCAACGAAAAAAGAGGAAATCACAAAGTCAAAAAAGACCATTGAATTCAGCCCCACAGGGAGGAGGAGCTCCCTCTTGTGGGCACAGGCACTCAGTAAACTCCTGCCCCCTGTGAGTGGCCACTGAAATGTTCAAACTTGTTAGTGCTGCAAGCCACGTAATCAAAGTTTCTCCTAAATAGCAAATGTTTTCTCATATTGTTGGAATTCACGGGAGCGTTCATTGTGGCTGACATTGTTGCTTTGAATGCCAATGCACCAAGTAACATCTCTTCACCTGCTGTCTGTCTCCATCATCCCACTGCTCAAAGGGCTTCTGCAGATCACTCAGCTGAATGGGAACACTGCCGCATCCCTGAAAAAAAAAAACAATGTTTAAGTCACAAAGCTCCTTCCTTGCCTCACTTGCGTTAGTATTGCTGGGAGACATCTCCATGGTTACACAGTTTGACTCAGACAGTGAGGTGACGTGTAATCATTGAGGATAACAGATAGAGGTACGAGAGGAGGAGTAAGGGAGAAGTGTGTGTGTGTGTGTGTGTGTGTTTGGGGAAGGGGGGGGTCTCTTTTTAATGTGAGAGATGCCCAGAGCTATAGGGCCCTGCTGAGTGTAGCTGAATGTGACAGTGTGTGTTTTGGAAAGAGAGGAAAAATGATTGTGAAAGCGCAAGAGGTGATCAAGGTATGTGTGTGTGTGTGTGCGCGAGTGTACATGTACGTGCGCATGTGTGTGTTTGTGTGGGAGGTGAAGCGAGAGCGAGTTCTTCCTGTGAGGTTTTCCTGATCGTTGTCTGTGAAGGGAGAGCGCCCAGGAGAGGTGACAGGAGGGTAATTCTTTTTCTGAGTAAATTTCTGGAAAGCACCACACACACACACACACACACACACACACACATGCATCCTCACCACTTCTAACCCAACCTTGCCTCAGTGATGGCTGATGTTATCTGGAGACTCAGGTGGTAGAGGAGCATGGGGAGCTTGTAAGAAATCCTTCCCGTGTTGTTATCTGCATACACGTAGGGCAGCTCTGGAGCAGCCGAGCACCCTGCAAGCTGTTTGCGGCACACGGTGCATCATGAATATTAACCGTTACATGGTCCATGGGTGCGTGTTTGTTTCTCCTTCCTTCCTCTGGACTGTGGCTTGAGGAAGTGTTGATTATGGTGCCTTGGCCGGGTGATTAACACAGTGATTGCTACTCAGGCGCAAGGGGCTAGCACACTTAGCAGTAATTACACTTAGCCCTGCTGACTGTTCTCTCCGGCTCTTTCTCTGTCACACATGAAGACACACACTCCTGTGGGAACGCGGAGCTGCCCAGCTGAAAATGACTCAAAACATACGCAAGTTATCTCGTGCAATTACGTTTTACTGCAGTGTTATGGCTTTTCTTCCTTGATGAATCTTTCGCACATGAAGATATAGCATGACGGCGTGTAGATTTAGTGTGTGTAGTGTGTAGATTTATAATTTGCACATACACTGCATCACTGGAAAAGCCCTTGTGCACATGGGCATGAGTGTGTGCATGATTTGGAGGGTTCTGGCTGTGTCTGTGGTCTGCCTGCTGTTCTCTCCTCTCAGGGGGGAGGCAGGGGGGGCGATGTCAGAGGCATATAGGTTAATAATGTTGTCACGCCATAAGGGCCAAAGGCTTTTTCTCCCCAGAAATGTGCACGCACACAAATGCAGAAACGCACACACACCACACACACAGGAACATACACACACGCACACAGGGTTTTTTTTCCCACGTCCAGAACCATTTCCACTGCCAGCGAAAGGACATGGAGGAAGGACATTGTTTAAATTGGTTTGTAAATATATAAACCTAGATATATACCGAGATCATCATCAGAAAGAGTTATTGTCATGGGAGGGCATTTCCAAAGCAGCTACACACCAACACAGTAATGTTAACAAAAGACAAAGGCACAGAAACAAGCAAATCTTCAGCTCCGTCTGTCTCGTACCTCATGGCAAGTTCAAGCATATTTTACTGGTAAAGGAATTAGTTTTATTGGATTTCTCCCACCAGCAGTAGTGTCATTTGTTTATTACTGCAGGTTTCAAACTTATTATAAATTAGTTTTATTTCATAAAGGAATTTTGCCGCTGGATCTTTGGAATTTTCACGGTGTAATAAGAAATACAGCTCCGTGTCTGCCTTGCAGATTTAGTGCAACCTTCTCTCCGCTGCACTGCCAGGTCTGCCTGTAATTCCCTCTCTGCCTGTTTCTCCCTGACATTTGTGTTGTGAAAGTCATGAGCCCTGATTGGCTGCAAAGTGCCTAAGAGGGCAATAGTGATGGACAGATTACAGAGGAAGGACAGAGAGGGCCCGGATAAAGAGCGCAACAAAGATTGGTGTGATTAGAAGTTTGCCAAACGTTAAAAGAGATTACAGCGTTGATCTCTCTAAGACTGACCAAGACATTGTCTTCAGTCTCAGTTTGTTCTTTGCATTAAATGCCTTGTGGTGCAGTGTGTATGACTTTCCTCACTGCCCTTCCTCCGGAAGGAGCCTTGGTCTCAGTGGGAAACCACTTTCACATCCAACGCTTAATTCACAAAACCGCTGAGTCGTCCACAGAAATAGCATCCCCGCACTGGGGGATATCTTTTTTTTTTTTTAATACACTGATGAAGTATTGTTGAAGTGCGGTCATATCTGTCCTGAAGCCTATACTGGTTGTAGAAATCTGATAAGAGACAGAGGGCTATGTTACAGGATATACAATAGGATGGACCAAGCATTAGGTATCTATTTCAGTCAGCGGATGGCTCAAGGTTCCTATCAGAGCTTTAAATAAATTCATCAATACACTTGATTGAGAAGGAGAGTTGCTGAACTTCTTTCAAGGTTGAGCCCAGAAATGGTCTTGCTCTCTCCTGATGTAAAGTTCAGCATTTGAAGTGTTGTCGTTGTGACCGTGACAGTGTGGTTATCACGTGGCAGCTGGCTCATCAATGTTTGAGTTTACCTGAGTGCTGCTGTGCTGCGCTGCAATGTGGCCTCAATAAGCTGCACAGGTCAGGAGTGCTGGGTGACACCCAGACATAACTACGCTTCCTGTTCACTCATTAATATGAATATAGAAGTTTATTTCCTCGATGAAATAAATAAATAGTTTGCAACTGGACATTTTAAGTATGTTTTATGTACAGATCCACTGGAGGCTGTGTTTTGCATAAAATTAATTAGTGTATTCAGAGACTTGTGCTTTTTGTTTTTATGCTTTTAGTTGTTGGCTAGAGATGAGAAGCCTTCTTCCTTTACTTCTTTCTAAAATTAATGACTCATTGTTATAACAATAATATGAATTACATCTTCAATTGAAAGCCGTTGTTTTGAAATGTGAATAAATCACACTTTGTAATGATTTTGCTGAACTTCTCAACTTCCCGTTGATATTTAGTTTAGTCCCATGTGAATTTAGTTTTATTGGAAGTTAAGAAAACTCATTCAGGACTAACAAAGATTCATACATTAATTCATTGCCTATTTCCGTTCCCTATTGTTGCAAAGAATTGGCAGCAGTGTGGAATTCAGGTCAGGTGTCATTTGACAATGGAGAAGTGTCAGTACAATGTGTCAGCTATATCTGCGTATAATATTTCAGTCTGCTAATCATGAGTGCGTCACTCAACCACACTCCTCTGACCTGAAATGAATTGTGCCACATGCTGATACACATACACACACACACACACACACATACAGCTGTGTTGCTTCTTACAGGCGAGAGATGAACACACGTTATAAATATTTCATATTAGCCCACTTTCCTCCCTGGTTGTACAAAAAGAGAGAAAGTAACACACAAACAAATATCACGCTAGTATAAATACAACCTGGAAAGTAGCGCAAGCGCTTGGGGGGGGGGTGTACATGAACAATGTGAGTACATGAACAATGTGTTTACACGAACAGGATGAAAAGGGATCATAATAAACTTTGGTGGGGATCACAGTAAACATTGTGCAGGAAGATATTCCACAACAATAAAAATTTTTATTCATTATTTATTTATCGCTTCTTACTCAATTTTGTGGACTCTAGCACTCAAAGGGTGCAGGTGTCCTGCAAGCAGATGAGAAGTGGCTATTGATTAAGCTTCCTGTCAGATGCTTTCAGCCCATTCAACCAGTTTTTGTGCAGCTGAGGGAGCCTCGCAGCCTCAGCATACAACACTGGCTGAAACCCTCAGGACCCCGACTGTTGCACGCTTCCAGCAAGGATGATATGAAAGTGAGAGACAGTGCTGCAAAGATAAAAACGAGTGAAGAGGAGAAATCATTTATATGCAGAGTTTGTCTCTCACACTGATTGTAAAGGAACCTCACTGAGATTGACCCTGAAATTGTGACTTTAATCACATCATGCCAATACCCCTGACAAAGGCTGCCAAGCACAGGGGGACACATTATATAGTCCCCCTGACTGATGACAAATCAAATTGTAAGTGACACAATATGGCGATGCTGCGTTATGCCAAGACAAATGGGTTATATCCACTGCAATTATTGACTGCACTGAGAGCTGTCAAAGGTGTATGAACAGCTCAATAGTTTCTCTTGAAATAATAAGTCTTCATTGTTAAGTGCTAAACCCCCAGCGGAGTTGCCAGAAATAGTTAACCAGATGGACACTGGAGTGGTTTCTATTATCTGATTTTGTTTCAGAATTGTGAAAAGAAAAAAAAAGTGGGACATATTTGAATTGCAATAGATGAACTGCATCAGTTTCAAGGAATTCAGCTGAATCAGTTTTGTCTTTTTTTTTTCTCCAGTGTTTTATGAGCTCATTTATCTTGTCCACAGACTAATGGCTTTAGAATTGAGGCCCACATCATAATGACTGTGGCATCCCTCCAAAACCTCTCTGAACCTTGGAGGAGCCGTGGGACAAAATAGTGGACGGCCACCAAATCTCACAATCCCTCTCTGCGCTCGTCTCGCTGTGAAGTCTGGAAACTGGCCATAGAAAAAAAAAGGCACTCTACCAGCAGAATCCTGACAGTGTGGGAGGAAAGATGTCTCTCCTCTTTTGTTGATTAATATTGAGTCTCTCTAAGGGTGCATGTATTCAAGTCATACCCCAACTCTCCATTCCTTATAAATCTCTCTTAAAGTATCTGAGCAGGTTCTTTAATAATGCCATATTTGCTCTGTGCCATCATTAACTCCTGGTAATAGCTCACTAACAAAATTTGTGCACATTTAGGAGTCAAACCTTGTCATTTGGGCCCCACTACACCTGTTCCCAGCATATGGAGCCATTGGGCTGAAAAGTGAAGGACAATTGGCCATTCATCAATATTTAATATGGTCATTAAATGAACATAGTATCCTTTGTTTTAGGCCTCGTGCAAAGCTGTGTAACCACGTGACACCCAGCACCCTTGTATGCTTTGATGAGGTCACCACACAGAAGAGATACAGTCCCAGAAGATGAAATACCACAAGTCCTGGGATCAATCCGCATTAACATAGCCATAATCGCCTGGATTGATTCCCCAGCAAAAAATTATCATACCTGAGGAATGGCTCAATATGTCCAACACACAAATTGATGACGCTAGTGGGAGGAGGTCGGGAGGGGGAGCCAGTGGGGGACCTCTGAGGTGGATCATGGTCCATACGAGCTCAGAGCTTGGGAGATCAATAGGGACTTGCTGAACCTGGCTCAGTGTCCATAAAGTGATGTATACACAATCAATACAACCCCCACCCCCCACCCCCCCAAGCTGGCAGATGGGCAACTGGTGTGGTGCAGGTTATTTCTCTTCCCCACAGTATCTTTCCTCCCTCAAGGTAAGAAATGATGGGGATGCGGGCAGGGGAGGTGAGGCAGGAAGTGGGGTGTAACTGTGCAACCACAGGCCACTGTCAGCAATGACAAGATATTTAGAGAGGAGTTGGTGTCCCTATTGACTGCTTCCTGTGGGAACTAGAGGAGGATGGGGAGTGGCCAGTCTCGCCACGTCGAGATGTAGCGGTTGAGATGACAGGCGCCTGAAGATGGAAATCAAGAGAGGCTCAGGAGAGCTCTTAACTCAGTGGCTGCTGCGTCTTCTCTCCTCTGGATCAACTTCACACTTCCTGCTCAGGGTGTCCCAAAGGATCTAATACTGCTCTTAAAAAAGCTGTGGAATGAGATTGTGAGGGTGGGTGTGGGAGTTCGTGTCTGAAGCACATTCATTCCTATGATACACAAGAGATATTCAGTAAACTACTGCCTAAACCTTCGCTGGCACTTTTTTTTGGAGCTGTCCCTTGAGGAATCAAGCCAGCTGGTTTTTATTTTTGTGAGGACATTAGTCAAAGTGATTTATTTTTTCATATTGTTTTTATAATGTGGTGCAGAGTCAAGAGCAAAGTATTTGGGAAAATCCTCAGAGTATTGTTTAAAAATAAGAGTCACGTGGCACTTAATTTTACTCTTCTTCCATCTGTCTTCCATCTGATTGTAAATCTGAAAGCGAAGCAGCTTCCAGCACAATCATACTAAGCAGGTACTGTGGCAGAGGCTGTGTAAGGGTTGGTACAAGAGGCTGAGTAGCCACAGAGAACTCAGCCATGTCACACATTGCCTAATCATCGGAAGACATTCCCCTTCCTGTCTAAGCCAATCAGGTCTCATGTCTGACCTGACCATGACCTGACGACGGCAGGTCAAATCCTTCACAGGGACAGGGAAGGAAAGATAGAGAAAGATGAGATTCAACAAAATGTGGTTATAACTTGCTGATAATGTGGCTGTTTATCTTGAAATTCAGCAATTTGCAAAAGATATTTCTTCAAAATTGCTTTTGGTACAAACAAAAATAACAATCTTTCACATCTTCCAAAGAAATCACAGTAAAGTGTTGCTCTGTAGCTCAGGGGTGTGTACACAGGCAGCTTGGCCTACATATTGCTTTAATTTGTTTTGTAAAATGAATTAATTTCATCTCTTTCTTCCTCTTTTATCTCCTGTGTAAATAGTCCCACAGATTAGTGTCCAGTTTAGTGAAATATCTTGTTTCACTTCCTTCCCTTCTTTGGGTCACTTCCAGGTCAACCACGCTTGTTTCCGTTTTCTAATCCACCACTCGTGGCATTTGATGCTATACTTAATGTCGCCACACATGCAAATCAGGGGCAAAGAAGACTGAGTCCAAGTAATTGATCTTCTTAACTACTCCCACTCAATTACAGTAGGTTAATGCAAGCCACCTTAGGATTGCTCATCCTCATGCTCAAATGCCATTTGCCGGTGTCCATGAGCAAAGGGTGCATGGGTGTGTAGGAAGGTGAGATCGCATGGGTGTGGATCAGTGAAAGCATTAATCACTTACTCTCTCTCTCTTTCTGCGTGTGTGTATGCGTGCATGCCCACACGTCCGTTCAATCAGCTGTTCATGGTGTAGCTTTAAAGGCCCCTCTTGCTCCAAAGTGTGGAACAATGGAAGATTAACTGTCTCCTCTGATGCAGTTAATGTGAATCTAAATAAAGAATAGTTGCCCTCTAAAGAATGAGTTACCTTTTGCCTCTGTGTCCACATATCATCTATATTCTCGGAGCGTGTCTGGAGAAAAATCAGCTGCATGATCCACACAATTTACCGCCGCTAATCCTATAAACTGAGCAAAATCATTATCTCATGCTGTAATCTACTCTTCCACCTTTGGAGCTGACTGGATGCCAAGGTGTTCAGCAACAGGGACACAAGCGAAAGGTTCCTCTCATCAAGTAACTTGGCACCAATGGTGGGGAGGGAAGCCTCAAATATGGAAGCAACCTGCGTCCTTTCTGTGACTCCGCAGTCTTTCAGCTCAGTTTGGTGCCAGGCCTGCCCAGGTTGCCTCACTTAGCTGCTAAGAGGTTTAACCTAATCAGCACCAGCATTCATTTGGTGATAACACTTCGTCTGCTGAGCCGTGACACAACCTTATCTCCGTTTCTCTCTCTTGTATTTGTCCCAATAAGAGGAGTTTCCTCTCTTTAAAAGCATTTCTTTTCACATATGCATTTACTTTTGTATATTTCAGGCAAGGTCACTAACCTTTTTCCAGTGTGTCAGCAATATCTACAGCCTAATGGGTCGAGTCTAGAAATGGCTGACCCCTGAGTACAGCAAAATCCTTGAGCTCCGTTCCCTATGTGATATTCGCTAATATATAATATTTGCTAAATTAATGAAGTCACAAAGGAGATACAGTGAGCGTCTCATGACTGCACAGTGTAGATAATCAGTGTGCTCAGCAACTTAATGTGGTTTATGATTAGTATTCAGGGCGCTTTGTTTGCCTATCTTGACTGAGTCTCTTCAATCTTTGTTCATTAGATTTTAATAGGTTTTATATTGCTCAGGTCATAGAGGACCTCACACAAAAGAATGCTGATTTTTTTTTTCCCTCCCAGGATTTCAGATGATTGTTGAAGATGTGCTGCAGTGCTGTGGACTGCAGGACAGAGACTTTTTCACCTGTGTGGGCTGAGACACTGAGATGGGTTGTGGGTAAAAAAAAAAAAAAGACATCTACTAATCCCAGCTGCATTGTTGTATCTGTGGCTCTAGCTGCAAGGTGGAGGCAGAGATAAAATACAGAGAGGTACTATTGAAGAGGACTAAAGGGACAAATGATGAGTGAGCCATGTAATACTTCTCACTCTGGAGCAGCACTGCAACACGTATTCATCAAATAACATGATGTGACATTCAAACACACTCCTCCCCTCATCGTATATTGCTCACACTCTCTCATTTTAGAAATGTCAAACCTCAGTCAGAACATCTAAAGACAGATTTAATCTACTGAGGTCAATAAATCCCGGTCAAGGTAAAGAGCCACAGTTGAAACGCAGCCTCATGCTGTGCTGACCTCATAGGATTATGCAGGATGTTCTTACCCATCTCCTTGAACAGACGGCACAGGAAGCGTTTCATTTCCATTGTCGATTTCACTTGAACAAACAATAATTTTCCCAAAACTTTCGAAGAGTTACTTTTCTACTTTGTACTGAAAATAACAATTTATATTTTAAGGCACACACACACACACACACACACACAACACACGCTGGCAGAAAGAGAGGGATTTTTTACACTGTTGCCAACAGGTGGAGCCAAAATCCTTTGAACCTTTTTTCTATTGTAGATGAGATCACACACAAACACACTCCTCTGCTGTGTTTCCAAAACAGATTTCTGGACCAGTTACTTCCCCTCGTCTAAATGTCTCATTTTAAATTATTTTTGCCTCACCATGCCTCCATCTTTTGATATTGTACCATACATAATGCTGTTTTATATTCATTTATATATTAATATTCCTCAAAAGCATAGCCCATATCTGCTGCCAACAACAGAGTCATATTATGCTTATTAAAAGAGAAAATCGACTTGACTCAGCTATACGAGATGCACTGTGTTTATTCATTTGTCCTCTTTTTCAGTGTGTTATTAATGGCAATAAAAGTTTTCTACACTGATACACTTACTAATACGTTATCCTTCTCTGTGCTGTCTCTTCAGGTGCTCGCCATCATATCGATCCTCTTCATCGTCCTCTCCACCATCGCTCTGTCTCTCAACACCTTACCGGAGCTCCAGGTCACAGATGAGTATGGCCAGGCCAATGACAACCCCCAGCTTGCCCATGTGGAAGCTGTGTGCATTGCCTGGTTCACCATGGAGTATCTCCTTCGCTTCCTCTCTTCTCCTAATAAGTGGAAGTTCTTCAAGGGCCCGCTGAATGTCATTGACTTGCTGGCTATCCTGCCCTACTATGTCACCATCTTCCTCACAGAGTCTAACAAGAGCGTGCTACAGTTCCAAAACGTGCGCCGTGTGGTGCAGATATTCAGGATCATGAGAATATTGAGGATCCTGAAGTTAGCCAGGCACTCCACCGGGCTCCAGTCTCTAGGGTTTACTCTGCGGAGGAGCTACAATGAACTGGGGCTGCTCATTCTATTTCTTGCCATGGGCATCATGATATTTTCCAGCTTGGTGTTCTTTGCTGAGAAAGATGAAGATGCCACCAAGTTCACCAGTATCCCTGCCTCATTCTGGTGGGCAACCATTACAATGACAACAGTGGGCTATGGTGACATTTACCCACAGACTTTGCTTGGAAAGATTGTGGGTGGGCTCTGCTGCATCGCAGGAGTGCTGGTAATTGCCCTACCTATCCCTATTATTGTCAACAACTTCTCTGAGTTCTATAAGGAGCAGAAGAGGCAGGAGAAGGCCATCAAGAGGAGGGAGGCCCTGGAGAGAGCCAAGAGGAACGGCAGCATTGTGTCAATGAACCTCAAAGATGCCTTTGCCCGCAGTATGGAATTGATGGATGTGGTGGTGGAGAAAGGAGAGGACAAAACCTCCCTTGACAACCACCTATCACCTAGCCGCTGGGGTGGGGCTAGGGGCTCCCAAATTAACCTAAAGTCCCCTGATAGAAGAAACACAGAGCCTGTGGTGCCGAGCTCCCCTCACCGTATAACCATCACCACCACTGGAAGTCCTCAGCGGACAAACAGGACGCCTCAGCATCTTAATGCTCAGAAACTGGAGGAGATGTACAACCAGATGACCAAGTCACAGTCCTTCACTAACCTCAACACTACGAGCTCCATGAGCACCCTGAGCACAACTGTGACCGCCCCTGCCTCACCGAAGAAATCCCACAGCCCTGAATTAACGTTAAAAGAGGAGGTGGAGCTGGAGATGACGGAAGTCCAACCCTCCTCATCGGATGACTTAGCTGGCTGCTCAGCTGAAAATAGAGGACAGGGCTCCAACTCAGGTGAGGAAGAAGCTGGGCATAAAGTCAGAAATCCCAGGGTGCCACCACCTCTCGATCTCAGCCAGCTGAGGGCTGAAGATGACCAGAGCTCACCAGGTATCCAACTCAAAGATGGCCTCTATGAATCCGCCAACCCAGGTGATAGATCAGAGCTCCATATAGAAGGGGAGACCTTTAACAGCGCTGTGGAGAATATGCGGAGCTCTTTAAGAGGGAATAACCCTCTTAAAATAAAGGGGTTAAAGGTCAACTACAACAAAACCTCTGCTGAAGGCCCACTTACACCGCCCAGCACTACCTCTCCTGGAGACATCAGCTCCAGCATCCTGGAAGACGAGTCCCCGGATGGCGAGACGTCACCGCTCATCCGAAGTTCAGACGAGCTGCTCCCCATCACAGAGGAGGAGACCTGCCCCCTGTCCCCTGAGAGGCTGGTGGTAGACACCCCACCCGGTGATGAAGACCAATCCACAGACAACCATGATGAGAAGCATCTGATGGAGGTGGCGGGCGCTGCAGTGCCCATGTCACCCAAGACAGCAGCACAAAATTGCACCCAAGGTGTGGTCGGTGCCGGCGAGGAGGTCAAGGCTGACAGCAACCAAAGTGGACACAAAGTAGAGAACCACATGTTTACATCTGATATCCACCTGATACCCGGGGACGGCAGCCTTTCTCCGACCTGTGAAACCAGCATGTGACTGTAAGGGAAGCGTTTAGGGACAAAAGGCCCACTGCAACCTCAGCCTGGTGTGTGGGGGAGAGCAGCAAGAAAGGACAAGGGTGCAAGTTGTAGTGAAAGATATTTTTGCATGGCATGACAAGTCCCTTTTACTTGTGTTGTTGTGTATTGCTGAAAAAGAAACTGCAGTCTTTCGTGCAGATTTAAGAATGACTTCGGGACTAACAGTGGGCTCAAAGAGGAGGCTCTTTAAAAACAGAGGGAATTCATCAACTAATGTAGACATTTTGGTCCCCCCAATGTACATAATGACAGTCTCCTTTTTCTAGCAAAAGAAGGAAATGCACAGAGGGACTTATCTGTAAAAAGCATGCATTTAAAAAAGACAGATATTTTACGGTGCTTAGTTTGCTGAAAGCGCTCCACTGTAAATACTAGGACATCTAAGGCAATGACAATGCACAGGACGGCAAAGGAAAACTGTCACTGAAGGTACAAATATTTGTAATGTGAAAAGGGAAGGGAGGAGGGATTGAGTCGGTGTTGCATCGTAGCGACTTATAAAAAAAAACATATCATTACCTTTTTTTGTGGAAATGCAAAGTGTTCCCATGACGACCCTGTAATGTTTTTTCGTGTGAACAATGGTGTATGAAACTGTAACGTTGACATTATTGCTTTTGGTTTTCATGATGACTGTTGAACTATCAGTTTGAGCATCCGACACTCAGTCTTTGAATCAATGAACGTGGGCAAGAAGGACAAAAACACCCTGGTTCCTCTGAAGTGCATACACCTGTAGTTGCCAAATACATATCTATGTAACCAGTAAGGACAGAAATCAGATACTATCATTACTGAAAATATTTATCATGCGGTTTCAGAAGTTGGGACAAGGTTTCAGACGTACTTCTCCTTGTTCGGCCTTTTGGCTCCATCCAGATCACAGAGATGAATCTTATTTACTCACTCAGACATCAGATATATACATCTAAAAGTAGTTTTAAGAATAAAATACAATATGTAGGCCTAGATTGGTTGTAGAAAAAAATCTACAATAGGTAAGTGAGATTCCATAAAACAAAGTTAAGACTATCTATGAATTCAGCACAGTAGACCTGGTCATTAATACACATATATGCTTTAAACTGTAATTATCTATTTTGGCAGTTTAAAAGGGATAAACTACCACAAAAAAAACGACAATATTCCTTGTGATATCAATGGACCAAATCAAGCACACAGACAAGCTTTCATCTATCTCAGCTGCATCCTAACATATATATCATATATTATGAAATTAGGTCTTTATTTTGTTTGTTTGTTTTCCTTACGGTTTGTTTACCTGCATTGTGTTCATTGTCCGATCCTCAGCGCCCTGTTGTCAACACCTGTTCCATACTACTGCAAGTTTATCCGATCCTGCTGAAAAAGTTTAAGGCATCTTCTCTCTCTTTTTTTTTTTTTTTTTGGTTCTTTTTTTTTTCCTTTCTGTTTTGTATATCCCTAGTGTCTTGGACTGTAATTTATTGTGTTTTATTGTGAACAAAACTATTTTCAGTCAAACTTAAACCCAAAGGAGTTTGTTTCTCTCTCTCTCTCTCTCTCTCCCTCTGTCTCTCTCTCTCTCTCTCTCTCTCTCTCTCTCTCTCTCTCTCTCTCTCTCTCTCTCTCTCTCTCTCTCTCTCTCTCTCTCTCTCTCTCTCTCTCTCTCTCTCTCTCTCTCTCCCTCTCATCTTCTGTCTCACTTTTTTGTTTTACACTTGACTGAAAATATCTGTTGTATGTTGCCTTTGATTCCGATTTTATTGCTGGAATATTTGTTTGTTGTTTCAGCATGACACTTGGCTGAGTGTGTTCGTAGTGTGTTTGCGAAAGCCACACAAACCAGAATGGTACTGACAGGAAGTATGTGGAAGTTTTTTTGTTTGTTTGTTTGTTTTTTTGGTTTTCTTTCTGTTTTTCTTCTTATATTATAATTATTATCATTTTTTGTTGTTCTCACAGTGAGGTGTGGAATGTGCAATACCGCATACTGCAATCTATGCAGGCCAAGAATTGTGGCACTTTATTTTCTGTCTATGGGAATTTGTAAGTGTACAGGCAGAAATTACTTGTATTTTTCAAATGTTATATCTTTAATATGAGGCAAAACAGTATTACAACTACCAGAATCTCACAAACAATGCAAATGAGAATTTGACTTTTACTTTTTCATAATATACAGCTGGCATAACGCTGTTAAGCACCTTAATGCCAGGTATCAATGGACCTCATATTTGATTATCTGTGGGAATAGGGATCCAAATTGACCACTTTGGGCCTTTTATATTGCTGTTAGATTTACATATAAATCTAACATGTCTGTGGAAGATATCAAGATAATCTAACTTCAATGGCCACACGCAAAGGATTTTATGTTTTTTGTGAATTAACGTTGAGAATGATTCTATTTTTTCTAAAAACCAAAATGGAGCACGACCACAATTTCCTGCCATATGGTGGTTGAAATGATGCGTGCCTTTTCATAACACCACTGTTTATGAGAAGGTAGCAAGTCATTTTGCTTTGTTCATATAGCACTGTACAGAAAATTCTAATTTTATAGGAGAAATCAGGTCTTTATGTAATAGATACACGTAATGTTATTGAGTTCTCAGGTTTTCTATAACTCTCTGATGTTCCGATTGGATAGATTCTCTGTTTTTTCTTTAACAGTTCATGTCAACTAGTTAACTTCTGTACTTTTTGAAAAGTGATGTTGTCAAATCCATATCGATGTCTCGGCTCCCGGAGTAAGGAGCGGCAATATTTCTCCCTCCTCCTGGGTAATCTGTGTACCACATTCAGTATCCACCCCCATCAGTCTTCAGTGAGGCAGGAAGCAGCACAAACAAACAAGAAGCTGGACTGTTAAACTTTTGAGAGCTGAGAAATAGAAAGAAGGAGTACGATGGGTCTGACCGACCGCGGGCAGGCAGGAAGAGATCCCAATTGTCACTTAACTGATCCATCTGATGATTATTTCCCATGCTGACACTGCTGAATGCTCCAGTCCCCATGGCTTCAGAGGCTCTTACCCCATGGCGTGCCCTCAGGAACAGTGATCAATGGGTGAAAGGAAGGTTAGCAGAAGGGAAAGAGGAGGAAAGAAAACCAGTACTCCCAAATGGTTACATCTTATTGGTTGTGGTCCATATTTCCTTTTGTTTGTGTACATGCTGTACGCCCAGACCAACACAATACAACTCAGTAATCAAGAGGTTCATGTGAGAGCTCAAGAGTTATCTTTTGTGAAATGATTGATCCCTCACTGGTAGTTCAGATTCTTTCAAAGTAAAATGTGGGGTCACTGGTGGTTGTTGTTGTTCGGGGTTTTCATTTGTCTTTTTTTTTCTTTATCAATGAAGGTTAGATGACAACCTTCTTGTTAAATCTTTTTTTTTCTGTACCTGTACGTTCAAAGTTTTTTTTTTTTGTTTTTTTTTTGCATCCGTTGTTTGTAGTAATCATGTCTCCGTGTTAGCCTCGAGTAATCTTTCATTTTGACAGGTAGGGTAGAGAAACAAGGGATTTGGATTGATCAGCTATATCCCCTTGGGATGATGTTTGTGTGGATACTGAAATTAATTCTGTGAGCTGACAGCAAAAGGACCGTGCTCTGTCTTACTGTCTCACAATGGCATTATCATCTATGATACTGTACAGAGTGGAAAGGTTGTGTCTTTATTTTCTCTGAGAGAATGGGTATTGTCTGTGTCACTCATGCGTGCTTACCAAACCTTGCTCCCTAAAATGCATAAAGCTATATTGTTTCTGTTGTTTCTATTGTTATCTGTGTATTCTGCCTCTTACATTTTTTTTTCTCTGTTCAGCTTTGGAGAGCATTATCATTAGACACATTCTGAGCTACAGACTTTTCTGTACAAAGCAACATCTTTGTATGCATGTATTAGTCCAAACAATTATGTGACCACAGAACACTTTGTTATGGTACATGTATGTCAACATTTCTGTAGAGCATTGTTCCCCATTACGTCTATTAGCATATGCAGAATAACAAATAAATGTGTATATAACTCACGCGTGTGTGTTTATGTGTGTGTCTGGTGTTCTCTCTTCAGCTGATGTTTGTAGGCCGCATCTGCATTTTCTGGATAAATATTATGTCTGTTAAGGATCGTTACGTAATATGATACAAGGATACATGAGTTTATGAACCATTTCTACATAAAGAGCTATGATCAAAACTGATTGCATTTGCTGCAAGAAGGTATACAAAGTCGCTGTTGTTGTTGTTGTTGTTGTTGCTGTTGCTGTTGCTGTTGCTGTTGTTGTTGTTGTTGTTTTTGTTGTTGTTGTTTTGTATCTTGAAGTGCAGACTCTGAAATCTAGCGTGACTAGCTGATAAATCATTAATCAGTGGAGGGAAATGTATGCCATTCCATTAGATGCAATTAATAGCTCGCCAAAAAGTGATACTAAGCGTAAGCAGCTCTCTAAAACCTCAGAGGATCTGGCAGGAAATGCCTTTAATTTAGAAAACAAAAACACAGGAATCACTCAAATAGAAAATAAAGAGGTTGAGTATCCATCAGTATGTATTACATCCATTATGTCAGTATAATTGTATTATCTATTGTGAAACAAATTTACAAAAGTACTTTTGTTATTGTTACAGATTTGTTTTGTTTTTTTATCGTTAATTTAAGATCTATTAATGTGCTAAATTTGTCTCAGGTGTAGCTTTTACCTCAGAATAAGACTATACCCATATCACCTACAGACTTTTATTGTTTCTCTTGGACCACACACTGCAGACATTTTTTAATATGGACCTAAGTTTTAATAACATATAGTCATGAAGTTAACATGCTGAATTTCTAGAAAACAAGAGAAAGTTTAATTCTATGTTAGTTCAAAGCAATACAATGTGTAACAGTGGTTGCGTTTTTGGAACATAGCATAGTAAACAACATAATCTCATTTTATGGACTTCCTGCCTGCCATAGTTAATAATAAAACCTGGGCAAGCCAGTTGTATTGAAATTTATATATATTTGTATAATAATATAATTTCTATTTTCAGTGATGTATTTGTATGTGTAGTTACTCCTAAACGCCAGAGGGCGCTGCTCTCTGATCAAGTGACATCAAACCAGCATAAACCGCGAAAGCGCGCGGAAATACAAGTAAAGAAAGAAAAAAAAACAGGGAAACTGCAAACTGTAAATACAAACATGGAAGCGGAGGATGACAATAAAATCGCTACAGATGCAGACAGTAGCGACCAAACTGTCGGTTTTCCCCATGTTACAGCCGTCGCTACCGGATGGATGCTGGACTTCTTGTTTATAAGTTTGTGTCGGCGTTTCAAGGAAGATAAATTTGATGAATTCAACGAAACGCTTTCGGTTTTCGAGGGTGAGTTAGCCACTGCTAATCAAACGTGAGCTAGCTGCCTCACTTTAACTGTCGAAATTTTAGTGAGCACAAGTTGGTGATTCGTTTGCACAAATGAACAGTTCAGATAGATGTTGTGAAATACAACATACGTGAAGAGCATTGAGAGTTTAATGTAGTGAACAACTTGTACGTAATGTCGTGTGGCCGCAGCTTGGTGAAGTTTACTCTTGTCCCGTGGCTAACCACTTGGTCTGGATGTTTATCTTTGTTTTTCAGCCATTTCCCAGAATATGAGGGTTGAAGGAGACCGCCATGGTGAGAAAACGATGATTTGTGCCTTCCTCGCAAGAGTCATGCATGGCAAAATGTTGGGTAAGTGGAGTCAGAAGCTGAATTAGGCTTTCTCTGAACTTCTTAAGCACGTTATCTACAGAAACTGCTTGCTCATTACTGAATATGACATTAGTTGACATTATCACTACAGTGAGGTCAGACCAGCATAAAGAATCAAGGTGCTTCTATTTGAGGATGTTAACCAATTCAAGCTGACCCCAACTTAGATTCGAGCCTATGCATAAACATAGCAAGTACATGATCAATACTTTGATTGTATAGTATGTTGTAATAACTCTAATATAAGTTGATTGCTTTCAAGCCAAAATTTGTGGTTTTCTCCGTTTTTCTCCAGACATCATGTTTGAGGAGGATGAAAATATGATGCCTCTCATGTCTGCTGCCAAAATATGGTTAAAGCTAAAAGACTCCGTGGAAGATGAAAGCATGTTCAACAAGATTAAGATTCTTTTACTTGTCCAGGTAATACTACAACATATAAGGGTTTGTGTTTTTTCTACTGTAGCCTGATAATTGTAACACAACACCACCAAGATGTAACCTGAGAATATCCAGACATGTCTCCTGGTTTTGGTGAATGATTTCAATGTAATTTTAGAGCAGGCTCAGATAAATAGGTTTAAATTCCAGATCTTGTATGGAGATGTTCAGCCCTCAATTTGAGTCTTGATGTGATGTGTTTACCTTGTTTGTAGTCTGTGGCTGTGTGCATGGAGAAAGGCCAAAGATCCTCTGCCACCTCCGCCCTCAAGTGGTTGCAGAATAACCATGACTTCCCACAGGTCTGCGAGTCTATTATCTCTTCTCTTTTGATAAACACAGGGGTCAACTCTGGAATATTTGGTGGCCAAGTAGGATTGATTTTTTTTTAATGCATGCCAACTTTTTTTTTTCGGCAGAACGTGGGGGCGAAGCTGAAAACAGTACTGACAAAGTGGGACACTTACCACCCATTCCTCACAGGCTTAAGCTTGAGCCACCTGCTGAAGGAAATCCACTCCTACTTGGACGCCTACCTGGACAAGAATCCCTCTGATTACCTTCTTAAGGTAGGTAGTTTGCATGGATGGATTGTGAGACAATATGCCCCCCTTTAGACAAGAAAAAGCTCCACTGCCATTTTAAATATGACTAAAAGAGACACAAAACAATGAGAAGCATTGCTGCTTCATTTGGTATTGTGGATGCTTGAGTGTTTCTTTAAACCACATTTATTTAAAATGGTTCATTTTGTTTTAATAATTTTTCAGGTTCTTTGAGTCGCAGAGTTAATCACAAGTTCTACACTGTTTCTAGGAAAATAATAATTTAATACAACTGGCTTTGCAGGACTAATCCCAGTGTAAAATTAAGGATCAAGTTTTGTATGACTGAAAAGTCGAGTGAAAAAAATAATTGGAAGAAATTATTTTGTCGTGGTGCAAGATATGGACTAAGAGGATTACCCCCTCCTTGCTCACAGATGAAAGTGATATGTGCAGTGCCACTGTATTTGATGCTTGAAAACTCAACTGGCCGAGATTCAGGTCAACATATCATCTATGAGTCTGGCTGTATAACATTTGAGCAAGTGCAAAAAGGATTCTCAGGTTTTTGCTGCTCAGCTGTTTATGAGGTGGGGATTTAACACATGATTTACTTGGCAAATACAGAAGGTGTCCAATGTTTTGCTCCAGCTAACAGCAAGGATTAACAAATAAATTTTAACAGCCAATAAATTTTCTTGCTCTTGTGTTGAGACCTGATCAGATATGCTCTTGTTCTTCTGAGTTATGGCACCCTGTGAAAATGAAGGTTTTGATGTGAGCTTATCAGTCATAGTTAATTGACAATTTGTCATCAAATTACTTGGAAGGGCAAACTGCTACGTTCAGCAGAGACCTCCTCAGGGTCCAGTTATTCAGGAAAGTTTTAGGATTAATTTACATAGAGGCCGATGTCCAAGGTTGAACCTAGAAGGCTATTATAAAACAGGCCTCATTAGTTTGATTTTCACATCAGTGCAGTACTTACACCTGAAAGTTAATTGTTTTTGGAAAATTATGAAAAAGTACCACAATTTATAGAAATATAATTTAGAAACATAATTGATGTTTGTCTGTGTGTTCATGTCTGCCCTCCTCTCTGTCTGTCAGGCAGCCACTGAGAAGGTCCTGACATCAGGGAGCACTGAAGGTCTGACAGACTCCGTGAATCAGGAGAGCTCTCTCTCAGAAAAGACCATCGACTCAACAGAGAAGGGTCCAAGGTAGGAAATAACATTTCCAAACTTTATAAAATAAACACACAGGCCCCTGCCTCACCTAATAATTGGATCTTATCAGTGGGGAGTGCATTATGGACAGCCACCAAAGTAACACCACTGATTTGTTTTGTCACTGATAAAAAATGGTCACATTACCGAATACTAAGAGTGTGTGTATCAAAAAGAGAGCTCTATAAGTAATCGTTCATTAATTGTGATTGAGGTACAAGTTTTAAATAATTGTAATATTGATTTTAGATCATTTTTCCCAGCCCTAATACATGTATATGTTTGTTCTAGCAGGAAAAAGAGTAGGTAGAAATCAATGTTTAAATGTGTATTTTCAGTAAGAAATATATATTTGGCTTTTGTTGTCTGTGTTTGGGTTAATGTAGAAACTCAAATATCTGTCCTAAACACTAAGTAACCACATTGTATTGCACTGTGACAGAACAAAACGGAAACTACTCTCAACTAAAATGACTGATCTATGGAAACCTGAATCAAGCAAGAAGCCCTTTGTCTCTCTCAGAAGACTCCCCACAAGTGGTAAGTTTCATTTTTTTTTCTCTTCCTTTGATTTTTCTTTTCAGAACAAAATGTACTTTTGCTTTAATCTCATGTTAGATCACTTTCATTTTCTATAAAATGTAGAAATACATACGTACCTGACACATTTCTGAGAATAAACAAATGCTAACCCTAATATTAAATCTTCCATCATCAGAGTTGAGTCAGCTACAATGTGAGAAGTCAAACAACACCACAGAGATCCAAAAGAAAAGAAAAGCACGTGAGGTGAGTTGAACCACACTGCTCATTCAACACTGTGATCACAAAATCAATCCCAAAGCAAGTCAATATGAAAAATAAATCATTCCTCAGTGCTACCTTTTCTTAAAGGCAAGTTAAAAAAAAAGGTTTGGTTTTACTTCGTTTAGAAATGGACGAAGAAGCTGGACCGACATCTGAAGGCTGGTGTTGAGCGTCACGGTGTCGGGAAGTGGGCTCAGATATTGCAGGATTATGACTTTCAAGGACGCACTGGAACCATGCTCAAAGATCGCTGGAGGGTTTTGTTAAAGGCCGATATGGTCAGCCAAGTTTGATTTAAAAAAGTGGTTTTGCCTTGTAAATAAATTTTCCTTTTTTGTTGCTGGTGTGACATACTGTTCGTCAGCTGTTTGCATCAAGAAAATCCACCACTAGAGGGCACTCAACACAGAACATTGAACTGCAGCAAGTGTTATTGTTTCTATAGATGATATGTTTTATGTTGCCATATCAAATCTTTGTTTCTCTGACCTGACCAATGTAGCAGCTTTTAAGTTTAATGAGTTAAAAAAAAATGTGCCCTTTGTGATGGGGACCATTTCATTTTATATTTTTTTCCTGCACATGATGTAGTCACAAATGTAAAATATATTTTTTAATACTTTTAAGTTAAATATCTTTGACAGGACATTGTTACAAAAATGAAAACAGTGGCTTGTTACAATAAAAATGTACAAAATCAGCAGGTATGTGCTTAATGTGTACAGGGAAAGTGTGAAATACTGGACCGCAGTGTCTTTACACAGCATGTTATTTACACTGATTACACAGAGCATTTGAAATGTGCATGGTGATTTTTTAAAACGCTTTTATATCAATGTGCAACATATTAAGTAGAGGAATGCCAGTATTTGCATTGCACCAACATCAAGTGTTAAGTCTCCCCTTAGCGTTGGAAGCATCTGATCTGACCGCACGCTGTGTCAGCTCCAGTGATGAGAGGAGCTTGGCCGTGAAATGTTTTTGTGGACACCAGATCAGAGTGAGCAGGTCTGCGGTGCTTTGTTTGGATCAGATGAAGACGAAGCTGTGCTGTGGTGGACAGTCGCACCGCTGTGTCTTCTGGATCTTCTTCCACGTCCCACGGCACTGAGGGCTCCCCACTGCCTGCCAGTGGAGCAATGCTTCTCTGCAACAACACAACCCCAAGTGTTGACACAAATTCTACTGATTCACTGCTTTTTGTCAAAGGCTTCATGAATGGAATGAGTCACATTTTCAACACATTCAACCTTGAACAACGCTGAATGCACACATGTAAAGGTTCACAGCTTCATACTTGTCTGATTCCTGGCCGTCTCCTTGGCAGCTGCTGGTATTGTTTCGCATGGCAGGAGGCTCACATGCCACACACACTTTGAAGCCTTCTGTTATGTAGCGCATCCAGTGTGTGTGTGGCCGGTTCTGCACGGTACAGTGAGGCGTCCGGGACTCCAGTGTGAATTCTACACAGAACCTGAGGGTAGTATGGGGAAGGGTCATGAAGGTCACAGTCACTCCTTGGATACAAGAACCAATAATTCAAGTTGGAGGACAAAATTAATGTATGTGACACCATCTACATTGTGATATCATTTGTTTTATTGGGGCTTACAATGACAGAGGTAATTAACTCCTTATAATTCATGATTTGGTGTAGCATGGTGTAGAACAGGTACTCTGAGCTGCACACAATGCCTAGCTGCCTGTCATCTGAGCCTTTTGTGAATGCGCTTTTCATGTGACAGTCTTTATTAAGGTCTGAGTATTTGATTTCAAAGGGTTGTGGGCAGTCTCTGCACAGTTTTATTTAATGGTCTGTGGACAGACGGACAGGTGAGCAAACACCTTCTGCTTAGCTGATGCAGATGGAGGAAGAAGTTGTTATCCCCCCCCCTCTAAATGGTATGGGTTACACAGCAAAAAATGAGACTAACCCCTGGCAGCATTCATGAACTTTTCAACCCATGAATTTATAGACACCTGAGGTCATGAGCAGTTTCAGAATACTAAAGGAGGCTTAATGGGAGCACAATATGAAACCTACCCAGGGTCCAGGGGGTTTCCATAGTTGTCATGTTTGGGCCTTCCCTTGCCAAACTCCATGCTGGTGATGAATGCAGGACCTTATAGGAAACAAATGAAGTGATTAAGCACTTAAAATTTATTAAACTTTGCAGTCAAGCAAAGCAGGAGAGGAAAAATGCATCTAAAATCTAATAAAACCAGCAAGAAGCAGCTGCAGCAGAGAAAGTGAAAACAGGAAGTGTGTGTGTGTGTGTGTGTGTTTTCATACCTGAGTTAAGCCCACAGTGGTGACCCTGGTGGTCTCTATACTCCCTGCAGCCAGCTCGTTGCTGCAGGCTGGGACAGGGCTCTCCACCGTTACTGGGCTGCTGCTGTATGTGACGAACACGCACTCGCACTGAAGGCTGGCAGGGTTTGGCACAGCCACTCCAAAAGCTCCAGTCGTTCACAACGCAGTTTTGAGCTGGGTGTTGGTGCGGGTGGAGAGAGAGTTGGGGGGGGCATTATTACAGGATATCCTCTGCTCTAGCAAACAATCAAACTGCCATGAAAGTTGGACGTAGCAGTTGGACCTAACACTGACTGATTCCTGCAGATCAATGTGTGCACAGTGCAAACAGTGGAAGCTTGCAGCAGCGTGCAGGTTGCAAAAATATGACTTTCCAGTCAAACTGTATAATCAAGCTAAGCATGCAGAAAATAACTTCAGATCAATGAAGCATTGATTGTGACTTGCAGAACTTGTGTTTCCTGCTCTACTACAAGTGGGTTGAGAGCCAAGAGAGCAACCCACTCAATCACCAAGTCCTGTGATTTTGCTTTTCACTCATTCCCCGCACTTGGTGATCAAGCTTTGATGTATTAAGCATGCAGATTTAGTGACTACCGACCTATAACACATATTAGGTCCGCTTGGCTTGTTTGACTGGAACCGTAATTGCTGATTGACAGAATCACATTCTTCAAATATTTGGACTAATTCCGTTATGTGGGCCAGTCCACTAAAATGAGGTTAGACACAAAGCTGCCTGGGTTGTTTTTGTGATGTAGCAGGGACTGTGTGAGGATCGCCATAAAGGTTAGAAGTTAGAGAATATGGAATAAACCACATGTAAGAGTTTGACAGGGCCATGAAGATAAATATGCATAAACAATGTCATGTATGGAAAGATCTGGGAGCACACCCAGCCATCTCTGTGCCATTAGATAATAGAGATGGTAGATAAGCGGCCCTGTAACAGCCAGGTACTGCAAATAATCTTTTTTTTCTCCAACTATCTTATCTTCCTTTTTCAATCTTTCTTTTTAGCCAGAGTTCAGGTTATCTCATACAACAGGTTATCTCGCATGAGTATCATAAAGTTAAGGTGTGTGTGCAAACACATAAACAGTACCTCCTTTTGTGATTCAGCCCCTCCACTCATCCCTCACCTGGACACTCTGTGAAGTAGTCGAAGCAGCAGTCCTTGGTCCTGGCGCAGCCCACGTCGCAGAAGCATGTCCCGTACACACGGTCCATCCTCCAGTCAGTGGTGGAACAGCTCAAGTCTCTGCTCGAGCAGCATTTTCCTGAACAACCACCAGACACCAAGTGGCTTCTTCCCAGTGTGGAAACCACCAGCAGCAAACAGGTAAACTCCACAGAGGACCCCATCATGAGGCGGGGTCAGGCCAGAAGTCCACCCCTGAAGTGAAACACTGACCTCTTAGTTTCCCCAGTATGTGATGCAACACAGCTCTCCCCTTCTAAATGTGTTTATTTCACTTTTGTCCTACTCTACCTCTGTCATGCTCATGGGGGAGAGGTTGGAATACCAGCCCAGCCCAACTCAGCCAAGACTGTGCTCTGCCACAGGAGCCCTTGTGACCTGGAATTCCTGAGTCCGTCTCTTGTGTCCAGCCCCTGTGTTTCCCTCCAGAAACAGGTCCTGCAGAGCAACCTACAGAACAGAACACCCCATTCCAGCTCTGATCACAGTCCACTGTCTCTCATGTTGTGTGTGCACCCTCTCCCTCAGAGCTCTCTCTCTTTCTCTCTCTCCCACCTCCCAGCTGAGCACCTCCCTGCACTCGATCACACTCGATCGGGGAGGAGAGAAGGGAGGGGTAAGATGTGGAGAGTTTGGGTGAGTGTTTCCTCCTCCCTGCTGCTTCTGTTCCCTCTCTCGCTCTTCCTTACCTCATTCTCACCTGTCTTCGTTCTTGTTTATCTTTTTTCTTTCTTGCGCCACCTCCGTGCAGAGCCGCAGTGCCCCTGGTGTCAGCCTTGCCCAGCTGCTCTCGGCCACCCCAGACCTCGGGTCCCAAAAGAAAGGGAGGAATGTGAGCAGTTGGCAGGTCTCCAGTCAATTGTGCCAGGGGGCCCGCTGAGCGTTGTAAAGCCACCCTTTGGTTCTCACCTCTCTCCCTTTCCCTTTTCCCCTACAGGTTACTGTAATCGAGCAGAAATCTGAACACTTTGCATGCGGTTTTCTCTCTTTTACACTGGGTATTTTCAGCATCTTTTCCAATTATTGATTTATCTGACACCGACTGACTTGGTGTAAAGCAGTGGTTCATAATTGTGTGGAATATGCTTGATTACTTTCTGGCAGAAAGTTGGATGCAAATATCGATTCCTAAACTAAAGACTGTAATGTTTTTGCATTAATGCATTAATTCTCTTTTAATTTGTTGTGGATGAGGGAGTTGGTGGATGTTACTATTGTCTGTGTCAGGTTGTTTTTTCTTATGTTTCCATTAGATGTCAAAGTTTCCCTCAGGATCAGTGAAGTCCCCTACCTATCTACTTACCAACCTACCAACCAACCAACCAACCTACCAACCAACCAACCAACCTACCTACCTACCAACCTACTAAACAAACAACCTACCAAACACTCCCATATTTGTACATTAGATATGAAGTTAGAGCTAACAGCTGGTTAGTTTAGCTTATCTTAGCTTGGCATAAGGACGTTTGTCCAGTTCAAAGGAGACAAAAATCCCTTGTCCATTTCATTTGGACCAAAATTAACAAAAAGTGTAAAAACAAACTGTCGCCTCATAACCACATGGTTCCAGGAAGTCACTGCAGCCACAAAGGAAATAGTCCAGTAGATAATGCCTGTTGAACCATCATCTATTTTTACACTTATATTTTCAACGCACAAATTAGCATTTTTTTCTCTTTTCTTTCTTACCAATGGAAAAGTTTGATTGATACATATTTTACCATTTTCCCTCTTTCAGGTCATATTCATATTTAATGGACAGGCATGTCTAGCTCTATTTGCAGACCAGGGTGTGGCTTTAATTTATAACATGCAGGTGCAGGTGAACAGCAGATGACAGACATTTCATAAACTATAATTGAGTAGAGGCCAGTCTGTGACAGTCTTGGTGCAGCTAATTGTTTTATCTCATTAGGACAGGGCTTGTCACTGTCAGTTGATTGATTAACGAGACTATTAGATTTGTTGCTGTCAGTGGAATTAAGACATGCTTAAAGGAGACAGCAGTTATTTGCATCTTTCACTTTATAAAATCTAATAACACTGCATGATCCTTTTTTTTACTCTTAAATTCATGTGGTGCTGAAGGAAATTGTCCTCATCACAGCATAACTTAATGATGTGTTTCAGCAACTGGTGGAAAGTCATGCTTGAGAATTATGGGCTAAATTAGACAGATAATTATGCAGGGTTGTGGCAAAAGGCATTTTTCACTGTTATGTTTGCTCAAGGTGCCTGAATGTCTGAGGATGCTGTGAACTCCGAGGAGGGTCAGCTTTTATTTGAGCAGTTCCTCTTCCATCTCATGGGAAACAAATGAGGCCTCCGCAGGGAGCAGTGGTGGGGAATGAGGCCTCCCCAAGTCTACTGCTATAGAAGGAACAGATATTTGTAATAACCTGGATACTTTGCCTCTTTCTTGAAAAACAAGCTTGCAGCGAGCAGAGGGGGGTCCCTTAGGGTTCTTTGATTCTTCTTCTTGCTATGGAGCAGGTAGGTCAAGCGACAGTAATAGCCTTCATCTTCACCATAATCATTGGCAATGGCATCGCTGAAGAGCATGTGTCTGAATCAGTGTATATTAAAGTTTGAGAGGGCTGAACCCAGACTGACCTCAGGAGTAAAGCTCCTCCATTACATTTTTGTAACAAATATTTGATATGACATATTTTTAAATTATAAATAATCCTTAAAAAGTAAACATGATCCACTGTCAATCATTTTGAGATGTGGGTGCCCCAAATTTTGAACTTATCATTTAGTAAATTTAAGTCTAGTAATACTTTATTTTGTGTAAAACAGAGGATGCCCTGGACCAACACACACATACACACAATCAGTGCATTTTCACTTCTGGTTTGATCCGTCCACTGATGCAAGACTTACAGCTGCATGAGTTTGCTATGGCTTCAGCACGTTGGAAGTGCACATCAAAGCATGTGTGTTTTACATCTGACAGGCCCCCAACCCTGGACCTCCAGCCCTCACTGTGCACTTGTCAAAGACGATCAGGCTTCCCATAGAAACACACCCTGCTTGGAGTTTTCTTAGCGAGTGTGAGCCCCATGCTAATGTGTCTTAAGACAGTGTTTATGGTCGTCAAACTCTGTCACAAGACGCCAGACTGTATTATGACAATCACAGGCATGCACACTACTTAGCTTATTTGACAAACACATGAGCAGAGATTTAGAAATAGAGACTGACTGGATTTAGTTAGGAATGAAACTCTGTGTGTGTGTGTGTGTGCGTGTGTGTGTGTCTACTTCTTGCACTGGGTGTTAAGGAGACGACAGAGTGAACTCCAGCTTGATCTCACCTATATGTGGAATGCAAACGGTGGCCTTCCCCATGGTAACGCCTGACCTGGGTTACCATGGTTTCAAAAACCTTGTTGATAAATGCTCAAATTAACCCAACCTCGCCACGTGCTGTAAAGGTACACTGATGATGTCACCTCTGACCGGGACAACACCCTCCCTGTGTCACGTACACACAGACAGATATTTGTCTCACCTTGAATGCACAATAAGCAACTACTGCTTCTACTTTTAACTTTTCGACTTGACACCTTTCTGACTAGACTGGTTTTCAATAACCAATCAGATTTTGCCACAGTCTCATTCAGCCAATCACGTGACTATCAAGCTTTAGAATCTGTTTCCCTCTCCTCTGCTGTCACATCCAGATAATCTATTATGACATCGCCATAGGGTCTAATCACTAAAGTCTCAAAGTTGATTCGCTGGCTGAGAACAAAGTCATCCCTGATTGAAATGATGACCTTGAAAATATTTAACCTTAACCAAATACTTCACCAAAGAGTTAGTCAGACTAATTAGGTCGAGTTTGTTTCCTCTTGATGAGTACACACACGAGTTTCTGTCTCATGAATGGAAGCCATTGTCCACTGTCCTTTCAATTTATACCTCAGCTTCCTCCCTCTGTGGGTGCATCTGTACGTTTGTGCTGGGTGTGTGTTTCTGTACAAGAAGGTTCATTCATAATCTGTTTAAGTGTGAATGAGTTCCAGGACTTTGTACGTGTAACCTCTCAGTTTTTTTTTTTCTCAGTGTGTTGGCATTTGATAATGTGTCTTAGTCTTTTATATTATTTGTGAAGCACAAGAAGCTGCATGAGATATGGTGGATGTTTGACTTGGCTTCTGTAAGTGTGGTTGATGTCAGATGAGTTCCTTAAATAATTCAGAGAACTACAAAAAGTATGTACTTGAATGTACGTGGCAGTGCCTGCTCTGTACCCGCGGACTTACATTATGGTCCTGAGTGAGTGAGTCCCTTGCTCCTCACACTGCATTTACATGAGTGTCTATTATGATGAGCCATCCAGTACATCCCACTAATGATGTTCCATTCATTACAGGTCATTAATGCTTGATCATTTATGGATGATAAGGCACTTCCCCAGGACCATGGCAGCAGAGAGGGATGATGACACTGATGACAACAGTTCTGAAAGCATACTGGCCTTGGAGCGGTGCCACTGTAATGACAACAAAGACAGTGATATTGATGAAAGTTTCTCCCTGACATCATCACTGATAATTGTCCCCCCACACACATCACTCACCTATCTTGGCATGTAGTTCCATATGTATGTAAATCAATGTGGATATTAGGAGCAGTGGCAGGGAGATGAAGCAAGACATGTGGGAGGAGAATGGGACTGACCCCTGCCTCTGAGAGAGATGGAACTTTCTGGTAATGATCATCACTGGGAGAGAGGTTGCATTTATCATAGTGGATTTCATAAATCATATTATGAAATGTCAGAGAGCAGTGGAAAGGTCAGGCCCCCTAGTCTTGTGAGTATGCGTGCGCGTGTTGTGTGTTGCCCTCCCAAGGACACTGTGTAAACATCATAAAATGAGAAAGATATACATCAAGGAACTGGCTCTGAAAATAATTTTTCCAGAATTTCTCAGTCATGCTTTGACTGTGTGCAAACATGTCATATCTCACTGCTCATAACTGGCAATAACACACATTTGAGGTCAAGAATTTAGGGTAGGAAAATGAAAACGAAAAAAACGCAGACACACACACACCTGGCAGCTGTAAAAACTTGTATGCAAACAGTCTTAAATGATAAAAAAAAAAAAAAAATCTTGGATTTATTGTTTATCTTCTTCAGGACAGAGAGCACAAGCAAAGAAACCAGTGGCTTGTTGCAGCACTGTAAGCTCTGTTGCCATAGATTTGACATAGTTTGGAGCTCTTCTGTGTTTGATGGCAAAGACAAAGATGTGACCTCTGAGTGCCCCACTTGAGTACACACACACAGATTAGTATTGGACTAAGAGTTCCAGTTGACACATGCCGCCTGTATGTTCTATCATTTATTTTTGATCACTATGTAACTATCTTTCAGGATCTTTTAACAAGCTTTTTCAGAGCCTAACTGGTTTTACAGCAGAGGAGGCAGGATATCCCAGACTTATTGCCTTGATAAAGAAATATTTTTATTGGCTGGATGGAGATCTTTCATGATAATTTCTGCACAAATAGAAAATATGATATGTGAGGACATGAGGTAGCTGTTAAAAATCGCATTGCAACCAATTTTCTTGTCAAGGTTAGGTTAGATCGATATCACTCCCATACTGCTCCAATATAAGGCTGAAAGCTATGAGTGGGTTAGCTTAGGTTAGCATAGCACCAAACCTTGAAAACAATGGAAACAGCTAGCCTAGCTATGTCAGATGATGACAAAATCCCCTTCCCTGCAACAAAACCCAACAACTCAGTACTCATGGATTACTGCAAAATCACATGTAACACAAATGTATCAGAATTTCACAATAAGTAACTCATTCAGACAGATCATGCATTAGCACATCATCAGCCACCTGATTTTTTTTTTTTTTTTTAAGTAATAAAATACTGATCTTTATCCCCACCCAGCTTGGCTCTTTCCTCTCATGCTGACCCAAACATATTTAGGGCATTTTTGATTTGAGGTGTTGGCAAAGTTATAATTTGGCAGACAGGCTACATTCTCTGATCCCTGCTGATGGAGTCAACTGGCACAATATCAAGTCAGCTGAAACAGTAAGACAACCTGGCTATTCTTCATTCTAGCACTGGTTAAGCAAATATTCTTCCCTGCCCTGCTGCTTTTTTAAAAGAAGACTCTACATTTATAACACTGCATAACTGGTAAACTTTTCATGAATCATTAAAAAAAATGAAATTGCAACTTATGGCTTATAGGAATGTAAAAATAAGTTTGCATTTTTGCATCAAAAGCTCAATAATGTGATGAAAGTGGCTGATTAAAAGGGGTACTGTACTCTCACTCTGTTATTGTCCTGGCTAAAGTACTGTGGATTTACAGTGAAACGATAAACCACTTGCTGGCAGGCCCTAGCACAGCTCTTATTAAAGACCTCATTGTTGACTGTTTGTTCCAGGTCATTTTGTTTCAGCTCACTTGAAAAGAACGGTAAAAGCCCTGCAAGAAGAGGGAGACCCGGCCTCCGTTTGAGCGTGAATACAACCCTTCACTTAGTATGAATACGGGGATGACAAAGCCATCCCCATTTCTAGGTCACTGTGTGTCCCTGAAATGCACACCTCACAATCCACAGAGAGGGACAAAGGGATACAAACACAAGCCTGACGTTTGACAACATCACAGTGATACACTGTCTGAAATTAAACACAGTTGACAGCTGACTTTCAAAGTGACATGGGCCAAAATCCTTGCTCTCACGAGAATCCTAATAACTCTTTCTACTTTTTGTCGTCTACCTTGACTATCCTCACTTCCCCTTTCAGTTGCTTCTGTCTCCACTTTGTTCTTTTTCTATCTTTTATATTTATAGACAGCATGGCTTTGTGATAAAAATACTGGATTAACATAAAGCTCAAAGTCTAAAGGGCCTTTGAACGCTTTTGATATTGACACGTATGTCACACTTGATGACTCTTCTGTGTGTGAATGGCTTACATAATTTTGTTACCACAGTATTACAATGCTGCAGCTGTGCTTCAGTGGAAGAGCATTAGGGCCAACAAGTTCTGAGTTAAAAGTCAGGAATCATTTCAGAGAAAAAAACTCAGAAATTCTGGGGAAAAAGTCAGAAATTCTTAGCTTTAGATCAGAAATTCTGCCTTTCTTCTCAGAATTTCTTATTTTTTTTCTCAGAATTTCTTACTTTTTTCACAGAAATTCTTACTTTTTTCTCAGAAATTCAGATTTTTTTCTCAGAAATTATTACTTTTTTTCTCAGAAATTGTCACTTTTTTCCTCAGAAATTCTGATCTTTTTCTCAGAATTTCAGCCTTTTTTCCTCATAATTTCTGACTTTTTCTCAGAAATTCTCATAATTTCTGCCTTTTTTCTCAGAAATTCTGCCTTTTTTCTTGGAAATTCTTAATTTTTTCAGAAATTCTGCCTTTTTTCTCAGAAATTCTTATTTTTTGTCAGAAATTCTGCCTTTTTTCTCAGAAATTCTCTGAATTTCTTACTTTCTTTCAAAAAATCTTACTTTTTTCCTTAGAAATTCTGTCTTTTTTCTGAGAAATTCTTACTTTTTTCCTCAGAAATTCTTACATTTTTTTCTGAAATTCTGTTTTTTTTTCTCAGAAATTCAGATTTTTTTCTCAGAATTTCTGACTTTTTTCCTCATAATTTCTAACTTTTTTCTCAGAAATTCTCATAATTTCTGACTTTTTCTCAGAAATTCTGCCATTTTTTTCTCAGAAATTCTGCCATTTTTTTTCTCAGAAATTCTTATTTTTTTCAGAAATTCTGACTTTTTTAATGTCAGAAATTCTTACATTTTTTCACAGAAATTCTGATTTTTTTTTGTTGTCAGAAATTCTGCCTTTTTTCCTCAGAATTCAGAAATTCTCATAATTTCTGACTTTTTTGCTCAGAAATTCTGCCTTTTTTCTCAGAAATTCTTACTTTTTTTCAGAAATTCTTACTTTTTTCTCAGAAATTCTGACTTTTTTTCCTCAGAAATTCTTACTTTTTTCTCAGAAATTCTGACTTTTTTCTCAGAAATTCTTGCTTTTTTTCAGAAATTTTGATTTTTTCCTCAGAAATTCTACCTTTTTTCTCAGAAATTCTTACTTTTTTCAGAAATTCTGCCTTTTCTTCCTCAAATTTCTTACTTTTTTCTCAGAAATTCTGCCTTTTTTGTGAGAAATTCTGCTTTTTTGTGAGAAATTCTGCCTTCTTTTCTTAGAAATTCTTACTTTTTTCAGAAATTATTAATTTTTTCTAAAAAATTCTGACTTTTTTTTCAGAAATGCTTACTTTTTTCTCAGAAATTCTCATAATTTCTGACTTTTTCTCAGAAATTCTGCCATTTTTTTCTCAGAAATTCTTTTTTTTTTCAGAAATTCTTACTTTTTTAATGTCAGAAATTCTGAAATTTTTTCACAGAAATTCTGAATTTTTTTTCTCTCAGAAATTCTTACTTTTTTCAGAAATTCTGACTTTTTTTCCTCAAATTTCTTACTTTTTTCTCAGAAATTCTGCCTTTTTTGTGAGAAATTCTGCTTTTTTGTGAGAAATTCTGCCTTCTTTTCTTAGAAATTCTTACTTTTTTCAGAAATTATTAATTTTTTCTCAAAAATTCTTATGTTTTTTTCAGAATTTCTGACTTTTTTCTCAGAAATTCTCATAATTTCTGACTTTTTCTCAGAAATTCTGCCATTTTTTCTCAGAAATTCTCATAATTTCTGACTTTTTTTCAGAAATTCTGCCATTTTTTTCTCAGAAATTCTGCCATTTTTTTCTCAGAAATTCTTATTTTTTTCAGAAATTCTGACTTTTTTAATGTCAGAAATTCTTACATTTTTTCACAGAAATTCTGAATTTTTTGTCAGAAATTCTGCCTTTTTTCCTCAGAATTCAGAAATTCTCATAATTTCTGACTTTTTTGCTCAGAAATTCTGCCTTTTTTCTCAGAAATTCTTACTTTTTTTCAGAAATTCTTACTTTTTTCTCAGAAATTCTGACTTTTTTTCCTCAGAAATTCTTACATTTTTTTCAGAAATTTTGATTTTTTTCCTCAGAAATTCTACCTTTTTTCTCAGAAATTCTTACTTTTTTCAGAAATTCTGCCTTTTTTTCCTCAAATTTCTTACTTTTTTCTCAGAAATTCTGCCTTTTTTGTGAGAAATTCTGCTTTTTTGTGTGAAATTCTGCCTTCTTTTCTTAGAAATTCTTACTTTTTTCAGAAATTATTAATTTTTTCTAAAAAATTCTGACTTTTTTTTCGGATATTCTGACTTTTTTCTCAGAAATTCAGATTTTTTGCTGAGAAATTCTGCCTTTTTTCCCAGAAATTCTTACTTTTTCAGAAATTTTGTTTTTTTCCTCAGAAATTCTGCCTTTTTTCTCAGAAATTCTTACTTTTTTCAGAAATTCTGCCTTTTTTTCCTCAAATTTCTTACTTTTTTCTCAGAAATTCTGCCTTTTTTGTGAGAAATTCTGCTTTTTTGTGAGAAATTCTGCCTTCTTTTCTTAGAAATTCTTACTTTTTTCAGAAATTATTAATTTTTTCTAAAAAATTCTGACTTTTTTTTCGGATATTCTGACTTTTTTCTCAGAAATTCAGATTTTTTGCTGAGAAATTCTGCCTTTTTTCCCAGAAATTCTTACTTTTTTCTCAGAAATTCTTAACTTTTTTTGAGAAATTCTGCTTTTTTGTGAGAAATTCTGCCTTCTTTTCTTAGAAATTCTTACTTTTTTCAGAAATTATTAATTTTTTCTAAAAAATTCTGACTTTTTTTTCAGAAATTCTTACTTTTTTCTCAGAAATTCTCATAATTTCTGACTTTTTCTCAGAAATTCTGCCATTTTTTTCTCAGAAATTCTTGTTTTTTTTCAGAAATTCTGACTTTTTTAATGTCAGAAATTCTTACATTTTTTCACAGAAATTCTGAATTTTTTGTCAGAAATTCTGCCTTTTTTCCTCAGAATTCAGAAATTCTCATAATTTCTGACTTTTTTGCTCAGAAATTCTGCCTTTTTTCTCAGAAATTCTTACTTTTTTTCAGAAATTCTTACTTTTTTCTCAGAAATTCTGACTTTTTTTCCTCAGAAATTCTTACATTTTTTTCAGAAATTTTGATTTTTTCCTCAGAAATTCTACCTTTTTTCTCAGAAATTCTTACTTTTTTCAGAAATTCTGCCTTTTTTTCCTCAAATTTCTTACTTTTTTCTCAGAAATTCTGCCTTTTTTGTGAGAAATTCTGCTTTTTTGTGAGAAATTCTGCCTTCTTTTCTTAGAAATTCTTACTTTTTTCAGAAATTATTAATTTTTTCTAAAAAATTCTGACTTTTTTTTCAGAAATTCTTACTTTTTTCTCAGAAATTCTCATAATTTCTGACTTTTTCTCAGAAATTCTGCCATTTTTTTTCTCAGAAATTCTTTTTTTTTTCAGAAATTCTGACTTTTTTAATGTCAGAAATTCTTACATTTTTTCACAGAAATTCTGAATTTTTTTTGTCAGAAATTCTGCCTTTTTTCCTCAGAATTCAGAAATTCTCATAATTTCTGACTTTTTTGCTCAGAAATTCTGCCTTTTTTCTCAGAAATTCTTACTTTTTTTCAGAAATTCTTACTTTTTTCTCAGAAATTCTGACTTTTTTTCCTCAGAAATTCTTGCTTTTTTTCAGAAATTTTGATTTTTTCCTCAGAAATTCTACCTTTTTTCTCAGAAATTCTTACTTTTTTCAGAAATTCTGCCTTTTTTTCTCAAATTTCTTACTTTTTTCTCAGAAATTCTGCCTTTTTTGTGAGAAATTCTGCTTTTTTTGTGAGAAATTCTACCTTTTTTCTAACCCTAACCCTAACCCTAACCCTCAGAAATTCTGCCTTTTTTTCCTCAAATTTCTTACTTTTTTTTCAGAAATTCTTACTTTTTTCTCAGAAATTCTGCTTTTTTTCCTCAGAAATTCTTGCTTTTTTTCAGAAATTTTGTTTTTTTCCTCAGAAATTCTGCCTTTTTTCTCAGAAATTCTTACTTTTTTCAGAAATTCTGCCTTTTTTTCCTCAAATTTCTTACTTTTTTCTCAGAAATTCTGCCTTTTTTGTGAGAAATTCTGCTTTTTTGTGAGAAATTCTGCCTTCTTTTCTTAGAAATTCTTACTTTTTTCAGAAATTATTAATTTTTTCTAAAAAATTCTGACTTTTTTTCGGATATTCTGACTTTTTTCTCAGAAATTCAGATTTTTTGCTGAGAAATTCTGCCTTTTTTCTCAGAAATTCTTACCTTTTTTTGAGAAATTCTGCCTTTTTGTGAAAAATTCTGCCTTCTTTTCTCAGAAATTCTTACTTTTTCAGAAATAATTAAGTTTTTTCTCAAAAATTCTGACTTTTTTCTCAGAAAGTCTGACTTTTTTTTGAGAAATCCAGATTTTTTCTCAGAAATTCTGCCTTTTTTTCAGAAATTCTTACTTTTTTCAGAAAGTCTTACTTTTTGCTCAGAAATTCTTACTTTTTTCTCATAAATTCTTGCTTTTTTCTCAGAATTTATTACTTTTTTCTCAGAAATTCTCAGAAGTTTTGAGTTTTTTTTTCAGA
Organism: Caranx ignobilis; assembly: GCA_021432705.1. Taxonomy (NCBI): domain Eukaryota; kingdom Metazoa; phylum Chordata; class Actinopteri; order Carangiformes; family Carangidae; genus Caranx; species Caranx ignobilis. The sequence continues at coordinate 11,508,990 of MU269986.1, forward strand.
GATTCTTACTTTTTTCTCAGAAATTCTTACATTTTTCTCAGAAACTCTTACTTGTCTCTGAGAAAATTTCTGAAAAATATTTTGAATTTCTGAGAAAAATATAAGAATTTCTGCAAAAAAAGTAAGAATTTCCGGGAAAAAGGTAGAATTTCTGAGAAAAAAGTAAGAATTTCTGAAAAAAAAGAAGAATTTTTTACAAAAAAGGTAGAATTTCTGAGAAAAAAGTAAGAATTTCTGAGAAAAAAGACAGAATTTCTGAGACAAAAGACAGAAATTCTGAGAAAAAAGGCAGAAAATCTGAGAATTTCTGAGAAAAAAGTAATGAATCCTGAGAAAAAAGGCAGAAATTCTGAAGAAAAGTAAGAATTTCTGAGAATAAAAAGGCAGAATTTCTGAAAAGAATTAAGAATTTCTGAGAAAAAAGGCTGAATTTCTGAAAAAAAAATCAGAATTTCTGAGAAAAAAACGCTGAAATTCTGGAAAAAAAAGTAAGAAATTCTGAGAATTTCTGAGAAAAAAGGCTGAATTTCTGAAAAAAAATCAGAATTTCTGAGAAAAAAACGCTGAAATTCTGGGGAAAAAAAAGTAAGAAATTCTGAGAATTTCTGAGAAAAAAGGTAGAATTTCTGAGAGAAAAGGAAGAATTTCTGAGAAAAAAGACAGAAATTCTGAGAATTTCTGAGAAAAAGGTAATAAATTCTGAAAAAAAGTAAGAATTTCTGAGATAAAAAGTAAGATTTTCAGAGAAAAAAGGTAGAATTTCTGACAAAAACGTCAGAATATCAGAGAAAAAAGTAAGAAATTCTGAGAATTTCTGAGAAAAAGGTAAGAATTTTTGAGAAAAAAATAATAAATTCTGAGAAAAAAGGTAGAATTTCTGAGAAAAAAGTAAGAATTTCTGAGATAAAAGGCAGAAATTTTGAAAAAAGTAAGAAATCCTGAGAAAAAAAAGGCAGAATTTCTGACAAAGAATTCAGAATTTCTGAAAAAAAAATGCTGAAATTCAGGGAAAAAAGTACGAAATTCTTAGAATTTCTGAGAAAAAAGCAAGAATTTTTGAGAAAAAAGTCAGAATATCAGAGAAAAAAGTAAGAAATTCTGAGAATTTCTGACAAAAAGGTATGAATTTTTGAGAAAAAGCTAATAAATTCTGAGAAAAAAAGTCAGAATTTCTGAGAAAAAAGTCAGAAAATCAGAGAATTTTTGAGAAAAAGGTAATAAATTCTGAGAAAAAAGGCAGAAATTCTGAAAAAAAGTAAGAATTTCTGAGATAAAAAGTAAGATTTTCAGAGAAAAAAGGTAGAATTTCTGAGAAAAAAGTCGGAATACCAGAGAAAAAAGTAAGAAATTCTGAGAATTTCTGAGAAAAAGGTAAGAATTTTTGAGAAAAAACTAATAAATTCTGAGAAAAAAGAAAGAATTTCTGAGAAAAAAGGTAGAATTTCTGAGAAAAAAGTAAGAATTTCTGAGAAAAAAAGTCAGAAAATCAGAGAATTTCTGAGAAAAAGTTATAAATTCTGAGAAAAAAGGCAGAAATTCTGACAAAGAATTCAGAATTTCTGAAAAAAAAAATGCTGAAATTCTGGGAAAAAAAGTACGAAATTCTTAGAATTTCTGAGAAAAAAGCAAGAATTTTTGAGAAAAAAGGTAGAATTTCTGAGAAAAAAGTCAGAATATCAGAGAAAAAAGTAAGAAATTCTGAGAATTTCTGACAAAAAGGTATGAATTTTTGAGAAAAAGCTTATAAATTCTGAGAAAAAAAGTCAGAATTTCTGAGAAAAAAGTCAGAAAATCAGAGAATTTTTGAGAAAAAGGTAATAAATTCTGAGAAAAAAGGCAGAAATTCTGAAAAAAAGTAAGAATTTCTGAGATAAAAAGTAAGATTTTCAGAGAAAAAAGGTAGAATTTCTGAGAAAAAAGTCGGAATACCAGAGAAAAAAGTAAGAAATTCTGAGAAAAAGGTAAGAATTTTTGAGAAAAAACTAATAAATTCTGAGAAAAAAGAAAGAATTTCTGAGAGAAAAGGTAGAATTTCTGAGAAAAAAGTAAGAATTTCTGAGAAAAAAAGTCAGAAAATCAGAGAATTTCTGAGAAAAAGTTATAAATTCTGAGAAAAAAGGCAGAAATTCTGACAAAGAATTCAGAATTTCTGAAAAAAAAACGCTGAAATTCTGGGAAAAAAAGTACGAAATTCTTAGAATTTCTGAGAAAAAAGCAAGAATTTTTGAGAAAAAAGGTAGAATTTCTGAGAAAAAAGTCAGAATATCAGAGAAAAAAGTAAGAAATTCTGAGAATTTCTGACAAAAAGGTACGAATTTTTGAGAAAAAGCTAATAAATTCTGAGAAAAAAAGTCAGAATTTCTGAGAAAAAAGTCAGAAAATCAGAGAATTTTTGAGAAAAAGGTAATAAATTCTGAGAAAAAAGGCAGAAATTCTGAAAAAAAGTAAGAATTTCTGAGATAAAAAGTAAGATTTTCAAAGAAAAAAGGTAGAATTTCTGAGAAAAAAGTCGGAATATCAGAGAAAAAAGTAAGAAATTCTGAGAATTTCTGAGAAAAAGGTAAGAATTTTTGAGAAAAAACTAATAAATTCTGAGAAAAAAGAAAGAATTTCTGAGAAAAAAGGTAGAATTTCTGAGAAAAAAGTAAGAATTTCTGAGAAAAAAAGTCAGAAAATCAGAGAATTTCTGAGAAAAAGTTATAAATTCTGAGAAAAAAGGCAGAAATTCTGAAAAAAGTAAGAATTTCTGAGATAAAAAGTAAGATTTTCAGAGAAAAAAGTAAGAAATTCTGAGAATTTCTGAGAAAAAGGTAAGAATTTTTGAGAAAAAACTAATAAATTCTGAGAAAAAAGAAAGAATTTCTGAGAAAAAAGGTAGAATTTCTGAGAAAAAAGTAAGAATTTCTGAGAAAAAAAGTCAGAAAATCAGAGAATTTCTGAGAAAAAGTTATAAATTCTGAGAAAAAAGGCAGAAATTCTGAAAAAAGTAAGAATTTCTGAGATAAAAAGTAAGATTTTCAGAGAAAAAAGTAAGAAATTCTGAGAATTTCTGAGAAAAAGGTAAGAATTTTTGAGAAAAACCTAATGAATTCTGAGAAAAAAATCTGAAAAAAAGAGGAAATTTTTAGAAAAAAGGTAGAATTTCTGAGAAAAAAGGCAGAAATTTTGAAAAAAGTAAAAGTCTGAGAATTATCCACATTCTATCACACAGATATTCACACTTATTTTTTTTTGTTCATTGTTTTATATCCTCAATTACCTGCATGAATGGCAGTTTAATGCATATACTATATTCAAAGTCAGTCACACTATACAGATGTCCAGGTCAATGTTTTGGGGAGTTTTTGTTGCACTAAGAAGAGACAAGTTAGAAAAACTCCTCTATAATTAAATAAGGAGCTGAAACAATGACATCAGCTGCCATACCTTCAAATTATAGTGTATAATGATGTGTTTATCTCTCTCTACACAAAAAGACAATTGCTCTGACTGGTGTCTTTGTCAAATACAATGAACAAGACCATTCAGAGACTTGAGCTGCCCTCTATACAGCTACAAAACTATGTGCTATGTGGGGAATTACCACATTCTGGGATCTGGAGGCACAGTTTTGTGTCTGTGTTGTTGATATGGAATGCAGATCTCACTGCAGTTTGTAGCTGTTCTGACAATTACAGTATGTGTAAAGTATGTATGTATAATGTAGTGTACTGCAAAGAGGAGGGCGAAGCTCCATTTATTACCGTGCTCGATAGAAGCAAAATAACCAAAATCCTGATTCATAAAAGACAAGACGTCCTCGATCTGAAAAATAAATTTGTTTAATTTCAGGAAGACATTTTTTTTTTTACAAGGCACAATCATAGTTTCGCTAAACTATTAAATATGTACAGAGATACTTCACTGGCTTAACAAAGTTTGATTAGACGGATAATCGGCAATGTCCAGAACACCATTGTGATGAAAGTTCAAGCCAAACAGCATCTGCAACACATTGATGATACAGCAAGAAAGATGGCAGTATTACATAACAGCCATTACAAGCCATTAAAAAGATCAAATAAATATCAAGAGGTTGAGTGGAAAACTACTGAGAGCTGTGAGATGTAATAGAAAATATTTTATTTATCTAATATACGTCATTAGCATCAATTGCTGGCCAAATGCTGCAGTTAACTACACTGTGTACTACATGTGGTCACTAAAAGAGAGAAGTTTGGGTCATGAGTCCCAAAATGTGAAGACCAGCCATGTTAAGCAGAAAACTAATATCACTGAGGATAAAATAGCAGTTAGAGCAAGCCACTGAAATGAACACGGTGCCCTAAATGTTTTATTTTGTTCTGTTATTGTTGGCACTGACTCGAAGGTTTTAATTCTTGACCGGTGTGACTGGGAAGAGGGTGATTGTCAGGATGGAGGTTTTCTAGGTTTCCTCATCTTCTTGAGCTTTTCTTGTCTCACGGTCTCGGCCTCCAAAGACGACAGCTCAGATATCCTTTGGATAAAAGTGCGAGAGGCTCCAACTGCTGGGTCTGGATAAGACTGGCCTGTAGGAAGGAGAGTAACAGATATTAGGAACAATGCATTATTTAATTGCTTCAAAACTCTTTTCTGGCTGTCCTGTTTCTCTTTTCTATCTTGCTTTATTCTGAGAAGTATGGATATTAATTAGGGGTAAAAACCTTAGTTACTTTATGACTGGTGCTTTCAGTGTTGTGGAATAAATTTGATTGAAAACATAGCACCAGTGAGGTGGTTATATTGAAAGAGAACGCATTTCAAAACTGGTGCAAACAGCTGCAATAAGAACACTAAACACTCACTTTTCTATGTGACCCCTCGTCCTACTCTGCTGTGAACCACAACCAACAAGGTACCCTGAACTGACAATAATGAGACCTGGGGTCTGTACTTTTTGTTTGAAGAGGGAAAATCCATTAAAATGACATGTTTGCTGCCAGTAAATCAATGTCATCAACACCTGTACGGGTTGAAGGTCAAACTCTCCTTTTCACTGACCTGACATGTTTGGACCACAACAAATACCTGAGTATGGAAAGAACATACAATTAAGGCTAAGCTTCACTGTCAAAGCACTGAAATAACTCACTCTTCTGATTGTCTTTAACAGTCGGTAGGTTGTAGGTTGGGTAATTCACCTTAGGCCTGCAGAACAGAAGGACAACAGAGGAGGCTTAGGGCTGAAAAATAATTGAGAGGACTATTGATTGTCTTGGCCTGATTTAGTTTATAAGGCCAAAAATACCTGCTGAGCTTGCAGTTTTGAACCGAGAAGGTGTTTCTGCCATTGAGGACTAAAGTGGAAGGGAAGAGGATGGCTGGACTCGTGTTTAGTTCATATCTCTCCGCGTAGCTGGAAGACAGAAGTGAGGATACATTAAGCAAAGTGCTGCACATATGGCTGCTGAGATACATTCTTTGCATTTAGCCATTTTTGGCTTTGGCGTTGGTCCAGGTTTATTTCTAGATTTAAAAAGACTCACTTATTTCATGTGAAAAGACAGTGTTCTCCAATATTTTATTAATAGGGTCAAGTACTGTGTGAAAGCAACAGCCGCTTTCTTTCATTTTGGAAAGTTTAAGTGTCATCCAACTAATATGGTCTCACAAAGGGATGACTGCTGTCCAAAACATTATTATCATATTTTAGCTATAATCATGCATCTGACATTACCAGATTATGAAATGTTAAAAGCAAGCAGCTTGAAATCTTCTGTTTGTGACAGATAAATTGTGTGTGTCAAATTATTAATTGCGTCTGGCTGTTGTTTTCTTTGTTCATATTCTTGTAATTTGTTGTAAAAGGAACAGTGAATCAGTCTAATTACAGTAATCTCTGCAGCTGTCTCCAAAATATGCTATGAGGAGTACAGCTACAACTACAGGCCTGAGGGACATTAATCCAATGGTTACCCCAGGGTGAAGGGTCGTCCTGCATGGCTGTGGGAAAGCTCCTTGGAGAGGCTGAAGGGATGCAGGTTTCCAGGCCTGTGCACATGGTAGTCTCTTGGCAGTGGAGGAATCACGGTTCTGGTCCTCTCAAACACTGCAGCTAAAAATAGTATATTTTCATTATAAATTTATCCCCTCAAAACTGGCATCTGATGTTGGGAAAATTGATGTTGAGAAATATTTTGAGGTAAAAAGAAACATGGGAAAATGCAGGGGATTCTCTCTGTAAAGTTGTAATATCAAAAAGTTGCTATCAAGTACCTAACGTTAGACTTACTGAAATAGGATCTGTGCTCATTGGATATGATTACAACTCCATCTACTGGCTGTCAGGTTACAATCCAGACACAAGCATCAAATCCAATGTGTATCCAATGCAAATCCAAGACAGTGTCAATGGTAAAATATGGTCTTAACATTTCTGAGAAAATATATATTTTAATAAAATCTTCGAAATCTCTTCTCAGTAACCAAGAAAGGGCAGATCTTACACTTTTTGTCAAAGAGAAAGTGTCTCCCACAGATGTCCTCGGGATCGTTGTTCTCTGATTGCATCTTGTCATCTTTGTCCAAGTTGGGTGAACTACACATAGATTGAAAACAGACAAAAGACAAATAACTACCAGCCATTCAGACACATCATTCAGACAAACACCTTTTTGAACATGTATCATGGTCTGGCTCATAGTTAACACAGGAGTATGCTATTTCTGCATGCTATTATTCCCACATATTTTGTGAAGGGTAATGATCGTGGAATATGGTATAAAATAACTGTGCATTTCATGTATAATCACCTAACTACTGATATTCGCAAAGCCTGCTGCTGTGAGCACCTGATGCAGCCAAAAGCTGAAGCAGGACTTCCAACTGAGACGAGGATGGGAAGCTAGGCCTCTAGAGAGAAGCTAATATTATGGGGATTATATTATCGGATGGATGGATAATTTTGCAGAAGTAGGCTTGTATTTGTGGCATTCTGGTCATCATCGGCACAGAAAAGCAACTCCAATCAATTTTTAGGTTCACAATGAATTCATTCACTGAATACGGTAGTATTATATAGCTTTTGGGAACACTTTGACACATCTTACCCTCCAATTGTGAAGCCGCTAACCAATGATTCTCCATCCCTGGACTCTACGACACAGACATGAATGGGGTTATATCGTCATGCTAGCTGCATCTGAATGAATTTAGCAGGCACTGTGCACGTATACTCACTGCTCAAGGGTTGGATTACAGGAAATTTCCTCCTCATGTGTTGATTTTGCCTGAAAACCGCTTGTCCTCCACCCGCTCCCATCCTCAAGTTCTTGTATGTTGAGTATCCAGCCGCATCAGGGCCGCGGTGGCTGCAATTTGAGCTCTCCTCTGATACCAAAGCCTTTGCAGTAGGTAAAGATGCGTTGAGCTGGAAAGTCATCATGTTGGAGCTGCCATATAAACATCTTTTAGACATAACCTCGTTACTGGGCTAAACTGCGGCACTTGGTCATGATAACGGTGGATAGGTTCAGACCAGTCATCCCAGGTGGTGAACGCTACCGAGTCACTGCGTAACCATGGAAACAAGGCTCACGGAAATTGCCAACAACGTTCTTGAAACCGTTATCTTACATACAAGTTAGCTAGCACGTCAGTTAGCTGACGAATTTGGTATATTTCAACGTCTCATATTAATAGACCTTAATATATATTTTTTGTCCGACATGAATCAATTTGTTAAAGTGTTTGACACATTCTTCCGTCTCTCATAAAAGCAACAGCTACCTCACATTCACCTAACTGTACTGCAGCACGGAAGCCGAGGAGCTCACTTCCGTTTTAGCACAATAGTTATCCTAGGATTTCTGACATGTAACAGTTTGTTCTTTATATTGTTGCTTCATTACATTCGGAACATACTGGACCAAAGCTTTATGCTGCATTGATAACGTATACGTTGTCACTGTAGGTGTTCCAGGTTTGGGGAAATTGTTTCCATTAATTACCAATTTTAAGTTCATGAAGGAAATGGATAACTCTACTCAACACCAAATAAACAAACACTGCTGTATGTAAATGAAATGGTCCATTGATGCATTCAAGGCACAATCACATTAATGACAAGACCAATTTTTTTTCCCACATTTTTATTGTACAACTTTTGAGTCCATTGAAAACCTGAAAAAGAAAGAAAACACTTTTAGACAGAGTTAACATGATGAATTTGTTACTAGGCTCTTTTATTGTAAATGTTTTGGAATTAAGAGATTCCCATACAACTTAAGAGCATCACAGCTTTGAACATTTGAACTAAGTTGGATTGTTTCTTCCATCTGCCTTGCACAGTAAAGCATGTGCAGTGGCTGTTAAAGTTGAGGGTCAGTTGTGGTTTCAGACATTGTTGGCTTAATTTCAGCTGTTTTTTCACCATAGTCGATAAGATGGGGAAAAAAGAATATGCATCATTAACCACATCTGACATACACCTCAATTTATTCCTGCAACCATTCCTACAACTCACCACTTTAGTTCATCCTCCTGATCATTCTGTTGATCTGGTCCTCCCTGTTGCCAGCGTCTCCTCCCTCCACAAAGTGTGTGGTCTTCTTGTTCATACCACCACGAGGTGATGAGAGCTTGAAGGGCCACAGGAAGTTGTTGGCGGGCTTGAAGTTCTTGCCAACTGTGTAAATCTCATGGATGAGGTCCTCAACACAGATGATGCCATATTTGCCTGCAGATGAAAAAGTTAAGTGTTTTAACTGCACAATAGATTCCACTGAAGTGCTTTTATTCTAACTATAAAAATAAAATAAAAAATCTGAGTGACCAGCTATCTTACAAGTCCATTATAAATAACTAATAACAATTGCAAAGTCAGACCTCCATGTGGTTTCAGACAAAACTGGCTTAGTTTTCAGTTTTCTCACCAAAGTCGATAAGACGGGGAAAAAAGTGTGCATCATGAACCACATGGGGCATTTAACTTCAATATAACTCAACTCAGTTGTGAACTTTCTACCATCAGTCATTATTCCCTCAAGGAATTATACTCATGTTGATCTTAGATTAATTAACATGTACCATCTAATATTATTTTCTTATCTGAAATGCATCTAGAGACTGCTTCATACACCTTTTTTGGTAAAGGGTAAAATTACATACCAAGAGCCTTCTCCACCAGAGCATTGTCTGTAAGGGCAATGCGCTGTTTCCTCATTCTGCCGTGGCCACGTTTGTAGATGAGCTCACGCACAGACTTCAGGTTGGGGTACCTGGAGGGTTACAATAGATCAAACACATTATGAAAGTTCAAACTACAACTAAGCAATTCAGTTCACAATTCAAGATTTGTAAATAACCTACAACATCCTTCCAGCTTGATCATAAAATTGAGCCTCATTTCCTCAAATTATGATACAATTTGTGCCAAGCTTCAAAATAGTCTGTCAAAATATTTATCTCTAACCCTTATTAACAATAAAAGGAAAAACCTGCCCTTAGTAAAATCTTATCTTATCACAGCAAAACATCCAGCACTATCAGCAGTCACAGATGTTTTCAATCAGTTCAGACATCCGCTCTAACATCACTGAATTAGTTGGGACAGACAGAAAGTGCTACAATTTATGAGGCAGTGAAAACAAGATCAAACCAAAAGCTGATGGACAAATGACAATGCCTAGTTTTATACTTAGAAAAAAATTATGATAACAGACTGAACCTAAGGTCATATACAAAGATGTTGATGAACACAGCACAAAGCTTTGTTTTACTTTTAGTGTAGGACAAGTAATTCCATCTTTTACAGCACAACTAAGAAACGTAAAACATCCAAACACATTTTTTACTAACTCACAAGTCACTAAAGCAACACTTAGAGTAGTCATGCTTTCACCAATAGACATTTTCACATGTAAACCAGAATCCAGTAGAGTATTAAACTTAATATTTTGTCAGTTATGCAGATGTGCAAATCATTTATTGTGCCAAGTGTTATCAAGTCATGGAATGTGGTTTCAGACTAAACTGGCTTAAATTCAGTCAGTATTCACCATGGTCGATATGATGGGGAAAAAAGTTCAGCATCATTAACCACATTCCTGACAAGCCTCTCCTTGGATGTGTAAATAAGCCCTAATATCAATGATCCCAGCTTTTTCTTATCTGAATGATTCCTACTTAACCTGGATGTGAATGAATTTATTCTTTAGTTATATTTAAAACAATAACAGCCTTACCCCCAGGCGATGTAAGGCTCAGCAATCCTCAGCATGTTGATGGAAGCCTTGTTCAGCTTGACGAACACACCATTGAAGATCTGGCGCAGACGGAGCAGCTGCAGAACTTTGCGGACCTTGGGGCTGACACCGTTGATACTAGAAAACAGACAAGGATTTCATTAGCAAACAGTCCCATGTCAGGTTCAAGCTTGTTCAAACTACAGCCTCGTTTGTGGTTTCAGACTGTAATTGGCTTAATGAAAACAAAAGTTTCTTCATAGTCGATACGTCGGGGAAAGAGCGCATCATTAACCACACTGGTTAAAGAACATATACATGGATTGCTTTATTAGCCTCATTTAGGCACTTGAATGAAAGTTCCTTTTGAACACCCTCCAGACAAAGTTATTCCTGATTTTCACCCCACCAGTAGTTATATTAACCATGTCTAGCAGATACTTCATATAAACAGAGCAAGTTTAATGTCATTTTACAAATGTAGCATACAAGATCCACATCCATCCACAGGAGTAACAGGAGTTTGGGTTTTAACCTCACTTAAGATTGAAAACTATGGGAAACCTGTAAGCATGCCACACAGCATGGCACATGAACCAGTTCGGTTAGAGTTTGTCTAACAATCCATGTACATGTCGGTTACCATGTTGTGTCTGACAATGGCAATAGACTACTAGATACACCCCACTCACCCTCTGATCCTGATGACAAAGGCCAGTTTAGGCTCAGCTGGCACATAGTAGTTTCCCACTTTGCGGGCAGTACGGCCCAGACGGACTTCACGCCTGTACATCTGCCTGTACTCCTTGTGGTACTTCTCAGCCCGCTTGTAAATCAGACTCCTGGTCACTTTGCGAGCCTGTGATCACAACAGAAGCAACATCCTCAGACAGTGCAGGTATGAGGCTGAAAACTTCCATATTCTGTCACACAACAAACACCAGCTCTTTCTATGGCTTGTTTCACATGCCAGCAACTCACCTTCTTCTCAGCCAGCATCTTCTTGATGCGCATGGCCTTCATGGTGGCGAAGGCCTTTCGCCTTTTCAAAAGGCTCTCAGGGACCGCCGGTACTTTTTTTCTGTTAAGAGATTTAAAAGAACACCACAATGACACTCTAGTAAGCATTGAGGCAATTACTTGTAACCTCGCAGATAACTTACTTGACGGAAACGTGTCATCACAGCCACTGCTAGCTGCTAGCTAGCTAACCTGTCATCAACCGGCTTCCATACTGATTGCTACTGCTTCGGGCATCAGTCTACATATATTTATTAACTTTCAACGGCATCTATTGAAGTGCCCAACATCTAATGGTCCATTCCTCACTTAGTTCTTTCAACTGGCATAGAAAATAGCCACTTAATAACGGCATGAAGTCTACAGAGACAGCCATGTTGTTCCCTATCGTATGACTGCACATAGCCGGTAACTAAGTACTTTTCAAAACATTAAAAAATCACAATCCTATACAATACGGACAGGATTATTGTGAATACAAGCTAAACAAACTATCCACGGTGTAAGATTAGCAAAGACAGTCATTTTTACACTGGATGTGCTTAGATTTTAGTACAGCGGCAAACACTCACTCTGCGTCCGCCATTGCGCCCACCGAGAAAGAGAATTTTTCCTTTGCGCATGTGCGCGTTAAAGGATTTAGGACCCTGCGGGCTGTCCGTGTAGCTGCCTGACTGGAGAGGTTTCAGCGAATTTAAACGTAACGCTAATAATGTATTCTGAAATAATATTATTATACTTGAATAAATTATGTCAGCAAGTCGCTATACTTATACCTTGTGGGCCCTTTATTTACGCTTTTATTTATCTTTTTTTTTTTTATTATTTATCTTTTTCTTATTGTAGGTTAATAGGCAACTGCAAGTTAAACGGCACTCTGAAGTTAACGTAACAACTTTTTATTTTGTCATTCATGAGCATATTAGGGCACAGATTTGTTTTTGTAATGAAACAAATGTGTTTTAATATAAGTTTGATGCCCTCAAATTATAAATGTCCATACCACAGGTGATGTACTCGCTGATCCGGCAGAGGGAGCAAACACTTCACTTAGCAGGGCGAGCTGAGAGAGCGTGTGCTGGGGAGAGTTCCCTTTGCTGACCTCTCCGCTGGATCCCCTGGATCTCAGTGGGAAAAACACCTTGTTCACTCCATGTTGAAAAACGCAGGCAGCGTGACACACAGAAAGGTAATGAAAACAAGAACTAAGTGGCACATAGGCTATTTGCTGAATGTGGATATCTAATATAATTCACATGTGAAGACAAAGCAGTTTTGCTACACTTTTACTTGAGTAGACTACTACTCTGAGTTTCATGGCTCACCTAAATCCTATCTATTCTAACAGGTAAAATCCACCTGTTTTGCATTTAGACTACAGCATGTAAATCTATAGCCCTGAAGGAATAGTGATTGAATGCTCTGTGAGGGAACTTCAGTGTAGTGTAAGTAGTCTACATCTACTTTCACATGTTGCTGTTAAAACATTTTACATTTTCCCGAGGAAGCTCTTAAAATGTATCATTTTAATTTGATACAATAGTGGCATTTTGCTATTAGCCTACAGCAGGAAGGGACCTAAACATTCTGCCACCAGTGGTTTGCCCCCTGACACACCCACCAAACATGGACAAACACATGACAAAGTCAATGAGGAAAAAAAAAACTGGTGTAAAACACACCTTTGGTGTGTGATATGCCCTTGAAAAACACACGAATGACTGTCTGTGGGTAGGCCTAACTTGTTTTTGTTTTGCTTCGTTTTGTTCTTAGCAATCACAATCACGTTCATTAGAAAGAAAAAGTCACAGATTTATGAAGGCTTACAGGCTGCTGTTGTTTCTTTACATGTCTGTGAATGTAGCATATAGATCCACTTTCACTTTCCCCATTGAACAACTCGCTGTGGATCACTGTTAGTGGGAGTAGCTGCAAAACATGGCATAGGTTGGATATTCTCTAGGACAGTTGTTGCTTCATGTTATGAGTGGACATTGACCTGGGCTTGCAACCTATGCTCTGATCTGTGGCTGTTGGAAATCAGCTTTTTCTCTGTGTTAGAAAACCACGACATTAAAACGATCATGAAATTACTTCAGCTGTTCCCCAAATCCCAATCCTCATCATCATTAAAAAAGATAAACAGGCCTAATAATTAAACATTAAAGTAAGACAGGTGAAACAAAACCAACAGGATATCTAACCTGACAGTCTTTGTAAACCACATTCTCATGAGTTGTTTTTACAAGAGCAGAAGCCCACGCAGAAAGAAGCAGCAGCTTTAAAAGGCTATGAGAGCCTAATCTCCAATCTTCCATTTGGATAGTGAATTGGGGGGAAAAAAATCGGAAGACAGATTAGTGTTTAGTAAAATCCTTCAGGTTACATCACCTCTGAGTGCAGCGCTTTATTCTAACAGGCGCTCAAGCCCTATTGGGTCCGGCAATGATGGGTGGACTGAATAAATAGCGAGTGAGATGCGGTTGAGGATGAGATGAGTGGAGGAAGCAGAGGAAGTAGGAGGCACGGTTCATAGTAGCTGCTCATAACTCACTGCAGCCGTGCGGTTTAGTGGCCACTGTACTCTGACTGAGCAGCATCTCAACTCTCGCTTCACTCTTAACTTGTGCTCCTGCTTGCACCTTTTTTCGCTACTTTTTTTGTGCGTAAAGCGCCGTCGGCGTCTCCTGCCCGCACTGAGCCAAGTTAACCCGACTTAACTGCTGCAAACAGGTCACAACAGAGGGAAACGGTCCCCGTCTTCTGCTGCTCTCTCTCTCTTTTAAAAACAAAAAAACTTGAATTGATTGAAAGCTTTTTGTTTTGGTCAAGATGATGATTATTATCGCGGAGTTCTTCGTGGTCATTTTGAAAGTGCTCTGGGCTTTTGTAACTGCCGGGGCTAAATGGGTCGTACGGCCCAAGGAGAAGAGCGTGGCGGGACAGGTGTGCGTGATCACCGGGGCTGGAAGCGGCCTCGGGCGGCTCTTCGCCAAGGAGTTCGCCCGGAGAAGAGCGATACTGGTGCTATGGGACATAAACAGCCAAAGCAACGAGGAAACGGCGGAGATGGTGCGGCAGATTTACCATGAGCTGGACACTCCCATAACCAAAGATGGTAAGTCAGATTTTTCTGTTTTTTGCAGCATGTAGGATGGCATTGGGTTTTACGCACGGTCAGCAAAATCGCTTGACATAAATAAAGCCTAATGTTGGTTTGTTTCTACGGTGGCTAACTGTGTCTCCAGGAGTCAAGGCACAGTGTTATGGTGAATTTGGCACGTTAAGTGTTTGACACGGAGAGATGCGTCGACATGGTTGCACCGCCTTACAAACACAAACTCAGCTTTGCAAACACTTCCAGTTGTTTTGATGCTCTCTCACTGTGAGACACCGGACTGTGATGTCACTGATCAGCCCCCCCCCCCCCCAGACCATAAACAATAAATACTTTAATGTCACCAAACTTCAATGATAATTTTAACGCTTGCCTCCATCTCTTCTCCCTGCAGGACCTGTTGGAGGGGTGGAGGAGGTCCCTCCTTTTCAGCCACAGGTCTACACCTACGTGTGTGATGTTGGAAAGCGGGAGAGTGTGTATTCCACAGCTGAGAAGGTGCGTCGGGAGGTGGGAGAGGTGGACATACTGATCAACAACGCCGGTGTCGTTTCTGGCCATCACCTCCTGGAGTGCCCCGATGAGCTGATCGAGCGCACCATGGTGGTCAACTGCCACGCACACTTCTGGGTGAGTTTCATGCACGAGGGTCATTGAGCCCTGCCAATTTAGAAGAAAAGAGTTAAACTCAGAGTAATTCGAGTTGCACGTGGATATAGGATATTAGACTTGCAGTATGATGGTTTGATTATATCTGCCTCAGTTTCCATGAGCACAGTGTTATCAGATGTGTTTACTTTGATGGCAGGTTCACAGGAATGTTTCCAGTCTGTCTTGCATGCCTATTCATAATCTTATCCTTCTGTGTGCCAAACTCAGGAGTCAAAGGGGCGTGTGTGTTTGTCTGTGTTCCCCCTAGGATCGAGAAAATATGACCATAAATAGTTGCTTTGCGTGTTCAGATTTCAGCCCCGCTTAGTTTAATTCTGCCAGAGGAAAGTCACGGGTTTGGCTTCCTAAGTCTCGCCTTTTGCTGCTCTCTAGCAGCCCCAATCAGTGATGATCCCCATGGTATGTCAGCGTTTCGGTCTCTTCTCTTTTTTGCCACACAGATCTTCCCCAAATCTGACTTCCTCAATGGAAGCAGGGGGCTCTCTGTAGCTACATGGGTTGGATCAGTCTCAGATCGGCTCACCACATTTTGTTGGCAGGGAGTGATTTGTTGTGTATCAGGTTTTACTCTGGCTCTGTTCCTTGGCCCTTTCAGTGTGAATACTTATCTGAAAGGCTACGTGGACTTGCTGGAGTGAATATGTTGCACTTTAGATAAGCACATGCTGCAGTGTAAAACCAGGCCATGTGCTATCGCGGCTTCTTTTTTTTTTGTGTGTGTGTTGTGGGTGTGGAGAGACAATGATTGCAGCCTGCCACAGCAATTAGAAATCCATTGAATAGCAACCTCACTGGTGGGCTTCAGAGCAGGGTGTCTCCTCCAGTCCCAAATAAACCAGTAATGAGAATTGATTGCATTGCTTGGCTACAGCCACCTTTTTTCAGACAATTGTAGTGATTGTGCATAAATTGGTT
Source organism: Caranx ignobilis (assembly GCA_021432705.1). Lineage (NCBI taxonomy): Eukaryota > Metazoa > Chordata > Actinopteri > Carangiformes > Carangidae > Caranx > Caranx ignobilis. The sequence continues at coordinate 11,524,920 of MU269986.1, forward strand.
TAGAGGCCTGCTGTGGAGTAAATTGCAAGGACCGGGGATGTGTCCTTTGCCTAGTTGCACAGCTCTGAATTGACCATTTCATCTTTGATTGTATTTGTCACAATATATTAAGCAATGTGTCAAGTGAAGCGGATGATGCTCATTTTGAGACTTTGGCCGCGGGCTCTCCCTTTTTTATGGAGAACTGCATTCTTGATGATACCATGAAACCACAGTGATTTGAACCTCACTAATTGAGCATGAAAATCTCTTGTGTTGTCAGTCACACACAGGTTGTGTATTTCCTCCTTAATGGATGCTCCATTCAACTATTCATGCGCCTCTCTGCTGGCCATCTACACATTCTTTTACATCCTAGGATTTGGAGTCAGTATCCAGTGGCTGGGTGGCAGATTTGGGATTCTTAATAGAGGTCTGTGTTTTTATTCTGTGGAGAGTGTGGTTTCTTCAGGGTAGGAAGGGGGGGGGGCAGATGAAAGAGGCGCTTAATGAATGGCCAATATGGAGGATGTGGTTCATTAGAGACACAAGCTAGATGAATAGAGCTTAGACTAACAGGGACCTGTCCACTTTCCTCGCTTACATAAAGACCGCATAGTCATCCACTGCATACAGGTGATGCATCACACATAACTTTGCCCCCCCTCCCCCTGCCTTTTCTTCTTGATTACTTAAATGTGGTGTCTGACTCAACAAATACCAACAGTTTAGTCATGCAAAGTCTTAAGTATTTTAGCTATGTGGATTGACAAATATTAGAAAGATTGGACAACCAGGCTGTGATAATTCAGCTTTTAGAAGCAACTCTGCATGTTTGCTTCCTTCACTATTCCTCATGCTCCTCTTGAGCTCTTCATTTCCTTCATTTTTAATGCCTCAGCAGTGAGCACAAATAGCTTAGGGTGCATTCTTTTTTGGTGTATTCATCATAATCAACTTTGTCCAGCGTCACTATTTTGGCAACGCATCATAATGACTTTTGCCATTCAGGGAGACATCAGAGAAGCATTGTCAAGCAGCAAAAAACTTCTTGGCCTCCACCCAGCCCATAATCCCAGCCAGTTAATGAAATTTCACAAACAGGCAGTTTCTCAAGGGCGACATGATGGTAGGTCCAGAACGAGAAAAGCCAGCATCCAGCTGAAGAACAAGAAGATTTTTATTGTGTACTTGTGTACTTCTCCATTTGTTGGAGAGTGTAGTGGGAATAAGGCAGTGATGGAGACGTGCAGGAAACGAATGGTAATTGCAGTATGTGAGTGTGTGTCTGCCAGAGCAGCCCAACTCAGAACACACACACACTTCTCTGGTCCTCTTTCCACAGGCCCCTCTGACTCCTCCCAACCTGATTTGGAGGCAGTGGGTGCAGCTGCATTGAAGTCACGGAGGCCAGCTCTGTTCATCCAGCTGTGCCACACACACACAAACTATGATTCAGTCCCTCGCTGCCTTTAGGTTTTTATGAGGCAGGGGGTCATCACAATGAATTTGTCTGATGATGCGTTGATTGGTCCAGCTGGCAATTTGTGATGTTTGAGGCTCAGTTTTTAGTCATGCCGTGTTGGGGAATGTGCAATCATTTACACAAAGTGTCATCAGACTTTGTTGGAGGATTAGTTTGTGTCTTGTGGAATGACATGAAAGGGAAATCATCCTCAGCATGTTGAGCTGGTTATCCAACAGGTGGTGTATGAACAACAAGCAGTAGCCCCCCACCCCCCACCCCACCCCTCCCCCTTGTGGAAATCCAACCTCTCGCGCGACGACATGAAAGCGCAAGAGCGCTCGACAGTGACATGGCGGGAAAAGAGCAGAGGAAAGAAAAGAGGAAGGAAGGCAGTGCCGTCCCATCCACAGGCGAGGCGAGAGGGTAATGGTAAGCTGCTGCTGACCCACTTTATCTGACAATTGGTTTCTTGTCTGTGGATCAGCTTGACAAGATGCCAGGCGACAGGAGCCAAGTTCCGCAGGCTGCATTCCTGCTGTAGCCAGAGAAAGGAGGCAGCCAGGCAGAAGGGTCCTACTTGACTGGTTTTATATGGGCCCCTCCTCAGGCCTGCTGCACCTGTACCCCTGAGTGGAGCTCACCATCACTGCTCCCATACTGGGTCTCTCCTTTGGCATGTACCTGTTTTATATATCAAGGGATGAGATTAGGGCTGCGCTTTGTACTTTCTCTTGTTGTTTTCCCTGATCATCTTGTTGTTGCTGTTGTGTCTATTTTTATAGTATGAAATAATACCCAGTATAATTTTCCAGAGCACGAGGTGACGGACCATAAATGTCATTTTATGCAACAAACTGTTCGGAAATTAATAACATTGAGTCATTCAGTTTACTAATGTGGTGAAAAAGGGCACCACTTCCTCCTATTAGAGGCTGGAGCCAAAAAGATTTGGCTTTTAAAGAACTTAAACAACTAATCAGTATCATCAGTTCAAAATGTGAATTAATAAAATTTAAAGAAAACTCCAAATGTCCAAATTCCACTGTCAAACAAAGTTGGATGCTTTAGATTCTTATCTTATGATTAATGCATTTCATCACAGTCAACAAATATCACTACATTCATCAAGTTACTCTAGCTACAATACATTTTTACAGTTATACAGGACTTTAACCCTTAAAGTAAAACATTCTTAAACCTGAGATACAGCAGCAAGAATTGATCAACTGAGGACTTTAATCTTACTTTTTTTTTTTTCAAATCAAGTCTTCTTAAAGAATAAAATAATAATAAAACATTAGTCTACTATGCAATCAAGTGGATAGACCTTAATGTTCAGAAAATAAAGCAGGACGTAGTTTGGGAATTTTGTATGAATTTTAGTGACTCGTCAATTGTATCATGGGGCTGGTGTTGTTGGAGCCGTATTGACACCACTTCCTCTCTGAACTATTGATGTTGCTTTCTAGGTAAATTGGATGCTAGTTTAACAACCGGGGGGGGGTTTAGTCAACTGTAGCGGTGGCTCATTGTGTGGCAACTACAACATGACCAATCTGCATCCACCATCCCTGATGACCACTAAACCCAGCCCACTCAAATTCCATAATCTGGTGTAGGATCAGACGAGCTCTTGAGCTCAGCCGCTTTTCACTCTCCTCCGTTCTCTTGTGCGGGGAGAAGTCAGCCCAATTAAATGGCCATCTGGTCCTATGCAAAGGCCAATATTTTGTTCATATTCCTGTTGGTCAGTTGCTAGCACTAATACAGCCTGACACCCCAGCTGCAAGAAGCTTTGTATGGCTTAAATGCTCCTGGGGGCACACACCAATTAGGGGGTGCAGCGGGCAGGGGCACCCCCACATAGGCCAAGGAGGCCCGGCTGTGTCAGCGGGTAATTTAGCGTAACAAGCGAGCGTTGAGACCCAATTACAGCAGCTCTGATGTAAGACACGAGCCCCTGGTTGCCTTCACACATTTTGTGTCTGAGAGGTCAGCGGGGGTCATACCCACATGCCAGAGCTGCCATGAGAAGCAGGACATCACTGGAGGGTGGGAGAGAGAAGGGACGGTTGGTCACGTTTTGCCCCGTCCTCCAGCTGAGGGAATCAGCCCCCCCCCCCCACATCAGTTCCACTTATTTTCAGACCACTCAGCAAAAATTGTCCGGTCGAATCTGAGTGTTGGCTTTAGTCAGAGAATATTGGGCCAGATCAAGTCGTTCCCTGCTCCCTGAAAGTTGCTGTGGGAGTGGGAAACTTTGGCTCAGGTCAGGTACGGGCATATCTTAAGTTAATGCTTCATTTGCACGCAACTCCCTCCCTCATCCCACTGCTATTCTGGCTCGCAGAGGCCTCATGTTCTTTCGCTCCCTCTCTTTGGGCCCCACCATTCGATGAGTTGAACATTGCAGCTTCAAAATTTATGTCCTGGAGAAGTGCAGATGTTTGGAGCTGAGTCAGATCAGTTACAGTGTACCTGACTATAGAATAAACTCCCATCACAATGAAGTCATCTTCCTTAACCCAGCCCTTCCTGGCATACATATGACTTATTGCTTCCACTTTCGTTTATATCACAAAACAAGAGGGAAAGATGTAAAGAGGTTCCACTGGAAGTCAGTAGGTCTGATGCAGTTAATCTCTGGGTGCAGTTTTAATGAGGCTTTTCCTCCCCTGCCAGTGGTTTCATTGCTGTACTACCTGGTACCATGCTCTCTTTCTGGCTCTGTGCTCCCCTCAAGCAAATGTTTACAAAGGAGGTTGAATCATTTCTCTGGCTGGGCTCACACACTGTACCAAGCAATGAAACTGTTACCTTTTCATTTATATAACCACAAAATGATTGGAAACTAGGAATGAATCTATCAAACGTCATAACAAACGCTAACCCCAATTTTCCAAAGCCCCAAAGCGAGGTCTTAAAATTTGTAGGTGCCACATTTTTACATTTCATTTTGTAGCCAGCAAAAGATGAACACATCCTATAATCAGTTTATCAACCAATAGTTTCAGCACACTTGTAAAATAAAGGTGCCCTCAGGGTTTTGTTACCTTGGTGACATTTAGAGTGTTATAGGCTACACATACGTATTGTTTGTCACTATGGCAGCACACTTCTGACTTGAATAGGTCTAGCTCTGCTACCAACAAAAGGCCCTGTCGGTTGTTTGTAGACCTCCTAGTGGGAGAGTGATTGGTCAGTTCCTATCAGTGCCGTCACATGTCACACCTGCTGATTGGCTCATGCTGTGTCCAGGGAAGCTCCAAAGTCAGCAGACGGGCAGAATGAGGAATGGATCCATAGGTTAATTAACTGTAACCACCGAAGTCTCTTTCTCTGAATCTCCTCCCCAGTGTTGCTCTTCTCACCAGCTCACTAACTCTCATTGGACAGGCCGGTGGAACCACTTTAGGCTCTCACGTGGCACCACGGTGAAACTCTTTCATCTCGGGCCTCATCCTGCTACAGATTGTTTCGCTGACTGCTGCCCGGGCAGGGTGCGAGGCTGTGCAGGGTTAGATGATAGGCTGAATTGTATTGTTGCGAGTGTTGAGTGAACGGAGGCTTATGATTGGTGTTGTCAGCGACTCTTTAGAGCCGGCCGGACGACGGGCACCAGATCTGTGTGGGAAAAGAACAGATTGTTCAGCAGCACGCACACACACCCCATACCTGCTAATTCAATGACTACCTGTAGAGGGGAAACCCAACATCCTTCTTCTCTTATTCACACCTGCCAGAAAGACTGGAAAACTAAAATCTGAGGCAAAAAAAGGACAAAAAAAAAGACAGTTATGAATTCTCATTCAGACGCCTCTCTCTGCATCACCATGGAGAAGAGGGAGAAACAGATGGGGGAACAAGAGGGAGGCAGAGAGGATCAAAGGGCTTTGGCACAGACAAACTGCACAAGTGAACTAACCTTCCTCTTTTTTTCTCTTTGCCCTTCTGTCTCTTCTGTCCTTCCCCCAGACCACCAAGGCGTTTCTCCCCAAGATGCTGGAGCTGAATCATGGTCACATTGTGACGGTTGCCAGCTCTCTGGGTTTATTCAGCACAGCTGGAGTGGAGGTTAGTATCATACACAACAACACATACACATCCCATCGTTCCCACCATCAAAAACCAGTGCTTCTCTCCAAAACCATCAGCATGCCAGCTAGCACACTGAGCCGGGGGAGGTTAGGCCCCCTTTCTCTAGTTGTCCCTCCACCCGTTAAATTAAGGGACACAGATGAGCATTGGGGAGCCTCTTATAGATTCCTCTATCTGCAGCAGTGGGGGTGTGGGGCCCCTATTGGGCTCTGGCCCCAGGGCCAGAATAAGCTGACAGCTCCCCAAGGGACAGAGACATCTTCATCACTGCTTTGTGAACAACTTGGTTCTCACTCAGTATTCAGCTCACAGCAGCTTTCATCGGATAAAGTTTCAGTTTTCCTTCCTATATTTTTTTTTCTACTCTTCTTCCCCAGTATAGATTTTTTTGTGTTTTCAATGCATAATAAAATATGTGGTGATTCCACTGATCTCCATAGCCACAAGGGGAGTAAACTGGTAGCCTTCCTAGAAGGTTTTATTTTTCTATTTCAGACAACAGAGGTTTGATTTATTTCCTTAGCTGGGGACGGTGTCATTTTCAGACAGTCTGCAGGAACTACTACTCTATTTGCCTTTGTTTTTATAGCTGCACGTTTGCTTTTTGTTGTAAATCCATTCATCCATAATGATTAAGTCCCCCTTCAAAGGAACTGAAGAGTCACTTTTTGTTAACCTATTATCCTTCCTGGAAATGCCATGAATGGGATTTCAGACGTGCACATTAATTTCAGGGAACCAAAGCCTTCGCTTGTCATGTGGGCATAGGCAAATCTCTTTATCCTCCCCATGTTTATCGACACGCATCTGTGTTTGCTCAAGCCTTTTTTTTTCTTAAGAAAAAGATTATTTCCACGGCGAACCACATCAAAACCTTCCTACCAAGCTGAGCAGTCTCCTGATGCACAGGGGAAGAATGCTAATGAAACCATAGAACAGAGGACAGGCTCGCTTGGGTTTTTGTGGCTGTATCATTAACAGCAAGGAGAGACCTCTGTGCCCATGGGGCATGTTTGATAATGTTCATGGGTGCGGGCAGGGGCAGAGTTTTACAGGAGTAACCTGTTCTCTCTTTACTCCCTCAGGATTACTGCGCCAGTAAGTTCGGTGCCATCGGCTTCCACGAGTCACTGAGCCATGAGCTGAAGGCCTCTGAGAAGGATGGCATCAACATGACTCTGGTGTGCCCTTACCTGGTCGACACGGGAATGTTCAAAGGCTGCAGGATAAGGTGAGCGTCGATATACACCTCCCTCTCTAGTTGTGTTTGTACACGCAGTTCGTTTCTGTTTTGTTTGTTTGGTTTTTTTTTGCATCTGGGACGAGTTTGTCACTTGTAATTTTCACTGTATGAAATTGCCTCACAAACACCTTTTGAACTTCAAAGCGGCAGCTGATGGTTTGTGTTTTTTTGTTAACACACACATTATAAAGTCACTTTTATTCCACTGGTCAGCGCTCTGCTTAAACAAAGAGCAACTTTCCCAGGGGAAAACCTCCCCAACAGGTGCACCTGGACTAAAACACCCACTCCCCCCTCTGACACACACCCCCCGGCTTCTCTAATAGTCCTCACTTTGTTTGGCGGTTACAGTCAGCAGGTGGCATGTCCTTCAGCTCTACTACGCTGTGGAGAAATCTCTGTTTCTGGTTGTGAGCAGTTCTTGTGTTGCAGTATCACTTTTTTTGTGATACTGCAGTGAGAATTACACCCAGCTTTAGTCAGTACCTTCAAATAAAATGCACTTCAAAATTTAAAGGCCCTTTTTTGAGTGACTTGCAGTGTTATACTTTTTTTTTTTTTTTTTTTTTTTTTTTTAAACAAACAAACCATTAAATAAAAAGGCTTTAAATGTGAATGAACTGTGGCCCTGTCATTGACTTATCCGTGGTATTTTTCTCTCCAGGAAGGAGATCGAGCCTTTCCTGCCTCCCTTGAAGCCAGAGTTCTGCGTTAAACAGGCCATGAGGGCTATCCTCACTGACCAGCCCATGATCTGTACACCTCGCATCGTCTATATGGTCAACTTCATGAAAAGGTGAGCTGCCTGCTGTGCTCTTACATCCTGATTTCCTCCTATACATCCTACTTCTTTGCGGTTCTTCTCTCCCTGAGCGCTCCTTCAGCTTTCAGTCAACATTTCAGAAAGATCTTGTCTCACCAATTTATTTATTTTTTCCCCCATCCTGTCTTTGCAGCATCCTGCCCTTCGAGGCCATTGTGTGCATGTACCGGTTCCTAGGCGCCGACAAGTGCATGTACCCCTTCCTAGCTCAGAGAAAGGAGGCCATGAACAACAATGAGGCAAAGAATGGAATCTAGGGGGCGCTGTTTGCAGCACGAACAGGGGGCACATATATCTGCAAGCATGAGGAAACAACCACTGAGGATAAAAATGGGGAAGAAGGAAGGATGAAAAGACTGAATCTAGACTGGTGCACTTGCATTGAGCAAATGCAAAGGTTTACCATATTGTTCCTCTGGAACAAAGAAAGCTGTGTACTACACAAAGGATTTATCTGACTTTTGTTTTGTCTTTTTTTTTTTTTTTTTTTTTTTAAAGTTTGTTTAATGAAACCAACATCTATATACTATGTCACTAGTTTTGAAATCATACAGAAAATCTATCCAATAATTAACTATTTACATAATGTAGTCACCAGCCTTATCTAGTGTCATTGTGGAAATATACAGTATGTTACTGTACAAACAGTAAAAATCTTTTTGTTTTTTCACTTTTTTAATTTTATTTTATTTTTGTAGACATGCACTGTAATTTCAGATTTTTCTCTACACTGCCAGCATTCTCTGTGTAGGAAGGTTCAACACAGCCAGTCCAAACTACCCGAGCTCTCCTCCCCGCACAGAGGCTCTTTTGCAGCCAGTCAGGAAATTGGTTTGCAGCTTACACAGCATGGATTATAGCTTGTTCCATTAAAAATAAAACGAGAGAAATATTTCACAGTTTAACTATGTTTTTTTTTTTTTTTTTTGTATTTGTTAAATACTCCAGTTACAGACATGTAGCATATGTTTATGATGAAGTCTACGCATTCCAAATGGGACATTTAATGGCCAGATTGTGGCTGACTTAAAATCCTTGCAGGAGTTTTCCAGACTCTACCGTCCCGTAATGGTCCTTTTATTATTTCAGATCTGTCTCGACTAACCTCTCTGATGAAAAGTGGACGAGGGATTCGATGTCCTTGGTTGAACTAGCATGTCTGACACATTCAGAATGTACTGCTACGGGGGAGAAACTGAGAGGAAATGCATTTTTATTTCTCTCATTTGTTGTCTTTATTTTCAGGATCTGTGGTCTTTATATTGTAAATTTGTGTTACCGATCTATTATTTGTTTAAAAAAAAAAAAACAAACAAAAAAAAACAAACCTGACGACAAAAGCTGTAACTCCAGGTGAACCGCTGTCCCAACACTGATGTGTGCTTGAGGGAAATGTATTAAAGACACTAGCTTTTCCATTATTCTTTCCAAAGTAACACTTTAATTCTCCTGTCCATCGTCCACCTTGTACAGTTAAAGTGAAATGTAAATGTTTAAATGTTGTGAACACCCCAGTATCCCAAAATGACTGTCTCCACAATATTTGGTTTTTGAATATTTTATATACCTTTGGGACGACAAAGAGTTTTTGAATTTCAACTACATTCCAATAGGCGTCATTTCTCCAGTCACAGTGATGAGCCTAAATTCTCTACCTCTTAATTTTTGCCTTTTTTTTTGACAGTATGACATAAGCCTTTTTTTTTTTTTTTTTTTTTTGTAATTTTCTGAAGACTGCTCCATAGCAGAGCAAATGTGGTTCCAATGTTTAGTCTCTAACTTAAATTAATAAAGTGATTTAGATTATTAAACTGTGTGTCTTGATCTGTTTTTCTCACCCAGACTAGAAATCATTAGTTATCGCTTTTCTAAATTTCAAGTTAAAATGAAACAGTTATTGAGCAAAAAAAACTCCTTTGTATTTGTTTTTTTTTTTTTTTTAAATTGTGTGAATCACCACAGTGAGTGGCAGAAAAGAGGATCTTCTGCAACACTGACAAACTTTTTTGACACAGCTCTCATTGTTCAGATGACACCCACCCAGCCCTGTTCTTCTCTTACGGCTACTCTTGTGACTAGTATCGGTATCACTGTCCTCCCATATTGTACCACACATGAGTCAGGCAGCCTTTAGATATGGGTGTTGGCTAAAGAGGGCAAGAGCCATTTGCCTTTGTAAGTAAATATCACAGTGTATGTACACGCCAGCAGACATGTGATCTGTGCAGTGTCAGGCTGTTAACCACTCAAACGGAAAGAAGATATGAAAAATGTCATGTTGTGGGTAAGAGGTTGGGTTTGCGCCACAAGTACTACTGTTATTATTCAGCTTCATACTGAGTGAGAATAATTAACATAATAAACCACATTTACTTGTATTAAAATTGTCTCCATTGGGAGGTACTACAATGAATTAACTGTAATTTCTACTGGAGCTGGTTATTTCCCTGAGCCTGACTTTAAATTCCCAGAGCACAGGGAGAGAAAAAAACGAGCTATATTTTGTAATTGCTGTCAGCAGCAAATCACATTAAGATGTCATGAGCTAGATTTGGACTCACATGGTCAAACTGCTGAGTTGTTTGTGCTTGTTTGTTCTTTACGCAGGAATGTTGCCTTTGAGATCATGTCTTTGACATTTGTCAGAGGGTTTGAGGATATCTGAAACTTACAGGTTTGTAGAGTAGTAAATTTAAAAATTGGTGTGTGGTTAAGGTTGTGAATGTGAAATGTGCATGTGAAAAAAAACAAACTTTAAAGCTTTAATGAAATTGCTAACTTGACACATTTCAGAGGGGCATGAAATCCTGAATATGTTTATATTTACATATGTAAGATGCATTTTTAGTAATAGTGTAATTGCAATAACATTTTGTGTTTTAAAGGTATTTTTTCTTTAGTTTGTGTCTAAAGTCATTGACCCCTTTACCCTCATTAAACAGTCCACAATCTATGAATATGCCAGTATTCTCATTTCAAAGGTTTAACAACTGGAAACAAGATGACTACCACTTCAATAACTCTGTGTATGTGTGCAGGAAATTTTAAGTTTCCACCTCACACTATAATTAATAAAGGAAATGTGAAAAAAAACACAACACAATGTTTTGGGTGTTTCCCCCGCAGACACTTAATAACAAGATCATGAGCCCAGGCCTTAAGGTTTGAACCGTCTGTCTAAATCTGGGTCAGACAAACAGTCAAGTCTTAAAAAATGTAATCCTCATGTCTGGGACCTTTCCTCATCACTGCCCTCTCTCCACCGGCAGGAGAACAGTTCTAGATGAGATGTGAAAATGTGCCCAAACAGCACAGCCCACAGCTATTACAGCACATCTACCATTTAAAATGCCCCTTAGTTGGCAGCACTATGCTTTTATATGGTTTATTGGTGGCCAGAAAAACATCATTCTTCATCTCCTCCGTGTTGGAACTGAGATGAATCACTGATCTGAGACGTTTACACCTTTAAAAAAATCTTTCCACAGAGCGAACTGATCACTCCAGTGACAGAGTACAACCTTCCTCCAGATGCTGCGATTGCTCGCCGCGAGCTCCTCTCCGACCTCCACGGTGCATTACAGGGGAAGCAGCAGAGATGTCAAGAGCTTCAGCCCTCAGCACGCCGCACTCCTCTGCCGTGACTAATCGGGGCTGGATAAAGTTGCTCAGCGGCAGATTAGTTCTAATATGAGGGAGAGTTGTACTGACAGCTTCGATCCCTCTGTGCACAGAAGCAATCAGCACCAAGTGCAGCCACTTCCAGCTACTGTTAGGACTCCATGCGGCTCCAAAAGGCCCTATTTAGCAGATCCTTTCACTAAAATCCTTTTTTATCCATCCAAGAATGAAAAGTATTAGGATTTTGGCTTGAATCTTTTCTTGGACATTGATCAACATCTATAGGATTCCTCTCACTCTTTTATCCTTCTGTTAATACAGCTCTAATTTAGAGGACTTCAAGGGGGTTGATGGGACATAATTCAGATGGAAAAATCAATGACTCTGGCATTTGCTTTTGCATGGCACGGACAAGCTCCACAGCTCCATTGATTTTGTTCTATTTTGGGCAGCAAGGTTGACTTCCAATATTGGCTGGTCAGAGAAGAGCAATTCATCTTGGGTCGAACACGGCCTCAAGCCGGTCTGCCACTACCTGCACAAGCTTCTGGAAGAGAGATGCTGCTGCTAATATGTGTGAGCAGCCTTGGCGCTCCTCAGCGGCAGGCAGATGTAGCTGCCAGCTGAGTCCATTAGTCAGTGACGTGGTATTAGACCGCCGCCCTCCCGTTTGCTCATTCATCTCGCTAATGGGGGAGAGAGCAGAGTGGGATTCCTGATGCAGACGTGGTCGACGTGCCAGAGGACGGCACAGGTGGTGGAGTTACGAGATGATGTAGTGATGCAATGGAGGAATGTCAAGAGATAAGGACCCGCACACTTGCTCCCAGCGCTATCAGTCCTGCTGGAAGTTTGAGATTAATTATTACTGTTTGGAAAACACAAGCAGCCTTTTGTTTTTTTCTTTGACTACATGACGACAGCCTTCACAACATGAGGTTCGTCTCCAGTATCAATTAACGGAGTGTCATTAGAAAGGTTGCAGCTTTCTGTTCACGAGGCTTGATCTTCAAACAAAGCACAAATAGAGAACAGCATGACAGAGTGATTTGGTATTTCTGAGCTGCACAGCTACATATTAAACTGTGAAGATGTTGAACCAGCACATTGTCCTGTAAATGGTGGAGGGGGCCCTTAAAGCACAATCACAGTGAACTCCTGTTGATCCTTTTACAGCACAACCACCCACTCTGTTTTGCAATTTGCACATTAAATATTAGTCTTTATAGAAAGTGAATGCAGTTGGATATGAATTAAAGAGACAGATAAAGGCACATAATATAATCAAAGGACCCTGTAATTTCTGTAATTAAGATTTCTCAATTATTTGGGAACTATCTTATGGATCTTGCATTTTTTAGTTCTGCTATTTTATGGTTCTCAAGTGCAGAAATCATGATAGTGAATTCGTGTGATGATGACAGTTGAGAAAACTGATGCAGACTGTTTCCATGTGGTGCAAAGTGTTGGAAAAAGTGAGTAAATGGACCTGCAGTCAGGATTATTTTGTACTGTAGAGATGGTAGTGTGCTTATGCCATCAGTGTTTGCTCTCCAACAGCATCACAGTGTTTCTCATTTTCACCTAAACCCCTCTTTACATTAGAGTGTATGTCTTTAGAATGTGTGCAAAAAAGTCCATCCAAAATAAAACAGTGTTAATTATTCAGAGTGAGGTGTGTTTACGTTGGCTTGGAAGAAAAAGAAAGAGACAAAGCTTTTTTTTTTTTCCACATGAACTGAGGTGTTTTTACTGCATTTCAGTAACAGAAACAGCTTTAATACACATTGCACTCACAGCGAAGACACATCCTCAGTGTCAGTGAACAAAGTGATTCAAAGTGGCCTTTAGGGGAGGGAGCCTGCAGATCAGACACAGGCTCTCTCCGCTCAAAAGATGCCCTCCATAATGCAGGCATTAAAAGCACCCAGTTGATGCCTTGGCAGGTCAATACAACACACACAATGGGTGTAGATGTGATCGACAAAACTGTGGGTGGGGGGGGGGAGAGAGAAAGAGAGGGGGGGGGATGATCCACTGACACAAAATCACTGGAATGGAGAGGACTTTTCATTCACCGGAGGACATGCAGTCCGTATACAAAACTCTCTGGAGTTTGGACTCTATGTTAAAAGCTTTACTGGCATTAAGAGAATGTGCGTGAAAAACCAGCCACTGTCGACGCAACTGGCCTCGTTTTGTAGTTAAAAAGTACAACTGTGGTGGCCCCTTTGTCTCCACTGTTGGTCAGGTGATGCTCCAGTGATGCTATGCCAGTGTGGGGGTCATGTTAAAAAGGGATAGGTAGACCCTTCAGGAACTTAAAGGTCGGTCCAACCTTTGCTCCCGGGTGGTCAGCACTTCTACTGATTACTGCTAACACCAGTTTTGTCCTTTTTGTCCACATGAAAAAAACTTCTTTGTTATTTTTCGGAATATGATACTCTTGCAAGTCATACACATCCATATAGATAGATGAACTCTTTTTTTTATGTCAGCATACAAGGTAAGCTGGGTGACTATATATGAAGACAACAACTACAACTTTCACAGCACTGGCATTGGTTAATTTTAAATACAGTACTCAAGCATTGTTAGATTAATAAAATAACAAAAGAAAAAATAAAATAAAAATAAACGGAAACATAATACTCCCGAAAAAATAAGCTACTGTACGCAAGTTGGTTTCTCGCCTAAAATGTTTCTTTTGTATTTCAATGGCATGATGTACATATTTGTTTTTAACCATACCAACAGACATTGATCCAAAGGGAAAATTGTCTATCACTTTGGATTTCCCTTGATTTCATACAGTACCATGCATTTATCTCATTAGTTTGTATTTCATTTATTTATTTTCTGTCTCTAAATTTTGACTGAAATCATCAATAAACGTGTTAAGATAGCGTTGTCTTCACATAGACTCGGGTAATGGTGTTTTAGTCGGTCATTTCTCGGTGCACATCCACCCTATTGCATGTTGACAGGTTTTGCAGGATACAGTGGCAATCGTGGGGGTAGGGTGGTGGAGTGGAGGGGTAAGGCGGGCAGGTGGGTGGTCGGGTGGGGGGGTAATTGTGGGCAGTGGGGGACACTGTGTAGGTCGTTGCTGTAGGTTATGGGAGATTGGGGTGAAAGGGTGGGTTGGGTTTGTAAGGTTTGTGCATGTGGAAGGAAAAAGGGGGTTTGGGGTTGTCAGCTCCTAGACGACAGCCTTTGAATCCTTGCAGACCTGAGTGGTGGTGCCTGAGTTAGTCTGTTTAATGTCCGTCCTCCCTCCCACATGGTTCACTGGTCTGAAAAGACAAACGAAACTGTGTTAGGGCAGATTTTCTTCGTGAATAATCAGTACCCCCCTGGGTAATTTGTCCCAGTTCTCTAAAACAAGATGGGTCATTCTTGTAAATGAAAACTTCCAGAGGAAACGAAAGTGATGCGACTCTGCCTCCAGACACTTAACAAGTCCTTGACCTCGCTCTGCTTCACACTTAACTGATCATCTGTGGAAACTTATGCTGTGGCCTTCACCACATATTCATGTATGTGGGTGCTGCTGATTTAGAAGGAATAAAGAAAGTCTTTTCACACTGATCACTGTGATTATCTGTGGCTCGATGACAATGTGTTAACAGCAAAGTCTGAGCGGATTAATGAGTTATAAAGATGAAGAGGAAGTGAGAGATGAGTGATTAACAACTCAGGCGAGAGTGTAACTGCTGCCCCTCTCCCCTGATGGTAACATAAATGAAGCTGTTACAACTCTTCTGTTGTCTTTCCTCTCTTTGTTTCTTTCCTCTTCTGCTCAGAAGGAGACACAGGGCTGCCTCATCTTTTTTTTTTCCCAGGGCACACCTATTATGAAAATACTCCACAAATGCTTGACAGTGATTTCCTCCCAAACAAAACCCACGGTGTTCCTACTTTCCTACTGGATTCTCTGCTTGTGTCCTTCCTTCCTTTCCTCCCTTCCTCATCAAGGAGGACGCGGCGGACGAGGGGAAGGGAGGGAAAGAGTAGGTGCAGAAAGCCCTCTCTTCTGCCATGACTGAGCCCTGGTGGTGATAGTCATCATGCAAAGTATGGAGCACCGATGAGAGTGTGGTGTGGTGGTGCATGTAAATGTATACGCCTACTGTTGCTTTCCTATGGAAGAAAAATGTCGAGCGGAAATGTTGGGACGTGTGTGTGGGTGGGGATGGAGCTGATGATGGGCCAGCCTGGAGCACTCAGATTTGCAATAAACCAGATTGGCACACACACACACACTCTGACACACAGAGCCTCACACACATAGAGCCTGACACATCTGGATCCTCACATTCAACCTGATTGGCTGATTGGTAAAAAAATAAAAAATAAAAAAAAAAATACAACACTGAGTGTGTGTGGAGCGGCTGTCTGCCAGTTTTGGCCTGATCCGTGTCCTACCGTACCTTGATGGGGCCATCCACCGGGTCCAGTCCCTGCTCCGACAGCTGTTTCAAGGCACTTAGAGCAGCCTGAGAAGAGAGAGAACAACAGATGGTTGAGTGAGGGGGGGGAGTGAGAGAGAGGGGGAGAGAGAAGGGAGACTGGGTGGGAGGAGAGTGAGTGTCACCCTTCAGCTGCTTTTCAAATAACACTTACTCTGGGAAACCTGATGCCAGCAGGACACTTTCCCTTCACTCTCTGTTGTCTTTGGCTCCTCTCCTCTGACTGTTTATCTAGCGTTATTGGGTTAACATTTCCACTTTATGTTTTGGCTGCTCTGCATTTTCCTAAGTCAATCTCAGTGACATCTGTATTCAGTGCGACCACAGCTAAACGAATAGCAGCAGGTCAGCGGGCTAGAAACGCCACATGCATTTCAGTTTAATCTGAACTTGTGAAAAACTTGGTGTGTGAGATATTTAACTGCTATTTCATTACGCTCCACACTTCTCAGCGTCTCACTTTTTAGGACCTTTAAATTGACTTCACCGTATTTAACTCATGATTGCCACCACCCATGTGCAGCAATATAAAGTCATTGGGAAAAAAAGCCTATATATCCTATATATGTTTCCATGGATTGTGTGTTATTTGCCATGCTGGGGTTAAAAATGCCATTATGTCATTTCCTTCCTGCTCATCACCCGCCTGTGTGTGCCAGCTACAGGGGCCACTGGTGATGTGAGGAGGGTCCGGTCTACTGTCATAATAATTGCAACAAGTGTGGGAGCCAGGAAGTGTAGCGTAGACCAACACAAAGGCTAATGTATGGTGGGACGGGAAGATTAATAGCTGAAAGGAGATTGAAAAAGCGCAAACACATTTATGTTATGAGCAGAAATCACTTCTAGAAACAGGCGGTTTAGGTGTGCTGAGATGAGCTGTTCGGTCTGATCTCAACCAGGTTGTAGGTCCAATTCCTGACAAGGATCCTTCCTCCGTCTTAACAATTGGCTCCAGATGTGTTTACCCTGTCTTCCTTCATTTCTGTTTCTGTCTCTCAGTGTGGGCTGACTTGGAGCAGGGGGGGGGTGCTGGGGAATAGATCTGCCACCATGGCTGACACCAGTGCAGACCTCTTCCTTTCATACCAACCATCAGGAGAGACCGCTGTTCAAATACTGTAGATCCTACCAGTGTGCATCTAAAACTACACACACACAGCATCAGCCCGAGGGAGTATCTGAGCAGGAAGAAGAGCCCAACCTGTTAATGTGTTATCATGCTGTCTAACAAGATTTAATTACCTATTAAACGCACTATCAAACTGATTTGTTAACGTGGGTGTAGCCATTAAAAAAAATGGCAGGACAATTCCTAATGGAAACATTCCATATGTCATACAAAGAAATTATGTCCCCAAAACAAACAGGTCCAACAGTTTTGAATGCTGCAGTGTATTATTCTACCATAAAAAATGTGTTTTTTCAAAATGATGAATATCCAGTAATTGGTTTTATATATACTGTAACTTGTGGACATGAGCGTGGATTTCTTGATGTTTCATTTCATGGATTTCTGAAAATATAATGAACTCACAAACGCAGCAGATCATATTTAGAACTGGGTCGGATTTCATAGTAGCTGTATTTGGTTGCTCATATTTAGAAACTGGAGCATATGTTGAAACAAGACTGATGAAGATGTTGAATCCTTCAAGAGTGTTTCTTACACATGGCCTACAGTATAGATAATAAGACTTCATATGAACATATCTATAAGAAAAGCTAAAAAAGAAAAACCCCAACAGCTCCACTTTATTATTCCACACACATCTGGCACTACAGTCATCACAATTAGCCTGGATCCGTTACACTCCATCACTGGTTAATCAAAGTCAAGATAAGGAATAATTGGTTGTGCTCAGTAGATGAGTGAGATGTGACGACTGCTGAGTTAAGCTCATCATAAAGCCCACCAACATCTCTCTCTACTTTATTCTTATTAGTTATATCAGCTCCGTGAGCTGGGACACATTTTTCTGATACTTTCAGACGCGCAGACAGGAGACGTCTCCATGTGAATCCACTCCACGTCTGTATTTAAGCTGATGCCCTCCGAGAGGAAACATTTATCACCCTTTAATGCTGAGAAAAAATAAATCACACTGTGTGGCATATCAGTCTACGATGGAATGCAACGTACAGAGTAGGATGTTACAAACTAGTATGTAGTATGTGTGCGCTTGTGTCCAAAATCATTTTCAAAGAGTTTTAACCTCAAATTATGAGAAACATAAACCAGGAATCATAATTCATGACTGACAGGTGCAAGGGTCAAAATCTGGTTTATATCCATCAAATTGAGGCAAAAAAATCTGTGCTGCTTACAGGTACTAAAAAAATCTGCAACAATAATACTACGACTGGGTTGAAAAATTGATACTGTGGAGTTATTACTTAAAGCCTTTCTCCAGAGAATCAGAAATCAAGTGAAGCCCCTCTAAGTCTGTTACAGACAATTTATGGTGCAATGTGTTTTTTTCTCTGTGAAGATCTGACAGCCAGTGAGATTTAGGGCTTATACTTGCAGAGATTTAAGGTGACAGCTGAAGGAATGTTTTCACAATTGCACTGTTAATAAACATAAATCATATCAAGGGATTCTTCGTGTAACAGTCGGATACTTTTTTTAAATGTACATATGCAATACCATCATGTCACTTTACAATGACCAGAACTGTCCGCACATACTGGAGCGGAAAAAGTAATTAAGATAAGAAGGAAACCAAACGCAGCCTGATTAATGTAAGACACATGATCGGCGTCACACCTGATAAACAACAAGGACGGGTCAATCTCCTGTTTTCTCTGGTGAACAATAAATTGTAATCACAACCAAGTTCCTCATGATTGCCTCTTGTTTGTTGTATTTATTCAATCGGTTTGGGACTCTTCTCTCCCTGAGTAAATAGCCAGAGCCCATCTGTTGGAGGACAGAGGGAGAGGAGGGGGCGACTGGAGATAAACAGCCATAAATCAGGGGCTTGACGGTGGCAGTGCTGCTGATATACGACAGGCAGGCATAAGGGCCCAAGCAGCCAATCCCTTGGCCCAGCAGCTCAGCGCAGGATGCAGGGCCTTAGACAAATACTGGGCCTATCTATGGGAATGGCAGGCAGTGAAATCATTATTTTTCTAATGAGATAAGTCGGTCATCGTTAGAGGCAGCCGCTACACTGATGCATCAACACCAGAAGAGTATGTTTAGTCTGAGGCCATGACACGCAAGGTGGAGGTGTTCCATCTCTGTCATGGAACAAAGAGAGAGTAGGAGGTGGGTTCGACAATGTGCAGAGAGGATGCTGCCAGTCATTAAAATGGGAGAGGAGCAGAAAGGAAGAAAACTGAACTTTTAAACAGAGAAACGGCTTAATTGGCCACTAAGAGCTTAAAGGTCAGGTGATGAGGAAAGTTAGTTTGTTGTCCGATCACTTCTTAAAGCTTGCTTTAGGAAAGCTGTTTAAATACTGCGATAATAGCACACGTTCTCGGAAAGTCCCTAATTGATACTGTTACACTGATAAGACACAAAAAAGAGAAAAACAACATAAAAAAAACTAGGGCCTGACTTAATCACCTGATTTGAGCCTGTCTCAGACAAATCTGTAGCAGCGTATGTGATGGCCGATAGGCACCAATGTGAACTTTCTCTATTCATATGAATATATTATAATTTCGTAACCACAGTAGTGCTGCACTGATGACTATTGATGTTATTTATTATCAAGTAAAATGTGACAAACAATGTGTTTGAGCCATATTTAAGGGATCACTGCAAGAAATGTGTGTTTATGTATACATGAGAAATCACTGAGACCAATTCAGTGCTTCAGGTTATGACAAAGGATGCTTCAACAACTTCAAAGCACTAAATTCAATGCATCTTGGTAGGATACCTTGTAATGAGAACAGCCCCATGTTGTTTTTTGCCTAGACCCTAACCCGCACCATGAAGTCGTGATACTTCATACATACTTCATAGGGGACACCAAATGTGAATTTGCTCTAGGACAAACACTCGATTCACCTTCATCACTCCCTCTTCACCTATCATCTTTCCTCAACCCAACATCAGATAACAATCCAGCACTCATCATCAATCCTAGATTGTGAGCCAACCTGTAGCGCCCCACAGCCAATTCACACATGGGCTCATTCATCTAGCTATCTAGTTGTCCCTAGTTCAAAGGCTTGGCCAAACAGTGGTCAAACGTGACGGTGTCTGAGGAGGATCTGCGACCGTGGCTGAGCTCCTGATGTGGAGTGACAAGGGCGGCTCATTTTTCTGGGCCTGCTGCGCTCTTAATGGTTTCCCCAACAGAGGCTTCGCTTCCATCAGCGGCTTAGCCAAACAACGGCCCAGTCCCCCAGGAGTCCACGGCATCGGCCTGATGGATCTGATGGATCGTTGGATCACATTGACCCTGACAAATCAGACCCCTGTGTCAGCTCTCACTGCTGGACTACTCTGTTCCAGGGAAGAAATGAAGACAACTTTGGGGATGGGAGGCTGAGAAGAACGGGTAAGAGAGGTGAGAAGGCAAGGCTGGAAAAGGAGCAGAAAAAGGGAGGAAAAGAAACATTTGGTGGGAAAAACAAGTGGAAAGAAGAAGGGAAAGGAGCCTTCAATCCTTCGATCTCCATCACTTCACCCTCTGGCTCTTAGCAGCCATCAAAGACATCAGGGAGGTCCTAATGAGGTGAAGACCAACAGCACATCAGTCAATCTCACATACTTGCATCTCTTTCTCTCCTCCTACTCTGAATCTTCCAAGTAGTAGAAGAAAGAGAGACACTAGCCTAGTTTGCCTGTTCTCTTGACTTTATCAGATCAGAGCCTGCCTCTGCTCCGCTGGAGGCTAGATGAAAGCGCAGACACCAGCTCAGGGTTTAACCCAACGACCCAATCTAAAGAGTACCCTCTTTGCCATGCAGATCCACGTTCCCAGGAATTTCTCTGGGTCTGTACAGTCCATCTGGTGTGATCAAACCCTTCCCTAATCTGGAGTCCAGGCCAAGAGCATCAGTGGCAGCCTACTGTCTTTGCTTTGATCCTGCGTCATTATCTAAATCTTATGTTTGGATGTCTACATCTTTGGAGGGAGCAAGAGGAAAGAGAAAGGGAACGCTAGGCTTCTACTTCAGTCCGATTCTTGTGATTTTTGCAGGGCCTTAATAATGTACCTGACAACACTGCGGGTACTCTAAATGGATGGCCTCCAGAGTCAACAGACTATGAATGCACACAAAGACAGCAGTTCCCCCTTTTATAAAGCTCCTACAGGCATTTAATAGTTTTTTATATAGTTAGTTAATCTTTTTTATGGCTAGAGAAGGGAACGTTGCATCATTTACAGGAACAATATTTGGCTGGTGCACCTCTCCACTTCCATCAAGCACCACTCCACCACTGATTTATACAAACCACAGAGTCGTTTCACAACCACGTCCAGTTTCTTCTCAGAACTGGAGACGACGCTGGGGTTGACGGACCGTAAACCACACCGCTTGCTTTTGTTTGCTCAATTGTACAACGGACATTCATCCTCTTCCTCTACCATAACATGCATGCTGTCAGGTCTTAACAACGCTAGAAAGAGTCCGATTAATGTCGGGTGGCTGGTTCTGAGCTGCTGTGAGGCGGGGGGGACTCGGAACATGAAGGGGATGCAGGACGGCTGCTCAGGAGGATGATCTAAGGGATTTCCAGTAGACTAAACAATGAAAAGAGTGGATTTCAAACAGGGTGTTTTACAGGCAGGACCTGGGAAGATGGAAAAATGAGTGCCCTGTTGTCAGAGAAGTTCTGAAGCTGGATATATTGTTCTGGAGAGGGCTTGTTCTGTTTTCAAAAGCCCTCATAAAACCTTGACAGTGCTCCCTCTTTCCGCGCTCACTCTCCAAAGCACAAAGAAATATGAGATACCAGGGAAGAGAAAACCCTGGCGGTCTTTTTTGTCCTGTGTTAACCCTGTTGTCACTAGTGCGCCATCACGTCACATGTTCCTCTGATGTTGATTAAATTCTTTTAAACTTTATCTATTGCAGATTTTCTTCTTCCTTTCCTCCTTCTGTCATCTACTCTCGAGCTGCTTCTCATCCCTTGGCGTCCGTTTCCTCTACATTCTTTTCTTTTCCTTCTACCCACATCAAAACCTTGGACAGGGATCACCGAAACATTCCCGGATAGCTCGTGGAGAACACCTGTGTGTGCATGAGTGCTGGCAGTGTATGCCTCTATTTGTTAATGCGGTGTGATATGTACATGGATTCTTGAGTGACTACAGAGAAAATGTATTCAGATCCTCTCACCAAATCTCTTCTTCACTCTCTCTCCAGATTTCACATCCTCTTCCACATCAGAGGCATTGATAAAAGAGGCAGTGTGTGCTGGCAGTGGCCTAGCTGCAGCCTGACATGACGTTAATTCCTCTGAAGTAGCACTTCACATCTGCCACTTCGCTGCTTGTGCAACAGTGTATCAACTGTGAATACTGTACAGCTAAACAAACTTCTCCATGAGGAAATATATTTGATTTCTGCATACTTCTCAGTCATGTGTGCATGCTGCCACATTACGGTGACTGGGATTCCTAAAGTGGATATTGTGTGTGTCTGAGGCCTGTGATGAGCGCTGAAGACTGGCTGAGCTAAGTTAGTCAGTAACGGCTGTAGGGCTCCCCAGGGGAGCAAGCCTTCGCTGACATGGGAAGCCATAAATAAGAGCCCGGGGCGCAGCGCCATGTCATGCGTCATTTGGGTCGGAGAGGCCTGCTTTATCCCCTCCCATCTCCCGAGCTGCTGAGCATGGCACCTCCTAGGGCGTAATACAAAACATATGAGCAGAGGGCGAGGGGCAGAAGCACCTCAGCATACCATAGTCCTGCCTTGTCAGCAAAGCATCTCGGAGGAAAAGCAGATATAGCCAGAGGCAGCCTCTAGAGCCCATTTTCCACTGGTCAGAAAACCGACTAAGACCGACTAACATAGGGCTTTTGCTGGCAATAGGAAAAGGGTATAATCAGCATTCACACCCAAGTCTAAGATGATGAGAGAAATCAGACTGCAACAGACACAGTTACTTATCAGCTCTGAATGGCATCAATCTAAACACAACAGCTGGGTGAACCCACTGATTTTCACCTCTTTTCTGCAGATAGCAACCCCCCAATTCCACACTATAATATACTATAAGCACCAAGTGTACAGTGTACGGTACATACACTGTGAATATATGTATGTATTGTATGTATTACTGATTATTCATACACAGAGAATAAAGATTTGAGCAGATGTAAGTACATAGTACAGTACAAAGATCGCCACCATAAGGCACTCCAGAGGTAGCTTAAGAGTGACCCAAGATCACACATTCTCAGGCCAAGAGGAGAAAGCGTGACACTTTCCCTTTTCATCAAGACTGGAGAGAATGACACATTTCCACAGAGCAACAAACCCGCCACCCACAGGAAATTATGCAAGGGAACCCACGTTTCATCTACTCTCAAAATTTCTAGCTTATTCCAAAGTTGCTGATGAATCAGTACAAGTACAACATGGGACAGGATGCAGGGTATGAAGAATACAGTAGGGGATGAGACTGCTGTCTGGGATTATACTAGGTAAGAAGAGAAAAACAGCGCCAAGGTTAGTGACTCACCAACATGACCACTGACTAAGCTCAAATGTTTCTCTAATAGAAGAAGCTTATCGTCATGGCCAAACACTCCCATCATACATAGAGGAAACCTGGGTGATGAAACACACAGCCTTAGGAAACTATTTCTTTATGACTGATTCATTTGCAGTTCATGCTTCACTTGAAAACAAAGTTGCTTCATGAATATCACTGTACATAAGTCACACAAGGGTTGAAGAAGATTCTCAAGTATGGGGAAGTTGGGGAGGTCATCAAATGTCACACTGAAGATTCACTCTGTGGGCATTTAGTGAAGAAACACCCTTCTGACTGGTATGTCTTTTTCCCATGAGGTCACCCCAGGAGGCTCCACAGTTAGACCATATCATCTTCACCAGCAGAAATCTACCTCTCTATGCCAGAGGGAGAAGCTTCTATAATCCTGAACAATTGGACTCACATTGCCCTGGGGGAGTTATGAAAAGCTGTGGGGGAGAAAAGCCAAGTCTTCAGGCACTCGCTCTCTTATCAGCGGAGAGATAGTGATCGGTCCCAAGGGATGTCCCATTTTTCCCTTTTCTGCTCCTCTCTGCCTCCTGATCACAGTTTCCCTCTCTGCTGCCCTATGTGTCAGAGATCAACCACATGATCCATTTAACTGCTCTTTGCATGCCAGCTGTCATTGTCTTAAATTCAAAATGACAAACTCCCACTGTTTGCTTGATGAAGTTCACAGCTTAGTTTAAGTGGGCAGTGGGACAAGCAGTGGTTGGGTGGGGATGCAAATGTGATAGCTCTGGTTGTTGCCTGGCTGCAACACAAACCAGTGGAAAAGACCTTCTCTAACCACAGCATGGAAGCATTGGGCAACTCACACCAGGGGAAGGATCCAAGTTGTTAATCACTTCCCCCATTTGAATAGATAATAAACTTGGTAAAGATACTGCAGTGGGCCGTATCAATCTCTAGTGAGGATATCAGGCTGGATGTCAAAGAGCATTACTGGCTCTTATCAGCTTCCGTAAAAACTGGAATCCAATTATTTCTTCGTCATTGGGCACGTGACAGAGGCAAAACTACTGGTTGAGTTAAAAATGGTCCAAACTCATTAGGAGATTGGTCCAATGTGTCAATCACAGCAAGTACTTTACAGAGTTATTATAAAAAAACACTTTTTTACTGAATATCTTGAGTTCAGATCTTATACCTAAAGCAGCGTGAGCTTCAACCAAACATGTAAATCAAAAAAATTTGGTGGTTTTGTGCAGAATAGATAAAGAAAGGTAAAGGGGGGGGTTGAATCGCTGCCTCCTCGCTCACTTTTACACACCTTGTCAGATTGATGGTTTCAGAAAGTCACAAAAATTGTCAGACGTAGGAGGGAAGGTTGCTTCGTTTGAAAAGTGCTCTCCTCTTCGGACCAACAAAAAAGGATGACATGATTTACCGAGGAGACTTACAGGTGTGGAAAGGCAAAAAAAAAGGAGGAACTTGGGAATGTAGTATATGAAGGGGTTAAGATAAAGGGTGAGTGGAGAGGGGCTAAGTGTCTTACTGTGACAGCCGGCAGCTGCATGCAATAATCCCCGACTCTCCATCACGAGCCCTTTATATTTTCTTGTCAGAGACAGCAGCGTGCATGAGAGAGGGAATGTCTGGTAGAAGAGTCATCCGGTAACAAGAGAGGGAGCGGAGTCAGACAGCATTTTACACCTTCTTCCTCTTGTCTCTTCAGGCCAGTTCATGATTTCCTCTTGTCCTTGGACAGAAATAGACGTGCTCCGGGGGTATGCCTACACTACATGTCTGGCTTCACAGGAACATGGCCAGGGATGGGAGATAAACAGTGCATGCACAACAAACACACAGTGCGGACAGTCGGCAGGTTCACACTGTGGATTCCCGTGGATGTGAACCAAATTGGACCCTTGCAGATGTACAGAGCAAGAAGCTGGCCTTTCCTCCATGAAGCTTGGACTGCACTGACTGTTAATCACCTTATACTGACTGTTTCTCATTACCCAGAATGCTTGCCAAGCCAATAAGATATGACAGAACGTTTTGTCTTTCACTTCAATCCAAAGAAATACTGAGTGGACCTGCACCTCACCATCTGACAGGTCTGATTGAGACCCATTACAGCTCATGGAGCCCCTCAAGTGTTAGGAAAAACTTACTATGTTCCTATGGCAACTGGCAGTGTGTCCTACAGAGACAGATTATGTATAAGGCATGTTTACTGAAAACAATAAATTCCTGTATGCTTATATCAAGAGGCAGGCCTTGCTGGGTAGGACTCCGCCAACCAGGCTGGTCTTCTGATGAACAAGTCCAGGGGCCACGCTAACTAGCCAAGTACGATGGGGGGAAAACGTAATGTAATGCACACTGAAAACACATGTCTCTTTTAAAATGTTAGCATAATGCCATTACCGTGCTGGTTTTAAGCCGGCGGGCCTGTCACAAAGTGTTCATAAACAACAGGAACCAATCTCAACAGGAACAAAGCCATGTTATGGATTCAGTCTGCAAACGCCAACGTGAGCCAAGGCCAGACACAGAGTGGCTGACGTGATGAGCAAACATAAATTCACATGGGCATGGTGGGCCTCACATGCACAATAAAAGCAGCACGACATGATCTTCTCCAAAGCTGGAGAGCAAAGGAAATTAAATAAGCCATGTGTGCCACAATTTCATCTAGACAGGATATTTTTTTAATATTACATTTCTCTAAAATGTCACGGATTAGGCTAAAATTAAAAAATGAGAAGCCTTCCTTTTTAGGGTCTACATAGTTTCAAAGATGCAGCTAACTTAACCCAAAGTAGACCAGAACTACAGTTTCCCTGCAGTGGCACATTGCAGATGATAGAAGCCATTATTTGTTAGTGATGCAGTGATTTCATCCACAAAAAGAGCAATGAGTAGTTGATCCGCTGTGGAAGTTTTACGAGCCACCTCACACATTTTTACAGCATGGAAAACAGACAGTAAACACCAGGAAGGCGCTGCGCTTTAACACATGATTAAGGCACAGCTAATTAGATTGCAGACAGTAAAACTGTGAGGGGAATCGTAAAATAGGGAGCAGTTGTAGGACTGAGTGAGGGATCAGGTATGAGCAGCAGACGTTTAAGTCAGGACACCGCAGGCCGCTGACAAATGATCGAGGTAGGGTGTCTCATTTCTGCTGCCTTCTCTGCGGTGAAAATGTAAATTGCAGACTTTCTAAGGTAAAAAAGAAAAGACCCTCTCACACACATGCCCCCCATGTCTGCCATCCATCCATCCCTCCGTTCTCCCCCCCTCCTCTCCTCCGATGCAGTGGTTGGTCCCATGAAACTGGGGTCAGGGTACTAATGGAGGACCTTGTGGCCTTGTGTGCCTTTGGAAACAACCACCCCCCCACACACACTCCCTACTCTCTTATAAATCAAGCAGGCTCATTGAGAGTGGCAGAGTCCTCTGATGTCCCAGCCATGTCTCATTTCAAAGTCCTTCTGAAGGCTCACACGGTTCCACGTTTACTCACTGGGCACAAGGGAGATGTGTGTGAGTATGTGGGGAGGGGGTGAGTGCAAGATTCAAAGAGAGAAAGACAGATAGAGAAACAGAGTGTGAAAGAAAGAAAATGAGTTTGGGTCAAGAGAGATGTAGAGGGGAATTAGGAATAGAAAAGATGTCCCCGAGGAAAACGGGGCCTCTAAAACAAATGTTTATTTAGTAACTATGCTGCATTAGAGCTCTCACTTGAAAGAATGTACAATAAATCAAACCATTTTGTGGATCACTTTAACTCTGTGTGTATGTGTGTGCGCACGTGGGCATTTGTGTGGGCAGTGTAGACGAAATTCCTCCAGCGCACGTGTACAGTTTACAAAGCATCTATACAAGTGCAATCAAAACATAATTTCCCTCCCTTCATGGTAAATTGAGGTGTGTGTTGTATAAAAGGATAAGTGATTGCTGAGATAATGACATTCTGTGGTTTGCTTTAGTGTATGCATTCATAACAAAGCCAGATGAGTTACATATGGATTTAAAATGAATGTTTTCCTGACTGCAGGTTTTTTGTTGCACACACAGTCTTTCTACACTTCATCTGAACAGCATCTAATCAAAACCAGTGACACATAAAGACACTCTTGAGGCATATAAAGGCACAAGAAAACAATTACATTTCTTTGCAATCAATACAATTTTCATTAAAAGAAAAAGAAAAGAGGTCCTGGGCTCTTAAAGGGAAACCTGAACACACCAGTGGTTTATGTTAAATAATATGACAGCATGGTGTTCTATATGGGACTTTTATGTTGAAACCACTTCTTAGAGTAGCACACTCCAACCAGTCAGCTGTGACCCTTTTTCCACAAAATAAATAAGAAATACAATAAAATATTCATTAGTGAGCTTTAGAGGTGCTGATAGGTGAGCTGTTTCCACTCTTTGTGATAAACTGCTGCCTGTGGCTTCATATCTATTGCACATAAGAGAGGCACGATTACTCAGAAATAAGCAAATTTCACCTCGAGCTATTATTCTAAAAAGGGTTTAATTAGCGATTAAACCTGAGAGTGCAGTATAGTATAACTTGTCATATCACCAGATCATATTCCGGATAAATGCTTTCTAAATCACTGGGAGCCTCTAAAGTCTGTGATCACTGTCATGTTGACAGGAGACAACGGGCCTGCCTGTTGCTAAGCTGGCTGAGAGATGCAAAATCAGAATTGTGGAGGCGTCCTTTAAAAAGAAAAAGAAAAAAAAAAGGCAAAGCATCTCCTCTTTCACTTGCTGCTGCGATTTCTTCCTCTCACATTTAGGTAGTGGCAGTGTGGTTTGCTTAATCTTGCCTTATCTCCTTTGAATGCAAAGGGTCGGGCTGAATTTGCATGTAAAACAGAACACAAGCTGTCACTTGTGACTTTATTTACAGAGGAGATTTGGAAGATCATGAAGATACTGTTATGAGGCAGAGACACAGACACACACACACACACACACCCACACACACACACACACACAGACAGTGTTTACTTAAACCACAGGAGTATGTGACACCTTAGTCGTAACTGGTGTTAACCCCGTTGTGGCTGTTGTTTTGAGTGTTTCAAAATGTCTGCTGTTGGAGGCCTGAGAATGCGTTAACATAAAGAAGAGAGGATGGTGGTTGCGACGAGGGGGGGGGGGGTTGGCAGGAAAGGGAGGTGTGTGGGGGGTGGGTGCTCAGACAGACAGAAAAACATTCCCCAGTCGCTACGCTCATCTCCATAACTCAGTACGCAGAAGCCACAGAGCACTGATCCTAACGTGGGACATTAACGACCCGACTCCCACCACTGGAAGCGTCATTATCTGCCACTGAACAGTAAGGGTCATTTAGGGCCCAATTCATAACTGCCAGAGCTCAGAGGCTCATCTCTTTTTTTTACCTCCTGGTTGCAGTTAGGGTTAAATAAATCACTCGCAGTCATTCTGTATCTCATACATCTATGGACCTGCTGGACGAAATCTGAGCGATAGATTGTAATTTTAGAAAAAAAAAAAAAAGCCATAATCATACTGTGTACGATGGAAATCAAAAACAACTTTTACAAACAAATAGCATCTGGGAGATTGGATTTCATTATGTCAGGAAAGCAACGAAAGAGTACGATTACAACCAACAATACAGGTCTTTGTGAGGAGTGTGCGTATGGTGTGTGTTTTTCAATGGAGATGTGTGGTTGTTCTTGCCTGCGTGGTAAACTTGTACGTCTGCAATTACTGTCAGAGTGTGATTTTGGAGCGCTCCTCTGATGATTAAGTCTCAGAAGTTATAAACCGCAGGATGTGTGTCACATATCAAGTTAAATGGCTTTTTAAAAACCCAGAGAGTTGCACAATAGAAGTTCGACGTGTTGCGCAACTCTCCAAGAGTGGGACAATACTGACAATGTCAGTGAAGCCTGGTGGTCCTCTGTTTTATATGTAGATTCAGATGTTGGGAAGCGGGAGTATCACGAGATAGGGCAGCTTTACACAATTGGTCCTATCAACTGTGTGTAAAATTGAGTATTTTCCAAAGGCTTGAATTCATTACTGCGTCAACAAGAGACCGCAGAACAATCTGCATAATGCTTGTTATGAAACAAAGGAGCGATGTTAACCTTTTCAAAGTGAAAACTTAACTGTTTTGGTGTCGGAAAAGGTGTTTTCTCCACAGGTGACATAACTCACACGTTGTCAGAGGGAGATGGCAAAGCGGAGGGAAAAGATGCAATACCCTAACCCTTATCTTGGGGACCTTTTCAGCGAGGCAAACTATCACACAGTATCAAATGACATTAAGTTAATGAGCCCAAGATGCAACAAAAGAGCGGTAGGCAGCGAATTAGCAGCCTGGTTTGTTTACACCTCCCATGGGGGGTGATGAGTGAAGAGAGGTGTGATTGGTTTAGAGACCTTTATCCATGCCAAATTTGTGTGTGTGGGAAATCACACACATAGCCTAACTGTGCTGAGAGGCTGCAAGGCCACTGCCAAAACATCTTGCTCCTCTTAGCATGGAGGTGATAATGAATCTAACACCTTCGGTTGCCTTAAAGCAATCACACTGGTCTGACAGGTACAAAAGCAACAAGGAGGGGGAACAATTAATTCATACACAAGTAAACAGATGTGAGTTATACTTCAAAAAATGCTTCCCATCACCACTTCTCTTAACCTTATCAATCTAACTATTCACACACACACAAAAAAACCCAAACTCTGATCATACTGCTACTGATACCAATAAAATGACATTTGCCATCAGTTGAGGGCCTGGCCTCAGTGTTTTCAGCTGTCTGAATGTATCACATGTCAACAAATCAGCTTTCAGAGACACTTTGGGTTATGGAATTTAATCTAAACTGAGAAGTAGGGTAACACTATCGGTCATGGTCACCGTATATTTGAGTGTCTTGACAATTTTACACATCTCTGACAACTAAAAAGTGTCAAATTACTCTCTAGCACATACTTCAGCAATACATGGCAACAGCCTGCAGTGCAGACACAGTAGATTTAATTTTTTTGTTTTCATTAGTTCACAGCAGCAGTGATGATCTGGTTGGTGGATAAAAATATTGTTTCTCGCGCAAGAAGCTGCTGCTTAATCATCTTCTGTAAATGTTTTTTGTTTTGCATCATTGCTCATGCAGGAGTTTTGATGTATTAGTCAGCAGAGTTCTTAGATAAAGAGTAAAACTGGGTGATGCATTTCTCCTTCCATTCATGGCTGTTACTGCACAGGTTGTTACTACTACAGAAACATGACATGAGTCACATGCACACTGGTTTTGTTTATTTTTATCACAAGAGATTAAATAGCTTGTGGTTTCTGACTGCTGCTGAAACAATGTCTTCGGACTATTTTTGACATCAAAAACATGATT
The DNA here is from genome assembly GCA_021432705.1 of Caranx ignobilis. Classification (NCBI taxonomy): domain Eukaryota; kingdom Metazoa; phylum Chordata; class Actinopteri; order Carangiformes; family Carangidae; genus Caranx; species Caranx ignobilis. The sequence goes on from MU269986.1 coordinate 11,555,684, forward strand.
CATATTATCCAATAATTAGACATTTTGCATTTCAACTGAATGACAAATCTTTTAAGTGATCAAAAGGTTATTCAGAAATGTAAAAAATCATCAGCTGCAGCCAAACGTTACAAAAACACCACTAATCATGACGTTTTCATTTTCCAGCTTACACAGTTAGTTTGTAGTTGATCTTCTACATCATGTTTGAAACTAAATCAAGCACAGTACAACTCTCAAGTGTCCGTGTGTGTGTTTAGTTCCACATCATGTCCGCCCTTAATAGACATGCTAATGTTCCAAAGGGGGCCACTTTGAACTATCAGCAAGTCCCCTAATGGGCAAGTTCATGTTTATTCTCTCCCCACTGGTCACCGCTTCCTCTGGCACACAAAGAAAAAAAAAAAAGAAACAGTCACTTCTATCTCCCATTTTCTCATCCCCTGTCCACATCAATCTCTCATAATCCCACTCAATCAGTTTCTCTCTCCGGCTTCTCTCCCTCTTTTTCCTCATTGCCTCCGTGAATCGTTTACCCTGTCTCCCTCCTCCTCCATCATTCTTTCACTGGGCCCTCTCCTCTCCCGTCGCACTCTAATCTCCTGGTTTGAAAGGTGTTTCCTGAGAAGGGCATGTGGGAAGACAGGCGGGAGTGATGGATCGCTCCGTGGATGCTTCACTTTGTCCTCTCTCCCAGGACGGGATGAGGGAGGGGTAAAGGTATTGGGGGTGAAGGGGGTGGGAGGTCTGACAGTGGGAGTGCTGGGAGAGGTGGTGTTGGGGAGGTAGGAAAGGTATGAGCTCCTTTGGGAGGGGGACTCAGGGAGGTCACTGTGTGACTGCTCCCCCTCTGGTTCTGTGTGATGTGGACTTATTATAGTGACAAATAATCACTGTGACTCCAGCTGCAAAACTACAACCATTACATCCTCTTATGTATTTGTTACACTTCAATTTGAACCATGGGCCAAAGTTGTAGAAATTACAAAACACCATCAAAATAATGAGACAGCTACAGTCTTCTTTTACATCTGTGCCATTTTAACTTTTAGACTTTTGAAGATAATTACCCAATGAAATCACAGATGCATGTAAGATGAAAAGCAAAAGTCTGATTCACATGGCAGATTTTCACCTTTAATAACAGCTTGTACAGCTGGAATCAATATCAAAGCAATATTTGTTTTGCTGTGCACATACTGTAGTTAAATTAATCAGTCAATCGGTCATTGCCAGCTACACATGAATATCAAAGAGTAAAAAATATTTTAATGTGATTCATAAATCAGATCACTTTCCAAAAATTGTAAAATAAATAAATAAATAATATATATATTTTTAAACATTCTGGCAAACAAATTAGGCCTCGTAAAACTCCTAATTCTCTTAACAGAGAAAGTAAGTTCAAATTTCCAGCCCAACTCTCAGCTTGGTTTAATATTAGTTTTTACGTTTGACTCAACACAACTGTGTCACTGGCAAAATCTATCAAATCTTAAACAGCGACACTAGGTAGTATCTTTCTGCAGCTTTATAGCACCTAAAAGTGCATCACTGTGCCGCTTAGTTATTTTAACAGACCAGACAAAGCCAATTGTTTCCTTCAGCAGGTAAGTTTACACTCATAGCAAGAGGTGATGTATAAAAACCATCCTGCAGTAAAGGTGAGGCTTATTTAATGATTGTGCATTATCATCATATGTGCATGTAAAATTAGAAACAGGATTTTACTGGTTGTTTAAAAAAAAAAAGCAGCTATAAATATCATGTAAACAAAGAAATGTGAAGTATTTGCACTGAAACCTCACATAACAAAAGTTAGTCCATCATGATATTAATTTTCATTTGGATTTGATTGATATGATTCATTTTTCTACTATTACAGCTGAAAGCAAACGCTCCAGTCAAAATTCAATCATATGATATTAATCACACATAAGGCAAGTGACTCTAGAGACTCCACATATTTAATACAAATGCAAATTTTTTTCCTGACTGACCAGAGTGTCACTGAACCAAAAACAGAGATTTAATGATCGACATGGTGCTGAACACGCTGGTCACATGTGTTAAGTTTTTCTTAGCTGCAACAGCTCTACAGCTGGAATTTGCGAGCGTGCTCCATTGTTCGTAATCTGGGCTGTAGCAGTGCTTGTGATCCATTTCCATGTGGCTGAGGAGTTTTTGGACTGGATCAGCTCACAGAGGCAACAGATGAATGCTCCTGCGGGCCAAAGGTTTGGATCACTGCACTCAGCTGCGACTTGATATTAGCCAAATATTTATCATGTCTTTTCAAGCTTTTGGCATGTTATGTGTTGGCCCAAATTTTCCGTCAGATATTCACATAACATGTCAGCATGAGGCCCAGTGGAAAATGGCGACAAAATTGCTTCTCCAAATCCTGACAGAAAAGTGTCATGAGACTTAAAAACTGGTGTCTTTTCAATGTCTGGTGCTTCCTCTAAATACCTGCACATCAGCATGTTTAAACAACACTGGCTGAGAGCTGTGAAATTAGTCAGGCCTAGAAATGCCTGCTCCGCACTCATTCAAATCTGTCAGGCCATGGTGGTGCAGATCAGGTCCCACTCCCCTGTTTTCTCCACATACAGTGATTTAGGATATGTCCAGGTGCTGTGTTTGGTTACACAACACGGGCACATAAAGAGGAGATAGACAAGACGGATAAGCAGGGAGGAGAGGCTGTCCAACAGCTGCCTGCCTGGTTGGGTAACACTCCAGCGGGACCCCCCGTGAGGAGCCCAGCCTGGGGTAACGTCTGCAATCCAGTCGGGAAGGAAGACTTCAAACACGAGGCCTGTGCAACCTCCTCCCCTTTGCAGCTCCCTCTCCTGCTGTTCTCCTGAGCTCCGTGGGGGATCTCTGAAGACCATCCCAGCAGTCACCACGCCATGAATCAGTCCCGTCTATCCCCTCACTGCCACTGCACTCTCCTGCTATCACTCATTCTACCCTCACTTGTGTCCATTTTCAACACATTTCCAGCCAAACAAATGATGTCAGGAGGGTGTGCAACATGTAAATAAATACACTCCTCACCACTGGCCCTCATTATCAGCTCCCTACAGCCCTGTCCCTTCATCCTTTGTTTCAACATTGCAATTCTGCTGGCAGCAAAAATCCACATACCAGGGACAAGGTCAAACGCCCAATTAATTTTAGCAGAGCCGTCCAGTGATTTGTTTCTGTAGGGAGGATTGGGTAACCTGGTGCATTGTTATCTGTATGATTGTGGATCTTGCATAAAATAACAGAAACTGTCAGGAGAGCCAGCATGTGACCAAATGGTGTTTAGGTAAGGTAATGCTGGCCTTGTAAAAGGATTTTTCCACAGTCTCACTACATATAATCTGTTCATCAGCAGAAACCTTTGCAAGAAGACAAATTACAGAGAGGAGAGAGGAATAACATTTTCAATAACACCAGATACCTGGAAAAATGTGGAACAGTTCACAAGCAGTAAATCCTGTAAAAAAAAAAAAAAAAAAAAAAATCCAAAACACTGGGGCTCATTACTTGAAAGCACCTCTACAACACATTTTAATCTTGATGTCCGATATGTCACATCACATCAGCCAAAATGTGCTCCTGCTGCAGGAAACCCATGCAGCCACAGCTGACAATCTGAGACATGGCCCCTGGGACCCAGGGTGACTCAGCTGAGGACATTACTGCACGCAAAGCAACCCCACACACACAGATACACGCAGAGTCTGGTGGCAGACCACAGTCACCCTGTCATCTTCGATTGCGGGCCGCTCATGTTGGACCAGCAACACCTCACACACAGCTCAGTGGGCCTCGGCCCCCCTGGTGTCCCACTGCCGCCACAGAGGGACTGCCAGAGTGTTACTTCAGCTCTGCAGAACAAACACAGAAATCAGCCTGTCTAAAAAGCATGTAGAAAAAAAAAAGTCTAAATATATCCCCGGGACATGGTTTTTAATTTGGCCCCACACAGACAGATATCAACTGATTGAGAGCAGATTTAACTCAGCAAAGGTGATACAGCCTTGAGAGTGTTTGAGCAGACAGCGAGGCTGGGAGTTTGTGGTCACAGAGTAACTCATGGTTGTAAGACTGAGTGTGCTTCCAACAAGAGGTCACCTAAAAATAAACCTGCAGCTGAATATGGGAGCTGAGAACATGAGACAGGCTTTACATATACACACACACACACACACACACACACACACACACACACACACACACACAGGGTTTAACAATGTTTTACAGTGCTGCTGTTAAGTGAAAAAAAAGCTGCTTCATGTGTACTTTTCCCCCAGTCTTGTCTCTTTAGTTTAAAATATTAACTAAACATTGTGTAACCTAAGGCTGATATGATCAACAAAAATAATTCTGAAATAAAATGGAGGATATGTTGACAAACATCTTTGGCTCGAGGCAACCTTCAGCCCCACGGGCTCACATGTGTTCGGCAGATGGCACCGAATGGATGGCACATGAGGTCAAAAAGAGCACTCAGCTGTATATCTCTCACACATACAGCCCCCTCCAGGAATGTCTGCACAAGGCCAAGGATTATGGCACCTAAGCACAGCGCTGTGTGTTTATGTGTAGGTGCTTCTGTGCATGCTTGCACTTGTTGATAAAGACCAGGCCATTGTAAAAATTATTCTGACAACACCTCTGCTCTCGATCATTAATGTTTACTGTCCAACAGAAGGCCGCACAAATGATTTACTCTCACATCACCGACTTTGTACCTTTTACAGGCAATTAATTCTCTTTTACTCACTATTCACATACAATTCAGTGAGTAGTTCATGTTATGCATTATTTAACCAAAATACTTTGCAGCACACAAATGACATCTTATATCTATTACTACTTGTATACAAATATTTACATGTGCAAACAGCCAGGTGGAAGTGCTCTGATGTGATCTCTTTAAAATGAAGTGGAAAGGATGTGATATTAATTATGGTTGCTATATCTGACAATTGATCAAAATGCTAAATAATAATGATGTTGCTTAGAAAAAATAACAAAACACACCTGCCAAAAGCAATCAGAACAAGCAACTCGAATTTGCTGGTTTAACATAATCATATACTTTAAAACACGGTCTAAACTCTTCAAAACATACTTCTCCATGTATGCTTTTATAAATAAAAACTGATGCATCATTTACAAAGAAGTGGCAGTTAAATTAAACACATGCCTTCACTCCCTACAACTGTTATTTCTGGCAGTTAGGTTACAGCTTGTGATGCTACACTGACTTTCTGTTTACATAGTAAATTGGTTTTGATTGCTACATGTGTTCTCTGGTAACCAATTTCACACTACTAATGTTTTCACTGAGACATTCATTTATTTATGACCATTATGTTTTGATTTTATTTTTTATTTTGATTCATTTTAGCAACTCATTAGTTTCAAATTAGCTAGTAGTCGTGTTAAGGTCTTTACACGCAAACCGAGGAAAATCAAATTGTACTAGAAAGTAGTTAAATTTATGATCCTAGAATAGATGCAGGAAAAAGAGACATGTGGTGTTGTTGTAAACCAAAACAATAAGGTTTTGGACACAAACTGGAGAATGTCTATTTACAGTAAGCCTGTTTACAACTGCTATTGCTACTGTTTAACACTTTGCTGTTTAACTGATCAGATTACAGATTTCCTTTGATATAACAAAGACAGTAAATAGTTTTGTTGCCGTGTGTTTTTTCTTCAACTCACTGTTTTACTGCCATTTGACAGGGTCTAATTAAATATGATAATTAAAAGCTGCCATCTCTGTTTTGTGACAATAACAACAGTTTTCACACATACAAATACTTGAAACACCTCTGACTTCTTAACATTTCTATAGCAGGCCCTGACATGTGACCTGGCCATGCAGTCTTACTGGTGGTCAAGACCCACTCAAGTTGCCAAATAGAGTCTGAAATACAAGAATACACAATGAAATTATGTGTATAATTTAAAACACATTTTGGAAACAATAGCCTTCAATGGAGCCACGTGTGAGAGTAATTTCTATTAACTGGAGACACATTAAATTAATTAATCCAGAACTTGCTCATGTTTCATCAAGTGTTATTTTGCATGACAAGGCCAACTTTAATTTCCCAACTGCTGTGCACATCTTACACATCTTTCCTCCATACATCATGGGCAGAGGATTTCCTCTGGCTGTTGATCTCTATCACTTGCTCCAGTCTAACTGACATAAACCGCAGATAACACAGCAGGAAATTCCCAGAGAGCTGTATAATGAAACACACTGGAGTGACCGCACGTTGCTGTGTGTGTGTGTACAGGCAACAGATACAGGCTCCAGGAAAGGTTTATCACTTTTTAGCCAAGAGATCCCCTGTTCCATCTCATGAGATTTACAATGTCTAATTACATAGATAAAAGGGCAAGGTGTGTGGTTGTGTGTATCCGTGCCAAGGCCAACATGTGGCATAGGAAACACGTGGATCTCCCCTGAACAATTAATTGGCAGCTCATGGATCAATTTGAATGTGTGTAATGGGATTCCTGAGGTCCGGCAGCACATGAGGGAATCTATTCCATCGATTTCAGGTAACTCTGAGGACCTTATTAGGCCAACAACAAATACTCACAGCAGCCTGCGTCATCACCCGGGTAAAGCTGACCAAATGTGTGACGCCTTCAGGCCCACTTTGTTTAAAAAGTGTTGGGGTTTGGGGGCTGCTAAGGATGACCCCTCATTGTTAGGTGCTCCCTTTGTGGTCGTACTCCTCACTGTACTGAGATGAGGAAAAGAAAGGCCTTCTCTAACAGTCGGTCATGCCCCAGTGCTCCTGGCAACAACAGGTCCCGAGGACGCAGACCTGCCTGGCCTATATTGGCTTGGCTCTCAGTTAGCGGTGGCGGCACTAGCCCCCTGTCAGCTGTCCCATTCAGGCCCGGGCCGGCCCTTTATTAAAGCTTTGAAGACTGCTGAACAAAGGGGCGTCCTATGTTTAGATGATAGAATGTAAGCAACTGCTTTTCTGCTTGGGCAACACAAGACAAAGAGCCTCCTTCTGAATATGGGGTGTACGCGAGAGAGAGTGAGTGAGAAAACCAGAGAGAGGGAGGGAGAGAGAATAGAGGCTTACGCCACAAGTTGTGGAGATACTCTGTCGGATTTCAGGATGGGTATTAGTTTGATAGATTGAAAATCATGGCGAACTGGCGCCTGTGTGTGGGAGGAACAGAGGCTTGTCAGAGAGAAATGTAATGAGCGATTATTATCACAGGTGGTTCTGATGCTCTGGTGATTCATAATAAAGCCACAGAGCCAAGTCTTCTCTGTTAATTAGGGGATGGAGGAGGATAGAGGGCTGCTGCCTCCTCACAATATGACCTATATACTACACTATATGCTACACTTCATTGAGCAGAGCAGAGTCTGGCTGATATTAGCAGCCATTACAGTATGTTGGCAAAAACAAATTGCAGAGCTGTAAACTACAGCAATAAAAACTTTTGTTGGCAGAATTTTGATGCATATTTGACCTTTATTTTTCTCAATAGTTTTAGTTATGAGTTTTTTATTTATGGTTATTAGTCAAAATAATTTAACATCCATTAATGTTTATTGTTCAAAATGTATGATCAACTTGCTGCTGCCATCTGCGATGATAAAGTTTATTATTCTGCTGCAAAACACTTTTTATTACACCATGTTTATGTAAGGGAAAAACTGAATATCAGCCAGATCAGATTTGTATCAATTTCCAATACTGGCCTAAAAAGTAAAAAAAAAACAGTTTTGGTCGGCTCTAGTCAAATGATACTTCAATTTGCCAAAATGATTCTTATTTTCTCACCAAGTAAAAGTGTGGAACAAATAAAAGACTGAAAACTTTAAGGATGCAAATGTAAAGCATCTTTTTCTAGGACTGTATTCCTGGCATGATTTAATGTGTTAAATATATGCATAACCCTGAAACAGTATGAACTCATTAGTACCGGTTTCATGCGAGGTCAGATTGCTGATATATGATGTGATTTTCAGACTGCTGTTGCAGTCACTTTCTTGAGCACACCTAATCTACAATATTTGACACATGGGGTTCAATAGGTGTGACACTCACCCTCCTGCACACACATGCGCTCACACATACCTGGTCATGGCTGGCTTGGAGGGTGCTCCCGGTGCCGTGGAAAGTCATTTGCACAGGGGAGAGGGTCAGATAGGTTACAAAATCCTTGCCACTCTGCGCATCACTGTACTGCACCTGGAGGAGAGGGCAAAGGTCAAGCAATTCAGTTACCCCAAAAGTAAATACAGGAAAACATCAGTCAATGCACAAATGACAGGAGCAGTGAAGTTTTCACTGAGATACAGTCTTGTGTTTTTGGAAGTGGTTGGCTTGAGAGGAAATCTTGCATGTCTAATTGCCACCAGAGCATTTGCAGACAATTACCCCACACCATACAGGGATGGCAATGGGGGGAAATGAATGTTAAGGGTGTGTATGTGAGATTGTGAGGGGGCATCCAAGGAGGTAGTCATGACATCACTGGCGACCCCTCATCATTGAAAGGTTAACTCTGCAGGCATTCCTAAATGCTGTGCAATTAAGGCTGTTATGACATGATGCTCCTCTGGGACAGTCTGCTCCTGAGATCCAAGGGCTTTTGGTAATGCTGCCTGCTTATCTGCCCTACTTCTCACCGGCTCTCACTCTGAGCATTTGTGTGTATTTGCATGTGTATATGTCCCTTTATGTGCATATGTGTTTGCCTGGCCTACTTATTGTCCAGGACAGCTGCAGGCATCTTAATAAATGGCACGAATAACTATGGGAACTGAATGAAGGAAGGAAATATCTGACTGACGTGGAGAGACAAAGGACAGATGGAATGAGAGGGAGGATGTTGTGGACTCGCGAGTGGCTTCACACTTCAGAGAGCAAATGAAAAAGTAAGCCAGCAGGTATGGAAGATCATGGCTTTGAAAAGAACAGAGCTTAGAGCAGTACACTCAAACCTCTCAGATAAGTCAGATATAATAAAAAAAGGCTATGTCAAGATGTAATAAGCTGTAATAACAGCTGACATTATGAAGAAAGCTGTGGTGAAAACATGTTGATGTCAGTATGTGTTCAATTTATATACAACGTGAGTGTTGGTTTGTGTTGGAATATTTATGTTGGCTGAGGGATTTTCAGTTATTACTTTCTTTTAATCAGGGGAAAATATGTTTCCTGAGTATGTGTGTGTATTTTACTTGGTGCATTTTTAACTCTCTTCACACAAGAAAAGTTTCATCTTATCTCAGCTACAATCTGTTGGTCAGACACGCAGACCTTGTGCACACACACACACAGACGCAAACATATATGATCTGTGACTGAAAGCTTCCAGAGCAAGGTGTGTGCGTCTCTCCGAATGAATTATGATCATATGTTTTAAAAGTGTGTCTGCGTGTGTGTGCTCCAGCCAACCAGACACATGGAAGTCTGCCCATAAAGACACAGACCCATCATACCATAAACAAACACATGCTGATGTGAACATGTGCACATAGAGGTATGGACAATCAGGTGACCTTACATGTAGCGCACAAGAGGATGCACACATGCATGTGAATGAACACACACACACACACACACACACACACACACACAGAGCCACTGATGAGGAGATGGGCCCACAGTGATAAATTGTGGAATGCTATCTGTTATGTGTATGAATGATGAATGCAGTAAAGTGAGCCGTGGAAAAAGCCATCTCTGACAAGTTAATCTCTAAAAAATTCTCCAGACTTAAACATTAAGGGGAGAGGGAAAGAAAAAGAAGGGATGAAAAAAAAACAAAGGAAGGGTACTTTTTAAGGGTAAGAATGTAATTGTCTTTAACAAGAATCCTATTTCAGATAGTTTGGAAATATATATAAATGTTTTAAACTGCTTCTTGGGAATTCAACCTGTGTGTGAAGAAGAACAGGACCGTGGGTGTGAACACAAAGATATGGATCTGTGTGTGTGTGTGTCCAATTCTCCACTATGCTGGTCCATCTAGGCAGTCTGAGGGCCTGTGGTTGGGAGCCTGTGATGTATGGTGTAATCATGCTGTCTGATCAGCGGGCACTTGGCTCGGTTCATCTATTGTGAGCTGTCAGGCCTCCAGCCGAGGGTGAGGCCCTTCGATGGTGCTGGAGGAAACAGACACTCTCTTTCAGCCTCTCTGTGTAAAGAGATATATGCTTAGATATATCAAATTTCTAATAATTCCCAACCTCTCCCATTGTACGGAGAGGTATACACACATGTATTTATGTTAGGTCAATAGAAACTACCAGTGGCTTGACCATGAGGGGGCAAAGACCAGGAGATGATGTAATATATCAACTTGTTCAATTGAAATCCTAAACTGTTTCTAAATCAAACATGTGGGAACCTTTCTTGAAATGCTTGGTACCACTGTTGTATTTTGTATCTTTTCTTACACTTTCTGTTTAATCTTTGTCTTTTTTGAGTGGAATGTTTCAACGACTACCGACTAGATTGCCATGAAATTTGCTGCAGACGCTCAAGTACCTCTCAGGATGAGTTGTGACTACTTTGCTTGTCCCTGAACTATCCCTCCAGTGCCATCGTCAGGCAAAAAAATGTAATATGTCCAGTAGGCAAAGACCAAAACTGATGATATTTGCAACATTTGAACTTTGCGTTTAGTCATCATTGTCAAACATTCAGATACTAATATGCTAAATTAAAATAGTGAAGAACAACATTTTATCTGCGAATCATCAGCATGTAGCTGTGGTCATTGTGAGCATGCTAGCATGCTGACACACACTCCTGCCCTGAGATACTGAGGGTGGAACCGTCATCTGTTGTGATACAAAGGATGTGATCTATATAAATAAACTTGATTTTCTCTGTTCACCAGCCAAATTCCAGTTATAACAGTCAATTTGGCAGGTCAGCAAACATCACCTGGAGGTCTTTCTATCTTGGTGGCTTGTTGATAAAACAGACAAAGAGCCTGATTACTTTGATTTAGTGGTGACTGTGACCTGCAGGCAGGAAAGAAGGTTGCCTGATCTGCTAGTACCAAAGAACGTTAAGGCATCATCTCATTTGCAATGATTTTGCGGAAACTGAAATAACAAGCATCTTGAAAACAAACCATCTATTCTCCCATGCACCCGGTTTTGAGTGCATGTTTGTATGCATGTGTGAGTGCATGCATTCTAAACAGGCCTAACTAATCATCCCAGGTCCCAACTCAGAAAACTGGCTCTAATCCACTTCCTTTAGAGACAAAGAAGCAGGAGAGTTACGCAAGGCCTGCGATTGATCGGCGGCACTAATGTGGAACGACCTCTGACATCTGGCTTCTAAAGCTGGATGGCTCCTCTTCAAATGCTCCTCTTTATTCGAACAAACACGAACATGCACAAACTAAAAAGCAATCACAGTCATAGCGCTCATGCGGCCATGTTTGAGTTTATGTCAAGCGCTCAAATATGCATGGGCTCACCCACAAATGGAGAACTACACAGATGTGAAGGGGGGGGGGGGCAGAAAAATACAGTACATGCACAAATAAAGATATCTATGCACGCAATGCTGCTGAGGTAACCGCTAAAGCAATTCATTGTTGTATCCATTTATAACCACAGAGTAGTACAAATAATGCAGGACTGAGAACTTGGCTGAGTGCTGGCTGTGAGAGTCAAAGAGCACGGAAATAACTTCGACTTTACTATAATAAACAAGCCAAGAAGAAACGCTGTCATTGTTGGTGAGAAGCAATTAGAGGTCCACGTCGAGCCACTTCAGCGGGGACCTCAGGGGTCAAGAGTATTTGAAGTGCACTGTCACTATACCTTTCACTTCTCCTAGTAGCAGGAGGCTGAGGGCAAACAAAGCTGCAACTCTAAAAAAACTGTTGAGTGCTCTTTGCCCAAATCACACAGAGAGGTCTGCAGACAGCTAGACAAAGAGAGTTTTACCAAAGCCAGCCGATTATCTAGAACTTGCTGAACTTTCAAAAATAGGTTTTCCTGAAAAATACAAGTGGCCGGAAAAACAGATCCCAGTGAATTGTGATGTAATCGGAAAGTCACCCATGTGATAAAATAACGGTCACTGTTAAATGCTGACAGTCAGAAATCTGCTGTGTCAACCATTTTCATTCTTTTGTATTTTTTTGGTAAACACCCAAGAATCCTAAACAACCCAAAGGGGTGTTACAATTATCGATTAAATTAGTTATGTCAAAATATTTTACCCGGTGGGTAAAGTGGTTACCCGCTGCCACCTGATGATACCAATCTGGTGTGGATACCAGAGTCTGTTATTAACTACTTGTTTCTGCAAAGGCTGGAAAATATGAGTGTGTCTTATAGATGAAAGAAGCTTGTTTTGTTTTTCAACCATTTTGGCTCAGTTTATCTGATTTTCAAGCTCACTTTTGTCTCCCCTAAGATTCACTCTTTTAAAAAAAAATGTTAAAGGTATCAAGTGAACCGCAACTTAAGGAAATAAGCTTTGGACAGATACAAGTGTTGTATTCTTCTCCAACTATTGGCAAGAAGGGGAGTAAGTGTATTTCCCTGACATTTCCTTCTGAAGTAGAATTAGATTTCTTCACAATGTCCTTTCCAGGTGGAAAAGTTTTGATTCCAAATGTTTGCACGAGGTTGCAGTACTAGTAAAAACTACATTTGGTTTAATGTTTTGTTTTACTAGGACAAAAATAATATTTGAGACATTACTATCAGAAGTTTGTATTGTTTTCCTGACCACTGTGTTTTATCCACAGAGATTTGGGCACAAAAGGGATTTTTTTATTATGTTATTATCCATCATTAAATTGTCATCAAAACACTTGGGACTCTGTTTGCAGTTTGTGAAAGAGCTCACTCAGTGCAGAAGGAGTTTTAAACTGGTGGAAGAATGGGGGCCAGAGTGTTTCTGAGAACAGTGACTGGTGTGCAGATAATGAAGAGAACTGTTTGGATTCCAAACAAAGTGCCAGGTTAACACGCCCTCCATCTCCCCATGCTGGGACTGCGCTGGCACACAACCGCTATCACTGCCTAGAGTTGGGAGTTACATGAAATATGATCGATACTATCAAAATACAGAGAACAAAGGCGAGTTAAAAAAAAGATAGAAGAAGAAAAAGATGCTGCATATTCAAATTTGCAATTTGCTGTGCTGGCACTTGAGGGTATTTGATTTAAAGGTTTGCAAATGGGCTTGATTGTGGTGAAAAACATCATCACTCAGTTTTGCCAAACACACAGACACAGGCATACGCACCGACATGCACACAGAGGGCCACCATGTAAGCAGAGAGACTGTGCGCCGAGCCAGCACAGCATTAACGGTCTGATTTATACCACCGACAAAACTTGTTTTCGAAGATCGCTCTTCACACAAATATGCCGCAGAGCGCAGCTGGAAGCCATCACCCTGCCGCAGAAATCAAACGTGGTGGGATTAGCCATCCCAAAATGTATTTTCTAGCGCAAATCCCAGAGTAAACAGAGAGTAGAGGAATGAGATGATGACAAGGAGGCTGGAAACAAACTGTTAGAGTCTTTGAACGTTTGTACCAGATCAGGCGTTTGATGTTGATACAGAGAGATGAGAGTCAGCAATGGAGATCGGGAAAGGGAGAGAAAAAAGTGGGAAAAGAGAGAGGGTAGAAACTGTCCGACAGGGTACGAGGTGTAGTCGGCACCATTTGAAGTGGTTTTTCTATATGGCCAAAGGAGGAAGCAGAGAGTGAGAGAAGAACAAACAACAAGCAAGTGTGAGAAATCCTGGGAACTGTCCTGAATGGATATCAACACCAGCCACCCGCCAAGGATAGTGTTTTCATTAACATGGGATTTCCAACATAGAAGTTCTGATTCCAGCACAGCAAAGAATACGGCCCTCCCTTTCCTCTAAATCCATCTCCCAAGTTCAGCCTGTCATGGCCAGATAACATAACTCAGCTGATCATTATCTCTGCTGTGTTATTGCTTTTGGATTTAGCAGGTGGACAGAGCTGATGGATGCACTAGATACCGTTCGGCTCCTCCATACGCAACCTGGAATGTTACAGTACAGTATGCTGATCTTTGATTGCCATGCGTGCAAGAGGATATTAACAATTTTTAACAGGTGGCAATATCCTGTGTCATTAGGAGTTCAGATATGACCGGTATCAATGTGTAAATGATTCTTTTCTCAACAGTGATCCTGCACTAATGATTTCAGAGATCCAATCCCACACACTTCAAATATACGCAATCAATCACATTAATCTATCAGGTCATGCTTTTGAAAGGTCATTGAAACTCTACCGGCTGGTTAGAATCTCTGTTTCAATACACAAAGTGCTTCTGTCATATTTTCCATTTGCACAACCTCAGGAGGGTTGTAATTCCTTACTTGTGCTAGAAAAAGGTGCTACATTCACTGTACCTGCCAGTTACCAAGGAATATGGCTTATGGTATTACAGAACGCACAACAAAAATAAAATAATAGCGTTCTTGCTTACTGTTGTGTGTCTTGTGATTTTTGTGCACCTTTGGTTAAGACAGGACCAGAAGGCAAGAATCCAAGTCAGTATAACTATTACTGTAAATGAAAAGTTCAATTTATGAGCAATAAAACACTCTTAACACGCTCAATTCTGTGTAGGAAAGCTTGCGTCTACAGCCTAAGTTGGTCATATTTGGTCTCTTATGCCCAGTTATTTATGGTGGCTAATGTTAGCCTATATTAGCAAAGTTTAGATAAATATTGCATCTATATACTAAATAACTTTTTAGCCAAATCCTATCCCAGTATTTAGAAACATCAAACAAACAACAGCTGTATTCCTAACTACTGTGTGTTGCTTTTGATCAAAGCAGGACCTATAATTCAAATCATACATCTGAACGTATGAATGAATAAATCTTCATCCTTAGAAATAAAATCATTAATCTGTCCATGTTAAATATATACGCCTCTTTACTGTATGCTTGTGTTAGGGATCATGTAACTTGCAACTGCAATGTGCTATCAGTGGCTGAAGAATCATTCTCAGGCCCACAAATAATAGCAGCATGTGATGTGACACACACACACGTCTTTCGTCCACACTTCTTTTCTCTGTGCCCATTTCCCTCCCCTCTTCTTCATTAATTTGCTCAACCACTAAATCACTCCGACTCGGCCGGCCCACATTCAGACACGGACAGACAGAGAGCTGCTCTGATAAAAACTCAGACACTTCCAGCAACCAAGAAGCTTATGGGAAACAAAGTGCATGCAGGAAATTGTGAAGTCATGCAAGAGAATAAATCAGCACCAAAGCGGCACATTTGTCTTAGTCCAGGTGTGCAGTGTGGCTCCTGCTCACTTTTAAAATGGGTAGGAGTTGATAATCTGAGGTAGCTGCAGTCTGTGATAACTATTAAGTAATGTGATGGCAGAGTAAATGGGCAGCTGGTGACTGCAACGCTGAGGTCAAATCCCTCAACATTTTCCAAACTACACAAATGACAGGAGAAATGAGAGTTGGTAAATTTGTGGAACCATTAAGAACAGAGGAAGCGATTGAGATGGAGGTGCAGAAAGAGCAAAACATAACAATAATAAACCAAGGAGCAAAGAGAGGAATACAGAGACAAAGAGACGGAGGGAGAATCTGTTACGTGGCTATTACTCAGTACTTCATCCTTGGTCCATGTGTTGTCTATTACCTCCTGCTTCTTTGTTTCTGCCCTACTTCTAGCACACATACCCGCCGTGCCAACAACACGCCAGCCAAATTAATAGGAAATACACACACGCACACACACAAACACACTGGAGTAAGTGCCAGCATCCTTGCTCCAAGCTGGCGTGAGTACAACACACTGTTGCTTATCCAGTCAGAGCTTCCACCAGAGGCTATTTTCCAATCAAATCAAAAGAAGGGCTTAGCAGGTAGGTCCGGGCCTTTGTCTGTGGAGCTGGATGGGTGAAACAGACACTATGAGAATGTCCTCGCTGCCTGCTTAGTTGCTTTAATCCAGTGTTGGGCAGTCATTGTAATCCGCTCACTTGGATAACATAATTACATTACAAAAACAAAGTTACTAATCAGACCAGGAGACTATTATCAAATTACTGAAAAAAAATCTTGTGGCGGATTTGAGCCTTTGTTTGTTGTCGAGTGTGGTCGACAGAAAGCCGGCACGACACACAGCGGCACATAACGTGTCCAGTGGAAACGCAGACAAGTGCAGTTTTTGGCAAAAACATTTTAAAATCTGTGGTGGTTTATCCCACGAAAACACATAAGAATACATAAGCCTTAAAAAGTCCGCCTGACAAGGCCGTGTAGGCAACCAGAGGTTCTCATTACAAACCCACATGATATGAAACATCCCCTCAATGGAACACATATTGTCTGCATGTCTCAATTACAGCCTGAATTCCTTGCTTAAGGAACGCACACACACACACACACACACATACTCACACGGAAATGCACTGATGCTCATGTGCTTGTGTTGACTCACAGAAATGTTTGCAAGGGTGCACAGATGAAAATTAAAATATGCACAATAGGTTATGGTTTGTACAGTATGAGAACGACAAGGACTTAAACTTCACACACAGGCTTAGCCCAACTCTTCCATTTGCACTAAACAGAACCTGCTGTGTGTGTGTGTGTGTGTGTGTGTGTGTGTGTGCATATGTACAAGTGTGTTTGGGCTTGTCCTGGCAGCAGAGCTCTCTCAGGTTACACACACACAGGAAGGCTCAGAGCAATAACAAAGGCCTTTCAAAGGAACCCTCAGCAGGTTAAGATAAAATGTTTTCGCTCAAACTGATAAAAAGCATCTGCAGCTTAAGTGTACAGGCGCTGGTATCAGTGGCGTGGTATTCACCACAGATTGGCCAGTATAGATTCAAACAGAACCTGGGCTGGCTCTCCATTAGACACAAAAGATACACACAGAGCGCTAAGCGGGAGTGTATGTGTCCGCTCTGTGTGTGTGTGTCCAGTCCGGTAATGACAGAAGCACCTGTGAGCTCTAAATCCACAGCCTGCCAACAATGTCCACAGTGAGAAGCAGAAAACGAATAGCGTGCTGTCCAGTAGTCCCACACTAGACTCTTTACACAAGTCCACTTGTCCTGAAGTAGAATCATTATGTTCTATGCAATACTGTAATCCTGTAAACAGCTACTTCCTCTTATTATTCATTCATGTAAAACTTCAGTGTGTAACTTGTCCTGCAGCTTTGGGAAAAAACAGACTATAAATACATATATCAAAAAGTGCAGCTCAATCATAAATGATGTGCTATGACTTTCCATGGCTGTTTGAATTACTGTGGCCTGCACTCCATGCTGCACGTACACGTAGTTTTTATTACGCTCTCGTCCTTGGTAAAGCATTTATAAGCAGTGTTGTCATCTATGGACAAACATACAGTATATGCAGCAATTGCAGGTGAGCCAGCATCTCATAAGTTGATAGGTTTCAAGTGGTGTATGTGTTTTCTCACACACCTGTTGCCTAAGACCACAGTTATCATTTAGAAGAAGAGGAGTCAAGGGGATATGCGGAAGCTTATATATGTATTTAAGTGTGGGTGGATGGCTGGGTGGGCGTGTCCTGTTTATGCAGGATCACGCTATCATCTGTGATGTCTGTGAAACAAGAAACAATTGTGGGCCACTCATTGCGGGGGGCCTCTGTAATGGGGATTTTACACAGTTTATTGAGACAGGTCTCGCTTTCCCAAATTTAGCCATCACTCCCATCCCTGTGCACACCACTCTAAAATCTGCCTTTCTCTGGCTCTGTAGACGTCCTAAGAGCTGCATGTAACCCTTGCTGCATCTCACCTGGAAGCCCTGGATGCGAGCCAGGTAGTCCAACTGCTGTGCGGGCTGCACTGAGACGCCACAGGCCAGGGCCGAGTTCTTCCCCTTTATGGGCAGGGAGGCATCAGAAGTGGGTGACTGACCGTTAAGCAGCAGCTCCCTGGCCATAGTAGCGGTTGGGCTGGGTGAGGAGGTTGAGCCACTGTAGTATGGAGCGTGTCCTGGAGGCAGCGGGGCAGAGCAGGGCCCCATGTCTTTGGATGTTATGTAGTTGACGGTGCCGCCACTGCTGCTGCCGGGGCCTGTGGCGCTGCCCCCCTGCTTCCTGCTGGCCTCCATCTCCTGGTAGACATCTGGGCTGAGGTGGAGTAGACCCTTCTGGGCTGGAGGGATCAAAGAAGAGAAAAGGGAGGATGGATGGATGGGACAGGAAGAGGAAAATGTAAATAACATAAGGGATGGATAAATGGACAAAGGTGAGAATGGGTAATAGCAGTACATAGAGAATAGAAGACATGGTGTTCATATAGGAACAGAGATGGACAAAGGTAGGAGAGATTGAACAAGAGAAGAGAGAAAAAAGGGTTGTTAATGCTCTCATTCTGAATAATCAAAATTTGCACACACACACACACATCCAAACATCAGCTGCCACTCACTGACAAGCAATGCCAGGAGGAGGTTATAATAGAGGTCTTCATGGCCTCTAGCACCAAACCTGAAATGGACTCTGGAAAACCTCCCCAAACGCAATGTGCCGAGAAATTAATTTTCAAAGCTGAGGGACCCAACACAAATAAATAATTAGACCTGATCCAAAATGCTGTTGACCCAAACAGACCCTTGTAGAGAGAAAATACAAGCAGAAGCAGCAATGTGACATGCTATCAATTAATAAGCAGTTGCAGTAGGAAAGAACAGCTATATCATTATATACTATATCATTGCCTTGTGTCCTAAGACAAAAATATTAAGTCATAGAAATTAAAAAACGCCCTGATCAGTTGAGAGGTTCGCTGTTCTCATTGTAGGTCGTGGCTCAAAAGTTTTCTCCTGCGATTCTGAGGTTCCACTTGATAAGAGCTGAAGATGTGAGTCCATTCAAAACCGTTGAGGTAATGGACATGAGACCTGAGACCTGTGGCTGTAAAACAAGACCCGACCCGACCTGACCCTATTAGACTGAGCAGAATTTGGACCCAGCTATAATCCCAGGTCAGGTCTCTGTTCCTCAGATCCAGTGCACCCATGGAGATCTCTGGTTTGTGCATGTGTGTGTGTCTGACTTGTGTGTGTTGGCTCCTAAACTGGCATTCCATCACCAAACACAGATGACAGCTTCATGTGGTTTGGCAGTTCCGAGCACTATCAAAGTGTCTGCTGGGAAACACACAGAGTCGCTTTCTTTCTCACTCTCAAACACAAACCGAGCATCCACCAATATCAGCAGAGCGGCTAAGACTTCATCTCTGGTGGAAAGCAGCACCGTCAGCTAACTGGCATCCAGCTGCACTTGCAGCATCTTCTCGAAAGTAGACACGTCAGATCTCAGAGGCAGGTCTGGTTTCGGATTAAGGTTCTTGTGAGAATGTTTTGGTGGCTTGAGGAAACATCCCGAGCGATTTGGATCCAAGGGGCGGAAGCAGCTTTGTTGTCTGACCAGCTTTTATTTAACAGGCCGCAGCTTGATCCAGACATGCTGTGGTTCGTGGCCAGCTGAGCACAACAGTGCTCCAAGCCTATGTTCCGATCCAGACCATTTGGATAAATCTAATTTGTTTATGCTGGCTTCCTGCACTCTGACATCACTGTCCAGAAATGGTTGTGACAGGTGGAAGGAGGAAACACCAACAGGATGATGTTCAGGACTTTCGTCACTTTATGGCTGCAGTGTTGGAAGTGAGAGCAAAGGGATACGAGATGTGAAGGAAGACGACAGCAGCGACGACATGTGAAGGAAGAGAAAGGAGGATAAGAAAAAAAAAAAAAAGGAGGATGAGCTGGGAGCCAGTTCAGATGGAAGAGGAGGTGGGGATGAGTGAATGTGAAAACCATGCGAAGCCTCCGAAGCCCAGCCAAGGTCACCAGAGACAGGAAGACCAGCTGTGTATGTGTCTGTGCATACGTCTGTGGGCTTGTTTGTGTGTGCGTACGGACCAACAGCTGGGAGAAAGCACTGGAGTGAGCGCATGACTGACAGGCCACTTCCTGTTTGAGTTACCATCACACTCACACACACACACGCGCACACACACACACACACACAGCCTTAGCTTACTCCAGTGTAGAGTTTCTGGGAACCTGCAGACAGTATTCTGAACAACGAAGTTTGCGTTCCTTCCAGAGGAGCAGAAAAGCTGAAGGAAACAGCAATGAAATCCAGGACTTATTACTCATACTACAACAAACTGCCCCATGCCAGCAATGACACAACTGCAAGGTTTTTCCCCCCTCCCAATCATGATGACAACTCTAATTTGAATTTACACAAGTAAAACTTGCAGGCCTGTGCATTCTGAATGTAGCGTCATAAAAAATGAAAGGTGTTAGCCAACATGACATCAGCAGTGGACATCGAGTATTGATGGGGGGCGGGGGTCAGCGAATCTAATCCATGTGAGTGTGTGTGTGATTGTCTGCTTAAGTGTGCGTGGGCGTGCATGTAAGGATGTTTGCATGTGATGGAGTGCTTGAAGCTGGTGTCAGATGGCAACCAAGAGCGTGAGAGCAAGACGGAGCAAAAGTGAGACAAAGGAGGAGACGCAGCGAGACTGAATAAGTAAGAGTGACGGAGTGTGTTTGTGCCTGAGGATGTCGGACAGCGATTGTGAAATTGTCTACATGAAGTGGGAGCAAGTTAGAGAAAGCGAGAGAGCAGGGGGAGAAGGCAGAGCGAGGCCGAGAAGTGGGGGAACAAAAGAGTGAAGGAGAGCGTGTTTGTGGTGCTGGTTCCAGGCAGTTTCGGAGGGGTCCCACCCAGGCTCTGCGTCCAGTGGGCCAGGGGAGCGCTGGAGGGAAGCCAGAGCCAAGCATGAGACTGATCGAAAACAGATAGGGCCGAAGCCCGCCACTATAAATCACCACGGTGGAGCAAGACCTTCACATAGTTCACACATGCACAGAGTGAACAGACACACATGCACACACACACATATGCACAGCAGGAAATGAAATGTGGCAACTCGAGTGAAAAGCCCTGCTGCAATACCCATGGGAATAGAAGGGAGAAAAATCACTCTCTTCTTACTTCTTTTTTGTTCTTTCTCTTTGCGCTCCCTTCCTGTCTCTAAGCCACCCTGTAGCACCGCATCCCACATCTCAGCAGAGCAAAGGACACTTAAACACACACACACTCGATACACACACACAGTTACGCATACACAGTGAGTGCCTGTGGGTGAATGTATTTTCTGTGGAAGAAGAGTCGAAGAACAAAGCAATAAATGGACATCCTTGTGACACATTTACCCAGTTTCTCCAAGGTTGCCTTGCATAATGCTAGAGTGCTCTTCATGTGGGGTGTGTGACGTCACTGCAGGCGTGTAGACAACAATATATATGTTACAAGCTGACAAACGGCATAAACTCACACAACAGTACAATACAATTTCTAAATGTCGACATAGTATACCCTTTAAAGTTATAATCCCATGTAATTGCCCATATCAAATCCGTTTTTGATGCCGTTTATCACCATCGTTTATTTCATGTACTGTCATGCAATGCAACTGTATGCTGTCATTCGTCTGCCTCACTATAAAGCAGTTTTGCATGGTAAGTGGAAAACTGACCTTTGCCACATGGGATTAAAATTATTCACCCACGCTCAAGCTACTCCAGCATGCACATACTGGACGACTGAAGCATGCACCTCTTAATGCAGATGACGCCATTCAATTTTGTGCGCTAATCCGTTCAGGTTTACTGTGAGATGGGGTTGGGCGATTCATTAAAACAGGGACTGACAGTACCACAACTGGTGATTGCCAATATATTCAAGCAGATTTGTATTCTGTTTCTATAAATTTGCCGTCACATTTTTCTCTGTCATCCACGGTCTTTGATGTAAAAATCACATTTCGGCCTGTCCTTTTGTTTTTTAATTAAACAACATCAATCATCTTGAGAGCTGTGAGCTGTGAAGACGGTTGTCCGACACTTCCAAGTGAACAAACAGGTCATCAGGATGCACACGCAGTTTTGGTCAGACATGCATATGAATTGATTTAGCTTTTTAGCACCAACCACTAAAGAAGGCTGAACTGTCAAGTCAATGATAAGACTGGGCGGTGGGTTGGCTCTGACGATGGGTCAAGCGGATGAGGTTGTTAGGTCAGTTTCTATCATGGCTTTGTATCAGTTATTTACAGAGATACATTCTCAAGGAGTTACACCATTAAATTATAAATGGATTAAATGATAATAAACCAGTGACGTGCTCAGTTAATTACTGATATATTCTGCCATTGTCTTTGTTAATAACTGTGAAACTGCTCCTATTGAACATCTGAAAACAGAAATTCTGGGGCCTGCATTATTGAAACATACTTGCAATACCCACCAGCAACCACTGGAGTCGTGAAATAAACCAGTAACTGGTGTATAACTTTAAAAGCCTTGTAAAATTAGATTTAATAGGGCCAGTGGAGTTTTCTTGTAGACAAAAGAAAATTGTTTGTGTGCAGCTTTTTCTACCCAAACAAATTATGTGCGTCGTTGAAACAAAACAAAAAATCGTGCAGAATGCATTTTCTTTCTCATAACATTTGCAAAGCCACATTTCAAAAAATATTATATATTGTGCAATGTTTATGTCTGCGTTTCCTTGCCAGCAGTCTTCTTCTCCACTGCTTTTGTTGGCGCGCAGCTACTTCTGTTGGAACGTAACTGCCACCAACTGTCAATCAGTGGAACAGTGTAAAACCAACAGCAGGATGTGAATTACGCCACACGCGTGCTTGCACTTGTGCGTCAGCCTGCATGATACAAACAAAATTTGGATCCACTCATAAAACATTGCTTCATAGAGCTTCTTATTAGTAGGGAAGAAGTTAACTATGAAAGCGAGAGCTTCTTTAATTTAAACACTTGTAAAAATCTGTTAAGAATTTGATCTGGAAATATTTACAAGAAGATTTACTTACTTATTACTACTTGATCTTTGTCACAAAGATATAATTCAAGGCAATCTATTCTCTGATGTTTGTGTGTCTATAGAGGCTTGATTTTCTCAGTAAGCACACACAAACCATAACTACACTCTGTTTATCACTTCCAAAAAAAAAAAAATGGTACAATCATCCTAGTGGCAGAGCTTGTTTTTACTGATTATGCTGCAATTCTACAAAAGTGATTTATTTACACGCTGCCTTTTTTTTTTTTTTTTTTTTTGATAAACAGCAAAAACAAATCAAAACAACAGAGAAATCAGAAACATCTTCCATTCAACAACCACACACACACTCACACACACCGAAAACGGAGACCAGCTGTATCTGTTTGAATGAGTTGTAAATGGTGTTTATGCAATAAACATTATTCAGACATTAGCGTCGAGTGAGTGTTGTGTGGTTTGGGCAACTTTAAAGAGGTAATTAGCAGACAGTTAAGCCTCATGCTGAGTGTGAGATAAACTAAGAGTTGGAATGGCACCGGACCAGAGACACACTCCTGGCCAACAATAGGAATAATCACCAAATTAGGAAGATTTCATTTCCAAGGAGGTTTCTGATCTGGAGGTATTGGGCAATGCATGTAACTTGGGCTTCCATGGAAACCACAACTTTGAAATAGTTTATCCAACAAAACAATCACTTATCTATAAACACAATTCACATGATATATTATTGCAAAAATTGGACTAAATCACGATTTAATTTGTGGCAGGAGCTCTGTTCTCATCTGGATTCTGTATATTGAGTCTGGACCAGCGAGGAGCAAACACAATAAGGCAGAGTGATTAGTCTTACCAATCTGCTTTGTACTTTTCAGCATGAGAAAGCTGAAACATCACATCCATTCTCTCCAGAATGAAGCTGGATACCCCATGCTGGCAGCGCTGCAAAAAGCCTCCATTAGGCCCGAGTGACGACAGCACATTCAAATCTAATAAGGCTATCTGTTTGTTTTCCACTCTGCTGCTCCACATCTCACAGACTATTTATTTGTCCCCTAAACTGCTCTTTCTCAAGCTGCTGGCATTTACTTTGCTGGCATTTGGTGTGAAGCTGCTTGCAGCGGGTTGTTTTATCAAGCTGGGACATCACAACTAATCAAGCTCAGGTATTAGAAAGCTTGCAAATCTGCTCAAGCAACACCATGATTATGAATCTGCACATGTTATTTCACCTGTAGTAAATATGAACTTACTTAACTCCAACACAATGTGGAATAAATGATAAAACAACAGTGCTGCCAGACTACGGAGATCAGGAAAACAACTGAAAATAGAATGTGAAGTCTTGAAATAGCATTTGTGCTTTGGTGAGAGGAAGGCTTTCTCCTTGTTTTCATTTTGATCTCAGACAAGACAGCCAACTTAACAACAGATACAGCAGATAGAAACCAGCTGTTTCTTACAAAACTACATCCTCACGCTTTTCAGTGTAGGGCCCTCTGAGTCCTTTACCCTCTATACTGTGAAAAAAATCTCCCTTAAGGCCATTACATTCCCATGTAGATACACAAAATCTGTCACGAAAATATTCTGTATTTATCTACGGTTTAAATTATCCACAAGATGCAGAGCTTTTCCAAATGGGGACATGGCTGCGGAGGCTGTCTTTTCCATGTCTCTGCATATTTAGATCCCTTTTTTAACAGACAGATGGACAGAGACTTAGCAACTTGTTTACTTGCAGTCAAGAAAGCAGGGTCGATATAAGCATTTTGCAGCTTTATGGCACGTTGACATGTTGGTTTTCAATACACAAGGAGACTAAACAAGATTTAAGAGATTTGAATGAGAGTTAAGCCTGCAGTATACATACCACAGACATGTTCCACACATGTCCACTAGAAAACATGATGACAGCCTCTTGGCAGCAAGAAGTTTGTTGTATTCAGCTGAATAAGCCAAACAAGTTATCACTGCTAGATTTGGAATTACAGCAGTTACACTCCAACAATACATCTTAACTGGTTACCATGCACTTCCTCTGCAGCATTGTTTGAGATGATAGTTGGTTTACTTCAAAGTTGCAGCCCTTTTGAGGTCTATCTATTATTCTTCCTTCAGCTGGCATGTGGTAGACACATACAGCTAAGTGAGATATATCTTGCTTCACACAAATCCCCCTATCATATCATCACATATCCTGCCTCATAATGTGCTTTGTGTCTCTGTGTGTAGGATTAAGGAAATGTGTGTGTGTGCATCTGCGCTCCTGTGTGCTTGTGTGTTAATCCTGAGTGAAAGGCTACGTTTTTTGGACAGGAAGGCAGTTGGGGGACTCCCTGGAGGGCCTCAGTGTGCTGGCCCTGTAAGCCTGTGTGAATGAGCCTGAATTCGCAGGCTCCCCACGAGGACGCACGGCCGATTAAGCTGACAGTCAGAGGCCCATTGACCAGTCACAGAGATTAAACGCCGGGCCATCTTGTCGGCTAAAACCACCTGCAGGATGGAGGGAACGATGGATGGCCGGAGAGGAGGAGGAGAAGGAAATGGAGAGAGACACAGAGAGACGTGCGGATACTCACTGTTACTTGTCGCTTCGGTAAAAGACGCCTTTTGTCCATTCCAGCCTTTGTTGTCCATCTGTAGTGATGCGGAGAGAAGGAGAGAAGGGGGAGGTAAGAGAGATGTAGATTCTTGAACAGACAGCTTCTTCACGCATGTCAGACAAGTTCCTTCCTACTGTTTGGGCCACAAAGAGACGAGCGCTCACAGGAGGGGATGCTTAAGGAGCCTAGTGTCTGTCTGGGCCAGCTACTTAATTAAGGGGGTTGTCAGTGTTTAGGGACTCCTAAAAAAAGGGGCTCCTATTCAATGTGTTACTTCTGCTGTGGTATGTGTGTGTGCCCGCACAAACACACACACACACACACATAGCCACAAACACACGTGTGTGAAGTGTGAAACGGAAAAACAAATCATTTCTGATGTGTGTGACAGTTACGGAGATGACATGGTTGTAAACAAACGCATCCCCCACAAATGCACACACACAAACAAACACACAAAGTCTCTTTACACTTTAGCACAGATCACCCACAGTCCCACGGTGGGAATGTAGCGCAACAGAGCTGCCAACAAAAGGGGAGGCAGAGAAGAGACAGGGAGAGAGAGAGATCTGAAGAAAGACAACCTATCCCACAAAACAGGATCTTGTTTAATTATTCAGCAGAGCTCGGGGTTGTCTAAGGATCTAAAGAGAAGTAGGGCGGCCAACTAATTCTTATAGAGATGTTTTCAGAGTTGTCAAGCTGATGCAAAGCCATGTATCAGCTGCTAACTCCATTCTGTCTAAATATTCCTTGCCTTGAGTGTAACCAGAAAGGCCTCGCTGCTTATTTCCAGCACAGCAGACTCTCATTTATCTGAAACCTTAGACATCAAAGGCTGGTGGTTTATAGGGCTGACAAATAAAACATGCAATGATGCAAACAGAAATTCAATAACTTGTGTGCAGCGTTTGACGTTTCCGTGTCGACACCTGCGACTCGAGCGTTTTCCGGGTGCAGAGGGTTCAGCACTTTCAAAGACGACAATGTGCTGAGGCTTTAGACATTTTTCAGGGTTAACTACGTAACAGATGAGCCTGAATACACGAGTGTTTAATATGAGGATTAAGGCAAAGGGAAACACTGACTGCAAACTGGGCTGTGGTTTCTTTGGGACTATGGCTCAATTTCACAGTTGTTCTGATAAGAGCAGTGTGTCATCCTTTAGCTCTATGGTATGGCTGTCTGAGTAAGATATATGCAGCAGCACATATCTAACTAATGAGCTGTCTGGGGAGCGTTGGATAAGTCCTGGTTTCTGATTCCTGGTTATGTAACATAATCTCTATCTACATCAGTTCCCTTGTGTTTAAAAACCCACGAGGGGGAATAAAGATGATGGTGATCAATGGCTGCTTGCAAAACACATTCGGTTCAGAGGAGCTGAGCAAGGTTTACGTAATAGGTCAGCAGCACTGGGATGCATGATAAATCAGAGACTTGACTGAATATTATTATAGTATTTCTTGAATTCAGCACACGGTTGTAGAGATGAGATATGGTGGCACACAGGATTCCTTTTATATAATTCTTCACCATACAGCAGAACAGGTATTCACTGACCAGTGTGCTGGTCACACATCGGGAATACCAAGTGCAAAACGTCCCCAGTGTGTGTGGACAGTTAAATGCTGATCATTAGGCCTTGGTTTAAAGGTTAGGGGTAGGCCTGAGAATGCATTATGTCAATGTGCGTGTGTGTGGCCTTGATAAAATAGAATAACTCATATTTCCAAATTATGGCAATGCACAAGAATTTCACTATGATAAGTGATAATGTTAATTATTATGGAAATTATATATATATATATATATATATATATATATATATATATATATATATATATATATATATATATATATATATATGCATATATGTATATATAGTACATATTGACATTGAGATGCTTGTTACTCGTTGAGTTTATTAATTTATGTTTTTGAATCTGTTGTTTTCTTCATGCTTATCACCTGTGCACATTGGATGGTTACTCACATCTGTTATGGGGCTTCTCAGCATATGAACATGTGTTTCCAATAATCTTTCACCTGCATGTGATGTGCATACAGTATAACTACACTTCCAGATCAATAATGAAAATAATCATAAACTGCAGTCATATGAGAAGCTAACCTCTTTTACCACCTGTGCTTACAGTTTTACCTCCAATGATAGGAGGAGAAGCACAAACAAAATGGCTCTACGTTATTTAACATACAGTACAGCAGCGATGCAGAGCCCATACCTCAGTGGGGTTCTGTGGGGCTGTGGAGGCCTTGTATCCCAGCTGCAGTAACATCGCCTCAGCTGCGTTCCGCTTGGCCACCTTCTTGTTGGGTCCTGTTCCTGTGGCAACCTCGTTATTCACCTTCACCTGCACGTGCACGGATGCAAACACAATCAGGAAGCAGACACACACACACATGTCAAAGAGGATAGAAATGGCAATATAAGATCCACACTGAATATCAGAGCTGCTCAGAGAAGTGCTTTACTCGATGTCTTAAAATCAAGTTTTTTCCAAGCCTTTGCTCTAAGTTTTCACGTTTTCAGTCGAGAGCATTTTGCTCCGCTTTCTGAGGTGAGTCAGCCGTGCAATTTACATCGCACAAAAAGCGCTCCGAGTCAAGTGTTTGTTTTTCAGTGATCCCAAAACATTAAATCTGTCTACACAGAATGTAAGCAGATATTTCCAAGAGAATATCAGACGTTGTTATGTTATGCAAACAGACAATTACACTGAACAAATAACATTCTGGGAGCCAAAGCCTGTGAACAGCCAGGCCTCAGTGCATTTACTCAAAGTGGTCTGACATGCTCAGTAAGTGCTCGTTTGAATGCATCAAGTAGGCCACGACATGCAATGACAAAGAAAGCCTCAAATTACTTAATTACTAAAATAAACACAATAACTCTTTTATTAAAGTGTTAAAGATGATCACCCCCACAAAGGCTTTGGACACAAAGTGGAATCTTTTTCTGTAACTAGTGATGGATTCAGACAAAAGACGCAAAAAACAGAGACTCATTTGAGCCCTGCTGCTTACTGAGGGAAACAATGTGGAAATTTTAGAAGAGTGAGCAGACTGCACAAAAGGAACACACACTCGCAGGGCTTAATGTGTGTATCAAAGAGGCATGGAGAATAGGTTTGAGGCCGAATTACTGCCTGATGCTAAGAGAAGCTCTGTTCTTCTTATGAAAGAAAAGATTTACGGAGAGAGAGACAAAGAGTGAGAGTTTGACTGAGGGAGACAGACGCAGATTAGATTTTTTGAAACTGCAGTTAAACTGTTTTGCATGTATTCAAGAGGTATGGGTTACACCAGCTTTACTGGTTGTTTGTCTTATACAGACTTCTGACTTGGGTTAACTCTTGCTGACACACACTCATTACAGCAGCAGCAGTAATGGTTGCATTGGTCTCAGCCCAGATTTTGCATATTTCTATATTTTACTTTCTACCAAAAGTGATTGTAAAACAGTTTGTAAAGCAGTTTTCAATTATTCTGACATTTACATTTCGACTATTATGTGGTTACTGCAATACAATTTGCATGGTTCATGCCGGTGAGACAATTTAAAAAGAAGCCTGACTTTTCATAATGTTCTTGATTATCAGGTTCGGTTTGAGTGGATGTGTGACGGCTCATGGTGAACAACTCATTAGGCATGACTGAACCTAAATGAAACAGAGAAGCTTGTTCACATGAGGAGATGTGTGTCTGATTTTTTCTGAATAATGCTTTAATCCTGCTATTACTGAGTTATCAGCATGCATGTACTGTTATGCATGTAAGAGAGACAGGCAGTTAATGAGAAGGCTTTGAACATTCAAGCCTGTAAAAGTAAAGGGGGGTTAAATAAAGACAGACAACGCCAATTCCAATGAGAAAGTAGGCAGATGGAACTTAAGTCTGAGAGTAATGTTGTGTAAGCCACACCATGAACTGATGGCTTCACAATAACTTATTATAACAAACTATTTTATTATTACATAGTAATATTGTGCTTTTTTTGTATATTTGACCTGCAGTTCTGAAAAAGGTAACTGTGATGAGATCTCTAAACCAGACAAAGTAACAGTTCTGTTAACTGGATTAGTGATAAACAGCAAATCATCCATAACTTTGTTAAGGGTTAAAGGTCGCTCCTGCAGCAAGACCATGAAATTTATTCTGTTAATGAATACTGGCTCTTTTCTGCACAACCACAGTTCTGAAGCACACAACACAGTCTCTGTGTTTTCTTTACTAGCAACAGCTTGAAATGGCAAGTTAATAGTATTAAAGAGTTGGCTGCTCTGCTGGGGAAAACAGGCCTGTAAAGATGGATGTTCTTCTATTCTGAGCTTTAACTGCATGCAATAAAAATAATGAATATTAAACAGAACTTTTTGGGGAGGACAGGAAAAAGAGAGTGTGAGTGAGGGGGGGGGGGGTAGAGAGAGTAGGAGTGCAAGTGTCCACGACCACAACAGTGTGCAGAACAGAACCTCTAAATAACTAAAGTACAAAAGCATCTTCGACATACAGGATGGTGCTAGAGCTTTCTTTTCATATCTGGTTAAAAAAAAGTTGCACACAGCTGCCAGTCGTCATATCTATAATAACTGGGGAATAAAAACTTCTAAATCTGTACTTGAACATTAAGTAAAAACATATTTTTCATCTTTTAATGCAGTTGAAGAAACAGCAAAGCTGTTAGTAGTCTTAATAATTTTGTTTTTCAATGTTATTCTTGTTGCACCTGCTATGTGGTTTGTGTGAAGTAGTGGAGTTATTGTGATGTAGTTTGCAAAGATTTGTTGCACCATGTAGGTAAATTACTACTTTTTTAATGCTCAGTATGGAATTTCAGCTGCTCGAATTCTCCTGATCAAAATGGCGAAAGATATTAGGTATTTTGATGACATCATGGGATCATGGGAGTTGTTGTCCTCACCATCACAGCTGATGAAAATCAATCTTACTTACTTACAGAAACACTGTGGCTACACTGCCACTGACTCTCTCCACTTACTGAAATGACTCAGTCATTAGTTGTGTTTTAGTGTAGGCTTCATGCAGATGGTGCAGCTGACCAAAGTGGAGAGTTCTCGTCACAACGTAAGAGTAAAGTGTTCAATTTCCGCTCATAACTAGGATGAAACTTACATTCAGTTGGTGTAACAGGCAGTAAAAATGAGAGGTCAGAGCAAAGGCCTGATGCATAATCAAGTTGTTAACCATATTTGCCTGAGGGCTTGTGCTACAACATAGAGTATACTGGTGGTACACAGGATTGGGACTGGGGGGTGCACACATGACAGAAATAGGAAACTAGATCATAGTCCCACGAGGAAACTAAGAAACATGTGTTCTTGTGTAGAGAGGTTATATAATGCTGCTGGCTTCCTTCGGCCAGACAGAAAGGGGTTTATTCTTGTTATTGCCATTGGCTTGTTTTCTGTCTTGAATCTCCTCTCAACAAGGTTATAAAAAAACCTTCCCAACCATATTCTTCATCCACCAACTCATGCTGCGATCATTTGATTTATCCATTACAGTAAAATTCAGCCGATGATCATCAAGCTCCTGTTTTTCCTCGTCACACTTGACTCCCATCTCCATCTCACTTCCCTCTGATTAGCATGAGTTAAAACTGTCAGGAAACCAGTTTCTTGAAGTATTGTATGGCTAAAAAAAAAACAGATTGGCTGTTGTGAAAAGATTATCAAACAACTTTGTCATTTACCTGCATGATGAACTCCCGGCGTCGAGGCATCCCCCTCTCTGAGAGCAGCAGATACTCGGGCTCCTTCTCCTTTTTGGCCTGTTGGATCTGGGCCAGACGGCTGATTGGGTTCATGCCCTGGCCATAGTCTGGTCCCGTCTTGCAGAAAAAGGGGAGAGGGGAGAGAGATGATCACTTCCAATTGTTGAATTCATTTATTGCATTTTCAAAATTGTCGGCAGTCTCCTGAGTTTTACTGATAAGACGAAAGGAAATAGATATAAGGATATCAGATTCAACAGATAGATGCAAAAGATACAGAGACAAGTAAAGTTACACAGGAAATTAGTCAGGGAAAAAATTCACAGTATCATATTTCACAGATTTGTTTGAATGTCGAGACACTCGTGCTGAATATTTGTGCAGTACAGGGAGGTATTATGATACCTGTACCTTGAGTACAAATGGCTTCAGGGCGTCAAAAGTGTATGTGCATTATATGGCCCTGGTCCCTGTCCCGGCTGCAGTACCTTGAGGATGGTCTTGGTACGTTTCTTGTAGTGCGTCTTGGGTTTCTCCACAGCGGGAATGAAGGGCAGCTTCTTCAAGTCCTGCAGGATGGACAGGGCGGCACGCTTCTTGGACAGCTTCTTACTGTTGCCCTCGCCCTCAGCAGAGAACTCCCCCACGGTGACGCGAGTCAGGAAGCTTTTCATATGTGGGGGGCCACTCTCCTTCAACACCTGGAGACACAAGGTGAACATGAGGATCTTTGGGTAAATGAAATGTGTCCAGCAAAGATTACCATATACCAAGTCAGTCACAAAATGTTTTAAAGAAAAGACAGGAAATGAATCTGAATATCTGTGAGTGCCTTTTTTTATGCATATGTGTGAGTGCGTGTGTGTGCAGCGCACTCTGCAAGCAGCTACACCAGGTGGTCCAAAACATCTGCTCTCGATGGTCACAGTGCTACCCACCCATATACGCGTGTGTTATTCATATACAAAACACGCACACGCACACACTGACGCAGAAGCACACACACAAGAGTAACATGTTCCTAGATGACAGTCTCTAGTGATGAAGGCTCAGTTTCCTTCCTCTAGCCTCTGGTCACCTGGGAGACCTAAAACAAACACCGGCTGGCGTTAGGTCATGCTTCTGCAATCACATCCACTTCCTGTGAAGTCCAAGAACAGTGTGCAAGTGTGTGTATGTGTGTGTAGCAGGTGGGGTTCTCCCAAACCTTATTTAGAAAAACACACTGGCGGAAGAATTAAGTTTCACTAACTTACTGAGTCCAACAGCGCATTTTCAGCTAATGTGGTCGCCTTTTCAATTCGTAGCTCACTGACTTTCTCCCTCGATCTTCCTCCAGCTATGACTGCTGCGTGGAAGTGTTTCTTTGGACTTTCTCATACCTCTCTAAGCCCCCCCTCTTCCCGTGCCCCCTCTCTCCTGCTCTCCTTCATTTGAGCTCAATTTGTGGTGCAGAAAGCACAAATTGTAGCAATCAGATGCAATCTAGAAACAGTTAATTTGAACCCAGTGACCGATGAAACAGATTAAAATGATAAGCGGAACCTTGAGCATTCCTCGAATTCTTCACACATCAACACAGACTAATACCAGGCCTTGAAGAGAACAAAGGATAATGTGTGCAAACCGCTCCTGCACTGCTCCATAACAATAGCTGCACAATTTATGATTTTGTTCAATTAACAAACTAATTGACAAAGTTACTTTGGTGCATGAAAGCAAACAAAGAGAGTTCAAGCGCAAATAATTATCAGATTTATACAGAAACAGATAAAACTCCAGATCTATATATCTATCTATATTGATAAAAGATAGTGATTTGTTTGCTGTAAAGTTGCATTTCAAATTCATTTAATGAAATCTGAAAAAGGAGTTTAGGTTCATAAGTTTCGAACTGCAGCATATTCTTGTTAACACTGCTGACACTGAGCCCCGTGTCTGCTGTCAGTGTACCTGTTTGCCTGTCAGCATTCCTGCACAATGACTTTAAGTATACAGTATGTATGGATGTGTGTTGCAGAGAAACCTTGGAGCTCTAGCTGTACAAGCTAACAGCCAAACCCTCTCCCACCCAGGGGATCTGCTCTGGTCTTGCTCATCAGAAGAAAAAGGAAACACAACATGGCAGCTTCTCATGCATTACAACATTCAATCAAACTGGAAATGTCCCATTTCTGAGCTGTTTCGACTTTGTTGATGGTGTTGATAATGACA
This sequence comes from Caranx ignobilis, assembly GCA_021432705.1. Classification (NCBI taxonomy): domain Eukaryota; kingdom Metazoa; phylum Chordata; class Actinopteri; order Carangiformes; family Carangidae; genus Caranx; species Caranx ignobilis. Next base: position 11,589,201 of record MU269986.1, read on the forward strand.
CTTCACATCGCTGGCCACTGGTCGGATGAGATTATGTCACTTGGAGGAAATAAATATGAGCTACTAACAAAATATAGATGTGGTTGGGACAAGCAGATGTGAGTCTCTGATGATGAATCTTCTTCAGCTGTCCTAATTCTGTAGTTGTACTCAATCACTCACTCCCTCCTTGTCCATCACAGGCTCTCTCAAACATGTGCAACTGTTCAGTGTATGTGGTTGAGTAAGATGGCAGGGTAACCAAGACATAAACACTGTTGCACAAGGGGATGGATCTGCACAAAGGCTTATTTCCACACACAAACACAAGCACATACGGTTTTATAGAAACCAGGATGTTTGCTTTGCTCTTCAGATCACTCCTTTCAAAGTAACTAAGTGGGAACACCGCAGAATAAGTGATGGACAAGTGCTGTGTTGATAACATTCATGTGTGCTGTCTAAAGTGAAAACAGGCACTTAGCAACAAATGCAACAACTCAAATGTGGGCTGCATAGGTTTATGGTATAGTCAACAAAAAAGTATGAGGCAAAGTGTGTATCTGTGGACACGTCACACAATCTTGGCCCAGGACGGCGGCAGACGAGCTGCAGTCAGTCTCCTGGCAGACGACACGGGATCTGCGCCACGCCGATGGGATTTCAGTACTTTCATTCATTTACACGCACACCCACACACACATACATGCAAACAAACACACAAACACACCTGTCTCCCGCCTAATGACAAGGATCAGGTTGTACACAGGAAACATTTTTTTTCAGTCCCCTTCTTGTCTCTTCATCTCGCCTTTTTCAAACATGGGAGGCCTTCTCTTCGCCTTCTCATAGGGACATTAATACCCTGAGCAGTCTGAGGATATGTGCATGCGAGACCTCAGGTACTCTGGAAGAGGAGGCTATGGGAGCAGGATAGGACAATGGTGGGGACTGGGAGGGAGAAGAAAGGCTCTTTTGTGATGAGTAGTGGATGGACAAGCCCTAAGGGAAGCAGCTCCTTGTAAGAAGGGTGGTTCTTGGCCCGGACCCTCTTTTCTTGTGTCTTCTTTGGAAAAGGAGACTCCGATCCAACACACAAGCTGTGATTTATAGATTGGTTCCTCTTTGATGCTGACATCTGTTTGATATTGCCTGACGGGCGGATTAAATGAGCCAACTGCCTCTCAGGGTGGCGGCGACCCTCATCGTTGCAGAGGGATGGGAAAGCAGACACTCGCTAGCAGTGACTCACGAGTAATTTCATGCCCCAGTGAGGGCAGGGATGAGATGATGTGAAAACATGGCTGCTATGAACGGTGTTCACATGAGAGATGACCATTATGGCTCTGTGTAGGATCCATGAATGCATAACTCTATGGTGGAAGAGTTTGACCGGGGGTGTGGGAGTGTTGCATTTCTTCTCACAGCATCAAAGTAGACACGGTAAAGAGGATGTGACATGGCAGGAAAGGAGATGAGGCCAAACTTTGTCTAATGAGTTATAATGTAATAGAACCAATGGGCAAAAGGAGACCCATAGAGACATGTAATTCATACTTGGTCTCCAGCCATGGCGTAGTGGCAGGGTGAGAGCATATTGCACGCAACATGCTGATTGAGGATGAAAATGAATCTGCTGGAGAGCTATCAGGAGTATGAGGCGGACAGAAAGGTATGTAATGCCAGGAGATGGAGATGATGATTGCAGCTTGGCCTTCAGACAGTTTACTTTGACATGGCACAGGAAAACAAATGTAGTGTGACTGATACGCAGAGATGGAGAATGAAATGAACATCTTCATGCCCAGGGTTTTCGGCATAACAAGAATTAAACAGCTTCTAAGCTTCTAAGAAAATAAAACCGTTTCCACTTTGTCTCTGAACTTTAAATCGAGAAATCTATGTGCAGCACAGAAAAGGTCGAACAAATGCAGCAAAACACTGCTGTCGCTGAAGGCCCGCAAATCATAACTTGTGAAATAGGCAAAGATTATTATCCATTGATGGAGATGTAGATAGATGGTGAAAGAAAAACAAAGTGGGAGAGGAAGCTGGGTGAGAAGTTACTGATTTACAGCTCATCAGACAGCAGTAATGAACAGCCAGTCTGCAGACTGACAGTGAGCAGAGGAGAGGCTGAGGAATGCGTGGCTGTGGTTGGATTAAAAAAAGAAAAAAAGTAGAAGAAAAAAACGCTACTCTCAGCTTCCAGTTTGGATGGACTGAAAATGAAAGTGGAGTAATTGCTGTCAGTGACAAAGGCATGACAGATAATGAATCACATCAATCCAGATTTAGCTGGCTGAAATTATTAATAGCAGTTCCAGGAAGGATGACCATGTCATGCTCTGATGAACAAATGTGTTTTTGAACAAAGAGGAGAGAATTTGGTGGTGGCTGGGCTGGTGGGGTGGTTATAAGAGGGAGGATTGGACAGCTTTCCAGATACTTCTTCCAGTGTTGTGTAAACTCTTATTAGCAAGAAAAGTCAACAGAGTGAGGAGAGTCTCCCTCCCTTCCTTCCCTCCCAGTCTCCATTTCCTCTCACCCCCCAATCCGCCTATCCCCCTAGCCTCAACACGCTACCGCCCTGTGTGTGATTTTTGGGAATGATGGTAGGAGAGGTGGAAGGGAGGGATTCTGTGGAGGAAGGGAGGGGGCACACAGAGTAAACTGAGCCTCCCTTGTTTTTGGCACCTTGCAGAGTGCAGAAGAAGAAGTAGAGGGAGCGATGAGGGAGAGAATATTGGATGAGTCAGCGAAGATATGGTGAAAGCCAAGGAGAACAGACCCAGCAGGTCATGTAAGGACACACTGGAGTTCTTGGTGGATTTAGAAAAGTTGGGGGCAGCGGCTCTAACTGTAAAAAAAAAGTGCTCTGCTAGGATTCCCCGGAGCATCTAGAGGAGTCTTACTGCACAAAACTTAAACCCTGAGTAAGGCAGTTAACCCCCGTCTTATCCAGCAGAGCGTGCCAGTGGGAGTTTGGAGCATCACTGGGCAGTTCCCAGCTGAGTTTATCAAGGACACTAACCCTCTGCCAAAAGCTTTTCCTGAAGCGGCTGTGAATAAGAATTAGTTCTTATCAAACAAACACCACTATGAATGAAGAAAGCCCACGCAAAGGCGGCTTAGGATTCATTTCCTCTGATGGTCACTGGATGCTTGCGTGTTAAACGAACTGACAGTGCACTGGCATGAAAAGGAAAATCCATTACGGTGATACATGCAACAGGATTTCCCAGAGCCGTTTACGGAAAAGGTGGCCTGCCTTCACAGAACTGATGATACTGTCTCCGCAAGTTTTGAAATGTGTAAACATCACACCACCGCAAAAGATGAGACGATGGCTATAGTCCTCGCTGCAGCCGGCCCCAGTTCGAATACCCCGGTGGCCCTCTGCTGTGTGTCATCCCCCCGTCTCCCCATTTCCTCTCTCTGGATATCATATCAATTAAACACATAAAAGCCCCCAAAAAATACTTTAAAAAAAAAGAAAAAAAGATGAGACAATGTCAGTATCTGTGATGTCACATGTTTGCGGGAAAGAAAATGGAAAAACTCTCCCAGTGAGGAAATGTTGGAGCGATACAGCTCAGTCACAGTCAGCTGCAGGTGTTAGGAAAAATAACAATTCAGACACATGCAAGAGAGCAGAAGCACTGAACTGTAGTTAAGTTTAGTCTGATCATCTCCAGCTGGAAGCACTTATATATAATGCATTGAAATTAAGGTAATTTGACGCTAGAAATTCAGCAGAGGGACTTATATAACATTTATTTAATCAGGTAGTCTCACTGAGATCAAGAGAGACTTGAGTAAGGAAAAACCTGAGTGAAGATGTGAAGAGTGGACTGCTGCCTCACTGTCTGCCCCTCACAATGAATCACACAGCTGAGCAACCAAATGTCCAGATGAAACTGTAGTAGACGCAAAATGAAATACAGATTTTGAATTCTGACTTTTGATTAAATCACACAGTAACTGTGGACTGTACAGGGTGGAGGATGAAGTCTTTTTGAGGGGTGGGTGTGGTGTCGAAAAAGCAAAAAGTAATGTGTATGATGTTTTCTTCGGTGTGTGTGTGTGTTTGTGTGTTTATTCTTTATTGTTCTGTTGCAAAATCCATATTGAACTTATTCAATTTCATATGTTTACTGGATTCATCATTACAAACTCATGGAACACTGGAAGCTTGTAATGCTGTTTTTGTTGAAACTGTGTCAGAGACCTTGCTTGTTTTATTAGATTGCCTCATATTGTACATATATAGCATTTTGTGAAATAATACATTTCAAATATTTCAGGTAAAAAATGGAAAATCAAGGCGAATATTAGTTCAAGTTGTTTAAGAAAGATTTGGAGGAGTGGGCAGGGTGGACACTAACTTCATTTAATCTTGCAGTACAGGATGACGAACGCTGATCAGCACTTTATCAGCTGAGTCACTCTGAAAGTCACTCGGACCCACAGTGATGTCCTACATCAGTCCGGGAACAATTTGAACCCTACACCATGAGAATTTCCAAAAGCCTAAAAAAAGAGCAAGTCATCTAAGAATTTATGTTCTCATATTTTTAAACCACGTTTGAGATAAGTGACCTCACTGATGTCAAAATTAAGCAAAAGTGGATGAACACACATACTTACACATCATGTTTCATCATCATCGTGGGTAAAGACTTATCAGTATGAGTCTGCTCAGCTTGGTCAGTGTTAGCTAATGAGATGTTTAGTTTTCGTAACACCACTGTATGACATGCAAAGAACCAGAGAATACATCTTGACTAATCCTGTACCCCCAACTCCATGGTCATATCCTCATTTCCCATTCACTCGTGTGATAACTTTGAGGAAATATCATGACTTACAATTTACAGTAGTTTCCCCAGATAACAGCACCACATGGCCTTGTTTATGTGGCCTATTGCCATCCTCTTGTTCTCACCTCAAAGTTCACAGACAAGTTCCTCTTGAGGGCGATTTCGTAGACCAAGCTGATCTCTGATTTGCTGGCGTCTGTGCCTTCCTCAGTCTCCCCTTTCTCCTCTGGGTTCTGAAGAAACAATATCACAAATAGTAAAGAAATAAATCTGAGGTGAAAATGGTAAAAGAAGATTGTGCTTGCTCACACTGGTGTTGCATCTAGGTGATAGGTGTCAAGATGCTCCCAGTACAAGTCATAGTTCTATTTCTCATTATTAGATTTTCCCTTTGAGTCACAATTTCGAAAACTTGGTGTTCATTTACCTCTGACCTGCATGTAAGTAAACACACACACATTCACACACAGAGGGAGAACTGTCGGGTGTAAAGTTACATCTGTTCTTCGTGAACAGTTGAGAAAACAATGACTACAGCTAAAATTCACAAATGCAAGATCCACCAAGAAGGTTCTGGCACTTTGCTGAATGGTAAGTAGCACCAATGTTATGGTGAATGCAAATGAGAGCGGCAAGAGCCTCTGACATCATTAAGTTTTCTGTTTGGAAGTATTAGGATTTTCCAGTAAATGGGAACCACAAGTGGATTAGACCATACACAGCTATGGAGAATATTCAACCTGCTACATGTCGGATTAGTTCTTAGTGGAAATGACACTGAGGGGGAGACCGTCTTTTGAATTGTATGGCATTATCAGAGTGTGTCTACTGAGCTTGTCCGTGACTGAGTGAGTGATAGCACTGAATAACTGATGGAATTACATCATTGGTCGACCCAATGTTGGGCTTTTTCTATTGGCCGTTGATGAAGATGTGGCCCAAACATTTTCTATTATGTCATCATGGGGTGTTTACAACATCCACAACAACTGAGTCTCTTTTTAAATAATTAAAGTAAAATGTATATCCTAATAAACCATAACCCAAAATAGTGGCACATATCAAACCTCCAATTTTTGGAATTGCACACCTCGAGTGTGGATGCCAAACTGCTGCAACAAGAAGCCTGTCTGTTTTCTGTCTGATGCTCATCTGATATGGGATTGAGAACTCGGTATTCCTGGACTTGACTGGTGGCCCTCTGTCTGCACAGGACAGTCTCTTACTGGGGTGGTCCACTAAATTTGAGAATTATTATCTACAATCTCTGTGTTCTCGATAGTCAATTTATTTTTTGTTGAACATCAAGAGCCGTCTCTTCCTCAAACCAGAAACTGGAGAAGAAGAACTCTGAAGGAAAGGATTGTTAAGGTCAGTGGGAAAGCACCAGCAGATTTTATTGGGATAACCACATATTTGCTGGATCCAGATAGACCTAACAACATTGCTATGTTAAAAATATTTTTTTTCAATCCACAAAATTTGACGCCCATGTATCTATGAAGTAATTCTGGACTTAATACCAGATGACTCTGTTCTGAGCCTTCAGTCAATTTAATAGCTTTTGAACAACCATGTTAGCTGCTTAAATATGGATAAGTGAGGCTAAATCTAGTATAAGTAGTGGTGTAATTTTCAGGGATTACTTTATAGGTCACTATATGACTATAAATGATAGTACTGCTATTCGTTCCGTCAACTAATAAAGAAACAAATCCTTGGTTCACACCATAGAGATCATATCGTCAGCCATACAAGGGGCTTTCTGGTGCCAGTCGTCTATGGGAATATAGAATGCTGTCTTGATCTTTATCTTTTCATGTCCAGCTCTTTGTCTGATTAAGTCTGAAAGGCTGTGGTCTTTCCCTTTGGGCTCCTTCCCATCTCCATCTCATTGTGTGACCTGATACATCGCATGATTCATACAGTGAGATCGCTTGTATTTCACAGGAAACAGTCACGTGGTCGGATGCACCTACCGCACTGGGGACGAAAAGACTCGGTGCTGGGCTAGAGGTGCGCTTTGTTTTGCATTTGCTATGGCATACATCATCCACCTCTTGTATATATGTATGTAGACACAAGAGAAACCCGAGAATGAGTCAGTCCAAAAAGCCTCAGGCCTTTCTTCTAGTTCTCCTGTATTTGCGGTTTTTATGGTTACAGTTTCCTCTGCTGTGGTTTCCAGTCTTCTTGATACATGTGATTAATAGTGTGAATCCTGCTTCAAGGCTGCAACATCAAACCACTGGTTGTAAGTGTCTGCGTATGTCAGTGTATCCTTGTTCAACCTTCCTGTGACAAAGACAAATAGAGGGCTAAATCTGACTATGGTGCTGCCTCTACTTATGCATGTCCTGGACAGAAAGTCCTGGGAAAAGTATAAGCAGGATACACATATAGTGCTCTGAGACATTAACACTCACCCTGAAGGAGGTGTGTGAATGAACAGTGACTGTGGGCGAACAGAATACCTCACATTCACATCCACACTCTTGGGGAAGCTTGATTTCGTAATAGTAGAAAAACGTCCTAGTTCAAACGATAGGAAGAAGGGGTTCCCTATTGACAAAACATCACTCTTAGAAAAGTAACTTCATTCTAAGTGTACTATTTCACAGATATAAATATATACACCTGACGCACGCAACGTCGCTCCAAGAAACTAATGTTTTCTCAAGACAGTAAGTGCACTTGATTCACATTATGTGTCATTATTTCAATAACATTGCCAGTATCTTAAACCACTGGCACAGGATTTACAGGTTAATCAGCAGTTTCATTTCTTATTCTACATAGCTTGAAGACCTGTGAAGTTGTAGGTGTTTCTTTTGTGTTTCCTAAGGTTACACATTGTTGCTTAATCTGTGTAGAAACACTGTAATTAAAGCGTCACTGATATTTACCTGTGGTCTTCCTCAAAATAAAACTTTGACAGCCAGTCTCAGTGAGAAGGAACACTTACAGCCCGAGGGTGTCTGTCCACACATTTAAACATGTAGGAGCACACACACCCACACACCCACACACACACTCATGTGAAGACAGAGTGACAGACATGTACTATAGACACAATGTGCCTCAATTTGTAAAGCAAGACTCAGAAGCAGCGGCAAACAAAGAGCTCATTTATGGAGGCCGACGCCACAAGACAGCGAGTCAGGCAAGTGAGAGGAGCCAAAGCGTTTTGAATAACCATCAGCAATGCCAGGCGTTGAGGATATGGGGTAATTTGATTTCCGGTGGGAGATGATAACAACAGTTAACAGCTATGCCTGAGGGGAAACTCTGGAAAGGTACAGTGATATTAGGAGTAAGCTTAAAGAAAAAGGACCAAAAAAAGAAAAAAAAAAAAACGTGAAAGAGATAATACATCTCTGCCAGGTGCAAACTAAAACTATGGAGATTGAAGGGCTTAAATTATACATTAGAGTAATTAGAGATGAGGTGGATTTGGATTCAATCTGATGAAAGCTGGTTATGGATTCATCTCAGTAAATGCAAAACAAAAATCTGCGTAACACTCTTTAGAGTCTCTCCAGGGAGAACACAAAGAGATCAGCAGTGCAAATCCTGACTTTTCATTAAGGGTAGAGTTTTCAACTTGGATGAGGTCGAGGGGGGAGAGAGAGAGAGTCTTGTGAGGTGAAAGCAGTCACATGCTGACGGCATGAGATTGGGTTGACTGATGGACAATTTCAGCAAGGAGAGGAATGACCTTTTACAAAGAGAAGGAATGACAAATTTGTTATCTACAGGAGCATGAAAAGTCAAGAAAGAACTTCATTTTACTGTCATAAAATAGAAGTCACATTCAAGTTTTATCATACAAAAGCACTGGAAACAGCAAAAGGGATGTCAACATGTGCATGTTAAACAACTGCTGGTAAGCCTTTCTGTTTGTGTGTGTTTACCTGTGGTGGCCGTTCTGGGATAGGTTCGTTGCGCAGGGCTTGCAGGGCCTTCATGGCAGCGTTGTGTCTTGCCGCTTGGCGGGTGCGTCCCTCGCCAATAAACTCGTGAGTCCCCACAGACAGCTGCACATAGAAGATCTTAGGAACAGGATAATGGTACCTGGAACAACAAGCAACAGAGGAAAGAGGGGAATATTTAAAATAAAAAACATTTTACCACAGCATCCACCAAATTAGAGGAGGTTGTTACTTTGTTTTCAGCCTCAAGTGATCGTTTGCTCATGACATAAAAACAGATGAAAAGCAAGGAAGAGGAGGCCCCAACATTTTGAGCCAAGTTATCAATTCACACCGTTAACAGTGTTCCCAAATTAAAGGCCCACCACTTCATCAGGGTCAATTACTTCACAATGGCCTGTTGGCCAACCACTTGACTAATGCCTTGCTATTGAATCTCAGCTAAGGGATGCCTAACAAAGCAAAGGGATATATATATCCCCTCCTCTTTCTTCTGGCTCTGGACATAGATTTTCCTCTCTTTCTTTGGGTTGTGACAGAGCGGGACTGAGCTGTCAATGAAGAGATTTAGAGGTCTGCAAGTCCGCGTGTGTGATACCCCCTCCTGGGTCAGGGGGAGAATGGCTGAGAATGTCTGCTGGATTGCGGACAAGGGGAAAGAAATAGTGGGAACGCTAACAAGAGAGGAGAGGAACCCAAAGTTTTTCATATCCGTCTCCCTGTGTCCTCTTTCTTCTCCGCCTGCATACTTTTGTATTCACAGGGACATACTGCCAGCATATGTGGTAGACACCAATGGATAGCAGCAGCTAAGATTTATCCGTCTTGACCAGAGTCTGGTGCCAAAATGTATTTAATACTTTCATGTTTGTTCAAGGCATAAGCTTTTAATAAGAGATTGAAAATCAGTAGTTAGCGAATGTGGTGGAGATTATTTCATGACGTGCTGAGAAAATGAGAACAAGATTTACAGATATGCATCTATCCCTTCTCCCTGTGTACACATATCTATTCATTTTCAGTTGCACCACAGCATCCTACTTGGGACTGCAGCAGTTGTGCGATGTGAGATTTAATACTACTGTGTGGCAGATCGGGGAACTTGAGAGGCTCGAAAATATAAAGCAGGAAAAACTGTATACACTGGAAACTTTCACACAAGTTTCTAGCACAAACAACTGCTCACATGCATCATTAAATGAACCATATTCAACAGCAGCTGATCATGATATGTTTGAAAACTTCCAAGTAATCCATGTGTACATGCCAGTAAATGTAATGACTCAGGTTGTATTTTATTCTCCTGTGTCTGTAAAGTATAACTAAAGGAGCGGCAGCCATGCTAGCTGCCTTGTGAGGCCATGCACTCATGTTTTCATATAAATGCGTTTATTAACGTGCTACCACGTTCACAACAACAATGCTAGCACACCAAAGTTTAAGGTTTAATGTTTGCTATCTAGAGTGTCAGGGATGCAGGTATGCCCAAGTACTTGTCAAATTAGAAGTATGAGCTGATGACGGCACAAGGGGAGTTATCGTCATCCTGAGGGGGATGTCAGGGCGTGTATTAAATGGAAATCAAAGATTTATGTGATATTTGACTTAAAACCACTAACGTGAACCCTGCGGGAGAGAAAAAGTCACAGGATTACCAAAGATGTTGGTTTTCATTGAGTCAGAACCATTTGTATTGTGCGAAATTTTCTGTTAATTCACCTAGGAAATGTTGAGGTACTTTGCCAGATTATTGAAATCTTTGACCTCCTGAGTGGGACATATGAGAAGTCAAAATCATCGAGGATCATTGTTATAGCTCCCTTGATAACTGCAGGAAATGCCACAGCAACCAAATGGCTGTTGAGACATTTGACTAAAAGACAAAGACAAAAACTAACAGCGTGCTAGAGATCAGTAAGAGTCACTGTCTGGGAATCATTAATGTCCTTACATAATTCCATGGTAATTCATCCAATGGCTATTCATTCATTCTAAACAAACCTCCATATTGGCCAAAATGTGTCATGTAAACACCCATCACACTTCACAAACCACAATCTGTGATTTCAGATTCATGTATCTATGTAAATAATGATGCTCACAGCTGTCAGCCAATACCCTGGTGAGTTAAGTGTGATCATAACTGACAAACTGCGACATTCCTAAGAAAATGAGACAAAGTTATAATTCACTGGAATTCTGTTCTTCCCAGTTTTCCCGAGGCTAACTGTAGGTTTTTCTGACGTGATTTGCACAGAAATGACAAAATACTGCTTCCTCCCCAGCAGCAACCTCTACTTGATAACTCTAATGAGACGTCATTCCTCTGAACAAACCCCCGTCTTCCCACTCTCATCATCCCTTTCCCCCAATCTCCTGCCCCACAGGCCAAACAATGAGTCAGCATTTTACTCCCAGAATTCCAGCAGGTCTTCCTCCAGCCCACAGCCCTCCTCTCATCCGTCTGCTCTCAGCTCCTCCTGGCCACGGGAGCCTTCCCTGGGCGGGGGCCTGCCTGGCCCTCGCACGTCAAGTGTGGCCCCAGGGTCTCAGAGGACATGCCAAGTGCAACATGGGCTCCGGCCAACAGCGCTGAGCTGAGATGGGAGCAGCTGGAGCTGGAGCGCTGAGTACAGGTGCAGGGAGGAAGAGAGAGAGAGAGAGAAAGAGAGAGGGGGATAAGAAAGAGAGAGAGGAGGGAGACTGGAGTGAAGAGAAAGAGGGACGGAAAGAAAGAGAGAAGAGAGAGAGGGACACGGAGGGAGGCCTGTGGGAGACCTTACTCCACAACGTGGGAAAGTAGTGGCTTACACACAAGTAAGTCAGCCAAGAGCACAGGCGAGCACACGCACACACACACCAAAATCATGCAGACAAAAAAGGCAGGAAAATCACGTCAGCGCACTGAGGCCAGTACAAAAATCAGCACATGCTGGCTGGATCAGCCTGTACTGTGTTATCAATTATTATTGTTGTTATTATTATTACTACAGAGAGGGAACTGGACCAGGACACCTGTAGGGTGGGTGTAGAGACTGTTGAAAGGAAAAGAAAATAATAATAACCCACCCCTGTGACTTTGTGATGACGTGAGAGAGTGTGTGTGTATGGATCTGGTATGACGCAGGGATGAGGTAGTGAGGGAGGGAGAAAAAAAACACCTGATGGCAAAACTCAATCAAATGATAACTCATCAGCTTTTAAGCAGTGAGTAATGGATTTGACTTTGAAGCCCAGCAGCTCTCTTTCATGTCGGCTACGTTCGTTAAGGTTGCCATTTCATCATAATCATTCAAAGACTCATGCACGAACACACACAGAGATAGACACATTTCAAGGTGCAGACGTTTTCGAGCCCACACACAGTCGTACTGGGAAACAGGAGATATGGAATTGCAATTATCACCATTAATGACAGGGTGACATTTTAGATGGAAACCATTTTCTGCTGCGGCAGGGAAAACTATTTCCTTTCAAAACACCTGCAAGAAAAAAAAAAACTGGATGCGTCCTACTGAAACGTAACTTTTCATAGTCTACTACTTATATATATGACATAAAGTGACATCAGGGATATATAAGGTAAATGTTCTACTTATAAACTGGCAGTTATGCAGCTTTGTACCTCATTTTTTTCTTCTTAAGGATAAGTGTGATGTTTTAGGTAATCCTGCATCAATTCCAGTAGTTACAGTAATATAGAGTTTGAGTCTGACAGAATAATTCAACAAAACTTAATCATGCATATTCTCAATCTGCTGCTGAACACGACACTGTGGGGAAAATGTTATTCCAGTCCAGTAATTTACTGGTGAACAAACCAGATGGAAAAGCTTTCAAGTAAAAAAAAAAAACAAGATGATGTGATTGCACAGTTCTACTGAGCAAAAAATAAATAAATAAAAAAATAAAAATATGTGGCCTTTAATTAAACACATGACATTGTTGACCAGTTACAGATGGCAGCGTGCAGGGAGCCATGAAAATTTCAACAGCTTTGGCTGGCAAACCAGCGCAGACCGCAGAAATCAAAACCAAATGCGGTGCTTCCTTTTAGTCATAAACCTGCCATTTTGCCCATAAGGACGCATCAAACTCAGTTTTGTTTAGAACATAATGCCACCCTTAATCATCCCAGCCAACAGCGGTTGTTGTTGGAAACCCCAGTGGAGGTCACTTAGACTACCCATTAGTCATTAAATATTAAATAGGATACTCATTAAGCTATGCAAGACTGTTGATACTGGCAGCGGTCCATGAACTGTATTAAGGTGCCTACACACTGTGCAACAAGTTCACTGCCTGTCGCTCTGGAAGGAAATGAGTCTGATAAATCCTTGGAAGCAATCAGTGTCACACGATCCATTCATTCCGAGGATCGTCAGGTACCCTGAGGATCACAGCGCTGTCTCATAAACGCAGAGGACAAAAACATGCAAGCAATATAACGGCATTAGCTCGCATCTCTCATCTGCACCCATGGGATTTGAAAATGTAGCACAACAATTTTATTTTATGTATATGTAAGTGAGCTCTTGCATTTGTGGTGGAGTCATGAATATGAATTGTTGCAAGTGATAACTGACTTCAAAATTAGTTATAAGATGGTGAACAGCTATGTTCCACAAAAATTAACAATCTCTAGCTCTTCTACGAAAAATGAAAAAGAAAGTAACAAGTGCAGAGTGAGTTTGCGTTGTGTACATTTTTTTGTTGCAGTAACTTCATGCAGATTTACCAAGACTGCCCTCTGGTTGGTTGAGTTATAGTTAAAGTCACATTTAGTTTTTATGGCAGTGAAATTCTGAAATAGTTGCTGACTAGATTTGTTGTGTTTTAATGCCAAAACCCTAAATTTTCCTGACGAGAACAGATTTCACCACCTTGCTCTCTGAATTGTCTAGTTTTGTTTGATGGCCCTTTGCACTGTATTGCTGTACTACCATTATATGAAAATCTCAGTGAGACATATTGATTCAAGTGCCGACTAATGACCCTAAAGAGCTTAAGCAAGTCAGCAAGAAAGGCATTCATTGAGCTTTTGTTAATGGGAAAACAGTTTCCAACATAAATATGCCACAAAACATTACCTTTTTTTTTTCTTTCTTACCCACGATTAATGGTAGCAGTTTTAAAGAAATAAAAAGATGCTGCTGTTGTATATAGGTTGGAGACATATGTATTCTATTACATAAAAGCAGGAGGAAAAAAGCAGATTAAGCAAACACAGACATATAATAAATAACGAGGGAGTGTACTGACCCATTTTGTCTTCTAGCATCACTGAACTTGACCACCAAGACATCTATTGGCCACACATGCACAAATAGCTGTATGCATGAAACCACAATTGCACATACACACAACTGAGTCAGAGCCCTGTGCTGGAAGCAAAAAGGGTGACAAAGATTTTGAAGAAAAAAAAAAGCAGAAACTTGGACAGACTCACTCCTCCACCAGCTGCACTTTCTTCCAATCTCCTGCCAGACCTTTACTTGTTTTCTCTCCCTCCCAACATCCATACTTCATTCCCTGTGTCCATCTTTGATTTCTTTCCTTCCCTTCTGCCTCACGCTATTGCTAACGTAGAAAACACACAGCGTGAGGAATACATTTAGTCAAGTCGACACAATGCTCAAAACATGGGGCTGCCAATTGCTGTCCGCTTAACAACATGACAACTATTGGCGCTCACACAGAAGTGTGAACCATGAGTAATGATTTGTCAATGGATAATGAACAAATATTCCTTAAATGCAGTTTAAGCCCCCCAATGATTATGTCTTTCAAGCACAAACAGGTTTAAAGTCATGATGAGAAACTGTGTGCGAAGCCAGGCTCTGGAGATTTAAAACAGTTTATGTGAAATCAAACCATCATTGTTGAAATATTAGAACAGGACTCTTGTGCTGAAGCTTTGTTATAAACATTTCCAGTGGTCAAATGGATACCACCAAAAGAAAATCAAATCAGTCAGGTGTAAAACGCAGTAAGCCTGCGAGTCACTCATAGGTTGGCTCCACATCCAAGACTTCACTCTGTTGAAATAGCATTCGCTCCACAGTTTAATATCCACAAACCTCCTAATATAGGTTTGCATTACAGTCCGCCATGGGGGCAATCTTTGCCCTCCGTCCTATCCCTTCAGTGCATTGTAATATACTGCTGCGCCTCTGTTGTTATCTCATATGGACAACTCATATCACTGCCTTTCTTAACAACAGAGGAACAGCCACCAGGCACGGCGCATAAAACACAGGTTTCATAACTTATTTTAATTAAATTGACCAATCTGACAGAGTACATTGTTTTTACTGTTTGTTGTGGTTTCAGTTTTGAAAAAGAGATTAAAGCTGCCCTTGTGCGAGCTCTGTAATCAGCGTGCTGTCTCGGTGCCCTCCTTTCATGCCTGGCTCACATGAAGTCAAGCACCTGTGTAAACCCACCCGGAGCCCTCCTGTCACACTTTATTGCCGAGTCACAGTGGTACATCAAGTGTTTCCAAACATGATAGATTTACAGAGCTGAAACCGACAGGTGAAAACACTACAGGGAAAAAAAAAAAAAGTAAGAATGGGCCTACAAGGCAAAAAAAAAAAAAATCACATAAGCTGAGTTTATTGTGCTAGTAATAAAAGCAACCACTGGAAAATAGTCTATTCTTTAATCTCCTGAGTGAAAACAGGCATTGCGTGAATGATTCTGACGTTTTAAGCACATAAAAAAAAGTGACTAATAGAAAACTTGCTAATGTGCACAAAACAGCTACACCATGTGTGCATTTATGTGACATAGCAAAAAAAAAAAAAAAAAAAAAAAAAAAAAAAAAGACCACTTCTTAACCCTGGTGCCCTTCTAGTGCCAACTGTTAAGACTTGGCTGGCTGTGAGGAATGGCTGGCTGGGGATCAGTCTAAAAATCAGAGCCTGCTGTCCTCATTAAGAATATTACATTGTGACCTGCTGTTTTATGTTCACTGTCATTAAGAGGGAACAACTAATTGCTTCAAAAATACACTCCAAATGCTCCTGTGCCATTTTCTGAAGAGAAATAATACAAATCTGTTCCGGCAAAATCGTCCTGACTTGGTTTCTGTGCCGTTCATTCTGCATGAAAACGATTTTCCCTTACAAACATCTCCAGGGCACCATGCAACCTATTATACTGACTGATAAATGATTTGTCTTAATTGGCTGTTGTCCTTAAATTAGCTGCTTGCATTCTGCTGAAAATGAATGCAGCAATATCAGTGAGCTTTCCAGATTGAGCTTGGTTCAAAGACAAATGGACATCTGAACATTTTTACAGCTCATTATTTCAATAATCACTTAAAAAAACAACATGAATCAGTAAAGACATAAAAGTGACTAATTAGGTGACCTAAAAAATACTTCGGTTCATTTCTCTTTCTCTATCCATCCCTTTGGGTTGATTCATTCAGACAGGTGAGAACAATGCAGTTCAAACTCAAATGCATCTGTAAACCTTAAAAGACACACATTTATAATCCAACAGTGTGTCTGCTGCTGATGTGATTCAAACTAAAGTCAACTAATTCCTGGTAGATCTTTGACATTTCTTAGTATTTCCTCCTACGACAGACTTTCCCACAGAAGAGTAATTGTAAAAGTGGTTTGAATCCAGTCTGTGGTTTAAATTTTAGAATCCATTTCCTTTGAAAATGGGAAATTACATAGTTGCATTGTTACAGGAACTGAGACGGAAGAGAAGCCACCTCCTACAGACACGTGGGCATTTAATTGGACTATTAACCAGACTGGAAGTGAGCGTTTACAGAAACAGCTGATTCAAGCTGTTCTTTATAAGAGCATTTCAAGTGAAGTAGGTTGATTCTTATTTTTGTCTGTGCTGTGTTTTATGCATCTGTATCCTGGAATGGCAATCAACTGAGGGTGATCCCAGTGGTGGGAAGTCCTGTTTCCAACCCTCCCCCATAAAATTACTTGTTTTTTCCGTGTTTTCTTTTTCCTCTGTTAATCAGCACAACCTATACACTATAACAACACTGCGCTGAAATATAATGTAGCAATATATGGCTGGATACTTTAATTCTTGATACTTTAAATGTATCTGGCTAATGATACTTTAGTATAGTTTTACTTGCACAATGTTTTTAAAGCAGGTCCTTAGCTTGTAACGGAGTATTTTTTAATAGTCCTTTAACTTAAGTCAAGGATCTGAGTGCCTCTTCAGTCAGAAATTTATAGATAGATGGTAAATGTAATAAAATTGCTGCTTTTCAACAAAATTAAACAATAATTGCAACACTGTGTCCTCCTGACAAGACGAACTGTGGATCAATCTATGATAACACACACCCACAAACTAATTTGATACTGATTATACAGTGCTGGTGTCCATCAACACAAACAACCTCTCAACACACAGCCGAAAGTTTTTGTGAAGATGCACAAATCGTCATCCATCGCACCCTTGCCCAGTGCACTGAATACAGCATTACAAAAGGTGCCTATACTTATGTATTCTGCTGCCTCCATAGTGATCTCGGGTTTGTTTTTACATTCAATACATCAAGGCAAAAGAGGAGAGGAGGACACACAGGATACACAAACACAAAACTCCACTCAGAGGGGAGGAGATGAAAGGAGAGACCAGACTTCTGTGTCATTGAGTCTGTTGAGCACAAATCATTCCAAGCATTTGTTTATGTTGGACCTGTATTCCCCTCTTCCACCCCCACTCTCCCCAATAAAACACTGCTTTATAAGTTTACACCCATTTGTACAATTAGGATAGATTATCCTTTGTTCTGGCATGTTGCCCGTGGAAATTTATGTATCTGAGTGAAATGCATCTGATTTAGTGATCTGTACAGATATTTAATGATTTTTTAAAAATGTGACGTAATTAAAAAGTTATTCCTCTGAAGCAGGCTTTGGCGAGGTCCCCTTTTGTTTCATGGAAGCAGTGATGTTGGGATGGATAAGAGAAACTATATCTGAGGAACGCCTGAGTGGACCGTAGAGTACACAGCTACATGAGATTTTTAAAGCCCAATAGGCCAGTGAGCTAAATTAAAAAAAATGTAAGGTTGGGTGGGAGACAGTGAAGAAAACAGATGAGACTGCGTGTGTGAAGAGGACCTCAGAGGACATTTGATACCCCCACGTACGAAGAGATGAGAGGAAATGTTGAATAGAGAAAAGTGCTCATGGGCAGATTTGCCTTTTCAGTGAGCGCTTTCGTTTAATTAGAGAAGTAGATGACAAAGTACTCCTGTGCATGTGCATGTGTGTGTCTTCTTCATGTCTGTACCATAGTTTTGCCAGGTGATGTTACTGTAACTTCTTGTAGGCATTATGAAGGGATTCATTTTTCAAGGATGACTATCTTTCAATTCAAACTGCTGTTTCACAGAGAGAGAAACACACACAATCCACTGTCACACAAAATGCATTCAGACTTAATTTTGAAATAATTTTGTATCTTAGAGTCAGTGAATGAGAGTTACTCTTTTCATATATGATGACTGTTAAATACTATGGCTTCTCTCCAATGTGCAATAATTAAACCCTTTGAGTTACACTCAGTCACATAATTTTAATGCAATCCTATTACACATTTGATGATTTCATAATCCAAGGCGACTTGCAAATGAGAGACAACACTGAAGCTTCAGTGCAGTAGGAGACCTTGGTGTGAGTGCTAAATATTTGATTTATTCAGTAAGTGAAAGGACAGCCCAGGAGTCACTGGGTTCCCTGTTCAATTGCAGATGCAGCTCTTTTGTTGTAAGGACAATTCAGAAAAAATATGGTCCTGGTAAATAAAGAGCATGTTGAGAAACATGGAGGGACGCTCACCTTGTAGTGCACGAATCACAAAGCTTTTGTCATAACTGCAGCAGCCTTGGGTTTGAGTCCAACCTGCAGCCCTACGTTGCCGCATGTCGCTCGCTCTCTCTCTCCCTGACTTGCCTGTCTCTCTCTACTGTCCTATCATATAAAAGGCAAAGAGAAATTAATATCATTGAATTCATTTTATGATCAGATTTTTTCTTGTTTTATTCTGTAAAGGCACAAACCTGTGATTCATTCTCATAAACTCTTTCTTAAACCTCAGTCATTTCATGACAGTGCATCAAACTGTAAACACAACACTGGCATATACTGTAATGATCTTATACTGCAAAAAAAACTGCTGGTAAAGACATGTTAACAATCACTTCACTTTTAACTTTGGTTTGGTCTCCACCAGATCCTTAGGGAAAACTAGCTGCTAGCTGCTGAGCTTGTCTGTCTGCTGTTAGTGTACCTAAGTTTGTCACCGTTTTTTACCCATCAGCTGTTCTGAAAAGTAAGATACAAGAGGTGTTCTACAAAGCAGCAAAGTCAGGTGGTCTGTTATTATGAGTCACACTTCACGCATAACTTGTATTCATTTCTACTGTACTGAGTCCACTGCTGAACAGGTGACTTTGTCTCCCTCTCAGTTTGCTACAAAGAAAGCAATAACGGCAAGCTCAGTATCTGGACGTCATCACAGGAGGAAATGTCAGCTCCCCCAGTCATTCAGCCCACTGTTCTTCCAGCTGACAAAATGTTACTGTCATAACCAAATGAGGGTTAGGAGAAGGTGGGCGGCTTCTGACCGCTCCGCTTTGCTCTAACAGGGCAAGTCCAGATTCCAACACTGACAGAATCCAGGATGCAGGCCTCCCCCGTCCCCTGGGATTACAGCAGCAGGAGGAAAGCTGGGAGTGCCACTGATGTCTATACTGGAGGAGTCCAGTATGACTCATTGGAATCAGGTGCTCCAATGATAACACGGGAATCGGGGATTGTCCATGAAGCAAACACTGATGTAACCACATTTCTTGATAACACAAATATTTTTCCTGATTCAGTGACCATATTTGTGAATATTTTGGGATGGATTCCTATATAATGTTACATAGCATCTCACTAATTAATTAAATCAGCTGAAAGACACGCATCACTCCGAGAATGCTTGGTATTTGGGAATGAACAATGGCATGCTTATGACTGCATTATAACAGAGATGAATTAATGATTTAAATGTAGAGTTGGGTAGAGAGGAATTATGCACAGGCCTTTCGCCATAAATAAGATTCATTAAGACGCTGATAAATGCACATTTCATATTATCGCCATATTTTCTCATCAGGGCACTTTCTGAATGAATCAATACTGGTCTAGGTGGTGATTAAAGCGCTGATGGATCAGAGCCAGGCTGCCCTTTTAATGGTAAGATTTTCCATCAACATGACTCCGGATCACTCTTATTCATCATAATAGGTAGGGACATGGGCATATGGAAACCTTCGCTTCCCTGCACCATCATTAAGGTGACTGATTGTGGATATGGCCTGTCACTCCACCACACAGTCAGTCATCTGATGAAGAGAATTCATATTCAGAAGGTCTCGCTTTCATTAATCCAGGGCTCGACTACATTGAAAGAAAGAGACCCCTTGAAAACATAAGTGACCTTGGGATAATATATGCTCTTATGTCTTTTCTGTGTGTCAGGGACACACATCCCCCCCCCCACACACACATCCCTCCCTCCCTCCCTCCCTTGCGCGCTTACAAAGTGGCATAAGAAAACAAAACAGACCATGAGGAATTGATACTGGCTGTCTCTTAGAAACTCATCACTGTGACATATGACATTGACAGACATGCTGGAAAACAGATTTTCTCCTCTGCCCCACAGACATTTGTCTTTCACCCCCTGTTTGTTCCTGTGTGGATCAAATAGTAGAAGATGTGAGCCAGATGCTAGACTGTCTGCTGACTAGACGCAGTTACCCAACACTGCAACTGAATCACAGATAACTTTCTGGTGACATGTCCACATTTTAAAATTAAATCCCTCACATTTTGCGTCAGAACACCTTACCAAAGGACTTTAAGGAGCCAACGTTGATGTAAAAAGCAAAACAGACATAAACATTTCTCTCTTATGTTTCTGTGTTTAACAGTGATAATTTTGCATTCAAGCTTTGTAGATTACACAGCAAAGGACAATATATACTACAAAAACTACATAAATTTACTACATTCCTAACTTTCATGTTACAAAATGGGTGCTCAATCACCTTACAAAACCAGTGCCATGGGATTTCTAAAATAAGGGAACACTGCCACCTGGAGGAAGTTTTGCTGACTCCTCAAAATGACTTGATGTATATTCAACTTACAGTGATAAATGTATGTTTTATCAAATTTGACATCTTCTCAGGAACTGTGTGCTGGAGCCACATAGCTCAAACTTTTGTAAACTGTGTGCACAACTTATGTCACCTCGCCTCGATATTTAATATAACATCAAAATATTTAGAACAGTGACAAGAGTGTAAAATACTGCCACTTCTGTAAAACGCTCCCAGAGGACGAGACTGTGGGATAAGCAAACTTTTAAGTGTATACAACAGAAACAATTTATGTCTTGCACAAAAAGCATATAAAAGTTGCACCACGGGCTCTTTCTCTGTGTAATTTACATTACTTCTACCCTCCTGGGTGGATAATCGCCATGTTGTTGTCTATTCAAGCCTAAATATGGGATCCTGTCTTCCTCCCTGTGAGAACCACAGTGTACCTGGATTTAGTGGCAGGCACCCTTACGCATCAACAGACCCTAAATAACATTCCTTCACTGAGGGAGAGGGGATCATTAATTGCACCTCTGTGGCGTTTTTATGAAGTTTTGGAAATAGCTGGATGGTTCCAGTAAGGCAAAAAAAAAAGAAGTTGAAAAGAAAGTTGACAGAGACTGAGTACAAAGCGACCTCCTGAGGGTACCACATTCATCAGTTTAGAGAACATATGGAGCGGAGGACCACGTCTGACACACATCTGAGCCCATGGGATTTAACAAACAATGCTGTTTCAGGCAAGCTGGATAAATCTCAAGCTCATCTTTTTTTTCCACAACCTATTCATTCCATGCTAAGCAGGCGTTTCAAGGACCTGAAACGAAACTCTTCCCATATTTTAAAAAATGCCAGTCTCTCTTTCTTTTGTGGATAAGGAAAACAAAACAACTGTCTATATGTGTTTCAGTTTACATTTCCCATCAAAGCTTAAAGTGTGGACTGTGCATGACAGAAAATTTGTCATTCTTTGTCCACTGAGGTCGTTATCTGTATACAGCCCACATCCCATTAACAGACAGTACAGTATATCCCAACAAACATGCGAACGCAACCGTGTTTATAGAAACCGAATGTAGTATAAACACAACCTTTAATCCCTGCGTTCTCCTGTTTTGCTCTAACAACCATCTAAGTGATCACACAGTACACATGTCATCACTAGCTATGTGACTTTGTGGTGCAGAAATATGTTGGTGTAGGTAGGTGAATACGTTGAGTTTACAGTGGCTCACCTTTGGTTGAACATCCCTCTAAAGTTGTAGTTAGCTCTATAGTTGGGCATGGGCTTAGGATCCAAAGGCCTGTATATCGCCGGCTCTCCTCTCTTCATGGCCAGACCATTCAGCTCCACTGTGGGTGTTATACTGCCTGTGTGACCAGATGTGAGAAAGACTGCATTAGATATGGCAGATTAAAACCAAGGAATCTTAAATAAACACTTTAGTATGACAGTTGAAATACAGGTGCACATGAGGCTGGCTGTATTCTGCTTAAAAACTGTCAAACTTTTCTCCCTGACTGATTTCATATGATGCATGCCCCGCTAATCCTACAGCTCCCCACTGATGTTGCATAACCAATCACAGGGCTTTCTTAATCCCATTAAGAACTGGCTATGATGTCTTTGACTACCACAATGCCACAGAGGGCAGGAAAGATAAGACAGGGCTAGTGGTATTAATTTGGCCAGAGACTAAACATAAGCTTGCACTCATGCTTTAGTCAAAAGGGTCTGTACCGGCTTTGTTCTGAGCGAGGATTATTTAAATATATCCAGTGGTTTGAGAGCTTTGCCTAGAAGTCAACCTCAGTAAGTAAAAAATCTAAGAAAGTAGTCAAACTTTCCAATATTGATGATGGGGGCAGTAAAGGGCTGCAAAAACCTTCATGTTTCTCCCCGATAGCACTTCACTTTATGATTGGACCTGCCCCTCTGAGATGTGACTTGAGTTGTTCCCATCCTCCTTTTAACAGGACAGACAGTATTTCAATTTGAACACAACATACTGCTCCAGAAATAATTAAACCAGCAGAGGGCTCTAATGCAACAACAAAAGCAAAGCTCCAATATTGCTGGAATAAAGCAGTAAGACCTACTCCTGTAAAGTCTGAATGAATGAACTCCAGCTTACATCTCTAGCTGTGAGTCCTGGGGGCAAATATACAGTGAAACAAGCACACGAGTAAAAAACAATTAAATGAGGCACAACAATATTAAACTGCTATATTGTGATTCTGTCTCTAAGTCTCCACTTATGACTCTCTGTATGAATGAATTTGTTGCACTATATAACAACATGGTCTGAGAGGAGAACTGAAGCTAAACTAAAAGTGTTGCATTATATGATGAAATTGAGGACAGTGCTTTGCATTAAGTCGTCATTTAAGGCTTTTTCACAGCAGCCATTTTGACTTTTCATAGCAGGGGAAGCACAGATACAACTAATAACACAAATGATAACTCAGTTACATTCCCTGCCTCTGTAATTCATGACAGTGTAACATCAGATCGAATGTATAATACCTAATAAATTCTAATAAATGTAATTCAGCTTTATTTTGTTATTTAAATCCTGATTGTGACATTCAAGACTAAGTGAGGGAAAAGGTAACAAATACACATTACTGGTTGTAAATAAAATGAGGTTTTGCTGTGGTTGTGATACCTGGGTTGCTGTTGACGTCCACTTTAGGGGAGCGGGGCGCTGGCCGGGGAAGGACACTCTCAGCCAGTGCTTTGGCGGCTGTGGAGTGCTGGGCCTTTTTAATGCTGGTGCCCTCCGCCTCCCACACCTGCTCCCCAAGAGTCAGCTGCACTGTGAAGATCTGGAACAGTGACACCCAGAGGGAAAGACATTACCCAACAGCAACAACATTTTGTTTGTTTGGCTTTTACCACTATTCATTCACGAAAAATAATCAAACACTCCATCAGATTCTTGACACTTTGTGTATTTAGCAAAAATAGCAAGTGTGACATTAACCTTGTGATCAAGGCAGCTGGATTACCCATGGGCGAGAATCCATCTTGCCAGGCTCCAAGCAGTTTGTTTGTGGCTGAACCACAGTTGTTCAGATTAATCAGCCTCTTGTGAGGGAGAAACTCTGAGTGTATCTTGGGTTTGACAACAGTGAGAAGCCAACAATAGCAGCTCCTAAAGAGATTTGCATAGATGCTGCCAATAATTTATATGAGGGCTGGATAATACTTCATTGAAAAAAGGGAAAAGTATGGCACTTAAGTTTTTTTTCCCTTCTCATATTTAAAAGTGAACATATTATCTAGTCCTTTAAAAAGATGTTCTTACCTTGGCGTGTGCAGGGCCTCTCTCATTGAGGAGCTTGTACTGTGGTTGGATCCTATTGAAACGGGCTAACTCATTCACCAAACACATTGGAGTTTTCTCTTTAGGGTTTGCCATGTTCTCCTGGGGCGGGCCTAAAAGAGAGCACAACAGAGTATGTGATATAATCGGGAGCTATAATAAGAGATATAACAAAATAATTATCATGTAGGGAGGTTTATAATTTAACTAAGTTAATGGCATGGGATGTTCATAGAGTGTAGCGTGCATCTTATGCCATATTTATATATCAGAAACACTGTGCAACACAAACGAAATATGTTATCATTGTGTCTTATGCACAATAAAACCATTCACTGAATTAACCCAACAAAAAGCAAATTTACCAATTTGTAGTGAAGACACAAGCACAAGATATTTAGCAGATGTGCAGGGGCTCAGGTGTGTTTTGATTTGTCTGAAAGCTACATGATCTTACGGGCTAACGATCCTCATTCTCGTTAGAGCTCACCGTGAGTGCAGCAATTTTAATGGCAAGAAAATTTATCAGTAATTTAATTACTGTCTAACATTCACATCGTATTATGTGCCAAGGAATGAAACATAAGCAGTGTTAAACATTTGTTTCATCGACTGGAAAATACTGCATACAGTTTAAGCTGTCTGATCAATACCATAAGGAAGAATGTAATCTGGAGCTGGGTTGTCTCCTGCATTTGAAGATGGTGAAAGGCTCAGGGGAAAAGGTTTTATTAGTCAGTCCAGTGCTTTCTCATTAGCACTTCCCTTTGTGGCTTAAATCAAAATTATGAAATGTAGACACAATTATTGTACATTAATTGTTGGCTATAATGAAACGCTTCTGTTAAGTCTACCTGGCGGTGTGGCAGACACAGGGGCGTCCCCATATCCGACTGCAGGAGCAGGGCAGGCGGGTGTGGGGGCCGGGCCTGTGCCATTGACAGAGGGCTGCAGACCCAGGGATCCTGGGCTGGACATGGCCGTTGGGGGAACTCCAGGGGAGAGGCCAGGACCAGCCAGGGGTGCTGAGGTCTGTACTTTCACTTGAGCCATGCTCTATTCCTGAAAGCAGACGAAAGTTATCAACTCTCAAGTTTGTGTGAAACATGCTGATCAATGCAGATTTAACTAGTGTGGCACTCAGTGAAGCACACTCAGTACTTCTGCAAAGGCCAAACAATCCTCCACGTCTGTAAGATCCAACCAACTTTTATGGTCCTAGATGCCAAAACCATTAGTATATCTGATTGCTGGTTCTGTCCCTTTAACCATTTAACAGCTCCTACCTTGAGCCATGACCCATCCCTCTACCAAATGTGGTACAAATCAGTTCTGTACTTGCAGAAAAACATACAAACACCATGACATAGATGAAAACAAGACTGCCCTGTCTGAGCTAAGAATGATATCACTTTAAAGAGGCCACTACTGAAAAAAAAGACATTTATTGGAAAACATTACATTTGTAATAATTTTGATTGCTGGTATACCTCAGACTGTACATCAGTAGGTATTAAATATATAACTACACAAACATTCACATGAGCACATGTATAAATCCAGTCTCATTTTTGCTCAGTTTTTGAAGCTGTTCACTGTCATTTGACAAAAAATCTGTGGGCAAAGCCCAGAGAACAGGCTTCAAACTAAGCAGCCCTGGGCCTATCTCACATTCTGATCCACTGGCAGCTAATACACCCAGACAATGAACCTTTATTTGAAGGAGCTTTGCTCATGTTACTGCTGCTAAGCTCCCCGGAAAAAGAAGGGAATCCTGTGATAGCAGCCTCAACAAGACAATGGACGTTCAATGACATTTTATTTGAGACTGCTGAGAGGTGCGTGGCCCTACAACCAGTTGACACAGGTTGACACGAACAGCAGGGAGGGTCCAACGAAACACTCTGATGTCTTTATCTTTTCATGTGTCCATGCGATATTTTGAATGCAATTTCACACAAGCCATGGCCCGTAGCTATCAGCTACGGCAAATAAGAAATATGATAAACTACAATGTGCTTTTCATCAATGATTATTTGCTAAATCTCCAAAGCAAAAACTCAATTAAAAAAGGGCACAAACTGTATCACAGCCTCTTGCCAAAATGTATCCACCACTGGTTCACATTAACATGGGGCAGGCGCTGAAGGGAAATGAGGGAAATTCATTCCATATCCTCACAGAGGTCAGAGCAAAAGGTCAGACAGAGAGCTGAACCCCTGCAGTGCACTTTTGTAACAGGGCAGCTTTGAACCTGGCTCCTTCAGGTGTTGGACGATGTCATTAAACACCATGATACCCTGATACAAACTGACAGATCAATACACGGAGTCCACAAAAATCAATAAATAATTCTTTGGTTAATGAAGACAGATCTAAGATATCACGCGGATACAACTCCCACCCTGAGCTTCACACTGAAATCACAATGACAGGTGTTGCTTACATTGTTTACAGTTGAGGGCCATCGGCTGCACTGATGTAAACAACAGTGCAGTCAGTGGCACGAGCACAAAACAACAGATATCGACCATGTGCACAAATCAAAATGCAGTTTCTAGTGTGCGGCGCTGACCTTAATTAATTGCACGAAGTCAGTTTATTTTCTGTTTATTCCTCCCGTGCATCTCGCGTGCCCCTGAGGTTCTCGGGGGGTCACTCACTGTCTCGCTCGCTTTTGTTTTACACTCTCTCGCAGCGACATGCACACGTACAATGCCAAACAGCGACTTGAACTCACGGCTGGTGTTTAGACAGTAACTTGAATATGGAGGTTGTGTTACGTTAGGGTTGACTGACAAGAGCTCCAACGGCTGTCTGCAACCCCTGAACCTACACCACAGCCTCGGCTGTGTCCAGCTTAGCCAGGAAGCTAACGTTACCAGCGACACTACGCTAGTCCCCGCAAATGTCAGCTCCTAAAAACATGCCAACTGAACGGGCAGACACACATGCTGTCATGAATGTGTCACCACGGGTCTTCCTGATGGAGACACACTAGCTAGCCACCTCCAGTTACGCTAGTTTAGCCGGTTAAAGCTCATCATGGCTGATCGGCCGAGCACCCCTCTTGCTGGCATCTCCCTATACCGCCCCATCCTCCACGAAAGTCTGGGGAATTTCAGTCCACCGCTACATCATACATGGACTGGCGACAGCGTGACGAGTAACCCGGAGACTATCTGACAACAAAGGGACAAATATTTTAGGGTAATTTTTACCTTTGTCCAGGGCCAGACCCCAGTTACACCTCCAACATTGGCAAACACTAAAGAGAACTGGATAGAAGAGGGAACAGACCACGTAATTTGTCTGGGTACAGAAAATGGAAACAAGTCTCATTACATGCAAATGGCTGATATATTTATGATTTCACGAGTAAAGTTTATGTGTTGTTTATTTGGTTGGAGTTCAATATTGAAATTCGCAAACACCCAATGATTAGAGTTTCAGGTGAATCTTGAATGAATCGGCCACCCCCGCGGTGCTGAGAATGGTTCAGTCCTTGTGTGCTTCCTCAGAGCCCACAGTTTAACTTTGATTCAGAACCAAAATTAATCTTCTCAAACTTGTTATCTGCTCAGGGAATTTATCTAGTGGATTAACTTGTGAATAGTCACATTTTATGTGATGCATTTTCATAGTTGACATTGGGGTATGAATTTAAAATGTCGGGGGGAAAAGGTAATTTGGCCTTTTTCTGTCGGGGGGTTCTCCGCTGGATAAGCTTGATTATGAAGGGAATTCACTTAGTGATTGATTGTTTTGATCAGAAACACAGAACAAATTGATCTTTACAGAAAAGCCCTCCCTGCTGCTGATAGAATTTAATGTCTCTGCTAATGGGCACTGTGGCAGGGCAGGTGTTCACTTGTTCACCTGTCTCAGTCAGTCATTGTTCAGTTTAGTGAATCACCAATGCAGAGAAACAACATGCAGGCAGCGACATTTCTGATCTGTAAAAACAGCTAAAAGTGTGAATGTAAACTGTGGCTCCTCCACACAGTCAGATGTGAGAGTATTGTTTCAATGTGACCAGTAGATGGTGCCACTAAACCACATTTTCATCAATTATTGCTGAATATTTCAAAGAGGGATCAGTATGAAGGGTTTTAATGATAAAATGCAGGGTACAGTGAGACACTGGGTTTGCCCTCTCACACACATACATAGTAATGTAATAAGAATCTCTCCCTCCATATTTTGCTGCTGCTTTTACTAATCTTATAAATAACTTATTCAAGCTTTTCCAGCATTGAGAAGAACAACTCATGCATTTCTGGGCCTGTATTGAATGCTTCCATAGCTTTAATGTACTTATACTCAGTTCTGCTCACTGAAATAATATGCATGAAATCCTTTTAAAATGATTTTCCCCACATGCAATTGTGCATCGTTGATGGTGTGCATCACAGACTTCAAATTTTACATTTGTATGTGTTAGGACATTTAATGTAGATATCAATTTAGCATTAACAGCTTCATAAAAGCACCTTTTACGGGCTGCAGAAAAAAATGACACATCTCCTGTTCAAACAGTGCGCAAACAAAGATGAGTAAAAGTGAATTTTTGCTTTTATTATTGATTATGAAAATGAACAGGCACCTATTACATGGAGCTTGCACATCCCAGAACAAATTTTTCAAATATAAATAAACACACCCTCATTAGTGTTGATCACTCACAACAACCTGCAAGCTAAGAGTTCAAACCACATTGAAAAGGAAAGAAAATAAAACAACAACAAAAAAAAACACCCTTCAAACCCTTTTAACATATTCACTCGCAAGTTTTTCAAATCTCTACTGATCTACTGCCAACTGGGTGAAGGCTTTTCGTCCCCGCATGAATGCTGTTGCGACTGCTTTTACACAATCATTTCAGTCTCGCTGTCTTCTTCCTCGCAGCACAGTGACAGCAGACAAGACCATTACAATGAAGCTAATAATTTTTTTTTTTTTTTTAAAAACCATTGGTTAAATAGATGACTTTAAGTTATCAATATAGTTTTGAGATAGCAGTGTGCTGTGGTAATCTCCTCTACAGTTTAGAGTATCATCACATTCACGCAAGTTCATTCAAGAAACTCAGCTAGACCCTGGAAAAAGCAAATGCAACACAAACAACCCAAGATGGAAAATTCAAGTATCTCTGACTGGATGGCAATAAACATTTCTTTAGGAATGGAGTGATTACAGTCTGTAATAACAAGGAGCCTCTGGAGATGAGGTTTGTAATATCCATCCCATAAACCATTACTTAAGTTATGGAAAGACTAAAAGTTGCCACAATGTTTGATGCCAATAAGAAAAAGTAGGGTTTAAAATTGCATGCATCCCCACTGTAAAACTACTAAACTTTTTATTTTATTTTTTATACCAACAGTAATGTTTGTTGCTGACTGTACACAACCTAATTAGCAAAAGATGCAGACTAACGCCCAATGAAATAAAGCACTCCTATTACCATTCTGCTAGAAAGGAAATGCATCCTCTGCTAATTTCTTTCACATCATCCAGCAATTTAAAGACTTATATACAATAGTTTCAGACATGTTATAAGTTTACAACATAACAGTCTCTTTTGGTGAAAATATAGTTAAATTCAAAATATCTGATAGGTATCATTTTAGAGGTGATCTCTTCATTGAAAAAAGTACCTGAGCCAAAACTCTGACCAGGGGGAATCACAAAAGCCTTTTCTTTACAACTTCTAGAAAGACTCTCCTTTTCATCTTTCGCTATCTTTCTGGAGATGAAACAAAGATTTAAATTAAATAACAAATACAAAAAGAAAAAAAAAATCAAAACATACTGACCCATCAAAACAACCCCCTTTTCAAAGTATCAGCTAGTTGAAAAACAGTACAAAAAGAACTCAAGACATTTAAAATCAAACATTTTAGAAGATTAAAGCATGAGATTAAAAAAAAGAGAGAAAGAGAAAGAGAAAAAAAAGTATCATACAAATAAAAACGGAGTATGCGACAATGTTCTCTTACAGACATTCTTTAAATGGAAGAGACTTGTGAACACTAGATGGGTTCAGCCCAACTTTACTGAGGTCATCGGCTGATTAATCTATCATCGCATGTTTTTTTCCTGTACCGACATTCTGTCCAACAGCAGGAAGAACTGCAACCAGGTCTCAGGTTGGAAGATGAGGAGGAAAAGTGTGTGTACGCATTATAAAGTGGTTACAAACTAAAACCTTTTAAACCTGATAAATAAGGAGGACTGCTTACAGTACAACTGCAAGTTGGGAATAATGTACTCATAGTGCCTTTTTAAACTAGATACTTTCACAGTGCATAATAATAATAAAATAATTAAAAAAAAAACAAAACAGATGAAGCATTTTCTTGGGGTTATGATGGTCCGATCCCTTCCAGAAAACGATTACATTTGGATTTCTCTTTGTAGGCCCAAGCATGCATCCATCAGTTATTATTGCACAACACAAGGACCTTAAAATGCACCCATACACAAACAAAAAAGTAACAATAATAATCTTAAAACAGGAATTATAATTATCTCACTACAAATCCACCTTGCTTGCTCGCTGCATTACTAGCTTCCTGCCAGAAACCATCCGTCTCGGGTGCATCTAAATGGTCGTTTATTTTCATTCTCTACATTACAGCCGACTAAAACATGCATCCATCTGTCTGCGGGGGGGAAATGCAGTCAAGAGCCTCCAGCGCGTGGTGTCCATTGTTCCAGTCAAAGGTCAGAGTTCAAAGACTGAATGATTAAAAAGTGCTTTATTTAGGTCAGTAGGACTTCTTTCTTCTACGCTTATTACAAAGTTTGTACATTAGCATGTATCATCTGCAAAGGCAAACAAAAGTAAATTATTGACATCATATTAGAAGATGAACAAACTGTCCCAAAACCATAAAAAAGGTCAGAGGAACATAGGGTACTCACCGTGATACCACCATTTTGTCTTCTTTGGATTTTTGTTACACGTTCTTACATAAAAGGAATTATCAGGCGGTCGTCGCTGCAGACAAAGAGACAAAGAGATTAGACTTAACATTTAACAAAGATATAATTTACATGAATCACCATAGTTATCCCGCCCCCGGACATCATTACAGGCTCCGTACCTTTTCTTTGCAGCTGGACAACATGCTGATAATGCTAAGACAAACTGACTGCACTGAGAGGGCTGGTGACCAATCTTCCGTTAGAATAGACAGACAGATGTGACCGTTGCTATACACATGTGGGTGGACAGGTATATTCTCTCCCGTGAACATTACCTGCAACAGCAGAACAAAGGTGGTGGTGAGTATGTGATGCTAAGAGGAAATGATAAAGCTTTCTTTTAAAGTGAATTGAAAATATTGTGGTGGTCTATGATACAACTTGTATCTGGGGGAAAAGTTTCGATTTTTTTCTCCCCCATTAATGACAGAAAATAATGAGACTTGCTGTATAAGCCCAGGCTTAGCCCTCTACAGTGACATGAGGGATTAGGGCGGGGGGGCCAGGGTGGGGTGAGAGAGGCGAAGAGAGAATGAGAGACTGAGGGAGGAGACATTTTCACTAAAAAGGATGAGAGGGCATTAGCCATTAAAAGGGTGCAAGACTCAGGACTAAGCAGGGAGATACAGTATGTGTGATGAGGAGAGGACGTCAAGATTGTGCTGCTAAAGTACAGGGGGGGTAAGAAGGGTAGTGAAGGGTAACAGTGGGTTGAGGCAGTCTGGCACCAGATACAGTCGCAAAGGAGAGTGCAGGCTTCACTTGACAAGGCTGGAGTAGGGTTGGCTGGGGGTGTGGGTGGAGGTGGGTGACAGCATGAGTGTTACAGATAGGAGCAGACAGTAGAGCTGGCACTATTCTCAAAACATCAAAACAAATGAAAGCTCTGAGCTCTTAGAGAGTTAAAACATTTACTGAAATCTCTGCTAAACACAAGGTGAGGTGATCTGAGCAGATAGGCACTATGGGTAATGTTGTTTTCCGATCTCAGTGCTATATTCTAGTTACTGGTATGTTTGTATCCATCTGTGCTTCTGTCATTGATTTTTCTGCTCCCCGATCCTTAATATAATTCATATATTTTAGCATCAAATACTCATTCATCTCATTTATTCTCAACTAATGAATCTAAACTAATCTCTGGTTGTACCTCCTCAATTGTAATGACTGTCTAGATCAGACAATAGAGCTGGAAGATGTCACTTTGCACTTCATGGAATAATGATAGGCTTTGCTTTGCAATTAAAACTATGTGCTGCAAATGGTTTTAATTGTTGTAATGTGTAAAACTGCACAGCAAGTTCCCAGTTTAAGAAAAGCTAAACTGCTAATAGCAGGGGGACATTTGCTGGGAAAGCCAGAGGAACACGTGCCTGAAAGACAAGCTTGAAAGTTTTAGTGAAACACGTGACGCTGTTGAAAACTGGCAGACAAAAGTGTGTTACAAAGGGCTGGACCAGGCCGTGACAATTTCCACAACTCCAACTGGTCAGCCTACGCACAGCATGGTTAACAACACAAATGTGATTATGTTCTGGTAGGAAATGTGTTGTTTTTTGTTTGTTGTTGTTGGGTTTTTTTTCTGCTCTTTGAACAGGGAACAGAAGTAAGAACACGGTGACCTCTGTGATGGGGCTCTGCAGAAATGAAGGCTCCAAGCTGTTGATGCAAAACTGGCTAACTGAGACTGGGTTGCTTGATGGACGTCCTGTTTTTACTGATAAGAGTAATTTGTTGCGGGGGTGGGTCTTTTCCAAAAGGCAGCACACATGGTCTCAGGACTACAGATTTGTGCAGCACAGAATTACATCTGAAGATCATCACACAACAAACCACTGCAGCAGCTCACACTAGGGCTCCCCTGGGCGCCCCAAGGGGAGTACAAGAGAGGACCACTTTGATTGCCCGTCCTTCCTATTTGAAGGGATAGTAGCTAAGTAGCTGAGTTTATCTAATTTTGTCGACACCGCCTCATTCGCTATTTTTAGGTAGGAAGGCTCCTGATGAGTGAAACAAGATTGCTGAGTTAAACTAATCCCTTCAAACATGGCTCCGGCAGCCCTGCACTGCTGTCTGTCAGTGATTCCTGGCTCCAGTGTTTCCGAGCTGAGATTCATTCCACTGACAACTGCAAAGGTGATTAGTGCAGGCATCCAGAGAGTGGATGTAGAGGATTGTTTAGACAAGTCTTCAGCTTTTGATTTTGTCCGGAAAACAGAAACTCTGGATAGCACACTGCAGCGTCAACCCAGTAGGATATAGAAGTGCTTTGTTTGGTAACCACTCTGTGATTTTCGCTCTCTGATCAAACAGTCACTGAGAATGGATTCTGGACCATTAAAGCGAGGCAATGTAAGGTTTGAGAAAACACCTCCAAATGGAGAGCTGAATTCTTAAGAGACAAAACACAGCCCTGCTCTATTTAGTACACACAGGTACTTTGTTGCTATAGCCTAACTTGGTCAGGTTCGCAATACCTTGTAATAATGTAATATAGCAATTCAGAATTGTTATACGATGGCCATTTTTAGCTGCAGCAGTCTCTGCTCTACAAGAAATCTCAAATACGGCATGGAAGTTCAGCAGGATATCGAAACTGCCATTCTGTTCAGTCGTTGCTGTTCACACTCAGGCATGCAGCTCAGTAAGGCAGACAGGAGTTTCTAGATCATGCAGATAAGATAATAAATGAACAGCACTTATTGTGATTTTGACTGTGATAACAGGAGAAAGCTTTTCACAGTGCCTCACTTTCAGCCACACACACACACACACACACACACAAGGTTGCAGGACAACTTCTGCTTACCTGAGGTGAATCAAAAGGATAACGACTACTAAATTTGAAAAGCAGCTGAAATTTCTCTCCTTCATACAATGTGCCAGGTGCTCCCTCCATGTCTACAATCCACCTGAAAATGAAGGGACAATATTAAAAATTAGGGGGCAAGAGTAAAAATTATACCAATCACCCAACACTCAGCACAGCTGGTGTCCAAAGAGCTAAAAACAAAAGTTAGATTTTGTTGACAGCTCCAACTGGTAACAGGTTTTCACTTCGAGTGCACCCACATTTTTACTCTCAGAATTGCGCTCAGAATTTGGAAAAGCTCAGAGGATGAACATTAAATATGGGGAGTCAGAGGTCAAAGGTGAGGGTCACAGTGGCCTGGAGAGCTCCTCAATGGAATCCTTTCAAATTCAGGTCATTCTAGTTGAGTTTTCTGTTTTAATTCCTGTACTCCGAGACAACTTGAAGGCGGATATGTTGTCCAGTGTTTTTTTTCAAGATAATGAAACAAGTCACACCAGAGTTACCAAATGCCTCCTCCTTAGTAATGTTATCAGGTTAACACTTCCTTCACAGTCTGACTGAAATAGCTCAACAACAATGTGATGGACTGTCATGAAACGTCTACTAATGTTGGTGACTGCCTGACTTTTACTTTAGCACCACCAGTTCAGTACTTAACGTATCAGACCTATAAAACTAATGACTTTCCCATCCGCCTCAGTTACGCTTTCACTTACATTATGATTATGGATTAAAAAGATGATTAATAACACAATAAGGCTGATTAATACTATGCTCTATCTTCAGCCTCATCACAATGGAGTAGATTAGCTTGGAACATGAACAGAACAACTTGAATAGAT
Source organism: Caranx ignobilis (assembly GCA_021432705.1). NCBI lineage: Eukaryota > Metazoa > Chordata > Actinopteri > Carangiformes > Carangidae > Caranx > Caranx ignobilis. The sequence continues at coordinate 11,624,077 of MU269986.1, forward strand.
GACATCTCATTATCATTAAAAAAAAAGACTCATACAAAATATGAGCTGCCAGTGCGGCAGTAAGTGTGTAATCAAAAGCTCTTAGCCTGACTCATTCCAGTGACATTCAATATTCAGCTGGGTTATAACAGTGGTTTAGTAATAATGTGATACTCTATTGATCCTGTGGACAAAATCTGTTTTCGCGTCTGCAGCCTGGCTACAGTGCTGTGCTGACTGAGCTGCAAGGGATTTGGTGTCTTGCACTGTACAGTAGATGATTGCAAACACAGGGGCTTGGTTCTGTGCTCTGGGATGGAGGACAGTCTGCTGTCTCAATGCAGCCACAACTCGGGGGCCACATGTACCTTCAACAGCAAACAAACCAAAAATTTAAGTCCAGAGCAGAACATTTAAGGGGATGGCCTACTCACAGCAGAAACCTCAGAAGAAGAAAAGGGAACGGTGATGGCAGCATCACAATCTCTGACCTAATTTCTTCCAGGCAAGCAGATAGGACACTAAAGAGACTTGTGGCTGTTGTTCGTATTCATATCTAGCCTGAGGCACAGGATCATTCAGGCCTACATACAAAGTCACTTCTCTTTAAAACATCGCCCTTGAAAAAATTCAGGGGTCAAAGTGTATGAAAAGAACTGCAATTTTCTCCAGGAAGCAAAGAGGCAGTATCAGTGTACAAGATGCTGAGTTGCACCTGAGGCAGCCCACGCTGAACAGAGGAAAGAACTCCAAGGACATTATGCTCAACTTGCTCAAATTCCCTATAGCCTGGTGATTATATGATCCAGTCAACAAAAATAACACCGAGCCATTTAGTGAGAGTGCAGGGAAAGAAAAAACTGAGTACACACATCACAGACTATACAGTGCTCCAAAGCAGCAGTTTCCTTGTTTACAACAGCTGACATGAACCTATGCCATCTGCATGTATACACAGTCAACTGAAAGATAGTGTAATCAAATGATATAGCACAAGAGACAAGTGTGCTATATATACAAAAGCTATAACACTAAAAACACAGGGTCACCTTATCATCCATCACACACATTGCTTTGTCACCAGTGAGGTTTTTTCTGTTTGCATAAGGTCAACTTGAATGTCAAACAGGAACAGACTGTTTGGATCTTACTGCATTGTGTGATAAAAGCACAAACCTCCCATTCCTGTCATTGTGTTTCTACAGAAATACCTCAGTACTTATCATGCTTATTTGACACAAGCTTTCTTTTTGCATATTCTTTACCCCTGACAGAAAATCAAACCAGGCTGAGGTGTCTGTCTGAGTTGCTGAGCTGAGACAAATAGGCACTCCCATGCATACCATCACAAACCGGAGATGAAGAAGCCAGTAGAACAGGTTGGAGGACCTGTCAGTCACACAAACACCTAGCATTCTTTCAATCCGACCAGGAAACTGTCACCTAATGGAAGAGTTGCCAACCTAACGCTACACACTGAGACCTGCATTGCCTCTTTAGACACATTGGATAAAGCCTAGCAGCAGTGATACTGAAAGACATTCTGACCCACACAACAAAAGGAGTAACTGTCAAAGTCAAAGATGCAAACCTGAGGCCGAAAGGCATTTGAATGTCGGCCAGGATTTAGTATCGAGTCCATTTACAGGACAACTACTCAACCTTACTGCTTATCAGACACAATTTGATTCACACTGCAAATGTATTCACAGGCATCCAAAGGGAACACCAAGACACCCAGACAGGAAGGTCAGCTAAGCAGCCTCTGCTCCTTGCTACCCAAACCCGACTCCTGCATGCCAACCATTAAATATTTTATATGGATGAATAGTGACATTGTGCATTAGAGACACTCTACTGAGGGGCCAGAGCTGCCAGTCTCTGGAATGACCCCAATTCCCCCTCCTCACCAGTGTCTGCGGAGGCTACAAGAGCTTTGAGTCTTAATAATACCTCCTACCAATGTGACATTTACCCTTCCACTCACCACACTGTCCTCTCATAGTGATGAAACAGGTCATTACACAGCCACGCGGGATTTGTGTTTATTCATAGATGCAAACCTGCCCTAATGACTACTGTGGGTGTAGGTTATCCTGCTGCCCTCATGTTTACAGTGTTAGAAAATGCTGCCAAGCTGGAACATATGAATGACGAGAAATAAAAAACAAAAGACACTTACTGTGTGATGGTGTTCTGTACACTTTTTTCGTTGAGCGTCATTCCGGGGGGTGGATCATTTTGCAGGGCTAATAATTCCTTTTGTAGCCTTTTCTGTTGGAGAAAATGTGTTTGGGTTTCTGCCACACTCACAGAAAGCTATAGTAGCTAGCTACGGTGTCATGGTAACATATGGTCCATAATAAACAAACAAAACAACACAGCACAGGCAAGGAGAACATTTCCCCCCTCACGGGCAAACCATCACAAAATCTTAATTATGTTTATTTACATTATATAATGGCGGCGCGGCTATAGCTAACGTCCTGTATGTGTTAATGTAGTTACAGTAAAACTCCACCCTGACTCATTTATCTCGTTTACCGTGTGTACAAAACAGACGATTAGGGACAGATGACACGGTGAGGTTTAGGTGTAAGCGACAAACCCAGGTCACCAGTTATATAGCAGCAGTTATGAGTTTATAAATAAGGGAAATCTCACTCGGTTTGACAGGAGCTTTCTCTTGAAACCGATGCACCTGTTCAGCTCAAGAGGAGACTGCAACTGCTCAATCTGCGCACTGTCTCGTTAGCGAGCTAATGTTAACGTCAGCCAAGTAACAGCCACAACACCGCTGGAAATATACAGAATTTCTACTCATAACATCATATTTATTTATTTATTGAGCGTGTGTTGCTGCGAAGAACATACACACAAGATTTTAAAAAAGATACAAATTCAACATATGTCTCCAGGAAGCTGGTTTCTATGCTAGCGTTGACTTGGTTCTGTTGATGATGATGGGCTAGTTGTGTTGCTAGCAAAGACCAAGCGCTAAAGCTTAACAGTTTAGGACAAATGTCATCGCTTTTACTTAACTGTCATCACTACTTCACACAAATGCGCGTACGTAAATTAAGTGGACAATAAACTGCCGAGAAAGACGAGAGTGAAGGTCAGGTAAATTATAAATATGCGATCGCTGTCAACTGTAGTCTTACCTGCATCGACGCCATGATGGAACCCCCCCGCCTCCCTCTGCATCAGCGCAGAGTGGAGGACTGTACGTCAGGGAGTCACGTGACAGGAGAGGTCGGGGTGTTTTTTTGTGACAGACGAAAACAAACCGCTGACAGGCACCAGGAGAGCAAAGACCCCGGTCATTCCGCAGTCATTCACGAGCTATTCACCAGTTTTGCTATTTAATTAAATTTAAGCCAAATAAAATTGATTTAAAAAGTCCACTGACATTGACCTCTGCTCAAGGAGAGATGATCTCCCCCGAGTAAGTTATTTTTGATTTTTGCTCTTTCTGTATTAAAATATTATCATATATTGATAAATACTATTCAATAAAAGAGTGATTGATGCTGACTTTTAATTGCATCATATATCCATAATGTCTTTTAGTGTATCTTTTATTACATTTCTGTGGTAAATCTTCTTTCCAGCTAAGTAAAACATGAACAAGATCCCTGTTGTAATCTCCAAAAACCATGAAGGCATCACATTTAAAACCTGATAACTTTTTTTTATTCCCTATGCACTTTGAAGCCGAAATTTAAAAAAACCAAAAAAAACAAGGTAGGTATATTCATTTATCTCTGTCAGCAAAGTTTGGCACATTTTTTCACCTCACCAGTCATCTGACAAAGTCTCATGATATTTCCTGGTAAAAACAAACCTTCGCTCTGTGGTCACTGTGAAGTGGGGTGTGATCCAAACTCCCACTTGATGTATGACACATCAGCATGACTAGATAACAGCTCAAATTCACAAAGCAGCTGCATTTCTTTAGAATTATGAGATCATTTCCATCAGGTTGCATTTGACATTTTTGTCCAATTGCAGATTGGTATTTTCACTCTCTTGTGTAAATCACAAAACAGCAAACCTGGAATATCACACTTTGTGTTCATATATTGTCCTCAGCACTAACTACTTACCTATTTTTGAAGTCTTTGCCTTCTTGGAAAATGTGAAACATCTTGACTCATCAGCTGTTCACTGGACCAGCACAAACAAGTCCCCACATGTAGGAATTACAGTATGATTTTGTGTGACCTTAAAAGATCAAGTTAACATTATTATTATTATAACTGCATTTTTTATATTATATCACTATTATAAAAAAATGATTGTCTCATGTTTAGCCATTTGTGTGACCTTTCAAACAAACCAAATTACATTAAAAGCCATATTTAAATTCAAATGTATTGCAGATGGAACAAGGTGGCAACTGGCAACAAAGTGCTCACCAAACAGGTCTTTATTGAGATGGAGAGGTGAAGAAAGATTTTTGAGGGCAGGGGGCACATTCATCACATTCTTGGGAGAGGGATGAAGCCTGCCATATCCATTTCTTAGATTAAAATGAAATCTTTAATACCAATAAAATTACAACAGAGAGCCAGGTGCTAAAAAAAAAAAATACTGTGGTGATATATTCATTTGTGTTTCATATGGTTTACATGTCAAAACAAGTTAAATATGCAAAACGAAAAAAAAAGAGATCATTATCTTGTAACTTTAGCAATCCAAAAAGTTTGCAGCCATGAGCAGTTCCAGTGCGATCTCCGGAGCAATGGGGAATTCCGGTATTTCTGTGGAGCTGTTGGTGTAACGGACCTTGTAGGTGAAATACATGCAGACCTTGGACAAGACGTGAGATGGAATCTCCCTGAAGTTCACTTCATTGGTTTCATTCTCAGCAAACTGACCTGCAGATGGAGGGTTATAGTAGTTGTTGTGAGCAGAAATAACAACACGCGTACAATGAACTTGTTGTAAGGCAGATTTGTTCTTAAAAGAAGAAAAAAATGCATTATAAAATGGTAGGTAATAATGAAAGATTTGAAGAATTTCTCGAACAGGAGACAGCAAAACCAATGGTATAGAGGGCATATAGCGCCACCAACTGGACACCTGGAATTAAACACCAATAACCTTATAATTATGATCTTTCTGTAAAGAAGATTCAATCAGTCAGTCTAAACCTCCCACAAATAGGCAAGCAAAGTATGACCATTAAACTATTTCTGCACAACCTTAAACATCAGTGGGTGAGCGGTTATACTGGGAGTATAATATGTGACACCACAATAACAATACAATAACTAAGCTGACAAATGGGTAAAAATGTCTTTATCAAAATAAAACCCTTGTCATAATTTGTATAACACAGGTAGATGATGTACTAAGCAATTGCAGTGGGTGACCTTTAAATTGATTTTTAATCTAGTAGTGTGTGTGCTGATTATAGATTATAGATTCCCGATGGACTGCCACTGAATACAAAATGGATCAACTTACTAATTGAATAACCTTCACAGTCCATTTGCAGGTGTGTGCCAACTTTTAAATTATTGTTTAAAAACATTGTTAATTCTTAAATGAATTAAATAATTAATTTTGAATTCTCACCTGGCCCACTTAACATGGCTTTGATGGTTCCAGATGTCAAGGCGTGCTCCCGTTTCACAATAAATTCATGGCCATCTGAAGAGATCAACTTCACATACATGGCATCTGGCCCTTCACAGCCACCATAGGTTCTTTCTTCACCATCTGTGGGTAGAAACAAACTGACCATCTCAAACAGGTGTGACCTAAACGCCTTAATAACACTTTGACACATCTGAGCAGCTGTCCTGCTGGCAGTATCTTTGGAGAATATCGTTATTTAGGAAAACGCTAACAAATGACAGCTCACGTATTTACTATGAACGTATGTTTTATGAATTGATAAACATTACAAATCAATAAACTATAATAGATCAAATTTAGGTTAGTTAATCACTCACCCATCTTGCTCCGGACTTTCCTTTAACCCTGGAGAGAAATGTGAAAAAAAATCCAACATTAGCCGATCAAACCTACGTTAACATTACCTTTAGCTAGGGCCTTTCATTTTCTAATAGCTTTTTGACAGTCTCCGTGAAACGACAGTGTTGCGCTAAATCTAGTAAATAAGGAACAGAAATGTGCCACAAGTTCGCTGTCGTTTAGACACACTCTATATAACTATAACTTATGCTTCTCGGGTATAATCCAAGTTAACTGAAACAACGGTTGTCGCAGTCTCTTTCCCTGCCCAAACTGTTTTTATAAGAGAATTCGCAGCCATCACTGTTAGCTTGCGTTAGCTAGGCAGCTAACACAATGCTAATCAAACGATATACTTTTTTACCGACTGTTCGGTGGTAAGAGCTCCGATGGGACAAATGGCCATGGACACTTCAACACATAACAACATGTAGTAGAGACATAACATCGTTTCTTACCACTCTGTAGAAGAATGAGGAGTGGAGATTACGTTCCAGCTAACGTTAGCCACCACACTGTTGATACCCGGAACTAGTTCGTATGGACACAAGTCCGCGAGTAATTTCTTCCGTAGAATTTGAAGTGCAGAGATAAACGGTCCGCTGTATTGTACTACACAGGAAGTTTCAAAAATATATATTTCTAAAAATTAAAATCCATTTGGTGTTGTTGGTCATCGTCTTTCATCAATTTTCGAGAGAGGCTAACCGTTTTTATAAAATGATATAGCTGTCATCGCAAAATGCGGAACTGAGAAAATATTGGGCAAAATTTGGATGATACCATCATTTACTTCTGCGCTGTCCAACATAATAGTCATTACTTGATAAGTAATAACAACCTTTGTGTCACTATATAATAAGTAGCCTTTAATTTTTTAATTTTAACGAGGAAATAAGATGACTTGTCAAATTTACACCGGTTCACGGGCCATTTTATACCGTAGAGATATTATTGTGTTAACCCTGTAGAGGGCGCCTGTGTTTCGGGGTTAATCTCTGACTGTGACGAGCGAAAGCAGGTGCTGATTGGACATGACAGAGACATTTTGCAGACCCATAAATCTGAATTCAAGAAGGAGACAGAGAAGGCATGTACTCCATCTTACATCTCCCAGCTTCCTGACAGTTAAAAAAAAAAAAAAAAAAAATCTGCCAATTCTTAATTTTGGATTTCAAAAGTATGGAGAGACAGTTATGCATGTACATCTGTTTAAGAAGGGTGGTCATCTAAAAGATCCATACTTTCAATTCTGTAAAATTAATTCTGATGTACCAACATTGACCTCATAAAGTTTTATCCAACAGGTAAAGGGGGTGTCAGTCACAGACCAGAGACAGTTGAGGAATGGCTACACTGTAGTCACGGTCAGGTTCAGTGAATGACTTTGCCTGGAGTTTTTCATGTGGGAAAAGTGATGACTGTTGAAATCTGAGGCCACCATATGGACGCAGAGTTATCTGAGCTGAGTGACACTAAGAGCAGATTAGTGACTGTGCCTGTAAATTGTGTAGTTTGACCCAGAGGGGCAGTGTAATTCTCTTCATGATGGTAAAGGATTTTTATTTATTTATTTTTAATTCTATACACTGTTCATTTACATTCATGTGTCAGACAGGAAGGTGGTAGACCCCTCACCACTCAGCTTGGTTTAAATGGCTGTGCTCATTGCTTCCTCAGACGTCAGTGGGGACTTCTGCAGAGGTGACACCTGACCTGGTATTTGTCTTACAGTAATACCAGGTTTAGCAATGCTGTCAGTTTGTGTTCCAGAAAGTTCTGGTATAGCCTCCTGCGCATGGACTGCCTGTGTTGCCTGCTGACTCTCACACATACACACTTCCACACACATGCACACGTCCACACACGCAACCAAAAACAATCACTGACCTTCCAGTCGCCCATTACACCATTAGTGCTCATGATCAGAGCGGGCGGGTGGCGGCGGACGCTTTGATGTCTCTCTGATACGACCCACCCCGCTGCAGCTGCTCTCAGCTCTATTTTGGGGGAGGCTGCTGTGGGCCCTTAGAACAAGGCTTCCTTAACACACACAAGCACACACAATACACAAACACTCCTTTCATGCCAAGTGATATCATCTGTCCTTTTAACACGTCAACTGTATAATTTCTCAGATTACACTTTCTTGCACACACACCATTCAGGAAATGGTGGGATGCAGTTAACTTGCTAGAAAAGGCACTTGTGCTTGTTATCATTATTAGTTTGTTTGAAATTCTGGATATTAAAATGTGCCAAATTCATGGTGATTTGCATTCTTACATATACAGTCATGTTCACTTGGTATAAAAAAAGTCTTTAACTTTTTTAAAATATATATTTATAAGTTATGCAAAGGTGGGTGCAGCGTGGTAGATTAAGAGGACTATTCTTCACAATAACTTGTCCAGCATGGCACATCTCCTAATACCACAAGCTTCAATACCACAGAGTGGGTCGAATGTCAACGCATAGGATCATTTATGAACAGCACAATGGCTTTGTTAGAGAAGCCCTGAATGAAACCAGGTCAGAATTTTAGTCATGATAGGGAAAGATGGGGGAGGAATGTCTTTGGGCATTTCTTCTCAGAAAAGAGGTTAAGGCTTGTCACAATGAATTTGAGAGTACTGTCCCTTTTGCCTTCAGCAAGTCATAGCACCCTGCAATTCTTATGTTGGTCCTAATCTTGTGAACCACTGCTGGAGAAGGAGGCAGCCGCAAACCATGACATGCCACACACAACTTTTGCTCAGCTAAAATAATAATGTAATAGAATCTTTAATAATGATAAAATACACACCAACACTAATATAGTTTGTATTTAGAATTTGGTTCATAGCTGCCTCAGCAGGAAAATGAGAGATAGCTAAAAGAAAAAAAAAGAAAAGAAAAAGAAAGGAAAATGCAGTAGACTTCAGCTTTGTTGTGTGAATTTGAGGTTTCAAGGCCAGACATGCTGAAGCCAGTTGCCCTTGATTCAACTTTTCTTGGCTAACTGTGAAACGGATGACTGAGAAGCTGTGCAGACAGACATGCTGAAGCATATCATTGCCACCACAAGAACAAAAACACATACGTTATTTGGTGATGGTTTGAGCATTGACTCTCACTTACTGTACACACACATCTGTCATTTGTGGTTTTGGTATGGACATAACATTTGGATTATTCACTAGATGAATAATCCAATTTCTCAGTGAAACTGATGGCATCGCAGTGTGCTAATATGTTAACTTAGGTAAAAGTGCAGTCATAATGTAATATACCTATGTACTACAGCATAGTGCTTACAGGTGCCTAACCCTAACTGTAGCCTTAAGCCTAATTAAGACAAATGTATCAGAGAAAATATTGACAGACTTGTCTATATTGAATCTGCATGTTTTTGAAAACAATTGTAGTGAATGTAGTAAATGTACTACACTCTGAATCACTGAATTAATATTATGTTGATCTATAATAGCACACCAAACTATACTATGATGACTGAAAGCCTCCAATCTCTGCAGCCATTAAGACCATGTTTTCAGAGACAAGCAAAAAAAAAAAAAAAAACAGGAAACACTTTCAAAATCACCTGAGAGGACCTTTATCAGATGTTCCTGCTTGTCTCTACAAAACCACCTCGGTCTATTAGTCTTAGTACACACAATGAAAGCTTCAAATGGCATAACAACCAGATAAGTGAATGTGACAACCATTTACTTTCAATAGCCTAAGGCTAATGCACTGTGTTGAGACCTCGCATGTCTGAACTATAATGACTCATCCTACAAACCACTAGGATAAAAATCTTCATCATAATTCACATGTCACTAGATAAACAGGGCATAAATGGTATATGAGTGAATTGTGCGTGTTTTCTGGTCACCCATGTGCTCGCCTGCACAAACCAGCGAGTGCAAGAGCATTAGCATAAGATGAAAAAAGAAAGTGCTGCGTGTTTGAATAATAAGACAGATAATAGCTTACTTAGATGGCTGAGTGATAGGTTTATAGTTTTATAATAACTGTGGGTTGTTTGTGTAAATATAACAGATGAAGTGATGCTAAGCTAAGCTAGCTATGCCAGGCATGGAAAGGGGATCTGCTTAATACTGATGTCTTAGCAACAGTTTTGAAAAATGCTGCCACTGGTATCCCCTCACTGCTTACTAGCCTTAATCCAATTTTAGAAGCACAACCAATCTGCATTTTAGACAGAAGGTGGAGGCTTGGTCTCACAGAGGGAAGTTAAATATACTCAGGGTGGATATCTGCCAGACGTTAGATGCTGCACGTCCAGGCCAAACCTCACAGACACACAACAGATAAACAAACAAACAAACAAACAAACAAACAAATGTCATACTAAATATCTTCATTGATTTATTCTTAACCTCTTAACTACATTTACATGGTTACCAAAGTATTTTAACCCCACATAGTAAGTATTCTGTATCTAAAACACATACATACTTGGACTTTTATATCCCATCATAAGTATTTATGTATTTTAAGCATTAAAGAACACAAATATATCTATCAATACGCGAGTTACATTGAAAAGGGGTTCATAAAACAGTGTTAAAACTATATATCTATTTTAATTTAGATGTATTATGAAAATCTAGGAAAATATTGTAATTTCAAAATAAATTTGACAATTCAGTTTTGAAACTGAAACACACCCCCAGATGAAGTCAGCAGGCAGATTTTAATCAGGCATGTGAAAGGTTGACTGTTCTCCTTTGCATTTCCACCTTCCCACTTTGCATTGCAGTTGTCTTTTCTTCCTTCTCTTAGCCATATAAATATTAAGTTAGTTAGTTTGTGAATTCATAAATTGTTTAATCCCAGTTATTATTGTCCAAATGAATGAAATATTTAAAATTACAAATTATAGTTTCCATACACAAGATATTTCCATGACACCTGTGGTCCAACTCTGCCTTCTCTTTTTGGCCAAATCATTTTTGGTCACTGTGGAAACAGATGAAAGACAACATGAGGTGTCTGGTAAGTTCATCAGAGGATGTGAGGATATTTTACCAGGTCAAAGTCCAGTGTGATGCCAGGTCTGGCTCCTCTGCTGTGGTCTCCAGTCATCCTGAGGTGAATATGGACTCTGTAGTCTGTAAAGGAGATGGTGGTCAAAATTATAGCTGTCAGTGGAATTTGCTAAATGGCCTCTAAAGGAGGTTGAATACACTTATAAGGTTTTGGTTTATATTTGTCCAGGGCTGCTTGCGCAACCAAATCTTGTCCAGCATGCAGTGCCATTTTAGAATAGTAACATAGAGATATTCTATACTATTACTGACAAGTTCAGCTTCACATAGGGGGTTTAAGTGCCAGGATAATACACTATCTGGAAAATTCCTTTCCACTACCATAATGGCACCTGATAATTTTAAAACTGCAAGTAAAAGATATTTAATATCGGGACTTGCCATATGCTTTAATAATTAACAAATTTAAAGATGAGAAGGTTACGGCTATTCTAATTGATTCTGCAGACAAATAAAAAAAATGAGAAACTCCCTGCAGGTTTTGCTGTGTCTGCTGGCGACAGGGCAGAGGGCACAGCAAGTGCACAACGGGTCATTGCTGAGTCCAGGCAGGTGCCGTCGCTGGCGTAACATTACACTAATCCATGGCTGATCAGGAGTGGAAACAGTATGAAGTGACCCAAGACAAACTGGGGCACCTGCCTGTGCTCACACTGCTAATGTGAGACCCCGACAAACATACTTTGATTTCATGCCTGGTCTTCTCCCCACAGATCTCATTATGAGAAGGTCACCATGAGGCCACTGTAGCCAGGGGAGCACAGCAGAGATGAGACGATGAACCTCGGAGATACACAGAAGTGAACATGAGACTGGAATTCAAAACATTCTTATCAGACAAGTGAAAATCCTTGCATCCATCAATTCTTTGCCAGTGTAACTGTATACTGTCCATTGAAGAGAAGCTCTGCGGATTAATGTTTGTTGTGAAGCTGCTTTGCATCATGTTATGTTCATATTGTCCAATAGCGACGGTGTGTCTGTGTCAGAATATAAAAGACCAGAAATTGACAAAGTTTAGTTTACCAAGGCATAACATCTTTATTGTTATACACATAACTTCATCTCCAAAGACTTTGCACAAATCAGTGGGGTAACATGAACCTTGAGATATCAAAAGTCTCCCGCAGTTCCTCGTTATTTCCTAAAATACTCAAACAAGAACATCTGCCTTTCACATCCCCAAATGGTACATACAGTACAACCAATTAGAAATAAAGTTTTTTTTTTTCCACTGTCAAACATTATCATATGTGCATTACATTACCAATTACAAACAAGTTATATTCATTGTCAAAATACAGGTGTGCAAATTGTTAGAAAAATACCAACTCATACCAGATTCTGGATTGTGCTCTGTAAAAATCCTTACAAATAGTATATAATAATCTATATATAAATGTCTCCAACATGCAATGTTGCATTTCAAAAAAATATCCCATAAACAGGCTGTTCTGAACCCTCCGAAACTCCAGTCTTCACCATGCTCGCGTGAAGATAGGGACAAGAAAAAAAGAGGGCAAAGAAAGGGTGAAGAATTTTGTGATGTTCAATAATTTATTTTTCTTGGTCTGCTTTTATTTTGTAGGTTTCAGTAGTTAAGTCTTCTAGTAGCTATACGACGGTTTTGCAAACATCTAATTGGCTTAAGCATTCTCCAAATGTAACGTGCTGCTTGTTTTGTAACAGAAAATCTACTGTGAACTTCAAAACTGAACTGCAGCAAAGAAACCCAAAGCCATATTAAAGCCCTTTTTTTAACGATGACCGGTGTTCACAAACACATCAGTTGTACAATGAATAAATAATTAATCTTTGTAGTGATGACACTAAATGTCATCCATATAAATAACCACTTTTAAAATTAAAGAAACTCATGCCATACCTGCAACAGAGGGTACAAACAGCTATGATGAGGCAAGTCCAAAGCATGATTCAGGTGATGACAACAGTCAGAGTATCCTCACACAACAAAGTTAAGACAAGGATGGCGTCTCTCCCCCACCCCCCACCGTCCTCATCTTTTTCTGAGGTAAACAGTCGTACTGTTAAAGACTTTTAAAAAGGCATCTCTGCTTCTCCCTGGTGCCACAATCCCCATGGCCTCAAACTTGAATAAATTCAACAGGACTGTCCTGATCCAGTCTCATAAGCACGCAAAGCACTGCTGGGCCAACAGAAGCAGCTGTGTGAACTGCATCTTTGCATCTTCGTGGTATATTAAAACAGTGAAAGCAAAGAATAGAATGAAGGAAAGTCAAGCCAAAATGGCCCAAGCGTGAAATTATTTTCCTTCTGATTCAATAAATAACATAAGACATTTGCTACTTCACTCTCAACCTCCTTTCTAAACACAATCCCAGCTGGTAATCAACACACTCTCCATTCAAGCATATTCAAATTATGAGAGTTTGACTAAATCAATGGAACATAGGATTTTTATAATAGTACAACCACATCTTTTTTTTTTTTTTTTTTTGCAAAATATACCATAAACTTTCCTTTGAAAAAAATAAAACATATTGCACTTTCAGTAACATGAACGTGTAATGTCAAATTACAACTCAGCTGTTAGAACTTAGTAAAATTTCAAAGTAAAAAGGGAAAACAAATTCATTTACTCATTCTGTGATGAGAAATTTTCCTTTCAACTACAAGCGTATGACTGCAGGTAACCAACATTCAGAGAACAACAATGAACGAGAAAATGCTACGATAGAACAGAAAACAAACAAAAACAAAGTGTTAAAACTGTACCATGCAATGGGGAGTGTTTTAAAGCAGTGTATCCTGGGTAACAATGGACGGAGCTCGAGAAAGCTGCGGTGACGACTGGGTTAACCGAGTAAGACTGGCTAGTGACCGTGCTAGCACTGACTGCTGGCAACGGTCTTGCCCAGTTTCCTGTTGCAAGAGTGGTGTGAAGCCCAGAAAATGCTCCAAACACCCGAGCGCGCTCCCGCTGCGACTGTCCTCCTCTTCCCCCACCCGACCGCCGGGCTCACATCTCCCCATCAAAACGTCAGATGGCAAAATAGAAAGGCAGCTGTTTGCTCCCGTCATCTAAAAGTGCATCTCCACACTCTTCCAGCAAAGTCCATCAGCCCAACGCTATCTCTGCCAAGGCAGTGGGAGTGGGCTACACAGACTAGTGCTTGGATCAGCACACGTGTGGGTTTCAATTACTTCTTTTTTCAGACTGTGTGTGTTTGGTTGCATTTTTAATTTTTCTTTTTTTTTTTTAACCTCACTAGACACAACATTTCACCTCAGCTTTTAGAAGAAGCCAAAGGAGTGCTAATTCACGGGGCTGGCCCTAAAGAAGGCCCAGGACAGGTTGGTGTTAGTGATGCCTTCCTCACGATTCTCTTCAGTGTCACGCTGATTCCCTACCTACGGCCACCCCCGTGTCCCACTGGCGCCATTTTCATTTTTCAAGGCCGGCGATGCAACTGTACCGGTTGCCATGGTTTCACTGCAACATAAAAAACAGTTCATTTGGATTTAATTGGCTGCTTGTCACATTGCAGGGACACTTTGTAGCAAAGGACACATAAGACATGAGTAAAAAAAGGAAATTCACATTTAAGTGTGTGCTCCTTATTAGGTAAGACATTAAAAGTGTCTGGAAAATAAAGGAACTTACCAGAGAAACTGCATCATCATGTCAGAAAATGGACAAATATAATTGCAAGGCCAATATTCAACAGCATTACCATAGCAACAAGGATTGAGTTGGGACCCTGCAAAACATGACATCAAGATATACATCAAATATAAAATACATGCAACAATATCAAGAGACCTGTACTGTCTGTATCTTCTGTTCATACATCAGTTGAATAGGAAGAATTACCATTAAAATTGACAATAAGAGCCTGTTAGCTTATCTTAGCTTAGCACAAAAGTGGAACAGAGGTGATTCAGGTAACCAGGCTCTGTTGAAAGTTCATTAAAGTCAGGAAATAAAGAGTTGGCATTGATTTGGACTGATGTTTTACACATCTGGACATTTCTTTGCTTCCAACACACAAGAAGTGATGTGTTGATTACTGAGCTATGGACGGATGTTTGGCAGCTATTTACTGTGTAGGCATGAAGGTGGTATGGAGGGTAGAGGTGAAGAAACATATTTAGTTGAAAACTTTTTTAAAAAATCATTTCTATCATGATAAATACTCACTGTTTCTTCTGTGTTTTCTGCAATCTCCATACTGGCTTTCTTTGTGTCTGCGAGGCTCTTTGGCTTAAGGGAATCCTGCTTCCTGAGTTTCGGGTCGCTCTTGCTCTCCCGTATGGAGGCTGGCTTAGGAGTGGGGGTACTGAAGGACCTGGGAGGTTGTGGGGGCATACGTGCCAGGGCCAGGGCACTAGGCTCTTCTTCTATATCCTCCTCTGGGTCGGGGGGTGGAGGGATTCTTGTTGGGGTCTTGACATAGTAACTGTGGTACTCGCTGTGGAGCTCACCGTTGACTGGAACTGCAGGAGGCTGTGGAGGAGCAGGTGCTGGGGCAGCCTGCTGAACTTTAGCAGGTTTTGCTGGAGCGTCAACGTGCACATGAGAACTTTTGGGGCCATCGATGACGGACAGCCGCTCTTCTTTACTCAGCTTTCTGCTAGACCGCTCATCCTTGCTGGACTTGTGACTTGGCTTCTCCTCTTTGCTTGTCTTGCGGGAAGATTTTTCTTCTTTACTGGCTTTGCGGCTAGAGCTGTTGGCGACCTGACCTTTCTTCTTGCTGGAGTGAGGTGAGGGGGGAGGCGAGGCTCCAGAACTGGTCACAGGTGAGTGGGGAGGAGTTGTACCTTTGCGGTAGAAGTGGGGAGAATCTTTCTCAGAGCCTTCCTTCTTTTCAACTGGGACCTCTTTAATCTCCACGGGCTCCTTAAACTGTTGTTTTACATAGTCAGGTCCTGTAAAGTTGAGAGAAGTGACACATTTTACATGACAAATAATCAACAAAGATTATACCACCTGCCAATTTGTGCCTCTCATACATTATCACTTCTTTTGAGTCACAGAGCAAAGACTTGTGGTTTCTCATTTTCTTTGAACTCTTCATTTATTGATCCTGGAAATACCTTCAAAACAGTGTTAAATGTAATGATAAAAAATGAGAGGCACAAACTAGTGCTACAACGCTCAGACATGCTGACAACATGCAGGCCCCCCAACTTTCAAATGCGCTCTTAAAATAATTATCTGAGGTTCAGACATAGTTCAACGACGACACATGGGATTACCAAGCCCTGAAACAAAGCTAATGCTATTCTGAAATGTCTTATCCAGCCACTGTCCAAGAAACCAGTTTGAAGAATGGAAGACTTTTATTTTCTGTCCATCTTCCCTGACCTCATAGTGGCACTGAGAGCTCAATTTAAACTAAAGATGACCCCAAGCAAAGTTACTTTCAATTTAAATATTCATGAATCAACATTATATATGCAATCATTCTGTGGAGACTAAAGGATGGAGGGAGAGAAGGAGACAGAAACAGACTGATTAATGCAGGGTCACAAAGGAAGCCTCCTCTGCAGGCTCATCTTTATTATCAGCCACTCTCTTTTATCAGTGTGTTGTTTTTCTGGACAGACCCTCGTCAGTTCTGAGCATCCAACCAACATGGCTGTCTAGCTCTAGCGTTAACCTCTGGAGCAATATTGGCCATTTCAGTCTGGGGAGGCTTGTGTTGGCTACGTCCTTTCATTCTTTCCATCACGAGTTTATGGACTGAGGTTCTGTCTGTGTTTTGGATTTTCATTATGGACATTAGGTCCTCTAATGTGTGGACAATAAAGCCTTAATCTGAATGTAAATGCCCCCTTTCCATGTGCGAAAAATGACACTTCATCTGCCCCTTTGTTCTGCGCTGAATTAATATTTATTGGAGACATCAGGCTCTTTGTTTGCTTTTTTTTCTCTACATCTCCTAAATTAGACGGTGTCACAGTGACTAAGATGGGGACAATGCTGCTTTGTTTGAAGTACATCAGATGGTATGAGCAGAAAAACATTCTCTGCATCTCATAGAGCCAATATAGAGACAAATGATTTTATATATTTTTTGAAGACAGGGCTTTAAATTATGCTTGATTCACCCTTGTATACCTGGTCAGTATAAGATATCTGGTTCTGATGAATTCCTCTTGGTTCATGCAACACTGATGTTGAGTTATTGGGTTGGAGCACAGGTTCATTCGTGAGATAAAGCCAAAGGTATGCCTTTTTGTGCACCCTAATTCAAAAGGACAATGATATTGATTTAGATTTCCCACTTATCACTTCTAGGAACAATTATGCAAACATCAAATCCAGAAGGGAACAAGTGTATCCAATCCTACATCAGCGTAAAAGGCCTTACCGAGTAATCTTTTGGGCCTCAGTACGTATAAGCCCAAAGTATTTTTCAGCTGCATGACATTCCTAATTTGTTTTATAACAACCACCAATAAGACCCACTACAAAGCGACGGAGGGACATCTGCAGAGCTTAATATATCTGCCAAGCTTAATTTCACACCATAACTCAATAAGAGTTAGGGCTCCATGGGCGGGCCCAAGCAATTTCACTCTGTTTGGGGACAGATTCCTGCAAGGGGTTCCAGGCATTTTCCGGATGGTTCTCGGCACTAAAATGACCCCGAGTTGTACACTCACACAGGATTTCCACTGCACTTATGCAGCCCTGTTCAAATCCAGAAATCCCCAGAATTCATGCAGTAAATTAAAGGTTTGTGTACTGTTTGTGTACTGTAGAATGAACTGGGAAACTGGAAAAACACATCCTCTGAGATTTGATCATTACTTATTATTTAAACTCCAGTGTGGTTGTTTTGTAGTTATTTATGCACGTGTAGCTCCTCTTGTGACGAGTGAGTGAAGATTTATTAGACTTACTCCACCAAGGAATCCTGTTGGGTCAGCTGTAGTGGGACTCAATTACCCAAATGGCCATGGTGTTTCTTTCATCTGAACACTGATCAACTGGGCTGAGTCTGCAGCCTGCTAAAGGGGGTCACTAAAATAGACCAGGGTTGGAATAAGTCATGACCAAGACTAAAATAATCAACACAAACCTAAAGATTTCAGCATTTATGAACCAAATCTGGAGCAAATATAAATATTTTACATACTGTAAATACTGCGTCTTATTCTTTTATCCTCATCATTGTCTCTTTGAGGTTATTAGAAGACCAGCTTTTTTTAAGCTGCAGGTTGCCAGTTCTGTTCATGTTAATCCGTAGCACATTTTCTGCTCCAGTGCACTCTGAACAAAACACACACACGCTGACACATGTGCACGCACGCACACACACACCAACATGATCATATACTCATACAAAACAGAACGGATTGGCTGTTTAAGTCCCAGCCTAACCCCAGCTGACCTTAATATGAGACAAGCAGCAGCAACGAGAGGGGAGCTTCAATGGAACCTTGTGTGTATACGTGCGTAGATGTGTGTGTGTGTGTGTGTAATGTAGTATGTGGTGTGTGGTTCTTACATCTATTACATCTGTTGCCACTGTGCATTAGACTGGATTCAGGTGAAGATTCAGAAGGGAGAGTAGTTTATAATATACATTATATACATTTCCTACGGAAAGCTGTTTGCATAAATGTTTCAATGTGTCTGTGTCAAAAATAATAAATAACATGTCTTCCCAGTGATAGTGACAAGCATTTGCATTTTCCTGGTTTGAGTTCTTTGTTTATGATGCATTTGCTTATATACTATTCCCTTCACATTATTCAGATGTTGTGTTATACATATATTAATCTGTTCTGTGGGTTGTGCTCTCAGTCTGTTCTCCACACTTTTATATTTAAGATTCATGACTCAATTTTGTATCTTTTTTAGATTTTCTCTTTCCTACTCCTACTCACACTGGCAGATGGGCAAGGGTGGGGGGTGGGGGGTGGCTGTCATTGTTTGCCCAGATTACATCTACCGCTGTGGCACAAACAAATACTCACATACATATGCACTAACATACAGACATGCAGAGAGCTTGAGTCACATTATCTGTATTGTATTGTTTGACAGTGGCCACATGTGTGAAATTACTGACATGTAACTGACAGATAGGACATAAGTGAAAGGAGATAAATCTGGATGAGGAAACATGGATGTGAGTACATCTGCATATTTGAGAGTAAGTACTGCTTTTGTTTCTGTCAGACCGGGCTGACATATCATTACAATCATTGCCTAAAGGTCACATCTCATTAACCTTATGTTATTTCTGAAATGACCATTTCAAGAAGAATTGAGATCTGATTATCAGTTTTGTTGTTTTTTTACAATCTTGATATTCTGTATCCTTGAAAGTAATAAAAGTTTCACAATAAGTTTTCACAAGTTGAACTAATGTCCTGAAACGTTCTCCTCAACACCTGCTGCCATGAATATAAAGCAGCACCTGCTCATGTCTGGTTTTCAGCCCTGACAGGTCCTGGCTTTTATGGTTCAACCTGGTCTGAGTGTACCTTGACTGGGTCAAACAGGGCAGAGTGGGATCCCTGCTGAGCCCCCCACCCCGGTCTGACAACCCGCCACCCTCCAACCCCTCCCACCCTGACCCCACAACCAGCTGAAGGAAGGGACAGGTGCTCTGCAACAGCCCCGGAGAGGAGTGAGCGCAGGGCCGAGCTCCTCTCAGTGCGTAAGGATTTCAGCTATGTCTCCATTAGACTCCAGTGAGCACACATCGGCACCAAATATAGCCCAATTAACGTCACATCCACAGGCCACGCCCAGCTAACCCTTGCTGCTCCCTCTCCAGGGTGCTGTGTGTGAACCAATCATAAAGGTCAGGGTCCTGTTCCCCATGACCCTCTCTTTCCTTTTGAAGTGTACTCTCCCAATCTGGGTGATAATCTGCTATGAGTCGGAAACGTCAATTACAAACAACAAGAGGTTTAGACCCCTGGTTGTTACCCTAGAGGACTTATTAGATGCTGAGGGAAGGGGGCAGGAGAGAATACTTCCACTGCAGAGGTGTTGAAGAAGCAGGGGAGATCAGTCACAAAAGTTCCTCTTGACAATGGTATCGTAGCGACTTTGTTTAACTGTGATGTTTGGACAGATCAATAAGAAAAAAAAGAAAGATTTCCCATTGACTTTGCACTTTTTTTGTTTGTTTTTTACACAGGACACAGTAGCCTACATTTTTTTCTCCACTAGTGGTTATTTTGCCTGGAAGCTCAAAATGAGGGAAAGTGTTTACACTCAAACACAGCTCAAATCATAAACCAGCAATAAACATATTAGTAGGACTTTCTACACACTGCTCTTACTATATATTCTTGGTGAATTTAATTTATATTGTACTGAACCTAAAGTTTTGGAAAATACAGACTTGCATAAATTAAAAACTAAAATAAAACATTAAAGGATGGAAAATGGATTTGGCCTATTACAGGTGCCTGCCTGGCTTACATAGGCTTACCGAACATATGCTTACGTAACCAAATGCTCAAACAGTGCAGATCAGATGTCGCCCTGCGTTGCACATTATTATGACATCGTCCACTCTTTCATTCATGATCTGACTTATAAGGCAAGAACACTCTCCGAACAGACTTGGAAACCAGAGATCACCCTGCTGGCCAAGTATGACCACTGTTTTCCACAACACAAACAAGCCGCAGGATGTCTCTGGCCCGGGCTGGTCATTTCTGTGGCTTAGTGCAGGGACATGCTTGAATGGGTCCCATTGTCAATCTATTTGTCACTCACTATTTTGTGGTGGCCTTTGGCAAGAGCCCAAGGTCGGGTAGCTCAGAGGCCTAAATATATTACGCATGGTGTAGGAGGCAAGGCGGATATACATCTTACACTGCAAATAAGAATAAACAAAAAATAGCAATAAGTAACAACTGTGTGAAGATCAATTGAGCCGATATCTGCCATAATTCAAAGAACAGCCAAGTAGTGTTCTAATGAGTGCTTGAATGAGTCAATACATGTTCAAAAGTGTAATTGCTCCTGGTCTGATGTTGCCCTCTCTGTGACCTGCTGCTCCACCTCTTAACCCATATGGTGTACTGCTCTAACCAACAACGATCTCACACTTTCTGCAGTATTGTATGTCCAGCATTGCCTCGTAAACTCAGCTTACCTAGTAAATGAACTAAACAGAGTTGAGTTGACAGCCTACGCTGTGAGCTGCTGTATAGTATGGCAGAGTGCCTGTTAAACCCTCAGGCAGAAGAAAGATGAGAACTGCTTGGCATTAGGAGCAGGAGCCCTTAGTGGGTTTCCTTCACCACCTCTCACGTACATGTGGGCCATGTCTACACTGCACTTGCACATAATGATGATATGATCTGAGGAGGATGAAAAAACAAACTTTTTGCTTTCACACTTTTTTTTGGCAGATTGTAAGAGCAAATTTTTAGAAAGTATTTCAGAACTGTTACAATAACAGCTCTTTGAGAGCAAAGACAAGGCTTCTGTCGAGAACACAGTAGTCTGCTTCAAGCAGGCTCTGCTTTGTCTCAGGACTAACACAGTCCTCCATTGTGGTGTTTGAAATCATCCTCAATACCTCTAGTCTTCGATTACAGTCCTGGAACACCAAACCCCTACGCTTTTGTACACCCAGAACAAGCTCATTACTGACTCACACAGAGCCCATGTAAACAACTCTAAACTGTGCAAACATCATTACTCATACAAAGTACCTAACCTCTTACCAGTTTACCAGTTCTTGAAAACATGGTTTGAATTTTTTGAATTCTTCTTGTATTGTTTTTACGTCATGGTCCATTTTAAAAGAAGAAATAATTAATCTGATTGGTCAAAATGATTTAGATCAGAGAAGTGAATTCAATTATAGACATCCAACAACATACATAAAAAAGCAAACCAAAAAAACCCCAAACAAAAAAAACAACCACTAACAAACTCAACAGCCTTTATAAATAGGAGGCACATGAGAAAGATGATGTTTTGGTGTGATGCACACCATCCATCTTTCCAATATTTTCATGAATTCAGTAAATTCAGCGATAATGTCGACTCAATCATTCACAATGGGTGTCTCTGGTCTCTGCTACCTTTATGTCGTTGCTAATGGATATCATAATACGAATGGATGAACTGGTTGCTTGAAAATGCCGTACCTAACAAAAGGGACAGTGGGGGTGGGGGGGTGGAATAGCTTGGCTGGATAAATGTAGCAATGTTGGCGGTGAACCACTAGTGTGTTAAAGGCTCCCTCAAGGCCTTTGCAGCAGTCTTAGCAATGACAGTAATGTCTATAATGTCTGAAAACCTTGTCTAAAACTATTTTTGCATGCGCAGCCAAACATTCATGCACATTTAGCCACTTGAAATAGTCAAAGTATTGTATTTCACCCAGTGCAGTGAGCACATCTGACCTTCTCAACCCTCCCGTGCACCTGCAGTCTGAGCTACTGAGACAGAGGGAAAGTATCATGAGTGACTAACATTTCCGCCACTTGGCGAGCACTTACTCTCCCTGAGGCTGCGTGGTGTCTGCACTTCTGCCACTACAGGAACATGCTTTACAAAACAGAGTGTGTTGTGTATGAAGGCTTGTCCTTAAAGGTTACCTGGTTGATAAAAGTTGGGGGAGAGTTCCCTAGCAACTGCCCTGGCGATTTCGGACTCGTGCACAGCAGAGACAGCAGCCTGGTCTGCAGCCTCACTTTTTGTCCTGGCATGGGCCGTTCTGGAGAAACAAAAACAGAAAGTATTAGACAATATTACATAGATGTAAAAATATGAAGTAGATAGAAACTTCTGTGGCCAAAGGAAGCGTACAGAAACAATGTAATAGATGTTTCATTTTTCCATAATAACAGTATATAAGTTTTTCATTGGTGACAGTGAGAGCAATGAATGATGTCATCCATGGCACATGCCTCATCAGCAGGGTTGACTTAACAGTGTCTGTCTGCTTTCTTTTTCTCTTTCTTCCTCCTCTACTCTCCCTCCTCATCTTTGAGCTGTATCACTCGGCCTGTCCCTCTTGGGGATAACGTAACACCTCCCCTTGCGCTTCTATCTCAAATCCAAATCCTGATTTTCCAAATGGAGCGCAGCCACATCCAAGCAAGACCTTAATCCAGTCTGGAGCACTGCACTGCTGCTGGACCGCAAGGGAGCAGTGCCCGAAACGCACATACACGCACACCGAAACACACAATTTTCATATCATATCATATCATATCATATCATATCATATCATATCATATATCATATCATCCTGCACTTCCGGCTTCATCACTTTAGAGAGAGCAAAAGAAAAAAAAAAAACGTAGCCAGGCCTAAGCACCAGCGTAAGGTTGGAGGTTGCATCCACATCTGGTGAACTCAAAAACGAAAAGGCAGAAGAGTAATGTGTTTTGGGATCAATGTGAGCTTAGCATTAGCACTGAGAGGTATTATGGGTGCGTACCATGGTGAGACAGACAGAGGCTGGGGGGTGACCTGCTTAACAAATCCCTTGAAAACTCCACCAAGAGATACTGTACATGCACATGTTTGAACACATGCAAAAGCGCACGAATGCTGACACCTGCTGTGACGAAAATGGCGAGAGAAGATGTTTTTGTCCGCTGCCGCCAGATTCCCTTCAAAAGACCTAATTATGCAAGAATATGACATGCATCAGTTAAACCCGGAGGATTAGTCACTTATGTATGAACAGATAGTGGAGTGGAGCCCTGACAGCGAACGCTCAGACAATACATGACAGTGCAACGTGGAATGCAAAGAACCAGATGGGTTGTCCAAGTATCAGTGAGAGTATTGACAGCTGTGCCTCATGCCCTGCTTAACCCCACTCATCCATCTTCCTCTCCCTTCGTCTTTCACTATCTCCTCCTCTCTCTTTCAATCAATGCTCTTGTTTTTTTTTCGATCCTTCTTCATCCCACATCCTCCCACTCCTCCCCTCCCCTCCCTCTCTCCCTCCCTCCGTCTGTCTTTCTGTCAGAGTGACCCCAACGGACAGATGTCTCTATTTCCGATCACTTCTCCGTCCTTGGACTCTGGGCTGTCCTGTTTTTGATGCGCTGGGACAGTGAGATATTAAAATGCATGAGGAGCCATATGCTGGCAGGAGAGATGGACTAAATAAGTCCCCGTGTCCCCCACAGACAAGAGGACACACTGAGAGGCTGTTCACGAACACACAGCCTCTGGAAACCTCTGACCAGCTGTGGGTTTAAGAATTTAAAAACAGTAACAAACAGACAAAGCTTTGCTTCTTGCCACACACCCCTAGCAACAAGCAGGAATTTGACTGGTGTTTTGTGGTTAAAATGGACATTAAAGCATTCCAGTTACATCACACAGCTGACACGTATGCTTCAGATGTCCGTTGGCCAAACATGCTACATCAAGGACATACATGCGTCTATTTCTGAAATGTGTCAAATGTGCAGCCAAGTGAAAGGAGGCATGAATGCGTCATACATGTATACAGCGTGCCCATGACATATTTGAAGGATCTTAACAGTTCCCTTTAGGTAGAGTGGGCATTAAGTCACGGGCACACTCAGGAAGCGAAGTAGACTGTTCCCAGACAGGATGTCTGGTGGTGGGAGGTGACAAGCAGAGAATGATGGGGATAGAAGTGTGACAGAGCAGTGGGACAAGAGGAGAGTGAAATGGAAGGCGAGAAAACATGGGCATGTGGAACGAAAAGATGAAAGGGTGGTTAGTTTTCTACCCGACATCAATAAGTTTAACCTTATAGACTCTTTTTATTCAGCTAATGCCAAACGCTAACATGTCCCACCATCTAATGTTCACTCTCCTTTTAGATCTATCTTAGCTCCCACCGGATCCTGAGGGAAACATGTAGCTCTTTAGCTGCTAAATACTATGCTATGTTCATCAACTATATCTGGATTAAACAGATTAATTGTCCCAATTTCAGGTGCAATTATGACTTCAATTGTCTTGTTGATAAAAATTCAAGTTTCAAGAGAGAAAATGCAGGTAGAGATCAATATGCAAACTCATGACTGACCTTTGGGAAAGTTTTAAGTTTCATAACTTGTCAGACAGTCTGCAGCCTCCCTACTTGAGGCCGATCTGCCTCTGAATATAAAGCAACACCTGTTCACGTCTAGTTTTGGGCTCTGCAGGTGTTCCGGTCTGGTTGAGTGCTGGGGATGGGTCCAAGCAAATCAAGGTATTTGAATCTATAAACGCACCTGCTGGCACAAATGCAAATATCACACACATCCACACACACACAGACACACACAGAGTTTGTAGAAATTTGGAGAGAGTGTAGAGGGGGAGCATCGACTTTGTAGCAAAGCCTTTTGGACCGAGGCTCCATTTGAAAGATGAGATTGATGAAGGGCCGGTGAGATCCACGGCTGTTTCATTACTGTGACAAATGAATTGTGCTGAAAGTGTTGAGTCAGTTTGGCAGGCAACAGTGCGGATGCTTTATCTCTTTGTAGAATGTGTGTCCAATGTGTGTGAGCGTTTTCAGACTGAAGGTGATAGTGAGAAAAATGAGGGGGGCGAAGGTATGGAGATGGAAAGGAGAGAAAGACAGAAACTAGAGAGACAGAGAGAGAAAGAGAGAGAGAGAGAGCGTGAGACGAATTGCCCCTCTGAAGACTTCTGGATATTTAGAACTGCTGAGGCACGCACCTCAGCCTCTCTAATTTTACTGTAGGATTAAATTTCAAACCCCAGCTCCCATGAGGCAAAGTGCATCCTCCTTTAAGGTTTGTCATACCTCGACCTCCCACAGGATACAGTATGAGTGTGTCTGTATTATGCACCGATTGTGTGTCATTGTGTATCGAGTGTGTGAGCTGATTCCCCCGAGTGAAGCTTCAGTCCATCACTCCCCGGGCTATGGCCTATTTGAGGAATCTCCACTCACATATGCTGACACAGTTCTGCAACCCCCTCCATTCACTTCTTGGCCTCCTCTACCCCTCTTTGCTTCAACCAATTCACCCCCCCCCCCATCCCTTTCTCCTTTCCTCATCTTCTTTCCTCTATCACTTTGACCCGTTCCCCCTCCCCCTTGTTCCAAGCTTGGTAACTGGACTGCTGACTGCTTCAGTATATAATAAGGCAGAAGATGAGTCTTGACCTTGTGTGTGGGAAACATCAGTGCTCAACAATCTTGCTTAAAACCCCATCGCTCTCTTTCATTGCCCACGACGACCCAGAGAAAACTACTACTACCACAGCCAAGAGTCGAATTTCAAAAGCACGCTCCATTTGGGTGGTGATGCTCCGGCTCTGACTGCACAGATCTGCTTTGTGAAAGGATATTATACATCAACAGACGTTACTGCCCTGTATCTTGCCCAGACAGTTCCCAGGTCCAAAGCAGCAGCACAGAATATCACAGAAAGTCTGCACAAATTAGCACTTAGGACTTTGCTTGCCCTGCGCATATCACTTGTATTCGTGCAGGCCTGCTATTGAATTCCCTGCTGGTGCTAATTCAGGATTACTCAAGCATGACTAACACCATTAGTGGTTAGCTAAAACCGACTCTGAAATTATTCAGGAATTATTCCTGGGCTGAGGTCTGCGCTCATATTACCAGGGGCTGCAGTGGTGGGGGTACAATGGCGATAGCAAATGAGGCTTTTAAATGGGAGACAGAGTGGCTGTTATTACGAGATAAGCTAACTTTATCCTGAAGGGAGGGCTGTGGTACTGTATAATGAGAATATTAGGGCATGTCCATGTTAAAGAGATACGGTGCAGTTGAAGATTTCACATTTTAAAACATCAGGGTGGTTTGGCAGGCTGGGCCAGCACGCCCATTCTCTCTTTTCTATCCTGTTTCAGTAAAAGTAAAAAATGCTGAAAATAGAAAAGCAGTGCCTCGTGTCAATTAGGCTTAATGAATTTTATCCAGTCTTATGACTGCCCAGGCAAAATATGCCTCCTGAACAGGGCATCTGAATGTTTTTGTCTGACAGTGCACCTGAACATGCAACATTCATTTGTGTATTAACAACTCAACTTGGGATAAAAGGTTAATAGAAATATGGAAAGCACTGCAGCAGCTTCACATGATAGGTGCATCATGGCTCCAAAAATATGTCAAGTGTGACTGAACAACATAGTTTCACTGGTGCGTCTGACATTTAGTAGCTCTATTTCATGTGTTTGTTTTATGGTTGTTATTTTTCCCACTGGCGTTCTGTGAAAACCTGCCTCTACAAAAACTCGGATGTTATTCTTCCCAGCCCTGAAAGGCCCAGCCCAGACCCAACATCACCAACGGAGGTAACCACTTCACCACCTGTCCCCCATGTCAGTGGTTAAAGCCTAAGACACCATCATAAAAAACCTATACAGAATGGCTTGTCCACTTTCTATGACTAAAAATGGACAGATACATTGCATTTATTGTGGCCAAAGCATGACTGGGAGCTGTGAATTCACTTTCTGAAAGGACACATAAAAAAAGGACAATGTCTCCAAGAAACATGTCCTGTGCTGTGACAGATGTGTGGCCCTCCTGCATTTCACGTCTGGGCAGCTACAAGTTAAATGAGTTACGAGTCACGACAGTACAATTTGCACTGGTTATGACGTCGGCTGCACCTAAGTCAAAACAACATTGGACAAACTAGTGCAACCACTGTAAAGAGTTAGTGTTGAGGCCTGTAAAGCCACTTGTTTAAATGCAGTGAGGTGTGACAATATGAAAAACATTTGCAAAGTTGAAAGATCAAGAAAAGATTATGTTGAGTAACGAACAACCTGAACCAGTCAGGTTGCTTTTAGGAGGCTTATTTGCTTTCTCACTAGGTGTTCACTAAAAAGATGGATGTTACTCTCATGTTTCTACACTATATATGAAGCTAGCCAGCAGACAGGTTAGCTTAGCATAAAAACAGTAGGCAGAGGGAAACAGCTAGCCTGGCTCTGTAGTCCAAAGGTGTTAATAACTATCTAAGTAGTGGCCTGTTTCCCACTGCTTCTACTCTTTGGCTAAGCTAGGCTAATCACATGTTGGCTCCAGCTTTGTGTTTAGTATACAGACAGGGTGTTGTTGATCTCCGACCCGACAGTCAGATACAAATTAGTGCAAATCAAACTATGATGGAATGCGTCTGTTTTCCGATCTGAGGCTTCATGACTGAAATGACTGAGCACTCATGTTAATATTTGCCCCTGAAATAATGCATTTGGCTGTAGAGACAGATTGAAATCCTGCTCTCAAACACAGACTTCATTTCTGGGAAGAAGAATGAGTAGAATCAGTTTTGATTAAACCGGTAAAAAAAAAAAAAAAAAAAAAAAATCCCTAAACTCTACTGACATTTTTGGCTGTGGATTACAAACAGACCTAATCTCCCACTGGTGTTCTCTACTCCAGAGCTCTGCACTGAACCCTCGTCTGAGACCTCACCTGGCCTTCATGCACAAACACATGCTTACAGGTATGGCCTTTGTGTGCATGTCTGCGCATGAGTCCATAAATATGCACCTGTGCAACTCTGAATATGCATACATTACATTACTGTCTTATAATCAACATTGTACATGTGTATGTTTTGTGTTGCATGTTCCAAGCACTGTTACGCTGGAGGTCTGATACGCCCTCCTCGAGTGCTGATGCGAGTCCCTGTGGGCACATTGAGAGAGTGACACACAATCCCTTGCTGAGATGATCCCTCTGGTTTTGGTGAAGGGCAATGGCAGGGATTCAGACCTCAGCTCTGCGCTCTTTGTGTCAACACTGCTGGTGAAACATGGCCACAGCTGATACAGCTAATGACAGAAAGGGGAGTGTGGAGCAGTGGGGGTGGAGGCTGCAGAAAGATGAGGATGTACCTGTGATGTTTTGAAGTTAATATGTGTATTTCTATTGGGCCTCCATCTCTGATTAGGAAATAGCAACTTCTTAAGCAGAGATCCCCATCAATCAAACCAAAATGGTCCAGTCCTACACCCTAACCCTAACTTGTGTATTGTGTAAGAGTTTGCATAGCTAATACATTTAATTGTCAACAATTATGATCACTGAATAAAGCTACACTGAGGCTGTTTTTATGATGCAGTAGCCTCTGACCTGATGTTATCTTACACAGAGTGATAGTTACACACAGTGAAGAGATTTTGGATTTGGATGGGGAAAAAACAAACATTGTGTCATCGACTCTAGATTGGTAGTCAATTGAAAAAAAAAAAAAAAAGTTGTAGCAGTGACTCCCTACATTTCCCTAATTTTCATCCTCCCAGAGCTCAGAGTTATTTAGTCTGAGGTGATATCCAACAGAAAAGAATATTTGCAAATTTTGTTAATTCATTATCTCATTTTCTGTTGATGGACCAAATAATGAAAACTGAAACAGCAGTTCTTAAAAAATATCAATGACTTGAATCTTCTGAGCTCAAGGTGAACGACAGCGCTGGCTTTCCAGTTTTTGTGTATTTGTTTGAGGTAGTACCTGTATGTTTTTACATTCACAAGCAGCCGTTACCAAGGGAACCAAAGAGTTGACAGATTCAGCAACTTAACCTGAGGTTGTGCTGCATCACTCCTGCACCCACAGGTCTCCACTGATGCAAATAACATGTTGTCATATTACTGTGCAAACACTATACAACATATACACATGGTGTGGGCACACATATGTTTGACCTGCAGCTTAGAAAAAAGAGCTACCTCTCATGCAAACTACTGTTTAAGCAGCCTTATTTACACACACACACGCACACACACAAAACAGCATGAGAAGCTGAAATGGACCATGACTGAGATGTGGCATTATGAGGCCTATACTGAGCATCAGAAAGTCAGTGTTGATGAGGAACATCTATTTACTGTGTTTGCTTTAGTACTGTACAGTAAGGAGGCACCATAGTTTGACCACTATAATAACAGCCCATGAATGCATTGTAAATGTCCAGATGGAACCAGACACATTACACAACCCTTCAAAGATGAATAAACACAATGTTAAACTAACAGCGCCTCTTCACTCTGCTACTTCATAAAGAAAATCAACAAATGGCTGACACGATGATGACGGCTGTGAGGCAGTAACCATGGCAACCCACCAGAGACACTTGAGCAAGCTGTCCAACCAGGCATCTGGCCTGTATTAATGAATTTGCAAATGAACAAACCCACACTACAGCCTACTGTATGGGTGTAATCTTGCACACAGGCGCACACAGGCACACACACAGGCACACAGGCGCACACACACACAAACTCTTTTTAAATTAGATGAATGTAAATGCACTTCAACAAAATGATAGGATAAAGGTTTACAACTTGGCAGAAAACAAGGCAGCACAGAGAGGCATACAAACATATAACAAACACACACACGCACGCCCACACGCGCTCACACACATACAAACACACAGCCACTCCATGGTGTGCCTCATTTAACTACGAGGCTCAACATCCGAAGCTGAACCTGTGTGAGTAAAGGTCACATTGCCTGGCAACCACTTGAGCTTAAGGAATAGTTTTAATTATGGTCTGTGCTCTCTCTCTCCTCCAATCTCCTGCCACTGTTCACCCCACTGTCTGCATACACACTCTCTCATGCGCACAATCATATACACACAACCATCAATTTCCTCTTCAGTGCAAAGCCAAAAGAAGCATTAGTATTAGGTTACATCTGCCCACTGGTGAAAAATTGTGATGCAATCTTTGCACACTCTTATCTTTTATGGATATTTCATGAACTAACAAGAAAAACATGCAAATCAAGTTCTGCGTCATTATAGTGGTAAAATCCAAGAAAAGGTGCCAGTGATGGATGAAATATGTTCACTGTAAAGCCATGTCAGTTTCACATATTGTACTACTGTACTAAATCCCTAAAGAAAATGCATCAGGAGCAGAGCTGCACATACAGCACCATCTCTGCATGTGATTACAAGAGTAGTTGCATGCTTCATGAAGGGATTCAGTGTGGGAAAAGTAATACACTGAATCAACAAGAGAAGTGATAATTCCATAATCCAATCCGTGAACATCTGGAGTGAAAGCGGCCTAGCTAGCCAATCAGAGTGGCTGAACAGATTTAGCGGGGGCACATTAGTATCCAGAGGTTAAAGACAAACTGCTGTGGTAGCAGGTACAAAAACAAAACAAAATAAAAAAAAATATCCTGTCCTATGTGCCTCAGATAAGAAGGTCCCTATACTTTGTAAATAAATTGAATGTTAAATGCATTAATAAAACAATTAACATATCATTCCTCAATGAAGGAAATGAATGAAAAAAAAAACATAAAATAGGCAAATATCTACATAACTTGAGAGACCACTAAAATACAGAACAGTTAAAAGGTTGATTTCAGGGTTAAAAGCACACTCTGCCTCTTCAGTGCATATTTATAGACACTGCCACAGTCACAGTCACACTGTGGACAAAATTTTCAGGACTTAACAGGTTTATTTCCTACCAGTGATGACACCTCTGCAGCAGGTCAAGCATTGTACTATAGGCTGTAAAACGGTGTACAGGGCACAGCATGCACAATTACTTATTTGTAACACTGAATCAACAGTTATTAATGCTGTAGCACCTTTAGCAGAGCCTTCAACATAATCACTGTATCACTGTTATAGATTTACCAATCAATGACTTGCATCTGGATTGGCCTAGCAGACTTCAGAGACACTGATCTTAACAACATGACATATATGTCTGGATAAAAAGATGCAAACAGGTGCAAGAATTACACACAATGACATTTGGGATTTTTACATAATGTCACATCACAGGGAAATTCCCAGGAGGATAGCAAACACACATGAGCACACAGAGAGAAGGAAATCCTGGGAGAGCGTACTTGCTTACTGAACAGAAACGATGTTTACTTGCACTTGTTATTTCTGTACACTTCAAATCAGTGTGCATAATGAAATATTTAGCCCACCACACTGAGTATGACTCTCATTACGCACACACGATTAAACAGAGACACAAAGACACACGAGAAAAGATCACTATCATGTTGGCTGTTTAATAATGAAAGGAATTCGGTGCTGTGGGAAATTTTTCACGAGCAAAGTGGAAAGACAGATTGTAGAGGAAATGGAGGAGTGGGTAAAACCAGCTGTAAGAAGGAGTACTTTTGAATTTTTAATGATTGCAGGTGAACCGCTACATGAGCTAACCTCTTTTAACAGCCTTGGACTCCGCATGACTCCCTCCTCTGCCCGCCTGCCTGCGTGCCTGACTCATCCCAGTCTTTCTTGAGAAGCAGCAGAAATATGTGCCATTCTCAGAGAGATTACAAACCACGGCACCACGGTGTAATGGCATGTCGGTGAAACCCAATCCTATCGCCACCGCTGTTGACACAGCCCGGGCACTTCACTCACATTTACGCACAGCCACTTTTCCCACAGGCCTCTAACTCCCTCCAGAACAAAAGCTTTTTCATATAGTGTACCTTCAAGTCAGCAGATCTGCTCTGTATCTACACATACAGCAAAAAAAAATCTTCATCCTCTTCTTTTTAAAGTTTCCCTTCCCTCCCTACGGTTTCTGGACAACTACAGGCTGAGGATGGACTTCTGCCAAAAACTGCCTTCCTCCTCTCACCTTCCTACTGTCTCCCCCAGGGAAGAGCAATATGAAGAAAGAAATACAGCTTTTAAGATTCACTTTGAAAGTAGATCTATTTTTTTTTAATACACTGCCTTTGCACATCATTCCTGTTCATTGAGTACGGCATCATGACATGTATTAACAGCAACAAACGCACCTGACCTCCTGCTTTAGTCATCAAGTCTGAGTGATCCTGTGTCTTGTCTATACAGGAATATCTTGCAAAGGTGAATCAGCTTTAATGAGCTACTTATTTGGAAGACTGATCATGCTTCCCTCTGTATTGTAAATGCTGTGATAATTTGCTGCATCCACTCTTGTGTTTGTTTTGTGGTTGGTTTCAGCTATAAGTTATTCCAGGAAGTGGAATGGTTTAATTCTACAGATTTGATCAGCTGTTAGCACAATCGATGAATCACCACGATATCCTGCTGTCCTACTGATTTATTGTGTTGAAACGAATGATTTTAAGCAAACAGTCATTTTAGCTCCCCGGTGTAGATTTGTTAAAGTGGTGCTTTGAGCGAAATGCTGATGTTTGACAGGTTCATCACATTAGTCCCTTCTGAGTTGACATGCCAACATTTGCTTATTATTAGAGTTACAGGTAGTTTTATGCACATGAAGAAGCTGGATTCATGAAATGCATACAACAGTGAGACACTGTGACTTTAAATGTGATTTGATTGACAGAGATAATGAAAACACAAACCATCGCTGGTTACTCCGTCTGTGGTTTCGCCCAGTGACGTCTTTCAGGCTGCTAACTGTAACTTGATGTAATGATAATGTGGTAAAGCACACAAAGATTACATTACACACTGTAATTTGATTACGCCGTGGGTCATTTAAAAACTGCTCAACTAATTCATGATGCATGTCCTGGCGCAACGGCCTCATTATTTATAACCCTGTCATACTAGCTGGCAGTGATTCATTCATGTTATTGATATAGATGATGTGAAACACATAGAGAGTTAGATTTTATGTGCGCGTGCGTGATCATTTGATTCTGTCAGCAATAAATGATGTGTTACCTCACACCATCACATTGCCATGAATATGAGCCATGTTGGGGGATAAATATACTATATGATGTGACTTGCTTTACTCTGACTCGTGATTGAGACAGCTGCCGGTCCTTCCCACAGTTACAGTTACTGTACGCTTCGTGCCTCATTGCTACTGTACATTTTGTCACTTCATAAAAGGGAGAAATTTGACATACCCAAGAAAGGTGAGTGGCGCCACTTCATAAAACCTCCATAACGGCACCAAGATCAGACACACATGCATTAACCCAATTGCACCTCTGGTCCTATTTCAAGCAGCGGAGTCACCGTCATCGACGGACAGCCAAGATGGGACCTTACATGATGTACTGTTCGGGATTATTTTGTTCACATGCTGAAACACAGGAGGATCTATAACTCTCTCCAAAAAGGGCAGGTGGTGAGTGGCTGAGGTCATCCCACAGCAGGTGATAAACAAACACCCCTGGACTCAAATGCACTGCACACACTACACACACCGCCTCTGTTCTCTTGCCAGGTGATAGCCACTTTATCTCATCACCCGCATCCAAACACACAGACAGACAGGTTCTCCTATTCTTTTTAAATCTTTTCCTCCTATTTATATGGATGGACACGCAGTGGTGTGCACACAGACACACACACACATTTGGGAGAGATGATAGTGTGAGTGAGATGGCGGGCTGCTATATCAGTGTTGGGACGGGTATATATTCCTGGCTGGTGCTGATAAGCCAACTGATGCCTTGCCTTATTTAGTCAGTACTTACTGCTGACACACTAGCAGAGCAGCACACGGTGCATGCACACTGACTGTATGTGTTTGTCTAAGAGAGGGTGAGCCTGATTTCTGTGGATGACGTGCATATAGATAAATGCATATAGACTGAAAAGTGGGGGTGTGTGCATGTAAGAGAGTGAGAGAGAGCGAGAGAGCTAGTGGATAGGATACGTGAGCACATGTGCACTTCCTGTCTTTCTGTTAATATGTTGTCAACTTAAACTCTAACAATCAACAATACAATTTCTATTTTAAAAAAATGTACTGGAAAATGTCTTCAAAATATTATATAGTCTTGTTTTGCTTCTGTTTCTATTACTTCTTTTCTTGTGCTGGAGTTAAAATGCTAACCAGCTACCCTACATGTGAGCTACACATAGCCTTTGGCCATCTTGAAGTTCTTTAACCTAATCTCTCAACCTCAGTTCAATTGTGCAGAACTTCCATTGTCAATTATATAATACCAAGGTTGGAATCAAAGTTAAATGTCTATCCAATTACTTGGCCTCCTGCCTGTAAAGCAGCACATGTGATGGAGGTTCACACTTGAAACATTCATATATCATTGCTTTCTGTTTTTGCAGGAGGAGCTGTTGGTCAACTTTCACTTGAGCCTGCACAGCCAACAGTGCTATCAAATAGGAAACACTCTTGTCCTCTGTTCCTCAAACTTTTTTGGCACTGTTGGAAAAGCCTGCTCTATTAACCTAAGAAAATGAGCGACAGATATAGAAAATATATATATATATATGGAAACACAAAATGCAATGCATTACATGTGACCTGAAATATGTAGAAATTTAAATGAATATTCAAATGTTTTTGTACTTTAAGTTTTTTCTGCCTTTGTGAGAGCACAGGAAAGTTTAGGTTTAACAAAAGGTCATTGCTGTAGATTATACAGTGTGCACATTACTGAGCTACCAGGAGACCTAAACTGCTGATTCCTGACAATAAGGCTTTACAGGGGGAGCATCATTATGTTGCAAATTTTTCAATGGCACTAACGGTCTCTTATCTCAGCTCACAGGCCTCGGACACTGCCACACCACACACATACACCCCATATTCACACCCCCAAGGACAGCATACTGAGAGCAATGTGTGTGGAGTCCGTTTTACATAGATAAGAGTGACAAAATAACTGAATGGAGGGACACAGCGCAGCACACCACTCTGCTGCTTCACACTAGATCTCTATTGATTGGCTGACAACGAGCATGAGGTCATCAGATTCACCCCAGAGGCTGATGGGATAGCTCCTCTGTACAGTAGCTCACAGCGGAGGGGTGGGTGCGCCCTTTTTCGCTCTGCTCTTCTTTCAAATCTGCCCACCCCTTCTCCAGACTCGCCAGAAACCTCTTACTCAACAAATCTGCTGCATCTCCCGACTTATTCAATCAACATTTATCCCCTTGCTCCTTCACTTCAATCCATTTTTGCTTTGCCTGTCTTTTCTACTAGTGCGCTCTCCCTCCCTTCACTCCCTGTGGATCTACTGGGAACGCTCCACATTCAAAGACAGAGAGTCATGTGACCAGAACCGGGTCGATACGAGTGCATCTTTTGCCATGCACTGTATAATGAGACTTACATAACATGCTTACAGCCACCACAGCCGGCTGTTTATAACACAGATACACTCCTACATAGAAAAAAAAATATCTTGATTTCAGTCAGGAGAGTGGAAGCTTGCTCTGAGATTTCCTGAAGCACATGATGGAGGCACGTACCAGCCAGTAATTTGATCACTTACTACAGTACATGGGACCTTGTTTGCTGCCATAAACACTTCATATCAGCTTGAATGCTTTCACTGTGGTTGCTTTAGCGCTATGCATTAGGTCATGTATTTACTTCTGCTGTGAATTGTTGCTCCAATGCACAGCAGAAGAGAAAGGATGGCTTTTTCTTTCAATGCATTATCCAATTATTCCTCTTTTCTCTTATCTCAATCTCCTGGGCCCTCACTGACACAGACATGGATTCATAACATCATGGGTCTTATCTCTGGAATAAACACTATGCAGGAATTTTAATATTGAGCATGTTAAATCCACCTTATGTAATCTGTATCTTATATCCTAATCTGCAGAATTAAGTATTTTCTCTTCCTGCTTATCAGAGAGGAATTATTATATTACAAAAGAATGGCTGGATATTAATAAAGCCGGCTATTCATAGTGTCTGCTATTACTGTATTGCTGTAAATGCCAGGGCTCAGCCTTAATTCAAAATACACTTACTAAATGTCTTCAGTGTTTTGTATATTGAGAATGCATTTTACTTTATCGCTTGCAAGTCTTTCTGAGAAATCCTAAAGCCTGCAAAATACCAAAGTCACCTATCATAAATAACTAGAGCACAAAACAATGATTTGTTATTGTTTAGCATCTCTGAAGTGCAGCCAACAAACATCAGATCCCCTGACATTTCCTCCGGTGTCACCAAGAGGTTGACATTTTTAGTTCTGAGTGAGATGTCTTCACGACTGTTGGATGGATTGCGATGACATTTTGCTTCGGATGCAGGTTGAATTGTGATAACTTTCATTTAATGCCATCATCAGGTCAAAATGTCAGTTGTGCTCTGATGATCAAGTACCTGCAAAACTAATGACATTCCTGCTGGCCTGTGTTAGTACCAAGCTAAAACACAGAACTAGAGTTAATGTTAGTATATAGCTGTAAGCTATGCTGTGCCTGAGTGCATCCTCACAGAATCACCAGCCTGGCTGTAACACTGGTCTTCTTCCCTGGACTGAAAGGCAAATAACTGAACTGATTAGCTGAAGTAAAATTGTGGTTCCTTTTGATTGGCTAATACACTGAGCACACTTGTACTTTGACTTCTATAAATTCTTGTTGATTTGTTTTCATACATGAAAATTCATGGGCACTAGAGAGAGAGAGAGAAAAAATCAAAGCACACATGACCGCACAGAGACCTTTTCACAGCTTGCACACATCCCCACAGTCTTCAGTCTAATAATTCCCTGATGCAATGAAACCAGAGGATGTCAAAGCGATGCTGCATACCCTGAACTGTGTCCCAGTAGGAGGGAGGCTTTAAATGAAAAGGTCACATCTCATCCACCTGTTAAAGAGCAGATGCCACATCAGAGCAATAGTTGGCAGGAGGAGCAGGTATCGTTATTGGGCACACGAGACGCGCTTGGCACGAGCACATGTACGGCTATACTGCTCACGCACCATGAACTCACAGGCCCACAAATCTCTCTCATACACACACACACAGTCACAGGCCAACACACACACAGACAAGATGCCTGAGCCCTCTCCCTCGGAATGAAAGATATGGGCAGAGAATAGAAACAGAACCTTTTCCTGGATGATCACATTGGCAACACAAAAGCCTTGACTGGGCCGTTGGTGATGTATAAAGGTCGGAGCTGCTCCGATGCGACTCCACTTACACACGACTGAGTCTTCAATCAGACCCAGAGATATCTGTCAGACAGGCCACCACTCTGACACTTCAATGGTGAAAAATAAACACCCGAGGATGTTCAGGTTGTCTTTTGGTTGTGTTTACACAGTACACACCCACCTGCACATAAAGAAGCATGAACGAACACACACAAACATAATACCTGGAAGCTGCTATTTCCACTTTACTCCTGGCAATTGCTGCGGCCCTCTGTGCCCCCTCCACAGCCCGATCCACCTTCTCTTTGGTTTTGGGGTTCTTAAGAGGAATCAGCTGCTTCCTTATTCCACGCACCAGCACGTTATTTTTGTACTTCCCTTCTTCTTTGGTGCCATCTGGGAAAACTGTGCACCCGTAACCATGGCGCTTGTTGTTAAGCCATTCTCCCTCATACTTCATCCCATTGGATCTCTCTGAAACACCAAATCCATTGCGTTTGTCATTCTTCCATTCGCCCATGTAGCTCTCAGTCGTGGTGGCATCCACATGGTCCTCAAGAAGTAGGTCCTCATCTGGCAGCTCGCCGTCACCGATGGATATGGTTGAGTTGGCATCACTGGAGCTGATGCGGCTCATGGTGGCGTCACTTCTTGCAGAGCTGCGCTTGCTGGAGATTGAGGTCCGAGAGTCAGACTTGCGCAATTGCCTGAGGCTACCGAAGAGCGAGCCCCGGCGGAACAGGCCCTTCTTCTTGCCAGTGACGACCTCGCTGTCTGAGTGGAAGTTCAGGACGAAGCCCCCGCGGCTGCCTGTCGGCGTATCCGCAGGGGAGGAGAGGTCCTGGAGCACGGTGCCGTTGCTCTGCTCAGAGCGCAGTGAGGCCAGAGATGTACGGAGAGGAGAGCGGATAACAGTGGCCATACCATAGGGAACACTCTGACGCACGCCATAGCCATGCCGCATCCCACCCATCCACTGGCCTTGATAGGTACCTGAGGAAACAGGTGACATGGGTCAGTGACTCATAGTATTCATAACGGTGCACTTCCAGTCCTTTAAAGCACAGTAGGTAAATGCATTACTTGGTTTTATCTTCTTTACTAGCCTGTACTGTACATCCTCTCAAGAGCCCTTAGGTTTATCATGGGGCCCTTGGGGGCATCCTGAATTTTTGTCTGTGAACATAACAATGTTGCTTATGTTTGGTGGCAACTAGCAAGACCACATTAAAAGTCCCACATGTCTGCGTGTGTTTGTTTGTGTGTGTCTTTGCCTGTGTGTACAGTCTGTCTGTCTCACTGGGCTCCATTCCAAAAAACCATAGTCTTTTATCTTTAGCAAATGAACCAGTCTTTAAGCACTGAAAATGTCTGCAGTCTGGGATTTCAGCATACTATCAGAAAGGGCAAAAAATAAAAATGAAATTAAATACAAATGAAAAAGGTCCTTTACATGATTGAGTCCTTCGGTGTAGTGCGATTACCTGAAGATAAGCAAGCCTGAATAGCTTAACCTGTTTTTAAAAACTTGCCTGGGTAACATTTTCCTCCTTAGTTACAGCGAGTTTGTACTTATTTTTGTACTTATGGTCACAAGAGGGTTCCTCTGTCTCCTGGTGTGCACTTTGTTGGCTAGATATTCTCTGTATCAGCGGTTACATTTGGGAACGCAGAGGAGCCTTGCTGTAGGGGCCCAGAGAATGTCAACTAATGAAATGTTTTCCCTCCCTCCACTCAGATCAGGGACCGTGAGCATAACTAACTCAATCACAGAGATTTGATTAAGGTACTGGTACTGAGGATCACTTGGGATGAATGTGAATCACTCAGCTAGAAGCCTATTTTCAGGCGGCCACTAACTCCCCCACTGACAGTAGGCGCATTCACCACCATCCGTTTGTCTCTGACGACGGGGAATTGCTATGAGTCACATAATGAGAGAAATACTTCATTAATCCCATTTGGTGTTGCTGAGCCCAATGAGCATGTGCTGGCCTACTGTAGCTTCTTCAAAGCATCATATTACAGTGCTGTTCCTAATAAGGAGAAATGCTTGTTAATCAAACAGTCACATCTCAGTGTCAAATATAATAAAATATCCCATAATGGTCAGCTAACGGAAAACAATATACTAGCCTGGGCAGGAATTTAGATGGATAAACAGTGTGAGATTAACAGGCTGGCT
The DNA here is from genome assembly GCA_021432705.1 of Caranx ignobilis. Taxonomy (NCBI): domain Eukaryota; kingdom Metazoa; phylum Chordata; class Actinopteri; order Carangiformes; family Carangidae; genus Caranx; species Caranx ignobilis. Next base: position 11,664,065 of record MU269986.1, read on the forward strand.
CTGCTGCAGTTCAATTCGGTCACTCTGCAGATCAAGTTATCAGGATGTTGCGGGGTCAGACAGCCAGATGTTCTGTAGATCCTCTAGGATCAGCTGATTTCCCAAGCCCGGCCCTCTGTAACCATCATATGTGAGACATTTACTCTGCACCATAAGGCCTCTCTTAGTGGAGATGATGTTCACAAATCGCCCGGTGATGGCCTGCAATACACAACGGGCCTGTAAAACCGCATGCAAGCCCTTGTGCTAGTGGGCCTCTTGTGATCTTGTCTCCTTGATCAGACTGGATAAAAACATAATCTATGAACCATCACCGACCACCGGCTAAGACTTTCAGCTAGCCCATGAATGTGTCCTCTGGGTGATTAAACATACCATATTGTGTGATGATGCAGAGTCCAAATTGTGATTGCACTCACAACTGAAAAAAATGTATTTTAAATGTCTCCAAGTTTAAGATTTGATCATTTAGTCATTTGACTTTTCCCCTTGTTTGCACTGCAGGTGCACCTGTTCTGTAGATTAGTGGTTCAACACTTACAGAGTGGCTAAATTTCTACTGAAAAAGTATCAAACAAGTTACTTTTAATTGGAAACACTGGCATTGCCATCAAAGCCATGATGATTCCTCATGAGGTGTTTTTGCATCGCAGGTTCAAATGTGAAAATGACAGAGAAGTAGGTGATAGTCTGGCTATAATTGGCTCCAAACAGACTGATTTGCTGTGATTTCCAAACTCCTTCTAGACGGGGCATGGAGCCACTGAGCTGGCAACAGGAGTCACTTTCCTCCCACTGTCATATAAGTAGCTGCCAAATGAGATGAGCCTTGGAATAATCTTCAACTGCATCCAACACGCTAACATGAAAAGTGTTATAGGTAATCTTTTTTTTGGGGGGGGGTTCTTGACCACGCTGCGCAGTGCGCATTCTCAGCATCAACTCAGATCACATCAGATGGAAATTCATGCACTGATGTATTTCCATCAACCTCCCTCAGTGAGAGTCTGAGCATCCTCACTCAGCTACACAACACATCATCATCACTCACTGCCGTTAAAGCGACACACATTCAACGAACACCGGGCCACATTTCTGGAGTTCCTTACCGCCATCGCCGTAAGTTTCGATCCCATATCCGTCTTGCAGCCCGTTGCTCCAGGTACCGTCATATCTAGCAGGTGTGTTGTGGCTTTGCCGGACGCCGTACCGACCCTTAAATCCGTGACTCCACTCCCCGCGGTAGACCCATTTTCCTTTATTCTCCACACCGAGCCCATGCCGCTTCCCCTGGGACCAGTAGCCCTGGTAGGTATTCCCACTGGGCCAGGTGTACACCCCCACTATCTCAAAGCCGTGCGACCAGGACCCGGCGTACTCGCCTTGGCCCTTGGGTCCGGTGCAGATGCCGTGTCCGTGGGCTTTGCCATCCTCCCACCCCCCGCAGTAAGTGCCACCGTCGTCGAAGTCAAACCTTCCGCCCGTCATTCAGATATAGGCTGGAAATAAAGCAGATTGTGCGCTGCTGCAGACTCAGGCGTCTCCAGGACCGACGTGAGTGGATCCAGGACCGGCGGTGTGATGACAGGATGAGCCAACAGGATGATGACTAGAGGAACAAAAAATAGGAGGGTGAGGAAAGTGGACTGGTACTTCCAGACACTGACATGTAATACAAAAGGCATGCGCTGTGTGAAGGTATGAATGGTGGGCGTCATTTACCGGAGGCGCACGCCGGTTTCTCCGCTGTGTGTTGCTCGTCTCCCCCCTCTCACCCACTGATCGCAGAGGGAGAGAGAGAGAGGCGTCGAGTCGGTGCTGAAGAAAGACAGTGGGCCAATCGCAACGTCACGCCACAGGGACCTCCCATTCTCCTGTCGCCCTCTCCCTCTCTCTCTCCTCCTCACTGCCGCCTCCCTGAAGAGGCTGCACGCCCCCACCACCAAAAGAAGGCACCTATAGAGCTGTCAGACTATAAATTTAAAAGAGGCGCCTCACTTCACTGAAACCCCACATTGCAATTTCCCATAATAGTCACAGAATTGATGTCTGTGATTTGTTTATGTAACGACTTGTTACATACTCAACTCATAGTTAGATAATAATATCTGCTCTGTGAGGTGAATATGTACAGTGGCTATAGTACTGTAGTAACTTGATTTGGTTTTCAATATCATGAACACGTGAATCTTGCATCATACACTAATACACATACTAGATTTTTAAACAGTATCTCATTGTTACAACTATTTATGGGAGAAAAACAAGTTGTTTTCAGTGTGTCCAAAAAGTACTGAGGATTTTTCTTCAGTGACATAATTGACTGCATCATTTCAGTCATTCCCTCTCATCTTTAAAGTCTGCAAAAGAAGTTGCTTCAGTTCACCTCACTGTTGGTTATAGCTGGTTTTAGCCTTGAGTCACGGTGGACACTCACACTTTGGATCAAATCCTAGGAGCGACCTCTGCTGTACAAATGCTGCTACTGCGCATTTACTCAGGAGCGGTCTTCCTTCAGAGGAAAAGTTTGTCATTGCAGTCAGTGTATCCGACCATTTGTTCTTCATTTCTTGCACTGCGAGACAGTGATTTCACTTTACAATGTGACAGTCGTACTTGACAACAATCTAGACACTTCAAGTAGCTAACACTGGTTACCTGGCGAAGCTATATTCAAATGTTGTGTACACATAGTTTTACGTATCTTATAGCATTTTATAGACACTGTGCATATGATACATTACATACCGTACACATTTTTAATTCTTCCTTATTTATTGTTAGAGTAGGCTGTTTGTACTTGTTCTTTGCACAAATACAATATGTGGAATAACTGCTAAGCAGTAAAAGTTATTCTGATTTTAAACTTAATCTGATTTCGAACAGACTTCATACAAAATATTGACTACTTCTGTTAACCTGCTGATACAGCCGTGGATGTGGATACACGTCAACATGAAAATTGGCGAGAAGGAAAATGAGAAAGGTCAGATTCATTTTTATTTATTGTTTAAATGTAGAACCAAGTATTTTCTCCCTAAATGGTCACTTGGAAATACTATGAGAAAAAAAAAAAAAAAAAGTAGATTTACATTACACTCCGGGCCTGCAGGGGGTGTAACTCGTCGATTGAGACATCCTTCCTGCCCTCCCTTGTCCCCTAAAATACTAACAGATAAAATGGCGTCCGAAAACAGCTCTGAATCCCAAGATGAGAAAACCGCTCTGATAGAACCGGAGCCGGCTCAGGATGTACAAGGAGAAAGTGGCGCAGTGGCGAAACAGAGCGGATCCAAATTAACGCTGTATCACTGGACGCAGTCCTTCAATTCTCAGAAGGTGAGTGTCGGTGACGGTTCAGGACCACAGTCCAGTGGACAGCTCCCCATCACAGCTCTAATTAGACGTTGGGTAGTAACATGGGTGGTGTCATCTCTATGTGACAGACACACACACACACACACACACACACCATCTGACTTAATTAATAATAACACTGACGTAGGCTACAACACATTATTACAATACAAAGCGACTGCAGTCTGTTTACCTTCCACCCTGAGCAATTTACCTACGCGGGGCAGCACCACAGTTTAGCATCTTCAAGTGATATCCAGTAAAATCCTCACTGTGCTGTACTGCCAATCAGGACTACAGTAGATATTTTGACACCATAGTCACCTGTGGATAGTGCTTTTACCACTGTTGGTTAAATCTTTGTGTTGGTGAAGAAGCCCACCAAGCAGGTATTTGTGTTTAATTAGAAAACACCACCTACTCCCTTTTGTAATTTTCTACTGATATAATCTTAGATCTGGTCTCAGCTGGTTGGTGGCTGGTGTTCAATGTGCACAACTCTCCCACTGAAACAAGTGTCTTTTATGATTATTCACCAGGATTATACTAATATACTTTTCTCTTTTAATTTGGGTGTCAGAGGTCACTCAGAAGTGTAAAATTACATCACACAGTTGCTGTTTTGCAGGTGCGACTGGCCATAGCAGAGAAAGGTCTGCGTTGTGAGGAGTATGACGTGAGCCTACCACTCAGTGAACACAATGAGCCCTGGTTCATGCGTCTGAATCCTACTGGTGAAGTGCCGGTCTTAGTCCACAATGACAACATCATCTGTGACCCAACACAGATCATGGACTACCTGGAGCACAACTTCAACGATGGTGAGGCTGGATAAAAACTGTTTGGATCCAGACTCTCTTCTAACTGTGGCTCCATTCACTTCAGTTTCCTGCATGCTTTCATTCATTGTTTTCTTATTTACTTTTCCTTGTTGAAATTTAGGTTTTGATATTAAATGTACATTTTTTGTTTTCATTTGTTTTAAGTCATCTGTTGATTTTTTCAGTCCTTTGTTCATTTTCTCTTGGTTTGCACTAAACCATGATAGCTTTGTTCTACGAGTGTCATCCAATCACCTGAAAGCAAAGAAAATCTGGTAAGCATGGAACTGTTAAATGCCCACAGTTCAAATGAATCATAAAAATACACATTTTCTTTTCCCCCTTCCTTGGTTGAAATCACTTAGATTCCCTCACTGATGGCCTTTCCTTTTCATGACTTGTCAAATTGCAGAGGGCACTCCCAAGCTGGTCCCTGAAGAGGGCAGTACATACTATCACAGAGTGCAGCACTACAGAGAACTGCTGGATTCACTACAGATGGATGCCTACACTCATGGCTCCATCCTCCATCCTGAGATCACAGTGGACTCTCACATACCAGCATATGCAGCCACGTGCATACGAAGTAAGAAACACAGAGATGCACTTTCCCAGTCAGATACAGGTCTTGTCTTTTTCCATCGTGTACGTACATACACATACGCAAAGATCTGCTTTGTCAGCTGCTTCTCATATTGGATAGGGCACATTATTGCCTCTATAATAGCCAGACATTTTTAGGCTTGCATTCAACAAAGTGGAAAAGATTATGCTGCAATCTCACTTCATGCCAAGGTAGCATCATGGAGGCTGTGCAGATGTTTCAGTGGTACGCCAATACTGAACACATCCTGCTGCACCTTATATTATTATATATGTATATATCATATCTTTTTTCCACCTTCTCAGAGATTTGCCCAAAATGAGGGAAAATGAGAATACACTACAGGTAATGTTATGGTCATAGAGCAATTCTAAAAATCAGTATTGTAGCAAATTTATGGATTCTTCTTACTATTAAGAAGAGTGAGGCGAGGCTTCTAGAAGAAATCATTGATTTCCCCTCTAAAGTTTGTAAAACTACCACAGCATGTCTCACCATGTCTAACATGCTCCAATGTTTTTGTGCAACAGCGCAGATCGGGAACACACAGTCGGAGCTGAAAAAACTGGCAGAGCAGAATCCAGAGCTTAAAGATGCTTATATAGCAAAACAGAGACGCTTAAAAGTAAGTTACTCAAGTTAGCAGAGTGGTGGGTATGAAACACTGTTGGGCTTGTTTTATGATTTACAAGGTTGGTGCTCTTAGACCCATGCTGTCGTAAAAACACAACACAGTAAATTCACATTTGGAGGACTGGAAACTGGCACTTATAATTAAACCACAGACCTATATCATTTCCATCAAGAGCATATAAAATTCATGGTAACAATAGCACTATTTAGTATCCTATTCTGTCGTCTTTGTTGAACTTAATGCAAAACAACAACAAAAAAGTGTTAGTTAGCTAAACTCAGTTGCTGCCATCTCAGCTTTTCAGATTCAAATCATTAGAAATGTTAATTGTTAACCAGCACACACAGTACATATGAGTTAGATGTGGTACCTGTAAACTATGCACTTAACAACAGTAGATCTGATACAGTACATAAGGAAACTGTATTTATGTGTGAAAATATTTCTGCAGTCAAAGCTGTTTGACCATGACAACATGAAGTACCTGAAGAAGCTTCTGGATGAACTGGAGAGTGTGATGGACCAGGTAGAGACAGAGCTTCAGAGGAGGGTGGAAGAAACACCAGGTGACCACAATATGTTGTTGCTTAGTAACCATTGTGCTATTAACAGATACACAATATTAGAAGTAAGTGCGTTATTATGATTTTTTTACTTGTAGAAGAAGGTAGTCAGTCCTGGCTGTGTGGTGAGTTCTTCAGCATGGCTGACGTCTCTCTGGCAGTAACCTTACACCGCCTCAAGTTCCTCGGCCTGTCCCGCCGCTACTGGGGTAACGGTAACCGTGTCAACCTGGAAACATACTATGAGCGTGTGGTGCAGCGCCCGGCATTCAGGAGGGTGCTGGGCCATGTCAACAACATTCTGATATCTGCTGTCCTACCTGTGGCGTTTCGTGTGGCCAGGAAGAATGCACCGGTTATTTTTGGCACCACTCTACTGATAGGCATTTTGGGAGGAGCCACATACTTTGCTTTTCTTTACATGAAGAAGAGGCTTACTGCCTTTACCTGAAGGATGTTGAGGTCTCTTGGGACTGAACTGATTTGGGGGTGGGAGGTAGATGAAAGAGAGAAAGGAGGAAATGTCACACATCAAAACGCTAATTTAAATTGTCTAAAGTAAAAATACATAATAGCCATCAGTAATATGTAATTGTGACACATTTTGATTGTTTTTTTTATTTAGCTGGTTGCACAAAATGCACTTTTAGTCATGCTCATTATGCTACTGCTGCATTATACACCAAAGGACTGACTTAAAGAACCAGACTAGTGTTTTTTGGTCATTCTTGCATTAGATGAGCAGTTTGTTTGTGGAGTAGTATAAATAGATTTTTCTATACTTTACCAAAAGCCATGAAAAGCACTGATTGCCTGGAAGTCAGTACTAATGTAAGGCGTACGCTATGTATAGAAAATGGGCTAAAAAATACAAAAAACACCAGTAAACACCATTGCAGACATTTTATGTCGACTTAAATCATCATTGAGAAGTTTTATTTTACTTCATACTTGTGGTATAGATTTTTTCAAAACTACACTTGAAGCACGCAGCCTGCTTTCTGTGACTGAGTCTGCCCAGCAGTTATCATAGTGTATGTCAAAACACGTCTCAACATTTGACCAATGCTTAAAATCCTTGTTACCGCGCCTCTATCACACTCACGTTTTACTATATGACTGATGAATAATTGCTTGAAATATTCTCTGTGTAACAATAGTTGATTGAACTGCTTTTCCAGTGTCGTTTACAACATCTCCAGACCATCATGTGCAACATCTGTCTGAGATTAAACTGCTTCCAAACACTTTCCACTGTTTCCTCTCAATCAAGTATGAAGGAGAGTTGCATTGAAAATTCATGACTCAGCATCGTTTAATAAGCTATCATATATCATGCAGGTTCTAAACATTTGAAAATTCCACATCTAAAGACAGTTAGTCACATTTCCCAGAATCTGGATGCAAGTCAGCATCTACAGTAATTTGTCTGCCCAGTCAAAAGCTCCGTGGTTGACACTGACATTTAACATATGCTCAGCTTTGATTTAAACTCCTCCTCACGTGAGCTAGGCCTCACATAAAATAGACACATGCTGGACCTTTCAACAAAGACTGGCCTTTGTTTTTGCTGTCCAGAGGGCTGGGTAGTGTAGATGTTGAAGAAATGCCTCACACGTGTTAAAGCCACATGTGAGTGTAGCTGTCAAAGAAGCTCATACTAGTGTGTGAGCTCTGGAAAATCATACCCTCGCAAATGGCAACCAAAATGACATCATTTTTGCTACAGGGTTATATCACACAGGTGTCAGTTTGAGAGAGAAGGGTCAAGTTGTAGAAACATAAATATTACTGTACACCAAAGACAACGTTTGTAACCTGCATTGCAGGCTTTGAACATGATGAGACTAATCAATATCTTACATAAAATTTAATCTGACGCTTAATATTATAATTTACATTGTGTACATGCATTGGCCATTTAATTAGGAACACCTAGTCACCCTTTTCTCTGTCATGCAACTATCCAGTCAGATGAACAGGTGGCAGCTGTGCAGTGCTTAAAAATACACAGACACAGGTCAAGAGTCTCAGGTATCAGCAAAAAAGTGACATCTCTACCTTTGATCATCACCTGATTTATGGTGCCAGATTGCCTGGTTTGACTATTTCCAAAAAACATCTTTTGGGATTTTTTACACATAAGGATCTCAGACATACAGTAAGACATAAGTAATAGGATGGAAAATGTTATGGTAACTCACATAACCACTCTTTACAAGAAGTGACTGCAAAAGCATCTCAGCATGCAGAAAACATTGAATTTTGAGCAGGATGGGCTTCATTGGCAGACCACCGTGTCAGGTTCCACTCTGGCAAGCAAGGAGTATAAATATGAGGTTTCAGTGGATCCAGGCTCACCAAAACAAGGCAGATGAAGATTGGAAAAATATAGCCTGGTCTGACGAATCGAGATTTCTGCTGCGGCACTCAGCATGGATCTATGGACCCAACATGACTTGTGTCAACAGTCCAGGCTGCTGGTGGTGCTGTAATGGTGTGGGGAAGTTGTTTTTGGCACATTAATAACAATTAATCATCATTGGAACACCACAGCCTGCCTGGGTATCATTTTTGGACTTAACGTTTGGCCTCTTTCATTTGGACTTGGTTTTGAAAGTTTATGTTTTTGATATGAAACCTAATTTCTCACCTTCCCCCTTTGGTTGTCGTCATGTTGGGTCTCCAGTGGATTTCAGTGGCCTCCGGAATCTCCAGGTCTGAAATGGCATCATGAATATACAGCTCACAAATCTGCAAGAATGATACAGTACAAGCCTATCAACAAATTGAATCTCAAAGAAATGTCAGAACATTTTGTGCAATCTCAGTCATGAAGAACTGAAACTCTTCACAAAGTAAGTGCAGTGTTCCTAATGACAAACTAATAAAACTAATTTAGCTTCTGCCATTAAATTAAACAAAACATCTTTTTCAGAGCATTAATGTAAAAAAAAAAAAAAAAAAAAAAATCATGTATACGCCCACTAGAGGGCAGCATTTCCTTTTCCAACTAACATCTGTGAATTATGGGGAGAATAACAGTCACTCCATAATTCACAGGGAACGGGGCCATGCTCCCCAAGCTTCTGTATGTTTCAAATTACTTGTATGTTCAGAAAACTACTACTTTTTTTACAACGTGCAGGTTAAGCCATTTATGCAGTACAGACCTCTGACAGAATCTTTGAGTGGAATGCTATATATTAGAAAGACCTTTGCAGCCAAAAAGCAATTCAGCCAGCTGACAAAATAAACCTCCTGCTGGAGCTGGACATGCTCAGGTATTGTTTGGATGATTGGTCCTGACATCTTGCTATTCAGTTGTTTAAAGTCCAGCAGGTGGTTCAGAATAATTGGACAAAGTTTTCCCCACTAAAACTGCAAAACAATTGTGATTTCTTTACTTTGTTGTAGAGTCAATAACATTAGAACAAGCTGTCAGCATGCATAATGTGTCATTAAACAGTCCTCTATACCTTGGCCAGATTAAAAAAAAAGAGCAGATGACAGGTTTGATGAATTACCAGATGCATTAGAAGGCCATGTTTCCAATATTTATGATAGATGCTCTCCGGATCACAGACCTTACCAAACTCTACCAAATCCCTTACTATGAGTCATTTTGGAGAAACATTTCAGTTTCCTTGCTGAACCTTAACTATTGATCATCTTAATTCACCTACCAAAAAAAAAAAAAAAGGTTTATGGATATTTTTATTGTCATACATGCAAATTGCAAGGTGCAGAATTCAGACCAGGGACTTAGTATCTCTTACAAGTATTCTTAGTGTGACACCACTAAAAATATGAAATCGATGCACTACATTTCAAATAGGCGCCTTGTGTGAAGCGTGCTGCATGATTAATTGTCTGATGGCCACTTTATGTTTGGGGATTGAATTTGCAGAAGGATGGACTCAGATTATAAACTGGAGAACAGTTTGGCAGTTTCCAGCTGAATGCATAGTGACTCCAGCAGCCCCCCCCCCCAAAGGTCGTCTCTGTACCTACATTAGGCTTACAAAGCCAGGTTTGAGCACCTTCGACAGTAAATGCTACTGTGCGAACATGGAATAGCTGCCTCCATGATGATGTGGCACTGGATTTGAGTCACCTCTCTATCAAAGCTCCTGTTGTACTGTAACACGTAGTCCAACTGGTGGATTATTTGTATTCCCATTTAGAGAGTCTTTAACCCCCCCGGTGCACGTTAGAGAAGGTGACTGGCGGTGGGTCAGACCACTAACAGAGCCTTACCCAGTCTCTTTGCTGCCATTCAAATAAACAGAATCAACTGCGTCTCTAGGCATCAACGACTCCCACTATTACTTTCTCTTTCCCTTTAACTACCCTTCCTGTGGACACAGGTCTTCTCATTTGCTTCTCTCGGTAGGGAGTGTCTATGTCAGAGGGAACGGGTGGGGGTGGTGCAGGTGTCTGTTGGAAATTTTGCATGGAAAACCCCCAGCAGACATTCATGCCCACAGACAGACAAACAAAGTGTAAGAAGAGCTGGAGGTTTGTGGTGGGGTGTGTATGGATGGCTAGGAGTGATGGATGGAAATATGCATGATGATGCAACCAAGAGGGGAGGGGTCAAGGGACAGAAACGACCTAATGGAGAGATGGTATGATGAAAAATGGCAGTGCTGAGGGGTGAAATGCAAGTAAAACATCTCAATGAGACTGTCACAACCCTGCACTGTAAAATATACATATTTCTTTGTGGAAAAGAGAAAGACCATCAAGATGTCTACATTTCTAGATAGAGCAAGAATCATATTCTTTTTGCTGCACTGAAACTTTCTTTGTACAGTGAGTAAGGCAGGTGGATAGTGGCGTAATATGTGAGCTGGGTTGGATGTCCACAGACAGGCAGGCTGGGTAAACAGAAACCCACGCTGCAGTAACTGATATCTGAGCCCACCTGATGTGGCTCTTGCCTCTGTGACTGAGGGAGTGAGTGGGAGCATGGAAACTTCCACAACCTCTTCTTGCAATCAGAGGGCTTCGAGATGCATGGGTAGCAGCACGTTTAGAGAAACATGGAAGACTGTAGGAAATGAGCATAGTGGGAACTGTGATATAAAGCAGAGGAACTTTGAAGCAATCAGGAAAGAGGAAGAATGTTTAAGTAAGTATAAGATAATATCCACCATCACATCTGCAGAAGCAATAGTAGGTATTTCAATTTGCCCTCTGACTGGTCAAGACAAATGGAAAAGATGTTGGAGAGGACGATGAGCTTCATTTGTTCCTTGTGACTACAGTGACATTACATAATGACACTGTAGACACAGGAATGCCATGGTCAGAAGAACTACCTCAGTGAATGGAGAAGCAGCTGTTTCGCTCTTTGAACAGTTCTGTCACCATTGTCCAATGAGATTTCTCGTTGCGTCAGACGTCAAATTCTCTCTCTCTCTCCTATCTCCCTCTGTTATTTTTCTCCTCATGGTTACTTTGGACACACCGCTCAGAATCAGAACGGGAAGATATCCAAGTCCTGTTGGCACCATCAAAGGTGTTCTGAGAAAACCACTGGGCCTTTCCAGAAAGCAGCCGTCACTGCCTTTCAGAGTGTCTGCGATATACTGTTTGCTGAGTTGACAGAGGCGGGATCTGATGATGTTGACACTACTGTTAAAATGACCCCCCGCCGACTCACCCTTCACAGCTTTATGATGAAATCCTGTGCCACCATTCATCCCCACAAGTGCTCCTCAAATATTTAAACTCGGCCTACATAAACACTGCTGCGCAGGAGAGATGATACCCAATGCTCTTTGGAGCAGACCTGCTGCATTATAAATCTCTCTTCAATTGGCCAGATGTGGCCAAGTCAAACACACCGTTGCGTTTTTATTGTGTTAATGATTTTTCTGTGTATAATAGCTATGCCATTTCCATACACATGACCCACAGTGATCTCAGCAGGAGTCTAAGGTGAAGGGAGGAATTGTTTTTCCACCATTTTAAACTCTTCAGGTGTTAAGTCTTGGTTGATTAAGTAGACACTGTGCAGTCTCAGGATGACAGAGCCACTTGTGACCAGACTAATTGCAGAGAGAGAGAAAAATGTGGACAAAAAAGAGAGACCACGAGTGTGGAAGAGAGTTTCAAAGCGTGTTTTTCATTGTACCCATGTGTCAGTTTGACACAGATTAATGTCAGTGTTGCTGTAACGTATGGTCTGTCTTGGTCCAGAGGTCAGTGAAGGTCACTCCACCTGCTGTGTATGTCAAAGTGAACAAATCCTGTGATGGGGGTTGGACGCCGCTGAGGGCCTTTAGACGGATATCCTAATGTAAATACTGAGCCAGCCTCTCCTGTCGTGAACACTTCCTCTCCCATGACTATGTGAGCCAATAAGGCCTGACCTTCTATGCAGGGATTCAAAAATGTTGTGTAACACCTGTCATCTGCCAAAACAAGGTAAAGCTATGAAAAATATCCCTAACAGACGTAGACCAGAAAAACTGAATTATGCTTGCACGGACAAATAATCAGTTCACACAATATCAGATTCTGTATTCTTCTTTGGAGGCATCTGCCATTAAGGTACACTTAACTTCTTCCCACGTTTGGACAAAGGTTTGTTTCTGATTTAAAAAAAACCATGGCAGCCATACTCAATGGGGTGACTAATTGGAGTCGATTAGGGGAAAACACTTTGCGACAACTACAGAGACGCGGGTTTAATCAATCACCTGCTGCGCGAGGTGAGTGAGAGATGAAGTTCTTGTCTTGTCACTACTGTTTGATTGAGGCCCTGGTGTGGAGGGGTAGCACTGAACCTCCATTCACATTATGCTGTCCTTGTAAAGCACCTTGCTGGCAATTGGAAAGAGACAACTTGTTTCTCTAATGAATTGGAGGATACAAGGTCAACAGGCAGAGAGGGAGTTAGCAGCAACTATCTAGCTTGTCCCTGTGTTTTGGCACAGGCTTGGTAGTAGCACAGGGACATAAAGCAAAGCAGAAATGATTACCCCAGGTGTTTTTTTTATTGTTGGCAGACTGAGGAAACATCAGCAATATGTTCCAACTTCCTATGAGATATCCAGGACACTGAACTCTCGGAGAATGGTCTTTCTAAAGGAGTACTGCATTAGAATTTGACTTTGTGACTTAAAACATCCAATGTCACAAAATACAATGATGGAACTAGATAGAGATGATCTGACGACAATTTCTTACTCATTTATTAACATGCCCACTTATAAGCATATGATGACATTTTATGCACATGGCTTCGGTACTCATTATGGTTTGAAGAATATCAGACATCTGCAGTTACCAGTGCCAGTGAAGTCACTGATGACAATTAATTTCTGGTAAAGTCATGCAGTGCTTTGGTTTTCATTTCTTAGAAAGAGGCTGTATTGATACTTAGTGGAGGAAAAACCATGAAATCTGGACTAGCGTAATTGGTGGGGTTAAGTGGTTTAAGTGCAACCAGGCTGAATCTGACTGCTGAATGTGCATTATGGACACAAACAGAGTTTAAAATGACTGACTTGACTTTGCTGAGATTTTGCTCTGCACAAAAAAAGATTCTCCCCAGTCACCAGATTGTGAGGTAAAACAGTCATGACATCTACACATGCACAAACTGCTCTGTTATCCATTTGCATGAACTCTCTTTTATAAGTGCTCCTTTTTGTTGTAATACTCAGAGATGCTGTTTTCTAATTGAATGTGATTGGTATTGTTTCCTTCTTTAATTAATGAAAAAAAACAACCTTTGTGCAAATTTAAAAATTCAGCAACAATGCAGAAAATAAAACTCAGTTCGGGAACTGAATTGATTAAAATCAGCTGAATCATCCACTACACTGTTTGTCCTCCATGACCTTTTAAAGGCAGTGACTCAACACAACAATACAATCTGACTGTTGTTAGCTACAAAAATGTTTTCCTTAGGGGAATTTCCTGTGACAATGTGAAGATTCAAAAACAAATCCCCTTTGCAGAGGGTAGTGCCTTTGTGTGTGTGTGTGCGTGTGATGACCAAATTCTCAATTGGAGCTGATCACTATGTAGCCCATGTGAGGGGATACCATTGCGATTGTGAGTCTTTTTTTAGTATGTGGCCTCTGAACTGGAGGTATAGTTCTTTAAAAGTCCACTTATCTTCAAAGAGACATTCCACTTACAGAGAAGGGTCAAAGCTGGAATACTCTCGTCAATGTGTCACAAATTCCACGTCCCTGTTACAAACCAACATGCTGGTTTCAAGATGGCTGTCAGACCGAAAAGGGGCTTCACAGGGAGCAGAACATTTAACATCGAGGTTGAATAAATTTCAAACCCGACTTCAAGCTCGTAGTGAATGCACATCATGCTGCTACGGTTATTATTGTTGTGCAGAGCAAATGGAGCTTTTCTGGCTTTATAATCTCATCAAATGTGGCTATAAGATTAATTTTGATGCTTCATTATTGTTAATCAGCATTTCAGCATGCCTCCGCTTGCTCTAAAGTGCAGCATAAGGTCAGATAATATCTACAGCACTAGCAACAAATCACGGAGGTCACTCAAGAAAAACCAGGAGGCTCAGAGGATTTTGCCCTGAATCTGAATATTAAGAAAAACAACAACAAAGTGAACACTATGAAATTGAATTACCTATATATGCACAAAGTGTTTTGTTTCGCAGGATATCAGCCATAACATACTTCTACAAACTTAACAAAGACATGGAAACACGCTGACTGTGTGGATTATCTCTGAGAATTGAGCAGGATAACAGGTGAAACTATATATGGTATTCTAAGCAGGCACTGGAAAGCAGATTTTGCATTGGCAGGATTTCCACGGTCTCCTTGCCAAGCACAATACTCGACATAATGAGAAACACTTGTTTCAAAATGAACAATCCACCAAGCCGCACAGCATTCAAAAGCAACCAAGGGAGCTACTATTTTACTGTATATCATTAACATTGATTATGTTTGGTGGCTTTGGCTTTCAGCCATTGAAATATTCCCATACAACACCTCCCATAAAGATTTAAGGCCTGTTTACATTACAGATGCCTGAGAGGTGTTGATCCTATAAGAGACCAGGAGGTGTGCAGTGCAGTGTTCTGAGAAGAAAACAAAGCAGTGCAAATGAAATGAGAAACTGCAATACAAGTCACATTTATAACTGCTTCTCAGGAAACCTGCCTTTCTCTTCACTGCCGTCTCATTGTGTGCACTTTCTCTTCTGGGTCCTTCTGAAGTCCAGCAGACATTCCCAAAATGACATACTGTTGTGGAAAGAACAAACGAATAAACAATAAGTTTTTGTATGGCCAAATGTCATCCAAGAACAAATAAAACATAAATCAATAAAAATAGCAAAGTCATAACTGCATCTCCCTGAACCTGATGTCCTCTGCACGTTCAACATGGAAGCAAAATGATAAATTGATGAAATGGCTTAGGCACAATCACTCTATCAATGGCTTTGCACAGTGCCAAGGGTCAATGCTATGCTTACCATTGCTAAAACAGTTCTGTAATTACAACAGTGGGCTTTCAAAGTCAATGCATCTGTGGGAAAGAGATGAGGAAAATTGCATGGTAATATCCCCTCCACCAGAAACAAAGAGATCCATACACAGTCTGTCTGTGTTTGTTTATTTGATGCCCATTTCAATTCTGTTGACTTGTTAAAAGTCTGTGGCTGTGTACCTCAGCAGTATTTCACTGTTACAAAGAGAGGTATTAAATGGCAGAGGGTTTTATTGACACGGCTGTATCCATGGAGGATTAGAGAGGTCTGTTTTCTCTGAATAGCCTGAACCCATTAACACTAGCCAAGTGGAGAGAGACATTTTTTTCCACTGCTTGGAGTTTTCAATCTTGAGACCACAGCCAAGGAAATGAAGTGCTAACTGTGACTGTGCGAGGGCAAGGGAAGTGATAGTAACAATTTTGCAGTGAAATTCTTCCTGTAAGGTGTTTGCAGGCGCATTGTTGTATTTTACAGCCACTCAGTCGCCTTTGGTTTATGGACAACACATGCATGATATGAGTCTCCGGATTAATTGAACTTGTGAGAAAACACAAGTGTAAGTATGAGCTCACATAATATTGCCAGGTTGTAGTTAGTGGTAGTAACTGTTGTAGTTATTGGCCAAGCTCGAGGCTGAGAGTGTAGGAGCCAAATTACATGGTGGTTGGGTCTGGATTGCAGCCTGCTGATTCTGATTTCAGCCACACAAACTGACTTGTGTTTGAATATGGTTGCTTGTCGACCACTGCTGAGGCCTCGAGAAAGCATTCGTCTTTGAGCTGTCAGGCTGACATCATCACGTTCTCATTTATAATGAGGAAGCGACGCGCTGACAAACATGACACCTGCCTCTCATTTTGCACATATCGGGTTCCATAAGGCCGGTGAGGATTTTGAACTTTGGTTAAGTCAGTGAACTCCACACAGCAAGTTCACATTCACAGCCAAGCTATTGCTTTATACCAAAGACTTCTCCAGGCCTGATAAGGTGATGTGATAATGAGGCTGCGGCTTCCTGCAGGGAGCAACTGCTGCTGTGTGGAAATGGATTCAGACCAAATCACATGGTGTGGAAAACTGCAGCTGTACTGCCCTCCATTGGTTGAAACCTGCAAGCATGTTGCACTTGGGTCCCACCCCAGCTGGTGATGTCACAGGCTCACAGCAGGTGTTTCAGTCATCATGGTCAAAAAATGGTGGTCAACTCAAAGTCCTTTTTTCTTAAAGCTTGCAAATGCAATATCGCAGTCTGGGTTGTTAACTGTCTTGTTCTTTTGGCGCTGGATGTGAATCCCTGCGTTTTCTATAGGCCTTTCCTCTCTCCTGGCCTCACCCAAACCTCCTCAAAGTCCTGCTGGAGCTTGTTTTGGTTTGTTTTTCAAAGACAGCTAATGTAGTCTGCTTTCATGGTCCAGTGTTGGACAAATTGAATATAGTTAGAGTCCAGAAAGGATTTTAAAAGTACAACTTGTTGACAGTGCTGTTCTGGTCATCACTGTCAGTACAATGAGTCAGCACACCGTTACATCACTGTTGGGTGTGAGCACATCGTACAGCAATAAACCTCACATATCACTATTGCTGGTTGTTGAGGAAACTTCCAACCAACTGGAACTAATTTTTGCATTATTTCTGAAAGAGGAACAGTTGGGAGAAAGAAAAGAAAATGATGTGAGATATACAGTATGTCCCAAGGGTACCATGGTCAGATGAGACACACTTTATCCATCAGCAGCAGCAGCAGAGTCACTGCATAAAGTATTTTTAATCATCTCATTCATCACAGATTTTAGACATTGTGAAAAATGACACACTCACATTAAACTCCTTATAGATCCTCGTTGTGTTTTACTCTTCTTTGTACTCCTCCAGAGAAAAGGGGCTAAGCTGAGCAGTGTCTCCTCTCAGCTCTTATCTGACAGAAGGAAGCATGGGATACCAGACACTCTGTACATAGAGGCGTAGAGCAGATGGAAAGGATGAGTGGGTGATGGGAGGACTGTGCAAGCAGCGCACGCAGGCATGTGTCAGATGGCTTTTAAGCACTTAGAATACAAATGATCAGATATGAACTATGGGTTTAACTGCAGCCCTGGAAAGAAAAGAGCTGCAGCATTTCCAGTCTCACGTTAAATCAGACTGTTTAGCTAAGGCCTTGGACAGAACAGAGAGCAGATTTAAAAGTTAAAATGACAGTTTAATGTCTCACACAAATCAGAGGGATATGGGGTGCCCTGTTGAGAATTAGCTGTGTTTGCCTCTGTGTTATTACCATGGCATTCAAGGTGAGAAACACGAGGCCGCATCAGGCACTTTATGCTTTTGGAGGGTTGGTGTGAGGGCTCCATTTCTGGATGGCAGCACTGTACTAACAAACATTTGCACTGATATGGAATTGCACTCAAACCAACAGAATGTAAATAGTGTGTTTCAGTCCACTGAGTCAGATCTCTTTGAAAATGATACACCACTGCCATTTATGTCATTCATCCACACTCTTGTATTATTCCCTGTGCGTTTGGCTTGATCAACTGGACCTAAACAATGGTGGAAATTGAAACTTGCTTTGGGATGTTATTAAGAAAATGTAATGCACTGGGATTCCTGTGGTTAATCAACCAGAACACAGCTGTTATGAGTAAATGGGAGAGAGGCAATTTCTGTTGTCTTTCACCAACACACATTCAAACCTACGTAATGCTGCAATGTGTGTGTTCAAGTAGGAATGTGTGGGCCCATGTTGCCCAGTCTTGAGAAGTAACAGGATTAAGGTCAAATGGGACTAAACACAAACACTCTGTCATTCTTCTCATCCATCATCCCACTCTCTACACACTCACCTTGTGGCAGAGGCCAAGAGGAAAGGCAAAGAAATTCAGAGTAATAAAAGGAAAGGTGAAGAGGACATAGAAATATCAGGAACTAATCATGGACAGGGAGGACAGTGAGAATGAACAAGTCATCAACCAACAGAATACACAATAATGTGAACCACTGGCCCCTCTTGTATCAATCTCACTCAATCTAAATCTGATTGTGCATGACTAGAAATGTTTTGGGATATGACTACACATCATCACACATCATGTGATGTGGTCTCCAGATGGGCTTTGAGCAAACATTGTTCTCTGTAAAAACTGAGCCCATGGGTTGTTTGTGCAGCAGGTTGATGACCTATAGTTACGTTTTGTTGTTAAGCGACACCTAGTGGTCGTAGTTATTATGACAGAAGATAAATGAAAGTGTGGCAAGTACAGGAAGTGACAAACTCTGCCTTCAGTGGAGGTAGAAGTGGATAGAAGGGACAACAAAACACAGGACTATGACACAGGACAGCAGGGTTTGATTCCCACTTTAATGTAGCTGCTGATGCTGCTTCTATCATTCGTGACCATTTCAATTTGATATAATCAGATACTAATCAATTATGATCGGATTAGATACTAATTTGCAACAGTATCAATACAAACAGTCACGGAAAGACTATGGGTGTTGAGGGATGGCACCTGGACATTTTGATGTATTTGTCTGTTGTTTGTTTTTTTTTAAGAAAAATGTATTGTATTGAGTATTTTTTTAGGTATTGGTATCGAATTTAAAATGTAAGTACTGTGACCCTAGTCCACCATGATGTCAACCATTCTCACCCACACATCAAGCTCTAACTTAAATCTAAAATCAGACATACGGACAGATTCAGTGTTTGACCACTGGTTGGCCCTGCCCAGTTCTGTCCATCACAGGCCAACCCAGACCAGCCTCAGCCCAACATCAGCTGTGACCACTGTGTCCCCGGGCCAGACACCACAGGTCCCATGTCCAGCAGCTCACCCAGTCAGTAGTGACAGGCTAATCATCAGCATGAGCTCTGCTCAGTAGGTCAGGGCACAAGCCAAACATACAAAATAAATATCATCGCGACTGAAATGAGTTGAAACTCAGATCCACATAAACAAGAGGAAACACCTACACAGTTGGAGAGTATTACAGTCTAAGAAGAGGAATCCACATCTTATTGAGGAAAGAAAAATTCAACATCTGAGAGGTAAAACGAGGTAAAGGAGGGATTGTATATCAGGCAATTAAATCTGTGTTTGGCTTTATTTGGCCTAAAATGTGGGTAACCATTATTTGGATTTTGGGTTGGATGGTGTATTGCGCTGGATAATTTTATTTCCATTCCACTCGAGCATGCTGGCTTAGTGAGCAGACTATTACTATACAAATATAAACATGTCCTCTGCAGCAACCTGCTTCCTGGGTTTCATATTCTTTCAAGGAACAGATTATACTACCACTGCAAAGGTCACTAGGGTCACACTGTGTAAAAATGCTTCCAAATTACAAGTTATTATGGGTTTCAGTGAAATGTCTGTAACACGTGACTTGAATGTTGGAAGAAAGGCTGAAGAATTAACCAAATCCAAACATTTCCCCCCACACAGTAAATTACATAATATGAATCACTTTTGGATAGCATTGCCTCCAGAATCTATAAATATGCAATAAAGTGGTTTGAATTGTGAACAGAATCATGCTGTCTCTTGAAATAATTTTGGTTTACACACTGAGAAGACTTTTGGAACAAGAAATTATTCTGCCAATTTAAGTCCTCCAAATGATGTCATGTGACAAAGAATAAGCAGAAAATGACTGGCACCGTACTCCAGGATATAATCACGCTCATGCGATTTTTAAGATATAGTTTTACTATTAAAAGTTAATGTTGTGTGTCTGGTTAAATAAGGGTACATATCAGTAGCAGGCAAGTAAAAAAAACTTCTAGAGCATGTTGCAAAGTGCTTTACCAGGATGAAGGCAATTACACTAAAACCATTAATCCACTAATTCATGGCAAAGAGTTTGTTGAACCTATGCCACAGAGGTCTGCACATGGACACACAAACATGAGCATTGCAAACATGCATACACATAACCATCTGACTTGTAGTTCACTTTCTAACACTGATTTTGTTTGAGGGAGTTCTGCCAACCATCCCCACAGGCCTCTTTACCAAACTCTCTGCCACTTTACATAATGTACTCTAGTGTGTGTGTGTGAACTCCACTCTGAATTGCATGTATTTTACTACACCAGCCATTGTGCCAGGCTGCGTCATCTCTAATGGCTCTGTGCAATAACACTGGCAGAGTTACGTCAGTTACATCCTTGGGGAATCGCACAGATTCAGGAAAAAAACAGTCATGGACACAGATGGGTTCAACAAAAGCCCACTCACTCAAACTGTTGTTATGGTTAAGAGTCATGCAAAAAAAAAAAAAAAAGTTTTCAAAATCTTACTCTCATGGGAAATGACAAAAACTAAACGATAGTCATGGTTATGTGCATCATTTCTCTTGTTAACTCATTGATGCAGCTTACTGGAAGGAAACGTAACAGTGAGCTGAGGTAAAAACAGTTTCACTCCTGTGATGTCCATCCTGTTTAGTTTCTCAGAGTTGTTTCCCTGAAGCAGATACAGAGGCATTAAGATCAGCCAGCACATCTTACACTGAGCAAACTCAACAAAGACGATACAGATCTTGAACACTAATATTCTGCACATGGCAACTAACCCAAACATGTGTAAAGCTCTTTTTATTGGCATTTGAAGTTACTATATTTGATACTTAAAATGCCAACTGATATGTCCAACCTGAGAGGCTGGGATGAGAGGGAAAGCAGAGAAGAAGGGAATATTGTTTTAGGGGTCTTAATAGTATGTTCTTTGAGCATGTTTTACGTCACTACCACCCACTGCTTTTCCTCCACATATGGTTGAGTTCCAGGAATGTGTTTCCTTAGCCTGGTCTTGATGACATGGGTCACGTCACTGACACTGCACATGCTGGCGAGAGATGAACCGACAACATGGCTTAGAGGGCTTAAAGGATGGATATAGGCCTCGTGTTGTTAGAAGATAACCTTGAATTTCACTTGTTTTTGCCAAAACCTATTGAGAAGATTGATACAGTCTGTTGAATAGGTAGCAGCTGGTTAGCTTAGCTTTGCATAAAGACTGGAATCAGGGGGAACAGCTAGCCTGGCTCTGGCTGAAGGCAACAAAATCAGCTTCATGTTTACTACTTAAGATATTAAACAAAAAAAATCCAGCATAAAAAACAACAAATTGTGGTTTGAAGTCTTGCTTTTATGGCAGGGATGTGACAGTAGCAGGCAAGTAGTTCCTTGGTTGAAACAAGATTTACAATTTGTTTTCTTCCATGATAATTTAATAGAAGCGATAGTAATGAAAGATGACCATGGATTACTGACTTCACTTTTTGTTGGCTCGATTTCTAATTTTTCTTCCCTCCATATGATGAATATGTTACACTCACTAAAAAACCCCAGAATGACCAACACTAACGCAATAAAACACAAATTTCAGAAAGCTGGAAATCCCCAATTTTGTGTACTTAAAACTGAATCCAAACACTTCATTAGACAAAAATCTGACTCTGTCCCATACTACAGCATTATCCCAGAGCCTGCAAAGATCTGGCTAGAGAGCATATGTAAAGTAAAAGAAAAAAAAAAAACTTTATTAAATAATCCATTTCACACCCGGTAATGCTTGGTGTAAAGGCTGCCTCTGTGTCCAGCTGGAGGGGATTTGAGACAAATCTGAAGCTCAGAGTCTTCCAGTTAAAACAAAATGCGGCAGCCTGTGGATTCCCACTTAATGCCACTTGGATGCAGCTTAATGCTAAATTGAGATATTTATGTACAGTGTGTCTGTGTTTACATTCTGCGGTGTCTGCACGTTCCAGATTTTACACCACATTTGTAGGATCAACTAATACGAGGCGTGAGGGTTTAAAAAGTAACTTTTTTGCTGCTAGCAGGCAGACCATTCGGAAAGTGCTTGAACACTGGTATAAAACTGTACCGCCGAACTGCAGAGAACTGTTTAAGGCATGAAGTCATTACACAGTGATTGAGGGTGGGCTTAAAGAATTTCATTCAAAAAATAAGAGCAGGATAAAGTTTTCCAATCAGTAGATCAGTGTCTCTGTTCATCAGTTTCCATTTATGTTTACACATGCTTGCAGCAAGGTGCAAATTTAAATATTGCTCAAAGAGTTTGTTGGCTTGCTTAGTTGCTCAGTCCAACACTTTATTCAAAACAACAACCTATTAAACCTACTGGTGGCTTGACATTTGTCTGTTTCTGCTCTCCTGGGGGAAACAAGAAAAACAAAGAAGACAAAGAACAAGAATCTAAATTCCTATACCAACTAACAAGTTGTGTCTCATTTTTCTCATCCATACATAAGGCAAGTCTAAAATTGACATGTTGTGGTTTTGCTGGCTGTGGCTTCATATATGCCAAACAGACATGAGAGTTGTATCAAGCTGTTCATCAAAAATTTGGCAGGACAGCAAATTAACATGTATAACTATTTCTAGAGGGGCTGCTCACCCGCAGCCTTCTCAACTTTATACCTCCCTAGCTGAGCCCGCCCAGAAGTGAAGAGTAATACAGCTGTGGTCTTATTCATGGAAATGTTGGCGATTCAGATTCTTACCGTGCATTAAGAAAAGCCATTGAAAAAGACTGGAATATTTTGCCAGCTGATCTCATAGTAGAATTTTTGGAGTTAGGTAGCATTACATAATTTGGTGAGCATATGCGTCCTCACAGCAGTTGGCAACTCCGGGTTCTGTGTCCAAGAAAAATCACCTTTTCCCTGTGATTTCTCCAGCCAAACATGCACACACGCAACATGAGACAGGGGAAGAAGAAGTGACTGCTCCAGAGTGAATGATCACTGTTGAGACGGTTATTTGTTTTTTACAGTGACTAATGCCTTTATGGAAATGTTTCTTCCTCCAAACAGTCACAAGGCTTTGGACCACCTCTGTCTCCTACCGTCCACAGTCATCACAGCTGAAATGTATCCCGACATGTGAATGGAGTGCATTTGAGAGCGCACCTGTTTTACTTATTGATAGGCTTGTTTATGCCATTAGTGCATTCACACGTGTTGCACTAGATTTTGAGGAAAGTTCACAGACTGCGTTATTGGCACGGGGGAAATGTTACTGGGTGAGAAGTCATTTGATAGCGTGGACTCACTACCCTTCCGTCCTCAACACACAGACACACACAGACACACACACACACACACACACACACTGCATTGCACATCAACTAGAATGACTTTCACAGAAGTTATAAAGCTTTGAGGGAAGAGAAGAAAATTCAGCTTTTATATATAACACCTGGTTCTGTTTTAGGTAATGGACTTGATGATCTGTTAGTTTGCATGCTGCTGAAGGCACGTTAGGGCATAAAACTGAAATAATATTCGTCTATTCTATGGTCACTGATTTGACTGGGATTGGTCAATCTTGGAATGCGATTGAAACCTGAAATTGTGGCAATGACGCTTAAACAGCGACGCCTTTCCTACCACAGACTCCCTCCATCTGGAATCACTCTGCTACTGTGTGTCTGGGGACTGAGCTCTGTGGGTCAGAGGGCAGGGAAAGGTTTGTCATTACAACAGTGCTGAGAAATACCTCTGAAGGACACTGCTTCTCTGCCGAACCATGGTCTTTCCAATAATAACAATAGACATAGAGGATGAGGTGTAATGATATCTGATGGGAATGGCAGTCATTTGTGAACAATGTGCTAAAATAAAAACATGGCTGCATTAAAAAAAAAAAAAGTCAGTGATTTTTTTCCCATCACCACAGAATTACGTGAAGAAGACAAAAACAGATAATACTTCTTATTAAATCATGACTAAAGCCTTATCTTGACTTTGGTTTAAGTCCAGTCAAAGGCATGTACATCTTTCATGTTGTAGTCTATTTCTTTGTTGATTCATCCATCCATCCATCCTTCTTTCCTTACTTCCTCCTTTGCTCCCCTCATCAGTGCCACACCCCTTAGGGGGCTTTGTCTCCTGAACATAAACAGGGGTTGTTTTGGAGCTCTTGCTGATACCAGTGGTGGCTCATTCATGGGCCAACATCACATACAATATCTCAGAAGCTCAATGTTGGAGGAACTCAATTCAACAGGCGGGGCTAAGGAGCAATTAGAAACATATGAAATGTAGTAAACTCAGTTCCAAAAGCTCCAGTGAAATAAGTCCAGAAATGGTTTATTTTTCACATTTTACCTAGTCATATGTGCCAGGTGGTGAAGGGGTTAGAGGAATGGGTCAGTGCTTGCCAGTCAGTGCTGGGAAGTTTGCAGGACATGCTGTTTGACTTGGGGGGCAGAAAGCTCAGAGTCAGGGGCACGGAAACTTGAAAAATGGAGGAGGGCTCTTACTGCAGAGACAGAGGAGTCCTCCAACTTGACGAGGAGCTCAGATGCCAGGGGTAAACCACCAGATTTCACACTCCTCACACATAGACTTGATGACAGGTTATATCCTGAAGTGATACAGCGCTGTGTCCCCATAAGACAAGAAAGTTAAGTACCATATATTATTATGGGGATCGATGTGAATACTACATCCTATTCACTATATTAAAGTATTGCTATCAAGCACTTAGCTAAGGCTGAATTAAGCCTAAGCTTCATTACTATGTCCACGAACTGTCCTGACTGTGTTTGCTAGGACATTGCTGACAGGACAGCACTATAGCCTCGGGATCTATTATGTCTAATGAGAGGAGGATGCTGAAAACTTAAAGAGCTAATCATAAACAGCTGTTTACTTATCACCCAAGAATGAATATTGCAAGTTCAAGATCAAATTGTCTCCGGAATTAGCCCAACACTTCAACTGTATCTTTGCATAAAAATATTTGTTCTGTGCAATAACAGTTTAAAATCTAATGAATAAAATCCATCTGTGTGTGGAAATTAACACAAGAAGTTGTTAGGTCTGTTATGGCAGAGTACGATCATGTAATATTTTTCATTTATTACATTACAGCAGGGTGGGGCAGTGGAAGTCACAGCAACAGACTCCTTGATGATCTGAGAGGACAGTTGTGGATACTTTGGCCTGAAATCAGTGCTTCACATCTGTCAACGAAATCACCATAAGTTTTTTTCTCCTTTTTCTGCCATTTTTGGATAAATATCAGCTTATGAAATGACAGACACAGTTTGATTTAGTGGAGTGAAAACTGAGCATGGCTTTGAATTCTCTGCCTTTTCATATTTCATTGAATCCTACCACTGTGAATTTGCTCTCATTGAACTGGCAGCTGTAGATTTTTCAATACATTCACACTGCTGTTCCAAGGATAGCAAATCTTCTTTGCCAGCAATCCCAGAAAGCAAAGTATCTGCAGTTTAGCTCTACTTTCATTCCTCTTGTGGCCTCAATTTGGGTCTGATATTCTGAGATGATGCTCATCTGCTTAAAAGCAACAAAAACAGACAATACAATGAGGAAAGACCTTGCACTAATTGTATCCAGTTTCTTGCAAACACTGACCACTTGTGCAGCAGCAGTGTCTCTTGATGAGTCTCTATAGCACATTGACATTCAACAGGAAACAGGGACAGGAAATGTGCATTGGCTTAGGGATACTGGGATACATCGTACACGCTCACTGCTGAACAAACCAGAGCAGAAATCAAGCAGCTGGGTGGATTTGTTTTGGCCCAGGGCTGACCAGCCCTGGGCCTAGCAAGCCCCAGACAAATTTCCTGGTTGATAACAAGCAATTTCTGCCACAACAAGCTGTTCAGCTTTGGGAAGATAGACTCCGAGTGTTATTTAACCCTTTCACAATGGCGTATAAAAGAAAGACTCACAATAACACAATGATACAAACGGCTTTAAAGAAAAAAAAAAGGATGTGACTATTTCCATTGATTTCAGTTTTTTGCACTACCTTCAGCAATGTCATGCAAGATGTCACATGTAATGTGTCAAAAATGAGTGACCTTGAATCTGTTCTACAAATGGACAGGAAATAATATACGATCAAAACGTGGGCTTTCCTCTGTTTTTCAACAAAGGGTAAGGATATTCAGTGTGCCCTAATATTTGCATTAGGGCACACCCATAGTGCATATGGTTAATGCAAGCACCCACATCCATACAATGTGACTGTAAGACAGTAATTGGCTGCAGAGATAAGTTGATTAAAATGCACAGTGCATACATTAACACAATGTAGGAGCAAAACACAAAATAGAGATCATTTCTCAATCTACACAATATTGAGTAAAAGCAGTAGTGGCGCTTATCAAGCAAGGAAGACAATCTGTAACTACTGTCAAACATATCCTTTGGTATGAACACAAGGGTCATGAATGGTTCACCTTTTTGCCTCAGTATATTCTCAAATGTTTTCTGATGGAGACGGAAAAATGAAATCTCCAAACCACATATTTGTTCCAAACATGCACAGTACAATCTACAGCTGCAGCTGAAATGAATAAAGTCAAACGTCTTGGCAAATTCTGGGAAAAGTAGCAAGCCAGAACTGCAGAGGACAAGACAGATTAAAGAGAAGCAGGTAGAGCAGAAATGTGAAATTACACCACTTGTTCGCAAAATAACACCTGGAATACATTGAGGATCACGTACTGACGACGTATAATAGTGTAAGACGAACCGAGCCTGGGACTTTCCTCTAACAGTGATAGAACGTTAAAAGGTTAAGACTGCTGCCAAGCACATCAAAGGCAAAAACGGATACATTAAGCACAACTGAACACACTGCTCAGGTCAGGTAGAGGGCTAAATTATAGGAGCAGTCTCCAATTAAACAACAATGACGTGAAAAATAAGGATGACCTTTGGATGGTTCTCGTAGTAACCTGGCTTAGTTTTCCTCTCATCTAACATGACAGTCGGGAACTCTGAAAGTTCAGTCCTTACTGCAGATAAACACGAGGGTCTGCTGCCTGTCTATGTCTAATAATAAGTGGGTCAAAACCTGGGAAGGCCTTATAGGAAGAGAGACTCTATGTCATGGCGGGGCCAATTATCTGATCATCTATGTATACGGCTGCATAGGGTGATTTGAATTGGGCCCAATGTTTTCCATGAATTCAATTTCACCCTTTACTGTGTGAAACTATTTGGCAGATGAGATTACCATGGGACCAAGTGCCAGTAGACAAAAACAAGAGGGAGAGCTACCAAGCTGCAGAGAAGAGTCAAAACACTTGCTGATGCAAAGCAGGTTAAAATCCGCACCACAACAATCCACAACAGCCAGACACACACCCCTATATTCACGCCACATGGGTCACAGGTTTATGGAAACAAAGAGAAAGTTTACTATGAGGAAAAATTCAACAGGATAGAATTACAAAACAATACGTGTATGATGTAAGGTTTTGAATGAAAGTTTGACAGAGCTCATTAATAGTAGAAATTGTAACCCTAGTTCAAGGAAACGTTGATTATATTCTGCTTGAATTCATATTCATGTAAACAGCCGAGATGGAAAGAGGGAAAGAACCTATCTACACAAACATGACAAATGAGAAGGATGATTGATTTTTTATGAGGAAGGGGAAATACAATACTCGACAAACTCTCATCACTCTCCCGTAGAGTTGCAAGATTTCAACACTGGCAGCTCTCTTGTTAAAGGACAAGCTTATTTCTCTGTGGCACAGCCCTCAGCTGTTGTCCCAAAACATCATATTAATGAAGCACACTGCTGCACTGGATGAAATGTTGCTTCATTATGGATGAACTCGGTCACGGTCACTGAAGTTAAGGTCGAGTCAACCCCGCATACATCACCCTGAAGAGGTAAATACTCACTTGAGGATAAAATGTGTGTTCATCCTAAACTGAAAGTAGCTTTGACTGTGTGGAAATTAAACTGTGACGCGCTTTTATGATTTATGTCTTCATGAGGAGCCAGTAAAGTTGGAAATCTTTTTCGAGGACCTAACAATGACAGCAGCTGTAACATTTTAATGGTCAACATTTGCCCTCCAAAAGCCTGATTAACTGCAAATAAAAGAGAAAAAAAGCCCCCCAAAATAACGTAACAAAAGTTTATCAAAGTCAAAGGCAAAGGTCTCACTGCACGTTTTGGCACTTTTTGGAAATAGCAGCATCAATCCCTAATCACAAAAGCCTGTGACTGACTGACTGAGTAAACTGTGATAATGATTTCTCCATTGTTCCCTGAATGCTACATGACTGAGTACACTGGCTGTTGCTCTTTCAAAATAAATTGGGGTAAGGCAGAGAAGCATTGCAGCACTGAGGTTGTGTGTGGCGTGAGAGACACTAGACAAATAAGACAGTTTAAATAAATAAACGATAAAAAAATAAATAAATAAACACCTTGTCTTCTAACTTTCATGTCACCTTGCCACTCCTAACTGGCCTGTGCACGTGGAAGTACAGGCCCAATGTTTGTCAACAGACTGCCTCCAATGGACAGATATACTATTCAAATAATTCATTTCGCGCTAAGTATAAACACATATTGTGAAAATCTGCAACATGTGTGTACCAGAAAGAAACTTTTAACAGAATAACCAGTCCTACCTTTTTAGTTTCTAGAGGTCGGATCTTCGTCCTGTCCTCCATTATCTGTTCTCCTTTAGTCTGTAAGGGTCCACAGCTCGCAAAAATCTCGATGTTTTTTCATAAAAAGTATTGCAAGTTATGAAAACAAGAGGCCCCAGCAGACTGACGAGCCATTGCTTATCCTCCAGCTCTCCTTCCATGTCTGTTTCCTGCTGCACCTGCGCGTGCGTTTGCAGGTGTGTTTGTTTTCGTTAATTTCCTGGCCACAAAATGGCGGCCTCTCAATAAAGATCCGATTAGATTTCACTCTGGAAGGATAGATACTGAAAGATGATGTATGACAAGAGCGGAATTAGCCTGTTTTGTCTGTGGAAAAACAAATCTTATTATTATTTTTTTTTTTTACAGCTTTCCTGAACACCTCTAGCCTCTAGATAGACATCGTGTCTGACCAATCAGAGCAAACCAAGGGGGCGGGCACTTCTGAGCACCAGAGACTGTAGCTGCCACTGCTATTTCTCGTACAAGGTCAAGGATCACCTCTAAGGTGACCAAAACAAATGTGGGACAAAGACCATTTATGTGCAGCAACCATTAGCTATGAAAGGTAGTCTAAAACGTTGATTGACTCGAAGTTTAAAAAATAAACACAGAGATTGCAAGTTTCAATCATAGGCTACTACTGGTGCTTTCATCCTCCAAACGCAAGACTACATTAGAAAAATTGCCTTGGAGATAATTTGAGTGCAATGAGGGGGACTGCCAGGGTGTGATCTCTGTCATCATGGGACTCAAACCCACAGCCTTAACATCAGAAATCAGACATGGCAGAGACAGAGCTAATCAGACAGACGCATTACCAACTCTCTCTCTCTGCACACTGACATGAAGGAGCTGTCAACCTGTCTGTGTGCATTTGTGTGTGTGTGTCTGAGTGTGGGAGTCAAAGGAGTCCCTAATGAACACATCTACTGTAGCTGGATAGGTCAGTGGGTAATGCTATTGACTTTGGATTGGATTGGGAGGTTGGGGGTTTGAGAGCTTGCTTTCTTATTATGAATAGCTGTAAAAAGTATTTTGAGCTTTTCCTATTTCAAATTATGTCGTATTTGTGTTTATGAAATATGACTTCTGTACATCTGAGAATTGGCAAACGGGGAAGAAAAGAACGAAACATCCATGAGCAGCTTGGAAATGGCTTGTACACTGGTTAGCCTTAGTCACTATTTCAGACTTGTTCTATTATCTGTTACATGTAAAGCCGAGGTCAGGACAAAACCATAAATTCCAACCACAAGGTGGCACTTGAGGTAAAGTTCATGCATCAGAAAAGTTTAAATAATCGACCATACAAGAAAGATGCATATTTATTTAATCAATGCAACGCATCAAAAGGTCCATTAAATCAAATTTTACATATATGTCATTAGACATATTATGATACTGCAGTGAACACTGTAGTTCAGAATTTCTGACAACATCTTACAGGTACCACATGAAGCCATTTTCTCTGTCGTGGTACAATCTAACTACAGGGACCATGACCTCTCAGTATTTGCTCCATAAAACTTGGTTTGTTTGCACTGAACCTGAAGAACCAAGTCGTAAATTCTCACAAGGGATGCCACCTGCTGCAGCGGGTTCAAGCCTCACAAAAAAAAAATAAGGGGGGGGGGTTGCTTTGCAAAACACGTGAGATCACCTTGATTGGACCAAAACAGGCAGAGTGAGAGGAAGGCCAAGAGTGAGAATCCAGTCTCAGGCAACCACTAAGCTTTTATTTTCAGTCACTTTGACATATCAAATAAATACAAAAATATATGTCATGAATACCCCAGCCTTGACCCAAAACAACAAGTGGTGTCTGGCCCAGTATACAGGAAATATTCAATAAGATGTGAGACGCTGTGACCAGTCCTATCAGGAGAACTTGGGAAAACCTAGAAGCTGCAAAACAGGGATGACGAACAAAAGAGGCCAAAAGAGGGGACTCCCAGCACTCCAGAGAGACTTTGCGTCATTTTAACTTAAAATCTATCACTCTCATAGAGCACAGATCACAACAGAGCTCGGGCTTTTCTGATAAGACTGATCCAACTCAAACACTGATGTCATCATCAATATGGCCTGACCAAGAGCCTGCTAATGACTGATTGCCGGTTACTCATTTGACGTCGTGGACCTAAACTCAAATGAGATGAATATGCAAGTCTGTTTGACGCAGAACACTTTAACCTTCTTTTATGATATCCTATTACTCACAAATCAAATGTGAGAAGCTGAGAGACTGTTTGAATTCCAACGTTGAAGCCCCTTTAGTGCACAGCCGTCTGAATTCTCCCTGGACTGTGCGGCTTGATTTCCAGATTTCTGTCATCCTCAAGGCCAAAATCAAGAGAGCAAACAACAACTGTGGGAGAATGGCAGAAACAGAGGAAATCAGAATGGAACTTTTAGTTTTTAGTCAGATTCAGATCTAATTGTTTGTGGCCTCATCTTCCTCTGTGCTAATACAGAAGATTAGCACAAAGCACCACACCCGGTAATGCTGTATGTATGTGTGTATGTATGTGGCATGTCAAATCAACTTATAACATACTCAACAAAATAAAGTTTAAGCTATAGTAACATCTTGTTGGGGCTATTCAGCCAAATCCATAGCACAGAACTCCACTTCTAAATCTAACTGCTGTAAGATGAAGGTTTCTCTAACAATGGCGTCTACTTAGATCATGAAAGGAACCACCAAGAGCGTAACAATGGTATTGCTTGTGTTATTGTACTTTGCTGCATGGTTTTCTGGCAGGTAGCTCCTTGAACGGGCCCTAATAGGATCAAGGAAGGAAGAAAAGCTGACATAAAAAATAATCCAACATAACAATTTGCATATTCTTTAACGGTGAATGGTACAGTTCACCAGATGTCACCGATGTACTCTGGACGCAAATTCTGCAAGTTGCAGCGCTCGCTGTGCTTCCCAGCCACACAAAAGCTCTTACCAGGTGCCAAGTAAGCAAGGATCAAGCCTTAAGCCACCCACATAGGGAGCGGGACTTAAGCTTTTTCTCCACTTTGTGATAATGAACCCTTCTTCAGGGGGAGTGCTGAGAAATGTATTCACATTATAAATCCTGAGTAACATTATAATTAGGAAAAATGGATGGACAATTTGCAAGGTATAGACCGAAAAGTGAACTTAGCTAGCGAGCCAACAGCTAGTTTATGAGCTGCTTTCAGTTCTTTCCATCAATTTGAATCATAAAATTGTAATCACAAAGACTAGCTTGTCTTGACCCCTGGACAGTCCAGTCCATGAATTATTTCTGTCAAGGACATGAGTCCCAGAGGCCCTGCCCTGCCCAAGAGAATCCCAGCCACACGGGCCTGTGTGCCAGGGCCCAGCTCATTGCTCATCTGCTGTCTAGACCGCCTCCAGGCCTATCTAGCCACAGCCTGAACCAGCCAGCCGGACAGCATGCATCTAACATCTCTTTTGCTTCCAACTGGCCTCGGCACGTCACAAGAAATCTGCCTTCATCAGAAGAATCTACATCCAATCTACTTCCAGAAAACAGATTTTACTAGTTTCCATGAGTGCTAAACTTATCCCTGCACTTTACAAGAACGGACTGCAGGACAATTCAGAAGAATAACTTTATATTGTGGGAATTTATTTCTTGCAAAAAATGAAACACCACCCTCTCTCTCTCTCTCACACACACACACACACATACACACACATCCTTGCTTTCCTGGCTAGCTTTATATTTCATTAATATACAGATACCCACCTAATGTCTTGATTGGCCAGCTGTGCGGAGGTGAGAAACAGGCCAGGGATTGAACTTGTCTCTCTAGCTCTCTTTTTTCATTTGTTACTCTGCTATTCGTGGCACTTTTAATGTGAACAAGCAAGCAAACACTATGAATGTCTTCTGGGGAGAGACTTCCTGAAAATATATGCGCTGTTATCCTTTTTTTTAATACTCAGCCAACCCCCTCTTCTATTATGACCAGATATTCAATCCGCCATCCAGTGTGGCCTTTCGGAAAGACTATAAACACATTTGATTTGCGATGTGGTTGGGCAGCATGTCTTAAGAACTAGTTATGAGAGTCCATAAATGGGCCCCTTTCAGCAAGAAACCAAATTAGCATTTCCAAAAAATGCAAATTATTCTGTTAAGTACTGACACATCATGTCAAACTGTAAAATGCATTATAAAAAACAACTGACATCTCCATCATGGTAGAAAGGCAGAGACAGGAAGTTGCTCACTGCCCTCCTAGGTAACTGTAAATACTACTGTAAATCTACACTGTTGTCACCTGACTGTCCATACTGTAAATCTACTTTGTCTATTCTGTACAGATGACATCTATTGCACATCTGTCCTTGAAGAGGGATAACTCCTGCATTGCTCTGCCTTAGATTTTCCATTTTTTCCCCATTAAATGTATTTGGGGAGTTTTTCCTTGTTTGATTTGAGGGTCGAAGGACAGAGGGTGTAGTAATGTACAATATGTTAAGCCCCTTGAGGCAAATTTATGATTTATAATATTAATAAAACATTTTTACTTTTCAGCAGAGCAAAAATTGGGCTACTGGGTTTACAGATGATACATTTAATATCTACATTAAATGAAGCGTAATTTCCTGGCATAACCAGCGCTGCTTTACAGAAAACTCAGTATAGGTTGTTTTGGTTTTGGCAGCTCACTCCTGAGTCCCAGGTGATAGTTTTTGTTACCTGCTGTCATGAAGATACATCATAAAACGTCTCAGCTCTAAGTTTAGGTCCTGCTGGATTTTTCATGTTTGCATGTCTCTCTCAGCTGACATCTGAACCTCTTGAGAAATGTCTGTGTTCGACCACAGCCCGTCTCTGTCCAGTCTTACAAGGCCTGAGCATCAAAGATGGTTGTAAATGTCTTATAGATGGGTGAGAATATCTGGGGGCAAAGGAATGTAACATGTCAAAAATAGATACACAAGCTGAGTGACTTATTCTTGAAGAAAAAGTTCCCTCTCTAGTAATCCCTCAGGTTTTTCCCACACTCTAAACAGTGTTACGGGAAAAGGGGGGTTTAATTGTGTATGTTCTACTGACATAATGTTTGTTAAGATTGTTTGAAGCACTTTACAGGCCCTTGTATAAAGCTGATGTTTCAGCAGCTGGCTAGTTTTTCTACTGTCCACATCTCTAACCTTTTGTCATCTACATGTACTTCTAGGAATTACTGTATCCACTTCATCTGGAACAAAACAGTTTTTCACATTCTGCTGCATCTGACCCTCAATGGCTCTCATTGTCGTTTATTGTTTACTCTTTATATTGCCTTAATGGTCTTTACGGCCTTTTTCCTTCCTGTGACCAAGGTTGGGGGACAAAGTCACTGCAGACTCCTCTGAGCTGCCAGACAACAGCCAGACTTGTATCTAGACAACAACAGAGCGAAGCATCCAGTCTGGGACAGATTCTCTATGCTCCTGTTTGTGGAGGTCGCTATTCGGTAAATACGAGGCTATGTGGCTTTGGGTTATACGGGTGATCTTTTCATAATAAGTAGTGTATTTACAGTACCAGCTGCATTGTTGCCAGCCACAGATGTGCCATATGAAAAATATGTGCCTTTATCAGTGATGTTATATTAGCACCTTGGTGTAAACACTGCAGGAATTTAATTTTGAATTAAATTGAAGCTCGGTGAGGGCACCCTCTGATCAGAAGACTGATATTTATTGGCTTAATTACTGTGCTTGTAACTCTTTGGAGACAGGGGGAGTCACAATCTACTCCTGAACTTCTGATGGGGACACAGGGTTGTAGCTTTCTCACCCACAGTTTTTTTCAATGTTTTCAAGTCTTCACCCTGTTGTAAGTTAGCAGCGTGTGTGAAACATACAGTATTTGCTATGTAACTGTATATTCCACTGATATAATGTTGCCGCTGCATGTGGAAGAAAGCAGCCTGGACAGCTTGGAGTTAGAGACTGGGCTTCTTACCAATGTAAACCACTCTTGAAATGTCACTATTTCTTTTTGCCCCCTGGCCAACATAAACCAACTCATGACATCACAACTTCCCAGCCCCAATGCTGTTCCAATAAAACTGCTTTTCAAAGGAAAAAACAATATATTTTGTAGTATAAAACATATTTTTGTAGTAATAAGTAGGTTATCAAACCCTTTGCTTACACATATGCTTGCCATGGCAGATGTAAAGGATAGTTTGTGAACTTAGATTTGCTTCGTTGCCAACGGTGAGAAAGTAGATGTCCTCATGTCTGTATGGTAAATATGAAACTATCGCCTACAGACAGTCAGTTTAGTTTAGCATGAGGACTGGAAATGTGAAAACAGTGAGAAAAACACTGTCTAAGTGGATGAAAATCTGCCCAGCAGCTCGCTAATCAAAATTTTATATGTCCTTTGTTTTTTCTGTACAAAAACTCAAGCGTGAAAATGAACATTTCTGTGGTTTTCCTGGTGTTAGGTTATGTGCTAGTTTTTCCCAGAGCTGTATCGTCACTGCGACTCCAGGAAAAATAACAGTTTGCTACCTGGCCAAGAAATAGTATGACACATAACTAAACCAGAAAATTAGGCTAGTAGTTCACCTCATTGAACAATAGGCTTGGCCGAGCTAACCAGCTACGAGCATACATGTGCTTAAAAAATATGAAGCTACAGCCAGGAGACAGGCAGCTTAGCTTATCATTAAAATGGGAAGCCTGGAAGCAACAGCTAGCTTAGCTCAATGATCTCTGTTAAGTTATTTCTGTAATTGCATCATACAGACATTAAAATGGTATTGATCTTCTCATCTCTCACTGTAAGCAAAAAAGCTAAGTGGTGTATTTCACAAACTCTCAAGCTGCTCCGTTATATCAAATTTATAGAATTACAGAATGAACTCTCATCCAAATACAACTCATCACGGCCACCATGTGAGCAACATGATCCATAACTTACTATTTCATCTTTCAAACCACTCCTAAAAGTTTTGCTATCTCTAGTCATATTAGACCTCTTTTTCATCCATCCATTCACATGCTGCTGATCTCTTAGTGACTTTCCCATACACAGCGGAGTCTGCCAGCGCAGTAACAATAGCCTTGGGTGGAGTGCACAGCTGAGTTGGAGTCTACAGCATGTGCTTTGATTGCTGGAATAGCAGACAGAGCGAGGAGCCATCCTTAGAAGCTTTTGTTACTTATTGAATTGTCCAAGTCAAAGCTCCAGACCTGGGTCAAAAACTGTCCAATAACACTTCTTTTTTTTCTTTTTTGTTTTTGTAGCTGAAACTTGCATGAAAAACAGAAATGTAGTTGTTTTGGACATTCGTTGCATAACTATACATGATACTCCATACCTGCCTATTCAGTCAAAATCCTCCTGCTTTGAGTTTTCAATTTGTCTGGCATCTAGAAACATAACCAAGGCTACACTTGTTGAGTCTGTCGATCGTCTGTAGGCGATTCCTCTTTCTTACTTTCCCTTTTGCTCACTACTGCACCTCACTCTCTCTGCTGCACTGGCATCAACACTGGGCTTTGAGAGGCCTCTGGAGAGGGGGGAAGCATGGGGGAAACTTGGAACAATATATTGTAGGTAAATAAATGCTCTGTCTGAAAAAGAATGCCTTTCCAAAACAGACCCAAGGCCCCTCAGAGCAGCATGTGCCCCAAATAATGTCCTAATTACTCCACTGATAATATGATAATAATGCTTCGACCTCTTTCGAAGTCACTGGGTTCACTGCGCAAACAAGGACCAGCACTCTGAGACTGAGGGAATATCATCTGGGGCCTTGAGGAGACTGCACGTGAAGAAACTGTGTGTGTGTTTGTGTGTGTGGGAGAGAGAAAGAGAGGGAGAGAAGGGAGGGAGGGAGAGAGACATGATGTAGAAGTACAGTATTCTATTCAGTCCTGGTTCCAGGCTTTCCATAATGAAACTCAACTTTTGAGTGCTTGGTTTAGTCTTGGATCAGGATCCTACTGTCAAATAAACACAAAGATGGTGTGAAATACAGTGCAACAGGTGTATGTTAATATAATCTGATGATATGGATTATAATATGGGTATAAACCTGGGGGCTGGATCCCACCACCGTGTCGATCAGAATCTTTGGCTGGCCGGCTGAGCTGGCTGCAGAGGGACCTGACTATTGATACCAGATGAGAGGATGAGTCAAAATATTGAGCAGATGTGATGGTGCATAGTCATAACAGGAAAAAAGGAAACAAATCACATCATATATTTATGTGTATTTAACCCATTCAAATATTAAATGAGGTAAATGGGTGTAATTCTACTTCAAAGTATTTACATTTAAGGGAAAGTTCTTTTGCTAAAATGCATGTCCAAATGTTGACTCTTTGACTCAACTTGAGCTTACATTTTGCTCTAAGATGCTGTTTCTGCAAATATATACACTTCAAGGTTAACACATGTCCAACCACCCACATTAAATTCAAAGATGTACAGGAAAAAGATTGCTCAGAGTCCTGGCATTAGCAAATGTTGGATCAGATCTATTGAAATATTCAACTAATCAGTCATGATTTAACTCTGACAACTTTCCATCTCAGAGAAACCCTCAGTATACTAAAGGAGGTTGCAGCGGAAAGCATGGGAGCTGAAAATGTATGGACGGACTGAAACGGAGGAGAAACTTTCTGCAGTGCGCTGCTCTTGAGTGATATATCCCTTCCACCAATTCCAGCCACCTGAAAAGTCCATCACTTCCAAGAAGACTTTTGGGAAAGCACCAGTTGTCTGCAATAGGAGAGCAGGAGAGAGAAGACAGCGAGAGAGAGAGAGAAGAAAAAGGGGGAGGAAAATTGTTCCTGCGTCACGTTGCTTTAATTTGTTCACCAGCTGCCAATGAAAATTATGACCTGCAGAAGGTTTTCTCTCTCTCTCTCTCTCTGTCTCTCTCTCCCTCTCCCTCCTTTGGCTCTGCATCTGCCCCTGCAAACCACACAGCTGGAGCCACACACTGAACAAGTGTAATATTTACAGTATAATGAATACGACAAAGAGGACTGATAGGACACATGGACCCAGCTCTCATATTGATTTGACTCATAACAGGCTGACTGGCTCTCTCTCCCACCGTTGGCTGCATGTGGATGTCCTGCTGTCCAGGGACCGGAGGAGCATGTGGTGGGGGGCTGTAAATTTTATCACCTGCACATCCCAGATTGTTGAGATATATTAGATCCCCCATTCAATTCTCTTCTGTATAGTTTATTTCACGTTTAACATTTCAAATATCACCATGAATCACATCCATAACCTATCCCACTAACAACATGCATGATAAATATTTGTCCCGTTATCATCATCTGCCTCTGAGATCCTCTAATTGTTATTTAATATGCTCTTAATCAAATGTCGTCCTGCAGCTGCACAAACCCAAAGCACATGTTATGTCTTAGATGAAATTAGACAAGCTCTGCCGGGAACGTGTTAGAGAGAAACCAAACACAGCTCGCAGATGATGCTGTGTTTCAGGTGACAAGGAGGGGCTGTACGTCTACCTCCGAGGCAGGCGCACTTCCTGCATCGTCCCGCTGCGATATATAAAGCCACGGAGACCGGACTTCTCCTGAAGCCCTCACAAAGTTCGCAAAGCGCAAAAGCTTCTCCCTCGCAAGCCAGGCAGCCCTCCCCCTTTTTCTCCAAGCCTTAGTGGTGCAAACAGCCTTGGCACCTCAGGCACTAGGTACCACTGCGCACGGAAAGGTAGGACAAGATTGTGTGAGGGAACGTCATTGGTTATTTCTGTCCTGTATTGTACAGCACGAGGGTTTTAGATGATCTGAACTTGCTGTAAGTCAGTTTTCTTGCTTTCTTTTTCAGAGCAATCCAGGAGGCGGGATACTCCAACTGCAGCTCCCTGAAGCCAAGAAAGAGTAAATCAAAAATGAAACTCCAGTTATTTGTCATAGTTGTAATACTTCCGTGCATATATTGCGGAGCAAGTGCACTGGCAACGAGTATCTCCACTGTGTCCACGTCCCTGCCAGCCGCCAATTTCACCAGTGTCGGTGCAGCGCACAGCTATGGAACAGACACCACGACTATCTCTAAAAGCAGGAGGAAGCGTTACATTAGTCAGAATGACATGCTTGCCATCCTTGATTACCATAACAAAGTGAGAGGGAAAGTGTTCCCTCCAGCATCCAACATGGAGTACATGGTAAGTGAAAGTTTTCATTCATTTTATGTATTTCCAATCAGCGCATGAATGAATACACCGCATGAATCAATCAGAGACTGTGACTTTTGACTTTTCATTGGAGCAGATAGAAAAGTCTGATCAGGAGAAACAAAGTGACAAATGTCTTTACATGTTACTTGGCACCTTCAGCTGTTAAGTAGATTGCACTGCTGTAGACCACCAAAGTAGCCTGGTCACTTCCAGAGGGAGAGGGGTCATGTATGGTGCTAGTAGCCAGCTGGCAGTGTAGTAGTTGGTTGTAGATCTGATAGGAAAAATTTATTATACATGCAAATCCCCAAGCTGCTTAATCACACATATGCCATGTATCTTCTGCTTATTTTATATACGTCGCTGCACAATACTCTTGAGCAATTTCAGCTGACAGTATAACTACTGTAGCAAACACATTTCTATTTAAAGTTGGCATCGTTTCCATTCTCTGTTGCTCCATTAACAATAAAGAGCATTAGAGGGGGGTGTCTTGTCCCCTGAGGAAACATCTGTAGTGAAGTCATCAGAGGAGCTGCATCAGCCTTGAGACACAACCATGTGTCTGTGCAGCGATTCAACCTTAATCCATCACAGAAAGCACAGATTCAGTGAAAGAGTCACAGTACATGGGACACTTGGCCGCTAACTTTCTCCTCTTATGTAACTGATCTGATGGATGACTTGTGCGTGTTGCCATGGTAGCACCTGTAACAGTGCTATGAACTCCTAAAGTACCGACCCTTATCTCGCATCTCGCTGCCGAAAAAGATGTGGTGTTGATCTTTTTCTGTCAGTTATGTAATGACTGTCCATGTTCATACCATGTGTCTCTTTGTGTGTTGAGGTGTGGGATGACACTCTGGCTAAGACAGCTGAGGACTGGGCTCATGCCTGCCTGTGGGAGCATGGGCCACCTCACCTCCTCAGGTTCCTGGGTCAAAACCTCTCCGTCAGGACAGGACGGTGAGTGACCTTTGACTCCCCTCCCCCTCCCCGACATCTGCTGCTTCTCTCAGGGATGACTCTCTCTCTCAGCAGTCATGGTCGCTGCCTTGCAGCCCCCTTCTTCTTTCTCCCTTAAGTTTTTGCACTGTGACCTGGTGACTGCTTGAGGAATGCTCCTGTGACCCTTCAAATAAACAAAAGCTGTGTTTTCAGCCATGACCCATGAGGACAAAGGCGCATCCCTTCACTAGGTCTTGACTTTCCATTTGGAAACACAGAACACCTTCATGTCTTCCTACATTTTTAGATTTTATTGAGGAACAACATGAGACTCAAGGGAGCACAGTTTATTCTGACTGTTCCTTGTTTCTCACTGAGAGTCCTACAGTAAAGTTATTTCCTTAAAAAATGCCCTCTAGACCTACATAGTAAAACCAAAATGTTTTATTAAACCTTGGAGGGGTTGGAACTATTTGGCTCCCTTTTTCATACCAATGTCCCCCAACAAGAAAATTGATAAAACTCTTAAAGTCAGCATTTTGCCCTACAGAGCATGCTGGAGTGGCTCACAAAAAACTGAGTAAACATGGTGCTGGAGAATTTTCAAGTCTTCATGTTACTGTTTGTAATGTGACTGTGTCTCTATCGGTCTCATTTGCTTGTGATGCTGCAGGCTGTTTACATTACATTTCTGGACGACAGGCTGTTTTTTGATACTAGCACGGTCTCTGATGGCCAAGTCTGACACTGTGACTAAAGTTTGGAAACGATTTTAGCATCTTCTCATCTTGTTATCTGAGCTGCATGTCCAACAAATTCCTTGGAAGTAGTAAGACAAGAAACTCAATAAAACGATTGAAATCCATAAAGAATTTGAAAAAGAAATGATGTGAAGGAAGCTGATGTACCAAGAGAAAATGCAAACACGTCTGGGGAGAAAAAACTACAACAAAACATAGGAAGAGAGGCCAGAATGAAACGTAGGAGTTACTATTTAATCACTGTTTTCATTTTGCTTTAGTCAAAATAACGCGCCTGCACAGTACTTTTCCTTACACAATATGACGATGGGCAAACGCAGTCGTACTTTATAAGCATAGCTTAAACTGTTTGTCTTCTGTTCACAGTTATCGATCCATCCTTCAGCTGGTGAAACCATGGTACGATGAGGTCAAAGATTACTCGTTTCCATACCCCCGTGACTGCAACCCTCGATGCCCTCTCCGATGCTACGGACCCATGTGTACCCATTATACACAGGTACACAGAAAGCAATGAAACACTGTTAAACACCGCTGGATTGATGTAACAGTGACATTAACTGACTGATCATGTGTCTGTTTTGCAGATGGTGTGGGCAACATCCAACAAGGTCGGCTGCGCTGTCCACACATGCCACAATATGAATGTATGGGGCGCAGTGTGGAAGCGAGCAACGTATTTAGTCTGCAACTATTCACCTAAGTAAGTATACTTCAATCGATCCCATATAATGTTGGTTACACATGGCGAGGAGGCCTGTTAATTCTGGTGAACCTGTTCACCTGATGACGATAGACTGACGACAAGCTTAATACCAACACAGTCCACTCTGTTCTGTGCCGAGTTGTGAAATGCCACCCATGTTGCGGAGAGATTCAGATAACCCCAATACAAGCCTGTGAGCCGGTACTGCATTACCAAAGCCCTAGAGACCCACAAAGCAAGAAGACAAATTCTCTCAAAAAATTCCAGGAATCAAAGCCCATTTGGACTTGTGACTGACTTGTGACCTAGGCTCTTTAATCCCACTGGTTTAAGACATATGTAAAAAGTAGCAGTAGTAGGATACTGATGACCTATTTTAGCTTGCTAATTGGAATAGCCTCCTTGAAACACACAGTAGTGGGTTTGGACACAGTCCTACTTTGAGGCCTGCAGAGGTCACTGTTGCCATCCTGTGCAAAAGCCAGGTGTGTGATTGATACCAGCTGGTAATAACATGTCAGTTTGGAAAGTGATACAATTTATTTATTTTTTTTGTCATTTAGTTGCTGTTTTCATGTTAGGGCACAATATGTCCTTGATTAACACACTGAAACCTGATTCGACACAAAGTACAGACTGCTAAGGAAGAAATATTTTGCTCCTGAAGAGAGCCGTTTCACTTCATGGTACATTTAGTATCAGCTCTGGAGTTTTCAATCACATCAGTCTCCAGCAGAAGATCTAGTTCAAATGTAGACATTTTTATGAGCTCTTGGATGACACCTGGACAAACTGGGAAAACACTCTTTTGATGACGATTATGTGAGAAAGAACTAACAACCTCAATACTGAAATGATAAAAATGCAAATAATCAGTTTGTTATTTATATCACCCAATATCATATCATCAGTCCAACTTAGGTGCTTTTACTCCTGAATTTAAGCATT
Source organism: Caranx ignobilis (assembly GCA_021432705.1). Lineage (NCBI taxonomy): Eukaryota > Metazoa > Chordata > Actinopteri > Carangiformes > Carangidae > Caranx > Caranx ignobilis. The sequence goes on from MU269986.1 coordinate 11,706,584, forward strand.
TTTTAGACAAGGAGGATACCACTTAAAATTCAGGCCTTACTTTTAACAAATCAACTCTCATTCACTCTGTGTGTTTCTGGATTTCAGGGGTAACTGGATTGGAGAAGCTCCCTACAAAGTAGGCGTGCCCTGCTCCGCCTGCCCCCCCAGCTACGGGGGCTCCTGCAGCAACAACATGTGCTTCCCTGCTCTCAAGACAAACTACCTGCACTGGTTCAAATAAAAACAGGTCTCCTCCTGACATAAGCTGACAACCTACAGAACCACAGAGACATTATTTTAATCCCGTTAGGATTTGCACAACAGTCGTGGACCACACTATTTTGTATATATGGGCTTATTTAAAGACACAAACATACATTTGAAGGCAGCAGACAATTTAGTATTGATGACTTGTAAATAAACTGTAAATTAATTTGTTACTATTTTAATTGATGAAATATAATTTATATGTAAAATGGGTCCTTAAACACAGTCTATGCCGAATGTGGTGCTGCATACAGTTTTGTTTTTACTATATTTGTTTACCATTGACAATGTGGTAATTAAGGACATAACACCATCATAGCTGCTCATACCTGCTCACTTTGGTGCTACGGGCATCACACCATCATGTTGTGTGTGTTCTGCCTTCACAGGAATGTTGTGATGTAAAGATCAAAGCTTTTGACCTCAGAGGGAAAACCTCCACTGTCGGCGTCAGCTCAGTAGCTGCTGTCGACCCCGCAGTACGTTACCAACTTCACACCCCATGTCCGTTGCGATTTCCATTTTCTAGCTTGCAACAAATTGGCCAAAGGTTTGTTGATGAAAGTGCACTTACTGTAACCCAATAGCATATCACAGCTGTATACTAGACAAAAGGACTATAGAACAATGGCACGGGGAAGTCTTCATTTTATATACCTCCCTCTGTTGTCAAAAGTTTGTTTCTGCATTTACACAGTGCATTTTAAGCTGCACTGATTAGATTGTTGTGTTTCATTATAGGCATTTCATCTTTTGGGGCATTTCACAGGTTTCACTTATATTACACACAAAATAAGTCTGACCCACATATCTGTCCTATAATCATATTTGATATAGAGTGTATTGGTATTCTGCATACCAATGTGTTTAAATGTCGTGTAATGTTAGACAAATGCGATGGTTGTATGTTGTAATGACGTTTTCACTGATGTTGTAGCCATGGATTTTGGAGTTAGGCACTCAAGTGCACCTTAATTGTTTGTAAATTTCCAAAGTACCAGGATATTATTATTTTTTGTACATGTAGATAATCATTACACCTTGACTATCCTTAAACTTCAAGTATTCTGTAAGTTATTCATTTTTATATGGGAAAATATTTAAATGATATTAATTTTTGTATTGTTTTGTAAAAGGACTGTACAGATATCTATACAATTTAAAGGTACTGAATATGGTTCATTTGCATGTCAACTTTTATAATGGTGAAGGAAATTTACCATATTGTAAATGAAGTTGGTGGACGTATATGAACTAAGCACTAGCGCAATATTAGCAAGAAAACACTTCAACACAAATGGATCCAGATCAGGACAGTTTCTCAGTACGATCCAACACTGAGGACGACTTAAGCACATAACTGCATTGCAATGAAAGCCTAGTCAAAAAGATACGAAGATGCTGATTTGATTTAAAAAGAGGAAAAACTAAAGTGGAAAATAACGCATTACAAAACAGGACATGAACATTTTCCGCACTGACTGTATTTAAATCAATGTCAACAACAAGCTATTTATGCGGTGAACTGCATTTTTCTTTATGTGTTTTTTTTTTTTTATTTGTAATAAAACGAGAACACATACAAACAGACTTGGTTCTCATTCGCTGTCAGAATTGGGTATGGCGGGCAGCAGAGAGAGATCGGGAAGTAAAAATGCCTCCTTTCATTTAAATTATAATGACTTCATTATAATATTAATAATAATGATTGATATGAATTCCCACTATTTTGAACACTGATTGATGTGCCAGCGGGATACTTGGTGAGTTAGCCTGTTCGGTGACACAGTTTGATCCACTGCATCCATACATCATGATATTCAGCGTTCAGTACCACAGAGACTGAATACCACCAGTGCACTGCCCTTTGAAAATGTGCCTGTCAGTAGCTTCTTTGTTTTGTACAATTCAACCCATGTTTGCCTCGGGCCAAAATAGTATACATTGTCCATTGTCTGTGCTGTGTGGTCTGAGATGTCAGAGCTCCTCATGCTTGATATTGATTAGTGGCTTTCATTTTGAATTAAACAAAGTCCAACATCCTGCGTATCAAAGGCTGAGAGGGGAGAAGAGAAAACATGTCAGGGCTACAACTGAATCCCAATAAGTGAAGGTTGACTTTGGCCCCGTCCATCCATGTCTACACAAATGAACAGACAACTGATAGGGTTTCAGAGGACCTTCTTGTTTGACTTTGTCCAATGAAACTATTGACCTCACTGTGAGAGAGAGACAGGGAGCAGAGTGGAATGCTGGAAGCAGAAAGAGGGAGAAAGTGTCACTTCCAAAGAAAGACAACTGCAATACAACTCCTGCACTTTGTATAAATTATGAGTGAAAGCATCAGAGGGTTAATAAGACAAACAGCGATGTGGGCAGATGCTGCAGTTTTGCAGCAGGTCCGGGCCAGTTGGCATCAAAGTTAGACGTACGAGATCACCAGATGATGAAGAAAACAAATTAACAAAAAAAAAAAGCATGATAACATATTTTATTTGTTAGATCTGTGTTACAGATCTGTGTTAGTTCAAGTGCAAACCGGGACACAGAAAACATCTTTCCTTACTGACATGCTTTGCTGCACTGCAATGCACTTTAGCAGGGTGGGGTTCAACAGCTCTCATTTTCATGCTAAACTTTGCATAGCGTGAGGGTTTCAACCCACTTCCTGCTCTTTATTAAGTAGCGCCATCTATGCATCAAGCCCAAACAGGCCAGAGCACTCCCTGGAAACTACAAGTAGAAAAGTTTTCGAGGAATGCATTAGTATGCATGGGAAAAATCCTTTTGTCTGAGCAAATGCAGGAATTAGAGCCAAACAGATGATTGGTGGATGTTTAAAAGGTACATCAGCAGGACGAGAAGCAGGATGCAATGATGAGTTCGGCAACCTGCTGTCGACATATACCTGGCTTATCCATCAGTGGTGGAGGAAAAGCAAAAGGTTAAAGATATGGATTTGGATTAGGATGAAAGCAGAGTGTGATGGTTCAAGTAGAAGCACAGAAAACACCTGCAAAGAGAGTGTAATTGCAACGGCGTAACATTACACATTACACCATCAGCGATGCAGACTCAATATTACTGTGCTCAGCCTCCTCAGGACTAGTGGTCCCAAAATGTTCAGATCATTCATCTTCATTTTTTCCACTGAAATGGCTCAAGAGTGTAAACAACTTTCCATTGTTGGGACTTTAACTCATCTTAATTAACCATCTTTATACTTAACATTATATCCAGCGAAGTAAAACCAAATCACCACTGTTTGGACTTTTTCCCAAACCGGACAAAAGTGAGTTAGGCTTTATGCTCTTTGCAGAGACTTAAATATTGGGGAGTGTTTGTGCAGAATGTTCAGACTTGAAGTAAGTGACATTGTCACATTGTGCAATGCAAATTGCATTGAACTCAAGACCCTTTTAATGCAAACTGCACTTGTATTATTTAACTTTGTTTATTTATTCTTATTCCTACTTTATTTTGCTCTACTCTATTTGTATCTATTTCTATCTGGTCACCCTATCTACACATCAAGTGTGCTGCCTAGACTATGACTCTTTTAGAGCTTCTTCAACACGTCCACCATTTCAATGGTGGACGTGTTGAAGAAGCAATGAGCTCAACAAATGGTAGTGAGCGCTTGCTTCATCAAAATTCTTCACCCAATCTTGAGCAGTTGAGGAGTGAGAAAAAAAGCTCACTTGAAGACCAATAGGAGTGAGGGAAACACAATCAAAAAGACGAACAGAAGAAACAGACAGATTTTCAGTTTCCAGTTGCTGCAGCAATAAATCCGTTTTAACTGGTTCCTACCATCAGCCTGTGCCAACACCTACTGAGGCCATGATGACGCATCTGTAAGCTCATCTGAAGGTGCTCTGCTTAATAACACGTGTGAGTTACTGACCTGTCAAACAAACTGTTATTGCTAAATCACTTTAAAACTGTCTCCATGGACTGTGAAAGCAGTGAAACATTGATTTGGAAAGAAGATGGAGGCTGCATGGGTGAGAGATTATTAACAGGGAGTGGTTGAGATTGGGTCTAGTGGTTGAGTCAGTCTCTAAATGGGTAAGCACCTTCAAACTTCAATGATGGTGAGAGGTATGAGAAGGAGATTAAGTTGGAGTGAGTATAATGGTGAAAAGAGGAGATACATCTTTGGTAGAGCGAACTCGATCATTGTTCAGAGGTTTGCTGTGAATGTGTTAGAGTTCCAGCCTTCCTCTTCTTCATCATCTCTGCACTCTACAACCCCTCTACGCTCTGACTTCAAACATTAAAAGGTTGAAAGCCTGGCCTCTCTGTGACTCAAGGAGGCTTCTTTCTAATCATTTTTTTTTCTGCTTTTTTCTTTTGACTCCCTCGGAAACACAACAACCTTGTTTAGTTTGCTCCCCTCTGAGCTCTACCATCGGAAATGCAGCCTGTGCCCGATCCAAACCTCACAGTGTCCTCAAACCTTTTCCAAAATCCACCACCGACACTGCAGCGAGAGTACATGAGGATGGAGGTAGAGATGAAAATGAATGTCAATGAACCTACAGGGAAAGATGCTTAGACAATATATGGTACAGTGGTGTACAGCATTGTGCCAGTGAAGGTCCAACTTCATAGTTTGTTCTGCTATATTTCATTGTCTCAGTCGGCAAAATGAGTTGGTCAGAGTTTCAAAGGTAATCTTGATACTTCACTCCTGATGACGGAAACAGCAACTGACAAGCTATTTTTAACTCAAAGTCTTTAAAGTGTCACATAGTATACAGTCATTTGGTGATGACGGCTCTATGATGCAGTTAAAGTCAGTTGACTATGAGCTGCTCACAGTCAAGCTCAACAAATGATCTATATTTCTATATGAAATTTGTCTAAACGTGATAAAACAAGGGATGTGTGTATATTCTGTATTCATATGTATATTAGTAGGACATACAGAAAAAATGTAAGAGGATTGACTGGCATTTACAGCACAGCACAATTTTCTGCACTCCAAGGACTTGACAGATATTTGCAATGTAACTTTCAATCTGGAGGAAACCAGTTACATTCATATCTGACTAGTGTGTAGGTCAGGTGGGAGCCTGTTGGCATATGTGTTTCCCAGAGACTGATGTCAGCTACTTGAAGCATGTTTTGGGATCTCCTCAAATGTTGACATGTACATGCTACAACCCTTTTGCGACCATAAATCTCCCAGGGCAGCAGAGTTAACTGCAGGGCACGTTTTTGCAGTCTTTCTTCTTTTGAGTTGGAGTTGCCCTTACTTCAAACAAGGAGTGAAAAATAAAGCGTTTCAGGTACACAAATCATTTGTGGTGTCTCAGGTGCCTATTTTGGTCTTTCATGCTGTTTATTGAGGGCACCGTGGCCATAACATGTGGGAGAATGTTTCATTCCTCCCATGGTTGACTTCACACATACTCCCTATGCTGGTAACACACAACCAAGTGCTGATGTTTCATGCAATTGGCCAGAATGAAATAAGACACCGTTTCACTTGAGGATGAATGGCTTACGTTATGGTCACTTTTCTTGTCTAGTGACTTTTCCTTGGCGATGTAAGCTCCTCACATGGTCTAGTTAAATATAAATAGAGCATATCTGGCATACCTCAGGGCAGATATTCCATTTCATGTCAAAGGACAGAAACTGGTCATGAATGTCATCAAACTGTATAGTCTATACTCACCTCATATGTAACATTAAAAGTACCACATGACATGTTGTGAGACACTGGCACTGAGAAACTCCAACCCAGTGGCTATAAGAATAACTCTGCAGTATATGTCTAGCTCTGAGTCAGACTAGACTTGACCCTTCTGGTTCAGTCTGAGAACACAAGCTGATGCAAATGTGGCCCATGTTCTGTGTTTGCCCTCCATATCCTACTGCAGTCTTTGTCTTGGACTGGGCCACATTAACCTCCTTGCGGGGCCTAGCAGGGACTTCAGACGAGCGACATCCTGCAGCAGCAAGACGTGGGCCAAAATCAATGTCCTCTCAAAAGCACAGTGCTGGGAAAGTGCTGCATAATCAGATGGGCTTCCCTCCTTTGCTCTCAGCTCTCTTTTATACCTGTTGTCAACAAGCTCACTGAGGCTTTGATGCTGATACCAGCCTCTAATGCCCTGACCTCTTTCCTCTCATGATGTATTGTAGCATTACGTCTCCTAATAGAACATTCTGGGCAAACCGAGGAAATTCACAGAAAAACAAGCCGACTTTTATTACCTCAGCTCATAAAAACAACTCTTTCTGAGTAGGTCAGTAGATAGTGTTTTGACATCCAATGTGGCAAACCAGCCAACATATCAGTTCCAGCTAAATGCATGATGATTGCATTCTATCCAGGACATGATATTAGTTAACTTTGGAGCAGACTGTAATTTGGCTTCATTGTGAAATTTCTGCTGGTTTTGCACCACAAGCAGCAGTCCACAGAAAACCTCAACACAAAGGACAAAATACACAGTCTGACATAAAACAAGGGGCTTTTGGGTACCCACAATTCCCTCAGCTCCCAGTGCCTCTACATTATCAGTTTACCAAAACTTTAGCCCCTTTGTTTGCTCAAAATTGCACTGCAATACACTGGGGTGGGGAGTGGGGGGTTTCAATGAAGTGCCTCAGTCTTTCCCTTTGCGGTTGAAAACTGGGGGAGCTGTTTGCCATCATTTTATTTTCTTCTCCAACCTGAACTCAAGTCCATGAGAGATGTGCTCAGGCTTAAGGCCATGTCTTGCTGTTTGAAAGGTGAAGGACACTGACACCTGGTGGCAATGTGCTGAATGAGAGCATGTGTTTCCCTTCATTTTCTTAGAACATGTCCAGACATTTCCTTGAAAGCCTTAGGTCATAGTAATATCAAGAGGGATCTGTTAAAGATAGGCTAACGTTGCTCAGGAGTAAAAACACAAGTGTAATTCAAATAAATGCTGAATATCACGCAAAGACACTGGATTGTACTCGATGTTATGATGTTATTAAAGAACCAAATGTAAGACTTATCCACCAGTGCGATGAGATATTGCTTCTGTTTCACACAAAGCAATCCTGTGTTTCACTTGGAACTATCCACTGAAAAAGCAATCACAACTGTAAATGCCTGCAGCAACACCTGTGAATCAAATTACAGCAAGATATAGTGTTCACTGCTCACATGTGCATTGACATTTACTGACCACAAGGGGGTAGAGGCAGACAAACTAAGGCCACACTGACCTGAAGTGAATATCTGAGGCCGCCTTCTGCTGAACACTGCTGATAATGTCACAAAAGCAATGATGTAGAACGTCTGCCAAATGACCTTGATGCTCTTTACTCCCGTTCTCACCCCAATACCGTTCCAACGCTCTGACCTCAATTCAGCTCAACCAGAACCATTAGAGAACGACGTGCCAGATAAGGTTTGGCCAACAAAAAGTGTTCTTCGAGAGTGTTTGTGTGGTTTTGCTCTTGTCGTCCAGGGGCTACTGCTGTGTGGATGCGGGGGTCTGGCACGGCTCATGCACTCCACTGGGTTAAGGGGGGTTTCTCGCAGGACCACACGCCGAATAGAATGGAGGAGGTAACGCACAGAACATGTGCTTAACAAAGACTGTGTGGGAGAGATAGTGAGAGGAAAAGAGAAAAGAGGGGAGAGAGAAAGAGGAGAGCAAGCAGAGGAATGGAAAGTGTGTGTGTGTGTGTGTGTGTGTGCGTGTGCATAGGCAGAACTGTACAGAGAGTAGGTCAAGTAGTAACATAAAGGAAAAATATGAGATTTGAAGACAGAAAAAACAACAGATGCACTAAAAAGAAGAAGGCGGTGATAGAGAGAAATCTCATGAAAGGCTGCTAATATCAGAAGACCAAGCATAAAATCATTTATATTGCTCCTCCGCAGGCACAAATAGTGTATATTTACTGGCAGGCATTGTAATAAACATTAATCAGAGAATGTCTGGTCTGTTACAGATGGCCTGACCTAAATTACCACACTGTAAATCATAGAAATCCCTGAGCAGTCGGTAAATATTTCTTTTATCCACACAATTTCATTTTCCTATTCCTGGTCAGAGACATGCTCTTACAGTTGGTCTTTGTATATTTCAGCTGTAACCTAATGTAATATAAGTCATTTCATATCCAAAGGCCATAAAACTTATTTCGAGTGTTTAAAATAATTACATGTTTTATGTATTGACTCATTTATTTGTGTTATGAAGGCATGCGCACCAACTCACATGCACAGTACTCACTCTTCATGTCACACACATCCATACAGCCTGTCGCTCCTTTGCTGCCTCAACTCTCACTCTCTTACTGTCAAACACACACACACACATGCATGCACTCTCTTCCTCCCTGTCACACACACTCAGACACACATCTAAATGTAGAGCAGCATTAATTCTGTAGCAGATGAATGAGTGTTTTCGGTGGCGCTTCCCTCCTGGGAGCTGGGAGCAAAGCGAGAGCATTGCTATTTCAGCTGCGGTGGAAGAGAAGGGGGGAAGCCTGCCGGGTCCGACCGCAGGAAGAGGGCCGCTGCTGGGGCTGTGGCCGAGGCCCCTGCTACTGACCCAGGGAGCAGACAGTAAACCCTCGGTTTATGGAAGTTCAGAATGCGGTGGGTCCCTAATGTGAGGGCCCTTGTATCACATTTGCAGAAGTAGGTTAGACAGCAGTGGTGCCCTGAAAAGAAGATCTTATACATGTCTGCAATGTCCAGCACAATCTGATCTGGTGCATCTTCAACAGGGGCAGTGGAATGTAATCAAGTACAGATACACAGGTATTGTACTTTTAAGGTAATCACATTTCTGTTTAATGCTACTTTATCACACTCGAGGCAGATTTGAGGAACTTTTATTCTTTCCCCCATCACTTCTCAAATTGTATAATTTTAATAACTATTCAAGGCCCTGAGAGATAAACTAACCCATTATTTCACCAAAAAGCACCGATTAGAGGGAAGTGCTCAGGGTGAATACAAATTTGTGTCTCAGGATTTATCTTTTTACTTCTGTCCATTTCCTTGTAATCATCTCACATCCCTTTTGATTTATCTTGTGACCTGTTGGGGGGGGCTCTGGGACATTGGTGCTGTTCGAGGTTAACTTTTTATAAAGTAGTTAAACTAGTTAAACCAGCTCCACCTCAACCAGCTACAACACTGAGATACTACTTATGAATCAGTATTGACAATCAAATGATGTCACATACAATAATACAACAGTCACGCAGAATGAGTTCATTCACTTTAGCTGATAATTATCTGCACAGTTGACTATGTGCAGATTTTCTTGTGTGCGTGTTCTTCCATTTACTGAGGGGGGTTGAAGAGGTTAAATTTTCTTGAAATGTAGACTGTGCAGTGCCCCGTCTTCTCACCCCACAAACCAGTCCATGTTGTCCCCAGCTTCCAGGGATCATGTTGAACAATGAGTCTTACAAATCTTATTGATAGTTGAACATGTCCACAAATGAGAGCGAGATGGAGAAAAAGAGAGAAAGACTTGTTTGATGTAAGGGCTGAGGGCCAAAAAAAAAAAAAAAACATCAGGGAGTCATGGAAACAAGGGGATTTACTGAAACGACATAGAGCAAAATCAATGCTGGCTTGGCCAGCATTTGGTTTATTATGTTTGTCAGGTAAAATACAAGAAAATTGTGCCCCCCCCCTCTGTGGAAAGTGTGTCTGTACAGGGGGCTGCAGCCTGGGTGATTAGCTACTGTTTCCACATGTGCCACAGCTACCAGTGAAAATGACCAGATGACAAAAGACAAAACTTGCCTGTTTCCATTATGGAATTTACACTGTGTTGCAGCCGGGGAGGGGAAACAGTGACGACAGGTTCAGGGCTTGGAATTAACAGAGAGTCGGTTTGTGTTTTAATCCCCCCAAGGAGTCACCTGTGAACAGTTAGGCTCAGGAGAATGGGGCCACTTCTGCCGCAAGGCCCCACAGAGCAGGCAGATCTGGTTTAAGTTAATGTGCATGCAGCCATTGTTGACCACCAGTCAGTCTCCAGGTAAGAAGAACAGTGAAACAACTGCTACTCTTTTTTTTTGGATAAAAATTATTATATTATAAAGAAAAATACGTATAAACTTAAGATTTTAAACAACTTAAGATGGATTTTTGGAACATTTTAGAGCTTAATTGAAGACGTACTATAACGAATAAATAAACCTACTATGAAGTTAGTAAACAACATGTATGTACACGAATATTGTTGGATCGCGTGTTTTTGCTGGAGAACAGAAACTTTTTGTGCATTCATGTGCCAGAAAGTTTCAGATGTAACTTGCTGAAGAGAGGAAGAAAAAAAGGGACTCTGCTTATATTATACTGTATAGACTACACGCACGGTCCCGGACGCGCACTGAAGTGTTGGACTGAAGTGAAGTGGGCCGTGTCCATCTCTGGAGAGGCGTGGTCAGGGGCGGCACTGTCGAAGCGCAGCCAAGTTGAGGATAAAATGTGGATAAGTGATGCTTTAGCAGCTTTGGTGCAAGAATCCCGAAAGAAGAAAGACCCAAGTTTCTCTTTCAAACAGATGAAAAACGGAGTGAAGCGACCACATCACAGCTTTGATTTATATCACACGGCAGCCAGCGACAGTCATCACCGCTCCACCTGAGCTCTGCAACTCTGAAGGCGGATTTTCTCCTTCTTCTTCTTCCTTTCTTCTTCTTTCTCCTCCTCCTTTTCTTCTTCTTCCTCTCGCTGCAGAAGTTTTCACACAGCCAGGTCTCTGTCAGGATCTTCATTAAAGGTAAATTATTTCCTAAGTCCACATTACATCACACCACTCCATTTCCATTTCAATATGCATTACTCTTCACTTTTTTCCATTAGGTATTGGCTCGTTTTACCAGCCTCTGTCAGCACTGCAGCGTGCATACCAAAAAGCTGAAAGTATTCATACCTAGGCTTCAATATTGTGGTGACATTAGCAACATTATGAATTATGAATCTGAGCACTGAATTACATTTGTTATTATAGCTGTACTTCTTACTGTGATTTGGAATGCAGCGTTCTTTCTAACAGCCCTTCTTCATGATTTAAGGGAGGGGGGGGGTTGTAAAGTATTCAAGGAAGTTCAACACTGGTAGGGATTTCTTTCATCCACACTTGAACTAGTCATCTGCAGCCTGCCAGCTTACCCTCAGTGAACCCCATGAGCTTACCCGTGGCTCTGCACCAGACCAAGTGTCTGCAAGCCAATGCACTGTCCTCACCAAGTTCAATATTGACCCAAGTTATTCAGCAAATTTGATACAGAACACCAATTCCAGTCCATGCAGTAATCCTGTTTTGCTCTCTCTCCCCTCACGGCGCCTTTTGCCAGCCACTGGCACGCAACTTAAACCGAGCCATCCCACTCGAATTTGAGAGGATCACCGTCAACCACCATTACCAGGCATTTCCAAAGATGAGGCGTGTAACCCTGCGCTGGCTGAGGGGCGTGTCCCTGCTGCTCCTGCTCCTCCACACGGCCACCGCAATGGTGATGCTTCCCAACTCCACTGGCTGGCAGCAGATCCTGGACAAGTATCTGGATGAAGACGGGGACTGGTGGGAGGCCAAGCAGAGGGGGAAGAGGGCTATTACTGACAGTGACGCTCAGCTCATCCTGGACCTTCACAACAAGCTCAGAGGCCAGGTCTACCCTCCTGCTTCCAACATGGAGTATATGGTAGGTGGACTGAGAACGCAGAAAAGTTGTCTGTTGCAATAGTACAACATTTATACTTCACGTCATTTATATATCTTAAAATGCCCTGACCCCCTTCTGAACTCCCTTACACTTTTTTTGCACACTTGTGGGCCATATAGCTCAGTGAACTGACCCAGTCACCAGACCACTCTGGCACTCGTCCCACTTGGCTCACTCACAAGCAGCATGCCAGCATCTAAGCACCTTCACACATGAACCCAAACACACACCCATGTGACTTTAGTTGTTTTGCCAGAAGAGAAGAATTCCACCAACTTGCCAATGATCACATTACTACTAGGTTTTTTTTAACTCATGCTCAACAGATTTGTTTTACTTTATCCTTTGGCCATCACATGTGTGTACAGCGCCAGATCACTTTTCACAGTGCAATTAGAATCAGAGCACAGCAACGGGGCTTGTTTTACCAGCTGTCTCACCCCCCCCCCCCCCCCCCCCCCACACACACACACACACACACACACACACACACCACCACCACTAAACACACACATACTCACACCATGCCTTCTAAAAGTTACTGCTCCACAGATCTGGAAGTTTTCCAAATACACAACATATGTAGGCGCTGCTTGACCGCCGCAGAACATTGCCACCAAATGTACTTAGGAGGTTAAAAATCAATACAGTGTGCAGAGGATAATGAGGTTTTATCATCCTTTCATCTCCCCTTAAAGACCTGCAGAACAAAAGGCATCATTATTCTACGGTAAAGGCAAATAAACAGTTCATGCTGGGGACAATTGCTGGACTGTGTAATTGTATAATTGAGAGGTTGGACTTGAGGACCCTTTATATGTGTGTGAGAGTATGTGTGTGTGTGTGTGTGTGTGTGTGTGTGTGTGAAGCTCTGCCCGGCAGGCTTCTGGTTGAGGCACACTCTAGTGGAGAAATGCTGAGCCAGCAGTGAGCAGCTACTTTCTACTGTCTCCTGTTACAGTTGGCTGTTTTTTTTTAGCTGCAGGGGCACCCAGGGGTGAAATATGGAGAGGCGTGCAACAAGAGGACGTGAGGTGAGAGACAGAGAGCGAAAGTTAGCGAGGAACACAAGAGGTAAATAAACACGGAAAAGTCGAGCTGTGAAGATGATGAAGGAGATTTGCAAATAGAAAGGAGAGGTGATGAAAAACAGATGAGTGAGAGGGAGAAAGAGGAGAGCGAAACAGGTGTCAAAATAATTGAAAAGAAGATGAGGAGGTTGAATAGAAGTCAGGCAAAATAAGGAAATAGGAAAATAAGAGAAGAAAGATTCAGTTTGAAGGGGTGCACAGTAAGAGGAGACAAAGATTAGTTCACATACAGTACCTAAATCTTATTTGCAGGTCTGTTGATGTCACTAGCTTTCAGGTACCAGACTGCTCAGGTCAAATGTAAAGAGAATTTTCAGTGCGTTATTTTGAAAGGGGCTCCATATTTCTCAGATTTTCCCCTCTCTCTGCTGAACTGCTGTCACCTTTCAGAAACCTCACAGCTTCACTGTACTGGAAGACTTCATAGACATGCTCCTCTGCTCTCCCTACACACTCATGCATGCAGATGCACACACACACACACAGAAATCCTAGTGCAGATACATCGCCATTTGCCCATCAGCTCTGTTATTGTCTGCCATTGTATGAAACCATAACCCGAGTGACCCTCTGTGGCAATCATCACAGAGACTCAGAGATAACATCAATTCAAATCCCCCTCTTTCCTCCCCCTTCATCTGTTTCCTTTTCTTGCCCCTCTCTCTCTCTCTCTGGCTCCCTCTCTCTTATCCCTATGGCTCCGTTCCCATTCTGTCATTATCCAACGCAGAGGCCCGAAAAAATTCCCCGGATAAGCATTCACACTCTGTAGCGATCCACAAAGCTTCAGTATATCGGGGGGGGGCACAGCAGTTCTACCTCTCACTCAAACGTTGACCCACAGGTATAAACACAGAAGTGTCAGTGTTTGAAGTGCTGTAAGACAAACAGATGGCATCTTGGGAGAAAGGGCCCCACCTGCCTTGATGTTTAACTTGGCCTTGCTGGGCTGCACTTGGTGGTGGTGATGTTTGTGGTTTACCATGAAGCTGTATTGGCATTTTTTTTCTGTGCGAGATGATTCTGAGTTGTGCTGCAAATATCTGTCACTGTAATTCATCATGCTGGGTAATGTGACTGCTGTGATTCACAACCTGTGAAGTCCAGTGAGACCATAATGAAGGTTTCAACTAACAAATGTGCCTTCAGTTTACATTATCTAAGATGTTTAATTATGGGCATGTGGACTGGCATTTTAAACAGTATTTATTTTAAACAGATTCACTGAAGGGAAGACATGGTTTAGATAATTAAAAAAATCATTAATTTACAAAGTCATCATCAGACTCCAGTGATGAAACATTAAGCAGATGTCCAAACATCTTTTGTCACAGCAGTTTTGTTCAGCTTCTTGTACAGGATCTCTAAGTGCCCTCCAGCCAAGATGGAGGCTCTTCAATGTGTTTTGGGTCTACCTTATGGTCTCCACTCAGCTGATGTCCATGGAGATAGGAAACAAGTGCTCAAAATAAATCCAATGACTCTTCAAGATAGTAAAAAGCAGCAGCTGGATACTGTGGTATCTGTAGCTTGTGAGAGTGCTTCATTCACACACGGACTCATGCTCCAGTGATACCAAACAAACATTATCCCAAATAGCAGAGATGCCACCTGAATGTCACCAGACTAGAGAGTCGCCAGGCTTTGTCTGCAGTGGCTGCATTGTACCCACAAATATGACAGACCGGGGAAGGCAACAAGTTGTTTGAGTCCAAAGCCCCAGCTGAACATGCTTAATGTAATGCCAAGAATGTAAACATAGCTGCTGTGCCAAATTCACTTACAGTAAATGTCCCTCAATAGCACCTCTCCTAAACACTTCAGGGGACATAGTCATAAAACTTGGCAGGGGCTCAAAACACATGTTCAAATTAGCAAATTCCAGTGATACCTTAGATGTGTCATGCCCACATGAAGTTATATCCCTTAAGCTTAGGCTCAAAACTTCCTAATGTCTTCTTTACCTAGCCTTGGCATACTGTCCAGATGGGAATGCCTTCTGCATTTAGGAGCTCCTCAAAGTCTTGTTCTCTGCTCCTGACTCAACAACTTTCTGTAAAAACCACTATGGGAGCGCTGATTCTGGAGTTGGATGTGTCAGCAAGGCTGGGAAAAGACTTCCTCTCTTCACCTTCTCACTGCTAGTGTCCAGCACCAGGGTCTTGGATTGCGGCAACAAGCACCAGCCACCATTACTGATTAATGAAATGTGAAAAGGAAATGTAGAAAACAGAGAGCTTTTGTGGAGCTGTAGCTTGGAGGTAGATTTTTGTACCTGATGGGCTTTTTTTATTGTTATTATTATTATTTCCAAGATATAATAAAGCCCAATATCAGACCCAACCAAAATAGCAGGCTAACCCAACTTGTCTGACTCACTTATGGTGCCACTAAGTGAGACGGCTTCCTGTTCACGTTCAGTCTACAATATCTGGCCAGGCAGTTCTTTGATGTGGGCTGGAACGCACTGCACAGAAAATGGCACAGCAAACACAAGCAGCACTTTGCAGGTTACTCTATGGTAGCTCAGGCAGGGAAAGGACATGCATACTTTTTATTGTCATATACAGTAGAGCTATTATTTTCTATTAGTTTCCCTACCTTTCAGCTTCTTCTTAAATCACCCCTTTACCTCCTTGTCTTCTTCCTCACACCATTCTTCCGCCTGTTCTCCTCTGCTCTGTCACTTTTTTTTTTTCTCGGCTTCACTTTCTCCAATTCCCATATCTTTCTCCTTCTTTTCAGTACTTCTCTGCATGCACCATTGATTATGAACAGGAAACCCAAACTTGCAAAGGAAGTACCCCTCTGTACCCTTCAGAATGCAACCAGATGACCAAGGAAGACGGGGCGGGGGGCAAAAAAAAGAAAAAGAAAAAATGGCCACAAATGAGGTGTTAAGCGAAATAAACAATGCAGTGTGCACGGTGCTGAAAGACTTTAGCAAGGGAGGTGTTTTTCTTTACAGGCCCCAGCAGAAGTGCGGTTTAGGTGGGTGGGAGGCGGGGGTGTCTTGGTTGTGAGGCCTCCCCTGCTAGGCTAACTGTACAAACAGCAGCTTGACAAGCCGGACTGAACTCTGTACCAGATTCTACAGCTGAAACATATGTAACACGGTCGACACTCTCTGAGCCTGCTCTCTCTGCAGGTTGGAAGACTGTGGAGTGAATTCCTCCACTGGAAGGGTACTGTTTGCATTTTCATAATTTAAGACATACTTCATGGACATCGCAAATCATGTCTCTGCGATAGAACGCATAATCAGTAACATTCCTCAGCAAAGACGTCGTAGGCCAGAATCTTTGTGATTTTCGTCTGGAAACTGACTCTAGTTGTGGTCGTGGATACATTTTTTCAGACATATAACCGTTCATTAATGGTCAAAAGCATTATTACGCTGACCCTGCTCCAGTACAGAATGTCCTATGTGCTGTGGTTAGCAGATCGTTTGGCAGTTACCACAGCTCAATATAATGTGTTCCACTCTGCTTATCAGTGTAAACATTGATTATTTTATAGGGCAAGGAGGTCGCTTGTCGAGAAAATCGAAGAGGAAGATTATGTGGACAGAAATCATGGTTCTTGCTGCTGCTTCTCCCTAACAATGACCAGGCTTAAATGTTTGTTTGTTTGTTTGTTTGTTTTTTGCTGTTTCCTTTTCAGCGTCATTAGCTTTTTGTAGGAGCAAAAAAACAGAGCGGTACAATGCTGACATACTGACACTGCTTTGCAACTCAAAGCCAGCTGAGGTAATTTCTAAGCAGAGATACAGTTTCAGGTAAACAAATTCTGACTCCTCTTTTAGCCCCGGCCCTGTCAGTCATCATTTATCAATATTGTGCAAGACAGACCACAGGCAGCCACAGATGAGCTGGCTATACCGCAGATACAGTACACTTCCTCTTAGCGGGTATAGAGATGAGTGGAAATTATACCCCACACCTCCAGCTGTTTATTTGGTCTATGTGTCAGGTTATGTAACAGGTCTTCAAGGCTTTGTCCTGAAATCTGACATAATGCACTATATGTGAGTCAACCAATATTGTGGGTGTTGTTGATTTGAACAAATACATCCACTCAACAAAGAGTGAAAGAACCTGCTTAGAGGCAAGAGTTAATTTTCAGCACTGCCAGACATCCTGTTGTTAGGTGGCTGCGTGTTTCTGGTGTAATGCAGAGAACAGAAGTTGTTTCTGCTGGGACTGAAAGTGGGTGATGGACGATGGAGGAGGTGGAGGTGGTGGTGGCCATAGTGAAGGAGTTATTTTAGTGTCTGCTATTGGATGAGAGTTCAGAGAGGCTAGGGTATGGCCTCCAGGCCCAATGTGTGAAATGTGAAAACTTCTGACACCTGCATTAGTATACCAGTGCATGTGTGCACACATTTATACATGCACATGCAAACTAATTAAGTCTCTCATAGAAACCTGCTGCATTAGAAATCTTGTTCCAAAGCTGAAACTGAAGGTGTGCAATTAAAAGAACATACAGTGTCCTTCAGAAGAATTACAGCTGGTGTTAATCTAACATTTTTTATGGTAGAATTTAGGTCAGCAGAGAGGAAGGACACTCATTGCATTCCCAGAAAACCCCAGAATGGGAATATGATCCCTTAGTATCCAACCAGAGCCAAACTTGACTGAGAGGGCAATTTAGAGAGAGGTAAAGTGAAACAAAAGCTTGCACCCAGACATCTCACTAGAGACATATGGAAGGTATTACTTAAGGAAAAACAGCTTTTGCATTTTTTGAATAACACCCAATCTTACAGGGGAAAAAAACACATCCAGAGAAGTAAGAAAGTCAGAAAGCTCTTTGTATTACAGCAGCAGCAAGAGGTCAATATACGGTAGTTCTGCATTTAGTTTATAAATCAGTGGAGTTACTTAGCCACAGCAGCTCCGAGGCTTAACTCCATGGATAAGATAACGCCTCATATCACATTGAGAGCTGAACCCCATGCAAGAGTAAGGATCTCCAGTTATCCACTAGACATTCCTGTATCTTATATGGCCAAATAGCAATCTAAGCGGCACTGGATTGCACTGTTTATTTCAGTTTATTTCCTCCACTCTTCACCTATAATCCAATAACTACCTCATTTTGGTTTGCTGTCTCCTCTTCTTTGCAGGTGTGGGACACAGAGTTGGAGCGAACGGCAGAGGAGTGGGCTGAGACCTGTTTGTGGGAGCATGGTCCTGCTGGTTTACTGCCACAGATTGGACAGAACCTGGGGGCACACTGGGGACGGTAAACAATAGCTTAAAATACATAGATTACAGACAGTATAAAATGTTTTATCTAATAAAAGCTAAAGGGTAAAAGATATGTCAGGTGTTTAAAACCAGCACTTGTGTGTGACTCCACTGACAGTCACACATTTGGTTCAAACAAACCACATACAGTCATATCACCCCTGACCTCAAAATGTTGTACAACTGAAAATAAGCTAACTGGAATCCCCAGATATACAATGATGAGTCACACAGGTATTTACCTGACTCAATTAGCTATTTTAAGAAGTTTAAAATATTAACTATTTTTAGCTACTCTGGGCCCCATTACCAGCGTGTGGAGCTTGCCCACAGAAAACCCTTATGGGGCCCCAAAAGGACAAGACTTTCTGCAGGCCCCCCGCATGGGCTAACCCATATGGGGGCCCTTGTGGGCATTTTCTGGGCAAACCCAGTTTTGGACTTTCCCAACATAGGCCAACCAGGGGGCTCCAATGTGCAAAGGACATGTACTGCCTGGGGCCCACATGGGATCAGTGTGGGTTTTAAATTAAATGAATGAATTCCATCTATTCATAAAATCACATAAAACCACAGCTTGTCATTTTTGTGCAGTTCTATTTGTGCGTGGAAAATGCTAACAAAATTTAGCCATAGCTAACATGTGAGTTTTAGTTTAGCACAACTGCAAGCTAGCTTGTGCTGACTTACCACTGCAAAGACACGCTTTACATTGTGTAGCAGCATTTCAATAAGTCAAAACACCAACACACTCACACAGAGGACACTTATAGCTAAGTCCGGATAACTAAGTCTCTCATGACCTGGTTAAGTTACGCAACTGAGCCCCGTTACATCTCATGCAGTATGACACACTTTACAGACACTGTTACATGTTTTCATGTGTTCATTTGCTCAGTCAGCCTCCCCACAGGGCATCTGAAGACAGCGCTGCTTCACACAAGAGACTCTTGTTCCACATTTAATCATATCACTCCACAGTCGAGACGTCCACTTGATTCTAATTAGATTAACCAGCAACACCTGGTGCCAAATCAGTGTCAGTCCTTGTTGCACAAATGCTTGACTGCAATTGCCACTGATGTGATTACATGGCCTTACTGTTGCTCCTTATACAAATTCTGTATCAAACAAAGCAGATTTTGAACCTAGGACTTTGCTAAGAAGAACATTTTATAAACTTTGTGGCTTTGGAAAGGGTTTATGTGAATGTCATTAACATCAATTGTTGTGCTGGTAGTTTAGCAGTAGTTTAAATGTAAGCCCACACACAAAGGTCAGATAGTGTCTAGGTTTCATGTATATGCATATAGGTTGTTGAAAGAGGACCTTCAGTAAGCAGGAAAGAGCTTTGATGCATATTACCAACTCCCACACCAACAGAGATGTAAGACATACAGATTTTGCTTTGAACCTTGTTATCTTTTGTTACTCATCTCTCCAGGTATCGTCCACCCACATTCCATGTGCAGGCCTGGTATGATGAAGTGAAAGACTACTCCTTCTCTTACCCTCAGGAGTGTAATCCCTACTGCCCCTTCAAATGCTCCGGCCCAGTCTGTACTCATTACACACAGGTAACGAACATAGGATCATATCGTTTTGTATAATTTAATGACTAAGGTGACTAAAGGATGCACAATCAGTAATGTAATGTGTGTTTTATTGTCTGTCTTGTTGTGTTTCAAAGCTGGTCTGGGCCACCAGCAGTCGCATTGGCTGCGCCATCAACTTGTGTTACAACATGAATGTGTGGGGACAGATTTGGGCTAAAGCTGTCTATCTTGTCTGCAACTACTCACCAAAGTAAGCACATTTGTTTTGATGTACTTTCATAGATACATGACTGAGATACATGCTGCAAAAGAACAAGTTGTCCTTGTGTCATCTTGACGGAGCTTTATCATTTGGTTTGCAAAACACTATGGAATATCAGTTTTGTGCTCTGTTTAATAAGCCTTCATTATCATGCTGCCTGAACAGGGGAAACTGGTGGGGGCATTCTCCTTACAAACATGGCACCCCTTGCTCTGCCTGCCCCCCCAGCTATGGAGGTGGCTGCAAGGACAACCTCTGCTACAAAGGTATATATAAGTAAAAGTAGAGAAGGAGAGTAAGAGAGCCTGTGGACATTTTTACTCATTGTACCTATATGTGACTCCACTTAAAGATGACAGTTCCTATCCTACACAAGAGGAAACGGAAGAAAACAACTTCATTGAGCAGGAGGCCCCCCATACACCGCAGAAGCCCTGGTCCCGGCCCTCCAAATCAGAGCCTCCCAGTCTCCCTGCCCCAGCTGCCACCAAGCCCCCCACGGAGGACCTGCAGAAGAATGAAGTGGTCAACACACAGCAGATGTGTAAGCTGCCATTCAGCTGTTTATTCTGGATCCAGTTACATCTCAAAATGGGGGGTGCAGGATCTGGTTTTAGGGATGGGAGGTGCAGAGTGGTAAAAATTATAGGACAATATATAGTGTTAAAAAAAAGAAAAGCAAAAGGCAAAACTGCTTTTCAAAATTGGGTTAAAACCCCAAAAATTGTGAATAACTGCCTGCTCAGTGTTGAACGAGCAATAATGGATAACAAGGGCAAAAAAATAGGCTTTGACCGGAAATATTTTTCTTGCAATTTATCTTAAATTGCCTTGATTTTCTGTACTCTTTATCTGTCATCTCCCTGATTAACCTTGACAGTTTCTGAAGTGTACTTAATATTGCAAGTCACTCTTTGGAGAAGGGAGGGGTGGTCTATTTTAGCGTGATCCCCTGAGTGTGTGTTTGCTTTTGGCTTGGCTGAGAAGGGTTGAGGGGTGAGAGGGGCTCGTTGTGGTTTTTAAATGGCTTCCTCTCTGCAGTGCAAGGGGCCTGCACTTGAAAGCTGAGACACTTCCTTGAGTATTGCTGACCACCCTGAACCTTGCGGCAGGAATTCTTCTCTTTGGTTCTTGAAGCATCACAACAAAAGTCCTTGCTGAGCCTCACTCATCTCAGGCTTTTTAGATGTTATTCATCTGCATCGGCGCAGCCAGTTTATGCATGTTGCTCCCTGTACAAGGGCTCAAAAAGCTTTTGTTTGTGTGTTTCAGCTCAGCTCGTGACCTGTGACACTAAGCTTCGAGATCAGTGCAAAGGAACGCCCTGCAATAGGTAAAAATTAAGATGAAGTGTAACAATATCACAAAAATAGCACAAAATGGTGTATACGGCTCATTTCACCTTATTTTTGTATTAATGTACAGATATGAGTGTCCTGCTGGGTGTTTAGATGCGACAGGAAAAGTAGTTGGGACAGTATACTATGAAATGGTGAGTGCACAAGTTGTGTTGTCGGATTGGGTGGGTTCAGTATTACGCCAATTAAGAGCTGTCAGTTGTGTTCTTGTCAAATGTGTCTTTGGGTAAGACATCAAATGTCAAAAATCATAAATGTTCTCCTTTGCAGCAATCCAGTGTGTGCAGAGCTGGTCTACATGCTGGTGTCATAGACAATGATGGAGGATGGATGGATGTAACCAGACAAGGCAGAAAGGACTTCTTCATCAAATCCAACAAGAATGGGGTCCAGTCTTTAGGGTGAGGCAATAATAGCATTATTAAATATATACATATAACTCAAACTGACGGCATTTGACGGCAGGATTGGTCAAGTACACCGACACTAAGTGAAAATAATGTCATTTCACGTCAGTGTTGTGTGTTTTCTCTCGACAGAAAGTATCAAAGTGCTAATTCCTTCACAGTTTCCAGAGTCGCAGGTCAGTCTGACAATAATGTGACAATGTAATTACATATATGTTACATTTCACATGAAATTGCTCATTCAGGCCGTACTGCAGCTGTGTTTGTTGGCACTAACTATTTCTTTCCTACAGTCAAAGCCATCACATGTGAGACCACAGTTGCACAGCTGTGTCCATACCAAAGGCCCACAAAACACTGTCCAAGGTAAGAAACTGCAGTGTCTGGCTGCATGTCACTCTCTTTCATAAGGTTCCCACGTTTATGTAAAAGCTAGTCATTACTCATGTGTAATTGTTCTCTTTGTAGGCTATACTGCCCCAAAAACTGTTTGGAGGAGAATCCACACATATCCAGAGTAATTGGCACAGGAATATACTCTGATGTAAGTCCTAATATTTGAAGCCGGTGAAAATGTCTTGGTTTTTTATGTTATAAATTAATTGATGGACATAAAGGAAGCAACAGTTCCCATGTTGACTTTCCTTTGTAGAAGTCCAGTATATGCCGGGCAGCAGTCCACTCCGGAGTCATCAGAAACGATGTGGGTGGATACATTGATGTGATGCCAGTGGACAAACGAAGACACTACACTGCCTCATACCAAAATGGCATTGTCTCAGAGAGGTATGTGATGACTCATGTCTAATCTGCAGTTATTGTTTGGTGTATATCAGGCTGTAAAGTAGCACATACTGAATTAATCTTATCTGGAATTATTTTATTCACATTTAAACCCACCATGCCACTCTATAGTAATGGTAACCATTTTCAATATGACGTAAAACACTTAACAGTTAACATAAGTGGGTGTGTGGTATACCATTGTAGGATTAATTGTTTAAGGAGATTACTAGTCCTATGTCAGCATCCTTTCTCGGATCTTGGGAGAAGAGTGAAAGGGTTAATTTGTTAGGGCCCACAGAGGAGGAATGAGAAATCAATGGCTCTCAGGTAGAGAGAAATTTATCCACTCTGCCCTCCCTCATGGACCTAATCTTTTCAAGATGCAGGCAGTTCATTACATTTCTTATGCAGTGCACATGGGAGGGTGATTAGCATGCATCTCGTTTAAGATAATTAATTGCTTGGCAATTAGTGTGGAGAAGATGAGTGCA
This sequence comes from Caranx ignobilis, assembly GCA_021432705.1. Lineage (NCBI taxonomy): Eukaryota > Metazoa > Chordata > Actinopteri > Carangiformes > Carangidae > Caranx > Caranx ignobilis. Next base: position 11,729,748 of record MU269986.1, read on the forward strand.
TCTCCGTGTTGTTCTGGGAGGTGTTGGCTTTTTTGGTAGAAAGCCAAACGGGGGCATCAGTTGGACAAAGGTCTAAAGCTTAATATAGTGACTCAGATAAAGACAAAAAAGAAGAAGAGGCCAAACCACATGCAGTGAGAATACAGACTCTCATAAGGGATCAATATCGTATTAAATTCTAGACAGCTTTTGCATAGTCCCACTGATATGGTGGATGAATTTAAACCAGATGAGGTAACAAAGGAGAGAATAGATTCTGTGTCGAACCCAGTGGTTTTGTGAAGACACATATTTTAAGTCAGTCTCCAAATACTGTCTTTCCAAACAAAGGAACATGGCAGTGAAAATCAGATTATGTTGAACAGAAACTTATTTTGCACAAACACTAGTCCTATAGTCTAGAATTTACATTAGTTACATTTAGATGGACGTCTAAATGTCTAAATTTAGACATCTAGTCTAAATTTCATGCTGCATATTATATATTCTCCAAGACAAAAGCTTTATTTTTGATACATCTGGGAGAGTCTGAGACATTTTCAGGCTATTGATATTTAAGTTATCTTACTGTATGTGACTTATCCAACCAAACTCTTAAACTTTAAAAAAAAAAAGTTTTATCAGATAAAAGGATTGAAAATAGTGAAGATTTGACAGGATGTTTTAATTTTGCATTGTCACAATGTGGTTTGTCACTGTTGCACTCATACAATCAGCAGTGTGCAGCTGCGCATTATGTGGAAAAAAAATCATAGGATCCAGCATGTCAGTACAGAATAACAGGTTTGCAAATAGAGCGCTGCATCGTCGGCATAGAGACATATCTTTGGTTATCACCCCACTGTTCTTTCACATCTACTCCAAATGGGAGGGGTGAGAGTAGGCAACTTTATTTGGTGCCATGTGCTGACACAGAGTAGGAAACAAGAGACGTAATTGGTTTGTAAAGTGGCTATTGGAATGTTAAGAAGCTTAACCCGGGCAATAAAACACTCACCCAATTCTATGCAGAGTGTAACCAGTAGTCTTATAGCTCTTCTGCATCAAGAAGAGTGTGTGGCTCCTACTTCTTCAATCAGGATATAAATTGATAAAGAGAAATATGTTGTTATTAATAAAGATTTTGGTCAGTTTGAATTTGCTGAAAAGACTCTGCTGTTTCTAATAAAGTGTGAGCACGTGTTGAATCCATGCTGTACCAGTTCAGAACAGCAGTAGGTCTGTACCAGCCTCTGTGCAAAGCTAAAAGTGACCCACATACTATAGAGTGTGTTCCATTTTCTTTTTACAGATAATAAATAGGACCAACTTTGAATTGTTCTGTGGTTTGCAGAATGAGCTATTGTCAACATGACCTGTGTAGAAGACAGGCACACACAGTCTCCTGGCCTTCCCTCTTTTTCTCCTCTCTTCTCCTGTCTCTCTCCACCACATTTATCTTTGTCACTCTAGTGAGATGCCTAGCATCTGTTATTATCTGCCCATCATTTATCTGTCTGCTTTAACTCCACAACATGTCTGTCTTTTGTTGGATTAACACGTGAAGTCCCCCATGTTTGTGTAAAAATGGTTGGTTTATCTGTTTTCTCAGGGAGCTTCAGCCTCTATCTGTTTGTGTCCAATCTGTCAGCGGAATGTCAGACAACACACTGACGCGGACGATTCTCTGTAAAAAAACCCCAAAGTCTATCTGTTTGTGTGTGTCTGTCATCTACGTCTCTCTCGGCAAAAGGCTGGGACATTTTCTGTATCTGACACATGCCGCACCCAGGTTGACTCTCCCTCTTGTTTCTCTCTCCCCTGCAGCCTTCAAAACCCTCCTGGAGGGAAGGCGTTCCGGGTGTTCGCTGTGATTTGAGTGCCCCAGAGGGCGGCTTCGCCAAACAGAAAGTGCACTTGTGCTGTTGAATAGGCGGTAATCAAGCCCTGTTGTCAAACTCAATGAGTGAAATGTTTCTGGCTTTGCTACACTCCAGGGGTTAGGGGTCGTCTCCATGACAGCGTAAACCCAGCAACAAAAACTTGACACATACACAATAAGAACCTGTTAGCTCTCCCTCACATTGAGTTTTAATTCCGTCATCCTTAGTGGGAAATTTTTACTAACTGTAAATATCTCTGAATGGATTGCTACAGTAATAACTTGTTGTGCATATCTGTTAATAGTATTACACACATTTTGTCTTTGTGCCATTGCTTTTTTAACAAATAGCTCTGTATGAATACTGATAATCCTATGATATAACATTATAATGGCACTTAAGGATGAATATCGTTGTTGTTGTCTGGCACATTTTTTACTGGTGCTCAGGAGAGGTGTCTCATCATGTTTTGTACTTTTTTTAATGATTGGAAAACAGATTGTTATATATATATTTTTATATGATTATGCTTTACATTGATATGATTTATAAAGGATGCTGCTATATGTTCTTTTTTTGTATTGTTGATGTAATTTCCAGTGTGATGGGGTTTTATTTGTTTGTTTTTTTGCAGATAATGTGGTTTAGTTAAAACTCCCTGCAGGTCGGGAAGTACACTCATCCCTCAGAGTTGTCATTCTCTTAACAAAACAAAAGCTGATGTACCTGAATTCACCATGCATTGCTAGATGCCGCTATCCCAAAGTTGTTTTCAGGTCATATCTATTCATCTCCCTTTGACACTGATAAACAGAATACAATACTATGCAACGGTTTTATTTCATGCAATATGTTGGGGGAGTGATGATTGTAAATCAACAAATATACCTGCTCATATTTTTTTTTTTACCAGCTCTCAGCTTTCCTTCAAGCTGCAGTCTTTATAATGGGCAATTCATTGTATTGTTGTCTCTGTTTCTTTGTGCATTATATATATTTTCCTACCTCAGGTTGTTAGGAAAAGTTCCTTTTGCAATAAAATACTACAATCTCCACAACTCTCTCACACATTTGCTTCTGGCAGTTTGATATTCCTCAGGTTTCAAGACATTGTGCATCATGCATTAACTGTATATAACTGATTATACTTTGATGAGGAGTTATCAGCCTAATCAATATCTGATGCCTTTCAATCATGAATCATCCAGGTACAATGAATAGTGTTTGCTTCAAGTATCTAACAAATGTGTCTTCCAGACTAATGTTAGTATTGGATTCCCTGCAGTAATTCTGTGGCATCTGTGGGGGTGGTGCCGCATATTTATTTCTTTTCTTGATTTTTTTTTTTTTGTAAGTAACATGAACATAAGTCAGAAGCATGTTTACTTGTACTGATTTATCCCAGCCTTGTGCACCACACTGCCTCTGATTATTTTTCTTAGCACAGGCTTGAAAGGGGTAAATAATATTTTGTCGCTGAGGAATTTGACGGGAAATCTTCTCTTAATAGCCCACAAATGAAAAAGCTACGCACAATGTATCTTAAACAGTGGTCCTTGGAACAGCTCATCTGGTGTGGGTCAATACAGGTCGTGATATCTTCATATTTCAAAGGACAACAATGAACTAAAACTTGAACAGCAATGACTCATTTCACATTTGCTCTAACATGCAAGCAGAGCCAAAACACCAGAGATCAAAGTGCTGCAGGGAGCCACTGAAGTGGTAGGTTTTGTGGGTTGGATGAAGACTGAATCCCCCAGACTTCCAGGTTTCATTGCGCCATTTGAGAGAGAAGCCTTGCACCCCTGATGTGAAACTCTCTCAGGATGTGGTGCTCACCCCCTGCTTCCCCTTACATCCATACCAGCTATTCCCTAAAAACCATGGAGAGCGGAAGCATTTGATTTCAAATGTCCCAGCTTTCCTCTTTGGATCCTCACTAGGGAGCAGTCGTCACTCCTCATTTGCTTCTGAGCAGCAGTGAAATGACTAATCCATAATAGGTTCCACCATATCGATGTCCGACAGTGTTATGATGTCTGCAGGGCTGCAATAAGTTGTGACTCAGGCTGCCAGTCTTTGTTATTCCCCAGACAAGTACCACTAAATCTTGATGGGCTGAATATGTAGGAGCTGGCCCGTGACACCATGTGACTAAAGATAAATACAGTCCTGTTAAATGAGTTTTCTGTGTTGTCTATTTACATTAGTAAAAGTGATTGCATACAGGGTAATGCATATGCTGCATTCATGCTGAACATTAACTTACTGGTCATGAACCATGTTAAAAAGGAGATACAGTGCATGTGTGCTCTGTTGGCGCTCTGACATACCATGTTCAGATTAAAAACAGTTACTTGTGATTGGCTAAGCTCTGCAGGAGAAGGGGCTGCGGAGTGATTGATAGGCCATCCATGTGCGCCTGGGTCCAAAGAGAGGCATACATCAGACAGGTGTCAAAACTCACAGCAGGGTGTGGTGATAGGTGGCGTTCAGAGGCTCCGGAATGAAAGGCAAGAGGACGAGGAGGAGAGAGAAAGGGAGAAAATGCAGGAGGGAGGTAAAGGGCAGAGAGATAACCTGAAGGTTTGAGAAAACAGTGTGACATTTGGATTCTGACTCCTTCAAGAGCATGTCATAGGGCTGGAATATCATGTTTTAATGTTAGAGTTTAGGAAAACAATACAAGAATCAAGTTAACGTAAAGTTTTTGTAGGGGCAGCTTTGGAACATTGTTGTGTGATGTTATATTGCCCAGATGCTTCTGGCTTCAAATAATTAAGGCATCGGTCCAACACATCAGTTAAAAGTAAACTGACAGAGCGACCCATTAGGACTAAGGAGAGTGCAGTGAAGACAGATGGGATGAAAGACAAGCTTGCAGCTAGCAGGGTCTGCATGCTGCCACCAGTGTTTTCACACTGTCGTTTAAAATAAGGAAGGCCATTAATAACCTCCTCACTGTGCCCTGCTCTGCTGCAGTCTGGCGCTCCTTGCAGAGCTAAATGTGGCGCTGCATGGCAGCAGACTGGCAGACTGTGTCAAAGCAGCCATATATACCTGAGGAGAGGGACAGAGAGAGAGGAGACAGACAGTTTGTGTGTGCTTTTACATTTGTGTGTGTGCATGTGCCATATATTTAGGTTTAATTGTATTTTTTCACTTACTCGCCTGTTTGTTTATGTGCTGTGCCTGTGCCGCCTGTCCTACCATGGTTGGATGGGAATCAGATAGCGGTGATGCAGTCAGGGAAGCCGTCAACACCGAGGTGAAAAGTTATGGTTGCCAGTGGTAATGACTGTGTTCCTTCTTGTCAAACCTTTACTTTGGCAGATGAACAAAACATAAAATTTGACAGGGAGTGGGTTTTTTCCCCTCATGATCCAAAAATATTACATGTACATAGCCACACTGTGAATGTGTTTTTGCAAAGATGGAGTGGGTACTTTGGTGGAGAAAAAAATAAGTTTTTCCTGAGTGGCAAGGTGACTCATATAATTATTTAGTTATTTTAGGCCTCTGTGCTTTTAAAACAAACTTAGACAAATCTTAGACATTTGATTTATAATAACCATTCATTTCCAACGAGCTCTTGTGCGATTGAGCCACCCAACTACAGGAGCAAAATTGAGAATCTTTAAGCACAGAGTAAACTGGCAACTTCAACCAGTATAGCAGATACTTTAAATGGGTCAAAAGAGTGTTGGTGCTGAGATCTATTTAACGGCTTTGGACTTGCCTGAGCTCATGTGAGATAATTAGTCCACCATGAGACAAGAAGACCCCACTGAAAAAAGGTCATCTTCAAATGTGTGTCCACTGTTTCTATCCAGGTCTCTCTAAAGAAAAAAAAATCATCATGGATTCGTGATTGGACTGTTCTACTGAGGTGTGAGCAGTGTGACCTAATACTGTCAGAACAATGGTTCCCTTCATGGGCTATTCTGGTGTCATATGTAATGTGAGTGTAAGTGGCGCATATTGAATCCTAGGTCAAAAATAGTGCCTTTTGAGTGCGTTGAATTCTCAGCAGCTACACAATGTCAGGAACTCACGCTTGGCCAAGTGTGTTGTAGTAGGTTAATTACAGGAGGCAGGGGGGATCAAACAGTCCCTCTGTTTTTCAGTCCAACGCAAATAAAGGAGATTTTCCAGGAGAGAAGTTTCCCTAAGACACGTGCGCGATGATTTAGTTCATGTGAGTAAACCCAATTAAGAACATCTGGCACAGCCACTCCTTACAGATTATGCTAAACGTGTACATCTGCATATTTACATGTTATGTTGTCTCTGATTGTCTGTCTCCCTCTTGCACACAGGTATCTTTGTATGCACACAGTGTTGAACATGCATTCATCTTACTTCAGTCATGACAGAACGCCTCATTACTGAGGAAATATCACTCAATTTATTGTCAACAATTTGCACACAAAAGACGCTAACGCTGACATTTGCTCGTGTATAAATAGGTGTCAGTGAAGCAGTTTTATGCTCTGGATGCAGATGTGAGCCACATGTAAAAGCCTTTCCTAAAACAAGCACTGCGGAATAGGGAAAGTTGTGCTTACGGTACCTCTCCAGGAGGGGCTGGCTGCCTCCCAGACTGCTCTGCTGTTAGATCTGCCCCTCAGAATAAATAATGACAAGTCTGAATCAAATCTGGGCATTTAAAGAAACAAATTCAGATATTTCCTTTGGAGGAGTTTGAAGCCTTCCCGTTGTCTCCAGTTGTTTTACAGGAGACTTACATTAACAGAGGGACGTTTCTATAAGTCAGCTGCTTAGATTTCCTATGTACCCTCCTGATGTGGATCAGCTAAGCTCACACTAATGATAACAATAATAACAAATAGTAGCTCAGGAATGTGGCATGAGGAGTTTTCGTATCCAAGGGACAATCAGATGACCTGCATGTCCAACAAACACTTGTTTGCAAAGGAAAGGAATATAAATGTTGAGAAAGAACTGGAACAGAGAAGAGATGCCTGGCAAGACAACAAGGAACAGTCTGAAAGCTACATACAGTACTGCTGAGGGTCACAGACAAACAATAAGGCCATGCATGGCAGCCAGGCACACACACTCCTTTGCAGTCAGTCATAATACAAGAAAGAGGAAGTGGGAGAGTCTTGGGCCAAGGCCTAGAGGGCCCAGGGGTAGTGGAAGAGGAGCCCAGCATGAAAAATTAAAGAACTCATGAAAAACTACAGTTCATGGTGCACTACCTCAAAAGGAATCCCAAAATAACTTTGTTTTCAAGTTTTTGTCAAAGTCAGCAAGAATGATTCCTTCTGTAGTTGTGTGCAACACATGGTGCAGCAGATGGACTTATGAGCAGCGGGTGAGACACCAAACACACCTCTGTGACAGAAGTGTATGACTGCATTTATATTGGGATCATGGTCAGGGTGCACAGGGTGCAAAATATAAAGAGGCGCAACGAATCAGGCGCCGATGATGGGCCACAAAATCACAGAGGAGGTTGTCCCCGGACTCTGACGTCATCTCTGACCTTTCGTGTATTTACAGAGGAGGTTTGATTTCCACTCTTTTTCCATGCTCACACATGAGCCGTTGTGAAGTGGGCCCAGGAGGTAAAATAGTAGCTTTGTCCCAACCTGGACGGTGAGCACTGGAGTCATGTGCTTCTGCCAATCCCGATGAAGGGCCCACAAGCCATGACCATTGAGGAGAGCACAAGCATCACCTGTTTTATATTAAATCAGTCAGATTAAATAAGGAAGGCAATAACCTGCAGCTCTCAAGGTGCCATTTTAGCCAAATATGACCCTCAGCTACTGTGATCACACTTAAACTGTTCTCAAATGGAGCAGAGGCTGGGGGCAGACACACTTTGCAAAGAAATTCATGAATCTGCACCTGACCATTTGATGCAGGGTCATATTAAATGAGATGCACCATGATAAAGAACCCCCCGCCCAATATTTCAGGACCTCGCAACAACAAACTACACAATATCCTCATTTTATGCAGCAACATAAACAGCCTGATACAAAGCTTATATGGCCCCATTCATCACCTTATGGAGTGTTCAAACAAGCATCTCATTATCATACAGTTGAAACATGAAGACATTTAAACAGCCCCTTCAAAGTACTCCTCCTAACGCTGCAGACAATATTGCCCTCTACAGGGCATACATATTAGTCACGCTTGTCTGTCGCCCCCACTTTTTTTTTCTTCTTTTTTGGCCGAGAGACTGTGATGAGTTAAAGAGACACAGCACCACATGCACTGATGAATGTATAATTACACAGTGCTTACAGAGAGATGGAGGATCAGGAGCTGCAGAGAGGCAGAGTGAGGGAGGGGGGAGAGTGTCCTGTGACCTTAAAGACCCTGGTTCACACCCTCTAGACTCCAGCTTCTGTCATGCTGAGGTTGCCTTTAGCATTAATCCTGCTTTAGTTTAACATGTGGAGCTCTGTAGTTGACCTTAGTCTGGAGGGACCAAGAGAGGGAGAGGAAATTTACAAATCCAAAATAAAGCGAGGTCATGATGTCAGTCTCATTCTGTCAAATTTAAGTATTGACAACAATAATAATGTTTAAATGGTGTGAAATTGAAGAATAGAAGACTCATCAGAACAACACCTCCAAAGGACCTGATATGAATGAATCTTAGCAACATGGGCACCAATTTATCAAGTGTCTCTGAGTATGAATGAATGGCGATTAAAATGAATGAGGTGGTCGCATGAAGGACTTGGTCAGTGATCCAAGACCGGCCACTCCCTCACTTAGAAAGTTTGATGAATCCAGCCTCTGGTTTCCAAATTAGCTATGCTGCATGAAAAAAGAAAAAGAAAAGGAAAAGACAAAACAGGCCTCTCATCACTCTTGTGGGTGTGTATAGTGAGGTAACTGTTTTGCTCCTCTATATCTTCCACAAGGAGCTGAGTGTGATGAACTGTGGATTCAGCCTCCCCTCCGGTCATTTTCTAAGAGAAATGCCACAGCAGCAGAACGGCTAAGTCTCCAGAGATCCACCCAAGGGTTCTGTCTCACTGTGACACAAGGCGGACCCCAATTTAGGACACAAAGACTGGGTCAAAACAGCAGGAGGTATAGCCAGTCCCTGATAGTGATCCATGCCTTTTCTTTTCATTGTGTCCACGTTCTTGCCTCTGTCTCTTCTTCGCTTCTTTTTTTTTGTGTTTTCCCCTCTGCTTCACCCTCATCTGTCCTCATCTTCCCCCTCAATCACTTTCCTTACTTTTCATCCTCCTCCAGTCCGCATAATGATAATTTGTTTACCTGCGTAGTTTACCTAAAGTTCATTGTCTGACTCATGCACTGATTTACAATTTTAAATCTTTCCTGCATTTAAATGTTGCCTCGTTTCAAATGGCTGGAATTTAAAACGGACAACCACGAAAGGTGCACCTCCCAGATTACCTTGCAAATTAATTTGCACAAGCAGAGGCGCAGCTGAAAATTAAATCTTATCCTCTTCGGATAAAATTATTTGGTTGATTTGGTAATGCACAGGCCCCTTGTAATAGGCTTATACACTCCACTCATACACTCGTCTGTGAGTGAAGTAAAGGACCCTCTCAAATCGCCCACTCTCATGACTCACCTTCTGCAGAAGGACGGAGAAGCCCTCCAACCACTTCTGCTTCTCACTGTTATGGAGTAAATCACAAACATGTCATGGCCCGTTCCTCTGGGACTACACACAACCTTAGCTGTCCTGAAGTGTGTGACTAACCAATGTCCTCCTTGCATGGCCAAGGACCCACTGAGCCCAAATCAGCCCACATCTCTTATTCTGAGAAATTAGCTTCTCTCTCTCTCTCCCTCTCTCTCTCGCTCCCTGTCCATGCTCTCTTGTTTCCTCCAGGCATTGACATTTAATCAAACTCAAATCCCATTGTGCCTATTAACATATCAGGCTGATACGGGTTGCTGTAAAAAAAAAAAAGAAGCATGAGTGCAAGAACCTGCAGCGGAGCATTACCATAACTCTGCCTGTGAGATCTCTATTTTCTCTCCTCCGCCTCATGTAAAAAAATGCTTACCTGGCAAACAAGTAAGCGCGGAGCGGCATTTCTCTCCTCCCTCCACTCATTCAACCCGCTTATCTTTTTAGAATGTGTTAATTATTTAGCTGTTTGTGCTTGCGAATGTTCGCCAAATAGCACTGAGACAAGCTGAGCATCTAATGCAAAGGCAATTTTAATATTTCACCAGACCATCAAAACAATTTAAAGTTTGCTTTTTTTCCCCTTGGCTGTAACTGAATAAACATTTTTTTTTTTTGGTGTAGTTCTTAGGGAATGGTTAGTGCCTTTAATGGATGGCATAGTTTCTCTGTAAGCAGCTCAGTCTTCCGATTATTAATCTTCGCAGACATGAGGGGACTTGGATGTGAGGACATGTCCATGAAAGATGTTGATGATTATGAGGTCATTGCCTGGTAAACAGTTACACTGGACTAGAGCTGTTTCCCACAGCTCAGCGGTTTCTGGCTGCTTTTGCTCCTGACCTTGATGAAGGTCTCCCTGCTCTTGAGCAACTCTCAACACATCTGACCCTGTTGCCAGCCATTCAAGTATGTCAGGGCCATATGTTGGCTCGCGTGGCATCCTGCACGCTGAGCATGCAGCCTCTCTACCTGAGACCAGCCAAGACCAGGCTGGTTGTTGGTCTTGTATCACAGCAGGCAATTACTTCCCTGAAAGTAGGACAGTTCTTGGTAATGACAGTCACCAGAGCACAATATTTAGTGCAATGAAAAGGCATTGTTGCTGTCAGCATTGTTTTCTTCGAGAGAGGATGACAAGGCAGTGGGAATGGAACAGGGCCATGTTGTACAAAGAGGATTATGAAGACAAAACAACTTTGACAAGTCAGAAATTTGAGGACACTTCCAGGGAGATATAAAGACTATCAAAGTCAAGCTGTTTGTTGGGGGGTGGGGGAGTGGGGGTGGTGTTGGCAGCTTGCTGGTGGGTGTGTGTGCCCTTGTGAATGTGACGAACACGACGGAAAAACAGAGACGTCGAGTTTTACCTCAAAAGGCTCAAAAGCTGACACTTGAGTGAAAAGCTCTTCTCAAAGTGGCAGCCATCGCTGCCACACTGAACAAAGGCCAACCTCTGTCTCAGAAGAGGATATTTTCTTTCAGCACAGCTCGACAAATAAATAAATGAGTGTGAGCGATAGGATAATTGTGCAGAGCTACAAAAGACAGGGTACGCTGTAACGTTCACGTCCTCATTTATTTAAGGAAATCTGTTCTCTGATGTTGCAACATTAATCTACAGAGTGTAAAATAAAAGGAATCAGTGAAGAGGTTACTCTGGAAGACTCTGATCTCCACTAAATCATATAGCTGTTTGCATAACTCTGTTACATAAGTCATCTCTCTTCTCCACATTTTAATCAACAAAAGTAATAGCAGCTCTTCATATCAATATACCTGAGCCATCTGCTGTCTAATACCAAGGATTTCAATGAGTATGGTTACACAACCCGAGCCACACTTGTCGCTCTGTCCCGATCAGGATTATAGCTTTGGCAGGGATCAAAATGAGTTTCTGTGCCTGCTACTGTATTTCTAGAGCTTTTTGATTGCCAATCTGCAGCATTGTGTCTACAATATACAAGCTGCAGGCGGTGGCTGAGAGCTTTGTACAGTCTGTTTCACTTACAGTTTATTTGATCCTTTAATTGGCCACTGGACTATCTCGTTTTATTATGCAGCAAATCAAACAACATCAATTCACAGACACCTAATAATGACAAAACATGGTGCTCACACACTGGCAGCCTCAAATTGTATTTCCTTATTAGCAGGCTGTCTGGTGAAAAATATGGAAATTATATTCATACTCAGACAGGTAATAACCAAAAGGCAAGGTACAAAGTGGGCTGCAAATTAGTCTAAATACCAAGCTCTGTTCTATTTGCATATTTTCTTTGAACATATTGTTGGGGAGGAAACATGAGGCCGGGATTTGAATGGGTACTTCCCATTTCAAAAGTTACATCAAAATTCACTCAACACGTAGTCTTATTAAAACACTGAGTGCAATTAGCGATCAAGGCAAGCACCTTTATCTTGGCATTGAGAATTCGCTTCTACATGATTTAAGTGATCAAAAGATCAATGACATGCATCTAAACACTGCAGAGCTTGGTTAAAAAAAAAAAAATCATCAAAGTAGTGCACCAACCCAACACTTACTTGAGACAACAAAGTTATTGCCAATTCATTCTTGAAATTCACAGTCACAATCAATGGTGTCTAAAACATGTAATATAACTATGGCTGCAATCTACAATTGAAAAACAAACATTATCACGTCAGACAAAGCAACATCTCCTGACATATTGGTTGGAACACTTAATATTTGTCATTACTGCATCAAGTTATTAATCATCCATCCATTATCTATACCACTTCAGGGTTGGAAGGGGCTGGAGCCAGTCCAGACTGCCATGGGGCGAGGGCACCAGCCAGCAGGTTCGACTCCAGAACCTTCCTGCTGTGACTCGACAGTGCCAACCACTGTACCACCATGCAGGCTTTTCCATTTATCAATTATTATCAAAATGGCTTCTTTTTAATTTGCTGCTAGATCATGTCTCTAATTCTCCTCAAATAGATCAATCTCCACCCAGTAGTGTCGTCAATAGTCCATTATTCTACAGCCAAGCCTCCTATAATAGACCAACCCAATTCTTCATAAACTAGGCTACTCTTCTCATAAACTCATAGCCGAACCAGATTTTTTCCCCTAATCTGCAATGTGCTCAAAGTTGAAAAATTAAAGCAAACTCATGAGTTCAACAGAACAGCAGACATTAAGGACATTGGCACTGTGGGGGACAACGCCAAAAGTGTTACAGGAAGAGATTATTTGTAAGTTAGAAAACTGTGTTAAACTCAATAAATAAAAAAGAACTGATCACAAAACATGCAGTTCAAGTGCAAGTCCGGTCGCTTTTCAACTGTTTGCTAACCCTCCTCCAGGCCATGTGCATTTGTCGTCACTGAAGCCGGCACAAAAGCAATCAGTGGAGCGGTGGCTAACATTATTTATCATAAACGCGTTATGATGTGTGTATTTGTGTAGACTTATCTGTCATAAACAAGAGATTACGGGTTATGGGGCACGTTTGTGTCACGGTGCCACCGAGATAAGAGCTGGGACACCTGGTCGGAGGCCCTGATCTTGCAAGGTTGGTTTTTGGCCAAGAAGGCAGAGAGCCTCCATTCTCCCTGTAACAAGTTACAAGTCTTATTTAAGCATCACAATTACTCCGAAGCTGTTAATTAAGGTATAAATGTAGCATAGTTAAGCTAAAAATCCTGCATAGTTCCTCATTAAGGGGTAATATCCTCCTAAAGTTAGCAAATGCTCTTAAGCTAACACGAGCAGAAGGCTAAGGGCTGAGTCATTTCTTCACTCAAAGGTTAGAAAAGCCACTTTTAGGATCAAAATACATTTTTAATTGGCTATTATTTCATTCCAGATATGTGACTATGATATTATGACTGGGCTCATTTTTCACATAAATGGTGGCCGCCGCCTCCTCCTCCTTTGATTTAAAGATGCCCCTCTCCCGCCCTCCTCGGTCGGCACATATCCCCACCCCCTCCGTGTTTTCGGGGATGGTGTGGTCCAGGAAGCGCGCCTCTCCTCTGCTCTGCTCCGCTCCGCTCTCCTCTTCGGCTCAAGTGAATCAGCTGACGAATGGTATCTCCCTCCTCTCCCGGATGGATCGCGCCGCTGAAGCCGGGCAGCCTGAGCGCTGACACAGGAGCAGGTTGCCCACCGCTCGCTCTCGTCCTGCCGGATGTCGAAACGACCGAGCCTCGCGTTTTAAAAGACTCAGCCACCTTAAAATAGAGGTTACTTTGTTTCATCTTTCGCCTCGGGCAGGAAGCTGCCTGCTTCCCCTCACCATGGCTTCCAACTTCAACGACATAGTCAAACAGGGATACGTGAGGATACGGAGTAAGAAACTGGGGGTGAGTACTGTTGCACTTGCTTCTTGCGCGGCGGAGGAGACACGGCAGGAGGAGGAGGAGGGGAGTGAGGTGGTGGAGGATGAAGAGGGAGAGGAGTTCCAGTTGTTTGCGGTCTTTTAGCATCAGGGGCGGCTGCTGGATTAAGAGAGAGGGGCTTTAATTTGCTCCATAGGAAGCTGCTCCCGCTGTGGAGCTCTTCAAGAGAAAAGGCAGATTAGAGCAGCACGAGCAGCGGCCAAGTTTCCTCTCGTGCTTTTATGCAAAGACAGAAAAAACTCTGCTCATGCTGAGATGTTTGGATGATTGACAGCTGTGTGTCATGTGCGTGTCTTTGTAAATTGTAAATCACATCCCCCCCAATGCTGTTTTAAGTTTCTGGCTTGTAACTTTATTTTCTTTGAGAAACTTAACATCAAATGTTGTGACTTTGTGAAGCTGCAACACTTTTTCTTTAACCAGGGGAATAAACTACGCTCATCAAGAGAAAACATCATAGAAAAAAAAACAAATGATGTCACTTTTGACTGACATGTTGTGACAGACGTAAACCGCACAATAACATACAAACGTCCTATTCAGCTATATTTTATTCTAGCGTCAGGGGCAAATGGACAGTTTGTCACATGAGTTATATGGATTCTAGCAACATAATAGAAAAACTAGGAATGCTGTTTATCACCACTCATTCTGTTATCAGTCAGCGCAGCCTCACTCTACTTTAACTTTCTTTCAGCCTTGATGAATTATGCCCAGTAATGAAAAGTGTCATTGAACCCCAGCTGATTCGGTGTGATTGCGGCTCCTCGGTGCCATGATAATGGATTTCCTTTAAGATACAGCAAGCAGAAGGCACAAAAAGAAAAAAAAAGGCTTAACTGCTTATGTTGAAATGAATGATATATATTCAATTATGTGTGCCTTATTGTGTGACTCATAAAGCCATCTGCTTTTGTTCATACTTCCAGCTCATTACACTAACAGAGCGGGCACACTCCCTCTCCTCTGATGAAGTGTGATGATGGGGGCTAATGATGTCTGCCTCCTCACATCATCACCTGGTCTCATCAGCACTATTCTACTATTGTTAACTGCTGTTGAGGCTATCTTTGATTACTCTTTGAGAGTAATCATTGTGGAGTAAGAGAAACCTCCGCTGCTTCTGCGCTCAACATAATCCCGATTATAATAGATGAAAGCACAAGACACTTGTAGTTGTTAACATGCAAATTAACTTGCGCCTAAACAGTTGGCTCGGTTTATTTACTTCTTGCATATGTTATTAGCTGGATGCATTCAGAAGAACAGGACATGTGCAGTTTGGAGAGGCTCCGACTTTGCAAAGCTGGTGAGGATGCACACTGTGTTGGGCTGTGCTCGAGGTATGGATGCCATATCTCTGCCAGTTTCCACATCTCATCCTGCTGTTTGTGGAGAAAAACAGTTTGTGTCCTGATCGCCCACTCCCTCAGCCCTCCACCACTCACTGCTGTTTCATCATAGAAAAGCCATGCCGCGATGGCCTCAGAGGACCCTGGTGGGGGTAGACAGAAAATATTTATCTGTCTCTTAGTTATTCCAGGCCAATACTCATTCTGAATCAGATACAAAAACAACAAAACTGAATAGGTGTTTGTACGCCTCATTCAACAGGCAGTGATACATGCCTGTGATTATTGCTCCTGTTTGATTAGTGTTTCTGTGGGGAGAAACAGCTCGTCGGTGCTAAATGGCATAATATCAAGTATTTTCGACAGACAAATGTCTGACAGACAAACATGCGTGGGTGGACTGGAGAGATACACATCTGGATGGACGGGAAATTATATTCAGAGTTGGCTAAAATCCAGAAAAGTGTTGTTTTTGTGGCCCATTTGCAACGTGAACCCAAACATCATATTTACTTCATTTTATTTTTGTCTAATTTTTGACATTCATTGATGGCTCAATAATGTTTGTGGTTACTGAGAGAGGCATGAAGCATCATTATCTTGATGTACTGTCTGGGTGGAGGGACATGCAGACCCACATTCAGGGTTTGTAACATGGGAACCAATGTGCTCCCTTTTCCTCCTCATAATAATGCTGCCAAAAGTGCAAACCACACCTCTAATGGTCCATCCTCTCACTAGGACTGGTATCATTTCATCAAATGTGTCAGTATTCTGCCAATATGTTGCAAAATAGTTTCTTGAGAGATTTCTTTCAACAAACTCCCATTTTTCATTTAAGATACTCAAACAAATAGGTCTGCAACTAGTCATTTTCTTCCTAATGGATTAATCTGTTATTTCCTAATAGATTCATTGTTTCAAATAAATGATGTCTTCAGATATTTCAGAACTTGAAGAGTTTCAGTTTCAAAGAAAAAAGAAAATGAAAGGAGAAATCATCACATATGAGGAGCTAAAGAAAAGTATTTGTGTTGCTGTTTGAAAAATTGTTGCTTTTTTCTGTCAGTTCACCTTATATGCTGTATATATTATATCCTGTCCACACTGTGCCATGAGAAGAAGAAAAGCAGCAGAGAGAAGCTGGAATCAGACAATGATTTTGCTTGCAAACAATTAATCAATAAGCAATTATTATTTCCTTGAATATGCGGCTTATCATTTCACTTTTAGACACCACTTTCAGTTTGTGACAGTTTCTGATGATCAGTGCTACAGACACACATTTCTGTTGCTACCAGTGAAGCACTAAGGTTTGACATCCCGCCCTACCTGTCAGAGCAACTAGATGTACCATCTCAAATGGACTTTTAGGCCAGAAAGGTCCTGGCTGTTTTCGTCCTCATGGGATGGTTATTTCATATTTTTTTATAAAGTGTGTTTAAAGGTCTTTCAAATATCACATATCAAGACTTTGCATCACAGTTGACCTTCTAATGCTCCCATCTGGCTCTCGATTGCAATGCTGTGTCATTTAGAATGTATTATGCATTATTTTTTATTAGGAAGTGGTACAGTCGAATGGTTCAGTTTATGCGATACGTATTAAAGTGGCCATGCCAACAGCAGCAGCTTTGGCTGAATTCATCAGCATCCGTCAATATGATTGGCTCATTTCCAAACCCCATCATGTGTGAAGGTTGAGGCCATGAGGTCAGGTCTGTGTTCTGCAGAGTGATCAAAATTACCGCGCGGGGCACTTTCTCTCCTTTCGCTTTCTCTTTGTTTGTCTTTCTCCCTTTCTCCTGGGACATGTGTTTTCTTTTTCCACGGACATGAATAGGAACGATTTCCTACATTAGCCAACTCCTTTGTCTCTTTGTTGGCTGAGGAGACAACGGTGCAGTGTTCTTGAATGCACAAGTAGTTTCTCTCTCTCTTTCCTCTCCTTTCTCATGTTTCCCTTCTCTCCCTCACCTTACCACCCATTCTCTCAACCCCCTGTCCCCCAGCGTCTCACCTGTACTCCCCACACTTCACAGTGTCTCTCTCATCTCCCTCTCCCCTACATTATCTCTCTTCCTTTTTTCCCCTCTTTTCTTCCCCTTTATCTGGCTATCTCCCCTCACCTCGTCCCCCTTTCTCTCTCACCTTTCTCTCCTTCACTGGTTTGCAGACAGTTGAGAGACTGAGCACAAAAGCATCCTATTCATCACCCCACACTGCACCCTCCATAACCCCAACAGGCTATTCCCCCTGACACAGAGCAAAGGCCCATACACACACGCAGAGATACACACAAACACACACAAATTGGCTCGGTTCAGCATTGACGAATTGGCACACACATGCACCCGACAAACAAGTAAACAATCTGCTGCCAGAGAACAGTGTGTGGATTCTCAATTAATTTTAATCCTGTGGCTTTGTACCATACAGTATTTTTTTTAACTACATGAAGACAAACTAAACGCGCACAAGAGCAAAAAATCAGTGAAATGTCTCAGCAAATAGAAAACCATAAAGTCTGGCACAGTCTGAGAAACAGCAGTAGCGATGTTGCCATTTTGCAGATGTTATCTCTAGGATGGACTCGTCTTGAAAAGCTGAATAACATGACCTTTGAGTAAGATGTGTGTCAGTCTCAGTCCAGGTGCATGTTTCCCAGGTTTAGGATCAGTGTGGTAAACAGAAAAGGTCAGCTGTTTAATATTTTCCCCTCGTCTGTCCAACTTTTCTTCGAGCCTTAACAAAAATGGTCATTTAAGTTTGCTGCAGGTGAGTCTGTCTGCCATTCAGGCTCTCCATTCACAAACATGTTTTGACACTTCAAAGGAGCTGTAGATCCGATCCTGGCTCAGAGGCAGATATGTAATATTTTAGGAAAACCCGGAGCACATAGCGTGTAGACTTCACACACAGATAGGTTCTTGTTGAAATTTTATTTCTCACTACATGACCAATATTTTCAGCGAGATAAACAGCACACACAACAAACTCAATGTGGACTTCACTTAAAAACAAACAAATATGCAGTAGAAGCAGAAGATTAGAATTTAACTTGATTTCAGATATTTAAAACAGTGACTACATATAATGTGAAGGAATAATGATGAACCCACAGCAAATGTTAATATTGAGGAATGTGTTGCTTTTCTAAAATATTATCATTTAGTCAGAATCTGTTTTTGAGATTCTGACTTGTCGTTGGCTGTGTGTGTCTTCATTGTGTTGAACTGCAGCGTTGCCTTATCTCCTTTAAACTCAAGCCTAAATAAAATTTAAAAATATAAACATCAACAGACTGTTGAACAAAGATCCAAAAAAAAATCTATGTACTTAATACAATGTACTGCTAATGCAGTTTGTGGTAAGAAAAGTACATTTTGAAAGTTGTTCTTTGTTGCCACCGAAGTGCAGCTGTGAGAGTGCGCTGGTCAAACCAGAACATTAAATGTCAAAACAGAAAACACATTAAAAATGCATTATGTCTGGCCCAGAATGAGTAGGAGTGAAAATACAATCAGCCCAAAGTGTGGATGTAAACAAATAATACGGACTGAGAATTTAAGGTATTCATCATCCTAATACAAGGATATCATTTGCAAAAACACGGTTTACAGTCCTGTTTATGGATCTACTGAAGTGATTTGGGATCTTAAAATTGCTTTTTTTATGAGTGAACCATTTCACAATCTTGGGTGTGCATGCAGTTTGTTTTTGGGGCAAATAACTGTATGTAATTTACGGATTGTGTGTGCGACGACTACTGCAGCACAGGACTTATTATAATCCCTCCATTTTTGGCCTTGAAGGAAGGTTTTAGGGAAGTTTAATGTGTGACAGAGCACCCTCTGTCACACATTAAACTTCCCTAAAACCTTCCTTTTGTTACAGTGTCATATGCCATGATACAGCAGAAATTGACAGCAAGGAATATTGGCAATATGTTGTGACTGCTTGAATACATCAAATTACATGGTTTAATACTCCTGGCCCGTGGCTTTGGATGTTTAGTCCTGAAACGTAAAATCCATGTAGCTAGCTACCTATCTTTGCTCTATTGGTAAAGAAATGAAGTCTCTAAGTAGGATAGCCTACTAGGAAAGTCATCTTACTGCCTGAAACTGCTATTTGGGGATATTTTAGTCTGACACATTCAAATATTCACTAAAATTATCAAAAGAATGTAAAGAAGTGTTTAATGTTAGCGTGTGTTAGTAGCCTGGCTATGCTAAGCAGTTAGGCCAGCAGCTTGTCCAGAAACCATGGCTGGTGGCAAAGTGACATAAGATAAACAGGAGTTAGCATTGACTTTGCTTTGCACCACTTGGTGAGGCAAGAAATTAATCTTTAACTCACAATGTTTCTACTAGACTGGTCAGTAAACAGTGATTACTGCTAATGTTGGCTATATAGCAATAGCTACTTTGCTTAGCATCTTAAATGACAAGTTGTTGTGTCATCAGATCTATAGAAAATCTGCAACCATGCTGATAACTGACACACTGCCTCCATGTTTCGCCAAGAGCACTCTCTGGTTCCAGCTTCTCAGAAGTGGAAATGAGCTGTTAAAGATGATCATAAAATGAATATCTTTGGGTTATAGCCACAACAAGCACATTGAAAATGGCACCTTGGGCTCAAAAACATAGTGATGAGCACTTGTTTATACATTATTTTTGATATTTCTTTGGACTAATTGAGAAAATAATTGTCAGGTTAGTCAATAAAGAGGACTATCAGTTGCAGCTTTCAGTCTCTGTTTTGTATTACATTTTAAATTGTTGCATAGCACACACAAATAAATACCATCTAATATTATATTTCAATACGATTCGATACAATGTTTTATTGTTTTACATGTACTGCTGTATCCATGTCTGTAAAAACGACTTGTCCACTTGCAATCAGTTTCAAGCAAAAACAACTCCTAAGTCATCTACAGCAGTTGAGTCATTAAAGGTAATGCACTGCTGAACAAAAGCCAATTTTTTTGGCCTCCTCTCCTTTTCCGTGAGGAAGCTTCAATTTGGACTGAATACTATATCTATGATGGAAACGGTCAAGTGACAAGAATAAAAACTAAGATTCATGTGAGTTTTTCTCTGACAGAAAACTTATTGAAGAGCCCTTAAAATTTGAATTGGTGGATTTTGTCGACCTTTAAGACTTGATACTAAACTGGCAGAGAAAAAGAAAGTCATTACAGTGATGATTGATCGAGACATTAACAATCAAATAACACAGTTTTGTCCTTTTGGTGATTAGATATGGGACAGAAGTACATTTTTTTGACTCACTTGTGCTTTCCTCTCTGCTCTGTCTGCAATAATTCCCTCCATTATCAGTTATTATTTCTCATTTGTCTCAGCTCTTTTTGACTTACAAGTGGGTATTTGTATTCAGCTTCCAGTGGCCTTTACATGGACAGTGTGCATTGTATTGGTGCATGTTGGTGTACAAGCACCCACCAAGGCAGAGGCAAAAAGAAGGAAAAAAAAAGTGGAGAACAATATGTCTATTGTCCAAGATGGCACAGCCATTTAAGATAGGATCTTGCCACTTTCATGCACTCACTATTAACAATGACAGGCCGTCTAGAATGGTGGATGTCAGGAGATTTTTCACCCCAGGAACTGTGCTTGTCAGTGAAGTGTAGAAAAGACACAGTCAGCTGTGTTCGTCTTATGGAAGCAATTGAGACCTCCAAACAACATGGATAAATGTGACTCGGCTTGTGCAAAGGAATCAGATTATATCAATTAGCAAATCATTAGATCTTTTCATCCAGTGGCCACAATTAGTAATGTTCTCCACTCCATCTTTCTGATTTGCCAAAGAGGAATTTAAATGGTTGCAAATGGAGGATTTTTAACATGCTGAGGTTTGTTTATGAATTTGTGCCTTGTGGGTGCATGTAGTCCACTTGCAGTTCTTCTTTCTATTTTGTGATAGATGTTTTTGGACTCGGTGCATTAATTCACAGATATGCAGGGCTATACATTCTGTGGTGATTTCCGCTGGTTTCCATCAGCTTCCTCCATCAGACAAAGACCTGAAGACAAATTACCAGCTCTTATTGGCCCTGATGAATTGCATCTGTAGCAGGATATGGGAACAACAGACCAATAGTCGTTATTCATTGTGAAAAATGTCCCTCTATTATATAGTTGCTTTCATAAATAAATCTCTGCCCGGACCTCACTTGAACATTTCACATCATTGATTCTCCTTGCTCCTAATTATCAAAAAAGCTTTTTGTCACGAACAGGGACAAATGTTGTTATTAGCAGTTGGTAATGTCCAAAGCCTACTTGATAAAGGAATTCACCATAAAAAGACTGGTGAGTAATAATGCCCTTTTGTCTCTTTTCCTCTCCTCACTCAGTGTCTGCTCTCAGAATACCAGACAGAACTTTGCTCTCAGTCCTGACCACTTTTCCTCCTCTTCTTCTCTCCCTCTCACTGTTGCTTTCTGTCCCTTTTCCTGAAATCCATTCACACTATTGGTGTCTTCTGATGAGCTGCTTTGTAAAGTGCAAAGTTCTATAATCCCATCGGGGGAGAAGTGTCTCTTCATGGCTGTTAAATCTTTCCAGTCCCAGCGGACCCTGCATCCTGACAACACACAAACCGTTTGATTCAACACCATACATTCAAGCAAAGATGGGAAGAAGAGCCATATTATACAAAAGGCCTTTTCTTATTTTTTGAACCACGCTATCAGAGACTGATAGAAATGCCAGTCTTTTTTCAGTCAACCCAACACTTTGGTCCAGACCGGAACATCTCAGAACTGGGTTTGTAAATTTTGTTTAGACATTCGTGGTCTTCAGAGGATGAAAAGTACTAACTGTGTGCACCCTGAATGACAGGCACACAGTGAGTGAGTGAGTATCAATCGGCCATAGAAATCCATCCAATGTAATATTAGCTAAATGTAACTTTATTTCTCTGTCCTCAACAGGGCGTTGCCATGTGTTTCCACTTTATCTGTCATTTCAAATTGAAAGCCCTCTGCAGAATTGTGGAGTCACAACTCAATGGCACTGCAGCAGCAATAGGTTTGATATAAAGGAAATTGAGTCACTTTCTTTTTTTGCCCAATTTACTTAATTTTAACTTTGATCACTTTCTTTCAAGTTAGTAAAATGGAAATTCAAAACTCTTTCAGACATACAAAGATGTTGGTTAGCCAGCGGTGTGTGTCAGTAGTGTTTTACTCTCTTTCCTCTAAAAGATGTTTTCAATTAAGTTAGAGAATGACTTACTTTGGAGCTGACTGTGTGTGTGTGTGTATGTGTGTGTATGAAAAAGAGACCTAAAGTATTGCAATGATATCCATTCATACTTAAATTAATTCCTTTAATAAAGTTAGCAGGGTGATTTTTGAAAGGTGAATGGATTTCGCTCTATATTCAAGTCTATCTGATCTACATATTTCACCTCCCACGCAGGTCTTGAGCATTACAGATCTCTGTGGTACTGTATTGCTACATTGTGCAGATACACTGGAGACTCACCTATAAAACACCAGGCCTAGAGGAATCTATCATAGCTCCATTAACACTTCTGCTTCATCCTCTTCTCCTCGCCTTCCGCCCCTCATTAATCAACAGACCAGCCCTCAGGGCTCTACTCTGCAGCTAAGCTCACTTCAGTTTGTGTGTCGGTGTGTGTGTGTGCATACAGTATGTGGGAACTGTGTTTATGTGCACTTGCATATGTGTCTATACATATGTATATACATACTGTTTTCATGTGTGTAGATATGATGTCCAGTTTCTAGAAGGATTTTCTTTCTGCCTGAATCATTGCCTTCAAATGTAGGACAAAAAAATCTGAGACCCAAAACTCCATCAGAGATTCCCTCAGATGTTGTTGTCAGTTTGTATCGTCTTATGATAACGGTCAGTCATCTCTCTTAAACTGCTACTGAAGTCGATTTATTCAGCATGTGATCGGGGGAAATTTGATGAAATCATATTTTCAGAGATGAGATGTCAGAGCTGCCCTGCACAGTCGTAGATACAGTATCAGAATTGGACCAAATGAATTCATTCTAAGAACCAAAAAAAAAAAAAAAAAAAAAAAAAAAAGTTCCTCCTACCGTTTTATATTTGAATCACGATCTATAATGAGTTCTGCTCCTGCTGTTACCTTTCATCAGCCTGCTTGCCAAGCACATTCAGTACAGTGTGCAGCCAAAGATAGCCTCAGCTGTGCACTATGTGTGTTAAGGGGAGTTGTCTTTGTGCCTGTGCTCTGAATTCACTCATTGCGGTGCATAGGTAAATATTATTATGGTCTTGCTAAAAATAAAAAAACATATAATTAAAATTACACCTTATCTGCTTGGAATGCAAGCAAACAGCCTTGTTGAATAATGTAAATGTGCACAGGCTGGAGACTAAACAAGGCTTTTTTTTAATGTGACGCTAATTGTTTAACGCTGTATTATTAATGCACTGTTGAGAAAACCTCGACCTTGGAGTGTTGTGTATGGGGGGGGGGGGGGGGGGGGCGGAGGGCAGTTCATGTCACTTGCCTGTGTGGGAACAATGTTTGTTTGTGTTTGTTTGGAGATGAGTTTGTACCCCACTCTCCCTCCCTCCCTCTTTCTTTCTCGTGGGAGTTCTTTTAATAGTAAAGAGGTGACAGTTTACCTCTGGCTGAGCACTGGGGTGACGGTGTGGTACCTGCCCAGTGCGCCATGAAACGACAGCTGACTCACTCACGTTGCCGGTGCAAAGCGGCCTGCTTTTTTTTTTTTTTATAAATTTGCACTCCATTCTAATGAGCCGAATTGACCTCAAGTGCTGGGGCCAAGGCGATCCGATCCCCTTTCTATTAGACAGCTTTTAATATTTCCACAAGAATTATTGTTCAGGGAATGAATTTTGGATAAGTTCTGCCAGGGGAAATGGAGCACACAATAGTAGCCTTGGCAGTGGCACTTTGAGCGGATCATTTAAAGGTCATAATGGGGAAAAATGGCTCCTTAGAGTCATAAAACAATTGAAAACATGGGGTTACAGGAGAGAAATATATGATAGGAGAAAAGAGTGAATAAGGCAAACTTTTGACCCACCATGAATCGTAGTGGGGGCCTAATATGCCGACAGATTAGGACTTAACTAATTTAACAAAAGGAAGTTTGAAGCGAGAGCAGACATTGGGGTCAACATTAACTGGTGTTACCCCACTCTCTCCCCATTCACAAACACACCTCCCTCCCTCTCACTCCCCTCTTATGTTCCCAGTTGTTCGCTCCCATTTCAGAGAAATGTCTGTTGGACGAAGTGATAATTGCATTCCTCAATGATTTCATGCTGAGACGCACAGTGACACTGAATCACAGTCCACTTAATCCAAGGGAGTGTGTTCTTTGGGAGGAAATGAGACAAAAACAATATGACAAACTCCATCGGACCCGCTTCTTTGACATTAAAAAGGTGCGTGTCCACACATCTCCCTCCCCTTTTTTTTTTTTTTGCACACACATGTGTGTTTACTCCCCCGGTGTCCTCTTTGATTTGCAGACCAAATGTGGCTGAGTCAAGTTTGTGCCAGCGAGCACAAATCTCTAGCCTCTCTGCTTGTGAGGGAATAGTTGTTGCAGACACGGAGCCTGCTGCTTTCCCAGCTAACCGTATCAGAGAAGCAGCCCAGACATCAGTGAGCGAGTACCTCTTTAGAATTAATCCTTGGAGGGGGAGGGTGGGGAGGGTTGTGTGTGGGGGGGTTGACTGTACCAATGTACGAGGATTACTGCTTTAAGGGCTTCTGATGAAATTCAAATAACAAATGCTTGCACAAAGTGTCCTGGAAAACACTCTGCGTTTCGTAATATCCTGCTAAACATGCATATATTTGCTGGAACACTGCGCAGCGCTCTTTGCCTCACTCGATTTCACAGTCTTTTATTGATATGATAATCAAGTGGTCAGCTAATGGTAATTAAGAAGAACTGTTGGAGTGGGAGGGGGTTGCGTCATGGTTGTGGGCAAGAGCTCCTTTCATCCACTTACTTTATATTCTTTTCCCACACAGGTTAGTCGGTCACTTCTGAAGCACTGTATTTAGTTTCCATGTAACAACCCCTCACCTGTTGGCCTAGATGCTAATTTTGCTCGCCTGGAAGCCGTCGGCGACTCACGCACCGATATACCGAAGTGAAAAATAAGGCTTTGCCTACATTACAGCTAGACCTAGAGGTTCTGTGGTTTTTGTGCATTCAGAGCGTTTTCTCCTTCATTTATGGATTTAGTAGAGTTTAACATTCATCCTGGCTAGAGGCTACACAGTGGTGGACATCTCATTCCAGTCTCATAAAGAAAATAACATGGCCCCTGTGTTGCTGCTCTCTGTCTATGGAGGTCTCAGTATGCTTGTTGGCGTGGGTATTCTGCCATAGTCAAATCCCTCTTTGTCTGTGTGTTATTGTCTGTGAACGCTCCAGCCTTGTACATGGATTAAATGGAAATTGCTCTATGCGTGTGTGTGTGTATGTGTGTGCCTGCAGAGGATTGCTGACTAAAGCTGTAATACATAAAGAGGTTTGGATGAGGGATGGTTTAAAGAGCAGGCAATTGTCATAATGATGACTTAAAGCAAAATTGCACCTCCACCCCCCCCCCGTAAAAATGCTTTACACATGCATGCGAATCCACCGCAGCCTCGTATACTGGAGTGAACAGGGCCTGCCAACCTGTGTCACTGGAATCAATATTGGTTAAAATATATGATGGGATAACTTTGCCAGAGTGGAGTAAGCAACATTAGGAAACTGCGTCAGTAGATTATGGGATTATGATTGTGCTTTAATCTTTGTCCTCCTCTTTCCTATAAAAACGGCGTTTCCTGTCCTGAGACTTGTTCCCCAAAACAGCGCATGTATCCAAAGCTGTGACACGAGCGATATGCCAACCTGTTTACGCCGCCCCTCCCCTTCCTGCTCCTTCCTTCCCCTGCTCCCTCACACCTGAGAGAGAAACTTCAATATTGACCTACATCTTCAGAATAATTTGGCTGCTATTTTTGTGCTGTACTTAAAAAGAAAATGCTCTGCTACAGTAGCTGCGATGGCTGCATCTGCACAGGGCGCCTCATTTTAACTAATGTTTGCCTATGTAAGGTTGTGCTTCCCAGCATGGGTTAACCTGCCCTGCCCCCCCACCCCACCCCACTGTAACAAGGAACAACTGCACTCCCTCTCTTCTCTCCCTCTGACAACTGAAAGGAGTTTTGTAAGATCGCCTGATTTTCCAAATATCTTACTTCATGTTATATTTAAATTCTGGATTAAGAAGAAGAGGGATTACTTTAAGATATACAGCAATGGTCGTCACTGTCATCTATCCTCCATGCTCTGACCACGAGTCCTATTTAAAAATGTAATTTATCATGAATCCTAAAGGAGGGCTGCAGCCAGTTCTCTCCATGGCCCTGGCCTGTTGAGACACTCTCACCACCTCATGATCATTTTCACGGCTTGAAACTTTCTTTCATGCTCGTTTTTTTTTTGCATTTTCTCAATTGCCTCCATTGCCCGCTTTTATTTCTGTTCCATCACAAAATCATTGTGCTCTTTGTCATATTGGATAGATGGATCCATTTCTTTTGGCGTGGAATCAGCTGGAACCTGTTGTCCTTCATATTTCATGCCACATTGTGACCAGGAACTGTTTTTTCGGCTATGCATACTTGGTGTGTAATGCCACCCAGTCACAGCCACACGGCCTTAACAAATGAAATAAGGGGTTACTAATACTATGATATTACATTTCTGGACCAGTTTAGCTCATGAATGTTTGATGAGAATGTCCAATCATGCATAGACACAAGAAAGAGATGAGGAATGGGAGAGGAGAAATTTAGAAGAGAGAGAAGGGCAAGAGGAGAGACAGAGACAAATCAGGCTTGGAGAGAAATGGAGGAGGGGGAGTGTGTGCATGTGTGTGTGCATGAGTGTGTGTGTGTTTGTGATGCAGTTGGGGGGGGGGGGGCAGTGATTACTTGCTGCTGAGGTAGCACTGCATTACACATGAGGATTTGGAATGGCCCAGATAAAGTAATCTATGATTAACTGGGGCGCGGCTGGCTCACCACCCTGCCAACAGCTGTAGTCAGGGGCGAATTACAAAATTATGGGATGTCCAAACATTTTAGATGCAGCAGGAAATATATTTCAGTAGAGGGAGGGTGGTGGTGGTGGTGGGAGTTAGGTGGGATGAGAGTTATGCATGAAGTCAAAGGTGACAGCCAGCGGTAAGGGAGGAGAGTGACAGAGGGATCAGGGGTGCAATTAAGACGAACTTCTGCAGCCGTCACGTTTTGGCAGAGACATTGTTGAAATGGCCGAACAGTCCTGGGAGGATTTGGGGAGGGGAGCCAGAGGCTGGGGTCGTGGTTGTCGGAGTGATCGCTGCAATGATAGCTGTAACAACTGTCCGACGGGATAACAAATCAAATTATAAAGATGGACACAGCAGCACAGACCTCGCCGCCGTCTGAAATTGATTGCCAGCACCGGGAGCTGATATTGCCGGGCCTGGTCTGTCATAGTCCATCAGGCGTCATTATCACCAGGGGAACAGTAAAGCTTATGCAGAGCTGAATGAGGAGGAAGACTTGATGAGCAGTACTGCAAGGAGTTCACCACAAAAAAACAAACAAAAAAGCAATGGGAACATTTAAAGTAGTCGAAGTTCTGTATCAGAGTGTACTGTTGTCTTTGAGGTCAAAGGGTTCAAAAGTCTGCAGCCGAGCTAGACAGTCTGTACTCACTGTGATGCCCTAAGCTAAAGGTTAACACATGCTCACAGTGATAAGAATCTCATGTTCTCATGTCTCAGGTTTAATGTTTACCATGTTTGCATGCTTTCATTTATTAATTAGCAGTGATGTTATGTGAGAGGTTCAGGCTTCGATGCACGTATCATATGATGCAACCGATGACGCACGTCTTGCTTCCCATCTGCTTTCAGTGGCCGTTCTAATCATGGAGCGACATTTCAAGAATAAGAAATGATGCATTTTCATGGCTTTTAGTAAATAATACCGATTGACATTTTGCATACGAGTGGCTTGGTTGTATCTGTGACAGATCCACCGAGGACAAGAAAGACTTTGATCTTATTACTTCTGATAATTGGATGGGGTTTTTGTGTTCCTCATCTGTGTAGCCTCATCTATGCCCTGTGACAGATTGTATTCCAAGACCTTGCAGATCATTTTAAAGAAGTAAAACAGTCTTAGTCTCGATATGGTTGAAGTTATTATTTCTCAATAAAAAAGGAATAAAGTGTTTTTTTTTTTCCAGAATTGTATTCCATAATACATAATACACTCCTACGCCCACACACTGCATGTCAACTTCTCAGTTTTCACACTTCATGCACACAAAATATGCTGATTGCGTTTACAGTAATTACAGAGGTATAATCATGGTTTCCATTTGTGACATAAAAAACACGTTTATTATCCTGTTTTACATTCTGGCCAGTATGTGTTGTACTGTAAACATGAAACATCAAGACATGAACCACTTTGCTGGAAAGGTTCAATGCCTCATTTTACCATCACGGTTAATTAGCGGCAGTCTGCTATAAGTACCAAGACATGTTTATAATGTTGTTGGCTGTGAGGAAAATGCTAAAGATTTTGGGGCTTTATTGAGTCAGATGTGTGTCGCTGCTTTTGTTTTGTTTTGTGGAAATCCGAATCAACGGTTCACTTGTTTTGTTTTTGTACTGTTGTTTGTGCCTTTTGGAGGGAGCTTCAAAAGATGTGTTCAAATATCACGAAGAGCTTCCAGCCAAACTTTGCCTCAGCTGCTGTACTAGTTTTTTTTTTTATTATTATTAATTTCATTATTTTGTTAGGGGAAAAGTTTTATGTATAAAGCTGACGGGGTGGATTCCTTGAATATCAACAGAGACCAACATTTTCTCAAGCTTTGGGAGTTTCTAAGTTCATTGTAGCTGAGAATTGTTAAGGAGAGTGTGTTTCTTATGAATAAATTTGTTTCTACTTGCCACCCTCTCACATATAATTTCATTATTTTGTGTCTGAAAATTAGGATTTTAGTAGTTGATTTTCTTTTTCGGTGTTAGGCTTGGAAGGCATTTATGTCTGAGTTAAAGCTAAATCTGCTCTGTTACCATCATGCCTAAGTGTTGCAGGACTACCTTGATTGAAGTGCTCTCATGTCCTCTATTGCCGAGCAAGTGCAGCAGCAATCATCTTTAAATCACTGTTTGTAGGACACATGACTCATTGAGAGGTTACAAACCCTTCCCACATTCGCCCCTTTTATTTCTGATCAAATATCTCAGGAATAATAAATGCATCTGCACCTCTGAGGTATTGCAATTGTGTTTTAAGACTCACTAGTGCTGCGAGAGAATCTACCAGACAGCTATTTTTATTCCACTGTGTGATTAGTCATTTACCTGAAGCAGGCTGTCATTGGAAATCATTTTCATATCTTTAGACAGTTCCTCAGTTCATCCAAATGATGAGTGATTTAGCCTGTGGGGTGAATAGGGTCTATATTTTATTGAGAGGCGAGACAGTTCCTCGATAATGCCCAAAGTTTCATAATGCTCTGTGAAGTGAATGGACCTTGTGTTTGACCGAGACTTCAGAGCTGACTCATTACCGGGGTCCGTGAGGTGTCTGCCTCCTGAAATTTGCCACCAGGCCTCTCAGTCATGACTCCACACTTTGTTTTATATGATATATTCTGACAAAACTACCTGTCAGGAACCCAGGCTGAACTCAGAGGCATTTATTGTTTCATTAAATGTCACCGCCCCACAAAGCAAGGTTATTTTATATGTAGACAGATGTGTTCTCAGCGTCCTTTTGAACCTTTTGTAAGAACACCATCAAACAGTCTGCTTCCATCTGTCTCTCTGTGATCATACTTTGGCTTTACTCCCTCTTCCAGTCCCCTCATACGACTGTCTCGGTGTGGTTGTTGTAGTGGAGCTGGTGTTGATGAACTAGCTGCACCTTGCCAAGTGCCTCCTGAAGTGTTTTCCTCACCACAGACGGACCTCCCTAAAAGTGAAGCGATTGCCCTTGAAATGCTCTCTCCAGTTGGTTGCCTTTTGCTGCTGCCTATTTTTCACACCACCTTGCAATGTGTAGTGATGTTCTCATTTTCTTTTTTGATAGCATAGAATCATAGAGATGCACTTCAGAGCCAAGGGAAGAGTATCTTATTCAAATCTTGTACAAAGTGAATATATTGTTGACTTGTTGACCACACTCACATTTTTCTATTTTTCGAGGTTGAATACAAAGCGGATTTCTCACATTTTTGTTCAGAAATACAAAATGATGACAAAATGAAAACACTTTTGGAGTATTTTGGTACCCCCTGCCCGCCCCGCCCGCCCTGCCCGCCCTGCCCGGGATTCAGATTTACACAGCTCCTCAAGGTCATGACAAACTGAATGGGAAATGCTAGTGAAAACCAATTTTCAAGCAATTTATTATACACACTTTTAGGGGAACTCAGATCTCGGCTTATCACGGGGCCACTCCACAAACATTTCAGTGTTGATTTCAGAGGTTCCCGAGAGTCATCCCAATCAAAGGTCTTCAGAGCTTTGACACAGGTTCTCATAAACAGATTGTATTATGTGACTCCAGTCATTGTTTCCTGTATCCCCACAAGAGGAATGATTTCACTGAAACCTTACATGGATTAGCCTTTCCTAGTATTGCATGGTCTCTGTTTGATCTGATTACAGAATATGTTGCTTTAGGAATCCTTCACCTGCCATTTATTTAATATTACTAGCCTAATTTTTATGTGACTATTTATTGTTTTATTGTATTAAAGTGAAATCGCAACAGTTCACAGATCTCTTAGCTGATATTTATCTTTAGATAGTGTAGTTCTATTGTAAAACACACAACGAAATCTGCTATTGAAAAAAAAACCATCTTTATATCCTATCCAACTTGGCAAATTTAATATTAAGAAATCAAACAAGTGTGATAATCAAACAAAGATATTATAAAGATTTTTGATACCTTGACTGTCACCAATTATTCAACAGTTTCTTTTGTAAATGTAAAGGTAAAATCAATTAGAATAAGGTGATAATAATAATGAATTCTATAGCTGCGTTAATTCACATTCTCCCACTGACAGACACAAAGATCTGGGCAATTTTAACCACAAGGAAAAGAGAATGGGTTATTATTTTTGTTTTCGCATTGATTTGTGGTTTTGGTCTGTTTGCTTATTAATGAGGAGGACAGAGACACACATGCACATTCACACACACATCATGCACACTCATGGATAACTTGTGTTGAAAAAATAATTTTCTTTAATAAATCATCCTAAGATTGTGTTAATGAAGTGTTAAATTTTAATGATCCAATCTCGTTTGGATACCATTGGCCCTGTGGGCTCATCCCACCTCTCAGAATTTAAATGAATACACAATAAAATGGCTGCTTTAAATCTTCATGTAAGGTCTCTCTCTCTCTCTCTCTCCATCTCTCTCTCTCTCTCTCTCTCTCTCTCAAAAGTACCATTTTGACCAGTGGATCACATGAATAATTTTGTCTTCAAGAGACTTAAATATTGCAGCTATATTTGACCACTGCGGAGAAGTGCTGAGATGGTGGTTACTGTGTGTGTGTGCGCTCACTCAGAAGAGACACCCCTCACCAACAGACTTTCAGTAACATGCTGTCCTTCATTAATCAGACTAAGCCAGGACCTGCAATCAGGCCTATGGGAAAGTTCCAGACTTCAGTGTTCATATTTGGCCTTTAAGAGGACTCATGGTGAGAATCTGCTTAGATATAAAAAGGCATGTTCTGGTCAGATCTCCTGCTTCAGAATATAGTGTATTCTCACACTGCTCTGAGGAAATACTTGTGAGATCACTGCCACTCAAGGGTTGTTTGTTGAATTTGGCACATGCCACATTGAGGAGCTTGCACCGCTCGCTGATCTGAGTGCTGCTTTTGATCCTCAAATTCTTTAAAATAAAGTAGATCGCCTCCTGCATACTGTGTCTTTCTGGTGCGAAGAAAAGAAATAATCCTCTCTTTAAAAAATAAATGATGGTGTTGCTCAGGGATCTATTTTGGGACCAGCATTTTTAAATCTGGTTTCATCCCCTGGTGCAGTTGGTAGGAAACATTGCATCTCTCTCTATGCTGATGACACATTGCTTTATGTGGCTGTGTGTCCTTCAGATAAAGGACCCACTGATGCTCTTTTAAGATGTATTTTGTGTCTGAATGTCACAGCACTTTCGCACTTGCATGATGAACTGAACCATTAGTTGTAGGCTTCAAGGATTAAGGATTAAGGATTAGTATGATCTTGGACAAGAAACTAAACCTCAAGAGTCGAGGGGAATGATCATCAAGTCTGCTTTTGTATGATTAGAAAAAAAAAGTTCTGTGAATTCTTATTCCTTGATTGTTGTAGTTCTCCATCCTCTGATCTGCCCAACAAACTAAACATAGAAGAGGAGTTGCTCTATAGATTCAGAGTCACATTCCTACTAAGATGAGACAAGACCTCATGCCTGTTGGTGAGGAGGCCACAGCCAGGTGTAGAGGCATACAGAGGAAAAAGAAAACAACAATATAACTCAACAAAACACAACAAAAACAACAACGAGAAGTTATCTATAGTACAAGTAAAACATTTGAAACATGAACCACTAAACCACTAAAATCAGCTTATTCAGTTACTGGCTAAAAATGAACCATACTCCTCATTAATGATCATGTAGTCAGATGTTATGAAGCGTGCATCACACAAGCAGTGTGACCCAATGTGTTAACATGTGCGCCGAAAGGAAGATCACACATTCTGCTTCTGACACACTTGCCCCATCCAGTGCGATCCCGACCTCAAAGAGCCAGTTTCTGCTCACTGTAGAAATCAAAGCCAGAGGCGTTGTTGTTGTTTTTTGTCACAAGTGTGCCATCTTTCTTATGCACACATTCCAAATTCAATTTTGTTTCTTGTTTTCTTTATGTATGTAGGATTATTTTATGTCAAACTCTGTGTAATGACAGCTTTGTCATAGCCAGTCTGTGTAATTGACCACAGGGATACCACAGGTGGGTGGGTGGAGGAGGAACGGTTCAAAGAAAAAATGAAGATGATTTCATCTTCCCCAGAAGCATCCTTTGTTTTCTTCCAGGAAGCGGTGAATTTGTTTATGGTGCCAAGTAGTGTATTCTCAACTGTTCTGCCATTAAATGAGTCACACCAAACCAGCAGAGAGTCTCATTCATGTCTGTGTAATTACAATCAGTGTAAGAGTGTCTCTGAATAAGACCCAACAGCAGCCCAAGAATAGGACCGCCTCAACAAAACATTGTCAACTATGGAACAGACAAAATTAAGCCCTCTCCATTCATACCCCCTAGTTCTTATTATGCACAAGCTATCTCACTGAGCTTGCTTTTGTGCTGGTATAATTACTTAATCTGAGCACTCCTAGGGTGAATTACTTTGTGTGCGGCAAGCAGGCAGCATTGCTTTGACTCAAGCTCCCAAAAGGGAATTGAGGCTTGCTTTAATTTTAGTGTTTTAAAGACACAAATGTGGTAATGGCCATTGTCAAAGGGGATTCATATCTGCTCCTGAGTTTCCATCACAAACTGCCATCTTGTTGCATTTTTATAATATATTTATACATTTATACATATATATATATATATATATATATATATATATATGTGTGTGTGTGTTCAATCTGGAAGAAGTTTTTATCACCACCTTCTCTCTTACTTCTTTAGGACATTTTATGGCCAGTGTAGAAGATCATCCACAGTGCATTAGTGAATGTGTGGCACACTATCCCATGTTGTTTGCTGTTTATAATGTTCCTGGGCAACACTTAACTAGAATGGGGGCCCATCAAGGCAGACCGATAAGGACCTAGGGATCCACTCTAGTCAATTACTGCAAAGTGCCAAGTTCAACTCAGTGGGCCTTTTATGAAGCACACCAGCTGAGTAAACAAATTAATCGTACATCCATGGTTCCCCAACACAACCATGCGGCCCAGGGCAATCATACATCAGGCAGAGTGATAGCAGCTGTCTCCACCAGGAAATAGAAGGGTCCTACTATTAAAGATAGGCACCCACATAGGACTCATAAGCTACCAACCATCACACTTATTCTCCATCTCAATAGCACTGTTCTGTCTGTATTGGACTTTTATACCTTGACATCAGCTGTGTGAAGAGGGATGCTGTGGGGTTTTTTTCTTTTTTCAAACACATATATGCACAAATTAGTATCAAGTTATCAAATAATTGATGATATTAAATTACAATGGAGCAAAGTGGAGTAAGAATAATAGGCTCTGTATATCAATAAAGGTGTGAATATGCCTTTTCTTTCTTATTTGCATTGTGTGTATAAAAGTGTGGGCGTGTGTTCGCATGAGTGCATCTGTGTGTTCCCTTTCTTGATTTGACCTTGAGGTAGTCCGACACAGAACACCCTGTGTTTGTGTCTTTTTCTACTGGAGGATGGGCCAGACTGTGGTCCAGTAATCAATACACTGTACAGTCATTTGCTGCACCACAGCGAGCAAGAGAGAGAGATGAGAGAGTGTGCACATGTCTGTGTGTCTCTCCATATGATGTGGCAAGAGACAAGTGAAGGTGTGTGTTCTCCAAAGCACAATGGAAATGGAGCCACGTTATTTCAGGCTGAGCTACAGAGTTGTTAAGCTTATGGTCAGTTTGTTCAGTGCTCTCATAAACACAAGTTGGTTTTTTTTGCTCCAGTTTGAATTCTTGGACATATTCTGAAATGTTTAACGCCTGCCATTTGAGGCCTATGATAAATCAACTAGTCAATGCAGAAAGCAGCTGGGAAATAAATGAACAAATAAACAGCTTATTGTTATTAATTGATAAATCTAAAAGTTTTAATAAGACATTTTAACCTACATTCACTCCCAGCAAAAGATTTTTTTTTTTTTTTTTTTTTTTTACAAATATATTATCTATTTCTCTAATGCACATTTTATATTTTAAATTTCTCTTATGTTGCTGTGAGGCACGATTTTAAGATTTAACACTCAGGACTCATTCTAAATAACACAAATCATTGGTGAGAGGCTGCTCTGCTCTATTTAATTCAATTAATAAAGCTGGTTTCATGCATGGCATTGTTTTTACCTTGCATGTTTGAAATTTGTTTCTGTTTAATGATCTGGCTAATTTATTTGATTCATTTTTGCCAGCCCTTGATACTCCAGTATTTCAAATTCCATGCATGGTATCAAAGAAAGAGTGAGTGAAGTTGCCACAATGAAAGCATTTTTTGCACATCAGTTGTCGCGGCCGTCTCAGTATATTATCTAAAGGCACAAAATAATGAGATTAAAAACATCCTGAATTGAATATATTCCAAACATGATTTCATTCATGAGGTCTAATAGTTTAATTTCCTTCCACAAGTCTTCTGTGTGGTGTTTAAAGCCTCCCAGAAAATGTTGTTCTCTAGGAATCATCTTGCTTAAGTACATAACCAGGATACAAATCAATGTTATCTACTTTATGTCGGTGCCCCCCCGATCATAAACGACAGGAACAAACCCAAAGGCCAATCTATATTTTAAAAGCATACACAGCTCCTCTGATGTGCTCACTTGCTTTGATGTGTGGAAATTTTGCTGAGATGGATTTTAGGGGTTAATGGCGAGCTTGAATTTTTGATGGGAGCTGGCTCTGATTTCTCTTCTTTGGAGAAGCAGAAGTAGATTTTTCTGTCATTGTTAATTTGATTTCATCTCAACCTCTCCGGACAGCAAGTTTGTGTTCTGCTGTAGTTTGTATCTGCAGTCGCTAAAATGTGTTTCTTCTTCTGCTTCGGGTGGTTGTGTTTCTGTAACTACCATCGCTCTCTGTTGTCAGATCTTCCGGAGGTGTTGGCTGGTGTTCAAGAAAGCCTCCAGTAAAGGACCCCGCCGGTTAGAGAAGTACCCAGATGAGAAGGCAGCCTACTTCAGGAGCTTCCACAAAGTAACTGCACCAAACACATCACACATTTCATCACGATCACTCACTGTCATTCAGTATCTATAAATCTATGGTTTCTTAATTATACGAAAATATCAGAAAATGCTGAAAACATTTTCCCAACTTTGTTCCTTTGAACATAAAACAGTTGACTAACAGTGAAAATTGGTATTGATTAATCAGTAAATCATCCAATACTTTTGTTTCTAAATCAAATTTTGGAGCCATGCCTTAGCTTTTAAACCTTGCTACATGTATCACTGCTTTCTTTATCTTCTGTGATCACGCACTAATTATATTTCATCAAATGTATTTTAAAACTTAACCTTGGCTGTGGGAAATTGTATTCTTCACTATATTCTGACATGTTTTCTTAAATTTGATTAATTAAACGAGTAATCAAGAAACTAATGTGAGCTGCAGATTAGCGGATAAAAACATAATTATATTCAGCTCAACACAATAAATCACTTTGTAGAGCTTTGTTCATCTTTCTGAATTTTCCATTTTCGTTTAGCGATAGGATGCTAATCACTCGACCTCATCGATTAAAATCATTCAACATGTAAAGATCAGATTACCATGAAATTGTAAATCAATGAATAATATCCAGAATATGATTTGTTAAGTTTTGGTGAAGCCTCAACCACCATCACACAACACATTTATAGTCCTTGTGTTAATTAAAACGATATTATATGACTTGATCAAATCAGCTCTCATGAGATTAAGTTGTTAAATGTGGGTGATTTTGACACTGAATTAAACCTATGAATAAATGCTGTCAAAGCAGTATTATACAGACTTGCCCAGCACCTTGTTCATCTTCGTATAAAAAGTTATGTCTGCTGGCCACAGATGATGGCCTTTTTCTTCCATTTTGAAAGTAATAATCCAGAATAATATGTCTCTCCCTGCCTGTTAAGCCCTTTGAAATACTCTAATTATGGCTCATTATCACGGTGAGGGGAGATGATGTTAAAGGAGCAGCACTCTGAACAGTGTGTTACAGTAATGAGAGGAGATAACGGACGATGATAGGGGACTTTGACACCAGGTTTCTTATGTTTGACAGTTGATTTAGTACTCTGTAAAAGATTTTCTACTACTTTGTGATCATGAATTTTGTATTTTCTTTAAATCCCACCATTTCCCAGAGTGCAAGGCAGCGCAGGCTCATTGCCCTAGAGATGAGATAGGTAGATGCTTTTATCCACTTTGTTAGAATCCCTTTCTACTACAGTACCAGCCACGTATCGTGAATGAAGTATCTCCCAGCCTACTACATCATGCTGTCATACAGGGCATCCTGTGTGTGGCTCTAACCCCCCCCCCACCACCACCACCACCAGAGACATCTCACACACCAAGCGCCGGACTGAGCGATGAGTGCACACATGCACCAGTGCATCTGGTAATGCATTGCCACAAAGATCAAGAAAGGTCCTGTCTGAGGGCTTCATTCAACGCTGCAGTGCTTTGGGAGGAAATAGGCTGCACTGGTGGCTGATTTACAGAATCAACACAAAGGGGATTGGGGTTTTTTTTCCACTCTTTTCTGCCTGCCCCCGCCCCCACCACCACCACTCCTCTCCCTGTGCAGCTTTCTCTGTCTGAGGAGCGCTGGTCCCTGAATATTTTTAGCAATATTTTTAGCCCTGTGAAAAGTTGTTTTTCTGTGTGCTACATTTCTCGAGCTCTCCTGAGCCTCTGACAGAAACAGTTAAAGTCGAAAGATGGTTTTGCATTTAAATATCTAAGTACAGATATGCATGTACAAGTGGAACAACTATGTTTTTAGCTGTGTTCCTGGGCTATAAATGCTCAACTATGGCACCGATTACCTCAACATTATCAGACTATTAAATGGATTTCCATGAAAATGGTTTCAAACAAAAATGTCCTCCTAAGGATCAATTGTACACCTACTACTTCCATTTATGATTAATCTACATCAAGTCTACAAATCTACATTCAAAAACAACATGCAATAGCCTATACTCACGAGCCTTGTCTGTTGTTTGTGTTTAGGTGCTAATTAGCTAATGTCAGCGTGCTAATAGACGTGCTAAACTAAAGGTGGTGGTAAATGTTATGTAATGACAGCAGAATGGAAGGAACAGGAAAATCAGCCATTTTTTTCAGGATGGTTTGCCTTCATGCTACCATTGTGGTAGCACCAGATAAACAGCTTAAATTAGCAGCTTCTGTTGTGTTATGCATAAGTAGCAGTTTGTTAGCAACTGAAATTACACAAAATGTGTGTATCTCCTGTAAAATGAGCTGAATTTCTTGTGTAAGTGTGACGTTGGTGTTAATATAAGACTTTTTGTTTTTGTAACTGCCAGTGGTGATGCCTTCGGAGCCATTCTGCAACAGTTTGACATTGCGTGTTAATGGTGCTTCTCACAAAGTGGGACATATCATCAGACATTTCTGATATCTCTGACTCATAATTGCAAGTGGTCCCTCCCTGCACAGCTGCTTGCAAAGTGGTTTAAACGATATGACGTGAGTGTGGCGTAAGTACGGCTTCAGAGAGTCGCCGGCCCGGCTGTCGACTGTTGGTCCTCATAATATCAGTACTTAAGTTACACCTTCGAATAAAGAGGAAGATGGAGAGGAAAGAAGTGAAGAGGAGATTCACTTTGCTCAGACTCCAGCGCCTTAGGCTGGGAATGCACCCAAATCTCTCCCTTAGACACAGCTTCATGCGCGCGAGCACACACACACACACACACACACACACACACACATATAAAGGGAGGATAAAAAATGCACAGTTACACACTAAACACAAACAGAGAAAGAGATGAGAAGCTGGTGGAATTCATGGCTCAGAAAGTCCCACAGTTGATGCTTACTTTGTGTCACTTATGTGTATGAATAGCCTGCCTGAGGACAAATAAACAGCAAATCTTCACAGGAAAAAACATCTCATCTCATATGAAATATTTAAATACTATCTTTGAAGGGGATACCAAACAGCAAATGAAAAATATCTCCAATCATTCAACATAAATAGCCTCCTCTTCCCTCTCTGGTCTTTTTGTGTTTCCTTGCTTTGTTGTCGAAGATACTACACAGACTCTGTGAGCACGGGATACCTGACAATAGATGGGAAATTTATTATACATGATGTTATCAAGCAAAGAAATCTGCACTCCACATATGTTATTAGGTCTGCTCTTTTAACCTCAAACAGTCAAGCTTTACTATGCGGGCAGTGAGCCCAGCTAATTCATTCCCAACAGTCTGGCAAAGGGCCCACAGTTAGCACACAATGGACTACAATAATGTAATGGGTCTTATCTCCCAGGCATAGCGAACACAGAGAAGACTGTTGAACAAAATGGCCTGTAAATGCGGGTTATATTCAATTAAATGTAATCTTCCCTTTTTTTTCCATTCACGATCAATCTTCTGGTAAAGTGATTTAGATGCTTTTGATTGCAGTCCTCCCTATTATCTGCAAATGCAGCTTCAAGGAGAGGCACTTGAACAGTGTATGCACAGTGTATAGTGCGAGCCTCGGGTCACATCTATGCATAAAATGCCTTTAAAAGAAATAGCAATACGTCACATGTTACACACAACACTGCACCGTGACGCCATGCGTGATTTCTTATGTTTTGAAAAGAACTCTTTGTAATCAAAAGAAACACGACTGTTCATGGATCCCCTAAGATCTCCCACATTTCTGCAAAGCCGTTAACTACTATTGCACTTTCAGCAAAGCAGTGCAAGATGGTAATTCGGCCTTGCTGCTGCTGCTGCTGCTGCTGCTGCTGCTGGCTGTGTTCATTCATGTAATGTGCAGCTGCCACTCTCCCCTTCCTCCTTAGATCACTGAGCTCCATAACATCAAGAACATTACCCGAATGCCGCGGGAGACAAAAAAGCATGCGGTGGCGATTATCTTCTGTGATGACACATCCAAGACGTTTGCCTGTGAATCAGGTAAGTTCCTTTTTCCTCCATTTAGAAATTTCAAATCTTTTTTCTGTCTTTTTCAATAAAACAGGAAAATATTCACTATTAGGATTTATTTTTGGCATAACCAAGACATTTGGATTAGGACTGGGTGGCTGGTTTGTGTGAAGTCTGGCAAGAAGTGGACGACGAAATCAGAAGCAAAAGGGAGAAAAAGAAAGAAAGAGGTGACAGAGACAGGGGAGAATTGGGAGTTTGGCCAAGTGATACTCATTTGCCGCTATATTAAGAAGTGGGAGGATCTGTTCCGAAATATTGATTTTCATACTGCAGGTATGAAAAAAGATATTGGGCATCGCTTGCAGTGTGTTTCAACCCAATTATCGACTGTAACAACAGAGATTGCTTCTAATACGTGGACAGGAAACCAGATGATGCGCGTGGCAAGGTTGGCGGAGATGCAGCAGTTCATGCTTAAGCTGCAAACGCCGGATGTGAGGAGGGTTAGACGAGGTGGATGAACCTTAATGTACAACCACTAAACAGACAAGGACGAACATCTCAATCTTCACTCCAGCCTTGTGTGTGTGTGTGTGTGTACACATGTGTGATGATGAAATACTTGTTGATGGAGAGAAGCATCAATAAACCTCAAGGGGACGATTATTGAGCTTAAAGTGGTGAAGACTCTTTTACCCTGTTACATGTGGTTGCTCACTCTTTCTCTTCCTCACTCTCTCATTTGGCTCGTGTCCATGATCCATACAGATCCTTTTCGTCTCACCATATGGATGCCATGTCCACTGACCTCCCATAGTCCTTCACTTCCTGCATCCTCCTTACATTTCACTCCTCGCTTCCCACTCCCCTCCTGTGGGGATTCACACTCCAATAATAACAAATAATATAATAATGTTACAAATACAAAATACAAATGTTCTTATTTGAATCCATTTTTCTAAGACATCTAAGTAAATCACAGGAAAAAAAACAGGTTCAGCTGGGTCATGTTGGATGAGAGCTTACCTACGTTGGATGCTGATTTGGCATATAGCCTTTCTACTGCAGTGCAATGTCAATGGGAGATTGGATCTGAAAACTGATCCTGGCAATCACGAAGTGAGCTGGTTTGAAGAGCTATACACCGATATGCTAAAAAATATCGTAAGTGCTGACTGTTGTCTAAAAGAAATAAAGGTAATTAGGCCTCATGAAGAGCTCTTGATATTTTATTTTTAAAAATAACTTTTTGACGCCTCTGCCCGAGCAGTGTCATGTTGTTTAGCGTGCTGTCAATGAAAACAAGGCACTGAAGAGAAGATGGTAACGGATCTTACACTTTTTTGACACTCCTGTGCTTTTGCTGCATCTGTCAAACACGAACCATAAAGAGACACGAGAGTGTGACCTGCAGATCTGAGAGAGAGACGGGATATGAATAGCACCAAATGTGAGTCAACTCCTTAAATTCCTCCGTTGAATCAGACCCGAGAAATTATGAAGACAACTGAGTACATACATCGCATTTGTCTGTCAAACCCCAGCCTGCTGCAGAAAGTAAAGGAAATAAGAGACCCTGAATATCATTACTGGATTCTCACATACTCTCTTATTCCATCCTCATTTTCTTCCTATTCTCATCTTCTCTTTGCTAACATAAACTGCCTCTCTGTCCTCCTCTATCACACACCTACGCCTCCTCACAGCTCCTCACAGACAGAGAGACATCCTCCTACCATATTTCGTCATGCGTGGCACATAGACTAGCGTGGCTGCCTCGGTGCTGATGAAGTGTTTGTTTAGCCGATTTTCCACTCAGTGGCCTTAAAAGTGTGGGAGTTTAGAGGCACTTAAAGGCCATAGTAACTGAATGAGGGGAGCAGAATCTAGGAAGGCATGGTCAGGGAGCTAAAGTGCAGAGCTGCTGTAGCTGTCCCGGTGTGTGTATGTGTCTGTGTGTTCATATTTCTGTATTCGGCTGTGTGTGAATGAAGTGCTTCAGGCTGCAGCAGACCTTTCTTTCACCCTGCAATGTTGTGTGGATCTGTCCCATTGGACACCAGAGTTGATCTGACAAACAGCCTGTCTCTCCATGCCAGCGATTACACAAGCAAGTCTGAAGTGAATGAAGTGAGAATACCTCTCCTCGCACGCCTTACACAAGCATATGACAATTTTTGATTAATAGACATGGAAATCATTCCCACACTTGGCGGCACGGCGTTCCCACACTTTCATGTGTCTCTGTACACACCACTGGCCACATATCCCAGAATTCCACAGGGCCTGGAGTTAAGGAGCTTCACAAAGATAAACAACTCTAGCGTTTGCCTCATTTCATACCTCAGTAGCTCTCACCAAAAGCTCACATAAGACAATTGGAAGTCTTCTCCATTGTAAACACTATTTTTTTTCCTGACTTAACAAGAAGGAAAATTGGTATTCACACAGACTTCCAAATTTGATTCATGAAATTGTCTCCAATTAAAAAAAAATCAGTCTTTCAGTAAAAGCCCTCTCTGGTTTTAGCGCCAGCTATGTGTGTCATATGTGGGAGATATAACTCAGCACACAAAGCTCAGTCCCTTAAACCAAACTGCTTCTTTAGAAAGAGCCAGTAATCATAATTGTCATGATTTTATCCAGTCTTTAACAAAATGACTGTTTTAGCTTCAAAGGGACTTTTATTGAGAGACATATGTAGCGCTCCCCTCAGTAGCTATATTGATTAGGGCGGGGCTTTTGGCTTCTTTAAATATATTCAACAAACTTATTTTAACCCTGATTAACTCAGTTTTAAATGTTACCTTGGCTCTCTTTTTAACGTACACACGTGAAGTTTTTTAAAGCTACTTATGAAATTACCTTTATTAACTTATAAATTTAATAAAGATTTTTGATCAAATGTGTCTATTTATGTCTCTCTCCAAATGAACCTATTCCCTATTACCAGGTAAATAATAAAGTCACACCACTAAAGATTTTAGAAAAATAAGTCTCAGTTATTTACTTAATGAAGAAATGATTATTTCTACTGAAATGAGAAATGAAATAAAAATATGAATGTTGTTTTAAACCTTCAAAATGAAAATGTCCCTCTTTTCAGGAAACACACCCAATGTTCTTCACTCAAGTGCATAAACCACAATATAAACACTTTTAACCCTCCAAGGGATTCACTTAGAAAACCACCATTTTCCAACTTAAACACATTAAATTTGTGGGTTCACATACACCTGAATGCACCGTCTCCTGCAGCGGGCAACCAAAGCAAGCCTGATTCGGCGCTGGTCTTCTTA
The DNA here is from genome assembly GCA_021432705.1 of Caranx ignobilis. Taxonomy (NCBI): domain Eukaryota; kingdom Metazoa; phylum Chordata; class Actinopteri; order Carangiformes; family Carangidae; genus Caranx; species Caranx ignobilis. Next base: position 11,773,291 of record MU269986.1, read on the forward strand.
GGGGCACAAAACTTAAAGGCTGCTTCGCCCCCCAGTGAGCCAAATAAAAAAAACACATGGTACCTGAGTCAGTGGTCCTGGCTTGTCGGGCCTCCAGCAGTAACCGGTGCAGGATCAGCAGCAGATCAGCATCTCACCATGGCCTCGGTTGACTGTCAGGTCTCCTCCCGCGATGCACAGAGGAACTCACGAATGAAGTCCTGGTTGCTCCACGCTCTGTCCGGGTCTCTTCTCTGTCTTGAGGTCGAAGTAGCCGATAAACCCCTCAGACTGTAAAACTGAGGGAGTCAAATTTATACTAGAAAACACCTGTGCACTGGTAACGGGCTGATTCAAGCCTGCCCTTCACGGTGGCTAACGTTGGCATCAGCGGCAGCACCAAATGTAAACAGTCTCTGAACTTCGTGTGGAAATTCTTCTGGTTTCTCAACACGCAGCTTGTCAGTCTCCTCACTGACTGGCATGCAAACAATCATAAGACACAGGTCGCAGAGTGGCTTGTTCACTTCTAACCTCCATATTAACACAGAAAGTCTCAGTTTCACACCCACTCGTTAGCTTCATTACAGCGCCGCTCGCGCCGCTCTTGTTAAATACCGTCCGCCCTCATCTATCGTACGTGCTGAAACACCTGAGACCTGACGCTCCTGCAGGTGGTCATTAACCCCATACACGCTGATGTAGACAGAAAAAACAGACAGATTGTAGAAAAAAACAAAAAACACATAATACTTTTTAATGTTTTTAACCTCTTTACCATACATTTTTAAACGATTTTAACCTTTTTATTCACACTATTTAAATGCTTTTAATATTAAATGATACTATAACTATCACATCACATTATCACATGCTTTTAACTGGGTTACCCATACACTGTGTTTTTCTCCTTACATGCCTATGTAGTGCCTAGTATTTCTAAAATAAGTAATGTTATTTATGTGTTACCTTTGGAAAGAGCGGGCTACCTGTCTCATTGTGTACAGTCTTACTAAGCTTACAGGCTACATTTGGTCTTCAAACAAGCGTGATTAGCTATCTATTTACACTATTGTTTACCTCTTTTTTTAATTTTAACAAAGAAGCATACTTATTCTCATGTCATTATATTGAAATATTTATTTTGTTTCATAGGTGCCTTTCCTGTTTCACAAGCTAATGCTAAAGCCCCTTGTTCAATTTGTAAAATAGCTTATTGACTGAACACATGATCACTAGTTTAGCAGAGCGACCTTTATTGTATAGCCTTGGAGCTGGTATTTTGGCAAAGGAGGGAGGAGAAACTCAGCATTCATCTGTCAGTGGCTGTTGCTGAGCCTACTCCCTCTTTTAATCTACAGCAAATCGATCAGATTGATCCCCCCCCCCCCCCCATTTACTGTGAGCTGTACTTATGTCCTGTGTATGTAGCATTTTATTTTTAAATTCCTTAGCTGATTTATCTATGTATGTGCACAACACACTGCAGGCAGCAGAGTCATGGTAGTATAATCCGCACAACCTGTCTGATTATGTCCACAGTGATGGGGTAGTTGTGTGTGTTTGATGGTGTACTTGCCTTAACGCTGTGCTGCTGTGTGGCTGTGTACAGAGCTGGATGCAGAGGAATGGTGTAAGCTGCTGTGCATGGAGTGCCTGGTCAGCCGTCTCAACGACATCAGCCTGGGAGAGCCAGACCTGTTAGCAGCGGGGGTGCAGCGGGAGCAGAACGGTGAGTGCCCAATTAGTCCCTGCTAACACAGACAGCCATTCAGGGTCAATCTCTCTCACTCAGCCTGCCACCATGCAGTTAGTGCTTACAATCCGGGCCTGTATGTGTTAATGCAACTGAGCCCTCAGTGGGTTAGGGGAGCAGAACAGTCACTGTCCAATTAGACCTGGCTAATAGGGGCCATTTTTTTGCCAATATCTGATCCGAAGTCCCCTGTAAGTGTCTTTGGTAACATTGGTACGTTTGTTCTACTTCAGATGTACACTTGGATGTGTGTGTGTTGAAGGAAACCTGTGTGTGTGTGAGTTAGAGCACAGGTCACAGGCTGTGGTTGGGGCTCTGTTCCAGGCCTAATGAGAAGTGCTGTGCATCACTGGCTTCCCTCATAATGAAGCTTGTCACAGAGATGGATGAGATTATGGCTCCTAAAGCCATGTGAAATAAATGTGCTTCCCCACATATTCCACTCACAGGAAATGGAAATGGAAAAGAGATGAGACAACAGGGCGCAGCTATCACAGTGGAGCTCATTCTCTGTAATTTGTAAACTCGCAGAGGAAATCGAAAAGGCAACAGGCAAAGAAGAGCAGTTTAAAGTTGTAAAAAGGCGAGTAATTGAAAAGAATGTGCCGTCATTTCAACCCATTTCATTTCACTGCAGCGGTAAAGTGAAATTGTATTCTTCAACATAACTTGGCCTCATTTTTTTTTAAGGTATCAATACACAAGTTTTGGACTGTGCTGCGGTGAGCCAGCCGAACTGTAACAACACAATTCCTCCTACCTCTTCTGTTTGGTGCTCATTGAAAACTTTCAGCGGTGTGTTATAGAGACAAACTGAGCCACCAGCTCTCTGCTGCCTGTAATGAATGGAACAAGAGGCTTGGGCCTGCAACCACGTTTCAATTAGTAACCCTCCCCAAACAGCAGGGGCTGATAATTAGATCAGAGTTCATTTTCACTGTCCCTAAAAATATGCCACACTATGACATTGCCATTTTCTATCCACTGTAGACACATGGCTTATTTTGAATCATTAAGCGTAATTAGTGAGAACTAATTTAGATTATGGAGTACTCTTTTCCTCTCTATCTCTCCTCCTCTCTCTTTGTCTGCCACAAAGAGTTAGTTTTAAGTGAACAAGCAGATATGGTTCCTTGATCCCAGTCCAGCTCAGTGGTTGGCTAGTTAGACCCACTGGAGGGGAAGCCAAGTCAAGTGCTATTTAATATTACCTTTTATTAAAAAAGAGCTATTAGAGAGTTTCACTACTAACATTCACATAACAGCTGTTTACCTACAAATCCAGCCAAAAGCATCAGCCTGGGTTTGCACTTAAAATACAGCATCTGAACTATGACACTTCTTCAGGGCAGCTGGGACACTACAGTGACTTGATATTGGAAAATGACAAGATGGACTGAGTTGACCAGAACTAGCTTAGTGCCACAAATAGAATCAAAACATATTGGTTTCTTCTTACTGCTGGAGAGAGCTTGGCTCTGGGTGAATGAATGAACGTTTATTCTATCTAAACTGATAATAAACGGAGCTAGATGAATAGCTGCTGATGCTACTGTTGGCTACCTAGCAACAGCAACATTTACAAATAGCTCCTTTAAGTGTTGAGTTGCTCTGTTATTATCAGATACAAAACACAAAGTGAAGAGTGAGTCATGGGTAAATACTACAAGTAGAAGTCAATTATATATGAAGTTAACATGCATTAGTAAGTCAGAGGCTTTAGAAAGTGGAGTTACAAAGGATTTGAACCCTTTTCAAAATGGTGAGGTAAATATCAATCGTTTTTTGCATGCACAATAATGATTTAAATGAAAGCTACATTTTGCCGCAGTCTGGTAGTAGCCACATGTTTTATTCTCTTAGCCTCAGAAAGTGAACGCTAACCTCCCCATCCCTCTAATACTGCATATCTTAGATGCACACGGCAGAGAGTGAAGAGTAATCCATCACTTGATAAGAGCTGATCCCTTATCTTAATCAGGCTCTGCTGCAACCCTTTTTAAGATTTAAACAAAACTACATCCCAACTGTTCAATTTAGACAACTTGATTTGAACTTTAATCCATCTTTGTCCTGTATTACAAATGCAACTGTTTTTTCTTTCTTTTTGGGGGAGATTTTGTGAACACTTTTCCCTTGTAGTTCTGTTTTATAGCCTCTCTTTAAGGTAGGTAATGAATCTAAAGAGGGATAATCTGCTTTGTATCAACAGTGCTAACAGTAAACATGTCCAAGTTGGCTGATTCAAACATCTTCAAGAGTCAGAGTTTCCTCAGAGGCACATTTTACCTGCTGAGATTTAAATGGAAAGACTGTTAACAATGAATTTTAAACTTTATTTATCTGTATTCATTTATTAATCTACATATTTAGACTTAGAAAACCCCATTCACCTCCATTAAACTGGGAAAAGGAGAAATGTTGAAACCCTGGCAAATAAAACCAAAAACAGTCTGTATTACTGAATACCATTAGAAGTGAATAAGAACATGTGTTTATCTTTAACGCTTGGACATGTAAAAAAGATGTGTGAATCTTTGCAGAACGTTTCAACGTGTACCTAATGCCCACCCCAAACCTGGACATCTACGGGGAGTGCACCATGCAGATCACCCATGAAAACATCTACCTGTGGGACATTCACAACGCTCGCCTCAAACTCATCATGTGGCCCCTCAGCTCCCTGCGCAGATACGGTCGAGACTCCACCTGGTTTACTTTTGAGTCTGGGAGGTGTGTACGCACGCAGATTTGTGCTTGTGTTTTCTCAGCGTTTGTGTGTCTGTGTGATTGAAATGTTGTCGGTGGGAGGGAGAACCAACTTAGTTGTGAAAATGTCATAAAACTTTAACAAAGCGACTTCAGATTACCAGAACATCCCAGGGTATCAACATTTGCTGCAGAGCCCTTCAGGCGATGATGTGACAGGTGCCTCTGTGAATGTGTGTCTTTGTTTGTCTACTGTATCTACCAGTTCATGTGTGTGTGTGTGTGTGTGCTCAGTATATCTATGTCTCTCTCTGTAACATCCAACCATGCATATTTGTAAATCAACAATCTGAAAGTGAGCGCGATCAAAGTGTGTGTACTTCTCCCTGTCTCTGTGTGTGTGTTCCTGGCGCAGGATGTGTGACACAGGAGAGGGTTTGTTCACGTTCCAGACGCGGGAGGGGGAGATGATCTACCAGCGGGTCCACTCGGCCACGCTGGCCATTGCCCAACAGCATGAGAGGATGATGGAGGAGATGGAGAAGAGCTCCCAGGTCCATATTTACATATTTGGTTGTTTATCAGAGACCCAACTGGTGGTTCACAATGAGGCCATACAGTTGTATTTGTACACTTGTACTGCTGCTGCTGACAATGAGCACAAAAGTGTTAACATATCACATGTCTAAGAATAGATATATCTATATCTATATATATATTTAAGGTGTAGATACTGTGCGTCACTGACAGACAGTCGCTAGAATATCTCATTGCAGTGGAAACACTGTGAGAGAAGCGTTTATACAAAGATGACATCTGTATTAACGCACACACGGCGTGTCAATTTGAAAAAATTCCCTGCGTCTCTTGTGTTTCTTCACCGTCTTTTGATTTAAGCAGATCAAACAAGCATTTCATTGAGGCTGTCTGCAGAATTATTTTTAGAAACCAATGAGCACAAAAGCAATAAATCATGATTTTCACACAAGATGTTCACACACACAACTACACACTCCTGTTGTTGTATGGTTTTGTCCCCACAAAAAGTCTACTGGCCCACGAGCCCTCTGACACCCCATGGTCTTGGTGTCTGCTCCCACCTTCCATCACAACACCCCACTGTCCCTTCCTTCCTCCCTCCTTCCTACCTTCCTTCCTTCCTCCCCTGCTCCCCGCTATCATCTTTATTCTTTATTTATGTAGGCCTGCCCAGTGTTTGATGAGCCGTGACCATATGGCCTTGCTCTTGGACCCCACCATTTGGGAACATTTCCAAATGCAGCATTTACACTCAGCTCTATAAATCACACCACGGAGGGCTACGCAAAACTCAGCAGAATGGGTGAAATAACATGTTTACTGCTGATTAAGTGCAGGTTTTTTTCCCAGTAAAGTATCAACATATTTCATACATTTCAAGTTGTTTTCTGACTTGAAGATGAAATGATTGCTTAAAAAAAAACAAAACATCATCATGACTCAAAATGAATCCTCTCACCTGCAAAACAAAAGTCATTCACAGTGGAAAAGTGCCATTCAAACAGCAATATACAACAATATAAGGAGAGCAATTTCCCCTGCTGTGAATGAGTGACAGGAAGTGAAAGACACTGGAAGCTTTCTCTCTCTTGTTTCAGATCCACTCCAGAGAGACACTAACCAAGTCCATCTCGCTGCCACGCAGCGCCTACTGGCAGCACATCACGCGTCAGAACAGCGTGGGAGATCTCTACAGTTACCAAGGTACAGGCATGGACTTACTAATTATCATACACACACAGATGCTATTTCTTTATCTGCTTGTGTCAGTGGTGAAGTGTGGATGAGGTGAAGGAGAGACAGGAAGACAGAGAGAGAGAGAGAGAGAGAGAGAGAGAGAGAGAGGAAATGTCATATGTTGCACCTGAGGAATTTCACAAGTAAATTGTCACTTCACGTAAATGTCACCAAGTTTCTTTACCTCTCTCTCTGTGGCTGTAATGGGTGATAGGAATGATTGAATAATGTAAACTGTTTAATTTCATTCACTATCATCGTTCACCACTTACTCAACCAAAAAAGCTGTTCTATTTTTCCATATATCACATTAAGGATGTTTCCTTTCAATTCATCTTTTATTCATTCCACATCTTTATGACTTGCTTTCCACAGCCTATAGCTCATGTTATTTAATATTGTGAGTTGAATGCCTCACAAAGATCTGTAAAACGTTGTAATGATAATTAAGTTCTGACAGTGTGCAAGAACTATTTCTTAAATTTATGTTTGGCCTGAAAATACTTCAAACTTATTAAATGATATCGCAATAAAGCTCAGTCTTAAACTAATAAGCAAAGTTTTGAACCTTTCCTCAATAAATCAACTCTAAATGAGAGCCCTTCATTCATGCATAGGTACGTAACATAAAACCCACTGAGTTCTAAGATAAATGTGTTTTTATCTCTAAGGTCAACCTGTAATAGGCCAGCACACACTCTTATTGAGTTTAAAGCGAAATGAATCTGCTGTGAAATTGTTTTGAGCTGAGTCAGACTGCTATTTGTTTTCTGTTTTACACATTTTTACATTATTAAACATTGTGTGTTCCTTAAAATCGATGTATATGCAGGTGAGGGGGAGATAAATGTCACCCCAAACACATTAATACCACAGGAGGTTCTTTATATCATTCAGCCTCAGCACAGTGTGTGGACTTAATGTAGATGTCTATGTATATATAAATATATAAGAAAGAGTGTTTGCGTGGGTGCCTGTGTGCTAATGTCTAGATGTGGACCAGAGGCAGAAAGGTGCTTAGAGAGCTGATGAGATTACGCTCTGTCCATGGTATTAGTTGATTAGTGGACTTATCTGAGGATTATGGGCCTTTTGGCTTTCACTGATAGAGCAAAACAGAAAGCCAGGCAAAGATGAAAGTCGCTCTGACGTTGTAATTTTCTTTTGAAAAGCGAAGGCCGGATTTTTTTTTCATTATCATTTAATTGTGGTCCGATAAGCTTAAAAGCAAAACGCGAGTCTTCCATTCCAAACATCAACATGTTTTTTTTTTTTTTTTTTTACTCGTATACACTAAACAGTGAGGCGTCCACCTCAGGCTCGTTATTTATAGGCCTGGTCTCTGTAAACTCTCCTTTTTAAACTCTTCCTCTCCAAACTCTGGTGAGCAGAGGAGCTTCTCTCTCATCCATCACCCTGGCATCTCCACCGGTCCTCCCACGCGTTCTCTGTGTGTCTGTCCGATCCGCAGCAACCCTCCACCTTCTCTTGCTCATACACATTCAACGCTACTATTATCTCCCCTACTTCCCCATGAATAAATTGAACGCATCAGTGTGTTTGAGGACGCTGGCCTCGTCAGACAAGAAGGACGACAAGGTGATTCTAGGGAGTGACAGGAGTTTAACTCCTCTTGTGACACGGGTTATTTGGACTGTGAAAGGCATGTCAGGAGAACCTTACCAACGTCAGGTGCCGCCGCCGCCGCCGCTGCTGCTGTTGAGCCGTGCAGGCCGCGCTCAGCTGAGGGCAGTCGTAATGCAATGATTGAATTGATTCCACATTGGCAGAGGGTCTCCACCTCCCTGAGCTGTGGACACAGTGGACACCACACATCATATTCCAAATATTCATAATATTACAGTGGAGATATTATCAGTAACTATTTCAACCATTTATCCATTACTTTTACACCCTATTTTCTCTTTATCCATAACATTTATGTCACTTTTGGATCTGTTTATTCAACACTTTGATCAACCATTTGTTCATCACCTGCTCTCTCCATGCACTAGTTTTCATGCATATGTCCTTGAGCTGATGCTGTAGGGTTAGTTTAATCAATTGTAATTCAATTGCAATTCCTATTTTGTCAAAGTGGCTGATGGACAGTATCTCAAAGTATCCCCTGGCAACTGTAGAAATACCCCCTGGGGTACAAGTACACCTGACTGGGAATCGCTGCCTGCAATAATATTAGACACAGAGAGAGGTCACAGCTGCAGGTCACCTGGTTATAAAATGATTTCCCCATAATAATGATTCCATTAGTCTCCGAAATGATGGTTTGGTGTAAATAGAGGTAAGAAATCAGGAATTTGGACCACGATGGCTGGCTCTGTTTGCTTGGCTGTATCGCTGCGTGCATGACGAATATCCAATCAGCACAGTCAATTTGCTGAGTCATGCTCGGGTTGCTTTCAAATACCCTACGGGTGCAGGGGAATAATTAAGGAACACAGTTTCCTGTCCCGTTGAGGTTTATTCACCTATTTGTTTATTTCTTTCCCTCAGTTAATGTGGGACCTGGCAAGTGAAAGACTGTAACTCCTCTATTTTAATGTACCTCACATCTGCTTTTTATTTAACTGGAAATGCCTCAAAAATACATCCCAGAGGCCTTGTTTGCCACAACTTAAAGTAATAATTGTCAAATGTGCTTTGTTTCAAGGAAGCAAAGGGATGTGCTGTAGAAAAAAAACACATTCAGCCTTGATCATCTTGCTATATGAAATAAAATTCACCCTCCGGAGAGCTCTCCTTTTAATAAAACCTAAGATAGATGGTTTAATCTCCAGAAGCTATACTGTACAGTAAGACAATGTTCTCCCTGCTGCCTTCCACCCCTCCTCTCCTAATGTTATTCACTCTTTTGCATTTCAGTGAAACTGTTGTGTTCTCCGAGTTTGCTGATGCATAGAAATAAGTGCACTTTAAAGTTTTCAAGTTGAAAAAGCAAAGTGCCACGCCTGTCGGAAATGGTTCAATTACCAACTATAATACTGGAGAGGAAAAGCTACAAGAATGCTTCGATTTTTTTTTCCCTTCGGATTCATTTTTATGTATTTTTTTTTTAGTATTTTTTTTTTTTTTAACTATCCCCCCCCCACCACACACACACACACAGTGTGTCTTCCTCTCTCTCTCTCTGCCTGTATTTCATTGTGCACCACAGTTTAGCGGCCCAGTATTAGCAATTCTAATGGAATGAAGCACCGTGCTTAGCCTGATCGGGTGGGAGTGATATGAGGGGATTTTACAGAGAGGGAGCAAGTATCAAAGGCACAGGGACAAGATGATAGAGGAACGGGATGATAACACTATCTTATCTGCAACAGGCGGCATGGAATATAGTAGATGTAGATGCAACAACTGAATCCCATGAAAAATTCATTATAGACAGGTAAAACTGAGTTCAACTGTTTCGGTGTCTTTCTGGTGTAGCACAGAAAGTATCTGAATCTAGATTTAAATTAACTAACTCAATCTTTAGGATGCATTGGATTGATTTTTTTTTGCTCTGTGGCTGGTTTACTCCACACACATAAAAAAAGCAGCACGTCAGCAGTCTTGCATAACCCAGGGTTCGTGGTACAGGCACCTTCTCTTTCTCTGGTTACAGCTTTTACTAGGAAGCTGTTTGAGTTATCGCACAGTGAGGAAGGAAGGTGCAGACAGGTGTATGTGTGTGCATGTCAGCATGTAAGCATGAATAGGTCCTTGTGTATCTAGGGCCACCATTGTGTCTGTCACTGTGTATGTGTGTGTGTGTATGTGTGCCTGGCCCAGCAGCTGCCACGCCAGGCCAGATAGGATGACATGACCTTCCTCAGTAATGAAAAGGCACTGACAAATCACTGTCTGCTTCTCATAGGGATCGGAGAGGAGAGATGCTGACACTGTCTTCTCACTCTGTGTTTTTTGTCATTATTTTTTGTGTGTGTGAGTGTCCAAGTGTGTGTATATTTGTGTGTCCTGTCCAAAAGCGTGGCTCTCGTCAGGGGTCTGGCACCGCACAACAAACACCGCTGTTTATGACCAAAGAGATGATGAGATCTGCTTCACCCTCTCTGTCTGCACTCGGCTCCCTGCCTCCTTTTTTTCCAGCCCAAATTGGCCTTGGTTGAGGAGAGGGATTGTCTTGGCAAAGATGTGAAAAGGATATGCCTGGTTGCGCACCAGTCGTTTCAGCAATCTATTAAGTACAGCAGGGAGGGGAGAGAAATGCCCCCCCCCACACTTTTTTTTTTTTAACCTGCAGTGTTTTTTTTTTTAGTTTTTTATTTATTTCTTTATAGCGACTGGGCTGAGCTGCATTTAAAACCTAAAGCTGGAGTCTTTTCTCATTCTTCTTTATTTCAGGGAGTGGTGGTAAGAAAAGACTAAGCGGACAGAGAGGTGTGTGAGAGACTGTGTGTGTGTGTGTATGACTCACCTGTTATGGCTGGTACTGTTTTGGTCTCATCGTCACTCCCACACCGGCCCCTCTGAGCTTCCTCCTGCAAGCTGTTCACACAGGAAAACGCTCTTTTGTGTTTTTCCTGTCCTGTGTCTTTCTTTTACTTGTGCATCATTTCTCTTCACACCTTTTTTTCCCACTAGACTCAGTCTGTTGCTGTCTCTCACACACAGACACACACAGACACACACACAGACACGCACACAATCCACTTGACATTGATTGCCAGGCTGACTGGGTCATGTTTTCTATTCTACGTTGTGGTGAGTTGGCAGTGCGTCTTGCTGATTCCCCGTGGTGGCATCATGGCTGGTGCTGTGGGCTACACACATATATACACACACACACACAGGAAAGGCAGAGTGTGTGTCAGTGTGTGTGTGTATGTGTGTGTTCACTATATTATGAATGATTTGCTAATAAGCATTTCAGCACCAACAGCAGAAGAGAAAATTATCTCTCTGTCAATGTTGTCGGTACGGTCCTGGAAGAAAACAAAGTCAAATTTTAATTTGTTAATCAAATTTCAATTAACCTCTGTGCGTGAATTGATTTGAAATGTATGAAACGTATTGACATGCAGCAACCTCTCCTGGAAAGCTGCATTAGTACGGACCACATATGCTATAGGTTACAGTTGATTACAGTGTTGTGTAAGGTTTTGCGCCTCCTGAAATATTGATCACTGGCCACTTCCTCCTTGTTCGGTGCATGATCAGCAGCTTGCCAGCCACTTTATTCCCAACCTACCGCAGCGTGCACATCTCCAAACAGCATCCTAATATATTATTAATGGTCTTGCAGTTGCACAGAACAGTCCTCCACCCACAAGTATCCATTACTCCCACTCAGTGCAGTTAACCAATATGCTCTGCAGAACAAATTGGACCAATTAATTTAAATTAAGGTGCAGAGGAAGAGAGCAGACAGTCCAAGAAAATGAAGTTGTGTATTGGAGGTGAAAGGTTGATTTCCCATCACATCCGTTATCACTGTATACAACTTCAAGTTTATATTTTTTGTGTTATCTGAGAACCGCCTACGACAAATGGCTTTAAAAGATCATTTCACCTGAAGTGAGAATGCCAGGAGGATCGTGTGATCTTCATTTCTTAATAAAGATATCAGCATGGTCAGTAGCTAAGCAACAGCTATATACCGCGAGTGGCCTCAGAAAAAAAACACAGGACACATTGTCTCAATGCAAAGTCCAGTTAAATGAAATAGCTGAACTTAAAAAAAGGAGAGTACTCCATTAACTGTCCCTCTACTTCTTTCCACAGGATCTGGCCTGACAATGACTTTTATCCCCCGAGCACAGACATTTCCCAGCTTTCTGTCTGATGAGCCAGAGCAGGAAGAGAGGCAGCACCAGGAAGAGGCACCATCGCCCTCTAGTGGCTGTGAATCCAGTTGCAGCCTGAGACCCCTTCAATGACAGAGAGTTGCTCGACCAAAACTGGACACTTTACGCACTACTGTAGAGAGGATGTAGAAATATGTATAGTGACATGTGTAATATATCATTTCTTGGTGATACTTTAACAATAGTGTCAACTGTAGAGCGAGTGGTACATGAAGAGTTGTCCTAAAAAAGATGTTTGTTTTTCTTTTTCGTTTGTTGTGTGACAGCAGTAGTAGCTTCAAAGATCGCACCAAAAATCCTTTAAGTGTAGCTTTAAAGTGTTTTATGTTGCCATCAAGCCAGCATGACCCCCACTTTATTTTTAAAGTCACTGCACTACACCGTACATAAATATAAAAATACTAACACACCAAGGTCTGCTGTAAAACAAGGCTTGTTCTGGAAGTGACAAAATCACATCAGGCTCATTTTCCACAATGTGCAGCCTTAGCAATCGTTTCAAGAAAAAAAAAAAAATCCACAATTTTGACATATAATCCTCCCACTTTTTTACTGTACACTGTCCTCTCTTAAGAATGTGAAACTGATCAATGCCTTACACAAAAAACCTTTGACTTTGATGGCAGTGATGAATCAGCAAAAACCCTAAATCAGTTACAACCAGCAAAAAGGAAAAAGTCATTGAGAAATGTGCTTCAAGGATATAGAAGTGGACTGCCATGTCAGAAATGATAGAATGCAACCTTCTCACAGCCATCTCTCCCTATAAACTGCCAACCTTACATTACACTAGCAGTGCAATTTGATTTTAATAGCTTTCTAGCTCTCTCCCCCCCCCCAGTCTCATATGCGCCATCTGATAACTGCTTCATTAATAAAAGAGAGAGATGTGAAATGTTGGTGACCTGATGGGGTGGGATGTGCAAGGCAATAAAACATCGTGGTAATTTTTAGCCTTTTGGATGCCATGTTCATACAAGATTGAAACTTGGAAAAATTACTGACAGATACTGAAATACACAATAACAATCAAAAATCATGAACTTATTTGTTTGATGTTCATGGGAAATGCATTCATTTACTTCCTTGACATGAGTTTAATGAGTAAATACTGATACCACTTTCATGACTGTATCCTAAACATAAAGCTGCACCCAGACAACTGTTAGCTTAGCCTAGCATAAAAACAGGGGTAAGCAGATGGCTATAACACCCTATAGAACTGCAACTTTTCAGTTTTACAGTTTAATTATTGTCTAGATTGGAAAAAAAAATGTTAAAAATGTGTTGAGTAGTTAACTTTAAAAGTACCAATAGAGCCAAGCTAACTGTTTGCTACTGTAGCAAGTGTTAGCTAACTAAGCTAAACTGCTGTTGGTTGTAGTTCACTCTTGTCAAGAAAACAAGTGCATTTCCTTAAAGTCAAACTGTTCCTTTATGAATTAATAAAACATCTCATCACAGGTCAAAATTTTGATTAAAAAAACATAGTTGCCTGAAAGCAACATAGAAGCTATAGAGCTGTTGTTATCTTCTTTTACATCTATTAGCAATGGGAGTAGAGAGAAATTACACTAGTGGTCAATGTCACTAAAATTTACAATATCAGCAGAACATATTTTCATTAAATCCATAGCATGTGAGCAAAACCTATTATTGAATACAGCTGTGATGAAAATGTTCTCCATGCAAGTGCCTTCCGCCACAGACCACAGTGATAAACCCGACCCAAGCAGCGTCTTCGGGCCTTAATGTCACCCATGTGGAGAGAACAGCTAGCTCTGTAACTTCAGTATAACAGTTTTAAAAAATCTTGAGTTTCTCTTTAACAGTGTAGACCCAGCTTTGAACTGAAAAACAAAACCTAACCAGAGACCTTTTTAACACTTTTTTGCCTGTTGGTGGCTTTCAGTAGAGATTCATCTCCAAATATGTGGCAGAGGTGTCTAAGCTTTTTTGTGGCATCAAAGTTCAAATCTTTCAAATGCAGACAAGTAACAAAAAACGGTTTTCAACGACAATCACTTTGAGGCAGCAGCAAAGCGGTCCCTCACCGTCAAACTTGATCACTTTTTTGTTGATTTCGCTTTCTCTTAGGTTTATGTCTAGAAATATAGTAGGTACTGGAGAAGTGGATATCAATATACATGCACTAATTTTGTGTTAAAGCTGAATTTGAATTTTGCAGTCACTTTATTTTGTGTATTGTTTTTAAGAGAACTCAACTTTCATATCAATTTGAATCTAAAGCGAAGTGCCCATCTCTAAAAGAAAACAGGTGTCAGTCTTTATCACAGTTTAGAGTCTGTAACATGAGTAGAGGGGAAGACAGTTGACATATCTAGCCACATTTCTGCTCTAGTTGTCTTGAGTCTCACAGTAGCTCAAGTGTGGTTAATAAATGTATGTATAATAGTTCCACTATGTTTGGGCCGATGGAGCTACACTGACTGGAAAGAGTTAGTTGACAGTGTTTATCATTTGCGAAATTTTTTTGTTGTTTATTGTAGCCATTCACTTGTTTGTAGGTATGACGTGTCATCATAATTTCTGTTATTGTTACTACCGGTATATGATCGTGTTAGTGTCCACCACAGTTTGTGTTCTGTTTCTGTCAGATTATATGTTAAAAGCACTTTGAATACATTGAGTGTAGGACTACAGTTTTCACTAAATGTACATATGTAATGTTTTTGATGATAAAATGGTAATAAATTGAATGTTCTATCATGTTTAAGCATTTTTATTGAGAGTAAGGTAAGTAAAATATAAAAGGAGTTTGACTTGTACGATGAGACTGACATCGCAAAGAAACATCACACTGTGGTGTGGTGTGTTAACCATAGAGCTTCAGAGGTGCTGGTACAAAAGAAAAATCCCATTTTACTGTAAATTGTTTGGTTTCCTACACGTAGTTCTCATTTCACTGTTCCTTTTATTTCAGTTTAGTTTCCCACAGTCATCTGCCCACATAACAGGAAATAAGGGGCTTTAGTGGCTTTGGCACTATGTTTTATTCATATCATTGTGTGTCATCAACAGTCACATGATCAGCTGCAGTAATGTTCATCACACATACATTTCACAAGTATCACATATAGTCATATGTACACTTGCAGGTTCTACCGTTTTGTCAGGAACAGCAAGATGAAAAAATTAAGGTAAAATCTTGTGATTCCAAAACTACATTGTCCGTTTATGTTCCACATTTCTACCTCGTCCACATTTGTGTTGTCTGCCTGCGGAATAGCCCGCATATCCATTACTGCCTCTCTCACTGCCACCATTTCTATGGAGATAAATGAATCACATTACACATAAACAACACACAGTTTAGTGGTTCTACCACAATCCTTAAAAAATGATTCACATTAGCACACAGGCAAACTTGAAAAAGCATAAAAACCATAAATCCAACTTGGAACTTGTGATAGCTTACCATCAAATAAAATGTGTTTGCTTTTTAATTACATTTCATCAAGCTGAGACAAAAAAAGAAAAAAAAGAAAAAGAAAAAAGTTTCATCAATGAGTAAAAGATAGACAAAGTATTAGGAGCTATAAACTAAAGCACAGGATTAGCTAATTAGAGTGTTTAGCTTTCATAATAAGAGCTTGTTGCAACTAGAATGCAGCCATCCTAAACGGAGAGCCCTTAGGGGAAAGCAACAGTCTCAAGTGATGGTACAGTGCTGAGTGACTGCTTTTCTTTTCTGTTAGATGATTAGTCACCATTGTCAATCTCTGAATGAAAACCAGGAGGGATGAAAGTAAAAGGAGAGCAATTACACGAGCTTTTGTCAATTATTTTACTCAGGGGTTAGGGAAGTGAAAGGAATGATTATACAGGCTTTTGTCTACTCTTTCTGCATGATTGTTACTGTCAAATATTGTTTTGCCCAAAACAAATATTTTCCCAACAGTAATTATGCAGCACATACTACATTTAATTACGGACCCAACTACACTTGTCAGCTTTCTGAGACTTACATGAGCACCAGCTTGTAAATGCTTTTCAAACTACAGCCTGAATATTAATTGGTGTCAGCACGATCCCTGCATCTCATTAAAAAAGGAAAAAGAAAAAAGAACCTCAAATAAATTATACTCATAAATTGTCAACATACGTTTATTTTTGTTCATATACATGATTTATTTGTACAAAATAAAAAATCTGGTGCGCACTGACATCTGTGGCAGATAAAAACTGCACATTCGCGTTACACCGTACATCATAGTTATGTGTGCTCATTTATCATGAGGCTGACGTCTGGTTGTCTGTGATTTCACAGTGTGGAGGTTTGCATACACGGGGCAAGTTCTTATCTGTCTGGACTTCTTTGTAATCCTCGGGCACATGGGGATGTTCTCGTAGAGGTTGGGCTGTGAATATGTGGTAAATGTTGCGGGTGTTAGAAGTGTTATACAAGGACACATGGCAGGTGGTGAGACTGATCGTGATAGAGCAGGAGCTTGGCAAAAAGTAATAAAATGTCAAGCTAAATGGGCTCAAATCTGAAATATGTGAGAAAAAGCATTCAGTATTTTCACATTAAATACATTTATAGATAATACTGAATACTGTTATTCAATAAAAATGGCTATAAGGAAATGAGAACATTGCTGAAGTATTTGAATCTTTACATCATTAATCAGCATTATCACTGTTACACAAATACATATTCACATTATCAAGTCATTTATAAGATTCAATTTCATTTTGAACCAACTCTTCCCACATTTTGTCAAGCTACTGTTAAACATTATCCAGAAGCTTTTACACAGTGACTGTAAAGCAGCATTAGTTTGCTTAGTGTGAAAGTCTTCGTTGCAGTGCATCAGGTTACATGATCACAGGATCATGAGATGTGCTGTAGTAAAATCAGATTAATAGTGAAGTGTAATGGGCTTGTAATGAAGAGCGTGTCTGATGAGAAGGTTGGGGAGAGTCTTAAGGGTGTCAAGTGTAAACACAAGAGTAGATATAATGAAGAGTCCAACACTTACCTGTCTCTGATGTGGGTGCAGTTTGACTCTGTATTCCTCCCTCTTGCTCTTCTTCCTGTGGTCATTGAACACAAATAACAAGCTATTGAGGTGCTGCCAAATACCAAGACTGTGGGTTGTAATATAAGTTTTAATGGAGAAATATCAGATGTAAACTACCACTACACTAAAGATATCTCCTTCTAAATATGCAAAACACATTATTTAAGAACATCAGTCAGTCCAACACTTTGGTTCAGATTCAAATATCTCAACGGCTATTTGACAGCTATGAAATTTTTAACTAACATTCTTGATCCCCTGAAGATGAATCCTACTGACTGTTTCTCTTGTGGCACAATGATGTTGGATGAAGGACAAAGTGTCCTGTCCTGTGTCCTGTTTGTATTTACTCACTCACACAGTTATATCTTACTTACCTCCCTACAAGCGCCCACACCAGTGCGAGCGCTCGTAGGGAGGTAAGACTCATGTCACCCAGCCCTGGGATTAAAACAGCAAAGATCCCAGCACTTCATGTCAGCAAATAGACAGATCCATATTTGACTATCATGATGAGGTTTTAAGATTTGTTTGTAAAAGAGATAGAGAAAGACAGTGAGATCTTACCTTTGCCTAAATGCTAGTATGATGATGGCAATGACTAGAACAAGCCCAGCAGTTCCAGCCCCGATGTAAATATACATCATGTACAGAGAAAGGCTGAATCCACCTGGTTATAGAATGAGAATAAATAATGGAACAAGAGTCAGAACAAGTCTACAACAGTCGTTTTCCTCTTTATAATCTTTTCTGTTGTTATTCTTGTCATGATTTGACAGCCACAACATCACACCGACGCATATATTTAGCATGTACGTGTCAACACTAACATACAGACCCCCACAAACACAGTGAGCACAACACTGAGAGACAGGCCTCAGGATGTTGGTTGTTTGTGGTTTCAGCAGTTGTGGATGTTTGCAAAGCCGACACAACTGAAACTGTGACACATTTTTCCATTGTGTGAGGTACATGAATTATTCTAGAGAAGTGATTGATCCTCCAGTTACTCGGTTATATGTGTGTGTTGACTTTACTTGCATGATGCCTATTTGTGTACCTGGAGTGGTCACTGTGAGCAGCACGGTGTGGACCTGCACCCCCATGTCCGTGTTGAAGGTACAGCGGTAGAAACCACCGTCGTCCGGCACCACACCTGTCAGGTGCAGACTGACGACCAGGCTGTCGGCACAGTTCACGCTTCCCCTTTCGCTGTAGTCCTCACTCACCAGGCCCATCTCCACCTTCTTGCACACACCGATGATGCCCCAGGGCTGGTTGTGAGGCATCTTCTCCATAATGACCTGATGAATGGTGCCATTGTGCTTGTGGTTACAGCTGATGGTCAGGTTATTGTTTTGCTCTGCCACCAGCTCTACATCTGCGACAGGCACCTCAGGGGTAACTGGGTCAGGGGTCTCTGGGATAACTTCTTCCGATTCTTCAGGGGGCTCATCTGTAAACAGTTTGTCATAGAAAGAAAGAAACTTGATTGCGTGGTGGAAATGAAAACATTGTTATCTGTAAGTTTCATTTCCAACAATGGCAGGTTGGGGATCTGAGACAGAGTCATAGTTTCCACTTGCACTACTGAAAAGTCCAGATTGAGACTCAGCCAGTTGATAAAAATCAAACCTTTTTCATATCAATAAATCACCACAGTAATATGGTCTGCTGCTTTACCTAAATCCTCCACTTGAATGTTCCTGGTCCAGGGTCCTTGGGGAAAGGTCTGAACAGAGCAGTGGTAAAACCCAATATCCTGATGAGTGACATTCCTGATGGAGATACTTCCATCCATAGGCGTGGTCCTCAGGAACTCTACCCTGTCCATGTGACGGGGAGAGAAGGACACGCCATACTCTGGATGGAAAACAGCTAACGGGTACTTGTCTGGAAATTTAGTCCAGGACACCATGCTGAGGTTGCCATCCCATGGACACAAACAGTCAAGGATCATCCCCTCCTGCAGTCGCACTGTAACAGCCTCTTTCTGGACAGCAACTGGACAGAGTGCAAAGAAATCACATTAATCAAGTTACATATTGACCTTAATTCAATCTCATCACATAAAAAGTAAACAGTAAAGTGTCAATTCTATGTGGTTTACTGTAATTTAACATCTACATCTACTCTCTTTTTGAGAGGAATTGTGGTTACACCTATATAATGTGGGATAAAAGACCAAGTTTCCCCCCCTAAAATCCTTTACTCAAGTACTCCCACAGCCATTCACAGCTTTGAGGCCATCCCTTGGGTAATGGTAATTAGGCTAATTTGAGCCAGTACATATAAACATGTCTAACAATAGCCGGTGATCAAGCTTCCAAGTTTTCAAAGCCTCTTTTTTCCCCGAGCTGAATGACAGCTGATTTCAAGTTCAGAGATGCTCCAGGGAGAATTACGGCAGGTTTGGAATAATAATATCTCAGAGTATCGCAAAACTTACAATAACAAGCATTACTGCCAAAGAGAAACGGTGACATAAAGGATTCCTTTAATTACTGATTGTGATTTAAACTTCATAAATGTATTCAAGTAAATTAGACACAGTTCCAAGACTATCTAGAAAGATAAAGGGACATCACTTTCAGCAAAGTAAATAAAAGGTTTTATCATGCGTCTGCTCTGAGATAAATTCACTGAAAACATAGAAGCATAAAAAATATATATCAGCTCCATACCTTTAAGAAAAGGGAGAAAGATGAGTACCACAAAGTACCAGTGGTCCTTTTGTACAGCTTCCATCTTGCCCCACCGAGGGAGAATGAAAGCAGCATTGATGAGACGAGTGGAGAGGCACCCAAGTTGCACTTCCTGTTAGCTCTCTGGCTACAGAGAAACACTTGAGCTAGTTGGGCACACTTCATGGTAGCCCACTGTTTGCACTGTTTCCACACAGAGGGGGCACTTTAGCACCAGGACTGGGAGTGGGAGGCAAGCTTATGGAGAAATGCTGCATGATGGGACACATATTGAAATTTTCTCAATTATACATCTGCCTGAAATTCTGCAACTACCAATGTTTTCCAGCTTTTATGCAACACATTTTTTAATAGTTCAGTTTTGGCCTTTTTAAAATATAAATGATGATAAATCATAATTAAAGAACGTAAATCTAAACTGGAATAAAATTCAGTTTGTGAAGTGGTATTTAGTCATGCTATCTCTACAATTTCATGAGTAACCATTTGCTTTTGGACAGACATTCATTGTCCCCTGGAGATGAAACCTATGGACTTGAGTGATCTGCAACCTTTTTTTTCTAGTGCCACCATGAGGCTGAGAGAGAAATATCAACTGATACCAAACATCCTGTTTGGATGAAGTTAACTTAAAGTTAATTTACAAATATGATAAGTAACACTTGCTAAAGTGATATGGTGTCACATCTGCTAAATATCAACATTATAGCATTTCCATTGGACGTGCTAGCATGCTGATGTCAGCAATTTATAGCACTGTACAGCCTGGTATATACAGAGATTAGACACGAAAAAATGTCTTGTTGAAATGACATCAGAACAGCCATGTCTAAAATCTGCCACTTGGCACTTTAATATTAAAATTAACACAACAATATAAAACATGATACAAAACAAACTAAGAAAACATATAAATACTATCAGCTATTTAACAGCTGGGAAAGGTTTTCAAGGCACTTCAACAGGTAGGCACTTGTAGGCTGCTGCTTGTTCTCTGCATCTGCACCATAGAGAAAATAAAACACAATTGTAAACAACGCAGATATAACGGTCAGATATAGTGTCAGGTCAGATGTTTATATTCCCTCATCAAAGTTAATACCTTTCTTAGACATGGATTGTGCCTCCTCCACTCTCAGTCGTACAGAGGGACACTTCAAAGTAGCTTTGGCCTTTGAGGAGAAATGAAAAAGACGAGTTAGGAAGAGTTATGGTAATGAGCCTAAAACCAGGAGATTTTTTTTTTTTCAGATTTATAATCAAAAGATAAATAAGGCATATGTATGAGAGAGTAAAATGCAGATTTCAGGGAGATTTATTTATGTCTAACAGGGATAGAAGCAGATCGCATGAAGACACCTCTGGATTTAACTTGACATATATCACCAGTAAGCAACAATCCATCCAGTAAATGCAGTCACTAAAACAAACTTTAAGGGCTTGGGTGCATGTGTGTGTTTGTGTGTGTGAATGTACCTTTTGATTGTTATGGAGCAATGCCCAAAGTGCAGAAGCCCCCATACAGCGGGTCTCGTGCTCTTTACTTTGCAGACAGCATAACAATGCCTTCATGGCTTTGTCTGATGGAGAGATGTGCAGATTATCAGAGCCTTTCATCAAGTGTGAGATAGCCATCAGTTTGCAGAAAAAAAGTCATATATTCCATAATTTGGAAAGTCAAGAGCAGTACCATTTAAAAGGATTGTAATTATCAAAATTCAGATTACATATTATCCTGTACTGTAAAATGCTGTTGACCTGAATAAAACAACATACTGAACAGAGGAAAATAGCACACTGTCATTATCTGGGTCACATCCACAAACTTCACAGCAACATTAAGTTTTACTTTTTTTACTACTTAATTTGGGAAAAGAACTTTCTTTTTTTAAGATGACTGATTCAACATAAGCAGGAAATGTGATCTTTGCACAGGAAGCACAAATAATGTCACAACTGATTACACCCACCTGGGCCCTAACTCCCACCTGCAGTGTGCATAGCATGGGGGGCGACACATTCTGGCTCTTAATCTGCTCTACAACTTCCTCTCTGTGCTTCATCTACGCATTTCAGAATCATTCATCTCCACACACTGTACACCTGCTGCATCCTTTCTACTTTACTCAACATAGTCGATACTTAACTGATCACACCCTTTTCAGTATTTCCCTCGTGAATCTGTTTAATAGCTCATTTCTGATTCCTTTTTTTTCCATTTTGAACTTTAATTTAATCATCTTTTTCCTCTATGATGAGAGTCCAGCAGAGAGAGACAGGCACAGTAAAGGGCTGCAGGTTCAGATTCATACCACTGGCCGCTGAGTAAGCCACTGAATTAACATCTTGAAATAATTAATTTCTGATAATAGTTTGACGTTTTTGGTAAATATGCTTATTTGCTTTCTCATAGTTACAGATGAGAAGCTGTATAGATTTCACTCCTGTGCTTTTGGCAGGATGTGGTTAGCTTAGCATGAAATAACAAAAGCAGAGGGAAACACAAAGACTACCTACAGTAGACATGAGGACAATATATTAGTTTCATATCAAAGGCTATGACTTCCTCTGCGATCAATAAGAGCAACCACAGAGCAGGTCATATTTGAAATTGTGATTTTATCAGATGATGACACACTGACATATCAAAAAGAGGTTTTCTTTCCTTTTGTACTTTTCTGTTTAAATGCTTTCATATTTCTATCGTGTGATCGTTAAAGTAAACTGCTGCTTTCATTTCATACCATTAGCAATGATGTGCGGCTTGTTGCCAGGGCAGAAGCAGAGGTTGTGGAGGGTGAGCAGCGCATGGCGCCGGTGGGGTGCCAGGTCTGCCAAAAGTTCCAGGGCTCCGGTCACCCTGAGGAGACTCTGCTGGATGTCCTCTGCGAACGAGAGACTGACCAGCAGCCTCAGCCACAGGCCCAGTAGGCTCCCACCTCCACCTACAGATGTGGCTTTAACACCACCTGCCTTGGGCATTGGCACCGAGGGGAAGGCTTGCAGAAAGTTATTCTGACAATCACAGAAAACAAAGTGAAATACGATCAGTTTCAGCAAGAGTTGATTAAGAACTATTAAGAAATATCCTGCTGAAGTGGCTCCTCTGACCGACTGCTAGATTCAGGAACAGGAACTGATTTTGACTTTCACATCCTTCTTACAAAGAACAAATGTAACCACTTTTTATATTCTTTTCTTCAAATTATCAGCAATGCATATGTCTTGCCCATTCTATCACGTCCACAAAATCGTGTCATATGAACCTTTTGCAGGAGGCCTCTGCAGTCGCGGGACACGGCGAGGTTAGCCAAAAGAGAGAAGGCTAGCTTCTGGATTGAGCTGTTGTCTGGGGCCAACCCGGAGGCCAGCTTCATGACAGCGTGCATCAGAGAGTTACTGGAGGTGCCTTTCGATCCTGATGGAATACCTGGGCCGCCGCCACCACAAAGAGAACTGCATGCTGGGAGAGGAGAGGAATTACATTAATATCACCTTATTCATCATCAAAACACATCTGTGGATATCTAACAGTCTAGAGCAATCAGTCACCAATGGACATATGCTAGTCCACAATTATGCTTCCTGTCACTAGGTTAGCCAATCATGAGTCCTGTTGATTGACATCGTTGGCCTGACATAAAAAAACAGCAAATATAGCTACAGTTACAAAAAACAGTGGCTTCAGTTATTCAGGATGTATTAATCAAAACAGTAAACATCCTTATAGTCCCTCTACAGTGCACTGTATTCCTACCTCCAGCTATCCCAAAATCTATCAAAAAAAGTCAAATACAAACACAGTGAAACACTTTGCTTCTTGTTGATGGAACTGGTTGCTTCTGTTTATCTTTAAGCTGACTAGGTGGGCAGCCAGCACCAGTGGCTGCAAAAATAAAGCCTGACCTGCATGGTTGTCTGCCCACTACGCAAAAACACCTCTGCACGGCTGCATGCACAGCTTGTTTTGATGTAAAATCTGTCTAGCCAAATGACAAAAATGATGAAGAGGAGTGGAACACCTCTGAAAGTTAGTTTTTTTTTCTTCATCTTTTAACTGGCTTTTAATCTTCATTCACCATGAAAGCACTCTGACTGATGATGACAACCTTCTGACTCCGGGAGGGAGGGAAATTATTTGGCCCCAGGCCGTTGCTACAATTTATTCTATTACAAGGCCATTCAGAAATGTAAACACAAACAGATAACACACAAATAAGTAATGGGAATAAAACATCTCTCTTTCGGCACCTTATTAACATCCTGTATGACTGACATGGCTAATTGCTGCAGCAGTTATCACACAAAAAAAATGACATAGTCTGACACTGATTGATGTTGCTTATTGGAGAGCATGACATCTAGTTGGTTATGCTAATCCCTAAAATGGTACCATACAGCAACAGGCGCATGCTGATGTTCGCCTGAGGTTATCTCAATACCTGTCAAGAAAGCTTTATGTACCGTGCAATTGACAAGAGAGGTAAGCTTTATAATGGATCTACTTCACTGAGTCCAAAGCGTTCCCACTGCAGCCTCAAATCTGACTCATTTAATAAAACATGCAACATATGGAGCTGATCATTCAATAGAAGTGAAGAAAAGAGATGGTTTTTTTTTTTCACTTTTTGTGTGTCTGCGGGAGACAGTTTTGCCGTTGCTACAAAAATATCTATAAAAATATGTGATGGAGATGAAAACAACAATCTGACTTGAACTAGCTGTGCAAACAAAGCCTTGGATGAAGGAGGTAGAGTGGAGATGAAACATTCAGTGGAAATGTTGCAGTCTCAGGAGATGAAATGGTAGCCTGAGGGTGGATGGTGTAATACTAAGCCTGGCTGCATGCAGCCTGAACACAACCTGCTGTTCAGTTAACCTTTAGGGAAATACTGTGCCTGACTTCACTGATTTCTGGTGCTTCACAGCTTGAGCTTATGGGGGGGGGGCTAAAGCAAGTGAGTTTAGATCAGAGCACACGCACCTACTCAGGAACCAGTGCCAATCAAACAGGGGCGCGCACACACACACACACACATGCACATGTTCATAAGTGTTGCACATGAAACTTCCTTCCTTCACTGATAAACTGATTTCCATTGCACAACTACATCAGTCACTCATGTATGCACACACAAAGAAATCAAAGGGACCATGAGCCGTTTATCAAAGTAAAAATCACGCCATTGTTTCCTCCCCATGAATCTCGCCTTTCCCCAATCAAACAGCTTTTTTTTTCTAAGTCTTTTACTGTTCTGATTTCCACATGGACAGCTCTTACATTTGCAAGATGGAATACCAATATCTTAGGCAACACAGAGATGCTCTGTCATTCCCCACATCATCTCTCACTGGCCTGAAACCCGTTGCCATACATACAGAGAGACAGCCATGCAGCTTGATCCCGAGCTCCTGACACTGTGCCCATTGTGACTGGCAGGCAAGCAGGCGCTGGTCTTATACAGTGAGACACAATGTTGTTCAGTGGTCACTGGAGAGGACAATGGGGCTCTTAGTGCGAAGTGTGTGTGACTCAGTCAGATTGCTAACCGCAGACAGAGGCGATGGGTTGGCACGGGCCAGGCACAGTGCCTGCACAAACACATAGACATACAGGCAGACCAAACAGATGCACACATACAGACCTGTGGTGCAGTTGGCTGTATAGACGCACAGCAGCTCCAGCACTGCCTCCATGGTGGGGTCGTCCAATAGGAACCAAGGCCAAAGAGCATAGAGGGCCAGTGTTAGGCGAGCATCTGTGGCCACCCCCTACACACACACACACACACACACACACACACACACACACACACACACACACACACACACACACACACATATATATATATATACACAGATATATACATTACATCCCAGACAACACATGGACAAGGGAGGATGACATATAAACATGTATGATTACAGATCCACAGCTAGTTAAAGTAATAACATATTACAGAGACGCTGATTTACACAACAAGACAAATGCAAATGGAAGTAATCAATATAAATGCCTCAATATTTTTATAAACATGCAAAAAAAACATGCTGGAAGTGAAATAATTGCACAGTGAGCACTGCCATTGAGTCTCTCCAGATATTTAGTCCGAGGTAACCACTAGTGACTGAGAAGCCACTTAGAAAATGAAAACCAGCTAATATGCTTTGTAAGTAATGCCATTACAGGGTCTAAAAAGCTAAACTTGCTGAGATGTTAGCAGGGCCATGCACATTTAGGCGGATCTCATTTATAGGCACAGCATTGGTTCTCTGAGGTTCCATTAAAAAACAATTAGCAGTGGGGAATTAAAAGGCAGACACAGAAGCTCACTTTGCATTCATCGTTGCAGTAAAGAGCACTCCGCAGGATCTCCGCAGTCAGCTTGACTTCCTTTAAATAGCCCTCTTCCTGATGATATAGAAAACACAACACAAAAATCAATATGTTTAATTATTCAGTGTAAAAAAAACACCATTTACTACACATTTGTTCCTCGAGAAGAGTAAGACGATGTTCATAATATTTATCCAAAAACTCATCCATGTCGAACACAGATTGTTATTCTACCTGATGGAAAAAAACACTGGCGACATAGAAAAAGCTGAGACTGGAAATTTCCAGCTGGTCTCTGCTCACCTTTTTGCGGTGTGAAGCCTTGCTACGTCGGACTGACTCCAGGTGCAGCTGGGAGTGAGTCTGCTTCATTTGCTCCACATAGCTGTCAATTAAACCGGCTGCAACACAACAAAGTCAGAGGTTCAGAGTAGGATGAAATGATACAGATTTAATGCTGTTAATTGTTTCAAGATTGACAACAAGATATGCATTGTACTTGCCAAAAAAAAACTATAATTGATGGTGGAAAACTGAGCAATTGGTTAGGAGATGTGATGAAGATAACAGTAATTCTTTCAACTAAATATGTAGTATTTTTGGGAAGCTTGCAGGACAGGGTTTAATAATTTTGGTTAACATGAAGAAAGCATTATGTGGGTCTTTCGGGGACCTACAAAAGGCTTGTGAGTCATTTTTATTTAAATAAATAAAAGAAAAAGTAGGAAAAAGAAAAACAGGTGACAGACATTGGCTTGCTTTCCTGAGGTTTGGGAATTACCTTTGGCTGCATGGTTCTGGGCTGTGCGACTGCAAGCGAGCAGAGTCATCAGAGCTCTGGCTGTCAGCTTCTTTAAAGGGTCTTGAAAGGTCCTCTTATCCAAACTCTGGCATCAACAGTGGGACACGGTGACCATTGCATGTAATTACAAACTCAATCAATACCATCAAAGCTACTGCAACTTTGCCATGAGCACACAAGCAAATACCACATGCCACCTCTGCGTACCTGTAGTAACAGTTCACACAGCTGGCTGGCCAAGGGGCCGTTCACAATGTCAGACAAAGCAGCTGCATACTTGGAGTCGGGAGACGCGGCCTCTTCACTCCGACTCTTTGCCTCCTCTGTGAAAATTGTGCAGAGGAACTGCAGAGCCACTGTGTGGAGGAGAGGCTTTGCAAACTTCTCAGTCACACACACTGATAAAGTTCCTGCAGGCACACAGGGAAAAAAAGAAAAAAGAAAAAGTAAGTTGGAAGAACAGCTTCTTTTTGTTGAATGACAAGGCAGTACATGCTGAATCACATCAAGACGAAATGGCAAATGCATTGTTTAATCCCTTGACAGCTGGTTATTTGTCCATGACTGAGGCAGTATGTTCAATTGAAGAACACACAAATCATTTGAATGTGTATGGCAACACCCAGATATCGTAAACATGTACACATAGACATAAAACATGGACAAAGGCTCAGCATTCATCTTTTACTGGACTCATCACATCTCCCTGCTCGACCATTAATCACAGAAGAAGATGAGTGGGAGGAGTAGAGGTAGTATAAGGACAGGATGCAATTATCTTATCCGAGCATCTGTTCAGGGAAGTTAATACACACAGTAATGATGCAACAAATGTGTTATTATGATAAAAATTTCTTTTGTTTGAACCAGAATTAAGGCTGCACAAAAGCAAAAATGTTAATCTCGATGATTTAGTGCGTTGTTGCAAACAGCATAATTACCCTAATCATGATTATCAGCCTTTATGAATTGAGCAAAAAATGATTTTACAGCCCAATTTCATCATGTGTCAAGATCTTTACTCTTTATGCACAGTGGCTAATTCAAATTCAATGAAACACCTAAATGTTACCGAAGTAAACAATCATTGTGAAAAGTAATTTATATTGCAAGATTAGAATTAAACAAATGGTACGAGTAATCAAATAAATAATACATTTTGTCATGTTTAGTCACTCACTTCAACACATACACACACAAACTGAAACTGAGTATCTGTGTACCTGCGAATGTCCGCCAGCGTCTCCCCAGCGCAGCAGAGACAGATGGGTACACTGCTGAGCTGTCCCTCCTCACCAGAGTAGCCAGGAGCATAAACGCGTCTGCCCAGCATGCACAAACCGTGTCCCGGGTACCTGCATCTGAAGAGGGGAAAGAGTGAGTCACAAATTTTCTGACACGAGACAGCCACAAAGTCACACTCACACAGATCACACTGTGGGACACACTGCAGAGAGAGCTGGAAAACATACAGGATAGTGTGTAGATATATACAGTATATAGATGGGATATGGTAAACTATTCATAGTAACTTTTCAGGATAATTTTTTATTTAAATCTGAACTGATTAGAAAAGTCTGACCTAATCCTTTGATGTCCAGCATGAGCACTGCAACCAGCGTAGTCAACAGCTGTTTCAGGAAGTCCAGTTCAGGAATCAGCTCCTGGCTCACTGTGACACAGGACTGCAGCAGCTTAGAGAAGCTGGACAGGAACTGAAGCAGGGTCACAAACTAGAAACACACACACAGACAGGAATTAATACAGACACCGAGCATGCATGCAAATACACATGCAAATCTTTATTTAGAAGATAAGGTTAAAGTACTTTAGAGTAATTTACAGCAAAAAGTGAAAGTGAGACAGTGAAAGCAAATCTTTCTAGCTGTAACAGCAGTGGTATGAGAATTGATGAATATTCCTCCCACACTAAAACCTGGAGGTAGCCTGAGACAGCCTTGCACTGAAACTGACACTAAAACATACCAGTACGTGTTTGGAGTGATTAGTCATGATAATGGAAAAAAAAGTTCTTCAGATCTTCATGTCCGAGTGTGCCTTACCTGACTCTTGATGTCCTCTCTCTCCCCTGGTAGTACGCTGGGTGTCCTCAGCTCAGTCAAACATTTCTCAATGGGCCTGATATCCACCAGACTGCAGAAGAAAAGAAATGCGATGGAAGAAGTGTGTATTTGCAAAAGACTTGATAGAGGTGACTGAAGCTACGCTGAGGTTGAACTCTTACTGGAGAGAATATGCACATATTTATTCATTTTTTTTATTATTATTTTTGAGGTTAAAGTGTTCATTTAATTATTCATTTACACTGGCTATATTTCTACTGAAAACTACAGCAATGAATATGTTGCAAGTAAATAACTATTGAAACTGTTATATTAATGAAGTATTTGTGGTTGTATTATATTGTCTTCATGTGCACTGAGCATGTGGCCTTTTACCTGGCCAAGGTTTGGAGGAGCCGGTTGTGTTGGATGGCAGTGAGGGTAAAATCTGGCAGGATGGCCAACAGATTAGTCAGCAGGCCACAGTGGGCCATCAGAAGGTCGGGAGTTACCATGACAACGGGCTCCATGGCCGAGGGCTCGCCCTGTCGGGAGTCTTGGGAGGTAACTGAGTCGCTGGTGTCTGTGTCACTCTGGCCTATGAGACACATCAATAGACAGCTAATAGAGAAGCCGTCCCAATGGCACAGACACTGTGTGAATCACGTCTTGGTCTGTGACTGGAGATACTCTGAGAACATAATCAACAACATCAAACTGAGGCAGAATATCAGACGACAGCTTTCTACTCTTTAAATTGTCTGTGTAAAAGGAAATACAAACAAAATATGGGGAGTGGCTTTCGTTTTGTTTAGTTTTACTCACCACAATGAGGCTCACTTCTTGTAAGGGAAAATGTGAAGATTGATGTGGTATGAAGACTAAACCATGCAGTGTTACTATGACTGTGAATGCACGTGTGCACACACAAGTACACACACGCTCTTTGTAGTACCTTGAGCCATCAGTCTGCTGGCAGGGGCGTCTTCTGAGATGCTCAATGAGGACAGAGCCTGAGGGGTGTGTGGCCCTGAGCCTCTCATCTGTAATGAAAAACATTAAGAAGTGAGAATCCACTTGACTTAAGCATAGCTGTTTATTTGTTGGTGTGTCCATGGGAAGGTACAAGTGGCTTGCTAACCACAGTGCTGGATGTAGAGAGGGAGCTGGAGGGTCTGCTAGAGATAGTGGTCGGTGCTGGGGGGTCACATCTCCAGAACCACAGAGAGTTGTCTGAATCAAGAGAGGCAGGTACAAAAAATGACACAAAGACTAAAAGAACATTTTATTTATGGGTAGAAAAAAAAGTAAACCCAACAATACAAATGGTGGTTGTATATTTTCAGATCCATCTGACCAAAACTGTAAAGTGGGTTCTCTTTCTGTACTCCAACATGAGGGTGGTACTTTGACATAAAAACAAGAGGCACAGCTTACCCAGTGAATCACTGTCCTGAGGACTGGCGCCACTGTTGGCTCCAGCACGAGGCTGTAGGTGGAACGTGTACCTGCCTCTGTAACAAATGGAGGCAGAGAGAGCCACATGCTGGAAGTACTGACAGTGGTAGAGCAGAGCCTGCAGTGCTGGAAGACCCACCAAAGAGACAGCAGTCACCTCATCATGGACACATGGGTGCTGGAAATGAAGAAGGTGAACATGGGAAAGATGCAGAGATGAGGGCACAGAAAAATGGATGCATTGCTTCCACAGACCTTTCATTAAAATAAGAACAGGGTAGAAGAAGCAGAAATAACAAGGATAAGAACAGGAGTTAACACAGAGGGGTTAATTTCACCTGAACCTCTGTCACTAGATCTGTATTTTCCAAAACAAATGTGTGACTGAAATTCACCCTGTAAAGTTTAGTTGTGGCAGTGATATGACTGGCATTTCACACCTACTGGATGACATTTTGTGTCCTAGTTTTTTTGTTGTTTTTTTCTCCCCTAAAAGTCCCTGCATGGCAATTGCTGGTTCTCAGAGTTTTGTTTTGTTTTTGTTTTTTTCTTTTTCTCTGTGGCCTGATTTGTGCTATGAATATCTTTCTTGATAAACATTTCTCTGGCACTTACAACTAGATCAGATTTTGTAAACAGCAAGCCTTGCTTTTAAAAGATAAGAAGATTTTATCACCTCTGACATACAGCTCCCTTCACAAGTAATGACATCCAAAATTAAGATGCTGTCTGTGTTCAAACTTAATTATTTTGGATGTGAGTGCTGGAAGCCTGCACCCCAGTAGAGCCTCGTTTCTAGAAACACCCCTGGTTTGAACCCT
Source organism: Caranx ignobilis (assembly GCA_021432705.1). Taxonomy (NCBI): domain Eukaryota; kingdom Metazoa; phylum Chordata; class Actinopteri; order Carangiformes; family Carangidae; genus Caranx; species Caranx ignobilis. Next base: position 11,804,570 of record MU269986.1, read on the forward strand.
GCAGGGCTCAATAAGAGAGGAGTTAGGAACAGGGGGGAGGGAGATAGAAGCAGAAAGAGAAGCAGAGAGAAAACAGTTCATGGTCTATAAAAGCTTTTTAACTGGCTGGCAGAGCTGCTGACCTGCCAGTGGGAGTCCTTGGCCTCCTCTGCGTTGGCAGGCATGGGCATCACCAGCAAGTTCTGCAGGATAAATGCAGCCTGGGTACACAAACCAAAAAAGGAGAGATGCACACACACTGGGTCAAGTTAGACTGCGTCAGCAACACTGCCATCTGCCTGTGTTTGGCTGGTAATACATAAGAGGCCAACAACATTTTCTGACCATTCATTCAAAGTGAAATATGCCTTGCTTTTACTGTGTCTCATAGTTGTGTGAGCCACACTTGAAACTGAAGAGTAATTCTAGGACAAAGTGCCAACAGTGGGTGTTTTTACAAGTTTTAACAATCTGCCTGAGATAAGGGTCGTTTTTGTAAACAGCAAATGTGAAAATAAACAGTCCAACGATCTAGACTTTGGCCTGGAATAAAAAAAAAAGGGGTTGTACAGACAATTACAGAGCGCAGTTGCAGCTTGAACATCCTACCTCCCTGCGGACCATGCTGCTCTCCTGCTGATCCAGGAGGATGTTGAGCAATGTGCCCCACAGACCTCCGCTGATGTTCTGACAGCTAGCACACAGAGCCTGACACCCGCTGGGCACCGAGGACAGAGCTCCACCTAAACCCAAACTGGCAAACCTCACCTGACATGAGAGAGGGGAGACACAGATTTAAGTGGATGTTTGAGGACAGAGAGAGAGATAAGAGGAGATGGATATAGGGTAATAACCTCAAAACAAGGTGGAAGCTGCTAATGTTATGAGAGATCTATCTATAGCAATATTAAATGTGAATTTGGCTACAGTGACTATTCATAACACTAGACAAGCATTTAAAGTGATGATGGCAAAGACAGAGTCTACCTTGTCAAGGGAGCCTGCTCGACTCACTTATGTGGGGAGTTATTTTTGGAGACAGAGAATTTGGTATGACTGGCTGTCATGTGCTTCTTTTTGTCTGAGAGTTTTTATGCATCTCTTATGAGGTTTGTTTTGTTGCAAAAGCCAAGCATCTACAAACTTTAAACTTTATGAGAGAAATAGTTTATAAAGTTAAGCTGTAAAATGAATAGGAAATCCCTGAATATTTAGACTCATATTGTTCTGTATTGTAAAGGTATGTTTAAGTGTACAAATGAGTTTATGTTCAATTAAATCGGAAGACAGAAAAGATTGTTTGTACCTCTTGATCTCGGTCCACCCATAGTGGGATGAGCCAGGCCAATCCCAGATGAGAGGCATTAGCCTCCTCAACAGCTGCCTCATTTCCCAAAGACCACTGGGAAATGAAGTCCTGATGCAGAACCAAATGAAGGGGAAAACATGAATTTGGGTGCAATCCAAAAGCGTTTAATATAGTGTTGTTCATTGTCTGCTTAAAGAGTAAATCCTTCAGTCTAAGGCACATGTATGGATGCAGTCAGTGTCCTTGCAGCACTCTGAACATAGACACTTACCTTGTCCTTGTTTTCAGCCAACATCTCATGGGACAGGTGGAGCAAGCAGATGACAGCATTCTTTGTCACACCTTTCCCCATGAAAGACATGGAGTTTCCTCCCCACTCAACATAAAATGAGGAGATCACCTGAATAAAAGACACAGATTATACTGGGAATACTGAAATGATGGGCAGCGCAGTGTAATCATGTGTTTCATTGTTTCTCATCCAAAATGCGTCATTCTACAAAAACATGGCTGCCAGAACTGCAGGTTATCTGGGTTTGGTGAATGGTTATTATCACATGTTGCTCCCAGTTTCTGCCATTGAACAACAAAGACAAAGTCAGTTGATTGAACAAAGAGCACTTGTTTCTGAGTTACTGAGTACTGTATACTTGTCATGCAACTCACCACATCCAAAAAGCTAAATACAACAGAGACTAATTATTTTGCTTTGATGTGCCATCAGGATGTGGGACTGCACTGAAGAGCAGATGAAGAGAGACAAGCCTAAGGCCTGTTGAGCTTTAGGGCCCTACAGTGCCAGGAGTTCTAGGTGAGAGGTGGGTCATCAGGCTGAGAAGGCCGAGGTGAAAAAGTTAGATATCAGATTGTTATGATGCAGCTACTGGAGACGGTGACTGAGAAGGAAATTAGCCCCCCCTCCTCATCTAATACATGCTGTTCATTGTGTAAACAGAATAGTCTATTCCACGGGGGGCTTCATTCCCAAGCAAAAATAAAAGTTTGGACACCTCTGTGCTGAGGACTGCTGTGCAAGCTGGTCTACACTGTGTTCCACTATTGTTTTATGGACTGTTGAACAACTGAACAGATGGAATAGGCAAGGTTGATTAATCTCATCAGCATCTTCACAGTGTGGCATATCTAATCAATGAGATTTTTTCCTATTGTGATTCATGTCCCACAACCATATTTTTCTTAATTTTAATTAATTCCTCAGAAAGTACTATGCTTTTTGTTTTATTCATTTCTGTGGGCAGCCTCATCTCTGATGAGACAGGCTTGCATTTGCCCATGCAACACATGAACATATGCACAACACTGTGCAGACACGGAGCTATACACATGTGCCATTCACAAACACACGTGCGCTCACATGCAAGTACATACCTCTAATAGCCCACTGAGATACTTGGAGCAGAGGGAGATAGGCTCCAGGTCAGGGCAGTGGGAGCTCCAGCCAGGCTGGGCAGTCAGGCTGACCATACCCTGCAGTGTCCTCTCTAGGCTGGGAAGGCCATAGAAACGTGGGGCATCAGACACCCGCAGGCTGCGAAGCAAACATACTGCCAGCTGGCTCTTGAAGGGTCCTGCTAATGCCAGACATAGCCTGGACAGACAGGAAAGGACAGAGAGGGAGAGGGAGAGGGAGAGAGAGAGAGAGAGAGAGAGAGGGAGAGGGAGAGGGAGAGAGAGAGAGAAAGAGAGAAATACCCAGCACATCAGACAACTGGCATACCAATTTCTTACCATAAATGTGTGACTTTTTGTGTTTAGCATTCATTGTCATGTTGTAAATGATTAAGCTTGTAGCATTTCCAACACAAATGAACTGAAATAAACACTTCCCCTACAGTGGCAGAACTCATCAGTATCTTTTTACCTACAAATGTTAATCAATTTTCCAGCCCCACAGGAAGGCTGAGCAGCATTACTTGAGAGTCCAATACAGTCCAATACATTCTACTAATAGAGAAATAATTCATGTATTTCTTATGAAAAAGTTGATGTTGAAAATATTCTGGTATATTGCAAGAGAAAGAACGGTCTTTGAAGGTCAGCTGTGCCTCTGCATCATTACTTCATATTTGATAAGCAAATAAAACTAAATGAATTCCTATTGCAGTATGACAATGTAAGAAGTGAGTTTATCATAGAACTTTCATTACAGCTTTACAACTAATATCTCAATTGTAATGGAAGACAAAACAAAGGACCTTTTCAACTGCCCTCAGTTTGACTTTGTGATGAAACCCTGGTACCTGTCAGTGGTGTGTGTCAGGCAGAGGAGCAAGGTATTAAAGAAGCTGGTGAGTTCTCGCTGCAGTCTCTGGCTGATGTGGTTCTTTACTTCATCTGGATCCCCTGGGTTCTGGGTTGAGGTCTGGGTCTCCACAACAAGCAGCAAATTAAGGAGGGACGCTGTCTCCTGGAATAAATGTACATCTAATTTTAATTGGTTTGTTTGTTTGTTTCCATGTAATTATTTTGGACTGACATCATTGTCACAACTTCTTTGCTTGTTACTAACTTAATCTTACTTTATTTTGCATGCTTAGTTTTAAGTTATGAATGTCTTATTAGCTTTTGTTTTCTTTTTATTTCGTCTTGTGCTCTGCATGCACAGAACATACACACATGTTCAGACGGGTTATTAACTTTAGTGGATTAATAGTGAAACAAAAAGTTACCTGCCAGCCCCTCAGTTCAAACAAACTGACCCATGGAGGGAAGATCTGGAGGACGCTGACAAGTGTATTCCTGCTCTCCTTTCAAAACTCAGATGCAGAATCTCTTACTGAGCAGTGCATGCTGAGCAGATAGTTAATGCAAGTGTAGGGAGCGACAGATGTTCCTGAAACAGCTCAGTAATTACAGGAAAGTTGGAGCAGAGCAGAGCTGCTCACCCCTACCAGGCATTCAATCTGAGTCTGCTTTAGCTGCCAGGGGAGGGCTTATTGTTTACACACGCATTAATGAGAAAGCCAAGGTGATACTGATTAAATCCTAAAAGCAGCTCTCCCCACTAAAACAGTGTGGTGATTCTTCTCCTCAGGCAAAAGTATGATTCCAACTTTGTTTTAAGAGCTCCGGAAATAATCTGTGCCGCAGGTACGAGTTGGTACGCTGTGATACTGCTTTTCTCTTGTTATGAGAGAGTAATATGTTTGGCTTGTCTGACGGCGTGTGATTTATTAAAGCTTTGATTACAGGTATATAGCCCTCTGTGGTGGAGCACAGAGTGTCTAACCAGATTACTGGCTAACAGTGATGCACGCATGCACACACACAAACACACACACACATACTGTACAGGTGCAAAATACACACACCAATGGTAAGCTACTGCAGTGTGTATGAATAAGATGAGATAATACAAACTGATACGACTGTGCCTGGCTACCTGGGAACATTTTTGAACCTCAATGTAATGCTAGAGTCAAAAAAACTAAAATATCCCTTTAAACGACAACCATAAAATAAATAAATAAATAAAAATACAGCACTGCTCTATGGGGTTTTCCTCTCAGGCTTGTCCACAGAGCGTAAATTGTCTGTACCTGGTTGAGAAGCAACTCCAGTATCCAGCGCAGGTCCTTGTCCTCTGGGCCAGATGCGAATTCGGTGTGCATCTGTCTGAAGTAGGCATTCAAAAATGCAACAATGCCCACCAGCAACCTCTCATCCTCAACACAGGCTGGACGCACCTGAAGAAACCTGCAGGGACGAAGAGACAAAGACCATGTCAACAAGAGGGAGAAAAAGGGGTCGGAAAAGAACATACAATAACATATTTTGAAGTGCACTAAAAAAGATGCAAAGATATTATCCACTAATCTATCGCAAAGTTTCTACTTTGTTTTTTCTTATTCTGTTGTCAAACATCAGTGCATAGTGGAAATCATAGAAGAGACAGACATACCTGCAAGTAATAGATATCAATCATTTTAAATGTTGGGGTTAAGCATTGGGATTAGAGCACTTTGAGAAGAATAGGTCCCTTTATAACCAATAATTGTAATAGTTTAATAAAGAAAAACTATATTTTTTATCGACTGGTAGTTAAAAACTTGAGAAATATACAGATCAATCAAAGGTGCAAAATGAAATAATAATTTATCACACTTTAATCATTATTAGAGTGCACAGTAAACAGAAAAGGAATTTAATGCCATTGATACATGCCAATTTTTCAAAATGAGACAAAAGACGGAGTCATACTGTGCTCACTGAGCCATGGAAAACATTTGGTTCACAGCAAGTACTGTTTTGTTCTACCACAGCAGTGATAATAATGGCAGCTATAAAACCCTCCCATTATTCTCTTAATTCATAAACCTTAACAAGACATATTTACTGACTTGGTTATTAGCATGTGAAACTACTGCACATGAATCTTTAGATTTGTGTGCAAAGTACCTGGTCATTGCTGCCTGCCAAGTGAGGGAGCGCAGGGTGTCTCTGCAGCTGTGGGTGGGGACGTGAGGGAGGGCCAATCTGTCAATCAGCAAGTAGAGGCCGAGCCTGGAGAGCGCAGAGGTCACAGAACTGTGTCCTGCCGCCGTCACGATGGTCTGGATGCAGTCCTGCAGCGCAGCAGGAAGGTGCATCGCCTTTAGCGACAGAGCCTGCGCTGCCGATAGTTTCAAATCAGGATGAAAACTGTGAGGAACAAAATGTAAATGGTTTAAAAAATATACTCAAGAATCAGATTACATGGCTATTGATGTGCTGACAAGTATGTTGCATAAGCAGCAACCTCTGAAGCATACTAATGACTGCATTAACAAACATATTTGATCAATCTGGGGGGATGAGACATTTATGAGTCATCCTTAGAGAGATGTTTTCTGAGAATCACTTGCAACTGAAACTAAGCAGAGACAGCAATGATCACACAAGGCTCAAATCAAGAGGTATTTCTCAAGAAAAGTGTCAGACCTTTGTCAAAAATAAAGAAAAAAAAAACATTATGTGCCGTTTTGAACTTTCAAACGAGGCACAACAATAACATCAAAGGTTGAAGTTGGGCATAGAGCTGTACTTAGGAAGATACCTCTCAGTTTCAATGACAAACCTGTCCTGAACATGTACAAAATGTACTTTTTCAGACAGATTGATCCATCTATGGTGTGCTTTAAACATCTTTGCGGTAATCAAGCTGGATGAATGTGTGAGAGACATTCTCATCTGTTTGAATTAGGTCACATTAGAAGTAAACGAAGACAGATGAAACACAAGATGCCAAGCCTCTGAGACTAATTCTTCCTTACAATTGTCCAGAAGAGAAAACAATGTGTTATTGTGATATGTAGCAGGTTCTTTCTTCAGTGAAAAAAAAAACCTGTCAGGGAATTGTTGTTGTGGCCAGTTTCTCTAAAATCCAACATTTTATGCCTAAAACAAACAAAATATTGAAGAGTCATCTAAAAACAAAGCAGATTCAATTAAGCATTAAACCAGGAGATAAATGAAAATACTGTAACCACACACAACTATAGTCATTGTCATATTTAGTATTAGTAATATTACATATATGTATTATTGTATTATATAGGGAGATGTTGGCCTACCTTGGTCTTCAATCTATTTTCTGTCATAATTTTTACACATCAATTGAAATCAGACTTTCTGCTAATTAGAAGAGAAAGCATTAAGGCTCTTACTCAGGAGCTGTGGTAGACGCCTCACGCTGCTCCTCAAGGAGGTTGTCCATCCCAGAATACCATGCAGTGTTCCAGGCCACTTGCAGGGCTTGACGGGCGGGGGCCAGGGTCAGGAGGCCAGAGGATGAAGGCAGGATGCAACAGTATGGACTAACGGCGTGGTGACTCGCTGCCTGGAACGGGATGTTATACCTGGGAGAAAAGTTAGGAGTTAAATAGTTAATATTGAGTATAAGGCATTTTTAATAAAGGAGGAGGGAGCCCGTATTGAAACGGTTAGGCTTCACAACTTAATGGGATCACTTTACCTGCGTATTAATGTCAGTGGTAGGGAGAATGGTGCTAAGGTCACATCTGTGCTGGATTTGTCCATCCTAATGTGACAGGAAGGAACCTTGTCAAACAAACTGCTGCATGGACATATACATTATTAGGCATGGTTTACCTCAAAGAGAGGGGAAAACAACTCACCATATTTCCATGCTAGCAATCTCATCAAATAGCAGTAAACTCATCAGGACAGCAATCTCATTTCCACTGCTTTTGTTCTGCTTCAGTATCAAAGAGGCTGAAATAGAGACAAAACATAGACGATATACATAAAAAAAACACACAATAAACTTTATCTCTGTGCCTCCCGAAGAGATGTAAAATTTCAGTAGGGAGACAAACACTTTTTCGAAATAGGACTGTCCGCTTTCTCTCCCCTTTACCCATATCAGAATGACTAAGCATCTAAAGTTAATGCAACAAGTGAGAGCTTTCAAATCAGCTGTGCAAACATTTATGTATAAAAGCCTGGCCCAAAAGTCACTGCTACCCTGGCTAGAATTGGAAAGTGGTTATAGACTTTTACACCAAACTTTATATTTGTGTAAAATCACAATAATGCTCCAAATATACAGGTAGTCACAACCATGATTTTGTAATTTAAACGCGTAATTTGCAATGAAGGGCTGACAAGCAACAGCATTGCAAATAAATGAGCTCCACAGCAACCAGTTGCATCATTGTAATCTGCCACTTACTACAGTGTGACAACATGGTTAAAAGCTATGCATCAATGGATAACTTGTCATCTTTTTTAAGAATGTGCCCTGGAGCTACACAACACAACGTGTATAGCTGTTACTTAATGAGCTGTCTTGTGAATGTACCCCTGAGCAATGTGAGGAGCAGGAGGTTGCGTTGTGCCAGGCTGTGCCTCAGAGATGGATCAGCATACACCAGCTTCCTCAGGATACATATACAAGGCTCCAGCAGGCAATCCATGCTCTGGGGAAAACAGCAACATATGCACTTGATGTTTAATTGCAGGGAAAACACAAACAAACACACAGATTTTCTCTCTGTCTCCGACTGCTCTGTCTCACACATACAAATGCGCAGGATCTCTTTACTGTCACTTCACATAAGCAAAATCCAAATTTAGTGACTGTGCAGGTTGGCGGCAATGGTGGGGTGGGACAAACACAACCTGCAGGCATCCCTCTTACACACCCTTGTTAACTCAGACAAGTCATTCTCTGTGGCCCTGTTCTTCCACCTTCATGTGGCCAGACATGCTGGACAATTACCCCTGTTAGCAGCTTCTGATTCAAGGCCTGGGAATGATCAGCAGACTGCAGTGACTAGAGGGCAAAAATCCCTGCTGACCAGGGCCTGTCTGACACTATTAATACAGGCCATTTCATCCTTCTATCATGCACGCCTCAGTGGTTTTCCTGCACATCTTCTGGCAGCACATGTACTTAGATGAACACATAAGGAAATGGACATAAATGGAAGCAGTTGTGATCGCATGTCTGAAACATGGGGTTTGTTTTATTTGGCTTCAATGATGATTCAGTCAGTAAACAGCAATTTATCACTTTGCAAAATCAAGTATTATTTATTTATTCACTTCATTATTTATTATTTTACCTTGTTGCCGTTGATGCTCTCCATAATGAAAGAAATGACTTTGTCTGTTATTCCGAGATTCTTCAGCACCGGGTGCATTGTTGTTTCTGCAGAGAAGACAGAAAACAACTCAACTAACTAACAATAATCTTTATATACATAAAGGATGTGCTTGTTTGCTTTTCCTTTTTGTCTAATACCTGGTGGTGTGAAGGCACAGACTTTGCTTTTATTTTTACAGAAGGGAGATTTTGTTTACTTATGTATCACACAAACCACTGAAGTTGTGTTTATATCAAGCACAAAAACTGACTCTCTACTTATTGAATATCAAGCTCAATTTCATTCTCAGCCCAATTGTTATAGTATAGGATGTAACTTGTTGGCAACTGCACTCTGCTTGTCCAATTTGCTGTGACACAGGCCTGCAGGTACTTGTGGAGTGCAACAATGAAAAACATAGTGGATGTTTTGTGGAACCAGTCACTGGTTGAAACACTCTTCTTTATCTTTGAAAGGTAACTCACCTTGCAGCACCACAGACAGCTGCTCTGCAGCCGATCTTCTCAGAGAGATGTCAACAGTGTCTGAGGACAGGATACAAAACAGTTTCTCCACAGACTCCACCTGTAAACCATCAAACACACAAAGTCAGCACTTATTTCTGTTTGTATGTATTCCAGTATATTCTTCTCTCTCTCTCTAGATTCATACCTTGAGGACAGACTTGTTGCTTGTATCCAGTGATATGTCTAACGGATTTCTGAGACAGTAGAGATTGGGCAGTGTGGAGATCAGAGCTTGATCAAGGTATGGTCTGGCTGTTTGAGCTTCATCGATGCTGGAGAGGTGTGGAAGGATTTGTTGCACTGCCGCTATTTTCACCCTGTTTAAAGTTGAGAATTTCATTGAAAATCATACTGATGTATAAACAGCATTAAACTACAATTTGAGGTGATAAACCAGTGTTATATCTTCAACAGAGCATTGATACACAATTGCAAGTGTTACCAGCCGTTCATGTTTTTTTTCAAGCATCCAAATGACAATTAGTTGTCAAAAAAGTGGCTGGCAGGGCAGACGAATCTATTAGCTGTTGCCAAAATGTCTGAGAGCTTGTCTCTTGGCCGGTGCCTGGTGTTAATTTCTACCTCGATTAATATTCATAGACTGGGACTGAATAGCTGTTTTACACAGGCCTCACAGAGCATTGAGATGACTTGATGAGCTCATCACCTGACAACATCAGACAGTGGTAATATGTCCGTCACAAGTGTTATTAAGCACAATATTGAGACACGTGGGAGTTTGAGTCATTCACATTAAACTCAAAAAAATAAAAATAAAATGACTTCACACAGAATAGATACTATCAGAGCACAACACCTAAACAGAGACACTCAGAAATACAAACATTGACAAAACAAAGACCCAGAGGCCTGACTCACGCTGGCTGTTTACTGAAAAGGAGTCGGAGCGCTGCTTTTAGTTTGGTTGTACTTGGAAACACATTGTCTCTTGCCACGTCCGACATGTCACTTATCAGCAGGACACAGTTTCCCAGTGACTCTTCAGTGCCTGCGTAACCCTGCCACACACAAACACACACACAGATACACACAATGCTCAGACTGCCTTGCCAGACAATGGAGCTAACAATGGGGAATTCCATCTAAGCAGCACAACAGTAAATAAAATATGCATCGCTTTGATTACGGGTGGTTTCATTTCGTCTCTTGTTGACATGGCGGGCCCATCTCTGAATGGCCTCCTTGAATTAAATCACACTTGACAGCCTAGTCAAAATCTCATGTATATTCATGAAGAATTTCCAGGCTTTCTGTTGCCTGAAACTGAACAATTAATAAAAGCTTGTTTTTTTCACCCAAAAAGGAAACAATATAACACAGAATATGTAAATGAGAGAATAACTAAATTTTTCTCACTGGCAGCTCAATACGCAGGCTTTGTGGCCCAAGAGTGCTAAAATTGTACTTTTGATCATAGTGTTTTTGATGGTGGAAAACACCCCCCCCACACACACACGCTCCATAAATATAATTTAATAAGTTCCTAACATGATGCTGCTTTATGAGCTCTGTAGTACAACACAGCCTCTGTAGGGAGCACAACACCTGTAATATGGGCATGACCGGGTAAAGTGCCTCATTGAATCTGTCCCAGGTTGACGCTGTCATCATCAATCGTCCCTTGAGCAGGAATAGCAGGATATCCTTGGCAGCAACATTCACCTATAGATCACAGGTAAACCGCTGACTTCACAAAAGCACAGCTGATAAAACATTTACTAGCAGGTACTGCAAATGACAGACTTTTACACATCTAAATCACATGATACCAATGAGTCCTGATATTTTAGCATGACCTCACAGGAGTGTACAATAAATATGAATTTATAAAATGACACACACCACACAATGATACCCACTCCTTTACTCTGTTGAGTACTTGTATTTGACTGTAGTTACTCCGTTAAACCCTGACAAAGAAGTGGCCAGACTGACCTCACTCTAAAGTGGCAAATAGGTTCTAATGTACAAGCACAAGTGCCAGGAACACCTACCTTTTCTGCAGAGTCCTGGAGTCCAAAAGCGATTATTTCGTAGAGCACCCTGTGGTGGAGAAGGAAGTTGACTCCACCACAGGCTCCTGGTTCCTGACGTGACACATTCTGGATGCCAAGGCAGTCCTAGGGGTGTATGTAATCACACCAAAGCACATCATGAAGTGTCGCTGTCCTCTCACTTGTGCATGCATACAAGAGCTTCAATTCACTTTAAATGTAGCCATGCACTCCAGACGGTGCTTGGTATAATGAAAAGGAAGAGCGACTTCAAATGTCAAGTGGTATTTTTATAGAGCACTGTCAAAGAAGTGTGATTCATCCATCTTCCTCCTACTTATTTACATATTGGTGCCCCATTGAACCAACCCACATTATACCTCTGGTACATTATTTATTGCTCTGTACTCTCACTCTAAAAACTGACCGCCTATATAAGATTACTTGTTCTGACCTGCACCAGGTTGAGAGTGCATGTGTATGTTTCCATCTTGACAGACAGTAAGGGATGAGACAGCAGCTTGAGGAGAAGTTTCTGACTCTCTGTTTGGAGGAATGGACTGGGCTCATCAAACTTCCACCTTGTGATGGACAAACGACAGAATGTAACGACATGTAAATTAACATTGCAATAAGCTATGATTTTGAAAGTATCTTACAGGTAGGAGCAGATGTGAACACATTCCTTGACGATGGGTAAATGTTGGTGAAACGGGAGGCCATGTATGGCTTGGTCTGCCAGCTCCAGTAACTCCAGCCAGTTCTTCTCTCCCTTGTTGAAGAAATAAATCAAGAAATGTTACGCATGATGCATATTTGAATGCATCATATTTCTTACAACTTAACTCATGTGTGTCAATCATGTTTTTTTACCTTAAACAACTGTGGGCTGTATGTCTACAAAACACATATTATACCTCAGCTTGTGCTTCTCTGAGAAAGCTGCAAGTGGACTCCATCCAGATGGCAGCACGGGTCACCTGCCTGTAGAGGTCATGGCTGTCAGAGTTCACCTGCTCCAAATAAGCAACTGCTGTCTCTTGAACACTGGGTAATAACGTTGCCAGTGATGTGTCCAAGCATAGGTGGAAAAGAGCTGTGGCAGTGCTTTCTGGGAGATTGTCACAAGCCTGTGTGAAGAAAAAAAAAAGGCTTAATTTCTGTTTTTTTATGAAGTCACATGAAGCCACAGATTTTTGTCAAACAGGAACACACACCTTCTCAGGTGGGAGGATGGTCTGTAGGAGTTTAATGGTGAATATAGCAGTGCCTGTGTAGGCCATTCTGTGGTGAACCAGAGAGCCGTGGGGAGCGTCTTCTGGGTAGCACTGATGGTAGCTCAGGATATCCCCCAGTAGTTCCAAGAAGGCTTTCAGCTTCTCCCTCTACACACACACACACACACAAACAGAAATGTAGCAAAAGGAGCACATGCCACTCAAAATACACCAACATACGCACATGCGTTCACGTCATGCGCATGTTCACACTCACAGACACATTCTGACGCACAACTACTGGCTGAGAGCCAAGAGAAAAATGGTTTGTTCCAGGGGTTAGGAATTGAATGTAATCAGATTTCAGGGTTATTTTGGGACAAGATACAGATCCACCCTATCTCAGTATGAATAAATTGGGACAATCTATTCTCAGCCACTTTGTTCTAGGAGCAGAAATTAAACAATAGACGATAAATACCAGCAGGGGGCAGTAGATAACCTGTGCATTGCTGTGGCTGGGATAAACAGTTCAGTCCATTCCCATAGGAAAAACCTAGAGGTCTGGCACAGAAAAGCTGCTCTCCACATAAAGATGACAAAACAGTTCTCAGGCTGCAAGGCTCTGGGCATGTATTAAACAGCAGAGGGCCAGAGGGGCCTGGGCTTGACAAGTGTATAAGTCCCCCTGCAGAGGAACATACTCTTTAAACAGTCAGGGAGGATAACAAATGATTCTGCATGGTAAAAACACACAGACCCACAAGTTTAACACAATCCATTGTGTGGACTTCATACACATAATAAATGAAGACATTTACTAACCCAACAATTCAGTGCTCAGATACACCCATGGGTACCGACGAGAGGTGTGTGTGTGAGAGGCTCTTTGTATCCAGCAGAAAGCCTTTGTAACCTTATATAATTCATTCAGCTCAATCAAATGCCTACAGTTCTCCTTGACAGTTCAGGACCGTATGCCTGTGTGTCTGTGGCAAATTGTCTGGTGGCCAACCCAGTTCCCCTTTTCAGTGTAGTGTATCCATTCATCTACATAAGAGGCTGTCATGAGCCGTGTTTTGACTTGCCAGCTCCATTCCCACCAGGCTGCGATCATCCCAGACCAGCTCACAAACGCTGTCCCCAAGCAGGAGGACGGCGTCGCAAAGCAGCTCCAGAACACGATGGAACACATGTGAACCCTCTGAGAAACAAGAGAAGGAGAGCAAGAGCAAATTTTTTTTGACAAGAACTGATAGTATACTGTCAGGTATGGAAATAGATGAGTGGGAATTTGCAATATTCAAACAAAAAGGAATGAGAGAGAAAGGGAGTGATCTCGGGTTTATACATTTTAGAAACATTTTTTCTCCCTTCCCACCTCTATTTTAAGAAACTACAAAGATTCCTACCTGTCTTAAGGAGTGGTATGGCATGGTCCATGATGGCAACTGTGAACTGGGCCAAAGTGAGCTGCTGTAACTGCAGCTCCAGGACATCTTCTGCTCCCAGGTCAGGAAGCTCCAAATGGGCCACATCTGCAGGTGACTGTGGCATCTGCCTAGGGGCTTGGACTGCTGCTCCACCTCTGTGCGAACTGCCACTGGATGAATCACAGACAAGAGAGGGAGACAACTGTAAATTCATGATCTGTGCTAGGACCACTCAAATACAAGGAATGACGTATGAGCTGTATAGGGATGGATCATAAAAACTGAATATGCCATCACGGGAATCAGAAGTGATTTTTCAACACTGCAGACTAGCCGCTAGAGGGCTCCTCATGTTATTCATATTTATGAAGAGGAATAAAATCCCTCCAGCCTTCCTCACATAGTTTTATCTTCTTTTGTGGGTTCCTGGTGTCAATAGCAATTTTGTCATTATCAAAGCCATGAAAAATCCTACTGTGCACAAATCTCCGACAAACACCCCCTTAAGGTCTGATGAACAGAACAGACTATGATGCCAAATCATATCAAAAAAGTTATTTATACAAGCAGGGGAGACATACAGTTCTGACACAACATCACTAATGCCTCAGAAGTGCAACTGAAGCCAAACCGTGTGAAACTCTGCCCTCACTCAATGTGATTATTTCAGACATACAGAGAAAGTTATGCTTTTTTTTTTTTTAACTCATATGCACACACCTGTCAGAAGCTGCATCTCCGTCCTGGCCATCTCCACGGGCTCTCTGACCAGTTCGTCCCACTACGGAGGGTCGGGGGGAGCATTCTCCCCCTGGGGACGAGGCCTGTGAATGCTGGGTTCCCCGCACATCCTGGGAGTGGGAGAAGGAGGAGTTCTGGGACACTGGATCTAAAAACACAAAGTTGTATGATAAAGCAGAGAGGGAAATAATTTGGTCATGCTGAAATCCCCTTTTATGAGCAATGAGTCAGTGTTCAACAGCAATAGTTTAACATCTACTGTAACCTGTTACATCTTTTTAAATGAGAAGAAAGATAAAGCTATGGTATTGATTCAGTTTATTATATACATATACACACACCCACACACCCACACACACACACACACATCAGATCTCTTTAGGTTTATACTTGAAAAAATGAAAGTCTTACTGCAGCCTGGTATATAGTATGTACACAAACAAGATACGCATATAAAAATAACTACTGAGACCAACTGCTATCAGCAATAAAAAAAAAAAACCTGTATATCTGCCTAACTCATGAGGCATTCTACCTTGCTTTGTAGAGTAGAAGCTTGGATCTTGATAAAAGCGCAGTCTCCTCCGTAGCCCTGCACAAAGCTGCCGCAGGCAGGAAAGAGCCTGCAAGTGGAGGTAGCTTGCCTCACCTTTACCTGAACCCACCCTTAATAGGGACAGGAGGTTCTGAAAACAGAAGTGGATATCTTAAGTATTAAATTACCGTGAGGGAAATGGAGAGGTTTTCAAAGGAAAAATTAACGACCACTAATATCCATTTAGGATATTGCTGTCATTGGGTAAATGTTGGCCAGATTACAAACAGAAAAAAACAGTAAACAGAAAAAAACAGTAAGAGAAGTAAACACGTACAAAAAATCTGTATAAATAAGACTGAAAAATCAGACAGTGACAGAAAAGTCATAATAAAGTTCCCTACATAAAAAGGGTAAGTGGGATTGAATTATTGAAACGGCTATTTGTTCCAAGTTCAGATTTCCGCCCCTCTGTAGCTAATGATGTCATGTCTCTAAATCCAAGTATTTTAATTTAGCTTAATAGCTCCAGTAACTCAAATAGCGGACAAGTAAAGCCACAAGAAGAAAAGTACTCCCCAATAATGATTTGTTTTTGATGATGAGACTGCTGGGTGACAGTGTGCTAACACTGCCCTGAGACCAATGTAATGTAATGCACCACTTTATTAACAAAACAGTAATGTTCACAGTGGCTCAAAGGGACAAAATGATGTCTCCTCCAACACTCACTCTATGCCAATGAAATGAAGACTCTGACAAGAGATGCACTTTGTCACTGACATGACGCTGGTAAATACAGCAGAAAGAGCACAGCACATTTTACACAGATGGAGAGAGTGTAGTTACAGGACACACTAACTTGACACTTCACATTTAGATAGCAGGTGTGATTCCTCCATATCCAAAAAGACCAGGATGAGGGCAATTCAAATACCTCTATTTTTTTGCCACACAATCTGATATTCAAGAGGGCCTGTGGAGGAAAGAAGCAAAAAAAATCCCACCAAGGACCTTCACACCACACCAGAGGTATATCAAGACCAAACTATCCTCACAGCAATCTGGTGCCTGCTCAAGCAGAGTAAGTCTCCAGAGACTTCCACAACCTCCAACAAGATCAGGGACACAGAATTATAAATTGATGTTTTGTTCAAGGGCAATATTTGACAGGATATTATGTTGACAATGGTGAGAGTGGCCACCTCATAAATGCATTATGAGGTGTTCGTGCAATTCTCGCAAGACCACACACTTCATCTGATCAATGTGAATCAAAAAGAATAAATGTAATATGAACAACAGTTGTAATAAAACTAGCAGCAAATAAATTCTTCAATGAAATCTTAACTTTGTCCCTTTGGTTGCTCTTACTGAATGAGCGACTCAGAGCTGTATTTTAAGTTTAGTCGATGTAAAATTTCCTTCAAACTAAGGACATAGCACCCAATAGTTGCTACAATTGAGGTTGACTTAATAGAGCTTTTAAACTTAAATATAACAGCACCGAACAGTGATTCTAATGCACAGCTACAAGGTAGTAAAACAATTAAAAAGTCAAGATTTTAATTAATGACATACACTCATCGATTCGATAATTGCATCACTAACCCTGCTCCCACTGCAGCCTCAGATTTTTATTCTTAGCTGACACGAGTGTAACGTGGCATGATGTTCTGCCGTTGTGGCTCATCCACCTCAAGGTTCGATGTGTTGTGAATTCTGAGATGCATATTGCTCACCGAAGTTGTAAAGAGTCGTTATGTGTATTACAGGAAACTTTATGTCTACTCAAACCAGTCTGCACATATCCAGTCTGACCTCTCTCATCAATGAGGCGTTTCCAATCCGCAGAACTGCAGCTCAAAACTGGATGTTTTTTGGTTTTTGCATCATTCTGTGTAAAAACTCTGGAGACTGTTTTGGAAGAAAATCCCTGGAGATCAGCAGTTTCAGAAGCACTCAAACCAGCCCATCTGGTCCCAACAATCACTTCACAATCAAAGTCACTGAGATCACATCACTGATTTTTTTCCCCCCAATGCTGACGTTTGATGTGAACATTAACTGAAGCTCCTGCCCCTTATCTGCCTGATTTTATAAACTGCACTACTGCCATATGGATGATTGGATAATTATATGACTAATCAGGTGTGGAAGTGCTCCTGATCAGGTGTTCAGTAAGTGTATCTGAAATCAGTATAACCTGATACCAAAACATTAAAATAAGAAGGTAGCTATTCACACATGACCTGTCACAATTTGGAGTCCTACCTGTGACTTTTTATGAGAGAAACTGCCACCATTGTAGTGCAGCGTCTGTCTTTTCTTTCATGTTTTCACAATACTGTTAATGGTGGTACCTTCACAATACTTGGCCTCTGCAGGAAGATCTCAGACGGAAAGTCTTGCATAATGACATCGCACATAAGATCACACGTGGTCCGCACCAGGTTTGGGTTGCTGCTCTTTAGAGAACTATTTCAGAAGAGTTATAGAACGCATGTTAAATATTCAGTCATTTAGCAAGCCTGCACACTTGTGAAATTGATTACTGAAATCATTATTTTTGTTAATTTTACACTGCATCTTAATAAGGCATATATTACAATATTAGTTAGAGACGTTCTGTCTCTCACCTCTCATTTGATGAAAGAATGTGTCTGTCTGTGTTTGTTAAAGTCAGCCAAGGAAACACAGAAAACCTCAGGCATATCACAGACTCATGCACTGTAAAACAAAATTAAGATCCTCAGGGAAAGGAATGATACTTTCAGAAAATTGCAAAGGAAATTTTCAAATTAAACATCACATTACAGCATTTGGGATTATATTTACAGAATACTGGACTGGTACCTGCTATCTTGTGAGGTGGCACATCTGTGGTGTCTGGCAAACTCTTGTGGAAATAGCCCATTTTAGGAAAATCCTCTTCAGGAGGAATAACTGTGGGGACTAGAGCAGAGACACCTTATTTGTTAAAATTACATTTCACAACAGTTTGATCAAATGTGTTCGAGAAAAATCACAATCTGCACCACCATCTCCCACCTCTCTCCATTATGAGCATTCAGTAATTTGCAGATGACAGGCTCTAAACACAAACATGTTTTTGGCTTAATGTGCAACACCTGTTGAAGCTGTACTACGCAGTCCATGTGAGTAAACTATTATTTTACTGGGGAGTAGATCAGGTAGCTGGAACAGCTGGTCCAGGGTACCACTGATGACAGCTCGCAGTCTGGGCTCCACATTAGGAGACAGTTGGGTGAGGAAGTCCACCGCCCCAACGTCTCTCAGCATCTGGGCTGCACTCGGATGCTTAAAAGAAAAAATGACAGAGCAAATAGTCATAAAAAAGAAAAAGATGAACTTCAGTGAAATGTTAGCTGCAGTGCTGAAAGAGGACTTAGTTGTGTATTGGCACCAAAATGTCACCGGGCAGAGCTCACTGCATTTAAGTCCCTGTTAATATCTCTTACAAAGTAAACTGTGTTTGAGGTTTGAGGACAGTCAAAACCGCTATGAAACCTGTTTGTGCTGTATATTGGAAGAGGCAAAGAATAATCCTCTTTTGATTGACTGAACAGATCAGCTGCTTCCCCGAGGCCACTGTCCCTTTCAGAATTATCTTCTTTTAAGACATTTAGCTATTTACCTTTGATAAAGTTGTGAGCAAGTCAAGGACCTCCTCTTGCATCGGCACCTCGGGGAAATTAAACCACTCCAGAAGATACACAAACAGCATCTTTTCTTGGACAATGTCAGAGACGGATATTAGGGAATGGTCCAACTTAGACATGATGCTCTTCAACGCCCGAACTCTTATCTCCACCAGAGAGTGACCTACGGTTTGTAGAAAACAGTGGTGAAGCTGCGAGGAAACATTACAGCAGAAATAACGACGGTTTGTTTTTAATTAGCGGGTTAGCTAACACTGAGTGGAAGTAGAAGGAAGTTGAGGTCCTAAGCTAACGTTAGCGTCATCAGTACGCTACAGCTATACATTTTTAATAACAGCATACAGGACAAAACATCCAGCTTGCAGATGAAATTTAAAAAGAGACATGTAGCTATTGTTAGCAAGAATTCAACCGGCTAATATATTCTTGTTCAATAGTTAAAGTAAATTCAGCATCCTGGTCCTGAGCTACACTTGCGTAGCTACAAAGTCAGCCTACCTATTTTCTTTATAAGCGGAGATAACTCCATATTCGGTGTATATTGCGTTTCGCTTCGTAAATAACTGATGAAAACGGTTCATCGGCGATTACGGCTTGTTAGTGTAGTTGGTGGTTGCCTGTCAGTGTCATGTCAACAACGTCTGCCCGGGTTTGTTTTCAACAACCGCGCCAGCGTCACTCCACTTCCGGTAGTGGACCAGGGTGCGTTCAAGAGGTGCAACTGTAGACACTGTTACTAATCCACCTCCAGCAGTCATTCACATATGGACATGTAGCAACAGTAACACAAGCACCTAAAGGGAAATGACTCTTTAACTTGATTATACTTACACTTGATTATATTTTTCAAATTACAGCATCTTTCACATAGGTGCTAATTATCACTTCAAAACCTCTATGCAACAGCAGAAATCCAAAAACACCACAAATCAGCTGAGGCCAATTTTCAACTGCACAAAAGTAAAAGTAAACAAAACTGCCTTAAATATACCAAATGCAAATTACACTGACAAAGCTGAACAACAGCAAAATCAGCTAGAAGTGTTATGATGGTAGCAGTAGTTTTGAGTGCTTGATATAAAATGTATGTAAATATGTTTTCAGACCAAGGACAAAACATCTATTTGACAAGAAACACAGTATTTGCAGTAGATCCCAATTGATCAGATGATGTCTCTAGTTGGCTCCTCTTTCATCTGACTCCTGTGATAGGCCACATACTGGGACCACTCTTGTCTGATCTTTGAAATGTTATGTAAACATGCAAGGCCGATTTCTCTTGCTAGGATCATTAGTGTTTCCGTGCATACTTCAAATCATTGAAGGCTTTTTGCTTTGCTGACATATTGAGTGAAGTTTTGACAGCAGCCACATTATCCTGTCATTAAACTAATCTTCTCAAACATTGATGCTCTAAAAAATCAAAGGTGATGTGCCTTGCCTTTTAACACTTGTGCAGATATAAATTCTTTTCATACTCTGCGTGTAAGTTAATCTAATTGGATCAGCTCTCACACTTGTGATGTGATGTGAATATGATCATCCGACAGGGTGATAATTAACTAACTTAGCAAATGGTAATTTGCTATGACAATAATATGATCTCACAGCTTTTGTGAATTCCAGTGGGATATCAGCCCATAATTAATTTGGTGGTGTACTGTACTATCCCCTAGATTTTTAGGAGTTTGAGGAGGCAGAAGCTAAATGATTATTTATACTCATCATAATCCATGTAGGTACATTTATCAACAATCCACAATCCAGTGTCCTCTTAAGGTACTACAAATGTAAATGCAGCAATTTCTTTAGAGTCTTTGAACATATCACATATCTATCCTTGCTCCTCGGCTTCATTCATCATATTTAAAGTACAATGAGTCAGATATCCCAATCCAAGAAGCTGTTTATATAGGCTATGGCTGCACTATTACACTAAATGGAAAATCATTTTATTCACACATCCCTTCACTTTTGTATGACGTGTGGTATTTGTTGTCCATGCATCTTGCCCAGAATTTAAAGTGAAGTTTTGTGGGTTGGAACAGAGGTTGTCTGCACTACATGAGCCATATTGATGGACCTGCCAAAGGGTCCATTGACCAGTGGAGGTTAAAAAATTTATTCCAGTTCCCAACCCAACCAGTATATAGGACTGAGTTTTATGGATGTTTTCTATATTCTACAGTTGTAGAGTGAGAGGGAGAGGGAGAGTGAGAATGAGAGTGAGAGTGAGAGTGAATGCTCTGACATCCAAACAGCTGAGCAGGCCTTTCTTACCTGGAGGAAAAATACATCGCTCTAGGTCAGGCTAGGAGTTCGCAATAGCTGTACAGTCTGCTCCAAGCCATGCATCACATCATTTTTATTTGACAACTAGTGTGTGTCTTGGATCATTTGTTAACATCAGCAGCAGACAAGAAACAAAATGTCACTTTAAATGAATGAACCAAAGTGTAAGTCATTGAGCCTTGCACATTTGTTCATCTAGGATAAACTTGATGTGTTTTCAGATGTTTCATTAATTTCCTGAAACTCCCTATATTCATATTCTTTGGAAACACTGTCGTGGCTCTGAGCTACATATTTAACTGAAAAAGTGTGTTTTGTACTTTTAAACCTTTAATTGACTTTGTTTAAATTTAATTTGAGGGTTTCATATAATAATATTTCATATGCAAAGTCTGTCAGTTGTTCAACATCAGTTTAGATTACTCATATGCCAGAAAGCACCTCAGGCTGTTCATGAATGTATGCCTGATCGCTCAGTGGAAATCATGCCAGTTTAAATACTTTGAAGCCAGATTTACAAGCAAAGTATCTCAGTCTCTGGACTCTCACCACAGTTACAACTGATTCTGAGTTAGCCAACCTGGACAGAAATCATGGACCACTAAACTATTGATGTGCACTTTATCTTGGAGATGTTTGAAGGATGCGATGTGCTATGGCTGCAAGTAAAGTAGTATAAATGTATAGTGTATTTCAACACACTTAACACATGGGGAAAAAACTGCAACACATTAAACTGTTAAAAATACTTTAGCAGGGAGGTTGGTTGAATCTTATATTGTAGGTTTTTTAAAAAGCAAAATGCTTCTTCTGTATAGGGAGTCAGCAATATAAATTTGGGGTGACTCGAAACACATGTTCATTTTCTGACCTTTTCTCTTTCCCTCATACTTTTCCTGCAGTCCTTTCAAGCAGAGTCATCGGACAGGTAAAATGAGAAAAAGCTAAATTAAAATAAATCACGTATCACCAAATGTTTCACAAGAGCTGCCGGAGTCTACAAAAAAAACAACAACACTGGTTGTTACCTTATGGCTTTTCTTATGTAAAACAAGGTCAAATCAGCTAATTAATCATATCATTATTGTAATTGTCCAGAATCCAGCGCCCCATATGGCAACAAAATGCAAGGAGCTACTAGCAGAATTAATGATGTGAAGTCAAGGGTGACGCTCTAACAGACTCAGAGAACAGGAGCGACAAAGTTATTCATTGTTTTAACCAGGCAGCCATTTGGACTGATTTCAAGTCTCTGTAGCTGAGTCATTACATTGTATGTGCACACAGCTGGTGTAGCAATGATTAATGCATCTATGATGATGCCTTATCTAAGAATATGAATGACTGATTTCGCCACAGGTCACTCCTTGGGTCCTAAACAAAGCATAAAAGGGATGTGTGAGACAGTGAAGGAATGAGACCGAGGTGTGGACATCATCCTCACCATAAATGTTCAGCCTGCATTTTAAGGCTAAACCCTTCCTATGTTATTCCACAGTCACTTCTGAAACAAAACCCAAATGGTCCCACTGGCCCTGTCACTGTTTGACATGCCTGCTGTACCCGTCTTCCGCTCCACTGCAAGTGTTGAGGATATGAGGGTGGGCACCGAGGGGCCCCCGACAATCCCCCATCGGCAAAGGAGTCAAGTCAAAGGACTGAGTCAAACTGAAGCAAGCGCAGACATATTGTGCAAATAATTTATGGCTGATGCAGCATTCATTTGAAATTAAGATGAAACACGAGGAGCTTTCCCACATGTAGAGGTATCTCATTAAATAGTGCGGCCTGCTCCATGTGTACAATGTTCCATCTTCACTTGAGATTCGGTGTTATGAGTCTCACTTATAAATAAATTCAAATTATTTTGGAATTATTGATCCTGAGACACAGAGAGAGGCTCGAGGTGCCCACATATGCTGAGCTCTGTGGTGTTTGAGAAAGTCATGCAAATACTCAATTCCAATCAACCTATGAGAGCAAGATTTCATTTATGTAAAATATAAACAACCTGTTATTATTAACTATTTGATCTGTTTATCCTGTCATAACAAAACAGACTGGGTTATGGCCACAGCTGAATATTAACTTGCTTTTACTGTCTGGCAACAAATATCAACCTCACTAAAGTTTGTTTGTCAGGTCTAATTTAGCTTGTAGAGACACTGCATCCTTGCTTCCCAATGTCCTTGGTGCTATATCTAAGAGCTGCCACCCCTCCTTCCTCCCCCTCCACCAGCCCTTCCCTCCTGTGCCAACACATCAAGTGAAGGCAGCCTGATCAACCCTAATAGGGCCTGGTAATTAGAGTCTTTGCATAGAGCCTGTCTGCACGCAGCTGCCCTAAGCAGGTTGGGGAAAGACTGCCATACACTTGACAGTGTGGAAAAAACAATGTAATGTTCAGTATATGGGCCAAATTAGCCTGGCAGTGGTAAACACAATCTACTTTAAAACAATACTGACACTAATTAGGCAACCAATGTATCATTTCAGAGTTCAAGTTTTAGTTGCTGTATCAAATACTTGAAAATACTTGGAGAGCCAATTTGATGTTTCTAGAATACAAATTAGGAGGACCTTCCCACATAAAGGCTAAGCACAGCCGGCATTAAGAAGGAAGAGTGTAATGGATGCTATTTCTCCAGTTATCTGGTGTGGAAAATGGAATCCAGACGATTATGTTGGGGTAATGGTATATTGTTGATATAAACTGTGCGGTGTAAATCACAAGAACACAAGCAGAAAACAAACAAATCAGAAAGACAAACCTAATTGTTTTTGCAATAGCTTCAATCAGTTTTAGGCTTAACATATTTTTCCATTTGTTAAGGGGCATCACATTATAGCTGAAAAAAAAAAAAGTATTTACAAGTATTTTAGCAGCTGTCACATTTATCTAAAAGACACAATCATAGATATAGATGGAAGTTAGTACATTAGTAATTACATTAGTAATTTAGGACAATTAAGAAAAAGAAACCTTCTTTATCATTCAAAAGCTGTGTCACATTAAATCTTCCCATGCAGTCGCTTTCTTATAAAAAGCCCCAATAAGTTTGAAGGTGCATTTAAAAATCGCTGCCTGAGGAAGTGTAGTCAGTACCTTCAGACAAATAATCTTTAGTAATCTGTAAAAAAAAAAAAAAAAAAATAGCCAGTAATTCCCTCTGCCATAGAAAATGAACTGAATAGGTGATTTTCTTTGAGTCATTTTTCCATTCGCTTCCAGTTGTCTTTGAGAAGTGCTACACAATAATTTCAGTGTCAAATATAACAGTTCTTTGAATGTTGATCGGAGAATGTTCAAAGTGGTAGTTTGTATAAATGCCATTGGCCCATTGTAAATGTGCTGTATCCTGGCCTGTTGGTAGCCAGTTATACATCTTTATGACTTCTTTTTGTATCTAAACCAAAGTATAAAGCAATTATACGGCCCTACTCTGGATGTACTGGTCATTGCATTAGGTTGTATGTATTTATAACATCTTTATTCTATTGTCTTTACTATTTCTATTTATTCTGTTTTTATTGTGATGCTGCTAAGTAGTGTGTATTGATGACAAACCTAATTTTTGTTCCATAGACATATACAATGAGAATTAAGTCTCTCTCTCTTGTGTCTACAGCTTCAAAACTTATTTTATTACTTATTTTGTTTTAAGGAGATGGAGCATGGCGTTGTTTTTTGTTTCTTTTTGCAACATCTGGCTCCATACCGGGAGCTGCCCAGTGCAACTACATCCCTCTATTTGGGCAACTGAGCAGCCCCAGTAGAGCAATTATATTGCAAGTGTTGTGTCAGTTCTGATTATTTATTTATTTAGCTGTATTTCATTTTACTGCTCCTAAATTTTTTTTCTTTTTGTTATCTGTGTTATCAAAATCTCCTTCTCTGACCCCAAAGTGTTTTCTAGCGACACTTTTCCATGTTATAAAATTAAACAACTGTCAAATTAGACCTGTTTGTTTTGTCACTATTCTTATTTTTTCATAATCTTATAGAACCCATGTTTTCTCATTTGAAGAAAAGTGTGTTTATTTGCATTATGAATATATTATAATTCGGAGATTTGGGAAATCATTTTTGAATATTTTTTCCCTCATATACTGTGCACATGCTTTGTCAGGGTCGGGTTGTGTCTGTCTGCCTCTGGGATGTAAAACTTGCTGGAGCTGCTTTGAGTCTGATTCGCTGCATCTGAATCTGCTCCCACAATTCAACAGGCAACAAAGGAAGAAAGGAAGAGGCCGTAAGCTACAAAGTGTTAGCCAACCCAGGCAGATAGGTGACACCTTATTGTGTAATTCAATTCGGCAATGTAAACGTACATGTTTAGAGAAGTGTTGAATCCAGCCGTACACACGCTTTGTGTTTTCGTTTGGGCGCAGGAGCTGACGAGAAGGAAGCTACCGGTAATGTTTTCGACAGTAAACGCTAACAAAGCTAGCTGATCAAGCTAAGGTATCAAGCTAACATTAGCCAACAATCGTCAAGGAGCGCACCTTTCATGAACGTGTTTCACAGGACAGATGCCACCACCCATGGGCTATTCTGCCTTGTAAAACAAGCAGGTAAGATATTATGTAACGTGAATATTGAACAAATATTGATAGATTACAAATGGACTCTTGAGGGTAGATAAGCTAACAAACTAACTGGTTGGTAGCTGCATCATGTTAGCATACAAGCAAGCTAACGCCTTTTAAATCGGCTAGCCAAAACGGATATGTTGATTTCGTTTCTTATTCTTTTCAAGTAAATGGGTATCAATAAATCGTAGTGGATGGGTTTTGTTTGACCGCTTTGTCATGAGAGGCGCATGCTAACTAGTCGAGCTAAGCTAAAGGCATGCTGTTGTGTCCGTAGGCCTTGTCAGGTCAGGACAAACCTTGCTAAGGTTGGTTTAATTATGACACGCCGTTTTGTTTTATGTGGTTGGATGTGCTACTTGTGTATTTTCCTCTTTTGAAATCACGTGCGAACTTAAAGGGTAGGAGTTTACAGATGGTCTTTTCTTGTTTTTCCACAGCATCAAATGAAAGGTGGTGGAAGTGGAACTTGACCCATCCAACTGAGTCACCATTTTCCTGCACATAATGGTGAGTAATCAGATTGCAGCTGTCTTGATTATCAAGCAGCTTTGTTTAGGCGTTTCAAGTGACATATGTCTCCACATACTGTTTTAGCCTTGTTTGGCAGGAGGACTGTCATAGTTTTTGCCAGATGAAAAGGCAATGATTGTTGTTTATTTCACAAAACCATGACTTCTGTGCAGTGTGGTCAGTGAGATTTCTGACAGTGACATTTTCTATGATTTGACATTACAGATTAGAACATGCTATTAAAATAAAAAAGAATTATCTGATGTGCAAATGACCATTTTTAGGTGTACAGTTGTTTGAAGATGGTCTCATCTCTTTTGGTGCTGCAGTGTATACATGGTCCATAGTAAACAATGCAGCAGGAAACTGATCCTGAATGCAGTCAAAGCAAGCACACAGCTTTAGAGGCAGACGAGTGACAGCAACACTGACAGAGAGGGAAACTACTATCCATTTCTCTGTGGGTCATAAACACAATCATTAATACAAGGGATTTATAATTTGATCTACATAATCTATAAACCTAATGAATTTAGTCATGTTTATGTAATTTGACCAATTAGATAGAGCTCCCTAAAACTGGTTTGATTTCATGGTTACATCAGTATGAATGTAAAGCCATCAAATCAAACATAACAGTCACTGTTACTGTAATAAAATACTTTTTCAAGCAAAAAAAAAAAAAAAAATCTCTAAGCTACATATTCTCAGTGTGAGGATTTACTATTTTGATTATTAGTTCCTGCTGAAAATAATTTCTAGTTTTGACCCTAACTGAATTTTACAATAAAGATATTCACTTTAATCCAAACAGGAAATTCCTAGCGATTGCTTTAATTGGCTATGGATAATGGATAATGAGATATATTAATGGATATAATGAGATATTATGGTGGTAATGTAACCCTGTTTTCCTCTCCTGAAGTGAGTACATTTTATGCCCAAAATGAGAATAACTACAATTTTTTGTATGTTTTTCTTTTTTCAGGGTTTGATGGCTTCACTGTATGCATGACTTGTTTTGTGTGGCGTGATGGGAGGACACTGTGGATAGTACTTTCATCAGGATACCAGGAGAGCCATCCCATGCCGCCACATTGGAGGGCCTGTAAGAATGAAGAAGATAAGCCTTAAGACCATCCGCAAGTCCCTCAGCATAAAGGGCAAAGAGGAGGGTGACTTTGTCATGCTCCAGCAGCCCTCGGTGACTACAGAGTTTTCTAAGGAAGAGTCACTTTTTGGGGGCTGCTACACCAAAGAGCTCTCTGGCTGTGACCTTGGTGGAGAAGAAGACAAAGCGGGGCAGAATAAGGGCCGCTCAAAGAGTGAGAGTCTGATGGGATCACTAAAGCGTAGGCTGTCTGCCAAGCAAAAGGCAAAAGTGAAAGGAGGCTCATCTGCCATAGGCTCTGTGGATGATGATGACACCTTTTCATCTTCTTCTGTACCCATCAGTTTCAACGAGGTGAAAGCCCAGAGACCCCTTAGATCTGCATCACTACGCAGTCACCATTACAGCCCTTCACCATGGCCTCTGCGATCAGTCAATTCTGATGATTCATGTATTAAAATGGAGGTAAAAGTTAAAGCCATGGTTCACTCTCCCAGCCCCAGTCCCAGCTTAAATGGTGTCCGGAAAGACTTTCATGATTTCCAGATGGAAGGGCTCTTTCAGGACCAAGCAGAATCCTTAAAGAATCTCCAGCAACCACAAAATGGTGAGCTGCATCTAAATATTGATGAAAATGACGTGCCTGTGGTGCTGGGGTTGACACCCCAGGACTACATCCAGTACACAATGCCTTTAGATGAGGGAATGTACCCGGAAGGGTCCCACTCTTTCTGCCTGGACAGCTCCTCTCCTATGGAGGTGGTGACTGAAGCAGACAATGGGTCCCTCCACACAGACCAGGGACAAGAGGAACATGAACTGGTTAGTGGTTTGCCTCCGGATCTGTTCATGGAAACCTCAGTTAATAGTCTTCTCATCGGTTCTGCTGGTGTGATGCTCCAAAGCTCTAGAGTAGAGGTCCCGCCTCCCCTCTCTCCACTCCTGCCACCCATGACAAGTAATGGACATATCCCCAGGACTTTTTCGGGGTTCAGCTCTTCAGACAGTCAGGTAGCTGAGAGAGTAAGACACCACCTCAACTTTGACCCAAATTCAGCTCCTGGGGTCAGCCGAGTGTATGACTCAGTCCAGAGCAGCGGACCAATGGTGGTGACCAGCCTGACAGAGGAGCTGAAGAAGCTGGCGAGGCAGGGCTGGTACTGGGGCCCCATCACACGCTGGGAGGCAGAGGAGAAGCTGGTCAACTTGGCCGACGGCTCATTCCTAGTCCGAGACAGCTCAGACGACAGGTACCTGCTCAGCCTGAGTTTCAGGTCACAGGGCAAAACCCTCCACACCCGCATTGAACACTCCAACGGACGCTTCAGCTTCTACGAGCAGCCGGATGTGGAGGGACACACGTCCATTGTTGACTTAATTGAACACTCTATCAAAGACTCAGAGAATGGAGCATTTTGCTATTCCAGGTCTCGCTTACCAGGGTCTGCAACCTACCCTGTCAGACTAACCAACCCAGTATCTCGGTTTATGCAAGTGCGCTCCCTGCAGTACCTTTGTCGCTTTGTCATTAGACAATACACAAGAATAGACCTAATCCAGAAACTGCCCTTACCTAACAAGATGAAAGATTACCTGCAGGAGAAGCACTACTGAGGACACAGACAGGACAGTGGTAGCAATTTGCACTTTTGTGTTCAGTTGAGAGATTTAAACAAGGTTTACAGACAACTACAGTTTTGAGATGATTGGTTCTGGTGGCTCTTGATTTGTGTCCAGGTGACCCTGTTGCTGTTTAGTCCTCCATTCCACTGTTCTGGGGATTTTTGCTGGTTTTAGGAGCCTCTACTTCCAGAAACACAGGCCAGCACATAATCTATCGCAAAAATATAGCAGAGGTTTACAGCCAAGTTCCATACATTTAAGTGCAGACATTAGGCATGCTTTGTGATGTGTTGTTAAGTGTAACATCCAGCTGTGCAAGTAGACCAGATTTTCTAAAATTTGTCGTCTGCATTAAAGTTGGGTCAGTGAGAAAAAATAAATTCTACTTCCAAGTCATTGAATTTTATCCACTAAATTGTACATTTAAGAGATGACTGCAAGGATGGAATAGTTTTCCTATAGTAAGATTTTTTTAAATCAAATTTTAAGCTTTGAGCTGACTGAACAACTTTGATCATCTTTTGCATTTAATTGCTTCTTAGACTCTGCGAAGGTAATATTTTTGTCAGATTGACGTGACTGAACTGTAATGCAAGGCATCTTTGTCTATCAACTGATAATGGCCAACCTGTCTTTTTTGTTTGTTTGTTTCTTTTGTGTTTTTGAACGATCTAAAGCAAAATATCAGTTTTGTGCAAAATTTCTGTCACCACATTATCCAAAATTTTGCTAATTCACAAACTACTACTTTTCTAGTGGATGCAGTTGCTTTGTGAAGTATTATCTGACTCTATCATGGCATGTAACACCTGAGGTATTACAACTATGTTTGTGATTTAGAATAGTTGGACTGGTGTGTGCTCTGTCATGGTTGTTATTTTCATCCGTTCAGATATATGATCAAACTAAACTAACCACAGTGCCATAAAAGTAATAAAAAAAAAAAAAAAAAAAGTAAAATCCCAGTTCCACAACTTGAACATTTTGTTGCAAAAGATGTCCAAAGTTTGCCGGTCCGTCAGAGGCTTTTAACCGTTGGTTAGAGGAGTAGCTTTAAATTGTATGGCCGCATGTAGCCATTATATAATGTGCAAGCCTAAAGGTACTGACGATGCTGGATTTTTCATGTTGTGCTGTTTTGTAGAAACAGCATCAAGTTGATGTATAGCTCTTTTCAAAATATGTTAATTAAAAGTTAAATCTTGCTGCATTAGGAATGTTACAAAAACTGCACCGCAGCTCAGGCCTAACAACTTTGTCACTGTCTGTAATGCTTGTATCTGCATGTAGTAAAGGCTTTAAGACTGTCAGAAAGGGCACTGTAGTGTTACTCTAATTGAGAGAAGATGTCACAGTAAAAGAGGGTGTAAGATTTTGGCTGTGTTGCTTAAGTGCAACTCTGACTAAAAGGCTGTTTAATGCACAATTACGTTTACCTAAGGCAGTTCAGATGTAAAGAAAATTGCCCTCAATTACCCTACAACTGAAAAACGATTTCAAGTCAATTGACCTGCATCTGTATGTCAGGATGGCTGTTTCTTAGATTCTTAACGCCAGCACTGTGCTGGACCCAGATCAAAGCAATCCAAAAAAAAAAAAAAAAAAAAGGTGTGAGCTTAAGTCAATGGATTTGGCAGGGCCGGGGTTAAGTCCTCCCCACCATCTTGGAGGAAAACCAGGGTTTTAAATGACAAAGGTTCCATCACAGCTGCATGGCATCATTGGTATCATGAATTTCAAGGTTATTCAAGAAAAAAAAGTATTTTGCCATTGCCTATCCACATCATCTCCAGGTCCCCACAGAGCTGCACTACCCCACAGATTGTCTCGCTACTGGGCTGTTTGTGCCAGAGTAAAGGGAAGAGCACACAGTATGTTACGCAAGTGCTTTATATGGATACTTTGACAGGGAATTGTTTTTTTCACATTATGAATGAGTATCTTTTTCGACATCAGTGTCCTTAAAAGTATTTGGAAAATGGTCTCTCAGACAACTTTGGTAGGTTGTTAGCGCATAGTTCTAGTTTTAGTTAGCTAGAAATGTTGGTGTCTGAGGGAGTTACCATGAATCTAGCACAGCAGAAATTAGATAGGAACTTTGAAAGGTGTTGCATGTTTAAAGACTTAGCATTTTAAAGCTTTGAGTTGTATAGGAATGAAGGATCTAGGATGTGTGTTTGGCTGTATAGAAGGATGTTTTTTGTTTTTGTTTCTTTCGTCACAAACATTGGCTGGACATTCTGTGTACAAGAAATGTATTTTTCTTTTTTAGAATCCTTTTGTGAATTTTTTGTGACATTTGCCATCTGGGGGATGGGGCTGTACAAAAGGAATGTACGCTTATTTGAGGTATCCATTTTATCTGCCTGCAGACCAGTTTCAGAAAGCATGAGAATCATAAAAAAAAAAAAAAAACCCTACATTGACACATTTTTGCACTTGAATATTCTCCATTGACATGCTTGGATCCTCTCCTGCCTAGAGTTGTCCTTCAGATGGCATTTAAAAAAGAAAAAGAAATAAAGTCACACATTTGTCCTTATGTGTTCATATAAATGTTTAGACTAAATCAAGACTGTTTTTGTTTTTTGGCATATCTGTGGGATATAAAGGGTAAGGCACCAGCATCATATCTAAGCCTCTGCTAATGCTCATGGGCTGTCAAGGAATGGGATCATAGCAAGAATGTGGATGTAAATTTAATTTGTCTTCTTTTGGGTGCGTGTGTATGTGTTTCATTTGAAATGTGAAAAAAGTAAACTGTTTAGTCTTTTTTTAATACAATGTTGTTTTAATTGTATTTCCATGTCCATTTGCAAATGACGAGCAGGAACCAGTTTCATATGGTGTTGCTGCTGTGACTTTTCAAAAAAGAAAACCAACTTATTTTGTTTATTATTAAGCATTATTGCCTTCAGTGTTTGATTCCAGAGGTTGATGCTTGTTAATAACAGCTGTTTAGCACTTAACAAGCTCCAACATTTTTTTTTTTTCATGCGTGAAGGTGATTGTTTACAACGTTAGGTTTGGAAATTCCCCTCCCTTTCTTTTTCTTTGTTTTTTAAACCCTCTCTCACATGAACATTTTGGTTTGTTGGTACAATTTTAAAAACTCTTTATTTCATTTTAATGTGTTGGACACATTTGTGCTGCTTATGGATATGATTGCCTTTCTTGTATTTAACAATGGGGAAATAGAATGTCACGAGTGTAGATGTATGTACACACGACAACTCTGGTTATCACCCTGGGAGAGAAAAGCAGATTTGCAATTTGTTAACAACTAGTCAGTTAAAAGAGCATTAGTAGCGATTAGAAAACCCTCTGTAGAATTACCAGTTCACTCCAGTTTACATTGGTTGTCAACTGTCAACTTTCCAAAGTAGATGGTCTTTTTGTATTTTTCTTTTGGAAAAAAAAATCAACAGTGATTTATTGCACAGTTTGGATACAGTTCAAGAGTTTTTTGTATCTGCCAATTATAAATTATAAATAAAAAAAACTATATTCTAAAAAAAAATAATAAGTTTGTTTTTTGTACACTGGTATCACTCACATTAGGCTTCAGATCAGACTGTAGCTTGGAGCTAGTGATGAACTTGACAAGTGCCTGATCGTGCTTCCAGTTGTGTTAATGGATGAAATCATGGAGGTCTTAAGGAGATTTTTTCCACAGTGGGTACAAATTGGCAGCTAATCCCAGAGCTCCGGTTGCCTAATTTACAGACAGACTGGGGGGGGTCTTATAAATATAACAGAGACTCAAGGGAAAGATTAGCAGTAACACCACCATCCTCACTTTAACTTTGCTTTATAAGTCGACTCTGAAGAAACACTGAGAGAGTGCTTGTATTGTAGGGGAAGAGGGGGAGAAGATGGAGGGGGTGGGGTAATGGTGTCAGGTTTGGACTTGGATCTCCTGGAACATGGACGGCATGATGATGAGGAGCTAGGCTTTGTTAACTGCTGTGTCTGACAGGCCTCTCCAGGCATCTGAGGTGAAGATACACAACTGTTTACTCTCTCTGCCCGCTTCAGAATGATTTATTCATAGCACACACTGGTGGTCGCATGTCATATGGAGATGCCTCCATCATAAAAGGACTCATCTCGGGTTTCTACAGTTATTTTTTTTTTTTTAATTTGCAGCTTTTCAAACTGTTGATATTCAGATTTTAACCGGAGAGATGTTACTTTGCTGGGAGAGTGCAGCTTGTCACGATGTGACATGGCATCCCGGCTGTTTTTGGGTTTGTCTGCGAACATCATGATATTCGACCTGCTCTCTTTGCCACCTCATACCCAGGATGTTGCCTATTTATTCATAGTGCTTCGCTGTGTGCTTGTTTTTTGAAGGGGAGCTGTTGGTTGACAAAATGTCGGATCCGTTGCTGTTTCACAAAACACTGAAGTGATACAAGTAAATCAATTCTTGACACATCAGTGGAATTTTTGGCAGGTAAGGTTTTATATTTAGGCTAATTTGTTTGATCTGAAAAGTGCAAAGTTGTGGATTTCCAGAAGGTGATGAGCAAAAACACTCACCAGAAACCACAACATGTATACAGGTTTTGGCACTAATTAAACTAATGACATATAATGTGTTAATTTGTTAATAGAGCTGTTGGTATGTGAATTTTGTTACTTTTCCTAAGAGATAGGCCAAGCTAATCAGCTACTGGCTTGTTAATGGCCGCCCAAACAATCCAAAAGCCTAGCTAACACAGACACCAACCATATCCAGCTGTCCTCTGTTAGGACCTAGATGTCCAAGTAGCCAGCACTACACACATAAAGTAACATTAGCATTTCATTGAAGATCTGCTTGTGGTCACATGACTAGCACATGTCAGATTATCTAAGCAAAACACAAGAGATTTTAGCCAGAGCTATGAAAGCAGTGTGAATGAACATAACAAAGGTAACAACAGAAGCTAAACAATGCACTGCAGCTTGCTATATAAAACCCAGGAGAGCTGCAAATGTGGGCGAATATTCTCTGCATTACACTGGATCGCATTCACATTGTCATGTTGTGATTTGATAGATAATTAATATAAAACATAGATTTAGCTGCATTTCAAGTCCAAAGCATGTACAGTCAAAGACAGCGAAAGCACAATCCTTACAGTGCATGTCGATACAAAAGCGCTCATTTGGGAGCAAATTTCTTCTCAGTGTGGTTCTTAGTCTGAAACTGTTTACTCTGGGGAATCCATCCATCACGTGTCTGCTGTCTCAGATTGATGATCCATTTCTACCATCTGGTGCTCTGCATGGTGCACCCATTTTTCACCCACAAACAGGGATGATGTTGACAGCTTGAATTAGCCAGCAAACATATATATTGCTTTAAATTGTCATGCCAGGAAAACATCGGTGGGTCTAGCTGGTAATGATAAAGCCGAGCTTACCTGCTGGCAACAGATGTCTTTCAGCCCAGAGTGAAAGGTTCGGCTCTATTAATGCTTGTGATCTCATGCCAGCAGTGCCATAGACCACCGAGACCCTCTTCTTCTCCATCTATCATGCGTTAGATGCCTCTGAACCCCAATTAGGCCTGTTATAAGAGGGACTGCCTTCATCATTACCAGGTCTCTACTGAAACAACGGCTCATCGTGGTATTCGTTGTGATCACTCTTCACAGTTTCCCCATGTATTCAGGGAGACGGTGTTTGTTGAAGTTCGGCTTGGTGGCTTCCACTCTGTGTGTCTCACACTGTTGTGGAGCATGCTTCAACATCAAAACCCCTTTTATCACAGCCCCCTATCCAAAAGCGATATCTCTCCCACACCAAGCAAAGATAGAATTTAGCAAACAAAGTAAACGTACTGTGAACACAGCTTTGGTTAGACTTTTCCGACAAGAGCGAGTACTCCGAGATTCTCGAGAAGTGAGCATGGTTAATGACCAGAAAATGGCTGAACCAGATGGCCTCAGCTCCAGGGTGTCAGCAAAAAAGAAGCTGGCCAGTTTGATATGTGATTGATAATTCTTAAAGGAAATAATTCTTTTTGTGAGAGCCATTAATGCTTCACATTTTCTAATCTATTGCTATAATACACAATTTTATGTCAGCTACAATGATGTTTTTTGTGATATTTTCGACAGCAGGAAATACTAATAGCTACCTGAGCCAAACAAAGATGTCTATATAATTACAAATGGCACATGCACAAAGGCCTTGGATAATAATAACATGCAGGAAGTATGTGTGTGTTTATGTATGTGTGTGTGCTGGTGCAGCGAGCAGACTGAAGGCCAAGGGGAGTCGTAAGACGGTCATAATTATGTCATTAAAAAGAGTGACATCTGGAACTTGGGGGCCATCGAGTAACACGGATTACCCGCCTCCTTCCCTCCTTTGCCCCCGGTGACAGTGACAATCCACTCTCATCCCCCAACAATCTGCCCATCCCTCACATAGGAGCGAGGTGTGTGCGTGTGGATGTGGATGTGGACGTGGGGTTGGGAGGAGGAGGGAGGGGGAGGCTGGGGGTGAACAGGTGGCGGCCATCAGGAAATGGATGGGGAATGTTTTGAATGGGAAACTTGCCTCCATTCCTCACGGAGTACCTGGGTGTCTGCCCTTCACCACTGGTCCAAGAGGCACAGCGAGGACGGGCGAGATGAAATGAGAACAGGTGGTGGTGTGTCGTTTAGCGAGGAATGGAGTTCCCCTGTAGATCGGCGAGAGCACAGCCAATAGAGCAATATGGACTACACCTTCACAACAGGATCCCTACCCTACTGCTCACAGGTCTCAATGGGTCTCGCACTGTATCCAAAACAAGAGAGCTTTGCAGACAAAGCTCGATGCGCCACACTTAACAATGCAGGTTTAAATCGTTCTGGCTGTCGTTCAATGAAGATTTGCCTAAGACAAAGAAAAAAAAACTGCCAGAAGGAAATGAACAATGTGCAGTTAATGACATACCTGACTCCAATCTGTTTTTGGTCAAGGGCCAAGTTGCCATCATTTTGTACTATGATTAAATTAGAGGCTCACTCTCCTTTGAACCACCAGTGGTGCTCCCTCAGCTGAGATGTAGCATGGCAAATAACAGCCCCCCCTCACACACACACACACACACACACACATTTCTGAGTGTGCATTACCCACCATGGCCCCACCCTCCCCTGGAGCCACATCCCGCTATTACTCTCCACCCATCTTCTCTCTCACAGCAATAATGTGTCGGCTCCAGAAGCTCAGGGCTTTCTCAACCTCTGGTGCCCCTATGAGCTCATTGTCTCCATGTAGCCACACCCCTGGTTAAAGGCACCTGACTGCCACACAATGAGCATGGTGCTTTGCGGCTTTCAGTCTAAGCCTCGGACCGTTGTAGAGGGAAGAAAGGCATCCTGACACTCACATGGCATTTTCTGCCATCCGTTCATTTGGATAACATTTGCATGGCAATAAAACAAGAGTTGGAATTTTCTCATCTTAGAAATGATATTTTTTTCCATTAGAATTGATATCCATCATTTTTCCTCTATGTGACAGTGGGACTCAGATTTATTCTCTTTAGTCACAGCTTCAAGGCAGCTGCTTTCGACCTAATCACTATGCTAATTGTGCTGCTTTACATTATTGGCTGATATTCATCAAAATACCAAAAGAAAAATAAATTCTTAAGAGCCGAGCAACTCTTAACTAAAATCACCAGTGTGCTTTCTCCTAAATACTTTATTTTTGCTTCCTATTCATGAGAACACTCTCAGTTTATTTTATGCTCATGTGTATTGAATATATGTGTATGAATATATTTACCCTTAATGGTATGATTTTCTCCTGTCTTGCATCTCATTTACACACATTCAAGATAAGAAGACCTCTTCTCACACCTTGCTGACAGTAAAGGTTTGAAGTTTTGACAAGTCTGATTACTTTTAACCTTGATTACATTATCTCCATTGACAGGCATAGGGTGGCCAAAAAAAGCCTTGCCTCTTGGGTGAGGAAGTGATTTGTTGTAGCAGCCTGGGCTGAGTTGAAGCAGAATTTTTTTTTTTTAAACACTTTTGAAAATGCCTCAGATACCTGTAATGGAAATCTTTAAATAAAGGACTTGCTAATTGGATGCATGCACTGGAAGGTGGACATCAAAACAAGCTTCAAAAAACACAAGTGAAGAAGAGCCATTGATCATAACATTACATTCTCCATATTAATACAAAAGCAAGGCACTTTCTTCTAATACTGGTTTGACATGCGAGTGGATGATTGCATATGTTACTTTAATCAAATGGATATTTGATAAGCATATTAGAGAGAGACATTAGAGACACCACAACACTTTTCTTTGGGCTGTTGAGTTCTACTGTAAGAAGTGAGTTGGTGTTTGGCTTTATTATTATTTATGAGGCTAGGAAAAACTACTATGACTGTATATCAACAAGTAGATACTTTAGCTCTTTATTAATGTTTGAAATATCTAAATCATATTGAAAAATAAATCCCAGTGGTTTCCATTGTACCCATTTAGATGCAATTAAAATTTCCACACTGAGGTTTTTATCTAGAGTGTTTGGGACGAAATGTTTATCTATTTCAAATAGCTGTACTCTTCTCCATTGTATCAAGATGGTTGATATATTAACAAAAGCCCCTGGAAATAAAACTTGACAAAACATAACTTTATCTATGAGTGGACATCATCAAGTGAGAATATTGTTATTTTTAATTATTTAGGTGCACTGACCCTTTAAAATACAGTGCTTATTCTCTGTGTACAAAGTTTCTCCACTCTGATGGGGGCAGATCAGAGGAGCAGGCTCTATCTCTCACACTGATGTAAATCCAAACCAGCACACATGGGTAGCTGCTCTGAAAGTCGGCCCGGGGGGAAGTCTTTTAAAATTAGACACAAACTGGAGGAATTGTGAGGAATATTGGCCAGTGTGTACCACTTGTAGATATACAGCATGAGTGTGGCTCCTCACCAGCTAAATTCTTGTTTTACCTATCTCATGGCTTGCATTCAAATGCTTCAGTGTGATTTTCGCATCGATTTTTACGAGTTGTGTGGATGAAAGATCCATGCGGTCATTTAAGTTGGAGGTCATTTTAGTTGGGTTAAGTCGACGTCTGCACTGGTTACATCAGCTAATCTCACTGACATTGTCTCCAGCCAACCATTTATTGAGTCCGTCTGTCTGTCAGCCCGTCCCCTCTCCTCTGGACTCCCTGCAGCCATGTAGGCGCTGTTGGAAATCCTTCAATCCCATTAGGCACTGTAAGTATGTCTTTGCTCAATGTCTGTCCAGAACAAGTCAAACAGAGAATCTTTGTCCTGAATCTGTCCTCTCCTCTTCCTCTAAAAACAAACAGCAGCCTGAGAGAAGGGCGAGTCCCTTAAATATACCTTCACATATAAAAGGTGCTTAATGGAATATGACACACTAAATGAAATGCTCATTCATAATTCAGGATTAGGTTTTTAATGGGTGAGTCCCAGTCCTGTAATACAGTGCTCCCTCAATTGTTTCCATTTTGTAAATAATGTAATGCAGTCTTGATGAGTAAAAGTGGCCATGGGCCATGCAATAGTAATGAAGACTGGGAGCGGGCTCAAGCAGAACTGAAATAATTCTGTTTGAGGAGGACGGTTAAATATCTGCAGCTGTCATTAGGCAGATCTATGGGGATGTGCTCAGATAAAGTAATGTGTTCCTTTATTTATTCATCTCACAAACTGTCAAGTGCTCAGAAGACCTGGTGGTTTGTTTAACGTCAGAGTGAAGATTAGGAGAAAATGCTTTGACTGAGGTTTGATAGGAAACATCATTGGCTAATAGCGGGCTTATGAAGATCTGGATTTTAGTTTATGCACATAATTGAACAAACAAGGAAGTGTTTTTTGAGAGTCATGACTCAGCATTTTAAAATCCGCTGTATAAAATCTCTCATTCAGCTGCTGTGCATTAAAAAATTAGAGATAGTTTACTTCCATGGCTCGCCAGCAAACAGTTAAACTCCTTTATAAAACATTTAACATTGTTATCCTCAGAAGCCCTTCATCCTTCTTTGCTCAGGTCTCAAAGGTCAAACAACCTCTTGAATCTAACTCAAAACCACTAAATGTTGTACTGATTGAGTATGATGAGGAAAATGAGTGTTCCTGAAAAGGGCGCCTCGGTGTTTCCTGTTTGAGTGAGAGCCTTAAGAGACATGAAGTGGTCTTTGCGGTGTGTGATGTAATTTTGAGGTAGAGAGGGGAAAAAAATAAACACAAACACACACATGCACAGAGACAGAGAGACACACACAAAGAAAAAACCGTCATAACTGATTTGTGGATGCGTTCTGTCATACATCCTGAATGAAGGCAACAATTACATTCATGCTGCTGTTATGCAACTTAACTCCATGAAAGACATCAAAAAACATTTTTCAGTTTAGTGTGTCAGTTTAACTTAAGTAGCTTTAGCCCATGCATGTCCGCTCCTCCTACTGAAGTGTGCCATTCAATTTTAAGTATAAAAAATCCTTCCAAATCCCCTCGAGAAAAACAGCAGCTTAAGTAAGGTTAATGTTCAGTATCCTTGCTTCCTCCACTCTGTGTAAGATTATACTGGTGCGTGTGAATCATTTCAAATCATACATGCTGTGAGCCATACGAATGCCAGTGGAATGGACAGCAGGACATGAAACATATGCATATAATGTTTTCATTTAAATCTTATACAGTTACAGTTTATTATATATAACAAGAACCTGTGCTCACACTATTTACAGAGTCACAGTGGAGTAATTAATGTGATAAAAGCAGCAAAAGGCTTACATTGAGCTGAATTTTGTGCTTTTGAAAACAATCTTATAAATATGTATATTTGTAAAATTGCATTGCTGTTTTACTGTGATTTATGAGGTCCATAAAGGAAACATCTGTTTATCATGATTCTTGTATTATCCTACATGACCCATAGATGTCCTTGTTCAGCAAGTCATTCTGTCTGGGACCTGCTCTAAAAGTAACATACCCCTGTTTCAGAGAATAAAATGAATATATTACATGCATTTTATTAAGACAATGCACTGACATAATGTCACTTGCTCATCTGGAATAAATGTGGCTTTAAGCATCTGATTCTCTCTTCCTTCCCATTTATACCTTTTTTTACCTCTTAAAATTGAAAAGTGAGTTTAAGATTGATATCATTTATGAGCCTTTGGTCAGATTTGCAGTCACATTTACAGCTTCTCTCTGGTGTTTCTAAATAAGGATGTGTTTGCAGAGGGAAGCCTTTTGGAAGCTTCACTGCAGACTCATCTCCTCTGTAGCCTCTACAGAGGTTTCTGTGGTTCACCATCTGAGACACAAGTTGATCCAAGAAAGCGCCGGCAACGTCTCACTCTGATTCACACATACAAAAAAAAAAAAAAAAGAAAAAGAAAGAAAAAAGAAAAAACGAAAGAAAAAAATGTGTGATCATAATCCCTGGTTTCTGTGTTATAGATGAAACAACCCAGACTGTTTGCAACAGATTTAACTTTTAGATTTGATTAGTGATCATGATTATTCATTATTTTCTCTGCAGCTCACCAGACCGCTGTTTGGATTTTTTATTTTAATATTACTTTCTCAACCGTCTCAACCACTGAG
This sequence comes from Caranx ignobilis, assembly GCA_021432705.1. Taxonomy (NCBI): domain Eukaryota; kingdom Metazoa; phylum Chordata; class Actinopteri; order Carangiformes; family Carangidae; genus Caranx; species Caranx ignobilis. The sequence continues at coordinate 11,845,365 of MU269986.1, forward strand.
CAAGTATTATTGCGCATGATCAAAGAATGTTCTTGGATTGTTTTAAAAGCCTCTCACATTGTTTTGAACTCTAAAACTCATTATGAAAAGACACTTATAATGACAAGGCCATGTGACAAAATGGAGATTCAAATTGCTGTGGTTGAAGCTATCACAACCTGTAGCACAAGATTATATTCTCTCTCAGGACTAAAATGTCTATAAACCCACATTTAGAGGTGTAAATATGCAGTACGTAAGGCTTTTGGATCTGTGAATCAAGGTAAAAGAGACTATCAGCTCCGGTGCTGCAGTGCCTAGATCTTAACGAGTGAAGAGACAAGAGGAATGTGGAGCAGACGTGGGTGGTATTTAAAACTACATATAAATAAATAAAAGGTGAAAAAAAATCCTACCTACATCAGTGAGCTGATAGCTATCTCCTGATGAATCCAAATACAGCAAACGGAGGATAATTTAGCCTTGAGACTTGATGTGCTCCTCCTTTTGTATTTCTATTCTGCAGGTGTACATATGTTTTGACCTGGTCTAATTCACAGAACACTGGAAACATTTAAGTCTCCTTATTCTTCATCACTTTCAAGGATACTTTCAATGCTGATGATAGAAAAGCCGTTATTCGTCTTGTTCAAACTGAGCTTTCAAAAACATAAAAAGGACCCCAAAAGTATGGATTTGCAAGGCTGCTTTTGCCCGCCACTCCTCCAGGAGACTCATCCAAGAACAGGAAAAAGCCTTTTCATTGTTTATTTTGCAGCAGGTTCTTTCCCAGAAGTGAATAACATACCCTCGTACTCACCTGCATACTTTTAGAGAATGTGCAGTCCTGGAAGGCAAGTTCCTACAGATCCTGGTGAAGAATGGCATCCTCCTTGTCCCTGATGTAAGAGAAGAAGTTTTATATGAAGTGTGAATATATCACAATTTGGCAAAAATACAGAACAATCAATTACCAACATGTCTTCAGCTATAAGTGACTTAATTCTGTGAATAAGGTATGGTCGGGATTAAAGGTCATGGCTAAAAAAGTAAGATGTGGGTAACACATCAAAAGTGGTGGGAGAAAAAGGCTAGAGGCATAAGTTCAAGAGATAATGTTTCTTTATCACCTGTCTCTTGCTTCTGTCTTATACTGAGCCCTGATGGACAGCGAGGAGCAGGGAAGCTCCACAGGCACTGCATCCATCCAAAGTCTTGTCCAGCCTTGGGTTCTTAGATCTCCTTTCATCCAGCATCACTCTCCAGCCCTCCCTCCTGTTCCCCAACTGGGTGAGCTGTAGATTCAGAGAGAAGTAGGTATGGGAAAATTCAGAGGAGGATGTCACAAAGCATCTGGAAACAATACTCAACATGAGACAAGACCACAGAAAATTATCATTTGACGTTGTGGATCCACTCAGCTCTGTGGAGTGTTTTGGTGTCATTCAGCTCAGGGTTTTTGGTTTTCTGGCCTTTAACTTGTTTTATTGTTTTGCCTCATTCTCACTGCTCTCATGCTGCTGTTTTCAGCCACGAAGAGAAAACCTCTTAAAACTCACTATGCGCTGCAGAAAGACAAATACAGTAGCAGGCTACATAGCACTTAGCATTAACATTTAGCTAAGGAACCAAACATTCCCCTCAAGAGACAGTGGAAAACAATAACAGAGCTAAAAGAGTGAGAAACACAAGTCTTAATGAATGTTGCTCCATGTTTAAATAAACAACTTTGCTAACAAGTTTACAAGATATTGTTTTTACAGCTTGAATCTGCTGCTAAGTGGCCATGCACACATACTCATAATGGTGCGTATGTGTTGCCAAGCACTGCTAGAGACAAAAAAAAAAGCAAAAGCCACAGACTGATGCAGCATTGTCAGCAGCACTTGTTAAATTAAAGTCCACACTCTGAGTTAAATAAAAATTATACATAACATCAGATATTAAGGTCAAAAATAATCAGCGTGGTTATTTATTGATGTAAGGAAATCATTTAATCTTCATCAATTAACTCAAATAGGACTGTTCAGAAATTTTATTTTACGCACTAAAACTGTACCTGTTTGTATTTTTCTCTCTCGCTCTACTTTTTGTCTCCGTGTGGTTCATCGAAAAAATGAGAAACTTTGTCTCTGAGCTCCAGAAGAAAGACGGTGCGTAAAATATTGATCACAGCACCACTGTTCATTCCTGACTGGTCAAACTGACAGAGTTACAACCATCCTTAGTCTCCTCTGTATCTCCTACAGGGAATATGTTTTTTGGTTGTCCACTTCCTCACAGCGGGGAAGAACGCAGGGTCAGCTTCACAGCAGCGGTTCAAAGTCTTGCTCAAGGACACTTCAACAGGACTGAGGCCACACTAGAGCATGAACCACAGTTCTCTACCCTGAGGGACAGACTGCTTAGTATGAAATCTACTACAGTGGTGCAGACACGACAGGTGGTTCACTCACTGCAATAGATCACACTTATTAGAAACACGAGACTATCCTAATTGCTTGCATGAATTCCACTATAATCTGTTAAAAAAGCAAAGCGTCTTGCACCCAAATCGGTTTCTAAATTGGTTCTTATAAGGTTACAAGTGTGAAGCCAATTAGCGCTCACAATGCACAAAGTGTTGCCCCACTGCTCTGTGGCTGAGACTAAGGTGAAAAGATGCCTGTTACACGGTTTGTAACCTGAAGAAATAATAATAATTATAAGAGAAATACTGTGACATTGTCCCTGATACCAAAAAGTGATAAGTCATTTTTAAATGTGTTTTAAAGTTTGTGAAAAGTTGAGTGTGACCTTCAGCTACCAAGCTAGGCAGCTAGCTTTGATTAGTAAGTAATTCAAGGTTAATGATGAAGGCCAGAATTTCATTGATCATTTTAATGTAGCAGCTCCAGATAAATCGGTTCAATTTGCTGGTTGCTCAACTATACTACACTATATGAAAGCAACATCACACTTGTGGTTGTGATGACTGAATATGAGCCTGTGATTGCTATATTCAGTTCATCACTCCCTCTCGTGTGGTGCTGCTTAAATGAATTGCACTGTCAGTATTTTAAATCTGTTGAAAATGATTTAATCAAACATTTTAGTTTCCACATTAAATAATGCTGCTTGTTTCTGTTCAAGTATTTCATGGCAACACTTACTTCAGTAATTTTTAACATCAATTTTGTTTATGACAGAAAAGTAAGACTAACTGTCTTTTTTTTTTAACAAGGAAATCAATTTGCTTTTTGTCTTATCAGTTCCTCATTAAGAGTTTCTATCTGGAAAAACACACAAAAAGCCTTGAGAATGAATGTGTCTGTTCATCAAAAAGAGAAAAACAACAAATATGAACATTTTCCATGTATGATATATCTCACAGCCAACCAGTTTACAGACAGGACCCTATGATATCATGGCTCAGATATAGAAACACTAGAGAAACATGAAAGATTTGGTGATGGAAAAAAATTCTGAATTCAGAACTACAGTTTGGACGAGTCCTGGTGTGAATCTATGATTTCAATTGATTTTTCATCATTCATCCATTTTTTAAACTGGGGCTAAAGCAGAACCACAGCCTGACCCTGCCTTTTGTGCCTGTGCAAATTTCCCAGTAGTGGTGATATGCACAGAACTCTTATTTGTTCACGTGTTGCGATAGACATGGAGTAAGAGCAGAGCAGAAGAGGAAAATAATAAGCCGGATTCATCCAACTGACACCAGGCTCTTTGGGGACAGGACATAGTGACCTAAATACAGAAGAGGATGCATGTTATTGTTACCTATACAAACGCATAATTAGAGCTATTTCAAGTGACAAAATACATGTTAAGACATTTGTATAATGGGCATTTATTGTTATCTTGTTTACATCTTATCGTATCGTATCGTATCATATCTTATCAAACAAGATAAGAAATAACAATAATGGTGATGAGGTAGAGAAAAGTTGCATGTTGCAGTTGCTTCCAAAAAAATATGGCGGATGGTAAGAAAGCACCTCAAACAAAAGCAGCCACTTTCTACCCCTCTCTTGCTTCCTGTTACTCATCTTTGTCACTAACAAACCTGCTAATCCTTTGACCTGTGCAGAGCTACGTCAGTCGCTGTGCCGCAGGAATCCAAGGTATTCTCCACGGTACCAGCTGGTGCACCACTTGTGCCTGTTTGATCCTTTGGCAGACTCCCCATCCTGTTTAAAGTGTATTTTTAGGATATTAGAAAAATGTAGAAGTGATGTTGCCCACAGTAACGTTGGATAGATGTGTCATCTTGCTTCTGCTACTTGTCATGTCACTTCTCATTAGTTTCTCTGCAAATGTTCCCAGTGTCAAACACGTGCTCTGGGGTCAAGGAAAGGATTTGCTTGGGCAAGCTGTGTTGTTTATTTGTGTGTGGCCTACACCTTAGTGGGGGGGCAATATTAAGAAGCTACAAGCTGCGGTAGTTTGTCGCCTGAATATGCAGGAATTTACTTTCACTTGACTTGATATATGTCACTATGCCAAGATTTGCATTGCAGATTATGCTTTTGTTTTGATAATACTCTTAAAGGAGTAGTTCAACATTTATGGTAGCTCACTTATTTGATTCCTTGCTTAGAGTTAGTTTAGAGGATTAGTACATCTTGTATATATACTGTATGTCTGTTCTTAGGCTTAACAAACAAAATCACAAATGAATCAGAAATATACAACATGTTCATTGCCGGTGCTGGTTCACAGCTTGTGGGCTGTAGCCTCATAGTCCTTTAAGCTCTAGATGAAAGATGTTTTTCATATTTACAACAGATTAGTTGTAGTTTTATGACTCACAGCATCATTGTCAGACTAATAGCACTTATGTAAAACTTTAAATTGTGACACTTGTATTTTTTTTTTTTTTTTTGTATATCCAGGAGCAAGTGAATATGAATTAAACCGTCACAGGCTGCTGGCTGCCAGACAACACCAGCTTGTCACTAGCTTGTTGAAATGAACGGCTGCGTCGTATGAAAACGCTGCAAACCTGCCTGCGTGGAAGGACTAATGTAAAGTAAAGTGAGGTGACTCACTCAAGACCAAATGCAGCAGTCGTGTGTCAAGTAGAGCTAAAAAAGAGTTGAAGCTATCAAAACATATGGGATTTTTTTTTCCCATATTTCAATATTCAGCAACAGCAGCCATCATGTACAACTGTCCGCACAACACTTCACAATCATTTGTTCTACTATAAGCTCATGTCGAATGTTCAGTATTAAAGGACACTGGCTCTATTTCTGTATTCTGTTTGACAGTGAAGATGTGTCTCCGCCTCTCCATCTTCCTCTTCCTCTTTCCCTCCTTTTCCTCTATACTTTTTTCCCTTTCCCTCCTCTCCTCCTCTGTGCCATGCTCTCTCTCTCTCTCTCTCTCTCTCCCCTTCAGACTCAGCTGCTTTGGAATTCTCCCTGTGTTCCTGCGGTGGTATTGTGGCACCACATTCACGGCACTGGTGTCACAGTCTTGACTTCCCTTCCCTTTGTTAATCGGCAGTAAACAACATGGCTGTCTGGGGACTCTGCATGGCACAGGGACATATTTTTACCCCCGTTAAAAAAAAAAAGAAAAAAAAGAATAGAAAAAAAAAACAACACATGATTAAAGATGATGCCTTTCACACTCCACACTGTGCTCAATGATAAAAGGTGCTCAGATGTCCCAGTGACAGGTCAAAGCAATGCACACAGCTAATTGATGCTGCCTCAGAATCTCACCGCAGTATCAGAAACATTTGGCAGTTTCACATCGTTAGTGGATGTCACACATTTATTCTCCTGGGGGAATTCATTTCTGTTACAATACTTTTAGACAAGTAATCACTTCCATTTAGTACCTGCCATACACAAAATAATTTTGAAAAAAGAGGTCAGGCAGTAAGTGCTGATTTCCAGTGAATATTGTCATGTCTCATTTCTAATGTTTGGTTCAACAAATTTTTCAGTTTGTTCAAGGTGCTGCCTAAATCAGCCTCATTTTGCTTTTGTTTTTTGTCCAATCACGTGAACCCAATTTGCCAAACTCAGTTTCTGATTTCAAGAGATTCTGACATTTGTTCTCTTGTCTTGATCACGAGTCAAGTCAAGGGCAACATCATTTATAAACCCACAGGAGTCCAGCGCTTTGCAGACACAGATGAACAACTTCAGGGGGAAAAAGGGGTATTGGTAGTTGAGAGTCTAATGGTTTCTGTAATTCATGATTCATGAGAATAGCAGGATCATTCAATACTAACTGCTGAGGTAACACTGCTAATGGAGAACAGATCCGTGAAAGCCTTGGTGGTGTAAAAAGGAACATGATAGAGAATAAATTTGAATTTGGAACTGATGTTAAATAACATGTGTTTACATGAAATAATGAGAAGCTACTCAGACAGAGATGAACAAAACTCAAATAGTCAGAACAATCTCATAAATCGTTCAATCACGATTTTCTAGAAGGCAAACCCTGCCTCACGTGCAGCCGACTTATGCGAAATGCGTTTGTCTGCACTGTGTCTGTGTGTGTGTTGCAAAAGCCCTTTGAGCTGATTAAATATGTGAATATTTAAAAATGACAATTCTCGGCACAGCTGCAGATAGTCGGCAGGTCTGTTCCTGTGGGAACCGCCAAGCTGTTCCTCCTGCATTCAGCACCACGCGCCGCGCAGCACAAGGAGACTCCAGCGCCATTGGAGGGGACTCCATGTCATTTGTAGAATCTGATTTTTCCCCCTAAATACTGAGCACTTGGCACGTTCCATGTACAAAAAGGACCATCCCAGAGGGCTGTGGAGTGTTTGGCTTCCACTTAGCTTCTCCCCCACTTCTCTGGCTTCCACCATTTGCCTCTATTTGATTGTGGTGGCTGCAGCTAAGCAGACTTGGCCAGATCTGCTGTGATCATCTGCAGCGGATGGGCAAAGTCTATGTGCAAACATGTACTTCTTCCAACATCTTCTCAAGATGCAAGAGATAATGTTTGGTACTGCAATAGAGGGGGGTGCACTCTGTCAATATGAGAGGTCAGGGATAACCTCTCTCTTCTCATGTATTACGAATAACATTTAATTGCCAATATAAAGGCAAGTCAATGCTATTGGAGACAATTTATGTTTTATGCAAACATCTTTACACTTGCATGACCTCATTTTCCATTTAAGTTCTCCTCTTTTGGCCTTTTTGCGGTTTATTTGCTTCATGATGCTGCAGATATGAGGCATCGTGCCAGGCTTTACCATTGCTGTCTCTTACTATCTTTTAGTAGAAAATACAGGCGCCCACCCTGAGCTATTCATTTGTATCTCTAAAGAAAGGAAACTGACAGATGTCATTTACATTACAGCAAATCCAGTCTGGACATTTTCCATGTTGGACTGGAAAAAAAGGGCTAAATACACATATTGACACAAACAAACACACATGGATGCACAATGAAAACAACAGACCGGTGGAGTACGGGAAGAGTCCACGTTATGCAATATTAAAATTGCAAAAATGATCATTTATCAAGTTCACACTTCAAAAATGAAACTTTGCACATTTACACAAACAACCGGATGTGCAAACATTCAAAATCATTTGTGTACTAGGAAAAAGTGTGTGTTCAGTTACACTGGGCGCTAATGCCCAGCCTGGCACTCTAGATTGATTATGCATTGTGCTCTGGGTACATGTGTGTGTGTGTGTGTGTGTGTGTGTGTGTGTGTGTGTGTGTGTGGCCAGTCAACTTGAACTATTAAATCAATAACTGAGACTGTTTGATACAAGACCAAAAGTCTCTGGAGGCCCTCACATCAGTCATGCTGTACAAACTACAACCGCAATAAATCATTTTAACCATTAATAAATGTAGAAAACTAAAATGTCTTATAGGAATATTTATGTGCCAACTCGCTTTCTTGCCAAGATAAGATAGATCAGAGGATTGATAGCTCTCTGGAGCCAGGAGATGGTGAGCCTAGCTTGGCATAAACAGTAGAAAGAGGTCGGAGCAGCTAACAGCGCCGTCTGAAGGAAACAAAAATCCAACTTATATCATATCATGTTGGCTAAGCACGTACACAAAACAAAGTGTAACGATGTTGTGGATTAATGTGTAAAACAGCTTTTTAGGCAGTTTAGACTTTAACCAACAAGATACAACCAATTTACATGCAAGTCCTGTCTTTAACTTGAGTTAAGTGGACCAGCTCATATAAGAGTGGTATTGATCTCCTCATGTAACAAAGCTTGTTTCCCAAAATTTTCGACAAAGACACCACCTACCCTTTTGCACAATGGTGGCCTTTTACCACGTATCACCTGCTCACTGAAGCTCATTTGCACATCGAGCACTGATATTTCTGCTGGTGAGTGGGCTCCCCCATGTTTTGCGCACTGGAATCGTGCCTCTGAGTCCTCGGCTCTCCCACCGCTCACACACAGTCCCCCTGCTGAGGCCATCTGCAAGCTGAGCCAACCCCCCCACCCCAACCCCTGCCCACACTCATCGGCTCCTCCACTTACGTCAGGCGTGCCCCTGAATCGCCCCATTCACTCTCTCCTCGAGTGCATCTCAGAGCTCTGCTAAGCCCCTGCATCACACTTCAAACACACACATCCTCGCTGCTGTAACCCCCCCCCAACAAACCAACACACACACACACACAGAGGAGGCAAGAGAGGAAAGAGGTCAGTGGGTCTCCTCAAACACAAAGGACCTCTTGAGGAGGACTGACTAGTTTACACTGCACTCAATTACCTGTATTTGATTATTGGCTTCTCTGGCGATTGGCTTGTAGTGCTGCTGGTGAAGACCAGTGACCCTCAGACTATTTTTTCCCCCTCTCATCTCTCAGGTCTGTAGCCATATTATTCTGGGTTTGTCTCACCTTCTCCTGATTTTCATTTTTGACTGTGTCAGTATTAGCCTACCTAGCAACCACCATCCATTTTTTCCCTCTCACCAGCTTCATTTCTTTTCATCTGATTCTTACTTCTTTCTATTTTTCTTCCTCCCTTGCCACCTCTAATATCTGACACATAATCTGGCACACGCTCAAGGAGCGAGCTCCATGCAGAAATATGAAAAGAAAATACATCACAAATAAGACCTAAGCGGCATCTGAAATATTCCCTGCACTTACCCACACATATTTCACATTTCTGTCTCCATGCATGAGTGTAATTATTAAATAACGCCAAATCGTATATAGAATAAGCACACTCTTCTTAAACAGCACTTATCTGAACAGCTGAATGCACTGAAGCATCCTTTAGCATTAGGGGTTTCATCGGCAAGAAACGTAGCAGTTCATAATGAGCAGGCTGAGCAGTGTTTAGTCGACGACAGCTAAGTTGTTATTCTCAAGAGTTTTTCCCAGGATTTCCACGGTTGACAGATTTGTAGTTGTCAGTTCCTGAATAAATGGTGAAAAGGGGATAAAACACTGGGTGAAGTGTGAAGACCACTGTGGAGTTCTATCTTTGTGAAAGCCCTCTACCACCAGGCAGTGTTGAACTTGCTGTAAATCCTGGCTTGATTTTCTGGCATAAATAAACTTTAAATCTGCACCAACACTTGCTCACTTATTTATTTCCAATTGATTTTTTTTGTCAGGAGTGGGTTGGTTCATGGAAGCAAGAAGCCCTTCAAATCACATCAGGGTTAGAGGAACAGACACCATTTGTGTCATGAGTAAACATCGAATTTAGAAAAATAAAATAAAATAAAAAGTACGACATTAAAAAAGAAAATAAAAAAATCAATCAAACATCTCCAATTGATTTTTTTACCTAAAGAAGTCCCAGAGGACATCTCAAACGACTTCCAAACAGAAAATTCACGTTCTCATACATTTTGTATTTGAGATCTGCGCTTTAAGAAACATAACATGGCGAACCAAGGGACTGCTGAAGGAAACCAGACATTGACCTCTGATCCAGAATGATCTCACTCCTGTCCAATATATTCCTGTAGCTGATATGTATGACAGTTCCCAAATATACTGAACCATCTTACCAGACCCACTTTCACATGTTATTGTGTTGTTCCTGCAGCAAATCTGACCAGGCCATAAAATGTCTGTACCACTATTAAATCCTGACGTTACACCATTCGTTGCTAATTACTTTGATAAATTTATTGCCATTAAAAGCTATCATTAATGATTAAAAATGGTCTTCACAAATTTAATATTTGGATTAAATCTCCACACCACAACATACATGCTCTGTCTTCATCCAGATCTCCCAAAGTGTGAATGTCACACAGTTCTTTTTCCCATGCAAACTGCAAGTTAAAGGTGTCAAGATGTGTGATTCATGTGTCAAGATAACAAAGTGCTCAGTCCAGAGAGAAATGCAGACAGGGAGAATTCAGAAAGTGTTCCTTAAAGTGAGACATAAGGACTTATGTAACTTTGTCATGTCATAACGCCCAAACCTCAAACCACCTGGGCTCACCATCCGCCCCTGCAGGATTTGCTATGTTTACTCAGTCACTCAGAAAACAGTCAGCCAATCAGACGTGCAGCTCAGAGACTCTTTTCTAATTGGCTCATCAACCTCTTACAAAAGCTCCACAGATTTAAAACTACACTGAGATGGTTTTTGGCTCTTAAAACCACAAACATACCTTTAATTGACCAACACTTCAAATAAAACAGTGTAAAATATGGGACCTTTAAAAAATCCATGTTGACATTGTGAAGAGAGGTTTCTATTACACATCAACTTAACTGATATCAAAGTTACATTTCACATAAAATGAGCTTTCTAAATGATATAATTCAATTTTAATTATCAAAAGACAGTATGTTTAAAACAATGTTTTCATGCAGCAGACACAATAAATAACTGACAACCCCAGACTGTAAAAATAATTGAAAATGGGACCCAGAGGCTCCGTCACAAGAATCCTGCAAATTTCATTCCTCTTAATATGCTATTCTATGATAAGTTTGGGGTAGGCAAAGTGTGGCACATCTCCTTGCTCATGAATTATAATCTATTTGACAGCTACACGGTAAAAAAGAAGAAGAAAAAAAACTTTATTGAAACTTTATCCCTGAAACATTAGATGGCAGTTTGAGCCCCGTGCTTTCCAAAAAACCCTGCAAGATGGTGGTAAAACAAAAATGATGCATCTTGCAAGGGGAAGAGGTAAAAATGAATTTCACACACAGAAAATGCTTTTCTTTTTATATACTATTCATCAATAGAGGGTGTAAGTAAGTTTATTTTAATCGTGTCTGCTGTCAATCCAATGTTATATGTCTTCACCTGTGAACATCACTATGCGTCTATGAAGCGTTTCCTCACCTCAGTGAGGAGCAAAGTTCACCTAATTAACTTTAAACCCAGCTGAGCTCTGTCTGACAGGGGTGTGGTACCGTGGTACCATCACAGGCACAATATCATCCTCACTATATTCTGTGGCGCTAAAAAGAAAAAAAAAAAAAAAAAGAGCCACTATCACACATCACATGCCTGACAGACCAAGCATCCATAGGCTTCCACCCCTAGCACTGTTTTTTCTAGTCTTCTCCACTCTCTATGTCTCTGTGTCTGTCACTCTGTCGCTTACTTTCTCTCGCTCTGACCCCCCCCCCCCCTTCTTCCTTCCTTTCCCTCCCGCTCTTTTTGTCACCTGCCTTCACCACCTACACAGCAGTCGGCTGTACATAGCAGCACCGAGATAACACCACGGCCCGGACAGTCAGACACCTCATTTATCAGCTCATACTCTAGTTATTCGCTGTAGAGCCAGAGCATCCCTGCAACAGGCTTTCAACAACACGACACTTGATCATCTTACATGAATTACAATATGGCATCTGTTGTATAAGCTAATCACAACTCACATTTTTAAATGAAATGTAAAGATACAAATACATTACTCCTTCATTGATGTAAGTAGGACATAAGCTGATAAATCCTTTGGGATCTGCTGTTATTTGAAGTCCTTTATGCGCACACATATATCAGTATTAGTAATTATTCACATCAGTGAAGAAACATTAATGCATCACTTCACTCATGATATGGTGGAAAACACGAGAGTGTTGGAAAAATCAAATAATCTAATTTCTGTTTCCTCCACCCAAATATTCTCTTGATATTCAAATAAAGCCACTTACTGGGGAGATTTTACCATCTAGTCCTCACTAGAGGTGTCCACGCTGCATTCTATCAATATGCAAATCTTCCAGTTCAGAGGACCCATAGCGGTATTACTGTAACCTCTTATGTAAAGAGTATTACCTGTGTGACGAACAGCCAGTTGTTCCTGTTATTCCTCTGTCTATGAAATAATGAATTTAGGTGGCTGTGCAATAACATGTGTCAAGGTAATGTGTGCCACATGTGAAAATCAGCCTCTCTAATTTGCGGCAAAACTGTAGCACATAAAAATTCACAGCATCGGTCTTTCCTGAATTTTTTTTTTTTTTTTTTTTTTTTGCTGCACTTGCTTTCTTCAAAATGCCTTTATTTTTCAAGGGGAATAAATGTCAGACAACATTTGTCCCTTTTGATAAACTGAGAGAGTATCTCATTATCTTTCATAAGAAAATCCTTATTAAGAGTTTAGTTGAATAGTCAGACTTGATAAATCAGGTGTTTCTGTATTTACGTACATGACCTTTTTTCTTCCTTTCTTCTTCTTTCTTTTTTAATACCTCTCTGGATCAGAGAAACATCTCTTTTTAACATTCTGCGAGAACATTCAGGATGCTACTGGATTACAGTGAATTTTCTTTTCTCTCACCAGCTGCTGCCATCTAATTACAAGGAGGTGAAAGGAATTTTGGTTTCACAGGGACTATTCCTTTGTTAGAGAGGTCAAAGTGAGGTCAGTGGATTATAGGTAGAAATGGGGGGGGGGGGGGGGGCACTGTCTCCTGAAAGACAAGTTCCTGCTCACACTTTGAGCATCACAAATGTCATCTCATTAACCCCCATTGAACTGAAGTGGCTGAAATTTCCGAGATGGGTATCTTAAAACTCTGGGACATATAACCTGAGCCACATACAGTATGTCTGTGTTGTGATGTAATAGTGCATTGTAGATAATGTATTTTTTTCATTATGCCCTGCTTTTCAAATAATTTGGTCATTATCCTCAAACATAAAAGTAGTCTTTCAGAAATCTGAGCAAACGGACCCTTTAAAATGAGCAGTCCTTTCTCTTGGAGATACAAAGGCCCTGCATGATAACAATAATAAGGACTAGGAAAAAGTTGATAGCTGATTAATCAGCCAGTATGGAAAAAGCACATTACGAGTCGATGGTCCATTCGCAACACAATAATCCCTTTTGACCATGAGAACATGTCTGTAGAAAGCTCCATTTCCACAATATAGAAGGCAGTTTATTTTGTGTTTAGGTTAGTGGGCTCATGTTGAGCCCTGTTTAATGATAAATTATCTCAGGAACACAATGTGTGTGGAGATCTGGTCCAATAAGATGATGAAGCCATCAGCCACTATACTTCAACCAATAACGATAGTTGATAAAACGTCCTAGTGGCGCAGATGTATCGACCAGAAACAATTTATCAGCCTACCTCTAACACAGACTGTGAGTGTGTGTATCCTTTGTTGAAGTAAGTGCATACTGTATGCTATAACACCTGTGTCATTTTCAGATATGGTTGATGAGTTAGCTGCATTTAAATGTCCCAAACAACCTTGCAGAGCTGGTTTAAGAGTTGCATTATTGCTGAAGGTTGCTCACAATCAGCCAGGACACATTCAGTCTTTTATGTCTGGTGACAGATTGGTTAAACAGGAGGAACCTGCACCTACCACAGTCTCTGGTTGGCTGATTCTGCAGCACCATCCCAACAACCCTCTGTCATCTGAATTGACTTCTCCCGCATTCTCAGTCCCACCCTCTGCTACATGGCCTTGTCCATCCATCCATCTGATTGACAGGTTATGAGCCAATCCCTGCATAAATGACTTTGACACACTAGGAATCCAGACCAGCTGGGTTCAATCAATCTCACTTAAACTATTCTCCATCGCAGCCACGCTCTCTAATACTGAGACAGCAGAGAGGGCAGTTCCACAGTAATGTTATCAAATCTCTTCGGGAGCGATGGGCCAATCACTCTCCTGCAGAGTAAAGAGAATGCGGGGAGGGGAGAGGGGGATGTCACGTAAGGATAGCGAGGGAAAGAGGGGGTAATGTTTGTTTTGTGGAGGAATCATGCAAAAATGGAAGTATCATACAGGTAGGCACAGTGTCAGACTTCAGTTAGGTATGAGGAAAAAGTCATAACGGCAGCTGTGATTCTCTTAATAGGGGTGATGAAAGTGAATGGACAAAGAAAAGTGGGGCCAAGCAATGTGGCACAGCGAAGCCCCTGAGGCTTATGTCATAACAAACATTGCGAGGACAAACACTTGTACAGAATCACTCAGACTGTATTGACGTTGCTTCCTCTGCTGAGGGTTCACTCCCTTTGTTCCAGGTCTTGTGTCATGGGGAAAGTAAATTTACCCACAGACCCTCAGTGGTGAACAAGTGAACTTTCATTATTGCCGATTCTGTCGACCCACAAATAACTTCACACGAGAGACAGAATGATTGATACTCTTCATCATCTCTGCCTCCCTCCACAACCCCCCCTAATTCAATTCCAAATAACTACGAAGCTGTGTCACCCATACCAAGGAACTCACCAAAGGAGCGATGCTATTGATCCACAAACACCACAGACCCCTATGCATTTTTCCCAACTGAATGAAAGAAGGAGGGGGGGTGGGGGTGACAACAACAGATCTCCATCCTTGCAATATTCTCTCAAAGCGCAAGGAAAGAAATGGATCAGAGGGGCAGGAAAACACAATAATGAATGTGTGTAGTGTTACACCTGAGAAGGGAACAAGCAACGTGCAACGAGCACATGTGCAACTTGCATTTCATGTTTCATGGAGGAAACATCATCCCAGAGATAAATGTTCTTAATTTCAGCCTCTCATTATAATGAATCTGATCACACACACATACACGCACACACAGCTTCTCAACCTTCATTTCACTGTCCTTTTCCGGAGGTTACTACCAGTCAGCATCCTTCTCTCCTCCTGAATAGTCATCATTTTTCCAGCCACAGCGGTATAATCGGCCCCGATCAGGAAGCCCCTGGACTCTGAACGAAGCACTTTTATGCAGAAAAGCCCAACAGCTACAGTCTCATCTTTCTGTTTTCAGGAGTGGGGTTGGGGGGAGGTGGTTTGGGGTGGTGGTGGGGTGGGAGCCACACGCCGTATAGCACAACAGCGTTGATAGTTGCTCGCAGACCCTCAAGTCTGTGTACATTTCAGTAGGGCTTCAAATTTATCACATCAAAGACACAGCAAATTGCTACATAATTCAGTTTAGAAAAAAAATCTGCCAAGGCTGCACAAAAAAAGGTGAGGGGTAGAAGCTGGGGAGGGGTGTGTGTGTGTGTGTGTGTGTGTGTGTGTTAGTGGGTGGGGGGAGTCGTGTCTTAATTTCACAAGAATATGAAGCATTTATTGCACAAGATTGTTCAGGGTTTTTTTTTTTTTTGTTCATGAGAACAAAAAGTTTTTTGTGTTTAAGGCAAATTCTGTCTCAGTTTTATTGCCCCCCCCCCCCCCCCATCTGGGCGATGACCACCTGATTCTATCTGCTGCTCAGTGGAGATGACAGTTCCCACGATGCTTTGCTCAAACAGCTTAGCTCAGCAACCAGCAAAGACACACCCAGGAATACAACATCTGGCTTAGTCTCAGTTTCCTTATCTGTCCCTTCGTATTCATCCGCACAGACATTCACCCCCGCGTTCGAGACTTTGTTTTTGAATTCCATCTCCCCTGACATTAGAGTACAAACTTAGTTTATGATGGAGCTGTATGTGATTTAATATTACCGGATGACATAATGCATTTAACAATGCACCCGGGTAAATATTATCAGTGAGGAATGGCTCATAAAGTGTCATCCGTCTGCGGTAGGCACGCACAAGTGTGAGATTAGGTGACGTCAGAGATGAGTAACTGACCTGATTAGACCACTTTGATAAACACTGAGAGGATTGTCTCTCATACTCACCTCCTCTCTCTACCTCACTCTGCCGCGCTCGTTAGCTGCCTGAATGGCGCTGCATGAGAACATTTGCTTTTATTTGAAATCATCCCCACCTTCACACAGATTGAGTTAGTTCCAGGAGGAGAAAATAGCCCGATAGAAACAACAGATGCACCGCATTTTCATTCAGTCCTTCTGGAATCATCTCATTTCTAACCTGTGTGTGTGTATACGTCCCACTGTCTCTTAATGCTCCTAACATACTGTAGGATGAGGGTGAATGTAAATGAAAAATACATAATTCATATTCCCACAAAGTCGTCTAAGGGTGCGGTGGCTGTGCCAAGATGCCTCCTCGTGCACAGAAAGGCAAAGAAAGACAAAGCACACCTACGCAATGTATTATCAGTTTTATTGATTTTCCCTTTTTTTGAGGCGGGGTGGGGATGTCTGCAACTATATTGTATCCAGAATCTATTTTTTCCGCTTCCAAAATAAGTTATGCGTAGCAAGTCAAAAGCCTGACATGGTGAGCCAATGTTTTTCTACCTTTGCTTTTTTAAAAAAGATGCACTTGAATAACAATGAGGAGCAAATGACGACAGCGAGGAGTCAAATTTAAAAATGTAGTGCAGAGGAAAAAAAAAAAATGAAACATCACCCCCACCTTCCATCCCAATATGATTTATGACTCAGCGGGAGAATTACATGTAATGATTCAGCATGTTGATCAAGGGCTCGTACAACAGTGTGCGATCCAGAAATATTGCAGTGAAACCGAGAATAGACAGCAATGCAGATCAATTACTCCACAGCTCCACATTGTGCATTCTGGCACTCAAGCTGTGGCTCCAAGGCCTATACACTCACTACATCACAGCAACAATCACCCCAGCACTGTCTATGACATGCAACAGAAATATGCAGCCTTGTCAGATACATTTTACTCCCTTTTACTGTCTTAAAGAAAATGAAAAAGAAAATCAATTCTGCGCAGTTTCAAAGACATCTCGGACGGGAAGAGAGGGGCGATTTCAACCTCTCTGTCATATTTCAATATTGCCGTGCAATTCAGAGGAAGGGCCCACCAGGACGACATGTAAATAATTAAGCAGTGACTTGGTCACAAGGCGCTGTATCTACAAAATGAGCAATTACTTTCTTCCTCCTGGGAGGGGAGGCCGTTTATGGTGTTGGGTCAAAGGGGAAGATGAGCTCCACGGGGCAAACTATCAAATCCCTCCATTAGTGATGTATCATACACACCCTGGGCTTATATAAGATGGAGAAATGTTTGCATGGGCAGTGTGATGCCGTTATAAATGGCCAAGGGCATCCATTACAAGGCTGTAGAGAACTAATGATCTTGCTGATATCCACATATTGTTTGCCAGTTATGAACCCGAAAACACCATTGAACTCTGGTGTCAAGTAATCTTTAATATTTATTTATTTATTTATTTGAAGGCAGCTCCTCCTTTAAAGGGGGGACCGGTCAGCATCGCACATCCAAGATTGTTCTGTGCCTCGACTTTCTTTTCAACCCACCCCTTCTATTTTGACACTCAACACAGCTGATTACAGGTAGGAGCTGGAAAAGGTCACTTGTTTATCTCTAGTGAGCGGAGCTGATGGAGAGGAATGACATTTACATTTGAACAGGTCAAAGAAATGAAGGTGAGGCCGGGCGAGGTCCCACTGTCACCAGAAGAGGCCGAGAGAGCAGAGGTATTATCTTTGTGGCTGGAAACGCAGCCACAGCCATAATGATCCATAAATGTTTGCACTGAATCCCTAAAATGGGGGGAAAAGTAATCCGGACATATGGTGCTATTTAATCCGTCTTGTTATAGCAAACCTTGTAAAATCTGGCATCTGTTTCTTTAATAGGCTTAAAGAGGAAAGACCTTGCCCCAACCATATCCACCCACCTCCCTCCACTAACCTCAGGTGTTTTGTGCATGTCAACGTGTTTGTGGCGACAACGATCTGCTCCCTTAATCAGAAGCAAATCTTGTTTTCAATAATTAGCTGACAGACAAAAAGGAGAGAAACCTAATTTTCCTACGAGACTCGACGTTGCAGCGCAATCAATATAATGAATGTCTAATGGCAAGCCTGTTTGACTCCACCAGGAAGTAAATGTAGAATTAAAAACATGTCAGATCTATCACACATTTTGGCTCGCCCACCCTTTAAAATCCATATCGGCTGTCAGGATTTTCACTAATAAACGCAGTCTACAGAGGTGTCAAGAGACATGCTGTAAACAATTAGGGAGAAAAGATTTCTAAATGATCTCACTTGCAAATATTTTATCAAACATATTATAGTACCTGGTTGGATTTGGGGATTATTTTACATTACAATAATGAATGATATCCAAGCAAACATGACACCTGTATTGGTCTTTTTCACACCATAAGAGCTTATGTTTTTCATTGTTGCTCCTTTTTGTTTATTTGTTGCAGGACTACCTTTAAAAGGACACATGGACTTGCACCAAACATGGTGCAGGAGTGGGGCATGGACCAGAGAAGTAATCATTATAATTTGGTATCGATCTGATCAAAGAAGCGTAACCAAAAATGTTTTGATCATTTTCCGTCATATTGCAATTAACTGACATTTCTGTCAATGTCCGTGGAAATTAAGTTTGGATCATGATATAAAAAGTCTGACATATATGTGGTGCTGAGATCTGCGAGTTTGTGCAACTTGGTGCAGATTGAGTGAGTTGTTATGTAACTGTTTACTCTTTAACGTTACATTTGTGTTACATAATAGTATAAGTATGCATTCTGCGTTTAGTATATATGTTACGGTGCCTCTCATGCCAACTTGCTGACTTACGATGGTTTATATTTATGAATGATTTATGTTATTAGACTATTTTCTTTCTACCTTTATTTTTCTATTTAAGAGGTAAAGACAGACGTGCAGGATTGTTTGGCCTTGGCAGAGGTATGTGTGAGTGCCATTCTAGTTTGACATTCAGTTCTTCTTCTATTCACTACTTGTGCTCTCACTGTTGTCTGCTTCTTTATTCTATTCAACTCCACAGTATCTACTGCACTTTCGCCCGCGCTGACAGTGCTGAGTGTAGATAACCCATGGTGACAGAAAACCCCAGAATCCAGTGTGTGAGACAGATCGTAAATGCATATACATCTTTGGGGGATATCAGCTCCTGATTAATGCAGTCGTCTCACAGCATGCTGACAGGAGTGTATTGGGCCCGGAGTCGACATCCAAGAAAAGCAGTAGTGATAAAGAACTAATTAAAGATGGTAAAAGGTGAATATGATTTTGGGGATCTGTCAGTAATTGGGCAGATGAAAGACACTGGCAGGGTGCAGAAGCTGCCGCCGCTCTCACTTATTAAGCTCTAATGTGGAAGTTAGTATATTTCAAGCCAGTGCCCAGATGCCTGGAGGAAGTCTGTGGCGTGCCCTCCCATGCCCCTCACAGGGTGGGAGCCCCACAGGACTGTTTCTAAGTGGTAGCGTCGCAACCTCTCCCCAGTTTTAATTCAGTTCAGTTCAGAGCAACAGCTCAGAGAGAGGCACAGACCAAGTTCACAGGAATGCAGTAGACACAGAGCTGAGACGACTTAGGATATTTTTGGAAATATACTTTACTTTCTTGTCAAGAGTTAGATGAAAACACTCTTCAAAGATGACGCTAGAGCAAGCAGGTGGTTAAAATTACATTTAAAAAGTTTTAATGGCAACACCTCTCAGATTTTTCCAAAAACAGCATCCCTGTTATGATAATCTACACAACACACCGTGAACCTCCTATTCCTCTGGTATGAAGTAGTTTCAATCAAAGAAGGTGCATGCTAAATATTAAGGTAGGATCAGCAGGTGGGTAGCCGCGCCGAGACTCAAAACCAGAGGAAACTACTAGCATAGCTCTGCCCAAAGGCAGACAAACATCTGCCTTGCAGTACGTCTGTAGCTCACTAATTAGCACCTTACTGGTCTATTTATGAAATATGAAAACAAGTTGTGGTTATTTGGAGCGGTGCATACCATAACATTTTCTTAGGTGGTTTTCCTAGTAACTTCCCCATAACACAGAGACATTAGACAGGTGTAGCTAGTTGTTCCCGGCTGTTTTTAATGCTAACCAATGCTAACATGTATTGTAGTGTATTAAATGTCATGTAACTCAAGGAGCATGAACAGAGATGAGCAGAAGAATCTAACTCCATCTCTATCTTTTACAGTTCACTCATCTCATTCAATAATGTTTCACCTAAATTGTGATTTTACTGAATTTGACCTATAACGTCTTATGGAGTGATAAGATAATTTATGGTCAATAGGGTACAATTCATGGCATTATATATTGGTACAGCATACTTTATGAATAACACCTGTATGCCCTCAACAGCTGTGATGATACCGGTCTTCTATAATCTGATACAACAGGCAGTTCACAGATCAAATATCCCAGTTGAAACATAGGCTATTCCATTATCTTTGTGAGACAGAGGCAGTATAGAGATGAGGCAAGCAGGAACAATAGGGGCAACCCCAGGTTGACTTTGATTTGCCTACATTTCCATGATGTCACATAATTAGAAGAGGGAATACAGCGACTCCATACACACATCTTGGTACCCCATAGCAGAAGCTGCTAGCTATACTGACATCCTTCATCTGACTGTCTACATTTTCCCATGATATATTCCCACTGGGAAAGCCTGTATGTGGAGGTGCCATGAAATGTGTAAAGGTTCTGTAAACATTGCTTATGCCGTAGCTCTTATAATTTGCCAATTGTATTAAAACAGCTGCAATGTAGCTGATTAAAATTCACCAGTGATAGCAGAATATTTGTGCATGATGCTGCAGCAGCATGAAAGTTTCTAATATAAAAATCTATTGCCTAATTAACTGTCGTGCTTGAATTAATGAAGTGAGCTGAAAAATATCTGTAAAGAGGCACTGCAGTGTTCAGACTTGAAAGGGATATAACATGTATGGTAAGTTTTTCTCAAACATACTTGGCACCAATTTGGTGAGTTCTGCTGGTCAAAAAACCTGTCAGTTAAATAAACACGTAATAGGTATTATATTCCTAAAGCTTCAAGAGTGGAGTATGAAACCATTCTCTTAGTAATATGAACCACAGTGAACATATTTTCTCTGCTAAGCTAAAAAAAAAAAAAAAATCAAAGAAAAAGTAAAAGCTGAACAAAATCTTTTTCTTTTTTTTCAATAGTGGACTGCTTTTGCTTTAATTGGAGTTCAGATTATTAAGGGTAATGGCAGCTTTTATGGGTTCTTGAAATGCCCTCAAGTCTTATTAGCTTTTCTGTGTTTTTTCCATCCGATGGTTTATTTTTACTGTTCACTTACTGAGACACAGATAGTAAGTTTACAAAGTTTCAGAGGATTAATTTATTGTTTAATCGCTCCCTGAGGAGACAAGTGTCAGCCTGGATCTTATCGGCTCTTGCATAATGAGTAAAAATGATGGAGCTGGGTTGGATCCTGCAAAGGTCACACTATCACACCCTTTTACAGAAACAAATAGAATTAATGAAAGCAGTTTGTCTGGATCCCCTCGACTTGCTCTCCCCTCCTCTCTATGTTGCACTCCCTTAGCCCCTCATTATTCTCTCTCCTTCTCTGTCTTAGTGACACACTGCATTCACTGTCAACATCTCTCTTCACCAGATCATCTAACTGTGCAACTTTAAGATCACAGCCAGCACACTGCCATATTTATGAGCTGTTTCAGCAGTGTCCCTGCTTGTCTTTCCCAGCTGAGTTTCATAAAATCATTTTAATAAAGCCAGACATCATCTTGGAAGGGGAAAAATGAAATTAATGCATTTTGTATACAGGGAAACAAAAGATAACAATAAAAACGTACCAAAGAAATGCAGCATGATTGGATTATTTCCGGGAAATGTATTCTCAGAGTGGGGTAAGATATTACAGACTCTAATATAAACAGGGATTCAGCAAAGTTTGGACTTCTGGGTGTTTGGCTACAGATGGAAGAGAACAAAGGTAGCAAACAGCTTTGAGGCAGTGAAGAGGGCATGACAGCTCAAACATTGTATTTTCTGTCCAAGTTTTTTTTTTTTTTTTTATCTAATGTACTGCATTCTTAAAGGTGCAGAAAACAAGGCTCTGGGAAGTGTCTGACATGGACGGTGAGCACATCAGGGTCGGTGTAGCACAGAGACTCACAATTCAGTGCTTATCGAATTTCCCTCTGGTCCGGGCATGAAAGGAATGTACACCTAGCGTAGCATGAGTTTTTCTTACCATGTGGCAGCCTTCCTAGGGAGATCAAAAGATTGTCTCCAAACTCGGACTGAAGGACAGAGGGAAGCCTCGAGGCCATGCCACCCTCAAGCTGTTTGCTAGATGGGAATCTGATACCGAGGTTTTCTCAATGGACTCTGCGGCGTTATCATCCATGCACAATGAATATGTTTTGTCATAGAGAGGATTATTTCAGCTGAGAAGGAGAGGATATCTGAGTTAAGGTTTTTCATTGGGTGTTTACAAAAGATTTGGTTAAAAGAAAAAAAGGAAAAAAGAAAAAGGAAAGCCTAACGACTCTAAAGAGTTGAATCATCCAGTCGATATTCTGGGATTTCACCTGGGGGGTCCTCCGCCGTTGTGTTTTGCACTACTGACTCACAGTATGTGTATGGAACACTGCTAAGTTTAGACTTGTGTATGTTTTCTCCACAAACGAATCTAGTTCGTAATTGGCAGATGCAAGGGGTGAAATATTGACTGTGTTTGTGTGCATTTGTGTGCGCAAATGTAGTTGTTTGTGAGCGCCAGTGTGTGTGTCTATGTGTGTTTCTTTTTGGCTGCCATCCTGGTTTCATCTCAGTGTGCTACCGAGGAGACATAAGCCACTTCCATCTGCCTCGTGTTCCAAGTTTCTTTGTGTTCCTAATGATAGACAGGAAGTGGAGTTTGAATCAAATTTTTATCAGCACACCAATCTTTCATTAAAGGATAAAGACGGTTTAAGAAAAGAAGGGTTTTTTTTTACTGACTGGAATTAAGATAAAACAAACATTAAAAAAAAACATAAAAATGAACATACAGTATGAGACAGTACTGCAAATGAGACTAAATCAGAATCAAATCTTTTATTATTATATGCTCTATCTACTCTATGTTACGTATTATTTGATCATGATAGAGAAGAGAGACATGCAATGACATGCAATGTCCAGAGTTTTAGACTGATGTGGATTTGCTGCAGAGGATGCCCAGGTGCCCAGCACTTATCTTATATTTTATTTCAGTTGTATGCATCATGTGCTTAATGTTCTTAAAAAAGCCATTTGTGGCTCCAGAGTCTGATGTGTTGCCTTAGCTAATGCCACTTGAGTGGAATGAACCACAAGCTCAAGGCTACGTTTGCTGTGATGGGAAGAATACATCTGGGTCCTTGACTGAACTATTGTCAATTGAGTTGCATTGCGGGTGATGTGGGGAAGAAGAATGTGTGGGATAAGAAATGACAGAATTGGCTGTTCAGTGGCATCACGTTTAATCCTTTCTTTTCAAGTGCCCATTGTGAGTTGGACAATGTTGTGTCAGAGCAGAACTCTTTTAAGGGCTGAAATCTTCAAATAGTCTATAGACTATTTGCTGTACTTTCCCAAATCCCTTTGAAACACACTGTCAAATGTTAAGTATCCCTTTATTAAATAAAAAATATTCACAACCAATCAAAGTTTAATTTTTAATAGCTGAACACTCTAAACCTTGCTATTTTGCCTCATTAAGATGATGTGTGCATGGTTTAATTAGATTTGATTGGCCGTGGCCTTGCAACATAAGTAAACAACCCCAAAATTGTCATCACATTTTGATTCAAATGTTGTTCAGCTGAGCTCCGCCTAAAACTCAAATACAGAAAGCTGTCATGTAAAATAACCAAAACGGTCAATTTTGGCAGACAGAGATTTTCTGATTATGTTGAATCTTTGTTTGTTTTGACGGCTCATCCCAGCTGTGAGGCCCAATTTCATGACTGAAGCCATCCAGTTGCTGTAAACTGCTACTAGAATATCTGTAGATGGAGCTGACTTCCTCAACAGGGCTTTAATTTTGGTTAGTCAAAATGTCTAATTGCCATTCTGTGGTTATTTCCCTTTCAAGGCAGTGGAGGAACAGCATGGGTCACCGATCAAATAAACAAAGAAAAACAAATGGATCAGGTCAGGGTCGAGATCTGAGTTAGGCTCTGTCTAATTAAGATCCTCGTGGGTGAGATGAAAATCAGCTACTTCAGCAAAGGAAACATAAACTTGCCCAAGCCACAAAGATTCAATCTTTAGTTTTCATTGCTGCTCGTTTCAGTCATTACTCAGTGTAACTTTGTCATCATTGCATACAACCTGTGCTTTCCAAAGCAGCAGTGGGATCTAGAATAGAAACTATTTAGAGATACAATCAGTGTTTCTGGAAAATGGTGAAACTGACGACTGTAACAACTCTTCATGCTGATTGCGCTCTCACACATACACAGAAAAGTAGCTGGCTGCCGGATTCAAACATACCTCATGCTTGTTTGTTTATAGTCAGACGTTGGGGTCACAAGTGGGAAGTACAGTGAGCGACCTCTGTGCATTCAGGCTGTCAAGGTGGGAAAAACCTGGCCTCCCACAGTATGGTTTTTGGCTGTACCTGAAAAACTTTAATGCAAAAACTTTTACTGTTTTTTGGTACTGCATTAGATTTAAAAGCTTAGCCGTTAACTCTGGGGACAATTGAGAGTGTGGGCTGAAAATATTCATTGTTCCTTGTATGGCGGCATCAGAATCATGGTTTCAGAATCGAGGGCATTTTGCTGAAAGTAGGAATAGAAAAGTAAAGAGGCAGAAGAGATATGTAACAGTGTGATAGCATTTCAGGGTAGGAGATGTGGGGCAATGATGACTATAAGAGGTCTATAATAAAATAAAATAAAAAAGATCACTGATAGAATCCTTATTTCCACTGGGAATATAGGGATAAATATAAGTGAAAGCATTTATTGAATTTAGCAGCAAGCAGCGACAAAAAAGCATTTAAGGCTGCGAGTGGCCATTTGTATCACTGATAAATATTTTGAGAGTTTACGTGATTGACAGCCACAGTTTTGGACCCATGCAGACGACGAGCAAATATAGAAACAACTGCGTTTTGGCTCATATGATGCAGATTGCCTATTAAGAATATAAGTGATGGAGTGTTGATTGGACTTAAGACTATCTCAAATGTCTTTGAAATAGTTGGAAATGTCAGTGCAGTGCGACGCTCAGTCCAAATTGCAGAAGATTTGGCAGGCATGTTTGAAAAGCTTCCCAAGCTACCACTGCCGTGTTCATTTTCAAAGTGTAGCTCGTTTTACTGTCAAGAACCAAAACTGACCAAATGTTACTCACAGCATTCAAACTGAGCCTGTTGGCCTCTCTAAGGCCGCCTGTTGTCAGGAAGATGTTGCTGCACACCCTCTAACACTGCAGTTTCACCTGAGCTGAGTTTCGTGTTGATTTAAAAAAAAAAAAGAATTTCTAACCTCTGGCCACATCTGTTTCCACAAAGCACCTCAACTCCAATTCATGAAAGTTCTGACACAGAAGTGTGGGTGTCACAGTCTTTCCCCTGTGGAAAGCCTGTGGCTTTTAATGTTACCAAATCTGATGATGTCTTTCAGTTTTCAGGCAGTCATCCTGACTCCAACTGAAACAAATGTCTATTGTAATCAGAAACTAAAATACAAACTAAATATTAGATATGCCCTCAAGTGGCCAATTGTGGTAGTCCATATACCCTCAGGGCAAATGATATTGACAGTGACAATCCAAACTCAACTATGAGAAAAGTGTGACATGTCAATGCTTAAACAATGCTCTGACAGACCTGCACCTGCAGATTAAATGGCACCTGACACATTGCCATTTGAAATATTGCCAGTATTCCCTTGTGGTGGTGTTATTCAAGATGACCAAATGTGGTCTGACAGACAGAGACTTTTGATGTCTCAGTGAGGCCTGCAGGGGAGTGACCTCTTACTAATCACTTGTGTGAGTCCTTCGGCATCGATATGATCACAAGTGATGAGCTCGATGGTCCTGCTAGCTGACTGGCTGCCTCACTGACTAGAAATGAAGCCTTTGAGCTTTGGATGTTTTAACATTCATTACGCAAGTCTACACAGGACACTGAAATCCAAAATTCAAAAAGAAAGAAAAAAAAACATTGATGAAGAACTTGTAATTACACCAGTCTGAAATTAAATATATGGCAGAAGAGGCTCAACTGATTCATATAAAATAATTACATAACATGGCACAGACAAGGGACATTTTACTTTGCACTTCTACATACTTAATGCTATTATGGCGGAGTAGCTTTATCACAGATCCCACAGGGCGTGTTTCCATGTTTTAATCAGGTGCTAAGTGGCTACAGCTCAACAGTGCATGGCTGTACCTGGAAAGAACCTCGGCTGCTGTCTAATGAGTAATCACATTCAGCTCTGCCTACAAGTGTGAATATCAAACACACGTAAAAAAAAAAAAAAAAAAAAAAAATCTCTCTCTCTTCTTTTTCTTTTTCTCATCTGTCCTTCCTTCTTTAAAGCCGTGAGGTTTTCATTGCTGATGATGGTTACTCTGAGCAGACAGACAAGGATTGAGCCTGGCGAAGTACTTGTCTGCACTCTTAAGTAAGTGCGAGTGTGTGTGTGTGTGTTGGGCCTGTGTGTGTGCAAAACAGCTCCAGCGAAATCTTTGCTCATCATGTAAATGTTCTGATTAACTCCAGCATGTTTGTGGTTGTTGTGACAGTTGAGTTGAAAATGAGTGTAGTAAGCAAACGATTACACCAGGCTTGTGTTGAAGAAATGAAATTAGATTGGTGTTAAAAGGGTTTTTCCCCCTCAGCAAGTACAGTATATCAAGCTCCACAAATTAATCATCATTACTCATGGATCTCAACGCAGCCCATTTTCATGTTTGTATTTGTATTTGGTGTCCACATTAGAAACCGGAGAGCTCCTTGGAAAGTGTGAACATTAAGAGACAAAATCTGTTTCACTTGACTCTGGTGCAACGATGCAGACAGAATTTAAGTCGGCAGGATGAATGTTAAGACGCCGCTCGCTACTGGAGAAGGTAAAAATTACTACAAGGATAATTTCAATGTTTCATTTAATTTGATGTCATTCAAAAGCTACAGAACGCTGGTACACATGTGCCACTTACAACTTGTAATAACACACTTAAAGCGAATTTCTTTTCATCACTGTACTTCTGTAATTTTATCCGAATCCTTTGATAACCGGTTCTCCTCTGTTGTGATATCTTAATTTCAGAGTCTCGTTGTTTTCTACACATGTTGCAACAGATAATTGTGCAGATACTCGATAACCTTTGCTAAACAGCAACGTGTTCAGTAATGATGATGTCGACACAATAACCTCTGCTGATATGCAGGCCAGATGGCCAGCCAAGTTGCCCTTTCAGAACCCTGCTATGCTCAGTGAGGGATGGTGACAGTCCGTGTGTGCATGTCTGTGTGTGTGTGTGTGTGTGTGTGTGTGTGTGCAACTGCGTATGTGTTCTGCTACTCAACACATTTAATGAGACGTTGTTTTACCTGAAGTATCGCAATGTAATACTACATCACATCACATTTTAAAAGGACAAGACTGTCATTATTCTATATTTTACTGAAATCTTCAATCTTAAAAATGGATTATTTATAAATGACAACTGTCACCAATAAAAATATCTAATCGCAAATTAATCATACATTTATTAATAGTTCAAAATGTACTTCATAGCCAAGTGTTTTAAAGGCTAGACATACTCCAGTGGTAACTCAGTTCACATTGACAGCGACTGCAAATAACCTTGGTTTTGTCGACAGACCCATCTGGCAGGACTTTGAAGCTGAACATGCCATTCCGAAGATTTTTTTTTTTCATTATTCATTGTGGCGCCAGCCAAGTGGTAAGTGGTAGCAACTGTCAGCTTGTGACTGTGAGCTGATTCATTTCCGGCGACAGATTCAAACTAAAGAATCTGCATTAACACGTTATTACCATGTTCACTTTGACAGCTTGTGTTTAAATATATGTGCTGTATGTACATTTTTTATAATGTTTTTGTAAACTTTACTGATACAATAATGTTTTTGCTGACAAACTGTAGCCCTGGGTCAAGGTTGTATTCACACAAACAACACTGTGCGAAGAAATTCAGCCAATTCATTCATTTGTGATGATGCAGTGATCTGTCATCGCAGAGGGCTCTGGTAAAAAAAAAAAAAATCTTTTGATGGCTTGAGCTTTACCATAATTTTATCTGGCAAGGCACTGTGTCAGCCAATAAATAAGTGTATGCAACTGCACGTTCATTATTCTGTACAACAAAAAACAAAACTTTTGTCTACCAGGGGATATAAATAAGATCACTGTCACCATGATAACTTTCACAGTTTCTTTTTTTGATATCTCTCAAACTGAACCACTCTGGACTTACTGGTTTCATTTTATGCCTCGTTGGAACCTCAAACAACAAACCTCAATGTGGGCCTTGCATTTGTTTACAGTGGGATCACATTTGAGCTGAACGCTGCATATCTGGTGCCCTAATGAGTGTTTACAACAGCAGGATGGTGTATGTTGGGCTGACTCAAAAGAAGCTACAGTGCCCATGTTCATAGTAATGAAGGCGCACGTCAGCCGCTGCAACAGACAGCCTCAGTGATGTGTTTTTAATAGTTTGGGATGACAGTGGAGCTCTGTATCAGATATTCAGGAGTTTATATGCTGAAGATGAAGTAATTGTATCAATAGTGGTGGAAAATAATTAAGTAGTCTACATTTTCTGCAAGCACTGTTTTGGTACTTGCAGAGTGTATTATTTCAATTTTATGATACATACTACTATTACACTTCCCCTCTGCGACGTCTCGGAGGAAACTTTTGTTTTTTCTACTCCCATACATTCATTCGACAGGTCTCAGTTCACTGAAGCACACATCTGCACTGTTCTGGGTTTCCCCACCTTATCGTCACTGTATATTTTACACAGGCAATACTCGTCCATGGGATCAGCTCATTTTGATGGTTGTTGGTCTTCTTGTGGACAATGATAAAAATAAATTGTGTCCAGCCTCATGTTTTTTTTCCCCTAAACACTGCCATGGTGGACTGGATGTAAGAGCATGATTCATTCCAGAGGCATAGACGGTGGGGGGGGGATCCCAGACTTCTGTGGGATTCACAGGGAATATCCTAGCTGTGTTGAACAGGTGAGTAGTGCTCTGGAAAGCTCATTGGGTTCTTAACTTGTCAGAGTAATCCAAGTCCACCCCTGAGGGGGAGCTGGCTACTGGCATTTTCCCTGCAATTTGTTATAAGAGTGAGTTTACATTTAGATTTAATAAGGCCCATAGGCATGGCCCCAAACAAGAATCAATCATCAGGCTGAAGCAAACGAGGCTCTGGCCAGCGGAGAACAAGTTGACTGGCTGGGATCAGAACAGCCTGAAGTAACCCACTCACTCTACTTATCCCTTCTTCTCTCTGTCTTCTCTTAAACACACACACACACACACACACACTCTCTCTCTCTCTCTCTAATGTGCAGTACAATTGTGCCAGTCCATATCTGTCATAAAATAGATGGTTTTCATCTAACCAAGAATCAAAGGCTTTGTCTACCCGCATGATTGTTAGAGGCACATGAAGGAAGCCGTTTCACTTTAATAAAATATGGCCTTCTTGCGAAATGAATGAATGCAAATGTATTTAAACCACTGAATCACATGCTGCCTGGAGACTTCAGAGCCTGCAGGGCCATACTTCTCACTGTTCCATTTCTCATTACTGTCTAATACCTGGCTCCCTTGATATAGCCCCAAAGCCTCCTGATGGAACATTCATAATTGATTCTGATTTGAGTCCCTCATTACCAACAAGTGACTCTGTATTGGTGTGTGCACATTCAGCTCCAGAGGGCAAGTCCTTTGGAGTGAGAGTTTCAGCTTCACTTTCACCCACTTCTATGTGTGTGTGTGTGCGTTAAGTTCACACGCAAGGAAAGGGAGTCTATAAAAGTGAGGAAGGGTTGACGTCCTTTGGAGTGTGAATTTTAGTTCGCTTTTCTGTCCTTTCTTGTTTCCTTTGTACCAAAAGTGCACACATGCACACACACTCACACTTAGACACCTGTCTGTTCTCTTTGTGCACACCTTTTTTTTCTGCATCTCACACAAAGCAGGAGCAGCAGGATGGTCTGTTTTGTAGATCAAGGCAAAACGGTAATGAAATCAAAACTGCCAGGGTGACATTTACAAAGGTGGCGTATTAGCACTTTTTCACAAAACATACAACGAATAGACACCCATCTCTTCCTGTTGGGTACTGAAAACAGTCACTAACAAATTGTTTCACTGTGTAAGTCTTTCTCTTCGAGGGTCTAATGATTAAGAAACGACATCTCCTCTGGAGTGGTCGCTCTTGAAAATAAATTGTTATCGTTCCTTGAGCAGGTGAAGGGGCCAGGGACTGCTGCGCTCGACACTGAAAACACTACACCCACGTGATGAGATAATAAGCTTAGTGGCCCTGACCTTGTCTAATAGCACTTCCGTCATATTTACCAAATGGCATTTGGAGCAATCACCGCGGTTGCAACGAGATGGATAGATTGACAACAAAGTAATCAGACCCACAAGGGTGTGTGCACCCACAGCGGCTTATTTCGACAACAACCTGTTCATAATGCAGGGCAAACAAGAGGGATTTCATCACTGACACACCAACCCCCCCCCCCCCCCCCCCCCCCCCACACACACACACACACATACACTTTTCCTTTGTCAGGGCAAGGGCCCCATCAGCACTTTGTTCTACACTCTGATTTCATCACACGTGATCAAGTCAGAGAGTGAATGTTTAAACAACAGGTTGCTCTCTCTCCACCTTTTCACTTTCTTCTTCCTCCTCCCTCCTTCCCTCCCCTTCCTTGCTTTTTCTTAAATGCATGAACGCCTGAAGTCTTTCGGCAATATTTTCATCTCCATCTGTGATGTTTGCCCCTCCCACGCTGGAGAGCTGGGACGCAAGAGGTGGCAGTGGCAGTGTTGGTGGTGGTGGGGGAGGGTATAGCACAAGTTTCTTTCAGCAGCAGCAGGTACAGCCAATCAAAATTCTGCAGGAATCATCCAGGACAGCCCCTCATGGACTGCCCTCCTTGGAGGACAGTCTGGAAATGGCTCCTGGTGTTGTCAGCCATGGTAATACAGTGCAAGACACAGCAGGGATAAATACCTGGGTGACAAATAAATGTGTTGTAAAAGGGACATTAATCGTCAGCTTTGTGAGACATGTGTCCTTATGACAAAGAAGGGAGACATTTGTCAGTCTGTTCCACAGATGGCCCCACAGAGCCCTTGATGAATCACCTCCACCTTGCTTTAACTGGCCACAGAGGCGGCAGCACCACAGCCACTACATCTGCAGCCGCCTGGCACCCAATCTACCACAGGGATAGAGAGGAAAAATCAAAACACACACACACATGCACGCACACACACACACTCATGGTTTCCAAGGACATTACAGACTTACATTTATTTCCTGGACACACTACTTCAACCTTAACTGTAACCACTACTTGCCTAACCCTAGCACTTACACTAAACGTACCAGATGCCCCAGGATACGATATCATCACAGTGTGATGGTCTGACTTGTGTGTTTTTTGCCACATCAGATTTCTTTGAAGCAAACACAGCCATTCATTTGGAAATTACACTGTTATTACCACAGATGAGATTCAAGTTGTGATGAACCAAATTAAGATTTAATGACCTATAGGAAACACTGTCTATTATTCATGTCCACTTCCTTGGCAAGTGTTCCTGCCCTAATAACTAATTAAGCGTCTGCCCACTGGTTTGCTGGTGTGTGAATATTTTATGTTTAACAAAAGCAGGTGTTTTACATGTTTGAAAATCTCTGTATTTTTGAACCTACGGTGCGTGTGGCCCAACAGAGACCTTTCCATCTGAGCAATCTTGACTCCGTCTCCTTTCACTCTGTCTGCACCTTCTCCTTTCACAAGCACTATATTCTACAACAGACTGAGTCACAATCTTACATGACTCCACCTGATGTTTTTTTTTCCCCTTTCTTTCTTTTTGTGGTCCCCGACATTTCGTTGATGGACCCGGGCAGTGAACCTCAATGCCACTTACTGAGCAGAGTGGCCCTGGCTCCCTTAATTGGTCATTGCTGTTCACAGTGGATGTGATTAATCACTGGCCAATTAGCCACTGGCACCTGTGCCAACACTGGAGGAGGCTGAGAGTGCATACAACTCACGTAAGAGTCAGTATCACTCTGCTCACTACTTCACTAAAACTGTTTTAATGACTTTCCCACTTCATGTTTTATTTTTATGTCTCTAGTGCTGAGCGTATACTGCAAAGGACTCCCTGCGAGCGAAAACGATCAATTATGCATGCCATTAAATATGTATATCTGTGCCTTTGTTTATTCGATTGGAGTACACTGATATTTCTTTTTCTCCTACCAATGATTTACAAAGAAAATCAAAGTGGCCTCTTCTTTGCTTGTAACTGTGCCTGATGCTACTTAACTTTGACAGTGTTGACGAATGTGACCCACAGATGACTTCCTGTGTGACATCACTCTAAATCTCCTTTCCATCTCAGCCCGTCAGCCAATCAATATCGTCTGCCTCCTCCCACCAGGCCTGCAGGGACACCTCCTTTGGCACCTCAGAGTATCTAAATCCTTTTACAGTGAAGCTTTCTGGCCGTCTCACAGCTGACTGATGATCCTGTATTACACGTTCAACTGACACAGAGAATAGGCACTTGGTGGAAATCCCCCATCCAGAGAAAGTGGGAGAGAGAGGAGAGTCTAAATGCTGGCTTGGGATGGACGCCGAGTCTACTCATGACTCAAAGACATGTGTTGGGGCTGGTGGTTGGAGGGATTAGAGTGCATAATAGATTTCAGAGCAAGGAAGCCCTGATGCAGCCCCAGTTCAAACACTG
This sequence comes from Caranx ignobilis, assembly GCA_021432705.1. Classification (NCBI taxonomy): domain Eukaryota; kingdom Metazoa; phylum Chordata; class Actinopteri; order Carangiformes; family Carangidae; genus Caranx; species Caranx ignobilis. The sequence continues at coordinate 11,878,475 of MU269986.1, forward strand.
CCTGGGGCCTGTAAGCTTTCCTCACCACAGATTGCAGGAGAAACGATAGTTAGTTCTTTTTTGCTGGTGGGGAGGCACTAATAGCCTCTTAAGAAAATCCCAGACTTGTGTCAGACAGACCAGTTTTGTTTCTGTGGCAAAGCTGCACTCAAACGTTCAAAAGGTCTCTCCTTGACCACTGTAGCCTCGCCTCGCATCTTATTTTTCAGATCCCCAAGAGTTCTCTCTCGAAAAAGACTGTGAGAAAACGTCAAGTGTTTCTCTCAGCATTAAAAAAAGACTACCCATCTGTTCTGAGCTCGTGTCTGAACTAAAAGTAAACTCTTGGATAAGAGGCCTACTGTTTGCGGCTCTTTAATGATGCAAATTAAAGTGCTCTTGGACTTGTTATTGAGAATAAGCTTTTGTTTATCTTGATGTTGAGGATCTGTGGTGTGTTAATGTGATCTGAGCAGAAAGATTAGGCCCTGACCACTGACCCTAAACACCGCTAAGCCACATGGAGACAGATAAGGCTATTAAAGTACCATAATGGAGGGAGAAAAGTGACACCAATTAGATTAAATGTGCTAGATATTCACCAGGCCTTTTCCCTTCTAATTTCTCTTGGCAGAGAACCAGAGAGTAACTCAGACTGGATAACAGAGGATAATGATCTCATTACTGTACACACTTCCTCTAGTCTGGGTAGAACCTGAGAGAGGACGGGGGCATGTGCCATGACTGACACACAAACAAACACACATGTGCGCGTTGGTCAAACAGTCCACTTCAGCTGACGTCAAAAAAAAAAAAAAAAAGCCCAACCCTCCTCCACAGTGTGCGTGATATCTGAGTGAATATTTAATCCAAGGCCAGACAGTATCTGTGGAAAACCGAACATGCTACAGCTTGTGCTCCTTGAATTATTAAGCATTTTAAAATCTCCCACATACCCAAAAGTTCCCACTGCATTAATTAAAGCAGTTCAGTTAGTGAAGCTATGTTACATCCCCCTTGATGAAGGTGGACAAGGTACAACCATTACATTGCACTCTGGAGAGCATTTATGCTTCTCAGACCTCTGTGTGGCTGTTTGCCTTGTCTATATACTTGAACATGAGTGAAAGGATTATGAGTCGGACTAAGCAACTATCTTCTTTTGCCATATTGCCCTAAACTGGTTGCTGTAGTCATCACTGCAAGAGGATGACGGCAGTGGTTTTAACATCTTCAGTTTTAGCTATGCAATCCCATGGAGTCATACTCCCTGTGGATCAGCACGGAAAATACATGACATAAGCAAAGTCTGTGTCTGATATCATTTTCAAAGGGTAGATAAACATTTTGGCAATATATGCATAATCAGTTTCTTCAGACACTTTGACAAGATGATGACTACACTCATGTCTGTTGGTCAGTAGCTAATGTGATGCAAACATGCATCCTGCAAAGTAAAACAAAAGTTAGACGAATCCATACTCTCTCAATCGTTTATAATGTAGTTTAAGTCAGCTCTAAGTCAACAGTTTGGAAAAAGCTGACTTTAAAACCAAACCAGAGGAAAAGGACATCCCAGAGGAAAGAACGAGGATCAGTGATTGGCTGTTAGGGTTGTGACTCAATCACATTTCTGTCTTTTTTATTTTTAAATGGTACTCACTAATCTAACTGAAAAATGACCACGTTGTGCTGTTTCCAGTCTTTATGGACAGCTAAGCCACCCAGCTCCAAGCAGGATCTTCACATATGTGAGAGTGGTATCAATCTTACTCCAGCCAAGGAGTTTGCTTCCCTGGCTGGACATAGATTGTATTCCCAAATGTCAAAACTAGAAAAAACCTGAAACAAAATCAACCCTTCTGCCTCAAGTAAACTGGTAGCCATTTGGTCTGAAATAATGTGTAAACTACTTTAGCCCTTTATGACAGTTCCTGGATCAGACACTGTAGTCAGACCTTTGTATTTACAGCCCGCCAAACTTTAAATCGTTCGGACTTTGAAGCAGATGCCACAAGTTAAAAGGCAAAAGTCATGAGTCATATTTGGTCTGATGAGTTATGGTCCATCTGCTATCATAAGACACTGGCACTCTGGCTGAAAGCCTCCCACCAGTCCCACTTGTTCTGTGTTGCTGTGTTGTTTAGAGTGCACTCATCAGGGTTGAGAGGAGCACATAAGAATAATTCAAGACAATCGCAAGCATTGAAATTCACTGTCCATTCAACCCTGCCTCCGAGAAATTACATATCTGTACAACCAAGCTGCACAAGCAAATATGCTCCAAAGGAAACATCACTGGGTACGCAACTGTAAATAAGTTAAGTGCTACATTTAGCAACAGCAACAGAGTCCAGAGTCAGTAACCATCATTACCGACACCCAAGGTAAGCCTATATGGTTAGGTTTATACCTGATTTTCGATGATATTAAAAGTTGTTTTAGTTTTCAGTCCATGGTGCCATAACATTATCAATGGATAGGAGTACTGTCATTGCATTGTGTTATTAATCTGTGCCTTCTGGGAAGGACATGAAGCTGTCAGTAACGTGAGTGTCCAGCTCTTACCTGCGCAATGAAGACAACTGTACCCGGAGGCTTGTTCCATGAGCAGAGAGCAGTGTTTCGCCATCAGCCAAGCGCCTCCACTGGCAGTTTCTGACGCCCACTGTCAATAAAATGCAATACAGCCCAATTAACCCCCTCTCTATTTATCATAAATGTTCATTTTTATAGTTTCACGGATACACTGTCACTCAGAAGCTTGGTGAAAAACGTATTTCTCTATATTGTCCTCTCCTCCAGCAGAAACAAGGGCGAAAGGGAGCTAGCTAACGTTTGTGCTAACTTACCAACATTACCAACACAAACCACCGCAGACACGTTCTCCTTCACGTTAAACGCGGTAGCTACGAACCTTCATAAATCCACCGGCTCCTAACTTGACTGAAGTTGGCGGAACTTAACAGAATTTTACAAACGTTTTAAAGAGACATTAGCATCTCCGCACTTCACCTGTGTTACTATGGTTGCGACTTGTCTTTACCATTTAGCGCCGTTCCTTTAGAATCCGACAGGATAGAACGTTCATTATGATTGACACCTGTCTCAAGCCAACACACACAAACAGAAAACGGACCTGAGACGTTCAAGGTGCGTTCCAAATATAAGAAACCTCAAAGCCTTAACAAAATTATATATTCCCTTATATTGATGTCCAAAAAATAAAATCAGATTGACCTAGAACAAATTGCAATACACAAAATACAAAACGATTGAACTAGAGGGCATATTAAAAACAAAATATTGACAAAATTAGCAAGGTAGTACATTCACATTTACATGTGCATTTCAAGCAGAAACTGCACATATCTTCTAAACATATTAAAGTGAAAGTAAAGTAAATAAGACTTTAAAAACCATCAGCAGAAGTGAGGCTGGGAAGACAGTAACTCCAAATTGTTTTATCATGCAGCAGCAAAGATAAATAGATTTGTGGGAAATCCTGAGTTAGCTTTTTGTTTTTATTTCTTGCTGAATGAGACGTTATTATGAAGTGTTCCATAAAATTCTTAATATTTGGGTAAATGAATTCTGCAAAGAATATAAGACGCATTTACTTACAGTGCCGACAAGTGTTTGGCAGAATTTGAATGATGCTATAAAATCTAATTTACAGGCAAGTCTTTCAACTCCTGCTTTACAATATGAAAGATGCCTGTACACCTTGGCAATATCTGAAAATGTGAGCAGTCAGTCTACCAGAACAGGGCAGAAAGATTCCCATTTCTTTGTTTTCAACTTTTTACCTTGAGTATGTAGCTACATAATTCAAGGAGAACAGGCTTCTCTAACTTCCTGAACCCATGACTTGAACTTTAAGGTAACTCTCAAACCCATCCAAGGAATTATTTTACTTTTTTTTTTTATTTCAAAACACAAGTTCAAGTTTGAGATGATAATTTTCCATTTAAATCTCTGTTTACCAACTGTCACCTCGGGTAAACCTGTCAAAGCCTTGTGAGTGTAAACACACACACACACACACACACACACACACACACACACACCTCGGTCTCACAGCTCGTAAAATTACATTTTCAAGGTTGGATTTGTTGAAAACAGAATTTACAGAAAGAAATGTAAACTGTAAAAATTAAGGTTATAAGTATAAATGCCATTTTGCAAGCACGATTTCCTGAAATCTTTAATATTCCTTGCTTCACAGATTACAGATACTGCAAAGTTATGGATTGCTTTTGAACTATGGGAATGAACGATTCTCAAGAGAACATTTTTGATTTCACAGCTTTACTGGAAAGTGAACCTTTCATTAGAGCTTATTTTTTCCAACTGCCTTTGTATTCAAAATTGCAGCTGTACTCAACTCTACTATTTCTTCTAATGTAAGTTCCCAGATAAGAACAGCCATCCAAATAAAACACAATAGCATGAGTCTGATTGACACATCAGTAGGAGGCAAAGTACAGATAGCCTACAAGTTCTCATATCTTTCATTGGCTCAATTTTTTGGGGGGAAATGCTACCATCAGTATTTCTTTCCTTCCTTCAATCAGATAAAGTGGTCCTATCATTAGGAAGTCACCGCCTCATTCATTTGCTTTAGACTTCATTCCTCTCGCTACCTTTTTTCCTTTCTTTGCCACTCATTCAACTTTTCTTTCTCTCGCTCTGCCTTCAGATTGGCAGCGAGAAAGGGGATAAGTGCAAAGGCTGCAGTTGGTTTCAGTGCTCTAACATCATGCTAATCATGGCAGAGGAAAAATGATGGTAGGGGAAAAAAATATGATTCAGACCTAATCTTTGCGACTTGCTGTGGCAGCTTACTGGTGAGTTATTGTGCCCCAAGGGTGGATTTGGCTTCTAGTTCTTTCCCTCTCCTTCATCTTCATCACCGTCTACAGTGTACGCCTGTGTGTGTATGTGTGTGTGTGTGTGTGTGTGTGTGTGTTACAGTATGGGCCTTCCCTTGTGTGACGCCAATGCCAGTGTGTCAGTGACATCTTTTCACATATTCACATGTACTTGTGCTTACCAGCCATTGTTTATTCTCACACTTACCACCCCAGTTCTGTTCTCGTCATTTCACCCTCGAAAAATAACTGGTTAACATGATTTTTAACAGTATTTTGGTGAAATTCGTGTTTGGACAGAGGGTCAGCCACAAACTGTGGCCTCAAACTGTGTCACAATGAAAGAAATTTCTGACAACTTCAGGAAATGGGAGAGGTTCCATTACAGCAGGAGATTTGATACCCTCGAGAATGACTGTTGCTACAAAAAAAGGGTATGTGGCACATTCAAAAAAAAAAAAAAAAAAAAAAAAAACAGTAACTATTTTGACTTTTTACAGGCTGAATCATCCAAATTCATAGATATTGAATGATAAATCCCTGGTAATCGGAGCACTTCATCTGTCACTGTCCTTGCCACAGGGAATAGAGTGAATGCTGTTGCTACAGATAATAGTGACTTTCTGTAACAATGATTGAAAGGGGCACAAAGAGGGGGAAAAAAGAAACACTGACTTTCCCAGACTGTAATCAAAGGAGAAAAATAACTCTGTGTTTCACTGAATGGTTAGGTCTCCACATCATGTGCAATGGGAAGGAGGGCAGAGCGGATATCTTCATGTGATAGCCAGTCCTTTGGTCTGTTTCTCAGTGAGGCCAGATGGCATCAACCTCTTTGTGTCTTGTCTCTGTGTCAACAACGATTCATGGCTTGGTCCTGCAAATTGAAACCCAAATCTGTCAGATGGGCACCAGTGCAAAGATTCCTGTAATGACATCTTTTTTCCCCCACTTTGTTTGAAACATACAGAGAAAAAGGAGCAACATGGGATAAAAATGAGGGGAAAACTCAGAACAAACGAGGAGATAGATGCTGTGCATGTGTACAGTTTGAATTGTCTGGGTTCTGTAATGTCCTCTCTTTGTTTTCGGTTATGCCTTTTTTTTTCCTCCCTCACTGTGTTCATGAGGGCTTGTAATCCCAAGAAATTGTGGCTCACCAATACAGACAAAGGTCACACAGTAGATCTAGAATCACTCTGGTCGGTCAGAATCATTCTCAGCATCCTATCTGCTCCTTTTTTTTTTTTTTTTTTTTGTTTTCTCTGCTTTTATCTTCAGACGCCAGCGTCCCAAATGGAAAGAGGGACCTTAGTCTCGGAGTTAAAGGCAAATACCAGGGGAAGGTAAAATAGAGTGAAAGCATATTACTCTGAAGTGTTCCACGGATACATAAAAAAGGGGAAAGAGGGATGGGTGGGTGGGGGGTGTGGGGGAGATCATCCATCTCATTTCCCTGTTGAGGGCCTCTATGAATTTTCTGAATGATGCTGGAAGCAGATTCACTCCTTTCAATCCTCCCACTGTGAATGTGCTCCGAAGATGACCATAATAAGAGGGGCGGGATCTGAAAGCCATCAAATCCTCTGGAGTGCATTGATAAGGAGCTAACTGTGTGTGTGTGTGTGTGTGTGCATGTGCATGTGTGTGTGCACTGTGGGTTTGGTCATTGCATGAATTCATTCATGTGTGTGTTGGAGAGAGTCCAGTGCTGTTTGGGAATGGAAGTCCCAGCGGGGATGATAGAAATAACTTCACTGCCACAGTTCACTGTCCCACTTCTGTGCTCTCAACATCACATCTTACTTTACATTTATTATATTTTTACTTTACTGAACCATCATTAATAGTCCCCAGAGCATTATCCCTACAGATTCTAGTTCCCGTTGACAATCCATCAGATCAAAGGTGCATCTTGTGTTTTTCAGTGGAAGATCTCACCACCTGCTCAGTGGCTTTGAACTTCATTGTTCCTGGAGGACGAACTCTGATAACTTTGGTGAAGTGGGATTTCTTAGCATTTGCTGGACAGGTGGACCAGTTTATGAATAAAAACCTAATGACATGTATTTGGTGTGTATGCTACAATAACACATTCAACTCTTTTCAAATATTTTTAATTAGGTGGCACCAATTTCTACAGATAACCACAGTCACTGATTCAACAGGACAATAACTCCAAACACGTAGGGAGAAAAAATCTAAATTTGATAGAACAATAATTAAATCAACAGGATATGAAAAGAGAGAAAGTAAATGAAAAAAATTAAAGGTACATGAACAAATCAGACGATTAAAGGTGCAGTAAATTCCTCTGGTGCAATATAATGCACTATACCCTGCAAGTAAAAGCACGTAAAAGTAAAAGTTACCTAAATAATGAAGCATTAACTCAGAAATCACAAATATCCTCCTCACTCCCTGTCTCTCTCTCTCTCTCTCTCTCTCTCTCTCTCTCTCACACACACACACACACACACACACACACACACACACACACACACACACGTTACACCTTACCTACTTCACATTGTCATTGGGAGCATGTGCAGGCTGATAAAAGCAATAACTTATGCGTTAAGTGCAGCCTCAGAGACCCACTAGCATGGCTGCAGACTCTTAATCTTGTTTTGTTTTTATCTTTCTCTCTTACATTCTTTCTTTCTCTTTCACAGCCACCCTCCACTGCGCTGTAGTTGCGGCACTTTACAATTTAAAAGTATGATTTAAGAAAAGAAAAGAAAAAAGAAACACATTTGCCGCTGGCCAATCGCATTTAGCAGAAACCCACACAAAAACTTAATTGCCTTTGCCATCTGCATTGATTTGATGAAGACTGCACACTATTATCCCACAGGAAAAATATGCCGCAGTTCAGTTTCATATACTTCATATACTTCTGCACAAAAACAATTTTCAAAACCTTACAGCCAGAAAAGTTGAGAGTGCACTTCGTGATATGCAGCTCTCGCTCATATTTCACAGTGATGACGATCAGCTTGAGTCTACAGCAATCAGACAAGAACTACAATGAAAATCTAATAAAACCAAAACACAATTAATCATTTCAGCCTGCTTGTATCTGAATGAAGTTTTACCTTCCTATTGACAGAACTTAGGCTTATTGCTTATCTCGAAATCCTCTGGGATCATCATTCAACTCTCATTTCATTTGTTTTGTTTGGTGATGTATGACCACAGCGCACTTGGATTTTCAGTCCTTTTTGTACATAAATCCACAAAAGTATGTCGGAGAAGGAAAGCTGACTGAGAGTACAGTCGTGACCCGGTGATATATTAAGTTACTAAACCTTTGATTGCCCCTTTTACTGAAATTGCACAGAAGTTACACATGCAGTATAAACATTTGTGTACACTTTGCAAGACTCATGTTTGCTAGTGGGAAATAAGCTATAAGCTGATTTAAAAAAAAACAATTAGTTTTACTGTAATATATTTGCTTAGTTCTTATTCCTCTTATTCAATAATTATTAATGAGGTTGCTATTGTGATATTTCCCTCACAAATCATTCATACCCATTAGACGTGTCGAGTATAATTAATGGTTTTTAATAAAGAAAAAGAAATTCCTCAAAAGGCAGCAGGGGCAGGAAAAGGTGCAGTGTAACACTGTATTAAAACATATTGCAATGCTGAGAAAGGGGGAAATAGTCATTCATCATACCATGGTAATGTCCATGCTTCAGTATCCACCAGTTCACAGCTGTTGCCTGCCTATGTGTGTGTATGTGTGCGTGTTGCTGTGTCTCTGCGTGTGCATAGACTTATTCATGTGATTTGTACTATCTGAGTCACTGGTGTGTGGTTATCTATGATGTAGCTCCTCATTACCACATAATTGGCCTGGTGATGAAATGATCATGGTTAGGCTAAATCACTGTCCATGCACACTCTACTCTGTGCAGCCATTACTGTCGTTGACTGCAAGCAGCAATACACAAACTGAAGTCCTGCATGTGGTGCACGTTTGAGGGGCGTGCGAACAGAGGCTGCTTTCAGGACGGGGAGCTGTCACTTTGATTTTCATAACTTCAGCTGGTCCAGATTCTGGTATTTGTTAAAATGTGTTAATTAAAAGATCTGATCATAAAATCCTAATTTTCATGTTTATTTAGAAAGTTTTGGCACCATCTGGCAGCTAAAGAAAAATCAAAATACACATCCGCAGAGAGTCTTGAGTCTAAATAAATGTATCTTCATTGAAAGCTGGAATGAAAGTTTATTTCTTCCCAGTGTCCTTTTTCTCTGTTGATAAGTTTTCTGACATTTGACACTTGTCTTTTGGAGTTGCAAAAAAAAAAAAAAAAACATCTCCATGTGGCATTTATGAGGCACATGACAAACATTAGTCAGACAGATGCTGAAGGCAGCCACACTGCAACAGGAAAACGAAAAAAGGAAACGTGATATTCACTGTTTTTATGGGACACAGCATATGTGTAGTTTCTGACACATCATACTAAGAGTTAAAATTTTTAAGGCAAACATATGAAGCTTTTACTAAACACAAGTGACAAATATGTGACAGCAGTAAGGGCTAATGCTACTCCTATCATGTTTTAAATCAGTACCTAACATTAACAACCAGCAGCTGCAGATCAAGTGAGGCTGTAGCTATAAAACCCCCGAGTGCACTGAAGTTATAAAGTGTGTCTTATTGATTATATATTAAACTTTTCATTTATGAGTCTGTTGTTTCTTTTCTTTCTTCATAAGTTAATAACAAAAAGTCTTGATTTAACCACCACCAAAAGAATATATATATATATGTATGGGCTCAGCAGAGAGGTGGAGGTTGGGGAATACAATAGGAGATAATTGAGATTTATTCTCTGTTAAGGCAGAAACTGCTCTTGAATTTGTTTTCTGGTGCTGATGAGTGCATCCTAACTGTTTGCGCTATAGCTGCTCCAGGTCCTTTAAAATGACCTCGTATTCCTTGGCTGAGATATGACCTTGTGGTCATGTCATCAAACCCAATGACTGTACCACAAGGTGAATACCATTATGGATGTCTGTCTGTGTGCAGCCCTGTCTGTCTCTAACTGGTTAAATGTAAACTAGTCAAGATGTAGGAAACCCATGTTATGTGATGATATGATATGAAGACATGGATGATTTTGCTTCATAATGTTCTATTTGAAGCTATTTGTGCATCTTTGCTGCACGTACAGGCAAACTGCATGGCAGCCATACTAAGCAGGCATAAATTTCGGTTTTGTGGTGCTCATTACCTGCAATTTAGGTCGTGGTTGGGTAGCAGAGGTGCTAATTAAATTCAGTGACATTTTTATCTAAGCTTGTATATCTGTAGCTTTTAATCACTATCCTGTCAAGTGTTTATCTCTTGTCACTGATATTCAGCTTTTGCAGCAGTTTCGCTGCACACAAAAAATCATAGCAGAGTTTCTGCTATGATTTTTACATAAATGAGGCTTTCGACTTTTTTTGTGGAACTTAAATGGCTGTAATTGTGTTATGTTACCTTTTGAATGCCTCTGGATAGTACAGGAGATTATAGATTTTCAATATGTGCTTAAACTCATCATTTATTCCTGGTTCACCACATAAGAAGTTCACAAAGAGCAGCTGATAAATGCAATATGTGTAAGTGCATCAACAGTTATGACTTAAACAAAGTTAATGAAGTTTATCACTTTGCCTTGAATCTCCTTTAAAGATCATGTCTGATGTGCCTCAGCATTCAGTCATATATGCAGATATAATATTCATAAAAATGATAGCATAAACATTTGACGGCCGTATACACACGCTGATCTTTAAGTTTATTGGAACAGATTCTTATTCAGACACAATGGGCGTGTGTTACCGGTCATCTTATCCTTCCCTGTCCCTCAATAGGCCTCCCCCTGGTGCTGAGCCCCCTTGTGAAAGAGCAGACTCCATCTGCAGCAGGTGCAGGTCTAATGATGCTTTGATGCCATATGTCAAATCTCATCACTTGCTGAGTCGACTGACATTTCAGTTCCTCCTCCTAGCAACAGCATTACAAGTGGTCGACGCTCACCTCTCAGGAGCTGCTAAGTGCGAACAACAAAATAAACAGACAGCCAGTTATTCACAACTACTTCCCAGTTTGTATCAATGTGACAACACTTCCATTTTCACTCCCATAACAGAGATGAATTTAAGCACATATGGTGTCGCTCAAATCTTTACCCTGTTGGCATGTTTTACCGACTTTTACTCCTGATTACACTTTTTTCTGTGTGTATTTATGTGCGCTCCGTGTACACCCCGTGCCTGACGTTTCATGTCGTCAGTAGACAACTTTTGATTATTGCATCAACAGCAGTCGTGTCTTTAATGCTAAATTGTGCTTTCAAATCATAGCTGCACAGCCTACACTTGGCTGGCTGAGTAACTAGTAATCATTCCACTTCTGTTTGATGTGTGGGGCGCTGTCTAGTCACAGGCAGCCCCATCAGAGTCAAGTGGTATGGAGTGATTGCATGCATTGTGTCAGTGATGGAGACAGAAGACACTGTTTGTCCTTGTACAATGTGTATGAAAAAAACAAAACAAAAACAACAGCACGGCCACATGAATGTGCATATTCAGTGCTGTCTTTGTCAGGTTTGATGATATAGTTGCCAGAAAATATGGGACTCTCCAAACTGTGTGAAAGTCTATATCCCTTTCAAATTTATTATGTAACACTGGCCACTTCAAGAGTCTATGGGCAAAACGTATTGATACTATTTAAATTAAATCATTATTTCAGTTCCAACTCAGGATTGAAAAATCATTTCCTGATCAAAAGTTTAAGGTGCCTTGAACATAAACATCTCCTATGTTTTACTGTAGTTTAAATATTTTTGTGCGGTTATTTCTTATCATGAATCCCAGCATGCATTGCATTCAGGATCAAATTTTCTAGCATTTTTCCTTAAATTAAGGTTGTTGAAAATGACGGAGGCCTGTTTAGTCCAGGTTTATTCATGTTTTTTTTTCTCAGTGCACAACAAAATGACAAAGGAAATCCCCTTAAACTCCTCCCCTAAGTAAAAGCTACGAAGATTGTGGACTCAGACTTGGAAGTTGCTTTAACTTTGCTAACTTGATAATTGTAAATCAAGCCTAATAAACAACTCTACCGCAAATGATTATTAATCTTCTCTAATTCTCTCAAGTTCACTTAAGTTAATTCAGACAAGTAATGCACAAATTGAACAAACACTTAAGGCTCAGTTCAAGGTGCTTTGTGGAGTTTTCTTATGAATGGGACCTATTCATCTAAATCACTCCATATGGTACCTCTTTTTTTTGTTTTTGGTCCGGTTTTGTTCTGATGGCAAACCAGCTGATAAAGATCATCAGGTGACACCACTGAGAAAGACTGAAGACGCCAGTCAAGACATGGCGGGTAAATATAGCTGCATTTAAACCTACGATTGTCTGAAGAAAAGAGCTACTGATGCTATTCACCTGTATATACAAAACAGCTGTGCCTCTATGTACTGAGTGGACATCCTTTTCCACGACACTTTCTTCTTTATTTTTGTCTTTTACTTATCTAACGTTCCCTCCCTCCCGTTCTTTGCACTGTTCACAGTGTAAAATTCCCTGTAGGTTTTAAAAGTACTTGGTATTAAATTCTGATTCTGATTATTGGGCATGTATGGTCCAAGTTGACCCATATTTTGAATTGAAGGCAAGATAAGTGAGGAACAATTTATTGAATTGCTAAGGAAGCTGTGCGGGGGGGCATACTTTAATGCCAAAACATTTCTTTTTACTATTTTGTCTTGTAACAGTGGTCGCCTTTGTTTATCTGCCTCCCGCTTTTATATGGTGCCAAGGTGAGGTGCCGTTTATCAAAGGGGACTTTGTGTGGACTTAGTGATTTCAAAGGAGAAAGTGAGTAAGAGTATTTTCCGAACTGCTGCTGTATAATTGACTGCTAAACTGTTCCCCTCTTCCAAATACAGCGATCTACATGGCCTATAGCTGAGACATATGCTAATAGAGTTCCTCTCCGAGCTTCTGCATCGATGTTGTTAAAGGTGTATTCTCTCCCCTGATGGCCTCTAATCAGCTCCACTCAGCCAAGCTTACTCCACCTGGAGGACCGGCTACTGATTTTCTGTCAAAAGGAAAAGCACACCATAATTATACTGCCATTTGAAATTCCATCACTCTCCTTTTGCAACAGAAATAAGATGCATCTCATTGAAATGTATGTGGAATGCTGGAAGGATATATTCATGGGTAAACCTTGTCTTTTTAATTAAACACACAGTGGCCTTGGTGGATTGCTTGTGACACAGGGAATGATCCGGGGCACTTAGAGGGCTGCAGTTCAGGTAAATATGCCTTTAATGTCCCAGAGGACAGCAGCAGGGGCATGTCTTGGCATGTTTATACAACTGTGGAGTTTGGAAAGCATATTTAAAACATACAGAATACAATAAAAAAAAGGTAACCTTTTCACCTCAAAGTTAAAGAACAAAGACGAACTAAATGAAAAATAAGCAGCGTTAAAAGCCCACGCTGAGAGTATTCACAGCCTCGCCAGGAATATCTCGACTAAAAAATGGACTGCACGAGGCTGCTCACACATATCCATCACATATTAAACCTGTGGGTAGATGATGAGTCCCATTCTTTATGATATATGCAGATTATGAAGAATGATACAGGATCACGTTCTCCCAGGTCCCATTACTGGCATCCCACCAGCATTTACAAATCCCAAACACAGCCCGCTCCCAACAAACTCTGCTTCCAGTTAAGACTCGTGACTCATGTCCGTCTCAAGCCAGAGTAGCGTCTCAGAGCTACTCTGGCTTGCAAGAACAACACTTACTACACATTAATCTGCGTTATCTCATTAATAGGGTTTTTTTTATTTATTTATTTTTTTGATGATTACAAAAGAAAAATCAGTCAGTGTCTCACACGCAGAGAGAAAAGATGACACCCTGATCAGTGATTCTAGGAAGACAAAGTTGAATGACCTTGACATTTCACTTCGCCAGAACGCCAGTAGATTATTCAGCCGAGTGAAGAATGAGAGAGACAGACAGGAGGAGAGAGGAAAAACAAAAATAGACTTATTCTGAGGGGAAACAGACATTTGAATTCCCAGTGATATGCCATGAATATTTTTTAGCAGGATTTACTGACAAGTTTTTTTTTTTTTTGGGGGGGGGGGGTTTAATGGCCATGGCAGCAACAGCATTTGAAATAATTCAATTACTTTTCATTATGGTTTATCTTGATGAGTGATGGGCAACAGCTCTGGGTCAGCTTTTTTTTTTTTAAAAAAAAGGTAGTGAGTCCCTATATGCATGAATACAGTATGTGTATGTGTGTATTTGCTGGAGGGGAGAGGGCTGCCGTGGGCTCTCTGAGTCAGCCCTTACCCCCTAACTCTCCTCTCGCTTCACTTCCTCTCACCTCTCACCTGCCCTGTGGCCTGCCGCCTGCTGCCTGCAGACAAGCACTGGCTAATCGCACCCTCCCTCCTTCTCCATCACTCCCCCCCTTCTTTCTCCTTCACTTTTTCCCCAGTAGCCTTTCACAAACAGGACAACAGGGTCTGACTACTAACCTCCATCTCTGACCACATCACTCACCCCATAAAGCCTCAGAAAACCTGTTTATTCTGCTTGTATAGCATCAGTTGATGGTATTCAGTAACCTTGAACAACTGCCAGGGTAGCAACGACTTAAAATGTAGATTCCTGCTCATTTTCATTATTGATGAGCAGGAAATGAGATGAATACATATCTCTGTAAGCCGCTCACCAGTGATTTCACACTACCAGAGACGGGGTTAAAACAGCATTACACTGTACGTCAAGCTCCAGTGTTGTGGATGTCATGTTAAGCTGATCTCCACTCATTGTGGACCATGTCCCTGTCTTGTTTAATAAATGCAGTGTGCCGTCCTGCTTCCCTTCTGTCCGCATTGTTTTGCCAGCAGTGCCGTGTCGCTCGGGCTCGTCTCTCTGAAATGTGCATCTGCATCACCTGTCACTCACAGGGAGGCATGGCATGTGCTGTTTGATTGACGTCTGGATCTGCTTGAGGAGAAGGGACTGTCTCTCACACGGTTCAGTGCGCCAAAATATGTGTGAACAGAAATGAGGACATTTAGGGAAAATAAAAAAAACTGTGAAGAAGAGGAGGAAAAGAAGAACGATGAAATTACATGAGCATGTTTTAGACAAATCCTGATCCCCCTGTGTGCGTTGTGTGTGTTTATTTGACAGAGCGTGAGTGAGCTGCTTGTGTGTGTCTTTGTGTGTGTATTCCTGAGTGTATTCCTGTATGCATAGCTGTGTGTGTGAAGGCGAGACTTTGAGATCTTTCTCTTTTGTGCCTCATCTAATGTTTCCCATCCAAGCTAAGCGACTGGCAGAAAATGACAGGTATACAGGTGTGGTTTGACAGGGCTCATCTGCTGGCCGTACATGGCATACGGAACCAGAGGGTGTATTTACACCCTGAGCTCAGAATGAGGAGCACTGGGACACAATGAACACATCTTCTCTCCACTGGAAGGTTGTATGTGCTCGACTTTGATGTTCTTCAATCCTTCAATGTCCTCTTTGGTCACATTTAACTTTTCGCAGGGCCACGGCTCTTAAACTAGGGCACGCATCAAAGCACTGTGTGCTCTCGTGATGTCAAGGAAGGTCAGCGCAGGAGAGTCTTTTAAAAAAAATCAAATTTTGGGCGAGTGGACAGTGTGGGGGATTCTCTGTCACATCAAACGTGAATGAGAAAATGAAATTTCTTGTGAGCTAAGCCACGACGTTGCAGTTCCACTCAGTGTCGGAGGAGAGCAGCTTTGTTGTAGCTGCACTTTACTCCCAGAATCACTATGTTGACATGTTAAGACTAAACCTTCACTGTTTCATCTCCAAGATCATTTAACAGTCACATTCTGCAGTGTAAGCCGTAGAAAGATTTGCAGAAAGCCAACCGACAAGTTAACAGCGGATCAGCTGCTTATGTGTTTTATTTATTCAACAATCGGCGCGTTGGCATTCTTCGACACAGCGAGGCTGTGTGTTTTGATAAAAGGACTCACAAACTGGCTGAATTCACCAAAAATGAAAGGTTCACCTTTTGAAAGGAATGATGTGCCGTTTGAAAATGTGTCTCTGACAGTTGCAGAACACCCCCCTCAAGATTTTTGAAAGAGCGGAAACTTGACAGTTTTGTGACTGTCGCCATGGAGACGGCGAGAGGGTCTCATTAGGGTAGAGCCAGAAAAATCTGTTTTGGAGGAATGACAAAAAAATAAAAATAAAACCCTGACAAAATAGCTGAGACTGGCATAATTTTAAAAGTAGTTAAATGACAAAACAACAACAAAGGAATGATACACTTTGCTTGGAAATCTGAAAAAAGTCAAACTTCAAACACAGAGGACAGCAGAGGACTGCAATTATTAAACATATTTGCGGGGCTGCGGATTCAAAATGGCTCTCGACACCGACTGAGTTTGCTGTTGCATCAGACAAAGCTAGTTTTCAAGGGCAATCTCTCTTACATATCTGATGGGGTTTGCCAACCATTTCACTGGTAACACCACCATTTGTCTGCATCTCCTCTCTTTCAGCTCTGCAATGTATTTTCTCACACTTAAACTTTACACCTCGCAAAATTTTCACGCCCACATACAGATGTAACTGACATAGACACTTTTTTTCCTGCATCTAATAGACGCTTCTCTGCTAAAAAAAAAAAAAAAAAATGTTTGGAGATTGATATCCTTCTAGGCTGACACATTCAAAGTCTTGCACGTTTTGCTTAAATGTTTAAAAGACGCTCAGGGACAGCATGATGTTAGCTTCGACTGCCACAGAAATATTTAATGCACAACATGTGGAGTAAATTCGCCACCAGTTATTCACTTCATCATTTATTTCCAGATGATAAAAAGACAAAATGAGGGAGAATGAAAGGTTGTACTTTCAGCCGCTTGTGACCTCTAGTAATTAATTTCCGATGACGCTTCTATCTGAAATGCAATCTTATGCAAATCATGTCATGTTTTCTTTTTATATATATATTTATATCATTATCAGAGAACAATAATATGTATTTTAATTCAGGAGTCAGTGTTACTAAATAATGAACTAATATTCAACTTGCGTTGCATATTTCTTTTTTATCTCAGTGAAATGCCCCCCAGGACGTAGCATAATGTAAAATAATGACAAAGCTGTGCCAGAGGAGGATGTGTGGGGCCACACACAACGAGTTAGGCTCATCATTAGTTATGAAACGCTGGATTTCACTTATTTCATTTATGGAAGTCAGTAGCAACTTTTCACCCAGTCTGAGGTTATTTGCCATTATCGCTGTGGTGGGAAATACATAAAGTCCCATTCAAAACAAGAAGATTGTATAAGACCATGCAGAGTATTTGAATGAAGATGAATTGTACTAAAAGAAAAAGCTGAAGGTCTAGCTTACTACTGGGATTGCTAATAAAAAATCCTGATGTTGAGAAGCTTCCTGTGTCTCTTTGGCGGTCTTCAGCCTTGTATGCAAATGACCATTGTGTTTGCATTTTGAGCTGGCACCACTTATATTTGCTAATGGAGATGTAAACAGTAGCAGCATTTATATCCATTACCACAGTTGTTACATAGCATAAAATTGTGATTATCAATAATATCAGAGACGGCACCGTAGCATTTTTTTTCTTTCTCTTTCAAATATTTTTAATGAACACACAATGGCCATTTATGAGTACTCATTAAAGACTACTTTTGCACACATCTTTCATCTTCATGCCTCTATGCAGAACAACATCATTAATGTTAAATTGAAAGTAAGTGAAAGGGTGAAACGCTTGCATTTTCGCATCCGGCTCAGGAAGCTTACAACAGCGAAGCTCAGAGCCGGCGAAAGGGCCACAGCATGCCTTGTGGAAAGCTGGGAATTAAGATGTATTATGCCAGGAAGAGAGGACTTTATTTATAGGAGCATCCGGAATAAGTAGAAGGAAATATGGTAGCAATACCTGGGGACAATGCTAAGTAGTTTGAGACCATTCCCAGGACAGGGATAGTGCAGGAGAAACCAGGGGGATGGGGAGGTGGATGTGGCTAATGAGAGCGACATTAGAAATGAACTTACAGCAAAACAACAGTAAAACAAGTGATGTGTGTACATGTAATTCTGCACCTTGAAGCTGTGTGTTGTCTTGTCAGCTGGCAACATGTATGCGCTGCTACATCTCTTACCTCACATATGATATTCATCACAGTTAACACCCCAGCAATCAAGCATGCATCCCATTATCAACACACTACACACACCATGACTCACTGCAGGAGATCCAGCAATAGTGAGGAAGGTGTACGTACGCCTGTGACTGTGTGTGTGTGTGTGTGTGTGTGCGTCTGTTTTTATGTACATGTTAATGCACGTCAGTCATTTAGTGTGTGTACATTTATCACATGCGCCTATTTCTGGAAAAGGGGGATGATGCAGTGTGAGTGTTTGGCAGGTATCCACAAAGAGAGAGTGAATGCTGAGAGCCAAGAGAGGGTGGGTGACAGGAGGAGGGGGAGGGGGGTTGCTGTGGAGGAATAAGCAGAGAAAGACGAAGGATGAGACAGGTCCATGAAGGGAAAGAAGAAGCCTTCCCCGATTTGGCACCCAGCTTCCTCTGTGCCATTTGGTGTGCGGCCCTCACCCCTGTGTGTCGGCCCTGTTGGCCTGGAGTGTGCAGGGGAGGATGCGAGCTTGTTCTCCCCCCACCCACCCAGCCTCGGCTTTTGCCTCTCCTGAGAGCACATGACAGAGAGCATCGAGCAGAGCAAAGCAGCAAACTCTCCTGAGCCAAATTCCCGCAGCCTGCCTGCCAGCCAGCCAGCCAGCCAGCCAGCCGATGCCCACCGAACCAGCTCCTTACCACACTCCCGACTGGCTACTCCAGACTATTTACAATCAGCAGAGGCACAGACAAAATATTTACTAATCTTTGCAGCTGAACTGTACAGAGGGGGTTTGGTGGTGGTGGTGGAGGTGGTTGTGGTGGTGGTGGGGGCTGTAGTATGAGGCTTGACAGCAAATTAGTGCCCTGCCATGACACATGCGGTGGTGTGGCTCGACAGGTCCCCTCTTTTCCCATTTTTATTATCATCCATGCTTGAATTATTCAGTGGCAGCCATTAGCATAACAGCAGCCATTTTATATTTAGCTCCCCCTATGTTGACTGCGTCAACATTTCACTCCAAATATTCTGCTAACATCCCTGACAAGAGGAAAGAGGCAGCGGCTCAGAACCAAGTGCAATTAGTGACCAAGAAGAAAAAGAAGAAGAAGAAAAGGCTTTTTTTTGGTCTCCTTTCGATTCTGAAATCACAAGACTAATGTCTTTTCAGCTCCTAACAGAAAAAAAAGAAACAGTCCATAATTTTGATTAGCATGGCAAACTGGCAGATTCTAATGGCGTTTGGCAAAAAGAAACTGCCACACATTTATAGATGTGCTATAAGCTATCACCCAGTCTCATTTGTCACTATTAGCTGTAATATGAAAGATCCCTCATCTCATCTTGGAGGTCTAATTTGTTGGCGTGCAATAGGAGCTGGACTGAGCAGACTGGAGCTAC
Organism: Caranx ignobilis; assembly: GCA_021432705.1. Lineage (NCBI taxonomy): Eukaryota > Metazoa > Chordata > Actinopteri > Carangiformes > Carangidae > Caranx > Caranx ignobilis. Next base: position 11,897,961 of record MU269986.1, read on the forward strand.
AATGATGAAAGCAGTCAATGCTCTTCTCCTTCACTGAGTGTAAAATTAAAACCTTTTGCATTACAGTTGCAGCTGATCCGTATGAGGCACTCTGCTGCGACATGCTCTAAAGTAGCTTTAATTGAGCTGCATTTCATTCCTGGGTGTGTTATATGCAGGGAGAAGGGTCATGCAGACACCAAAAGAAGATGCACAATAATAGATGTCGGTGCGAGTGCCTGCATGTATGTCCACAATATGGTTGTGACTGGCATGTGGTTCTGTCTCTCTGCTGTGTTTTGTGCTCTCCTCATCCCCACCAGCTGTACACTTTGACCTCCCACTCATCTTTGATCCACTGTCAAAGAGCCCGCTCTCTGCCGTCGCTCAGCCTCGCTCCGCAAACCTTCACTTCTTGCTCCAGATTTGGGCCTGGAGTCACTCAGTGTGAGCTTCTGACAGTCTGTTTGAGGCTGCTCCCTGGTTTAAAGCCTTTAGAACAGAAGAAGATCCATTTGTGATTCACTCGAACCAGAAACCTGGCACCATAAAGCCGAGGCATTGCAGTATATTCAGTTTGTTAACTTAATTAAACTGCAAAGTGTTGGGGAAACCGGGGAAATAAAGCTGTCGATCCCATCTGACAGAGCTGAACCCAGACCTGATGATTTATCTTACACTAAAGCTTTTTTTTGTCTCACAATCAGCAAATGGATGAAACGCATTTAAAAATGTATTTATAATTTATTATTTGATGATCTTTGACATGGAGCGTCTCGTCTTCATCTATAAATCAAAGTATGCATTTCTGATAAAATAATAAATAAATGAATAAAATATGGTATTATGTTATTTATGTGCTATATGAACGTAACTCATATGTTGACCTTGTTGATCTTACATTAATCATAGTGAGATAAAGTGAACAGTTGGCTCAGCAGAAGGAACATTTTACTCCATAACATAATATATCTAAATATATGTTAATATTTTTTCTTTTACTTTGTTTGTATGTGATAGAATAAAACAAAAGCCGAGCACAGGATATACCGAAAGTAAAATGTGATGTATTTAGGGATGACATTGAGCATGTTCAGCATTTAACTTTTTTTTTTTTTTTTTCCCCAGCCTCCAAAACTTTTCACTTTTAATTGGCGTTTTCAGATTTACTCAACAGCATGTAACTCTTTCGTTAATAATTATTGTTTTGAAGAGACCTGTAAACTTCAAGGGTTGTGAACACTCAATGATGCTTTGCATGATTTAAGAGGTTGAGTTGGAGGAGCTGCTTAGGTCCATTATTGCTACTGTGTGATGGGTCGAAAAGTTCCCTTGTGAACCTGCCATAACAAATATGTATGTATGTATATATATATATATATATATATATATATATGTGTGTGTGTGTAGTCAGTCCAGTATGAACCCTGTAAGCCCTGCTCTGTTGTATAACAAATTTATAAAATGTGGATAAATTCAGAGCTTTATGTGTTGCATTTTAATCTCCATCAGCACATCTGCCATTTGCAAGCTAACAGCATGAAAATTGCTCATCTCTAACACAACTGTGAACAAACAATAAAATCAAGCCCTGACTGTTGCAAATTTGGACAGCGCCGACACCCACTGATCTCACACTGATCCCTCTGTATGTGAAGGAATATTTTCCCCTCTCCCTGGGACAGGCCTGTGTTTTCCCCTGCTTTTCTTCCAACTTTCTGAATTTGATTTACAGCACAGTCAATACTAGTGGGGGTCGCACTTTGCACTCCCCTCCCCTTCTCTCGGAATTAGCATAGAAAAGTATTGCATATGGATTTCCTTCACTTCCTGCTCTCGCAGCCGCACTGTTCTCTGCAAAGTTTCACAACAAGAACACATCTCGGGTGGATGATGGTTTTCTAAGCGTCTGACATAGCAGAAAGTTCACATATATGCGGCGCTCATATTTGTGTATTGTAAAAATAAACAGAACATGCAGGTTAATACTGACAGTCACACCCTGAATGCCGTCTGATGAAAACCTTGCCTACGCTGGAGATTGAGGAGACGTGTGTCACTGCTCCTCAGCCTGTGACACTTATGTTGTTGTTGGGCCAGCAAAGCTCGTCTCTGTCTCCCCCCTCATACTTTATCTCAGTGCGCGAGAGGAACATGCTCTTTTTCTATGCGCTCCACAGCCTCCTTGTTCTCTCCTCTCACTGTAACACTGCAGTATTTCAGCATACCAATAACTGGGACTGTGGGGGATCCTCTCTTCCTCACTGTGCTGCCAGCCACCCAGGTGTGACTACATGTCAGGAAACAGTCTCACTACGGCCACAATTACACCCTCCTCCTGACTTGGCTGTGCCAGCCCTTCTTATTAATCCATGGCCTGCAGAAACACTGTCATACATATGTATACATTTGCTGTCACGTATTAGCCATGAACGTCCCTGCGCTTTCAGGTACAGCAGCTGATGGGGGGGCATGTGGACATGAAGGAATCCCATACCTATTCATTTTTTTGTGCTGTGAAGAAAGAAGTTGTTTATCTGAAGGGCTGTGGTGCAACTGTGGTGACACACATGTGAAGGCAGGTTAACCCCTTCAAACCCACCTGCCTGTGGGTTACACCGCTTCTAATGCTTCTTTTGTCATTTTTGATACTCACACAGTCTTCACACTGTCAAAATCTGTCCTCAGTTGACCTGCAAACAAAGACATCCAAAATATGAAGATGTGATAATAAACTTCACAACTGAGGCAAAATAGCTTTTCGAAGGGATTATTTCCTGGTGGAGACTGCTGTTACTTCCTGTGGGCGTCAGGTGATTGACAGTAAGCAGAGTGTAATGTAATGTGTGCAATGACATGAAAACACTCATCTCAGTCACAACAGAATAACAATAAAACAGATGAAATTATGACTTCATACAGACTGTGATGGATTACCTCGCAGGGGAAATTTCAAAGTCTGTGACTGTTTTTTTTTTCTTTCTATAATGTACAAAAAATGAACGACAGTAAGTGGCAGTATCTAAATTTAGGGCAGCGTGCTGAGAGTGGGTCTCCTAGATGATGAAGCTAGAGTTAAAAATGTGAAAATGTAATTAAATAATGTTTAAAAAATAAAGAACATGTTTAAAATAGAAAAAAAGCAGCCAGTCATTAACATTCATTTTAGCTCACAATGCAGATGACAATGCATTTTTCTGATTATCCAACTTAGCTTCTACTTAGCTCAAGAAGTTCATCAACTTCATCTTTCAGTTTAGCCACAGAAAGTCTAAATCACTATATTTTGATTAAATTGTTTTCACTGGACAGTGACTATGTTGCTTTTGTAGTTTGAGCAGGGGCAAGTGACATATTTACAATGTTATAATAACAGCAGTAAAGACATAACGTATCGTGGGATCTCAGTGGCACTGCAGATTTTTGCAAGTTTTGTATTCAACTCCTTTGAGTAAAACTGATTTTTACAGATTTGTGGAACTGTTATAGTCTCTGAACTGTACCTGACACACCTGTACAAGTCCCTGCTGCATTACCCACAGTGCATTTCTGTCAGGCTGGAGCTGCAGTAAAAAAAAAAAAAAAAAAACTCTTAACTTTATTTCATAAGTTTAGACTTTGAGTTTATCAAACTTGAAATTTTTATGCTTGTTAACTTTTGGCATACATATTATATTACATCGAGTTTTTACTTTTTCCTTATTAACTCTATAATGTAAAGTAACTCAGATCTGTGCTGCTGCTGCTGCTGCTGCTGCTCCTGCTGCTGCTGCACTGAACTGCAACTTTCTGTTTTCGTAATCTGTTTCGGGAATAGCTTGTAGCAGTGCATGCTGGGAAGTATATGCAAATAAGACAACAAGGATTTTAAGGAAGTTAATTGATTTACAGTCTAATGGACATTTTGTTGAATTATGTCAGGGTTTTTAGCTCTGATAGTGTTTGAAATTCTAGTTTTATCATAACTGAGTCACTTTTGTTGGGATGACTGACTGGTTTCAGATGCAGATAGTGTATATATCTAAGGCCTAACACTCTGTAATTGTCATTTATTAACAAAGAGTATAACAGTTAGTCAAAACCTTAGGAGATATACAGTGTTGCATGAGGTGTACTTTTACATGACATGGGAGCACATCCACACATAAATTCACTATTTCCTGTCCTTTGTGCAGAATAGTATGCCTAAAATACATAGGCCACAAGCTACGGGTGATTAGATGATTCCACTGTATTTTTTTATATATATATTTCTGCTATAGCAGAAAATGAACTAAAAATGTGATAATGATGTTCAGCTCCCTCAGTTGTCCTGGGAATTTTCCTTGGAGCGGGAGCAGGTAGGCAGATGCTGACTTGCTCAGGAGCACGTCAGCGGGGTGGATGCTTGTTCTCGATGACGTGAAAGGCAGCCTCAGAGAGAAATGTAGGGGAAGGTGGGAGAGTTACAAGGGGGAGAAAAAAAAACAAAAGGGTGGGTGGGTGGGGGGGGGGGTGGAATGCAAATGAGTAAGAGAGAGATGGTAGAAGTTAAGGCAAATTGGAAAATGGAGGGATACAGGAGGAGGGAGAGGCCGGGAGATGAGGAGGGAGGAGCTGAGATGTGATGGCGGTGGTGGTAGTAGAAGTGGTGGTGATGTTGGTGGGGTGGGGGGTAGGCAGGGTGTCTGACATCGCCCCCACGGTCATAACAGCAAGGTCTGCATATGGGAGCAGCTGCTGTTCCCTCTGCTTCCTCCCTGGAAAATATGGCTGGAATATTAATTGAGCTGCTAATTCTGCTTATCGCAGGTTTTCGTGATGCTCAGAAGGTCCAGTGAGCCCTGTTACATTCGCCTGCTAGTGATGATGACTTGTCTCGCCTAAGCATGGGTTAGACTACCGACTAATCAAAGCTTCATCTCTGGAATCACAATGGATTATTGGACCAGACAGTTCAATGAGCAAGAAAAAGATCTGCTTGATATTTAGAGGAGTGTTTAGCAAGTTTGTCTCTCAGTTGCCTTCTCTCTTTGCAGATATCATTTAAAAACAAGTAAAGAAAAAACTTCACTTTGATGCAGTGTGTTGCAGTTTCTACCTTTGGCATCACCTCTGTTCTGTCTCACATTATCACCTTATTGTCTGACATGAGATCAGCTTGATCGGCTGCGTCAAGCTTGTACAGGAGTTGGGCTAATTTGAAGTAAACTCTGCACAAGTGGCTGAGTCGTTGTTTTGTGACCCTGTTTGTGTTGGATGAGCGCACCGTGTCTCTCTTGGGAGCAGCCTACAGGCATCCCACAGATCTGACACGCAGCTCCGCACACTCGCAGAGAAAGAGAGGAAGGAAAAAAGAAAAAAAAAATACAGTTCCCCAAGAATCCTGGCTGAATATATTACAGAGAAATAAAAACTAACTTTATGAAGTTTTTTTTTTTTCTGTTTCCAAAGCTGGGGTCAAAATAAGTAAAGATGAAACACGAGCGCAGCAAAGGAGCTACAAGGTTTCAGAGATTGTAAATTTACACTTTGTGGGTTTAAAGTGCTTTCACGTGTTGTGTTTGAGTACATAATGTTACAAAGAAAGGGAACTTGGGATAAATCTACAACCTAGTATTTTGAGAGATACAGAGTAAAAACTGATCTCCCTTCTAGGCGACAACATGCGGATATCTTTGCAAGATCAGAAAACATTCGGGACCTTTGTGAATGTATACATAAGGGCCTGCAGGGATTTTTCAGGCTCCCCCCTCATGCCACTGAAGCACCTCGGCACTCAGCAGGACCTCTCAGATGACAGAGGGAACCGAAATGTCAAAAGAAGGATAGAAGGAGAGGTGTTGAAGGGGGGATGAACTGAGAGGGGAGGAGGAGGGAGGAGGAGGAAGAGGAGGAGGAGGAGGAGGAGGAGGAGGAGGGTGTGTGGACCCTAGGGATGCTGGTGTGTGGTGGTATACGCAGGGAAGGAGGGGCAGGGAGGTCAGAATCAGTGAGTGCCAGTTTAATCTGATAGGAGTTCATCCATGCAGAGGAGCTGGAGATCCATGCAGAGAAGCAACAGTGATCTGCACAAATTATACACCAGTGAGAGGAGAAGACAGACAGGGGAAAATATATGGATGTGTGTGTGGAATGTAGATGATTTGTGACAGAGGAGCGAAGATGAAGAAAAGAGGCAGAGGGTGCTTTGAAGACATGACAGCTGGAGTCGTGCAGGTGATGGTGGAAGGTAAATCTCACTTGTTAAACAAACCCCCTCATTTAATGTATGGCTCACTGTATGATGGCAACAGAGGGCGGTGGGGTTGAGGGTTGGGGGTTGGGGGTGGAGTAATATGACAGACAGACAGACAAAGAGATCCGTGATTTGTGATCCATACAGGTGAACACATCCTACCTCCTCCACCCTCACCGAACAGCGAGGGTCACCCCTACTTTCCTCCCTCCTTCCGCTCCACTGCATCCCCTCGTCATGCACTGTAATTAAAACCACAGGTGGGACCCGTAACACTGCCTGGCTGCTCCCAGCATGCAACAGGCACCATCTGGTTCAGGGGAGGGGCATCTTTTTTTTTTTCCTCCTCCAAACAGCCAGGGGTTAAAACATCAAAGGCTCGGATCTTTGATCAGACCTCAGCAGGGTCTAGAGCAGAGGGAATAATATCCACTGTCTCTTGAATCTTTCTGCAACGCAAAGCGTGAAATGGGAATGCAAGCTTGAGCTTGTAAGCCACCAGGTCAGCTACCTGCCATTCCTACAGGGACCTTTTGCCGTCACCTATACGCCCTTCCTGGTATCATGTCCTCCTAAAATGTCTGCCTGCAAACCTGTTAGATAGTATCCTCCAAAGACTCCTGCAGTGCTGATTACTTTTGCTTCGGTGCATGCTCCTCTAAAGCGAACATGTTCACTACACCTTGAAACATGGCAGAAGTCATGAGAAAACATGCACCGTCTAGGTCACAGCACATCACAGAGCTTTGAATGTGATGAAATCTCTAGTGTGCTTAAATGTTTTTCTTTTTCAGTGTTTGTTTATTGAAGCCTTTTTTTCTGCATCTGTGAAATTTAATATTCACTTTTTTTATTTAATTTGTGAGGTAAGACTGCATGGTAAGCTATTAAAAAAGAATTTTGCTTTGCAAGTGGGACAAATGTCTTTCAAATCAATATGTGAAATGAAAAGTTATGAGGAAGACAAAATCATCTCTCAAAGCCTCCACTCTCTCCGCCGGTGTAATAGAGCCTTTAAACAAAGCATTATACAGATGTCTCCAGACACAGGATGACAGACCAGTTTTGAATTATTTTCAGTGACAGGAAAGTGTTACGGCATAGGATGGGAATGCTCATTTGTGATCAGCGCAGAGAAGGACAGAGTTTTACCTGGGGCGCTGGCAGATTGCAGATGTCTGCCTCTCTGCACTCCGGTATGCATGGTGCAAATGGCGTTCATGGTGCAGCCCCCCCGGTGGAGAAATTCACTTAAAGTTTGGTCTCTGAGGAACAATAAAGACCCCAAACAGCGTGCCTAAATTTAAGCTAGCATGAAATCCCTCCGCTGCTCCTGGGTGGCTGGTTTGCCTCCTCCCCCCTCTTCAGCTATGTGACACAACGTTTCAGATGTTGCAGCACGGTTTGTATTTGCATGTTAGTTTTATGTACCAGGAGGTTTAGAGCAACAAAAGCAGCAGCCGTGAGTGTGTGTGTGTGTGTGTGTGTGTGTGTTAACTGGATGTATCCTGAGCAGCTGTTGTAGAAAAGAGCCTAATAGAGGTGGCTTTAGAGCTGACTTGAAAACGCAGCAGCACTGGTGCGTTATATAGCACACTGAACATTTACAGCGCAAGTGATGGGAGGGATTCAGTTGGAGTGGCAATGGCTTGTGATACAGCATATTAAAAGAGCGCCAACACAATAAAAGCCCATGTAAACAAAAGATGTCTATGTAGAGTTTCAACCTCAAAGGTCACTGTTTCTCTTCTTTGGCAACACTCAGAGCAATAGGTGGTAATTGTTGGTTTGTTTGTGAACCTCTTGTGTGATAGAACACTCCTTAGCACTCCTTAGGATTTCCACATAAAACTATACAATGCGAGGACTTCTGCATAATCTGGTCAGTGGGTCAAAGGCTTAAACATCACTTTCAGTGAAGGATAGTGGTTTAATACACATTTCTAAACATAATAGGCTACACATCTTCTTTGCATGTCCACAAAGTGTTCACTAGATCTGTGAGCTTGAAGCAACATTACTCTAAAGGCTAAAGGTAGATGTATGTTGTCCACTTTTACCTTCATGAACTGATCTTGTACAGACCTTCAATTCTTCTTCACTGTCGTCCAACTCACCTTCAATTCCCTTCCTGATCTTTGTCCAGCTGTGTGTTGGGACATACCTTGTGCCCAGATGAGGTAACATCATATAACCAGTGAACATACCTGTGCAGGCTCATGGTGCAAAGTTGTAGGTTTGCTGTAGGACAGTATGGGCAAAACCCACACTAATCCCTTGTGGGCCCCACGCAGGTTACAAGCCAGTTGACCTTTAGGGCCTCATTTTTGCCTTATGTGAATGCCCACATTGACCTCCTGTGTTGCTTTCTGTGGACAAGCCCAATTGCATGCAGGGGCTGGGCCACCCAATGTGCATGGCCCAGCCCAAGGCTGCACTGTCTCCAGTTCTCTGAGGGAGGCAGGGCCTGGGCACGGGCCATAACCACGGCTCAGCCCAAGGCCACACTTAGATAGAATCTATCAACATTTTAGACGACCTTTCATTGGCAACAGCTGTCTCAAAACTGTCTTTGTCGCACATTTGTTTTTTGGGATATGGTCACCCTTGTTAATAGGGAAGTGCAATTCAGCCTGAGGAAAGTTAAAATATGGAAGGCATGCTACACCTAGGGGAAATCTGATAGCTTTTGTTTAGTAACAGCAAGGTCTTTTGATTCAGTGGAGTTCTCAGACAGAGCACATATGGAGAGTGAGGGGCACTATTATTTTCAATGTGATCACTGACCTTGATCCAGATCTTTTTACAGGACCCATTCTCTCTCTTGTATTTCAGGAGTAGTGTAAAAGTGACACATCGAACAGCACACTATCCATTAAGGCTGGGCGCGGCGGGATATTTTTTTTTTTTTTATCAAAATGCAGCGCTTATTGATGGATTGAGATTCATGTCATGCAGTTCAGATATGATAACCCACGCTGCTTGGCCTTCAATTCACATCTCTTTTTGCCTCACAATTCATCCCTCCCCCCTCCCACTCACCACCCCCCCTCCACTTGTTCTCCCTCCATACTTTCTCCCTCACTCCATCAACTCCTCCCATCTGTTCTTTACACCATGTGACATATCTCTTTGCCCCCTGCCCACCACTTCCACCACCCTCATCTCTCACTGTTCTCCTCCCTCTCGACCATTTCTTCACCTCTCCTTCTATGCCCAGCGAGAAACTGTCAGGACTGGCAGCTCTAGAATTCTGATCAGCCACTTTGTGGTCTAAGAAGGCTTGCCAAACTGCCTTTCCGATTAATCAATAGTTCCACTGGCTGTGGTTAACACTTGTAACCTCTGCATTACATAGAGGGAAATGTTCAGTCCTGGAGCAGAATAGCAAAAATCTATCTTATCCTGGCTATAGCCAAATCCTGCTTATTGCAAAAACATTTTACCCACTGAGCAGATAAGTTCTCTGGGATTAGAAACATGAAGGTCTCCCTCTCTCTGTGTGTTTCTCATTTATTTGGAGTGAGCGAGTGAACAAGTGAGGGAGTGAAGGGATGAGTGAGTAAATGCTGATCAAAAAAAGCCTACCTGTGGGCTGTTTTTGTATCCGCTCCAGCTCCACGGTTGCTATATGGATGCGTAAGAAAAAGTGAGGTACACTTAGATGCTGCGATAGAGGTAAATGAAATTCATACTCCAGTATCTAGGTCATTTGTAAGGCCCAAAGCAACATCTCCTTCCCTGCCTGCCTGCCTTTTCCGTGTGTTGCTCGAGTCTGTGGAACATCAAGGAGATGAAAACACTCCACATCCTGTATATGCAACAGCTCACACAAGAATTGTGTGCTGCAAGCGTGTGAGCATGGCCCAGCAGTTTTCTTCTGACAGGTAGAAAAAGCTATTATTGTATCATTAATACATCATTATACATGTGTGGGATTGATGTGCACAGCTACATCAGTGAAAGCTACACGGAAAGAAGTTTATTATATTATTATTATTGTTTCATTTAGCGTGAAATCGTGAAATGAACAAAAACTCCTAAGTAATTCTTCAATTTTAACTTTAAAATAGATAAGAAACAAAGAAAAAAACTGGCTGCCCTGAATTATTTCCCACTTATTTCTCAATGCAGTTCTAGTAAGAGAAGGTCTGAATATTGGTATGAAGGTACGTTGTTTTTCACTAAAGAAAAAATCCACAAGGAAACATTTTGAAACTGAAAATCACTCAGTATCTGAATGCTGTTGATTTTTTCAATGATACATGGAGGCGTGGTGTTTTTTTCCATTTAAATACACAGGTTTTCAATAACAGTAGCAAACTGTGAAATACACATGAATTTGAAACATTGAATAAAGTTGGGAAGAGACTGTGATGCTGCCTGGGTTACCTGTTAATCAATGCATTTGCCAAATTGCTAAATGCTGATTCTGAATTGATCTTGGTTAAATAACAATTCCAAAATGACTTGTGGGTCAAGGCGACCTGTCAGCTTTATTAACATTTAACTAAAAGCCTGGTCGCTCCCTAACGTCAGTATGCAAATCCCAGTTTCCGCTGTCAAACTCCTGCACTTTCTACACCCCCATCTCATGTCAACCACCTCAACATCATTACATTTTATGGGAAAAATAAACCAGCTCTAATTTCTCAGAGGCACAAACTTTGTGCAAAATCAAATGTGAGATGCTGCCTCTTTCTACTTTCATGCAACATATTCAAGAGAATTTGACAAGATTACATAATTAATCGAGCCACGGTGACTCTGATACATCATGGCATTTCATTGCTGCTTCCCATCTCTGTTGACATTTGTGTTTCTTTTTAACTTTTGCCTTTTTCCTCTCTTCTCCTTGGTAATGTTTTTTTTTGTTGTTTGTTTTTCAATCAGCCCCGATGGTAATAGAGAGGGAGGCATGTAAAAACAGTTGGATGGAAATGCACCAGCTCAGACAATGTTAAAATGACAAGAGGATCACAGAGTTGTTGAGGAAGTTTGTTTAGGAGCCTTCTGTTGAAATCTGAAAGATGTGCCAGCTCACACTGTGATTACTGAGCACAATCACATTGAGCTACATACAGAAAACCTGGTATTTCTCTGCTTTATGGTTCCATACAAAGGGGCAGTAAACAATTAATTTTGGATTCTGGCACAGCCTCAATAGACCAGAAAGCACTGTCTGCAGCCATGAATTATTATTTCATCAACTAGAAAAACTCCTTCCTCTCCATCAGTTACTACTCCTACTATCATCATTGGTCTTTCCTTGAGCACATAAATCTCAATTAGTTTTCTGAGAGTTTTTTGTGTGTGTGTGTGTGAATGAAAGACACCCTGGGAAAGTTGGAGGCAAGCTGATGCAAGTGTTTACAATGCCAAACTAAATTATAGCACTTTATCATAAAGATGCACTGAGAATCACAAGCTGATGAACTACAGTGTGAGTGAATCTGAGGGTGGGTTTCTCCTTTAATGTCACTGGGAAAAAGAGAAAAAAGAAAAGAAAAAGGGGGAAAAAAGAAAATACTGTGGCTCTCATCCATTTAACTGCATCTTGGCTGTTTCCATTGCTCATAGATCACTGCTGCCTTTCTGCATGGCTCCTCAGCCTCCTCTGCCTGGATGAATTCCTATCAGATTAAGTAGGGTTTCACTGCTCAATCCTCTCCTCCTCCTCCACACTGCTCCTCCCTGCCACCCCCCTCCGTGTCTTCATCCACACACCCACCCTCCATCTATCCCTCCCTCCACGTGATTTTCCAGATCCCAGGAGAATATGTTTCCCTGCACGCCCCCTCCCTCCCATGGCCCTGACCCTCACACGCTCATGGCCCACTGCACATACATAAGCACACACATCACCCATACACACATACAGTACATTTAAAAAAAATGGACCATGCAGTTCAACTGGCTTCTGGTGCATGTGTCAGTCAGTCACACCTCAGCAGTATTTAGTCCTTGTGCTTGATTACAACGCTGCAAATATGAGTTTGATGAAGGGTGTAACATGATCTGCATTATTCCACATTCCTCTTCTGACTGTGTTAACGTTATTAATATGCATGCAATCCACAACAGTGTCCACTAATGATGTAAAACACAACTAGACATCAGACTGCAGGTGTGCATGCCTTCATTGGGCTTTATTCTTACAGAAATACTTCCCTACCTCTCTGATGTTATTTTTATTTGCATTCAGTGAATAATGCAACACCAAAAAAAAAAATCACAACCAAAAGTTACTTCACAGCGCTTTTCATTTCCCAAACATACTTGACAATAGCTCAGTAGCAGGTAACTCAGTCTGAGAAGCAGATTTCCAGCCCAGACAGAGATGGTAGCTGGAAATAAAAACAGATTGTGGCAGTTGACAGGTGCAATGAAAAGTGGGTAGTTTCCTTGATGTCGAGAAAGCTCAGAAGAACCCAGATCAAAGTCGGAAGTGACTTTTAATATTTATCCAAGAAAAATATTTCTGAAAACATCAGTAGTTGTTTTTCCCCTTTTAACTGTTTACTTTGCTAAAAGGCCAAAAAATGTGGCATGATTTTAAACAGTGTTCACTAATAGTGCTTCTTCTGAACAAGCTAGTTAGAGGTGGGAGTGACTGTCCCACTAGTATTCATTTATATATATATGTATATTGTATAACATATATAGTAAGTGCGCTGTATCTAAAGACATTATGAAAGTCAGTGCCAGCTCTTGTAGGAAGTTTTTTGCAACAAAACGAACACTGAATTTTAACGCAACACTTCGCCAGCCTTCCTTCAAGTTTCACAGGAAATATCATAAATCAAGAACATAGGGAAGATGGATGCAAGCTAAACTCATTCCTACAGACAGTTTATTGACTTTCTGAAGTTCAGTTATGGCTATGATGGGGTTTGGGTTTTGGAAGAGGGAGGGGCTGGTGCTCGGGGCTTCGAGTGAAACTTCATAATATTTACATTTTTCACTCATTAGTTACATATTTTACCCAAACCTTGAGAATTAATTACTGGGGCCTCTCATTGATTTCTTCCCTTTTCCTCCGAAATGATATAAATTATATCACTCAGGCATAATGCAGGGGCCAAACAACTCTCCGCAGACGTGGATTCACAATGCATATTTTAGATGAGTGTGTGCATGCAGTAAGGGGGAGGTGTGAGTGTGTGTGTGTGTGTGTGAGTGTGAGGAAGATCGATAGTCTTGTCTGTGGTTTTAGTTTCTGTAAAATATCTGGGATTGGTTTTAGACAGGTGGCTAATGCTTTAACATTAGAAAATGTATGCACACTCCACATCTGATTGATATGCTCCAATTAGAATGAATTGATGATCCGTCTATTATCAGAGTACCAAAGTGAGAAAGAAATATATTGTGAAAAATGTTGTTCTGTGCAGGGTAAAGTGCCATGGAGAGCTGTAATAAAGAGCAAACGTTTTGATCTGCGACTGTGACAGGTGTGTGTCAATAATTCAAATTAAAGTGCAAAAATCCTTGGTTTTCTTCTGGGCCATGGCGATGCAGCCTATTTTTGTTTTTTCACTTTCTCTCACTGCTTTCCATTTCAAGTCACAGGTGATATTCCCTTGTTCCCCGCTGGATTGTCATCAACTGTCATCAACGGCAGCGGACCTTGAACCAGATACAAGATGAGGGATTTCTCTGCCTTGCCTAAGTGTGTTCGTGGCAGCCATACTGAGAGTGAGTCTGGGGCTGAGGACGGGAAGCACAGAGCGCTGTGTCTCAGGCCTACCAGGAGACCGCTGATAGCCAGTGCACCGTGTCTTAAATCTCTACCCCAGTGCCATCTCCCCTCGTGTTCCCACATGCAGCCCAGCCCATACAGCAGCCTAGTCAGACATGAGGGCCAAGGAGCAGCTGGTAGGCTACAGAGCTGTGCGTGCATGGAAACATGCACTTTATGCTTCATTGGCAGCAGAGTGGTTATACTCAACTGTGGCTCATTTCTATTTTATATTTACCAAGGTTTCAACCACTTCTGCATGAAACTGTGGTTTCTATTGGCAGGAAAGTCACTTAACTGTCATGTTCTGTGGAGACCCCGGGCCCTCTTAAAGAACACACTTAATATTATTTTATTAACTTGATACTAATTATCTAAGAGCTGCTTATTAACCTGACTTCAGAAGTCTGCTAAAGGAAAATGACTCATTATTTCGGCTTTTACTTTTGGCTATAAAACACGGGGGAGTAGCCTACAATGGATTTCAATTGCTCCGTGTCTATAATTGGTTTTGATATTACTCTTTAGACAGACCCTCTGCTCAGAATACCAAGCATGACTATTTGGATTTCTCTTATGGAAGTTTTACAATTTAATAAGAGCTTTATTGGCATTGGTCAACAGAAAAAGAAGGCAAATGAAAAAATTGCTTGAAAATACAATATCCCAGCTCTCACTGTACCGCTAAATGTCATTGAACTGTGGGTCCATAAAAAAAAATCCAGAGGGGAGATGAAGAAAAAGTCCCAATGAAGCCACACTAAATTGCAGTATAACCTCTTGGGCAAAAGCATGAGGTGGCGTCCTTTGTCCTGAAGGTGTTGACAGAAGTCTTGGATGTGTTCATCAGTGTCTTGTGTTTTTACTGCTGGCTTTTCCCTGCACCTTGCAGCCTCTGTCTGTGCTCAGTCCGCTCCCTGAGCACTGCACAGCTGTGGGTGTCGATGGTGACAGGTCAGCTAATTAGAGCAGTGCTGTGTCTGTCAGAGGCTGCGGCAGGGAGCTGCTGGGCACATGACTCTGTACGGGCTCATCCAGGCCTCTGGACCCACCGAGGAAGCCATGCATAAACGCACACACACTCTGACGCATGCAGAAATGTTCACACACATATGTATGAACTTTGAATTAAGTACAGAAGTCAAAAAATGCCATAACTTCTTTAAAGGTTGGGAACATTTCCCTATGCTACAATAGGGCTGATTTTTCCCCCTTTAGACATTTTCAGTTGAAATTTCAAGTTTTCTGTCAATTTCAGGGGCAAATATTGAACTTTTAGTTGGTTTGCATGGTTTGCACATTTTGTTCAGTACATGTGGGTAAAACAAGATGAACTTTGAGCATAAAATGTAACTCATTCCAGATGTCTCGTAGTATCTTTAAGGTTAAGTTCCCCCCAAAATGTTTCTTTTTACAAGATTGAATTTAGCCCAAGGTATTTATAAGGCATAGTACATAATCGATAGCAAAGATTGTAAATGGCCTGAACGATAAAAAACACCCACATGAAACAATAACATTTTTAAAGAGTCAAGTGGTGTGAAACCATTTATAGCCTCTGTATAACTTAAAAAAGCTCATACCGTCCCAAATGATGTGACTGACCTTGAAGAAGGTAGCAAGTTCACCGCATCCTGCCCAACCATTAGCCAGCCTGACCTTCAGAGTGCGGCATCACCACGACAACCACCATGTCAAAACCATCACGCGTCCATCTCCCAGAGCTCATGTGACCTCCCCAAGCCACAACGCTTCGTCATAACCTGTCGCCTCCTTGTGACACACAGTTTGACCCTTTGCTCAGAGCAATGACCATACTGTAGAAACAGATGGAGGCAGGAGTGCGTCCGGAGAGAAGCATACTGTATGTGGACATTTCCACAAGAAGAGATGTGCTCTTTGGTATAGGAATATAACACTGTGTAAATGTGTGGTTCCCTCTAAAGCCTACAGGCCGTATGATTAACGTTTAAAGGATTTCTGGTGACTGGATTTAGATTTCAGGATCTGACAGCACCATCAAATCTTTTACAAGCTGCGTTTAGTGTGAACTATTGCTTTAATATTGTCAAATATACCATAGAACATGGTCTATTGGCAGCAGTGTATCTGTATTGCTGCAGTATCCAGCACTTTCTGAGTTGCTGCCAAGGGAGGTCTTAGAGGTGAGCTTCTTTTCTCTCCGATAAATTGCTTATTTTTCCTCCTTCTTCCTCCATGAACCGGACCTTTTGCCCCGGTTGGCCCTTTGGTGGCTTAGGAATCATCTACTTTTATTGCAGTTAATGCTCCAAGGTACAAAACCGCTTCCATCTTCTAGACCTGGCACCCAACACAAGAGGCAATCAATTTTTAATCACCGTTTAATCAATAGTGCCAACTTATTTTTGAATAAGAAAAGAAACTGCTGTAAAAAAAAGAGAGCAAATATAAAGTTGGATACAACTGTCTGTAATTGTTGGCATATTCCAGAGACCTGATCTCCTGTTGGGGGCCGCTATGTTTCCTGGGAAAGGCCGAGGTCATATTGCAAAAAACACAAAACACATTTAATGGCCACTTAATGTGAAATATTTAAATATTCATTTATGCGTCTCATTTTATATATGCTGCAGTAATAAAGTGAGATTAAAAGGCCTGTTTGAGAGTTTCTTCACTTGTGCTTAATGGATTGGGAAACTTTTTACAGCCTACACCATCCCTTTTGTAATAATAGCAAATGTTGCCCATTTTATTCTCCAGTTCATAAAGTCAGGCTTGAATGCTTAACAGAGCAAAGCAAGAATAGGTCGGGACCTTTATAATTGTATTAATTTAAATGACGCATGTTGGGAAACACATGACACTATAGGACACCATCTATGTTATAAAGCATTTAAACTGTATCCAGTCACTTTCTTTTCAGGTCAACACAGATGACAGCGAAAAACTGTGTTCCTCCCTTGCTAAAGGTGCTTGGTGTTGATATAATGCAGCGCATCCTGAAAAGACATGATCGGCAATTTGTCTTGCATGCAAAATGCAAATATGTAAATGACAAGCCTGCATCTAAGTGGCTGATTGTGGAGTAAAAAAAAAAAAAAAACAGCAATAAATGAGTGGCATATGGTTGCAATCGTTTCTTTGTCGGCAATTCCTATACACAAGGCAATATATATACGTGGAAGTGCAGAGGCAGCAGAAACCTTAACTGGAGCCGTATGCTGCCATCCTATAATGGCAAAATGAGGTTTTAAGTTTGGGAGTTTTGATCCAGTGTGTATTTTGTTGTTGTTGTTGTTGTTGATGATGACGACAGAAAAAAAACAATATTTCTCAAACATAATCTGTGTTTATCATGCTGCACCACACTCTTTGCTCACTCTTCTCTAAATTCATATTAATGGAATTCTTAGTTTGTTTGTCTACTAAAAGTGTACTAAGCTCCATTATTACTGTATCTTGATGATAACCTGAGAGGCTGCAGCCCACTGAGTGCCAAGATGTAAAAGCTGTCCGACGAGTTTCAACGATATGCAAAGCTCCCCTGTTAATAATTCATGTCTGAGTTTACAAATGGCACTGTTGCGCGGAGACGAATCAGTCGAGTCGTTGAAATGCTGTTTGGAGGAGATGAAAGTTTAATTCCTGTCCTAGATTACTCCTCCTCATATCTAAGCAGGCCCATTATTTTGCCTCCACCAATGTTTCCCACCCGCTGTAATGGGAAATGAAGGGAGACGTAGGCTACAGTGGTGGGGCAGGAGTGGTTATGTACTCACAGAGGATCCTCCCTGATAGGTGACAGCTGTGGCGGCTATTTGCATCACTGTTTGAGGGAGCGCCCTGTTAAGCCACAAGCTGCTGGAGGGAAAACAGGGCCAGTACTGTAAATGTAGCATGTTAATGTGTGTGTGGCACATGAGAGCCAAGAGGGAGACAGATAGAGAGACTGAGAGGAAGACAGATATTTATGACACAGAAAAAAATGACACGTGTATTTTTAAGCTAGGGCTGACTAACTGCTAATCCTCTTGGTTGCTGTTAATGCCAATCAAGCTTTCTGTTGTAGCTTATCACATTATGCAAGTAACAATAGCAGAGTTATATTTAAAGCAGCAAGTCATTGATCCTTGACCAGCTCAAATGATAGGTGTTAGCATAGCATCAGATGTAGCTAGCTGACATCCACTGTTGTCTTCTGCTTCTAATGAAATGTTGCTAACACATAGTTGAAAAGTTGCTACATCTTGCTACATAACAGAATAAGCAAATTAGCATATCAGTGATGTCATCATGTTGTCTTTGGTTACTGGCTTCTCTCCTACTCTTTTCATTGGCTACAATATTTTATTATAATGAAGCTCATGTTTTTCTGTTTCTGTTGACAGACAATGGAAAGTATGAAATAGTGACTGAAATGTGGCCCATGAAGACTTGAGGCTCTATTGTAACAATTCAGAGTGCATGGTCTGAAACGTGTAGGCTGCCATGAGTTAATGTAAGGTGTGTCCATGTCCTTTTTACAGTTCTGAGGCATGTGGTTCAAAAGGGATTGCACATAATCTCTCAATTGTTTATCTGTGTTTTGGATGTAGCCTACAATAAATGAATACCAGTGCCATTCCCTTTATCAGCCAGCCGCACAAGTGCACCTTGGTGTATTGTTATTATAATGGCGCAGTGCTTCACACAGAGTTAAATTCTATTTGCGGTCAGCTGGTTACACATTGTGACTGACAAGTGAGCCCAGTCCTGGCTCAGACAGCAGCTCTGTGCACTGAGGGACGAAGACGGGCCGAGTCAATCAACCAAATATTAGAAATATTATAATAGTATAATGAGCATGTGTGAATGAATGTGTGGTGATGACTGGGAACATCCATGACACATGACAAAATGTATTGACCCTATGAGGCTGTGTTGCGCTTTGCACCAGGTGTAACGTAAGATTTGTGTTAACAAGCCTCCATTTACTTCAAACCATTTCCAAGCTCCTGCTCTGCACTGCAAAATTTCTGATTTCATAGCTGCGACATCTTCTGACAAAGTCCCCAAGCACATAAATTAAAAATAAAGAAAGTGCTGTGGGCTATGTTTACTTGTAAAAGTATCATTCAGAGGAAAAGTAAGCACCAGAATACCTTTTAAATCACTAGCGACTCTCTGGAAAGTAGCAATTAAGTTTGATCATCAGATTTGTAGTTGAGAATTTGGATGAAAACGGTATTGACTTTTTTTTTGTAACGTAACCTGCAAACCATCAAAACAGTGTAGTTAGTTAAATGGGAAAATTGACCTTGGAAGTAGAGCAACTACTAGATACTGTATTAAGCAAAAACTAACATACAACAATAACATATAATTTAATCTTTCCTAATACTTTTGCATGTTTAGTAAATACATTTGTGACTTTGTCTTTTGTATCATGTGGATCAGAACTTCGTAAATGTATAAGTTTTCTGATTTTCTCGGCTCTTTTTCTTGAGTTGTGGGTTTTAGGCAGACAAATTCAACATTATCATCTTGGGCATCATGTGCATTATTTAAGAATTACTCAGATTTAGCAATTAACAGATTGACCAAATGTGTCTGAATCAGCTGTGTAAGCCATCTTTAAATAAATCCAAGCTGACAGAGCTACTCTCTGGTATATCACAGGTTTTTTTCCCACAGCACTAAAGAGCTCTGTTTGGCATTACACACATCACCCAAACCTCGCAGAGATCTCTGTATGCCTCTGCATGGGCTCCTGTAGATCAGTATGCTGCCATGGCAAGTGAGGAAGTGTTGTCAAAGGCTCTGTAAAGCTCTTTGATAAACGCTGAGGGCCACCACCCCAACTCGCTCTATCTCTCTTGTGGCTCCTCTCTCCCGCTCTTGCTCTCAACTTGCAGACTCACAGCACTGAATCAGATGTGATCAAAGGTTTATTTGAATTGTTTCTCTGCCTCAAGGTGTGGGGTCAAAACATTTATCGTGATACCAGTGTCGCAGATAAGAGTGCATGGGGTGATGAGTCTTGGCACCGCAACCCCTTAAAACTGGCCATTTTTCTTCCTGCAGCTCTCTGGATATTTAAATATAGTCTCACCACTACTTCAAATAAGTGTTAAAGTGAAAGTTAAAGCAAATCCCAGGAAGCACTTCACACATAAAGGTGCAACTGAATACACACAGACACGCCTGCCTGCACAGGCACATACACACTCACACCCTTGCACAGTAACAAGCATGAGCTGATCTAATTTGGAAGCTTAACTAATTTGGAGGTTTTAGTGTCAATTGACACTAAAAACAACAAGTTGTTCATCATGAATATCACAAGTGATTCACTGTTAACACTTGGGTATATTTTTGGTAGCATGTCATGCCACATATTGTATTTACTGCATATGCCAAATGAAATCAGGTCCAGCAACTGAGCAAAATGAGTGATATGTGGAATCATTTATATGAAGAGCATTATAGCACATGTCACTGCATTTGTGTAAATACATTAATCTATCAATAAATGATTCATCTTGCACTTATATTTAATTATTCCATCACTGCCATTACAGTATGTTTGCACATAGGCCATCAGATATATTGAGTGTAGGCAACGCATCTGGTGTACGTTCAGTTTGTTTTGACACATTTACAAGACGGTTAAAAAACAAAGCATTCACACTACAGCTGCTGAAAATGCTGAACCGCTTATTGTGTACGGCAAGTGGTGACATCATGTCGTGTCATGTGACCATAGATAAAGAGGAGGAAAAAAAAAAAACACAGATTGTGAAGGAGATTTTTCTCACTCCGATGTTCCTCGTGTTATTTTTCCCGAAACCTCACTAACAATAAGTTCAGTTTCTGTTATGCCTGTTTGTGTCTAGTTAGAACCACAACCATCATCTGTAGCTCGGGTCTTAAAGGCGAAGGGATGGGAGGAAAACATGGACTTAGAAAGCATTGTTGAAATGTAGTCATTGTCAAGGATGGGCTGGTGTGGGGAAAGCCAAAACACACATGACATTAATTAGGTAAGAAAAGCATCATCACACATGAATCTTTAGGATGAAGCTCAACCTCATATGGACCAAGGTCATCTAAGACCTGGGATTTCAAACAGTACCCAAAACTTGGTGTGTTGCTCTTCTGATTCACATGCCGGCTGTGTGCTGCTCATCATTTTCTCCTTGGCATCGAGCTTACAATAAATAGTTCTGCCTGAGACACCTGGACTCCTGGTCATTGTGTTTTCTCCAATCACACAAATAACAAGTCATTACACACTCTGTTATTCTTTGTATTGTTAAAACTACAAACATTTGATGTTATCGCTTCATTCCAGATCATTTTTATCAGATCCTGCTGTTTATCTGTTGATCATCCCTGCTTATATTTTGCACTTGTTTTGTTTAAAACATTAGAATTGAGTCTGTTATGTATTCCAACCAACCTCCTCGCACACACACACACACACACACACACACATACACACACACAACCAGTATGTTAATACACACATAGTATATGGACATGTGCGGATGAGGAGAGACAGAGTTACATTTACACCAAACTTATAACTGAAATTGGTTGAACAGAGCAGGCTGTTTAATTTCAGTATCATGTATCACCTTCAATAATTTGAGTGGGCCAGTAGGGCATAATTTGTGTTTTATAGAGGGCTGTCAATCGATTAAAATATTTAATTAATCACATATTTTGTTCAAAATGTGGATATTTTTGAGTGTTTAATAAAGGCTAAACGTACTACAGTGTAAACTCATTGCACATCAACAGTAACTCCAAATAACCCTAGTTTTGTCAACAGACCCATCTGGCAGGACTGAAGCTGAACTTGCCATTCAGATTTTTTTCATTCATTTCAGCAGATCTGAGTGATAACTGATAGCAGAGACACTTTAGCTTGGGACCGCAGCTGATTTGTGTCCAGGAGCTGAACTAAAGTATGGGTCAGGTCAAAGGTCAATGTAACAGGGGTGTTAAATGGAATTTGCATTACCGCCTTACTCTTGCGTTAACTTTGACAGCCCTATTTAGACATGCACTGTTTTCTGTAGCCTACAGTGTGGTTATTTATATCTTCATTTGAAATTACAGTTATCCCAGTAACTCTCCATTACTTTGATGATATGGTAAGAAACTCCTCTTTCCAGCAGGTAACTGAAGGGTTGATGTCAGTTCCTTCTCTGTATCCAGAAGACAGAATGATTCAGGATTCACTGCACAATCAGGAAATTAGAGGGAGCGTTTACTGTTGGCCTCTAACGAAACAGAGAATCTGCCAGTGTCCGCATGGTTAGCCCAGTGCTTTACAGACTCTTTCTCATCAAAGACCCCTGAAGATAATGGACCCCCATCTGATGAGATTTTTAAATGCATTTAGATGTTTTATTACAGCACGACACCATTATGGCAGGGACTCAAGGGTCCCCTCACTGGCCCCTGGGAGACCCCACTATGAAAACTACTTGCTCCGATTTGCTAAGCTGTAATTGATCTGACTCTTTTTAAAAAAAACATTTTTGCCCAACACTGTCCTCTATTAATAATATGCTGATTATTTTATGCATCATTCCATATTTATGAAAGAGTGCACATCAATAGCATAATAGATTTGAATTTTGCTTTATTTTACACACTCAGATTTATAAATAGTAAATACATAGCAAGTGACATACAGCCTGCTCTGGGTTATTTTAACCGCCTGGGGGTTTCCACACACAGCAACAGCCCCATTCTGTGGGAGCTGCCCAGTATTACCAGACAACTACCACTGGATCATTTGGAAAGCTCACTGCCTTACATATGAGCACTTGTGTAGCAGTTGTTGAGGGGAGGGAAGAGTGTTTCTCATTCACCTCCTCCAACTCAGATATCCCCAGATGGTCAGGGAGGAGGGGGGGGAGTCAAACTGGCAACCTTGCAGTCAGAAACCCTCCTCACAAGCCTTCAGGCCACAGCTGCCTTCCTTGTTGATTGGTAATTTCTTCTTGAGGAAAAACTGGATGCTTCAAAACATAAAGTGCACTCCAGATGTTTGAAGTGTCATAACATAACAATGCAGGTGGTAGACTGACAGTGAGGTAGATTTTCCTCCTCATCACTGCCAGCAAGAATCTTTTGTCAAGTCTGTTGCACAAAAAAAAAAAAAAAAAAAAAAAAAAAAAAAGCAAACACACTGGTTGCTGTTTGATGGGTAATAAAAAGATAACTTTTAGACGTATCCTATATATTTTGTCTTACACTTCTTCATGTTTTAACCTTTCAACAGGACACCAATTATATGATTTTGTTAACCTCTCATAAAGCTTTCATTAAGACGATCACAGCTCCTTTAATGAAAGTGCTCACCTCCCTCATTTATTTCTTCTCACTGTTTGTGTCACTCTCCGCCCTCTGACTGTGACTGAGTCTGCATGTGCCGTGACAACACTGCACACTTACTGTAAAGGCAAATCAATACAGTCATGCACTGAATCAACACATCTAATGTTGTTCCGTGTCAAGTGTGCCAGTTGTGAGTGTCAGGGAGATCGCCGGAGGGAATACAAGGTATTTATCATAGTCTCTTTACCAAGTGTCTCACAGCTATTCAAAGGCTTTCACACACCACCAGCTCCATGTCCATCTATCTCTCTGCAAAACATGAACCCCAGGACACCATCATCGGGTAACCAATTAATCTACTTAAATTGGCAAATTTGCATTTATTGCCATCTGGCAATTCTGGTAATGAACACAAACCACTTGCTAATTGATCATCACTTTGTTTGTGCATGGAAATATATAGCCACATATATTAATTCTGGCTCATATTCATGCATTGTAATAGTATTGGCAGTGCTTTAAAAGCAAGCTCCTCTGGTCATGCTGTGAAGCCACTCAGTCCATTTCTACAAAGTTTAATTTCACATAACAAACTGGTCCTCGAGTGGCTGAGTAAGGTCTTACTTTGTTTTCAAGGAGATCTGCTGACTGATGATGGATAACAAATAACTAATAATGTACTTGACACACTGATCAAAAACAAAGGATGGTTCTGTGCGCAGGTGTTGAAACTATAATTGGACCACTATTGTACAGTACTCTCTTTCATCATAGAAGGATCAATAATCCTGCAGAGGGAACCCAAGAAATTATCCTGGAGATCAGCTTGTACGGTTCAGAGCCTATGATGCCACGGGCAAACACCTCAGCCTTGAATTTAATGAAAAGATTTCATTCGGACCACAAACATTACCGTATTTTAGCATATAACAAGCCCTTGAAAGTCAGAACGCCCTCAGTAAGCATGAGGAATGTACTGCTTTGTCTAGACATGTTAAAATTTTATGCTTCAAAATAAAATGCATGCTCTGCTCTGGGAATAAATATTCTTTTTGTGTATTTGTATGAGAAAGACAGCAAGAGGGGGAAAAATAGAGAACAACTACAGACTGTTTGACAGTTGTTGTTTTTTTAAAGAATAACAACCAAGCCATATAATTTTTACTATTTGTTTTTATTACTACCCATGAGGAAACATCAAATTTAGGGGTTGAACCCTTAAACTTAAACTTTGGAGGACTCACAGGACGCAGCCAAATAGCCGACACCAGCAGTCTATATCACTGTTACATCCTCAGCCTGTCATGATGGAGTCAGGTGTGTTGATGTTTCATCTTTTTGACAGTGACGGTGTTATTCAGTCAGTCACCCCTTAGATCCTTTGAATCAGAGAGTGAGTGTTCATGTTAACAAAGCCTCAGTTATCACACACTTCCACAGATGTGGGTACTGTAAAGAGAGGTCTAAAAAAGCCACAGCTTGAGCTGCATTCCTGTCCATGAACATGTCCAAGTTCACTTCAACGTGACCACGTTTCAAAAGAACATTACAGTCGCCCTAAATGTGCACACCTCAGTTCACCTTGTGCACTTTCTGCACAAAAAGGCAACACCTCTCATATTGTACATACCGGTGCACCTTTATCTCTAATGAAAATTCTTGTCAAAACAACCAAACACACTTACTATATGAAGGCAACCACATCCGGTGATTGATAACAGCTGAATTGCCCATACAGTTGAGTTTTCCTCCACCTTTTTTTTCATGGTAGTAATGGTTATGGTACTCCAATAAAATCCTGCAAAGACCAAATTGTTGAAGTAAGTAATTTCATTGGTTCAGGTGGAGGAAATTGATATAGTCACTGTATATGTGGATTCTAATCGAACAAAGTGGACATGACAAAACTGGAATTAGAAAAAGAGGGAGATTGATGGCGGTGAAGAGAAATGAAAAAGATCTTTTAATAGGTGAAGCTTGTGGAGGAGTTGTTTTTGACACAAACACCAAAAGTATATATTTTATTCATCTTAAGGCATTTATTCAGTGTCTTATCAGGATTAAATATCTTGCCCTGAGGTTATGGCTTACTTTGTGTTAATTCAAACAGCCATTTTTCATATCGTCATCAATACTTAAGTGTGTGTTGGAATTATTAAAATGTCAAAATATCCACAGGAGCTTGTGTTTTTTTTTGTTTGTTTGTTTTTTTGGTGGAAACTATTATGTTGTGTTTTATAAAAGAAAGATTGAAATGAACTCAAGTGATCTTGTCCTCAACCTAAGGTGAAATGCTGACTATGATGCATGACTTGACAGTTTCCTCATCCTTCAAATCTATTGTTTTAAATCGACTGTGCTTTCACACGATTCAATTATACAGTCTATATTGCGGGGCTGGCTTTCTACTGCAAAATATTTGATTATATGAGAACCTTGTGTGACCCATTTATTTTGATTTGGGAAAACAATTGTATCTCATCCCTAATGTCTGTCGTGGGCAGGGTTCATAAATCATGCCGCCGACAGTGTACAAATGTATGAAATTGTGCAGTGGATTTAAGGATATCAAAAGAGAGAAATTAACATAGATAATGTCATGTATTTATCAGTGATAGGTTTAAAACAAAGCAGCTGCACAGGATGCCACCACGTCGTTCATATTCCCATCATGGTTTTGCAATCAGAATACATTCCTCAGAAGATCTTTGAAGGTATTTTTCTCTCTAAAGAGGCAAAGACACTGTCATTCACTGTATATGTTTTATGCAAAACAGAGAAGAATAAGGGCATGAGCTTTAACACTGACAATAGATCAAACCCCTTGTGCTACCAATACTCTGCCTACTATTTTCTTGCTCTCTTGTCTTTTCTTCCCATGAAAGAGAATTATAAAAAAAAAAGACCTCCACCACTGCAAAAGAGGGAGAGAAAGTGAGTGCACGGGAGAAAGTGAGGGAGAGACTAGAGAGATAGTGTTTATTGCTTGTGGGAGGTGAATGATGGCGCAGCATAAAAACCGCACCAAACTGAGCAGATGGAGCCTATGTGACAGTAAAACCCCAAACGTCCGCTGAAGGTTTTTACCAGTGACTTATGAAAGCTATCTGTCAAAACAAAGGCAGGAGTTAGAAGGATGATATGCTAATGAAGCAGCATTGCTCTGGTGACAAATTATGTTCAAAAAGCAAATTGTTTCTCATAAGAGCCCTCAGTGTGAGCAAGGACAGTGGTGAGATTACTGGTCCAGGAAATGACAAGAGACAAGTGGTTAGTGAAGTTCACAGCGAAATGGAACCTATAAATCCTGGCTTTTTCGGGAGGATCTGCTCCAACAAAAAGGAACTGTCTCAATAAAAAAAAAAAAAAATTAATAAATAACTGAAGAAATGATGGTGCCACACTGTTAAATCTCCCAAAAATCAATGGTGTGATGACTTCTACACTTGCTACAATATATTTGGCATCCAGACGTGGCAGAAAACTAGCTTATTCAGATATCACAGCAGTGGTGGTCAGTAACTGTATACAGGCTCAGTTCTGATGTATTTGTACTGTACTTGAGCATTTCCATTTTATATTGCTGTATGTTTCCACTCTACTTGATTTGAGAGGAATAATATGGGACATTGTCACTATTGCTACATAGCTAGCATTAGCATCGACACATGTTTACTTACCAGCCCTGGAGAAATGTTAGAGTTCAACATCAGACTTCATTCATTTACTTCCAAAGAGCTGTCTGCATTAAAAATATATATTTTTTCCTCAGAAGCATTTCACTACTTTTCCTTACCTAAGTTAGCATGCTAACCAGCTACCTCTGTCCTGGTTGTCCAATGATCACGGTCTGTACTGAGGAGGTGGAGCTACTCAGAGGATATATTGTAACTTCCAGTGTTGTAAATACAGCAGTGGCAAGAGGTCTTGGCTCTTACTGAGTGAACAGCTGTCAATGTTAAGAATGGCAATGTAACAATAGCAAAACTGACCTCCAGCATCTTTGATCAGGTCATTGGGGTCAATTAAGCAAAAACTTAAATTCATTATTGTAATTTTTCAATCCATCGTTTCTTACACATTTTTGATGAATAACTGGAAGAATTTAAGTGCTTTCTAAATAGCTGCAAGCTTTTAATGTTGTTGCTTTTAACTGTGTTAATAAAAAAGAATAGCATTAACAAAAAAAAGTGGTCATAAAAAAGTTCAAAAAATAGGTTTCCTTCTAACTCTCCAATATTTATATTAGTTATCTAATAATTATCTAAGGACCTGACCCCCATGTTGGAAATAAACCTTTATTGTGCAAAACATGAGAGGAAAAATGAGAGATGTGAGAGTCTTAGGTGATTATACCCGCCTCAGTGTGATCGTATTTGAAAAGGGGGTGAGGCTGTGTGAAGTAGTGCAAACACCCTGGGGTCCAAACACTGGTGGTGGTCTTGAAGATTGGAGAAGCTGGAGATGTGGTTGTGATGAGTATGGATAATGAGCTTGGCCTGAGTGGATATGAGGAGTGGAGGTGGATGAA
Source organism: Caranx ignobilis (assembly GCA_021432705.1). Lineage (NCBI taxonomy): Eukaryota > Metazoa > Chordata > Actinopteri > Carangiformes > Carangidae > Caranx > Caranx ignobilis. Next base: position 11,925,747 of record MU269986.1, read on the forward strand.
GTGGAGGAGGTTGCAGCAGTTTGCCTGGATATGAAGACTGGAGGTGAAGGGGGTGGAAGAGGGGTCATGGCACATGTCCTGAAGTGACAGTTGACGGCAGGAGAGAGGAGAGCAGAAGACAACGTGATTGGCTGGTTGAGATGACGTGAAGATATCTGATTACAAGTGAGAGAGAGAGAAAAAAATGATGTGTGAGTGGAAACCAAATATTAAGTTGTAAAAACTAGGTTCAGCTTCAAAAGCTGCAGCAGTGAAACACTTCTAATATTAATCATAATGATATATCAGTACGGTGCACGGTCCAGTTGCACTAATGTTACTCAAATAAATAATCTGAGTACTTCAACTTTCCAGTGTCAACTTACTGGTCTTTTTTAAAACATCATACAACAGGAGAGCAACTGTGCCATAGAACCTCAACAGAAGTTGATAAAAGTGGGCTACACTTTTTTGAGACCACATTTAAATTAAAAAAAAAAAGGCAGTTAAAGTTGAGAGAAAAGGGGTATTGCTGTGAACAGAGGGGGTATTGTGTCTGCAGCCAAAGCATATGAAGGTAAGAAAGGGCAAAGCTGCAGGAGGTTTTATGACTGAGTTATTGTCAATGTTTACATGCCAGGTGTCAATGGTGTCACAGATTGCCATCCCAGTGTTCTCAGCAAGGCTTCAGCACAGTAAACAGACTTCAAAGGAGACAGCTCCGTGCTGAAACAGAGACACATATGCACACATGCACAAAGTCTCACACACACACACACACACACACACACTGTTAGGTAAGCATGTATCTATCAAAGTGCACTCGCATGCACATACAAACATGCATAATAATAATATATACATATACATACACTGCATTGTATAGATAAAGGTAACTGTAACCAACCCTAGAGTATCGTCAGAATGAAGTGTCCAGCCAACTAACAAAAGTCACATTCTCATGTGAAACATCATGACGGGTTGACAGAGTGCAGGCGTGCCAGGATAAGATGATCTGATCCATGCACATGTGTTATGTATACGTGCACTGTTGTGTGCTCAGCGTTGGAAATGTGCACAAGACAAACACGTGAGACTGCGCTCATGGAATACACTATTTGTTTATGAGGTTTACTCAGATGGATTGTGGGGATTTCGTACTGTGCTGCAATTCACAATTTAATTAGGCTGAACTTTTCAAATAATCCATTATTAGCAAGAGTGGATGATAAAGGGAAAACAAAGACAGGACTAAGTTTTATTTTCACAATGCATCTGCATGTATTGTCCTTTAAATTTAGATTCTACTTCCTGATTGTTTACACAGTGATGCTGCTTTCACAAATAGGTAAAAGAGAAAATAAGACAGCATTGCATGGCATTGCAACAGTATTTACATTATTAATAAACTCAAATGACTTCCAATTCTGTGTTGTCTTTGTGAGCTACAGGCCAATTGGTATTCCAATTGTATACAATGTTTTATGAATCATGAAGCCGATAGCTCCTGGTGAAATATTTTCCACATCATAAAAAATCCGCTCATATATGCACAGCAATTGTGAGGACAAAGCCGAAGAATTTGGTGGAGCAGTAAAGGTTTGATGTTTTAGGGGGTTTGAAGGTTTGCAAAAAAACAGAAAGAACAAAATCCCTAATTTCTTATGCAGGCAGAGTAGATGTGCCTTGAGATACGTGTTTTGCTGAGCCACCGTGGAGTGTTTGATTTCAAACCAATTTTTAGCTGATCATTATATTTTATTAAAAGCATCTCAGTTCATTATATAAAAGCCCTCTCCACCGTTGGGCAAGAAGAAAAAAAAGACACACACAGAACTGAGGAGAGTAAGCCTTTAATGGGAATCAGAGTTTACACATTTTTGAACCAAAGAAATAGATGCTACCACAATAGCTGCCACAGAGTTTTATTCTCTCTGCGCAGTTGACAGTGTATTCTGCTGCTGCTGCTCCTCATCCCCCAGCTTTCTCTCACCGCCAAATTAGATTGTTAAAGATGCGACATTTCATTTATTTTCCTCTTTTTGAATGATGTTCTGTTTGGCTTTACAGAGCTTAAAAGTGTAAAATGCAGCTCGATCCCCCACGACTGGGCCAATCAGAATACAGAATACAGCTTGTCCCTTTCAACAACCCCTGTCCTGTGAGGCCATGCGTACCGAGGGGAACACTGTCATCAACACATGTTTAATATTTAATCATGATAACACAGCAGCAAATCACATCAGAGCCAATGCATGCTAGATCATATTGTCTGATCCAATAGCATGCATCCTGTGTTGCTATCAATTACAACTTTGGCACCCAACTAATTTGTTTGAGGGCCGGATTGGTAATTTGATTTCGGGCTCACTCACTTGATTTCCCTTACCCATTAATTTCATTTGCACTTGCCCATCAGCGGCACCAGCACATGTTGAGTCACCTACGTCCCAGAGCTCATCTTAGCCCAGTCTTATTAATACCACCAGTTGTGGCAAGTGCCAGCCTGATACTCACACAGCATGCAGCCGCCGCTCTCTTTCCAAGCCATCACAGCCTGCATCTCCCCTTCAGTGGCTTGGAACCTCTTAACCTGTCCACTCTTCAGCTTCAGCAGCCGGCTCGCGTTTGTTGCTCCGCTGAATATGAATCTCTGTCTGCCAAATGATGCCATCTTTAAAATCCATTTTTATTCTGGGCAAAGAATCCTAATTAAAACGTGTGTCTTTGGAAAGAAACTCATTATTGAAATTATTTTTAGAATTGGGGTGACATGAAGAGATACATTTGCTGAAGAATAACCAACCGCTTGATTGTTAGGGTTAAGTAAAGAGATTTATGAATATACAATGATCAAAGAGATGAGGGAGATAGTGTCATTACTGTAATGAGTCTATTTGAAACATCGAGATAAATTATGGGAAAAACATACTTACATACTATTTAAGAAAAAAAGAGTGTATCCAATTAACCTCACATGACTCCTCTACCATTGTAATCTAATACTGTCTTTACCTTATAATATTGTGGAAAAATAAATTATTTAGAGTGAAAAAATGACATTTATTTGTTTCTCATTAATGAAGATTGAAACAAACAGGAAAGAGAATGAAAATAATAATAGGATGGAGTAATATTCCCTTGCAAGTTAAACTCACTGAAATCCCTTTTGTATTGATAAGACAACTGAAAAGTGTCATGTGCAGGAGACTTGTGTTATTGAAATTTTAACAAGGATAAATGGCGGAGACACTGTGTCATCCTCTTGGGAATCTTCCACCGACTCCATGCTGGTGTTACAAGGATGTCCTCTGTCATCGTGCTTAAATGAACTGGGCCATAATTTGAATGCCTCTCTATATTTCATATTCCATAACATGTCTGTGAGTGAGTGTAATTTCTTTTCCATATGGGCACTTAGCTGTAAAGAGTGAATAATAAAGGAGACCCAAACAATTATGAGGCTTTAGTCGCGCATCGCTGGCCTTGGTAATGTCACTTGTCTGTGAGAGGAAGTGTTCTGTCTTAGTTAGAGGCTCTGTCACCCCGGGCCTTTAGATTCCTGTTTGTAAACAGTTACTATACAGCCCTTGAGGTTTCTAATTCTTTTTTGTTTGTCTTCTGATGCCATGCATATGCAGCCTGTGGTGTGTGTGTGTGTGTGAGTGTGTGTGTGTGTGGGTGTGAAGCTCCCAAGAGGTAACACGAACTTTGGAAAAATCTATTGTGAGCACATCACATCTGTCTGGAGAACAGAGTGGTGCTGAAACACACAACCTACAATCTCCACAGTTTTCCACATAAAAACAGATGTTACATCGTGTAAAACAGAATTAATGAAAAAGCCGGATTTCGCAAACTTAAGTATTGCTTTTCCTTCCCTCTGTGTTTAATATTGCATACTGATGTGGGGGCTGAATGAGGGAGGGGGGTGGGGAGTGGGTTTGATATGACTCTGCTGCTGAGTATGCAGCCCTGCCACCCAATTCCCCGACTCCCCTCCCCTGCTGGTAAATTATCAAGCCCTCTTTCATAAATGAGAATGAACAAAAACACATTTGTGGCGTATAATAAGATGCAGTAATTAATGTCATCGATTCACATCTGTAAGGATACTGACTGGGGGGAAATGCGATTACTTTTATCACATTTCAAAACTTGGAGTTAGTTTTCGGAGCCCTGTAACTCAGTTAGCGTGTGGCTGTGGAGAGAGCGAGAGGGCTGCTCTTGCTCTGTGATTGATGAGCGCGCACGGGGCAGACTATTAAAAAAGCTGCAGCGTATTCCACAGACAATGGCAATAAACATATTCAGGGTGCTGAATTCAAAATGACTTATTTAGGGAAAGAAAATGCCTTTTTTTTTTTTTTGCTCCAACCATAACCATAAACCCTGGATTAATGGGGAATGCCGTGCGCACATTTAAATATGCTACTACACAAACACCACAACACATACACAGATGCCTAATGCACACATGTTCACCCTTTGATCCTTTGTATATAAAAATTGCTGCCCTTTATTACAATCAACAAGACCATAAAATAACCATAATAACGTGTATCAGGCACTAACACACACTATTAAAACACACAGTCTGACATTTTGGAAAATACACTTATTCGTTTTCTTACTTATAGTTGGAGAGGAAGATTGAAACCACTCTCATGTCTGTCTATGGTTACTATAAAGCTGCAGGCCGTTATCTCAACAGACTGTAAACAGATACTGTTGCACACAGCGAAACAAGCTGCTTCCCCATTCCCTGCTGTTTATGCTAAGCTAAGCTAACTGTCCTCTAGCTCTAGTTATATATGTACTCTACTGATGCGACCGTGCTGTCAGTCTTCTCATCAAGTGAATTTTTGCATATACTAAAAATGCTGAACTCTTCCTTTACAGGAAAAAAGTGAATTAAAAAAAAGAAAGAAACTCTCAACAGCAACAAAATTCCAGCTACAAACTCCCACAGACTTAGAAAGAAATATTTTGGCAGTCAGTGCAGACATGCACCTTTCAGAGAGTCTGAAAAGGTTATTATTAAAATAGTGCTCAGCAGTGGAAGATGAATTATAGGCTCTTTTATTCAAAAAGAAATATCATTGGAGATAGAGCCAGTGATTAGCAATAATGTAGATGCTTTGCAAAATGAGGGGGCTGCTGGGTGGGGAGAGATGGAGATCGAGGGAAAGCCACATTGTTACAAATGGATAATTTATAAATGTGCTCTTCGTGGTGATAGCTCTAGAGATGACAGAGTACATGCAACTGTAAATTGTGCTAGATGAGAGTTTAATAGCAAAGTAATGAGTGTTTTGGCTGTAAATATAACGTGCAGCGCAAATACAGAACCCTACGGTAAACATCTCATTTGATAAAGGTATTTCCACGTTTGCTCTGGTCTCAGGCACACTGTGTATGCTTACTGTACACATGCACGTACATGAGTGGAAGTCTGCATGTTTGTGCTGTATATGGACTGACAGTGAGTACAGGTGCTCCATTATTCAAAGTATCTCCTTGGGCTTTAAAGCTCTGACAGAGAACTAGACGAGGTTTCTCCCCCGCATGCTCACAACACTCCCCCCCCCCTTCCCTTCAACACCCCTCCCAACTGCAAAAATATTACCAGAGCTTCCCTGGGGAGAAGCAGAGGGGAAACGTGATCTGGAAGAGAGGGGCGAATCCACCACAACAACAGCTGTTTCCAAATCACAACAACCTGGGGAAGGGTTGTGGGTTATATTTTATGGGTGGAGAGGGACCACGGATGTTCATTTATTTATCTCCACAGTCAGCATTGAGAGGTGTGTGTGTGCGTGTGGTGTGGTATCTGTGTATGTGTGTGTGTGTGTGTGTGCATCTTTGTGACAAGCTCTGTCATAGCTCACTTTTTACATATACAGGAAAAGGCCTAAGGTCACCAGTCACTCTGCAGAGTGCTGAGACCTGTAACGCCACAGCCAGTCATGTGCACAAATGATGAATATGTATAAATAATCAATCTCACGCGTTAAAATATTATAATGAATGTATGGAACATAGAAAATCTTATTGAGTTGGTCTGATGCCATTTACTTTCCTCTTCACTTGCTTTCATAGATTCCACTTCTCCACGGGTACAATTATGCTGAGAGCAATTTCATATTTCAAGTATGCAAATATCGATACTGTGCGGCCACAAACAGCCCCTATACGGAAAATATGTAGGCTGCAGCACTGTAATCCTTTTGAAGTGTCGCACTAGCACACTGTTTAAAATCTAAATTAGTCTGCATGTGCATTTGAACACATAGATGTTCCTGCACACACACACACACACAGACACGCACACACACAGGGATCTAAATTAGCCTAATGGTTCTCAGTAGACCTAACACCAAACACACATGCCTCTGGTGGGGTAAATGGTGAAGCACGACTTTGTCGCTGAATACAAACACACCCATTAGCCGCTGGAGCAGGCCAATCTATGGCAATGACCTTGGACATGTTCTTATTCTCTCCTTTGCTACATGCTGTTATTAATGTGGTTATCTCCTATTTTACATACAGAAATAATAGGCTACCTCACCTGATGATATTTATCCATCGTGGGCCGAAACAAGAGCTGGGCCACTACATCATCAGGAGAAAACCACCAGCAACAGGCAATCAATAAATAGGCTATCTGGACCAGGACAGCTGCCACATAAACACCATGTTAATATACAACTGAAGTGGTGAAGCCAGGCAGAGGAGTGCACATTTGGCCTCTGTCTAACTTTCTTCTAATCCATTACACACTATCCATCCATTGGGAATTTCCCCATTCATAAAGAAATATCTTATATCTTAGACAGTGGACCAGGAGATAATCAAAGGTTAGTTTTTTGCCTGGACTTTTACCATGCCTTTATTTGCTGTAGGGGGGTAAATGGACGCTGAAGCTGAAGTGGTGCCACCACTTTATTCAGTAAAATTTCCATGTATCTGCTTAAAAATGTCCATAGATACATAATGACAATGACAGATCTTATTCAGATATGTGTTTGAAAAAAAAACAACAAAAACAAACAAAAAAACAAACAAACAGACAAACAAAAAAAAAACTACTCCGTAGATTTGACAGTGAACTCAACAAATGTTTCTCCAAGTTTCTCGCCCACCGCCTCATCTGAGGGCTGTTCCAGAAAGCGGGTTCAACAAACTCTGAGTCTACCTCTCAACTCTGAGTTAACTTACTCTGAGACGGGAAACTCTGAGTTTCCGGTTCCAGAAAAGCTGATATGAATTAGTTCAATCAACTCTGAGTAGGTTCACCTTGAGTTACGCGCGTGCACAACCAATATAAAAAGCCATAGTCAATGGATCCCTGAAACCACGAGTGTCACCATGACGACAATGAAAAAGCGAAAATCGCCGCAAATCAAACACCGCTGCAGCGGTGTAGGAGAGAGAGGCGGCGTGGGAGGAAATAGCGGCCCGAGATTCAATTCAGCTGAGTTAACATTTAACTGTAAGATCGTCGCTTATTTGCCTGGTTAAAAAGGAATAAAATCTGATTTTCGTTTAGGTGCAATCCAGCGGGCGAGAAAAGAACTTGGAAGCAGCTAAAAATGAAATATAAAAATGTCATACAAAGCCGTAAGGCATGTTTTTTTTGAAAAGCCTTAGGTTGTTAAAGTAAATATAAATTCAGTGGCTACTTCAAATAGTAATGCAAATCACTAACAAAATGCTGTTTTAACATGCCCTCCCACTTAATACCTCAGTAAATTAAAACCTGATATGTTTAGCCTGTACATTTATAGTATGGCAGGCTGCATTTCAAATGTGACTGTGTATATGAACACTCAATAAAATACAGTTTGAGAAAAAAAAAATAATATTTGAGTTCTGCTCAGACAACAGAAAGAAGGCAGAGGCCCAGAAAACGGGTGGAGGGCCACCTCCACCCACTTTGACAGAGGCTGAGGTGATGGTCCTCAGCCAAAACTCTAACCGGTCAGTGGCTGAAGGCATCCCTGGGGGAAGCTCTTCTGAGCCCGGCACCCCCATGGACACAAGTGCCTACATCAGATGCAAGTACACACTTTTGCCTTTTTTAATCAAATGCAATAAAACAATTATATATATCCTATTTTATTCACCCAACAGTTGAGGATGGTGTCCTCTGCCTGGTTCAGCCTCCGACTGAAACAACTGAACACCCTGCAGCTGTAAGTATTCCATACTCAGATCTTGCCTCAGGTGGTAGTTGAAAGTATTCTGAAACAGTATCTCCATCACAGGCGTTTCAGTGCCAGGGTAACTTTCCTCACCGCTCTGCACACTGTTGCCTTGCCATAATACTCTGCGTCGCCAATATTATAAAGAAAACTTCCGTTTGCATAAAAACGTAGCGCTATGCACAAAATTTGAAGGGAATTGAGCGCACGTCCACGGTGTGTGAAGTTGCTAATGTGTGGCCGCAGAAGGCTTTCAAGATAAATTATAGCGTTTGAGGCGGTAGGGCTCGAACAGATATTCATCTGGAAAATTGAGAATATCCGGTCTGGGGCGAAAGATTCTCTCGCGGCGCAAAGCGTTTCTAATCATTTGTGCTTCGATGTCAGTCGGGTTTGGGAGGAATGGACAAGCCATGTTGTCTCCAAGCGATTTTCATGCGAGAGAAGCGAAGAAACTCGGGGTTATTTCAAGATAACCTGCCAGCGAGCAGGTTATGTTCACAGAGTCTGTTACCATGGTGACTGACTCAGGGTTTCAGTTACCTCGCTTTCTGGAACAGAAAACCCAGAGTTTCCCTCATCTCAGGGTTAACTTACTCAGAGTTTTCACATAACCCGCTTTCTGGAACAGCCCTCTGATTGGTTAGAAGTCAGATAGGTATTGCTGCATATAAACAGGAACCAGGACGCTGTTTAGCAATGAAGGTAAGAGAAGACAACATCGAAGTTGGGGGGGGGGCCCAAAAAACATTACAGTCTTCTACAATGAAGTTACAACAACACCGCCCTCTGACGAACAGGTTCGTGTGTTGATTCAAGACACACCGAAGGACAGAGAGCGAGAGAGGTGCCGTTGCTAAGTGCTAAGCTAATGTAGCTAGTCGTCTTAATAGCATGTAAACAAAGGGATAATTGGTGGGCGTCGATAAAAGCAGGAGAGAGCTACGGAGCAGAGCGAGTGTAAGTTTTCTACAGCAGGCTGTTAGTCTGTGATGAAGGAAACAGAAGAGCAGCATTTAATGCTACCAGTGGCAGAAACTCTGCAGATGGTTTATGGGAGTTTATGTGTGGCTTGAAACTGGGCTAAAACTGCTGTTGTCTTATCCAGTTGTCCTTAGAGATTAAGTTGCTCCAACTGCGTGTTATATTGTGGAGAATTGCTACTGAGAAGCTGTTAAAAACAATAATATAAAGCTAGGTGGGAGCTCAGCTGAGCCAGTAAAATAGTGACCAGTTTGTAGTAGAAAGCTATACTAGTCTCTCCCACCACCCACCCATAATGCTGCTGATTCATTCAATCACAGACTGTGTGGTTTGTCCACTATTGCATCACTTTTCAAAGGCACTGAAGCACGTGATCAGTAAGTGAATGCATCGCTGACTGTCTCCAGTTCAGTGGTAACATCACTCTGGTGCCTGCTGTTCTGATAAACTGTTTAATAGGTGTATAGTTTAGCAGGTGACTATTTGCAGCAGAGTTATTACTCTGTGTTCATTTATGTATCTTTTTTAGCTTTCTTTCAATGAGCTTTTTAGCAGACTATTTGACACTGTTAACACGGCTTAACTCCCAACAGTGGTGTCAGCCTCACCATGAAAAGCTACTGATTTCATCAGTGGCAATGATAATTCAGTATAGTCAGTATAGCAGCACAATACAAGATATTGTTACTGCTCAGTGTTAGATTACAGCCTTTAAAACACAGTGTAGTCACTCCCAATTTATAGACTAATAACAGTATACCAGTGCCATAGGAACCGATATATAACTGCAGGTATAAGAGAACAAGGTGTGAAGTTCAGGAAGTAAATTGGTAACAATCTGTGAATTTAAGATTATAGTGTAGTAAGCACACTGTGGGTATTTTCTGATTAACAGGCACATATTCTTATATAATGGGCTACTTACCCCATAATTAAATCACCACTTTATAACATAACAAGCCATGCGCAGGTGTTAACCTGAATGGAAAGGGGATGCATGGTTTCTATTGCAGTGCACTTTGAGGGGCCCAAATGCCAGTCAAACACAGTTGTTGTGGAGTCTAATTATAGATGAATAATAAGTGAGTGACACATATAATCTTGCAGGCTGGTTGAATTTTATCTGCCCATGTGGCAGGCGGAGCCACATGAGAGCTGCATACAGGTCATAAAGGAGGATGTTTGCTGGTGAGTGGCAGCTGATAATGTCCTCTGAGACTTATTGTAGCATAACAGTAACTGACTCTGTCCTCTGGACCTTCGTTCCAATGTAAAAACCTAAATGTACCCCATAGGTATTTAGTAACTGCCCCATACCTTAAAAGGATTATTGTTGTTGTTTGCCAATACCCTGTGTTGCCAGACTGTCCTAAACCTTGACCAAGTGTGAAATTAGCCTAAACATAACTTTGTGTAATGGGGGGAAAAGTGCTGCCAAAAAACACTTTGTGATGCAAATAGCTGTTTGGTTTCTGCCAAAATGTTCATAGAAATATAATTTTTAGGTGACAGGGTTGATCCAAAGTGCCAAAATGCCCACAAATGTTCCTGATACCCATCAAATACAAATCATGATCCTGATCCAAACGCCGGCATTTGACCAGCTCAAGCCAGGCGTGAAAGGACCCCATTTGTCCCATTCATACTTCACACATTTATAATCATGACAGTTACTTATTTGTTTATCAATATAATACTGTATCTCTATGTGCAGCAGAGGTAGCTCACACTATAGAAGAGTCAGATTATATTCCATAAACACAGATGTTTTTTTTTTTCTTTAAATTTCAGTTTTGGATTATTCACTTGAGCTTGATCTTTGTTCATACCTTACTGTAATTGCCATTTGTGACGCTACCTGTATCTATGCTCTGTCTAAATTGTGCAGTAGATCGAAGGGTCTGTTTAAGGGGGGATTCTTTTGTCAGTCAAGAGTTCAAAGATTCCTCTCTGTTCTTGTGTGCTTTGGTTGCAGTGTGTTTTTGTGTGTCACTGAACATGTTTTTCTGCCTGCTGCCCTGTCATCCTCATAGACCCTGTGGCCACAGCAAGCCTTACAAATGTATAAGATCTTTGCCAGGTGGTTCGGGAATTTGGAAACACTGATGTCAACTACAAGGTGAGTGTCCACAGAAATGAAGCGTATGGGGGTATTTATGTAGAGTCATTATTTGCAAATGTGCTTGGAGAGAAAGTTCAACTCCCTCAAAAAAAAAATTTGAATATAAATGACCTATTATTATGAATACCAATTAGTATTTGGATCTAAGAGCTGGAAAGACATGCAGATAATTCTTCATTCTGCCTTTATGTAAGCATCTTTATACACATGACTTGACTTTTCTACAATCCACACCTCAGATTTGCAAATGTGTGTGGTGTCTGTCTCCAGGACAGTGGTGGCCAGCTGCCTACTGCTCTCCTCACAATGCGCCTCAGTACCAGTACAGTGGGCTTGTGGTGATTAATGATCAGATCAACTCGTCGACTCCGCCGGGCCAGCTTGAGCAGAGGCCATAAAATATTTGTATAGTAAATGCTATGACAATTGACAGTTCACTTTAAATAACTCTTAAATTAGTGATTGCTTGTTATTATGTTTTGTCAGTTTTTGCAGAGCATGAACCTGTGAGCCTGCGCTCAGGGCACAGAATATCCTCTGAGCGATTGGCACATACATGTGCAGGTCTCAGGCAAGGTTTGAGTTCTGATACAGATCTCATTCACATTTACAGATTTGAATGCACATGCACAAATCTCAATATGCTATATATCTGACAACACATTCACTGACTCCTCTACACATCCAGAAATCAGACGACACATTGACAGATTCCAGCACTGATCCATAAATCAGAGAACACGCACAAAAGATTGAGATACTTTCACAACTTGACACAGATTTGTGAATCATATTGCTACAATAATACCCCCATAGGACAGCCTCTGACTGCATTATATGGTCCACAGAGATCAGGGGACCACACACAGTTATTGAGCAAAGGCTGGCCACTTTGCCTCCACCATAGTTCCTGTGTGAGAAAGCCTCCAAATGTCATGGTGCCTCTTTAGTTTAATTTATTCCTTAATTCTTTAATAAAGCCACTTTGTGTTTTCCCCATTGGTTGAGTTCATAAATGTCATTTTAATTGTTAAGCCTGCTACGTCTGCTGAGTTGCCCCAGCTTCCTGCTATAATGGGTTTCTAAAATGTGATGTGCACCAAGAGGACTATTTTCTTCCCTCCTGTTTTATATTGCAACTTTCTAACCTCAGTCAGGGATGCTGACTTTGATTCTGAGCAACTGATAGAGTGACAGATCAGGATAATGACAGTTTCTAACATTTGGAGACTGTCCTTTGTTGCTATTCCTGTTGTATTTTAAGATGTTTTCTGGATGAGAGATCTGAGATCTGTGGTGCACAACAACTTTTCACCAGGGGGATTCTCTGCCATTCTCTCCCTCTGATGTGGGCCTTCTCGCTCTTATTACCTTTTTGTTGTCTTTTTTTTCTTGTGTTTTTGTTTCGCTGCACCATCTGTCTGTCCTGTGCTTGTTAAATCAGTTTGCCCATTCCCAGCGCCCTCTGCCTCGACTTCACCCCTGGCACTTTCCATTTAGTCTCCAAAACCACAGAATGATATGCAAGTCTGAGTCAATCTACCCTGAGTTCTTGGATGTTTGTCAAACAATACTAGAACAACAGCATGATTTGTTCTGTGCACAAATCTCAACAGTCTATACCCTCTTGGCATTGTTAAGGGAAGGCAGCAAAGGCAGAGACAGACATGGAGAAAATATCCTATCAATCTACAGGATATTAGCTGCAAGGCACCAGTTCATACTGCCAATGATGTAACCCTCTGTGCCAGTATGAGCAAGTGCCACAATAAATTACTTCACATCATCCAATGCTTTTATCTGATGATAGCACTCTGTGTGGGTTGTGTGATTTCAAGCTTAAGATTTTTGTTGTTGAGGCAGTGGTAGCATGGTGGAAAGAGGGGGAGAGGGAATCATAAAACAAAACTGTGTACAAGACTGTAATTGTGCAGGGTTTATAATTTATGCAAAGGATAACTGAAAACCTGCAGACTCCAGCCAGCACTCGCCCAACTGTGGTCACATCTTCATCTTAAAATAATTCCCTTATTCATCTGACACCATTTCTTAAACACGATTGGCTGAGTTTATCTCATTAGCAGGGGTCATTTTTAACAAGGGATGAATCTGGCTCTGCTATTTTTAAGAGAGCAAATAAATCAAAATGTTCACATTGTTATGAAACATGCAAGCAGTGTTATATTTACTTCAGGGTAAGTGTTAAGTAATTGTATGTTTAGGCTTCAGCTCGTCTCAAACAATAGTTAATTGTGCAAATATCTGTGGTGATTTCCACTCACATTCCTCCCATGAATCTGAGCTGTGTATGCAGCCAACAGAAAATTGCAACCACCGAATTCTTCCCTCATTATAGAAAGCATCCTTTTACCCTTTTTTTTTCTCCCTCCCACCAATACCTTCAGGCTTGTATTAGTGAAATAACAGCAGTTTTACTTCGTCCAGGCTTGGGCTGGCAGTAGATAAGAGGAATGTGTGGGTAGTGGGCACATTGGCGTACCTGTGCAATCGTGGACTTGATGGGCCAGCGGGTGACACTGCCAGACTGTAGACCAGTTGGCGAAGACGTCACCATGAGCAGGATCAGCTGAGGAAGTGGTTTCCAAGTTGGGCAGAGATTCCCGAGAAATGGAATAGGAAAACAGAGCACAACCTTTGATTCTGTTTAGTTAATTCCTGCAGTAATAACTCTGTATCTAACTGCAGAGGGGACAGACAGACAGGCAGAGAGATGGAGAGAGACAGGCAGAGTTGGAGGGGTTACAGTATTAATCTGGTTGCTCACTAGTATTAGCTATTGTCTGACTGCCAACATCCAGAAGCAAGTGTTTGCCAAAGAGATGTGAATAGCAGACAGCGCATTCATCTTTGCAACCCCCCTCCCCCACCATAAATCTGCAATGCTATCCTCTGAGAATATGTAACACAAACGTTCTTGGTAACCTATCCATTTACTAGCTACTAATTTTCTCTTGTCATAGCTCATTAACCTTAACTCTATCACTAATCTCACATAACAGGCAGATTAATGTGAAATAAAGCTATGTACACAGATGTTACGCTCAATAACTTGATCATTTTCTCTTAATTGCTGATTTATTTACCTGTTATGTACCATAAATGGGACAATGACAAGTAGATACCTGTGTTGGGGGAGGGGTCCATGCTTGAAGACTGCAGATTTCACTATTTAGTATATTATTCTTATTAAATTAGAGGATTATTTACAGGTCAGTAATAATGAAAGAATGCATTATTTACATGGTGTTCATTTTGTAAAGCAAGTCAGTTATTTAAATGTACATGTACTAAGCATGCAAGCAATTACCTGAACAACTGTGATATATAATGATATTCAGTATGATAATCCTGCAGTAATTAGAGGGCAAATAAACAAACTGATCTTCTCATTTTATGGGGTCTTTATTTAGGTCAATCTTGAAATGCATTTAAGTGAGCCAAAAATATCATTACTTTGGTTTTCCAGTGAAGACTTACATTAATCCAATTGACCATAAACCACAGCAATACATTTTTAACTTTGGTATGTGTTTTTATATATTTTTCTTTTCAGAAACATATACTTAAAGCAGCTTGTTTCTCATTGTTTAAATGGAAATGTAAAAGTCAGTGTAACATACTGCTGATTCACCATACCAACTTAAATGTTCAGTCGTCTCCACTACTCCCCAGTGGCCAGAAAATCTGTTTTTGCAGCTTTGTAGAATATCTGCTGAGTCATATGTAGCTCTCATTAGCTTGGCTGCTAACATTACTGTAGCTGTGAATGAATTGCTGTCATAACTAAGTGGCTTGATATTTGCTGGTGGATGAGTTAGTAGATTATTTCTTGAAAATGACGATAACGTTGTCTCACATTTTTGTGTAAATCAAATAGTTGTTTTCATGCAGACATTATGAGGGTAGCAGCAAGATACACTGATTTTTAACCAAAGCTAATATGAGTTATTTTGGATCCACTAATGGATGAGCTATGAGAGTTAATATTTCTCACGCCACATATGTACAGTGCTCCAGTCTGCTGTGAAGACTGCCAACTATGTAATTAATAAAACAGACAACATCATGTTAGTTCATGATTAAAATATTCCACATGTCTGAGGGGCTTCTGACACATTTGATATGTCACTGGGTTAATTATACTAATATTTTCTCTTAATTAAGGAATAGGTGTATGAATAATTAGATATGCACTGGGAAATCTTTTGTTAAAGAAGAAATACACCCAGAAAGAGTTAAATCTTCATCCTTACATCTAAGGAAAACCCAGCCAAGATACTACTGCTTCCATGTAGTGATAGCAACCACCTATAAAAAATGTACCGCGCTATTTACTAAACACAAATACTTTCACTAATAATGGATGAAGAGAATCAAAGCACACATCAGATTTCCAATTTGTTTTCTGCTCACTGCTGTTTCATCTCCAGCAACACCATGTTTACTGACCTGGCAACATGTCATGTTGTGTCAAGTCCTCAGTCCTAAGAAGACTCGCTGAACAGAAAGGTCAGAAAAGCATGCTCATAAAGGGATGTGGACAGCTTTTAGCCTGTGGCTTTGCTTTAATCAAACTCAAATGCAGTTGCAGTCAGAAAACACTTCTGATTTACTCAAGCAACAGTGAACACTGGCTCTGAGTAAGACCTGTAGGATTTGTGGCGTTCAGGGCATTGACTAAGAAATCGCAACATTTCCTCCAGAGGTATGAGGTGTGCATGTGTGCATATATACGTGAGTGTGTCTGTTGCATGTATGCGTGTGTTGATGTTTGTGTGTATATGTGTCCTTGTGGCAAGTCCGTGCCATCGGCTGTTTTTTCCCCGACTTTGTCAGAAACATGTGGCATGAAGCAATACACCTGTAAGTCATGGTGTTAAGTCACCTCATAGTCCTTGGGCCAGTCCATGGTTAACCAGATTTATTCCTTATCTTGCAGAGAACAGCTTCATAACAAAAAATAACCTCCAATCATTTCCAAGATGTATTTCAATCCTCTCACTTTACGCTGAAAAAACACCCAAACAAGCCTTGTATACAACTATTATTATTTCTTTGGCTAATTATGCAGATGAAGGCATTTCTCTCCGAATAGAAGCGCATCACTGCCTCTGTGCAGCACTGTGAAGAAAGACGAAGAAGAAGAGGAAGGGCATTTTTGGTGTGTGAGCAGCGAGCGCCCATTTGTGAACGCTCCTCCATCATGATGAGAGACAGCCCACACAGCTCCAAATTGCTGATCAGCTTATTTTTAGTCGAGGGGCTGCCCCAGTGTCTGGTTTACATCTGGGATTGGCGGAAAATGTAGAGCAGACTTCCGAGTTAATACTTGTATAGCAAGTCTGCCTGCTCTGTAATTAACCAATTAACAAGCAACATGCCCCACCAACACCCTACCTGATTCAGTTTGCAATCAGGAATGCGCGTCTGCAAAGTTTTAATTGTGCCCGAGGCAATAACTTACTGTTAGTAATCACATTCTCTCTCCCTATATTGCACCATGGTGCGTTTGGGAGGAAAAAACTTACAGTCGCAAGCTAATTCGGCAAACCTCCATGTTGGAGGTGAGCACAGTGCACATTACTGGCAGTGCTTAGGGTTTTGCTGAACAACAAAATGAAAGTTAATATGCTCCCCGAATTATTTACACATTGTGCATTTATAGCCTCCGAAGAAAGATGAGAGGCATGCAGGGGAGCTTTCACTCGACGTATCCCCCCTCAAAGTAAGACCACAGAATGTGGACACATGCAAAGAAGAAAGCGCCTGCCTCCATATTTCAAAATGAGACATTAGGTTAATAGAAGCTTTTGTGCAAAGTAAAGGAGACAACATCACAGGGTTTGAGTCGGGAACCTGCACGCTCGGCTTGCATGGTAGAGGCAAGCCCTGTGCCAGAGCCAATCATCGTTCAGGAGGCAGACATGGTACATGGACTAGATGAATCACTAAGCTGTCATGTGTCTGTTTCACATTGTGACCATGGGAAAGCAAATTATAGGTGACTTAATGTTCCTTTTTTCTCTGCTTTCTGGTGCACAGCCAGGCCATACACCGAGCCTTTTATTTCAGTGTATGGCCTTCTGTGTAAAAGAAATATTGTCTGTCAGATGGAAGCTGCCACTAATTGTTCAGCTCAAATCCCTCCATTTTCTGTAGGAGACCACAGCCACCCACCACTTTTAAAAATACATGGTTGACGCTATTGGCTACAAGAGACATCAAGCAATTACAAGAGTCATGCATTCTAATATGATAGACAGAGAAGCGAGTGGAATTAGCTTCGCACACTTGATGTCGCATACACACACCCCAACTGCAAAACACAAACAATCTAGGGCAGCTATTCCAAATCCAATTGTTGTGAACATGAAGCCAGCTAGTTTCAGGCAGTGGGGTGAGTTTGGCCCACACATACCAATTAGGCCAGTTTCCAAAGCAATACCGCACAATGCTGCCCAGAGGACTGCAGCAGAACAAGACTTTGATTTCCCTCAATGTGATAGTAATTTCATATTCCTCTGAAAAGCAACATGGCTGCTGAGGCTTGAGTCTCGAGATGAACAATGAGGAGCAATTCTCAACGAGATACTTGTCTGGTCATTTACATACAATTTCTCAAACAAATAACGCAAATACGTCGTGACCAGTTTGGTGTGGAGGTAATGGAAGAGCTGCGCGCTCATGTAAACACAGCATCCTCTGATACATTCTCAAACAAGCCCGGCAAGGCCTCTTTAACTAAGCCGGTAGTGTCCCTGGGTAGCTTCGTTAACTGCTTGCATTTGATCAGTTATTGTATCCCGCTCCTCCCCTCCCCACCCCCACCCCCGCTCCACACGTCTGAGAGTACGCCTTGCATCTGGGATCAAAAATCAAGGCCATAACTGAGAATGCAGCCTGTGGTCTTCATACCGACTAAACGCCGTTGAGCCCGAGTCCCACCACAGCGCATCAGACAGATTGAGGAATAGAGAGGGAGGAGGCATGTAATGAGAGCCAGGAGAATTACTACTCTCTATTTATAGGGAGTGCAGGATTGTTTACCTTCGTTCTTAGCTCCTTGTTTTGACGGGTGGTGAACTGCTAATGAGAAGAGCTATCTTTCTGTTGCAATATTGTTGTATCACCTTCCGATACTAACGGCATGTTGGGCTGCACCTATGAGAGCCTCAGAGCTATTTTCATGATAAATCCTGAAACATGTCCTCCTCAATTGATTCCGCTCTCTCTTACTTCCTGTCATTAAAAAACACAATCATGTTTTTGGTGTTGGGAGTTGCAGCAGCAGCAGCAGCAACAGCAGCAGCAGCAGCAGCAGCAGCAGCAGCAGGAAGACGGCCCTTTCAGATTCTCTGTGAGACGGTGTGGGAGTGCCTATTGTTGGAATAAATCTTCACCCTCTCATTTGAATCACTGGGAATGGTTGATCATCTGTCACAGGGGAGGAGAGAAACCAAAGTACCCCAAAGAGAGCAGAGGTGTTACTGCATGGAGGCGGCCATATTAGCAGAGATATTCTTCAGGATTATGTGCCCCTTCAACCCAGGCCAAGAATTTGTCAGCAGAAGTGCAGATATGGCTCTATCAATAATCCATGGCATTGTGTATTTCCCAACTGATGCCATTATACAGCTGGGGGATGACAGCACTCACCAACTCCATCATCTTATCCACGGGGACCAGGATCTCATAAAGCGCTCTCAACATAGACATCTCATATAACGGGTAATAACTCCAGCCAGTTAATACAGGGGAATTATCAGGGAGAGGAGCGATGAACCCAGCAAAAACGGGGGCAGCCACTGCTGTAATATGGTCATGGAGCTGAGAGAGAGAGAGAGAGAGAAGGAGGAAGAGGAGAAGGTGCCATAGGAGGGGGAGGGATGAGAAAAAAGAGAGGTAGGAAATAGAGGGGGGCAATGAGAGAGCATGTGAGATAAGAGGGGGAGAGTTGGTGAAAGATAAAAAGACAGGAGGAGAGAAGTGAGAGGGAGAACGGTTGTCGTGTGAAACAGATGAGCAAAAGTTAGAGAGGAGGAAGGGAAGCGTTGAAGGGGTGAGGAGGACTAAGAGAGACAAATGAGGTAATGATTAAACAAAAAGATGTGAGGGCAGAGCCTCGGCTAAGTATTTATGTCATTTTTGTTGAACTCCGAGCTCTGTTGGAAATCAGCAGAGTTTGAGGATCCTCCTTTCACACTGCTGCTGTGAATTGGAAGGTATGTTTGCAGAAGACTCAGTAATGAGGAGCTTAAACTATAGTAATCTCCCTAATCCAAGTGAAAGCTGTCTGTAATTGTTTTCACTAGTCATGTCAGAAAGGTGGTTTTAGCTTTTTTATCATTTCAAACTTAAAAGAAGCAACATTGGATAACCAACACTGTACCAGTGGCTACTTTAAAACAGACCATCAGTTATTGTCATACAGTGTTTCTGTATACATTCTTTATCCTAACATGTCTGTCCACCCATCCATCAGCTTTACCACAAAAATATTACATTAAATTAAGTTTTAATTATGCATCTAATTGTGAAAATGTTGAGGAGGGTGGAGATGGTGGTGGTCCTTACCCCCATGAGCAAGCACTTGGTGACAGCACCAAGAGGTGCAGGGTTAGAGGAGGTGGTGGAGATGATTGGGGGAAGGGGTTGGGGATGGGTGGCGAGGTAAAGTCAGGAAGAGGAGAGGGGAGAGCTACTGTTGTTCACAGCAGGAGTTGAACAACCAGCAGCCTCCTCCACTTCACTGTCACCTTCACTTGTAAAACTAATAATGATAATGATTGCAGCAGTGGGTGCTGAGCAGGATCAGTTGCATTCAGAAGATGGATGTTTTTTTTTTTTTGTATCAGGATATTTCTTCTGGACATGCCTCCCACTTTCTCTTCTGCTCTCCAAGTCTGCAAGCCTCTCTGCTCTGTCTCCATCTGAGCCTGGTACTTCTCTAACCGTCCAAAAAATCTTTCCTGCAGCCGCTGTAGGGGCTTATGAATTCAGTATTGCTGCTTTTTTACAAAGTGATGAAGAGCCGGTTTGGTTGGGCTCTCGAAGTCAGTTTTCTGCTCTCCAGCCCAATACTTTTTCTCTTTCCTGATCTGTGATGTGACCTGATTCTTCACCCCAGAGGTCGGGCACTTTAAACTGGCTGCTCGGCCTCTGCACGTCTCCTCTGCTGCTTCTTTTCAGATCACTCAGTGACTTGCGCTGGGCCTCTCTCCTGCCATCATCACCTTTTCTACTGAACCATCTCCTTCAGTTGCTCCTATTTTTTTTTTTTGTTTCCCTACAGGCTCAGTTGCCCTTCCCGTTGCCTCCTCTGTTTTGACAATGATTGTATTTGGCAAGTTGCAAAATACTAATTATCAAGTAAAATATGTCATAAAATCTGCTCTTTCATTAGTCTGCAGTATCCACTTGCAGCAACTACAACATTATTAAACTTTTCAGTTAAGATTAGGGAATGATGGTTTCCATAATACAGAAAAGGGCTTCAGTGACCAGATACAAACACAGAGTGCCCATTTCTAGTTAGGCTGCATTATGCAACAAACATCATCTTCCATTTATATGGGCAGACATTGCAAATCGCTATTTTTTGCTTTTCATTTTCACTTGATGATGTCACTCCTGTTGGGTCTTGTACCAAACACCTTTACGTCTTGTGAATATCATATTTTGGCAAGGGCATCTCTGTAGTAACACAATATTTATGGTGCTACCGATGCACAACAGTGTTGTGACACCATTTAGGTTTGTCAAAAAGAAATTACAGCCCCTGTGATTTGGATTTAGCACTTGGCCATAAGCAATTTTCACCACAAAGTGGTAAATTGTGCAGCCTTAATCTCTAGTGTCACAGTATGATTTTGAAATTATATTAGTTTACACAAACAGGTTGAACTCTGAGACTGAGCTTAGTTATATATTCATATTTCTCCAAAGACAAGGGCAGTTTTTATTTACTATGAAAGTCTTGACGTGTGAAAACACTGTATGTGGTAGGTTTACAGATGTTATGCCTGACAGTTATTTCTATGCCTCATCAAACTCCCAGGTACTCACAAGGTACATACGACTTCAAACACATCTGGTCTAGCTTTTAATTCTGTTACACTTTTGGATTTGTCAGACTTTTAGCTGAGAGCTGAGCCAATCTATGTCTCCTTTGAGGATGCCAGAGTAGAAAACAACTTGTGTACATACCACAGAAGTCTATTATACCTTTTGATTGCACCGTAGAGGCCTCAAACACACATCAGGGGGTAAATGGGTCTGAATATAGAGGAAATAATTTTTGTGAAGCCCAGCGCTGCTGAGAAGTGAAATTAGGTATTCAGACATGTGCATATGTGTCCAAAGTCCTTCCATAATTCATGATTTTTTGACATATGTGGTTTACTCTGCTGTGCGTCGTAAATGAAGATTTTTGCATTGGCATCAGTTTTCAGAAAGTAAACTTGTGCATGAGATTGAACTTTGGACAGAGTCGAAGTGTGGCTGCGTTTTGTCATACTGTTGCTTAAGAACACGTTTTTGCATGTGGCGCTGTTGTGCGCTCTCATCCAACTGTTTGGACATTCATGCCACCCCTTGTCATCTTTGTTCTGTGTCACTGCCCATTAAATCTTAAGCAACCAATAATAAGCATCTGGCTCCAGCCCTTTATCAGGCCTTTTAGTTTTAAAAGTGGGTGGGTGCCAGCCACCAGTGCTATTAGCAGGGAGAGGGACAGGAGGGAGAAATAAATATATAATAATGCCACCCACCAAGCAAAGATAGTCAGTGTTTGCATTTCAGGGGACAATAAAGAGGGCCATCTGTTCCTGTCATTCGTGCTTTATTGTTTTCCTCGGCGGGCTACTCACTTTGGAACACCACATCAAGCCCTCCCCACCTCACAATATCTGTACTCCAGACCAGCAAACATACACGTACTACACTCAAACTGTGTGTATATAATAAGCACATAAACAACACACAGACACACACGCATCACTTTCACCCTTGGCCTTGTGCAGCTGTAAGACGAGAAAGACAAGGAATGGGCTCAAAGGGCTTTTGGATTTTGGATTTGAAAGATTGTGGTTAAAAAAAAAAGGCAAGATGCTGAGAGGGCATGGCTTTGAATAAATTCTTTGTCCTTGTCCCTGATGTTGGCACCAGTGGTAACATGGAAAACATTGCCAAATGTTTTCCTTTCATTTTTGATGCAAGATCATGAGAGTAGAGGAGAGGAAGATGTAAAACAAACAACAATTTTCCTCCTCTAGCATAGGGTTTACCGAGGAGAAAGTCTGTAATATTGGCTTAGGAAATGAATGGCTCCTGGGGGAGATATCTGATGAGCGCCTGGTTCCGCATGTAGCACGGAGGGCCTGGCAGCTGGATGGTATATGACAACATGGGCTGGTGCTGCACATGGGGTTAAACACAGGGGTACACAGGATGGAAGGCATTTTAGTTAGGAAGGATAGAGCATATGAAAATAGAAGAATAGGACATTTTAGTTTTTGATAGGTTAGCTGAGAAGATCAGTACCTCTTTAGCTTTATATTACTTATACAGGTAGCCTGACTCACCAGCTTAAGTTGTTTTTTATGTGGTGGACAGTACCCAGTGGCCAAGGCATCCAGTAGATACTTCACAAAGTTACTGGTCCAGAACAGTGAAAGAGTCCGCTTGAGTTTTTCTGTAGATTAAACAAACAAGATAGAGGCAGGCAAGCTGTTTTCCCTGTTTCCGTCTTCATCTTAAGCTAAGCTATCTTTGCATTCAGCGTGCAGATGGGAGAGTTGTATCAGTCTTCTCTTGGCGAGACAGAGAATAGGTGGATTTCCCAAAATGTCAAAACTCTTCCTGTGACATAATTAGGTTTTTCGGTTAACAACATCTTACATTAGTTAGAGTTAAGTTTGATAAGACTGGTTTCGAGAGCCAGGATGGATGTAAACCTACAACCCAAGTCACCTCAGTGTTTAAATGTTTTTGTTTTTTTACATGCCAACATATTGTTTAACAGAATACTTCAGCATTATATCATACTGAACAATGTATCATGAATCATGATCATAGTAATGATTGCGATACGTTCTTCAAGGCTTTTAAGACAATAACATAACACTGTATATTGTAGCTTGTCATACGCATGCAACTGAATGGAAATACATAATATCCCACAGACGATACAAGGAAGACAATGCTCACAAGCAATGTTTTCTCACCAGTGATCTGACTGAATGCAAGATTTGCAGGTGCTTTTCCATCACAGTCAGCAAGGTTAAGCTCCAGAGAAATTAAACAAATTGCTCCTCTAATGCAGAGTAAAACAAATGGAGAACTTTAGTGCACACGTGGAACCCTCTTGGGTTCTAATTATGTAAAACTATAGACATCAGAAGGCACTGAATTCTTTAATGAGCACTTGAGAGAACAAAGGGAATTTAAGTGCATGTTAATAAGAGAGGCGAGACAACAGGAGGAGGCAAAATGCCACAGAAAGAATCACTACACATTAAATGGGGGCATTTGCTGTCTTACCACCACCCAGCAGCTTCCGACAGTTACAAAGGGAAGCAAAGAATAGTTGAGAGGAATCTATTTCTCACTGTCGTTTGTGGCAGCGAGAATGAGTGCGCAGTTAATGTGCTAATAGGTTCTCCATGGAAACAACATACAATAAATTGAGATGAATTGGGTGTCAGGGAATTGAGATTTTGCTATTAGTGCAGGAGAGGATGAGAGATTTTTCTCTCTCCAACCTGCAGTCAGTGAACTGATGACTTCCCCCTGACCAGTGTGTTGTACGCAGGTACAAAATTACAGGTTAAATGCCTCTTGTTAGATCCCAGGGCCGGGAGTGGCTTCCACAGTGCCACAGGCACAGTACCATTTGGATTCACTCAATTACAAATAAGCCACGATGCGTTCGGGAAGCTGTGTTCCACTTCGCTGGTTGGTAGGCTGGCCAATTAGCATTGACAAAGACTCCCGTGTGTACAGGAAGGCAGAACACCGCCCAAGTAACACATTTCTGTTCAGGAGCCAAAATGGATATCACGGTGGGGGGTCTTTTAATCCCCACTGTTCCACTGAATAATGTTTTTAAGCAAGAAACAGTGATGCAGGTTTCGTCATGTTCACACCCATATCCCTGCTGTCTGTGTGCAGCACTGTTGCACACTTTGCCAAATTACCATGTTTGCATATGTTTGTTGGCAGACAGTTGATGGTAAACATGCATTACAGTGTAGGTATGTGTGTGTATTTGAGTAGAGCACATAGATGTGGAGAATGTGAAGAAGAAATCTGGGATTAATTGGCAATTATTGAATAACTAAATGACTTACTGAAGAACTCAAAGTGAGATTTTATATCGAAGCTAATTATGAATTACAATAGATGACAATACTCTTGATTCTTTGTTAATGAACTAGTGTGCAATTATCATATCTGTTCTGTAAGCACTTCCTTAAAGCTGAAAAATACAGTGTCTCTTCCTTCAAAAACAAAACAACTTCTGTGTGATCTAGTGTTGTCGTGCATGAACACGGGCACGTTTAGCATGTCTCCATTACTTTCAGCTCACTAAGCAATGACAAATCCCGATCAAAGCCGAGCTGCAGCCCAGGAAGTGTCACGTTCTTCATTGTTTTTGCTTGTGTTTCGTGCACTGATATCAACAGACAGATGCAGGGAGTGGATCAACTTTTTCAGATGCACATTCAGATTGCTCAAATTTAAGGGTCAATATTAGATCACACAAGGTCCAAATGAAAATGAATCCAAAGGCTACTTAGCTTCATTTAGACAAGTAATGTAAGATTGACAGCCATATCTGTCTATTTATCTTCAGATAAATCAGCCATACCTCAGAGACTCCATCGCCATATGTGTATGTACTGTATAGAGTAGATAATACCATCATATCCTGCTACCAAAATGTCCTCATCAAATACAATATTTCACTGTCTTGAGTGTCCTGTATTCATGTAGTAAATGTTTACAGGTGGTGTAGGAGAGTAAAACATTGTTTAAATTCTATGGCTAACAATAATCAATAGTTATTGGTCGTTTAAAAGACCAGAATCAACAGTGCATTACTAACTTTCTCTTTAGCACTGTGTATAGTTCATCTGCCACCTGGCTGTTCATTTTGTTAACAGCAGCAACGTCACAAGTGTAACTATATTTTTAAGTGGGCCATAAACACATTTTTCATCCGTGTTCCACACATCATATTTAACACACAAGGATGCATCATTACCTCAAGATAACCTCAGCATTACCCACTGTTTATGTGTCTGCACATGATAAGTGGTGCATCTTCTTATTAAACTGTCAAGTAAACTCTGAGTTTTGCAAATGCACCATTACTTCAGAGACGACACAGCCCAGAGAAACATCATCACATTTAAATCACATTTAAATTGATATTAACAACCAAAAATGTTGCAACTACACAGAAATGCGACTAGTTGATTGTAAAATGTTACCAACACGTGCACTTACGTCCTCATATTTTGTATATTTGCATATGTATGACTCTGTTGAGTAAGTGCTTTGAGTAATTGGAGTGAAGGGAGTCATACAAACGCAAAGTGATTCAAGGTCTATGATCCAAACTTGCGCTCTCAGTGGTGCTGCAGTTCAGTCAAAATGAGAGCCTTTGTTTGTCATGAATAGCAGCAGATCAGTACTGTACCTTACAGGAGCTCGAGCAAAACTACGGTACTGACAGAACAAGGTTACCACAGAGATGCAGACACTTGCTGAACTGCAAACTCAAGGCAATCCTCAAAAGGCAAAATCAAAAGGTTTGTTCATTTCCAAAGACGTCTTCCTCTGTCACATATGGAATATAACAGTGTTTCAGGAGGGTTTGTCAGTGGAGTTTAGGGTCTTGTGAATTATCAATATGTTTACTCCTCTGTGGTCCGACTGTGGCACAAGCATGAATCTGACAGCGCCATGTCCCCATTTACTCATATTTCATTTTATTTACTCTCACTAACCTCAAAAGCACTTTGGCTGTTAAGTGGCCTGGCCTTCACTCAACGATTAATCATTATCGCTTCAGAATGGTCTGAGTTTTTCCTCTCTTTTTTTTTAACCTCTCCTCTAACATCAGAATTCATACTGGCTGTGGAAAAAAAAAAAGCTATGTGAGTTATTTCATCCTGTTCTATTCAAATTTCACAGCATCTTTGATTTCCATAGTCCAAAGTAAGGTAAGCCCCAGGGCGGTGACGGACTGTCATCCCTCCCCTGGGGGCAGGAACTACACTCCTCAGCCCCCTAATGATGCGTCTGTCTTTTGAACGAAGAAGCCCATGCCATGGCCTATCACTTAGCAAGCCTAACTAAGCAGGGGGTGGTGGGTTAGACAGAGAGCGAGACAAAGGCAGAAACAGAGGGAGACAGAAGTGGGATAGTGTAGATTTGGCTTCTGGCTGATGAAAGCTGTCCCTTCCAGAATTTAAAGCAGAAATGAGGCAGATTTTAAAGCTGAATCTCCATGACCGAAACGGTATGAAAAAACATGACTTGCTCTTGCAGAGAGGCGTATGGGTCAATTAGTTTGCCATTCAGAGAAAATAAGTCAACATCTTACTCAGAGAAGTTAATAGAAAAGAATACATGACACGACTGCTCCCGAAAGAGCCCACAATCCATTAGCGTCAGCTGTTAGGATTCACTCTATTGTGCTCCTTATAAGAATTAGGTAATTGGAGACATGCTGGAATGAAATACATATTGCATAAATGACAGGGAGTAATACAGCTGTTGTTGTCCCAGTGTCACACTGTAAATATGAACATTCTCAATCTGGAGGACTTGGCATAATCACTGTTTATCCATTATATCCTCCTCTCTCCTGCTGAATAGCAGCACACACAGTCGGATTGCCCTCAATCATTCAGTAATTGATGCTGTCGCATTTCACGCTCATATTACCCAAAACAGCCTTGGTGTACTCTCAGCCACCCCTCCACCCCTCCACCCCCACCAGCCCCAGCACCAGCCCTCCTTGTCTACATCTGCCTCCTTTCTCCAAATAACCCAAGGCTTCTTTCACTGCAATTTTAACTTTAGATTGATTTAAGCTCTCCTGCAAGCCAATTTGGTCTGTTTGAATGTTCTTATAATCTCCTGATTTGATTCACCAGGGGACTGTTCTTAGTTGAACAGAAACAGCCTATACAGCAGAGAAGTAAAGAATAGCATCACACACATGGTGGCGCAAAGGAAGTACAATCCGTGATAAAAGAAGAGCAGCCTGAGGGTGCAGGGAGCGGCCACAAGGACTCCCTTTCTTCCCCCCGTGCTTTTGTTTTTTAATTATTAAATCACACAAATGCAGGAACACCTGGGACAGCCCATGAAGGAGGATGCAGAGTCGGTAAGAAGGGATGCGGTTGAAGCGCCTCCCCGAAAACCCTGCTATTTTGAAGAATATGAGAGTATAACAGGATTCTTGTATAGTCTGTGGCAAGGATTAAATACAGCCCACACTGTCGAACATGGATCAAGCGCTCTTTTCATTCTTCTCTGCCCACCGCTAACTGAGCAGTTTTACTGTGTTCTAAGAATCTGAGGGGTTCGACGCAAAACAGGCGGATCTTTTGATGTAGGACATGTTTTAAGGTTCATGTGTGGTGTGTTATCACCCCTCATCCCTCTGTTCCTCAGCACACAAAGCTGAAAGGAGCTTTTCCTGCTCTTTAGATACATAAAAGCTGTAGCAGAGAGAGTGCCAGTGTGTGCTGTTAGAGAGGCTGTTGATTATCTTTGCATACATGTGCATATGTCCTTTGTGTCTGTGGGTTCAAGAGATGTTTGACAGCTGTATGTTTTTTGCTGTTTCAGTGTATTGAGGCTCGGTCTGAGCAGCTGGCTCCATCCTCCTCACGCACGTTCACATGAAAGATCGGAGCGATAGAAGCACTTGCCTTAAAACCCGTTTGAAATAAAGTCAAAACCGAAAATTATATGTGCAGGAGATGGGAAGGAGGGAAGTAAAAGAACATCACGTCAGTGGTATCATCTGGTGAACCTGTGGGAGATGGAAAAAGAAGTGTAGGGTGGAAGAGGAAAGGAGAGAAAGAGTGAGGCAGGGAGAGAGAGATGGGGGGGACGGGGGGGCAGATACAGAAAGTGTTCTGGGATGGGAATGCACTTGGGGAGAAGAAAAAGCACACCACCTTTGCATTTAAAAACACTCCAAAACTTTGGAATATAAAAGGCAGGAGTAGGAAGGCAGGACACAAAAGAATATTCACAATGCCTCTGCAATGAAAAAAGAAAGAAAGAAAAAAAAGCGCTGTTTCTTCTGCTTCCTCGCCTCTCTGCCTGGGTAGCATCTCTGCACGTTGATCACGATTTACCGTCTGAAGATGCATTGGCAGTTGTTGACAGAGACAGAGTTTGTGATGGTAGTCACAGTTATTCCGTAGAGATAGACGAAGGAGGGGCGATGAGGGGGAGTCGACTCCCCTCTCTTGTTTTCTTGCTGACTCTCTTAACTGTGTTTACTCTTTCAACACTGTCATCCAAAGGCATGCAGAGCTGACAAAACTTTCCTGCCAGCTGAAATTTAACACTGTTTTTGGTGCATTAAACTTGTGTTTTGCAGCCTCATATTCTGTCAGTGTTCATTTAGCACTGAATGGAGAGGAAAGTAAACAGAGCTGGATATCTCTGTGTAAGAATGAGCTACTGTTGCTTTCAGACTTCTTAGCTTTTAGGAAAACAACCCTGAACCGAGTCCTGCATCATCATTTCGTCCAGTTTTTGAAGTTATCGCTTCAATTAATCAAATAAAAATTCTACCTCCTATTAAGCAGCCAACTTGTCAATCACTTAATTATTCAAGAGAACAATGAAAACCATCTGTATTTCAGAGAGCGACAGATAAAAGGAAATAACAAAACACATCATCCAGCTCCCGTGAAGACCATTAGCCTGACAATTGGTCTTTTAAGATGAATAGATGAAACGGCCTGTAAAACAACCACAGTTTTAGAAATTAACAGATGGTTTAAAAGCCTCTTTTTTTTTTTTTTTTTTTTTACAGTAGCATGGAGGCATGACACTTAAATTTCCATCCCAATAATCCCAGAGTCATATCTTAGGTGCAATATGAGGGGTTCTATTGTGCACTCCTCGGGAGTAGGCCTGCGTGCACTGCAAGGAACTGGTGGCAACGCTGGAGAGGCTGTGA
The DNA here is from genome assembly GCA_021432705.1 of Caranx ignobilis. Classification (NCBI taxonomy): domain Eukaryota; kingdom Metazoa; phylum Chordata; class Actinopteri; order Carangiformes; family Carangidae; genus Caranx; species Caranx ignobilis. The sequence continues at coordinate 11,955,286 of MU269986.1, forward strand.
TCATGCCTAAGTTTCATCTGAAGCGCCTGAGCCATGATCGCAGGGAAACTTCAAGTAAAAACTGCAAGAGCAGCGAGTGGAGATGAGAGAGGGAAGGAAAAAACAACTGATTTCCATCAAAACAGATTGTCAAACCAGATGGGGACTATTCGAGAACTGGGGCAGAATGGATGGGGAGGGACTCTGATTGGGCAAATCTCAACACAAACCAGACACGAGCATCTGAACAAAATGGATTTTCGAAGCACTGCTGCTCCACTGTCATGTAATTCTAAATGGTTTTAAATAATTCTGAATTAAGTTTTTATTCAATATACTGAATATTAAAGGATTCAAAATTAGGGAATTCAGCATGGGAAAGCACACGTTACGGAGAGCATCCTTGTGTTTGTGTGGAGGCTTCAGCTCTCTTCAGCTCTCTTCAGCTGCTCTCTCAGGGTCAGTGGTGATGGCTGTGTTTAATTTCCTGGACACAGACAGTGGCTCTGACCTTTCACCTTTGAGTATGACGTTACCGTGTTAGCAACAATGAGCCTGCAGGCTTCTATATAAGCGAAGGGTGTTCTGTTTGGTGTGTATGTCATTAATTCGTCCTGAACCATCAGTGCACCTGGAATGATTCTGCATGCTCTGACCATTATCACGGTGCCTCTGGCAACACCTGAGCAAAGCTCATCAGCATGCCAGCATTGATCCTGCACAAGGTTCTCCCCAAAGTGGATTCTCTCTAACGCATCCTTTAAACATGTGATCTGAGCCAGCGCATGCACCAGCCTCCAACAGGAGGCTCATTCTTGCAGCCATAGAGCACACAGGGCAAACACACACAGAAGCTCATACCCGGGCCAAGGGAGGGACTCATTTCATGTTGTGGGATAACAGTGTTCAAACAATGTGAATTTTAATTGGTTGAAACTGAGAAAAGCAGCACTGATAAACAAACCGGAGGTTGACATTGTGGGAAAATATGCTAATTTAATTTCAGAAAAAGAGATCAGGAGATTTATACCACTCTCTGATCTGGATAGTAAATATGTTGATGGAACTAGCAGCTGGTTAGCTTAGCATAGCTTAGTACAGAGACTGAAAGCAAAGGGAAACAGGGTGGCTGTGGGGAAGTCTAATTAACTTAATATATGTCTGTTTTATCTATTCAATACGATCATTGTTTTATGACCGTGTCTCGTGGTTGCCTGGCAACTGCATCATGTCCAGAAATAGTCAAAAACATAACTCCTTGTGAAATAGCAAAGACGGAGTGATGATTTGTTCGTAAGTAGCTCGCTTATGCCTCAATAAAATGATTATGGTGTAAGTAAAGAACAGACTGGAAGATACAATATTAATGAATCATGAGATCATAAGTAGTTCATAAATATCTGTAAATCGACCAGTTGACCAATTTCTTCATGAATTGCCCCCACTGCCTCCCCAAACCCCAACCCCAACCCCTGCTGAATGGCACGAAACACTCACTAACTCATGCATTACTGATCACATGAGCATTGATATATAAATTGATACATCCCACTCAGCAGTTCGCAACTAGTCCCTCATTACTTCATCACCTCCTACCATTTTTATGCACCCCAAAGCAAAGTCATACACAATAGTAATTAGTGTAATAAGTTCTTTAATAGCAAATCAGTCAGTAGGTTTTCAAACATGCATTCTATCATAATAGTCGGGTCATTTTATACATCATTATTGCCCTCTGTGTTGTTTGTGATGCACTCGTGATGATGGTGAATTATAAGCAATAAACAAGATCATTTCCATAAAGATTTAAACATAGATTAATGGCTCATTAAAACAGTATAAGCAAGTCGGCTCAGTAGTAACCCATCATCACAACATTTCCAACACATCAATTGTTGGTCACAGCCACACTGTTGTGTTACCATATTGTAAGGCAGATGTGACATGTTGTGGTGGAGATGGGAGCCTAAGCTAAGCTAAGCTAACCAGCTGCTACTTCCATCTTCACACTGACTGTGCAGAGACATTAGAGTGATATCAGTGACATAACAAACTATTCCTTTAAAGTGAATTTCTGATACATTCACAGTGGTTCAGTGGTTTGCATTGCCACCTCACAGCAGAAAGATTTTGCACCCGCCGACTGGCCGGAGCCTAGCTCTGTTGGGGTTTGAATGTTCTCCCCACGTCTTTTTGGTTTCCATCTGAACACCAGAGCTTCCTCACACCATTAAAAACATGAGGGTTAGGGTAACTGGCAACTCTAAATCGCCCATAGATGTGAATGCTGTGTTCGTCCCAATATGTCAGCCCTGTGATGGACTGGCGACCTGCCGTCCATTGACAGTTGAGATTGCGTCCAGCCCCCCCCTCCGTGACCCTCAAATGATGAGCAGTGTGACAAATGTATGGACAGTGATGAAACTAAAATTATATGAAATAAAGATCATGCAGCTGGGTTTGAATGTTCCTATGAATAATATGCTTTTAAACAGGCCTTCCTTGACCCACTCCTCCTGACATATTCCTTCATAGAGCTTCTTCTGTTGCAGGAGTGTAAAGGAAGGTGATTATTGACAGCCAGATGAATTTCCATTCTCGGTGTGGTGGACTGATCACAGATCAACCTCCATCTCTAGCCTCCACTCTCTTTGCCCTTAAACATGCCCGTAGCATTCCTCAAGGTCCCCTGTGATGCCTGAGGCTGTGGAGAAACTCCGATGAACACAGGCTCAATTCAATCCCTCCACCAAGCCTCTCCACCCATGTGTTTATGATAAGATGCGCTTGACATGCACAGGCTTTTATTTCCTTTTCCACAGAGACTTTGATCTAACCCGCAGCAACATGCAATTTGTCAATATTGGAATTTTTAACAGGCTTGTATACAGAAAAAATAATGACATGAATTCCAAGTCCTATGAAAAAATATGGCATTCACTCTCTCGAATGTATATTTTCCCCATAAAAACATTTTATTGAGAAATAGAAGAGCTCCTTCAATCTTTCCTATTTCTTCTGCCCCTTACAATACCTCTGAGGATACTGTAAGGCTGAAACTGTGGGTCAGGACCTAAAATCTGCCAATAAATGGGTCTCTGCATAAAAACAGCACATGTATATTTGATGGGTTCCTGGAACCGTTTAAATGTCCTGGTTCTGGTGCCACATCTGTGATTTTTTTCTTTTTTTTTTTTTTTTTTTTCAGAAATTCCCAAACGTTTCGTAGCTTGTCTTATTGTTTAAAATACCACATGTAGGCGTGACTGTCAATGTGTCCAAAAACCAACTCTCCAGTAGCAGGTAGACGTGGTGTATGGTGAACACTGTGAGCTGGTATCATTATTAAAAGGCAGCAGGAGGAATCCAGGACAACAGCCTATTAAGGGGAGAAATAATGATGCTTGAGATTGTCTACATGTGAAGATGCTCTATGTGTGAGGACATCCTGTTTCAGCACCACTCCTGGTCGCAATGTATATATTTTCAGTATAGGCGCGTGTGTTACCGTGAATGATGACAGACGATGGTAACTTGTAGAGACTTTGAGCAGCAGTTATTCAGAGCTGGCTGAAAATCTTGTCTGGCGTCCAACACTAATTCTGGAAGATTGTGCAGACTACTTAGATTTGTCACAGTCACAATATTCAAACAACAAAAAAGTAATTCATCTTTTGAAAGTTTTGTCAGAACTTGATATTCATTATACTGTTTGATTTATGTTATGTATCTGTGCTATGGAAGGAGGAGGTCATTCATTTTAATGCTAAGGATACATGCTTAATCCTACTCTAAGCACCCTCAAATTTATTGTCACATACTCAGATATTCATGCAGACTTTATATGCGAACCTCTGGGTCTGTCTAAATTATCATAAAAGTAGTTTTTTATGGGAAGAAATAAAACTCCACTGCTGTCTTAGAATCATAAAGCAACAATCAAAATCATTCTTCTAAATTGTTTTGGACAAGTGACTTTAAAGCTTACCTTAAAGCAGGGGATCTCAAACTTTTCCATGCCAAGGCCTGAGAATTCTTTCACATTAGATAAAACAGATCTTGACAAAGTTTTCCTCTCTTGGCGTAATTTGCATTTCCCAAAAGGTAATAACCGACAAAGATATGTTAGTGTTTAAAATCACAATAACATCATATTGTGACTGCTATGTTGATATTATTGTATTGTGGGTCCTCTGGTGATTCCCACTCCTGTGCACAGTTAGTATGTCATGAATACTGGAGACACACCCATACATTGATGTCACGTCTACTATACTGTAGAGTATGTATTACACAGGGTACAGCCTGTGCTCAGCATCACTTTCTCCATTAGGTGAGAAAACTCAGTTTGACACTCAGCTCTAATTATGGCTCCTGATAACACCTCCCATGACTTGGTAATTAAGCTGGTCTCTGCATATGAGCCTAACATTTTCATTGTTTAACAATGATGTTCAAATAATTCAGAGTCTGATATGAAAAAAAAAACAAAAAACATCCAATTCTGTTGATAGGATCAAATCAATATCGACTGTGTCCAACTGTCTAGACACATCAGAGCTGCATCCTCTGTCGTATTAGAAGAGAAGACTTTTGTGTTGGTCATAACATGTGATCTGAGGCGATGGTCTATCTATAAAGCACTATAAAGAGTTATTAGTAAACTGCTCACATCTCTGTCCGTGTGGAACAGTGGAACAACAGGTTGCGTGTAGTTGTGCCATCACAGACTTGTGGTTAAACGCCATAATCTACAGCAAAGTCTCAGATTCTGTTCCATTAACATTCATAAGCTGACAGGAATCCCCCGGAGAGGCTTTACAGAAATGTTTGTCACGCTTCGGGCGGTTTGACTTTTCAGATCTGTTGATGAGCGGCCTTTTATTTATTTGGATTTTTATGGCATCGTTTGCAAAAAGCACTCTTGTGTCACTGTTTTTTTTTTTTTTAAAGCTCCATGAGAGAAAGAAGCACAAAATAAAGAGACTTGCATGTGGCATCTGATTTTTGGTCCCTTGTATCAGCGACCCAGAAAACAAACTGTGCCTTAAATGTTGAGTTATGTGTGGGTTTCCATTAGCAATATAACATATACAGGCTGCTTGCCAGTGCTTGGTGATAGTCTATTTTCAGTTACAGGGGCAAGAAATGTAACCTTATTAAACCCTGTGTTATATCCCTTCCAAATGATCTATAAAATTACCATAACCAGAATCCATACCTACACCTGTAAAAATAGTCTTATTGCCTCTGCAGTGTACATGTTTAAGTGTGTGTGTGTGTGTGTGTGTGCGCGTGTGCATCTTTGTCAATCGTGCAGCACAAGTGTGTGTATTTCTGCGTGTGTTTCCCTGATCCGGAGGATCAACAACTCACAGTGTGTGTTTTGTCATCCACCCCAGCTGGTTGTGCTGAGGCACAGTTTTTCCCATTCTAATGAATGTCGTTAAACTGGTTAGGTTCTGGGTCCGGGATGCTTTCTCTCAGGCTTGCTGTGCCTGAATCTAATGTGTAGACAGATGATGTATTGGAACCATCACATCAAGGAGTTGTTCATATAAGCCTGGGCTGCCTGGTGCAGCGTTGCCTACTGTCTGTGTACGGTGTGTGTGTGTGGGGGGGGTGTTGCTGTGGGGTGGGTTTGGACGAGGTTGTATTTTCTTTGGGGAATTGCGTGTTTCAGCAGTATGGATATTGCAGGCTGTGGCAGAAGGAATAAACAGACTTTCTCTGTCTTTCTCCTCTCCCCCCCCCCTCCTTTTCTTCAGGGATGGGCCTGTTCACAGAGGCGGTTCTGTGACTGATGTTTGTCTGTGTTATGCGTCTATTTATTTGTTTGGCAAACAAATGCATTATTAACAAGCCACTGCCACATGTTGTCCTCTCAGTGTATTCTCCGTCTGCATCAGTGTCTTTCCATTCAAGTGCAAATTAGTTAGGTCACTGCAAAACCCCTTAACTGTATTACCAATGCCTGGGGTGAATCTGACTCAAAGGATATTTGACCTATATAATCTGATATAGTCTTATGATTAACAATAAAAATATTAGAGTAAAAAAAAAAACTCTTCCAGTCTGTGAAATTGCTTCAGAGGGCACAGGTGGTTTTATGTCTTACACAGGTTATGTCTCCACGCCTTGCCGGCAAAATACCTCCATTACCATGGCCCATGAAATTAGCAGAGCTCATTTGGAAGGAAACCTATGGAAAGAGCTTTTAAAAATGATATAAGGAGGTCTGGACCATTAAAACTGGCAATAAATCCTGACATTCAGTATGCATTTCCTTTTAACTCGCAGCCACATTAGATATTAGATTGAGTGGGCCCCTAAGCGTCATTTCAGACCCAAAAGGAACTGCCTGTAGGTTTGCCTGAGAACAGCTTGAATAAAAATAATGCTGTGAAAGGCTTATTCGCACTCACAATCACACTTAAGGCAATTTCAGCCATAACAGGGACTAGGACTGGGAGAAAATGAGTCCATGGCAAAAGACACCTTTTCTGAGAGTTTTTTTTCCTCTCATGCATACCAATGTATTTAGCTCATCTGCAATCAAAAGGAAAGGTTGAAAATCTTGTTAAGGTCTCTCTCCTTTGGCAGTGTGTATCTCTAGAACGACACAATGCACAGTGTCACTCCACACACTGATTTCCAGCAGTAGAGAGAAGAGACACATAGAATCCCCCCCCCCCACACACACACACAGATGCACACACACACACATTTTGTATCAAACTTTGCCTCATTAGTTAAATTGACCGCCGTTGTCACATGGGCATTTTGAGATAATTATTACATTATATCTTCAGTGTACACGCTCAGCTTTCTGTTATTGCTTTCTGTGGCTCTCAGAGGAAGCAAGCAAATCAAAGTGCTCAACTCCTCTGCCCTTAAACCTTGGGCTGGGATTCAAGATGGGTCAGGAAACTGTTTCTTAACGGGTCTCGCCGTTTACCAAAGGTATCAACACGTTTTCCTGACCTCCAGATCTCTGAATCGAAAAAGTAAATGTTGGGTCTGAGGATGACAGCTGCTCACTGCTACAGGAGAGACATCTTCAAAAGTGAACTCCACACGAGTTTCAAGGTGAAATGTGCTTCCTCCTGACTGAAAATAATCCATAACTCTAACTAAAATCAGAGATTCTGTCTCTTGTCAGTCGGAAACTTTATATCACACTATATAACATTTAAATTGAGGCTTGATTACCAATATGCAAAACAGCGTGACAAAGTGGTGCAACATTATGTCAGGGATGGAAAAGCAAGAGTTTCTTTTTTTCCCTACATGTACAGTGATTTGTGCCAGAAGAAGGATTATGATAACAATTGCAGCATCACGCAAGAGCAAGGTTTAAATTTTACAGTCTTGTTTTCTAATGAAGGACTTGTCACTCAATAGAGAAATTGTAGTGACTTTTCAATGCAAGGGGGAGGAGGATGGTGCTCGTCTTGTTTGCACAAATGTTTTTCTCGTTAAAGAATTCCAGATAAACCATGACACTTTACCTGCTAACTATCATCCCTGTTAAAACCCAACAGATCACCCAGTGAAGATATGCACAGGCAGTGTAATTAAATGTTTAGAGAATACAACAGGAGCTGAAATGAATGTCAGAGCTGCCTTGATATTTCAACGACAGGTTTTAAATCAGCTGTAGACAAGTTTAACTCTTGTCACGAAAATTGTTTTAATGCTGTTTTTCCACAACGACTCAAGATAGGTCTCCATGTTTCCAAATAGGGCCTGCTTTGTTCAAGGCTGAATGAGCAGGATTTTAACTCTGTTATGTGTGTGAGTGTGCATGTGTGTGCGTGCATGCATGTACATGACGGTTAGAAGTGTAAATGTGCTCCGTGTGTTTCAGCCTGCGTGGGTGTTTACACACTTAAACAACCTCATTAATGAAAAACTGACGTTCTCCATGAGCGTCTGGAACCAAAGATGACATTCGCCTGATGAGTCTATTACATAATTTAGATTCCAATGCATTTAGCACTGCTGCACCTCCCCACTGCGTGAGGCCCATGGTGCTGCCAGCCTGTGATCTTAATGCATGGCCTGTGTGCGTCTTTGAGTCATACAAATTGAAAAGCCAATCGTTGGAGAATATGCTTCACAAGGGCAAACATGAATCTTTAAAGAGACCCTGGGAAGATCAAGAAACGCTCTAAAATTGTATATGGCCATAGGAGTTCAGGGCGTGCGCCTTGTAAAGCCCAGGAAAAAGTGGTGCCATGCACTCCCCACTTTATTTGAAGACTGATCATGTTTTCAGGGTGGACAAATTGTGCCATATACTCCGATAATGACTCTATATTTTCTGCGACAAACAGTAAAATCCAGTCAGGCTGTGTAGAAATTGTCACATTATGGTCACATTTACAAATTGTTTTGGGTATAACATCCCTATTAAGCTGCAAACACTTCTCCAAGATATGAATTTCAACAAGCATGTCTGCACTTCAGCAGTCCCAGGTACAAGTTCAGTTCTTTACATGAAAGCACGTAGCCAGACTTTTCTGATAGCATCCATTAACCAAAAGAAGTGTGTTTGTTTTCATTTCTCATTTGCTCAGTACACTGAGTATGTTTTTGACAACTATCTTAATTAGCTAAGGGGATCATTTGGAAAGAGACTTTTCATTCCAGTATGGGCACAATTAGCACTTTATAGGCCAATTTAATACACCCTCCAAATCACTCTGATTTGCTGGCAGTTTCTGCTGCTTTGTGCAGTCCTATTGCTGGCATCAGCAGGCTATCAGCAGGTCTTTTCCTTTGTTCTCAGCTGTTGTGTTCTGTTATTCATAAGATCAAGGTATATGTTAAAAAAAAGAAGAAGAAGAAGGTGGAAAATAAAAAGATGGAAGCAAGTAAGCAAGTTTCCAGATGCTCACATGTAGAATATTATCAGTTAAAAATGCAAATGGTTTCAAAGCTTAGCAGCTGCTGGGTCACATTCTTAACCCAATGAAACAAACTGTTATGTTCGAGTTTTCTTATGTTTGTCCTCGACACAGTAGCTACAACAGTGGAGTGTGTCTCAAACAAGCTGAGGATTATCACAAAGTGTTGCAGTCTGGCTCCCAACTCTGCTGACAGTATTTTTTTTTCTGTCATTGTCACGCTGGCTTTGTATTAAACAGACAGCTCCACTGGAAAATAACTTTTGTCAGGATTAGGATCAGATTTATAACGCTCAACCAATCAGAGGGTCTTCATCTGGTCACACACAACCTTCCTTGTTAAAGAAACCAGTCTGGAAATTCAAATAAATGTCCTTAACCGGTTTAAGCTTGAAGCTTGAAATTCAACATGTGTTTCCATTGACTTCCATTGAAACAAAAATTAATCATAGCTTCGGTGAGGCATCTTCTCTGTTTTCAGGTTAAAATCCACTCAAAAATGCATTCTCATATCTCATACTACACCTCTACACCTAAACCTGTGCTGCTGTGTTTGTTTCTTTGCCTTTTAAGCAGGTCAGTTAACGGAGGAACACACCTGGACTTGTTTGATGTCAAGCAACATTGAGAATTCCTTGGCAGACGAACCACACATCCTCATCACAGGTTTGACAAAATTTTAAAAAATCTAAATGCACAAAAGTGAATATCCTTGTTATGATGTTGCAATTTCACACACAGTAGTCAAGAAACCAGTGGTTTTTGTCTATTTCTTTTACTTCCAAATCTTCGTGCACCTGTACTGCGGAGGATGTTTGTAACAACAGCAGAGCCCAACGCCGCCCAAACAGGAAGTGTTAAGATGTACTGCTACTGTGTCCCCAGACGAAGCACAACAGCATTTGTGATACAGTCCTGCTCCAAAGCACTAAGCTCCTCCACACAAAGCTGAGGCATGACTTGACATACAGTCTGACCTTTGACCCAACAGTCCCACATCAGTCAGACCATTTAGCTTGACCTGCAAAATTAAAGACCAACTTACAGCTTACTTACTTCAGAGTTGTTCAACAGACTAGACTTTTTTTTCCTGATATTGAGCAGCAGTACTTTTCCTCTCACTCAGTCCAACATCACAAATGCCCCAAAGTCTCAAAGTTGTCTGCGACTTGCAGAGATTTAACAAAGGAAATCAATAGAGGATAAAGGCTTTCACCTGAATTCAAAAGCTGCAAGTGTCCTCAATATTATTAACTACCAGTGAATGTTGCCCACAGAAACTTACTTTATGCATAACATACACTCAGGTGAAATGTTAAAATGTGGTGGTTAAATAAACTATATTATCTCAGGCAAGTGACTCTGAAACTGCAGAGTATTGTTTATGTACAGCTGCATGAAGTAAGGCCTACACAAACCCTACACGAGTCACTTCTTTACATTGATTGGTTGGAATCACCTGAATCATGATTCAGACTTTGGCTGCGTTTAGGGGGCAGGGAATGTATTTGACTGTGTGTGTGTGTATGTGTGTCAAAGAGACAGAGGGAGAGAGGGGGGGGGGTGCTGCTCTGTGTGGGCGGAAATATCCCGAAAACGTTGATTTTCAAACAAGATGGCATCCAATTATATGATGAAACCCAAAGTTGCACCACAGGGCGGAGGAAGTTGAAGTTGTTAAACTACAGAATAGACGATTTTCTCTCTTCTTTTATCATTTCAGCCTTGAAATAAAAAAAAAAAAAAATACGTGATTCTCCACCGTTTATTCTAAGAGGGACTCGGCTTTGTGTTTTGTCGAGCGCTGCGTAAAAGGCGCATCCAGTGTGACCGAGTCGACCTGGAAGCTGATTGCTCAGTATTTCCATTCCAGCGTTTATATTCCATTAGATAAGCAGGTTGTTTAAGATCACCATTTTAAAACAGTTAGTTTCTCTGTGCTCTCTGCTCCCTGTTCAGTTCTTATTTAGCACCAACGTGTAACAAGTGCTTACTGCGCCACTTTGAGTCCAACTGTATATTTCAGCACCTCGGACAGCGACTGAAGCAGCTGCGTCTCTTTCTGCTTGAGGCCCTTGAGCTTTTTTTTCCTCTTCCCTCCCTCAGTCTACTCCCCTCAAACTGAGAGCCACGTGAATAAAAAGTGATCAATGCGCTCAGCCTATATACAATACAATATCTTTTATTAAGCGGGACATATAGGGATTCTTCTATTATTTCCACAATGTACATTTGGTGAGCAACGTCACTGAACATGAAATCAGTCAAAGCTACGCAGATTCCGAAATGGAGAACACACAGTAATGTGAATATGTACTTTTATAAATGATATAATAATTTTTTTTTCTTTTAATAAAAGGGCTCTAAGTCGTCTCCGGTGGCTGAAATATGTCGCCTTTTTTCTCTTTTTAATAAACTCTCGGCGGCCTACATTTGGCTTATTTTCAATATGTTCAGCATCCAAACGCAACACCATTGACAGCACAAAACAGAAAGGAAAAAAACAAACCAAAAAAAACTTCCATTCGTGCAAAAAAATGCCTTGGGTGTGAAAGCATTTCTTCTCTGGATGTCCATAGTTCCATATACTTCACTTGGACGGAAACCATATATTCTTTAAGGCTATACAAACATAAAATAGAGCATAACACACTCTGCCTGTCCAGGACATCAGTTCCTCCACTCCTCATCTTCTCCCTTGTCCATGTTTTTTCTCTCTCCAGGTGCACCCGTTTGTCTGTTGACAAAAGTTTGTTTTTCCAAGCAAGAAAAAAATCCACGTACCCGACAAGCACACGCCACTGGGCCGATCAATACGTTTAATCATCCAGATTGCGTTAAAGTTGACTGATGGATTTGGATATATGAAACTCCAAGGAAACGTTCATATTTGACTAGATAGTGGACGAGTGTAGGTATACAGATATTCGTCGGCTTCCTTGGCTGACAGTTATTTAAAGTTAAAAATAAATGGCATGTTTTTTTGTGTGTTTTCTTTTCTTTTGTTTTTTTTCGTTTTTTTGTTTCCTGTTCCTCAACCTAAGCAGAGTCCCGTGCGACGTGGCTCATCGCAGATTAGATTATAGAGGAAAGACTAGAAAGCCTGAGAAGGTGGAGTATTTCCATCCACCCATGAGGGTGCCCCGTTCCAGCTTCAGATAGACGCGGTCCTCCCGCTCAACCATCAGCAGTACTCCGTTGCTGGCCGCCTCTCTCGTAACGTCCTGGTCACCGGCGAAGGCTGATATAACCGGGTAATCATTCTGCATCAGGTTGACCTGCAGGGATGGGGCACACACACGCACACACACACAGGCTTGTTCAGGGCTTTGAGCACTAAAATGTTACAAAAGGCTGGATGCAGATTTGACAATTGCTCACCTGTATGGTTTGTCTGTTGTAGACCTTCACCACATGAAAGCTGAAACTATATATCCCCCTCCTTGGAGCCTGGAAAACACTTGCTTTGAGATCGAAATGGTTGCCGATGTTCACTAAAACCTGTGAGCAGAAAGGGCGCACAATGAGACAGCGCTCTGTCTTTTTTTTTCCCTCCCCAATGTGCATGCTTCACTTCACATAACAGCTGCTACTGTGTATTGTTTGTCTCTGCTACGCTACGTGACTACAGACAGGCGTATCAGATAGAGGCTGGTTCTGCCATGCCAAATGTTTTAGGCTGAACTTCAGTCGCAGTTTGGGATGGTTCCCGTTGTCATGCCTATAACAGGCCGCTGTCCAAAGCCCTCAGCCGTGAAAACTTATTTGAACATCTCTACCAAAAAAGCTGCGCAATGCACGTGGAGATTCGGCCGAGGCCTAGCACGCATATGTAATAACTGATCATGCATGGTTGATCATCCTTTCGGCAGCGCATCTCCAAGTCGTGCCAGTTACGCAGAGCATTGAATGAAAGGAAAGCAGCATTGTGTTCTTTCAGGATGGGGGGATTCTCGGGGCTCAGATCACACAGAGCGAGAGCAGTGATAGAAAATCTATGAAACACGACCTTAAACAAGTTATGTACGCCCACAGCAAATAGATTTTAAGGTGGGGAGAGAGAAAACAATAAAAAGAAAACAGTAATGGAGTCAACATATTGGGACAATATGATTTATATTACACTGCAAGTGGGTTATGTTAGTGTTCATTTCTGACCTGGTCAAAATAGATGGTCATAGACGTGTTGCTCATCTCTGACGGCTCATGGTTGGTTCCACGCACGGCGGAAAAAGCCACCTTTGCCCCAGCGGAGCGGACTGATATGCCAAGTGAGGAGGTGACCGCTCCGTCCGAAGAGGGGTTCGAGTCGCACACCACAAGACACTTCCCTTCGAGCACGATGGGCTCCGTGTCGTTCTGGCCGAGGCAGAGAACCACGCCGCATCCCAAGAGGAGGGCCAGTGCCAGCATGGCACAGGGTCCCGGGCAGCGCGCTGGCACCATGGTCAGATCGCTGGTCCCGTGCACACTGATACAACCCGGCAGCCCCTTGGAGGTTTGCTAGTATTCGATCACCTGGTCCAGACTTACTCCCTTCTCTCTTCCCCTCTCTCTTCCCCTCTATCTGTGATGCTCCCTCACTCTCTCAAACAGCCTCTGACACACAGACGCACTCAGACTCTCTCCGGCTGAGACTCCCCTCCCTCCTGTGCGTCCTCGTCCTCTTAGTTTTGGGAGAGTATTCAGATAACTGTTGTTGTAAATCCTGATGATAAGAGAGAGAAAAATGAAATTTCATGTCAGACAGCGAAAGGTGAATGCCTTTTATAGTTTGGTGATTGAACTTGAATATTACTCGTGTGCGTAAAATGGCTATCGTGCGTAAAAAGAAAGACAGTCGCTTTCTGTAAATGCCCAAACCCGACAAGTCGTGTTGTAGATGTGATTACTCATTTTTGCGTTTGTCCAAATTGACCAAACCAACTATCTGTGCTACTGCGGAGTGTTTCCTCACTGATTAGTGCGCAGCAGCACTTTCCAACAAAATATAATGGCAATGAAAGAGATGATACAGCAATCCCCTGCCCGTAGTCTAACTGATAATTATGGTAAAACAAGCACTTTGCAGGTATTTCTGCTGAAGAAAAAGGTAAATCACGACTTACCTGTGCCATCCATCCCGCTGGTGTGCTCTCTGTCTCTGGCAGACTGTGGACTGAGCGCTCAGATCGCTGGTGCAAAAAAAGCAAGAGTCTCTGGGCTCCCTTTCGAGGGACAACTCACGCCCATTCTTTGTGTGTAGCCACTGCAACAAGACTCATCAGAAGTATCCCGCAATTAAGAGCACATGCGTGGATTAATGGGTTTGTTTACATATTAATCAGATCAATGCTGTGAGCGCAGGGGCCCCTCAGGACGGCAGAGATCACTTGCTCTCAGTGTCTGTCATTTATATGCTGTGGGTTTCTCATGTCTCATCCTGATTAATCTGAAATGAAAGGGGCTGCAGCGGGTAACCTTGCTGCTGCACGGTACAATCGGCATGCATGTATATGTTACTAATTTCGGACGTAAACGAGCATTTTTATGAGTCCATGAAAGATACTCGTGCGCCATCCAGTGGTGCGTTTCAATTGTGCAGATATCTGCTCCTTGGTATAGGTATATCAGTGCATGAGAGTGATTCAAAAAATAAGGTTCAGTGGGATCTGGCTTGCATATATTTGATGATAGAAGTGTACAGCAGAATATTTCACATGCACATCAGGCATAATAAACAAGCCATAAGCAGGCTACACATAGGAATATTCTTACTTCATAATGAATGACCTGCACCTCTTTAGCCTTTCTTTTCAATTCTTGACTTGTCATCATCCTTTAAAGAGTCACATGTAGAGGGTCCCTATCAGTGCTCCACACCTCTGAAGGGCTATAGAGGGTGGGCTTGGTCGAACCTTTAATGAGCTGTCATTTTCCTACAGTAAGATATGCTAACTGGCCGTATTATGCATGGCACTCACATTTGCAGAGGAGGGGACTGTAAAGACTGTCTTAGACTTCATGCAGCTTGAGTAAATAGTAGAAGGAGAAGACATCATTTCATTGAACGCAATTCATCGGGAGTGGAATTTGGATTTTTGAATGCATGGAAATAGAAAGGAAGAGAGGACAAAAGTCAGTCATTCACTTCAAGGTGCTGAATGTATCTGTGAATAAGCCGTGAAAAAGCCTTGACACAAAATGACACAAACACAGATGTGGTATGTGGTTACATTTCTGCAAGTTGCTTCAATAAATGCCATTTTTTTCAAATTATGCACGTAGACGCAGTTCTTCAGACTTAATCACAGTGATCCTTCCCCTCTTTCTTGGCCCCTACATTGCACTGTCAGAGCTGACTGACAAACCATGCGGAAGAGTGACATCAGGTATCCAAGAGTCAGAACTGACCCCAGGCCTTCAGAAGGACACATAGCTACACATAGCTAAACATCAAATGTCAAGTAAGGGGGGGGGGGGGGGGGGGGGGGGCATGCAAGGGAAAGGGATGTGGCCTACATGGCATTACCATACCAGCGGCTGCCATTGCCCTGAAAGGGACTTCACTTCCATCAGGGAAGCTGATCGGCGAGACTGACAACAATGTTATGGTTATTTTCCCTGACAGCTAGCAGAGCCTACTGGCTTCCAGGAACGGGGAGGTCGATTATGTGATGGGTCTTAAAGCGGGCCATCTGCTTTTGCAGGGAAAAGGACTTAGCTTCACTCTGGTTGGTTTTGTGTTCTTCTGTACCAAGACAAGTATTTCTAACAGCAGGATTCCTCTGACTGAGATTTTGCTTAATGGCGGAGTCATTTTTAGTGATCTTGTGCCTAATACACAAACATTGTGCACTAAAAACCGCAACAGCACCGCCATATGCTTCATGAAGTCTAAAATACCCACTTTAAAATAAATATCTCTCTGTCCATCTGTCTGCCTGTCCATCTGTCTGCATGTAGCTATAAACATGTCTGTATCTTCATATTTGAAATGAGGTCAGATTCTCAAACAAGTTCATTTGTGAGCTCTCTCTCTCTCTTCCTTTCTCAGTGCAGCATCAGAAACATCTTACAGTGAGAGGGGGAGATTGTGTTGTGTCTCTCTTGCCTTATATCAGGAAGATGTGACCTCTATCTTAGCATGTGTGAAGAGACAAATAACATCAATCCGGTCTGTTCCCCTCCTGCTTGTACCGAGCTAACACCCTGATGAGGAATTATATAGCTAACCCCTGAGAAAGGTTGCAGCAGACTGCACTGTGCTTGCTAGAGCTTACAGTAACTGGTATTACACTGTGTGCGTGTGCAGAGTCACATTTTGGAGACCAAAATGTACTTATTCAGCTCTGTCGAGGGACAGAAAGGTTCTCTCAAGGTAAACTGTCTAACTTTATTGATTAGATTTGAATTGACGTTATATCCATGGAACCAATTGACTCTTTATGTTAAAGACTTACAGATGAAACTTTAATTAAAGTAAATAACTGTGGTACTGTAAATCTATGCATCCCCAATATGTAAATATTTGAATCCAGTACTAAATTGAGATGAATCAAACTTGCCACTGTGAGTTAGCACTTTGAGTTGCTGTGCTGTTGATCCGTCATTGCCTCAGAGATTTGACACACAACAGAAACTGAAAGTCAGCACATCTCATCCTTTGCTGTTTCAATTTTGACCATTTTGTTTTTAATGTGCCTCCTGTGAGCCCCCCACCTTATTGGAAGTGCAGTATTGAATCACTGGTGTACTCCTTTAATTCATCACTGGCCTTTCAAATTACAGCAACACTGCAGAAAGCTGACCTGGTTACTAAAAGACAATCTAGCACACTATACCCAGCAGTACTTCAATTACAATTGCTGGCTTTTTAAGTAGATACAGGTATACTTGCAATGCAATCTGACTGAAATTAGTTTTTTTCCGCTTTTATTTTGAAGGCAAAAGTGCCCCTACCCACCGGAAAACTTGTCTCTGCTCGTGGACGGAACTTGACCGGACGTCACCATGGCGACTTGACGCGGAAGCCGAGGTGGTTAACCTTGTCGTGGTTATTTTTCCGACACAGTGACGGGTTTGATGAGAGAAAACAAACTTTATTAATTTAGCTCACTTATGGGGTTCACGCGAACACGTTAGCCCGTTTAGAGTCGAAGTTTTACTCCGAGACCTGTTAGCCAAAGTGCTGTTGAACAAACGATAGGCAACATGGCCTCACTAACTCAACCTGTATCTGACCCAAAGGGCTCAAAACCAGTGAGAAAATCGTTGGCATCAAAACAAACGACCTCCAGGGTGCGGGCAGTGAGGACGTCCAAAAGAGTTGACAAATCATCTCAGCCCTCTCTAGAAAGGTAATCTGTCAGCACACACTCACCATTCAAAAAAACTGGAGCCAGGCTGTGTTGGGGAAACGTGCTGCAGTCAGTGCTTTATTGCATTCTAAGTGAAAGGATTTATAGACAGTGCTCGCAGCAATACACAATAAAAGCACAGTAAAATCAATGTGGGTGAAAGTCACTTAGCTACATGTTCAAATTAAGGAATCGGATTCTTTCCTCCCTGAATGTAGGCACTAAATGCAGCAGTGAAACGCCAGTCTTTCCTCAAATGCCTATTTTCCCCAAGTCTCCTTGTCTGATATTTTGGTGAAACAATGGAACAAGAGTGTCTAATCAAGGTAGTTTTACGGTGCTCACTGAAAGGTAATTTTTCAATTTCATTTTCTAAGAACAGTCTCAGTAACTCAATAAGAACAAATCTCGTTATTATTTTAAATGGACACAGTTTGCTTGAAGAATAAATCTGAAACATTTAAAACACCTGACTTGCTTGTCTCGAGTGCATGACACAGTATTTGTTTTAGATCAGTGAGTGTATAAAACATAAGCAAAAGAGAAAGTGCATGTAATTGTCTGTTGTATCAATTTAGCTTGTTTTGTACGACCAGCACTCTAAAACAAGATGCTTGCAGATTACGATGACATAACAAACAGTAATGACTGGAGACCTGCACATGTGAAAAGCACATACCATAGGCTTTTTTTGTTTGGTTGTGCATTTTTGTCTTTGCACGTGGCTGGGCTTGCATTACTGGTTTTTGGTGGTTGGCGGATAAACTATCCACAATGGTTGTGGTTTGATGCACAGGATAATTTTGATGCCTCTGATTTACCCAACCTCAAGTTGTCATTTTGATTTTTAGAGTGATGTTACAAATATTGAATCAGTTGCTGTGAATCTTTTTGCATGCAGTCAGGGTCCTCGGAGGATAAATCCTACAGACTTTTAATGCCACGTTGTCTTCAGTCTGACATTTTTTGGTTTGGATTCTAATATTGTATCTATTCACTACTATTGTCATGAATGTTTCCCTCAGGATAGATTGTCACAACCCTCATGATCCCGTTACTTTTCGTCAACTGAGTATTTTGTTTGTTTACTTAAGATCTACAGAGTTAAGGACATTGCCGTGAATCGTAACTGTGTAGCATCAGTATGTAGTGACATAGTATGCTAATGTTAACATTTAGCTCAAAGCAACACTGTGCTGTGAGATTGTGAAGATCAGTCTCACAGATGCTGGTCTGTCAATAGACTCTTAATCATGCAGGATAATCATTCAGTTATTTAGATTGTTGCTGATTATTTTCTGTCGATTCATTAATCCACTAATGATTTACTGATTAATTCTTTTATCCCTTTTGATGTAAAGATATGGATTTGGGTACATATATGCTGCATGGTGCACTGGTTTAAGAGCAACACAGCGCCATCTATATGTGCCAGTTCACAGGAAATGCTGTGGATCCATTGAAATTTCCACTTGCCGCAGACTCATTCCTTGTCTAGTCTCCTTCCAAAGTTGTAGACCTGCCAAACTTGACTAAGAGGAGCACCTCTGCGTTTTGACAGCTCTAAATGTCAGCAGGAGGTTAACTATTTGAGCCATTTGAATTTTAAAGCTGAAATATGTGACATTCCCTGTGTGAAAATTACACCGAATATGATTTATTCATTTAGCGTCTAATTTGGAAGCTGTTTTGTGTGTTTGTTGACATGCAGTGAAATGACCGACCAGGCAAGAAATGTGAACATGAATATATTACTCACTCAAGTCATTTAATTGGAAGCTAGTAGGATCATTAACCAGGACAGGTGCATCCAGACAAGCCTGATCAATAACTCTCAGTGGTATATATATGAAGAAAAATGTATCCCTTTAATTGTTTCAACACACTAAACACTGCAGATAGGTGTAATAATGATAATAAACAGTACACATAACAGATTGTGGCATCAATATCCAATCACACTCACATTTACCAAAGAAAGACAAAAGACTTAACATCAATGATTTCAGCTTTCATATGGCTGATTGCTTGTTCACAATTTGGCTCTCACTCACACTTTAATTCACCACTTCCTGCGGAGGGTCTTTTTCTGACACCACAGTTTCTGATTCTGTTGGGTGTCAATTATAGAAAATGTGACACTCTCCTCTTTTGAGATTTAGGTGGATTTTTATATTAAGATCTTGTAAGAGCACTATACAAAGACGGCGAGTCACTCATATCGTTCATACTTTTATGATGATGCACCACATCCACTAAATGAGAACACTGACGTGGGTCGTTTCATTTTCTTGCCAGAAGTGTATGAGTAGATTGCCAAGTAGCCTGGTGAGAGCACATTCGTTTCGTACGCTGGTTCCTCTGCATGGTGAGCAACAGGTGGCATGAAAACGCTGGTGTCACTTCCTTGTTCTGATGTCTAATTACCTTTTTTGTAGACTGCCATCTGAGATCCTGATTAAGATTCTGTCATACCTGGATGCCTCTGCTCTTTTCAGCGTCAGCCATGTCAATAAGCTCTTCTACCGGCTCGCCAATGATAAGTAAGTATCAGGCAAGTCTTGTTAATTTCACATACATGGCATATCTTACAAATTATTATGTTTATCTAATTAAACACTCAGCAACGATGCTATTCTTTCAAGTCACTGTGAACACCCTGGTACACGAAGAAATTCATCCTTGTCAGGTTATCTTTGTCTGCACTCAAAGTGAAACAAACCTGCCACTGCTGTATGATGCTGCAAACTGTTGTTGTTTTTTTATTATAGATTCTTCTCCTGATCATTTTTCTCAATTAACTGATTAATGTCTTGTTGCCGGAAAACTGTATTTTTCACGGAGCCAAGTTAACATGTTTGAATTACTTTTTTGTTTGACAACCAAAAACAAAAATATATTCAGTTTATTATCACAGAAGATTTGGAAATTAATCACATTCAATCAGGTGGAACTGCTGAATTCACTTAAATGATTAATGTGTTATCAGAAGTCGTTGATGATTAATTTTCTTATCCACAAATCGGCAAACTGTTTCACCTTCGTAAATTTAGAACTGTTTCAGTCTGTTGTCAGCTTCTTTCAACAATTTTGTGAAAAATGGAGACCCTGTGAACAAACAAACCACTGGAAACAGTATGAAAAATGTCTAATGCTATGGCAAATTTGTTTTTTGAATGCAAGTGACAAATTTGTAGGACTCAGCTTAAGCAGGCGTAATTTAATAATGTGGAGATATTTAGCAGCGTGGCACAAAGGCTACGTCTTTGTCACGCAACCAAAAAGTAGTTGCAGATTTTCCAGTAGAGAGCTGGGCAGCTGAGCATTGGGACCAGTAATCACTTTGCGTCGATCTTATGTTTTATATCACATATGAGGAGACAACAAAACTGGTGGTGAACATCTAGAAGACAAACTAATTTGCAGGTCAGCTCAACGTCCCGACAGGCTGTGATTTAGAATACATAATTAAGGAGTAATTAAAAAAAAATGCAGAGGCAGTCAGTATGAGGCAGCTGCCCAGACTCTACTGTGCAAGCTGTACTGTACTACCACACTGTGCTATCGTGACATCATGTGACAGCGTTTTTCAAAGCATTACTCTAAAATCCCATTTTTTCGATTGTATGGCTTTGGAGTAAATAAAAATGTTATTTTTTTTTAAACCAAAGCACAAATGACAAGTAAACCCATCCTTACTGTTGTCTTCAAATGTCTGACCATTGACCAGACATGTTTATTGTCATTCAGTCTGTTGTTTCGCTTTATTTTCATTCACTGCCATCTCTCACCTGCAGTGCTCTGTGGAACAAGATATACATAGCAGAGTTTGGCAAGAAAAAAAAGCTGAAATCCAAGTGCACGGATGAGCTGCTGCTGAAGATGGCCACAGTGGAGCTGCGGGATGACGCTGCTGGCTACTGGAAGTGGCTGTACTTCAAGACTGTAGCCGCGTGTGACATGAACAAGTGGAAGAGACATCTTGGACTCATCAGCCGTCACACTGGGCTGCCCAGTCAAACAGAACAGGTTCTCAGGTAAGAGATGGAGCGATGCTTAAAAAAAAAACACCTTTGAAAAACTACTTAGACGAAGCACCTGGGGTGTGTGATTTGTTTAATGTACCAGATACTTGATTTCATTCACTAGGTACTTGAGTAGCCTGAGAAGAGCTGCTTGTAGTTAAACTAATCAAGTGCTTACCGTGTATTTTTTTCAAGCATTTGAACTTCTGAGCCGCTGAGGTGAGAGAAAAGGGCTCATTATTTCTCAGGCAATCCTCGTATTTTACAGTCTGTCGCTTTCTGCAGTGAATTGGAAACATGTCGACTGTGTTTGTAACATACTGTAATCCACTTTCGCCTTCTGTTTGGTATGTGTACTGTAGCATCTTAGCGAGGTACCATGGGAACCTCTGCACTGGCTGTGGTTAGCAAACAGTAAAACTTTGCAGGTGCACCCTCCCTGTCAAGACGGCTCAGGGGTAGAGACCAGAGGACAGTTCAAGCCACTGGCAATCAAAAACAAAGCATGGCTTGTTTTTATATTGCACTTAATGACACTTTCTTATTAAAGGTGAGAGAGGAGGTCTCTGTCTGAATGTGATGTCTGCTCAGGGGGATGCCAGCACGCAGGGGAAGGCTCCCTCTCCGCCTCCACAGCGGTTTCTGCTGTGTTTTTATAACCTCTGATTAGAGGCTGTGCAGCACTCAATTTTGAGTTCTGTGGCAGTCGCTGTGGTACAGAGGGGAAGTAGAAATAATTGTGTTCCTTGCAGAGGCTGTCTGAATTGTTGAAATAAATTACTTAGCCCCCCAACCCATCATCCACAGCACACACATGCATGCAAGCACGCTTTCTCCCTCCTCCCACCAGCTCAGACAATTCCCTGTGGGGGTCTGTCTGTTAGAAACACTGAGGAGCATGCGATTTACCTTGGTAATAATCATCACAAGACATCACACAGACAGACAATGAAGAGTGAAATCCCCTGGGTCATCTGGAGCCTCCTGGGCTGCTCCAGTTTTTAGCTTTGTTCCTCCACTTAATTGATATTGGATGGTGCCTCAGTGAGACACTGGCTGCATCACAGTAGGGGCAGCTCTGAATCACAGTTTAGACAGAACTGGATCAAGAGATTTATCACAACAGCTGCGGTTTCATTTCATTCGCTGCATATCATTTCATTAGCTAGCAGCTTAACTGCAGTCGTACTACTCCCTGCTACTGTCAAAAGAAAGGCAGCACACACTAAACTCCTAGTTTGCACGATTTAAAGAGCGAGTGTCAGCTTTAACAGTGTCAATTATTTGCATTGAATTAACCTCAAATAAAAGTTTTGATGACTTGGGATTTTTTTGAAAATGCATTTCACAGGCATCTTCATGCAGCTGTCAGGGAACATCCAGCGAGTTACTTTCGACTTTATAAACTAGAGAGGCGGCTAATTTCAAACATGTTTGTGTTTGAACCAGCCACTAAGCACTCATCTGCCTTCCCTTCTGTTACCATACTCTGTGTATCAACTATAGTGCGAAGCACAAATATCTGTCACATCGTATTCTAGAAACTTGCGCGTCACCTGGGAGCTGACAGTCTCTGATAAGTCAGGGCAGGAGGCCACATTGGAGCTGAGCTGGTCCCGGTTCTGCGAGACTTCTGTGTCTCTGTGCTGGAGCGGAGGACGCTGTTTGCCCAACTACCAGCAGATTTCCACCCTTCAACTTCACGGTGTCAGGAGGATAGCCCTCAGCTGCCCCAGCCTAAAGACGTAAGAGAGGAGGTGTCCATCTGTCTTTTTCCTCTTTTTTCTCGGTTTAAAAAGGGAAAAAGAAAAAAAAAACTAATGTTGTCTTTGCTTGTTCTGTCAGACCTAGCTGGAGGTCCCTCATGGCCAAGTTAGACATGCAGACTTTGACTAAAGGCGCGCAGGTCATTGGGCAGGACAGACTGGTTGAAATTAAGCTGCTACATCCGGGAATCATCATCGGCACCTGGAGGGTAATTAGCACATTTTTGTAATTGCCATTTATAGTAGCTGGGAAAGTGAGATATGACGCCTTATTTACCTCAACATCACTGATTGAGTAGGAGAGTTTAATTGCTGACTCTCTTTCCAGGGCCAGTGCTCCATTGCCTTCATCATGTTCACCCTCCACTTCCACAGACTAGTGGAGAAAAGCATCCAGGGATCCTCAGTTTGGTAGGCCACACTTGAACACACACTTTTCCTTCACATGCTTGCGTGACGTGCATTGTATCACCATCACATGGTTAGGGTTTAAATTCAAAGGATGTGATAACTGACAGGATTTGGTTGATGCTCCTGATGTGAGCCATCTATGATGCACTGCAGGGTGAGAGATGATGCGTCAGCATCAGTGGCACCTGTATTTCACCAGCACAGAGGACAATGTGACTCCATCACGTTTTTATATGAAGAAGGCTATTCTTGTCATGCAGCACCACACCAGTGAGTTTTCCTTCTGCCATCTGGACACAGCATAACAGAAGGAAAAATCACTCTTTGGTCTCAAAATCCTCACACATCATCTGTAGACATTATTTGCATCACAAGCCACTGCCGCAAACAGCAGAGTGTTCACGCTTACTTTGCCCTGCATTTGAAAATAAGTACTGAAGTATCTCAAGTTATTTGACACTTAGTTGGGAGGTTGCTGCACTGACGCTAGAAAGTGCCTCACTGATCATCTGAGAGACAAAGCAGCAGGACTACACAGTTTTCTTGACACTGCTAAAATTGTAAGTCTTGCGCTTGAGCAAAGTGAGGACATAGCTCCCTCTTCTGGTCTCTTGTGAGAGCACAGTACAGCATATGATGATTACAGTCCTCTGAAGAAATAAACCTCAGAAATTCTTTTATATTGAAACACAGCTTTCCTTAATGGTTTCATCCTAGAGACCTGATTAAAGCTGATTTATTTTGAAATAGAAGAGAACAGGGGTAGGACTGGATAAACAAACTACTCCTTTCTGAATAATTCTTGTGTATATTGTATTGTTATTTTGTGCGTCTTTTTATTTTTTATTATAATGTTTGAAATAGATAAACATTCAGTTCAATTCAATTCAATTCAAATCATCACACAACACAGTCTGCCTCTAATTTACCTTTTTTTTTTTAAACTTCATTCCTTCCTCCAGCCCTTACGTGGAGCCGATGGTCAAATGCCCTTTTGATGACATAGACCCTGAATATGGTCTCCATGGTTACCACCTACATATTGTTCTCCACGACACTGTATGCAAGCTCATGTCTGCAAGCTTCCCTCAGCTCTTTTGTCACAAAAGTAATTCATTCATACATAACTCATTACATACATGTTCATATTTTTTTTATAAACCCTGTGATTATATTTGGCTATTAACCTTTCAATCTTTCAAAAATTAAGAACAACAAGCCATGTTCACAGAGAAATTAACTTTTTCATTCGATGCTTTAAGATTGTAGCGTGTTAAGCAAATAAGTATGTACCAGAAGTAAACACATGGTGTTAAACTATTGTAAAGTGCTAAATATTATAATGCTGTTGATGTGTGGTGTTGTCTTTGACCAGCTCAGATCTGTAGCGGATTCATCCCGCTGACTGCCATTAGCAGGACAAACTCGTCTCAGCACACCCCGCTGTCAGGCAGCATCACCCTGCCCTGGAGGTGTGAGGCCCTGCAGGGCTCAGTAGAGGTACTACATGTAGCCTACTGTCAGCTACTCTCACACAGTTCCACTATGTGTTATTAGAGGGAAGAAATGCATGCCCTAGGCATCCTAAGTATGTTGCTGACGACTGGTAAAAATAAGGAGACTATGTGCAGTTTTTTTTTTGTGATGATCACAGACCTATTAAAAAGTTAATTTTAGTATTACTTCCTAGGAAGGGGCTCCTTTGGTTCTCTGAGATAGAAAGAATACAGTTGAAATCTCTCTGTTATCATGAATTCTCAAGACCTTGAATTATACATAGTAGAGAAACCCCGTTGGATCACAGCAGTAGTCGTTCACACATAAAAGTGGTCTTGATGTGTGTTTTCTTTTCTTCTTGCCAGAACTGCTGCATCATGAGTTTGACTCTGCTGGATGAGTTCAGGAAACCCTTCTGGTGTGTCAGCTCACCGGTTACCATGGAGCTGGAAGAGACACCCTTTTCCTATGACTATGACTATGATGGTGAGCACTTCCTGATCCACTACCTGGACTCAGATGGCCAAGTGAAGATGAAACTTGTTTGGATGAAGGAACAGAGTCAGTTTGTTGTCATCAGTTTAGTTATCTACCTTAGTGTTTCTAATG
Source organism: Caranx ignobilis (assembly GCA_021432705.1). Taxonomy (NCBI): domain Eukaryota; kingdom Metazoa; phylum Chordata; class Actinopteri; order Carangiformes; family Carangidae; genus Caranx; species Caranx ignobilis. The sequence continues at coordinate 11,980,824 of MU269986.1, forward strand.
TGAACAAGCATTTTGAGAGAGACTACTGAAGCAGCAGTATTTATGGAGAAAGCTTTTGGGTTTTCTTCACTGGAAATCTTTAAGCCTGGGTGACACACACACAAACACACCCGCTGGCAACTCAAGAATAAATATGCCAGTTGCCAGCTAGCATGGCAGACTTCCACTCACCAGAGAAAGTGGCCTAGGCCATATCAGAATGTGCTCTGCTCAGCTCAGCAACAGCTGGCAAACTCAACCTTAGTGTAAGATCTGTGTTTCATCATCTGCTGGCTGCTCTTTGAATTTGCTGCTTGTTGGTTACCTAGCTAAAGGTCATGTTTTAGATTACATGGGGAAAACTGACCCTGTAATCTAAATTATATCACGGCGGTACATCTTCAGGTCAGCTCCTTGTTCGAGAAGCTTTGTTTCCCCCCTCTGATATTACATCAGCATATCTACAGGGACAGGAGATGCTTTTAGTGGGTGATATCTTAAAATTAAACCAATGGCCTTGAACTGCAATTTATTTTATATTATTTTGTATCTTTCAGTTCAAAAAAGATTAATAACACACTTTAATAACTTATTTTGTTGTCTTTGTGTTGTTTGTGTATTGATCTCTTGTCATGCAGTTTACTTATAGTCTTTATTTTGCAAAATCATTTGCATCTGCAACTAATTGATGTGTTTTTCATGTCCTAATGAGACATCATCATTTGTTATGAATTAACAATGCTTGTTTTTGTATTTAGGAAAAATGTTGGATTATGTGGACAAATCTTAATACATTTAAGATATAGAAAGATTTTGTTGGAATTGCAGTCATAGCTATAGAAACATATACATGCAGATGTAGGTGTTTATAGCAGTTAAAGGGGATTTGATCCTGTGTTTCCCTAGTAGAAAGAACATTGAATATGTACCGTAATTAGCTTTCCACTTGATATTTGAATTAGAAACCTAGGCTTAGCGTTGATGCAGGTCATTTTGCCTCAATGTACCATTACTATACCATTACCTCACTCTGACCTTTGGAGACTCATAGTTTAATTTTAGACACATTGTTAGACGTTGTAAAATTGAGGCTAATTGAAGATCTGATTAATATGTATCAGATGAATAAAGATTTAGCCGTTTCTTTATGATTTGCACAAATGACATTTTGTCTGCTTATAGTATGACATGACATTTACCCTAATAACCACATTACCTCAATTGCATTGTCAGACATTATGCAATCACTTAGATGAAAATTGAGTTTAATGTCCACACCCTGGGCAAGTCTCACTACAGCGATAGAATTAGTGTGGGAGCAATTGTTGGAAACAGTTGCCATGCTGCTGATGGGCCAGCACTGCTGATGGCAATAAAATAAGGCAGGCCTCTAGATAATAGGATTTCAGAGGCTTCCCCCCTTTTTTTTCAGTGAGGGTCATCATCACCTTGAAAAGATGCTTATTTTTCCAAACACATCACCAACTACGTTGGCACTAGATCCAAAATCATTTGGGGAAATGAGCCAGAGGGAAAAAGAGGAGCAGCAGTATGTGTGATGAATTGTTTTTTTTTTTTTTTTTTTTTTTGTCGTGAGCTTCACAATTGAAGTCAAAAACTGTGATGGGTGGAGAGACAATGTCTGAATCACAAGGATTCCATATGTTGCATTTTTAACATTTTACAGACCCCGTGCTCTTTCACTGGGCTTTGTCCATGATGTCACAGTGACCAAATAATTCAATTAGCACCATATAGAACTACATTGGATTGCTGCCTGGGACACTTAAAATGTTGACAAATTACATGACATTGACCACTACGTGGACTGAATGATGTGTGCCATGTATGACTTTCAGCTTGCAAGTGTGTTACAACACATTTCCATCACACTGACCTTCATATTAAGGCTTGCTGTCACATCAACTGTTGCAAACTGCCAATCCCTCATTCCCTTTTTATTAGAAAAAACAGGAGCCAAGGGTATTGCAGGCTTGGGAATGGACGCACAGGAACATATAGCCAATTATACAGATGCTTGAGTCACAGTAATGGCTAAACAAAGTATAGAGGTTTTGGGGGACAAGGTCTGTAGAGCCTTGGAAATACTGTGTAATCTACCTCAGAAACTATGACTGTAATGCTCCTGTACATGTTTTTCTAAGCGCAATTATTACAATCACTACAGGCAGGAAGATCCACATTTATTTATTTAATATATATATACATACATATATAGTTCTCCAGTAGATGGCCCTCTTTGGTAAACAGTGAAAGAATCAATAAACAGCACAGTGCTTTTGATTTTCTCCCTTTATTCAATCCATCTAAAGGCAATTGCAGAGAAACTTATAAATGCCTTATAGAAATGTTTTCATTAGTGCAATATGAGTCTTTTCTATTGCTCATTTCTGCTCTCTTCAGCGATTGTGTTGTGTTCCCCTCCTCTTCCTCATGTTGCATTTCTCTCCCTTTCTCTGCTCTTTTGCAAAGTAATTACAAGCCTGTATGTTAATCAGAACTTATAAAGACTTTAACACCAAATAACGATTAAGAAAGAATGGGTAAATTTAGTGGCATAAAGCTTCATTAAACTCATCTTTCTTAGTTTCCTCACAGGCTAATCTTGGAAGAAAATTGCTTCCATTTTTAGCCTTTAATTCTCTCCCTAGTGAGTGACCAAACTATTCAGGCTCAGAAGCCAATGACACAGTCCTTATTTAGTCCTCCCATTTGAGGAAAACAGGCAACTAATGAAATACACCAGGAGGGTGCGTGATTGCGTGTGTGTGCAGGCTTTTTTCATTTACAACAACCTTCTTAAATGACACTTTACTGTGTTAAAAGAATATTAGAACTCAAACTACATTTCCCAAAAGTCTGGATGATAATCATAACCTTGCTCTACACTAATGAGTGCAAAGACTTTACATTTCCTAACCTCTTATTACACACTTCAGTGAGTAGTTGAGGCCTTAAACGTTAAACATTGTGCTAGCAACCAGTAAACGAAAATATGAACCACATCAGCCCAAAACGTGAATCCCAAAATTCTACCACCGCGTATGCTGGTTGACAAAATAACAGTGAGGGATTTACATCATTGGGGTAGAAGCCTGCTACCACTGACCAGCAGTCACCCTTCTCCCTCTTCTTCTGCCCCTTTATGTCTTCTCCTCTTTTGATCACTCTAGAGAAGGGAAACTGAACAGTGGAGGCAAGCTTCAAGCGGTGACAGTATTGTAATAGGTTCATGATGTCCAGTAAGATCTTCCCTTTAAATGGTGCATCAAGACCAGATGGGTGTGGAGAAATCCATTTATATCAAAGCTGCTGCCTGTCCTGTGGCTCCAAGAGCTCAATGGGAAGTATGAGAGGAAGAGTGTCATCCCTGCTGCATGGTCCGGGGTTGCATCAGTCTGCAATTACAGCATATAGAAGGGTAAATGTAATGTTACTCCATGGCCCTGAAGTTCAGGTAGAGGATGATGTAGTTCTCCTTGCAACAGAGTTGTTGTTCAGTGGAAGAAAGTACTGAAATACTTTGATTCAAGAATTATTTCAATACAATACTGAGGTTTTTCTATTTTTACTTGAGTAATTCCATTGTATAACCTTGTATATCGACTCCACTATATGAATAATGTAGTGAATATAATGTATATATAAATATTATACATTTTACGCCATAACTTCATTTATCAGACAGCTATTGTTACTTAAATGTAAGATAAACAAAAACCGTAAACTAGCCAAGAATATTTAATGTGGAAGAAATTAGCTCTGCTGTGTTAGTGCATCAATAATTAACCACTAAGAAATTGGCAATTCTGTATTATAAATATCTTAACTCTTGATATTCAAAGCGCATTATATCTTTACTTTGACTTGCATAAAAAATTTAAAGCAGGACTTTTTCTTGTAAAGCTGCATATTAACACTGTGGTACTACGTTTTCTTCTGGCAATCGTACAGGAAAATAAACCACTTAAATTGATAAAATTAAAAATGAACTGACCCTCTGAATGGCCATATCACCACTTACCACTCACATCATCGCAGTACATTTATTCTGAGGGCAGTGGATTTACTTGGCATCCATCCTTGCACAATGCCCGCTCCCATGAGGTCTCCATGTCCTTTACTCTTCTCTAAATTATCTATAATTTTGGATAACTGGATGGTTAATGTTCTTTGTGTCAAAAAAATAAATTACTCATCACTAAATTTCTCTCTCTCACTTTGACAGTGTGTGTGCCAGAGAGTGTGGGGCGATGGCATGAGTCAGCGCATTATCTGGTGTACTGTAGAAGCAGTTCCCACAAATTCACATGGTTCACTAGTTTGTATTACCCTCACAGTAACATCCCGTGGCTGTCCAGTCTAAGAGAAGATGTTTTGGTCGGCAGGTGCAGTCCAAATTGCTTTCTGATCCTGCTGCAGCTTAATGTGGGTTCAAAAAGGGCTGCCTGGTTATCTAAGCACCATGCCACATTTCTGCTCAATTTTAAAGGGAATGTTTTGGACATTTTGGAAAATGTGATTATTCTGTTCTCGCTGCCCTGCTGGGAGTTTGATGAGAAGATCAATATTTCAATGATAAATGCCTGAAGCTGGAACCAGAAGCCAGTTAGCTTAGCATAATGACTGGAAACAGGGGTAAAAAGCTAGCCTCCCTCTGCTAACAGCTAGCTAAACGGAAACAGCTTCCACCAAACAGACCCAGGCTAACTGTCTCACCACTTCTGGTCTTTGTCTAAATATTGAATGAAAAGTGTAAAATGACAGTTTGTTATATTTGTAGTGATATGAATGCACATTTTTGGTGAAGGGAGAATGGAATACTAGCCGTAACTTCCCAGCAGGCATTGCACATCAGTGTAAGAGTAGAAAGACATTGGACAGATGTTAAATTTTATATGAAAATGAAAATCCAAAGCCAGTGCTGGATAACTGACGTGACTATAGTGCAGATATGTCAGATGCTGTTAGCATGATATCTTTGGAAGACGCAGCTTCAAACCAAGAAAATATCAGTGTCATCTGTTGTAAGGATTCTACATCTAATTGACATTGGTGCAAGTCATTGTCCTGACATTGGATTTCAGCCAAGTATTAAGGTTTAACGATGCCGGTGGCCAGCTGTGTGCCTGCAGGGGTTACAGTATATTTACTCCTCATTCATGAGAATGTCATCGATCTTCTTAACTAACTCTTAGCCCGAAATATCAGGCTAAGCTGAGTATTAAATATTATCCCGAAAGGCAAACTGTTACTTATCAATCCATTGTATCTAACTAGCTTTACAGCTGTTACTGTGGGCATTGTGTATTCAGATTGTGACATTAAGAATGCGACACTGAGCAAAACAAACATGTTTTCCCTCCAACCTAAAGCAAATGTCAAATGTGGCACATTTTGTGGGATGCAAAAATCAGGCAGGCTTCACAGAAAACAGCCTGGATTCTGCGTGGACAGAGTTCGTGGAATAATTGGTTTTAGTGCAAAGGTCTGTGCCTGAGGCAAACTCTATTGATCTGAACCACTATTAAGAGGGATAGACAGAGAGGTAGAGAGAGAGAGAGAGAGAGAGAGAGAGATGAACCAAAGACAAAGGGAAAACACAGAGGCAGAATTTGGAGACTCGCAATGAAAGCCGCACTTATTATGTGTGAACTGGCACGTTGAGGTTTTCACGGTGGAAAACACCTGCAGTCGCATGTGTTGTTTGGCATCTAATGTTGTGATGCTGAATCTATGCGTGTATCTGAAGTGTCAGTGAAATTTTCGCTCAATTACACTCAACCAGGCACCGTCTGTTTCCTCTGTAAACCCTCTCTACGAGACCAATGAATTATTGAAAACCCAGTGGTTACTTGGATCTGTGTCATCGTAGTGTGTTGTTTTGACTTTTGACACTGGAGACTCCCAGGGGACCATTACTCATCGCTTGTCTCTGACTTGTTACTGTGAAGTGTCACACTGAGTTCTTCATTGCCAGCTTACAGCTCTGACTGAAATGAAAAATTAAACAGAGACGCTCTGGGGTCGTATGAGGTCACAGCTGGGGATCTGGCAGCGTGACTTTGGAAACAGAAATGCAGCAGTGACATGTCAGATTTGACTCCATTAAAAATGCCCACGTATTCATGTTACGTATGACTTGTCCTATTTATTTCTCAGTTATGTGTTTTAACATTTCGTCTGTCACGTGTCACAATCTGGATATCCTCACGGGAGCAATAAAGCTGCTGATACTGCTGCAGCTATTACACACACATTCAAGTGAGGTGGCCCGCTAGAATATGATTACCTTTTAATCACAGCTCTGTTGTGGGGCCACCTGTGGGTGACACCCATTAAAGATGATGGCAGTCAGTGTGGTTGGGATAACATTTCCACATACTTGCCCCTGTCACTAAAGCAAATTAAGACAGATTCGTCAGGCAGACTGCCACGCTGATACCTGGGCCTTTCCTCGGAAACCTGCCAAATCATCCGAATGTTGCTGAGTCACAACATTTTGATTCAGCGTAACCACTGTACTGCACAGACTGTTTGCTTTCATCACTGAGGTTTATGTACAATATGAAGTTTCCATTACCTCCTGTGGCGCCATAACATTGTTTATTTGCTATCACTACTCTATGTATATGCTGTTACTGATTCTCCACCGCATGTCTTTGCGTTTTATGTTGCTGCCAGGATCTGGTTTTATGAAGCATATAAAATGGATGAGACTCACTTCTGCTTTTACTGTGCCACATACCCTTGAATTAATTTTCCTGACCTCACTGGCCATTGCACAAAAATACTGACCCCTGGATAGGGGGACATGATGTGCTCCTCTGGATAAATGCCAGGAAATAAGAGCACATTATGTCCACCATTTTGGTCCAGGCTGAAATACCTCGTCAACAAGTAAATGATCAGTTTCCTGTATTCTCTGAAAACGAAACTCAAGATCAATCAGATGGATTGGTACAAAAGGTTGTAAGAGGATGAAGCTTAATGACTGACTGAGGTTCATATTTGTTGTTTTGGGTGGAGTTCCTTGACAACTGTTGATTTCAGGGATTCAGGCATTTATGCAACCTGTATATGGTAGCATATTAGCATGGTTAACAGCAGCAGCATCATCATTGTGAGCATGCTGACATTAGTATTTAGCTCAGAGCACTGCTGTGTCAAAGCTCAGTCTCATAGCTGTAGACTGTGAGTCATGTTTTGTATACAGAGGATAAAACCAGCAGAGCAACGTGAGCGAGCACACTCAGCACTGTTACACTGAATAGTATCAAACATTCAATCCCAACTCGCACTCCACCAAAGTCGAAGTACAAAGTGAAAGGTCAAGTATGGTGCGCCTTGCTTCATTATGCTGCCATCTTAATCAAACCCAATTCTCTTTACTCACTCACCCATTTCATTATTGAATGTGTCAGATCTATATGGGATTGATGAATGTTGCTTTGCCAGAGCAACAATCCCTCAGGTGCTGTGTTAAATAATGATCAACATATCCGACTAATGAGCGCAGTGAGTAGCGGCTGAGGTGAGGGTTTCCGTTTGTCTCTCTTCCGCTGTGTGGTTTGTGATGAGAGCTCTCCATTTGCAGGTATGATGATGATTGATACCATTAAGCCCCAACTTTTTCACTGGAGTTTCCACACTTCATGATCATTCACCTCAGGTATTAGTAAGATGAATGGTCTTCCCTAGTCTAGAACCAGAGAGGTAATTTTCTCTCACGCTTGTGTGAAGGAAATTGTGGGAGAGAGAGAGGAAAAAAAAGAAAAAAGAAAAAGTGAAAACATTTGACACAAGGAAACAGCTTAATAGTGACTGCTGGAAATAGTAGGGATCATTTTTCATGTTTGCATAACTTGTCATGCCGTAAACATCCCCTATAGCTCACGAAGATGTGTGTAGGCTTTACAGTGAGATAAGAGGCTTTATCTTTAATCGCAGAGAAAATCATAGGCATTAAAAAGAAAAAGACAAAACAAAAACACTGGATTTGCCTGTTTACCTGAGAATAACCTTTAAAATCTATGTTACCTGCTATTCCTCAAGGTCGTTTATTTCTAATGTCCCGTGGCCGCTGGCACTGATGCACTGGTGAGCAGGGAGCTTGGAAGAAAAGGAGGAGATGTGGCCACAAGAAGGCACTGAAGTGCCTTGTGACTCCCCCATCCCTTTTTTTTTTTACCTGACAGAGAGCAGACATGGCAAGAGGGCTTTTTAGTAACAAGACCTGGTCTTGTGATCCTTTACATTTACAGTGTATGCACTGAATATTTCCTAGAATAAAACAGCCACATGGATTATTCCAAGACCTGACAGTCATTGAAGTCATTTCTGAGGATTGGACAGGTCATGACCCAAATCTGTTGGCAGAAATCCAGAAAATCTCTTCATATATATTTTATGAAAGTCTGCTTGTTCTGTTGTTTTCTGTTGTTCTGTTGTTTTCCCGCAAAGCTTGTTTGGAGTGATTTGCTGGTCATGCTCAATAAAACCTCCCTAATATTGACTCTGTACTTGCAATGAACGATGAAACAGCAGTTTAGTTTTCAGGAAAACAACAACAACAACAAAAACTGCCTTGCTTGCCCAGTGACATAAGACCAAAAGCAGGGCAGCAATATTTCCCCAGTAAAAGACTTTATTTGCAAATGATGCTCAAGCTTTTGTCAGTTCAGCATCTGCTGAATGTCCGTCTTCATTTTATGCAGCAGATATAAATGTGAAAGTATTAGTCTGTTCTGTTGTTCTGTTAAAAAAAAAATGCAGATTTGGGAAATAATACTGGTTAAGCTGTTGTCATTGGTTGTTTTAATCAGTCCATAACACTTTACACAATGGATTTGTCAAATTTTGCTTGCACAGACTCCGAGATGGCAGAACAGCGAATTAATTAAGACAGTGGCACTGCTGCAAGAACTCACAGGGGAATGAAACCAGACTGTAGAGTGTAAGGAGCTTATCTTAATGTGTGTTGTCCAAGTCTATAGTGAGATAACACAAGTGTTAGCACATGTGCCACAATATGCTGTATGATGTAGGTACTGTACTCTTGGTTTGTTTTGTCTTCCAGAAACGTGCGTAAATGGGCTGAGGAGAAACACCCAAACGGATCCACTCATGGAAAAGAGACGCTGCAGATACCTGCTCCCTCGCGCCTGATCTCCTGGTGTGACGGCACAAATCTTTTCAATTGGTGCTCTCGTGACTCGATCCTCCATCCTCCTCCTTTGGCCTTGCTGTACTGGCTCCCACACCTTCACATCATCAGTTTTTTGCTGTACTCGCAACCTTGTGGGCCAGAGCGCACACTGCATCTCATCAGAGAATATTACCTAACACTCGGAGGACAACATTCATCAACGTCACAAGGCTTTTGCCAACAGTGCATTTCTTTCTGTGGTTGCCCCAAGTCCATTTCAGTTGTTCCAGCAGCACCGCAGGGTACCTTGTGCGACCCTTGTCACTTCAGGAATGCACACACACAGTATCTCTTTCAAGGTTCTTCTGTATTCAGTTTGTGCTGATATGAACAGTTTCTTCGATGTCCTGGTATCAGTTTTACTCAGCCAGTGCCTCTCTGTGCTTCTATGAAGATACTGAAAAGCTGGGTTTGCTATTTTTCTGCCGTTGCTCCTTGTTTGCACAAGTTAGTCACATGTAAGTGGGTGTGTGTGTGTGTGTGTAGACTGCTCCACTGGACTCATGGTTGAACATTCAGTGTAAATTACAAAGTGAGAAAAATTCAATACTGAAATAATCAAGACTAACTCACCCCGGCTGATATGCTGTGAGCTGATTGGCCAGTATAATGAAATGAGGAAACTGGAGGGCATTAATTTGGCTACACCACAAACCTCCGCTAAGGTGCCAGTGGTTTCATAATTCGCTAAACCCCTGGCTTCCTTAAGAGATAAGATTCCTTTAGTATTTGTTTGCTGTTTTCTGAAGAAAAAAAAAACTCCTTAACTTAGTATAGCTCAAAGACAAACACTCTCAGCATATAAGAAAATCCATATCTAAAATGCAAATCCCCATTTGATTAGTCTCCAATCCCTACATCTATGAATTAATTGAATGAATTAGTTCCTTGGGACACTCTGATCCCCAAATCTGAGCCAAATATGTTCATGAACAGAAACAGGGGTGTAACTATCACCACCTTCCAGATGGAAAATCACACACTCAGTATTAATATTTCCCAGATTTCCTTTACTTCTGCTGTATAAATAGTAGACTGAACACAACACAACACCTAACATGCCTAAAAGCATGTTAGACATTAAACTTTCATGAGCACATGTACACAAACATCACCATAACTTTGAATGGCAAGCGCACTTAGTTCAGAAGTCCACTTAGTTTGCCAGCCTTGCATCACTTTATTATATCAGTACATAGGCAGGCATGGCATAAGCACAGCTCTGGGGGCTGTATATTATTCAGAGCCTCTTAAGAACAACAGTCGTCCAAAAACCACCCTCGGGAATTTACAATGATCCCGCTATCTTAGAGAGTCACGTAAGAGCTACAGCCAACACACAAATGCAGGGAAAATCACATTAACTACTAGAAAGCCTTTTGATTTAAGAAGCACAAACACGTAAGCCCTGTCGAGAACGATGGCATGCATGCACAAATCATGGCATCTGATTTATTGTTTGAAATTTAACTAGTGAGCGTCGTCCTTGGCATTCTGAACAATGTAGGTGTAAATCTTGAATATACAGTAAGTGTTTTGAACAAAAGGGACAAAAATTGTTGAGACGGAGGGAGCTTTATGTATGACTAAGATATTCCAGACAGGTCCTCACCCTATGGAAATGAGTCATATGTGGATCCCTTTGAAACCACATGAAAGATAGAGAGAATAATTGTAGTATATCTGAGTATGGATATAAAATCACAGGGATGAACAAAGCAACTATTAAAATGGGTTTCATGTGGCATATAAATACCTCTGTTCCTCTCCCTTATGATATAAATGTTCCACTTTACTGACATGACATATGACTAAGGATTCTTTCTTGGGTGAAATTAGTAATAACAAGACAGAGCATGTTATTTTCCACCACAACTCATCTTGCTTTGTGTCCTTTACTGCTTTGCCCTTTTCTTGTGGCTGATCAGTGCTGCAAGAAGACGACCTGGATCCTGGTGTATACACACAGGTAGACCAAAGCCAATTTCAGATGTGTCAGTGGAACTGATGCTGCCAGCTTCCTGTGACAGCTTGAGTGGAACAGCCGCAGTCCTCATCTCAAAATCACTGCTGCTTACTGAGCGGAAACCGTTCGTCACATATGCCTGAAACGCTCTGTCAATCCCTGTCAGCACACATCCATTATATTTATTATGTCATTATTATTAGTATTATTACTATTGTCAGACAGCCATGCACATTCTCCTGTGTGGTATATGTGGCCTTTAGATAAGTCCTGTGCCCATTTTATGAGCTGTTACAATGTTACGCTGTATTTTACGATGTCATGTATCTATATCTTTCATTGGTGTCTTTTAAATTGTATTGTTTTTTTTCCTACATGGATCATCAAGAGGATGGTGTTTTTTGCAGGTTCAGTCCTAGTTGTGTACCACAAAAGCATCTGGTCATGTGTATTAAAGACCTATTTCATCCTCACCTGTGTTAACCTAATTTGCATACATCACAAACACAACTGTGAAAGAATAACTGTCCAAAATGCATATATGAGACGTCTTCTGAAAGGCACCCATATTTCACACCTCCTGCATCCTATTGGTCTGAGGGCATCTCCCTCTGCTCTGATTGGTCAGCGGAAACGTCCATCTTCCTACCAAAACGCCGTCAGAAAAGTATGAAAAACAAACGCACCTGCTGACCGACGCATGTGCAGAGGCAGCAGGAAGGAAACTAAATGAGAAGTGATGGAAAGTTAGTGAAGGTGTTTTTCTGAGGTTTGTAGTGGATTCTTATGAAGAAATTCCTAACTTGGATTACTTTTTTTATGGGGGGGGGGGACAACAACTTTTGATTTTTGTGATCTGTGGAGTTTCGCGGAAAAAGGAGTTAAACAATGGACAAAGACGAAGATTCTTCTTGAGCGTCTTTAAAGGTAGGGATGAACATAACTGTTAGTTCTGCTGATACCTGATGCTCTCAGTTGGGTGATTAGGATAACGTTAGTTGGTCCACGATCATGATCTACCGTGATCCATGTAGAGGAGTGACTTCACTTTTACCGGTACCAGAGAAATAGCTTTTAGTGATGATGACTAAGCAGTGTGTTTGGCAAACGGGCCATATTGGCTGGGGCCGTTAACTTCCCCAAATCCAATAAAGAACAGTACAGAGCTGCCAACATTGCCATAACCTCTGAAAGCATCACATACACAGTGGAGTGTTTTGTTTTTTGTATCCGGTAATCTGAAAAACCTGTGTGTGGAGTGCTGCTTGACCTAAATTGTAAACTAATTAGCTGAACATACAAATGATCACAGCCCCCCAACACACACACACACACACACACACACACACAACTTGTGTCTTGTGGAGACATCCAGACTATCTTAGCTGCTGTTGGAAATTGCTGTCTGAGGGAGGTTGGTTTAGTTTATGTGATTTAACCCCTTAATACACAAGTGAATCAGCCTATAGATGTTTTCTTTTTGTATTTCTCCCTCTCTTGCCTTTTCTTAGATGCATGCCATGTGTATTCATTAGCTTCACCTCCTCCACCAAAGCTTAACAAGATTTTGCATACTCTTCTCCCTCCTTATTTAATTTCTGTGTTCTGGGATCAGTGAAATAAATCTTGTCAATGTAATTGGAGCCTGACAGTACACCACAAACCTAAGGCTGGGTGCATATTGTCTGAACTGAAGCCATTCCCCCGACATAAAAGCAGAGGGTTAGTGAGACAAGCAAGAAGTAAACTTTAAAGAGTACAGTAATGTATGCGGGTCCCTCTGTATTTGATGCTGCTCTCTTGCATAAAGATCCATCCCTCAATGCCCATATTTAATGTGTCGAGTTGGAGCTTTTCTATGTCACAGGGTTGCAGCAGAGCACAGCGGGTGTCACTGGGGAGCTGCGATCACACAGTCGCGCTACAGAAAGCATTCTGTGTTTTCCCCCAAGGAGCTCATTCAGCGTATTTCTGCATAATTACCTCAAAGTGATTACAGAAATCAATGGAGTTCTGTCTCTGCCGAGGGCACTTTCCCAAAGCCTCGGATAATCACTATATACATACCTGTCCAGCTTCCTGGGAGAAGATTTTGTAAACACTAAACATACGCGACACACTTCAAATAACACACACTTGTCCTCCTCCAACTTGTTGCCAGAAGGACTTCTTGTGCCTCATACAATTATTGGAAGTGTGAGAGTGGGAGTGTTTGCTGCCTTTTATGAAGCCCTGGGGACGAGAGTCAGGACGCACCCCCCCCCCCCCCATAGTACTAACTGCATTTTTTATGAAATTTGGTGCTGGATATGATGACTGAGAACATAGAGTCCACTAAATCATCCATCCTGAGGCCTAGTTGGCAAGAACTGTCTCTTTGTAGTAATAGCAGCACACCAAATACACCTAGAGTTGCTTAATTTTTCATGCTGTTGACAATAAATGCAAGTAAACCCAGGAGTAAAGCTTGACCTTGACAAAATATGCACAGTGTAGTGTGTGAAAGAGAAAATGTGCCCAATGCAAACAGTTCACATCACCACTGTGCCAACAAACAGTTTGAAAATCTCAAGATTATAATGTTGAATGTGCATTATCATGTTTAACTGGCATGCACAGTGTATGACAGACAGGATGTTGTCCCCCTCCGGTCTATATACCCATGCCTTAGCTGAATTATCTTCATCTCTGGTTGGGGAAAATTTATCCTCCTCCACCCCAAAGTGATAATGGCAGCAGTGAGTCAGGTTGAGTCAGTGAGGGCTGATGTGAGCTCAGTCTGGCAACACACACGCAGCGTGATCTCAGTGTGTGAGTGGCAGGCACGCTGAGAGGGGTGGTAAAAACCTAATGGATTTTTTGACCAGCCCACTGGGATTCCTCCAGGTGCTCCCGATGGCCAGTGTTACCGTGGTCAAGTCGAGTGCAAACGACAATGAAATCAGAATGGAAGTGTTTTGGCATGCTAGGCAGAGTGGCGCTGTCCGTGGTACTAAAAGAGAGATTTCATCCTGGGGGATACTGGGTTTTTACCCAGTGTTACACCTTCAGTATACTGTCCTTTAAATAGGGACCTGCCTACCAGCACCTACTGTATCCAAATATTCACTCCAGGAAAGTCATATTGTTTCCCATTCACAAACCCAAACCAGCAAATATCACAGATGACAAACTGATGGATATTACTCATAGCGCAGACTGTTTAATTAAATTTTCAGTGACATGGGAATGTGCATCCAAGGAAGACGCCATAGCCCTCTGAGAGCAGAAGACATTCATCGCAGTGCTTTTTAGTGAACACATAGCTGTGAAATTGCATTACTTATTTATGGCACATGTGATTCGCACGCCATTTAATTTTAAGGAGACATAACATGGTTATGTCTTCCCTATTGTGTTCCCATTATTTCCATCACAGGCTATTTGCAAACACCTATTCATTTGGTAGATATGACTAAATTTGTACACACAGTAATGTGATACTTGTCAGGGCGACCATTCATAAAATGAAGGTTTTTGCCGGGAGTGCTGACACTCTAATGCTGCAGTGTGTTTGATATACGATAATGACTCCCAGGTTGATTGTGTTGGGCCTGTCAAGGACTCCTCACAACACGCTTAGAGCAGAGGTCAAAACCATAATTGGAATTTAGGAAGCTGACAGGCTTGGAGTAATATGGTGACCTTGGACAGAAAAACCTGAGACATGTAGGGAAGGAGCTTAGGGAATATAAAGAACAAGGGTTACGTAGGAACACAGTAAGAGGAAATATGACATGGGTCATGAAGAAAAAAATAGATTTTTGGTCATTTGTCTGTGTGTGTGTGTGTGTGTGTGTGTGTACTCTCACAGCTCTTTGAGATGTGATGCATATTTATGTTCTAATTGATACAGTTTATGAATGGTATTTTTTAATCAGTGCCAAATAAATGTGATCACATACAGGATGCACAGTACTGTAAGTTGTTCTTGTAAATGTAAATGTAAATAGTGTTACTATTCTTTTTTCCCCCTTTTTCTTAAATTTTATCCAGTTGGTATCTGCTAATTATTTGTATCATGGTGCCACAAATGAACTGATATTTGCTAATGCTAAACAAATAGTTCAGGATATTTCACATAAAAAGTGATCAGTTGGAGAAATACAGGGTGGCTTTTATTGTGAAGCAGTCGCAGGTTATATGCAATGTGTCATACAAGCATGAGATAAGAGAGTTTAGCAGGAGATAGTTGGTATCTACACTGGCAACCTGCAACTTTTGGCTCTTGCGTAACGGCCATGTAAGTTAATGAGATCTAAGTCAAGTGACACAAGTTATGTTCTTATGCATCGGTAAAGTCAGCATATTTTTTTGTTGTTGACCTCTTTAGGTTTTGCAGTGTATCACATTTATAGCTACAAATACATCCTGTAGCAGAGACATTGTTCAAACAATATACAATTGGTTCTTGAATTATCCCTCCCCACACACACACACACACACACACACGACAACTAATCAACTCATCGTTTGTTCTCTTTCACCAGCTTCTCAGTTCCCTACAAAAGCATGAAGTAAATGATGACGCAGAGTTGACAAACAGCCTCTGGTATTGCACAAGCACACTTTTTCATTTTACATGACACCTAACAAATTCTCTCTCTGTGTTATCTCCTACCACTACAAAGCTACATTATTTGGTGTGAACGCTGAAGGCATTAACACTGTTGTTATTCAAATCTTTCTTTTTATCATTCTTATGAGTTCTTACATTTTTCATCATCTAACTCCTTCAACATTTGTGCTACAAAACCATCTGTACAGTACAGTGGTTAGTACTGTAGCAGTAGTGGAGGTAGTAGTAGAAGTAGTAGCAGCAGTAGTTAATAGCAGCTGTAGAAGGCTATTCAAGCTGAGTAGCAGTAGAGCACAGTGGTGCAGTTGCCTCTCAGCAAAACACACACCCCCCTCACACACACATTCTCATACTTCTTACATCCAGTCCTCTAAGCTTTTCTCAGATCAGATTGTACTGCACACATGCTTTCATGCAGGTCTCAGGTCAGATTTCAGTGTTTGTACAACATTTCAAAAATATTTACCAAACTCTTAAAAAATGGAAAACATCTGACGTTCGGATGTAGGTCATCTCTCTGACATTAATACAAACTCTTTCACAGTTTTAATAGCTTTTGTTCATACTTCCACCCTCGGCAATGAATCATTTGGCTTCAGTTGTTTCAACTTGTTTTGCTTCTCTCTCAGTTGTAGGACTTAAGTTACTATGACCTGCTTTCAACCATTATAACATCGCTTTGGCATTGCATGTGTTGGTGGTAAATGGTAAATTTACCATTGCTGGTAAATTTTCTTCTGTCCTATGTCATTGAACCTCTTGCTTACAAGTTCTTCTTTTTTTTTATTCAATCTTCAGCTATTTCTTCAGCAGTGTTCCTCAGCTGTCAGTTTGCTGTATTGTATTTCAGCAGATTTGAACTTTTCCAACTCTCTTAACGATTCTGCTGCTTTTTAAACCATTTGAGGCCATTCAGCTTTCATCGTAACACTGCTTTTCAGCTGTAGATTCAGGTTTTTAAGCATTGCTTTAGCATTTTCTTAAGCTAATTCACCATCGCTTCAGCAGTCTTACTCAGTCTTCAGCATTCAGATACATTTTCCTCAGAAATGCATTTTCTAGTTTAACCTGATGTTTGTAATTGAATCCATGAAAGTATTTCACTTCGAAATGTAGAACACATTGTGCCTCAGCTTCCCCCAAGCTAAATTATTAACAAGATTTAGTGAAAGTCATTTTTTTTCCCTCCTGTTTGGGGAGTATTAAGAATGAACTGTGCTGAAGGGGAAGCTATTACTCTTGCTCCATTCTGTGAGGGCCAGCAGAGCAGGATTAGATGATAAAGTGCTTCAACCTTCAGTCATAAAGCATCAGGAAAGTGCATTTGTTTTGCCTGTAATGATAAATGTATTTCATAATACCTTTTAATTTTGACAGCGACAAAAGAAAAACCTTGAGAAAAGGTGAAATACCACTTAAATGGACTGCATGTTAACACAAGATGACTGCTGTCATGTTTTGCAGAGGTACATTTGGGATGTGTCAGATTGGAAAGAGCAAAAATCTTCTTAGTTTTTGACAGAGAGATTTACAGTTTATTACCTAAACCTGGGAAGATAGAGGACTACGTAGCTGAGGACAGTGGCTGAATGCATAACTTCAATACAGTGAAAGTCTGTCAGATGACATGCTGAACAGCTGTGCTGAATCATTTCATTTTTGATTAATATCCTCCACATATCTGCCACACAAGCATTACCACCAACTACTGTATAGTACTTTGGCAGTGTTGAGCGCTCAGATACCTCCAGCCTTAGTATGTGTCCCATAGTTGAACCTGTCCTTAATCTCGCTCCAGATGCTGAAGTGAAAATTTCCCTCCATGAGTAAATAAAAAGCAATAATGTATAGATAGTACTGTGATTCCACTGAATCCCACTGGGGAACTGACAGGCCAGTTATTTCAGCTTCATTTACTACTAAACCTCTGTAAGGAGTAAGAACAGTCATTTAAAAATAATTTTCTTGTTTCATTTCTTTTCTTTTTGTTTTGGTCACTTGAGAGCAGAATGAATAAGTTGTGAGCACAACACTTATAAATCATCCCCTTTTTTAAATGATGAATTTGATATGTGTAATTTAATTTGCTTATTTTCATTTAGTTACAGGGATTAGCATTATCTTTCATTTGTAGTTGTCATTCTTTTAGCTCCAGTTTTGGTCTCCACCAACCTGTGCAGGCTACGTCTGTTTGTTTAGATTCTAAATGCTCCGGTGTGGACAGCGGCTATTTGCCTGGTGCGTCTGTGGTGTGGTGCTGAGCAAGCAGTGTTTAGAGCTGAAAAATGACACTATCACACAAGAACCAAAATAATACACTTGTTGGATAGTTAAACAAGTAGGTAACTGTGTGAATAGGTTTGCCGTGTAAAGGGTTATAGGTCAGTGTTGAGAATGTGTATTTTTATTTTTATTTTTTAATGCAGGCATACTGTTAAGGACTTCAAGTAAATGGAGGTGTTCAGTAGCTTTGTGTTGCACAATGGCATTGAATTACTAGATGAAGTTAAGTAAGAAAATAAAGACTACATAATAATATATAATAAAAGACTTTAGTCTGTAGGGATGAGTAACTTAGAGATCAAACATCTTGCTGTATGATTAAATACCACACTGTGTCGACCCACTTTTTCTTCTTAGGCCTTTATATAATCCCGAAAACCATTTAGGGCAAAGACATTGAGCATGGAGAAAATAACAAGAATACAAGATAAAAGGACATAAATTAAAACAAAAGGGAATCACAATTAGTAAATATCATAACAAAAAAGTCAAAGCAAGTACAAACAGAAATTTTAATGCTAGATATGATTGCTTTTAAATGACCAAGAGATACCAATAAAATCCTTTTCAAAGTGCTTGGTACTGATGCAGGTGGATGGTGCAAAGAGGCCAGAAGCAGTTCTTCCAACTTCATGAGCTAGAGAGGGACATGAAGCGTAAGCCAGTCATTAGTCGTGGTGCGATGCGGTCCAGTGGACGAAACGACCACGGAGGCAGCTTTCCAATAAGGGCCTTGTAAATGAACAAATACATATGCAAATCACGCCTCTCAGAGCGAGAGGACCACCCAACCTTTTTGTACAGGATGCAGTGAAGAGTGTTGTAAGCATCACCGGTAATGAAACTGAGGGCAACGTAGTAGACAGCATCAAGGGGCTTTGGAGTCACAGCAGAGGCATGTGTGTGGAAGATGTCACAATAATCTAAAACTGATCTAATTTATCTAAAATAATGTTTGCTACAATGCAATAGAAAGCAGCTTTTATTCCTCACGACAAAGCCAGTCTTCTGGCTAAATGTCAAGATATTTGTATAGATTGACTCATACTTTCATTATAATCCCCTCATATATGACATATTGCTTAAATGAACAAAATTGCAGTCAGTATATCAGAACAAGAGTCTATATTATAGTGGTTTTGGTAAGGCTAAGGATTGTTGAAGGGAAATAATTGACAATTAAATAATCAAAGGGTGTTATCCTGTCAAGCAAATCAGTCCATCAGCTTCAAATAACCAAGAGTCTGTTGACATAAGAGATGCATAAGTGCTTGTATATGGTAATCCGATGTCAACAGGCTTATATTAATACTTAATATTTTAGAGCATATGCTGTGGCGTGGCTGTGAAGTGAGCATACCTTTTCACATTTGTTTTTTGTGTGACAATAAAAATAAAAAATAAAATAAAATCTATGTTTTGCCGACACCTCTCTGGCAGCATCAGGTTGACAAAAGTGTGAGGTTTACAGTCAGCAAGTGACTAACCGAGTGGGAAACTGTCAGCGTCCTCTGGAGGATGCCGTCTGCAGATGTGCTCAAAGACGCTCGCGGTATTCAAAAGGCAGAGACAGAGAGGGAGAGACCTAAGACTTACCGCAAAGTTTAATGCGGCAAACTCTTGGCAAACTGAACATGCAATTGGCCACGCCGGCATGAAACCCACCCAAGTTTATTTGTATCAGAAGTGCTGTCCTACTGCTCGACTGACTGATTACCTGCAACGCCTGACTAAGCTGCAGGCCTAAACGTTTTCCAACACCTCTGGGTTTGCTCTTTGACTTTCAGTCGGCTGACGGTGAAATTGAACTGTTTGAAATATAAACAGGATTAGATGATTCCTCGTCTTCGTCTCTTGGAAAGAAAGCAGAGATAACCCCCCCTCCCATGTCCATTCTCCTTTGCTGGTTCTGTAATGATAAAATGTGATTGATATCGATCTTCTGATTATTTAATGATGTTACCTTGCTGCTATGACACAGTTAGTATGAAATATGCGGTTCTTGTCCCTTGCAACATCGATAAGCAAGTGAGGGGGGAAGAAAAAGACCGCAAGACTCTTCCTGTTTGAATTCATTATACCTTATTCGCATGTAATGGCTAAAATAATTAGTGCTTGATTGCGTGTGATAAGCCGTTTTCTTCAGAGATACATTGATTAAAAAGATCGAATTAGATCCATGATGATTGTATCATGTAGAGGCTTCTGTGCTAACTTTGTGAGTGTAGGTGGTCCTTTCCACACCATGAACACTGGGCTCAGACATGTTGTGATATTAATTTGCAAATGATTACACATTTAAATGAAGATTAATACATACAGCATACATGCATTTAGTCCTGCATTAAATAACCATGAGTGATGCCTTAAATATGCATTACTTTAACATGTGTATGTGTAAAAGACACATGAGCATCACACAAAGCCAGAATATTTTCATCATATTGAACTCCTTCACCCACAAAAGAGGCTAAGCAGCACAGAAGAGCTAAGCCTTTTCGTGGTTCAGTGGTGCCGGATCTCCAGCTGCGGAGATGTGTCTCCTCTAAAAATAATGCGCACATGTAGTAATAGGAGTTCAACATTTGTTCAAAGACGTCAGACGTTGTTTGTCTGTCGATGACTAAACAGGATGAGTCACTGCCGTTCCCTCCCTTCAGTCGTCTCCTTGTTGTAACTCCACAGGATCAGCACTCCCTCGAAACAAAGACTTGAACCAGTTGTATCCATCTCTTTCAAAGCTTTTCTGTATTAAGCAAACTGCAACCAGATACTGCCTTGTATCAAGACAGGAGACTTGATTTATCCTGACACCACATTCTGTATCACCTGTACTATGTACATCTATAACTACCATCACCACAACCCCGCATGTAAAAGAGCTTCGCATGCATCGTCACTGCTTAAAATCCACTGATCTCCCTCTCATGACCTCCCATGTAGCATTTTGTGCTTATCTTAACTGACAAGCTCAACTGTTTTGCATGCAGGGTGGAAACATTAAAGACTGAGTTAATCCTCTCTGATTCCCTGCTGCTGTCACTCACACAGTCTGACTAAGAGCCACAAAATGTTCCTGAATCAAATTACACAGCTTCACACCGCGATGCAATTTAAGAGTAAAGTACTGTACAGCCAGGCTGCATCATTTGAAAGAATTGCCACTGTTTTTCTGGGAATCATACGAGAGATGAAAATATAAATATAAGGTCCTACTGCTCCAGTTTCCATGCCCACATATTTGCGTTCCTGCCCCTTGTTGTTATGTCATCAAGGTTCACTCTCTAAAGTTCCAATTGATTATTGTGTCGACCATTAATCTGATGGTTAATCATTTCAAATCAGTCAGGAGCAACTTCCAAATTAATTTCCCTGGCATCAGTGTGTTGCCGCTCATTAGCATCGTGTTCCATTCCTTGCCAAATAAACTTGTTCAATAGAAAGATAACAAGCCTGTGCATATGCAAATATCCCAAAGTGATTTTGGCTGCAGAATTAAAACTTTGAATTTTTTTGTTCATGTGCCCATAAATACATTCCAGTACAATTAAGACTGTTAAATGCTTTTGTGCGATCGCCATAAACATGTGCTGTTGACTTGATTTACTTGATGGGAGTGTTTTACTAATGTAGTAGTATTGTGGATTTGCACCTGTGCAAACGTCACTTTTGCACAAGACGTAAAACTTGTTTAGGATGTTCTTCTTAATCCCCCTCTGTAAAGACCAGTGAAATCTTTGGCGTTCTCCATGAATGAGCAGACTGCAAAACGGAAGTCACTGGTACAAAAATATATCTGTACACAGTGTCTGTTGTACATGGGCATTTTTGTAAGTCTTCTGTTTTGCCCCCCCCTTTTTTTCCTCCTCTTTGAATAAGGGCTCCACCCAGCTCTGTTATCATTTATTAATCTTTCCATAGGCTGACAGCTGTGCACAAATTCTGCTCAAAGTCATACATTTAATGATCTGTCAGATCAAAAGGCTAAACCCATGCCGCCTTCACTTGTTTACAAATTGTCTGCTTGTGGCTGTGCAAATAAATCAAAGTGGGAGATAACGTCAAAGTGATGCACACAGTGTGCTGCGCCGTATCTTTTAAACTTGATTATTCGGCATTAGATTAGAAAAAGGGACACAGGCAGTGAAAGGGAAGTTAAGCGTCTTTACATCAGTTACATGCGAAGGATAACAAATGTTCAGGCCACAGCTCCAAAAAATGTGAAACTGTCCCTTTAAGTCAGGTTTACAGTGATGTCCAGTGTTGAGCATGTTGCTCGTTGTCATGTCCTGGTCACTAACACACTGCATGTATTTGTGTACACAAGGAAAAAGTCAATAATTGATTATAAGGAAAACTTTAAAACTAGTAGCTGTTAAAAATGTTTTTCACGTCTGGATCTGGTCCTTTTCACTTAAGTAAATAAAATAAAATAAAATATACATAAGAACTACTTTCATCATAATGGGAAAAAAAACTGTTGGGAAGAAGCAAGTCTTTGACAGTGATGTCCAACACCAGATGTAATAAAGTGTAGACTCAGTGATTACTCTTGACATTTGTTTGGTTGAGGTCAGATCTGTAATTTAATGACCTTACTTCACTGCCATGTATTGAAAGTGGTGAAAGGCCAGGCTTTACGAGGCAGGCAACGTGTGCAGCGCTGTGGACAGGCACCAGCATGCATTATTCAGGAGCTGGAGCATCTCTGCTCTATCTCACATATGCAAACTGAATCTCCTCTTGAGGTTGCCCCCTCCTCCCTCCAGTCTCAGGACTGAGGTGGTTCCCTCCTGAACAAGAGTCTGAGTCCTAAGCAAAGAGGAGTTTTACTTGTATTAATAAATCAATATAACCTGTCATACAAAACACAGAGTTAATAAATCATTGTATTCTAACATAACTGCAATGATATTTAATGGCACATCTTTCAAAAGCTCCTGAGGGCTCACTGAACTTTAAATCATTTCTCAACCTTGGAGCTCATCTGTTTTTAATTCAAGGTCCACTTGCTTAAATTCTTCGGGGCTTTCAGCGGCAACTCATGGCCTTCATTCCTGGCTTGGAATTTGCTCCGCTGTCATGATGAGCTCAGAAGTATTTATCAATCATTGAATATGGAGATATGATGACCACTTTTACAATTACGACAGTTGTAATAATGACATGAATAAATATCAAGAATTAACATTCAAAAGTGAATGGTCCCTGCTGCTATTCATCACCAGCTCATGAATGTTAAACACATGGGGTTAAAATAAAAGGTTAGCAGCTTCTACAATCTCCCTCGAATCACCAGACAAACATTTACAGTCTCCATTTAAAGTAAAACTACATTGTGCATATCCTTGAGTTCTGCCAGCAGCTGCTACAGGTAAATACAAACAGTATGCACTTGATCTCATTATTTCCATAAGCTTCAGCATCCACTGCACTGAAACCATGTGTGTTAGTGTAGCCCAAGTTTTTATCTTCAACTTTTCCTCTCCTTTGTATCATTGGCAGATGGAAAGACTCAATTTCCAATTTATCAAACGCATGCGAGGGGGGCTTCGATGAACAGTTGCAGTTTTCAGCACGTAAGCCTTCATGATGAAGATGAAGGAAGAGACTGCCAGCAGAAAAACAAGCGAGCTCAGGCGAAGCTCCTGTAAATAAACAAGCAAAATAACATATGGTCGCTGTTTCAATCCACTTCCCCTCTAATTATTGTCTCCACACTTCTCTCTAATGTCCCCAGCTTTCCCCAAAGTTTGGAATAACTCTTTGAAACGTCTTAATGTGGACTCGACTGAAGATGCATCATCTTCATTGACCTTTAAAGACAAATCCTCCAGCGTCTCCGATGCCTAGAAGTGGTTCAATAGTCCCTCGGAGAGTGTCTCTCTTGATGGGCAAAATCAATAACCGGTTTTCACACAACGTTCGTCTTGGTGTTTGCCTAATCAGCAATAGAAAAATCACTGGCAGTCTCTTAAACTCTCACAAGCCCCTCAGTAATGATGCTGTGTGCTAATGCTAATCTGTTATCTCATGCACTGTGGCATTTTCTGCTGCAGAGTGCTTGTTAATTGCCCGTGCTGCCCTGATGTTTGCTTATTAAAGCTATAGCTGCAGACCTCTGTCTCCTCTTCATGTCTTCAGCTCTCAGACCCTGTGAAACTGTCCTTAATTAGTATATTCACGCGAACACACAGTGGGCATTTTAGGTAATCAGCAATTTAGGCTCTCGATGTTTCCTTAAGGCACAGGAAGAAGAATTCATCACCACTTTACCTTTATTTATATGTATTCACATACGTAGTTTTTATCATTTACGCTGTGGTGCACATGTCATGTATCTGGTAATTACTTTGTGTAGCGTTTGAAAAATGGGATTCCAGGAATCATAAGTTTCCTACTGTACCTGCGTCCTCCTTTCTCTGGCGATTATTTCACATCAGACATGTGTTTTAAAGCATTTGCATAGCGCACACATAAACCGCAAGAAAAATCATGTTCTTAATTTTCTGCAGTGCACGTCTTCTATGAAAAGTGGCCAGAGCTTGCATTGTAAAGGGAAGCACTGGGGGCACCAGCCTCACCAGGACTTGTTGACAACTGGTGAAATTGAACAAGGATGAAAACATGATTGGAAGCGTCAATGCTGCAGACAGAAAAACAAAAACCTCCAAAAGCTTTCTGCATACCAACCGCACAGAAACATTTTACACGACGATACACAAAATATGACACATTTTGCTTTGATTTATATGTACAGGACCACATCGGACCACAACGTATCTGGATCTTCTGATCTGTTCGTCATGGTTCCGTCAACGTCAAGCTTTTCACAGATGTCAGCACAAGGAGCCGCTATATTTCAGTTTTCAATCAGCTTCTAATCATTAAAGTCAGCAGAGGACCACTGATCTGTCTCTCCCCGAGCATCTCCAAAGGCTCCTGCGGTCACGGAGCCACACATGATCGATGCCTCCTGCACTGTTCTTGTCGCAGAGGCTGAGCAAAGGCAATAACCAGACCATGACCCTCTCAAAGCTGCTCCCCTTTGTCTTGAACACCTCCTAATCCCGCAAACATTCAGACCGCGACACAAAGACCATCACACACACACACACATGTGGAGGAAATACAGTACATTCAGGAACACACACCCCCTGTCCTCTGGCGAATCAGAGCTGTGAGTCAGCTATTGGAAATGTGGCAACTAAGGCAAGCACTTGATATGCAGGCATCTGTTTTGTGGCTTATCTCCACTGCTCAACTGTGCAGAGCAATTGCTGCTTGGCTGGCCCCGTAAAAAGCTTTCTCTTCTCTCTTTTTTCCCCCTTCCCTCCTTCTCCTCCTCATCATTTTCTCTGCCTTCCTCCTCAGTTTGGTTCTCTCTAGTTGCCTGTGGCTTCACTGCTCTTAATTGCTATTTTGGAAAGACATTATTGCAATCATTTCCAATTATGTCACTTGCAATCAAATGGATGATTTAACCCTAATGTGAAAGATGGTCCAATGCCATTTCAAATTACGCTGGTGCCGGAGCGGTGTCGCTCCTAGGAAAATGAGGGTAGGATGGAGAGCGAAGAGGTGGGGAAAAGAAACTTCCTAATCTGTGGTACAACAACGATAAGACAACTAAGTCACCAAGGTAATCTACAAAACTACACAACTACACATGCCAAATTAATCCTCATTAATCCTCATTACGCGATTATCTCCATTCCAGAATATTAAAAACATTGGCTAAGCTTTCCATCTGGTCAAAAACATCTTTTGGGATTAAGGATCTAGGACCTACTGGGTTCTTACACTGTTTATGTATTTGCCACATTTTCTCTGACAATTTTATGGCCAATTTTAAACCCAGGCTAGGGTCAGACCCCGGCAACACTTTGCACAGTAAATTTGCTTCCAGAATCAAATGCGTTTTTCTTTTGCCTTTTTGTAGTTAGTTTCTGTAAACACAAACACTATATGTGGCGCTTTATTCAGTCTTGAGATAGCAGCAGACTGTGCAGCAGTGTTTCCTTAACGTAATCGTGTTCATCTTTTGTTTGCGAACCAGCTCCCAGCGCTGTCTGACAACAGAGGTATGCCGTCGTCTGGTTCAGCTACAGGTCAGACTCAGTTTACCGCCGTCAGTCACGCAGATAGTGTGAGAGACGCTTCAGTCTTGTGTACAGTATAATATATTCTTTACACACACACAGTAGAAGTTGCATCTCAGTGTCGTTTCTTTCATTGCTACAATGAGCTGCAATGTTCATAAAGCTCTATAGAAAGCCAAGTGGAGTGGCGAAGGTGGCAAAAATCTGCCATAACAAGAGACTTCACATTGTTGCATTGTTGTATTGTTTTCACATCATGGTCAATTATATTGCTATTAAAAACATATTGATGGGAGCAGCTGAATGGGGCCCACTTTACTCTCATACAAATGGACTAAACATATGGAAAAAAGTCTCATATTGACACAATCATAACCACTGTTTTATCGTTTCTCAGTTTGTGATTAAAGGCAGAGTCTGTAGGTTTGTTCATTGCAGTTTGTAAACACAGCATTCAATTTGGGCCCCTCCTCTCGGGCTCAGCTGTGCACGCCACCTGCCCCTGACAGCAGTTCTCAGACGTAACGTAACAACCACGGCGGATTGTCATTGCGATATTGAACAGTATCATTGCACATTGGACATTTTGCTGAT
Source organism: Caranx ignobilis (assembly GCA_021432705.1). NCBI lineage: Eukaryota > Metazoa > Chordata > Actinopteri > Carangiformes > Carangidae > Caranx > Caranx ignobilis. The sequence goes on from MU269986.1 coordinate 12,007,595, forward strand.
ATCATGCAGGCCTATTTCCTATAAAGATGACATGGTGAAACTCCCACATTGAGCTTCTTGCTCTTTCAATCTGAATCCTCTGAGGGAATGGCAGCCATCTGCACCACAAACAATGGAAACGACTCCATGAAAACACAAGTGCTGAATGTAAATACATCATATTGCTAGTGGAGATAGAAATATTGACCAAAAACAGGTATCAAAACTTTGAGTTTGAGTTCATGAAATCCTCAAGATTATGACTTTAATTATGGCCAAGTTATGTTATGAGATCCAAATCAGAAGATGAAAATGATTAGTGAGCATGGGTGTTTAGCTTTCTGTTGATTTGCCACCACACATTGTTTATAGTCAAGTTTTTATTCATGAGCACAGTATCATGACACAAGTACACTCCACATGTCCTCTGTAGCTGCCTGGCTCTTCTTTTATAATTGTATAACCATTAGAGCTCTGCTTATTTCATTTCATCGTGCGTGGAGCACATCTGAAATGTCACTCGGAGTGTAAAGAATGATCCAGCTCAGCCAGTGGCTCAAATGAGATATTAAAATATTAAAAAGTTTAAGGTTTCCCCAGCATGGAAGAGAAATGCTAAATGCCTGGAATCCATTGAAATCTTCACCACTTTTCTATAATGCATTCAATCTGCTAATTATTAAAAGGTCATAAGAATTTAACAACCCCGAGGACACCGCAGGGCCTTCTGTCCTGTATAAAGTTTCATCCTCAAATAGAAATGGACAGTGGATCTGTCATATCAAATCAATTATAACTCAATATAATCAGGTTCTATTGAATTAGAGATAAAGGAAGTTGAAATCAGGAAAACTCACATAGCAATTGTTCTGCGCATTACTATACTCAACAGCATGAAAGAAAATGATAATGTCCATAATCGGACATTGGCATGAGGAACAAAAGGTTAATGTAAGGATATAGCAGAACAGTGACGAAGAGCTGGTTTGTGACATTTCTATTTTTCTTTTGAATTTCTTTGCCATATTCAATTACACCCGCCTGAAGAGTGTCTGAATTCACTCTGACATATAACTGAATCACACTGGTTATTATCACTAAATAGCTTGGCTGAATTATTTTGTTGCCACTTTCTCAGTGTAATTTGCAGCTGAATACACACGGGGTCTTTCTCCAGCAAACCTCGGAGAGGATTCATGTATTTTTGCCTGTGTACACGTTTTTGTATAACCTTTGAATACCTTTCTTTTTTCTTTATTCCCAGACCAGTGTAACAAGGGGAAAGTAGCAGACAAATGATAAGGACCCTTTGTCAGTTATTCCCAGTCCACAGCCATCCTATTATTTTTTTTTTTTTTCATGAGGGCGTGTGACACCTTCCCTGATGCCCACATCTATCACTTAAGTTTCCTTATGCTCTCCAGCAATAATCAGGTTGCTCACACAGTCTATATTTAGTCCATTCAATGTCGTGTAAGGACAGGAGGAGATATTCATAGCGTAAGCAGAAAGTGAAAGAGGTTGTTAAGTCTGGTGTCTCTTATGTTGCCCTCACCTCTATACACAGAGCACTTTATTCTCCATGGCATGGACTCCACACAATCCCTTTGAGGTTTTGGCTCATGCTGACATGATTGTATCACAGTTTCTGCAGATCTGCCAAATGCACGTTCATGCTGCTAATCTCCTGTTATACCACATCCCGAAGGTGTTTAGATCTGGTGCCTGAAGAGGTCACTGAATTTCACTCAGCTCCACCTGTTTGAAGAAGTTAAAACACTTAGAAAAGCTATATTTTCAACTTTACCTTCCACCACAAATCATTTGCATCATATTAACATTGAGCTAATCCTCATATCTTTCAGGTGTAGTTCATAATAAACTTCAAATGGTGCTTTTGTTGCCATTCTTTCTATTGCCAGTCATTAAGCCGTCTCCCACGCTTGTCCCTGCACCTTCTCTGGTCCCTCCACTGTCTCTCTTGTTCAGTGTCAGTTATACTTTTAACCATTTGCCATGCTGCCTCTGATTACTCCTTCCGCTTCCATTATGTATGTTACTATTAGCTTCTGACGCACTCCCAAATGCAAGTCTGCTAATTGAAATGAGGCTGGAATTACACTTTGTGAAGGCTGAGAGTGATCCCAAAGTATTCGCCTCAGTTGTTCTCACTTGTTGTGTGGCGCACTGTAATACAGTTATCTACTGGCTGTCAGATGTAACTGCTGGGCCAGGGAGACAAGTGACATTGAGTGCCTCTCTGTTGTCAGATAGAGCGCCTTGGGGGAGACTTTTAAGTGTGGGTCCAGCAGAGTGACTGGTTGATAAACTGTTTTGGTGAGACGTGGTCAATATAACCGATGCTGTCATGTTTAATGGACAATGGTTTCATGTGGCATTTGTTTAAAAAGAAGAAAAAAGGCAAGTCTCTCAAATGCAGAGAGCCTGACTGCAGAGATTTACTTTTGAAGATGAAGAAGACAAAAAGCAGAGTGTTTTTTTTTTTTTTTTTACTGCGCATCAATCCACCTGCACGACATCCATCCCATTTGACAATGGTGGCATGAAATATGACCATGGTCCAACAGCGTGTGTGATTGATAATTGCTGTACTGTGGCTGCCCGTCTGCCATCTCCACTGTGGCTTGCCAATTCATCAGGCATCAGAGGCAGATTGGCCTGATGACTAATGTCTGCGCCTGTCTGTAACAAACCAAGGCTGTATGCTTTCTTGCTGCAGCCAGACAGTGTGCCACTCGCAAATCTGGCTTATTGGTGAGGTGACAGTCCAACCTCTTGAACCTGACATCAAATAATGATATGAAAGGGAAAGAAACTGTTTGTAGTGCCTAACCTTCCTGACACTGAAAAAGTCAAAATACAGCCCAAGTCAAAGTTTCATCACATCTAACCAAGCCTTTTATGAACCGTATTGCTAAACATTGTGTGTAACTATTGCGCTAAATTAGTGCATGCTGCCTACACACATCGTCCCTGGTGTTAATGAGGCAAAGATACTCACACTCTGCCTGTTCTTTGCTGATTGGCTTCCTATTTCTGGCGCTTGTGCTTAGATAGGGTCTGTTATTAAGCAAATGACTTGCTGCTCCAGTGGGCTTTGCCATCAGATAGCTGTGACTGAAGGTTAATGACAGTGTTGTTCAATGGGGAAGTAGAAGTGCAGAGGGGGGACTCGCCAAGCATGACGCCCAGCTATGTACATGTGCCCCCTGACCTGCTGTCACCTGTCTCGTGCCCTGGGCTCCGACTCCCAGGGGTGCGCAATCTGTGGAGGACAGGAGGCACCAGATGCTCGATGCTAAACAGAAACAACATCATTAATCAGTGAAGGTAGAAAGGTGGCTTTGGTTTACTTTTTCCTATCATAGTGTACATAGGTTGTTTATGTAGCAGTGTAAGCCGTACAAGAAGTTAGCCAACAATCAAGGGAGGAAGAGGCTGACTTGAATGTGCCCAAGGTTATTTTAAATTGAATACCGTGTACGACTGAATTTTACACAGTCACACACCACACACCCAGTGGGTACATCCAAGGACTGTTCCTCTTATTATTTCCTATTATGTTGCAGTGATATTTTTTATGTAAAGATGCTTTGCTGCTGGCGATGTGATAATCAAGCGACTGCTGTGTACGTTGTTGTTGTGACGGAACAGATTGACCTCAGAGTTGCATTTTGAAATATCCTTAACACAGCTCAAATTAATTGCTTTCCTTGTTTGATTCACTCTTACTACTCGGCCCTAAGTTTCCCTCTTGTAGTAATGTGTTGTTTAACTTCTCTTAAGCGCTCCGTGTTGTTAAAGCCATTTGCATCTGGTCTATAATTAAGGTTTCTGCTTTGCTCCGTCAAAGCGCACCGAGCGACTACAGCAGCTAAGGAGTTCAGCTTCTCTTTTAGAAACATTCAAAATCCTCACCAAAAATCTCTTTTGCCGTAGGTTAATTGCCACGTTTGAAAAGTCAACCCCCTTTTGCTGGTCTTGTATGAATCCTTCCTTTGTCTCCTGTGTGCCAAACATGAAAAGAAGAAAAAATAAACAGCTAGAATCCTTAGGGCTGGCAGCACCAACAGACATTGCGCTTGGCTCGATGCCTGGTTTCAAGAGAAGATTCTTTCATTTGCAGCAGGCTTTCCTCCCTCAACAGGGGGATAGAGGTGGATTTTCCCATATTACACCAGAAAATCACTCTTTTAATTTGAAATCTGGGTATTTTTGTCACTTTTTCTGCTTTCAGGGGGGAAACATTGCCAGTTATTCTCAAATGAGTAACAGTATATTTAATCTTACATTCTGGTATTAAGACAGTGACAACAAAAGAAAACAAACAGCTTTTATTTTGATGTTAGTTTTAGTGGTTGCGCTCAGATAAACACCACAAGACACAACTCTATAGTTAGGTATAAGTTTTGCCTCAGGTAGGCCTCTGTTAGCACTTTCCTCCATTTGTTGGTTTGTGAACTCCTTAACAAATCCCAGTGTACTTTGACGAACATGAAAGAGATTGCATGATAACATCACCTGATATCATATGAGCAAAAAAAAAAAAAAAACAGGTTGGGGAAGCTAAATATCTAACAGTTTGCAGGGGGGAAGGTGCTGCTGATGTGTTCAGTATTATATATTATTCTTCTTTTGTGCACAACTAGTTTAATATTGTAAGTTAGAAAAGAGTGCCACAGAACACCAAGGACACACTCTCTGCAAGGCAGCTGAAGGATGTGTGTGTGTGTATGTATCTGTGAGTGTGTGCAGAGCAAAGAGCTTGAGTCCTTGCTCCACACAGCGGGGAGGGGATAGTGTCCATGGAGGGCTTGTTCATATGGGTTCATAAGAATTGAACTTTGCAGGCGGTGTTGCCGACACTAATGCACCAGATACGCGCTCTGGTGTCAGAGAGGCAGTAGCTCGGATGAAAGGGGTCAAAAAGTATCGCCTGCTCCTTTTGGCTTGTGTTGACACTGAACACACCAGCCAATAACCATCCCAGCCATTCAAATGACATGCTGTGTCTTTTTTCTCTTGGAGAGAGAAACAAGGAAGAGCGTCTTCTGTTGGGGCTCGAAAACAGGAAAAAAAAAATCACATTTTGTATTGCTTTCTAAGCACAGACAAAGGAAGAGCCTGTCAGTCAGCCCTCATCTCCATATCCTTGTGTGAGAGTGCTGACATTTTCAAGGGTGATGGGAGCTTTTGCTCATTTCTCTTTTACATGTGAAGATCTGTGCTTTTATGTTCAAGGCCCATAAAGGAGGGACAAGTGTGCCAGCCACTTCATTAATTACTTAATTACTTACTTGGATGAATTTTATGCAGGATGGCAGATGACACAAGTGTAAATAAATCAAAAGATAATTAAATAATGCAAAATAAAAATATTAAAATATGCTGTGTTTTTACATGTATATATTTATGCATTTATTTATTTATCCATTTATTTATGCCAAGATGGTAATAACTGGAGAGGTTAGTTCACATTGCTGCAAGGTCAGAGTAGAGCAGTTGGACACACAAACTGGTAGATTTTCATGGGAGAGACCATGGAGTCTGTTTCATTTCCTACCAACAACAGGTTTCTTTAAACCATAGAACTGTGAAGAAGGACTGGTTGGAGGGCTACAGTATTTTCAGGCACTGCTGGCTCTGATAGAAAAAAGCCATAACTGTTTTTTTTTCAACAGGCAATCTTAGGTCACTCACCAGTGGCACACAGTATGAAACTCTCCAGGTTGAATTATTAGTTCAAAAGATTGACAACTAGTTTAGAAACAATCCAGTTACATGATAAAAAAAAGTGTCATTTAGGTGTAAGGAGTGATTATTGAATAGGATATTGCAGCGTACAGTAGTCATAGTGAATTAAAGAAGAATTACAGAGAGAAATTGCTCTCAGTTGCCTGGACCCTGAGCGCCATGATTAAAGCTTTGCCCATTGATTTCTTCATCATATTACTTGATTTTTCACTCTCTGTTCTCTTCTTTCAGTTCAGACTAATGACTTATACATGGTACACAGGGGAGTGTTTCTATTCCATCCACCTTTTTCAGTAAGAAATTAATTATTTAGAGAGCGATCTCAGTTAAATGCCAAACCTTGCCATTTGGACATCTATCATTGTCCATTTGATTAGTGATCATTTGTTCATCAGCTTGATAACATTTAATAGAGGGTGTCCATAGAGAGCTGACTCTGCAATTCAGAGGTGGGCCTCGTGAGAGAGAAAAGCCCAAGGGTAATGATTATGTCACAAGTTATTGCTCTTTTCTTCATTTTCTTTTCTTTTCTTCCGCCCTTTCCCAGCTCTTCTGCACAACATCAGTAATCTGGCCCAGAAGTTCAAACATTTCATCTCCCAGTGAGGAAGAGGAGCAAGCAATTAGACCCATAAATAAGAGAGAAGTCCAAACTAAAGGGAGCCAGACAGCCTGTTTCGTCATTGCTCTGGGTTCACAACAAGGTCGAGACTTAAAATGATCCACAGTCCCCAAAACAGCAGAAATGGTGAGGAGCAAATGTCCTGCAGCTTGTACAGCAAACAATGTGAACAAAACACACATGCCACAACCCACAAATACAATCTTAAATGATTTATGTTGCAGTTCCCATGACAGTATGTCTAGCTGTTTGAGTTGACCCATTTATCATATACACTTGGGGCAATAAATTATGTCTTGTATTATTATCTCTGAAGGACAATCGTCACCCAGTGTAATCCGCCATGGAGCGTTGTTACCAATTCATAATTAATGTTGTTCAATTAAGTTGGATCAAACAAACTAGCTTGGCTTTTCCCAGTGTCTGTGCTGTTTGGGTCTTTACGCTCCATGGAGACATATATCAGCATCAAATATGATAATCTGGGATAAGACTTGACTTGAAAACATCACATTTTCATCTCAGATGCAGTGTCCGTCTTAAAAGTGAACATTTTTCTGTATCTAATTTGAATCTCCAAAGCTGAACTCTCCACATTTCCCACATCAAAACCAATTTATTTTTACAACTTCCAAGACTAATCAATTTAACCTCTCCTTTTGTAATTCCTTCCCAAGTATTCTGAACTAAATCGGTTTGAGCGGTTACAACCTCCATTGCCTGCTTCACCTCGGACCAGTAGGTACAGTACGAGGAGGGACTTAACAAATACTTAATGAAGGTGAACTGAAGAGAAAAGTTGAGGTCAGTGCTCAGTGAGAGCAGGTGTAGCTTCGAGTCGGCCTACTTCTGCCAGCATGTTGCACGTGCTCGGGCGTGAGCTGCTACAAAAGCAGAGGCAGCGGTCCTTGGGATACAGATACAGTATCATGAGGGTCACAGTGGACCAAGAGGAATTCAGCAACTCTTTATCACCAAAGATGGGAAAGGACAGACAGTGAGGTGGCATATGCCTTAAAGCATTGTTTATCTCTCCTGCCAACAGCCAGTCTCTTTTTTCATCCTATCCATGATATTTGTGGCAGCAAGGCTACAAGTAGGCCTAGGTACATCATATTTTGACCTAGTATGATCAAGAAAATGGATTATAAGGGCGACTTAAGGAGGGCAAGAGCCAGATTTTACCTTAAAAAGAAGCACCATAAGCATTCACTCAGATGCAACTTTATCTTTAATATTAATGTTAAAATATATTTAAGAGCTGCTTTAAATGATAATTACAGGATGATTTATGGTTGATTGTATAGGTGATTTATTGTTTCCTGAACTAACTGAAGTTGTGTTGATCTTGATATAACCACTGGAGAGTTTTTTTTTTTTAATTGTGAATCATTAAGTGAATCATGATTATTAAGGGTGTAAGAAAATATTGTTGCACTGAAGTATTGCAGTTTTACGCTCCTGTTACTTTTGGCACTGAGTTCAATTTGAAATTTTCTGAAGATTGCAGAAAAAGATGTATACCACGTGTGGCAATTTCATGGCTGTTGTGTTTTCTTTGAAGCCACGTTTAATTAGAAATCATCTGAGTGTGAACGGTATCAACAACAAGCTCATTACAGGTTTGCAAATTATATTAAGAGTTAACAGTTTGTTTAGAATATAATGCTTATATGCCACTTATCCTGGGACATTTTTGATGAAGCAATATGAGGAAAGCATCATGTTATTCCGGTGGATAATAAGAAGTTATGTGTTCGGACTGCTTCATGCTATGCCTTGGATATTTTTAGCACCATAACAACAACAGGCTCTGGGACGCAGGATTAGTGAGGAGTAACTGAGGATGGTAAAATTTGGAGAGGTGTAGAGAGAGCACGGCTCGGCACTGTTAGTGTGTTGAGTGATGAGTTTTATTAGTTACCCAATTACAGGAACATTTGAGTGAACAGCATAAAGATATAGGAAGCTATTCATCATGTAGAGCTAAAACAACTGTGCAGGTAATAAGGGAAACACCCATTTATTTAAACTCACTGAGGAATGGGAGCGTGTGTGCAGCCCATTTCAGCCTGTTGTCACCTCTGCTGCCTCTAATTTAATGCTTGTTTCAACAAGGACTGCAGTTAAATGATTGATTGAGTTACTAAATACTATTATTACAACATGATCTCATACATTATTGGAGTGGACTTGGATTCTTTTTTAAATGATCTGCATCATCCATCTCTTCCTCCTGTGAAACCTACTGTATTTATTCCATTGATTCCTCATTAGCCATTAAATTACAATGCTTCCATGTTGTTTTCCTCTCTCCTCTGTTTGCTGTAGGATATTCTCAGGAGGTTTTGGTTTGTAATGAGCTCCTGCTTCAAGTTTAAATGGTGACTCATGAAGAAAGGCTTTACATCTGCTCTCTGATTCAGCTTCACTCCTGACCCTTTTTGTGTTTGAGTGTGTGTGTGTTTGTGTTTGTGTTTGTGTTTGCGCTTTGAGGAGAAAGTCAGCAGCAGAGATGACAGGAGGAAGATGGAGAGGTAACCTCAAATATGTACTATTAGCCACACAGGCATTTTGTGTCTTGAGTTTAGCAGACAGCTCTGACAACAGCAATGAGTCAGCCACAATAATGACTTCAGACCTTCAAACCTCCACGACACAGGGGTGTTTGTGTTTGTAACCTAGTTACTAACGAAGCCACAGTGAGTGTCATTTGTCCAAAACTGCCCGTCCAAAGACCTTGTTTAACAAAAACAACCTGAGGCTGACAAAAACATATTGCATCATATTCAGGCTGCCAGGTTTTATTAAAAGCTCAAAGTAGCAGATATGGAGAAAAATTAGACATTTGTCTTCGACCAGGACTCAAAACACTCCCTAGAAAAGCCCTGTCTGTTTGACACACTGTTACGGGGAAACAATACTAGATGCTGGGAAGATGCTGTTCATTCAAACCAGCAGACTGCTAATGTTGCAGGCTAACCTCATTTGTTGCAACCGGTCCTCCAACCTGAACCACCATATAGTTTCTTTTCAATCCTCTGATTCCATCCATAGTAGTGTGTCCTGCCAAAGCTTGTGTGTGTGCATGCATTTATCATATCTTCCCACCTGTATGGAAATTACAAGTGCCCCCTCCTCACGTTCTCTGACCCCAATAATTTGAGTTTGATTAAGGGCCATTTTCATTGAACACGGAGGTCTGCTGAGATAATAAATATGGGATGGAAATGTGGATGTGGACACTCACACATGAGTGTCTGAAAATACAAACACCCAACAGCTCAATTCCAGCTTTAATTTCACTCCTCCTATAGTGCACTAGCATTTTTAATCCTTCTATTGTCCCCTATAGTTAAGAACACAGATGGATGTGCCTCTGTCATAACTTGACACGTTGCTGTTTGAGCTGTCATATCTTTGCTTTTGTTTTGATAGTCCTCCGTGCTGCTTAGTAGAACTATCAAAGGACTCTCTTCCCTTCCTTTTAATCTAACCATAATCAGATACTCCACATCACACATAAAGGGTGAAAGGCAAAAAGGCAGAATCCTTGACTACTGACTTTGGAAGCTAATCAGCCTCAGCGCTCTGTGTGTAATATGTTGAACCTTCTGGACATTAACAGTGGCTTACTGGCTGCAAGTGACAGCAGAGTGCTGTTTTTCAAGGCTGCCGGGCCTGGAGATGCAGGGTGCTGTTTAATATGCATGGACTCACTAATTACAGCCCTCTTACTCTAATGATGTGGCCTTGAGACTGCCATGCAGAGGAATGGGCTCGAATATGCATGCTTGCACACACAGGCTTGGTGTCTTTTCACAGGCACACCAGTGCACACAAGTCAGTAAAACACATGACATCCAGTCTGGCTAACATTTAATCAATCTGATGAACAACTTGAGTGAATCAGCATGTTAGCGGTTATTTGAGATGGTGGGTGTGTAGGTTGATAAAGTGCAGATGTCACAATACATCAAATATAACATAAGCCATGAATCCAGATGTAAAAACGATACATATAATGAAATAAGCAGGCAAGATCTGTGATGACAGCATGGCACAAGACATCCAAGATTTATGCCACAGTAAGTTAAAATATACACAAGAAAAACACACACACAGAATTTTAATGTCAATTGACAGATCAAATTGATAATTTGGGTTTTTGGAGTCACAGCATGAGGTTCTCATGCTGTGACTCCTTCAAAGCTGGCACCAGGACACTGACCTGGGAGGCTGCCTAACACACTGTCACCCAGTGTCAGTGAGTAATCTGAAGTCTTCCCTCTAGCCTCCCTAATCAACCATCTATTACGCCGCTGTCTGCAGCTCTCCAGGAAAACACCACGGCTCACATGAGTATTACCCCTTCTGTGTGCACACACAGTTATCCATCTGCCCATGTGCCTCTCCCCCCAACACATCCTCAGTCACACTCTCATACATCCATACAAAAACAAAAATACACACCTGCCTCGGTACTTTGGCTTCAGTCTCTGTCTTTCATACAGAAACACACACACACCCAAACAAAAAATAAAATAAATACACACTCCTTCTCTCTAGCACTCTCCAAAGGCACTGTGGGAGCTCGCTGTGGTGGAGACATTAAATACATGGAAACAAAATATCCTGTTTGAGCCAGGGCAGACTGACACCACACTGCAGCTATAGTCTTTGATGAATGCCAAGCTGAAATTTAACGAAAATACATTTTCAGCAAAAAAAAAAAAAGAAAAAGTGCTGCACATTCAGAAAACGACCCTGTGTGTCGTGGATTTGTGGGAGGTGGCTGTTGTTGTGTTTGAGGACTACAAAGCATTTAGTAATTCACACAAAACAGAGACGGGCTCCACAGTTTACACAGCACATTTGTGTTTTGTGCTGCTTTAGTTAATGATAGAACAAGTTTTCTTTTCTTTTTTTGGGGGGGGGGGGTCTCGTGCAAAGACGCACTGGCAGCTCCCTTGAGAGAACTCGGGCTGAAATTGGAAGCAAGGCATCCTAATTGTTCCTCAGCCCTCAGCAGGGCTTCTGCTTCTACGTGGCAGAAATTCCATAGCTCCGTTGCAGCACCGCAGCTAGTAGCAGCAGCAGCAGCAGCAGCAGCAGTGGGGCGGAGATTATAGCAATGTGTATGTTTTCTGAAGCCGAATCTTCACCCTGCACTGCGGGTGGTTTTCACACCCACAAAATGGATCAATTATCTAGCCACAGACACTCATCCACACCACTCTCACACAATTAACTCAGCCTGACACATGACAAGAGGACTGGATGATGTGGGAACGCTTTCCTCAGTCGTAAAATCGATCTAAATGCAGACCCTCCCGATCTTTACCAAAACAGAGCTGTTTTCTTTTTCACTCCAGCTCTCCTTCAGTCACAACTTAGCCCATCTGTGACTGCCTTATGTTTTAACAGTAAAGGCAAAGCTCTCATAACTCTGGCATATGTAGGACTGTGACAACCAAAACTGCTTGGACTTAATTAGACACGCGTAAAAGCTCCCAGACTGAGCGGGCGCAGTTGTTTGCATAGTCTCCAGCATTGACCCAATTGGCAAAGTCATATTCGTTACAAAGTGATATGCTCTGAATGTGAACAACCCAAACCACCCACCCGCCCCCTCCCCCGTAGGTGGTTCTTCTCATGTGGTTGACAGAGAACACAGTGTTGCTTTAATTGCTGTTTTGTTCTGTGCTGAGATGCAGAGGACACACGGAGGCAGGCAGGCAGGCAGGAATACATTTCACCAGTGCTTTGAGTGTCAAAATGTATGACATGTTTTACTCACCTTGTTTGTCCTAAATGTGTTCACATGAGAGGCTGTTTCAGATTTTTTTTTTTTTTTTTATTATTATTTTTGAACAAACATAAAAGCACGCTTAGAAAAACAAGCATGTCCTTCAGTGAGGCTCCGAATAAGCAAGCATACACCCGTACAATTAGAGGTCCGTGTCGAGCAGGAATACATCACTGTTGGAAAAATAACATTGCGCTGCTCAAAATAATTACTGTTGGCTTGAATTTGGTTTCTTTGCCCAGCTCATCAAATATGTCTTCACAACTTCAAATCCTCTCCACCAATGTTACAAATTTTGGATTTGAAATACAAACTGAGAAGTGATGCTGTAACCAGCTTACATTTACTGAATGACAGCTAACTTAACGATGATTGAACGCAACACAAGTCCCATCCTTAGCGATGCAACATTAGCCCAGTAGTGTTTTATTATTTTGACAATTAGCATAAGGTTTTATAAGATTTTAGTTAGTAGTAGTGAAAATGCGACTTTTGGTAACTTTGAAGTTGTTGTATTTATATTGATTGTTGTTTGTTCTTTATATTTGTTTACAATCTTTTCATTTATTGGTTTATTTGAATGGGACTGTGCATATTAATGGATGCACAATACAAGATTGCCATAATACACCAGATGTAGCACGACTGCTCACTTGTTTTTTGACTTCCCTTAGTGAACGCAGCTCTGATTCTTATTCAACCACCACTGATATGCCTAAATTCAGCTGTCAAATAAGTTTATTCAGACGTGGAAGATGAGTTAACCCTACTGGCTAGCTGCTTTGGCTGTTTCCTGAACCGCCATGTTTCATTTTCTGTTGTGTTTGCAAAACAGCAGATGTAAGTTTATTGCGGAGGCTATAGTGAGGTTGTGTTTGGAGTTGTTTGAAAAAAAACATTTCCGGGAGCTGCACTAATGTAAGCAATTAACGAGGCTTTGTTTAATTTGGCAGTCGTAACTTGTGAGATATTGTTGCTTTCTCAAAGAGTAATTAATGACGTTTGTAAAGCATCTGGCTTTAAACACTGAGAGCACACACATCCGCAGACATGCCGCTCACACATACGCCTCTGATGAATGGCTGTACCTTTCAACCCTGATTCTGCAGCTAAAGGTAAAAAAGCGTGCAGCCATCCATCGTGTTGCCCACCGTGAACTTGTACGTGCATATGTGTGCATATGTGGCCAGGAAGCTAGTGAAAGAGGAGAAGGGCTGGAGGAGAGCAAAAGACGGTGAGGGTGAAACACTTGGAGAAGGACAAAGCCTGGGCAGTACAGTCACTCCAACAACCATGTGACTTCATCATGCTTTGTGGTGATCGTTCTTCCACAACATGAATAACAAGATCAGCCTTGCTACATTTCTCATGATCCTCATATGATTTCAAAAATGACATAGTCACGTCGTGGCGATTACTTTGGGACAAACCCCTCAGAACAACTCACATTTCCATTAGCATATTTTCAGCCAGACATTTTATTGCCTCCCTGGATTTTTTTTATTGCTCCAGCAGATGTTCTAGTGGCTATCATCAAAGAGATTTATGCAAGCTGATTACAGCCAAAGAGTCTCCACAACTGAATAAACATATTGAAGCCGGAAATGGATCCAGGCTCCTTCTGTAGCTGAATAAGGTCTGGTTTCTTTTGGTCTGTGTTTTAACCTGCATGTAGAAAGAGACTGGCTGAGTTTGCTCTAAACTTCAGTGTGCTGTGCTTTACTAGTAATCCTTAAAAATGTAAAATTGATCATAATACACACAAGGAAAGTGCAAGAGAAAGTAGCTGAAAATCAAATGCTATCCATGTCTTTTTTTTCCCTTATTATCTGTTTTGCATTAGTCCCATGGCAGCAATTCCACACATTTTGTTATCACATCATCCCCAGGTCTTAAAATGTGCGCATGATTTCCAAAAGTTTGCAATTTTGTCTCGTCCTTGAAATGTTTCTGCAAGAGATGTTCAAGTTATTTGGGAAGATTTTGCCAATTATCATTGTTTTCTGCATTAAATGACCAGATCAGGTCAAATAAAGTCAACTTTAACTTAAATTTCCCCGAAAGTTTCCCAGGCAGTGTTTACTCACTGGGTACAACTCCCAGCAAGCCCCTCCAATTAAGATGCGATGTGTAAGCCTATACCAGCACTTCCTCGCTCCAGCATGACATCTAAAACTCCTTATTTTGGCTGTAGAGATTATTGGGGTCGGTACAAGGTCTGGGAATAGGAACTACTCCATTGGATGAATTCAGTTTAAAAGTCTTTAAGCCAAACATCAACAAAATTAAACATTCAGCACTTTGATCACGTGTTACCTTTGGTGAAATATTATAATCATGTAATTATTTCCCTAATTTTATGGTAAAATAACAAAAAAGCTTCAAAAATGTGTTTCCATTTGTCAGAAAAGCTATTATAAATTCAGTCTTAACTGAGACACATAATCAGAATATACTGTGAAGCTCGGCGGGGTATTTTATTTGCATTCCTGCCTGTCTTTGTTTGTGCATGTATTTATGTATATTTTGGCTTTGTTTATTTCCACATGTTCTGTTTTGAACCTCCTGCCAGCGCTGGAGTTGGTGACTGTGAACAGTGGGGCCAAGAGTGGCAGCTGACATTGTTATTTGCTTGTTCCCTCTCAGTGCCAGCACCACTGAAGGCAATGAATTAAGAAGTAAACAGGTTGTTTGTCTATGCCTAAACACTTAATTACCAACTTCCAACTGAATGCCTCCAAATAATCACCCAACGTCCCCAAACGCCTGCGCCGGCCCGTGGCCTGACCTGTCAATCAGCACTCAACTACAGGAGGCGTTCAGTCTTAAGTGACACCAATTCATTACAGACGGGCAGCACTGCAGGGACCACTGAGGTCTCTGCTGCTGCCGTCTCCCGGGTTTGAGCTGTCGACAGCCACAGTAGGCCCAAACAGTAATTAACAAAATAACCTTTTACATTAATATAGGGCTGACCCTTAAATCAAACTGGAATAGTAAATACCTCACACTGTATTGCTCTCCTGTGTGTGAAATAACAATTAATGCAGCACTGGGGCACTGGGTTAATGAATTCTACTTAGGGAGTGAGGACGAAAAAAGACATTTGGATAAAGTAATACATTTTATTTCCTGGCATTATAGATGTGAAGTACTGTTGTCTGTCAGGAGCGTGATCCAGATCTGGATCAGCCAGATCTGGATCAGTAGACTGGAGTGATATAGAAAGACGGTCACTGAAACTGGCTGAACAGTTCCTGCTTGCTATTCAAATATAGTTTATCATTTAAATGGCATTTACTGTCTGTTTATCAGAAGTGTGTGTTGCCCTTATCAGCGGAGGTAATGGGATTCCCCTATTATGTTAAAAGCATAATTACAAATGTTTTCCATTCAACTACTCAGATGTTCATTAGCTGCTCAAATGGAGGGTTTTCCAACATTGACGCTTTGTTGCAACATCAGAGTAACATCTGAGCAATTAACGTCCTCTGTTAGTGAGCAAAAAAACCAAATCTGCTCCTGACACGGCACTATCCTCTCATCCAGTCCAAGGAGGTCCGCCGCTTTCATCATGAGTTTTTGCTGAATGCCGTCGAGATTGATTAAAAGACCAGAATTATATGTCTCACGGCACAATTAAAATCATTGATTTTCCAGGGGGTGGCTAAAAGGGGTTTTCTGTCCTCATTGATTGTTTGTCCATTCCAATTTGTTGATTATTTCAATTGATTTGAAGCTTTAGTGGTGATGACACCTCAACGAGATAAGTGCAGTTTTGTACATCAGGTTCATCCAATTCGTGAACTGTCGAGTTTTAGATTTCTTCACAGTAGGATTTAAGAAAGATGGTGGTGGCATGTAATTGCTAATTGTTCTTTTTAGCAGCACTGACAGAATGATTTGGTGTGTATGCAACAAAAGTCTCAACACAATTGTAAGCTCTGTGCTGCTTGGCATATTATGTCATTGTCTAAGTTAGTCTAGGAGTTCAAACACTGTTATGTCTGAGTGAAATAACTATGCTATGTAAGGATTAACTAGCTGTGCAGCATGTTTTAACGTGTTGGGGCTTAAGCCTCAGTGTTTTAGCATAATAGAATCAAGAGCTCGGTTGTAACAGTCAACACAATCCTCCTAAACCGGCGAGGTCTGTTTCTATCTACCCATGGTCCATTATTTGATTAATCACTTCAAACTGCAGAGGCCTTGTGTGCAAGCAGAAGGCTTTCATGAACGATCAGCTCCTCTTTCAGCACTTGTGTATTTGTGGTTATGATTGTGCAGCTGTAGACCTGCACACAAACACACACATGCTCTCTCTCGTTCACTTACATGCACAAGTTGGATCAGAGTTGGTATGGGCCTGTGAAGCGCCTCCTGCTCCCTGTGGTCTGCTGCTGGCTAAGCCTCTGTTAATTTCACTAACCACCTTGGCCATCTTCTCTACAGTCATCATTAATCATCTCTCTCCTCTCCTCTCCTCTCCTCTCCTCTCCTCCTTCCTCTTCTCTTCTCCTCTCCTCTCCTCTCCTCCCTCTCCTCTCCTCTCCTCTCCGCTCCCTTTCCGCTCTCTAGTCTACTCTCCACCCTCCCCCACATCCTCCCCTTATTTTCCTCTCCTAGAGTATTTTCTCTCCTCTCTTCTGCTGCCTGGTGCTCCAGTATGTGTGTAAGAGCTGCAGTGATGAGATAGCACCAACAGGCCTAATGGCAAAAATGCAGTAAAGTTAACAAAGAACCCAGGACATACAAATAATGCAGATAATGTTCTGCGACACTGCTGTGAAACACTAGTAACTAGAAAGTGCATACCCAATCTCCACCATGAATATACATTTTTTAATTGCATTTTTTATGATGCAACTCTTTTTCTTTTAAAGGGCTGCACACTTAAATGTTGAGCACAATACATAGAATCAAAAGCCTTCACCCTTTTCATGCAGTTTAATGGTTTTCTCATTGATGTGTTTGGGTTGAAGGGGTCAAGTCTTGCATGGAACACCAGCTCATTCAATCGAGAGATAACAGGGATTTTCACCAGGATCTCAGGAAGTGAACATGGTAGTAGATTAGGGCAATATGGCAAGAGCCTGACACCTAGATTAATTATTAAGTTGCCATATTGCAGCATTTGGCCAGACCCATGATTCACTCATGAATCCATATGCTACCATGCACAGCCTTTTGTGTTTTTGCTGAAAATAACTAATAATTTAAAGAAGTTCAGTTTTTTTTCTGCTTGTTTTTCAATTTATCAAACTGGCGCAATTACTGCATCATACTGTCGGCCCGGCTGTGTGTGCAACACTTTCTCCTAGAAACTAATATGATAATATTAGATACTAAATCTGAGTAAATGTCAATGTATGTTCCTGTAGGGATAACCTTTATTTGAAATGTATTTAATTTACTTTATATCTGTGTATTTACATACTTTAATATGAGCCGAAGAGATTTTCATAAAGCTTCATGTTCAAACTGAATGTATCTGGAAAAAACACCTCCTTATTATTAGCATATAAAACATACTTAGCATTTTCATTGTTATGTTTAGGCAACAAAACTCATGGTTGAAGTCGGGGACAACTCCTTACATTAGTAAAATACTAAAAAAGTTGGAGTCCTGAGAAATGAGCCCATAGATCATTTGTGCAGCAGATTATTGTGACTTGTGGTTACGTTTTGTTGCTATGCGACATCTAGTGGCCATATCAAAGACCTGCACTCTGTATCCCACTATGATCAAAGTGCAAAATTAAAACATAGGCTATCGCCTCTTTGATTTCAAAATCATTTCCACTGATCTTAGTCAAAGCAGCAATTTTTGCACTAAAATATTTAGGATACAGAGTTTAGTGAGTTTAGGACACACAGTTGGTAACCCTCTCTGCTGACTTCCTGATAATGTCCTTTGTGTCATTATTGTGTTGTCTGGTCATGAAAGAAACAGCTATAACAGAAGTTAGTTGAGCTATCTCAGGTGTCTGGGTTTTGATTGTTTTGTTGCTTCCCAACTGCACCAAAGTGGCCATTGATCAATTGTACACAGTGACAGTATTTTTAGTGTGTGTTGAATACCTCTCCACAGGTATGACCACTTTAAAGCAAGAATAAATGTGATGTCAGTGTAAAGATTTATGCTTCAACAATGCATATAGAGGCAACATCCACAGTGGTGATGACTATACATTGGGTACAGATATTCATCCCCAAAAAATCACTCTTGTGAACTTCAAAGTTCAAACTTTCCTCTTTCACTTAGACAAAACGATTTCCTCCATTATAGACATTAACTTCTGCCCTGTGCCCCAGAAAGCTGAATTTCTCACACATCAATGCTTGACTTCACATTTCAATGAGCAGGTTATGACTTTTACAACCACAGCAGTTCCTGAAAGAAAAATGAGAAAGCTCTTGTTGGATAGTCAATTTATGTTATATAACTTAAAATACGTACAGAACGTAATGTGTATGTATTAAAAAATGAAGCCTTCTTGAAAATAACTGGCAGGACTTCTTATTTCTGGGTTTATCCAACTTATATTCTTCAGAAGCAATATCTCCCTGAATCCTGAATTATTTCCCCAAAGTGAACATGTATTTGACTGTGACATTTCCAAAGCAACATCCCTCACTGCAGTTAAAGTGAATGAAATGTACTGTGGGCAAACAGCAAGGTAAATGACAATGTGGAAAGCAGCGCCTGGAAGTGAGTGTGAGAGGATCTCAGCAGCCTGGTTCTGTCTTCAAACATTGTGGCCTCTAAAAGGTCATCACTGCCCACATTTCAGCAGAAATGATCTCTCTCCCTGCCAATGTACAGCGGGATTCTTCAACACAAGACAAGGACGAATAACACTTTCACACCTCAACACAGTAGTGTAAATTAAAAATAACACTTAAATATGAATTTCTCAGGGTCATTACCAGCATGACCTCTACATTTTGTTTGCAATTAACTCTTTATTAATCTCTGGCTCTACTCTAATTGATGCTACACCTGTCAGGCTTTCCCCTCTAGCTCAGCATGTAAGTCGTTTGCAGTGGTTCTACTGGTTTATCATAAAAACAAACAAAAGCAGGTTGTTTTTATTTGTAGCTGAAAAGCCGAATCTCTCTTGCGGGTTTCATGACAGCCATTAAACCTCTCTGTTTCAGCAGACATGATGAGCCTTGTTCTAGTTGCTAAACTACTGTATATTTAGTCCATTGCATTGCCATTTCTAAATTGGATTGCACAAACTACAGTGTATAAGCTTCGCACAACTGTTTTAAAATCCATCCGATATGAACCAAATGCTGGAAATAAGCACAGGGGTCTATCTAAAAATGTATTTTGCTGGTGGTATTACATTGGTGACTAACTCCCCCGTCAGGGCTGTTATGGCCCACAGAGTGTCACTCCACAGCCTCCATGGTACCCCCCCACCAAGTGGCTAATGAGGTCAAATGATGAATTACACAGTCAGTTTAACCCAGAGGCTTGGGACTGCATACACAGAACAGATTGCAGAGGGTATGTTAGCCCAAATCCAGGACACCTGTGATGCAGCAAGTCACTGCTTCCTTCAAGTGTGATCATGAGGACAGGAAGGCAGCATGAAAGGCCTGCAGAGAAAACAACAAAACAAAAGATGTGTTCAAAAGCACTATAAAGACAACCCTCTCGTATATCTACTCTCCATACTACAACTAGAGCAGGAAACTGCAGACTAGCCCCAGCGGTTCTGCACACAGTTAGGTTCATAGACAGTGCAGCTGCCTCTCTAGGGTTGAGATTAATTGCTGGATGGATAAAGCCACAGTGATTGACAGATGACTTGCAGCACTGAGGAGGCATGAGACATGGGAGAGAATAGGCGTGTAGCAGTTCAAAAATTAGTGTTGAGTCCTTTGGATTCCTGAAAGCCTGAAAACCATTGTGATGAATCTGATTTTAGCCTTCATGCCCTAGAGATTATGTTGATGCTATTGGTCTATGTCACCTGTGCACTGTATTGTGTGCTCAGTATTTTCCTTTTTAGAAATGTTCACTTGAAGGTCACCTATCTCATGTTGCCTCCATCTGTAATAGTGCACGTGTACAAAGAACAAAATAAGGTAATTCGACCTTCCTGATGTTCTGAAACATAACCCGTAATGAAATCATGTTTAAAGAAGGAGTGAAAGCATCAGACTCTAACCTTTCATCACAGGTTACAATCACCGAACAGTAATTACAGCCTCCTCCAACCATCTCACCAGCTGTAACCGTTGTTGTACTCAACTATTGTTCAATTCAGATGTGTACTTATTGTGTCAAAGATTCGATTGTTGTGCTCCTTTTTGTGAATCTCCATTAGTAAATAAAGATACATTTAGGAATTCAACTACCCGTCAGACAAAACAAGCTATTTTTAGGGATATTTCTCTGTTTGCTGACATTTCAAATGACCAAATCATTAGTTAATTAACTGTCTAAATAATTGGCTGATTATTTGATTACACCACTAATGTGATTTTTCTACATGATAGCAGCACAAGTAGCAAATACATATTCCCGTCTCAGGCTTTTGGTGTCTATCTGATTTTTTGTTTTCCTCGGTTCTTCAATTTGCATAATATAAGTTGGTCTAATGCTTTTTGTTGAGAGATTGCGAGAGAGAGAGAGCGTGGGGCTTGAAAAGCCAAGCTGCATTGCAAACTAACAAAGGTGCCTCAACAAAACTGATAGCACAGGTAGTTCATGAGCTATCATTTGATGGAATTATTCTCTGGCTGGCTCCAGGTGCAGGGCCAGGATAAAGGCACCAGAGACCCAGGCGGCTAATGTAGCATAAAGAGCAGCTCAAATTTTGCCTGTTCTATGAGCGACCCTTTCTTGTAACTGGGTCCTGCTTAATGAACTACAAGGCGCCTTGAATGACAAATAAATGGTGTTTTTTCGGGGGGGGGGGCAACAAACTGCTCAATGCATCACTAATAAGGTTAATTTGAGTCCCACCAGACAGGAGGCATTAGCCTAAGTGTTTATCTGCTTCAGTACTGTCCCCTGTTAGAGTGACAAAAAGAAACAGTGCTTGCAGTGTCATTAGAATGACACTAAGTAGAAGGTGAATGCCCAATTTAGCCATCGGGGTTGAGCCAAATGAACAGGATGCAATCATGAATTACTTACTGCTTTGTTTATGCTACACGGTGATATACTTGTTGTGACAGTGCTTTTACCTTTTTTAAGTAAAACGCAAGTGCAGCACTGATTTAGACAAACAAGCTGGAGGTCATGTGCAGCAGTACATGTGAACTGGTGTGTGTGTGTGTGTGTGTGTGCTGGATAGTTATGTATGTAAAATGTGTGCTTCCTGCCCTGGGTGTCCTATTTTCCCCAAACTGATTCCAATTACAAATGTAGGTGAGGCCGACGCAGCACAATAGTTATCAACAGCAAAACGATAGACTTCCTTAATTAAAAATGGCAGACTTTGAGACTACAGTTGAATGAATTATTTTTCAGAAATGCTCCACAACTGCCTTGGTGCCGTTCAGTCAAACACAGTTTATACATGCCAGAGAGCTAAACTGGAGGCTGCTGTTAAATTCTCCAGGGCTACTGTTGCATACAGTGCGCCTGATAAGACTCATTTGAATAATTCCCGTATAGCTGTGCTCCTTTATCTCCGGAGTTTACCCATCAGAAATGCGTGGCGCTGCGCTTATAAAGTTGTCAGACAACGCAGCACCACTGTTAATCAATAACAAGCTTTGGGCGCTGCATTGTATTTTGGCTCAGATATTATTGACATCCCCTCAGACTGTAAGATCTATAATAGGCTTTGCCTTTGCAGGGAAATTGACATTTGAAATTCTTTTCGGCCATGTTTTTGTTGTGTTTGTGAATTTTTGAAAGAAAGCAGAGCGAGCTACGCTACACTGTTTGTTTCTTGGCTTCATGGAAGTGGACTGCACACCAGCAAGACACTGATTGACTAATCTATGGTTCTTGTGTTCTGGGGGTGGGGGTGGGGTCTAAATCCCAGGTCCATTAAATCACTCTGTATAACAGATTAGCAGGAACCTATTAGCTGAAAGGAGTTCTGTGATTTCCCAATCCCATACGTATTCTCAAAGTCAGCGCGGCACCTGCAATGCCTGCATTACCTGCTATAAAACCAAACGCTGCGAGTGATGAGTAACAGGCCAATCTGTGGCACAGGATGTAATTAAGAGGAGGGTGTCAGACACAATTGTAAGTCTTTATCTTTGGGATCTCAAGAGGGTTTCTGCACTGGAAAACAAAACACAGAGGGAAAGAAAGACAGAAGAGAGACAGAGCAGACACCTTTGTAGTCAAGTCTGTTATTGGCACGACTCCCAAAGAGTTCACACAGACACCCACCATCATTAATGTTTTATTTCAATCTGATCCCAATCGTCCAGCGGATTCTAACCAGTGACATCAACATACATGCAGACGGCCTGAGTCCAAGATTGCCTCTGCAGCAGGAGCATCTGAAGATGGATATTGTCTGCTGGGTGCCAAGACTATTTTAGGAGCCCGGGCCCCTGACTTGTCCCTGGGCACCCTCTGATCAGCTTTGTCATCAGGTGTGAGAGCAGCTACACACTCAGCGGATGAGCGTGGATACATCCCGACACCCACACCTCAGGAAACTGTAATGTGTCTTTGTCATTTCCTTAAGAAAAAAAAAAAAAAAACACGTGAGGAGGGAAGGCGGGGAGGGGGTTGGGGGCAGTGCAGCCTCTTTCTGCCTACTTCACGTTATCTCTCCGGTTCTTGTAGAAATTGGAAACATGGAGCGGTAAAGAGGAGAATCTGAAGATGCCATCCATGATAACCTTGGAGTGGGTGACATATGGGGCTTTTATTTTGAGATATCAGAGAGTGATATTATAGAGGTTCTTCTGAGGGAGTAAAAGTGAGTTCTGTTTCTGTGATTGAGCAGAACCAAACATGAAAGACATGATTTTCCATCTCTTTATGCAAAACAAAGCTATAATTCTCCAGCCTGTTTCCCACTGCAGGTTTTCCACGTTTGATGACGCTGATAGACTCTTTGACATGTTCCTGTCTCTTCTGCTTGTTTATTCCATTTCCTCTCCCATTTATTGTCTTTTCTGCTTACCTTTCCATTTTCTTTGCGCCCAGCATCCAGCGAGCTCTAATGAATTCTGCAGCGCGTGCCGACCGTTCAAACGCACACATCCAATAACACGCGCGCGCACACATACACGTGCACATTAGCGCTTCCTCCTCTACTTTTTCTTGCTTTTTTTCTTTTCTGGTGTGTGCTCGTGCGTGGATGAAGCCGTGTCCTGGAGAAGTTTTCAACGCGTGCGTGGAAGAGTGCGCGAGGACAGTGGCGCATTGGACGACTGTAGTCAGTGTTGAAGGAGCGGAAGGAGGCGGGAGATCATACATTAACTCCTGCTGGCTGCGGGGACTCTCCAGTTGATACAAGCCAAGACAGAGGGATGCACTCACTACAACACTGACAGCTTCTCAGAGGAGGGCGAGATGAAACCAAAAGGAAAATCTTCTTGATTTCTTCAATATTTTTGTCCCCCCCACCCCCCACCGCCCCCCCCAAATTTGGCAACCCCGTGTTTTCCAGGGGATTTTTACGCACCGCAAAAAGAGTGGAGAAAACGCTGCAGAGATGAGTGTTGCGCGGCTCTACATGCTCCTCAAGGATCCCCTCTCCTGATAAAGGGACCAAAGAGGACAAAACAAGGCTGTCCATTGTATTTCCCAAAAAGAAGATCGCAAAGGTGGAGCGATTAGAGAAGGGCTGATGACGGGACTATTAATCCTTTCAGTGCATCAAAAGCACCAAAGGGTATTAGAAACGTTTGGATGGAAATCGGGCGAGTGTTTAGAACTGTTTTTGGTTTTATATGAAACTGGTGATTAGTTGTTGTGACACATCTGCAAAGATTTTTTTGTTTTGTTTTGTTTTTTGTTTTTTGTTTTTATTGTTGTTGTTGTTTTTCTACTAAGGAGTCAATTTGCGTCTTTTCCCAGCGGAACGGTGTATGGCTGTATATGAGCCTGTTAACCCCCCCCCGGCGTGAATTTCCCACAAACTCTCGTCTCGATCTTTATTTTTCTTTTCAAGTATTCCTACATCTAAATGGAATTAGTTGAGTCTGAAGCCGTTTGTGAAAGGAACAGACATGGTACATGGACACAGCTTCCATCACGGTAAGACATCCACGGATTCATCAGCTGAAGCTCACTTTGTCAAAGCTCTGTCTGCTTCCTTACACCCTGATGGGGGGAAAAAAGAAAAGAAAAGAAGTAGCCTATAGTGATTCTTAAATCTGCCTTAAAGCTCCACATAGCAGAGCAACAGATTAAAGTGAAAACAGGAACAGACAGTATGAGGTGAAACACTGACATGCTGCATCCTGCAACCTGTAAACTCAGTGCTGAAGGTCAAGCAGTAAGTTGTTAAAGGGTTTGTTTTTCTTTTCTTTCATTCATTTTGTCTCTTTTTTAAGGAAAAACTCATGCTCATTAAGAAAACTGTGTTTTTGCTGCAGGTGTGTGATCATTTTTAGTCATATTTAGTTACAATTTTTCCATTATTTTTATTGGAAAATCTAATTTTACACATAAAAAAAACAAAAACCATCATGTACATGCAAGTTAGAATAGAAGCCTGCATGTTTTCTTTCTTCTTCTATATCACAGACTGTTTGAATCTTCTTACATGAGAATGTAGTTGCTCATTTTCATGATTATTTGAGGTATTGTGTGGTATTATGGGATTCTTTACAGAGGTCACCCACAGGGCAGGTTCAGCATTAGCATAATGCTGATGTACAGGACGCGAAATCCCAAACCTGAAATGTGCTCCTCGCTGACTCAAGCCTCTTGCAGCTGAAATCAAAGCTGCAGACAAACAACAAAAATAGCAAGACGCTCATGTCACACAGGTCTCGATTAAAAATGTATTTATTTACCTTTCTGCTCTTACAGTTGTTGCAAGTCTTCTCATACTTGGGTTGTCTGGGGCAACAAAAAAGGACACAGCAGGTAATTGTCATCACCAACTCTCTCTTGTGCTCAGATGTCCTTTCTACTTCTTCTTCTTCTCCTTCTTCTTCTTCTTCTTCTTCTTCTTCTTCTTCTCCTCCCTTTTCTTCTTCTTCTTCTTCTTCTCTGAGCCTCAATCTCTGTCTGTTTGCTTCATGTGATATAGTGAAAAACAACTCTGGAGTGAAGCCTGCAGGTCAATGTGGAACGTGGGTGAAAGAACCAGAAGGAGGGCTCTTCACTTCTCCCAATTACCCAAACAAATACCCCCCAGACACAGAGTGTGTCTACATCCTTGAAGGTAAATATTCTCTTACAGCACAGCACTAAAGAAGCAAGGTGATCCAGCTGTTTATTCGGAGCCAAGGCCCGAGGGTTATGTGGGTGGGGTGGGTGGGGGATGGGGGAGTGTCACGGTAGCTGTTCAGGGAGTGATTGGTTTATTTGGGCAGGTTTATTAGTACATGGCATTTGATAGATCTGATAAAACAGCACAGGTAATAAGGTTTTTTTTTTTTAACACGTGAACAAGGAGACTGTGTTTTAGAGATGGATTGACTAACGGCAGTCTTTGCAGGTGTGTATTGAACGTGTAAGCCTCTAATAATGAAGTAGGTTGAGGATCCATCAATGAAAGCATGACTAATGTCTTACTCCCCGGTTTGTGCTAGGTGGTAATTATTTTCATTGTGTCTTCTAGCCCCCCCAAGGCAGTGTATCGATCTACATTTTGAGGAGAATTATTCAATCGAGTCGTCTTGGGAATGTAAATTTGACAACATCGAGGTTCGGGATGGACCGTTTGGCTTCTCCCCAATGCTCGGACGCTACTGCGGTCAGCACAGCCCACCTGACATCAGGAGTAGCGGCCGATACCTGTGGATAAAATTTGTTACAGATGGTGAACTGGAAGCGGTGGGATTTTCAGCAAGTTACAACTTCACTGCAGGTATGTTTTATTTATTCATTTATTTTTTTGTAGTTGTTTTGCCCTACTGTCAGATCATTTCTTCCTTTGGAGGCATATCTATGCTTTATAGCTCTAACAGCAAGGCTCCAAATGAATAACAAACATCATCCAGGGAACTCGGCCTTGTGGGAGCCTCTTGCAGCTTTATTGATTCTCTGTCTGCAGACACTCAGTATTTCCATTGGCAATATACTGTCATTGGCTGGGACACTCTTGTGACTGGCCTGGCTGTTATTTCTCCTCCCCTCTTTGAATCTGGAGTGATGTGGAACAGTGTTAGATTTTAATTCAGTTCAGCAGCACCACTCCTTAGTTTACAGGCCTGGAAGAAGCTGAGAGAGCGTGGCAAAGTAATCTGTATTGTCGAACACAATCATGGCAATTACGGTTGTGTGTAAAACCTTGACTTTCTTAATTTGCCTCATCTTTGCCTGAGATCCCATTACTAAGGCAATGTGAGGATTGATGACAAGGAATCAGGGCATAACCATGATTTAATATTCCTTCACCTACACTTGACTGGGTTTAATAACACTGTCAACTTTTTTAGCGTGTTGAAGACTTGAAAGGCACTGTGCCAGGAAACATGAACAGTATGCCAATTTGTCTCCACATCCACTGCACCTCCAGGCCCATTTTACCGTCGTAGATCTGAGAGTCTCATTGTTTATATGACAAACAGTTGTGCAGTATTAGGCTTTCGTCTGTAAAACATGCTGCTACCTACAGGCTTTGCAAAACAAAGAAAGCAAGGTGAAGAGGCGCTGTAGATTTATGTGTAGTGGCTTTATGTGCTGGCTGTTATCAAGAAATCAGAATGGTGAAGCTCTTCATTGGAAATTACGGTGAAAAAGTGCTTTCAGTCGCAGTGAAATCTACTGAGGAATGAAGTGAAGAACCTTATACCATGGATTGTTGAGCAGAAATACTGCTACAGAATGTAAAAATACACTGAGGGAACGTGCCGTTGCTCAAATGCGTTGAGTTACACAGTTACACTGTCAGATATGATATTTTCCATATAATTCAGAGAGGAGCTGGAAAGAAAAAAAATGTTAGAAAAGTAAATCATGAATCAACACAAATTTCAGCAGTGTCAGGCGCAGTTATGTTCTCTGCTTTAGAGATTGCTGCCTGCCGAGGCATGAAACGCTTATCCTGCTGCTGGGTTGTACACATCATTCGCTCTATCAGCTTTCACTTGTTCTGCTCTTCAGAAATGTACTGTGATATTCCATCAGCAGGGATGGTTAAGCAACCAGTTCTTTAACAGGCAATATAACCATATAGCCCTTATTAAGTATGCCACCATGAACTGCTACTATGATTTTAGTACTCCTGCTGAGCTTCATATGAAAGTATGGATTCCAGCCACTTGTCTGTTAAACAAATAGTCAGTTAAATTTGCTTAAAGTCTAGAACCAAGAGGGAACAGCTAGTTGAGCTCTGTGAGGTAACGAAAGCTAACAAACTCTGTTTATCAGCACATCTGAAGGTGTCTTCTGACAAGCAAACCGAAATTTCGCCTTGAGTTATTTATTTTTTTTAAAAGTTGACCACTGGATGGTTTGTTTTGTTTTGTCCCAAACACTCCATGTTAAAGCTATGGGGCGCAGTCACACCTGGGGCACACCCGCCCCAGGTGTGACTGACCTCAGAACCTCAGAACTTATTTTACCCCCAGTTTCTCTCCTCTTTCTTCTCCTCTCTGTGTGTCCATGAAGTAGACCACAGCACAAACACAGATTTTTCACTCAAAGTGAAGCATTTCCATTTCAAGCGATGCATCTTTGCCTCAGTTCACACCACAACAGACCGATCTTACTGACAATGTCTTTCCATAGACTTTCTATGCAACCACATCAACTCTAAAATTCACCTTGATATACAGCTTGAAACTCAAGAATTAACACATCACATTCTCATACATAAATCAATCTTTTAAGATAAGCTTTTAGGCTAAGCTAACCAGCTGCCACCTTAGCTCACACATAGACAGTGATATTAATCATTTTACCTCTCTGCATGTCAGAAAATAAGTGTATTGTCCAAAGTATTGATACAATAGCATTTATTTGTCGACATTTGCAGCACATTTGTTTTAGATTGAGTTCACAGCTAAAACGTGTGATGTAGAAAAGGATGCTCTACGAAGCTGTCTTGCCTAACGGATGTTAGTGACAAATGAAGTAAGTCAGAAACATCACTACTGTAACTCCAAAAAGATCAGAGCTGCACAAGAGGGATAATTTGTTGTTTTCAGCTCTGATAGTCAGACAAAGAATCTAGACTAGATTTTCTGTAATGTGCAATTGAAGTATCATTGCGTCTTCCTGCTACTCTTGGGAGTTTCATTGAAATTTTGCTGAGAGGAAAGGGGGAAAAAAAAGCTCTGCCTCTTGACTTGATAGGAAATATCTGTGGCATATGATTTACATAATTAAAGAAGATAAAAGTCCTGAATTCACTTGACTTGATACTCTGGCAGAATCTGGCAGCGTGAATAGTGTCTCACATCTGCAGCTGCTCTGCTAACCATGCTAATTCACACAACCCTCCGCTGATGAATGGGAACGGGGGAGAAAAAAATAAAAAGAAGCAACAAAGGTGACATGAATCAGCTCCTACTACTCCTCTTCCTCGGTCATTTTAGCAGCTCAGAGATAAAAACTCTTCTGCCTCTCCTTCACATTCTGCCAGTGTCCTTTCAAAGCCCCATGCGCTTGATGACTAATGCAGTCCACAGCACCACAGCAGTGAATAAAGAAGCAGCAACTGGAATCCCACAATATCCGTGTCATATTATATGTGAAGCACTTAAAGTCTGCAGATGCTATGCATTCAGTCTATATGAGGCAGTGGAGGAAGGTGGAAGTTGCTGGTGATACAGACGTGAGAGATTCACTCAGAGCAGTGATTAAATGAACTTGGCTGCCACGTTGATGTGATGTGTAATTTATTTGTCAAACAGATTACACCCAGATGCCTCATACTCCTCTTACGTCACAGAAGACAGCAGTCTTTTTTCACCTCTGAAAAACACATTGTAGGTGAGAGTCTGAAAAGTATATGGGCAGTTTGATAAAATGTTTAAAATCATAAAACCTGATGGGTTAAAGACACACTTTCAGCAATGAGACTGTGAGGCACCTTTCTAGTCATCAGTACACCAAAGCTTGTTAGACTGCAGCCTCCATCTGGCAAGCTGCATTTGTGACTCACTTCAGTTACCTTACTGAATGAGCATACCTCACACTATAATCAGGAAATTCTTTTGCCCACCTCAACGCATGTGGGCGCACAGCTGAACCAAAGCCACTGCTCATGCAATGTAGATCTACAAAGCACAAGAGAACAGTTAGAGTAACAGCTTAGCCTTCTAGGAAATACACTTATTCAAATGTCAACACCACTTACGTGTCCTTATGGTAAATACAAAGGTGCAACTAACAGCAGGTTAGCGTAGCTTAGCACAGAGGCTAGCTATGTTTGACTAGAAAAATCAACCAACATGTGCTTCTGAAGCTCACCACACATATCTCATCTGTATAATATGTGCATAAAACCAAAGTGTGAAGACAGCACTGAGTTGTAAGGGGGTTATTTCGCCACTGATGCCCTGATAATGTCAAAATGACAAAGACTCCAACAAAGCACTACAGAACTAGTCCAAGATATATTTCCACACACAACCTCACACACATTTGAGTTGAGTCAAGTTGTAGTTAGAGTCTGCGTGCTAAGCTAACAGGCTGTTGGTAGTTGGCTAATGGCAGTGGCTTCATAATAAGCATTTTTTTCCTCTAATGCTCAGACAGAAACCACATAAAATGAAAACATGTCAAGTGTTCATTAAGTGTGTTCATTATGCATTAGACTCCGCCTTAACCCAATACCACTTTGAAGCAGCATGCAGAGCTACTGTAAATGTAGGAGGAGTAGTCATGCACTATTGCTGAACTATTGTGTGTGTGTGTGTGTGTGTATGTGTTTGTGTGAATTCCTGAGATATTTTTTTAGTTTTGTTGTTGCATCCTTTCTGTCTTTCTTTCTCATTTTTCTGCCCAAATATATTCATAGTGGAGCAATAATTTAGTTTTGAAATGGTTACAACTTGTGAATGGGTGACATTGAGCTATTGTCTGTGTGCAGCGTGGTGACGCAAAAGCAACCAAAGCATAATGACTAAAATTTGGCTGTCCACCATTAAAAAAAAAAGCCTCTATGGTAGTAAGCTTTCTATTCTTCATAGCTCTGATATTGCCTCGTCCAGATTCACATCATCCCTTTAGAGGTCAGCGATGAAGCAGAAGGGTTATAATGTGACAGCCCTGTACTCTAGTAATGACACATACGGTAATATAAAATTGCAAGTGGAATACAACTTGAAATCTCACACTGGACACAACATGTGGAGCAGAGAAAATGGAACCATGGTGTGAGTGTGTGTCTATATATATATATGTGTGTGTGTGTGTGTGTGTGTGTGCACAGGGGGACTTGAGCAGCGGTCTAGTATTTAGGTCGTCCTAGGGCGCCTTGACCCCAGAACACTGTGGACTGGTAGATTAAGTGGTGTTTCAGCACCAAAGCCAGAGCAAATAAAAGCCGCAAGTTCTCCCACTCTTGCTCCCTGCTCTCTGATCGCTGAACATGCTGTTTGCAGAGTCAAGACCTGATCCTGAGGCAGACGCTGCCATAGGGAGAAACTGTATTTTCCTCTCTGGTAATGTATTGTTCAAATATATGTGTGTGTGTGTGTGTGTGTACAGCACTTCTTAGATGAAATATTTCACTTCTCTGTGCTCCAGGAAAAATGACATCCTCTATAAGATTTGTGTTGCTTTCCATTTGTGATTTAAATTTTGACTGGGGAGAATACTTGATCATATTTAATTCCTTGGATCTTTAACATTTTTAATTTAAATGTAAAGGTGGCACTGATTCACTAAACATGAAGTGACATACACCAATGTGTTAAAATAGATCCTGGAAACTGTAAAATACAAACTAGTCAGCTTTCATGTAGTCTCATATGTTACATTGATTTGCATTGTAAGAATACAGGCCATTACTAATGAATTTAATCAAGGGGCCTCATTGCCCGACCAAGCTCCAAATGGATGAGAATCATTTTGGAATAAAATGAGTCAAATGACATTTAAGATCATATCTGGAATAGGATATATGAGCCTATCATAAAGGAGGCAGGGTCATGAGATTGAACCTAGATGGACTCAAACTGGAAAATTGAAAATTGAACCAACGAGATTGACTCTTTAATCTTGGAGGGAACTCACAGGCACTATAGTTGGGTTGGACAGAAAGTTCAGTAACAGCCTACGTGGATATCTGAGTCCAAAGTCATTTACGAGTGACAACTCAACATTTTAAAGTTTTTTTTTCATTCAATTACATCCACACCACTGCCAATTATCGAGAGGCCTATAGTAATTGGTAGTAAAGATTGTGACTAACTGTATCGTAAGTTACAATTGCACATTCTCTAGAGAATCCAAAACATAGACAGCATGTAAACCACGGTGACAGAAGTCGGATGTTTACTTTGGTGTTGCAAAATTGAGCTGTCATTGGCATTTGCTGCTTATTTTCAAAAAGCAAAAACAAGACTATTACCCATCACAATCTGACTTTTAAGGGGGAAACGCTCCATGGAGTTGCAGAATCATGACACAGTATAAACGGATTTAATTCTTGTCAACACAACTACATGCTCACAAGATGTCATCTGGCTGTTTCTATTGCTTTTCCTCTAGATCCTAAGTAAAAAAAAAAAAAACACTGTCAAAGTGTTGTCCCACACTGGTGTAGCACCCAAGGCATTGAGAGTAAAATTTCATTTGCTATGGCCTAACACTGGTCGGGGCTCAGATTCACTGTGGAGCAGAGGAGAGATGAAATTCATGAGTAGAAATGGGGAGTGAATTCTCCGGTGGTGCATTTTCTGCTTTTCTCCCAAGATCTCGGTGAAGGGTGTTTCTGCCCAAATGAGTTGCTTGCATATTGTCACTCCTAATAAACCATGCCACCAAAAACACAAGACCATCTTCCCTTCAATGTTTTGCTCTAATGTTTATTGTCATTAGTGCTCCCTGTGGTGCAGGTCACATTTTCTGGGGGCTCTCTCCATGATTGTTCTGTTCTGCCTACTGTTTCTCTGATTGTTATGGGTCTGTCTTTTCTCCACTGGGAAAATGTGTAGGTGTACATTTCTCACAGCGTAGGTATGCTCCTTGTGTATAATGCAATTTCCCTAAAGTAATGCTATCAGCTGAAGGGCCTTGGTGATACGAAAATAACCTGCTTTCTTTTTGTGTTTATTTTTCAGATGACTCATTTCAATGTAAAACAGCTGATAGCAGTCTATAGAGAATGAGACAGACCTGTGTTTGGAGAGCTGGCTCTCTCTTTTGTTTTTTTTTACTGGGGATTCTCTCGTGGAGCCTTTAGGTGTTTGCGATCTGGCTGCTCACACCAATCTCATTTCAATGAGAACCTCCTCCGCTCAAATGTGGTGAGGAAGAATAACAGTGGCTATGTCTGAGCTCAGCCGACACGCTTCCCTTCATACTGCCTCTGTTAGCAAAACGAGATGGACGGAGTGAGTTAGCATTGCAGGCACACCACTTGCAGCTGTGGAGGAGGTCGGTTGAACCCTCACTCCCCTCACTCATCTCTATGTCTCTCTCCTTTTGCAGCTAACACTACGTCTTTTATTCTCGCCTGTCCTCTCCTGCCTAGTTCATGCTTACTATGTTGCATTACATTACTATGTTGCATAATACAGAGATGTCATTTGCTCATCTGAACAGTAAACTTTCATTATTATTTTCATTATTAAAGATCCAACACAGTTTACAGACAGTCAGGTCTCGACATATTGTACTCCAGATAAAGATCTTAAGATAATTATGATAAACCTGTCTTACCCTCTGGCTGCCCTGGTCGTGGTAATGCTTCCATGTCCCTGGATCTTGTCCCTGTCCCTGGAGAAAAGATGGACAAACTATGGACAAGTAAGGAAAGGGTGTTCTTTAGACTGTTGACCAATCACACTCTGTCCCACTCTGAGGAAATGTACACATTTTGGCTTGAGACGGAAATCAATAGAACAAACATCTCTTAAAACTGTGAATTTATTGACCCCATTCATTAGCAAACCAAATGAAATGGCTTGTAAAGAAGCTTGCTAGCTCGGGAGCTAAAATGACAGCCTAACACTTCTTCCTGGCTGGCTAGCTTGTTAGCAGTTAGGTTACCAGCTAAAGTAGTTTTCCAGTCATACCTG
Source organism: Caranx ignobilis (assembly GCA_021432705.1). Lineage (NCBI taxonomy): Eukaryota > Metazoa > Chordata > Actinopteri > Carangiformes > Carangidae > Caranx > Caranx ignobilis. The sequence goes on from MU269986.1 coordinate 12,041,101, forward strand.
TGGGTTGCTAGTGCATCACTACATTTCTGGAGACACATACCTCACCTGGATGAGTTTTGATGAATGGTTCTCATCAGTTGTCTCTCTCTTTCTGTTCCCACTCCACTTCTCCCATCCTTCGCTGTAATATCACAGCTTGGCACAGGATGTTCTCCAGTGTATCAGCCAACGAGCCTTTGCTTGGGGTGGGGGTGGGGGGTCAGAGTGTATCGGAGAACTTAACTCACTGTGCAGCAGGATGGCTGATATTTACGTCTTTTGGGGGGGCACTCCTGGCCAATTACCCTGCAGATGAATCAGTGACTCAGCCTGCCTCCTGCTTGCATCGTCTGTGGCACTTTGTTAACCAGGCCTGCTGTTCAGTTGCAGATGCTGTGCAGGTCAGGGCACTGCACTGTTGTAGCTCAAAGTCTGCAGTAATGTAAACCATGGTGGTGTGGGGGTTTATCTGTGGCTTGGTTTAGGGACTGGAGCAGAGGGGTTGTGTGTATCTACTGTGTACACACACACCGTATGTATCCATGTGCACATACAGCACACTGGATATGTTTGTGTTGTACATCATGCATCCTTTCAGTCAGTTGCAGGGCCTTGGCAGCTTTCCCATTCAAACCCCTGCATCCTTCTAGTGCTTCATCCACAATGGAGTGACCCATTGTGTATTCAGGCATGCTACATTCTCCACGTGTTGCATATGGTCTTTGCTTTCTGAACTGCATTGGAAATTAGCTGGGCTGCTGTAAGTGCCTTTTATTCCACAGCTCCCTTCCTCAGTAGGCATAACAGCTTGCCTAGGGCTCTTTGTTTCATTAGCCTATCACCGTGGTAGATCCCTGGCTGTCATGCTGAGAGCTCGACTCTCTCCATTATGCTGTATTAGGCAGCAATGAGATTGAGCTGTGTGTTTTATCTCTGCACACATTAAGGCCTCAACCCATCAAAAATGTCTTGGAGAATTATTCTCTAAAGGGTTGATAGAAAAGGTCCTTTTTTTTCTCTTTTCTTTTTGGAATGTGAGTGAGTTAGGTTTGCTCAGGCTTCTCATTTGCAGCCTTGATTTTGAAGGACATCACAGAGCAGATTGCTTTCCATGCTTGACGAGTTTTGCTTTTGTTTTTTCATCTCCTCATCAGTGGGATACCTCCTCAGGGACCTAGTGTATTAACATACAGGGTGTAACTGGCTCAAAAGGAGTATGAATGATGAATGCTCTGTTTTCATTATCTACGTGTTTCTCTCCCATTTTCCTCCATCCTTTCTGGCAGTGGATTGCACTCACCATCTTATCGTCTAAGAGCAAATGTCTGATTCCAAAGGGGGCCTAAATCACATTTGGCATCATGGGTAATCTAATAGGTAATGGCAAGCTTTTGTTTTGCCGCTGGGAAAAGGATGTCAACATTCAACAATGACAGAGGGCAAGACCATGATGGGATTATAAAATGTGGAATTTGAGTAATCCTCAAAACATTTCACAATGATAAAACACTAGTGGATTCAAGCAGACTCTCACAGCTATATGTAATACCCAATGAAATGAGTTGATGGTATACATTTCATGAAATGAAAGTGCAGCTTTGGTCATATAATGCCTGTCCTGTACTACTGTACTGTTGGGACTGTGTTGGAGGGTTAATGCATATCATTACCATTTGATAGGCTTATAGAATAGCCATGACAAGTGGTTTATGGTTTACTGCTGACGGTAAATCTGCAGCTTCTCTCAGTCCATCACATTTTATTTATTCCGGGGTTGGTTAGGTTCACCCAAGGAAGAAATATTCAATGTTATGATAATAGAACAAAATGTGTAAAAAAGCTGAACACAAAAGCCAATATCAGTCTGTATCTGTTCTGGGTTTGGAGAGGTGGATGAAGTGACGCCTTCTTTTGCACCTCATTTATAACCATAATGGCAAAATTTCCATGCAGGCCGGGACTAAATTTTCCACAAAAAGACCTGCTTGGTTTTTCCCGCCCGCATCTGTTTCCCCTGTCTGTGTGAAGGATTGCCATTGCACCAAGAAGATTCATTATGTGAGCTTGCGGGCTGCTAAACAGTTCCTACAGGAAAGACCAGGTTAAATTTGAATGTTTACTGTCTGGCGTCCCAAAGGTGCAGGTGACATTTGGTGTCCTCGAGGTGTGAAACAGATTGTGCAATGTTCTATGCGGTCGTTTGAGTACACTTTTCCGCCGTTTTGCCGAAGGTGTCGAGCATTTGCTCGGCTCTGAGACCTTGAGACAGAGTGACTGAAAAGAACTGTCAGGATGACAGCGAGGTGTTGGTTTCCGTCCGCTTTGCTCGCACATTTAGTCGTCTTTCATCCTTGTCAAAGCTCAAATTGCTCATCCATCTGTGATTATTGAGGTGCAGGGGTGTGTGAGAGAACATTTTTATTTCCTCCTCAGACCACTGACTGTACACCGGCAGAGTCCAGCAAGTCAATTAAGACCATCGTCTTCCATTGGACAACTGAAGTCTCTCTGGCAGATTGCCGAGAGCAAGGACCTGGAAAAGTTAGCAAGTCGATCATGTGTGTTCATCTCTGTTTCTCTCTCAAACAAACACTAACAGCCTGCTGAGCAGCATGGCCTCGCTGGCATTTCATTTTCCATTTGGCAAGCTCGATTAATCACAGGGCTCCTATACAATGCGACGCACATGGCCACCCACCAGCGCTGGCTCTCATTATTCCCTGTTGCAGGAAAATGTACAGCTAGGGGAAAGTGAGGCAGAAAAAGAGCAAGAGGAACATCACAGCTACACTGCTGCACAGACTGTGTGCGTGAGCGACAAAAATGTGGCAGGAGAAAACGGAACAAGAGACGAAGAAGGAACGGGGGATTCAGCGATAGAGAGGAAGATTTGGATTTCTGTGAATAGGTTATGGCAATGCTGTGAGGAAGACTGATAAAAGATTGGGGCTGCTCCATGTCCCCTCAAGGCTCTGCCTCTATCTGAATATTCATTGAGCTGACACTGGCTTTTCTCGCCACCGTCTATAAAAGGATGCCAATTGGCTTTTACCTTGTGGCTTCTAATAAGCCTGTGTGCCTAACATGCATACAAACAACTCTTTGTAACACTGAGGCATACACAGTGATTCCCGCACTTCCATATAAACAGCTTTTAAACAGCTTTAAGTGCCTGAACAGTTTGCTGTCCTTATGTTTGAATTGTTGTGCTCGAAAAATGCATTACTAGATAAAAGTCTCTCTGTGACAGTTGTTTGGCTTCATATCTCCAGGACTGAAATTGAGACTTCCTGACTTTATCTTCCTTTATGCGTGCACTGTGATTGTTTATTCATTCCGTCTAATGAAATGTCTGATCTGCTGCGGGGGGATAAAATTGTTTTTGGAAATGCTACAGTTTGTCAAAAAAGTAGATTATTCATCCATTCAGCACATTTATATAATTTTTTATTCAGTTACAATCCTGGATCGTCAGGGTGACAGTAATGCAACATTTACAATATTCCAATACTGCATAGGACAGAGGCTGACAATGCTGAACCAGGATCAGCTTTCTAGAAAAATCTGCACTGTGCAGAAAGAACACCCTGCAATGATCTCCCACACTGAGTTTGTTTGTGTAAATAAGAGAAGTAACAGTTGAGTTTATGCATGGAGAACATATTTTTTTGTGTGTTTATCGTGCACATAGATGGGAATCGTGCATATGGATGGGAATCGTGCACATGCAAAAACACAAGGCTTCTCTTTATTTATTTGTATCCTAATGTGCGTAGAGGACATTTCTCATCCAAGGCTTGAGACAAGCTGGATTTTAGCTGGAGGAAACCACTCAAATCTGTATGCTACTCCTAATCCCCTCGCACAAACACAGACATGCACACTGGACCTCCGCTGAGCAGCTACGGCTATACTCTTAGATCAAAAAATCTGTCTCATTTTGTTCTTCAGTTTGTTTGGAGGAGTCACGATGGTTCTCAGTTTGTATGCCAGAAGTGAAAACAGGCGTGGAGAGAAAATAAAGTGAACTTGCTAAGCAGCAGAGATTCAGATTCATGCGGAATATACACACAGTAGAGAATAATACTGAACACATTTTGTCCGTTTCCATCAAAATACTTATTCATAACCACCAGTGCCATGTACAGCAATCTTAAATATTCAGGCATAATCCTTCTGGGGCTCTTCTGGTAAGATGTAGAATTCAAGTGAGATTGAAATCATCTCTTCCCTAGATAGCTGTGTGCCACAAGGACATAATTTTCTTTTACTTAAATTAGAAAAGATTAGGTTGAATCTGGGAGGCTCGGCTGAGAATTTTGTCACCCTACCCCCGGGCAACACTTTATTTCCTAGTATTTCAAAACTGTTCCAACTTTACCTTCCGATAGTTGATATTTCACAGTTTCTCTTTAACTCCCTGTCTCTTTGTTATAGAAGGGGGAAATATGTGTGTGGCTTTGCCGACTGGAAAGTAATTTGTCTTTGTGTGAAATGAACTTCGCCTATCGTTTCCAAAATCGCTCGCGCCACATACTTTAGTCTGTCGTTTGATGTGAACCTGAAAAACAGCGTAAAAGTTTACATTTTTATGTAAAACCACACACACACACACACATTTAAAGCATAATTTATTGCTTTTGTGACCACACATTAATCTATACAGCCACAGACATCATCTCACCACATTATAGAGAGAGGTAAGATAAACTGAGACAGAACCACAGGGTCATACACCACACAGAGAAATAAAGAAAGGTGGAGGGTGGGAGATGGCAGCAGGATTACGTTCACCCCCCCTTAAAAAGCCTTATTGTGTGTTTGTAGCTTATAAGAGAGACTGACTGTGATTGGAGGGAAGTCTGAGTCATTGATTTTATCATGCTCTGCCTGTGAAGAGGCAAGGCTTTGTGGATACTTACTGTAGATTGTGGTTGAAAGAGCTCAGTGAAAATGCTTAAATTGAGTATGTGGAGTGAAAGGCTTTGGTGTGGCTTAAATATTCATTTGCTGGTGGCACTAGCTCGGCGGTGAGGTTTTAGCTCCTAACAGTGGATCTCTTGACACACTGCTTGTCAAACATCTGTGGTTTCGTCTTTTTCACAGAAACAAAGTGGATTTAAAAGAGTCTGGCATTTTAGTGTCGAGCGGCACAGCATTTGTTGTTTTCCTGGAAGGAATCTGTTTTTGACCGGAACCTTGGCTTTAATGAAGAGTCTTGCATCGGGCGAGTTGCAGAAAAAAATACTATTTAATCATGTATTTGTGTGGGTTTTCTGCACTGTTGTCCTTGTCCTTGTCAACTCTGCACATGTCACATTTTTTTATCTGTTCATACACATTTGGCAACAATTCAAGGAGTTCATTTCCCAAATCGTGTTTCCATGAATAGCTTTCGAGTCACAGGGCCTTGTATGTTTAAAATCGAAGGCTGCAGCCATGACAACCATCTTTTCCATCCATTCAATAAAATGCTTTTACACCTTTGAGCCGAAGCGAAAACAGCTGAGAACAACAAAACAAGCATGATCGAGTGTCAGTTTATGCTGTCAGCGTCATGTCGCACCGGGAGACTTCTGGGTCTAATACCCTTGCTACACTAAAATTAGCGTGTATAAGTCATTTGTAAACCTTCTAAAAAAAGGCGATTGACTCTTTTCACACTGCCAGAGGAGTTTGCCTTCTGTTGGGACTGAGAGGACACGGACACGCAACTGTGGGGGGTAATGTTATCACATGCAGTTACAGAGTGCACACACAGAAACAGACACAGGGGAGGGAATATCTTAACAGTTTCAAAGTGCGAGCTGCTAGCTCCTGTGTAGACGGGTAAAACGGATCGGTTGCGTTTATCCTTGGGTGGGTGCTCCTGTAAGTGTTGGAGCTTACATGTGAAACGCTTCAGTGTCCATATTTGCATGTTTTTAAAACTTATTTCGGGGCTGCAGCTCACTCTCAGCAGAGGGTGTATCTGCAGCGTTTCTGCTTTAACAGCACTGTGCTGTGTTTGTGCTCTGAAAGATGTCACAGCATGGAGAAGGGACAAAAATGAGCGAATCGATCTGATATGGGTGACATGTTTACATCACTAAAGCCAATAAATTTCTGTGACTACTGCAGAGTCAGGAGTGAATTTGGATTACATGCTTTCACATCGCAGACAAAAGCCAGTGGGTTTGGTTTTTCCCATTCACAGTGAACAGCAGATGGTTGGACCTTGAGGGTTTGATTTCATATGTATGAACAGAGGTTAATACATGGTCAGCTCACACTAACCACACTCCTTGAAGTGCTCACCTCAACTAACCAGACAAAATCCCTCTCTGGCTTCCCATCACTGTATTGAAATGCAAAGTCAAGCCTTAGATACAACTTCATATCTATATAAAGCTTTATTTGAAGGTGAACTTTCTACTCATTGTAGCCCATCTTCAGCAGCAAGGTTACTGTAATTGTAATGATACTGCATTGTTATGATGTTATGATTTTGATAAGTTGTAGTCATGGCATGTGGCTGGTTGCTATGGTGTTGAGGATGTTTAAGCAGGTGTGTAATGAATTAGTGTCTGCTAGAAGTAGAAATTGTGCCAGTGAGGAAAGTGTGCTAAAATGGTTTTCAGTACAAAACCAGTATTTTTTACTTCTCTAACCTAAACGCCCATATGGGATGTTGTCATGGTAACAGTAATAAACACATAGTTAAGTTTGTGAAAGAGTCACAGTTTGAATGTGGACGTTGTCACTGTTGTCACGGTTACAAAGATAAAACATGACCTTTGTTCCATTTTTCTTTTTTCCTTATCTCTCCAGTTTTAATTACTATGGTCACCAGAAGTCACCCAACAATTAAATGTAACCATTGGTCATAACAGGCTTGTTTTTCAGACAACCTAATGGCTGTGTTTTTTTTACAGGAGGACATTGTCTCTCATTGACATTTGAGATACCGGTGTAAAAGGTATTTCTGGATCAGTGCATCCCACTGTAGTAAACTGATGTTACTTTTTATCAGCGAGTGTAGTGCTAATGTTTTGGCACAGCTTGTGTTTTGTCAACAAGCCTCAAAATCTCTTTTGGATGTTCTCTGTGCAATCCTGATTGGGACTGAGTTTTTCATTTCATTAAATGTGTGAAGGATTTCATCAGCCAGAGGCAACAGTTTGCCCGTGGTTCAGATGTGTGAAGCAATAGTAATGACGGAGTTTTCCCCTAAAATAACAGATGGGATTGTAAAGCATTAGATACTCAGTGACAAAAGATTTTACACAGGGGCAACGTGTCCTTCTTTTGTGCCAAAGGTTTCATTACATGTGATATAACAGAGGGACACTGAGGTCTTAATGACTTTCCCCACTTCCTGTGCTGCAACTTGGCCCATGTGATTGGCCAGCACACCAAAGAGCAGTGTTTTCATTACATTGGAGGGAGATCTTTATTTGATCCTACTACTTTAGCACATTTGCCTGTTAATACCCTTTCTGATGTCTGATTAAAACTCTCACAGTAATGTGCCTACAACCTCCACCCACCCACACACACTCGCACACACATTTCTTTCCGTCAGACACAAAAAGACAGTTTGAGAAAATTAAAAATCTTTTTAAAGGATGTAGTTATCTCACCCTTTTCCAACGGACATTTTTATGTAACCCAATTGATGCATGACTGCTTCCATTAACTTCTGATCCCTAAGTTGGTATAAATACTCTTTTCAATTTAGATAGTGGCGAGTGGTGAATGGGGCGTTGCGTTGGCGTGCATGTAGAGTACCGACCTCCCCCAGACTTCTTGACGAATCATTCATTCTTTTATGATTAAGCTGATATTCACCTACTACTGCGACTCCTTCTGCTGCGCCGTCTTCAGTGACGTGGTGATATACATCTCTCAATCTGCTCTGATGACTAAAGCCTGAAATTGCATATGTAAATCTTTTGTAACACACCCCTGTGCCCCTATCTGATTTCTCCACTCATTGCCCGTCATCTCAATCAATTTGCCTCTCCGCTTTCTAGAAGCAGATGCGGGCTATTTATCTTCTTCATCTTCCACTTCTTCACTCACTTTACCCCGGTTTTATGCCGTGGCAGAGCAACCTTGTGTTTTTGCCCTCACACCCATCCCTCGGAGGCTCACAGGCAGTAAGTGTGTGCGAGAGAGAGAGGGAGAGAGATAGCAACACTCTAATGGGGTTTATCAAAGTCAACCTGAATACTCTAACAGTCTGGGCCTGAACATCAAAGCCTACTCTGCACTCCACTGCCAGCTACTCTGGACATCCATCAAACACCCAGGCTGAGGGAAAGCCTAAACAGGCTAAATTGGATGACGGAAATGTTTGTATTGTAAGGACAGATACTCTGATGAAGGTCTAATCCCATTGTGTGTGTGTATGTGCGCGTGTGTGTGGCTGTGAATGAACCTGACAGTTAGCTCGAAGGCGTCACGAGAAGCTCCTTTCTATTTGAAACTACATAGAGGGGGCAAAAAATAAAAGAGGTAGGCAGTCATCCTCATCGGTAGATTACAGCAGAACGCTGCTAGGTCTGCTCCAACATACTTTATGACATGCTATTGATTCAAGAGAAGATGAAAGGAAATGCTGTGTGATTTGATTTCTCATTCAGGGGTCTTAATTCCCCTTGACACGCATTGAGAAACAGACGGTCCTTTTTGAATGCAGTGAATCTGACCAACAGTGTTATTCTCTCTGGGAGATCAGAGTGTTTCTCTCCGTTTTTTTTATTAGACTTCAAAGGTTACATGCAGAAATATATGCAGTGTATATGCAGCATATATAGTCATCTTTTTGATTACTGTGGACGTACTTATGTCAATCATGAATCTGCATTTGTGCATCTACTCATTTGGATGTTGACTGCAGTCTGTGTACTTTTCCTGGCGGCAATAAATGAAACTCAGTTTCTATATTTAACGAACATTGACGCTCTCTTGCATAGCAGACCTGTGCGAGGATGAAATTCCATTACGTGAATTGTGCTCTGCATTTTCCAAACGTCACGGGAAGCCATATTTGCATAAAGTAGATCATGCCCCACTTTGAATAGTGACATAGAGAATTGCATAGTGACAGATCATCTTCTTAGCAGCCATATTTTGCCACTCTTAAATGGAGCTTTCTAGTTAGGCTTGGCCACCAAATAGAAATGGATTTTGATATTATGCTGCCGCTCAGTGAGATTGCGGTCCCCCTTGTTGGGTGTGTTAATATTGTGAGAGGAGAGGGTTTGAGATGAGATAAAGGGACACTATTGACCATGTGCTTCAGTTTGTAGCCTGAGTGTAGAAAGAAGCTGCACAATCTTGAGGAGAAGCAATAAAATCAGTTGTAATCATTTAAAAGGTTTTGCAGAATTGCTTACAGCTCCATATATAGGAAACAACTAGAATCAAAAGAGAAAAAAAGATAACTTACCAATAGATCAAGCATCCTAATCTTTAGCCAGCATAATGTCCATGGTTCCCATTTTAGTTAAGGTGAGTGCTAAAATTTGCTATTTTGCACAACATAGGTCAAAATACATCTGAGGCTTATTTGACTCTGACACTTGTCACAAACCAAAGTTTAAGCCTAACAGAAAAATTTGACGTTGTGATAAATTGTCATGAGTCATCTCCTTTCAGAATATGAAGAATGGCAGTGTCTCTGTTTTGTGCTAAGTCAGCTTCATTTTACTGTTTACTGAACATGTCCAGCCATATTGTAGCTTTACTAAGTCACTGCTAATAAACTAAACCTCTAGCTTTTGCTGCTCTTATGGCTTTCCATCCTATGCCGCAAGTGCAACTACCCCCCCCCCCTTTGAAAGTTGGTAACATAAAAAAAAAAAAAAAAAAAAATCTGACCGATCAATCTCAAGATTGATTTGGTAAAATCCCAAAATCAATATCAATATCATGCCACAAAAATCCAGTATCAGTGTGGCGATCAGGAGCAACATATCCGTCCAGGGCCCTGCTGCAAGCATGGCTACAGAAATACAGATGCAGCCTGACAAACATGCTCAACCCTCTGTCGTTCATATACCATATATTTCTATCTGCCACATAGATGCAGTGTAAGCAAACTGTAACAGTCAATGCACCAGTAACACGCACACACAGAAGTGTGTGTGTGTGTGTGTGTGTGCGTGCGCGCGCAGCCACACACCTTAACTGTGTAGTTATTGATTGCTCCTCTCTATTTTGCTGAGACAGATGCTGTCTCTTCCAGGATGGTACTAGACCACTTGGCTGGTGGCCTTTTTCTTTCCCCTTTCTTGTGAGACAGCTATCCTTCATCTGCAGCCACACACACACACATACATACACACACACACACACTCAAGTCATCACATCACTACTAATCACCTTCCTCTCTCATCTGAGTCAAGACAGCTTGCAGTCCTTCACATTTGTCTTTTTTTCTCCTCTGTCAGACTCTGTTTTACACATTCCCCATCACTTGCTTTTCCCATTTCTCGATACTGTTAAACACAGAGTTTTCTTTCACTTCTTTCCTTATTCTCTCTTTTCCCTCCATCTCTCTCTCTCTCTGTCTTTCACCTCTCAATTTTTCGACAGCCTAGACCGATTTTGTTTGTGTCCATATTCGTCTTTGTGTGTCACCCTGCTATTCCTGCCATTTTTCAGTGGACATGCTGTACCCTGTCTGAGCACCATGCTGGCCATCTCACTGGCTTCCCACTCAGTACCCCTCCTCAGTTTATACTCTCTATCCCACTGCTGCATCATCTCCTTTTTTCACACTTTGTTTTTTTTTTATAACCCCTATGCACTGTATACAACCTAAAGTAGAACTCCAAGTAACAATTGTTTTTATTAGTAATGCTGTTGATATTTTTTTCAATTGATTATTCAGTCTATAAATTGATAGAAAATACTTGCTAAAATCAAAATCCATTCATTTTATATATGACCACTAAGCGAAAACAGTGCTTCCACTGTGCAAGAAAGGAGACATTGTTCTACTTCTGCCTTTGGATCAAATTCACAAATTGCATCGTTATGTACAAAGCAACATCTAAATGTTCTGTTTACTTAGTATATCACAGTATTTCAGGGCTAATTGCAACATAAGTATGTCCACTACATTTTAATACAAACCATTTCAAATCACCCAAAAATAGCAAATTTGGAAAAGGCTTCTGCAAAGAAAAAGGGAAATTCAAATGTCACTGTTAGTGGTGTATTCAAATATGATTATTTTAAATAGGAGGCAGAGCACACACATCATCCCCTAATGATGTGCTCCACACTGCTCCCTCAGTGTGTAGAAGTGGTGTATGAATGTGTGAGTGTAAAGTATTGTAAAGCACTTTGAGTCAATACGACGAGAAACTCACTGTCTAAGTGCAGCACGTTTACCGTTCATGCTTTCATCATCGTGCACCATGGGACAACATGCAGTCTGTATTGTACGGTAGGAGACATTTAGGACCTTTTGAAGCCAAAGTTGCACTTTCTACACATCCCTCTATGTCACACTGGTTCCTTGGAAAGTTATCTCAGCGGGATGTGAATCGCTGATTGCTTGCAAAGCCCCTGACACGCACATCCAGACTCAGGTGAAGCTTTCACTGGATTCAGCAAGGTGTTACTGAGCACTACACTGTGACTTCGACATTTCCCTGTTAAATCCAACTCAGCCAGCCCCATGACTTTAAGCAACTGTATGGAATATGTAGTATTTTGTCGGGCTATTAAATAGACAGCACGCTGGCATATTTTAGCGCAGGAGGTTCTTGTTTGTATTTGAGTGGAGACACAAGCTGGTTTCTGCACTGCCTATTTTGCTTGCGGGAAGTAAGCAGTAGAGGTAATGGGGCCTGCATAATTGACTCAAGTGAATATTGAATTTGGCAATTTGACCACTGTCCTTTTACAAATTACAGTTAAATGCGAGAAAGTTGTTTCAAAGTCAAAGAAAAACTCGTAGCATTCAAACAGTCTGACTACTGTTGTAGCTGTAAATGATGTTGTGGGCGTCCCTCTTCACCACCGGGCTTTCTTGTTTTCTAACAAGTGAACTGTGACCTGTTGAGTAATTTGGTTGTGGGAATCACGGTTGGAACAGCTTAACCAGCACTAATCTCCTCATCTGGCACTGTGTGCTGTGTCAAGCACAAGTGTACTTTATTTCACTTATTCGTTGGCATCCATCAAAAATAGATAGAACTATTTTTAACTTGGCACCTGTGAAATAATGCATGTGAGGAAAGGATAATGAATGATCATAGCAGGTGTCAGAAGTATTCTGGTTGAAAGCCGTGGGGCTCAGGGAAAATTGGACAGATCTTGCTATGTTTATTTATTCATGCCCAAATCTGGCAGACATGTAGCAAAAGCTATGTTGTGGTACAGCTTCCCTGCTGCTTTAGACCCCTACAGCAAGTGCTGAGAGCTAATGCTTGGCTAGCTTCCTTTTGCCTTCTTATTGTGCCGGTGGCAGGCGTGAGTCCCACTGCCAAGTAGGCCTTATGCTTACTTAAAGCTGCAAGTAGTTGTGGGAGAAAGCACCATCGTGACTGATAAATTAGGTTGAAGAGAGATTTAAGTCTTTCAAGCTAAAACTGTACTTAAAAAGAGGTGGACAAAGTTCACAGCCATGGTACTTGAGTGAGAGTATAGATCCTGCGCTGCTCCAATGGCTGAGTTGTTAAAGTGCTTTTACTATATGGGTGTATTGAGCCCTGAGCATTAGGTCGCTAGGTCCCATTGTAGTGTCTCTCTTCACTGTAGTTATCATTAAAAGCATAAAATGGCCTGAAAAATATCATTAATCAAATGCAAGTGAAAGTTATTCAAATGTTTACTTGAGTTAAAGTACTGAATACTTGCTTTTTAAAAAATCTGCAGGGATTTTAACATGAAACTTTTTGATGTCAATACGTTTTTGGACTGGTATACATTTACAGAACCTATTAACAAGAAAACTACTGATACTAAATATATTCTTAAGTACAGTGCTCAAGTAAATGTACTGTTATTGTTACAGTGCATCACTATCCACCCCTGTAACCAAATGGTTACAAAATGTCAGAGTTTCTGTTTAATCATTTTCTTTACAAATTATTTTCTTGTTAAGCCCACAAATGAAGTCTAACTTGTGTGTGTTCTCAAGCTCTAATGATTTAATTAAAAGAAAGGCGCAATCCAAGAAATCAACACCACCTACTTCAAATAGCGACTTCTAACAAATTTGAATTTCCAATGACTGTAACAGGAAAACAAGTTAAATTTGAATTTATGAATCTTGTCAGATGGATGTTGAAAAGAGCCTAAGGAGGAAAAGCGCTTCAGCTGTGCTCACATGTTGGCTTTTTTTTTTGTCTGTTGTATATCCTGCTGTTCATTACATAAACATAGATACACAGATGCACACTTGCAGTAAAACACTCACTGGGAGCAGATCCTGTCACAAGAACTGCATCAGAATCTGCACTGACAGAAGGCAGATACTTGCAGAGATTGTGTTAGTAATGATAAAGTTTGTGTTTCTCGAACTGGAGGAGGTTTTACATTAAATGGTTTTCCCCGGGAACTCTCTAGCAGATGTCCAGTGATGTGAACATTGTGTTCCTTGTGTGTTTTCAGTGAGCTCAAAGAGGAAACCTTAAACTTTAAGCTACAATTCATCAGTTCAAACGGAGCTGGTCTTGTATTTAATGGACTCTCTCACACACACACACACACACACATACACGCACACCAATACAATTTATGTCCTAAATTCAACTCTGTACACCCAAAGTGTGTGTATGCTACATGTACTGTACAGGTCACACAGGCTAGTGTTCACTGTCTGCATCTGAATATTTTGTGGTCATGATTGTAACCTGCAGCTTGTTGTACACTCAGAAAGTAGTATTGTGACCAAATCTATGTGTCTGTACGTGCACACATTGAAGGGAGTTGTAATTGAAGTTTTTCTCATAAACAAATGCTGCTATAAAGTTGTTGATTTACACTCTGCACTAGTCTCCATGATGAAAATGTAATGAAATAAAAAGAACACTCATATCTTTGTCACATTTGCATGACTTGTTGGGGTTTATTGGTCTGTGAGACTCATTTGGACCCAGACCTATGAGCTCTACACATTTTAATGCTACTATATAAGCTGCTTGATTTAAAGACTACAGTTGGCCATAGCAGGAAGCAAATGGTACCTCACACACGTTAGCATTTAGGCTTTATATATACATTCAAGTGAATGGAAAAGTGGTGTCAGGGCCCACTATATTTTTACACAGATATAAAGTCTATGAAAGGCCACAGGAGGAACAGTGTTAAGAGTTATCTCATGAGATCACAGTGTGACACTGACTCTTATTTAGACATGTCTTTTTTATATGAATGCACTTTAATCTACTTATTGAGGTTTTGCAGTTTCTGTACCAGTGTCCTTGTGGGTGGGTAAATTTCCCTCAGGATCTATATATCTGTATAAAATCAACCATCGCAGCCGGTCTTGTATATCATCAGCCTTGTACATGTACATGTTGGTGCCCATCACGTTGGGTGCCGTGACACAAATGCCATATCACTAACAGCACAGCGCCCTGCATCCCTGATGCAAAGTGATGCTAGAAATGTGTGTGACATGTTGAATTGATGCAAACCTCATGGTCTGAGCCTGGTGTCTCTGTTTCAGCGCTGCCATCTCTCTCATGGGTCCGAGGTTAGTGACCTTCGATCTGTACAATGACAGTGGAGCACAGAGACCACAGCCACAGACAAGCTACGCTGAAAACTGTTGATGTCAAATATGTGAACTCCAGGATATGGAGCCTGGATGTGAAACAGTCACCAATACTATGCGTACGTTGGACTTTCAATTTGATGGGTGACAATGTTGACAGTGTGTCATACAACTGAACAGTGACTGTCTGTTTGACATTTCCAACTCAAGAATGATGGGCAAAGCTAGAGAGATGAAAGAGGAAAAGAAAGGCTTTCCTAACCCCTCTCTGTTCTGCACCATGGGATAGAGAGCACGAGTGGGGAGAGGTTGACAGGACAGGAGAGAGAAAGGTTGGCATGTTGACAGCTGCAATCTCTCTCCCCCTGACACACACACACACACACACACACACACACTAATATGTATATACATAAACAGAGTAGCAGCAGATGTTAACACAAAAAAGACAGACATGTAGGATACAGGGTTGCACTCCATTTGTACCACGTAGCTCTTGTCTGAGGTCAGGCAAACAGCTTCTCATCATAACTCGCTTTCAAAAGTAGGTGCCCTGTCAATACTATCACCTTGACAAGTGAACTATAAAGTTAGGTTTTAGGATGCAAGGTGTGTCCGCAGCTCCCTGAAGAGCATTGTTAAAATATTTTAGCAAGATAATATTAAAAGTGAACTGCAGGAGCTGATGGAGGGCAAAGCTATTAAAACTAAAAAGTACACAGAGCCCACAGAGAGGATCAGGCAGGATTATTATCTCCCTGTTTTCACTGTTTCCCAGATTAAAATCAACCAAACTTTTACTACAAAGTGAAGATGATAAAGAAGCAGCCTGTGTTGTTTGTTTCTGATATGGGGTTTTAAAGCCTGAAGACTAATTTTCAGTTTCATATAATTATGTATAGTTTCCCATTACAAAGTGCCTTCTCAGTGTAAGCTACTGAAGAAATTCTGCAATCTTAATATATCTGCCCAAAAGGATTACTGAATTGAAACTCATATCCAACAATTTATTTCTTTTTATCCACAGCAGAAGCGGATATTTCAGTTGGCAGCAGAGGGGTTGAGCACGGTGGCTTACCATCCAGATTGAAAGTAGATACTGGGGAAGGGGTAAATGAAAAAAAAAAGAAACAGGATATGACTAAAGTCCAAAACAGGCAACACGACAATTCAGTCATTAGACCTTTTCCCTTCCTCTGACTGCCCAGACCTTGTGTTGCTACATTTCATGGACATCCTAACCACCAGGGACACATATAGTTTAGCCCTCAAGGGCAGTCTCACAGTGAGCCCTCACTACCGACTGATTATAGATGCAGGTAGCCTGTTCTGCTCCTGCTTCGACTTAGAATTTCTGTAAAAGGGGACAATACTCTAATGGCGCTGGATGCTCGGCTCCCTAAAGTCACAGCCCAGTCTATAGTAAATATTTCACCACACGCTGTCACCGGTGTCCTACCTTCACAATTTGCCCATCCTGACAAGGTTTTTATCTTTTTCAGTAACACCCTACTTTACAGTCGTATGTGGTAATAAAGTTTTCTTCTTCCTTGGAAGTTGCCGAGGTGGACGGAGTGTTAGCTATTCACTTTCTTCTCTCAGATATCAACAAGAAGGCCTCAAGCCTCTCTAACCTTTTGACCAGTTGCAAGTCCTTGTTTTTTTTCTTTTCTTTTTTTTCTTTTTTGGTGTGGAGTGGCCACAGTCCAGTACTACTGCTGAACAAATGTCTGTGACTGAGTGAGTGAGTGACAGAGTTGAGTTTGTGGTGGATTGGTGAGCCAGGTAAAGGACGGTTCCCATTGGACAAAATGTTTTAGCACAAACATTTTCTATTATGTTGTCATATGGTGGTTACGTTGGATTCAGGACTCTTTTTTTTTATTTAATAAAGCACCTAAGTGTCAAATCTAAAGACTGTTTGAACAAACCTTAGTTACTCTTCTTAGAAGACAGTTGCCAGTGCTGTGAGTCCTAGAGCTCCCTGTCGACTGTGAGCTTTGTAGCAAGACAAAATAAAAAAGTTATCACTTCTGCCTGCCAGCCCATTGTCATACCTACATGACAAGAAAGTTATATGCAATGAAAAATATCTGTGATTCCAACAGGGTTTCATTTTCACATTCTTTTTCCTCCCTCTACTTGGAGGTGAGAGTGCAGGTTATCAACAGCGGAGCATCTTGAGAAGCCTGAATCGATGTCTTGATTCTGGCAGACATGCGACCTTAAACCTCTGCATTGTGGCTGGCATCTATTCATTAAACAGCAACACGAGCAGTTGCTCACAGCTTGAAAAAATAAAGGAGAAAGCGTGTCGTGATCTAGTGAAGTGTCTGAGCTTTGTATGCGGTCAGATCGTTAGACTGACAACACTGAGCAGAGTTTGGTTGCGATACATCAGCGGTGAAAGTGCGTACTCCCAGCCCTTCACTAGATTAGAGGTGTGTCCATATGGCAGCATGTCAGAGCAGTCATAAAAGCAATCACAGCGTGCAGGGCAACAAAATGGAACATCTGGGCGCTCAAAGCCAGGCCTGCATGCAAATCTTGAAAGTGCACATGCAGCCACAATAATTGGATGTCGGTGCTTATGTATGCACACTTGCACACATGCAGTTTATGGACATACGAAGATAAATACACTGTTCCTTTTATGAACTCTCCCTCCAGGATGTGTTACCTACAGTTTGATTGACCACAACACCATAACATCCTCATATCTCATCCACCTCTCAATAAAATCCGTCAGCACTGACAACGATCAGTCATGTGCTGAGATGAGGGTGTAATGAAATCTGGTGTGTGACACTGAAGCACCCCCTCCCGTATAGCATGATGATGGTGACGAGAGGTGTGTGAGGAGAAAAAAGATGGACACAGTGTTGTATGGGTGGGGTTCAACTGATCACGTCGCCTCTATGTGCATGCTGGTATTTGTTGCTGTGCCAACAGGGACCTAAAAGTGTCACTGCACTGAGTGGAAGTATATTTATGTGTGCGAAACTATTTGTGTCACTGTGAGAAAGTGAAGGATTTAGTTGTAATGGATAAATCTCTACTGTGAGGGTGTTTATTTTGATTATTTACTTTGTTGCGGAGATTTAGACAAGAGAATTTATACCACTTTGTGTGTCTAACAGCTGGTTAGCTTTGCTTATCTTATCTTAGCATTAGCAGGATCAGAAAAAGCTACCCTGGCTCTGTCTAAAAGATGACAACCCCCCCCCCCCCCCAAAAGCTGACAATTGAACACATTATATCTCATTTGATTCATACTTATGAAAGTCTTTGTCTCTATGAAATCTCCCTCCAGTCTTCATGCTAAGCTCAGCTATCAGTCTGCAGGGAGTAATTCATATTTGCTGGACATATATAAGAATGGTATTGATTTTCTTATTTGGCTTTCAGCAAGAGAATGAAACAGCAATTTTTCCAAAATGTCAAAAGTATTCCTCTGATATTTTAAGACAGACATGCTGCCAAATGTCTGGTAAATATTCATTTACAATTATACACACTATAGCTAACAAAGGAAATACTCATTCACACCTTTTGCATACCCCAAACCTTCGGTATTTGTAGTGTCATGACTTAATGTAACGTCTCCTTTCGCTCATGTGCTTGTGGATATCAATGGCTTTAAAGTGCCCATGTCTTACTATTAACTCCAGTCTCACTAGGTGATAGCAGAGTACCCATGACTGTAGGAGGACAGAAGGGCTGAGCTTTTAGACCTGGATCATTATGACAGAGGAATCGACAGATACTTGAACTTGCTGACCTGCTCTGCTCCACTGTGAGTCCAGGTAAGAAGTGCTGTGCTGTCAGATAGTTGCTGCTGTAGAATACGCAGAGAATCTGTGGAGAATCAACAGGTCATTTTCATGGCATGGCATTTTCATGGCAACACTTAAGAAAGCATGGGACATGCGGGATTATTATGACAGCGTCTTCATTTGACAGCTGTGTGGGCAGCAGCGTGTTGTGCTGTGGTTAGCACTGTCGCTTGCCACAGCATGAAGGTCCTGGGTTGAGTCCCTCGGACTGGGGTGTTTCTGGGTTGAATTTGTATGTGCTACCTGTGCCTGTGTTGGTTTTCTGGCTTGTTCCCACAGTCCAAAGACACATTAGGTTAATTGGTGTCTCTAAAGTGCCTGTAAGTATGAATGTGAGTGCGTTAGGCTGTTTGTCTATATGGCAACATGTTCTCGACTTATTGGATATCATTGCTTTGCTTTGATGGAGTTTTTGCCGGCACAGTCAAACCTTTATTGCACAGAATAAGATGTAAAAAAAAATATGACTGTGAAATGACTGTGAAGCTTATAGACTAATACTTTGTGTGGATTTCTGCAACAACTCTCATTTCCACTCACTGTTCAGACTTTTGCAGCTGTTTCATTGTTTCCAAAAATGTCCAACACTGCGGTCACCCTCCATTACCTTCTGGTCTGCTCTGCTGGGAATTGTTTGGAGAAGTAAAACCTGCGGTTTCGAGTATAAATGCAGTCTTCAGTGTTCAGATAGAAACATAATTCCTATTACTGACTAGTACAGTACCCCCTTTCCCTCTTTCAGCATCCCTCCCTCTCGCTGCCTCTGCTGATTGCATTTACTTATTTGGATGTAAGGGCCATGGCTCGAAAAATGTGCCATGCTGCAAGGAAAGTACTCAGCACTGGATATTTGCCATCATTATGTTTAAGCACACAGGGTGATTACTTACCTGGTAATTTCATGCAATTTCATACTTAATGTGACATTTTGGGAGAAGTGACAACAATCTTTGATGTACACAAAGTGAATTCTCTTAATCTCCAAATAACATCCCATGAAATGAGCGTTCCCGTGAATGCGAAGCCAGATTTGGCAGATTGCTGCCAGTCACTCCATCAAGTAGTCTCTCCAAGAATAATTTGCTGACTGGCGGAAATATTTTCTGCTTGTTATGGCCTTAATGCACAATCAGAATTGCTTGGCTAAATTTAGCAGGCTTAAGTGTTTTGGAAATAGACTGCGTAGGGGGAGTCACAGAGGGTAAGAGCAAGACAGAGAGCGAGACAATGGCACATGGTTTAGTCCCAGAACAATGAGGACGGTATATTACTTTTATTATGAGCTTATGATTTTGTAAAGAGGAAATTAATCCAGCTGAATCCAATTCAAGCTGATCAAACCTACTTTTACTGTTTATGAAGCCACGATTATGTTAAAAAAAAAAAAAAAAAAAAAAAAAAATACTGTATGTAAAGGGGGAAACTAATCCAGCTCAGTTTGATTCAATTTGAATACTGGAATGAATTAACAAGAGGGTCAAATACAGGCTCATGTGTCCTCATACAGTTTCTGGTTGAGGAGACGCCAGCCCTGCACGGATTATCCTCCAGGGCTCAGCGGAGGGAGAGACCTAACACAGGTAGCCCAACACACCGAATATTTCTATTGTGATTGAGCCAATTTAACAGCCACTGTATCCCAGCAGACAGAGGTCAGAGTGAAGAAGACAGAAGATCGAACCGGGTTTGCGCATGACAGGGTCCGGCAGCATCACTTCATCTTTCCCCATGACATGCTCACTTGGTCCGGTCAACGTTTGTGTGTTCAGAGGAGCCAGTGCCGGGGCATGAAGACAGGCTACATCTCCTCGGTGACAACAAAACGCAGTGGCTTGCTGACGTGTGTTAAAGCGTGTGGGTTGACCTGCCAGGCTGTGAGCTGCACACAGGTTAGCCCCATTTTGAAGTACCTTAGGGTTAGGGTTAAGTCCAAGTGGATGTTTAAATGAATGTTAAATCATCAACATCATATAACTCTTTTCACAGGCTGAGTAATACGCCACATGCCCACTAAACTAAACTATTCCCCTTTAAGTGTTACCGCTGATGGAAAGCTGTGATAGCATGTGTGGAATGTACCTATAGTAATGCAGTTTTCAAAGTCATAACATCAGGTTTTAACAACCATTCCCCAAAGACAGCATCTAATTAAATTATCTCATTCTTCACGATACAAAAATGTCAATCTGAGCGTTTCCTGGGTGACATTTGCTGTTTTCTCAAGTGTTCAGTGTTGAAAATCACTTTTAGATTACTCCTCAAATGAAATGTGTCATTTTGTAAACGCCCCACTTGTGGGCCAGTAAACTGCACTTCATGCTGCCAGCTTTGTTTCCAGGAACACATATTAGAAATAGATGTGAAGTCCGTGTGCTGAAGGGATTATTTTCTCAAAGGGAACATGAATGTTAGAAATGTATCCGGCACAGCTGACAGTTGTGTTTGTGACCAGAACTGAAGGTTTTATAGCTCAGCTCCAGCCTCTGGTCTAATGACCAGTTCCCTTCAGGGCTCTTGTGCGACACAGCTGCACTGGTGGTGTAATATTCTTAATGCAGCTCTAAATCCTATTACAGTCCTTTTCAAGAATTTGTCAATCACTTTGGTGATGGAAAAGTGTAAGAAACTGTGGAGCTCAAGGGCCAAAATCTATCTCAATCTCTTCCTCTCTCTCTGTTTCTTAATCTCTCTCTCCCTGCCAGTCTCTCCATCTCTTTCCGCTACCACGCATTTTCTCCCCTTTATTTTTCCTCTCCTCGCTGATTCTGTTTATTTAAATGCTAATACTTCACACAATTTCTCCTTGAAATCACATTATTTCTAATCTTTAACCATAAACCTAACACCATCACTGTTACTATGCTAACGTGGTAAGCAATTTGTTCGGCATCCCTCCCTTAAATCCACTCGTGTTTCGCATTGGCTACTAGCTAAAGTGTGTTTGGCTGCAGTTTATCACCCCACTGGGTCAAATTGCAGCCTGTTGTTGGCTTAGAAAAGTCTGTGAGCCATTGATTCCCCCCTGGGCCCCAGCAACAGAGGCAGAGCGGCAGTGAAAATTGAAACAGGAGTCTGCTACCCCTCATAATTCCATGACAGTGAAATGCAACACTATCTCCAGTAAGCAATCAGACTCTTAAATTACCTGTCTTGGGGGGGGGTATTGTTTGCAGATCAGCAGAACTGTCCTCGCTCTGTCCCTTTATGTCACTGTATCTCTCTCTTTCTCTCTCTCCCTCTCTCTCTCTGCCCCTCAGACACTCTCTGTGTGCAGTAATGAGTGGCAGAGTGGAGATGTTGTGTTGATTTATTGCATGGTTGCCCAAATGGAACCTGGATGGAATGTGTCTGTCATTGGAGCGTCACTTAGAAAGAAACACCTGTGATGCCTAGGGACACCTAACTGCTCCGTCAGGAATGGGTTCCCACTTTAGCCATTAGTATATCTCACACACAATGCACGGAAACACACATACATAAGCAGAGTAAAGCAAAAGAAGGTGCATTCACATTCAAATGTTCTGTATAAGCAGTGCACAGCATACCAGTATACATATACTTGCACTTACAGAACTGTGATCACTATTTTCAGTTCGACACAGTTACTAATCCTAGTGATGCTCTGTTACTTTGACATTTGGAGGTTGGCTGTTGTGCGTGGCGTTGGATGGTGTGAAATCCTCCGAGGGCGGGACTTCTGGAGAGCTGTGTAGACTCCAAGGCTAAAGCAGCTGTCAGTGAATCCCTCCAGTAGAGCTGCCTGCTGGTTAAAGCAACACACAAAGTCTCATTTTCTATTTTTGCAGGTGATCAATGCAAAAGATGTAATGTGTGGGTTTTGGGGGAGCTGGAGCTTAAAGGCATAGAAAAACCAGAGCAAACCAATGAGTAATGTAACTGCTTTTGCTGTAGAGTAATGAGTAATTGATTACAGTGACAGTTTTTTGTCGCTGCAGATAAAAGATTTCCCACACAAAACATCTGATGGTCTTAACAAACAGAGGAGCGCGGATATGAACTAAGCTACCCAACGGCAAAGCTGTAAAAAGCCCCACAGCATATCCACCTACCCAAACACCACTGCAGTATATCAGCGCTTATCCACACATGTGTGTACATACAGTAAATGCACAGGACTGGGAACATTGTTCTCATGGTGCTGGAGAAGCGTTGTTTTGAGTGTCAGCTTTGTGCTGTTGTCATTGTCTCCCAAGGGCATTCTGGGAGGAAGGAAGGAGGAGAGCAGTTAACAGCTTGATCAATGGAAGAGATGGAAGAACGCACACACTCACACGCCTTCAAACACACACACACAAACAGATGTGGGTGCACACTGACACAAATCCATAAACAGATTTCTCAAATCCATCACCGTGAATAAAGGTGCAAAATGAAGTGAAACTCCATCCCACCAAGAAATTTCCTGCCGTCCTCTCAACGCCAAAATCTCCCATTCCATGTTGCATATACACTGCGAGCGTTAAGTCGCCTGCAGCATTTGCTTTATCGGTGCATGGTAGAGGGGGATTTGAGGACAGAGAGGTGGATGAATGGACAAATAAGCAGATTAATGAACAAATAAGAGGTTTGCTCTTTCAAGGCCAATATGCTCAATGAGCTGGAGACGTTCAGTGACATTTAGTCATTGAAATCAAAACTAATTAAGGAAGTAAATGAACAGAACACACTATTAAAGACATTAAAGCCCATCAGCGTATTTTCATAATGCAATCTATTGTATACTGATTACAGGGGTTTAGTGCAGTGATTGTCAACAAGGGTAGCTGCACCCCAGGGTGTGTGGAGAAGCTTGACTATTTACTGAGTCAGCTGTCACCCCTGAGCATGAGCATTAAAGCTAGTTAGATAGTGAACAGAGCAGCTGAAACAGAAAACTAAAGGATGATGAATAAAGTTAAAATTGCTGAAACAGATAAAAAAGTATTTTGTAATATATCAAAGCTTGACGTTATGTTCCCTCCCATCATAGTTTGAATGCAGACGTAACCTGACCTGATCTAAACCATGACAAAGCTGCAAGTAGGCAGTGTGGTATAATAAATGCTGTTACGTAACATCCAAATAAACACATTTAGAACACAGTAGGTGGTGTTGATGAAGAGCTGTTCTTGTTCTGCTGGTTAGGCTGCGGGGCTAAGTCGGCTAAGAACGGTTGGGAATCGGCGGCGGAGAGGTTAGAACCCGGAGAGTCGTGAGTTCGCTCTGCTGAGGCGTCCTTGAGTGAGACACTGTATCCCTGGCTGTCCGCTCCTAGAGCTTTTCTATAGCTGCCTCCCTTATGGAGATCAATAATGTATCATATGAATCATTAGTTCACACTCAAGGGCAGAGATCACACAGTTCTTGTAATGTATATGCCTCTAAAATGCCAGGACAGTCCGTCCTCCAAGCACTCACAGACCTGACAGACAATCTTTTTTTTTTTCTTTTTTTTTTTAACCGATATTTCTGGATGCTGAGCACCAGCACTTCCACTGGGGTTAAGTGCTTTGCTCAAGGGCACTTGAACCGTTAGTGGTTGAAATAAAGGTGGGGATTACTCAGAAGCCCCCTTTTTCCCCATAGAGGATTTCCCAGTCACAAGATCACCTCACTGACTGTTTGTTGGATTCAGTGTGTTTAGTTTTGGTGGCTTCCATGATAAATAGAGGTCAAGGGCATGCTGTCTGTATGAATATAAAACAGACTGAGTTAAGCTCGCCTGGATAAATAAAAGAAACAAATCGTGTCACTTTTTGCACCATAAGCACAAGGCACGCTCCTTTTGTTCTGCCTCTTTTCCTCTGCCGACCGTAGTTCAGTACGGTTCTTAGCGGGCTTGTTGGTGTGTAGCTGGTGTTGTTCGTGGCGCAGGATCGAGGGTACACATCGCTGCTAATCGCCGTTTGGGGCACGCACCCAGCTCACTGGCCATGACACCCAGGGTGTGGTGAATCCTATCAGTCCTCGGCAGATCCTGTGGCCTCTTCTTTTCACCGCTACCGTTCTGTATAGTTGGGGCCGTCATCCGCAGGGTCAACAAAGCACTGTTGAGTGGGTATTAGTTATATGTTTAATCTTTACGGCACCGTTTGATCAAAAAGGGCTTTCACAACAGCCCTTTGTTTGCTCAGGCAGTGTTTTTGAATAGTCCACTATGTAATGTGTATGTTTGTTTTTTGGGGAGTGGAGAGCTGCCTGATTGAAAACAGCAGATGCGCACTCAATACAGGAAGCTGTGAAAGTACGACAGAGACAATCCCCTTGGCCGAAATAGTTCTTTCGCTGTGATTGAAAGGACGGGAAGTAATCTCAGTGAACTGAAGGAAATCTTTCCTTTTCCCCCTCTTTCTCTCTTTCCACCTCTTTTCTCAGTCTGTCTCTCCAACTCCATCCACAGCTGTGCCTAGTGTGATTAATGGCAGCCATTCATTAGCTTGATCAACCACTTTAGCGGAGATTATTAATCAGATGCTTATTTAAATGTCACTGCTGAGCAGCTGAGAGGAAATGAGGCCACTGGGAAATTGAGTTTTTGTGTGTGGGCTGCTCGTGTGTGTGTTGTGTGTGTGTGTGGGGGGGGGGCGGGCATTCTGCATGTTTGAGTCCTTTGGATCCGGGAATATTGCCACACTGTGATAAGCATGGGCCTCATTCAGATGCTGTTTTACATACATCGAGCTCAGCAGCTAATACTGAGGGGATGTGTAGCAGTGGAGCCTAATGTTCAATTCCAAATGAGATGAGTGTCTCATTAATAATACATTGTGTTGTGCCTGTATTACGAAGGGCAATACAATACTTAAGGGATCGAATAGTTATTAGAAATTTACATCTCCTGACAGTTCTGCAATGCTCTGTTTCATTTTGTGTGTGTGTGTGCCTGTGTGTGCGTGCATATTCTTTCCCGACAAAGGACATTTCCCACGACACAGCTAAACAGGGCTAATCACCTACTCATCATTTATTTCAGTTTTTCTTTTTTCACTCAAACAAATTCTTAATGATTGTTTTTTGCATCTGCCAGGACAGCTGAATCACCACTGCTGCACTGCTGCTGTTGCAAACGTGTTTTTTCGGCGCAATGTGACGACCGCATTCGGGCTGCCATTTGCAAGCTGCTCGTGTTTGTTTCTGGGGGCATTTTGCACATAATTTCCTCTTAATTCTGATTTGTCATCGTGAGTCTCTGCTTCGACATGCAGGTGCACCCCTTGCTGTACAGTGGCGTGAGTGTAATTGTTTTGTCAGGATTATGCTTTGGAGGATGGGTGACGGTGTTTTGCTCTTGAAGTATCTCAGTGTGTGTCTGAAGAGTGCTGCAGGGCAACTTAAAGTCTGTGTCCCGAGCTTTAAAGTGAGCATTTTCTGTGTAGCGCAGGGTAAATACAGTAAGCCTCAGAAGATTACACTGTTAGCAGAGCTTTATGAGGAGGGAAGAGGGTGTGGCCATGTGTGGATGTGCTCTGAATTCAGCTTGCTCAGGCGGAGGCATTTGTACAGTGCAGTGGAGAAGGCAGGCACCATAGAGAAGCTGCAGTAGGAGCACAATGGAAATACTGGACATTCAGGATACAGCACAGTGGGTGCTATGTGGTGTGTTTGGTGTTTATGCACACAGGGATGCTGTAGAGGTGAGATGTTCACCCTGTAATCAAATATCACATAATGTGACTGAGCTGAAGCATCCAGATTAATAACAGGGTTAAATCACCTGCTGTGGAAAAGACACACATTCACATACACATTTTTTTATATAGTTCATCAATCATTTTATCAATCCAGATAATTGATTGAATCGATTAATCAAGGAGGACAGAGAAGGGGAGGATGTGATTGATGGCAGAGGGGATGGGTCGGACCTGATTGAAATTCAGGAGCCAGAGTCTAAAAAGGTCAAGGGTCGCATGGGAGGCATTTATAGGCAGAGCAGCCTCTCAGTGGGACCTTTTGTTGCCATGTTAAGAATAGCCTTTATCAGAAGGTGTGTGTGTGCATGCATATATGTGTGTGTGAGCACATGACTGCTTAGATACATGCATCTTTTCCTGTGAGGTTACTTGGCCTTGTGATCGTGGTGGGTTAAGTGATGCCAAAGCCCAATAATAAATCTCTGGCGCAACCAGCACAGGTGACCTGAAGGTCACTGTTTCATTAAGTGTCTTCCACTTTGATTTTCTCATCCCTCATGCTTGTCTGCTTCCCTGCCTACCTGCCCACAACACACACCCCTTAACATCCAATGGAAGGTAACATGGACAGATGTGGCTAGAGGACAGAGGCTTTAGTTTAGGGTACAAATACATGTTCCTTTAGGTAGAACCTGTACACTGATGAACTCGCTTATTGATAGTGAGGTGAGAAGATCAATGTCACTCTTGTATCTGCATGTTCAATATGAATCTGGAGCTTAAAGACAGGTTACATTAGCTTAGCATGCAGACTCTCTCTAAATGTCCACTCAGCAGCACCTTTAAAACTCACACAGTAATAAGTTGCGATTTTAGTTGGTTAGGATCACCACACTGATTTAACAAATAAGATACATATTTAAAGGATGCTGATTCAATGCTAAGCAAAGCTAACTATCTTCTGGCTCCACCTTTAAATTAACAGATGAAAGAAGTGTTGATCATCTAATCAAAAAGTGAATAAACATATTAGCTGTCTGTCACCCTATGAACATAAACATCAGGTGATCAATGTTTTTGTCAATTAACAGGGGAAAATAAACCATTTTCATAATCTGCTGTTTTCTTGTTTGTCCTTATTTGATTTCAGAGTCGATTAATATTGTCCATTGGTTGGACAGAACAAGCAGACTGAACATGCTTGTGTTTAAGGAGATGATGCTTTGCATTTTCTCTATTTTCTTTTGTTTTATAGACTGAAAGCAGCTCATTAGTTCTCTAATAACCAGCAGAATGAAAGTAACTGTTAGTTGCAGCCCTACAGTGGCTATAGCAGCAATGGTGTGTGGCTTGTGACTCAAATATTCAATCACTTGTACATGCAAAGACACTGATGAGTCACCTTTATGAGTGATGGAAATCAATACTGTCTGTGCATTTGTCTGGCCAGAGAAAGAGGCTGGGTGGCTTTGATCCACTCATAAAGATGGAATTACAGAGTGAAAGAAATCTGGATGAGTGCATTTGTTTCAACTGTACAAGCAAAGCATTACTTTCCCCAAAAAAGTTATTCACCACCACTTAGCCGTCCAAGGCCAGAGGAGCCACTTGTGTTTTTCAATTCAGGAGTATTCCCCATTCAGTTTTTTTTTATAAATCGAATCATTTGAAGCTGTTCTTGAAAGCAACAATTAATCGAGAGGGGAAATGTAGCAAATGCTTGAGCAGAAGCTCTTGAGCAGGCACTAAGTACCTCTCGCGACTGCTTTTGCGTTCACACGAATGTTTTACTTTGTCCCGCATGGCGTTGGAAGCACCAAGGGGAGAGGGTTTTCTGCAGCCTTGTTAGATTTGTCACAGGTATTCAACTTTCTCTTTTTCCTTTTCAACGTAAGGGGTGGTTCATCTTTTCTGAATCCCCACAAGAACACAGCTGAAATTGGGCCAAGAATCGCTCTCCTTTGATTATAGGTTTTATCCAGTGAATGTCATCATCAAACACACTGACTGCTCACCCTCCTTCACCCACTGTTTCATTCACTTTTTTTTCCTCTCATCTAGTTTTCTATCACCAGGCGCACAGCATTGCCAGGTATATGGGTCTTGCCCCTCATGTCTACTGTGCACACACTGAAGCTCTGACTCATGTCTAGACAGAAAAATTAGGGCATACGTACAGACACACACACACACACACACACACACACACATTAAAAAAAAAAAAAAACGGTGACATTTGGGCAAGGTGTTCACGCTGTGCAATCAGAGTTCATTTTCCACACTGAGCTCAGTCAGTGGTAGCCATGTCTCGGTTTGGTAAGGAACAATCAGATTTAATGTGAAGCCTTTTTTGTGTTTCCTGTTTCTGCAGAGTCTGTCCTCAAATGAATGCAACCCTGAGCTCTCAGCTCAAGGCTGCGAAAGCACAACTGCTCTGTTACTTTAGGTTGGAACAGTCAGTAGGGTTGAGTTTAATGCTGTGGAAGGTTTTAAATTTCATTGTTGTATGCCATGTAATTTGCATTGCAAGCTCAGGAATAACCAGTGATCATTAGTTGTTTTTTTGTTCTTTTTTTTATCTCCTTTTAACCATGTATAAACATCCTTGTGGAGCACACACACCAAAGTGATGACACTGGAAAACCATGGAGATTGTTCAAGAGTTAGCTTCTATCTTATATTGATATTGACATATTGATATTTTTCGAGATAAGAGATGAAACTGTGATGTTGCACTAGCAAGATGAAGTAGCACACCTCAGCCTGGCTGGGCCTGTTGATGTAATTTATTGCAATATTATACAGAAAAACTCTTAAGAACCTTTTCTGCTTCAAGCTGACTTTTATAACTTCACCAGACGCTTCCCTTATCTCGTTGACTCGACAAAATGTATGGCCTGAGTTGGGCTTTGTTCAAGTTCTCGCTGTGTAAAAGTTTGGTTAAGGATTAGATTCATAGTCCCCAGCGGTCTGTTAAATTTTTCTGAAACCTTTCTTAAGGACATTTTTAATGTTTTTGCTCTTTCATTTATCTCTGTTAAGCTTCAGCTCTGTTTTGTTCTGACACTGCAAAAGAGAACAAAGATAAGACTTAAACTTACTGGGTGAGCTCTGATTCATTTTTTACTGTTGCAGTCCAAAAACATTATTCCTGCTGTGTTTCTATTGTGATTTACAGCGTCATCAGTCGCATCCGTCAGCAGGCTAGATGCCACATAACAGTGACCTCACCATCAGGACACCTGACCTTGGAACTGGAATGAACCAATGGTAGACTAATGATAATGGATTCAGTCAGGCAGGGATTCATACGTCATAAGAACCTAAGGAACCGATCCTGTACTAAACAGTTCTGATCTGAAGTCTGTCCAGTGTTTCCTCCCCTGACCATCTTGATACCTTCTACTCTTTTTGTCCTAGCAGCAATGGTAGACTGGGCCTGATCCAGGTTGTTATAATAAGGAAGTTAGCTTAGATGGATTTACAGGCTCAGTTTTCATTTCTATTTTTACATATAAAACAAATCTGGATCTTTGATATCACTGGCTGTTATTCCTCAAGAAAACAACAGTGGTCAACCTGTTTGTGAGGATTTTACCTGCACCAATCATTTTTTTCCTCCTACTTTGATCTGTGTATCTTCAGTCTTCAAAGGGTGCAACAATCGTGCATCACAAGTGCAGGTTCAAACGAAGAATCTCTCTCTCAGGACTTTTGTGGCCTGAGAGCATGAGCCTCCAACTTGTGACGAGCGAAGATGCCAGCAGGTTTTGTCTAGGGTGACTCCAAAGAAGAGAGAGGAGCAGAAACATTTAAGGAATCCAAAAGGATCTCAGCTGTTTGTAGTTTTCTGTGCAGGAAGTTCCTCAGTATATTGTTACACCTGGTTGTTTTTTCCCTCTGTGATTTTGTAATCATGTATTAAAAATGAATGCCCCCTCTTCTGCTCTCTCCTCAGATCCGGACTTTGCAGATTTGGGAGTACCTCCACCTCTACCCTGTAGGTATACTCCTTCTCTCTCTCTTTCTGCCTCTGTTTTTTCCTTTTTATCTTTCTGTCCCTCTTGTCCTTACATTCACTCTTTATCTTACTAAAGCCCACACTGTGTTTCCTCCAGATAATATATATGCCTTGTGCCTTAGTTGTCTAATGTCTGCGTGTACGTGTGTCATATTTGTGAGTCAATGTGTGTTTGTTTGAACCGCACATGTATATACGTGTGCATGTGTGTGTTTGTGTGTGTGTGTTTATGCATCTGTGTGTGTTTCAGCATGTCAGTATGACATGGTTGGTCCAGAAGGTATCGTTGAGTCTCATCAGATCATCAGAGATGGGAAGGCTGGCGCCGGCGAGGCCGTTGACTGCAAATGGTACATCCGCGCTCCGCCGCGCTCCAAGGTTAGTGACATGAGCTACATTCGCATCCAACTGTGAATTAGATTTAGAGTCAAATTTAGAAATGTCACATAAAGTCAAATGGAAATGAAATTGTGTTCCCATCAGCTGGGTTGATGACAGCAACCCTTATTAATTTGCTGTTTCCATTCAGCATCCATCCACACATGCAGCAAGATTGGGTGTTGCATCAGGAAGCTTTGATATTGCATGTGGGTTTGTCTGCAGCTGTCAGCAGTAT
The DNA here is from genome assembly GCA_021432705.1 of Caranx ignobilis. Taxonomy (NCBI): domain Eukaryota; kingdom Metazoa; phylum Chordata; class Actinopteri; order Carangiformes; family Carangidae; genus Caranx; species Caranx ignobilis. The sequence continues at coordinate 12,071,909 of MU269986.1, forward strand.
CCCAATGTGAGTGTTCGTGACTGCGGGGGGACTTGTTCCTCTGCTGGGGTCAGACAGATAGGCAGAGGGGTTTACTTGGGGTCAGGCCCATTTTTTTAATCAGCAAGCTGTTGCCAAGAGGAACAGAGGGATGGAAGGAGAACGAGAGAGCGATAGAGGGAGAGGAGGGGAGTGGGGGTAGACCGGACAGACAGAGAGAGGGAGGGAGCGTTAGCGCTGATGAAATAGTGTTGCCATGCAGTCTGACCCTAAGGCCTGCAACAGCCTTTATTTGTTTTCTCTGCCAGTGTTCTCCATGCTGCCCTGCATGCATATACAAATACAGACATGCTTATACACACACTCGTACACACACCTTTGCTACTTCTAATACAACCTAAGCATGCTTCCTTATCTAGCAGAGCTACCCGTGCTGCATTAATGCTACAGGATTAAAAGTTTCCCGAGGGTAGAGCAGCAGTGCAGGAAAGGGCCACATTTTATAAATGTTATAACTTCTCATAGAAGTCTATATGGCTCGATCATATACACCCATTCCTAGTCCGGTCTATGACTGCAGTAAATCCCCTGCTGAAAAAAAGTGTTGGCTCTCTTCTGGGTGCATTTAATTTAACAAAATAAGAGCTCATTTTTTCTTTGACTTTTAAGGTTTGAGCAACTCTTTCAAGGACAGGAGGTATTTTATGAGGCCACAACACAAGGATATAAAAGGTTCAGTTACATTTATGATTCTGTAACACTAGATAGACCTTTTATTTTGATATTTTTTAACATATGTGTGTGAGTGTATCTATGATAAAGATTTAAGACCTCCTCTAACCATAATACTGCAAAATGTTATTGGGAAATTTGAAGCCAGTACATAAGAAGCAATGTTTATGTTCGTCTCAGGGGTGTGATAATGCAGCTGATATGGCAGCTTAACCATGTCAGTATTTGTTTCACTAATTCAGCGCCTGTTAATACTACAACATGTTATCTTTTCCCATTTGTGGCCAACTGAGTGATCTCTTTAAAGTCATACAGCATACATTAGGAGGCTTTTAAGTTGCGTTCCACCTCTGATGAAAACTTACATTTGGATCTCAGTACTTTCATGCAGGTTTTTCATTCTGCGCTGCAGGCTCTGCAGGCTCTGCAGGCTCCACAGGCTCCGCAGGCTCCCGCACCGTATACACACACACACACACACACACACACACACACACTGGTTTATGATATGTCTGGCTGATAATATTGCAGTGACTGTAATTCACAGCGACAGCAGTTGCTTTTATCTGGCATATTCTTTAGGCTGCATATTTACAGCTAATGCCCTTGATTCCTTTCAGGAACGTCCTTCAGATTCAGCTACTTTAAGCTTCTAGGCCACAGCAGCTGTGAGACTATGTCACCTACTGGGAGTCATTCTCTTTATCTCAAGCATTCAATGGGCAGCTACATAATAAGTGTACCATTGAAACAGTAGACCTGGCCCCGGTTAAATGCTGTGGTTGACTCAAAAAGGCAGCAATGATTCCTCAGTCTCTTTAAGTGGAGCGCATAAGTCACTACTACGTCGCAGCAACAGCACCAAGGAGGCCCATACGTCAGTTTTGTGTGTGTCATATGCATGTATTCAAGTGTGTGAAGCTGGGCTTGGGTGTGTGGATGAAAGAACAGCAAAGTGAGTGAGCCTGGCAGCATGATGTATTTTACCTGGTCTGAATCAGTGTCATATTTCGCCCTGCAGGAGTGTCTCACAAGGCGACTCATGAGCCACAGGCTGACAGTCATTGGCACTGATGGACAAGGCAGCAAATAAAATTTTTAGCTCAAATCTATCACCCAGTCCTGAAGCCCTCACTTCCCCCACCCCTGCTCACATTCACAGATATGAAACATACAGTATCTTCTTTATCTTCTTTGGTTTCTCACATCATCCCACTAGCTGAATAATACACATTCATGCTCACATATGTCTCCACTGACGGAGATGGAGAAACATGTGTGTCTGCCTGCGTGAGGCTGCGCTGCATGCAGGGCAGGGCTTTCATTTCCCTATGCTGATACAGTGCTGCACCGTACCCAGTGTGCCAGAAACAGCAGAGAGATAATGACTTCCTATACCGGAGGCTCTAATTAGACTGCACCGGAGCGCTTCAGAGAGAACGGAGGAGAGGGGGACAGAGAAGGAAAAATGGGAAAGAAATACTTAATAATGCATCTTATCGAAGATCTATATAGAGATGGAGTTTAGGGGTGAGATGGCAAATGGCAGATGGATGAATGGCACACGAGTTAAAGAGAAAGGGGAGATACCTGCAAGTTAGCAATAATGACCAGGTACTGTTGCCAGAAGTGTCAGCACAGCACCAATTTTTATATCAGGTTGTGACTGTTTTACACCGCCATGTGTCATTTTAATTGCAGCTTTTCTTATTCATAGATTTCTCACAAACTCGAAAAACCAAATTAATTTGGTTTTACTGGGAAACCCTGAGTATCACTTTTTAAACACGTTTCCAAAATAAAAGCCCGAGGAGTGAGTAAATTAGTAAAGATGGTGACATAAATGATGTAGCAACATGTCTTCCTCATGGTATTTCTGTTTAGACAGCTGTCCAGAGTCAGCTGGCAGTTGTTACTTGTGGAGGAATATTTTTACCCGCTTCAATTTTGACTCCTAACAGTTATCCACAGGCATCATTTGTGTCCTGTCTGGATTTTTTTTTCCACTATACCTGCCTGCACCATCTGACACCCTCTGTTCCTTTTCATGAAGATAATGGCCAGAATATGGACATTCATTCGGGCTGTAATGAAAAGCAAGAACACTGTTACAGGCGCCTTTTAAAAAACAGTGAGAACATCTTCTTCCCCCAGTCAGTGATGGATTCAGCGCCATTATTGGGCACCGCAGAATCAATGAAGAGGCAGCCTATTTTCCTGTTGCAGCCAATCTCGTGCCTTACAAATTGGTGATTGTATCTATCTGATCCATTGCCGTCATTTTGCTTTGTGATGCCATCTGCGCTCTGATTTTTCTTCATCATCGGTCAGATGGAGGAGTTCAGCAACGGAAGCTGCTGAAAAACAACCTCGAGAGCATTTATTTTTGTATTTGTCAGTGTCTTTCACATCCAGTGATGAGGACTTCTTTTTACTAGCATCTGTCAGGCAATGCTTTAGTGAATGCAAAAGCAAAGATCTCACAGGCAAATTACAGTTATTAATCAGGTTGTCATCTCGATATAGCAGCATGGTGTAAAGGCTTTTTTTTTTTTTTTCATACATCATTGTGTTAACCCACTCTGCCAGTAGCACTAATTGTAAACACTTTTGTACTTGGTTAAGCCTGTAACTATTATCTCTTGAAGTCACAGCCATATCCCAAAGCCACATTCCTGTTTGTCCTTCACAAGTGTTTCAGTTTTCAATTTACATTTGCAGCAGGACAAAAACAAAGTACGTTTTTTTTAGTTTTAATAATTTATCTCTGGTGTCTTCTGGGTACGAAACCCAATAGATTCAGTGAGTTGTGCTTGATTGGTATATTTTGCATTAGCACATCAAAAATTATTATTTTTCTGTCCCATTGCTCCTGTTACACTGCAATCCCACTTAAAACATCCAGGAACTAGGATGACTAGGAAACTGTCCTCATGGGAGGATGTAGCATGAGGTATACTGCAACACCTCCAGGCAAGAGCACGGGAGTCCTAATTATTCTCATCTGCTTTGAGAACAATTATGACCCGTTACCTTCTTGTGAAACTGCGTGAGGAGTCAGCAAAAACCTGCAGCTCATCTCTGATGTTAATGCAGTTCTTAGAAGCTGTGAAAAGTTGACTAAGCTCTGTTTAATCAAGCAGGTCGTGCATGCCCTGAAAACATAGATAGAGGGTATCCACACTAGTGGCCATGCAAAGTCCCAGGTTGGGACAGCAGTGCAGCTAAATGATAATGTCACCATGCACTATGTCAGCACTATGTAGATGATGAGCAGGTATATAGTAATAATGCTTATACCATCATGTCCATTTTAACATCTAGTTAAACAAAAGCCAGAACTAAAGAAAATGAATTGCTTTGTACCTGTGATTAGATGATTGGTTGAGTTAGCTTTTATTGGACAGTTTGCTGCATTTAATGAAGTGTTTGTGCTGTGGCTGGAAAACTTTGTCTAACTTGTCTACTATATGCTAGTTAGAAGCTAGTTGGCTAATTGCTAACCATACTTTGATGGTGCAAATGTCCTAATTAGTACCCTTGTTACTTTTCCCCTTTATTTTCCTCTTGAACTATAAAATAAATGGAGGCAAATTTGGCGAGGGCACCTAACCATAACCTTAACCTTGACTACGACCTTAATAATTACACATTAAATCTGACTGCTTTGGCAAAGTGCCACACGGAGCAGAGCCATTTTGCAACATCATCCACCCAGAGCAACTTTGTTCATAGTGAAAGTAATTTTCTGAAAGTTTGCCCTCCATCCTAAATTTTTCATATATCAGAAAAACTGATTTTTAATGCATCTGCACCGGCGACATCTGTGGCCTGAAGCATTATGTTCGGCCATAACTTCACTGTGATATCAAAATGTTCTGCAAAAACATTTTCCATTTTTCCACACCATAACACAAGATGATTGTGACTATATTTCACATTCGGTCAGACACTGAATTGGTGGCAGTACGGGGGGGGGGGGGGCCCACCTTGAAACTGTGGTGATTGTATAGATCTTCTGTGCTGCCAGACTGAAGATGGATGTGAAGCGTCCATGTTTTAAAGTCTACAGCTTCTTTACAGAAACATCCACATCTGAAACACTGTCATGGCTTCAACCTTGTGTCCTGTCAGTAACATCTTTATTGGCTAAGCTTCATACCTTTTATTAAATTTATGTCTTCATTGATTCGTTGGCAGAGACATACAATCATGGGGCTGTAATTCTACTTTTATTTTACTAGCTACAATGTCAAGTGGCATTGCTGTCACTGACCTTTCTGTCCTTCTGGAAGTTTCCCCCATCTCCACACAGGATCTCTGGAGCTCAACCAGAATAACCCTCAGGTTGTTGCTCACCTCTTCTCCCTGAATTGCTCTGTTTGGTCAGGCAGCGGCTCAAGGAAGAGCCCTGGTTGTTCCAGACTTCTTCTATTTTGGGAACCTTCAGTGCAGCAAAGTTTTTCGTAGCCTTCCTCAGATCTGCACCTCAACACAATCCTGTCTCCGAGCTCATGAGGCATTGTCTTCACCTCAAGGCTTGGTTTTTGCTCTTATAATGCATTGTCTTCTGTGAGACCTAATGTTGATGACTGATGGACTTTATCACATCCAAGCACCAATAAAGCTGAAGGACCATCTCTTACATGTATATGGCATAAAAACGTCTGACAGAACCATGTCTAGAGGGCCGCGTGTGGAGGAGTGGATCATGTAATTTTCTTCAATAGGTGACATTGTTTCAGTGCAGTGATCACATCATTGTCATTATTATGGTAGAGAACTTTTTGTTAAAGAAAAAAAAAGACAGCTTGGGCTGAATTTAGCGTTCTCTATGACAGTGTCTGCACATTTCTTATGTCCATCTTTGCATTGTGAAGCCAGCAGGTGATATTTAGCTCTATTTCACTCTGTTGCTGCAGTACAGAAAAAAGGCCCTGTTTCTTTGACAAAGCCAATTTAGCCAAGACGGTGGCAGAATATGACATATTTTTATTAGATGGAAGATTATTGACACCAGTATGAGACCTCGGGGGAATTGGAGCTTGTTTTCGGCCTTTGATCCATTTCACTTGTCATGTTGTTGAAGCGGAGTTGACATTGCATGGTCCATTATCCTGCTCCATCTGCAGCTTTCGTCTTTGGGCATTTAAAACATCACATTTCCCTGTCACAGTTCGGGAGTGGTCCACTCATTAACCGTAATAATGGCGAGTGCTGTGCGCGGCCGACCGGAACCAGAGCTGTGATTGGGTGATCTCGGCCTGATGAATGAGTGACAGACAATAATGCAGAGGCAATAGGAAGAGTCAAGGTGGATAGCAAGGTGGATATTTCACTCAGTAGGTGATTGTTAGGATGATAAAATAGTTCTTACACTGTAGAAATCTGTCATGGTGTTAAAATCTTTGTTATATACTGTGGGCTATATGTTTGAATCTCAAAGGAATGGTCTCTTAAGTGGATGACATTTTCACTCATGAACACCCAAAGCTTGTGGCAAAATGTCCAAGGTCTACTTAAACTTTAACAAGGGTGTAGGTTTTTGTGTAATGCTTTATCTCAACAGATATGGATAATGAGTCTAAAGCTAATAGACTCTGTCTGTCTCTGAGTCCTCATTTTATATGTGTCTGTAATGACTTTGTACAAGCTGCAGTCTGTCAGTCTTATTTCATTACAGGGCTGCTATATCAGGCACTGGTACAATGAGCAAGATGCACAGACCATAATAGGAAGGAGCTGAAATCCTGTTTCTCATTCCTCTTCCCTCTGTTCTGTTCACCTCTCTTCTCTGCCATGTCCGAATGCTATAGCATCCTCACTTGAGCTTTTCTTTTTTTCTTTTCATATTTCCTCTCTTTTGCCTCCTGGACAGATCTACCTGCGTTTTCTCGACTATGAGATGGCCAATTCCAATGAATGCAAGCGCAACTTCGTGGCAGTGTATGATGGTGGCAGGTGTGACATGTTGAATCTCTCATTTTAATAACTCCTACAGAGGCTCAAAGGCACCGTAGTTAATTTTTAGGCTCTTTATCTCATACAGTAATCGTGACTAAATCATCTCTTTATCCTGAGATAATGACTTACATTTTATGCCTTTCTTGTGAGCAAGATTTAAAATATATAATTATATTAAGACAAGCAACTAATGCTTCTCATTATTTTGATAAGTTACAGTATCTCTACCCTTGTGTGTTATATCGACCACACTACTGAGATTTATCAGTGAGCTCTTTTTCAGTCAAAGGAATCTTTTGATATTTTTGGAAACACACTCATTTGCTTTCTTGCTGAGAGTTAGACAAGGAGATCAACACCACCCCAACACCTGGAGAATAAATATTCAGCTCCTGCAGCAGCTGGTTAACTTAGCTTAGCTTTACAAAGTTGGAGAAGTTTTGAAGTTGGAATAGAAATGAGGAGCTTTGTTTGTTAGTGTAATATTTTCAGGCAACTAGCGAAGCCCTTAGGCAACCACTGCACCCGTCCAAGAAATACTCATCACCCGATTGTAACGCCGCAGCCTGTAACTTTTACGGTTCTTGTAGTTATTAAATGAGCAAGATTTAATGTGTTAAGTAGTGAGCTTTAGGGGTGCTGGTAGGCAGATTATATTATCTTTTTCACAAAGGAGGCTGGCTGTTTCCCTCTAATTCCAATCTGTACGCAAAGATAAAATAACCAGCTTCTGCTGCAAGTAAGAGAGTGGTGTCAATCTATTCATCTAATGCTCAGCAAGAGAGAAAATATCCATATTCTCCCAAATATTAAACTATTTCTCAGAATAGCCAGAATACACATTTATAGGCAAGTTCACTGGAGGAGCAGTAACTTTTTTTTTTTTTTTTTTACCACAGGGGACTCATGTTAATATCAGGCTTAGAATGGAAAGAAAGAATAGAAGAAAATAGCACTTGATATGATGACATATGTATATAATGTGATCATTAACTACAATGCACATAGAAAATATGAGCTCCCTAACAGTGTCTAAGTCACTTGATATTAAACCAATGGGTTTGTTTTCTCATCCCTTCCCAACCCCTGACAGTTCGGTGGAAGACCTGAAGAGCAAGTTCTGCTCCACGGTGGCCAACGACATCATGCTGGTTTCCACGCTGGGTGTCATCCGCATGTGGGCAGACGAGGCAAGCCGCAAAAGCCGCTTCCGCATCCTCTTCACAACCTACCAAGAACGTAAGACACACTGCACTCGTACTGTTTGTCATAAAGATGTTTACTGTAACATGATCCACCTAATGAGGCATAGTTATTAGCTTTACTACCACACATTGACGGCTCAAATAAAATGGCTTAGTCTGGGGTGGAAGACACGGAGATAGAGCCACAGTGACCAAGTTTATGGTTCGTTCTACCAGATGCCATTCATTGGAAAGGTGCTGTCACAGGTTTCCATTTAGTTTTATGAGCATCTAAACTGCGCCAGGCAGGAAACCAAGGAACATGATTTCCATTATAATGAGCATTGCCTTTGGGTGACTGTGAATGACATCATGGGTGGTGGATTTGAGCTCAACTCTATAGAAACACCACAGGTGGGGGCATCTGCACTGGTTAATTCCCTTATTGTAAAAAGGTGAAGAGATGAAGAGAGAGACCGAGCCTGAGACAAAGGCATATCAGGGTGAGCTACGGTATGTTCGCATCTTTGAGCCAAACACCTAGGCGAGATTAAAATTCACACACAAACATACACACACACACACACACACACACACAATGCTCACACACAGCCTTTCTCTTTCTCATTCACTGGCTTCTCAGTGATGGAGCTTGTAGTTTGACAGGGGTTGCAGAGGGCATTCTTTGTACTAGTGAGGTGAATGGAGAGGGTCTGAGGCTTTATGGGTGTACACTCTGTCAAAATCATTCAGTGCCAGAAACACACATACATACTACCAATATTGAATGTTGCATCTTTGCAGCTCTAATTGAAATCGCTCAAACTGATACAAACACAGGAGTTAGGTTAATTTTTTTCAATGCATTCCAAAGAAAAACTGTTCCACTGATATTTCAAAGAGGCGCTTTGGTCTTTATTTATATTGTGACAAAAGGACTCTCTATGCTAGATGCCTCCTTTCAGAATGCTCTATTAATGTCCCACTGTGTCATATTGGGATTATGGCTACAGAGGAGCAGAAATAATGCATCTTGGATTAAGGCATGTAGAGAGAATGGTTATTTGAAAGTGAGCTGAATTTGCTTTTCCCTCATCCTGCATGGTTGATTGGATTTACTAAATGTCAAAAAGTACACCCACACCAATAAGGCACCATCAAACCCTGAAGGACAATCAGTTGATCCTCCTTACATAACTACAACATGTCTACAGGGGTTGTATGTGCATGTTGTAGAGATGAGATAAGATTAAGCTCTAAGGACCAGTTTCTTCAGAATAGGTGACACCAGCAGCTCAGTTGTTTGTGTTGTGAAGTCAGTGTCCCCTTTTGTAAGGCCTTTTTCACCAAGCAGAGCCAAGATGTGCTGTTGCCGGGGTAACGCTTCTGTCTAAGTCACTCAGGCGAACCCCGGCCAAACCTCAGCCGTTAGAGCAACATCCACCACAGCTCAGCAGCACTGCACCAAACCTGTCAACAGTCAATGAACAGGTGTATCAGAGCTGTGGAGAGCAGGCACAGCAGAGCAGCTAATTCAGTTCAGTCCACCCTCTTAACTCCAAACTTGTTTTTAGTGCAGACAGAGCAACTTTTTTCAAGGATTCTGTAAGAGCAGACCACAATACTTTACTGGTACTTGTGAGGTGAGGCAGCTCATTTATGGAGAAGCATCAGGCTAAAATAAAACAGGCTGAAATTACAGTGTGTTTGTGGAAAGATTACCGCATTAAATGACCTATAGATAGATGGAGATATGGATGGATGATGGATGGATAGATAGATGGATAGATAGATAGATAGATAGATAGATAGATAGATAGATAGATAGATAGATAGATAGATAGATAGATAGATAGATAGATAGATAGAAATATCATTGATATGAATATGCAACTCATGCTGGCAAACCTGTTTCAGAAATAGCAAAACTAAGTGCTGTATTCATAGTAAAGCAGGCTGACAATCGCGTGGTACAAATGGTGCAAAGGTAATTTAGTGTGTATGTAAGAGTTGTTCAGACTATGCACAGCAGAGGCAGAAAACTCTGTGGTGTAGCCTTTTATGAAGAGATATTGTCTGCCAGAGCGAAGAAGGACAAACGGGCAGCAGGATGCCCTGTAGGGCCATTTACAATATTTAAGGAAGAGGACAGAAGCCTTGAGCTGGAGACGTGTTCTAGATCCCACATCAGTTTATTCCATTCTTCTTCACTCGCTGACATGTTTTTATTTATTTTTTATTTTTTTGAAAAGTGAGTGTTAACTGCCATAATCTTCAACTGAGAAATCATTTGTTTAGTCAGACATAGTACACACACATGATTTTACTCAATTTGGCAACATCGCTCCTCCCTCAGGGACTGAAATGTTACAAAAGTATTTTTAATGATTCAACTAAGAGAACTAGATTCCTCCTGACATTTATGTGAGTAAACTTTTAAAGGATAAAAACAAACCCTAAAAAGCCCTTTCTATCTTTTATCTACCTCTATCTGTTGTGTAAAATGCACTGTTTTTAATAAGTATAAGATTTGAAGTCACATATTTCACTCACTTAACTTACTTTAGGTTATGAGATGTTGTTGAAAGCTCTGGAAGAAGTAGTAAGGGGACCTTTAGTTAATATTGTTGTGTCAAAATGAAGGTATGTGATGCCTCGACTGCTGTATGTGCCACTTAAGCAATGCTCCCCTCACCCAGGTGGAAGGAAGGTGTTGTATAACAACTACAAGCAAGTGTGTGTGTGCTCTCTTACAGGTGCACTAGCTGGGTTTGCAGCTTATAGACCATTTTTTACAATAAGTGTTCCCTTGCCGCAGTAGATCCTGAGCCATTATATATTTTTTCACAGCTGCTGGTTCCCAGTGGGACCAGCAGCTTTTAGAGAACCATTCACAGCTGCTGACTCCAAGTGAGTTGCTCCAATGGGAGACCGACGTTCCCAAATACTCACATCCACTTTTATCATCCATGCTCTGTTCACACCCGTTGATACTGGTCTTGGTCTTTCCTTGTTTTTTCGAAACTTGTGCAGGGATACAGTGTGAGATTAGCTATGTGAAGTAGAGGAAAGTGAAAGCTATCCTTACCCACAGAGCAATTATGTCTCAGGTGATGAATCTGCTCATGTGACGTCTCAGCTGTCAGCGTTGTTACGCCTCATCAACAGATACCAGTCTCTGGGGTTGTAGATGGAAATTTGCTCTGGCTTCACTACACACATCACTTCTGGTTTCTTGTAAAGCCTCTTTATTGTACATAATATGCTGATGTCTGCTAACATATGGGACTTTACTGTGCCTTAGATCAAATTACATCATCTCTACTCCCTTGTTATCTTGGTTGCTTTGGGATTAAGAAGAATACTGTGCACTAGGTAAATGTAATCCATTCAATTTGCTGACAAAGCCCACTGTTTTTGGCTTGCACATTTATACTACATGCAGTGTAATCTGTGGCAACAGTTGCAGATTAACTCTTACTGCAACAGAGGTCAAGCAGAATACAGACAGAATTTTGTACATGTCACATGAGCCAGAGTAAGTTAGAAAACACAGAAGAAGACAGAAAATACAAGGTAAATGAGGAAATAATGACAACAGACAAAACTGAACCCGGCTTATGGATATATTAATAATTCAAAAACTAATAATTATAAAAGTGCCTCTAAGGGGCAATTGTAAAAAATGTGCTTGGATTTTAAAGCGGAGGTAAACTGCTCCACTGTCTGGAAACAGCGATGACGAAGACACATTCACCTTTGGACTTTAAAGGTCAGTGGCGTCTGGACATGGAGGTGTCCAGAGACACAAGCTGGTGCTCTGTGCTGTAAAAGCACATAAAATAATATTAAAACCCTTTCCATGTTTTTTGTCACCAGTAACCTGTGAAGGGAGCCCAGTAGTTTTATCATACAGACAGATGGGCTGTCGTTTTTTTGGTAGCAGCGATTTGCATTTTGAACTTGCTGCAGGCAAAGTAGATGGTGATAATAAACACTCTCACACAGTGTTTATTATCATCCATCTGAATTGTTAATTAATTGTTCGCTGAATTACACAGTGATAGCAAGAAAATATGAAAAGAGAGATAATTACTACTATCGTCATTGCAAAAATGAAAATAACATTGATAACACTAGACAAAATAAGGGCATAGACACGTCATCCACACAATGCAAGACAAATGTGTAACGGTTATTTGAGCTGAAACATCCTTGATGTGTGGCTCCCAGTGCTTCACTGCAGAAGCCTCTTTGCTCTTAGAGCTCCCATCTGCAGAGACACCCAGACTATTTTCATCAGCCACTCATTTAGGAGTTAATTTATGCTTCCAGCAGTGACTGTGAATGTTTCTGTGTGGGCAAGAGGGCACTTTTATTACAGAATGTCTTGGAATTAATTTTGCAGAAGATTAGTGTGGATCGCGCTCTTTATAACGTCTGGTCTCGCCCTGTGGTGTGTGTGGAGGGAGCCGGGAGAACGAGAGGCAGTGAGCTCCCTCTGGTGGTTATTAACTTGGATAAATGTTGCAGTTTTTGGCAGATAGCGTATGAAGGAAGGGTGGGGGGGGGCAAGAACAGAAACAGAGGTAGAGGGAGAAAATGAGAGGAGGAGTGTCAGAACACACACAGAGAGCCAGTATGACTCAGGAAATGCTGGCAAAGGCCCAGAAAGGATGAGATACAGAGAGAGATGGCGATAAGTCACTCTAATTTGGTGTGTTATTTTTCACTTGGGATGAGTGCAGGGATGAAAACAGCTATACATCACAGTGGTAACACTGTCAAATAGTCTCCAGCTCTGCCATACCACTGGCAAGCTGCTTTTGTTCGCAATGCCAGTGTTGTATGTGACAGAGGGGAGAGTGGGAGATAAAGAGAGAGACATACACTGAGGAAGAGAGAAAGGGAAGGATGCCTCCCCCTCTACCAAACTGCTAGCAACAAAATAGAGCCATCCATTATGTTCACGTTAGTGGCACAATAAGCAACTTTGGGAACAGTGGGGAATTTATCGTGGCTTCAGAATACGCTCCTCCCTCCATATGTTTCTCCCCCAGGCAGAAAATGCATGGTTTACTCTTTAATTATCCTCCACAATGGTGGAGCCTAACGAAGTACCTTTACTCAAGTGCCACACTTTAACACAATTTTAGCAGGTATATTTCTATTCAGTTATACTATAGTTTGCTTAAATAGTTATACATTACATACAATACATTTGGTTGATCATACTTAACTCAGAAGTAAGATTTCACAGTGTTATTGATACTTTTTCCTAACGCTCCACTATTTCTGATCTTACATTCTGTGAGTATACTTCTTACTAGAGGAGGATATTGCTAAAATATATTTATACTGCATGTCTTGGTATGCTATATATATTTATAGAAAAGAGTCCCTTGAATTCAGAAGTTATATGTGGTTTCAGCCAATCCAGTGAAATGCATCACATTAAACTGACCCTAACCCCTAACCCTCCCCAAATCCTCTAAGTCAGCCTTTGAAATAAGTAGTGTTGTATAAATCATGTAATAATCCTAAAGCTCTGTGAGTAACTTTAGATTCAATGGGACAAGCTGTTACAGCCTGTGGTTAGTTTGCAGTACCATTGTTCCTGCTGTGATTGACAGCAGGAAGCAATGAATTAGCCAATCAGATGGCTTATGCATTAGTATGATTGGTTGCTGAGAGGAAGGGCACCTTGGCTTTAAATTATGTGGCTATAGGAGGACAGAGCCTGTAACATTACCACGCTGACTTTACGACCATGTCTCGTTGATAGGTGGCGAGGCTCTAAGTCTCACTCTGTTCTCATAGAAAGGTGGAAGGGGTGGGGGGCAGGTGTCATGATGGATCGTGTGTTTGAGGACACGCTCATGTTTATTACCTGCTTTTGATTTGTGCTGACAAGGGCTGTGCACAAATAAACAACATCTTGCATAAATAGAAAGGATTTGTTCGGGGCTTGTTATGTATGTAGATGACTGTGAAATGTCATGGCTATCTCTCTCCAGACACAGCAAACACACAGCAAACACACACACACATGCACACGCATACACACACATTCCAAGAAATCCATTCATATCCAGGAGTTGTCTCTGCAAATGTTTGAAGGGGAGGATGAGGATGAAAATTCATGAAGAACAGATGGGTTCAAGGGGAACAGGTCTGATTTGAGTAATGCCCATCCAGATTTATTTCTTCAAAATCTGGCACAAACTCTTTAGCTGCACCTCAAGTGCTGACTTTATCCCTGCAGTGAGTGTCCCACTCATTCACTGCTCATAATGAAGAGAAAATCACTAAAAAGAAAAACTGAAAGTGTTCCAGATTTCTGTAATCCCTTAATAAATCAATAATAAGCACTTACAACTATTGTGTTAATCTGCTCTCTTCTCTTCCAGCTCCATGCGATGCAGATGCCTTCTTCTGTCACAGTAACATGTGCATCAACAACACACTGGTGTGTAATGGCATGCAGAACTGTGTGTACCCCTGGGATGAGAACCAATGCAAAGGTAAGATGTTACATTCCGGCTCGTTTGTCCCACTTTAACTGAATGTTGTAGGTTTATGAGACAGAGCTGATGCACACGAGAAGAAACAACAGTTGAATGTTTCAGCACCACGGACAGCGACAGATAGTGAGCAACCGGGTCTGTGTGGGTCTTTTTAGCTGAGGAAGGTTCCAAACTGAGGGAAATTACCCAGAAGTCTGTGAGCGGCAGCCATGATAAGAGCTGGTCGAACTCTTTCCAAGATAAGGAAAGGAGCTTCCGTGCTTCCTATCTTATCTCCATTACCAAAGGGAACACTGGACCTTCCTGTATGAAAGGGAGGAAGAAACGCTGTCCCACAATCCCTGACTGCAGCAACATTTAAATGCACAGCTGTAGTTTCACCTCAACAGAGCAACTTTTCAATCCTGTTTGTTTTTTATAAGTTCAAGTTAGTTTTAAAGTTGCAGTTGGATTTTCTTTCTCTCCTGGGTCCTTATGAAGTCTCTTTCACATTTTTCCTTGACCTCATGACGTTCTCCACCAAGGTCAAGAAACAGTGCGTAGGAGAGGAGATTAGTTTTACTTTTCAAGCGCAGCCAAGCTTTATTGGCACCGTTATTTCCCCAGTGACAACTACAAACTAGGAGCAACCGTCAACTGTAAAAATCTCATCCATTTGAGTTTTGATCAGGCATTTACTGCACTTCACTACTCTTTAGTTCCTCTGCCATTTAGCCTTTTTTTAATCTAAATGTCCAAAAAACCTAATTTAACACATCAGATTCAATTTCTTTTGTTTTGTGTTAATATGTTGTATTGCAAATTTCTAGGAATGATGAATATAATAATTTCTATGATCTAATGTTAAAATTGTTGATAATGAGTAGATGTTTTTATTTATTAAAACATCTACTCATTAAAACTCAATAAAACCCTCACCATTATCACCTGACTTGTATGAGACATATGACAGCTTGAGTTCAAACTCCGATCCCTCATGAAAACCTTGTGCTTTGTTTTTCGGTCTTTGAAGGTGCCCTCACCTTACCTTTGTTTCTGTGCCTCGGGGCAAACGAGGTCCTGTGCACTCGTGTGTACTTGTGATCCCATCAATTTCTTCTTCTCCATTCAGAATTTAAAGCCACTGGATCTATACATTGATCCCCGGTGTTTTGCTACAGTACTGGTAGCTCCATAATTTATTCACACCTCTGACTTGAGATTTCCTCGATGCAGCATCTTCATATGATGTTTTTCCAGTAATTATCTCTGATGTGTTTAGACTCTGGGGATAAACTAGTTCTTCCTCTGCATTATACTGCCAATTAATTAGTCTTCTGTCCTTCGACCTCTCATGGCCCATCACTGTAATCCAAGTACATAGGGTAAATCAACATTGTAGCTCCCCTGAGCCCTACTACAATACATCAATAGGAGCAATGTGTTTCGTATGATCATTAATGTACACTGTTGTGCTTGGCTTGTGGGTAACATACCTTTTACTTTGTTTCCACACACACACACACACACTCAGTCATTCTCTCTAACTTAGTTAAGCTTTTACACTAAACCTCCAGCTGCAGTCAACCACAGCTCTTTGAATCAGACGGAAAAATGTTTTCTGTTGTACTGTGACTCTCTGAAGCTTTAAGCAGAGGCAATGACAAATTGAATCAATTAAATAAATCCTCTACAGCCAATTCTTCACTCAGACGGAGATACCTTTCCACCCTACAGTCTGAGCTGTGTTTGAAAATGTGCAGATTGCAGCAAGAGGAGGCCATGTTCCTCAGCCTGTTCTGCTTACTCTCTGCTCTAGTACCACGTAGGTCCACCACAGAGCCCACATTTGTCCTCATTAGTGGTAAAATGTCAAGTTTTATTCCCTTCTCCTTTACATCTCTCAATATAACCATCGACTGTCATTGAAGCTCAGTGTGCTGTGCTACAAGTCCATCCAGCATTTAAATGTCACAGATCTCCCAGCAGATTGCCTCTCTCCACACCGTTGGTCCGCGCTACTCTCCGTGGTTTCTCCGCTGATAAATAGACTCTGGCTGACGCTCAATACGACCTTTTGTTCTGTTTGATACCTTATGAAGGTCATGGCCTTAACCTTGTACATGATAAGGACCATTTGTGTGGAGGTATCTTTACGTGTGAGCTAGGGTTGGTCTATGAGCTGTTGCTAAGGACACTTTCCCTACATTTACAAGTCCCACCCCTTCATTTACAGATGCTATGTCTGTCAAGTGTCTTCTTATGCAGTTTACAATAATGATAATTATGCTGCTACTCAGTAGTAACATTAGTAATATGAGCAATGTTATAATTAATTTGTCCCTTTTCAACAAAAGTCTACGATTCTCGTTTGTAGCCAGTGACAGCTGACTTTACTGGCTGAAATTATAATATCAATGGCAGTTAATTAAGCTAATGTTGAGTTGGTTGAAAGCCCAGTCTCTACATGACATTTTAATTTTTTAAGTGGACCTGACTTAAAATAAAACAAGAAATCTGTAAAATATTCTTGAACATGCGCTTGGTGATTACATTATGTAGAAGATATGGAACAAAAGGGAGAGCACAGGACTTGTACTGCAGTTTAGAGCCAAGTAATCCTAGTATTTGTCCTATAGTGCAAGTATGATTAGGTAAATTGTGAGGTCAGATTTAACATAACCCTTTTCAATGCATACTTGGCTAGAAAAACAAAGGTCAGATGCTTTAAAGGTGCAGGAGATGCTTAGACTAGTTTGGCCACCAAAGCAACAGTATTTGATGACTGAGGCTCAGCTGGCTCTGATTGGTTGTTTTTGGTCTGGCTAATGCTGTTCGTGGGTTTCAGGAGGAGCCAGAGGAAATTTGTTTTCATAAAAGTTACCTAATGAACCTAATGGTTGGTTCACTTTGACAGTAACAAGAGAAACGGCTTTTAGGATGAGGACTCGATCATGTGACTGGTGAACGTAACACTATCTTGGGCAAGATAGACTAGATAGAGACAGATTGACTGGACTCTCTGGACTGCAAACATCCTTAAATCCAGTTGAGCAGGGAAGAAAGTAGGTAATATTATCTTAGGGTGTATTCAGACCTGGCTCTTTTAGAGTAGTTGTTCTAAAACCCGGAGCTATTAACCCCAAAGCTCGGTTTGTGTGGGCATAATGTGAAAACAGCAATGGTGCTTGGATGCGGGGTGGTCTCAGCTCGCTTCCATTCGAGCCCTGGATCAGTTCATTAGCAGTGAGAATATTATCAACTCAGCAACCAACACAACCCACTACCAATGTTCCCTGGTTCTCAGCGGGCCAGCCTGACCAGACGTGCTGGTTAATATATAGGATGACTTGGGTCAACTTCTTTTTTTGGCCGGGTTTGTGTTGGGTTCAGGCCAGAAATATGTACAAATGACTCAGTTCAGGTCGGGTTCGGACCTCTTTTCCATGCTTCCAGTTAAGTTTTGTGACCAATGATAGAACAGTTGGTTTGCGCATGGCATTGGTTTACAATTTTGGACCACTTGGGACAGGTGAGCACAAAGCAAAAAAAAAAAAAAAGCAACAATTGTATCGTTTTAGCCTTTGAATCTGAACAATGCGAGCCACAGGTCTGAATACACCGTCAGATTCTAATGAGCTCTCTCTCTCTGTGTTCTGCTGCGTACAGAGAAGAGGAAAGCCAACATCCTTGACAACCTGAACAACACAAACGGGACCATAATCGGGGTCACCTGCTGCATCGTCCTCATCCTCCTCATTGTCTCTGTCATCGTCCAGATCAAGCAGCCACGTAAAAAGTACATCCTGCGGCGTGAAGACTTTGACCCCACCATGTTCCAGGAAGTTTTTGAGCCGCCTCACTACGAGCTGTGTACTTTACGTAGCGCCACTACAGCCGCAGCGGCCTCGGCGGACTTGGTGGACCTGGCAGAAGACTTCGAGAACTACCACGCCCTCCGCCGTGCCTCCTCGCGCTGCGTCCACGACCACCACTGCGGGTCCGTCTCCAACCCTGGCTCCGCCCACATATCCCAGCTGTCGCTCAGCGGACGAGGAAGCCGCGGAAACTTGAGCGGTCGCGACGGAGGGGCCGCCACTCTGCTCACAGACCTTCCACAGCCGCCAATGGCAGTGCGGCCCTTGCTGCCGGCCACAGGAAACCGCAGGAGCATCTTGGTCATGAAGCACAGCTATTCGCAAGAGGCAGCGGACAATGGATGCGACCTGGACGATGACCTGGAAGAAGTTCCCACCACCAGCCACCGGCTTTCACGCCACGAAAAGGCAGTACAGCGGTCAGTATCTATAGATTTCTGATGAGGGAAGAACAACAACTCTAGAGTTAACTATGGGGATGTTTGAAATGTGTGTGGGATAATTACATCTATTTAAGTTTTCCTCTTATTTTAGCTTCGTTCTTCCTCTTCCCCTCATTACTTTTTTAAGGTTATGATAAGCTTCTTTTTTGCATTGATCCTTGTTCTTTGTTCCCTTTCTATCATTAAAAACCTTTTCAATTTTTCCACAAAGGGCTAAATTACGACAGATAAATTTGCCCCCTCCTGCATGCTCATCCTTGAACATGTCAAGCTAGCTGCTAGCTCTCCTCACATAGTTACCTGCATCTATAAACACTACTGTACTTTGAGGTTTGTCATAAATCTTAAAAATTCAGACCTCATTTTGTTTTTTAGTTAATTGTATAATCAGACCAATTTTGACTGTTAACCCAAGGGCTTGACCTGGTGCCTGGTATTCATAGAGATCATAAATATGCAGTTGTATTCCTAAGTGTGATACTGAAAATGTATGACTTATATTCTATATAGCTTAATATTTGAACAGCATGAACAGGATTTTCTATAGTTGAAAAAAAATCTATTTTAATGCATACTTGCACCTTGCTTGAAAAGTAACTGTATATGTTTACAAAAAAAAAAAACAGTATGTGAAAATATCAGAGTACAACATACTTTGAACATGCAACTTTCTCCTGCATGCAGTTTCTATGTGCTCTTTCCAGAGTGTTCTTGACTGATTATTAATTTTCTACAAGTCTGCATGCAAGGATCCCAGAGATTAGCACTAATGAAGTTTGTTGCTGTTATGTAGCACAGTATGCATTCTGACCTCTCTATGCAAAAGGAATTTGATATTAAATGCAAGAGCCGTGACATTTCAGGTTCTGCCTCATTGGCTCTTTGAGCAAACATGAATCAGAGTACAACACAACTAGGGTCTAAGAGACAATCTCAAGGTAAGAACCCTTATCCAACAATCAACATCTTTATATGTTGTTGTGCAGTCATCATTTGCCCAGTCAGTATATATTTTTATGTGAGTTCTTTTTTCCTCCTTTTTGTGATTTTTGCACAAGTTTCTATTTTGTTTGTTGTTGTTATGTTTTTTTTTTTTTTAATTGTTCATTTTCACCAAGATGGTTTTCTTGCTTGCAGCCATCTTGTCCTCCTATAGTGAGTTTGTTTGAAGTCTTTGTGATGCTCAAGTTTACTGTATGTCCTCTTTTCCTGAGGACATACATTTGATCACTCAGTGAATATTCATTAGCATGGACTTTTTAGTTGAAGCTGTTGTCAGTTTATATGTCTAACCTCTTTTTTCTCCCACAAGGCCCACAGCAAATAATTTATACCCACAATTTAAAAGTACAAGCACAGATTTTAAAGCAAACACAGTCCCAGATGTTTTTCATTAAATTACATCATTGGGATTTTTTTGCACACATTAAACAAAGCACACTGAGATTATTTAAATACTTTATTAAGCTCTTTTTGTAATTCATAGATCTTTACTGACCACACACATACAGAGTTCCTCTGTAGTTCTGCATGATTTATGTTCTTGTAGTATTTGATTTTGTGTTTGGTTAATTGTGAAGCATAGTATCTATGCCTGTGTGTAACATATCATGCGCATGCTCCACAACTATGCTTTCATGAGGTTGTTGTAAAGCACAGTTTGATGAATTAGTTGCATAAATTCAAAAATGCAAATGAGAAACCATTTGTTCCAATTCTTCATAGTAGAATTTAAGTGAGTAAAAAGATAATTCAGTGGAGACCTATAATAGGTCCTACTTGCAGCTTCGTGCCAGCATATAATGGAGCAGTCACATGAAGTGTTACCCATTGTTGTGTCTTTTGGTGTGAAAAATGTGCTGTCCTGTTGTGTATGTGTGTGTGTGTCTGCTTATGTTCTACATTATGTTGCATTGTCTCCATCATGTAGACTTCTTGAGAATAGTGAAATCCTGGATCAGTACGAACGGGCGTCACTGACATATGAAAAAGCGGAGCGGAGATTTACACCAGCATGATGCTGATGATGATGATGATGATGATGATGAAGGGACACTATGACGAAAGGATACTGAATATGTGTTCATGTGCAAAGGCGAACACAGTGGACAGCTGCAGTGCTGTTGAGAGGAAAATTCAGTCAGCTTTGTGCTCTACGTACTGTAGTCAGTCCAGATTTTTTTTTGTCTCACTGGAAAGATATGGACCTTTAGAACGAACATGATTATTGATTATTGAAATTACAATTTTGAACGTTAGTCAGAAACTTACCTGTCATTATCATAGATTCCTCGCTGATAACAAGATTAATGTGATCCAACATCTTCGAGTTAATTTTGGAGCATGTGTTTTTCAAATTAGTGGCATACATATTATGATTTCAATAGCAAAATGTAGATGCTTGCAGTTTGTCAAAGTTGGGAAATTTACTTTATTAGTGAAAATTGGAATTAAACTCAATTAATTACTAACCTAGTAAAATTTAATACTGTTGGAATAACCAGAAGCAGTTTAATCTGAATAACCACTCGAGGTCCAGTTGTATGGCTTGTGCATGCTTCCTTTATATCCATTGAAACATTAACATACTAACGTTAAAGTACAAAAGGCTCCCATCCACTAATACATTAGTCATGTTGCCATAAGAAGCGATTAAAAAAAAGCATCTTTAAATTTCATTAATTGCATTGCATGCAGTTGCTTAGCCAAATCATTAGATAAAGAGAAATATGCAAATTAATATCACCATTTTCATTTGAACTCAAACTCCCTTTGAAATATGTTGACTAACTTTTTGACTGGCAGCTTTATTTCGGCAAGGAGTACTTTTTTGTTTCTCTGTTGTTGTTGTTTTGTTTTGTTTATTTGTGTGTTTGTTTTTTGTTGTTGTTTGTTTTTGGCAAACATATTTATTTCAAGTCTGTTTGTCTTCTAACCCTCTTCTACTGTAAGAGCTTCATATCTTTGTATTAAAAATAGACTTTTCTACAAGGGCAAATTGAAAGGATGACAGTTTTTACAGTTACTCAGATTATCTTTCAGGGCTGATTTTATTGATGCTTTGTAAAAATAAATAACAATAAAGCTTCACCTTTTTTCTTTGTTTTATTGTCTTTTGGTCAGTAGTTTCTCTCTCCGTTTAGCGTGTCCTCAGACTGTCAGCACATTTCATCCACATATCACTCACAGTCATGTTTTCCGATGTCTGTCTATTTGTTGTGGCTTTTTTTTCTTCTTTTTTTTAAGTAGAAGAAGAAACCAAAACCAAAATGAAGAGATTCATTTCACCAAACAGGACAATAAAAGATTCCTAACTGGTTCAAATAATATCAGGCAATGTAAGTAAGAAGAATTAGCATCATAGTCCATTAACACTGGCTGTTTGCAGACTGTCTCAGTTGGAATAAGTTGAGAAAAAAATCTTGAAGTGGAAAGTTATAAAAGTAGATCAGAGCTGAGCACAATGACATAAAGTCATACAGCACACACAGTCTTTCATACTGCCCTTTTTTTCATCAGCTCTGTCATGCGTCAGTGAGTATTTTCCATTATGTATACATTATTTTGTATTATGTATTATTTACATCCATACTTTTCACGTTCTTTTCCTTTCATTCAGATCCTGTCGAACATGATCTCATGTTTCTGCAGATACTGAATAAAATATATTTTTTCCTTTTCTATACGAACTTGCTCCTCTGCGTGTTGTCTCTTCGTTTCCCATCCATGCTGACAACAACTCAGACATACACACATTCATTCCTCTTCCTCTGATTCTCTGTTTTTCACTCTTTCAACACACACACTCACTCTCAGACACTCACACACACACTAAGTCACAAATCATCTGCCACTATATAGATGGAGGAAGACACCTCAGTAATTAAGTAAGTCTGAAGCAATTTGATCACACGCGGCCCGGCAGCAGATGAAAAGTGTAGGGCCCAGAAGAGACTTCAAGTAATAGTGTTTTCATTTCTCTGCAGATACATCAGACAGATGCATCATTCCTCTGCATCTTGCCAAGTTTGACAGCATTTGGAGCTAAGGTTTCTCTCCCTTGTGCATCTTGAGTGAACTGTTGCCCAGAGCAACTTTACCAATGTAGAGTGTTGTGATGAGAAAAAAAATATAAAAATAAAAAAAAAATAAAATAAAAGGTTTGTGATGTAAGCATCAAGTTTTTCTTCTTTGCTTTGGACCACAGAGGTGCGTTTTCCCTGCCTGTGCTCCACGACTGGCTGGAAATTGAGGAGCCATGTGAACACTGATAATTTCAGACACGGGACTGAAAGTTTGTTTTATTGAGAAATAGAGTACCTTTAATGTAAAGTTGTTCTTTGAGAAAAAAAGAAGAAAAAAAACAGAATCAGGTTTTCTTTTTTAAACATTTTCATGTAACCATCAGAATATGAAATTGCATATTTCAGCTGCTGAATTTACATTATATTTCTTATTTTTTATGTCATGTCTTTATAGTAGAGTATCAGGTTGTTTTTATATCTAAGAATTACCGAGAGCCCTGTTGACAAGAAAAAAGAACAGGATGTATGAAATAAAGTGATGTGAAACTTCAAACATGATTCTACCTGACTCTTCAACTAACTTTTCTTTATTCCCACTTTTAATGATGTCTGAAGAAGACTTATTTATATGTTGTTTCCCCTTGTTTCATTGCACTGTGGTATTTTTTAACCCATTTGAACATTTATTTGATATCACATTAAGAAAATGCTGGACACAATGTTTTCAATAAACTAATGTTTACTGATTTTATTGTGATTTTGCCAGTTGTGTCTGATTTCCTATTCTGATCTGTTCAGGACTGATGCTCACACTCTCATTTCAGACTATATTAGGTACATTTTGAGTTAATGTATTGTGTTTTGTGTTTTTAGGCCACTAGAAACAAGAAGATACAAGCTTTTGTATTTTCTTACCAGAAGTACAAACTGTGTGTGACCTTGAGGCATAAATAAATAAGTAAATACAGGAATAAATAATCAAATGCCTAAATAAATGCAAAAATAAGTCCTAGTAATGAAAAATACTATGTATGTTTTTTAATGTATATATATACGAGTATATACTTACTTATATATTGTTGTCCTTCATAGATTTAGATGGAAAATAAAATGTACACTAAACATATCTGATCATTTTACAAAATGCATAAAATATACAAATCCAAACACCCAAAGTGGCTGTAATGGGTGTTGTCACAATAACAATATCTAATAAGAATATTGGACAAAAAAGAAAAAAAAAAAGATCTAAACTTATCGTGGCTTTATTTAGGTTAAAAGTGTTAACACAGATTAACAACTTAAGCATTTAGCAAATATTTATAGTACAAACAATGTATTCTTAAATATATGAATGTGTGGTGTATTTTTTTTTTTTTACAGTCTAAATAAAAAAACTCGATCTCCCATGAATCCTTTGAATGAGTGACGACATAGGTGTGCGACTCAGGATACAAACTAGTTTGACACAGTCCTGCATGTAGCTTGACAAGCCGCAGTAGTTAAGTAGTTAACGTTGGAAATTGTGCATTAATGTCCTCACTGTCTGCGGTAGGTCTTTGACTCAGCTTTATCCGTGTTATCTGTCTTCGCGCTAACAGATAAGCTAAGCTGCTAACCGGCTGTGCTGGTCACAGGAGCTGAAGCTAACCCGCAGAGGACACACAGCCATGATTTATACACAGATACTCAAAGCCCTACATCGACATGTGCAACGGGCAGCGACGAACTACACCGTGCACACGTACAAACACACGCACACGTTTAGTCTGCTCGTCCACACGCACAGGACAGCGTCCTCCGTGTCCACAGGGACCCTCCTCAGGAGAGCCGAGGCTCCTGTGTGTATGCTGCCGGCGCTGAGCTGCTTCAGCGGGGCACAGACACGGAGAGGTGTCTGTCTCACCCTGTCAGCCAGAAATAAGAGCAGCCCCGGGGACAGAGACCAGTCAGTGTCCAGGTATCAGGGTGGAAGTCCAAAGCCCTCAGCTGCTCAGAAAGGTAAGCAAGACACACTGTCCTCTCTGAGTTTCAGCTCTGACATCAGTAGGTGCAACTGTATTGTAGGAGATGTTTAATATTGTGAAAGCTATTACTAAGTAGTATAGTTGTAATACATAATATTTTACAGTATAATATGATATGAAGTTAAATTACTAATCCATTGGTGTTTTTCAGTGAAGGACGCTGGCAGAGACTTCACCTACTTGATAGTTGTACTCATCGGGCTTGGAGTGACAGGTGACTAAATTGTCAAGCAGATTCTCCCTCATGTCAAATCAAATCAGAGTGTAAATGTTTGGACCTGTGTGTGTGTGTGTGTGTGTCAGGTGGGCTGTTGTATGTGGTCTTTCAGGAGCTGTTTTCTTCTCCAGTCCAAATAAAGTCTACGGGAAAGCCTTCGACAAAGTCAAGTCACACCCAGAGGTATGAATGACATCGCTGACAGCATCATCCTCCTAAACTGTGATGTCCAGTGTACTGTATATTGCTGCACAGATTGTGTAGATTTATCAGGACCAATACAGCTTCATGTCTTGTAGGTGATTGGTGCATTTGGAGAGCCAGTCAAATGTTATGGTGAGACCACCCGTCGAGGAAGGAGGCAGCAAGTCAGGTACGAATTAAATGACTGTGAAATAATAAATGTATTGATATATTACAGTTGCACATTAGTGCCCAGTATTTACTAACTGAATTCATGAAGAAAGGAGTTGAACCTAAAATAAGTCCATAGGTTAACATCTGTGTGGTGTTGGTATATGTGTGTGTGTTTGTTACTTAGTCACGTGGAGTACCTGAAGGACGGACTGAAGCATATGAGACTCAAGTTTTACATTGAAGGCTCAGAACCAGGTCTTAAAGGGACTGTACACTCAGAATCTAAAGAGGTTTGTATTTTTCTAATTCTTTGTTTAAAGGCAGCTGAAATAAGAGCTGTAAAATATCAGAGCAAAGGTGGCACTGGGTATTGTCTTATCATGAAAAACAAATATCTTCATTTTGTTTTACAGAATAATGAAACTGGAAAGTATGAGTTTCGTTACATATTTGTGGACATTGACACCTACCCAAGACGGACCATTATTGTGGAGGATAACCGATAGGAGAAGTGATGGATGGAAGGATGATGGAAAAAATATGAAAAATGTGCTTCTTAGAGGCAGGTTTGTGTCATTCAACAAATTTGTGATTAAAAGTTATTATGTCAAACATCAACCTGATTTAAATAGACAACTTTGATTTAGACTTTGCTACAACAATGTATTGGTCAGCATTTGGTGAAGAGCTTTGCAAAGCACAGTCACTTCACAGATAAATGATCATTTGACTCTGTAAGTGTTTCTGTTTTATAAAATGTACAGATGCACTACAAATATTTTGTTGTTTGGTTTTGTTCAGATGTTTATTTTTGATGAATCTTGTAGCAATGTGTAATAAAAGATGCTTTTAAATTGTAATACAATGTTGGTCACATACAACAAAATTATGTTTCTTGACAGAGTTGAATTAAAACTGTGCGTGTCACTATAATTATCTTTTATCCTCATTAAATCATATGTCTGCCATGTTTCCCAGGTTTTATCTGCACAAATAGCCTTGCATAGGCCAGACCAGTCTACTCAGCCAAATAGTCTTTAAAGCATTGAGAATCCCTTTTACTCTGCTCAGAATTATCTCAGTCAAATGCCCTTTCTCTTTATTCCTTAGATGTGCTTAAAATCTGTATATTTGATTTAGTGTTTACTTCATGCAAAATTCTGCATTTAGTTAGTTTTCTGAAACAGTCGTTTGCAATACAAAAAATTACCACTAGATGGAGGCAAAGACTTTAACAGAGGCAGCAACCTGATACGACCTTGTATGTCTTTTTTTTTTTTTTTTTTGTTAACTCCCATTCATTCACATCTTTGCAGGAATTTTTGCACGTGTTTTTATAGTATTATGATAGTAATAGTAGTGCCAGGGGGGAGACTCATTTTTACTAAGGGTCGGTTTTAAACAATGACCACCTTGATCACTCTGAAGAAATAGTTGGTATTCTGATTTTTCATGTTCTGATATTAATCGTGTCAACACTGTGACATTTCATGTACATATTTGGTCCCATTATTAGTCCTTTGTCCGACAAAAGCTATGCTGCCTTTGGAGACCCTCGGAAATATTGCAGTCTATGCTACACCTCAATTAAAAATGCCCAACTAATAAGTCAGGGAGATCTTTTTTATTAATTGATAAATATTCAGAAAGGAGTATAACTAAAGCGCTATTTGTAGACTAATCTAAATCGTATTGTTTGTGTTACTGTTTTATACTCTTACTTAAAACATCATAAACCGACGCGATCTGGGATTTCTCATTTCCGTTGTTCCGAGAAGGCATAGACTACCATCCTGTTGTTGTCATCGGTCACCAAAGCGTCATTTCTGGATGTAATTCATGAAACCATCAGATTAAATGCATCGACTGTGGGAGTGACCGCTCTCCGGGAAGCAGCGAAAGCAACCGTCCCGTGAACGCCGCCCACTGTGAGACCGAGTGCAGCCGTGAGCGCACAGGGATGTGCTAAGTCAGTAAACGTTAGCCAATTTACTGAAGTTTAGTTGTTTCTTCCGTGTGGGGTTTACGAGCCGCTTTCCGAGTTAGCAGGGGGCGAGCTTGAAGATAAAAACAAGAGGATATGTTCATAAAACAGGTCGACACCGGTTGTTGTTTTGTTCTCCGCGTGGGTAAATAGAGTAACGGCTGTTGTTGTCGTTGTGGCCTGCTACACGTTAGCCTTGCTAAACTAGCGGTAGCTTCAGCTGGTTCCTGGAGCTGTGCTCGCATCACAACCCCAGAAATGACAAGGGAAACGGCTCATCTTGTCACCTAACTCTGTAAAGTCAAGGAGCTGCTGCGACGTAAGTTCACAAACTCTTGTTAATATGTTCAATATATAAATTTATATATATATATTTTAGCTAAGTTAACGGTCAGGTCGTCGTGCTGAAGTTACCATCTGTTTTAAGTTATTGTTAAGTGTTTGTACATTTGACTCAGTGTAGCTCTGACGGTTAGATACATAAAGCTTCTAATGCGAAATAATGTAAGATAAAGGATGTTGCCACTTTGTTTAAAAAAAAAAAAAAAAAAGTACTGATAATTGTTACTGTTTTCAGGGCAAGTTGTGTTTTTGGCCAGGGATCAGCTACATACCCCTCAGCTATGAGAACATCTGCTCAGTGACATCTCACAAAAAAATGGAGCTGTACTGGTACATGTAAGTATAATTCATGTGTTTATAGTTACATACCTCTTCTATATTAACAAAAGCATGGTTGATAATGAATGCATAAAACTGTCCACTTATCTCCTACTCCCCGTTCTTTATGTCTTTCTTCTGCCCATTACAGAGTTGTCATCATATTCATCATCATCAAAATATTCTTCTATGTGTGCTGGTATCGATCAAGACAGAGGCAACTGGCAGCATACCTGAGCAACCCTCGCAATGCTCAGATAGTCATTGTTGGAGGAAGGGCATACCTTCATCAGATGTGTGAGAGACAGAGTGTAAGTACACGTCTTATAACCACAGCAAAGTATTTTCAAAGTCATTATCTAGCTGAAAGGGCTCTGTCCCTTTAGCTTGTATCTCTGTTGTGGTTTGCGTCTAAGTGTATCAGCTTTTTTTTTGTCTTGGTATCAAAGGGCTGAGAGAGTTGAGTATAGCACACCACACAAGAAGAGTGAGCTAGAGAAAGTCAAATAAGGTCACGGTTGTGTTACATTTCTGCAGAGGAGTTGTTTGTGCTCATGAGAGGACATGTGGTTTTCAGTTAGTCACTTTCACTGAAATGATACGACAGGCTACATGTCAGTTTCAGTCACATACTCACTTTGTGAAGTCGCCTTAATTGGTGCACGCGTCTGCTTTTGCATGTACTTGTACAATGACATTTTTCTGTGAAGTTTGTTCGACCTTGTTGACGTTAGAGGTCTGGTAGGGCAGGTCACAGGTTTGACAGCTCTTCAGTTACAAAGAAACAGCGAGCGTGTGAGTGTGTAGTGTGAAGTTTATGTGCAAATATGATGAGTAAAGACACAGACAGAAAGACAGGAGTAGACTGATTTCCCGACAGCAGTGTGTGTCCCTTCGAAGCTCGTCTTATTCCCCAACATCCAAAAGGTCAGGCACAGATATTTTCTGTGCTACATGCTATGTTTGCTACTGCATTGCTTTAACTGGATTGTTTTTGTTACTATCTCTTGTCCCATGTAAATCAAAAGCCACACAGAACAACAAGCATAGTCTCCTCCAATATTTAATTAGCTTGACAGAATAGTTTATGTGACGTAGTTTGTTTCGACTGGCCTTTAAGGGCAGTGAAATGAGCTTCATAGTTGTGTTTCTGTTTGGTTTGCAACTTCTTACATTTTGCTGAAACATGTGCTATCCATATATATTTTGAAATTGGCTGTAAAGTACAGGTTTCTGGTTTTTGCCGCCCCCGGGTGTTTGCAGAGATATATCTAGAATAGTAATGCTTTTTCTTTGGGCTATGCCACAGGTGTAGACAGTCATCCTGTTCGTGCTTCCTCCAGGACCTGTCTACTTTACTGCCTCCCTAAAACACCTGGAAGCAATCTCCACGACTCAGAACCTGCACAGAAGTGCTCTTTGAACATTCGCCCACTTCTTTGTAGTTTTTTACAAAATGTTGCATGAATGACAAAGATATCAACACAAATTTCCAAAAGCAGATCCATTTTAAATGGATTTCTGCATCAGCCTAGTCATTTCTTCACGATCCTGACTTCACACCTACTTTTCACTGATTTTAATTCTGGTAAATACATTCAAGAGGCACAAACAAGGATATTTTTAGCCACCTTTGGATTTTTTTTGCAACAGGAAATGCTATGAAAATAAACGATGCAGTTGTAAGTTTAGAGATGCTGCGGTTTTTGACCTTGGGTTTCTCCGCACCACTTGCGACATCCTGTGTGTTATCTAAAGGGTTTTATTCTGGAGAATGCCCAGTCCAGCTTGAGACTTCGTGGTGTCTTATCAGACATGCGTATACTGGTTAGTGGTTACACATCCAGCAACAGCTCACTTCCTTCTTGCATTTGTACATCTATTTTTGTGTCTTAAACCTTTTTCTCCTCTTTGTCCTCCACAAGGACCTGATTTCACCTTGTCCTGCTACTGTTTGGTCAGCTCCCACTTCTTCTATTGCAGTCTTCTCTTTTCTCCTCTTCTGCTTTTTTTTTTTTTTGACTGTTCCTCTTCCTTCCCTCTTCTCCCCTTGTTCCCTCTGACATCTCAGCCGTATAATGTTCCCTGTTTAGATTTTAATGGAATGTGCAGCAGGGAGGCCCCACGGTCATCCATAACCCGGCAACTGAAAGTTTTCTGGAGAGACGCCAAGACATCTCGAGTCCTGGGCTTAAATGAATCAAACACAGTAGGGGAAAGTCTTGATGTAGTATCACTCACTAAGCCTCTTGGACAGTTCATGGCTCATGGCTGCTTGAAGAGACAAAATGAACCCAGAAGAGCTGTGGGCTAAATAGATACGTTTTGGCTGCACGGAGAGAGATAGGAGATATTGATAGTTTACAAATTAAAGGACCTTGGCTTAATTAGTTCTGGTCTTGTTTATTTCCTACATGAATTTTAATTTCTTTGAATGCACTGGTTTCCAATATCAAACCTCCAGACTGGTACCAGGCCACAGAGCACTCGCTACCTTGCTACTTTATACACTATTTTAGGTTAATTGTGTGCTAATTACCTTGAACTCTGCATGGTCTGTGTGCGCTGCATCTTTCCCCATCTCTCTCTATCACACCCACAACAACAGGATGGCAATTTTGAGCTAATTAAGACATCAATCTCCAAGGTCATCAGTCTATCATCATTGGACTCCCTGCTCAATCTGCATGGGCCTTCTTCCTGTTTCCATTGCAATTAGTTGGATAACAAGGGTAAAAAGGATTGAGATCATCTCTAGAGGAGATTGGGGAGATAAAACAAACATGTGAGTCATAATTCTACCTTGGCCCTGAAACTGACAAGTAGCCTCTCACTCTTCTTACTAGCTTTTGTCAGACTCCGAGCTTTTGTCCAGAAGAACATGTATGTTGGAAAAATGATATTAACAGTGCAGGCTAACATAATAAACACAACCACTGCTTATTTATGTGATCAGCTGGCAGACATTATCACACTCCTGCATTTTGTTTAAACAACTTTATGGAGGGGGTCATCAGGTTTGGGTTAGCCGATTTTTGGACAACTTTTTTGAACACAGAGAAGAGGTACAAGACAGCAGCGTCTCTTTGTTCTCAAAGAATATCGTCTTACTGTTTGTTTGGTGACGTTTGTACGTCATGATGGTTAGTTTTGTGTCAGTGTTGGCCTGAAGCAGAGCGTTTCAAAGGGACACCCACTGGAGGAGCACATGCATAAATTCAACCAGCAGCACCGTCCTCTCCTGAAGTGTGTGCAGTAAAACCGGCCCAGTTAGTATCCCAGTAGTGCTAGTGGTGTTGACTCACATACTGTTAGCTTTTCAGACTTCATCCCAGCACTGTTGCAGAAGTTCCCACGAGTGTGTTGCACTTGAAGGCTGATTTTTTTTCCCATTCCCATTCTTCCCAAACCAGCTCCAGGGTTTAGCTCTGGAGACTGCGCTGCCCTTACCTACTTGGCTTTTCGATAGCAGACACAGCACTACTACCCGCAATGCAGTATTGCCCTGATAATGTCTCAAAGGTGTAGTAAAAGTTAGTTTGCTTTAACTTTCCTAACCTTCTCTAAAAAGGGACACTAAGCTTGAACTAAGATAAAATTTCAACATGAAAGAACAGTACTGTGTATTGTGTAAACTTGGGTACTGATGAGTAATTCTACATTTCTTTGTTTCCACAGCAAACATCTGTGTGGCCTAGTTGGTATGGCGTTCAGGACGACCTGTCGATAGAAGAGCCGTCCACAGCCCTGCCACCGGCTGCGTCTTTCTCCCACCTGGACATGCCACCACCATATGAGGCTGTCTCTGGAGGTAACACACACACACACAGCTAAACACTACAGTACACAGTCACACATTACATGTTGCACTTGCTGCTTCCTCATTCATCGGGTCGACAGAGACTTCTTCATTGTTATTTTTCCTCTTTTGTTACATAACTTCCTTTAACTCCGAATTCTTGGCCACAGTATTTTTTAATTATAAATGCAGACACTGTGGGTTTTGAATAATAGCTGAGTGTTGAGGTCACTGATAAGAGATTTTTTTTCAGTTTGCCTCATGTTATATTCACTGTGAATAATGTCGATCAGCTTCTGACCAGTCACGTTCTTGCTGTCCCAATGTGGTGTATCCGCTGCTGCTGCTGCTTTAGCCACTTCATGTTGGCTGCTTCAGGGTCTGCGCTCAACTGCTGCTCCTTCACCATTAACCACACAGAGGCCAAATGCAGATCAGAGTACATTTTATTAATCCAGCTACCTACATATGTCCTTAAAATCCTGCTACCTCATTACCCAGCTATGTCAGGACTCCATCAGAATCAGTACCATGAGGGCAAGACTGGAGATTTATGTGCAGGACTGATTATGGGGGTCACTGCTACAACCAGGAAACCAACTCCAGATGGAGTTTAAAGCACGACTCTGGAGAACAGATCACGTGTAAAGGAGCGTTTCTGTTTGAAATTTTCATATGCGCACAAAGACTACGTTGTCTGTGTGTGTCAGTAACTTCATCATAATAAATCCAGTCAGAGTTAAGTCATTTCTGTGGTCAGTGGACAAATGGCAGAAACTGCAAACTTAACTTCTTCTAAATCATCTCTTCAAACTCATTTTGATAGACTTGCTTTTGTGTGATGTTGACTTTTTTTTATCATCTCCATATCGCTCTGCTATTGCTTTTATTGTGTTTGCATGTGCGTGTTTGTGTGTGGCGTGTGTATAGCGTGTATGGCTGCTCCCTCTCGTTGTCCTCATGCTGTTTGCCCTGCTGCTGTGACTTATCTCTGCCTCGCTTTTGACTTTTATTGCTTTTTACTTGTGTGTCAAAGCACCTTGTAATCTATGTGTTTGAAATGTGCTGTATAAATACATTTATTACTATTATCATTAACTTGTTTCCGTTAAGGGCGACTCGTGTTCTCAGCACACAGCTGATGCCTTGGGAGCTGTCACATCTCGCCCTCTTGCTCAATTAATTCTCTCTGCGTTCCCCCCGTGCCTCCCCAATCCATTTCTATTTTTACATTATTATTTCCTTCCCTCACCACCCTGATGGTCTCCCTGCTTCTCGACAGTAGTAAAGTAGCTTGTCATTGTTTTTCCATTGTGCTTCTAACTTTGTGCGTCTTTTCACATGCCAGACGTCTGCTTAAGTTTCAGTGTCCTCTTTTGTAAACGACATCTCATTTGATGTGAAGTGCTCGTCTGACAGCAGGATGTGGTCTCAAGAGGGTGGAAATGGTTTCACCACTAATTGTATTACATCATGTTGCAGACACACATTTCTGGCTCGCTTTTTTTTTTTTTTTTTTTTTTTTTTTTGTCTCGAGGGGGGAGGGGTTTGTTGGCACTAGATGTGTTTTGTGCTAATGCATGTGAGTTTGAACCTTTATCATTCTGTCTGCGCTGATACGCTGGTGCATGCCGTCTTTATCAAACTGAACTTCTGTGACCGAAGCTGCAAATCAAAAGGGTCATTTCAGGTGATTCCACTGCTCTGGGATCAGTTTTTTTTTTTTTTTCTTTTTTTTTGTCAGACCTGACAATGGGAATATGTTTGCTCTTCCTCGCCAGCTTTGGTCAAGCTTTATCTTCCTCATTTTAGAGACATGTTCAGATCAATGTGCTGTCCTTCCTTCTAGTGTACAATTTGTCACCTGCCATTTGCGGCAGAAGAGGAGAAATAGGGAAAGTCTTTTCGATGCGGTGGATATTGCCAACAGTGCAAACACAGCAGAATCCTTGTCACATAAAAATGAGATTGTAGAAAGGCATGAAACAAGATTGCCATCTCAGTTTGACCGTGCAGACCCGATGTTGAAGCTGTTTTCTCTTTGTGCTTGAATATATATTTCTTGACAGCTGATTGACTGGTTCTCTTGACTTCCTCTCTCCTTTCAGAGGATGATCTGAAGCCCCCTCCCTACAGCGAGTGTGCTCACGGCGATGAGGCCGATGCTCCTCGTCCCTCCCGTCACACGCCTGTCATTTCCGAGGGCGGAGACTCGACTTGCGTAAACGAAGCCCCACCCCCTTACACACTAACTCCCCCTACACAAGTCAGTCACCAAGAAGGCCCTGTGAGCCACAGTGAGTCCCAGTCAGAGAGCAGGTCCACTTAATCAGTCCCTGATGCCAGTTTGCCTTTTCCATGCACTGCCTTCCTACATTCAACCTCAGTGATCGTTGCCAGCCTAACTCTCATCATGTGAGAGCAGATGTTTTATTTGGATGCTAGTGTGTGAATGTGTGTGTGTGAGTCGTGTGTATGGTGGTTTTTAAAACCAAGATGTTTTTTCTACTTTGTATTGTTTAAAAAAAAGGTATTGGTCATCTGATGAGTTTGGCAATAACAGATGACATCAGCAAGCCTGTGTGCCTCAGTCATGACCGCAGAACCTGCCTCCGGGCTTCAATGAGGATTATTCCCTTGACCTCTAAGCTCAAAGGGAATCTGTGAGATACAGATAAGCAGAGAGAGAGAGATGGAGACATAAAGAGTGTGTTCTCTTAGTTTTTTTCTTATTTTTATGTAAAGTTTGCCTTGATCTGTAAGTCTGAGGCCACTTCCTTTCACAGATTAACTCATTGTAGAAGTATGATTGGGGAAATGAGCAGATGCTTGTTCTTAGTTCCTGCTACTGTGATAAATACGTGAGACATAACTTCATCTTTTTGTGTCTGTCTCTAGACATGCACAGTAGTTCAGTAACAGGCCATAATGAGAAATTTGTAGTGTCTAAGATCTTGGGTCTACATGTGTATGTACATGTGTATGTTGGATAAATTGTTTAACGTCTTCAAAGTGTTATTGCTCTCTGTGCTTGTCTCTCTTGCAGTTTGTCATGTGGAGATCTGTTTTAGAGATGAATGCACTAATTGTCTTAAATAATGACCTCATTAGCATCACTGCTCTTGTTTAATATATCATGGTGATTATACGGGGACATCAGGCAACTCAAGTGCCTATTGCATCTGTGAATGGAAGTGAGTGAGGACGAGCAGAAAAGGGTGGATGAAATAAATAAACACACCATGGCAGATGACAAGAGATCGTTCTCTGTTGGTAGTCATCGTTACTGCTGTTTCTGCTCCACATGCAACAGTATCAGTGTTCATCTTATGTCTGTGTCTTATGGAATTTGATGAACTGTCTTCAGAGGTAACTAAAAACCCAAATTAAGCCTAAAACTCAACTACATTTTAAGTAGTTGACCCAACTGTAAGATAATCAGATGTCATGTGATAAACTCTTAACGCAGAGCTGTGGAATAAGGTGAAAAAAATGTTTAAGTTATGTGGTACAATCCCAAAAAAAACTGCCACAGCTGTGAGCTAAGGCTCCAAACATGAACGGAGCTCATTCATCATCATCATCATCATCATTCGTGTGAATTCATTAATGATAATTGTTGCAGAATGAAGACTAACCAAAAGTTGTTTGTCTTTTTTTTTTTTTTTTTTTTTTATAAACAGCTTCTGTTTCATGTAATGTTCATTTTAACCTGCCACAGGCTGGTGGAAGTCAGCCAACTTTGTGTATTTTCTGTTATAGTATTGCTTTTGGGAAGGTTATTACTGTGCATTTTACTTTTTGTGTCACAGCATTTTTTAGATAACTTGGAAATAACACTCTAAGATGATAAACCCAAGTAATCAACCTCCATGTTTGTGTCAGCAGAAATATAACCTGTGTACAGTTTCTGATGAAGAAAAAAAAAGGAAAAAAATGATTAATGCTGTATAAATGCGTTTTTCTTTGGTCCAAGTATAAAAAGGTCTTTGTGGGGAATCAGAATTTGAAATGTCAAAATGTAATGTGTTATAATGATAATCATTTTGTATTGTGATGACAAATCGTGGAGCATCTGTCAGCGATGTCTCCCACAAAATCTCTCCTGTGGTTTTACAATCTAAAGGATGCGACAGAGAAGCTTCAGCATACAAATATGAATTTAGACTCACACACTGTTGTCATCACAAACAGCAGCTGCAGCACGATGACGACTGACAACCTAAACTATAGTGTTACAGGCTTCTCAACATCAGTGTACGTCCTGTTTGTTCACTTCATGTTCATTCCCGTGGTGGGTGACTCATCAGATCTCTCCAGTGAGTAGCTTTGGGACTGAAGGGGAAGTATCTTTTTTTTGTTTTTTTTGTTTTTTTTTTGTCTGATTTGGAGGAAGTACGTCTTCTGTATTAAACTGTTGTTCATAATATTGAAAGTGTTCTTTTCTTACTGTGGTTGGGATACAAAGTCATATTACATTTCATATTTATCATTCAACTGAATGAACTTGATGTGTGAAATCATAGAGGCCCCCCCCCCATTCTATGCTATTTGAGTGTCAAATCACAAAGTCCGATGTTTTATTGTAGCTTTTAACTGGTTCCTGTAGACAGCATTCAAAAAAGTCATCATGTGCCACAGCTTTATTCATGTGGCACATGATGGACAAAATTCAAAATACTTTACACTGGGAAAACAATATGCAAAAGCAATGCAGTAAAAATGAATACAGGAAAAAAAAGTTTCACCCTGATAAATTATGACCTGAGGTATGAACAGTTGACTGCTTCCTACAAAGATCTGAGCTGCACTGGGTTTTTATTCTTTAAGGAGTCATTATAAATCAGAGAGGAGAAGAAGTGGAGGGAAGTAGGCAGAAATGAATGACTTGTTTAACCCACCCCCTTTATATCAAACAAAACTGGGGCAGCCATGCCAGCTCCATCAATATCACCACTGCTACATTTTCCTCAAGTTTTCTTTCTTTCTTTTTTTTTTTTTTTTTTTTTTTTTTTGCTGAGAACTGGATGTGGTTCAGAAGATGGAAAAAACAAATCCTCACAGATGGTAGTTTGCATGTGGGGTACAGACTGTCTCTCTTGGCTCCGATGTCCCTCATGTTTTAAACTGAGTTCAGGTGGGGGCTGAGGTGGCTCTGCGTCAAGGTTTCTGGCACGCTGCATTACATCTTATCGTTGTTTTGATGCATCTTGTCTCCCCCGTCCTTGGCAGAGAGAGTAGATGGGCGACGCAGGAAGTAAAATAGGTTGGAGATAAACAGTTTTACTCCCGACTTATTGAGGCAAATTCCATCTGCCCTGAAAAGACGTCTGCTGTTCCAGAGAAAAAGTTGTCAAGAAAGGAGGACGGTGTGGAGGGAACATGCAGTGACAATCGCGGCGTTCAGTGCCAACAATCAGCTGGATCTCTCAACCTCTCCTCTGACTGGTGGCAGAGGGACCACACCTCAGTGTTCAATGAGCCATTTCTATTCAATAGATCAGTAACGTCTTGTTTCAGTGATTCAGATTGTTGTTTCACACCCTCACTGCTCCATATGTGCACCATGAAGCCTTCTTCCATCCTCTACACCTTGGGAAAGCAGCATGTTCTTAGGTTTTCTTACTGCTCCTGTCTTTTACATGTTGATGTTTGTTGCCCACAGTCAGAGTGACTGTCTTCTCCTGGAGAGGCAGGATCCTGCAGTAGTGGTGCTAATGCATAGTCAGTTGTTTTTTTGTTTTTTTATTATTATTATTTTTTTGCAGTGTGTATCCAAAGTTGTGACTGTTCTTTATTAATTCAGACTTCCTGAGATCTCCAGTTATTCTGACTGATTGATAGATGGATTATTGGCTTGTCATGTATTGACCTCAGACTCCACCCCACTTACCAACATGCAGCTGAACACAACACAGATGATAGAAACACTTAAATTCATCTCTGTGCATTAGACTGATAGCATTTATGTCCTAAATAACATCCCCACCCTTTTGTATTTTTTAAACTAACTCATTACTCAAAATGTGTGTAACCAATTGTACAAGAAAACGTATCACATAACCCAAAATTGATTATCTGCCATTTCTAAATGTATAAGTTCAGTGAGGGCAAAATCTGTGTATCCACAGTCCAAACCTAGACGACATCATCTGATACCATTGTGTAATCAATTATGGATTACAAGACCACTCCCAGCAAACAGTAATTGCTCTCATTGCAGACAAATCTGCCTCGTAATTAATCAATTAATCATCTTTTTAGAGGAATGTCCAATTGCTCAGACAGTAACAAACATGCCCTCATGTACTGTATGTTTCCTTTTGTTCACACACCGTGTTTCCCTGCTGAGCTGCAGTGGGAGGATACACAACTATAAATAGAGTAACGTGATATGTGTGTAAGTGAAACTGCTGAGGCCTTACATGAGCTCTGGATGAACCTGTGCAATTGTAGCCTGAGGCCACATCTCTTTACAGCTACTATAGACAGGAAGGATGATCACATGGCCAAACCGTCGAACTCTGTAAAGGAGCTTATGTGTATTGTTTTGAGGCAGGCTCCTGTTTTCTTTCCATGTCTATAATGAGCCACTAGAGAGCAGTGTTGCACCACTGATGATCCGACCATATGTTTTAGAGGCTCCTGCACCTGTTGCTGAGCCGGTGAGCGAAAGAGAGAAGGAAAGAAGGAAGCTGCCGCCGGTTGAAATCACCTCAGTATAGATTGATGTCTTTTATTACATATCTTAGAGACAGAAAATGGCATTGACTTCTGCTCCAAACTTTTACACTTTAGATGGAAAAAATAATTGGGCTCGATCAAGATCAATTGTGCAGCCCTCTTGTGGAATGTATAGCAGCGTAGATACTCAAGGACATTCATTTTTCATATCTTAGCCTCTCAGCCACTGCTTCACTAAGCTGCATACAAATTAGCTGAGCATGAACGATTCACTGTGTGTATACACTTCATTATAGAGC
Source organism: Caranx ignobilis (assembly GCA_021432705.1). NCBI lineage: Eukaryota > Metazoa > Chordata > Actinopteri > Carangiformes > Carangidae > Caranx > Caranx ignobilis. The sequence goes on from MU269986.1 coordinate 12,110,647, forward strand.
TTTTGTGGTAAGAAAAATATTGGCTGTGCCTTTCACCTGATAAATGGAAATTTACCAGAAGCAGTTAAGTCACTGTCATTATGGACAACTGGTTCTATTCTCATCCACTCTTCTTATTAATATTAGAAAAATATATTTTAATTAGTAATCAGAAATAGCCTAGTTCACATTTGCTTAGTCTAATATTTAGTTTTTTTTTTAAGCTGTTGTTCAAAAATCACTTTAAATGTTGAAATGAAAGTAATCCACAAAGACTCCAGCCTTCACTCACCGATTCATGTATTCACGTCAGTGTTGTCTGTTTGACGCAGCTGTATTCATGGCGCTGGTTTTGCTTTGAGTAAGTGATGTTTTCAGGGGAAAATATTTGCATATTTGGATACAGGCAACAATCCATCATTTAAGCCGCTTCACTAATCATTACATCTCAGTATAAACAGCTGTTTAATGCATACACCACAAAACACTCTCCTCAAGGATACTCACCGAGCCTCCATCAAGATTACTGAGGTCCTGGAGGCCGCTTTTCAAAGACAGAACCGATAGCTCAATTACTGTGTGTTGTCTGTCAGAGATGTATCACACCTCACTGTCTTGCATACAGGTGCAGTATCAAGTGACAAGCACTCTAAGGTTTTGGTATGTGTTGCAGTGGCCACTGGAAAAAGCCACACCTTTTTTGAATTTGGCAAGAAAGCGCATTCCAGACATGGGTGAGGACGGATAAGATGTCAAAAATACCTCTGCTATTGATTTCCCACCTCAAAGTCATTTCAGAAGAGGATACCCATCACCAGTCTGACCAGCACTCTTTAAATTTTTTATCTGGCTTCAAATCTGTGCTACACATCCGCACCACTTGTGCAATGACAGTTCAAACATCTCAACACACAAGCACAGGGTACCTTAACAAGCTCTGCAGGTTATTAACTGATGGCATATTTCTTTTTATCCTCTCCATCTCCCCACATTCATCTGTTCTTTATTTGTTTGGTTCATTTTTATTTGGCCATATATCCAGGCAATTACGGTTTGGAATATGCAAACAATTTAAGGATATGGATCATAATGACATGTGGGGAAACTGAGCTGAGTTGATAAGCTGTCGTTCTTCAGCTGGCCCTCCAGCATGTAGCTTTCATTTCCACACCATATTTGTTGCAGAAATGTAGTTGGTGGGTGTAATAGTAAAGTCATTTGTATGTTTATTAGCTACTGTAGCCTGTTTATACAGAGGCTGACTGCCTGCCATGCATCTCTCCCAAAGTGTACAATCTTAACATCTGCTCAGATATTGTCAGAGTGTGTGCATTATGTCAATGCTGGAGTCCAACGTCTTTGTTGAGTTGAGTCTTTCCTCTGTCGGTGGTTTGCACTGTGTAGAAATCACTTTTTTTTTTTTTTTTTTTTTTGAAGCAAAACCTATTTTTTAACTATTTTAATTGTGGTAGTTAAAATGGAGTGTGACCTGTGGTCCTTTGCTGCATGCCACCTTCTTTTCTTTCTCTCCCCTACTCACCTCTCTCTCTCTCTCTCTCTCTCTCTCTCTCTCTCTCTCTCTCTCTCTCTCTCTCTCTCTCTCTCTCTCTCTCTCTCTCTCTTGCTGTGACTGAAATAAAATTTTGCCAGTATAAATTAGCGTCTGGTTGGGGCTCCGTGTCACGTTGCAAGTACCAAAGCAGCTTCACCGAAGAGACGTTTCTCCTCCGAACGTCTCACATTGTTTCATTTGAATAACTCTTTGAGGTTCAAAGGGGTAACTCCCCATTGTTTCACACAAAAAAGCAAAGACAGAAAATAACTTTTTGAAAAGTGAATTCAGATTTGAGCAGCAGAACTCTGATTTTCTTTGTCCCTTTCTTCTTCCTCACAAATCATCTCATGACCCATCAGGTTTATCTTGTGTCCCTATGGGAGAACTAAAACAACCAGTGTAATGAGCTCCACTAAAATACTACTTAGGCAGTGGATCAGCACTAACAGTCTCATAATGTCATATAAAATAATATATAAAAGAAGGTACTTAAAGAGCTTTTAGCTGATGCTACTTCTGTTGTAGTATTTGTGTAGTAGGTATGAGCAAATGATCCAGTGATCCAATAGTTTTCTAAAGGCTCTTGTCATCTAGCAGTAGGTCTGCATGGATTATTTCATATGGGATTAGATCATTTTATATTAAAAAGTGATTATACTGATAACTGATGAGGATAATCAGAGATTGTTCAAGGGGCAAATTAGAAAAAATGTACCCAAGTAGACAGTCAGTGTACTGAAGGTTAACTCTACATCAAAAGGACCAAGTGTGTGGTTTACTTCACACAGCCTTTTAAAATACTGCTGTCCACACTTGCTTTCATCAACATCAAGTGTTGAAAGTATGATAAGCAGGCTCATCTCTTCTCCTCGGCCTGCCACTGTAGATACAATCTAGAGGGCAGGGACATGCCTGCTCCTGTGTCTTTGCTTTGTGATGACAGGATAAGTGAGGATGTCTGAATGTCAGGAAGGAAGGATGAGCACCTGGTGCAGACAGGCATGTGTCTGGGCATAATGATTTGTCAGTCCAGATAGCAGGTTGTATAATTTTGAAAATGGCTTATTATCTGCTGGATATAACCATGATTTATTCTCCTGTGGACTTGTTGTTGACAGCTCCCGTAGTTACTAGTCCCAGCTATGACGGCAGCGCACCCCCCCCCCCAGAGGTAATTTGTTGTTAACTGAAGTCAATATGTTTTTTTTTTTGTTGTTTTTTGTTTTATTTTTTGCTTTTTTAATTATAGAAAATTTCTCTAAATAGAAAGTTGTCATCCAGGAAAGTGAGCGTGTGACCCATATCCTCCGTTGGCTTCCCCTGGATAGGGAAAGGTGAAAATTGAAAACACTGTGCTCCTGGAGGACCTGCAGCTCTCCTCTCCATTGGCCTGTGAAGCAAAGCACTCATGTGTCCCACTGCTGTTCCTTCAGCACTGTCAGACACCAGCTGGGAGTTGGTGCCCAAACTGTCTGGAAAAGTCTATCTGACTTGCAGAAATGTTATAATTCTTATCTGAATTCACTGTTCCAAAGTGTTGCATTTACCTTTCAGTGTATTAAGTTTGACATGATGTGCATTGGTGACTTTTTTTTTCCTCGGCTCCTTGCACACAACGTCTCTCCACGTTTACAGTATGTAGAGTAACTTCAAATGTGCAGGTACAGAGCAGATTGGGTTTTTTCAGGGAGCTGTCAATAGAGCAGACAAAGACCTGCAATCCACAGAAGATACGTGTTGTGCAGGCAGAGAAGCAGTCGGGGAAACAGCAAGAGACAAGACTGGTGTGTAAATCCCTTCCGAATGGCCTGAATCCTACCGACCTCCGACCTTATGTTAATTTCCTCCTGTCGTCTGCCGGGCCCCGTTGCTCATCTCCAGCCCCAGACAACAGCTTCCAAGCCTCTTTTGTAAAAAGACGCCTCCTGTCTGGTGCCCGAGGAACTGAGAGGACTGTTGTTCCCATTTATCAGCTTAGAGAGAATTTACATTTTAATTGAATCCTGATGTTTGAGCCAAACTATACTTGCTAAGTAACTGGAGCTCCTTCAGAAAAGCAACTTACAGGCTTGAAGTGTGAGTCCACTGAAGATGACAGACAGTCAGAGCCGCTCACATTGACTATGCAGAATTCAACATCATATGCCAAGATTGCTCATGCTGTCATCACCAGGAATATTCTTGGATTTTGTGCATGTAGGAATATCACAGGACTACAGTTGGGCTTTGTGTCTGCGTATTTACACATCAGCTTGTTTGTATTTTAATGAGTTTGCATGTGCCAAGATTTTTCATGCTTCCTTTGCCAGGAATATACTTGGAACGTGTGTGTAAAGGCAGCAGGGAATTAGAGTTGGACTCAAGGTGTGTGTGTGTGTGTGTGTGTCTGTATTCTCAGATCACTCACAGATCAACACTCTATCATACTAATTAGGATGGACGCGTCCACTCCTACGCCGTCTTTGATGTATCATGTTGGCCAACTCTGCTGATGTGAGAGATTCTGTCTAATAAGATATGAGATAAAAAGATGTGATTCATCAGCACCTGCCTTTGTTTTGTCTACGTTTTACATCTATTTAGAATATTATAGCAGACAATATGGGGGCGCATGCTGTGGGCCTGCAGTTAATTTTGCAATGCCTTGTCAGCTTGTGGTGTGTTTATTATTATACTTGTTCTGTGTTGCCAGACATCTGGTTGGTTTAAACTTATTTTAAGTGGTAAACTTCATTTAAGTTTCTCTTTCCTGCATTTTAAACATTTTCTTAGACTGGATAATATTCACTCTTGAAATCTCTCCTTGTCTGTCTCTGTCAGTGTTAAGTATTCCCATTACTTTCTCGATCAATCAGTAAATAGTCTGTTCTATAATATATTGGACGGTAGTTCAAAAGTTTCCACAGCACAAGGGAATGCGTCTTAAAGGAGTGAGTGTGCTTTGTCTGACTCACTTTGAACTTCAACCTGCTGTCATGAAAAAGAAAAATGGAAAAAAATATATATTTTGAACAAATTTTATTTTTGCCTTTTTGCTTGATGATGGTTATAATTTAAATAATTAATCAAAAGTGTGACACGTTAACTTTTTTGTCTGTCCATCCATCTGTTCACCAACTGTGGTCCAATATGAAATCTTAGCAACTACTGGATGGACCACCATGAAATTTTGTACAGATATTAATTGTCCCCAGAGGATGAATCCTCTTAATTTTCATGAACCCATAACTTTCTTTCTGGTGCCAACATTAGATTGATATCTGTGGTTTTCATGTTCCTGTCAGCCTCTGCCGTTCTTTTTAATGAGCAAATATTAGCATACTAAACCGATGTGATAAACATAACAAGCATAATAATGGCATTAACATCAATACGGTAGCATTGGCATTGTGTTAGCATTTAGTTTGAATGGTTTCCCCAACTAGTCAGGCTGCCTGCTCTTAAACTTTGAAAATATTGATATAAATTGAAGTCTTGTAAGACTCTCTTTGAGTTCTGGGCTCATGTCAGACTAAAACAAATAAAGTAATTTCACAGTCTTGAGAGATGTAGCTCACAGTTGGAATAAACCAGCTAGAAAAAGTTCTGACAAGTGTCTCCTGTAAGGGAAAAGTAGCCTTTACCCATTTCCTCCACAGAGCACCAGTTCTGTCAGAGGTTTTGTTCTGTCTTCTCTTGTACAGCAGGAACCAGGTAGAGGACTATTCTTACAATGTGTCCCATTTGCACAAGGATGGATGGAGGCTGAGCTCATTAAAGAGCAATTAAAAAGCTAATTTCAATTGTTATTATTACATCATTTCCAGACTGTGGCACCTGCAGCCTTCATCCAACCACTGTACAGTGTAACAAGATAGTGATTAACTGCTGCATTATTGCGCTGATAAAGAGCAACTGAAAAGTCAAGAGCATAAATTGAACGACAGACTGTCAGAGCCAGTTTCCAAACGAAGCCATTAGGACTCTGACTAATTACATGAAGTCTGACCTTCCACTCTCATTGCTCCAAAACCTGAACAAATAAACGCTCCCCCCTCTGCTTTAATGTGCATATATGGAAATGAAAATAGATGATAGCAGCAACATTGTAACTTAAGGAGATTATGCCTTAGTGTGACACTGAAAATGTTATCGTTGTAACGGTGAAGTTGATAAGAGTTAATTAACTGATAATGGCACTCTATTCACTGAGACGAAGTCTTTGAATAGGAGTGAAAGGGTGGGAGTCAAAGCGAAAAAAATTGAACTTCTTTAGATGTCAAAGAAAAGCAGATAATTTTATTCCCCCTGATTAGGTTTCGCATTGGGATGGCATGAATGCAGAGAATGCTGAGTAATCTCTATCAAAGCTGCCACAACAATGACCTAAACCACGGAGTATGAATTTCATCATGTCTATTTCTATACAAACTGCACGACGAGCTTCTTGGAGAAAACACTACGCCTGTCACATTGCAGCCTTTGATCACTTGATGATGACCTCTTTCATTCACTGCTCCTATTCTTCTGAACCCCAGCATAAGATGGCAAGAGCAAATCAATAGCAACAGCACCACGCAACCCAAAAATGTACTGTGTTGGGGGAAGTAAACTTAACAAGAGGGCAAGAAAAACACACTTCTCCCTTCCTGTATGCAGTGCTCTCCTTTCTTTTTTTTTCTTTTGTCTCCGAGCTTTCCGGCTGGGCAAGTCAGGGGTTTTATCAGCTCTATCCTCCTCTCTCACAGATGAGAAACAATGTGCTTTATTCCATTACACTGTAAATCCAATCTCATGCTTCACGCTCTGTAGAAGAGTAGCAGAACGAGGGAATGAATGAGATGGTATGGGGAAATGTTGACACAAATCCCACAATCCCTTTGGCGACACCAGTTGGTCATTGGGGTACAGTTGAGGGATTTTGAGCAATTAACCAATCAATTAAGGGGTTGATGGGGCCCCCGTGTAGCTATTATGGTAAAACATGTGTTGCTGAAGTGAGAAGTGTGTGTACTTTTTTCAACAAAGCACCATAGTCTGGTTGTGTATTCATTTTGTTGCCTACTCCAACCAGGAGGTCACGCTCGGGAAATCAGAGCCCTTCCCGAGGGAAAGCTTTCAAGTATACAATTAAGAAATAATTAGCATTTTACTGCTTAAAATGTAGATTTGCACACCCACACTCTATTATGTTGTCACTACAGAGGGCAATAGAGCACATCCTGGTCTTATAAAACCGAATGAAAACTTCTGAGCATGACTGGCTTGAGAATGAGCGCCTTCTAAGATTTACCTCTATTGCTGCTGTTGACTCTCCCAGACATCTGATGAGTGTCTAAATTAATAATGAATTGGGGAGAAATAAATATTTAATTCTTTAAATCTGTTGCAAACAGCTTGTAATATTCACTGATCTGTCTCCTGTATGATTAACAGAGCAATATATTGCCTTTAAAAAGCTATATGCCTTTTAATGCTCCTGTAGCTTGCAGCAGTATTCATCTTCTGGCAGCGGTGAACAAAATGTCTCGCATATGGAAGCGTCACTGCTAGGTGTTGAACACTGCCAAGTGCTGAGGAAGCTGATATGTGACTAATTACTGTTGATGCTGATATTGCCACAAAAAAGCCTGCTCAAGATCTCATATTGAATATTGCAACATAACAGCAGGCCTGCTCACAGCAAGCTGCAAATATCAACTAATGACTATTGACATCTTCACTCAGAGACATCGCTTAGCTCGCTCCAGGGTTTAAACTGGTTATGATTTTTAATAGTGTAGAGCATGGATTGAGATGTCTCCCCTCTGGTTTGTCAAGTTTTCTAACTACACTTTTGAAACAGTTGTGTTTTTATTCATTTGGAAAATCAAGATCTCTGTATCCAATCAAAATATTTAGCAGTCATACTAGCAGTCTGGCTCTGGTGGACTGTCATGTCAGTCCAATGTCAGTCAGTCCACTGCTTCACCCATACTAAAACATCTCAACAGTTGTTAGTTGGATTGCCATGACATTTTGCATAGACATTCATGGTGAATCATTCAATTAGCAGCGTGAGGAAATCGACTTTTTTTTGGCTCTCGGTGAAATATCTCGGATAAACTGTCATGAAATTTGCAACAGATGTTCTTAAATTGACACGTAATGTTGTGCATTAAATCTCAGATACTGAATTCAAATGACGTGTGTTGAGCTCATGACTTTCACCATCAACAGGTAAACATATACTCAACATGTTAGCATTGAGTATGGCAGCATATCACTGTTTAGCATTTAGCTCATGACTACATATACTGATAATTATTTCAACTTTTATTACTGAGAAACAAAAGTTTTGTGCAGCAGATGGCTCAAAATACTGCAATACCCATGAGCCTCAGTCTGTTTTCCTACCATTGATGTTGCACATCACAGAGTTTTAAGCCATTTGATGTGATGTTTCTTACCAAAATGCACCCTGAGATTTATAGGTAACTTATCAAAAAGACAAATATTTTCTAAGAGACCTTTTAATTATTTGTTCTGTTGATTCAACTTGGAAAGATTCATTCAAAACTAAACACATTTGTTTTTGAGTTTTAATTTAGGATAAAGTTTTACATAAAAAAAAAAAGTCAGACAGGGCTCCTCATGCAAACTGGTAGGTGTCTAATTTAGTGTCACCCCCTCTGAAGTCTGTAACCACCACATCAGAGTGGATTAATTACATGACTTCATTATTAAACAGCATATTTCTCACTTGTCATCACCAAAGCATATTATAAATATATATGTGTGTGTGTAGATATTTCAGTGATGTTTTTTTTTTTTTTACTTTAGCGTAAAGGCAATCAGTATGGCCAATACCATTAAACTATTATTAAGTGCCTGTAATCCCTTGATCTCCTTTGAATTCCTGCTTTTAGAGGCACTTTTCTTCACATGAACCGTCTTTGTACGGTTTGTCTAGCATAGGCTGACTGAAGTGTTCAGACATTTGCTTTCATCTTGTGCAGGAGCATGCCTCAAAGATGGGAAAAGGTGAAAGTGACTCGGGAGAGGGGGGCTGGAAAAAAAAAGGCATGTTCAAAGCCAAAGCAAGAGTTTCTTCCTTTTTTGCTGAGTGGCCTAAATTTCCCAGAAACAAGCTGGTGCTTCCATCTTGTAATGCTATTTTGATGGTTCCTGTTCTACTGTGTGAAGACAGGTAGACTCTCCTGGGCTCACAATCTCCATTGGTAGGCAGAGCAACTTCAGAAAAGAGTCTGTCTAAATATATTCACTTGTCATCACCCCGGTGTATAGTTATGTCTTCTTTGATAAATGGAAAAGTAAACATCAGACTTTACCTCCTACACACAGCCTGGTCCAGGACTGACTTCTAACCTCCAACTGGAGAGCTGCCAGTAATTGAAATTAATTAACTTGTCCAAAGTGAGACAAAAACAATTACCCAAGCACCCCCTAGCTTGTCAACAAAGCTCGTTTCTCTAGAGAAGAATGGGTAGCGTGTAGCAGTCCTTTGCAGTCGGCCACTACAGGAGACGTGCAGAGATGATGGATGTCTGTATTTCCAGTTGGTGCCTCCTTTCTAATGAGTTCCTCTGCCATATTGCTGGCTCATTATGAGAAAACAGGAACTGCATCGCTGAGAATAATAAGAAATGATAATATCCCGGTAATGACTATGATTATTATCAGTTTGTGCAACTTTTGGTCTCTTTTATCAGCTCTGTTGGTTATTTTCTTTTCTCTAATGGGTGGTTCATGAAAGTCAGTGATATCGGCTGTAATATAAAAAGACATCGATGTGCTACATTTAACAATAGTGTACATATTACAATATAGGTTAAACATTTCTTCCAAGCCTTTTGAGAATCTTCCATTTATGTGTATCTCTCAGATGGACAAACTCTGAAAAGCCTCTCAGATTTTTGACATTTCTCATTTCTGCTGCAGACCTGAGAAGCAAACATAAATCAAGGTTTCCAAAACTCTGGAGATAGAAATGCAGCGTAGCGAGAAGACCAATCTTGATTTCCTGTGCACACCTGCTTAGAGTGCATCACGGTTCACGCAAATACAAACTCCCCCTGCGCCCGTCGGCCTGAGATTGTGTAGGTGTGTTTTTGTGTTTGTGAGAATGAGAAGCACAGAGACCAAGGAACAAAGCATGTCATACACATCTGAAAGTGTGTGCATGGTTGTGCAAATGTACACCAAACAATCCAGTGTTTGTGAATGTATTATCAGTGCGTATGGTATCTGTGCCCTCGGTTACCCCGAAACACAAGATGGTGTTGAAAGAAACACATTTCTTCTACTTCTTTGAAATTGGAAGATTTATTCCAGCTCCCTGAGACAGTTTGTTTTTGAGCAATTGCTTCTGGTCCCCTGTGGCCATGAGGAGTAATGTACAGTTTATCTGTCTGCTTAATCTGCAACGCTGCATTGATGTGAACCTCCATTAAGGATGTTGTTGTAAAGGTGAGGAGCACAGATCACATTGATCACATTGTCCTGTATTTTAAGGATCATCATGGTTAAACAAGATCCACTTTAGAAATAACCTTTTACCTTCAGCCATGCACACAATAGGTGCCATATGGCAGCTTATATCCCCACTGGACTATTTCAAGCTTTTTAAAATGAAATATGAATCTTTAATTGAGTGATATTCCCCCTTTAATTTGGGTCTGCCTTTAGAAGATTACAGTGCACAGGAGATGGTGCTAGTTTTCCCCACTGTAGCCGCTCTGGATTATATGCGCCTTGAGTACTTACATAAGTGGCTTTATTTTTCTATCCATTTAGCCATGGGTAGCTTTTGCCTACTCTGTCTTCACTTAAATTGCTTTTGGCTTCACAAAATTACCGAGTGGGAATAAAATATCTTCTTAACACAGATGAAAATCAGCAGACTGCACTCTTTACCATGAATGGCAAACGCCATGCCCAGCAGTCACATACATAATTGTCCTCCACAGTCTCACACTCTCCATTTTGACATTAATTAATCTGAAGCAATCTCCAAACTGCCCATGGGGCCAGGACCTCACGCCTCCAAACCTTCAATTCCCATGATTGAATTTCACAGAGTTCATTTCTCCAGCCCTTAACTTTGCCACTTCGCTAATGGTGATTGAAAAAAAAAAGACACAAGAAAAAAAAAAGAAAAAGAGTGGGGGAAAAAAAAACTCAACATCAGCCATATTCTTTTTGTGATCCATCATGGGCCATAGAGGGGAGGACAAAGACAAATACAACCAGCCAGAATCTGGGCAGAGAACGAGAAAGATGACCCCTCTGGACTCTGGTGCTGCGTTTCATTATCTCACTCACTCCATTCATTCACTACCTTTGGATGGACTGAGCCCCCCAAAACACTCTATCAAACCCTTACATTGCAATGTGGGGGGACGGATGTGGACTGCACACAGCCACTACGAAAAGATAGAGATGGAGTAAACATCCATATGGATCCTATAAGGCAAGTTCACCATCTTGGTTTAGCTTGTTAGCATGCTGACACAAAAGACTAGCATTGCTAAAACAAGTATCAATTAGTGTTATTTCATCTCTTTAGTTGGTGAATTAGCACTTGGACGTACTTCAGGCTCTTTGCTGAGTCTGTCACCTCCAGAAGTGCCGTCCCCCCTGTCGCAGACATACTTCCTCTGACACTGTGACAGTTATAGCATCATTGTCCAATCCTTCTTCCTGCGGAGCGTGGCAACGAAAGTAGTCGTTGTGGAGTCTTGGCACTACAAGGCCCCGGATGGTGGTGGTGCTGCTGCTGCAGGGGCGCAGTAAGGCTGAGTAAGCCTGAGAAATCGCATGGCTTTGGCCCTGCTGCAGCGTGGGATGCCTCATTGAGTCTGCAGGTATGGATCAGTGTGAGGAATGACTGCAGTCTTTCACAGCTGGCCAACTTCTCTCTCCCTCTCTCACCCTTTCGTGCTCTTCCTCCCTCTACCTGTCTGTCCTGAGCTTTTATTCCCCAGCTTCTTTTTCTCCTGATAAAAGACCACAACCTCCCTCCTCTCGCAATCTCTCACTCACCTGTTCTCAAACAGACTCCTGCACAATCACACATGTGTGCAAGCGTCTGAATGTGCCTGTATCCACATGAGAACATTTATGGCACTTATGTGTCAGCGAGTGTGTGTGCATGTGTGTTTTGCGTGTCCCAGTGGTTGACTGGCTCTGTTTGTAAGGTGTGAGCTGACCTGGGGCTTGAAACGGCAGAGAAACCCAATGACAGATGGTGTGTTTGAAAGAGAGATTTGGGCGCTCGGCTACGGTCAACTGAGGTCTGGCACTGAAGCAGGGGCTTGGCCTGCAGTTAGTATACCTCCTCCTCCCATCACTGTTCACACAGACACGCAACATGGCCATGAATCATTACACACACACATGTTAACAAGAAGGAAACTCAGTAATGGCAGAACAAAGACGTGACGGGGGAATATTCTCAAATTAGTGTTTTGCACTGTCTGGTACGGCTTTTCTTCTGTGGATAAAGGATAGATAAAAGTTGGCCTTCACCTTCTTTCATCGTGACATTACTTTGAAAATATTATTTGGTCACTGCACTTACTAGACTAAAAAAATGATCCAAAACCCAATTTCTTCAAAAACCACAAAGATGAAACACGATACAAACAAACACACGGATTCAGAGCTGTGCACAAACACACCCCAGTGAGATCATATACAACCAGGTGAAACATACGGGGCTGCCTCTGAAACTGAAATTTTTGTGGTTGCCTGGCAACTTCAGTTGGTTTGGCTGACATCAAAACAGGAATGCTGAACAACAAAGGTGGCCACACACACACTCACACACACACACACACACACACTAGAGGAGAGGAGAAATGCTGCTGCAGGTTTTTGCTTTCCTCCATCTCAGGCCTCCTGTAAAGTTATATTCTCATAACTACCCCTCATCACTCATTCAAAGACACTGCATTGTTTTTAACTGATGGAACTTGGGGTGTGGCTCCGACAGCCGCTCTGATGTTTGGCTGCAGCTCCACAGGTTTTGCTTTTAAAGGAGAAAAAGTTCTTGAGTACTTTCAGTTTGAGAATAAATTTGATTGCTAATTACATAACAAGAAATTAATTCAGTTTATTGTATCAAAACTTCATTATACCACTGTCAAGCACTGTCACTGCCTCTGGCATGCTGTCTCTTCTTCATCCAATCTGTTCTGATATTTTAAGAAAGCAGATCTGCTCCCTCTGTGCTGCGAGAGAAAGAAAAAGGTTACCCACGCATTTCCCAGAGTTGCACAAAGTCCACTTGAAATGTAAATCTCAGCTTTACTTCTCCCCATCGTGGGTAGCCACATTTTTATGAAAATTACCTGATTTGAATTTAGATGTGGGTACACGGGAGCCAAGGCATTCACCGAGGCACGTTCCTGTTTAACGAAGAGGCGTATTAACAGGCTTGTTGACTCCACTACGTGTCTGTCAAAAAGACAGACACACACTTTGTGTCATAGCCCTAAAGCTGTGCACAGCACTGTTTGGGCTTTTGGAGCTTCATAGAGGCTGCGTTCATTCACCGGGGGATAAATGGGTAATTGAACTGGGGATGTCACTATTAAAATACACAAAGGCACAGAAACAAGGTGCTGTCACTCTTTATTCTGCTCCCTCTGCTCCCGAACACACATGAATACACACTGTCATGTCTGCATGACTTCAGAGGGCATTACACTGACTCACAATCATTTCTGTCAGAGCTGTCCAATTTTTATAATAGCCGCTAATCCAAAACCAAACCATATCCTATCCTTAAAGAAATGATAAATACACATGCCCTTAAATGTATTGGTTTATTTTATGGGGCATTTTTGTGCCCCATACAAAGGGCCATGTTGCTGCAGGTTTTTGTTCCAATCAATCAAGAGCACAAAGTTTAACCAATCAGCTGCCTGAAGACTGAGATCAGCTGATGAAATGAGTCAAGTCTGGTGTGCTGCTGCTTGACTGGAAAGAAAACCTGCAACCACACGGCCTTTTGTGGAATATTTGGACATGCCTGCTGTAGATGTATCTAACTTTGACCTAAACTAGTCTACGACCTTAAACTCAACCTAAACCAAACTTTATCCTAATCTCAAAACACTGTCTCCAGCAGCATATTCTAAAATGTGCTCATTTATTTTATGGGGACTTTGCTCTTTGTGGCTCATAATGTGTCTGCAGAATTAGGGCCCCACAGCATTATACACCACATCATACCTGGTCTCACGCACACACATTTCATATATATCATATGGCATTGTTTGTTGTTCAGAGAACAGCTGACTGAACATTGGCCTTTTGTGTATTTTCTCAATCAAAAACGCTTTTGGCTGCGTGCTGCAGTCACAAAACTCTTCATCCACAATTTTAGGCAGCTGCTCGCAGATATGCATGACAGAATTGAAGCCCCACTTTCAGTGAGCACCCTCTCTGCTGAAGTGTCCTTGAAACTGAGTCCTGGCCGTCTCTGTCATGGGAAGCACTTTCTGGAGATTTACAGGTCAGAAGAGGGGGAAAATATTTTTTATACATACGCAGCTGAGATAATTACAGCACCATGCTGCACTACAGGTAAAACAGCTCAAACTGCCCTAATGTCTCCACGTCCCACTTGTAGCTGCAGCGGTTATTGGGCTGTAGTCCTCTCCTCCACCTGCAGCACAGCTGTGCGCCGCTGCCACGTCTATCCTCGCCGCTGTGGAGTGGACGCGCGAAGTGGGGGCGCACTCCTCAGCCATCAAAACCCTTCTGGTGAGATGCGCAGCTGTGTCTGAGAGCAGCGCTGGACACACCACCCACCTCCCGTCTCTCTTGGCTTTTGTGTGTGCACAAGCACTGACTGTTTAGTTAAAGGAAAGTTTTGTGCGTGGCTCCCCCTCCCCCTCCCCTCCCCTTCTCTCCTCTCCTCGGTGCCGTTGCTTTTTCGCACCCGCGTCCTCCTCCAAAGAGCGGAGGCATATTGTCTGTGGCGCAGCGCGACAGTGCGGTGTCCGATTACAACCAGTGCGCTGAGGAGCCACCGGCACAGAGCGCTCCTCTGTGGGCAGAAATAGCACACAGGGGCTCCGGAGGGACGAGAGAGCGCAGAGGAATCTCTACAGAGAGAGAAGGAGTTTACCGAGGTCGTTTTTGTGCAGGAGACAGAGCAGAAGTGAGGATATTTCATCTTCAGCTCATCTTTATTTTGTCTTTCCTCTTGCCACTCTTCTCACCGGGACAAGTCACGCTGCTTCGCTCCCTACTAGATGAACGGAGAGCTGGGCACCTCACTTGGTAAGAGGAACCGTGTGTTTTTTCTGATGGATTGTGCACCAGCTTTCATTATATAGATTTGTCTCATAGGCTTGTGCAGCCATTCCGCTTCCAAGCGCAAGGCAGCATATTTGTTTTCAGGAGGAAACAAACACCTTTGCTGACTTCTCTTGCTCGGCTTTAACATCATTTCACACAACCTCATCACCTGCTTGAAGAAGGTTTCACTGCATCTCGCTTAGTGGCAGCGCGGTGGCATTTTTTACACGAACCATACACTAATCCACAAATGCAAAATTACACAACGTAGCTAAATAATCAGTTTGAGAAGTTTTGCATTTTGCTCTGCGGTGCCTGGCCACTTGGTGGTGCTGGCAGAGTGCAGCCTCCACCAGCTCCATGTCTGAGAGCTTTCGTCAAGTCTTTATATTCAATAAATGCACAACACTGTTTGGTTTTCTCTCCCCTCTTTCTATAATACTATCGCAATCGATTAGGGCCTGCTATCATAGGCAGCAGCCTCAGGAGCACATGTTTGATGCATTCAGTGCACATGTACCCATCAAGAGAAGCATGAAAATATTATATGGTCCAATATATTTTTCCTAATAGTCCAGGTGATGTCTGTGCACCAGCAGCTTTGACAGATTCAGAACAAACTGGGACATTTCCAGAGATGTGTTTAGCTGTTTCCTTAAATGTGGCTTGTTTCTTGCTGTGTAGCCCTGCGGAGATGAATAAAGTATCTATCTATCTTATGCTTTTAAGATTTCCTTTCTGTTTGCTTTGGTGACATCCTGTCCGTTTTCAATGAAATGGCACAGAGCTCATGCCCTTTACGAGAAACATGGATTGTGTGGCAGTATAATACTATATAATGTACCAAGCTTATTTTATTCTCACCATACCTATTGAGGTTCTCAGACCTTGCAGCCATATAGACCTCAAACTTAAGTCTTCTCACACAAAGGCAGAGCCAGAGCTGAGTCCTTGAAAGTTTTTTTTTTATGTATGGTTTGGTTATTTGCATAAAAGCTCCACTTGAACTTTTCCTTACGCTCAGCAAGTTTTGAATTACATATTGTAGCTTTTTTTCCCACCAAAGTCCTGATGTGCTCTCCACTCTAGTATTTGTCAATGAGCAGCTTCAACATACAGAGTGTTAAGAGCTTCATCTGTGCTGTTGCTGAAAATGTGATTGATGTTGTGTAGGATGTAATGTATGTTGTTCAGGTCTCTCTCTGCACGTTTGGATGAGCGCTCATCTCTCATCCTACTCACACTGATTAACTAAATGTAACTTTTGGACTAAGTCTGTCATTCAGTGTTGGGTTTTTTAAGCCTAGGGCAAACATACAGACTCTTTTCCATTCTATTGGCATTCACAGTTGTTTTGGTGGTGCTCAGCTTCAGGGACTTTAAAACCGTTGTTTTGATAAACACAGTCAGCTCACTGATATTATGGCCCCAGACGCATGAGGATGCTGTGGCTTGTCCGTCCTGTCACACTGTGCTCACCGGTGTCAAAAACTGCCCCTTATCCAGATGGTGGAATCATTTCAGATTCACAGTGGCCGGGGCCTTTATTAGACCTCGATGCTAAAATCCCCGAGGGGAAAAGAGATGAAAAAGAAATACTAAATGAGAGTGAGAGGGATGGTGTGAAACTGCTGAATCAAGAAGAAATCATGTGACATGATGCCTTATGGCAAACGATGCTAATTTAAATTGCAGCCGAAGCTCTGGAGAAACACTCCATGGAGAGAAAACAACATTAGAGGTGGAGTGGCTGTCTGGTTAATTGATTACTTGATCAACAGGAAATGAATCTGCAAATAGTTTGACTACTAATGAAGCCATTTTTAAAATGTAAACTCAGATTCTCCATTGTGATCATATCATATATCATATATCATATCATATCATGGTTGTAGCTTCTCAGATGTTTCTGGGTGTTGTACAGTAGTACATTGACTGTCTGTGGGTTTGGGGCTGTTTGATGTATAAAATATATAAATACTGAATATGCCAGCTTTTGCTATGGGCAAGTGAGATGTGTGTTTTTCACTGTTTTCTGACACTTCAAATGTGACAAAAGTTATTCATTTATTGAGGAATCACCAGCAGTTTAATCAATAATGGCCATAATTGATAGTTGCAGCCCCCCAAAGAACATGAGTGAGTCATTAAACAGATTAGGAGCAGATCCAGATGAGCCCGTGCTATGGAAAAACCAGCGACAGATTCCAGCACTGAATGAGGAAGAGCAGCGTATGATTAGTGTGATTGATATTTGCGCTGTGTTGTGAATTTGCCCGAGCGCTGACACCGAACAGCAGCACAAACACAGCAATTAGTCCCAGCCTGGAGAATTCCATGATGAAAATGACCTTAGTGGCCTCAGCGGGCTGTGTGGTCGCTATAGAAACCGATTGAATGACAAGCCCATTGTCACCGACCTTTGTGATTCGGCATCTCCTCAGGGGTCGAGTCCTGTTGGGAGCGAAAGTGAAAGGCATTATCATGCATGTGTAAACTAAACAGCTATTACCCTCTGGCCCCACGGTGCGCTGCAAGGCCCTTTGGTTACTTATTTATCTGACACCAGCAAGATGAGGCGACGGGATAGTTTGTCTGTGCACACACAGCTTCACAAAAGATCTGGCTTTATTGGCTGTGAATTGCTTGGAAGCCCTGATTTTACAAATTCTGCTCAGTGGATGATTTATTGCTCTTATGCAAGTAAACCCAGAGTCTTGAACAATAGCTGAAGTGGTTTGCTGTACTTCCCTGCCGTGCTTTGTCCTCTCACTACCACAGGCTATTTATACATCACAACCACTTTGCCATTATCTCCCTCGCTTGTTCTTCCTGCCACTTCTGATTTGAAGACTGTAGTAGCTTCAGAGAAGTAAGAAGATGCTGAGTCTGAAGATTTGGGGTTTGTTTTTATTGCGCTTTTTTTTCCTTTTTTTTTTTTTTTTTTTTTTTAGTTTTGTGGTTTTTTTGTGCCAGTTGCAGTGCATTCAGATACATTTCTGACCTATTCCTACATATCTGACAATGTTGCCAGGGTGAAGGTAAACAGCTCTTTCTTTTCTCTTCGGCCATTCTCGCTTATTTAGTGAGATGGTGCAATGTTGCTATGGCTACTTCAAGGTTTTCCTGCAGGGGATTCAAGTACCCGTCCGTCACAAAAGAAAAGAAAATGTGGGCAAAATAAAAGTTTATTATCCATGCCACTTCTGTTCTTTAAAGGCTGAAGTGTCACAATGGTTGCCATAGGGATCGTGAGGAAACTATCAAGTGGGATGCGCATTGCAAACCCATCATCGCATCCGTTGCATGTTCTCACAAATGTCTACATGACGGCTACAGTGGTGCCGTCATGCAGATAAAGAGGAGTTGCATCTCTTGCCTTCAAGGTCAGCTAATTAATGACAAATGAAACAGGCATTGTGCCATTACTCCTCAGCATATTGTCATTTTAATTTCTGCAGAGAATATTGTACTATAGCGATACACGTCTGGAGTGTAGTGAGTTAAAGCGTACATAAAAAGAGAAGACTGATTAGTTAAAGGAGCGGGGAAAGAAGTGGTTAAAAAGTGCTTGTGTGGAAACAAACACACATCAAACACACATCAGTTGTCTTGTGGGACGGATCCTTGTAAAACAGGCAGAGGAAGCTGTTGTAATTTCACACTGCATGCTAAACAGCAGAAACGGCACAGGGGCAGGTGTAGGAAATAATTTGAGTTCACAGTGCGGCGGGGGGAAGCGCAGGCAAGCGATATGTGATCCTGGATGCATTATTATTTCTGCTGCATGGATCCAAGAATGACTGTCTGCGGTTTTTGGAGTGAAACATCCAGTATCATGTCCACACGTCAGCGGGAATTAGCATGGCTAAACCAGCCTTCACTCGCTGCCACTGTTACACTACATCAGCTCTGTCCCTCTCTCCACTACAACCTCAAACCCCACTCAAATAGCAAAGGAATCTGTCTTTTAACCACGATGCCAGCGCAGGAAGAAGAGAGACTCTATTTGGGTCACGATTAAATAATCCCCAAAGCCTCTTTTTCACTGGGGGATCAAGCCAAGAGGATGTTTGAAAGGTTAAACAGAGATGGATCCAAACTTCTGTGACAACAGGAGAAGCGATTATTGTAAACTTATTTAAGTTTGGAATTTGTTGTACTTTTCTTCTTGCACTTGTGTTGGTATGAGGCTGCACGGTGTGAGCGAGCAACTGAGGAGGGTGAGGAGGTGGAGGAGGAGGGTGAGAGGAGAAAGCAGCAGAGAGTGCGTGTCGAGGCGTAATGAGTCAGGGGAGAAGAGGTGAAAAGAGGATTTTAAGACAAGAGATCGAGGAAGAATGAGTGAAGAGGCTTTGCTGGTCTTTGTTTATCGACTGATTGAGTGCCATGCGGCCATTCGAAGGGTGAAATGAGTCATGAGTTGTCACCACAACACACACAGAGACGTACACACTTTTTCGCCTCTGGGCTGTCACCCCAGCTGTATTTCTCTGGAAGATGAATGAGTGTGAAGCATGAATGAGAGGATCATTTGATAGCTGCGCTCGGCTCGTATATTTCTCTTTTATAGGAGCTTCTTCTTTCAGGCTGCAGCTTGTACCTCTGAGGTGAGAGCAAAACTGGACTGCCTCCTGTGAGACTTTGACACTCTCCACTATGTATAGTCACAGCTAAATTAGCCGCCTGCACCTATTATTAAAGCAGGTGCATGTGCATGTGCTTTGTGTGTATTTACTCTTTTGACACGATGTTGTGTTTTCCATATGTTTGCGGGGTGGAGATGTAGTTTAAGTCTCATGGGTTGGATTTTTTTTTTTTTTGCTCCTCATGGGATGTGCATCACCGTGTCTTATCTTTACAGCTCAAATCATTATACGATAAGAAGCTCTTTTGATGTGATGTGTTTGGAACTATCTGAGCTTCATCTATCGCAGCACGGCAAACAACCAGAGAAGCTCTAATTTGATCAGTGAGAGGATATAAATACAGAAAATCCTTTAATCTTCAGCAAATGAAAACATTTAGCTCCACTTTGAAATCATTATGAAGGGGTAATCAGAGCAAAATCCTCGAGAAGAAGAAGAAGAAAACATTCAAGTTGCAAGAGGATGCTTCCTTCTGCAGATGAATGAGAAAACGAAATTACAGAGCGTGCTATATTCTTTTTATCCGACCTTATATGAAAGTTTGCGATACCATCTAAAAGATAAAGCAGCCCACTCCTTGTAGTTCAGCCATGCAGGAAAAATGGGAGCGGAAGAGAGATACAGAGGGAGATTAGAGGGGAGATATAAAGAGAGAGAAAGGGAGATTGGATGGCGTAGATAGAGGTGAAATGATAAGAACTTAAGTTTCCCAGACAAAGAGGGGAGGGGCCTGCTTTTTGAAAGGAAAAGAAAAGGTAAGAGAGGAGGGAAAAAGAAGAGGAAGTATAAAGAGATAGAAGGGGGTGATACAAGAAGTGATGAGCAGACAGGCGGGCTGAACAGGTTTTGGAGAAATAGCTAAATACACAGAGAAGACACTCTCTCAGAAGCCAGCGGTCTAGTCAGTCTCCGGATGCAGCTGTCAGTGCAGGAGGACTTAAGAAAGCAAAGGATGGAGAGAGACGGAGAGACAGGACAGGATGGGACAAGACGAGACAGAAAAGTAGGGAGCAAGAAAAAAAAGGAAAGGAGGGAGAAAGGGAAGTGGGAGATTTGACAGAGGAAAAACAAGAGGAAGCCGAGGCGATGGAGAGGATCTTTCTGTCACTTTTCAAACTCTCCTCACTCCTTCAGTTGAAGTTTGACGTCCTGACTCAAATCTCTCCACACTCACACGGTGAAACTCAGACCTTGTTGCCACTAAAGTGCAAAAATGTCGACATGCTGCACCTGAATTACTTCAATCGCTGCCTTTCACTCAAAACAGTTATCGGTTATGAGCAGCGCTGAGTGATTTGGGGACCTGTTTGCCCTGGGTTTCGCCTCTCAGGCCACATACACCGGTGGAATTGTTGTACTCGAGCAATTTTAAAGTACTTGTACCTCACTGTATTTTTTTTTTTAATGCTTCCACTTATCCACATTTTCAGAGGGACTTTAATATCACTACATTTATTTAACAGCTGTAGTTATTAGTTCCTCACTAAATGAAGATTTCACGTGAAAAATCATAATAAATAAAATGCATTATTAATGGTTACAATGGTTATGACAACTTTGAAGAAAATCTACTTTTGGTTGTGATTCATTTGCAGCTATTCCCCTCTAGACTTCACATATGTTTTCATTTAAATAATGTTCATGGACTGAAGTCTGGAAAATAGTTGTAGTTTTATACAGTTTTTCCTCTTTCCTTTCTGATAATATTCTAATGCCCTTTAAGTCAAGATTTGAACAGAGGACACTTATCTGCAGTAAAGTTTTACTTAAAGGGATATTTCTTATTTTTCGATGTAGGGTTGTGTGAGGTTGTCATATGTATTCAGTAGGTTACCTGCAGTAGATTCTGTTAAGTGTGCTCCCTACTTGGAAAGCTGACCAGGAACACCAGGAGAGTGGCAGAGTAGCTCTGCTGCTGTGCAGAAAAACATGTCTGGTAGACACTTTTAAAAACTCCCAGTATCCTTCTAAATATTTGCTTCACGTAGAATATTTTCAGTGGTTTATCATCCTGTGAAAACAGCACTTTCCCCACGAACTACTTTCTAAACTGCTGAAGTATTGTATCCCTACGCACCTATGGAGTTCACCTCACGGCTCTCTTATTCACTCGGCTAGCCTTCAGGAACTGGAGTCAAGGTGGACATACAACATATGATCTATTAGGAAGTATCCAGTGTCTATCAGATAAGCCATACATTATTTAAGTTGAGTTGAAGTAAAGCAGTTCACACCTGAGAAAGGCAAAGTAAAAACAAGAAACAAGTATGAAAACAGGCACACCTCCTGCATTGTCTTCCAAAACCTTTCCTGTAAACACATACCCACTCCACTCACACACACACACACTCACTCCAGACATGAAACCCTCATGAGTCATGTCTTTTTCGTGGTCTGTGTGCAGTACGAATGGGAGTGTGTAGTCTACCCCAGCAGCAGATACAATGCTGCCTCAGTTCTGGAGGTGAAACCACACAGAGGATGTGTGGTCTAATCTAAACCACCAGCAGTGAACAACAAACCACTTATTATTGCTTCTGAAGAACATTTCATTTTTCCTTGAATAAACCATCAGGAAGAATGAGCCCTCAGTCAGAGACTCAGCTGCCTGGCTGCCTGCCAGTGGTGAACACCTTGTTTTGGTGACTGCACATTTACAGTTGACTTGAAGAAGTGGTCACTTGGAATTGAATACCATTGTACAAGAGCAGGAGTCGGGTTTCAAGGAATATTTTGTTATGGAACATTAAGTCTATTAAAAGTCTAGCCAGGTACTGGACTGGGGCGATAAGCGTATCAGTTGCTGTAAAAGACAATGGAGTAATTCTAGAGGTATTACCAGGAGTGTCTCTTCTCTACAGACAGTGTTGGCTGGCTAATGCAGTCGTCTGATTATGCTGCTCATGAAACAAGAGAATGTTTCTATTCTCCTGCTGTGGCTCTATTGTGTTGCTGAACTCCTTTGGGAAGTGAGTTACGTTCAAGAGTTGTGCTGACTCGCACTGCCTGTACTTCTTCCCCTGTGCTGCCCTGTCGGGACTGAAGTGGATTGTTTAAAGATTCTCCAGGATGAGATGTGTATTTTCCTCACTCCCCCTCGCTCCTTGCGTAGAGAAAAGAAAAAAGACTCAAACTACAAATAAAAAGTGAACCAAAGCAACAGCAAAAAAAAGAAGTAAAAACACATATCCCAGTGTACACAAACTTTTTAAAGTGGCATGCTGTTCAGAATGAAACAGTGCTGGATGAGATTAGACAGAGACATGGAGAGAGAAAGAGGTGGCCAGGATAGAAGATGAAACTGACAAATAAATCCCTGAGCATAAACAAACCAAAATGAATGGAAGCAGTAGCGACAACACGTGTACAAGAAATATATGAAAGAGTTCTGCTTTTTTTTTCTCTCACGTTCTTAGGTGTGTGTGTCAGGCCCCTGAAGGTCAGCAGAGTGAAAGAAATGTCTCCAGTTTCACTTTCTCACAGGCGTCTCTGCTCCCCTTGGCTGACCTTAGCCTCACCAGACATGACCCCAGCCCTGACCCCTGACCCCCCACTGCTGCCACTGCTGCCCTTTGAAATGGATGTACATGTAGCCGTGGGAGAAAGGTGCACAGATGCATGAAAAGACACACTCTTTCCCTGTTCGTCGTGTCAGCAGGGGACTAAGACAAGTAATTATCGTCTTCCTTAATGAGGATAAGCTGAGATCATCTCAGTCAAATCATTATAAATGGAGAATAGAATGGATTTTGTTGCAGGAGGCCTGAGCAGTTGTTTTTGAGTTAAGCTGTTACAGATTTCTTTGGACGGGTGCAGTGAGGGAGGGAACTCCTACGCAGAGGATAAATTTCCTCTGGACTTGCCACAGCACAATACTTTGTTGCAGTGCTCTTGTTGTCATTAAAAATAGACCTCTGCCCTTCTGAAGCAAGGACCCTTTGGCATCCTGATCTATTTTGTGCTCCGTGCTGTTCCCCAAAGGCTCTATGGGTAGAAAAGTGCTCCCTTCTCTGCAACAGTTAAGGGCAAAAGGGGATTCTCTTCCTGCAGGGTCGACGTCTTGTTATTGACTTTAGAAAAACACACCGAAAGGAGTTGTATCACACAATATGAAGAGGAAACTGTTGCCAGAGTCCGTCAAGCATCCGATACTCAGGAGATAACTGTGCGAGCCAAGACTGTATACATTAAGGGATGTAATTCCTTTCTTTCCCTCCCACTCTGCATTGAAAATCATAATATTAATAGAATACTTGATTCATCCCCTGTGGGAAATTAGCTTTTTGTCCTCGCCCTCCTCCTGATATGGAAGGTCATAGTGCAGCGTTGGGATGCAGTAACTTATCCAAGGACACCGCCAGCATCAAAAGGCAGTGTTGTGTGTTCCTGGGTTTGAAACAACAGCGGCTTCTGCTTCTCAGAGCTGCACCAGCCCAGAACGCCCCCACAGGCAGTGGCAGGGCCCCACTGTAACCTGTCATTGTCTTGAGCAGATTGCCACACCCACGCTGACTCCCTCTGCTCCACTGTCTGAGCCCCATATATCATAATTAACACTTTCTCATTCCAGACATACATCTCTTCGTGCCTGGTTTTAAAAAGATGTGGTTTCTTTCTTTCTTTTTTTTTTAAAGTAAATGCATATGTGCACACATTCATGCTCCTGGTATGATTTCTCCCCCTTACATACGTCTCAGGTTTCATCAGCTGAAGCAATTACAGTAATTGGCAGGTTACACTCACATTACTCTGTCTTAGATTCACCCTCCTGTGTGCACCTTAGTCATCTTTTTCATGTGAATCGATGAACTCCTGTGTTGAAATTACACCTCTCAGTAGCTGCAAAAGACAGTTAGGTGTTAGCATAATACCTTCAGCAGAAAAGGCAAAAACACCCCTGACACAAACGCTCTGCATCCGTTCTCAGTTGCAGAGTGTGATTTACCATGAAGGAGGTAAAGGATGTTAATTGCAGTACACAGTTACGTGATTTACTGCTATTGTTGTAAAGCACTGGTGGCATAAAGCACCCTAAAGAAACAATTACACAAATAATACTGTTATTTCTGCCACAGCGGGGGGACTATAATTTAGCTGCATATCTGATTTAGCGTCTGGTCCCACACAGCCTGTCACTCAAAATGACCTGTTTCCCCCTGTTTTTGTAACACATCCACACACTTCACAACCACTTCCATGCACTCTTTGCAGATCCCAGTGCAACTTGACGGGTTGATTAATGCAGCTCATCCAGCTGTGGTGTTCTCGTGGGAACGGAAATCTTTGGCACATATTAGGTACATGTTTCCAAAAGTGCGTCAAGATGAATGTTTCACACAGGAAATAGATTTATAGATGGATATAAAGCAGTGGCTGCATAATAAAAGATGCACAAAGCAGAAGTGGACACGCACTTTGGTGCACTTTGGGACATTGGGAGATAAAGAAGTAACAAAGTTGGAGTTAAACGCACCTGGAGGCCACATGTGGATTTCACCAGCCGCCCCCACCAGCATCCTGGGCTGGAAAACTCCATCGTCATCAGTATAACTGAGGGTGGAGGGGATCATTAAGTCATTATTTATGTGCTCTCTGCTGTTTTATCACCTCCAGACGCAGTCTCACAATGCAGACACCCACACTCACAGCCCCAGAAGAATAACATAATTGTATGAGGCAGCCAGGGGGTCCCGTCTAATAGAAAAAGTGCAAACATTAACAGTCTGGCCCAGTTGTAGACGCGTCGCTGTTTTCTTTCCTCTCCTGTTAGGCTCGTTTACACCTTGTGTTGTTTATGTTTATTTACACACTGCTCCCAGGATGAAACCACGAGTCCAGATTTTCTCCAGTTTGTGGGATGGCGGTAGCAAATGGGAAGTTTTCTTCTTTTTACAGGCAATTTCCCCTTTACAATAACAGTAGATGGCTTGATAAGCCTGGATAAAAACACATCGCAAACAACACTTTAAGCTGCTTCTTGGCCAATTTCTGCCTCTTTCCTCGCAAAATTTCCTAGCCTGTAAAAACAACAGGGTTGTTATAGGTGGTTTTTGTGTGCGGTGGTTTATTTTAGGCTCCCTTTTTGGGAGGGTGAGCTTGAATCAATTTTCACCCATCCTGTCAGTATTTCATCTGTGATGGATGGCTATAGTCGTATGATTGCAGTTTACATAAAACAAAACAAAACAAAAAAACACAGTGTGCTGGTGAAAATGGAGACAAATAGGGGTGTAGAGGTGGTCTAGGAAACTAAAAGACATGGCAAATTGGAGTAAAATTGGATGTTAAACAGATCTGCACTGTGTTGCACCTGGAGCTGTGGCTCCTGTGAAAGGCCACGTAGAGTCAGCTCTCTGGACACCACAGTCCCAGATACTCTGAATACCACGGTTTCCCCCCGGTGTTTCCTTTCCCTTTAGTTTAAAAGAGGGGAATTGCTGCTTTTCCAGCTGTGTCTGACTACCCTCACCCTGCTGCCTGTTGCCCTGTTGTTTTCATGTCCCGATTCAATTACCTCTGTGGGGCTGCTCCCCCGACACATGACATAGAGGACTGGAGAGATGTGAGGAATTGTAGTTTTATGGCATGTGGTGTGTGTTATTTATGGAAATCCTGCTCTTCATAGCAAAGCCATGCTCTCCAACCTTTCTCCCCTCTCCCTGAAGTGCCTCTAAACTCTTCAGTCCTCTTCTTTCTTTCCATCTAAACTCATCTTCTGTTAATCCTCTCCTTTCTTCTCTGCACTCACTGCTCCTTTTGTTCCTGTCTAACCTCTTTAACACCACTCTCCAACCCTCCGCTATCCATGCCCCGTACCCTAATTTCATCTCGTCCAACCTCTACTCCTCATCCTGTCCTGCATCTCCTTCATCCTTTGTTCCTCCATTCCTCTCATTGTCACCGACCTCTCTTCAGTAATCTGCCTCAAGTGACCCTAAACGACTTTCTCGCCTCCTCTCCCTCTCCAGTCTTTTTTCTCCTCTCTTTACGTTTTGAAGAGCAGGTCAGTGTGAGACTGAAAGCCATTACTTCTACATGTCTCAGTCTTCCCACACACAGGCAAGCAGCGTGGAAGCCTCTAGGAATTCATCGCCAGACACAGAGAAACAGTCAGTCATATGCACACTCATATGTCCACATACGCGCATTTTCACACACCCTCACTTGAACAAAAATAATCCGTGCAGCAAATATATAATATATGCAGGCAAACAGGCTGGAGTGTTCTGCTGGAGCATAAATCTCAGTGTCATTACAGGGCATTTCCACGCACGTACACACTTAAATTCGCTCTGACTTTGTCCACCGACTGACTGCGTGCATTTGAACAATACAAATCAGTATAACCATGTGATAATCTGCTTTGTGGGTTCTATGAAGGTGAAGAAGAGCTTTGCATTGGAACAAAGGCACAAATCATAAATATTTCCAGCTTGTTCTGTCTGCAAAGTACAAAGAATAATATGACTTTCTTCTTCCTACTGGAGAAATGGTAGAGATACCACATAATGTGCAGGTAATCAGAAATAAGAAGTGCGACACTGCTGCTTATCTCATGATATTATAAGTAAATATGTCACTGTTGAAGATGAACATACAGTGAAATAATGTTGTCAAGTCAGAGACCTCTTGAGATCTCAAGTAGAAATTATTAAGGGTGGTTAAGAGGGGCACACGGTTGTTATGGCTAATCACTGGTGGCAGAGTTGATGCATACACCTCCCAAACTGTTGCCCATCCTGTCATTGGTCTTATTTAGACTGAATTTCATGTCTTTATACCCAGAATATCAATCATCACAACATTACTTAAAACTTGCAGGCCACTAGTGCTACAAATGAGTATTTCCATTACTAATTAATGTGTATCTAATTGTTTTGCCTCAAGTGCCCATATTGGAAATTACGGAAGCCTGAGGCCACTTTACTATGATATTTGACAAAGGAAAGCAACAATACATCACATCTGAGGGAGTGAAATTTGTATGGCACTGATGAATGACTCAATAAATCAATTATTAAAACTGCAGCAGATCATTTTCTTTGAATAGCTGATTAATCAACCCAATTAATCAATCATTTAAGATTTACAAAACATACACACAGTCTTATTTTAGGGTTGTAAAAGCAAGAGGGAAAAAAAACCCCAACAGGCCCACACTCAGAGAAAGAGACGTATACAAATAGAATCAGATAAAAGTCTGTGAGCTACACTTGTAAGTGTTGAAATATAACACAAAAATAAGTATAAGGAGGCGTAGATGTAAACTTGCACTTGTCGAGGAACATGCAAGTAAACATAAACTGATACAAGTGGGTCAGGTACACTCACTGACAAAGAGGCGCTGCAGCAGTAATAGATACATTTGGGTCAGGTAGGCAGCTGTGCACACACACACACAGACACATGCTGAAAGATAGTGAAGAAAACATGCACACACAAAAAAAGCACAAAAACACATACAGACAGGAACATCTGTTTTTGGCCTACAATCAAGCCCAGATGGACCTCAGGGCAGTGGAGACCACACATTAAATGCTCCCTGTATTGCTGCGGCTCACTCATGGGGATTTAAAGCTCCAAGGGGGTATTAATCAGAACCACAACCTGTGGTTGTTATCATAATGACACAGGAAGATTTTTCCTAAATTAATAAGTGCCATCATTTCTGGGAAAATTTAGGTCAGTCGAGCAAAATCCGAAGCGTTTGTCGCCTTGTGTGGCTCCTCAGTGCTGTAATGTGTGTATGCTGCATGAATATGCATGATGAGGGCAAGTTAACTTTTTTTTTTTTTTTTTTTACCCCAGCAGCAATATGACACAGAACCTAAACATAGAAAGTGAATTAATATACAGTATTAGAGTTAAAAGTGATGATATTCAGCTTTGATGTTGGGCCATCAAAGGCGTCATGAAACCGCACGGTTCAGAGGGCCAGCGATGCACTGAACTGTATATTTAGCTGTGAGCCCAAATTAGACTTGTCACAGCTATAGACACATGCCATGCCAGCTTGTGTGTGTCTTCATCTGTTGGGTGGGATGGTTGATGTAGCTGTTGCTGGAGATTAGATGGTATTGTTTTTGCTCCCGGGTGGCGCTTTTGGAAGGGTTATGGCAGCATGTATGTGATGAGAAGAAAGAAAAAAGGAGAGGATGTGTAATGAAAGACAAAGATTGCCGGTGTGTGGTTTGCTCTTATGGTGTGTTTGTATAAGCTTGACCTTGTGCAAGTCAATTCAGCGAAGAGAGGGCACAAAGCACCAGGCCCATACCTGCCTAATCAAGTTTGTAGAGCAGCCTGAAGCTATGAAGGTCTGAGAGTTAATACTGGCTCAAATAGAGAAAGCAGCTCCTCAATTTTATCCCGGAAACCTTGGAGTTTCCCCCACAAAACTCATTAAACACCAACATGAAGCCTGGAGCTGCTCAATGCACACACACACATACACACACACCTGCTCGTGTACTCTCTACCTGCTGACACATGCATTTTTACAACAATTATAGACCATCCACTTTTCCTCCTCCTTCTCCCAAAATGAGGGGATGAGTTTTTGATAATTCTATCTTTTCTATGTTTCCCCAGACGAAAAAATGTTAAAGATACGCTACATCGTCTGTTTGATATGTGATTTGTCCTGACAGATAGTGCTTGTGATCACTTAAACTCAGACATCTTTTTTTTTTTGCTTTTGTGCTCACAGGCAGACAGACAGCATGTGTACTCTCAACTCTTTGTAGCCTCTAATTCCTGTCGCTCTCTCTTTTTTTATTATTATTATTATTTTTTTTGGAGGGAAGTGATGACACATTATCAAAGTGATTTCTGTTTGTTACATGGCTCATTTGGGTCAATTAGGGGGAAAATTGTTTTGCTTTGGCAGTGTTTTGGGGGCACAATGGCATCGAACCCCAACGTCTGCAATTAGTTGTCTGACTATGACGTCATCAGATATTCACAAATGTTTGTCATGAAGCGTCTTAAAAGGCTGCGATGTTGCCACAAGGCAGTTCTGACATGATCTGAAAAGAGCATTGTTGTTTTGAAGACTGAGTCTGAGGGTGTGTGTGTGTGTGTGTGTGTGTGTGTGTGTATGCATGTGTGCAAGCTATTATCAATTGTCTAGAGACACTTCATAATATCAGCCTCTAATACATAGTAATTTTTAATTTTCATATTTTTAATGTCCTCCCAGGTTGTCCGTACGTGGTAACATTTATTTTGAATTTTGCTTAAGTAACATTCATTATCATAAATTACTAAAACACTTGGTGATACCACAAGCTGTAATACTGGCCTTCAAAGTAAATTTTACCTGTTTGGTATTAGAAGAGTTTTGACAAACAAGGGGTCAATTTCCTGGTGCTGAAACACAATGTGAATGTTATTTCTTTGAAGGAAAAAAATCCTGAAGTTGTTTTTGTCTATAAAAATGTCAAAAAATAGTATTTTTTTTTCTTTAAATGAATCTCGAGGTGACAGCTTCAAAATGTTTGTTTTGTCTGAAATTCAAAGATATTCAGTCTACTTCAACATGAGTCAAGGAAATAAGTTGAAAAATAAAGCGATGACTGAAAAGATGGATCTGTTATTCTATGAAGTTAAGACACGACAACATGTCCTTCAGCTTTATGCTGTTTATGCTGCAGGATCACTGGTGCTGTGCAGACACATGGCACGGACCCACCAAACAGTGCTGAGCCGATGCTGCTCTCCACATCTGGCAGAATGTGTGAAAATGCATGAAATGTTCATCTTAATCACATGCTTCATCTGACCAGGTTACCTGTGCATGTATTATTTCTTCGTCTTCCTCACAAACCAAAGCCAACCTGCTGAATTAATGCAGCACAGCTCCTCCGTCGTGCTTCTGGCCATGCTAGGAATGCTAATGCTAAGTCTGCCAGGGGGGCGCCGCTCTAATACTTGACTGGAAAATCTCAACAAATAGTTGAAGGTTTACCATGAAATTTAGTGCAGATGTCCATGGCGCCCAAAGGGTGAATCTTCTCCACTTTATTGTTCCCCTGACACTTCTTGTAGCACCACCTACAACTCAAAGTTTTCACTTATATTTACCTTTGAAATGCCTTTTTGACATATTCTTCTTCCAGACAAACCATACGAAATGAAACTTTTGTTATATAAGCTCCTGAAAATTGCATTGCCAGCACTTCCCAGTTTTGCAGTAAAGATTTACTGTTTCCTTCAGATTAAAATGCTTCTGTTTTAATGCATATATCAGAAATGTTTATGTGCCAAAACTTTATTTACTGTCATTTCTAGCTGATACAGTATGTTTATCAGGGTCAGGATCACAAATCTGACCTGTGGATGCCCATTTGCTGAAACCCGCCTCGGTGTGTCTTTACTTGTCCCTGTCGGGTCTGTACGTTTTTTACCTTCCCAACTTAACTTTCCTCTGTCCATGTAATGTGGCAGGTTGATGATTTAGCAGTGCACCGGCGGAGAGGATTAAATGTGCAGTTCATGCTTTTCTGTCTGAACTTTCCTGCTTTTGAAGGAGGGCACAGTGTCACCGATCAGAGAGTGAGACAGTGTGGAAACATTACAGTGAGACCTGATTAGTAAGAGTGTGGCGTGACGCGCCGAGGGATCAACATCAATAATGACACCCGGAGAAAATCTGCGTGAGCACTCAGTTTTCTATCTCTCTTAGAAGTTTGATGTATTCCCTCCTGTCCTTGTCTACAAAGTGTGGCATCTTCCCAAAAGCACCACCACCTTAGCTGCTGTAAAAGTGCGTCATATAATCTGAGTTTTATGGATTCCTGTGTAAATGCTACAAACAGAAATTTCAATTTGACAGCTACACTGATGTTAGCAGTTCACCTTTAGTCGGGTTAACATGTGCCACCATTTTTCTGTATCACCACGAATGCTTCCTTTATATAAGGGCAAAACCCTCATTTAACCAGTGTTTCTGTTCTGGCACGTCGTCAACTTGCGCTCTAATTCACTGCTTCTCCTGACCTTCTGACTGGCATTTACAGAGGAAATCTACCTGCACAAAAGGCTTTGTCACAGTGTTTAATGAGCACACGGTGAAGGACAACATGCTCATTAAGCCTTTGGACCTAAGCATGTAGATAATGACATCTATTGATGTGGGTCAGATAACGATGGGGGCATATGTGATGCAGTCTTGAGCCTTTTACCTTATAGCGACATATTTGTGTTGACTTGAACGGGATTCAGTGTCACGGGGGAAACATGGGCTGTTAATGCCGTCAGCTATCGGCTTCAGCGCTTTATAGAGAGTGAGCGGGGAACATTCATCCTGCACAGCGGAGGATGGCATTAAGGTTACAGAGTTATTTTCAACAAAAGAATGAATAAAGACAAGGAAGTGTGAGCTTATGCCATCAAGCAGAGTTTGTGTGGCATTCTGCAGGGGTTGTGTTGTTAAACATGTTGTTGGATTGACGCAAGACTACAGTTAAAAAAAAAGAACTCATTACACAGTATGAAGCAACTATGTCATAATGGACAGCTCCCCATCTTTTAATATTACTGTCCTTACCCTTCTTGCTTTTGTGGTTTTTTCCCCTCTGAGAGTGTGTTGTGAGATGTGTATGTTGTTGTGCTTTTTCTTCTTCAAAAAAAAAAAAAACGTCCTGGCCTCCCGCATGGGGAAGATACTCTGGATCACACAGAAGGAAATGCAATTACCGGCTCCCAGCAGAATCCTAATCACCGAGCCCTGATGTTAAAAGTTAGCCTCTTTAATGTGTTGAATTTCAAAGACGCAGCACAAATCATTTGATTTACTCACTCCCTTCTTCACAGGATGTAAATAAGCTTATTAACCAGCCATTTTTAATATGTGCTTCCCATGACCTCAAGAGGAGCAGAGGACTTTATTCAAATAAGGTCTCGGAGGACTCGCCAGTAAAATTAATATATTTACGGCGAATGTTTTTATTGAACTCTTTTTTAGTAAACCTGAAAAATTATTTTGGTGTGCAAACATGGACAACAGGTTGCTTTTGCCTCCATCTGTGTGTGTGTGTGTATTAAAGGTACACCTGAACAAACATCCACCTTCCTCCAACTTGACACTTTAAACTTAAAATTTTATATTAACACAACATATTTCTTGATGTGCAGATGCTTTTTCTATTATTTCCTGTTACTTTGGATAAAGTATGACCAATGTGTGTGTGGGGGGGTGTACATCTATATGTATATAATGGACCTGTGTCGCCTCCAGACTGCAGCTGTAGAAGAAGAAACACTGAGGCAGTACATTCCATAGTTAAACAGAGGCTTTTGCCTTAACGTGGCCTTAATAGGTCCAGAGATACAAGTTGCCTGCGGCTAAGGGAGTACAAGTTGTTTTGAAAGTGGCTGCAAATCTCTGGTGTCTCTATTTTTTAGAAGACTAACTGTCAGAGTGGACTAGTCCATTCAGCTCTTGGTGAAACACAATCTCTCAGACTCCTCCCCAGCACACTGGAAAAAAGAAAGAGAATGAGACTGAGAGAGAGAGAGAGACGGAAAGAGGGAGTGAGAGAGAGAGGGGCGAGACGGAGGGAGATGAGTCTACATCTGTTTGCTTGGTCTAGCAGAGACACGATCACATCGGATGCCTGCAGGCTCCGTCTCCGACTCTGCTCTTCTGTTGTTCCAGTTTACCCTTGGGAGACATGTTCTGGGAGACAGGGACTCAGGCAGGCACACACATGCACACACACAAACACACACACATAGATCACTTCTGCTGCATCCTCTCCGTGTTGAGTCCGCTGCCGTTAACCAAACCCATCTCTCTGTCTCATTAATGCTATAACTTTCTGCTATTGTGCCCATCTCTGCCGTTAACGGGACAAAATATAAAAGCCAGGGATGCAACACACACACACAGACATGCACATGTGCACACGCCTGGGTAATTAATTGGTTCCAGTGGAGCCGAGAGCTAATTTACTATCCCTCCTGCCACATTTCTTCAGATACAGTAAGACGACTCCTTATGGCTTCCTCCCCATCTGTAGAACCTTTATGTGTGATGAAGTATATGTGTGTATGACTTATTTTTTTCACCAAAGAGGTTGTTGATGTTTTTCAGGCATATAATTACAGAGCTGTAGGAGTTGGCAGGCTTTTAGGCTTGTTATCTTGGATGTGTTGATTGCAAGAACTGTAGGAAGATTGATTATAGTACACTCTCCTGCCCCCAGCCTCCTCATGCCTTCAACCAATTGGGACATTTGTCAGTGAAGGACTGGATTTGAAAAAAAATAAAAATAAAAGGACAACTTGAGCTATTTCTGTCCATACGGAGTGAACATGATGTGCTGCAAAATCTGCGTCTGGCTAAAAGGTCACAAACTCTGCAAGATCAAGACCACCAGTTAGAAACCTAATTAACACCCTTAGTAAAGTAAATGTATCAAATCCACATTAAATAAATGCCTATTGAAGAAATGTATTATTTTTTATACTAATCTCTTCCCTTAGTTAACTTGAAACAGCACATTTGATGCAGAGGGCTTTAATGTCGAAGCTGATCAAATTAATTCAAATCTCATAATAGCTTATTACACACACAACACACTGGCTATGTCCACTCAAAAGTCTATGTAATATGATAATATGATGTTAATTAAATACCATTGTCATGTTTTTTCATTTTATTGAAACTAAGGTTTGATAAACTAAGTGATTTTTTTAAGGATAACAAAAACAATGATATGCATATTGACACTTGGAAAGAAGAAAACAAACACATGAGCATGTTTAAACCTCCGATAACTCACTATTTGTTACCTACATAAATAGTGATTACAGCAAGTTTAAAGTAAGTGGTCTGTTAAGTACCACAGTAAAATGTGCAATAACTTTCATAGTAATGAATAAGTCTCTAAATGTATACTGTCATTGTATTATCCTGAAGCAGTGCAGCTAATTAAAAGTACATTTTTCACTTTCCACCTCTGCTGAGGAAGATCCAACGGTGCACACTGTGCCAATGAAATCTCTGTACAGTGCTTACACTTACTTTACAGTGAGTCCTAGCACAGAGGGTTGACCTCCCCTGCAGTGGAATCTATCTGTAAGAGATTTCATCCATCATTCCCCGAGTCATTTTCTGTCACCGCTAAAGCTGGTATGATTGATTACAATATTAGTAATTGAATGAATCAAGACTGTCGAATTCTGTGCAGGAAAGAAAAGAAAGAAAAAAAACGTCTCTATCGACTGATTTCACATTGTCAGATGAATGAGAGGAATTTACCCTTGGATGACTGTAATTTTCTTTTCATTTGGAGTCTGGTTAGCATCAAGGTAGCATTTCATTCTTCTGCCAGGCGTGTCTGTGCCCTTTTGGAAGTACAGATCAATGAGTTACGCCTGTAGTTAGTAGTTACCCTTGATGCTGGCAGAGCAGCAATGCCCTCGCTTTGCTTTTTCACCTCCGAGGTGCAGAAGGCAGGTGTGTGTGTGTGTGTGTGTGTATGTGTGTGTGTGTGAATGGCAAGTAGACCTGCGTCTGTGCACAGCTGTAGACAGTGATAGTGTAATTTTGTTCCCAGAGAGACAGTCGCCTACCTGTTAGCCAAGCATGTAATTAAAGGTTTAAAAATGTCACCATTCCTCAGCGCTGGGCTTTATGCCCCTTATCGCTGCAGTCCCAGGTGAGTGTGTATGTGCCAGTAAGAGCGCACGAGTTTAATGTTTGTGTTTCCTTCATGTGTGGTGAGTTATTTTGTTGGAAGTCTTGGGCCATCTTCGCACCACTGCCTTGATCAGGCATCAGATGACACCTTCGGTCTCATGTGGATTGGCCCCCGTGATTACAGCACACAGAGAACAAAAGGCCTTGAAATGGAGGAAATCTTTGATGCCAGTGTAGAAACCAAGGAGTTAAACGCTGAGAAAATGATAGGAAATTCTTCAAACATCCAGGGGGGGAATGGTTTTGATTGTCTCCAGGGTGAGAGCACAAAAAAACTTAGATATTATGCTTGCAAATCAGTTTTGGGTTTTGGGGTCTGTGTTAATCTTCAGTGTTACCTGTTCTTTCCAAAGTCATTGATGACTTTGGAATCAAAAAGTCCCCAAATCTTTATACAAGGGGCCTGGTAGTCACAAGCTAAAACTTGCTTTCCTGTCAGAGAGGCAACTTTGTAGTACCTTACTGAGCTTATTAAGGAAATATCACCTCGGTTAAATGTAGTTTTTAGGGACAGTTGTGACAAACTCTCAGTTTCGTCTCTGAGATTTAAACCACTGCAGCTCTTCCAGGTTGTTGTGACAACTTGCTCTCTGTGAACAGTGCTTTCTTGACACTGAGAGCAGCTCAGACAGTAGCCTGAGGGTCTGGGCTATGTGTCAGAGCCGCTGTCTCAACAGCTGATCAGTGCCTGGGTCAGCCCTGGGATTTTTTTCACAAGCTGACACTTGGTTATACAGACATCTCTCAGCAGCAGCAGCAGCAGCAGGAGCAGCAGCCTGGCTGTGGAGTCATGTTAATTGGCACTGAAAGGCAGAGCGTGTGCTGTCCATAGATCCTTTCATTCCCATGTCTACATGGCGTATTTATATTTTGAGGTCAGTCTTTCGGGTTTTTTTCTTTCTTGGAGAACTTTAAAGGAAAAGTGCTGCATTTTTCAAAATGCACTTACACACTGAGGAAGAGCCGAGAAGACAGATACCACTCATATCTGTCCACTGAGTGTAAAACCTTTGTTAGCAGCTAGCTAACCTAACTTAGCGCAGGCCAGCCTGACTAATTTTTTTTTACCAGAACCCTTGAAGCCCAGTAATTAACACGTCTTTTGACCGTGTGTTACAATAACAAAATGTTCTAAGGGAGGTTATGTGTCAGACTGAATTTCTTTGTTTGGGCCTCTTACTTCCTGGAGTCTCATCTGGTTGCCTGGCAACAGCTTAAAGTCTAGTCTGACCCATAAAACCCTGTAAAATTGTGAATTAAACAAGTGAGTTTGTTTGTTTTGTTTTGTTTTCAGCTTTTTTACTCAATAAATAATGTATTTCATTTAACTAATTTGTTAAATCAACATTTGATTTTCCCTCTAAAGGAATAATAGTTGAGTGCTAGATGAGCAGATCAATAGGCTACTACTATAGGCAAAAGGTTGCCGCTGCCAGCAGCAGCTTATCTCAGCTCAATCTGTCAAGATGCCTTGTGCCTTTTAACATGTTAATTAATGAGCTTTACAGATGGTTGGCTTTTGTTACCTCAGGACAGACAGATTGAAACTAACCTGCTTTCAGGGGTTGTGCTACCTGTGCTAAATTAGCCAGCTGCTGCACGTTTCTCTATATTAAGACATTACTCTTTGTGTCTATTTTCATAATACCTTTACCAAAAGCTGAGAAGAAACCAATAATAAAATAATACATTTTCTCTAAGTAGCCTATAAAGGTGGATGTGTATAGGCTACATGTCGTGCCTCTGCTTTACCTTGACCTGAATTTGGTATTTAGCAGATTTGAAAGCCCTGCTCTGTATTCAAAGGTTTTTTTCTGTAATGGTTTTAAGCCACAGGTCATATTGAACTACCTCCAGCAATCATAGAAGCAGGAAGACTGGGCCAGGTCATGCCAGTAATTGCAGTCTAGTGGCGTGTGAGAGTCTTTCACGCACATTTCTCTGTCTGTTCGAGCATGATGTCACTTTTTCTGCCACATATAGCATCTCCTCTGTTGTGTAGACACTCGCGGACCACATTCAGGCACGTGGTAATGCATCAACATGAGCGCTGGAGGATTTAGTAAAAATAACAGCAGGATTTGAGAACCTCTGGAGAGTCAGGGCGGGACTCGGATGAAATTGCTGGGTGTGTTTTGGAGCAAGAGAGTGGAGAGAGTTAGTGTTTCTGTGACTCGATGAGTGTCTGCATGTGTGATGTAGTGTACGTCCCAGATTTAACTGGACCAAAGGTCTGGTTGTGGTCAGGTGAGTCACCAGGGCCAGGACAAGACACCACAGTCTTTTGGTGTGTTGAAGATTTATTGTTTTCAGCTTGTACGGGGAGAAAAAGAAAAATACAGAGGTGAAGGTCTGTACAGCCATTACTCAGGAGCAGGGGAGGGTGACATTATCTTAAATTGACCCTGAACTTTGAACCATATATAAGAATACCTACCTGCCTCCGGTGAAACTCTCCTCTGTCCCTGGTCCCTCGTGGCCGTGTCTCATCAGCTGTGTCCCTTCTTCATACACAGCAAATCACACCTTTCTGTTTTCCAAATCTTTGCAAACCCGACTGCAGATTTGAATCTAGGAGGTTTGTTCCAACAGGGAAAAAAAAAACAAAAACAAAAAACAGATCCACAGTTTGTTCGGTTTAATGTTTATTCCAATTTAGAGGTGTTTGTGGAACAGATTGAAATTCAGACCGGCAGATTATCTGCAGAGGAAGATATAGTTTTACAATAAAGACATATGCAGGTGCAAACATAGACAAGAATAGCATAGTGACTGTCAGCGAGAAGCCTTTTACATCCAGGGGAAAACGTCCTTGGTGTTAGCACAGTGACAAAGCAGCATGTTAGAAAATGTCAGAACGGCAATATTAAGAACAACAGGGACAAGAAAAAAGAAACTACAAAAGATTTCTTCTTCTGGTTGATTAGTTATTGTTCTCGGTTATTGGCCCTTTGGTGAAGAGACTGAGAGCTTAATTAAAGAACCTGTGTTTGATACTTGACATTTTGAGCACATGTTTTTAATGGCTTGTGTGAAGATTGATGTTAATACAATGTCGGATCACTATCACTGTTCTGATGACAGCTATAGACATGATGTAGTACCCTTCCACAACTGTGGGACTATTTATGTGTTAAGTAGAAATAAAAATAAGAATTCAGCATTGTAATAGCGAAGTAAATATACTGTAAAACACAATAACATGCTTGCATAGGCCACAGTTTGTGCCTCATACACATGTATGATGACTAGGAGCTGGAGTGTGAAATGCATTCTGGGATGGAGAGAGTATTGGGAGAGCTGTTTACTCAGTGCCGTGTGTGTGTGTGTGTGGAGATGCTTCAAGCATGTGGAAGAGCAAGAAAGGACACAGCGCACATGTGGACATTTGATTTGTTCTTAAAAAGCCACACTGTTAACCGCAGATAAGGTTTTTTAAAACAAACAAGCCATTTTATCCAAGTTTACTTTTCAATCCCACTCCTGGACACACTCAAACATTTCTTCACACAGAATTAATCTGCCCTCTGATCTGGGGCGGTCACCAAGCGGAAAGGATCCCGCTGGGCAGCAATGAGCCTTTGATGGCGATATCATCACTCGGTCATTCTCTCTTGTCACCCTCCACTGAGTCCATGAGACACCCAGCGGACTTAGGTGGACTGAAAGCATAAACTGTGTGGGAAAAGGTCAGTGAGAGGTAGAAAAAGAGCGGGTTGCGAGACGGGAGTGATAGAAGTTAAAAAAGTCAGACAGATGGCAGTAGGAAAAAAAAAGAAAACTTTATTATAGCCCAAAACGAGGTAAAGTCAGTCAGGTGGCCACTTGTGTCAATCATGTTGTGAATTACACAGCAGTGGTTCAGTCCGTCAGGCACCTCATCAGTCTCTCTGTCACCTATTTCGTTATTTTGTCAGATCACTTGTCATTCAGCCTGTGAGCCTGACACTTAGTCGGTCATCAACCTTGTTGGTCACTCAGTCACTGAGTAACAGTCAGTGAGCCATTTGATAAGTAGGCCTACTTGTAGTCAGATTGGTCATTTGTCACGTCAATCAATATTTAATTACTTTATCAATCAATAATTTAGGTTCACCATGAGCTAATCAATCAGTCTGACATTCATAAAATCATCATCAGCTGCCTCCTTTAAGACAGAACAACAGCAAAGTGTCTCTGTCATTGTGAATGCGTGTGTGTGCTTTGGTCTAAACACAAGACGCCAAAATCACAGAGACACCAATTGGCAGACAGCGACAGATCAACAAACAGAAACTGGCAATAACCCGCCTGATAGACAGAGTGATAAACAGGCAAACACCCTGTCAATCGCATCCAGGCGCTCTGCCTTTCAAGCATACAGCTATATAAAGCAGCTCTGTAGTGTCTTTGTGTGCTCTGGTCTAAAGCAAAGTCTGAGCTGATTTAACTGGTGTGTGCGTGTGTGTGTCTGGCCATAGAGAGAGAGAGAGAGGCATCTATCAGCACTGTGGTGTGACCCCGATCTCACACTCCCCTGACTATGTTTGGACAGATGGATCATCACCACACCACTCACATCTGACAAACCTGTTTATATGCGAGCGCGCATGCATGTAGGTGTCAGCGTGATGAATACAAAGCCAGCGTTTATTTGGGAGTCTATTTATTATGTATAGTGTAATTTAACCATCATGAAGTCCCCTTCAGACAAAATCAATAGTGGTGTTAATATGATCCTCTCTCCACCCATTACTGCAGGAAGACTTCAATTGATTAGTCAGCTGACACCTCAACTCTTGAAATGTACAGTTGAAGAGACGCGTGTGTGTGTGTGTGTTGGATGAGATGTGAGACTTATAGAGTTTGAAATTGAGATTCAATCATTTTTACCTGCTTCTGTAATGGTAATAACTACAGTACATACAGTATTTGTTTTAAAATAACAGTTTTCATGGTGATTTGTTTGTATTCTATTTACCTTCATGTAATTTATACCTCTCTACTAATGTCACAAGCTTTGTGACGGTGAATAAATGAGGCAGAATCAACCTCAGATATGAGCGTGATGAACATTGAGCGTGTGGGTTTTAAAGGAAGTTATTTTGATGATGGTCTAATCAGTGAAAGATTGTCAGCACTATCTGTATTACACTGCTCGCTACATGTGTTTCATATGACAACATCGTTTACCCCATCTTCGGTATTTGTGTGGCTCTGCTCCGTGTCCTGCATGTACCGGGGTGTTATCCATCACTTGGTCCCTGTAGGTTATTTCATGTATGTGCTGAAGATGCACACTGTATGAGTGTGTCCGTATTTTGTGAG
Source organism: Caranx ignobilis (assembly GCA_021432705.1). Lineage (NCBI taxonomy): Eukaryota > Metazoa > Chordata > Actinopteri > Carangiformes > Carangidae > Caranx > Caranx ignobilis. The sequence goes on from MU269986.1 coordinate 12,151,136, forward strand.
AGACCCAGAGAGAGGAGTGGGAGCAAGAGGGGGAGAAGGTGTTGGAGGTGGTGGTGGAGGCTTGTACTAATGCCCTGGAGATGATTTAGAGTTTAGACCACCGAACAGCACAGAAAGCTCCTCCAGTTTTCTCCCACAGGACCCGTCAGTGGCTTGTGGTGAGTTAAAGAGAAAATAGGATCCACCAGAGATCACTTCAGGGGAATGAAACGGCAGTTCAAATGGTTCGGGTTTAAATCATGTCATAGCTGTCTGTTACTTACATTAAAAGCCATGATGCATATGCATGTGTGGGCATAAATCAGATCATCTGTGGGTCTTTAAAGTGACATATGTGTGTATGTGTTTTTATTATTATTATTTACGGCTGGTAAATAAAAACAGTATCTTAGGTTTTAGAGATCTTAATTGGTTCACTGTGAAGGAACTGGTTTTCATTAGGGTTCATTTTCATGCAAATACAGAACTGGATTCATTCAATCCAGATGTAGACTGTAAAGCAAACACAATCGGAGATTGCCTGCAATTTGACTCTGACATTAGATATGCAAATTGCAAATATTTTGTTTTCACTGCTGCCTCCAAAAGAAAGAAGAAACCAACAAATTACATTTGTTTTTGTGTTTTTTTAAATCTTATGCAACTTAATATGGATTCCTTCATTATTCTTCATCATCAATTGTGACACTCCCAAGTGTTTGTGTATTTATCCTGCGGTTAAATTAAAGGTACCTGGCTGAGTTTTATGGCGAGACCACAACAGTGGTTCCAGCTCTTTAATCTGACTGACTGACTGACTGACTGATTGTAATTCTACCACTGAACAGCAGTGTTCCCCAGCAGACTTATTAATAGCTGTTGTCTTTGGCTGTGCGAAGAAATGCAGTAAAGCACCGACAAAAGCAAGGCAGGAAGTGACAACGAGTTTGCAAACATTGATGTGAGCAGTGCAACATGTTTTTTAGCTCATAGGGAGAGACACGGGGTGTTCTGGTGAGAAACACCTAATATAAACAAGCATTTTGTTTGCTTACAAGAAAACTCCACAGGGCGTCTTTAATATTAAATTAAACTACAACTAGAACCGTTTTAAATTCTCTTAAATTAAAATGAGGGGAAAGCACAAATGATTAAAAAACTAATAATAACAAATGGTTTCACGGTAGCTTGAAATTGTAGTACATATTGTACATACAAACAAGATGGTGGAACTTTGTTTTCTGAACATGCACATGTGTGTGGAGTCATGTGCAAGCTGACAGGAGGTCATGTGCAGAGCTGTAACAGAAGGAGAGAGGTCAAAAGAGAGCCACGAACTCCCTGGCTCTGGCTCCTGCTCCTGTCAGCTAACCCCTCTGCATGTCGGTGAATACCACAGCCCTTTTGAATCCATGACCACACACACACACATATATACACAAGAGTTATAACGTCAGTAATTTCATTTCCAAGTTCACCTCTGTGCACAGCATGAAAGCAGACATAAGAGTTTATACGACTGTGAAAAACGACAGGAAGACTGGCCAAGCTAATGGACGACCTGGGGAAAATGACTCGCTAGCTCACAGCTCAACAGGTAAAATGGCTTTTTGGTGAGGGGAAAAAATAGTCAAAACTGTCAAATAAACTATCAGACAAAGAAAAGTGACATGTAAAACGACAGTGCGACTAAAGCACAAATACGAAAGAGTATAGAAGCTGACATGTGAGCCGTCAAGACGAAAGGAAAAAAGGAACAGAAAGAGCCAACTGGCAGTGGCTGTCACTTGCTTCCCCCGCCGTGGATGACAGGTGTTTTACATTACTCCGTGGGTGAAGGCAAACCACATATCCCCCTGCCTGTGCATTTATACATTGGACTTTGAATGAATTCCGTAAAGGCCCCAAGGTCATGAAGCTTATTCATGCAGACTAACGGCAGAGTAAACTTTCCATTCCAGGTGCCTTATCATACTTCAGAGAGGAGTGAAGACGAGGAGAGCAAATGTTCACCACTTCTTTCTGTCTTGGCTCAGTCTGGCCTTTTGATTTATTTATTTATTTATTTCTCCCTGTGCACATTTCTTCCATGTTTTTGTCTTCCAAAAACAAACATATTATATGGTTAATAGTAATAGTTTTTGCTTATTTCCAGGCCTACCATTCACAAATAAAAATAAGTGTCCTCTACAGGTTCAGCTACAAAATACATTGCCAGATATGGAAACACTTTAGCAAAGCAAAATTATTAGCTATTTCCAGCCAAGATCTCCGCTATCTCACTCCACCGCACTTACTGCTCATAATGTGGTGTACAGTGAGAGAGGCGTATGTTGTGCACACCATGAATCATTCCTGGTAATAGCATGGCATAAATGATTAAAAAGTAGCTGGTTGAGATTGCTTATCAAATTCACCCATAAGAAAAGAAAGAAATTATAAACAATTGAGTTGTGCACACTGCTTTGTTTGTCTTGAAGCAAATGACTTTTCCAGGAAGAATGAATCTGCCGTAAGCCATATATAATGACATTCACCAATTTGGTGTGAGTGTGAATAAAAACATATCAGATTTACAGCAGTTATAGGATTTAATTGACCCGTGAGGAATGCTGTGCAGCTGCATACACATATCAGTCACCTATAAAGAAATGGACTTTTCATAATGGAAAAACACATGAATGCACACAGCACACATACAGCAATTGCTTTTCTTCATCAATAAATGCAACATAGCTCCTCTCCAGTGGGAGCAAAGACATGCTCAAAGGCACATAATCTTAAATATTAGAGGACACGTTCACACAGAGGTCATGCAGAGCCGTGTCTGATTCACACAGCAAGTGTCAGAGGTGAGAGATGTCTCTAGGTGCCTTCAAGGAGCTCACATGTTGTTGCTCAGCAAAACTTCCCACTCCTTTTTTCCCCCAATCTGTCACACTCTCTCTTCTTCGCACCTCTCTCCCTTGTTGCCTTTTGTAAGGATTTATTTTTACTGCTTTTCATCTCCCAGAGTGAACGCTTGGAGATTGTTGCGATACAGAAATGCTGTAGTGCATCAAGCTTTTCAGGACTTGGATTAAATCAAATGTGAAATTAGCCTTTGTTTAAACCCAAACCTGTCTCTTTCTGTTTCCGTCTCCCAAGGTGTGTCTTTCCGATGCTCTTGGCCCCTGAGGCCTGAGGAGAAGTGAGCCAAGCTCAGGCCCTCATGGGACGCCCTGTTACCCAGCATGCACTGCTGCTGCTGCAGTGCCTGCTGGTCCTGTGGCCTGCAGGCGTGGCCAGTAGGAGAGGGCCAGTGCTGCTGCCTGAATCACCCTGTCACAAGACGGAGCACCCACTCATCCCACACTCAGGTAAGTGTTGAAACAAACACACGCACACACACCAGGGTGAGATCATCGACACACCTCATTAATTTTTTATTTCCCTACATAGTTAAAGTGAACTTTTCTGTATGCCGTGTGCAGTAATTTATATCCTTTCATCCTACATCCAATTCTCCCTCCCCCCAGTCGTTTACTCTTACCTTAATCCCATCCTTCCATCAACATCCACCTTCACTCTCTTTGTAGACCATATATGGACGTTTTATGGACCATTTCATCAAGACATTTTACTGTTGCTGGGAGATATATACGGAGACATGGGCAGACTTGTCTAACTCCAAATAGGTATATATAATGTTAATTGATGCTTCGCTAAACCTTTAATCTTGAGCAATTATTGTTGCATCATAGCTAAGCCAGGAGAGGTGTATTCAAATGTTGCCTCGACGCAGAGCAATACTGTGAACTGATTAAGTGTGGAGGGTGTTTATCTGCCTAAAAACCAAGAACAGAAGCAAACAGGATGGAATAAACAGTGTTAGCTGCTGTGCTCTCATGTTAGCTTCAGTTGTTAGCACGTTCATTGTACTAGCTTGCTACCTAATTAGCAATTACTTGGAAGGGATGTACTAAACTCTGACTGAGGCTGCTGTTGTCTTTCAACATAATACCATGTGTGCACTCACCAAGTGCATATTTAACTCAGAGGTACTTTTTCAGTCAGCCGGAAACATGACATTTCTTATGCTAACTAACTGTTAGCTTAATTAGCCCCCTGACTATAACTTACCTCATATCATTTCAACATTTAAAGTCAACTCTTGTGGACTAGAAATAGGGACCCAGTGTTTGTCTTGTGTCTGAAATCAAGTGCATGTCGTTTCATAAGAGGTACTAACAATTTAAAGTAGTGCATTTGCTGGGCTGGCACTATAAACTGTAAGTGCTGTGCAAGAATGAAAAGATTGACAGGCATAGCCACAACTTATCAGCCGTGGACTTGAATATATATTTAATATTTTACACTGTCTAGGAAAGCTCTGCTTCCCCTTCTTTTATCCCCTTCATTCTTTTTTTATCCCCTCCAGACACAACGCAGACATTTCTCCATATGAGACTTCCTCGGATGCCTTCACTACATGCCTCTGCAGTTTTTAGATACAGTATATTCTGCATCACATTTCGTTGTCCGTACCCTACATCTTACATTACCATTGAGCCACTAAACTGTAATGAAATGCAGTGAATTTGGTCGAAAGAAAGTATCGATAGCGATCAATGCAGCCCTGTCTACCCACTACAAAGCAGCAACATATCATCGAGCTGTTTTCAGTCCAGCAGAGTCTCAGTCAGATAATCACATAGTAGTCTGTCTAGGATGAAATTAACTAGAGCACCAAGGTCACAGTGCGTCTGTGCAAAGATCCATGTACATGCCAAAGCTCACCTTCTGTGCAGCACAGACACAAGCTCCTCCACAATCCTCTCTCTCCCCCTTGGTCCGCCTTTCCTCCCAGTCTTTGTCACTTCATTGTTAGCTGAGGTGGCACTCTTCCCTCTGCACCGACTGATGCAACAGTGATGACTGACTGCCCAACTAACGTAATACATTTCTGCCTTGTGCTCTCTCCATGAAGGGGGGGTTTCACAAACGCATTGACCACAGCAGTGGTCAATGCGTTTGTGCTCTCTAATGTACGAGAATGGCCCATTAAGCTGCAGTGGCCTAATGCTTTGGTTGAAATATAGGAGCATTAATAAAGAGGGTCGACATCTCAGTAAGCAATCAGACATGGTTCACTAACACGGCTGCTACTGTACAGAAGAGGAGAAAAGAAAGAGGGAGGCTGCACTATCTGCGGCTCATTGTCTTTGTTCTAACCGATCACCTGTGTTGATATAGTGTTTGTCTAATAGTGGTGGATAAGACTCTCTGGAGCTAGATGTCATGTGGTAACTACTCTACATTTCACAGCATTGAAAAAGCCTTCATTAACTTCCTCCTCTTGAAAACATAAAGCTCGAGGGCGCGCGATGCATTGAGCTGGAAATTTACATCCTGATTTGACAGTTATTTTCTCCTGTTGCCACCATACCAACACATGACAAAGTAGTTCATTTCCTAGAGCACTGGTTTTTCAAAGATGTAACGCCGATGGCCACCCTGAGACAACATTGAGACAACTGCAAATAAGCTATAAGCACATCCTTCTTGCAGTTTACCTACGGATGTACTGACAGCTATCATTGGATACTTAAATTTAAAAGTGTAATGATTCTCTGGAAAGTTGTCAAGTTAAAGGAGTGTCATTTTCAGATGAATTTCTAAGCGGCGTTATGGACATTAATTGAACATCTGGGATGATCTAAAAGACAGCTGAGTGACTGACTCTGAAAATGAGTATGATATTTGATGCAAATTTACCTCACTTTGCCTCCTCTTCCTTTGTGCCTCCCCTCAGACATCCAGAGCAATGTGTGTCTGTCCATCATTTTTCTTATTCAAATCTCGGTAGGTTGTGAATGTCAGACACGAGAAGCTGTTGAACACATTTGCAAGCTTCTTTTTTTTCAATTTGTGTAGCTGAAGTGAGAACAAAACAAACTCGGCAGTTGTTTCCCATGGGAATCAAAATAAGGCTTGAACGGTTGTCTCCCGGTTGTCAGAGGAAGTTAAAGCTTTCTCAGCATCCTTGGGTGTTTGTTAGGCCACTGGGTAACAGGAGCCTTGAGTTATGGTGGCTGGCACCTGGATGATATTTCACAGTTCAAATCCCAATGAGTTACACCCTGTCGAGGTTCTGCTCTTTTGGGAGTCTTAGGTTACATTGTAAAGCAGACACAGTCCATTTAATGCTACAGATATGAATTAGAAGGGTAAAAAAGGTGGAACTGTTTTTTATGAAATTAAATTACACTGATCCAGAAGTACAAACACGAAAGCATGGATGGACTCCTAACCTGAAGGTCCACCCGGACTTCCTCACTCCTCGCTCTTAAAGCCCTGTAGACCCCTTATGACTATATTTTTCCTCTCTGTGTATGAGGACAGAAAGTTTCATCTTAACACAGGATTTATCATTATACTGCGCTTTGTTTCTATCATAAGTTTTGTCACCTTGTGCAAGAACATTTGCCATTTTTTGGAGTAGCTGCTAATTCCTTTTGTCTCAGAGAGAGTTTTTGCTCAGTTTTTTAATTAAATAACTTTTCTGTCATGGCCTGGTATCTGTTTTTCGTGCAGTTCAAACAAAGCTCATTGTTTTGAGCTGTACAAAACAAAAAGCTTTTTTAGGGACTGACAAATTACATCCCTTGCTTTTTTTTTGCAGTAAAGACAAAAAAATATATGAGTCATTACAGAATATGCAATCACGTATACTCATATAGTCAAACCATGTAGGAGGGAAGAGAAACCTCTCGTTAAACCGATTATCATTTGCTTTTGTGAGTCATTGTGCTCCATGTAATGTAGAGTAATCCCTGGTTGTTGGGAATATGAATGTCATCTTTAGCCAAGCTGGGAGAACTACAAACACATTACATATACCCTTGTGGATGACAACAACCTAATACTCCCACTCTGCCCAGGGCAAACCTTATCCGTTTGGACATACACATGGTGCTGTGGCTTGAGTCTCATATAGCGCAGTTGTTTGAAGGTATATTATGATTGTATGTGCACTGAATGAAGCTCCAGCAAATGGTTGGTTGGTAGCCTGGGAACGAGCTAACCAGGTCAAGATGGGGGGTGACAGCAGGGTGAAAAGTGGTATACTGTTTTCCATCAATAGCTCCTTGAGAAGCTGGATTTTTTTTCTCCTGCACTGTTGAGGCTGGTCGACAGACTCAGCCAGTCTGGCAGAAGAGGAGTTAAACAATACAGAGCCAGAGTGGTTGTGACCCATGATGAGAAGCCAAGGTCAAGGTTTGACTGAGAGTGATTCTCTGTGTGATTGTGGCCTGACTGTGGAAGGGCGTGCCCCACATGGGTCTGACCCCACAAGGCACGGCGGTTTTCTGACTTGGCACAACACTTGGCTGAGAGATCTGCTACTGTGGTGCAAGGATGCTACAGTCTAAACACTGCTCTCTACTTTGTGCGGTGGTTTTTAAGAAATGTGGAGTTTCAGAAAGAAAGTACACTCTGGAGTTCAGCTTGCGAAGCTCCAAACGTTTACCCACGAGGTACGCTTGCTATGCTCTCACAATAACAGGTTTCAGTATAGCCTCAGCAGAGGTTCAATGTATATGTCATTTACAGAGTTATTTTAGGAGGGGTGTTAAACTTTATCACACTTTCTAGAGGATGTGTTTTAGCAAAAAGTCTTCTGATCGAGCATCTGTAGTCTTATTCAAGCTCAGAGCCCCTGAGATATACTGTATTAATAAAGTGTTGTATTTAACAAGTGTTCCTGTGTGTATAGGCTTGAAGGCTTTTAAAGGTTATAAACTGTGCTGTAAACAATGCCTTCACAGGCCAAGCTGAGGGCCATGTCTCTGAGGAGTGGAACCAGCAGACTTGTTTTACAGCCACAGACCGAACCCAGCTTTTATCATCCCTGAACGGCTAACACATCGTTAGAGAGAGGGGAGTGAAAGTAGGAAAAATAAACAAATGGCCTCACAGCATTCATAAAAGCAACAGGCTACAACGAGTATCAGAGATCTTTTAATTGGTCATTTGGGGATGATCCTTTTTAAATTTAAAGCCCTCCAAGGTTTTTCAGGCTGAAATTTCAAAAGATTAACTCCGCTCTATCTGTGGCCAAGGTCAGCTCCGGTCAAACCATGTTTTATTTTAATGGCTGCCAATGAAATGAAGAGTATTATGGGAGAATATTTCTGGATTTTCATATCTTTCATTTACCCGTCCCACATAATTTCCCCCAACATACTGTATATATTTTCCTCTGTCTTTTTTTTTTTAATGACCTGAGGAGATTTGGTCGTCTTGTTTAAAGGTTCTCTTCTGCTGCACCCGTACGACCAAAGACGCCGCTCCTAAGCACGCATTAGATTTAAATAATTTATTGCACACTTATTTGTGGCTTCACGGTGGTTTGTTTTACATGATTCACTTGTTGCCTCGGGGGCCACAGCACAGCCACAGTAATTTGGGTTGTAGTTCTTCTAGCTGTAAAAATGTGCTTGTTTTTCTTGCTTCAAATAACCTTCAAGCACAGCGCCGCGTGCATGGAGGTTCTTACTGACCTTGCTTTTATCTTTAGACTTTCTGAAAACTCAGGTGTTTATTTTTCAACCACTCGTTGCAAATCGTTTTCCTCACATCAGCTTGACCAAATAGTTGCCATTCTTCAGCAGCCCATTACCACAGGGCAGCATTTAGAGTGAATTGGCTCTTCATTTATGTGAGCGCCTACTGCCACCCTCTATTTACACCACTCACAGGAAAACCATTTATGTCCCAGAATTGGTTCCACATGTTGCCATTGTTGCCGCCTCGGCCTGGCAGTACTGTAGAGCAGTAACTTTGAACGCTGGCAGACTCAAGACTGGCGTGGCCTCTGATGCTGGGTGTAAATATTTATATATCCTGTCATTTTGCCTTTGTGTCAAATGCACCGTGTCAGAGCAGGGAATAACAAATGGGATGTGAGTGATGGGCTGTTCTATTTTGAGGAGGAGGGAGACAGGGGTTAAGGGGATAAGATGGGACCGAGTCGAAGAAGTATGTGTGTGTGTGTGTGTGTGTGTGTGTGTGTGTGTGTGTGTGTGGGGTTGTTGGTTTCATCTTGGCGAAGAGCTTTGGCTGCTCTCTAAATTTTTATCCCAATCCGTGTGTGTGTGTGTGTGTGTGTGTGTGTGTGTGTGCATGCGCATGATTACGCCTCCGTGTCATCGGCAGCCAGTCTCCAGATTCGGGCAACTGCTGTACAAGCATGGCTGTGTGATGGGATTACATTATCACATACATTTAAAGTGCAGCTGATATGAACCCGTGTAACTTGCAGAGCAGAACTGAAATCTAAGAAGTGAGATAGGGGATAGGATTTGGCTTTTAGAGGACTTTTATTAGCTGGGGGTTTTCCTCCTCTTTTCCTCTTCTCCTCGGGCGATCTGTTGGCTTTATATGGGATCAGGGAGATCTCACTAAAATTAGCAAACCTGTCACAACCCATCTGAAAACATGTAAATGCCAGAGTTCAGATCACGGTGATAGTAACACAGAATCTTGTTTTTGAAGTCTTTCCAAGTTTTGCATGACGCTATGACATGCCAACCCCCATAAGTTTGACTCCTCTATATATTTAGCTGCAAAGCCTTGGGAGGGTCCACCCCTGCTGTTTATGAATGTTTATGAATAGACCTTGGCCTCGTCACAAAGGGCCATAAATTCTTTGAGTGCTGTTGTGTTCAATTAGGTCCTTTTGCCCCCTTTTGCTCACTCCAAGAAATATCCTCTCTCTCTGTCTCGCTGTCTCTCTCACACACACACACACACATGCGCACCCATACACACACACTCACACACTCCATCACCCCATTAGCGAGCCTCCCCCGGTGAGTCAGGGAGATTTATGGGGAGAGGCTGGGTTCGTCAAGCGCCGTCTTCCCCCCCAGGGGGTGTCACAGCCACATTTGTATGCCAGGGATCCTCTCGATGGCGTAAAAAACAAGCCCAGTGGAGCCATAGGATTGGCACATCCAAAACTTTGTGTATCCCTCCTGAATAAGCAGAACAGAAGCCATTAAGCAAAATGAAATCTTTGGGGTGAAAGTTGGTCGTGATCTCCCAGATATTTATTTCTTGGCTTCTAATGAAAATGCATTAGCACTGTGAAACCTGGAGTCAGACACGGGATGCTCTCTTTTGCTGTCGTGGTTGTCTTGTACTCGTCGCTGGAGACTTGAAAGAGAACAAGGGAAAATGTCTTTGCATACACTGGCACTGTCTCACAGCAGATGATATTGTTTTGTTAGGAGAGCCAGAGTTTGGTCCCACTACGTGAGCTGGAGGAGGCAGATGTTCTTTGGAAGCTCCCGTTTTCTTGCTGTTTGTCTTCGTTTTGAATCACTCCGAAATCCCACGTTTGTCACAGAAACCCGAAGCACTTGCTTTTGATGCAGTCAGGGGAGAATGTGCTTTCATTTGAAACGCTGTCTGACAGGTGTGCCTGAAGAAGCAGATAATGTGTTTCGAGGAGGATATTCAAGCTGTCCTCTCCCCCTGTTCCAGCCCTGATGGAAAGCTTCCTGGTAATTTGAAAAAAAAAGTCCCTTTGAAATTTTTAGCCTGGAAATAGCTCACAGATGTGGTGATGAATGATTTTTAAGACAATTTAGTAACCTGTGCTAAATGCTCAGTGCCTTGCTGGTGTTCTGGCATCTTGCTCAAAAATACTAATTTACCCCCACGTGGGGAAAAGGCCCCATGTATGATGATGAGTTTCTTAAAGTGTAATCCAACCTGTGTGTATACAGTATTACTGGGTTCTGACCATGGATCAGGCATGTGATGAGCGACGGAGAACACACATCGCCATAATGACTGATTGACCACCCTCGACTAACCCTATCGGATAACCAGACGGTAGACAGGCCGTCCTCATCGCTCGGCGACCGCCGTGGGGCCTGTGATTCGATTGGTCAGGGGTTAATGGCTTGGGCGCCATGAGAACAGGCACGTTGTGGATAAGATGTCAGTGTCTGTCTGGGATCTCTCTCTCTTTCGTTATGTGTGTATGTATGTGTCGGCCATACCGTGTTGGCGGAGACGAGGTCAGTCTCCATAAAAAAGTCAGAATCTGGTCATGGTCTTCACGAGTATATGTTACCATGAAAGCACTCAATCAGCAGTAGTTTTTAATGGCATTTAGAAATCAAAGGACTTCCTACTGAGTCATAACACATATAAACTTCCACTTATGACTCGAGGTTTCAGGACTGGTCCTATGGGTTTTAAGAGAGGGGTCTGAGAATCACCAGTGTCTTGGTACTTTGATCCATGCAAAATGATTTTTTGAAGGAGTGACCTTATCAGCCGAGAACAGCTCTAAGCACTTTTGTTCTGTCTCCTTCTATCTCCTTCTCCTTTCCTCCTGAAGCAGAGCCATGGTAAGACTTTGACTTTGACCTGACAAATTTCTTAAGCCACTGAAAGAATGAAATGTGCTAAACTTTGTCATCATGTAACAATTGCAAATGTGCCTCCGAAACACAAAAAATAATGATATAGATTTTTTTATTACCCTGGGGACACTTGCTGTATATGAGTCAACTTCAACATCATTCGACTCATATAGTGCCAAATCATAACAAATAATATCAAGGCACAGGAAAAACTCCACTTAAACAGGAAGAGGAACGGACTCTGTCTATCACAGTGTATTTTAATATTAATTACAGCAACAATTATAGCAGCAGGAGTAAATGATAACTTTATAACAATTTAATTACAATGATGAGTGTTGTGCAGTGGCAGGTCCAGATGCTGCAGCTCTATAGTCAGAGATAGTCACAGAATAACAGTGAGGAGAAGCAGAAGTTACTTGATGACATGCAGCAGTTTCAAATACAGAGAGAGATAGAAAAAGTGAAGCACTTATTACATCATGTCAGATCACCCTGTGGCCTTGGCGATAGTTGGGAGCTCACCTGAGCCAGCCTTAACTGTAAAGCTTTATCAAAAAGAAAAGTTTAAAGTCTAATCTTAAATGTGGAGATAGTGTCTGACTTCCAAGCCCAAAGTGGGAGCTGGTCCTGCAGAGGCCTGACAGCTGAAGGCTCGGCCTTCACTTGGAAACTCTAGGAACCACAATCTGGCCCGCAGTTTCAGAGCAGAGTGTTCTGTTGGGATAAAAGAAACTCCTTAAGATACGATGGAGCTCAGTCATTAAGGGCTTTTTATGTAAGGAGGAGGACTTTCAATTCTATTTTGGATTTAACAGGGAGTCAATGCAGAGAAACCAACACCGGAGAAATGGGATCTTTTTTCCTGTTCAGTACTTCTCTACCACTTAGTACCTTAATTAGCAGTTATTGGGACACTCTGAGAATAGGGACTAAGACTATAGTTAGAGGTAACAAACGGACAAGTTTTCTGTAATCATTTTGAGGATGCTTCTAATGTCCTCAGTATTGCACAGGTGAAAGAAAGCAGCAGTGTCACAGACTTGTTTCAGTAGTAGATAACTACAGCAGAACTGGAAGCCAAGGTAATAGCTTTCAGGGTGAATGAAGTATGATAAGATGGGGGGATGTTTAGGGCCAAATATAGTACGCTTTCATTTTTATCTGGACTAAAAAGTAAAAAAAAAAAAAAAAAAGACAGGTCATCCGTATCTTAAAGACATGCCTGAAGTTTGACTACCTGATTAGTTTCATCTGGCTTTACAGATAGTAAGGTGTCATCTGCGTAGCAATGGCAATTTATGTAGTGCTGCATGATAATGTTGCCTATAAGGTCAAAAGTAATAATCCTAGCACAGAACCTTGAGGAACTCCATAACTAAGTGTTGTTTGCGCAGAGTAATCACTAACCAAACTGGAGCCTATCCAGTATTTATGATTTAAATCAGCATCGTACAGTTCCTTTATAAGATCTTGTGATCAGTGGTGTCACATGAAGCACTAAGATCTAGCAAGAAGAGAGACGAGCCCGTTGTCAGAGGCAATGAGGAGACTGTTCGTAAATTTCACTAATGCTGTGTCTATGCTGCCCTACATCTAGAAAATCTTCAAACGTACCATCCATATGCAAATATATCACATAATTGAATACCATCGCCAAATAATCACACAATACACTTGCAAGAGCTTTTTTAAGACTTTAAGAAATAAAGGAGAGGATCTATAATTGGCTAAAACATCTGGATCAAGAGTAGGCTATATTTAGTTGTAATTAAGGCAAACTTAAAAGCCTGAGGTACAGAGCGTATTAATGAAGAAAAATTTATCAGCCCTAATACGGAAATGTTAATTAAAGGTATGCTTTGCCTTTAATTAACACTAACATGTTGAAAGTCTAGTTGAAGTAGGTTTTAAAAGACAGGTTGATGGTTAGATGAAGATATTGTTGAAGGGAACTGAGAGAAACAGAATAAATCGAGAGAGTCAATTCTACAGACCCCTCTACAAGGTAATATGTCCATGGCTCTTGTGGGAAGGAGGTGATGGATTTTCTTCTCTAATAATTAAAAATTCATTTGTATAGAAGTTTGTGAAGTCATTACTACTGAGAATTAGAGGAACACGCTGTTCAATATAGCTATGACTGCCAGCCCGGCCACAGTGCTGAAGGCACACCTTGGAGTCGTTCTTATTTTCTCCCATTAAAAATGAATATCAGGTGGTTCTGACATTACGAAGGGCTTTTTTTAATATGTCATTAGATTATTTTTCCATGCTCAAAATTTGAGGCACATACAGAGGCTGCGGCACAATCTGCAATATCCCCAAGTTGAGATAGTGATGTAATTCTTCCCTTGAATTTAGTTTTCAGCATTATCAGATAGACGCCTGCTGTAATGGATTCTTTCCCCAAATACAGTGCAGTACGTTATTGTAAACTCAGACAAAAGAGGTATTTGGGAAGAAATAATTAAATGTTCAATTTCTGTGTCATATGTCAGAATGAGGTGGAGGATGTGATTAAAACACTGAGTGGGTTCATTTGCATTTGAACCTAATAGTGAATTAAATGCAGAGCTGAAACTGCTGTTGTCAACATCTGCATGAATATTGAAATCAAACACTATCATGACTTACAGTAATCTGTAATGAGACCTAACTCAGATAAAGTCTGAGGAAGGGGAAGATGGATATGGTGGATATACATTAACTCATGGAACTGTATTTTTGTGTTTTCCAGTTTGGGTTTGACAGATGAGGCAGAGGGCTTTCAAATGAGTTTCAACCATGTTTAGATCCAGGGTTGATTATTAAGCTATAAAATGGCTGTGACCTGTCCTCCTTGGCCTGTGTGAGAATTAATACGAGTGGGAGGTGTTGATTCATTTAGGTAAACATATTCTTGTTGCTGCAACCAGGTTTCAGTAATACAGAATAAATCTCTGTGATAATCAGTTATGATCAGCCTTACTTCTGTCACCAAAACAGTGTCAGTAACAAGTAAACCTGCAAATGATAATGAGACATGGTTTTCATTATGCAGAAAATGGTCCCTGTGGGTGTTATATCATTGTATATAATAATATTAGATTATTGTAACTGATACATTTATGTGTAAGCAGCATTTTAATGTTGTGTGAAGCTCATTTAGCTATCGGGTAGTTTATACTATACCAAAGCATCATGTTTTGTAATATGTTTATTTTAAGTATCTCAAAATTGTCGGCCATTATGATTTTGAGCTTGTAAAGTGATGTATACAAACAATCCCATAGTTTGCAGTTGTAATTCCTGTAAAATGGATTGTGCACTTTGTCTTTACTGAAATAACATAATGTCATTTGTACCTGTATTTGACAGGTACACAGCTAATTATTTTTAATTACCTCTACCCCTTCAGTCTGGTAATGCCAGCTTTCCTCATGAGTGGCAACAGCACGTATTAATAATGTTTAGCTCTCATGTCCCATAAGACAAAATCAGTTTTCATTGTCAGAAATATTTTTTTAAATTTACATTTAATGTCATCACTTTGTATGGGAAGCTAAAGTTAACACACCTACCATTAAATGAATAAGTAAGCTTGTTGCTTTTATAATCCCAGCCATCAGGAATGTGCTCTTCACAGTCTTGAGGAAAGATACAGCAGCCCTTTGAACACTGCTAATTCATCAGCACAGCTGTCATCTGCAGCTATAAACTCTCCACTCTGATTGGCTCACTGTTGTCATGTCCTGTGGTGTTGTTGGCAGAGATGGAGCCATGGATCTTCAGGTTCAAGGCAGAGGGCACGGTGGATTACTCACAGCTGACCTTTGACCCTGGCCAGAATGAACTGATCGTCGGTGCCAGGTAACCCATGTCTGAGTCTGTTTTTTCTCTTTCTCTCTCTCTTTCTTTCTTTCTTTCTCTCTGTTTTTTCATATGAACAGGCCAAATCAGGTTGAGGCGTTGTCCTGAGTTGCCCTTTCACACATGCTGTACACAACAGGAGGCTAGACATGTCAGACAGTCGGCTTGGTGTGAAGGAGGCACGACATGATGCAAAAAAATACCCTCACTGCATCATTAATAACCGAGTCTCTGGCCGTTCTTTCAATTCCTATGATGATTTTGGTGTCAGCCCTTAAAAATAAAATTTTCTGAATCTCATTCACTCCTCCAAGTTAGATATTTTCATTTGGATTTTTTGTGTGAACAACCCGTCTTCTACATGCTCAGATATTTGTATTCTTCCAATTTTGCAGCATCACATAATAGAAACCTCGCTGTAAATTCTCCAGGCAGTGATCTGCTCTATTCACACATGGCTCAATCGGATTTTCCTTTTACTTTGTCGTACCAACTAGCTGGCGGGGTAAAGTCTGTTTAATGTCCAGTCCAACTAATCTGGACATTTGCGTTCTCACAAATAGCCCCTCCGGGTAATGTGCAGATAAGTTCAGGATTGCAGTGCACAAGGGAGACCAACTTCTGTCCACCCTCCTGTTCCTTTCTTTTGTTGTCTGTCCTTTTGTTGTCCCGTCTTTTTCTCCCTTTTTTCTCGTGTTTGTTGGTGCATTGCATGAGTAATGATCACTTTCCAATAGATGTCTTCAAAAGCCAGAGAGAAATGGCTTTGGAGATTGTTTTCACTTCCATTGTCTTTGTCAAGCCCAGCCAAGTGTGTATGTATGTGTGTGTGTGTGTGTGTGTGTGTGTGTGTCAGCCACAGACTCAATCACACGTTCTTTGTGACTGAGACATGGAGTTTGAAAAGGATTGCTCACGCTTAGTTCCTTTAACAGAGCACTTTTGTATATGTGCAAGACTACACAAGTAAAAATTAAACAGTATTCTCAATGTGTGCGATCTTTTGCGTGCGCACGTGTGTGCATGCGTGCGTGAGGAACAGGTGTCTACATTTGTGCTGTGTGAGTCTCTGGCTGATTCCAGATGAAGTGTGCTCTCCACTTCTCTTAATGGCTTTAGCTGTCAATAGAAAGAAACACTCATGACAACACGGGCGCAGGATAACAGCAGGAAGGAGAGCAGCAAAAACAAACAGAGACAGAGCGAGCCAAGGGAATTTACTAATGCCCCACAGGAACTTAGATGGAATGGCCTCATCAGGGAAAGAGTGTGTTCGGACAGAATTAGAGCAAAGGTCAGTGAAGGTGAATAAATTCCCTCACAATTTAATAGCACTATTATATTATATTATATTATATTATATTATATTACCGTATTATATTATATTATATATTATATTATATTATATTATATTACACAGGTACACAATGTTTTTGCAGGCTTTGTGTTGTTTTAAAATACTCCTCAGACAGTCCTATCAACACATGGTATTAGCACTCAAAAGATCAAAAGATTTAGTTCAATTCTCGAGGCAAACTCTGCGTCTCACAAGTGTCTTACTGTGAACGGTCGGTGATGTGGCTGGATGAGTGGCTGCAGGCTGGGTTGGAAGTATGAGTGATAATGGAGGGAAAGAGCGATCGATGCAAATATCAATACAGTAAAACAGTGGGTCGTGGCCGTGCCGAGACCTGGCTGATAGCCACTCTTCAGGACATTGATGGATCTCTGCAGATGTGTTTGCATGAATGTGTACAAGTGTGTGTGCTTGTGTGTGTGTGTGTAAAAGAAAGAGAGAGATCGTGATGGACTTGAGGATTTTAACTCAAAACAAAATTAAACATCTGCTTAATGAAAAAATAATGTTTGCTCTTGTTCACATGGAATGAATCTACATTATGGTTTACTGTCAGAGCAGCTACAAGATTTTCCTTAAGAGTCTAGTAAGTGTTTAAGACTTTTTGGTGGCACGACTGACAATTTTTAGATAATAATTGGCTCAAAGAAAAACAAATGAAGCCTCAAACAGAGGAAATCACAGTGAACAATGCTATTAGTGCTAATTGTCAGGTTTCATGTGATCTCATACTGATAATGGTACATAATGGATTTAGTAGACAGCCTGAGCCAATGTTAGTCAATATACAGAGAACGCATTCATTAGTACATAATGTTTCTTGAAAAGTTGAAAATACCAATAAAACAATTTTGTTTGTGCTTTGCCAATTTGAAAAGCTTCAGGCAAGGCAGGATAAGCACTTATTAGAGTGAGGTTTCTCTGCCAGGCTTTGATTTTCTTTCTTTTCTGTCTCACTCTCACTCTTTCTCACACACAGAAAACCAGGAGATAGGAGCATAAAACCTCTTACAGTACCTTTGCTCTGTCAAGTCTTCTCTCCCTCCTAATTATGGGTTGGAGGTCCGTTGTTTGTTGCAGTAGTGGAATCCAACCATCCACTGAATTTGGTCTCTATGAATACCCTGACTAAACTCTAACATGCCACCAATTGAAATCTTCATTTAATGTTTCAGGTGCAGCAGTTTTAGAGAGGAATTTGACAGATTTAGTCTGCTTGCAGGTCTTGGGGGAGTACTTCAGCATATGCCAGGAACATTGTAGAAAGAATTTTGTGCCTTCAAGGAAAGTGGCTAAAAATCTGGTGAATTACCTCAAGTATCATCACTTAAGGCAACATTGGCTCGAGCTGGAGACTTCAAGTTTTGCTATTTCTGTTGCACTGATTCAGATGCTTCTGAAGAAAAAAACAGAAAAGAAAAAAGATGACTCCGATAATTGGACCACAGTTCCACAGTTGTTAAACAGTTTAAGTTTGTCAGACTCTCTAAACCTCCCACCTCACTTGGAGGTCCCTTTGTACTGGAGGCTCTAGATGAAAGGACTTTCGACCGAGAATGCCGTTAACAACCACACAGCTTCTTAGTTTATTTGCAGGAAACGGCTCCATTAGCTGACATGTTTCCTTCTCTTTACAGAAATCACCTCTTCAGGCTCAATCTGGAGGACTTGACACTGATCCAGGTGAGTGCTCCCTCGGTCTGTCTTTCTGATTCTCCCACAGTCTGACTCACCCACTTTTCTGGGTGAATATGTACTCACTCTGTCTGATCAGACGACTCTGACAGTCACACACTGGCACATGCATCCAGACCGCTGCCTGTCTCAGACAAACACGGCGCTGTAGTCGCAGAACGTTGCTGCTGCTGCTGCCAGCACCCACAACTTAAAGCTGTTACAGTAAAACGGTTTAGCATTTCACATGTCACAACAACTTCCCATACGGTGGAGTGACAGTAGGTTTGGTCGTCAGCGCTTGTGGGTTAATACACAGAGGGAGGGAAAGTGTGTTGATATAAAGTCTAGTCAGTATTAATACCCTTTGCGTTAAATCCAATTTGAAACTGTACTGTATATGGCATGCTCCACAGCTATTCTCTGTTCTTACTTCTCCACAGGGTATTAATGCCTCATGCAATTTCTTTAATATGATGCTACCATTTTGGTTTTTCTAGGTAGCAAGGTTAAAAAATCCACACACAGAAAATCAACTGCTTAAAGCATCCTAACTTCAGGGATTTACCTTCTGCCAGTGATGACACATTGTCATTTATTGTTTTATGTCTCTGCACCTTCTTACTTTTCTGCTTTTTTTTTCCATTTTTGTATTAGACCACCCCCCCCCCCTGCAGAGCTAAGCGTTTTGCAACCCACTGTGTTATCATACAAACATTGACACATTGAGGGGTTTATTTCTAGGTGGTAACAGCAAGCCTTCTTTGATGGTTGACAACTCTTGATGTTAGCCATTTACACCCTGGAAAACCAGGGGAGAGGATGAGGAGGGAGAGAAAGAGAAACAGGAGAGTAAGAAAGACTAGATGGAACAAAAGGGAGAATGGAGGGAGCGGTGTTGATATAAATCAGCCTGGAAGGGGAAAATAAGAAAAATGGTCAGACGACACTGAATTTGTTGGATAGGAAGGAGTGCGGGGCGGCACACACAAAAGATTCAGGGAGCAGTGAGAAAGCACACAGACAGAGGGAAGAAAGCAGAGGAACCCCCCCACAGAGGGAGATGAGGACTCATGCAGAGCCAGCCTTTTGTGGCCGCTCACTGGGACACAGATGCTTTTTAAAGATGCTCTTTGCCATCCGCGCACCCAATCATCCCTCTTTCTTTAATTCATCCTGCGCTCGGCTGGCGCTGCAGAATCAGCAAGGAGATTCCAACAACCCAATCAACCCCTCATCTCCAAGACGTCTTCTCTTGAGAGAATGGGACCTGGTAATCCTTGCCAAGGCCTGGGGCCAGTTTAAGCTGACCTGTGCACTAGTCCCTGCTTTGCATTTGACTGGACCGGAGCTATAGAGTCAAGGGGAAGGCGAAGTTCAACTGCTGAATTTTGAGGAGCGCAAGTGCTATTCTTCTATTCACCTCCCTCTGAAATCTCTTTCTTTACTTCCTTCTCTTTCAGCCCAGTATAAAACAGGAGATTAATTGCACAGAGGTCTAGTTGCCTCTGTGGCTGGGTTTACATATCTTTGCCATTCTCATTGTTGAATATTAAAAAATGTGGAGAGCGCCAGAGTGAACGAAGAAAGTTTGGAGCGCAATCTGGCATTAGTAGTCCAGTGTGTTTTATTTCAGTTGCACCGATGCTCAGAAGAGTTGCATGAGGTTTTTTTTTTCCTGCAGAAGGAAAACAAGCTAAAAGCTACACCTACGCTTGTCTTTGTGATTTCACCCGATCCCCATGCAGCAGCCCTGTCAGATAATGCCCGATGGCAGTGATTTGTTCTTGCATGGCTGGCAGTGCTAAGAGGAGGTTGTGTATGGTTTGACACAGCACAAGGCTTAGAGCTGGTGTAATCCAAACAGCCGATAATAAGCTAAAGAGGTGGATGTAATTACCATATGATCGATGGCTGGCTGATCTCATCTGAAATTTACATGCATGAAATATGGAGGAAAAAAAAAAAAAAAACACAGACACGGTGGTCGTTTGCTGGATGATGAATCCTACCCAGTATCCTGCTCATTGTTGCAGTATGATGAGTTATTTTCCAGCTTTTGTAAGGCTCTAAGTGAACTCTGAATTCCTAGTAGTGTTACCGTTGTAGTGCAGAAGATTTAGAGAGTAGTGGCCCTGAGAGGTAGTGAAACACTGACGGTTCAACCCACTCATATTGAGCTAAGACCCAGAGATCGATAGAGCCTGAGCCCTATCAACAATAATCTCCTCATTAAATACCCTCCTTGCTTGGAGGTAGTAAAAGATAGAAAATGCCACAAACATCAGACAGTTGGAGATAAAGTTTTAAAAGTTGCTATGAAGACCGAGGACATGTCTTTGAAAGCCAACCCTTGGCTTTGGTCATGTTGGAGCGATACGAAGGTTTGTCTGGGAAACTATTAGCACAACAAACACGACACAACCTTCAACATTATAAGTAGGAAACATTCCATTTTACATTGTGGCTCCAGACTGAGACCAAAGTCACATGTCTGGTACCCACAACATCTTTGGTACCTATACAGTACTGTGGAAAAACATACCATCCGATATTCAGGGTTTGGGCATAGACTTAGACAGAAAGGGACTTAATCATATACTGGTGTGACCAACTAAGAAAGTTGATAACACCACTGCTACCAGTGGGAAAAGTTAGTCAGAAGTTCATATTACATGAGGTGTACTCATGTAATACGGACTGGTGCGTGTACTCGGACTGAGAGGTAATTGGTGGTTGAAGAGGGAAGAGTCAGGCCTTGACACATGAGTCAGCCCTCCCTAAGGCCTTGATTGGAGTTAATATCTGGTACTTAAAGCTTTTTTTTTCCTGTGGTGTCTCAACAGCCTGAAGAGGCCTTCCTCTCCCTGTCAACCTCTACCCTCATCTTCAGTGATCTGGAAAACACTGTCAAGAACAAAAGGCGGTTACCTCTCCTCCTTCTCCTTGATCCACTTTCAAAACTTGAGCAGTTCAAGTGCAAAAAAATAGAAAGAAAGGAAGACAAAGCCTTGACTCTGCAGCATGCACAACTAATGAGACATTTAGAGCTACCACGGCCAAAGAATTAGACACGAAAACAGCCTCAACAAAGTACAATATGCCTCCTCCATCTACAGGTGAATCCCTCTTTATATCTCACATCTGCTCAGTATTGTCCCTCTGCCCTCTCTGTCCCTCATTCAGCCCCCTGCCCTCAGCTGCTGCCAACCTTTGGCAGGCAAATCAACGCTGGCATCGCGATTATCCACCTTCCATGGCCCACTGCGGAGAGGGGACAAACACTGATGAATTGGGCCCTTCTGCATTTGCATTGTATTCAGTTTCCCATTGTGTTGCCAGGGCTGATGAATGGCCAGGCCTGCTCGATGTACCTCTCGGCGTTGTGTTTCTCTCTGCCCGAGAGCTTCCCAAATAATGTCCTTTGATGATGGTGAATACCCTAATACAGTGATCCCCTCGGCCCATTTTTAGCTGCATCTGTACTTGTTCACACCTGCTCAAATAACCGGTTACTCACTTACATGCTGGTTTTAAAAGCCCAAAGTGTTGGGCTTTTATTTTGCAGGTACAACATGAGCTGGTTTGATTCATCACAAGTTAAGCAAATGTATAAAAATGAAAAGAATTTAGAATAAAATCGGCCCGTTCAAGAACCCAATATTAGCCGGCTGTTTCCATGCGAAATCGAAACAGGATGCAGGCGATGAGGCTGAGTTTCCACAGAAACACTGTGGCCCAGCATTAGTCAATAAGCACTAGGATGAGGAGGATCAGTGGCATTGTTCACCATTCAATACAGCACCAGAGGAGGAGAAAATAGTGGATATTCACTCCAGCCTCTCTCTCTCTCTCTCTCTCTCCGCCAGCACTGGCACATGAAAACACTATCCATAACAGCTCCCCTTGGCAACAGACACTGTATGGCGTTGTTGAGATGTATATTTTGCTACAATTTCTCTTTCCTTTCTTTGCTTTGTTAAAAAAAAAAAAAGGAAGCAGACTCTAAAGAAAACAAAAGAGTTTTCTCCAGACTCACATGTTGTATTTCCTGGGCCTGTCTCTTGCAATTACACTTTGTCAGACAGACAATTAGCTCTGCTAATCAGCAACGAACAGATACTGTCCTCCATAGCTGTGGAGGCATCGGTAATTCAATTAGTAGATTCCACTAACTTGGCCATTTAAATGCATAGAATAAAAAGCATCAATGGGATTGGAGATGCAGATAGCAGCTTGCACAATGATATCACTGACTTTGATAACATGTATACGCAAGTGGGTTGTGAATTTAAGTAAGAAACCAAGTGGCCACTGCAGCACAGGCTGAACTCTGATCTTTTGATGATGTTATGATGATATGTGCAGTGACCTACACAGTTGCTCAGACAAGACATCAAGACCAGTTTCTTGTGTAAATCTTTCAGCAGCTTACATCAGCATACATCAGTCTAAATAGTAAACATTGTGCCGGCACATCAAAAGGTACTATCATCTATTCATGAGACAGATTATACTTCCCCGGCAGGATTTGTCCAGCTCTCACTCTCAAGCCGCCGCCCCCTTGTAATGAGACACACAGCCAGTCGCTTCACAAAGCTAGACAGCTGTCAGCAGCGAGTGTGTTCTCTGGACCCTCTTTATGCAAAATATATTCAATATCATGTCTGGAAACAGAGCTGTTTTGGAATTCAGCTCCTCACTCCGTCCTCCGTCTCAGTGACTACTTCACTCTGCCCACACTGTCTCCCTTGTTCTGGCTGACTCCAAACTTGGATTCAGTTTTCTCTTTGTTGTTTTTTTCTATCTGTTTGTCCCTAATTTTTCCCTTCTCTGTCCTTCTTCTGTCACCACCCATCTCCCTCGCTGCCCACTGGCACCCTTGGTATCTCTCCTACATCCACCTCTCCTTGACAATAGCCCCTCAGTGTGAGGGTTGACAAGAGGCTCGAGCACAATGGTTCATCTCTGAGGATTGCAGCCATTACAGGGGACAGCAGAGAGGGTGGACGCATGAAACACAACAAATGTCAGGATTTTTTTTCTTTCCCTGAAGTGACAAATAACTTATCAACTGTGCCAGATTCCCTCTGCCTCTCTCTCTGAATTTCTGCATCTTAATCACACTTCATCTTGCTTACACAACTATTCCCTTTTATTACAACATGGGTTTTATAATTGGAGCTTTTAACCCTCTTAGGGCCTATAACAACACTTTTTTTCTGTTTTCACATTTTGTGTTTTTCCTAATAAAGTTGTCACCAAGAGTCAGCACAACCTCCACTAATTATATATGTCACTCAATAAAGACATCTGTTCAGTATAATAGGGGTTAATAGGACATAAAACAAAACAAAAAAGGACCTTGAATTGTTTCTTTTTTTATACACAGGCTAAAAGCTCCAAACCATATAAATAAAGAAAGAAAATTTTAACACTACAATAAACTCAGACCAACTTCTCCTCACTCTGAGCTCAGAATAGAACATTACTGCTCCCATTCAGTTTGGGTGTGCAGCCAAGGCAGGCCATACAGCCTCTGTATCAGACGCTCTGACAGCACCCACTGGAGCCAGTGGTGATGTTGAATAGAGTAGCGTCATTAGCAAAGAATGCAGATAGGAGTCGATCAATTAAACAAACCAAGAGAAAGCAGTAATGTATCAGAAAGACAACAGGACCGTTCCGCAAGCTTTTGCAACTTGTATCAATCAACATAACTCATACAGACAAACCTTAGCTTGTTAGAAAGTGCTGATTCTGTTGTTTAAAGAGAAAAATACTAATAGCTTCTCTAGTTTAAACTGCCCGAGTGATGGCACAATATATATACAGTATAACCTCCTCATGCCTAAGCAGCAATGTTGAACCATTCAGTCAGGGCTGGTTTGGCTACACCTGTAGATACTGGTGGTAACAATAAATGTGGTTTAATCCCACAGGTCACAGAGTTCTGGAGACAGCCAAACAAAGCTTGTTGTAATTCTAAACAAAAGTCAGGCAGTAAATTGGCCCCTGCTGTAAACAGCCACGATCTGATTTTCTGCTCCACACACCATGAATCTGCGTCATGAGTCAAACACGCTCACATTTCCTGTGACTTCATGATTAAAGTCAATTCATGCTTCACGACTTAAGTGCTTTCAAATTTTAGCTTCAGCATAGGAAATGATTGGTTTGCATTAGCAGCTACTTAATCTAGCAGCCACCACAAACACCCATTTCATAATTTAGTATATGCAATGCTTTCATAAGTGGGCTATAGGCTCAGTCACTACTCTGTTACCGAGATACCAACAGATTGAATGAAAGTGCTAAGTGAAAGTTGCTACTTTTTCATTGTGACTATCAGCAGCATCACTCAAACAAAATGTGATCAGTTGAAACCAACTTGAGAAATTATACAATCAACTGAGCAAAACTTCAGGTTCACCAAAATAATATGACAGGAGGAACCATTAGTAAAACTATTATCCACTCCGTCAGTTGTAAACGTTCATCACAGTTTATAGATTGATTTTGTTCACCTTTGATCTACGGCTCTACTTATTGCAGCCACAGTTACTAATTCATCCCTGAGCATTGGGGCATTATTAATGGCTCCTTTTTAGTTTTACCCCTTCAACAAACAGTTTTGATCATGTGAATAAGCATTTGACTCGTTCATTTATCTGATCATCTGACCTATTTCAGACATGAAATATAAGCTACCGCCCTTCCTCTGTTACCTCGAGTGGATCCTCAAATGAATGTTGTCAACGGTTTCATCATTTACCAGATAGAGGATCCTGCTGCATACTTTATAAAGTCTGGCAGTCACAGAAATTGATTTTTATAGACTGATTTGACATGAGATTAATCTCCTGAACGATGTGAAATTGGCTCGTTCAGACTTTCATAGTTTATTAAACTGATTGTATTTTCCTTGAGCATAAAAGATTATATTTAACGGACAGATTTATTAAAGTAAAGGTGAACACGGTCCACATTTAGTCTGTTACTGCTGCTGCTGCAACCCGAATGTTAATCTGATGACATTCAAGTCAGAGTTCTGCCATGTTATGGAAATGTTAATAGGTTCAACTTTGTAAAATTGCCATCACTCCTTTTGTGTTAAAGTGACACTCATTCAGACATGATGCCTGCATGTGCAGTTGTTATCATATTTCCATGAAGTGGTGCATGTCAGAAAAGAGGCCCCTGTGCTCTGCGTGTCATAGCATTTATTTGGTGATTTCAATGTCATCACCATAACTGATAAAAACGATAGAACTATGTATTTCAGTAATATTCACTGCAGATCCAAAACCATACTACAAATTTTCTTTTCTCTGTGGCCAGTCCCAGACAGACATCACCATGTATAGCTCTCTAAATGTGATCTCAGTCCTCTCTCATTCCTTCACGTTCTTTGTTTCCGCTTCATGTCACCACTTCCGTCTCGTCTAGGTAACAAAGCCACAGAAATAGCTTTTTTTTTTTTTTGTAATACAGCTTCCTGTGATAAAGCCAAGAATGATTATTTGACGACAGCGCAGCCCAGACATATTTCTGCACAAGACAAATTCATGAAGCACGGTGGCAGAACAATAGCATGTTAATGAGCTTTTAATGTTTCTTAATGACGCCGGTGCTTACATTTGCATGCCTGCGATTCTGCTCTTTTACTCTGGACCATTTGAGACAGGGTAGGCAGAGAGCGTGGTTCAGTGGTCATTGATGCCATTGAAGTCATCCCTGCACTTACAGGCATCCCTTTCTTCAACAGACAGAAAACTGATTCCTTGGAGGTGTAACAAGGAAGTATGATGCACTTTGAAAATCTGCCTCCAGCTACAATGAATGATGATAAATACCATAATCACCCCTTAATGATAAAAGCAAGCACTTTACTCTCATTAACGTGATCTGAAGTTGTAATTTTGTATTGTTTTATGATTGATTCTCTTACACTGAACACGAGTGAGTCAGGTTTTAGGCCATTAACAGGTTTTCTCCCCCAATGTGATCAGTGAAAGCACTTTTCAACGCCTACATTCAATTCAGCTGGGACCGGTGCTGTGTGTGCTCTGTGTGCAGGCTGGGCTGCCTGCACTGATGTGTGTGGTTTGTGTCTGTGGTAGCTGCATGGCCCCAGAATAGCCTGCTTTGGCCTGGAATGTGATCTGACACACACACACACACACACACACACACACACACACACACACACACACACACAGAAGAGAGAGAATCCAGCTCCCATTAATACGCCATATCTTATCCTCCCTGAATAGTACCACACACCCTCAGCTCTATCCTCTCTCTAAGCTCTGTCCTGGTACTGACAATGTGTGCGAGTGTGTACATATGGGTGTTTCTGTGCTTCTGAGTAGAAAGGCCACTGAGGCGAAAAGCTAAGGCCTTGTCATAAAACACACAGAGGAAACTCCCAGAGCCTTCTGAAAAGAAAAAAAAAAGGAAATGAAAGAAGTTCTCCCAAATGCAGCTTTCCTTTCCCCCTCATGTCCTGGCATAAAACAATCCTGATACTAAGGTGAAATCTAATATTCTCATTCAGTTAGCAGTATTTACTATATTCCCACAGAGAGACACTCTCCGTCTCTGGCCGCTCGCCAGGTTATTAACACCAGAGAGTCGAATCTCTGTGACAAGAAAAGAAGTTGGATAGTTTTGCTTTTGGAGACTTTTCGTCACTTGGCGTTAAGCGTATTATAGCACCAGCCAATTTTCCTGTTAAGTATTCCTCTTTCTGCTAGTCATACAGAGCTGGTGGGAGTGACGGCTAATTCTGCCTGTCACAAGCGAGAGTGTCTTAGTGGCCCGGTGCTGTCAAGAGGCCAACTCTCATTTCATAAATAGAGGAACTTTTATCAATGAGGAACCCCGGCTCTCCACCCTCCCAGGAGGTCACGCTGAAATTAAACGGAAGCAGAAACTGGAGCATGCTGGTGTCTTCAACCTAGGACGAGACGAGACAAGGTTTTATCTTCCTCCTTCTCCTGTTGTAAAAATGTAAAAAGCGTCCCCCTGTTTCTTCCTCACATGTATATTACATTTCTCATCCTTCTCTAGGGACTCGCCTGTTATGTCTTCAGATCCCTCCTTTTCCCTCACACATAAATCAAATTGGCATTTGCCTCTGCCTCCTATTTCTTGAAGTCCCTGCTTGGTATTCACCTTAATTGGATTCTGTCTGTATTTAACATGGCTTAGAAACTTCTGTGTACTGTAAGTGTGTATGTGCAAGTGTTTATGAAACTATAAGAGAACAGCGAGGATGTAATGTCAAGTTCATTTACTGTTCATTTCTGTCTTAATCCACTTCACCCACGCAAGTCAAAGAATAGTCCACACCCACAAGTGACTGTTGCCAACATGCCAACAGTGTAT
This sequence comes from Caranx ignobilis, assembly GCA_021432705.1. NCBI lineage: Eukaryota > Metazoa > Chordata > Actinopteri > Carangiformes > Carangidae > Caranx > Caranx ignobilis. Next base: position 12,178,817 of record MU269986.1, read on the forward strand.
CAGGCTATCAAGGGTTTTTTTCTTTTTTCTTTTTCTTTTTTTTTTTTTTTTTTTACTTCCTAGCTGTGTTTTCATGTGCGCTGTGGTGTTTTTATTGCCAGGCTATCTCAGACAAGTCACCAGCCATCACATTGACTTCAGAAAGGTGGGAATTTTGCAACAGTTGAAAGCCAGGCATTGTTTTGCTTGGGTTCCCTGAGTGGTTTTCAAAGTGGTTCATGGTGACAAGGCACCACATGTTTGTGATGTTTGCCGTGTCTAGATAGTTTATTGGGAAACTTACGCTGCTTTTCTCCTTCCATCTCTCCCTGCAGGAGGCTGAGTGGCACTGCGATGAGTTCACCAAAGGAGCCTGCTTCAGCCGTGGAAAATCTGAGGTGAGTTTAAGTGTGATGCCTGAGAGTTTGAAATGTCAGTGTTATATTGCCTTAGTAGACACTTGTCACCGCATTGAGGAAAACAAGTTTCAGTTGTTGTTTTGTTTAAAAAAAAAACATCTTGTCCTCTAAAAGTGTCCTTCATGAGTTAGGTTTGGTTTCCACTTTGCAGCGAAGTGAACCTGCTGAGCCTGTTGGGTTTAATAACGTCAATTAAAGTGGTCTTACAAGAATTTGGCATTTTGTCACATTTGTCAGAGATGCAGCTCAATATCATCTCTTCATTATATCTGGTAAATGCCAACGTATTTCAGACTTCTCACCTTGTCTGCAAGTGGAAGGATCTACAATACAGTCAGTCAGAGAGAATCAGTGTACTGTGCACAGCTCTATAAAATATTTTATGCAGTAGATATTGTAATATATATATACATATATATGTGTGTCTGTGTGTGTATGTATATGTATATATATAGAGAGAGAGACAGAAAGAGAGAGAGAGAGGGTTAGGATTATATATTCATTTTCAAACTGTGGCAGCACTAATTAAACTTTGGCACTTGACATCAGTAGGGCAGGCGGTCCATCAGCGGGGTCAGGAAGCATTTATGTTTTCACTGCTTAAAGAATGTCTTCACATGTGGCCCAGACCACCTCCTCTGAGTGATCAGATGTCAAATGCATCCTCAGTGCATCTTGGGTGTGTTCACACCTCCACTCGCTTGAGATGGTTGTTAATCCCAGGTGTGAACAGGGCCTTTGAGATTGTCTTGTGCTGCTCATGTAGCTAAGGATGTCCACTCAAGAGTGCCCTCCAGAGCTTCCAGGAGGATAATGTGTAGAAAATGTGAGGAAGTTTCTGTTTAAAGTATGATGGCTATATAAACAACCACAATCTCACCCACAGCCTTCAAAACAGCTGATGATTTTTCAGCATTTTCTTGTTGCTTTCTCCAGAAATAACTCACGGATAAATGCTGTTTACCAGTGGAACTGTGGGACTTCCCCACCACTGCTTCAGAGCTGCATAATAGTTTTGGCTTAAAAAGAAATTAAAACCTCTAAGACAGAAATCACGGACCTTTCTTCGTTTGAGCAGACAGTGTTGAATCAGCTCTGGAGAGCTCAACGAAATTAAAAAATGTAAAGTTATGATGAAAATACAATAAAGCCTGAGTGCTGCTCAGAGCTCTTTACTCAGGCTTAACATATAGAGTCACAGGGAATCCTGGCTTTGGATAGGGGATTGGCGTCAAAGAGGATTTAAATCACCTTTTTGTATAGTAAAAACAATCCCAACCACACCTTAAATCGTATTTATAGACCCACCATAAAGGGGAGTTCCTATTGTTTTTGTAGTTTCTTTTTGAAGTTCAGCGTATGTTTTTCTATGTGGTTTGCTGGCATGGTCTTTCCCCCAAACAGCTGGTTTTCGAGCTGAACTTGACTTGTAGGTGAACTGCCCAGCCCTGATCACTGTGTGTGTGTGCACCACTGTGTATTTATCCTCCTGTGAAAGGTGGTTTGGGACCTATAATAGGCATACACGGGCTGGCCGGCAGATAGTTGTTGTGAATTACAGACCAAAGCTACTTCAGTCCTGGAGAGTCACTGCTGTCTGGTGGAGTCGAATTGTTTTGCTCACTGTTCCTTTCTGAGGATCAGCTCCTGTTCACTAAGAATAGCATTAAAAGACTTCATTTTCCTGCAGTTGACAGGGCTTTCGATGGTTTATTACCTAGCTCAGCGCACAGCAATATACCATCGCTTAAGCTATTACACAGATACCTTACCTCTGCTTTGAGTGAATTTACAAGTGATTGTATTTTTTTTTTCCTAATGTACGCGTCGGCTCCTCTCTTGCACATTTGATTTATTCAAACCAGGAGAAGAAAGCCGAGTTAAATTGACTTGACAGGACTTGATTGCTGCCTCTGTTTTGTTTTATAATGTGAGAGCCAAGTATAACAGCCTATGTATTACAGTATGGATATGGAACATTTGTCAGGAAGTTTTCATAAACAAGTCAAGACTGTGAGGCAGGGCAAATATTAAATATGTAGTTATTTACCATACAAACAAACTGCAGAGAAGTGAATTATTCAGGCCCCTTCATATCCCACCCCCCACGCATGCACCCATGCATGCACCCACGCATGCACGCACACACACAAGCACAGAGCACATAACGAGCTGCACAAATAGCACAGATATGTAGGCATATATAACGAGTATAACTACACACACACTCGTATGTCTTCTATTTTGAACAGGCACGCACACAAACACATGCACGCACACACACACACATGCTTAGGCTGTGCTTAGCACCAGGAAACAAGTTGTTTTATGAGTCAACCTCCATCTTGATAGGGGGAAATAAAAGACCTTCCCTGCCTTCGTCCCTCCATCTCTCCTGCGGTGCCCTCCACTCCTAAATCAGACCCCTGAGAGTGGGAGGAGGAGGAGGGGGTGGGGTGGGTCGCCATGGGCACCTCGAGTGGCTCAGACAATAGCAGATTTACAAGGTTTTAAATTTCTACTAGCGGCCCTCGTCAACCCAGCCGTGGCCCCTTTCAAATGATGGGGACCCAAAGTTATATCTTTGTCCTAGGACAAAAAAACAAATGCTGCTCTCTGACATGAATCCTGACTGCTGTTGTTACATATACTGTGACTCTGTTGATGGAAGTCCCAAGCAAACCTACATGCCTAACAGCTATGTTGAGGGTTCACAACGTTCAACAGCAATCAATCATTCAATCAATCATTTCGGCTTCATCAGACCCACTTTATTTGTCAGGCGCATTTAACCAAGTGCTGAGTGGTTTGCTAGAAACCCAAGCCAAATCCTCAAAGGAGGAATGAGCCAAGAAAGGAATGGTGAGCATGCATCATCGCTATAATATAGAGAAAAGTGGTTTGAATTGATTAATGTAGAGAGCAGGCTAAAAAGAAACATGATTGAATGAGGGAGGCTACACTTTCATTTCACTTTTTGACCAGTCAACAAAGCCAAAGCAATTTTCTAAACTAATCCTGATGGGTCCTCTCCCACGCCTGCTGCATTTATCTGTTCTCCACCTCATTTAGATCCCACTCCAAATCTGGTCCCTGTTGAATTAAGATGTGACATGGCTAAGCCGTATGGGCATTAGCCTTGATTTGACTCTGTCAAGCTTGACCACGTTTTAGAATAGCCCTCCCGTGGATGCAGGTGTTTGTCTCATTTATTGGCATAAAGTGTAATTTTGTCCCTCTGCCTAATGCTGCTGCTTGTCAATAGGTAGATAATGGTGCCACTGCAAACTGCTAACTGTGATGTGTGTGTTTGCTGGTGTCTTTCCACAGGAGGAATGCCAGAACTACATCAGGGTGCTGCTGGTCAACGGGAACAGGCTGTTTACCTGTGGAACCAACGCCTTCACCCCCATCTGCACCAACCGAACGGTATGAACAGCAGCCAAGTTTCTTTCTGCTGCGCCCACTGTTCCCTCCATGCTGCCTCTGTTTGATGAGGCTCACACTAGGAGTAATTATTCTCAGTGCAGTTAAGACAGCCATTGTTATTTTAAATTACCATGCAAGCTATCTTGCAAGACTCTCCTGATCTAAGTAAAGTTGTCAGAGCATTTTGAACACTACATCCTGCAACCTAGCTGGTTGTTAGCTAGTTCAGCAAGCTGTCAGTCATGTAGCTAATTCTGTAAAGTTATGTACAGTAAATCACCTTGGCTGAGGGTCTATGTTTTTTTTTTTTATTAGTTTTGAACAACATAAACAGACAAGTACATTTAGGAGCAATTAAAAGCAGTCTTCAGGTTTTACCAGTACAGACTACAGTGTGGTAGGCTATCTGCAGTAGCTTTTGGTAGCTAACACTAGCTCATGTTAGCAAACCCAAGGGACGTCAGTGAGTCATTTCATTCAAATAGAAGGCAGTCCACTGCTTTGTCAAAGCTAAATTAATCACACTAAAGTGTTTTTTCCCTCATTCTGAAGAGCTTTATCAATTTTTAAGTGGTGTTATGTGTTTTTAATTGATTAGGCTACCCTCTTACATCTGATTAAGACAAGCTAGAAAAGCTGCCAAAACATTCGCTCTGTGGTTTTGTGACGCCTTTGTTTTTTGTCAGTGACATGACCCTCGTCCTGTAGCCTGCAGCAGTCCCACTGGTTTCTTGTTCATGCTGCAGTGCAGTAAGCTATGGAAGATGATAGCAGCTATAACGGCTTAGTCAGTGTTGACTGAAAATGCTTCACAGAAAACGAACCAGCCCAGATACACACTTAAGAAACCCATCATCCTTAAAACATAGGGATGGTTCATGCAGGATACGTCTGATTATATCGCAAATATAGTAAGACTAAACTGTTTTTGATTGAAGTTGCAATGTCAGAAGAAGAGTTCAAGGTTGATCAGCACATCTAATCAAGGTGTGATTGAGCCGTGATGTTGGTATCACAGAATTTGCTCTGTAAGACCTCACAATTGCTCTTGCCTCCTGGTGTGCAGCCAGGTAGACTAATTATAAGCGGAATCTTATTAAGCTTGGTTATTTAAGAAGTCATGTTACTTCAATCTTGTTAAACACCGCAATCAAAACATTGCCGTAAGCTCATTACTCCTGATAATCATTGTTATCGTTGGCCTACAAGTAAACACATCCCGTGTCTCATCTGTGCAGCTTTGCCTGTCTTTGTGTGTCATTGCAATTATTTTGCTTCTTTTTTATTGTATCAAATCTTGTTGTCTTGGATTTTCGCCTCTCTCTCCACTGTCTACAAATGCCTTCCAGCTCCTAATCCCATGTTTTAAAGATATATTTAGTCAGACTTCTGTGTGAGCTGCTACTGTGTGTCATCATGCTCTTGACACAGTGATTTTTCTGTAAAATCAACCATCGGTTAATAATTTGCTGCTACCCTTTTATTTTTCTCACAAAAGCAATAGAGTGCTTTAAACCAAATATCAGCCAAAAAAGGTTTTTACACAATATTGTAGGTGACTAGGACCCATTGAAGTTAAGTTTAGAACAACATTGAAAATGTCTGAGTGTTGTGCTTCCTGCACAACAATGATCAGGTCATATCAAATACCTGGGTTTCGTACTGTGGGATTTCAGAGGAGGAGAAAGCAGGAGTTTACTAATATGATGACATTTGTTTTTTGTCAAAAAAAACATTGCATCCAAAGGTCAAAGGCTCATAATGACTGTTTACCACTGTGGAAATACATATAGTTGAAATGTCATGACATTATTATAGCAGTATTTCATCAGGCGCTGTCATATTTACCCACTGAACGTCCGTTAATGTGAAACACTGGTTGGCCACAGCTACAGCATTGGAATCACATTCAGACAGATTTACTATCAGCCGTGATGGATGAACACAGAGGGAGCAGAATATTCTATTAGTTTAATAAGTGCTCGGAGGTTATAGATTAAACAGCTGTTAATTTCTCTGACTTTGAGCCATTTGTTACTGAAGAGTACCATGATGATGATAATGATAGGGATCACAGTGATGAGAAAAGTTTCTCAGGGAGGAGACTATAGTTGAAAAGATAAGTCATTCACGGATGTCTCTGCCTAATAACATAAAACATAAATTCAATTTTTCTTTTAAAGCTTTCTCTCTCTCTTTTTTTTTTTTTTTTTTTTGAAAAAGCAATTATGTGAAAAAGTGGTTTGGTTTCATTCCCGAGAAATAATCAGTACTGCAGCTACAGATTGCAATCACATGCCCACTGACTACCCACCCTTCTAAACGCAACATAGATCAATCCATTCTATTCCTGTCACAGTAAACCAATGCCTGTACCTGGATCTGCATCTGTGACTCATTCGAAATCTCCTCCTGAGATTTGGAAAAGCAACCTTATGCATTAAGTATCTTTTTGTGCATTTTCAATTTGTGGCACAAAACCATCATCCTCTAAAATGTCTTCAAAGCAGCTTCACTTACATAGGGAGGAGAACTTGGTGTATCAATATCAGAATAATACTTGCTATTGAAACAGACAAACAATAAGAAGACTGTAAAAATCCTGAAATTTATATATGAAACAAACATAAATATTTCCATTCGTTTCTATATTGCTTGCTGCTATTTCAGGTTTGAATTACACTCATTATTAATGCCATGTTGTTGTGTCAATGGTTTAATGAAGAAATAACACTATCAACTGTGTATCTGAACTCCTTATTGTACCTGAAGATGAAAATATGCCTTCAGTTCTTAGTTAAATTGGCTGTTTAATCTCAGGTTCATGCATCAGCCTATGTGCACAGAGAGCAGACTTGATATAGAGAAGGTGACATTTTGCTTGTCACCTCAGAGATAGCTGTGTCATTTGCGAGCCATCCACTGTGCAGTATCAGTGACTAGGTCTCAAATCATACATAGGACAGGGCGGCTGAAAATGATCTCAATAGCTACAATGGTGTCTCAGTATCACAGTACATAGTGTCCAACTGGCTCTCACTGCAGTCTGTCTAAAGTGCGAGCTGCCCCTTTCCAAAAAGTCTCTATCAGAGGCATTCAGAGTCACTTCAGCAGCACAGCTGCTGGTTCCTCTACAGAGACGACTTTCTCTTCACTTGCTCAAAATGCAACGGATGCACTGCAGTCTATCTATTTATCACTTCTCCTCCTGTTTTTCTAAATGACCCAATTGACCTCAAAATGGCTATTCCGGCCCACATTACAAGCCCCATCAATACCGGGCTTTCATCTCAGACCGCCAGGGCTCAGACAGGGGTGTTCTGTTTTGTTATGGGTTTGCGTGAGGCAGTGGTGGCAGGAGTTAACAGAACCCTTGATCCAAATCGACCGGCTCCAGGAAATTGGCTAAAGAAGTTGCCTGCCCCCCCCCCCCCCCAACACATGCCCTCAATAGAGTCTGGCCTCCTGTATGGAAGAGCTGTCCACAGATTATTCACTCAGTGGAAATGAGAAAATGTGCAAGGGGAGAGGCAAGACTGAGCTCTGAATCTTTCAAGGCAAAAGTTCTGCTGTCACTTCAGGTCTTCTCCAACCAAGAAATGTGGAACCTGAATGATTGATATCTGGCAAATAGAATAATTTTAATTGCATTTTTGCAGATTTCAAACCCTGAGACTAGTGCAGTCTTTTTTACTTTGCATCATGCATTTGCCCACAGAACCTGGATGGAAGCACAGACCATGATCTAATCCCAATATCCTGTGTTTACTTTTGCACCATAAAATATAATTACATCTTGGATTTTTTGAAAAAAAAAATGCATTACTCCGTTTTTGGTATTCAAGGCTGAGTCACTGAGCTATAGCCTGTATTTTTTTATAAGTAGGAACCAGTGCAGTGTGTCAGGACTAAGCCAGCCAGGGTCATCCTGTAAAGTATTTTTAAAAAGCAGGGAGCTGGATTTGGCTTCGTATTCAAAGGCAGAATGTGAGGCAAGACTGCATCTTACATCAAGCCTCTTTTAAATTCAGAGAGGCTTCCTAAAGATGTGGTATAATAATGTTGTAACCAGGCTGACAGCTGGCTGTCCTGTGCTGACATCAGACACCAAAGCAAGGAAACACGGCAGTCGAGAGTTACTTGATTTAAGGAGCCTCTTACTGCTCCTTTAACAGGTGGTTTCTTAACATTTCACTTAAGGCGTCTGCTCTGTTTACATGTTTAAGGCTGCTACTGATTCAAAATGTGTTCTCTGATTATGCTTCCTGCTCCTGAAGATTTTGTTCATATATCTCTCAAAAGCAGATCTCACCGTAGATGTAAACAAAACATAATGAGACTAAGAATTATTTTGAGTCTGCACCATTTGCATATTGGCAGGAACAAACAAAATATTACTACACTTCTCTGATTTGAATTTTAATGCTGCCCTTTGATACTCTGTCCTACATATTTATGTAGGTTTTCTACAATCATCCAGTATTAAGAAATAACAAGAATGCATATTATTACCATGGATGGTGCATCTTATTGTCTTATTTTCTTGACTCAAGGGATATGTCTTCCACAAATTATCAAAATATTTTTTCTACTACTTGCCAGTGTCTGTGCCCTGTGTATTTCCATTATAAACCTTCAACTTTTGTTCTCTCCCGCTTCTCTTTCTCCCTACTGCAGTTGACTAATCTAACAGAGATCCACGATCAGATCAGCGGGATGGCTCGGTGTCCCTACAACCCCCTCCACAACTCCACTGCCCTCATCACCTCCAGCGGGGAGCTTTATGCTGCCACTGCTATGGACTTCTCCGGGCGAGACCCCGCCATCTACCGCAGCCTGGGTGGCCTCCCACCGCTGAGAACTGCCCAGTACAACTCCAAATGGCTAAACGGTAGGGTGTTTCCAAAGTTTAAGATCCAGAAATATGTTCTATGTTTTATAAAAACATCTAAAAACAGTTAGATAAAGATGGGCCTTTTGAACTGAAAGAAACTAAAAAAAAGGAGAATGTGTCTTGTTACTTTTTTGTGCAGCTATTAAACATCAATCCTGCAGCTGGTGGGGATTCAGTGTTTCGCTCAGGGGTACTTAAGTATGTCAGATGCTTGTCTAATGTGGGAGTTGGTATCTGTTTCTCTTAGTTGAAGGATTGTATTCCTTCTCAAATCACCTCTGGGCTGCACAAAGTAGTTCCCAACATAATTGTTCTGTTGTGCCTTTTGTCAGTAAAAACTGTCCTTTCTGAAGTTACTAGGCTACTAGAAAATCTTTATATTCATCTCAGCCTTTCTGTGAAGAGCATGAATTCTTCAGAAATCAATGTCTTTTCCCCCTGGAAGCTCAGACTCACTTCAGCGCTGGCCGGAGAGCTTGAGATAGCTTAGCAGTGTCCAGCCAAAAGAGGAGGAGGTCAATCAGTATCTTGTCAGCATCTGATTTTTTATCAGATTCACATTTAAGCTAAATTGAAAAAAATAAATTAAAAGCCACCACATACATTGCTTTGCAGCAACCTTCTGGGAAAAAAGGTTTAATCACTGATTTTATGGCAAATTGATTTTTTTTTTCCTCCTCTGTCTCCCACTGCACTGCCCTCTGAAGGTGCAGACGAGAAAAGGGTTGAAATGAAGGGGGGGGGGGACACTTTCATTTAAAGGTGAATTAAATCAATGTCAGTGAGAATAAAGTGTGCGGTTTAGATCCAATAATGTCATACATAAAGATGAAAGCCTTAGTCGACAGTGTTGTGGAGGTCGCGTGTTTCAGATAGGGTGAGAGTTATTACGCTACACCTGTTTTGGCCATTTCTCATCCTGACCTTTAGGTTTGGGGAGTGAAAAATTAGTTTTCTTATTACAACACAACACCATTAATAACTTGGCCTGTAGTTATTAATCCCAATCACCTGCTGTTGTGTGGGCTGTACACTCACACACATGCGAGTCAATCAGTCACAGCCCATACCCATTTACTCTCCTGCTACCTCTCACTCCCACAACCTCAGATATTTTTCTTTTGCTATTTCTTCTTCCTCTGTCTGCACTTCATCTTTCTCTCAGCTCTCCTCAGTTTTTTTTAATTTTTATTTTCTCTCTCTGGCACCTTTCCACTATTCATTTTCTCCCACTTTTGTGTCCTCTCCGTCCACAGAACCGAACTTCGTCTCCTCCTACGATATCGGCAACTTCACCTACTTCTTCTTCCGAGAAAACGCGGTGGAGCACGATTGCGGCCGTACGGTGTTTTCCCGCGCCGGCCGTGTTTGCAAGAATGACATTGGTGGTCGTTTTCTCCTGGAGGACACCTGGACCACCTTCATGAAGGCTCGGCTGAACTGCTCCCGACCTGGAGAAATCCCCTTTAACTACAACGAGCTGCAGGGAACGTTTTACCTGCCAGAGCTGGAGCTGCTTTACGGCATCTTTACTACCAACGTGTAAGTAAGATGACAATATAAAGTGATGACAAATAACTTACCTCCTTCATGCTCAAAAAAATGTACTATACCTTGTCACATTAGAAATCACACACAATGAATTTACACATCAGATAAGCGTGGACTCCATCACTATTTCATTTCTATTCTCACACAGCACGTAAGAGGTTTACAACTGTAATTGCAACAGATTTACCAGCATGAATTCTTTATAATTTTTTAAAACAATTGGCCCTGTGCTTTAAAAAGTAACGGATAAAAGCATACATCTATTTTTAGCCTGCGGTTTTGAGCTGAAATATTAATTGCTGCATATTTTTATTAGCTGTAGCTAGTTGGCAAGTGGAGCTAACATTAGCTACAGCTAAGGTGGTTGAAAATGCTTTCTTTAGCTGACCTTTCAAAGCTCATGTTCAAAAAAATAATATGTAAAAGTTTAATTAAATATGGCTACATACTGTACTGGATGTGTCTTGCTAAATGCTAATGGAGGCTTAAGCTACAGGCCCCCAGCAAAAAACATCAACACCTGCTGATTATACACACAGAGGATATGGAAATTAAGATAATAGCATTGCCATGTATTGCAATGACCAGCCGGTTATGATTTACAGTATCCTAATAGTCCAGTTTTTTTCCTCATTTCAGCCTAATATTACCTTGTTTGGCTGCTTTGCCAACTTGAGCAAGAATGGCAGCATTTGTGATTTATTTCTTTGTTTGTGTTTTTAAAGTTACATATCATTAGTCGTTCAGCAAAACCCATTGCAGTAGTTTCATTAAATTTTTCATTTACATAATTTCTTTGTTTACAAATTGCTTCTCCCTCTCCATGAGGGATCTCTTTGTATATTTTTCACAAATTGTTCTGTTTTCCATTAGTCTTTACATTTTAGCTATTATTTTGTTGCAATTTGCATATATTGATTCTTTGAAGGAAATCCAACCCTCATGTAAATAAGGTAAATAATGAGATTAAATCAATCATAAACTCATTTGATTGGAAGTTATTAAGTGATTTACAGTTTTTTTTTTTTCAAAATAACTTTCACTTTTATTTTCAGTATGTTTAATCGCCTGTAGGATTTGTTCAGTGAATGATGACTCGTAGTGAGCACCAGCTCATAGCATGTCAATATCAGGTGAAAAAAACAACCCATATCATTAGATGTTTCTTTTATCCTTTGCTCTGCACAGACAGTAAAGCTTCATGTATAATTCACCGTGTTTTTGGCATTACACTATACATTTTGTAAACACACCTCACCTTGCACACACATTAACTTGGCATGTGACCTTTTTGTACCATACACACAGAGTGCACAACCTGAATGAGAAATGACAGTACTGTTTACAAAGCCAAGTGTATCTTGAATTTAATTAGAAGTAGAAGTTAAGTAGAAATCTTCTCACGTACATGCACAAACCAGCCACAAACACTGTATATTCCAGCAGCTATGTGACATTTAAATCTCATAAAAGAAGCTTATTATAACTTATTAAATGTGTTCACTTTATCACACATGTGGAGGACATAAGAGATCGAATTCATCCATGGATGAAAACTATTATTTTCAATTTTCACAAACATCACAACCCTTTCCTCTCTTTGTCTCCCCGTCTTTTTTCTTTTTTTTCCCTCTCATATTCACAAACACACACACACACACACAGGCACACACCATTATTAAAAGCTGAGTAATCTATTCTTTATGGTCAGTGCCTTCACATTGCTGAAAAAGAAGTCTTTTGAAGGGTATTGGAAACATTTCCCCCTCCAGGCACAGAGTTTAATGAACAGCCGCGTTGGATTATAATTCACATCGCCGAAGTCTCACAGTTTGAGTTGAGAGTTAATACTCTCATTCTTTACTTTCTCTTCGGAGGGAGGAGACCGGTACTTGTTGAAACTGACAGCTCAAAAAGTCAAAGCTGTATTTCAGGCCCGAGATCTGTACAGTTAATCAGACGAGCTGAACAGTTTAATTGTGTCCTCTTGCCTGATTTATAATCCAATAATGACAATCACTTACAACAGCAGTCTGCGTCTGTCTGCCTGGTGTTTGATTTGTATTGTTGGCTGAATGTAATACAAACACACAGAGGTCAGCTTCCCAAACACCAACAAAATCTGAACAGTTTCCTGCTTGTAATGCGGTGTCCCTTTCTAAATTTGTGTCTCTGTTTCTCCCTCTCTCATTCATCACTCCCTCCATCCTCTGCCCCCCCCCCACACTTTGTTGGGTCACTCCTCCCCTTCTTTCCTGCCATTCAGAAATAGCATTGCTGCATCTGCAGTGTGTGCCTTCAATCTCAGTGCCATATCACAGGTCTTCAATGGGCCCTTCAAGTATCAGGAGAACTCCCGGTCAGCCTGGCTGCCCTACCCCAACCCCAACCCAGACTTTCAGGTAACAACAAGAGTAACACCAACCTTGCAAGATCAGAGCCTCCAACTCGGTGTACCAGATCTCATCTCGCGAGAAACACGGACAGCTTTACGACACCATGACACAAAACAAATCTGTAATCTCTTGTTAATGTTACCCACCTTGGTAGACATCGCTCCACAGATTGCCTTCTTGCCGGGTTCATTGAAAACAAATGCACATGGCCAGGGGAGGCAGGTAGGAGGATTAGCAGTGAGTTTTTATGACAGTGAAAATATGCTCTCCGCCACTGTAGGGGGAGGTCCGTAGAGGAAAAAACAACCAAAACAGTGAAAAAGTGACTGGACTAGTTCCCCTTTAAATGCTAGCACTAATTAGCATTTAGCAGAGGTAATTTTTTATGGGGTAAACAAAAACTTTCAACATGTGGTTGGTGCTGGAGGAAAATTGAATGGATGGCCATTTATTCTCTTGGGACCATTAAAAATGCACAAAATGTCACAGCAACATATCTAATAAATATTTAGATATTAGAGCATAAGGATCGACTGACTAACTAACCAACAGACAGACATATTTCCATCTCAAGAGATGCTATAGTTATAAGTCTTAACACGTTTGTAGTGAAGCCGTTCACAAATTCCCTGGGAGTTTTAATTCAAAGCTAATCTTTAATGATCATTTGCTCATGCTTGAGGTAATTTGTACCCAGGACACTGCCCAGTCAGTCAAACTGTATGTGCAGCCAGGTGCTTATATTAGGAGATGTATGCATTTAGTATATATGCGGGTATCCTTCTGAATAAATGTGTGTTCATACTGATGAACCTCCCCCCAGTGAGTGCTTCACACTTGTTAATTTCACCCCCCTTTCTGCTCGTGAACGTGCACATTACAACCACTCGTTATAAAATCCAGTGGTTTTTACAATGGCACAGTCGTTCCTTTCAGATGTGTCACAGCCTTGTTCTTTGAACTGCAGTCCTTCACAATAAATTGCCCTTGTTTTGCACAAGTGCCACTTTATGTTTATATTCCATCCTAACACCTCGAGGGCAAACCAAGCTGCACTGGGGCACCTTATCCCAATATGAGGCCCTGCGTGATAGTGATGACACAGAGGGAATGTTTTATTAGCAGGAGAGGTGGCTCTCAGATGTATCAGGCTTAGCAGATAGCGAGGGAGCTAATCCACGCAGCTCTCCAAGAGGGATTGAATTCCCTCTGAGGTCTGCGCTGCCAATGTGTGACACACGCCTCACTTCCACTCGTCTTTCCTTTTACGGCCCCTCGATCATGTTTCCGTCAAACCAGCAGATGCCTGCTATCAAGAACTTACACTCACATTATCTATAATGACATGGTCATGCAGAAAAAGGGGATGAAATGCTCATGCAGAAAAAGTGCTGGCTGTGACAGTTTAATAAAGAAAATAAAAAAATTAAAAAAAAAAATGTGCACACACCCATGAATCTGTAACACATGAGGCATCTCACTGCTGTCATGCATTCCTGTATCTACATGTCAGCAGCTAGTCAAGTTAAATTCACTTACCTTCAAAAAAACCAATTTTCCCTATCTGGTCAGTGCTGACCGCAGTTTTATCCTGTTCAGCATACTGTAGGTACATCACAGAGGGGTTTCTATAGACCACTGTCTTTCATAAGGCTGTGTTCTTCAAGGATAAACCAGGATAAGTTGTTCCTCTATATCCCCATCTCTCCACTTAAGCCCTTGCACAATAGCTGCCCCTCACCGCTGGACCGATGCGCACTTTATCTAGGTTTCAGTGACATCTTCATCAAGCATTTGTCAATGTTGGGGGATTAGATTTACGAGCTCAGGATTTATGGCCTGTCTGTTTTCATTCCTTTGTGCACACACACCTACACTGATGCCCATGCACAAACAGACACCTACACGACACCAGCACCAATAGAAGCCACTGACCCCATACATATCCCCACACATATCTTATGTACATGCATACATGCACAAAAATAGGGTTATAGATTGCTGCCAAATAAAGATAATTATGACTGTGAAGTCATCACTCAAGATGCTCACACTGGTCATTGATTGAGAGCTTAATTCCCTGTCTGTCTGCAGAGAAAATCCCCCCATTTATTTGAACCACACGGATTGATCCAGCTGGGTTTATTCAGGCTATGAGTCATGTTCGTTGTGCATTAGGAGCTAATGCCATCTCTGTGTTGTATAGGTTTTCTGTCACACTGTAATTGCTTACTGTAAAAACACATTCATTGTTAAGCTCCATATGAAGGAAAATATGTTAAGTGAGACTCTGGGCCAAATGCTGATGGAAAGTTTTGTTGTCTAATACATTTCAAAGAGGAACAAAAAAAGGTGTCAGTTTTCTGTGCTTTCCCTTCGACATTATAAATGATTCCATTAAAAAAGACCCAAAATATTATCATCGGATCCTATTAGCATGCAGGAAGTTTGAATAACCTTGTGTGTATTTTAAAGAAAAGCCAATGTTTAAAAAAAAAACATACTGTAAAACAACCATATTTCTCAGTGGCAGTTAATATCCTGGCAAAGGACAGTGTGCTGATGATGAGCGGGACAGCTGAGTGTTGAATGGGCCTTCAGCCAAATGATGTCCCTCACCTTGACTGTACCATGGAAATCACAACATCCATCTCGCTGTACATTCACAGATGCCGTGGACCCTGAGTGGTCAGTGCTTAACATTGTCTCGCTGTTGCGGAAATGCGATCACGCCAACACTTTAGGATTCGCACACATGCAATGCAAGGACAAAACCACAAACAGAAACCTTAGACATATGTTATTATCTATCCCACACCACACCCACGCAACACATTTTTGCCATAAACAACAGGCACATTCAGGGCACACAAGCACATGTACACACAGTGTTGCATTTCCCCGTCCTTCAGGGCTTTAATTTCCCATCTCCTGATGTGGCGAGGGCACTGATCCATTGCCCGTTCCAGGGGAAGCCCTCCATGTTTCTCTCATCTGTCATCCCAGGGAAGGCCAAGGATTGATCTGTATAGAGTCTCAGTGCTGCTGCTACTGTAGCTGGTCGGCAAGAACTAATCGCCACCCAAGGCCCAGTTTTTTAGTCTCTTTCAAATAGGCTGTGTACGATCAGCCTGGAGCAAATTTGTGCAGCCCATTTGAGTTGCTCTGCTCAAAACGAAAACATACCAGTCATTTGGGTTTGTGTAATTGTCGAGCACAGCTTATTTTTGTTTTCTCTATCCTGTGTCTTAGTGTAGGCCTATTCTTTGTGGAAGGGGCCTCAATCCACAATCCTGATCCCAGTCTGGGACCTGTTTTACTGAAAAGGACATGCATGGTTAGCCGTACTCATCCAGCTCTGCCTTGGCTGGACGAGGTTTAAGCCTCACCTTGTCCCACTCTGGTTTCCAACCCAAAACAGAGCATCAGCGCTGTCCTGTGAAAATCAGCATACAAACTCTAAAGATGTGTGATTTTCACTGGACAGAGCACATATGCTACAAAAATGCGCACTTTGTGTTCTTTGGAGTTAGTTTTAGTATGCTTTTAGGGCCACAGAGGCTGATGATAATACAGCCTGTTTCTGATACCAGTGTATTATATAATAACCAAATGCTGGCTGGAAGCTCTTTCAGCATGGAAAGCAATATTTCAAAATGTCAAAGGTAATTTATTAGCTTGTTTGCTGGAGAAGAAAAGAAGTACAGTTAAAGTAATGTCATTGAATTGGGAGGAACCAATATATTTAAACATTAAAAACACTCAAAATCTTTTGTATCTTACAAAAGCACAAAAAAATAAACCATCTTTCTGATGCTTTAATGTCTCTTCTTTTTGCTCCCATTTGGCATCAGATCAGCTTATTGAACTGTTTTTAATAAATGAACTATGGGAAATATCTTACATACCAGATATTTCACATTATGACAAAGTGCTCTGATACCGACTCAGCTGCAGTAGCACAGCTCTACTGGGACACAAAAGCACAACATAGAGTCAACAATAGCTGATAAAACCAAATTAATATGTGACAAGGAAATCTACCTATTTATAAGAGATACTTCCGTTATTAAAGTTGTTATTGAGTGTTTCCTGGAGTCTAAAATCTTGGTTTCAAGTCACTCTGAGACTTATTTTATTGAGAGAGTCCTTTGTGTGAATGATACTGTTACACCGAGAGAGAGCTTTTTGTGAAAAATACTAACAGCAGTAATAAAAGCTCTAAAGATGAAACAGTTTTGGAGATGTTGGCTTATTTCGGAGGTAAAAATGAACAATCAAGACACCTTATTATTGGGTTACTAATAAAACTCACAAGCAATATATATGCATATGAGGAAAAGATAAGTTGCTCAGTCAAACGTTCATTCGCTCTTCTACCAATCTGTGTTGACTGCAAAGCCTTTAGGTTGTGAGGATGGTAAACCTTTTGCAATGAGGCTGCAATTGACTTTAAAACCTTGTTCGCTTAATCATCCAATTCCTCACTTTTCCAATCTATGCATGTACCACTTGCCACAGAAGTGGTAACTTATTAATGTAGCTCACCATTTCAAAGACTTTGGCTTTAATGTCATAGTCAGTCAACCCCTCTTCTTTCTGATTTCACCACCTCCACAGTGTGGCACCATTGACTCGGGCTCCTACGTCAACCTGACAGAAAGAAACCTGCAGGACGCCCAGAAGTTTTTGCTGATGCACGAGGTGGTCCAACCTGTGGTTCCCGTGCCCTACTTCATGGAGGACAATGTGCGCTTCACTCATGTAGCCGTGGATGTGGTGCAGGGAAAAGATATGCTGTTTCACATTATCTACTTGGCTACTGGTAGGTTCCTCATACTGTGTGTGTATATCCAGATATTTATATATACTGTATTTATTACTATCTGCTGTGTCTTTTGGGAAAGAAGAAACACATTCTGAGAGATATAGTAGTTGTTGTTAATTTGTGTCTGCGCTCATGAGTTCTCTTAGGGTTTGGTTGGAGAGAGTTGATGACATAAACTTTGCATCATTTAGTTTCTAGTTTTAAATTGTTTCTAATACTATGGATTAATACTTCCTCTGTAAACCTTTGATGTGCGCTCTTTGCATAAGAAAACAGGCTTGTCAGAAGAAGAATGAAACCAATAGATATGTAGTTCTGAGGAGACATCAAAGCTTCGTCTGCTGACACGAGTTTGATCGCTTTTCACCTCCATATGTTCTCCATATGACAGAACACAGTTGCATATCACACCACATATCACTCCTATGCAGTTCTTACAAAGAGTTCATAAACAGCAAGCCAACATTCATGTGTCAAAAGAAGACAAACGGGTAATTAATAATACACACACACAGCTTACGCATTTTCCCTGTTTGAACTGCATGGTTCTGCCTGCTTATCAGTACACTGTTTGATCATACTGGTGTGACAATATGTGATGTTAGACTTTCCAGAGCACTGAAAACAGTATCAGCAGAATGTCAGACACACATCAGTGTCTGCTCTGTGTTATGATATAACACACTGTATGGATTAGGAGGGGATGTACCGAACAGAATCTGAACGTAGTGACCCACGTCACTGTGCTGATGTACCATAGGCCTACTGGGAAATGTCAACATGAACTTGCTGTTGTAGCATCAGTGTTATTTTAGGATATTTCACATGCAGCACACACACACAAAAGCTGACACACACAGACAACCTGTTCCAGTTCACTGCCTCTGTGCTTGGCATCTCCCTCAAAAACTCCCCTCTCATTGTTTGCATGGTGCTGTGATCAATGTAGCGTCAGACCAGAGCTGCCCACACTGCAAGTTCCCCAGACACTAACCAGACGCTAATGAAAACATCTGAAACACTGCCAAGGCCATTGGGTGGCATACATACTGTACCTAATCATATCCTATTATTAACGCCTAAATGCACTCCAGTGATTGGGGCCGTTATGGAGAACGTGGTAGCTCTGAATTGGTTTCCAAAGGGGTCAAAGTGTTGGCTTCTTTTACACGATACACACGGTTTGCAGTAGTTTCATCTGAATTGTTATTCAGCTCTCGTCAGTAATTGCAGCACCTTTCTACTCCTTCAGTCAGCATGAACAAAATTCAGCAAAATGCTAAAAGATTAACTTAAACAGCTGCAGTTTGAATCTTACTAAAGGTATGTACCTTGAGTAAAAAATGATTTATTCATTACACGTTACTCATTGAAAAACTAATCACCTCAGTAATTTCTCAACAGTAATTACTTTTGTTACAATTGCTACTCAACCCAACTCCATCTAAGTTCCCATATGGATGCGTCACATCCCCTGTCTGTATCATAACACAGAGGAAGAAGAAGAATTGGAAAAGGAAACATTATGAGATATGAAAAGCTTATATTGATCCCTTAGGGGAAATTCAGATGTTGCAGCAACACCAAGACAGAGAAGCTCAGATAAATAGATAAAGGTAAGTAATAAAAAATACAGTAACCAAAGTATTTGTAGCTATACAAGGGCAATTTAAATCGAAATTTCAAGGCGCACACTACAGTATGCCTATAATATCTATCGCTGGTGGTGCAATAATAATAGTGCTCTGCCCCCTCAAAGCAAGTGAAATAGTGTGATGTGATTAATAGTAACTCTAGTTTGAAAGTTCCACTGGTCAAAAGTATCAACAGTATCACGGTTTAGAAGACATTACTGTAATACGTACTGACATATTAATATTTTAAGGATGTCAACAAAATACATTTCTGTATGAAAGGAGGAGGTGACAGCTTTTGAAAGTCTTTAAACTGATGCACAAAATGTGTGACAGCCAAATGTAGAGACTGATCAAAGTGTTCATTACTGAGTTTAGTGTTGTGCAGGTTTTTCACCATACTTGTTGTTGAAAATGCTAATTTTGTGGATTTTCCGTTTACTCTGCTGATAACTTGATGTGACAATTTCAGCCGGTGTCATTTTATGGTTCTTACCGCTGAGGTCTGAGGACAAACATATTTGAAAATAGCGATTGTTTTAAATTAGTACATTAAGCATTGCCGTGTCTACTCATGCTTGAAAACGATTTTCACAGTCAACCTTTATTTGTATTGGCAATTTTTGAACATGTCTTTCCACTTTTTTTTTTTCTTTTTTTTTTTTGCTCAGATTTTTCTTATGATTCCCAATTACTGGCAGCTCAAAATGTGTGTATGAGGTTTCATGATAGCCATGTAACATCCGCAAGTGATGCGAGTCAGGTTGCTTTGAAATGTGCTTCAGGCCCAAATTAAATTGTGTGGAGTTTACTTAGTCAGTATGTGGGCTCTGTGTAGAAGGTTATAAAAGAGGATCAGACATTATATTACATTTATGATATAATATTATGTATAATGTAACAGTGTATTTATCTGTAAGCGATATAGAAATTATATCATATATCTGTCATATGGTTTAACAATAGTCCAGGCTTCATTTTTAAGCGTATTTCCTGTACATCTACAGTTTTAGAGATAGCCACAGTTAGTACACAGCTGAATGAGTGACGACACCTTCCAACTCTGAACACCCGACCAGCGGATAACATCAGTAATCCAGCTAATAACACACAAAATGATGAATAAGACAACTTCCCTGAGCCCATCCCTGTGTCCCAGGTCCTAGGTCAGTCTGTTCAGTGACTTCAGAGATTATTTGCTGATTGGGCAACTCCATAATTCTTTGTCAGAGAACTATCCCTAAAAAGTTGAAGTACCAAAGTAGCACAAGTAACTATATAATATCTGAAATTCAAAGTTAGTACTTTGTAAGTAATGTACTACTGCCCAACATTGCTTGGGGCAATACTTAACTTTTACATTCCCTACCTTGAAACTATCTATTAGCAATTCACCCCTTCTTCTTTTGGCATCACTGTGCACCTAATTACTTTTTCTTCACCCAGGGGATTGCATGTATAATAGATGATGTTTGTTTTAACCCTCCCCAAAGACAATCCGTTTCATCCCATGGGGCCTACCTTACATAAAATAAAGGTCAGGACATATTCACAATGACATGGATTCACACTCTTCACTCCCTGAACTACAAAGTGGTTTCATCCCTTGGAATATCCCCTTAAAGAAAAGTAGGCCAGTAATTGTGTATTCAGGTGCCTTACCAATTCCCTGGTTGCATCTACAGCATTGCATGTTGATGGCATAACCAAGGTTGGCACGGCAGCCCCCACCAGTCTTTTTTGACGTTGTTATTTAAGAACCCCTCTGTTCAGGAGTGATTGTTGTGTGGTTCAAATTGAGTTCACGTCAGTTTGTGTAAAGTTTCGTTATCCAGGATATATTGTGTGTATATATATATGTCCTTATTAACTTTCTTCTCATCTTGCCTCTCCGTCGCACGTTCCCTGCTACTTTACCATACCTTTTCCCGTCTAGATAAACACCTTTGTTACTCTTTCTGACCAAATCCTTTTTTCCCTTCTTTCACTTCCAGATTACGGGACTATCAGGAAAGTGCTTTCCCCTCTGAATCAGTCCATGGGGCGCTGCCTATTGGAGGAGATCGAGCTGTTCCCGCCCAGGAAGAGGCAGCCGATCCGAAGCCTGCTGATCCTGCACAGCCGCAGTGAGCTTTACGTGGGTGTAAGAGACCAGGTCATCAAGATTCCACTCAAGAGATGCAGCTACTACAAGAACAGAGAGTGAGTACATGTACACACAAACACCATTAATCTCAATGGAAACCGTCAAAAGCAAATGTGCACACAGCAAAGTTTTAAAGCTCCCTCTTTCATAAGATGGTCTTTATCTGCAAAGGCCAGGCCTGTGTTGTTTGTCAGAGGCCTTTGCTGAGATTTAAAACCCTGTAAATCAGCTTTTGTCTGAGCCACTGGAGGTGCCCACGGCTACCCTCTGTCCGTCTGCCTCACTGTCTGCCACAAATTGTCACTGACCCACACAAGAAATCGTGCGTTTTCTGCCTCACACAGCTCTGCTGCAGCTGTGTATCTGTGTGTGTTTATCAGATATATTGAGTTTCTGTCTGTCTGGAAGACAGACCATCAGGACATAAATATTGCTAAAGAAAACCAGATACAGAGGCCAAGGTGTGAACACTCACCACAAGATTGAGATCCCATCCATCATTGTATCCAGGAAGGGGATCACACCTATATCTCTTATCTCTCACACAATGAGCAGTTATTGGAATACACGAAGTTAAGGCTTCACGTTACAGCTGTAACTCCGTGATAGATGCTGTAGCCATTATGCCACTTCATCACCTCATCTTTCACGTTTTCTTTTGCAGAAAAAAATCAACGACAGATAAAAGAAATAAAACCGTGCGCTGGCAACTAAAGAGGAGTTACTGGGCGCATCGCTGACACTTCTTTGAGATTTTCCTGTTTGAAATATTAGAAGGCTGTCGGTCTTTGTTTGGCTGCGCCGCACACTGATTGGTGGTGTACAATCTGCAAGGCCCTTAAGGCTCTCTGGGAGACAGGCATTAGCTTGAGTCTTCTGTTTCATTTTGCACTATTGTTGTCGCTCCTGATATCCTTTACTGTGCAGATACAGTCCAAAACTTTCTGCTTTCGGTCAGCCACCCAGACACTACGTCAGCCACCTTATGTGTGCAGGCACACACAAAGTGTTTGCCTTTCTACATTTTCATCTGGATGGATGCATATGATCTTGTGCTCTTGCATAAGTGCACTCGTGTTTGTGTCTCAGCGCAGTTCATTGTTATGAAACCCACGGAGAGTTTTGGCTACATTTCACTGGGGGCATGTCAGACTGCATTGATGCCTGTGGCTCAGAGATATGTCATTGTGCTGTCATTGCAGACTCAAATTTGCATGAAAAGAGTAACATCAGGCTTTTATTGCACTCAATAAACCACCTGAAGCAGATACGACAAAGACAGATCTGGCTATCTGCACCAGTGTACTCAGTGAATATTTCTTAGGCTGATAAGCTATATGAGCCAGAAATGAATGTGTGTGTGCGTGAACGCAGAGTTGTAATCCTGGTGTTTGGCTGAAGATCACCTTAAAAAAAAAAAACAAGTCAGCACATTGCGTTAAGACATAATTTCACTATGCTGATGCAATGTAAGCGTTGTTGAACATCCCAGTGCTCCAAGTTCATAAATAAACAAAATGAATGTTAATATTTTTCCTCCTGCCTTTCTTATTTCTCGCTTCCTCCCAGTCACGTTAGCTTCTCTCTACTCCCTCCTCTTCCCAAATTCTCTCTTTTTCTTCTTCCACACAGTGCTGAGCTATGTGTATTTATTCACACGTGACAAGTTAATATAAGCCCATCAAAAGCAAATGTCTGTTCTCTTGTTCCAGGTCCTGTGTAGGGGCCAGGGACCCATACTGTGGCTGGGATCTGTTGCTGAAGAAATGTACCACCCTGGAGGATAGTGTCCGAATGAGCCAATGGGAGCAGAGCATCACCAAATGCCCTGTGAGAATCCCCAATCTGTACATACATCATTGCATTGCACTTTCGTGTTACTCTGCATGCCTGCATTTGCTGTTTTTGTCTCTGCCTTCAAACTTTAAAGTTAGTTGAAAACAGAACTATCCTCACGCAGCCTCCATGCTTGCCCTGCTCGCCATATGAATTTAATACTTACATTCATCTATGCTCCTCTCCTCTGAGACCCTGCTCTGTATTCTCCATACACTCACAACTTACAAGCAACCACTCCTCAAACCAGCCTTGGAAACACATCCCCGGCAAAGAAAAGCATCTTGGGACTGAACAACTTGACTTAAAGGGAGCGACGTGTACTCTGGGAATAATCAAGAGCACTGCCTCGATCATTCACCTCTGACTGCTTGTTCATTAACAAAATAGCTCTTCCATGTATTTGAATGTGCACCAAATTTGGGAGCAATATTAGGGGGTGGTAAGCCTATCAATTTCAGCATGGCTCAGCTTTTTTCTGATGTTTTTTTTTCTCCGCACATCATTTTCAAGCCAGTCACAGCAGAGAGCACTGTGTGCCTCCCTACCCTTTTATGTGGCTTTGTGTTCAGAGGAATATTTGGCACTGAGCACCCAGTGGCGTCTGTCAGCAGAGCAGAAATCTGGCCAACACTGTATCCACATCGGCATTTAGACATATACATGGACACTGACACTCATGGATGCATATATGCATAATCAGGGACACACTAATGGTGCACACTAAATACACACTGTCATTTCACCAAGTCAGTGTTGCTGCAATGAAAATGTAAATACGGAGCTGTGTCAGGAAGCGGTTATCTGGAAACAGCTAGCCTGGCTATTTCTAAAGGTGAAAATTTTCCACCTACCAGCACATCTAAAGCTCAATAATTAACACACTGCATGTTTAGCAGTGGCCAGGGAGTCACTTCCTCCCCCTGAGTACAACTCATCCATTTCACACCATATCTTTGCCAAGCTAAGCTAACACCCTCCTGGCTGTAGCTTTATATTAAACTGACAGATAAGAGAGTGGTGTCAATCTTCTCCTCCAGTTTCTGACAAACAAATATGTGCTTCTCCAAACAACATAGTAACCAGGTTTCCAGCAGCAGTGTAGCCACTAATCCTTGATGTATTTTCAGGTGGCCACATACCACTGCCCACACCACTGATGGAATATGTATTTATTCACTTAACCTTGGTCTAACCAGGTCCATCCATTTAGAGTGAGCATGAATTAACATTGGCAGTAAAGACTCTGAATGCTAAAAGCAAGAGATGGCTGTACAACACGGGTTCTGAAGCCAGACCAGAATGGGAAAATTATCTGGTTGCAGCAGTTTGATGCCAAGACGTGAAAAATGGAAGAAGAAGAAAAAAAAGAAGTTGTCTTTTATCACAGTTACCGTTTCACTCCCTGCGTATCCACAAGCAATTTTCAAAAAGATCAACTGGCTGACTGTGTGCTCCAAATATTTGTGTAAGGGGCTTGGCTTGCCTGGAAGTTATTCTAATCAACCCCCACTCTCAAAAGGAAATATTTACAATAAAAAACAGACTGCATTTATGTTTTCAGTCTGTGAAAATTATTTCTCTCATAAGACATAAACGTGATTGGTTTCTTTATCCTTCAGAAGTGATCTCTCCTCTGTGTCTCATGTCCTTTTATTTTCTATCCTTCCAGTTTAATGATCGAAATCACACATGTAACTTTCTCACTAGTGAAAAGATGTAATTATTTATTTGCGTGTGGGACACACACACACAGCATATGAGCCATATAATTGATAGTCTCAGCTGTAATGGATGGGTGAGAGAAGTACCTGTCTTTTTCAAGTTGTTTGCTTTCTGGGCAGCGCATTGATGCAAATGGTGTCTGTCTAAGCCAAGCGGCGGCCATTTAGGCATACAGCAGAGTTCAATTACCAGTAAGAGCAGATATGTTAGATGTTATTTCTGCTTCTGCTGCAGCAGCTGATGATCACGCTCTCTTGTGTGAAAGTGTTCTTTGCATTTTTAAATCGCCTTGAAATATAGTCATGACATGGCTCATATCATGTGCGCCTCTGAATCTCACAACACTGCTTTTGTATTTAGCTCATATGGCCTTAGACATCACTGGTAATTCAGTTCCTGTAATATCACAGCCTTCCTGTTGCACTCTGTTTTGCTCCAAATATCTATTTATGCGGCCACTTTTCTTTCCTCCTATTTTTGGCATTTGAATGTATCCATTCACAGCTTTCATTTGCCTCCCTGAATCTCTCTTTTGGTGCCCTGGAATCTCATCATATCCCCAGACAGTTTTCATATATCTTCCTCATGTTTACAGCTTATTTTTGTCCCTATAACTGCACAATTTTAGATGTGTTACAGATGATGTAATGCAGTTATTCTTGCACCTATTTGAAGAAAATTGATTTCTGTTTCCAGCCGCTGTAGCCATGGGATGCGTTTCCCAGAGCAACACATACCTGGGAGCATCAGTCAAATGCAACAACCAGGTTCTGAGAAAAGCTATTACTCTCAAATGTTTTATTTCGGGGTCCTTCTGTTGTTCCTAACAGGTCCGTAATGTGACGGTCGATGGAGGCTTCGGTGCCTGGTCCGGCTGGTCCATGTGTAGTCATAATGATGGGGGCAGCGCCGGCTCCTGTCTGTGTCGGACACGAGCCTGTGACAACCCGGCGCCTCAGTGTGGTGGTCAGCAGTGCTATGGCATCAGTGTGGAGGTTGCCAACTGCTCACGGTAAACTTCTTCACACCTGCTCACATCTGTAAATCTATCGTCTGCATTTATCAGTGGTCTTGGACCCTCTGTACATCTAGATGGAGAGATAGGCATTTAGAGGGATGCACATTAAGGTTTGTTAATGAATTCCACCCATCCTCACACTTAGTCACTAGCAATCCACACGCAGTAAATTGTTCCGTGTTACATATTCATTCTAAGTTATTTGGGGCTCACAAGTGTTGATTGGGTGTTTTTTCTTTCACTCTCTCTGCTGACATATTACTGGTTTTAACACTCTCAGAGTTTAAATTAAGATGTTGCTGCTGTTTATCAATCTCCTGCTTGCTTATGTGCTCATGTGAGCATTTGTTTCATGACAGATTAGCTTTGTGAGTGAAGCACTTTGTGATTTTTTTTTAACAATCATGAATATTTTAGTGTAATAAATTACTGTAAGTAACAGTGTTACTTACAGTCACAGTGTTTATTTCTTATGAAAACATGTTTGAGCATTGTTTGGGTGTTTCATTAATAGTTTGTGCACCCAAGACTAAGGTGAATCACAATGCAGTATTTTATCTTCACTGGCCAATGAAGGTGAGGAATGACGTCCCAGTCCATGAGTGATCTATAAATATACATGGATCTGGCAGAAGAAAAACTCCATGTGGCTTAAATGAACATTTTGTTGTTTGTGATGTCGTGATGTTCTGGCCACCATCACCTCTCTCATCCTTGGCTAAAGTTACTTACAGTGATGTCGCACTCTGTGTCTCTATAGAAACGGAGCATGGACTCCCTGGACCGCCTGGTCACCCTGCAGCACAAGCTGCGGCATCGGCTTCCAGGTCCGTCAGCGCTCCTGCAGCAACCCGACCCCCCGCCATGGAGGACGAGTGTGTGTGGGCCAGAACCGTGAAGAGAGGTATACGTATACGCACCCACACATCTTCCACATTTATACATGCATTCTCATGTACTAATTAAAGCAAAGCAAACCCTTTACATGCATGTGTGGAACAGTGTGCATGTGAGACACAAGAAAACAACAATTTTTGCTTGACAGTTTGCAACCTGCACTTAGGAAGCGTGACTTTGACTGACTTTTTCTTTCCTTTTCTTCCCTCACTTTTGTCCAACTTTGTGACAGCCAATTAAGGAATGAGTAGGGTAGGCCTGTGCTTGGGTAATTATCTGGCTTTCACACATAGACTCTGAGCCTGAGTTTTGAAGCTTTGGAGGCTTTGGCATAGAATAATCGGCTTTTTAAAGATGTTTGTGTGGTTTCTAAGCAACCTTCAAGGCCTGCAAAAAAAAAAAAAAAAACTGTTTCTCAAGGAGAAAGTATGTGAAGAAGAACAAAGAGACATACGAAGCAGCTCAGGTTGAAAAGGTCAAGAGATTAAAGTTATTTGTCTCTCAATTTATTCTGGTTATCTGAAAGTTTAGTTTAGCGTGCGCCAAATCAGAGAAGGACTGAGGAAAGTTTTGACAGCATCCATTGTGTTTGAAAATTCCACGATGGTTATATTATATTATTCCAGCTCCATCGTAATAAAGTCTGGTGTTCCCTAATGAACTGAAGCATCCTGTCATTGTCCCCACAGTGTCTGTGTTACGCATGCTGAGGTTTTTCCTCCATTTCCTGCCATTAACCAGTGGTGGAGGCAGAAAAAGTGCAAATAAATACAGTTCAGAGTGCAAAGGAAAGGGAAGAAGAGAAATAAATTGTTACCAATCGTTACCACAGCAACTGAAACAGCATCGAAGTGGATGAGTAATTGGATACGGCCTTCAAGGATGAACCTTATATTGCACCACCACCACCCCCCTCCCCCCCTTCTGCACTTTTTCATTTCCTCTCTGCCTGCTCTAACCTCCCACCTTCACTTTTTCTTAGTCACTGATGCTCCTGGTGGAGCAGTCCTTTCTTCAAGGACTGCTCCACCAGGAGCTCTGCTAAATATATGGAGTGACCGGCACCGGCCACTTACTCATGAACCACACCAAAAAAAGAAACATTGTCTGGTACTCAAGACCCTAGCAAGCCAGAAGCAGGTTTTACCGCCCCCTTCATTTTCTCTGTCTGAGCTTTAATCTCCTTTGTTTCATCTCCTGTTCCTGCTCTCCATACTTGCACTGTTCAGCTATTTAAAACACCTTAGGCCAGTTAGGAGCCAGCTGTGAGGCCTGGAAGAGGATCTTTGTGAGGGAGAGAGGAGTGAGGAGAAAGAGAGAGAGAGTGTTTGTGGCAAGAAGAGAGATAGGGCGAAAGGGATAGAAGAAGAAAATGTGTTAACAGATGAAATATGCTGTGTCAGTCTGAGTCTCTGAGGGAAGAAAAGATAAGATGGAGATGCTAGAAGAAAGCGTGTGTGTGCATCTGTGTGTGTGTGTTCAGTTTGTTTGAGCATATCCAGGTGTGTCTGGAATGTATATCACCAATTTTAAAAACAGGGAGTAAACTACTCGTTGGACGTTCAGCCTGTGTAAAGACGTCCAAAAAAAATTCCACCACATCTGTTGGTTATAGTTGCCCATGTGTGAAATAGGTAAAGTGTTCGGTGCAAGCTTTTATCTGCGCAGCATGAAAAGAACTGGATCTTTATCAGCTTTTGCACACAGAATAATTCTTTTAATACTGTGAAAGAATTTTATTTTATAGGGTGCAGGCCTCCTTTTAGAGGTGTTGGGTTTCTGCTACAAGTCTCACCACACACTTTTTTCTTCCCATGTTGCCTCAAGTACCCTATTCAGATGAAGGCATAGGCCTTTTGTTAAAACATGCATGTGGCGTGTTCTCCTATGTATACAGACACACTTATTTACAAAGGCTTAAAAGTTTCAAAGACCAAACTAAACCTCCTCTCTCACCTCTCATCTGCTTCCTTTGTAGCCAACAGGCTTCCCATAAGTTTGGCCTTGATTGTTTGCAGCAGGCAGGGCTTTTAAAGATAAAGCAAATGTTCTGAAACCAACCGTGCACAGCAGTGCTATGGGCTTAAATCTGGCTGGTTAATGCCTGCATTTATGAACCTTCTGTTGGTATTTCCCCCCAGCAAGCTGACATGGTCCACACTGCTTACTCAGCCTATAGTGAGTAATTAGCTGAGGTTTAGTCTGATCAGCTCTGTGCATTACAGAGGGAAGAAAAAAGTATAAGATAAGATGGAGCGAAGCCACCGTCTTGTCTGAGATGATTAAAGTGTGTACGATGATGATATTGAAGCTCTAAATCTGCTTCATATTGATCACAGCAGTTTTTTTATTGTGCTGTGGTGCACCGTGGGTATTTTGTGTCTTCATACAACCCGGAGAGCATAAATGTCTCTTTGAGTGTGTGTTTGTACATCCCGCTCCTTCTCTTCAGCATTGGCTTGATTGTAATCCACACACTTCCTCACTTCTCCCCCCCACTGTATCATCCCACTACAAACATGCAGATTAGTAAAAGTGGAAAAGAGCACACTACTCTAAGGATTTTTTTTTTTTTTTTTGCAACCAGGGTATGCAGAATGTAGCTTTTGATTTGCCATGAACAATAGCAGAGTATTTGGGAATAGTACAATGGCAATATCCAGCCTGAGCCTCTGATGGAAGGGTTTAAAGTTAAAGCTATTTTAGCACAAGAAGACTTGGTTTTCCTCAAAAGGCTGTCATGTGCCAAAACACAACAAAATAGCAATAAAAGCAATTTTATAGCATGCGTAAAAGTTATAAAATAAATTATATGGCTCTAATAAGGCTGGCAATCGTCTGTCGTTATTGTATAATGAGGACTGAGTAATTCAGTATTTTAGACATCGCAGTAATCCTGTCTTGTAAAACGATGTAATTAGAGTTGATGCATGTATCTTTGTGGCTCTTTTAATAGGCTGTGTCAATGAATTATGCAAAATGCATATGCACGTTCATTACGATTTGAGAAGGAATTTTCTTGAAAATGTACTTTTATCTAACAGCGGCCATTGCAAAACACACATACACACACACATAGACACACACATCATAAAAACCTGTCTGCCATGGCACGATTCAATCAGATGTTCACAGCGCACCATGTTCTCTGCTCTCGGTGGCCACATCAAAGAGATGTGTTGGGTTTGTAAAAGTTTGTTTTAACTGAAGTTTACATGGTTTCGCAGACATCTCTGTCTTGTGGTACAGACTCTTTGTAGCTATTTCAGTCCAGTGGCAAGGTTTCAAAAGTGTGGTGACGTCTTCAGAGCCCTTCACGTATAATTTTAGCGTTCTGTCATTTAAAGTAGCTATTCCATTTTCCACAAACAATTCAAAAGACACTGTCATACATGATTTGGACACACTGAATACAACTGAGGTTCTATTGTTAAAGAATCCAAACAACTTCATATTGCCTCTCTTACTTACACCATGTCAGCACAGCACACAATCTAGTAATTAGCCAACATAAAGTGGCACTAATCTTATTTTTCATCAACAATATATGGAAATCACTATATCGGATTTGAAAGGTGTCACTTGTAGTGACAAACCTGCAGATAATTATCACCTCGCTCCAGCTGCACTCAGCTTTACAGTATTTTTAGCACATTTCAGTTCATTATTATGGCCTTTGATTGAGTCTCACAGCTCTCTTCAACCTCCTTTCACCTAAGATATCCAAGAACCTCTGATAAATGGCAGGTATACAAAGTTAGCAGCTGGATAAAAGCTAAATGGAGGGAGATCGTGCATACCTTTGTCAGGCTGCTATATTCTGGTTCTGCTGGATGTTTAAATGCATAAGTGAGTGGTTTGTCCCACTGCAGCTTTAGAGGGTGCTAATATATCATTATTGCATTTACAGCTTATTGCGCTGCTCCAGACGTTGCCCAAACAATCAGTGAACACAAGTTTAAAGAAAGGTCTAACACTTCGGGAAATGCATTGATTTGATTATGGTTTTTAAACCACTTGTATGCCTGTAGAAAAAATAAGCTACAGCCACAAGTAGAGTATTGTACTTTAAAAAATGAAGTTTCCTTTATTCACCCGTTTATTTAGGTGCAATGGAAACAGAAGAAACCTCTGTATGATTTTTTTTTTCTTGTCTGACGTTTGTTTTTCTTGTCTTCTCTGCTGGTTGTGTGTTGTGTTGCTTTCAGCTCTCTCCTCTCCTGATCACAATAAAACTGTCTGATTAAATAAAGTTACATACTCATCCCCTGTGGTCACTGCTCTTCCTTGCTAGGTACTGTAATGAACACCTGCCCTGCCCGCCTCACGTCTACTGGTCAGCCTGGTCGGCATGGGAACGCTGCACTGTGCCCTGTGGCGGAGGCATCCAGTCACGACACAGAACCTGTGAGAATGGCAACGACTGCCCCGGGTGTGGTCAGGTACGTCACAGGAAACAATAGCTCTCTCATGCACCATCCCTCCATCCGCCTCTCTCTCAGTCTTCCCATTGTTGAGGGACTCGAGCTTAAGCCATTTGATGCGATGAGGAGTCAGCAGTGATGAAATTGGAGCATCTAACATGACTAAATCCCCTGGCTATATTTATACAGTGGCAGCATTCATCAGATTTATTACCAAGACCTATTTAATACCACACACACATACAGTAATCACTCCACATATGAATAGGCTTATTTTCTGCCACAAAGCTTTCTTCAAAGCATGGATGATGCAAGGTAGTGTTGAAATACGACTGCTCTCCTTGTTGACAGAATGATCTGATGCTCATGTTATTTCTGGTGCTATTTTCACACACACACACACACACACACACGGAGTCACACTCCCTCATCCACAGCCCTGTTAAAAATAAGTGGGAATGAACATGATAGCCGTGGCCTCTCATGTCCCTCTTGAAAATGGTTTAAAGAATATGGGTCAGGGTCTTATAGATGCATGCTTCCCTTGAAGTGTGTTGTTTATTTATTTGCTTTGTTTTGTTTTTGTATGTATGTGAGTTATTTGCCATTTTGATTATCCTGCTATAAGGATGAAGCTAAGATCATTAAACCATCACCTTTTTGAATCTGGTTTAGACTTAGATGTATCATCAAAATTATAATCAGAATAAGTTGTCTTTGATACTGTCTGTGCATTTTTACAGCATCTGTATGTGTTTTGTTTTTCAAAGATTCTGGACAGTTATTCAATGACCCAGATCACATTTAGCTGAAAAAGCACATCCTACAGGTTGTGTAATGGCCTCACTGAAAAGCTAAATAATACACTGCCAGCAGTATGAAACATCCCACACAAGGCCTCGCAACCTCCAGAGCATATATAGTATCTGATAATTGCCCATGACACATTAGTAGCAGCAGAATACCCAAATGAAAAGACTGACCTCACATTAAGTAGCAATTTACAAGTCACACCATATCATCTGCTGCTATGGGTACTTACCTACTTTCTCTCTTCACTCTTACACACATACGTGCATATTCCCATCAGATAGTAGCTGTCTTATTTCTGTCACTGCACAGCAACCATTATCCTCACCGAAGCATCCTGGGAATGCAGCGGCCATTCCTAGAGGAACTCACAGTTCACAAAAGGAGAGTGATGGCAAACACAAGGGAGTCTCACTGTTGCGTCACCACTGTTTTTTAAAAGAGGAAGCCTGTCTTTGACTTGTCAGTGGTTGTATTTTTTCTATATATATATATTTGATTTATCCTCAGTTTGACAACCCAGGGGTGGGTGAGCAGGAGATGCTAGAGATAGTTTTTATTGGTGTCAGGGGAATAGACAGTCTGGTAGTGATTACAGACAAGGAGGTGACATAGTAGACAGAGCTGAGTTGGGTCAGTGGAGAAGGGCAAAAGGTCACTCTGTGTCAACTCTTACTCTCTCCGTCTGTTTCACCTGTTGCCTCTCCTCTTCCTTTTCACTGCTGCTCTTGGCCTATGACTTTCTGTCCTTTCACTTGGTTTTGTTTTCTCATTGGCTCCTTGTCTTCTGAAATTATGACATGGACTTAATTGGGGCCATCTCCACAACCAGTCGTAATTACATGCAGACTTCACCAGCACCTTGTCCTTCCCAGGGAAGACTTTATTTGGACAGCTGGGCTACCTTGTATAATAGCTGCATATTTACTCAGATTAAAAAAGCATTTGCTTCCTTTCGCAGCTCTGATAAGGTGTTTAATTGCACGGCAATTAATGTAAAACAATTGCTTCGGTGCACTTAAAGCCCCTAAAGATGTGCAGCTCATGTGTTTGACAGAGAGGACTTTGAAATTCAAAATGACATCCACATCTCCAATGGAAATACTGACAAATGAATTGTATTTCACACTTGAAGATCAAGGATGATGTGAATATGTTCATTTAATTTAATCTGAGACCCCCCCCCCCTTCCCTCACAAAAGTGAAAAGTGTGATGGAGTTCGTTTTTCATGTGCCATCTGTCTGTGTTCTCTTCCCCCGGACAGATCCATGTTTAATTAAACAGAAGGAGACCGTACATGCACACACACACACATGCACACACATTGCAGCTTCTGTCATCACAGCTATGTTTTTAGCTCAGACACCCTACTGAGACCTGAGAAGATGAAGACTGTGTATGTCTAAGAGACTGCTGTGTACGTGTGTGTATGGGTGTGTGTGCATTCATGTTTACCTGTCAGGACTGATATTGCTGCAGCCTCCTGTGGTCAGCTCCAGGCATTTGCCAGACATTAATCGGCAGCGATGAGCTAACATCTGTTGGATGCTTTACAGAGATGTCAGGCAGAGAATTCACAACAAATAGTAAGTTTTGGAGAATCTTAAGTGTAGAAGATCATCTGAAGTCGGTGATAACAGCTTCTTGTATCAATGCAGAAGGTCAACATAGCCAACATGGTGTAAAATGAATCTCTGTGCATGAAATCTATTCAGTTTTTACTTTTTTGACATTCTCTTTTGATCCCTGAAGCAAAATTTTCTACACTTATATCCTCTCCACGGGGAGCTCACTGCGCAGTTGGGGACAAAATAGCTCAATAGCAAGTAGGAATTCAGGTCAAGGACACTTAAATTTAAACACAAGTGTCTCCACTCACATGCACCTCTGCTTCCCTGAAAACAAAATGTTGCCACTTGCGCGGTTAGAGGAACTGGCTCTCCGGGTGCTTTATTTCCATCAAACCTGCTGTAATGTTGACCTGTGTGTCATTGCCATAAGTCCTACGGTGCTCTGCGCCTAGTTTTGCTGATCTGAAAGGCCATATGGCCATAACTTCATCAGTCTGAGCCTTGGTCCATGCAGCGCTGCTCCATCACTCTCTGTTTCACTGTATCTGCATTACAGGTCCAAATCCCCCAGAGAAAGCAGAGAAATCTGGGCTGGAAATAAACAAGTGAGGCTCTGGTGCCCCAGCAGCGATGCACAGCTCTGTACCAGGATCACAATACTTACTGTGCCCCCCCCCGGTTTTGGTACAGTCAAGCAGCCATGGATAAATTGGAAGAATTTGTTGTCCCAAACACTGCGGTTATGAATCACCATTCATTAACGTTCAGTCTGCGAAAACAGACACAGAGTTTATGGCAAGTTGACAGGAAGACCATTATTATGACTGAAGACCAAAAAAAGTTCGGTTACTTTTTGTTATTTATGGTAAAATCAACATAATTATCAGATAAGAGAGACGGAAAGTGTGAATATTCTTTATTTTATCAGGTAGGCTTGTATTATTGAGATTAAGATCTCTATAGCAAAAGAAAATTATACAAAAAACAGCTATATATAATTATACCACATGGTTAGTGGTGAGTCACCGCTGTTGATGCACTTCTCTCTGATTGCAATGCAGCAAATCATGGTTTGTCACGGGCTTTATTTAAAAACAGAACTTAGCGAGAAGTTTCTCCTCTGCACCAAGTAGCACTGGCAACTTCAGGGCTGTGAAATGAGCTGTGGACTTAGTTTTGTGAACAACAATATCTTGGGAGCTCCTCAAGGGATTTCCATTATATTCGGCACAAATGTTCGCTTGGACTCAAGAGTGAATTGATTAGATTTTGGTGATCAAAGCTGATTTTTAGCCATAACTCAAGAATCCACATTGCAAAGACAAAATTCATAAATTTCAAGTAGTTCACATCTTATATGATTCTTGGTGATGTAAGTTGAAAAAAAAAACCTGCTGATCAATGAACACTTTAAAAATCCTAACCAGGAGTGTGTGACAATAATGGTGATGAAGACAACGACTCCAATAATCCCATCCTAGAACATCACCAAACATGATTGAGAAACCTCAGATGGCAGAAAATCCTATATTTTACATTGAATGTTAAAGACTGTATACTTACACTTACAGGATATATTCTAAAAACGTGTGAGAGAAATTTAAACTAGGTCGCGCCATAAGTCAAAGGAGTACAGTTGTAAATGCCTCACTGTTATTCTTTTTAATTCCTAGTATCAGATGAAAGAAAACTTGCTCTGAAGAAGTGAAATACTCAGGAAGATTCTATTCACGCTGGTATTTTCTGCTTTCAACAGTTAAATACATCAAATATCTCTCATATCCAAGCATCAAAAGGAACCATTCTTCTCTCCTGAATG
Organism: Caranx ignobilis; assembly: GCA_021432705.1. Taxonomy (NCBI): domain Eukaryota; kingdom Metazoa; phylum Chordata; class Actinopteri; order Carangiformes; family Carangidae; genus Caranx; species Caranx ignobilis. Next base: position 12,214,194 of record MU269986.1, read on the forward strand.
GCTTGCCTTGACTCTGCCTCTCATTGTTAAATAAAAGTCAAATATGGGCTATGCAAAAGTGACGATGCACAGAGGTGCTTAATGATACCGCGAGCTGTTCTATTTACCTTCGAGGAGCTCAGTTGTGCAGCTGGGCTGTGAAATGAAAGTTAAGTATCCAGTGTTTGTGTGGGCAGATTGATGTGTGAACACACTTGTGTGTTTCTGCACTGTTCAGTGTTAGTCATTGTGTTTGTTTGTGTGTGTGTGTGTGTGTGTGTGCGTGTGTGCACTGGTGTGTAGCCAGGAGACCTGCTCCTGGCCAACAGCAGGCTTCATTATGGAGTCAGGCTGGTGGGGAGACAGAGTGAGAGAGGAAATAACGTTTGACAGAGTGTGTTTTGGTCGGTGCTGCTAATTGAACTGATGTGTCACAGAGACTTGAAGAACATTTGGCCTCCATCTCCACAGACTCAACCACAACAGATAAAGATGTCGGCACTGGAGAGGATTAGTTGCTCTCACATCTTGCATCTGGACCGTTCCCTTAAACATTGTGGTGCTCTAAGTGTGTATTTGTAGGCAATAGTACAGCAACACACATGCTTTCCTTTCCTCTTAGAATCTCTGTGTCACACACACATACAGCTCACCCAGTTCAATAAGAGTATAATGGGTGTAATGATGGTAGGAGGCTGGAGAGGCAGAACTCCTTATTATTCACCTCCCACAGCTGGCTGGACACCACAGAGAGCCTTTTGTACCTACACACACACATTAACACACACTCTCTATGAACACAAACACATATAGAAGTCAAGACATTCAGTGTATCTCGCCTTCTATTTCTCATATATACATTTTCCAATCAAAATCGAGGAGAAGGGCTGAGGGTTTCTACTGCTCTAACACTCAGATGCTGTGCTGACAAACTCACACTCTCCCTCTCTCACACTTTTTCCCTCTCTTCCTTCTTTCTTTCTTTATTGCTTTTCCCCCCCTCCTCTTCCCTCTCAACTTGTATCCCCTCAGCATATAACCCTTAAAAAGTAAGCAGAAAGGTCTGTGGCTGGAGACTGGATGAGATAGGAGCAGCCTGAATCCATAACTCAACCATGCATAAACTCATAAACATGCACACATTTCACACACACAGAAATCACTGCCAAAATGCCAGACTAAAGTCAAACTTTCCCTCACCGTCAAGTGGACACATGCACACACACACATACACATACACACACAGAAGCCTGACCACCGCATCTACTGACCAACCAGGCAGCTTGTTTGTGCGAGGCAGTAAAGATGCTATCAAGCGTCCTCCCACCCACTCTTCTAGCTCCAGCCAGAAACACATTACAGTGCTGCCAGTCGCAGAGCAGCTGCCTGTTAAAGGTGCTGCACAGCACAAAATCGCTGCTCTCCATTTGCCCATAATGCATATCACTACTCTAGCCAGGGGGGGTGCGGATATGAGTCGAAATCAGCGGACTAATTGAATCCAATTTTGTGTTCCACATGCCACTTGTCACATTCGAATGCTCCACGCCATGTTTTCACTTTCAAGTGATTTCTCTGAAATTGAGCGAAATGTGAGCATGGCTGAGTGAAGACTGCAGGAAATGTTGCCTGGTTTTTGTTGTGGGTTTTTGTTTGTTTGTTTGTTTGTTTGTTTGTTTTCTGTCTTTTTTTATTTTTGGGGGGCTAGTTTTTCAAGAAGGAGATTTAATATTTTTCATGTTTTTCTTTTTGCTTTTGCCTAAATGTTTCAACAGCGAATCAAAGTTTAATTCAAACACAGCTCCTTCTTTTTGTTCAGACAGTCACATTTACATAACCAACGTGTTATGTATGTGTAAGATGAACTATTCAGTGATCTGGTTCACTGAATTTCATTTGAATGGAGTAATTTCATGTGCTTGTGGGTGCATGGGTTTGTTGGGGTTATGGATTTTTATGCTTAGACTGGACTGGACTGGACTAATGTTTATTAAACATCCTTGGGTCAATTTTTAATGTATTATTTAAAACATGGTAAAAATTCTCACTCTTAAAGCAGCAACTGTTAATGTTTTTTTTTTGTTGTTTTTTTTTGTTTTTTGTTTTTTTTTCATTATTTCAGATTTTATTTATTTGCATTTATTTGTGTAGTTACCATAACAACAGCTCTTTATGTAGGGAAAATAAACTGTCCACTGTCCTACAAAATTGTGATGGATGTAGTATAAGTAACAGCAGGGGTCCTCAACTATTTATTTCACATCATTAGGCCCCAGGTTGTGCAGTCCTCATGGCTCTGCTTCGCCATTTTTATTTCATGCATTCTCTCTAATAGCAACCAGCATAATCATTATTATTATTATTCAACTGTTTTTTAATGAAGTTTTCAAATAAAAAGTGCACCATTCACATCAATAATTTCCAGCCAACATGTAGTCACATGTCCATTCCTGTCCTCACAAATGCATAATTGAGAGATAACACGACTGATACAGAATTTAGTTTGGTTTCACTTAAGGTGCTCTGAGCAGCATTTCCTGTTTGAATGTCCAGATTCCTACAAATATTAAACACATTGGCATGATTCACACTGACCAGCTCTGAATCTATTGTAGTTTATTGATTACATCAATAACTCTTACTCCTCACTCCTTAGCCAAGGCTCCTTGATCTCCTCACCTAGAATTCAATACTGTTGCATGAAGCTACAATACAAAAAACCTCCTTCATAGATATGCAGTCACACTGCCTAGTTACTAGAAGTTAATTAACCTGACAGCCAATCAGAGAAGAGAATGGTATAAGATGAAATATCTACCGGTACTAATTTATCTCATGGAAGCGTAAAGAAACACCCTCCAGCTCAGCCTTTCAAAATAAATCTGCTCTTCAGGCTCTCCACAGATGCTCATTATTGTCCTGTTTCTATTTATTGAATAAACTGCACTCTGTAATTGTGAATTAAAATGATCCCATTATTGGATTAAAAATGCTATTAACAATTCCAATTTTGTGATTTACCACAAAATGTTGATGACACTCTGCGGTTCCCACACACTGGGCAGTGACTCCCAATGCTTTTAGCTCGTGACCCCTTAAAATGAAACCATCCCTCTCCCACACATGCACAGCAAACAAGCCGCAGAGCCTTTGATGTCGCTTCAGTCAGAGGAACACATCTCTATTACTCACACTCTGACCACCTTGCTGCATATACCTTCACTGTATTTGATGGGAATGCCTTTAGAGACCTTGAATGAGGTTTTGCTTTAAATCCAGTAATTATCTCCTCAGCCCTCTGCACCGACACTAATCCTTAGAGAGTACAGGGAGAAACGCTTACCAGACAAGCCTCATTAAATATTTACTGTGTTTGGCCACCATCAACAACTCACTCAACAAACACCCACAGATCGTTTGCCTTTTACCCCCCCTCCACTTCATGTCATGTGTTACTTTCCTCACACTGTAGGTGGCGGCGAGACGCTGAGGTGGACTTTCTCTTTCTTCTTTTTTTTTTCCTTTGGTTTTGTTTCTGACTGATAATCTTAGATTGCGGGCTGGTCTGTGATGCGTGATGATGTTAAATATTAATGTCTGGAGATGATTACAGAGCTAGATGGAGAGAGGCAGGAAGTGCGGTGATGGTGACACCCTCATTCATCACGGGGCCCTAACAGAATCTAAATCCTCCCTGTGTTTTTAACCTTGGTACCCTGGGGAGGAGAGACAGAGGGAGTGAGGGAAAGGAGGTGAGAGGAGGAGATAGAAGGGAAGGCGTATAGGGAGAGACAGAGAGAGATGAAAAAGCGATACAGAGGGGAAAAAGAAACAAGGGGAGGAAGAAAGAGATGGCGCTATACAAGGCAAGCTATGAGCAGTGTGTGAAAAAGAGGGTGAAAGAAACATAAAGATAGATAGATGAATGGAAACGACACCAAAAGAGAGCATGAAAGACGAAGCAAGAAGGTGAAAAATAGACCTGCGTACTGTATAATGTATAGTGCTCTTCTCAGCTGACCTGTCAGCCTATCCCATGTGACAGGCTGACAGATGTGCAGAAAGGAACTCTTATCTTATTTTGTCAAGGTCTGGCAGTCACTCAAGGCCTATTCAGCATAAATAAACAAGTGGTGAGGAAAATGGCAGTCGTCTCACCTTCTCCTCTGCGGTGTCATTTTCTCCAGACGTATCACTCCCTCCACCTCCTTATTTATTTAGCCTGGGCCCAAAAAAAAAAAAATAGGCGTCCAGAATGCCTATTACCAACCTATTATCTTCTCAGTCATTTCATCAAATATAGCTCCACAGAACAATGTTTTTAACCAGTGGTCCAGATTGGCTGAGAGAAGTGGAGGGAAAATATACACTTATGGCCCTTCTGAATGAGACTCACATATCATATTGTTAGAGCTTCAATGCTGTATTATTCATTTTTACTGCCCAGCTCCCAAAAACCAGATGCGTATGAGAAAAAGAGTCGCCATTATTGCCTCCTTTTTTCCCACCTCCCATCAGTTCTTCACCTCTCTCTATTAACTTCTCTCTGGCACCCCCTCACCTCACCTCACCTCACCTCACCTCACCTCACCTCACCTCACCTCACCCCACCCCACCCCACCCCACCCTCTGTCTCCCCCCTCCTCCATCCATTCATCTTGGTAATAAATTCAACTGACCAATGACCTTTTCTGCCTGACTTGTTTGCCTCTTGCCATGTTTAGCAAGTGGTCTGATGGGAACGTATCCTTTAGTCGGTGCGTCGTGCTGGCAGAATGACAGGCAATGTTGGGGACAATCAAACAGGGCCTGTTTGGTTTGTAAGGACGTATTATTGTTTATTTTGGGGGGAAGTGCGGGTGAGCGGTACTGAACCCAGCTACATACAGTAAACCAGCCAGAACTGGAATCAGGAGGCTTTCAAGCATGAGCGACAATGAAAGCTCTGAAAAGGTTTTTATTTCCTCATAAAATAAGCTGTTTCATTTCATATTAGTCACTGCTGAGAATTTCAAAAGCTATTGTCCCGTCCATTATTATGCTTGGGAAATATACCAGAAATTTCTGTCTGAGCTTGTTTAATTATTGCTTTAATGATTTGTGATTATCTCTTCCTACGCTAGACGTGGAAGGTTCATTCATCTGCAAATGTAATATTTCCATGTCTGTGCCTGCAGGAGTACCAGTCATGCAACACCCTGCCCTGTCCTGACCTGAAGAAGACCACTCCCTGGACCCCCTGGACACCCGTCAACATCTCGGACAATGGGGGACACTACGAGCAGCGTTTCCGCTACACTTGCAAAGCTCGTATCCCGGACCCCAGCCTGCTGGAAGTGGGCAGGCAGAGGATTGAGATGCGCTACTGCTCCAGTGATGGATCCACCGGCTGCTCCACTGACGGTGAGGCCAGAGACAGACAGATGGTTTCTTTCCAACTATCTCAGCCTCTAGATGTTTCTGTTATCTCACTCCTATTGGCTTTCTGCGTCTCTGTAGGCTAGTTACCGGCCTTCTCGCCTCAAGCCATTCCTTCTTTCTGCGTGTCTGTTGTTCGTTAGATCTTTTTTTTCTTGCCCTCTCAAACTTTTCCCTCTCTCCATCTTGCAAAAAGTTAATAGAGCACCGTCTTAATCAACTCTCATGTTTATGGTCCCACCCTCCTCGACTTTATCAGTGGATCAAAGCATCACACATGTTAATGAACTTCCAATCCACAAATCCGATCAGCAGTTTACAACTAATTTTAGCTCCTCCACGCAATCTTTCACACAAACACACACACACAGATGCATGCAGGAAGTTCAATTACAGCACACACTCTTTATCCGTCATCCCAGATATTCCCTTTTGCCTGAGCGGGTGCACCACACAGTCTCAGTCAGCCACACCCCTGGTGAATTAAATGCTGTAAACGTCTGTACAAACAGGCTGCTAATTGACAAGTTGTTTATGTTGTCGAGAGGAAGGAGGAGAGACGGGCGGCGTGGCACCACAACACAGCAAACAGACTTCACATACAGATGCATCAGTTAATGTTTGTATATAGTTTGCTGCCTCAGAGGGAAGAGCTGTTTCTTTTTCTATCTTTTTTTTTTTTTGAGTTAGCACCAGGCTAAGCTGCAGCGGCTTCGTATCGCTTTGAGTTCATCTGTGTCTCTGGGTGGTCTGTCGCTACACCACTCAGATGCCACATGCTGTGGTAATCACTGAGCTTACCCTTAATGTACACTATCAGTGGGGTTTTCTGTCTTTTGATCCCTCCTTCTTTCCACATTTCTGATTATAAATCTCTGTCTTTTCTTTAGTGCTGTCGCTAGTACAAGTTGTTCTCTTCACACTTTGAAGCTGACGCTTAAATGTTCCTGGAGGCTTTTAAATGAGCTCTGGCAGGCACAGAGAGAAAAACCTGACTGCAGATACAAAGCCCAAAGAGAGTGACAGCCACGCATCCAAGACATTAGTGAACAAAGACTTGAGCTTTAATAGGTCTGTCTTGTTTCTGATTAGTGAGAGGAAGTAACAGACACAATGTGTTTCATTAGAGGTTGTCACCAGGAGCCTGACATCAGATTAGCTTCAGTGTTAATTACACCAATTGAAAAGCGAAGGCTGCGATTTCAGCCGTCACTTTTGGCAACGTGTCAGTCTGTGTCGGATGTGAGCGGCCTATAGGCTACAGCAGACAGATGGTGATGTATGAGAGATGATGTATGAGAACGGTACAAGCTTCAAATCCATTTGACGACTCTGTGCAAACATAGGTGTTGTTTTCTTGTTGCTGATAACAGGAAAGATGGGAAACACTGCTCACTATGCTTCATTGATGTGTAAATTGTGTACCTGCAGTGCTGCAGGTTACATCTACACCCCCTGTTTTGTTTTGTTTTTTTTTGCGAGGGGGGGGTTGTAATTTCCTCATTAATAGAGAGAGACCTCATTATACACAGTGCCAAAGATAATCAACAGCAGCCACTTGTTGTGATGTTATTGAACCTGATATTCCACTTATATTGGCATTTTAACGAGATAAATATTAACATCACTGCAGGCAATGTCGCTGCTCTACGTTCTGTCAACGCATGGCCTTGTGAATTAAACTGAATGAAATGTATTTCCCCATTCACTAGTTGTTAATGTTCAGCGAGCTAATTTCTCCTTTAATCAAAACTGGTTTTACACAAAGATGTAGTATTTCTCTCCATCAAAAGCTTCTTTTCATGTGAGGGCAAAAAGAAAACTTCAACATATAATATGAGATGATTTCTACATCCTTGAGAAAGAAAAAGACAGATTCACTCTGGTTGTAATGTAGTGTGGAGTTTGATTGAAAAGAAGACCTGCTCAGGTGTACATGGCCTCAGTGCTACTCTCCACTTGTCCCAGGTTGATTGTTCATCTCCAGACTTTGATATGATTCATTTTAAGTTGTAACTGTCAAAAAAAAAAGAGGGTTGACTCTTTGCTGCTTCTTTATTTCTACCATTATCAAACTTGCCGTCCATCTGGAGAGTGCTGGTGTGTGTATTTGTGGGTGTTGTGTGGGGGCGGGTTGACATCTGCCATCTTTGCCAGTGTTTGCTGGTAGGTGGATATGTGCCTGTGTGTGTCTGTTTATGTGTGTGTTTGCATGCTGGTTTCCCAATATGTCCCCCTCCCACTGCCCGCCCCTCATAGATGCATGGGGAGCCTGAGCCCCGAGGACAGAGGCTAACGTTTTTTTAAAGCTATAGGCCATCACAGGATAATTAGTATCAAAGTAGCGGTGTAATGATGACCACAATTTGGGCTTTTAGCGCATCAGCTGCTATAAAACAGGTTGCCATGTGAACAGTGTCGGGGAATTGAATCGATTACTTGTTTCATAATATAGACTAAGAAGTCATCTGCATTATTTTAGTAATTGCTCAACAGCAAACATAATTAGTACTTGCTTTTATTACTTGTTGTACTCGGCTTTGCTCCATCGATCGCACCTTTAAGCAGCTCTAAATGCTCCACCCACACATGTCACATCTTCTCTATTTAACATGTGTAATATAAAACAAAACAATGTGGATGCAGTCAGCCTGGAAGTCCTCACTGACCATCTATAGCGTACGTACATTAGTGCAGTGATTGACCAATCCAGAGAAGTCCCATCCTTAACTAAAAGACTAACTGAAGGTAGGGAGATCGATTTCTTTTATTTTGGCAGGGGCTAACCACCCCACCACCCCCTCACACCTGAGCTAGAATAGCGCATCTCACAGCAGTCTATCCTCTGAATGCATGGGGAAGAAATCAATTTCAACCCTCCATTAAACTCCCAGCAAGACAGCAAACCAGTGAACCCCCAAATTGTTAAAGTGGGATTTGTGCATGTGATTTATTTTATTTATTTATTTATTTTTAGATATTTTCAAATTATAGTCCTCTCACATTATTGTAAAAGGTAATGCATTCTCAGCTCTCATTGAGATATAAAGGCAGTAAGGTAGAGAATGTGTATATAATATGTATGCAAATGAAACAAGACGTCTCCTCTGAACATCTTAAGCGATCAGGAGCGCAGGGTTTCAAGTGAAGTAAGCCAGCACGGCCTCTCTTTTGTGTTTTCTCATTTGAAACCAATTCATGAACTTTGAAAGGATCTTTTGCTGTCTCGCTCTCCCACTGATGTTGTTTCCCAGATACTCAATAAAAAAGCCCATCTTGCTGCGTTGTCTAAGATCTTCTTCATCTCTCCCCTGCACGGGCAGAATGTCACCATGTTTGAAGCTTTGAGCATCAAAGACATCAGATATGCCTGACATTTGATGATTTGGATTGTATTCACGGACACAGCGCATGTTATTGACACACCTGGACCTGCACAGATATGGAGAATTAATCCCCCATCAATAGGGAGAAAAAATAGATCTCTGAGATATGCAGGTGACTTTCCGGACCTCTCCACAGCTTCTCTCTTCTTTTGTTTCAGCGTCTCTCATATTGAGATCTCTATCTGTCTTTATTATGAGAAATAAATTATGAATATATAGCTTAACCAAGCATTTACAATGAGCTTTTATATAACATACTGACTTGTTTCGTTTCAGCGATCATGGCTTAATGATAGCGATGAGTTAATTACTTAAGATCTGTCGTGATTTAAAGACCCCTCTTGTCATGTATACCCAGTGATTAGTCTTGTAGCAATTGTAGACATTTTTCCTTTTTATCATAGCTCACACTCCTCAGTGAAAAACCAAACATTTGAGGATTTGCATAATTGCCTGTGCAGCCATGTATTTTTAAATGTCCTTGGAGCTAAATTCTATAGACAATTTATAAAACATGGGTTTTCAATTTTCTACCCCTTACGTGACTCTTTTCTTCACCCACTAACATATTATGTCTTCATTTAATATTTACACAGTTAATACTACAAGGTGGTTTACACAAGGCAATTGGTGTTTGCATATTCTGTGCATCCTGTGCAGTGCCCTGAACCAGAACCAGAGGTTCAGCTCACAGTCCTCCTAATGATAACGGTGCTAATGACCCTCAGGTTCCCACACGACACATGTTTACTGCGATAATGGCATTAGATACACCATTTATGCTTGGAGCTTTAATAAGTAAAACTATATACTGTGTTTCCTTCTCAATATGGTGAAGCAAAGGTCTAAAGATGCCAAAATTGTAACCAATCAAATAAAAATACAGATATATCATTTCTTTAAGCGCCAGAAGGAGAAAATTAATAGTAATTAGCAACAACAGATCATGATTTGTTAGTTTATTTCATCAGTTATTTGGTTGTGTCAACTGGGCTGGCACTGGGCTGTTGCTAAGCAACACAAACATTTTTCTACCTGAGCTCTAGTTTCCTTAAATATGCACTGAGGCATCCCAGCCTCCTTCCTTCCCTTTGTCCTCTTCTGACAACCACACATCATTTAATTTAAATGTTATTTCTGGAAAGATGTTAATTTTTGTTGTGCAAAGTTTGTTGTAGCCTAAACTATGACAGATGATGACCATTAATGTGTTCAGCATCTGAAAAGTGGATTGAAACATGGAGCTAAAAGTCCCTTAGCTGTTGTAATGTTGTATCTTGTCCATTGAAGTTAATTCACATGAGAACTATCAGTTGTAAAAACATAAATACAGAACTCTGTGTACAAACATCCCACAATTCACATTCAAATTAAACTGGTTAGTTTGTTAACGATGGCCACGGATGGCGGTAGGTCAGGAGGTTAGACCCATCAAACCTACAGTATAGCCCACCTGTCCAAACAATGCCGCGCCACTGCTAAGGTTGAACTGGAAATCAGGGTTTGTTTGGAGGGTAGTGGTTTGAGGAACCACCAGTTTACCAACCAGTCCACTGTAGCCTGGATGTAGATGGAGCTCCACGTGTTACCAGGCTTCAAACCAGCAATCTGCCTGTCAATAGTCAACCTCCAACAATATACATTTCTTATCAGTCGCTCCCTGTGCCGCTCTAGTTCCAGCCCACTGCCCCAGCAGACCATTTCAATGATATTTTTTGCAAAGCCACATGTCAGTAAAACCGATCTGCCTGCCTAATTCAATCAATATCACTGCATAAAGCAAAGAAAAAGTTCAGCAACCTCATATTTTATGGCAGAGCAGTACTAATATTGAGTTTAAAAAGTTTTGAAATTAGACATTTATCCCAGTTTTTTTTCTCCCTCTTTTCAATTTGCATCACACAAAAGACAGAAGCAGATGCACCAAGAGAAAAGAAAGCACTGGAAAGATGAAAGACATTTCTGTGGAGGCTCTGTGAGTTTGTAATTTTACTGGCTTCTGTCTGTGAGTGATGGCTTCATTTTTTTCCCAGGGAGAAGCGGTGGTGTGTCAGCAGCCTGATGTGTTTCACTTCAGCTGATCTAGTATCAAGGCCAGGGCCTTCTCATGGGCTACAGATTAGTTTCTCCTGCACGGGTGTCATGAGCAGACACTGAGTAGACACAGGACAGTGCTGAGGGATGCCTCTGACGAATGACAGCCATTCCAGTATCCTTATTGTCTTTCTGTGTCTGTGCCTTGTTCTCTCCCCCTACAGTCAGCACTGGCTTTATCTGTGGCTGCAGTGTTTATCACGAAAGAAGCAGAGCGAATGAAATGAACACACAGTTTATTTAAGTTATAAAACACATGCAGTGTCTTTGTGGTGCCTCTTTATGTAGTAAATGGTTACAGAATTGTACAGTATATGCAAATTTAGATTTTCAATGAGAAAAAAAAAAGTCTTTACTTTTGGACTTCACTGAGAATATATGGTATATTACAAAAATGTAAATACACAGAACCATAACTGTTTAATGCCTCTTTTTTTCTCCATCTGCCAGTCTATCTTCCTTTTTCCGATCACCCATTCCTACGAGGTCACCCAGTGTTTATGATGTTGAATGGCTTAAATGGTGCTGGCAATCACTGGCTCTTTTATAGAATAGCCATTACCAAGTTGTTGATGACAAGTTCTCTCCCTCGATGTCTCTCTTCGCCTGTTATCCCTCAGTTAAGTGCATAACCCATGGCCTCGCCCAGATTACTGTCAGACAGACAGAGTTCAAAAACCTTACTGCAATTATCCTTGACATGAAATTTGTAGGGCACCATTGAACTGTCAATGACACACTGCCTGTTTCACTTCTGCCCCCACTCATGGTGATGCACAGACTTTGGTGACATAGAGTCAACGAATTATCAAGTCAGCGCCGACAATGGAAAAAAAAAAAAAAAAAACACTGTCTGACAGAGAGAAATCTACTTTTTTGCCAGGAATCCACACCTCATCCAGGATGCCTGCAGGAAATCATAGCTCTGATCTCTTCAAAAGATTATATTTTGATGGTCTTTTTAACAAGAAGGAAAGTTTCTGCTATCACACGTTCGGACTTTGAGATGAGATCTTCCTCACCTGTCTTCTCTGACATTAGTTCACTTTCCACTTTGTTGCGTTTTCTTGACCAATCAGACATGGTGGGGCCTCAGAGAAGAGGGCTGTGCTGCGGTACTTCAAATTACCAGAGAGAGGGAAAACGCTTTTTCTTTGATGGAAGCAAGTTTCCTAAGGTGGGGGGAAAAAAATCAATCCTGTTTGCACTGGTTGTTGGCAATTTCAGGTTGTTGGAGTTGGCTCATTCTTTTGAAAGCGCAGGACTAACATGCACTTGAAGCCCACCACTACAGCCAGCAGCACCAGCTGTTTTTTTGTGTTACCTTTGATTGTATTGGCAAGAGCGATAAATAGGGGGAAATTGGTCTTGAATTTCCGCTCTTGATATTTGCTTTTTCTGCTTCACACTAAAACACAACAAAAAGCTGGTCACGAGAGATCATATGCAAGTGTAATGTACCAAGGTCACTCAACACCGGCTAATTCATACTGAGGAATTTAGCGTACAATGATAGAAGTAGTTGAAAATGTTATTTAGTTTAATGAATTACTCAAAGCCAAGTGATTTGTGTACTTAAACACATCAATGTCATACTGTAATTTATATGGCATGCCATGAAGTTTTGGCCCTTCTAGCCAGCTGCTGGCTTCAGTTGATTTTCACCCCGGTATAAAAATCAACGTGCAGAGCCTTGAAACCTGCATGTGGAAGGCAATCCATCACAGAAAACATTCAGTTGCTTTAATTTTCTTGTCAGAACTGTGTTATTGTTTCAGTTTGGAGCAGCAGGGACCATTTCCAACACTTTGCACTCTCACTTGATGGTGCATTCAAGGGCAAATTGTCAGCCAGAAGCTTAGAATCGTATCACACAATGCTGAGTTACATTGTCGAGAGTCCAACTCAAAGTATATGCAATAAAGAAGCATAGGAGTTGATAAAATGGTAGCACGAGTTTAGATGCTTGTTGCTTTCTGTTTGGCAGCTGGGTGAGATTTTGGATGTCAGTTGTTGGCAGTGATGGAAAGGCCTTGTCATTTGATGTTCACAACATAGAAATGCAACTATAAAGTGGAGTTTAACCTTCTCAAAATGACTTTTATCAGTCAGCCAGTAGACAACACAAAGATATTGGACATGGTAGCAGTAGTAGTACAGACAGTGCATTAAACCGCCTCAGTCCAATAAATCTCTTTGTAATCAACCCTGTTAGTGGAGAGTGGGTTTCAGCCCATTATACCACGGTATGAAAGTGTAGGTTGAGCCCTTAAACCTCATTTTAAAAATCCCTGAAGTTCACCTGAAGTAAATTCAAGTACATGCTGTAACATTCAGTGACTCCCAGGACTCCTATAATGTGTTGTATCCTTGTTCTTGGCTGTTTGTGTGGCTGATTCTGTGCATTTACATGCGCTGATCCCTCATTCGGGGATGTGATTTTAATTGTATCCTTACAAATCTTTTGCTGGCTCATCCACAGAACCATCCTCCGGAGGGTTTCTCCATCCACCATCACTGGGCAGACCTCAGGACAGCACAGGGAATAGTATCATATCATTCTACTGTATAAGCAACAGCCCCTCGTTTTGTGGTTTTATAAGTGTGATGTGCAGTATGTGAACACAGCCGTGCTTACATATATGGACTGTGCATACGTGCAATCACATGGACATTCAAAGAAATTGATTTCTCCGCAGGGAGGCAAGTACAGGAGAGGGAGGAGGATGGAAGAGTAATGTGGAGTAAATGTGCAGTTGAGAATCTAGGACAGGCCAGCATAAGTGAAGCACTTCTGCACTTTCTCCTCTCAGTGTGGTCCGGCGTTACTCGTGTCGATAAAACTTTGTTCACACATGGCAGTGCATCTCTCTTCACCGCTGAAGGTTAGCGATTTTTCCACCTCTCCATCTCTCACGTCTGTATGACTTAAAGCGGAGTTATCTCTCCGGTTTGCAGATGTCATCTCGTCTCCCTCACTGCCTCTATCTCTGTCTTTCCTACTTCCCCTTTTCTCACTTACAGTACATTGGATTGCACAGCATTGCGTATCTCTGTGGCCTCAGAGTCCCCATTCCTCCTTTCCCCACATGCATACGCCTGTACTGTTCACACACACACACACACACACACACACACACACACACACACACACACACTCACTCACTCGCAAAAGTTTGTTTACAGTGTCTTCTGCCTTTGAGGAGGGTGAGATTGAACAAGAGGGAGGGAGAGGGGAACTTTTTTAATGTCCTAGTTTCTTTGCAGTTGGGACTATTGGATGTCTCGCTGTGTCCTTCTTACTTTTGGCTCAGCCCAGCTCGTCAGGAGAGCGAGGATTAATTCTACCCAGCTGTGGGTGGTTCTTGTGCAGATCAATAAATCCAGTTGCTACCTATTTGAGAGGGAGGGCACTGCGCTGTTTGTTTTGGTGACGGGAGGGCAGCCTCTGTGAGGTAGCATTAACAACACCCACAGAGCGTCAGAGCAGTCTCGGGCCAAAGCTTGAGCAAGCAGAGTGAGCAAAGGAAAGTCCTGTGTGAGTGTTGTGGGAACTTGTGTGGAAGTTTGGATGTGTGCATTTGTACATAACTGTATTGACGTGTGCATATGCATGGACGCCTGAGCATGTGTGTGGATGAACTTCCTGCACGTGTGAGTTTGTCTGTTTGACATGCAAGCAACAATGAAGTACCCCAGTGTCTTGAGAGCAGCAGTCCAGTCTCTTGGGCTGCACAGGTCTTGATAAAGAGTACACAGGACACAGTGGCAGGCGGGGCTGTCCGTGCCACTGCCTGCTCAGAATCGATGGAGAGCGCAGGCCTCGACAGGCCTGTCAGCGCTCACACCAGCTTGATGCCAGGATGTGTCAGCCTATGCACTGCCAAGGTCGTGTGTAAGTTATGAACAGGTCGAGGATATGCTCTAGGTAAGCACACCGTCCTCTCCATGAGAATACAAAGCAGTGGTGCCACGATAACTGTCAGTGAAAAGAGCGCGCTGACAAAACAGTGAGGCCAGGTTGGAGGACAGCAAGGGAGTGAGACTAAAGCAAGGAAGGTTAATGTGAAAGATAGAGAGAGGAAGAGAAGGGTCATGAGTTTGTGAGCAAAACAGATGAACAGACGAAAACAGATGAAATAGCGACACAAAGGGAAAAAAAAGAAAAGTCTGAGATTAAAAGAGAGTCAGACAAAGGAAGAAGGTTATTGTGGTATGGTTGAGTGGCTAAGACTGGAGGATCCAGATGTGTCTCTGCTGTCAGACTGGGGCAGAGAGTGGGATGACGCAAAGCAGAAACAGCACAGACACAAACTGCAAAGACCACTGTTGTTATCTGAAAAAGCAGATAACAGCCCAGTTTGTTGAAGGAGTAAATCATCAGAGAAGTGCTTGGACAGTGACTGTAATTCCATTGGAGGTGATTATTATTCTCTCAAACAGATGAGTTCACTCTTTTCATTCAGAAAGGCCAGAAGCTTTCTCTCTGCTCGCTATCTCCCACCACAAGGCACATTTCCACACCACTGATTAATGCATGCAGTAATTAGAGTTTAATAGAAATTACGGTTTCATATTTCATTAGGAATCCTCTATTCGGGCCATTCCATATGAGAGTACACAGATTAGTCAGCTGATGTTTGATAAGCGAGCGTGTTTGTGGGTTGACAGGACACTCTGCTCTCACTGAATCCATCTTTAGACAAGAGGTCTGTCAGGAAATGGATGATGAATCACATGCAGCTGATTTCTGAATCCATCATCTATCTATCCATCCATCTATCTATCTATCTATCCATCTATCTATCCATCCATCTATCTATCTATCTATCTATCTATCTATCTATCTATCTATCTATCTATCTATCTATCTATCTATCTATCTGTATACTATAGATATCTGCTCTTTCTGCACAAATCAAGCATACACTTTTAGAGCTATAAGACTAAAGACATTCACCACCAAAAGCTGTTATTGACTCTCTGCCCTCTTCTCTTCAAAACAAAAGCACAAAGTGATGTGAGGAAGGGAGGGAGAGAAGTATCATCAGAGAGATGCTGGCTTAATGTTGAGACACGATGAGAGATTCACTATATACTCATCTTGTCTGCTCTCTCTGTACCTAACAGGTGAGGTGCTTCGTCTCGGGAGGATCTCAGGCCACACGGTGAACGGCGGCTGGTCGTCCTGGAGTTCCTGGTCCCAGTGCAGCCGAGACTGCAGCCGGGGAATTCGCAGCCGTAAGAGGACCTGCAGTAACCCGGAGCCCAGGTACGGAGGTCAGACCTGCCTGGGGCCAGCACAGGAGTATCAGGAGTGCAACATCACCCCTTGTCCAGGTAAGAAATGGTCACATGCGCACATGCTACAAGCTGTTTTAGATGCAAAGATATAGATACTGCACACAAACGCTCCCTGATGCAGTAAACATAGGACAACAAAGAGATAAGAGCATTTAGGAGGCCAGGAGTCAATTATTCATCCAGGTCTCCTTTTCACTCACACAGATAAATACACAACTCCTGCCATGCTCAGGCCATGCTTTTCCTTGATTAATGACTAAAGAATTACGGTGACAAAATAACTTACCAAATCATCAGGAATCACAAAAGAAATCAGATGCAGATAAGAGGTGTGATGAAGACCCCAATTTACACCAGGAATCAAAGAGAAACTCCCCGTGGCGCTGCACTATGTAATTACATTGCTGGGTAATTATGCTGCCAGCTATGGGAGGCCTTATTCTGTTGTGAAAAGCCCTGAGACAATGCATTTTCAACACTGCTCTGGTGGAAGACGACAAGAAGAAGCTTTCTAATTAAAAGAATACTCTGCCTGACAAGAGGAGTAAAGCTGTCTAAATGGAAATCCAGTGCTTAGTTTGGCATAAACCACACCTGGTGTCCAGCACAGGTGCCAAGCAGAGAAGCAAGACGTTGTCTCAGATGATTATTAATCAAACCCCCCAGAGAAGAGCTTCACTATCTCCTCTAAAAGCCCGGATCTGCGTACCGTCCTCAGCACCCGCGATCTGTCTTCATAAATGCTGCCGTGCTGTAAGCAAGCGAAAGAGACAAGAGAGTGAATGGCCATCAATACTATTTTTACAGCTTGTTAATTCATTCATTGAAAGTGCATGCCACTCTGCTCACCAGCAGCTTGAGCGTGGACGCTAACTGGGTCCGTTCTTCACAGCTGTGAGCTTACGTGAGGACTTGTGGGTGGATTTAAGAACATTTCCTTTATCCAGGAGGACTCCGCCTGCAAGGTTGCCCCAAGTCTTCCCCTTGAGTAAAATGTCGAGTGAATGCACTTTGATTTCCCTGCACCACATCACTATGCTAATACATGTAGTACACCCATTCTGGGATGTTGACTGTAATAATACCATAGCTACAGTATGTTGATGAACAACTCAGCGCTCTTGTCCCCCAAAGGAACCGACTTAGCTCAGCCTGAGTAGCAATGAATACTAATGCATACTCAATTAGAACCCCGTTGAAATTGAGATATTATTTTGAGGGATGCAGACCATGCCGGTAGACCAATTGTAATCCTCCTGTGGCTAATCCAGTGCTTTTTTTAAAATGTGTTGGTGCACTGTGAAGGAGAGGAAGAGAAAAGGTGTTATGCCTACCATCCATCTGGTTTGGAAACAAATGAATCCGTGTTTTTCTTGCGTCTGCGCCCAAGATGAGACGATCCGTCATTGAGGGCCAGGTATCGACTTATGTGTCACTTTGTGATAGAGAAATTACACTGAGATGACAAAAAGCATCGGCAACTTCAATTACCTGCACACTGCTGCCAGCTATCCTCAGGTCTTTAAAAGCAATTCTCAAGTGTTTCCGAAAAGGGAATTTCTCTCTGCCACAATGAAGTGAGGTTTTATCCAGATGATTGGTGAAGGATATTTACCCCTGTTGTGATTCACGGCCAAAGATTGCCCCCATTTTATTGCTTTTTCTCCTCCTCTCTTTTTATTTCTCCCCTATCCCCCTCTGTCCCGCTATTCATGTATTTATGTTTTCTTTGTGTGCCAATTCTGTCATGAATTTTTCCCATGTTCTTAACAGCCAGTTGTTTGCCAGTTGGCACAACATGAAGGGAAGAACAACAGCAGCAGATCGTGATGCTTCATTTATCTTTATTAATCAGATGACTGTTGAGTGCAGCAGGATGGAGGGAGAGGCGGGGGGGGGGGGGGGGTCAGACACTTGTCGTAAAAGCTGGATCAAGCAGACTTCCTGTCACTTCAAAACACTCTTTCACATGCACAAATATTCAAATTGCCTCATATTTATGTGTCACGCATCACTGTTTGAAATTGCTTGGAATGACTTCCAATCACTTGATGTTCAGGAAAAAAAATTGTCTTTTGAAATAACCTGGAAACTAAATCCTAGAAAACATGAAAACACACATTTTGTGGAATATTTTCCTACAAACAAGGAACCACGAAATTTATTTGACTATTCCCTGCCACAGTGCGTCCGTCACAGATGTAGAAAAGTTTGAACTAATGTCATCATGCAGTTTTTAACAGTGATGTTCTGGGTTTAGTGGACGGCAGCTGGTCGTGCTGGTCTTCATGGTCCAAGTGCTCTGTGACGTGTGGAGGAGGTCACTACATGAGGACGCGAACCTGCAGCAACCCTCCGCCAGCTTACGGAGGGGACATCTGCCTGGGTCTGCACACTGAGGAGGCACTGTGCAACACACAGCCCTGTCCAGGTAGACACACACACAGCCTCACACACCTCAGTGATAAGCAGCTTAGGGTCCCGACTCGGCCACCAATCCATCACAGGTTCATTGCTTATTTTCTTTAGTCTCTCTCAGCCTTTCCAGGAGACAGTCATGCATGACTAATATGCAGCTGAGGGCGCACACAATCTCGTACAGTACACACACACATACATGGGCACACGCTGGACAGGTTGTAAGACATGCTGTCACTGTCATTTCCAGAGAGCTGGTCCAGCTGGTCAGAGTGGTCCCACTGCGACTCCAATGGAGCCCAGCTGCGTGTGCGTCACTGTGATGTCCTGTTTCCCACTGGAAACCAGTGCTCAGGAAACAACAGCGAAACCCGGCCGTGCTCTCCTGACTCCAATTTTATACCAGGTGATCACATGTGCATATTCACACACATTTGAATGGCTGCCTATGTGGGCACACACACGTTTCTTATCTTTAGAGCACTCATGCTTGACATAACACACAAGTCTGAGTACACACACACTCTGCACCAACCCACGACCCACCACCATATGCCCACAGCGGTAATTCAGTTAATTTCCAAGATTCCTGTGATAATGAAACACACAATTGATCCCTAGGAGAGACTTGTCTCAGGTCAGAGGTCAGGTTCAGCAGCGGGGCAGCACTTTTGGGGATGGTTGGTATTAGTGTCTTGCTCAAGGACTCCTGAGTGTGGCAGGTGATTACACGGGGGCGTGAACCCGGTTGCTGCACTTAAGGGCAGTCTCTCAACTCATTCCAACAATCCTGCCGCTGTATTAGTTTCATTATGAGTCTCAGAGTCGTGTCAGGTCATGCAAAAAGCACTTACTCCAGCAGTTTTACTTGGAGAAAGAAATCTTTATGTGCTGTTTTCTGTACCTGCTCATTCAAGCATTTTAGTCATTTCTATCATTGTCTTTTTCTCTGACATCTATGTTTCGATTGTGATTTGCCCTTTAATAATGAGACTTTGTTCCTAATTGGACTAATTGCACCGAGACAGACAGTGTGTGGCAGCATTAGTTTGAATTGTTAACAATGCAGATCCAGCAAATTCTTAAATGTCACCAGGCTTCTCATTTTCAACCAGTAACCTTCAGTTTTCCAAATGACTGCTGCTGGCAGAGCCACAGCTATGTTAGCTAATTGAGCTAGCATTAGCTTAATCGTTTAGCTGAATTTTTGATGTTTAAAGATTACATAGAAACATGTAAATGTGACCTAAAATGTGTCACATTCATGCTAATAGACTGAGGCTAAAGCTGCATGCTAACATTTGCATCTTGGGCAAGACAATTATTTACTTTTCTCATTTCATCATTTTGGGCATAATAAAATATCAACAACACCCCCCCCAAACTTTTGAAATGCTGAGACTCACCAACTTATCATGTAGCATGATTAGCATAGATTCTAGTGAAAAATGTACTTCTCAGCCAAGATGTTTTACAGTTGCTTAAAATTACTCTTTGGAAAACTGAAAGTTGAGAAAGTGCTTTAAAACCTTAATACACACACATTTAAACACACACACACACACAAATACACAGACCAGTAGTATTGATATCTGCTTAGACAGGCATCTCCCTATTGATAGCCAGTAATGCGAGACACTCAAGAGTATTGATCTGTGCTACTTTGAGATCATTAAAACTTTTAACAAAGGGTGTTGTTTCATTGTGCAAACTGCAAATGCAATGAAATGTGTGTACATACATACTGTATGTGGATAAAACATGACTGCAGCCTTGAAGTTCCTAAATCAGGAATCATTAATTATGAGGTAGAATAAACATTTGATTGAAACATAAATTTGTAACCTTTCTGTCTTAATTAGCTGGGATATAATACCCATGAAAACCCTTCACAGGTCTTTGTAGAATTACCCATTTGCCTTTATACCTTATCATCCATCCCCTTTAATGGGAAAGATAGTCCATTAAGGTTCATTAGCAATGTCTTGTACTTCATTTCCTATAATGAGAGCTGATACTTTTCATAAACCACTCCAGGTGCCACAGCCATGATTAGCTCATGGAGTTTTTACGATAATCTGGTTCGTATTGAGCACAGCTTTCATCCTCACACTCACCTTCAAGGGTACAATTTGTCACACTAACAGGAGGGTGTATGATTTTTGGCCCTAATTCTGCTGCCTTGTGCTATTTCTTTTCCTTTGTCAGAAGTCTCGATTGCACGCTCCAGTCAGGAGGAGAGGAACTGTGGAGGTAATTTATA
The DNA here is from genome assembly GCA_021432705.1 of Caranx ignobilis. Taxonomy (NCBI): domain Eukaryota; kingdom Metazoa; phylum Chordata; class Actinopteri; order Carangiformes; family Carangidae; genus Caranx; species Caranx ignobilis. The sequence goes on from MU269986.1 coordinate 12,235,056, forward strand.
AATATATATATGTGTGTGTGTGAGAGAGTGTGTGTGTTAGAGAGAGAGGAGATAAGGTATGGCATTGCATATATACAGCATCTTGGGCAATAAGATAGATTTTCAGTCTTAAGGCACTCATTACATATCTGGAGGAAGATGCACTGTATCAAATGTATTTATTTCAAATGCATCAATCTTCTCAAACCATGAAGTCCAACTTTCATTTACTTCATCTTGTGTTGGAAGTGTTGGAAAACTTGCTGCATGACCAGCACTGTAATTTAAAGAGATAGTATTTTGAGTTTGAGTGAATCAATAAAATTACTCATAACTGTCTCCTCTTGCTGCCCAGCAGCAGCAAACCTCATATAAGAATGCCCCGAGTTGATAAAAATGCAGATAGACTAATTTACTGCAAGTTGCCTCGACTGATACGCCTGTACTCAAAGCAATAAGCTACACAAGAAGAGAATCAAGGCTTTAGAGACCTGTTGTGCCATAAGTGTTTGCCTCTTACTCAGGCTGCAGAGTGCTCTTATCATTGTTATTTAGCTTGTTGGAGGCTGTATGCAGTCTGCAAAAAGCATTACACTCTGCTCACAGAAATAGCACCCAAACTACCTCTACCTCCTCCAAGTCAGAGAACAGCTCTTTTCTACAGAATAGTAATTAATAGTTTGTAGCTAATCAAACATATGAATAGTCTTTACTTTTAATTTACCATTCTTAGTTAATTAATGAAGAATAGCAGTTCTCGTTGCTAGACTAAAATTGTGTTGTTGTAGAGAAATAGGGAAAAGCATCTTCACTGATATCATTTATTGCTAATTGCTTGATATGGATAATTATACAAACACATTTGTTTTAATGTATGTAATCTGATTCATTTTTCATTCTCTGTGTCTTTGTAAATGAAAGAACAGGAGCCCCGCTTCAAATTTGCACTTTGGAGAAAGAAATTGAATGAACTGATGGCTGAAAACATTTTTTTACTGTCATTACAGCCACTTTGAACAGCCACACAAGCTGCACATTGATACCGGATGCAAACTGGGCATTAGTTTTGTGTTACTCTGGTTTTGGAAAAGGTGCAAATCTCGATCTGTGATAGCACACAGAAAACAGGAGGAGACAGAAAAGGAAACCACACATATACTTTATTTTCCCTTAACAGTCCAGAAGGCTTTTTTTTTTAATTACCATATGAATTGCGACTTCAGTTACCTCATCTACTTGTGTGAAATGACAGGGAATTACCCCCGGTCTCTGTCTCATCCCCCTCTGTCCTCCCCTCTCTCTCTCTCTCATCTTCCAGACTTCAACCTCTTCCACATGATCGCCGTGGGGCTCAGCAGCTCCATCCTCGGCTGTCTGGTTACCCTGCTGGTCTACTCGTACTGTCAGCGCTACCAGCAGCAGGCGCACGACGCCACTGTCATCCACCCCATCTCAGCCGCGCCACTCAACACCAGCATCACCAACCACATCAACAAACTGGACAAATACGACTCCGTGGAAGCCATTAAGGTCTGTGAAAAGGTTTGGGTGTGGGTCACGCTCGAGAGATATTCAAATGTGTAGAAGAAAAGCAGCAGTTTGTGACATTTCTTTGCTGTTTGACTTAATCAATTGATGTCGCACTCCCACTCCGACTCAGTGAGCAATGGTTTGCCTCTTCCTCTAGTGTCAGTTGTGATTAAATACACTTCTTGCTGCATGACTCTCACTGTCGCACCACCTCCTGTCATGCGCTGACACTCTCCAGTTGTGTAACAGATAGGCAGTTGTGCGTACATCCTCTCCCCATGTGCTCCTCTGGTGTGTGTCCCAGTGTGTGACTTTGTTCTGTGTCAGTGGTCATACACTGCTTTCTCATAACATACTAATGCAATTACTTACTAATCTGTGCATGGGTAGGTAATCAGCAGAGAGACTCCACATCTGCACATTTCCCAGCTCAGACAGGTCTTTGTTTTATTATTGCATCCAAAAATGCACCAGAGCCAAAGACAGCGATCCAGCTACTCTCATGGTACACTCAGCCTCTTATCCACTGATACATCAGGCCTTTAGTGCCAGACTGAGCTCGTGATTAGTGCTTGTCCACTGCTGCTCCACACTCCAGCTGGGCTTTTTTTTCAAGGATTCCCAGGGCTCTGTATTAAAGGGTATCTCATCTACACCACTCTTTTTTACTCCAAAAACAGGATATTTAAAAGCAATGAATCAAGTGGCTGTTAAACTAATGATGACATTTGCCACAACATATTTTTTACAAATTACATTAAAAGATTGTCTGGCACTAGTTGTCTACTTTCATGCAGTGACATCTATTTGTCTTACTTTTGACAACCAGCTCTGTTTTATTTAAGTCATGGATGATACAGAATGAGTGTTCACTGAGCCTCGTCCCCCTTGGTTGCTGTTACAGATATTTTACAGCCTCCTGTCTCACAGCACTGTTTCTGTTGAGGATGCTGACTTGAACATGGTGTTATGTACTTAGCGATCATGCATATTTACATTTATTTATATTCTTGTATTTTTTATACATTTCATTCAATCTCTTTTCTTTTGGTTCACATTATAAAGTTAGAGTTTCAGCATTAACATTACCGTACAATTGTGAGCTAGTTAATGTTGCTGCATGTGTTGTTGGTGTTTCTTACACACTGCAGCTTACGCTGACAACAGGGGCACATTTCCCCCTCAACATTATCATGACTGGCAGGTTTGTGGGCTGAAAATGAACATTTTTAGCTGGAGTCAGTTAAGCTAATATTGATAGATATTTGTTTGATATCTAATCTAATGATATAGTGCTGACTGAGGCTAAATACACCCAGTGCCCTCATTTAGCCTCCTTGTTGATATTTTTTTTTCTCCTGGTTCAGGAGAATAGTGGATGTGACAGTCATGAATGGAGCTTTTTCTTCCAACAGTACAAGCTGATGTAGTTTGTAAGATGACAGTCTTTGCCTCGGAAGTGGCACAAATAAGCTAGTTAGCTGGATATGCTAACATTTTCAATTCACACTCTGCAGATAAATGCATTGTTTAATCTATTCCCTGTAACCTACTATGGCTCACAGTCAGTTGTCAGTTGTTACACCAAAACTCGTGCTGAGTTTTGTATTATACTCAACTTGATTTTACTTGCTGAGTCAGCATATACCTCAGGCAGGTTTTCTTTTGGTGATGAAGTGTCTGATGTCATAGGATCTCTTAAATGTCAATATATATATAATTAATATATGAGTGAGCGCTGGTTACAAAACTACTTCTCATATGAGCGTTTAGTAAAACTATCACAGAGTGAGAACAGAGCCTTTGGCTCCAAGCAAACGTCTCCAAATGTAATTTCATTGCAGAATAAAGGTGTGAGCAGCGTTCATCTGTCATACAATTAGAGTCAGGAGCATAGAACATAATTCAGTTAGTTCAGTTGCAGATAGAGGCGGATATGAATATAGACAGTCCATGTGAAAATACAAAAGGAGCCACATGACAGATGAGCACCATCTAATTTTCCAAAAGCACATTCTGCCTCTATCTCTCACTCACTGAGGCTAAACGGTTCACATGATGCAGTGGATTTCTGCCTATTAAGTGCGCAGAGCAATAATATTCCTCTTTTGAGTGTTTGTAGGAAGGAATGATGAACACCTGATGCCATATTTCACACTCTTTGGCTGAAATCCTGATGTTGATGGCACATTAGTCACTATTATTATGCACCATGTATCTCTTCATGTTCATTTCTTGGCCAACTGGAGTGTTTCCAGCAGACTAGTTTAGGATAACGAACCAAAGTCAGTGTTTAGCCACAGTTCTGTGCAGTTTATTACAATACCAGGCTTCCTGTTAGACAGAGTGTGGCTGTAGGGTTTCGTTGAGGATGACTCTTGCCCATTCCTCTCCTCCTTGCAGCCAGATGTGTCGGTTCTCTTGCCCTTGGACGACCCCGCCATGCACCAGCCTCTCTCTGCTAACATGGGGGTGTCCATGCGTGGCCTGGAGATATTCTACTAACCACTGACCTCTGACCTCTACAACATCCCGCCTCTTGATCCCCCCAACAACTCTTTGACCCCAACCACTACTACTTCCTCTTCCCCACCGTGCCCCGCCCTTCCACTTCCTGTGGCACTTCCTGTGTGTGGCAGGTTGGAGTACAGTACTCTAGTTTCTGTTTCTCTGCTCAGATGCCTTCATCCCTCCATCACGAACCCCCCACCCCCTCCTCCACCCCTACCCGCTCCCCCCCTCAGCTTGTGAGAAGGCAGTGTATCCCTCCCTTATTTTTCTCTTTCAACAAGTGCCACCATCTGCATTTTTTTTATGTTTGTCTTTCTTGTTTTGACCTACATTTTTGACTTGATTTGATGGGTTGAGAAAGAAAATTGATTGTGCTTCTCTTTTATTATACTCCTCTGTTACCTCTCACTCACTAATGCCACCTCATAGTTGAAGCAAATTTTGTTTACAGCTCAAAAAACTCAAATGTAATCATTCTTCAGCCAATTAGAGAGGTTTAAGGCAAGGAGAGAAAGCAGATGATGCAAACAAGTATCCCTGCACAGCTGTTTAAAAGCAGCCATGGGGCCACCTGCAGAGACACATAACCGTCTCCGGGGCTGTGGGACTGTTGATTGCATTCACTTGCAAATCACATAATGGGAACGAAGCAAATATACGAGTTTTTTCGTCCAGCACATTTGTTCCCTATCAGAGTCAGTCAGAAACATCCATCAACAGCAAATGCAGCATCATCAAGTGTTCAATTACGCTGCCTCAAGGGACTCCTTACACACACACACACTATGCAACAGAATGGATATGAACACATCCATTTGCCAAATTGCTGATGTTGTATAGAGCACCACATCAGAGGCCCATTTTATGTTTACCATGTCACGCAGGGACGGAGAAGATGCCCCTATGGCACTTCCTTATTGTTTAACACAAAAGTGACTCTCTCTTGATCGATTTTTATGGCTTAGATTGTCCTAGAGGACCAACAATCCAAGAGCCATAAAAACTGCTGATGCTGGGTATTAGAGATGACAGAGGTGGACATATGGACTTGCATCAAAATAATTTAGCCCCATGGTGGCTTATCCTTTTTCCAGCCTGTTTGCAACTGCTTTGACCTTGCTCTGTGAAATGTATGTTTCATTCACTGAGTGGCCTCCCATTGATTTGTGTTGCTCCTTTTTATCTTTTTTCGGGGGGGGTAGATGGATTTGCTTTTACCTTGCCATCTGGGCTGAATAATCACTTGATCCACGTGTCACAAACAAGTCCATACTGACTCCTACCCCTTTCTCCTCTCTCGCTCTTATTCTACTTTTTTTTTTCTCCACAGGCCTTCAACAAAAACAATCTGATTCTGGAGGAAAGAAATAAGTACTTCAACCCACAGCTTGCCGGGAAGACCTATACCAATGCATACTTTGCCGACCTCAATACCTACGATGACTATTAACCTTTAATTCGGCAGTTCACACTCCATACCATAGTGGGAACACCAACCCTATCATCCGATTTGACTGTATTCTTTTCTTTGTGCTTTGTATTGAGATTCGTGACACCATGCGTGGGACAGTCCCACTCTGAGACTCTATGGCAGCTGGTATGTAATGAAACACAGACACACAGTGTTGCCAACAGAGGGAAACGCCCACTTTCTCTCAGGTGCCTTGGGGTACACTTGGAAAGCTCTATCTTTGGGGGCAGATCTTGCCTTGACTCTCGCAGAGAAACGGACAACGGGATTTCCCAACTTGGACAAAAAAAGGGAAAAAATAAGAACTCCACTCAAAGAGACTGTGAGAAATGTGATCCCTTTTAACTTTCCTGTGACGCCTCCATAACAGACCTGTATTTGTAATGAGGGAAATTACCACAAAAACGCTTTGCATGATTTCATCTGACGTGTTTTTCTCTGTCGTTCTGTTTTGTTTTGCATGAGTGATCGCATTCCAGGGTTTGGGGACTTGCAAGCAGCATCTTAGCTGGTCGTAGAGTTCAGGACTGGTTTTGGAAGAAACAAATGGCTGCGATGATGCTGGGTGATTTTACCATTTACCGCTGCAGCAGTCTCCAAATGGATCAATATTCACCCCCAGTCCTAGAATCAGGATGTAGATATTCAAAGTCTGTAGTCAAACTTTTCTTTTCTTGTTTTGTTTTGTTTTTTTTTATTTTCAGTTTCAGGCTCTTGCAGGGTCTAGCAGCTAGCAGTGATTGAACATTTGTATTTCCTTGTTTTCTTTTTGCTTTTTTCTTTGCTTTTTTTTCTTTTCTTTTAAAGGTACATATGTTTTTTGTACAGGAAGTTAAGTTCAAAACTTATGTCTGTAGTTTTTCTAAATACATTTATTCAATGTCTCAAGTGTTTAAAGAATTAAACGTTTTCTTTTGAAAAGAAAAAAAAAACTTTATGTGAATTCTGGCAAGTAATTGGGAGTATTCATATCAGCCTGCATCAAGTTCTTTGTCACCGTACTTTTTATATTTTTTGTAAAAAAAAAAATAATGTTTTTGAATTTTGATAGTGTTCGCTCTTCCTTTGGCTTCTGAGTTAAATATGTATTTGTGAGAGCAGGATGTTAATGGCATTTACTGTACAGCTGGAGCGTAGCAAACACTATTTTCCTGAACCCCGACTGGAGTGCAACCCATATACTATAAGATGAAATTCATTCATCGAGTTGAGGTATTTCTGTTGAGAGTGTATAACCAAATATTAGGTTATTCAATGATTCAGTTGCAACTAACTCTTTTTACATGTCTGCTTGTGTTACTGTGCATAAATTAAAAACTGCTTCGTACACAAATGACTTGTCAGAGTTTGAGTTACAAAGATGACCTTTTCATTTGTGAAGCTTTCATGTCTTGTCTTGTCATGTCCAAGTTGAATGAAAATGGCCAGCGATGTGCTGTAAGTGTGAGGCGCCTCTGTCCAGGGTGCTTTGCTCTGACAACTTTGGATACTTTGATATTCCCAAAGCAAAAACACTGTAAAGCCACAGCTCTGTAAGCACACTCCAGCACTTCATAAATCACTCAGAACCAGAGTAAGAGACTCCCTCCACCCATTTTTAAAGGAGTCTTCAGCAGGGCCCCATAGTGACGAATGGCATCAGTAGCAGTGAAAGGGTACCTGAAGGATACAAATCACATGAGGCAGCGGGGTAAAGGTGCAAGGGGTGCTGTCTGATGCCCAAGCTCTAATCTGTATGATGGGGTGTAACACCACACACCGTGCTGTTCTCCATCAACCTTCAACCTGACGTCCCATCTGTGTGCAGAGGGTAATGGAGGGGGTGTTATTAATCACCCCGCTGTTTGGTCGGTTGAGTGTGGGGATGGTAGGTGGGGGTTGCTGATCCAGCCCAAAGTACAGCCCGGCTCTGTCTGACTCCAGAAAATCAATCTCTCCTTGCCTTGACTCCATTCCTCCTACCTGAGAAAACAATGTAGCAACGGAAACACAGAGAGTTGTATAAGAACGTAAGGGGGCTAGAGCTGGTGGATATATGTGGGTAGGCAAGTGTGTATTAGAAAGTTGGAGGGTGGTGTGAGCAGCTGTGGCTGCGGTTTGCTTTCAGAATTGTTTTTCCTCAAAATGCATTTCCAGGGGGCGTCGTGTGACATTGTGGGTAGAGCAGGCGCCCCATATGCAGAGGCTACACTCCTCGCTGCAGTCGGCCCTGATTCAAATGTCGCATCGGGCAGCCCTTTCCTTCCGGCCTCCCCATTTCCTGTCTCTCTCATACTGTACTATCAAATAAAGGTGAAAAATCCCAAAAATATACTTAGAAAAAAAATGCAATCACAGACAACGTGCAAGACGTATAAAGAAGCCACTTGTTCCACACTGACCCCACCAAACTTTTATAGATGAATAACTACAAGATGCACACTCAGTGTCCACGTATTCCCTGCACACATACACATATCTACAGCTGAGAGCAGAGTGGAGTAAAAGCTCTCTTAAGCACCATCATCGAGAGCCACACAGCTCACAGTCAGACACATGTGACATTCCACTTGAACAGCACGGCTGTGGACAATAAATGACTTTCCCAGAGTGGCATTTAGGGGCTGTTAAAGGTCACAGCTAAAGGTCACGAGAGCGGGACGTCTTAGGGCTGTCAGGGACACTAACTGCGTGAGTGCTTGCTTGTCCTGCTTATAAAGAAGTCAAAGTGTCTTGAGCTGTGATAAGGCAGGTCACAATCTACACAATCTGTATGTCGAACATTTTGTTTGAAAGGCAGTGGCAGTGTTGGTGTGAGCACCACTTTGGTTCATACAGAAATAGCTCAACAATGACGGGCAAGATTGCTGTAAAATTTCATGCACAGACAGTTGAGTTTTTTTTCTAGTGCCATCATGAAGTTCACATTGGTGGTTTTGAAGGAATTGTCTGAACATCTACTGTATGAATCGTCAGGAAATTTGGCACACACATTCAAGCTTTGGATGAAATGGGAGAATTTAGGTGATTCTGAAATGTTTCATCTCTTGGCATCATGAAATCAAAATTTAAATCTGTCCAATACTTTAGTTTATGACCAAAATAAATCGTTTTTCTTCTGGTGTTTATTGCTAATGAGCAGTTACCATGACTCACAAAACTAAAACTGAACAAATATTGTAGATACGTGCCAAATCTCAGGAAATTAGCTTTATGTTTATGTTGGCATTCTGACTGCATTTAGCTTAAAGCATTACTTTGCCTCTAAGATTACAAGAAAACATTGGTCATAGGTTTGTTTGTTTTTTCAAATGATAGTAGTTACAATGTAATGATTTCAATTTCATAGGGTACACATATTTATGTCTAGCATAAGCACTGCAATCATGGCCATTTTCTGAATATTAGTTTGCATGATACCCATGGTATGTTTGAATTTGAATACCTAATGCATTTGCCATAAATGGCCATTTTTAGATATGAGCCAGGTTTGCTTGTACATGTTACCATTTTGCTCATGAAGCATTCAGGAGCTGTGTTAATTAGCAACCTGTACACAGAGGCCTCTGAGTGGCAAACAAGGTGAGTGAGTGAGATTGTTCCTGTCAGGCAGGTAACAGAGCGTGAATATCCCATTAAACACCTCTTTTTCCTCTCGATGCCACATTTTCTCTCATTCACATGGATCACTGTGATTCATACTGACATTTCAGCACATCCCTGAGCTACATCCGCCACCCTGTCGGCACAGTAAAATCAGAAGGCCTTGTATACAAATGCCTCAGAATTACATCCCCGGATTACAAGTGGGCACTGTGGCTGCTGGTGTTGTTCAGCACCAGTTGAGAATCCAGCCAAAACTATGAAATCATCTGTTAAACAAGGAGAGACTCAGAGGATGTTATAGCTGTAAGTCTGGGACTAGAACCCATACAGTCAACATAGAGTCTGAAAAATGCTTCCAGAGAGAAACTCTTATGACGAATGTATGCTGTTGTGTTGTGTTTATATGAGCTGGGAAAGGTGATGGAAGCAACTGTTGACTACACAACCCCAGGGAAGACTGAACACTACTGAACAATGCATGAGCTGTCATGAAATGTGTTTTTTTTTTTATTTTTTTTTTGCACCAGGGAAATAACAGTGATTACCGACACCTTGAGTGGAGGTTGGGGTGGAGGGTGGTGTGTGGGAGGGGATTTAAGTTAGTGCAGGTCTATCTGTACAAACAGAGATGCTCAGACTATTATCCTCACACAGTGCTACAGTATACTACTCTTGGTGCAGCCTGTTGATTTAACCACTGTCTCAGTTCTCACTTGATATAAACCAACTTGGACAGAAGATACTCTAACTGCTTGTCCTTGTGTAGAAGTAGTGGTTCTCACCCTTTTTAACTCAATGTAATAATCAACAAAAATGTTGTTTTCACCAGAATTGCACTGTTTAGCCCAAAAGTTGGGAATCACATCACATTTTAGCATCCCTTAAGTATATCTGGCTGAGTGACTGCATTACACTATTGGTTAACACATGGCTTTAATTGTGTCCTATTTTGGTCAATATTTCATATTTTTCCATCGTTTGAAATCTTTATAAACAGGTTAATGAGAATTAAAAAGTGAAAATTTGGTATTAAAATGCTGCGTATGTGAGCACAGAGTTAGAGAGCCACAAACAGATAAGAAGCAGAAACCAGCTAACACCAGCTGGAATGCAAATATGACATAAAGATGTCATGAATATGTTACATCATGTTTGATGTCTTCAGCAGGTTTTGGCTGCTTTCCACTGAAAGTGCTTGTTCCACAAGTTTTTATCTACTCCCTCGCAGTCCAGTTATATACTACGTGTAGACCTAAGCATTGTTTTTTTTCTATGCTTAAATGTTTTGAAGCAAACTCTCTTTAGTACAGCCTCAGTCCAGCTTAACATCGTTGTACTGTATTTAAAGCACAACAATGTGAAAGATTCAAAGCAGCCCTAATCTCCATGACCGCCTCTGCTGTAGCTTGAAGAAAAATATTTTGCATATCAGATATCTTCGAGAAAAATTTTCCATTTTCCATTTTCTGCTTTCAGTAATACTCATTACACAATCAATGACTGTTGGTGTGACTTGAGAGCATTTCAGACAGCGCAGCAGTCCAGTTTTCTCTGTTTCCTGCACAAAGTTTTGCCTCGGCCCAGACAGAGGGAAGCACCACTTCCAGCAGGGCTCACTCAGACAGATATGTGTGGGTAGATAGGAAGCTGGCACGACGCTGCCAGCTCCGATGTGCCATACTGAAGGATGAATGTCACCGCAGGCACTAATGCCAGTTGAGAGATGCCACCATAGATTCTACCCCAAGACATCTGGAATCCCAGGTGCCTGTCCCACTGATCCAGGTCTCAGCTGCAGGAAGCCAGGAGTCCTTCTGGATGCCAAGAGCCATGCAACACCAGCCAAGCCACACTGAAGCTTATCAGCGCCACCACAACCCTTTATGGGCCTATTCACCTCAATCAAAGCTGTTATTTAGGTAACGAGCCAAGATGGCGGATATTGCTGCGCTCCAATTACCCACTACGTCTCTTCCATCTTTCTCTGCCAGTTTCCCCACAAGCCCTGATTCTCCTCAGCAAGCCCAGCTGCTCTGGCGCTGCTCCGCTTCCTTAGTATCTGCACAGACGAGGACCTTTTAGAACAGAAGGGCTCTGTCAGCACTAGATCCACTCACAAGGACTATTGATGACTGCCTTTCTGTTTGGTGCAGAGGGTCTTATCAATTGTGGGAAGGTGTCTCTCACTGTGCAGAGTCAGTGGCAAGAACTAGTGTCCAATAATGCAAGGGAGAGCCATAACCATTTGTTTTTATCTTGCAGTGTCTGCAAAAGCCATCTGCAGTGAAGTTGAAAAGATGCCGTCAGGTATATGTTATTCTGTGCACGAACAAAATCTGTAACATTTCATCAAACTTTCTGTGGAGTATTATTTATATAGTTACTGCATACCCTACACTTTCGTTCATGATTAGCAACACTAGCATTGCTCTAGGAGCAGCAACATCCATCTGTCACAACTCCATCCACAGTTGGATTGATTGGCATGGATTTGTACAGACATTCATGACAATGAATCCAGTGACTCAAACTTTTCCTCTAGCGCCAGTATGAGGTTGACATTTTTTTTTTTTTTAGTGAAATATTTGCCAACTACTGGGTGGATTGTCTTGAAATTTGGTCCACACAGTCAAGCCTCTTTCAAAATCAATGGCAGTCACTTTAATGAATCCCCTCTTAGCTTTGTCCACCTACTCTTTGTATTTGGTGCTAATTAGCAAATGCAACCATGCTAACATACTAATTTAACATTGTAAACTGAGCAAATGATATTCCCTCAAATTATGTTAGCATGCTAATATGAGGGTTTAAATTGAAATGCAACTAGAGCTGCTAGTGTTGCTCTTTAATTTAATTCATTTTCAATGGTTTTATTTGCAACGTTCGTTTGTGATTATGCTTCAGCTTGAAATTTCATACTTGCATCTCATATTGTTCCACATACATATTTTCCTTTTTTTGTTTACAGTATGTTTTCTGTTACTGTGTATGTGGAGGTCACACTGAGCATTCTGCTACAAACATTTCTAATGGCAGGAATAACTTTTATTTGATCATCACCTTTATTTCTTTTGTGATTTTATGACTTTTTTTATTGCAACAAGTACTTTGGCAAATACAGCGTACAACAGAATTTATGATCAGTATTTATTTTGCCCACTCACAGTAGAAGTGTAAGTAATAATCTCAAAGTGGAGGCAAGTTTATTTGTATAGTGCAGTTGAAAAACAATGTAAATCAAAGTGCTCAGCAGATCTTTGATCAGCCATGCTTTTCATTTCTACATGACTGCATTAAGGAAGTTAAAGATTGATTTCACCCAAACAAACAATCTGTTTTTCTGTCTCTTTGCTTTCGTTAACAGAAACAACAGCAGATTTAACCCGTGGTTAAAGCTTAACTGCACTTCTTTCTTGCCATGCAGACTTTTTTGCCTGGTGAAAAAAAACTGATACATCAATAAACCTAGAAACTTATGAAATATATATGAACAACAGCAGGAGCAGCGAGTGACTGCAGCAGTTACAGAGGTGACCATGTGCAGCAGATTGGGTAGTGGGTATAGCAGAGCACTGACAGTCTCTGCTAGATTTTTAAGACACCATTTATCCCACAATGAACATGAAAACAGAGAAGCTGCACGTGCCTGAAATGAATAATTGAAGATGTAATGGATGAAGGGACCTCCATTTGCTTGAGGATAAAACTGTATCAATAACTGAAAAACATCTTTTATGTGTGTTTGGTGTATTTCTATTGCAGCTGTCTCCAGGACTTGGTTAGACTTAGTTACAACATCTGAATTCCTCCAAGGTTTTGTTGATCCACTAAATCCTGAGAAAGAAATGCAAAAAGTGCTCTAACCACCCCCAGTTTCCCAGTAGAAGAAAGGCAGTGAAGCTCATGTTTTTTTGTTGTTTTTTTTTAAAGAAACAGAAACATTACACTGAACCTTTCATTCATTAAGCTGATTTTTGTAATTGGTAATACAATTTCCAGTTTCTGAGTAAATAACTGAATTGTTCAGAAAGTTTGTCTCAAATTGAGCTGTAATTTTATTTTACAAATGAATTCAAAGATTAAAAAGCATTAGTAAGACCGGTAAAATACTGTAATATCATTTAGAAATTGTAACCCCCATTGGTCCCGTTAATTAAGCACAATGAGTCGTAGAAAAATAAGATGTTATTTTCTAATCCTCTAACCTGAAACCTAATGCCTCACCAATCATTTAGTGGAATAAATTGGAAGCTTGAAAGATAAAGCTTGTGTCCCACCTGTTCCTGCTTTCTCTACAATTATCTTACGCAGTTGCACTTGAGTCTCAGTGGTGCTCAGAGCTCCTCTTATGGAGTGGCCACTTCTCTGCTCTGATTGTCCAGGTCTGTCTCACCCTCTGTCCGACACCTCGCAGTTCTGCTGATCGCACAGGAATTATAAAGAGGGAAAAGACACTAATAATCACATTCATTCAACACACCCAGCGATATCCAATGTATTGTAAGTAGTATCATCACAGAATCCTATAAAAATATTCATGATAGCCTTGAGCAGAATTCACTTATGGAGTTCCTAGAAATAAAAGATGTGAATCACTATTTCAAAAAACAGCAGAGGGAGTCATACAAATGCATCTGTACCTTTCCACCAAACTTCAAACAAAGCAAAAGATTCACTTTGTGTTTGTTTGAGCTTTTTACATCCAAATGACTTGTATTTCACTGCAGAGCTGACAGTTATGAAGCGGAAAATGTGCCCATATGCCTGCGAATCACTGCGGTTATTATTTTTGCATCCACAAAAATCAGGATCCCATTTATTGTCATCCTCAGAAGAATGAGCAATTCTTCGATTGTGACAGAGTGTGAGATTTACGTTTCCCCCCTCAACTTTCCTTATGTGCTGTGTTGTCACTGCTGGCATACTTTTAACTCCGGTATAAGAAACAGGCCTGTGCTTTTGAGTGTGGATAATGAGGGTGGCACGGAGCATGGATTTCACAGCCATTCACACCCAAATCCCTAATACAGTGAGACACAGTATCCAGACTAATAATGTAGCAGACAATTATGAAAAAAAAAAAATAATAACATTACATGTTGGTTTGATCTTCTTTCTTGTTGTTCCGCTGAATAAAAGCATTCTGTAACTTGCTGGAGACTTAAGGTCCCACCCAGAAACACTGTCACACTTTAGACCTTATTATTTCAAATAACTTCAATTATTTCCTGCGGTAAAACCACTCCTGTCAGAACTGTTAAGAGGTGCTTCCTCCCTGTACCAGACACCACTAAAGTAGTGTCTGGTACATGCATAACTGCATTAATAAAGAGAAAGGGAAAAAAGAGGGCTGAGTGGAAATGTGGAAAAGCCAAGCTGTAGAAAGATCTTCAGGGCAAGAAAGCGCAACTAAGGGCTACAAAACTGAAATTACACAACTGAGATTTTTCAGAAACATTATTGATAATGTTAAAAAAAAACAAAAAACATCTCTCGGCTGTTTGTCTTAATTATAGATAAGCTGTGAAAAGAGCATGTCTTAAATGTAGATAAGCCTCACATTCATGGAAAATGTGAAGGATTTGCAGCTTCATAAAACATCAGAATTATATCAGATACAACATTTCTACAGTCACCCAAAATCCTTGCTCTGTCTCATGGTGGATGAAGAATCTAAGCACAGATTTTTATTTATTTGTTTATTATTAATATGTGGCTTTAATTGCATATTCATCGTTTTAAAATGAGCTCCTCTCTGTAATTCTAAGGTTTTAGAGAAGATACAACTCAGTCAGTCCCAACAGTCCTGCAATATCTTTGTATTCTGAAGGCTGCAGTTTCTGCTGTTGCATAATTCTTTTGCTTTGCTTCAGTAGGTGTTTCTTGTATTTCACTCCCTCCATTCAAATCAGCAACTTGTTTAATGCAATACAATTCAATGGCACAGCAAATGAAATCCTCTAACATTGTCATAAAGTTGAATCAACACCTCCACAGAGCAAATTCAATCAATCAATACAATATAACCCCAATAAAGGGAGGATTTGATGTGACTTTTGACCACAAGCTGTTAGCAATTCCACCACAGATCATTCCCTTATTATTTCAGTGTTCTGAAATAATCAATACCTGCATTTTCCTTCTCTAGTTCAGTCATCTTGTTCTTGGCGACCCATGTGTCTTTTAATTCTCAGACAGCTAATAGACATATTCTCAGAATATAAAACACTCCTTATATTTCCCAGATTGAATGTTTTGTTTACAAACTGCAATGAACAAACCTCCAGACTCTACCTTTAACATCGTCCCCCATGGTAATATGTCGGGGGGAAAAAGTTTATTTCATTTTAAAATGTAGAGAAATTCAAGTATAAAGTAGGAGAAAATGACAAGAGACATGTGAGATATGATTTCATGAGCCAAAACACATCTGTCCTGTTTCGGGGAGGACAGGATTTTACCCCTACAGGGCTAAATGATAACATTCACCTAGGTTTCCAGGTCTCTTTGGGAACAGGATTTCATCTGACATTTTCCCCAAATCCTCTATCACTGACCTACATTATTTGCCTCAGAGTCATGAATAAGTCTTTTTTCAATAGAGTTTATTTGCACAGGTTAAAAAAAAAAAAGGCTTATCACATGTTTTGTAAGAAGACAGAGACAAACTTGTGGGTATAAATATGCACCTGCAGTCCTTATCAAATATTAAAATGTGTAAAAATTCAAGTTAAAGTTTCACCACCATCTACTGCCACAACACTAAAAAAAAAAAGAAAAAAAGATGGTGTTTAATTTCCCCAAGGCGCCGCCATTCATTTCTCATTGCATTGCAACATCTGTTATCCTGCTGGTTTGCTTTTTGCTGTAACTGGTCTTGCACAGATTGAATGGCTAAAGGTCTGAGGACTGACACTGACAGTTTAGTTTATAGACAGAGGACGTGACGCACATTAAGGTTAGTCAATGACGTCAATGTACAGACATATATTTCCAGACACTGACGGACAGAGAGGAGAGGCAATAGTTGTAACATGCAGTGGGTGGAATGGTGATGCATCTTCTTAGACTGATGTAGCTGTAATTTAATGATTCACAAACTCACAGTGTGACTGTAGCCAACCTAAAAAAGCAGTATTAGCATACTGTATGGCTCCAGGTGTCATTTATAGTGTTTCTTTCTTTCTTTTTTTTTTTTTGTTTGGCTCAGCAGATGGTTGGAGTTTATTGAATTAAGATCACTCATATAGAGCCAGGTTATTTGTCAGTCACAGAAATGCAAACACATTTTTGCTTCATATGCTCTATTGTCTGGGTGAAAGCCTTAAATATTTACAGTTTATTGTGGTTTCCCATGTGGAAAATCCACCACATCTGGCAAACAAAGCGTTTTCCACTATATTATTTGACCCAAGTCACACTCTTGGTTGTGGGAGCATGAAGCAGCATAGCTGATAGCTCATTAGTGACGGAGTAGAGGTCAGGGTGAAAAACACTGCTCTCATCACCTGCTGGATGACAAATGAAGCCCTTCATGAGCCACAGGAAGGTAGGAGATGAGAGAGAAAAGAAAGTGAGAGGAAGAGAGAAGTCGACAGATAGAGGAGAGTCGGTGGTGAAGATGGATAAAAGCAAGAGAGAAAATAAGACAGAGGGAGTTACTCGTATTATTGCCTCTTCTGGTGCCGTAACATCTTTCATTTTTACACGTTATGAAGTTTTTTTGTTTCACTGGCGAATTTAAAACAGGGGAGCAAACATCCCTCCAAGGTATGGTTTGTCTGTTTGATTAATGAAAGCACTCGACATAGACAGTAAGACACTTAGGGGATTCGTGCTCATAAGAAAATTGATTACCTTTAACTAGAAAACAATGGAGAGTGAGGAAGTGTAATGACTGGGCACCTGTTTTGTTTCACGATCATTACAAAATCGGGGGAAGGCAATCAAGGTGTTTTGTAAAACTAAATGAGAGCGAGATATAACATCACTACAAAACACTCATTTGCTCCTCAGAAGACTGATTACTGGCTTCATACAACAAAATTAAACATTAATGTCACAGAGATAGGAGTCTAATTCTGTGTTGATTAAAATGAAGCCTTCTTGCACACAGCCATATCTTTTTCTTTCAAACTTGGATAACTTTTCAGACACATGGAAAATAACATTTCTGAAACAGTCACTCAAAAAAACTGTTTGGGGATTAATCAGCATTAATTTGTAATCTATTATCCCCAATACAGAAACGAGCAGTTACCAAGCCTCTCTACTTTATTATTATTTTTTTTACAGCTAACAATTAGAATCAGGCTTTACTGCTCTGGATTAAACCAACTCCTCATTTCACTACACCATTAGATTAATCCTCTCTGCTAATGGGCCTTGTGATGAGCTATTGATCTACAGCAAGGTTCCTCAGGAAATAAGAGAGAAGACTACACTGAACAAAACAACAACAAAAAAATGGAAATCATATACAATGTGGAATAAACTCAGTCTGAGTTTAATAGGCCTATTCATTACACCTTTTTAGCTTTCACTGCTCACAATTGACTATTCTCTGGGTCCCCCCCCCCAGTCACTGTATAGCCTACCTGTCAGCTGTTCAGTCTGCCGTAAACATGCAGTTTACAGTGAAAACAATGGCATCTGCCATACTACTGCTCTAAAAGTGCAGTAATTTTCAAAACACTGGGTCAGAGGTAAACACAGGCTGGCTTGTTATTTCTAGCCAAGGACCATGAATTGATTTAGCTGAAATGATGACTGTCACAGGAAGAAGTGAACAGCCAACATGCTAACACCAATGGTAACACAAAATCGTGCAAGTTGCAATCTTTGACAAAAGATTTTAATGAGACATTTGTGTATTTGAGGATAGTAGGGTTTTAATGTTCATATTTTCAAATTGTGTCTTTTATCAAGTTGCAGTTGTAATGGTCTAATGTTTGAATTTATGGCAAGGCATTTAGCACAAATTTGGTTGCAGATGCTTAAGTTAGGCTACTTCTCCAAATGAAATTTTACAAAAGAAAAAAAAAAAAAAACAGCCAACAGCCAAGAGCAGCTGTTGCTAGTGTCATTTTAAAAACACTGGGTCACAGGTGAACAAATGCGGGCTTGTTTTTCTCACCCAACACCATGGATTTAGTTTGCTGAAATGGCGATTGTCACAAGCGAATTTAGCTAACAGCTAGCCATCAGGGTAACTAAGCTAGGGCCTAATGCTAATACTACAAATTCTGTGAGTTGACTGAAATCTCCTACTAACTTTTATATATATACAGGATAGTATTTGAGGATAGAGATGGTTAGGCTTAGATGTTCAAGCTTCAATAATGTTATTTTCAAACATTTCACTCTTAAAAGGGGCTGAAACCAAAATAATGGCTAAATATATGCTATGCTTCACAGCACAGAGCAACTATTTCTAATGTTACCCCCATTGTTTCCTGGACCTGAACAGTCGAAGTATTTCTCATTTTGAAAAAATATCATACTGTATATAGCTATAGCTACCCTCTTGCCTGTGAAAATAAGGTTAACTACAGGTTGCAAGGTTGCTAGCAGATGCCTCCACATTTCCTTACAACGTGAGTCTCCAGCAGTGGCATTCCCTTTGCATTTGCTCTGAATTAATGCACAAATTATTCAACACCAAATGGACTATGTGAACACAAGGTCACCGAAGGAACAGCTTATCTTTTTAAATGAATGTTAATCAATCATTAACCCCTCTAACATGAATGCTAACTTGCTAACGTGCCCTTTCCTTCCTGAAAACAAATAGTGATTCATTTAACCTCCGACCACCTTCAAGAAAAAATATATAATAAAATATATGCAAGAAACTGCCGTGCTTAGTAAAACTCCTCTTCGGCTGTGTGATATTGGTTATTAGTGATGAGGTTTTTCATTTCCGGAAGAGGATCAGATACATTAGGAGCAAGAGTGAGTGATGATGGTAATTAGGATAGAGCTGTCCTTTCACAACCTATGCTCTTCAACCTTCTCGAGACCTTTAAGGACTTTCTTCTCTGTCTCGGGCTGGTTCAGAATGAAAGATTAATAACACCCATCAGAAGACTGTGATTATTAATAAGGCTTCAGACCTTTATGAACCGTCATCCTGGAGGATACTTTTATGACACAGCGACGTTTGCATTGCATATGCTTTTAAGATACAGAGATAAGTTGTTTTGCATGATATGCAGCCTGTAATTATCCTACATCCCATTGATTTATTTCTCATCCAGCTTGGCCAGACTCCCCGCAGATAGTTTGTAGATACATATACCCCAGCACTGTTTGGCTTCTGGTGGTTCAAACACAGCTCTATTATATTTCCCACACTTCTCCATTTATTCATTGTGTGCTTCGCCTGCTGCTTGGTAAGATTTGCAAGGCAGTAGAATCTGATCCCTCCCAGAACAAATTGAGATGTACTGTACTTGCAGCGCTCAGCAGTAGGGCTATCCAGCAGCTCGGAGAGGCCATGTTGTGCTGACTAGACTTGAGTGCTCACATCACCGCACACACCTACACAATGGACCTTTATTCCCATGCGCTGCAGAGAAAACCAAAAAAGTGTGCATGTGCCTGCTTCTGAGAGTGCATTTTGTGCATGTGCTGCTTTCGAGTTGAAAGGGTACATAAAATTTCACTGGATGAAACTGTAGGCCTGTGTAAGTGCACCTTTGTAGATGCTGCATGTATGTGGGTACTATATGCAAAAATGAGGATGCCCATATTTCCATCCCAAAGCCAAGAAGAGGTCTAAAAGTGGGCTGAGAAAAAAAGCGGGTACTAGCATATCTCAGTTTTTTTTTCTCTCACACAATGAAAGCAGCAGACAGGATGATTCTGGGTTTTAGACACATAAACACCTCTGAGAGCCAGCCAGGGGCCTCCGAGTTCATAGGATTGATGCTGCAAAGCCTTATCTCCCACTCACTCTCTTTCAGGCCAACACACACACACACACACACACACACATACACACTGAAAGCTGCTGCTCAGCCTCCTTCCCTCCATCTCTTTCTTTCTCCTGCCCTCCCCACTCACCTTCTCTCATGATTAGATTGACTGGCTTTGTTTTGGGGCCCAGCAGCTCAGGGCTAGAGAACTGCTATGAACGAGAATTGCCTTTAACCGAGATGAGGTTTGTCTCTGCTTGCTGCTGGCTCCTGTTTTAAGCCATGGGGTATTCAGCGTGCATTGCAGCACACTGCCTATATGCGTTATCCTTAGTCCCTGGCCAGGAGAGGCAGATGACTTCTCTCAGGCTGACTCCATTCACCTTTATTTGTATTGCACAACCCTTTTTAAAACCACTATGGAAACATCAGTCAGAGCCAAAGAGGCTGTAGGAGAAATCCTGCCGCAGCTACTGAGTTTAAATTAAATTGCTAAAATTATTTTATTAGGAAATATACAGATGGCAAATTTAACCTCAAAGAGCATGATCCAATGCATCTGACGCTGGTGTGACATTGGGCTGTCCTATAAGTTCTTCTTGTGTGACTGTTATGAGCATCATAATGAGAAATGGACTCACTTACAGTGCGAACACCACTGCAGTATATCATTGAATTTATGCTCACAGTTGCCTTGCAGGTGGGCGCCACGCCACTACCTTTTTTTTTTCTTCCTCCTCTTTTTTTTTTACTCCTTGGCTTCTTTCCTTGGGATTCATATCAATTTGTCCTCATTTTGCCTCATCCTGTGGTAGTGGTGTGAAAGCTGAGATGCAGACAAGGAGAAGTGTGTATTTTTGTGTGTGTGTGTGTTTGTTTGTTTGTGTCAGACAAAGTCAGAGAGAGAAAGGACTACGAAGATAGAAAAGGAGAGAGAAATAGTGGCAAGGATGGTGGCGGGGGGGGGGCTCTGGGTTTCTTTCCGTGTCACAGGAAAAGTGTCTGGCCCATAACGAAATGCCAACCAAATGAGGACGGATCAGGGGGCCGAGCGTAAGCCACCCTGAGCCCCCATTACTGAGCACAGAAGACGGATGGGACTGCTCGTCCTGAGACAAAAGAAGAGAAACACACACCTGCATTAATACACCCCCTCACACTCTCATCCACATGCAGCCCTCAAGGACGTAGACGTATACACAAATATGTACTACAGTACACACAATGGGGGACAGAGGCAAGTAGGTAAAGTAGATAAAGTACCCCAATCCTTGAGTATACACATTCATACTGACAGTCGGCATTGACAATAAGAGTCTCTGATGAAGATTTGAATCCATGGCAGGCAGCAAAAAAAGCTCAGGCGCTGACTCACTGATACTCACAGACGCACACTTCGCACAACAAATGTCTCACTGCTATGAAAAGATGGCATGATGCAGATGCAGATGGCAAATCATCAGCCATGTACCCAGCTAGCAGAGTTGTACTGTAGCCAATCGTGATGAATGATGGAAGATATTGTGATAAGATTCATATCTCAGAACCAAATTTCAAATAATCATTTGGCATCTCAGAACACTCAAGAGCTCCAACTGTTTGCTTGCCTTGGCTTTTCATTAGTCTCTGTGATGTCTGTGAAACAATTCACATCAAACACACGACAAATGATTTCCTCCCAGTGGTCTTTAACGACCACAAAGTGTAACTTTATGGGGCATGACTAAAGCACTTCTGCTTATTAATGTTTCTGGTCAATGGCTTCCATCAAAAGGAGAACAGAGGATCAGAGAGGCAGCAACAGCTGAACAAGAGAGATTTATGGAGCAACCCTGGCGGTGGTAAACCCACATCAGATGGCAATCAAGCCTTTTACAATGGCTGCACGTCAAGCAGTTCACACAGTGTCATACGACACTAACACCTGAACATTTCGAAAGTGCCATGGGGTACAGCTGGATAGCTCAGTGGGTACTGCCATTGACTTTGATTTGGGAGGCTGGGGATTTGAATCCCAGTCATGGCTCGTGTGTTGCCTGGGTCAACAAGGTCTGAAGAAGAAGGGCTTTCTTTCCTGTTATGAATAGATGTGAAAAGTATTTGCTGTGATCAGTAGCAGAACAGTTACATCACTGATATTATTAAGTTTTACCAGGAACTATAAGAAGTGTGGTGTGTAGTGTGTAGTGTGGTACTATGGTGGCCCTGAGGACTACACGTCCCAGGCTACATGAATCTTAAACCTCATGACTGTGATTTAGAGCCTAACAGGAGCGAGACACTGATTACCTCCGTCTGAAATTAAAGACCCATTATTGTAAGAATGACTAACAATGGCAATCATGGCCGTTATCAGCTGTGCAAGACCAACAAGCTTGCTCAATAGACATATAGCAACAGCAGCAAAGAGTGGAAAGTCTTTGTGAATTGTCACTTCAATCAATTAAGTCGGTTTTATATTTTCAGTGCAACTGTTTACCTGCCAACAGTTTTGTGATATTAATATTATTCCTTTAATTTTGAAAAAAACGCAGCTTTGCTTTGAGGTAAAAATGACCTGCAAACTCCTTTAATCCTCATGCATGCTAAATGAAAGAGAGATTAATAAACATACAGGCACTGCAGTCAGCCAAATTTAGGATATTTTAAGCATGCCAGCAGCACACTTTGTTATTATAAGCAATTATTATGGATGACTATGCATGCAAGTTGTTTTTGTTCTTTCACCTTTGATGAGCAAGTATTAGGGCAGGGTGGCCAACCCAAAGATAGCAATAGAGCGAGACAGAGGAGGTGGTGAGGTGTGTGTGTGTGTGCATGTGTGTGTGTGTGTGTGTGTGAGTGAGTGAAGCTTTGTAACCCTTGTTATTTCCACTCTACTCCCAGGAGGTTTGGTTCCTATCACAATTAATCCCTAATCAAACTGGGGGGCAGCAAACATGATCTGATTTGGCCTTCACATAGGGATGCTCTAATCAGTTTCCCCATCCAAATAGGATTTGGAGGGAGGCCAGAGGACACACACCTATTCTGTTGTTTAGATTGTCCTTTGAGATAGTATCAGCCACTTTGACATGTCCTACCTGGCAACAGCCAATGCGCATTGCACAGGGCAGTGTCACCACACATAGTTAGACAACTGTAAACTTGAATGCAAGGTGATAGAGAACACTGGAAGTATTCTGGCAGTGTTATCCGTCCTCAGGCGAGTTGGTGGCTCTTGAGTTTGTACAGCGCCAGATAGCGGAGGAGTGGTGTCGACTGCATAATGTCTGAGGAGACAGGAGCCTGTAAACAAAATCTGATATATTATTCACACCTTAGCAAAAAGGTATCCACTGGTGCCTGATGCTGTGATATGCGGTGACACATCACATCTGCTAGCTAATGAGTCTCACTGCAACAGGGCCATCTCATCAAGGGCACCAGTCGTTGCCCCACTGTGGGACAAAAGAAAAAAAAAAGTACATCGCCTTAAGGCCGAGCTTCTGCTGTAATAAAGAACAACAAGCAGCTGCAGAGCACCAGGAGAGCACTTAGATCAATCCATTAAGAGGCTGAGATGCAGCACGGGTGAGGAAATACACATAGTGTACAGACAGAAGTGGAGCACACGAAGGAATTAAAAGTAAACTGAAAGAGACACACAGGAGGAGAGGAGGAAGCAATGAAGAATACAAGGCTATGAGGCAAAATTGAAATGAAGCAAAGAGAAAGCTTGGAAAAAAAAAAAAAAAAAAAAAAGCTCAGCATAAATGACCTCTTCTCTATCACATTTCCCAGATTGAAAGTTTTAAAACTGTGTATTCTAAATTAACATTTCCTCAGTGTGCAAGGACACAGAGACAGGGACAGGACAGTGTATTGTAGCAGGACTCGTACCAGAAAATATGAAATAATGCAACTATGGTGATTTATGCACTGAAATGACAGGAGAGTGTCTGCTGGAGTCTGGGCACCGTGTCTCATAAATTATGTTGACCTGAGGTTAATTTGGTAGTTCACTGCCCCCTGGAGGTTACTTACACATTTCAGCTGCTTCGCGTCCACATTTCTGCCGTATCAATAACTTTGCCCATTTATGAGTAGCTATAAGACATTTGGTTGAAAATCAAAATCAGATTTTAGAAGAACACATTACTGGGAATTTTCCTCATAAGAGCGAACCACTCACTAATTTGCATTATGCATGTGTGTGCGGTTTGATCAGGCTCGGTTGACTGTTCTGCGAGCAAACAACCCCACAACTGTCATCCCCTTTTGATTAAATATTTCTAAATTGTGATTGGCAAACTGAAGCTGATTACACATCACAATTTTACCAGTCTCACACAAATCTCATTACTGAGCGCAGACCAAAAACACAAAAGCAAAAGTGTGCAAACACGGGCAGAAAATTGTGTGTGTCATCATGAAGGACCCCATTGCTCACAGTGAGCAGCTGAATGAGAAAATAGGTATTCAAGGCTGTTAAGTATTGGTTTCCCACATTTGGCAGAATGCAACACAACAACCCCCCCCATAAAACAGTCAGGAAAGCTGTGGTGTGTTGTTTGCTGATAAAGAGAATCTGGGAGTTAAGAATTCAGAGACTACTTTGAGACATGCTGCTCCACCAGGGTTTTTTTTTTTTTTTTCATGGAGAAACTTTTATCTCAGTTTTTGTAATGGATTCGTTCTTGTTTGATTGATGATTATAAGCACGAAATGTTGAGCCTCCAATGGTTTATATCACTGGGAAATATTCTACCGCTAAACTCGAAAAATACTGATCACTTAAGATAAACACATCAGTACAAAAAACAAAATAGCTCCAAAAATGCAAAGGTAAGTGCTAAATTATTTTATGTTGGATTTTTTCATTCAACCACAGAGTGCACACACATACGCTGCTAAACAAGCAAGCATTGTTCATCTTGTGGTTCTTATGAGTGGTCGTGTGCATCAAAGCGTACTTCGCCTTTCATAAAGTGCTATGGAAAACAAACACCCACTTCACTCAACTCTCAAATCATGAAGCATGGAGGGAGTGAAAGTAAAGTGAGCACCTCATTTATCAAACCCCAGTTGGCCACCGGTGGGTGGGCATCACTGTCAAAAGGCCAATTAACAAGAAGCCCATTGTGAGCACCACAGAGCAGCGCAGGAGAGACTATTAGCAGAGATCCATCATTAGGAAATAATGGGACCAGAACAGGAAACACATCCTCAGCTTCATATTCTGTCAGGCTCTATTTGCAGCCCATTATCAGGCAGCCAGTGTATGATTGTCTAGTAAAATGTTGCATTTCTTCTTTTTTTTTTTGTTTTTTTTTTTCCTCCACAGATTTTTGAAAAATCCGTTTTGTAGCTGGATATTCAGGCAAAGCTTTCAAAAACAGCTCAATTACCAGAACCCTGTTCAGAGATCAGCCAGAGCTTCTCCTTGATCTCAAGGTGCAGCTGGGGCTGAAGTGTGTCCACCACTGCTCCTTGTGTTCACCTAAACATGACAGCGGTGAAGGATCTTGAAAATGGGCCAGATGAGCAGCACTGAGATTTCCCACAGTGAGCGATCAATACAGCGCAGAGACTATCTGAGGAGAACAGAGAGGGGCTGTGGTGTTTGGTGTTTTTGGAGACCCTTTGTTTTAAACATAGTATTTTTTATTTTTCATTTCATTTTTCATTTTTATTCATTTAATTTTTTGTTCAAAGTAGAGCGTAATGACTTGGATATCCCTTAGATAGACATGGGGGATTTAGTGTATATGGTCCAGTACGTGACTGTGTGTATTGAATATACTTTTGGATGAAGTCATCTTGACAATAGTTTGTAAACTTTTTTCTCTTACTTTTGAATTTTAGATATAAAAAAAGAAAAAATCAGGAAAGAAAAACACATTTTCTTAAAAGCCTTTTTTGTCTTTGGTTTTGTCCTTTGTATTTTGTAAAGATGTGCGATCAATGGGCATGTGTGGGGGAGGAAGGCAGGCAAGAGCCTTTGACAAAGTCCTCTCCATTACAAAAGAAATCAATCAAGAATAATCACGAACATCAGGATGAAGCAAACAAAAATAACAAGATGAGAAAAAAGGAAAAGGAAAAATAAACCATTAAACAGGAAAATATTAAAGGGGACATCACTTTTTGAAGGCTCTTTAGCATATATTTGGGTGTTTGTCTTGCCTTCCAGTCCCCAAAATGAGAGAATTGACAAAAGAAATCTGTAATTTTCAGGCTCCCAAGGTTGAAATCCATGTGGTTTTATGATATCATTAGATGTCATTAGTTTTCAAATTTGCATAATACCACCCCTACCTGTGAGTACAGGTACCGGTAGATGAGGCGGGGCAGGGTGAGCAGTGGCTCATTTGTATTTAAAGGGACAGGCACTGAAACCAGCTGTTCTGAACAGGGCTGTTTTAAGCGGATGAAAAGAGTGCTGTGATGTTTGATCCTTGACCCTGACCGAAGCATGTCACAGACATGTCTAAGAAAACTGTGAACTGTTTGAATTTGTGGAAAAGGGACATAATATGTCTTCTTTAAGGGAACTATAGAAACATGAAAAAGGAAACCTAAAGGCAAACAGAAAAAATAAAACTTGAAACTTTAAAATAGGAAGAAGAAACATGAAAAATGGGAACGTGAAACATAAAATGGGAAGATACATGAAAGATAAAAAAGAGAGAGAGAGAGAGTGTGTGTGTGTGTGTGTGTGTGTATCGGGGGGTTATTTCACAAATCATCTCACAATCTCCAGACCAGCATGTGCGAGGGCACTGACGGGTTCTGATCCCCCAGGTTATAAAACTGCTCACCATATTTCTTTCAAAAACTCTTAATAATTCATTCAAGTAAAATCTTAAAGTAAATGTCAACCACCTGGCCCCACAGCCGCGAACAAGAGGACAAAAAGCATCGTCCTTCCCAGCTCTGCTCTCTCAGCTCTCTCCTTGATTCAACTTCTCCCTTGATTCACTTTGAAAATTAGCTTTTCAGCCGGTGCTCAGGTGAATGCACGCACAATTGTGTGTCCCTGTGTTTGTGTCGCTGTGCTTGAAGTTGCATATTTTATCCCCTGGAGACACAGACTGATTAAGAGGCTTTGTGGGGTTTAATGACTTTGTGTGGCGGCAGCTCCACACTGGCTGAACCCGAGCAGTGACCGCTGACAGGCCGTCCTCCTCTGAGGAGATCCACTCCTGAAGCAGCAGCAGCAGCAGCAGCAGCAGCAGCACACACTCCCTCACCTCGACTGCACCTGCCAATACATGCAGCTTGAAATTCACCACACACCAGCCAATGCAGTCTTTACAATGCTTGCTCAGTCCTCTCTGTCTCGTGTTTTATCTCTGCCTGTGTTCTTCTGTCTTCTTCTTTTGTTCTGTTTCTCTCTTGTTGTGTCTGCAGCTCTGTCTGTCTCACACTTTCACTTCATGCATCTTGCTTTCTCCACTCTGCTCTCCCACTCTCTATTCCTTTCTATTTCTGCCTGCTTCCCTGTGCCCGTGTCTCTAATATACACATTCAAAGTGTTTCCTTCTCCCTCTCTCTCTCTCTCTCTCACACACTGTCTGTCAGACTTTGTCAGAAATGTAACTTGCCAAGGTCAGCCACAGTGATCAGCTGTCAATCAACCTGGCATGGGGAGGTAGGTCTGCATATGAGTGTATGTACATGTTAGGAGTGTGTGAGGTTGGGGTCTGCCAGTGTGAGGTCTAAAAAAGATAAATACAGGTGGTGGTGCTGATAGGGGTGACCTTGCAGCACTGAGCAACATCTGAGTGGCTCTGAAGTAACAAAGCAACATGAGACAAAAAAGAGTGAGAGAAAAAAGTGAGCACTGAAGTTTGGGAATAGATGGAGCACAAAAAAAAAATACTCACTGCTGTAGCTGAAGGTGTGTTTAGGGAACGTCTGGGGAAAGTTTCAGGCGCAGCCTCTGTGAGTAAAATATAAAGAAGATACAATTCACACACACACACACACAAAAATGAGCTTATTCTCACTACATCTAAGAATTGTAGCTTTTGGAGAATGAAGGCAACCTTTTCTGCACACGAGCGTCAATATAAAACTGAACAGCAACTCCAAACTTCAATTACCGGTTGGTTTACAACACTGTTCATTGTTTTGTCCATACTCTCTTTTAATTTAAATGAGGTTCATAGCGTTTCATGGTATGTAGTTTCAATGCAATGGAGTGTAAATGAAGTCATAGAGTACTCAAGAGGTGCAAATTAGCTCTCTCTCTCTCTCTCTCTCTCTCTCTCTCTCACACACACACACACGCACACACATCCAGTGTGTCACTTACATTACTGTTTGTCTTTATTGCATTCAAGCCTCTCTGGGATATATACACCATGTTAGGCAAGAGGGGAGGAAAGCTGTTTATCTTTTCACTCTCTCCTTTACACACACACACACACATAAACACACACAGAGACACACAAAGAGAAATCAGTCGTCAAGGGGTGTTACAGTGGATATCAGTGTTAACACAAGTAATTGCCTTCCTGCTTGGGAGCTTGTGAGTGTTAATCCAGCTTGACAAAGTTTGCTCTTCAGTGCGTGACTCAGAGCGCTGTGTTTTATCTGCACTCTCAGTTGTTGCTCCTGCCAGGACTACATCAATGGCGCGTGCTGCAATTGTCTCACAGCTGATAGGACTACGGAGGGCAACTCACTCCAAAAAATGACATGAAGTTTATCATCTCTGGGAATAGAGAAATAAGAAATCCCCCAAACGGCTGATACCGAGACACATTCTCCTTCTCGTGTGAGGGATGAGTACAGTGAAGCCTTTTAAAAACCCAAATCTCATCAAATAAATACATTATCACATCCCCCTGATGGAAACAGCCATAGTTTGAATTACTCTGCTGCAGGGTTTCTTATATTTTATCCTCATGATTAAAATTATATATATATATTATTTCCTTTGTTTTACATTTCACACATTGGAGACAAGGTGATCTCTTCTGGAGGTGTGAGTTCCCATGTTAAGCAGCCTGTTACTGACAGGAAAGATGTCATTCATTATGAAAAATGCTTAATGAGATCTCCCCTGGTGCCACCCTCTGATTTCAAACTAGACTATCCCACCTCTGAATTTTTAATGACAGTTTTAAATATTTAAGATATGAATAAAGACTGAGTTGACAAAGCAATTAGATATTGACTGACCTTTTCAGTGTGTTTAGTATTCTGAATCACTCACTCCAGATTCATTTTAGCGCCACACTGAGCAACGAGGAGAAGAAGAAGAAGGAGCGGCAGAAGTGCTACAGATCTATTCTAGTCAATCAGTGCCTGAGGAGTCTGACGGGGAGGGGGGCTGGTCTCAAAGTTTCCATGTGGTAGGCAAAGCTTATGCAGCGAGGCAGGGCAATGGGAGAAGGAGTTATGCTACCTATGAAAAGTAATAGAAGGACAATTTCCGCACCGCTGAAGTGGAAAGGATGGCGCCAGGTAATTTTGATCAAGAACACACTCAACATAAATTTCAAAGCGCCTCGGTGTGAGAGGCTGAAGGGAAAATGCCAAACTCATTATTTCACATCCTCATCATGCCCATACTAAAGGTTGCAATAGCAGGAAACAGAAAATGGTACATCCATGCAAGAGGAAAAAAAACTTACCAATGCACTCAATAAAACAGCAATAAAACCTGTTATACACTGCGTCCTATGTGAAGTATAATTGTGACAAATTTCCATCCATCTTCTTCAATATCAGAGCTGCAAATGAGCATTGAAAGCATTTCTCTTTCTGGGATTTACTGTACCCTCTAATTTTGGGATTTGGAAATGTTATTTTCACTCACAGCTAATTTAAAGGACAAAACCTCGTTGCCACACAAAGGTGAACCACGCTCATCCCAGTCAATGCTATTTAGAGCCTTTTCCAACCATTGACTGATGGGCTTGCAGACATGGGAAGCAATTAGAATGGCACCTCTCCAATTTTCAGTTCTATAGCAATTACAGCAAAGTCTCATCACCTCCACTGTCCACAACATGAGCTGAGTAGTAAAAAAAATATATATATAGTAAAGCCAGAGGGATACCTGAAGGCCTAGGCACACAGACTAGTCTCTCTCTGCTGCATTGTGCCACAGGCAGAGGTCCAACAAAGGAGGACTATTACTATCGACGTGATGTATCTCCAGCTGACACGAAAGCTGAATTTTCTCACCCTGACTGTTACCTCCCCACGTGTGACACTGCAGCACTTCATATTTGTGCAGCAGAATCAACCATGACACTCCTGTGAAATGCCCTCACATAGCCAGAGTCCGTATTTTCAGTCCAGTGGACAAAGCGACTGTTTTATGCATTTCTTCCTCGTAAAGCAGAGGACAAAAAGCATCCCAGTGGTCCACACTGGACCTGAATGAGCTCTAAATGCCCATCAGTTCTGCCTCTATACAGCCCTGCTGCGGGCCCCCTCCGAGCATACAGTTTGGACAATGAACCAAGAGAGCTGATGTTAAGGCTAAGCAGGTATAGCGGCATCTTCATTGACAACAGCTTGAGGGGGATTCGGACAATGGGTTTGAAAGTCTCCCCAGATACCAACTCAAGGAGTGTAAGCAGCCCCCGCTGGTCCTGAACCCACCTGAACCCCGGCTGCGGACTGTCTGCTCCCAAAACGCTTGAGGCAAATTATTATTATTTCTTTCTCCAACTCCGTGCATTTTTTTTCCTTGCTGTAGAATGTGAACGTCACACATCTATGGAGAAGAGTGGCCCTGCCAACATATTTGTTGAGACTGTGACATTGCAATTACAGCACATGAATGACGTGGGAGCTGGCAGTGGAGGAAAGCCAGTTTTCTGCTACTGTGCCACTATCGTGGTGTGTCATGGCAGAAAAAAGGGGGTCAGAGAGGTAATATATTATTGGCTCTTATGGAGCGATGGAGACCTGTGAGAGTGTGAGACATCCTGTGAACTTGAGGAACTCACCTATCTGTGCTATACTTTTCACTCTGCTCCTAACTGCAGGTAGCCTTGGGTATTAGGTTGGACTTTTTCTTTGTTAAATTGACTATATAAATGCATACCTGCTGAAATGACATTAGCAAGACTCTCCGCCACCCCCTGTCTCTATTACACACACACACACACACACACATTCGCACACACATGATATGGCATGTGAAAGTAGAAAGGTCAGTGACACCAGTGGCTAATTAGTAACTTGCCTCATTAGTCACCTAGTCTCCATCTCTGGCCCCAGCAATTATCCCTCTCAGGACCACACCAAGGTTGAGCCTCCCTGTCTTCAACTCTCTCTCACACACGCACACACTCTCTCTCTCTCTCTCTCTACAGAAGACAGATGTGTACGGGGACATGGTCATTCAGATTTTTTTTAATCATTAGTTTTTCACACTGATCACAGAAGTCATTTAGGTGCAAATGCAGTTTAGAACCATTTATAAAAGTTTGTATTTGCAGCATTGTTATTATGATCCTATGTTGTTTTGTTATTTTTGATATAAAGAATAATCTCTGCCTCTTTTTTGACAGTCAACCCGACAAGATCTCACAATTAATGCAGATACAACCTCTATATTAACAGCAACAAATCAATGTTGATTATTATCAGAGGCACAGTGGGCGGTTATTGATTGTCTCTCACTTTCTCACCCTCATTGTGCATCATCTTCTGGATCCAATAAGCTTTAGTTAAGTCTCATAAGCTACATGAACCTGTTTCGCTCTCACACTTTTAATAATCTACACCCTAGAGGCTGTTAGCAGGCACAGCACTGTGACTTTGTGCGCAACAGAAACAGAGAAAAAAAAAAAAAAGTCCCATTAACAAACTGTAATAACATTTTGAGGATGAGGACTGTGGTTCCAGTGGGGTGAAGGCTTCCAGCTCCATTAACCTAAAAGTGACCCATACAAATTGCTGGTATTAGCTAAAATGGCTTTGTGCAACAGTTAGTTGTGCACTCCAACCTTTTAGCATGTTGTTATTAACGCTGCATCTACTCAGTCGATGTCAGAACAAGTCCTTCAAATAATGATTTAGTCAGTAAGATATGATGTAGCCCTGTGCAATCAGTGACTTCCAGTAGAAATGTTGTTAAAGGACACAATACTTATGTCAGGGTTTTGTGTAGGGTTGGAAGAAATGCAGACAACCAGAAGGGAGAGGTGAAAAAAACACAGTTAAACAACAAAAGATGAAAACCAAAAAAAAACAACAACAACAACAAAAAAAAACTGCCATAAACAAAAACCCAGGGAACTGAAAAGAAAAAAGAAAGTCACAACAGACTGGAAACATAACAGAAGCAAACCAGAGATCAACACGACAAATGTTGCAGAAAAGATGGACTGACAAAGAGAAAAAGGGAAACAGAGCACAGGTGAAACAATCAAACTGGAGGGAAACAGAACAAAGATGGAAAGTAGAAACAATTAGGGAAACATAAGGAAAGCTCCCTCAAATTAAACCAAGTGATGGGAATTCACCAAACTAATAAAAGCTCATTTATAAATCATCCGTGCGCTAACTATGACAACTCTCATTTACTGTGCTTCACTGCAGCATTGCACCAGTTTCTTTCTTTCAGCAGAGCGAAGCATGTCGACAGAGGGCAGTTTAGATTAATCAAAGAAGACGGCTAGAGGTGCATATTTTTATATTTTTTAAGTAGCAGTCTGGAATATTGCCTAAATATTATGCAAATGATCATTAGGCCTAATCGCCCAACATGATTTTTTTATTTTATTTTTTTTAAATCCCTGCTCCCGTGGGTTTTGAAACTTTGATTCCTCATTAGAAGTCACAGGCCAATTTTCACCCATTTTTGTCACTTTGGCAGCAGAAGAATATTCACAGCATTAGTTGTCTGTGTCCCCCTTGTGACTAAAAGTACAGCTGAATTTTAAACTTGACTATTAAATAGGCTGCTGGGGTGGTCCAACTTTCAAGTGTTTGAGTGGCACATTATGTGTGCACCTATCTGCTCCCCCCATCTCATCTTCTTTGCCGCTCGGAGGAATACATAATGAGGTGCCTCTGCTCTGCATGCTTCATGGTACAACAGCAGAAACTCGCACAGGGTTAGATTTGGTCTATCTGTTCAGGCCAGGTCCGAGCCCAAGGTAACTACTAATACCACAGAGCTCCCTCTCGGCGTTTCACGCTAAGCAGTAAAATTGGTGTAGCATTCAGTCCAACTTCTCCTTCCTAGTTCACTTATCTTGTTAACTTGTAGGTAACTGGTGATGCTTCTGCAAAGACACCTCAAGTTAAATTCCTCATCTGTCAGCTTGAAACTTTCTTGTTGTGAAGCTCACAATATTCTTCATACAGTATATATTTGATACAAACTGCGCTGCGATGCTCTCTCCCTGCCAATGCACACTATGACAAATATGGATGGGAGATGGGTGTTTGTTAGCAAAGGAGAAGACAGATCAGAGCTCCAGGTGTTCAGTATGTGAGTCAAATCACGAAATGAGACGTGCTGCTGGCTGGGGGCATGCCGAGTCAGGTGGAGTAATTTTCCTTGCTGTTGTGTTATTCCAGAGTTTTATATGTGTTTTCAAGAGTTGTTTGCTCTGACAGATAATCTTAATCCAAAACTGTCAGCTTTGAAACATACTGAACAAGTAGACAGAGCAACTGCTTCTTATCTAAAATACACGCTCTGAAGTGATTGATGAGGCCAAGACCTTTTCACAAGCTGCTGCTCTTTCAAGAAACATATGGTGGGTAAACCAAGGAAACACGGTATAAAATCTAGGCACCATCTGATACAAGGATGGAGGGCTGCGTACTTTCATGTAGCTGTACACAGAGGGCATGACGCGCGTGGCACTTGAGACATCAGCAAGTCTTGAATGTCACTCTGACAACTTTTTTTTTTACCTCAGCCAGGAGATACTGTGGGGATAAACAAACCTGACTTTTCTCCCACAGTGCTGTGCACAAAAGGTCACACTCCTCTCTCCTCAAAGACTGAAATCCAAAACATTGCAACAATTGCATTATATGGTCCCAGTGAAAGGAAAACAACCAGAAGGGAGGACAAGAAGCTGGATGCTGTGTCTAATTAACGCCAGGACAAAGATAGAGTCAAGACCTTGAGAAATGTTTTGTCTTTATCTTGTACTGCTTTAAAGTGCATTGCTTTGCATTTATATATGATGGCTATGACTGGGTGCTATGTTTTATTAATCTCCAGAATTACTGCACAAATATTTGCATTGCACTGCCGTGACATCTCTGGTTCTTTGGCACTCAATCAGAATAATAAAAGATTTTTAAAATTGCAACTGCCACAACAATCAAAGCGTTCATCTCGGCTTTAAATCCGACCATTCAGCTGCAAATACTACTTATTTCTCATATTTTAAGGTGCAAGTTTGCAGTAGGATGTTATATATTTGCTATCTAACCTCAGGCTTTACCCTTTGACAATGCAATTCTCCACAAGATGCGAGTCTCCTTCAGCTTTTTGACTCCAGCCCTGTTGTGGAGCCTCCTCTGAGGTTTACAGAAAATATTCTCAGCACTCAAATGTCTCACTCAGTCCCTGCTTTTCTCAGGGCGAGGTTCATGAGCCTGCATGAAACCCCAAGATATCTGTCAGAGATGGTGATTTATCGTAGAGCCACAGCCAGTCTGCAGATAAACAGCAAAATTTAGGCTTCAGCAGTTGTCTAGAGGTTTGTGTGAGCATGTGTGTGTGTCTTTGCGTTTCTGTGTGCGAGAGAGAAACATGCATACATAAGCATGTGCTTCAGCTCTTGAGGGAAATATATTACTCCGAAAGAGCAGATGACTTTTCATTCTCGTGATTACTTTTTTAAAGGACAGTAGGAAGAGCAGCCTTCTCAGTTTATTAGTTTTGATGATAGACTGTACAGCAAAGAGAAACAGGAGCACTAACCTTGGATCCTGACCCTCCGGGAGCCAGAGCCTGCTGGTTTTTATCCAATCAGGGACCTGTTTGCACCTGGAAACACAGGTGATCATAATTAACTGCAATTAAGTAGCTGCTGGGAGAGAAAATCAGCAGTGCTGCGCACAGAGAACCAGGTTTTAAAAATCACTGGCCTGGATAGAACAAGTGCAATCTGTAATAAAGTGAGCCAGTAACGTGTCATTATAGATAGTATATAGCAGAAGTTAAAACACAGCACAAGAACCCGACATGAGCAAGTGGACTGAGAGTAGAAGCCACACCAGGTCTGATATATTTGTGCGGAGCTGTGGCTGCTCTTAAAAATTGGTTGCTTCTGGGCATGTTGACTAGAGAAATCAGTGCTGACTAGAGAAATCAATCATCCTGATGGGCTGGATATTGCAGCTCGCACGTTGCTGCATTCAAGTATGACCCAAATATATCATCACTTACTACACTCAAATGAAAATCTGGTGTTAGTTCTGCTGCACCTGCTGGAACAGGACAACTTCCACCTTCCTTCTTGTTAACAGTAGTCGAGTCATACACTCTTTTCATGGAAGACATGTTGCTGTGCCACAGCAGGCAAAGCACAGGTGTGATTAATAACTTACATGATAACTGCTGTTCTGCTGTATTATTCCAATAAGCCACAACTCATGAGAGCCATTAATAAATACCTGAAAGTGCTACTCTCTTATGCTTTTCCTGTTTGAACAAAGCAGACATGGGTGCTGTGAAAAGGACCTGCTCACAGCAAAATCTTTGTCCAGCTTCACCCACAGCTGAGGGGCGATTAGCCAGAATAACTGAAAGCACCTCTATGAGTCCAAAGTTCAGTGTGAATGGCTTGGCACTGCATGGTCCCATTGGATTTTGAATATGGCCAACAATACTAAATTCATGTAGTGGTATTGATCTGACAGCTCTAACCAGTTCTGACTGTTATAATCAAACTGTGTAACAAAAGCCTTTTTTATTTTAACTTTGAAATCTAAATAAAAAAAAAAAAAAAAGTAGGGTTAATTGCAATCAGAGACTGACTGATTACATATTGTTGCAGCTCTAAAATGTTCATCCGTGACCTGTGACCTACAGTTTCCAACAAGTTAATGTTATCTACACCACTGACAGAAACCATTGATCTCTCCTCTCAATCAGCTTTGTCTGTAAACAGATTAAAAGTGGTCCACTATCAAAGATGTTTTTCGACATCGACTTTTTTAAAAATTATATTATATTAACATCGAGACCTTTTCCTTTCAGTGGTGTTTTTCACATTTCAATGCAGGGCCTGGGTCCTGTTAATGCGTGCTGACTCGTAGCTTTGTGGAAGATTTTTATTAATGTAATTGGTAAGACGTGATTTTCTCCTTATGACAGATCAGAAATGGCTCCTGTGAAAACGGCTCATAAGGTGGCAGGAAATAAGGAACAGGGTCAGTGTTATTTACGCCTGCCATTTCTGCCTCCGTTGAAAATTTGGATATTTCATGAAATGTGGTGAAACTCTACTGTGGAGGTACTAATTTTCTTTTGCAGCAGCAGCAAACATGCCAGAGTTTGAAGTATTAAGATGATTATGAGCAATTCCTCAAAAACATTTTTATTATTATTTTTTTTTTTTTTAAAAGTTCTGCGTTATGATGAACAGTAGTTTCATCAATAAAGCCTGAAGTGCAAAAAGCAATGAGAAAATCAATTAATTAATCATGGCTTTGTATTGCAAGTTTTATCTTCCTACTTTGTTGAACAGTTGTTCTGCTAATGCACAAACTGTAAACCTTTGTAGCATTTTCCTCCCACTGGTTTTTAACAAATAAAAAAAGCAGTTAAGCAAAGATGAGAAAACAAATCCTGTTAATTTAATATGCATCAAACAATAGAGCCACTCTTCGCACCTGTGTGCTTGGACATTTGAGACAACAAATGGTCAGAGAAAAGCCTCTGTTTGACTTTCCCACAGTGAGGATGCCCTGCGGTTTACCTGTTTATTTTCACTCTTTGATAAAGCTGAGGCTTGTCACTGAAGTGCAACTGGGGAGGAACATCCTTCTTGTTTTCTTTCATCATTACTGTCATCAGACTGACACACACTCAAGAGACGTGATGTTTCAACTACTATTAGTGGAACTAAGATATGTTGACTCTGAATAATAAAGCTCTCTCTAACATTAGTGCAGTGATGAAAGGATCAGTTGCAGGACCAGTTACTTAGCAACAGGCATGGCAGTGCGTTTTAGCACCACCACATCTCCAAAAGAAAAATGTCATGTTTAAGCTCTTTTTAATCACTGGCTGTGGATCAAACTCCAGTATTATGGTTCTTTGGAAAAATTAGATCCTTAACTGAGTCTGCGGGTGTGCAATGATATGGTCTTATGATGTAATGCATTTTGTCACATCAGAGAAGTGTTGCTCACATGATCCGTGTGACTTTGATAAGCCAAGGAGTTACAACTTGATGTTATTTATGCCTGTTTATGTATTTATGTACCCAAAGTAGGAGTGGGTTGGGATTAGATTATATTCAAACTGACTTAATCAGTGTTAGTCGCTTGTAGTGACAAACTCAGAGAATCACCACCCAGTTCTACAGGTTCCCTTAGCTTCACGGAGCATGTAAACATCATTTAGCATCATCTTGTTAGCCATCATTTTGTTAGCTTGTATCATCATTGTGTTAGCTTGTATCACAATTTAGCATCATTTTTTTTAGCCTGTATCATCATTTAGCATAATTCTGTTAGCTTATATCATCATTTGGCATCATTTTGTTAGACTACATCTTCATGTAACATAATTTTGTACAGCCTATATGATCATTTAGCATAATGTTGTTAGCCTACATCAACATTTAGCATCATTTCATTAGCCTTCGTCATCATTTAGCATGGTTTTG
This sequence comes from Caranx ignobilis, assembly GCA_021432705.1. NCBI lineage: Eukaryota > Metazoa > Chordata > Actinopteri > Carangiformes > Carangidae > Caranx > Caranx ignobilis. The sequence continues at coordinate 12,272,879 of MU269986.1, forward strand.
TTAGCCGGTATCATCATTCAGCTTGTTGTTTGGCTTTTATGGCTTTTATTTTCTGTCAGCTAGTTTCCTGTATGTGATTTAAGTTGATATAAATCTTTTATTTTCCCTCTTTTAGCATAATTATTAGATGGGAAATACATTTATCCACCCATATGATAAGATTGACAGCTCTAGTGTGAGAAAAATCACTGTAGCTGGAAGATTGTTAGCTTAGCATAAAAGAGAAAGCGCTGGCCAAACTGTGCCAGCAGTTCTTCCAAAGTTCACGAACCACCATTTCTTACTGTATTAAACCTGCACAAAAACCAGACTGTGAAAACTCTAAGTTGTATTGTGAGGGGTTTGTGCTGAGAGAAACTTTCTGAAGTCTGTGAAGTGTCCAAACAACCAGCAGATATTTCTGTGGAAACTTATTTAACTGGACTCTGCATCAAACTAGCAAGAGTATCCAAGTAGTTGAAAACTTTATAATTCAGTGTAGTGAAAAGTTTCTTTTTTAATAATAGCCTACTTTTTTTAAAACTGTTGTTTTCCTAGCAATATTGTGTGGTTTGTAATCTGTGTGTATATCTGCATATCAAATTCATTTAATGCCCATTCTCTCAAAAGAACAGAAAACATATTTCCTGAGTTGATGCATGATTTGCTCTGAACACTGATACACTGCAAAACAAACAGTTTATGCTGTAACCTGTGTAACTGCTCCTCGCACATATAGATTTTTCAATAAAACAGTAATTACTGAGTGAAATCCCAGCTGTCCCATTACATGCACATGGGCTGTCACTTTATGGGAAGATGATTAATCACACAAACTGGCACTCATTTTTAAATACATCCTTAATGCATTCTTTTGCCTCTGGGTGCTATATCTCACCTCTTTTCCACAGTCTGTGTTTGATGAAAGTATAAAACTTTTTACGTGGCTTTTGGACCCTTGTTACGCAAGAGAACCACTATTTTGGTGTGTGTGTTTTTATCAATTCACTCCAATGTCAGTGTGTGTGTGTGTGTGTGTGTGTGTGTGTTGTGGGGTGACTCTAAGGCCATCTATACAAAAGTCAAACCTGGAAAAAGGGTCAGGGGATGTTGTAGCTCACCCTGGTTCGCTTCCTGCTGAACAGAAAGCACAGTAATAAATTCAGAGTCAGGGACCTCTTACATTTTCCTGTTGCACTCCTACCTGTACATGTTGTCATTCAATATTTTATCCTCACCAGCCCCTTATCTGTTCATCCCTTTCCCCTCAGAGGCAAATTGTTTTTCTATGCTTCTCTCAATCTCTGCTCCTTCTCTATATTTTACCCAATTTCCAAGCCCTAACAGTCTATCTTTCCCCTTTTACAATGTCATTCTACTTGCTGCTCTCTTTGTTCATCCCTCTCACAGTGTGGTTCAGGGAGTACAGCTGGACATTAATCTGTCACAGATGAGCCCCATTTACCAGGCAGCTCATGGCTGCTTATCAGGTATTGGGTAAGATTAGGATACTCACTAGTAAGCACAGAGGAGTTTTGGCAAGAGTACAGTGAAAAGACTTTTGGGTAAAAACACTGTCATTAACTTTTATACACCTAGAGCCCTCGTCACATTGAAGACAATAACAGAAATGGCAATCTTTTGTGCTCATAATACGTGATAGCTGATGATAAAGCCCTCAAAAATTAAGCATCACTGCAGTGACCCTCTGAATCCACTGGCTGTTGTCTCTCTCAGGACTTTATTTTGATCTTTTTGTCATTGTATTTGATTCTCTTTGTGTAAAAAATATCACAGTGAGATCAAATTAAATCTAAAGTGACAGCAACTATACACTTTCTTTTAATATTTATCTCCACAGTTATGCACTGTGATAGACAAAGTCTGTGGAGAGTCTGTTTCATTTTAAAAGTAATTTCTTCTTGTCTATTTTTAGAGATCTCCAGAGTAGGACATATTGATTATAGCTCCATGGTAACACACATTCAGCATATTGCACACACACAACAAATAAAGACAAATGTCGAGTGCACACAGTTTATCCTTCCGTCATTCTTTTCCTCCATCTTCCATCCATCCTTAATTGTACATGCATCTCTATTTTTTTTTTATTTCTTTTTCTTTTTAGCTGAAGAGTCTCATCTCAGCACTTAACCTCCAATTTGCATAAGTCATTATGGCTGTCAGGAGTGAGGAGGCTATAAATTCTACTAAGTGTTCATCCATCCTTGTAGGTTTAAAAATGCTCAACCAATTTTTACATTTCTTTGACTAATGGAGACAGAAAGAGCATCCATCGCTGAAATATCATTAATACATGTGATGAGCCAAGCAGTTTCAGCTTAATTCATTTGGACGTACACTACCTGACTGGGATGGAGAATCTTTCTTATACAGGTCACTTTTGATATTGGCAATTATATATTCAAAAATTATTCAGTTTTGTGCCGTGCTATCCTTGGTCAGTCGAATCTAAAACTGAAAATTTTATTTTAAACCCACAGGGAGAACAACACTTTTTTTTGTATTGAATACTTTCTGCTCTTGCCAGCATCAATTACAACCAATGTTTGTTCTGTCAAACAGGAAGCAGGGATATCTCTCCTGCTCTATCAATAAACAGAGACCAGAACAACACCGGTATCTCACAGCGAAAACAGGAAACTCAATAGAAATGCTGCAGCCTTTTTAGAAAAACATAGATTTTCCTCCAGCACTCCTGACAGATGCCAGAGTTAAAGTGTTTGTGCACAGCTGGGACTCTGGAGAGAGGCAGACTGTGTTTGTGTATATGTTGTATGTAGAGTGTGTGTTTTAATGTGTGTGTGCACTAACAGAGCTGTCATCGATGCCACATCAAAGAGCAGAGCTGACATTCCTGGGTCATGGACTGCAGCCCGAGAACAGCAGAGAGGAAACACCACTGTTCTTTTTAATGATAAAACAACAGGTGAGGGGAAGATGGAAGAACTTTGAGTAGATGACGATTTGTGCTGACAGCACTAATAATGCAACGCGACACCACAAGAGTGGTGCAGATTTCAAACCGAATGCAAACTTCAATGCGGGGCTCCAGACAAACTTTTTTTCTACCTCTATTTCTGAGAAGTTCTTTTTAACCATCCGGAAGTGTGAGGTGTAAACTCAAAATCAAAAGGTTGTTTCTCTACACACACACACACACACACAGACACACACACAGACACACACACAGAGACACACACACACACACTTCTTGCTTTACAGTCACAGATAGTTCCTACTGCTGACCTGCTTCTGCTCTTGATAACCCATATTAATGTCTGCATTTCTTAGTATCTCTTAATATTCAGGGATGAAGTGGGAATAAAAATCAGCCCCAGTATTTATGCACTCGACTGGATTGCAAAGAACACACCAGGAGACATTGAAACATCTGCCCTGTATCACATCTTTACAAGAAGCATGTAGTAAACTGAGAATTAATTAATGACAATTTGTAAAAGAAAAAAAAACATAAACTAGAACAACTGCTGCATTAAAGTGTAGCTCTCCCTCACTTTCCTCTGTAAGAGTTGGTCACTAGAGATTCAGACTGGACAGTACAGCAGTAAACATAAGACCAGATGTATTTTCATTTTAGTAAGCAGACAATTAGTGAGTAGAGTCCACTCTGCTCCTGTCCCTGTCAGCTTAGATTTTATGCAGCGAACTAAAGTAACTGGATAAAGGTACAAACACATAGATGGCAGGCGGATGGATGGAACTGGTGGGACCAAACTGGAGACAGATGTGAGTGAGATGAAGGGCATGCAGAGCCACAATGGGCTGTGCAGCCTGCTCCACTGAGCTGATCACCAATCACAGCTTTATCCAGCCCCCCATCCCCCCCCATTCCCCACCATTCCCCTTCGTTAGTTTGCTCAGTTGAGAGTCAGATCCCTGGTTTAATTCGACAGCAGTGGACCGCCACTCTGCTATGCTGATATTTTGGAGAGTGTGACATCAGTGATCAATCATTTCTCCATCCGCTACTAATCAGTGTTAATTTTTATGACCCAATCAACGGTGCCTGTAGATCTAACTGCAATCGCTACCATCCACATACAAGCTGTTTACTCATAGCAAAACAAAGACCACAAAGCTGTATATAACTAAAATTACATCAGCCACAACGATGAGACAAAATTAGAAAATTTAAACAGCTCATTCTGAATCATTAGAAATTTCATTTGAAAGTAAATCTTGCAGTACTTTCTATTATTATTTCCCATGGCTTCATGGTCCAAGTTGACTCAAAAGATGAGCAGTCACAGCATTAAAACCAGTCACCTGTTTGAATGTTATGGCTGATCAGTAATGTTTCAGCTAATATACCCACACACAGCTGAGGTGCCACCTGTGAAGTTAGCTAAGAATAAGACTGAACATAACAGCTGGTGTCTGTTTCAGTTCAATGGTCGACAAAAAATACATCCATTAAAATTTGTCCTTCAGTTACCTCAGACCCGCGGATTGTGGCAGACCAGTCTCTGTAACATAAACACAAACACAGGTATAAAGCTGCACCTTCGTGGAAGAAGAAATTGTCCAAAGTTTAGTAGAAGGGGATGAAACTTTTAAGTTTCTCCTTGCTCTACTCTCCTAGCACCATGTTGTTTTAAGTGCAGACATATTCACAGACCTAAGCCAAATGAATTGGACACACTGTCACTTCCATAATTAAGGCAAATTCCTTGCACAGCTCAGAGTGTGGGAGGTTCCAGTTCCTCTCCTCATCATCACTTTACTTTCTGCACCAAGGAGCTGAATGTTAAACGGGCCTCTCCAACATCTTCAAGCTCATTGATATAAAGTGCATCTTCCCACTCGGCTTACTCAACACTTCCATAATAACAGTCATTATCTTTAACATACATCTTTCTGCTTCATTTAAGCCATTCTTAACAAGGGGAATTTATCATAGAGGTGCTATTCTGCGGTCACACTGACCTCCAGCTCTCTGATTTATTCCTGACCATCTCCTCAGCTCTGTGTTTCACCCTCACTGCAGGACAAAAATCGCCACTGTGAATGTTTTTAATTACAAAGACATAATTTAAAACTTCATCAGTCCTGGGTGCTTGCTGGACGAGGTGACATAAGCAGCCAGCGGGCTCTCTGTCTTACAGTTGCGGTCATTTTTTAAACAGAGATGAGGGCATGTTAATGAGGTACGTAAATAAGTGCAGCTCATCCCAGCGTGTACGTCATGGTTCTAAAATTACCCCAATAATGATCGCGCTCGTGTCACTTTGATGAAACTTTCCGTCTTCTTACAACATGCGTGAGTATTTTTGTAATTTCCACAACAACAAATTGCGGCCTCGCACTGAATGGAAGCCATACATCATCATGGTTGAAGGCGATGAGATTGGTGGTGCTGTTAGACACACAGCACATCATTATTTTGATTTTGTCCTCCTCTGCTCCTGTGACTTGGTGAAGCAGTGGGACAGTGAGAGATGAGGGTGAGGAGGTGCAGCCAGCTGAGCCTGGACAAACACAAGGACAGCTCTACCTCTGACAACACTGTATTAAACCAATTATTCACTATCAGGGATTGTTTTCTGCAACAGTAAATGTTTTGTTTACCCGGCTCGAAAAATGTAGTGAATAGGTTGTCATCTACAGCGCAGGCGGTGGAGATTGTAAACATGTTTTTCTCTCCCCTCCCTACAAGAGGATAAATAAAAAGACTGCTGTTAGAAGATTTAATTCCAAGAAGCCGCTCTCTGGGGCTCTGCGTCGAGCTAAGAAGCCCATTGCGAAAAGCCTTCAATTAGCATAGTACGCTTTCATCTTCTGACCAAAGTCACCCTGAACGATCAAATTATCTCTAAATTTAAATAAAACAATCACTCCCAATCAATCAGGGGTTATTATCGCTCAGATAATTTCCAATGCTTCTCCTCCCTCCCTACACTCACCAACACCCACAGACTCCTAAAACATGTGTGTAAGGTCATGCACAAACAACACCTGTGTGTGCACAAGTAGAAGACAAACTGTAGAAAACAACTGTTTACACTGAAATGACTTTTAATTCCTCTACACACAAGGCACAGTTGTGTTTGTTTAAACCACAGTTCTGGAGACTTTAGTTGGCTTTGTGGGAGTTAGAAAAGTTGGAGTTCACAGTCTCCAAGCTGACAGTCTGCTGGGTATGTGGGGGCAGACAGACACAAACAAAGTTAGTTAGATAAATTGCTCTGGTCAGAGCTGCACATTATCATTGAGAGTCACGCCATGTGCACTTGGAACTCAACCCAGTGTAATGAAAAATTACTGAAAATGTCCTCATCTCTACAATTTCAATTTATAAAACTGTCACTCAGCCATTTTTTAAGGGCCTTATGCATTAGTACTGGTCTTTGTGATGTCCAAAAAAGGATAAAAAGTCAAAAATATCCGCAGTATTTTGGATGAAAATATGATAAGTGAGATAATACTGGAGCAAATCAGTCAAACTGAGATGCATTTTCATTAATGTAAAACAATTTGACTGATTGTGACTAGAGGTAAACCATGGTGCATTTAGCTGGCAGTCAGATTGTTTGGCATATTTCACAAACAACAATAATTTCCAAAAAAAAAAAGATTCATTTTGTCCTTGACTGACAAATAAACAATTTACTGTGTGTGTGTGAGTGTTGATTAAAAACTACAGCTTGTTGTGTTGTTTCCCTCCAGGCTGGAGTCTTGCTCCGAGTCTCATCAACATCGCTCCATCAGCCAACAGTTGATCCTTTTCCCCAGACAGGACGAAAGAAGGCAGCTTTTCTACACTAAAACACATTTTCATACTGCCCTACCAATCTGAAGCACTACAGCCCTGATCAAGGTTATTTCCTTTCAAATAGCAAAGCCCAGGACGATGAACTGCTGTCCCCAGGCTAGCATCATACACTCCATCCTGGTAACATTGGGTGGTGTAAACTACCTCCAGGCTTCAGCATCCACAATTTTATGGCTCTGGAGGTTACAGCTGAGCATGCTGATTTTTCTTCCTTTTTTTCCTATGTTGTGAAAAATGCTCAGTTGGTGCTGTGTTATCCAGTCATCCACTGTCAGCCCCAGATGTCCTGTAAGTACCGTTTCTCCTCTCTTAACCCTGCCAGTCTCTTCATGGCCTCCAGCTGATCGACCTGAAGCTCTGTCTTGATCATCTCAATCAGGGTGTCATTCACATCCTTCGCCATGTTCTTTGCATCCCTGGAGAAGGTAGAAACAGCACAAATATATTAGGAAAAAGCATCAATGCAATTAATATACATGCCTCTGAGGCAGCACTTCTGAGGCACAATCTGATAGTTTGTAAAACCAGCAAATGCTGCCAGTCCAGGGGTTCATCCCAGGAGGAAATTGCTGAAATCTCTATCTTGCTGTTGCAGCATATTGGGGGAGATTCATCATCCAACAGTGATATCTTTTTGGATTCACCCTGTTCTGATGTTTCAAAAGTCATTCATGGAAAAGGTGAGGCAGTGATGAGGGAGGAGAAACCAAGTGATGCTGGGCCGCACAAATGTTGACGAGGTTTTGGTGTGGCATCTCAGCCCTAAGTGTGTTTTACTTCGTCGTGTCGTATTTGCACTGGCAGGAACAATGAATACTGTTCAGAAAGGTCAAGAGAAGGTATGTATACCCTATAAATGCTGCAAACTGTATAAAAGGTTGCATCAGTGTGAGGACAGCTGCAGCAAAGTAATGAGTTATGAGCAGAAAGTTTCTTCTGACTACGCCTTGAAAAGTGTGGATCTCCTTCAACAGCCTGGCCTTAAGCAAGGCACTTCAACAGCTATTGTTAATTTTTTCATAAGTTTAGTGCCTTGCTTCAAAACAGCATGGTCAATGGGTGAATTCAGTCTGCCATGTGAGATACATCCTCAAAACATATTTCAGTTCAAGTTTTAACAGTCAGAACAAGAAATTACACTTTAATATCATATGGGTTTATGGCTTGTATTCACACTTGAACATATTCAGTGTTAATCTCACTTTGGAGACAGATTCAAGATACCTTTTTTCATTTCCATCCCACTCCTGGTAATCTCCCTGTTTACTTATGAAAGATGAATTCTCCTCTTATCAGACCAGATCATCTGGATGGATAATCTTTCAGAGCCTTGAGTCTGCCTTGCACTTGGCAAAGCTCCACACCGTGAGCTTGGAGACGAAGAATTCATGCCAGGTACTCAAATGCAACACCTAAACACATGTTGCATGAATGTAACTTGGAAAGGTGAAGCTGCTGATTTTCTCTATTTTGATTATTGTTGCCAAATCCTATTATGAAACCAAACCAACAAAAAAAGTATTCTTTGCATATTGTGTGTGTATGTCCAATATCTAATGCAGCTTTTATGCCTGTGCCATTGAGCCACACTATAGCTATTAGAAGCACATCAGTGATCCTTACTGCCAACAGCACCACAGACTGCAAACTGTGATCACTATCACATCGTCTGAAAGGATGTCATGTAAGGTAGAGGCCACTGTGCATGCTTAGGCACACAGTTTGTCTTTTTTTTTTTCTTTGCCTTTTCAAATTGAACAAAGTTAGTAATAGAAAATGGAGCATGCTGTCCTTGGTGGTGGAAATGTCCGGACCACATGATTATCCACTTCTGTTTGGACCCTGTGAATCTCTGTCATTCAATCAATGCAGCACTTTCATTCTGCCTTAGTTGGCATTGCTGAGCAGAGAGTGTATCTGCACCACTGGTCTCTCAATGCTACATTATCAATTGATGGCATGACATTAGTGCCCGCTGTTGCTCCCTATTAGCACGTCTTTTCAGAAAATGGGTCTTTCAATATATCATATCCAAATCCAATCAAACTGCAAATGTCTCCAAGAACTTAACCCACAGGAAGAGTCTTGGTATCTAGCACAATGAGCTAGTGAAGTAAGGAACACATTTGCATGCCTGCACATTGGTCTCTTGCTCACAGAAACAACTCTCCAGAGTCTGTGAAAGTGGTAACTGTTATTAGTCTGAGGAGCTGCTTCTAATCTACTTTTCCCATATTTTTTGTAATAAGAAACATGTCACCCAGTGAAACAGCGCAGCTCACTGACGTATTTTTAATAGTTTAGAACTATGTGGCATAGAAGGATAAGCTAAATCCAGTTTGGGGAGGTACAAACAACACGCCACATGCATATGAATTTGGAACTTCCTGTTTTGTTTTTTTTAAACACACACATGAAATGTATGGTTGAATATCATATTTCTGGCCATTATGAAAAATTAAAGCTATTTATATGGATTAAATAACAGGTGATGGGAAAAGAAAAACATAGGCAGTCTGAGTGGAGCCTGAAGATGACACAATGATGCTGGGTGGACATGAGTATGGAAAAAAGAGAACATTTCACAGAGTAACTTTCATGGTTAAAATAAAAGTTACCACTGAATTGCTGTTGTTGTCGTTGTCAGTCTTACCCGCAGACGTAGAGGTAACCGCTCTGTCTGAGCAGGATCTTAGTGATGTATTGGCTGTTAAGCAGCAAGTTGTGTTGGACGTATTTGGGTCGAGCTGCTGAGGGGGTATCCTCCTTCTTCTCCTCCTGCTCCTGGTCATCTCTGGAGAAACACACCTTGAGGTGGTTCAGGATGCCGCTGGTCACGAAACCCTCCAGCTCCTCTCTGGGGGAAAAAAAAAAGAGACAACATGCACAGTCACATCCAAACATTTCAGCTCATTGTGAATTTCACACAAGGTTATCCCTGCAGTCTCGGGCAGGTTTATTCTGATCGGTTAAAACTGAGTCTTTCCAAACCTAGAATTTGGAGAGGAACAATTCAGTTGCTGATGTGGAGAAAAGACCATGTAATAGTGAAAAACACAAGCACACTTTTTTTTATAATCAAGGTGTAAATGCCAAAATTGCAGGGGCAAGAATTCAACTGGATTCTCACGCTGACTGTTTATCCTTCCACATCCAACACTCCCGTAAGATATTTAGCAATAGCTTCAACCAATCTCACAAGACATAAAACCTCCAAAAACATTTCCCATGAACAAAAAAAAATCTGTCAAGCTCGATAAAACAGAACACTGATGGGCTAAAGGTCTGAGCAAAACTGTGCCAGGCAACCAATTTATCTTGCTTAACGAGAGAGGTGCAAAAAATATGTGTTTCATAAGCAAGGTCAAGTCACTTTTATAAGCATCTTTTTATAATCAATCCTCCCAGCCTTGCAGTTGGGTGTAACCTTGCTCCCTGTCGGTGGTTGGCTTGCCAACTATCCCTTCTTCTGCCTCAGTGTTTTTACAGGGCCTGGGGTGCTATTGGAAGAGAAAAAGGACGGTGGTGAGCGAGTGAGGTTTACTGTGGCCCAGAGCATCCTGTTTAAACTTAAGCAGTTGGAATGAGTAAAAAACACACACTCTCAACAAGTCACAGTTTTAAGATCATGGGTGAAGGTCTTTGCCTCAGGGGTCTGTGTTTTGCAGGAGCCCCTTGACTAAAATAAGGCATTCTCCAAGTAACACACGGACATTGCAGTGTGAATACTAAAGAAAGAGAGAGGTATTATCTTTGTTCTATGTGAAATGTCCTGAATTGTTGCTTCTACTGCATTATTTATTCTTCACCTTTGATTGAAGACAGAGTTATTAAAAGGATCTCGTTCTTTTGACCAAGACATGTGATTGTAAAATCTGTTTGAACATGACAGCAACATGAATGACAAGGAGAAGCACGACAGAGTCTTCTTTGTTTGACGTCAGAACATGAATCATCACAGATTGATAACCATGTGAGCAGAAACTAGCGGATGACAAAGAACAGGTGACCCCTTAGAAAACTGCCAAGGTTTTTTTTTTTTTTTTCTGAGAGGTGAAAACTGCAAGACTCCTCAGTTTATACACACACACACACACACACACACACCAGCCTGTGGCGATATCTCGGACCCGAAAGCGAACCCAGCAGGTCTTCCAGTCATGTTTCCCCTGCAGCATGAAATCACATGTCATACAGAGGCTGAGAAATGAGAGGGAGGGGAGAAGGGTAAGTGCAGCTGAGGGGAGAGGGGAGGACGAGTTTGATGTGACAAGCAGCCAGATTGGCATCAACCTCTCACAGGGATGTTAAGTGCTGTGAGTGATTGAGGCATCGCAAGCTTTGTTTGTTTTTCCTGGTGTAAAAATTCATAGCAAGATTGTGATGTTGGGCACATTCCATCTTGACATTTTGTAATATTTATAAGCATAAAGAAGGCATTTATGCAACTTAAAATTTCAACTCCTACTTGTGACTTCAGCTGAACTTTTCTTTAAAAATCTGGGACACTCAAATGTACTATAAACTATGCTAAGCAGGCTTCTACAGTCTAAGGCAATGTGACATTAAATTGCACTTACTCTTAGAGAGATCCAACCGAGATGAATGCAGGCAGGCCAATTCAACTGCAGGTATGTTGTTCTCAGTCTGCTAACCTATTTAAATTGAGTACAACTCTTCACGGGTGGCTCATAAAACACAGACTAATCGCTTTGGTCAACACTGTGGGGGTGTTCATCAAAGAAGCCCACACTGTGAACAAACACCGCCTACTACCTGGCTGTGAGTTGGTATTTAACTAAGGGATAGAGGACACAGAGGGGAACAAACAACGTCCTCTGTGATCTGTTCTTGTGTGATTAAGGATACTAATCCATTCGCACATTTTAATCCTGCAAAAGAACTCCATCAGTGCCCCAGCATTAAGTACATGGACACTACTGATACCAGGAAAAGCAGATCAATTAGCATGTAGCATGTTTCATGAGTGAAACCAAAGCAAACTGATATGAGACACGATCTATAACCGAGGTGATGTCAGTGTACAATGCTTAAAAACACAACATAGCTAGCAGCCTATATTCAGCATCATATTTCAGCCAATTCCAGATGGAAATATTGAATATTGTGTAAAAATGTCTTGCGTAACAACTGCAGGGTTGTTGTTCAGATACACACTGCATTGAATCTGAATCAATGTCTTATCTGCTTATGAAATATGAATGTTTTGTTTTCATTACTGAATCCACTTAGTTTTAGTTTTAAACCACAAACATTTTAAGTAACTGAACATTTAAAAGCTACATACACACATACAATATTTACGGGGGCTGCATTCATTTTGGAGGAAGTAAGTCCAACATTTACTCTTCTTTCAGCTCTGTCTTTGTTTCCACCAGCTGAAAATATTTAGTGGTTCAGCTTCTAAATGCTAATCTATGTTCACTGGTTTGTTGTTAAAGTTATCTGGATGGTGTTGGACCCTGTTGCTGGGCAGTTAGCATACACAGCTGTCTGCAAGAGTGAATCTAAACAGTGAAGTAGTGGGTCATTCACCAAAACAATAAGATGATTGCCGGTAAAATCCACAAAACTGAGGTGAATACAATATTCATACATTCAGTGACACTGCTTTTGGCTTATATGAAGACATCATAAGACATTCATTAGCATCTGAGCTTCACAACCCAGACATTTTATCAACTTGAAATAGGATTCAAAAAAGAAATTCCTTCAACAACCAAGCTATGATACCCTCTTTGCAGTTTCCTGCCTGAGGTCACATGTAAATGTCAATGAAACAAGACACAGGTATTCTTTCAATTTTAAGAAAATAACATTCATACAGTCAATGAGATGTACATTATGGAGGTCACACATTTAAAATATGTGCAATATGCTGGGGCAAGTTGAAGATTGAGAGCAGTAGGTCTGACTGTATATACCACATATATATGAATATGAGGGTGTATGCAGTCTTGGATAAGCACCAAGGAGACAAGAGAAGCACATCTCACCTGAATAGGTAGTCTCTGTCTCTGTGGCGACAACCAAAGAACAACCAGGTCTCACCAAACACAGCCTCAGGGTTCTCCAGCCTCTGCCTCTCTCTGAAAGTCAAACAGCAGACATTAGTGGTCAATCAATACCAACAGACGACCAGAGCAGATGGAGGAGTGGAAGTCCTTCCTAGCAGCAAAGGTTAAAGAAGAGTAGTGACACCATTAAGCACTTTATACAATGACAGTACACTGAGTGCCACAATGCCTAATGCACGGAAACAGCCGTGCATGCTGCAGCGAGGACATTATACGTATTATTAAATTTCACCCAAACAGAAGGATAGATCCCATCACTATAAACAGTTACACAAATGAAACCAGGGCCCGTGCACTGTGTGTGGGTGTGCTGTGAATATGCCTATGTGTGTCCAACTGTGCTTGCATGCAAAAAAGAACTGCTCTTGCAAAAGTTGATTCCTCTTGTGACTTGGGAGTTTGGCAAAGTTCCCAGAAGTCTTTGCAGGCAATGGCAACGCAGCGGCACAAAGCTGCTCTGAGGATGTCGGTATCTGTGCTGCACACCTGCTGCAAAGGTGACAGCTCTCGCCCCGATAAGAACAGTTGACCCCAACCTTTCATGATGCCATCAGTCAGTTGACTCTCTAAAGAGCCCGGCATTATCTGTTACCCCACTTTGGAAGGGGAGGGGGCTGAAGTGACCAACCATAACAAGGGGCTAAGGGATACCACAGAGAGGCTACCCTTTGTGCTGTATGGCTGCACTCTGTGGATAAGGTGGCGCTTCCCCTAAAACCCCATACTTCAGGTACACACTGACTCTTGATTTGTGTTCTCCAGCAATCACGAAGTTAAAAAGTGCTGCCAATTCTTACGGTTGATGGAGTTGCATGGTGCATAAGAAAAGAGAGTTGAAACACTAATAAGGTGCTGAAAAAATGGATGAATCAATGAGTTCAAGTGAAAATCTATGGCTTACAATCTGTCATAACGATTAAAGACCACATATATAAAAACAACTGTTTCAGAGCAGAAATTGCATCAACTGACTCTCCTTCAAAAAAAAAAAAAAAAAAAAAAAAAATCTGACTCTGACTGTTATTAATTTTAAAAGATAAACTAATGGATAAAAGATGGCTCTCCTTGACTCTCCACACACTCTGTGGATATACACAGAAAAAATGAAGTTTCCACATCACATATATAGCTTCCAAGATAGCTGCAATGTAAAATCATCTTGTAATTGAATACCTAAAGTCAGACCTAAGGTGAGGACAATCAAACTTTCCTTCAGCAGATGAAAGGTCAAACACTGAAATGAAATAACAATAAGTAAAGGTGGAGAGGGACTTCCATTGTCAGCCATGGCCCCCTTAAAGGGTAAAGGTGTATTCGAGGAGGGACAAAAGCTATAAGTTGAATGAATCAATTTCATGCGGGAACAATACAAGAAGACAAACATTATTAAAATTCATACTTGTGAGATTTTTTCCAGAAAGCCCGATGAGGAGTACAAGGACAAGATAAAAAGATCTTTGACTTGTCAGTCCAAACAAGAGTCAGGGAGAAAGAAGTGCAGCTGAATCTTTTATGTCAAAAAAGTTTAACACTGATCAACAAAATGTTGTCTCAATTAACTTTTAAGCTTTTGTGTTATTTTGTGATGCCAGTTACCAAAATGTTACTAATGGTAGCTTAAAAATTTAACAAGTTTGCAAGAGCATGGGGGGCAGAGTGTTTTTCCACTTTCAAAAGGCAGAAAACATTTCAGAACCAGTGGCTTATGAAGGTAATCAAACAAATATCCCAAACATTAGATCCTTCTCAGCTTCTCAAATATTATTCTATTCTTTGTGTCACTGCTACTTGGATATTTTTAATCATTTTTTTTTTTTCATCTTCAAGTTTAGAAAACTGATAGATTTGTTTTCTATAACCTGAATATAAGATGAACATATTTAGTTTTGCTTTAAATAATAAAACAATGTTCGTTCCACATCTGGACTAATTAGCCATAGTGGGGAAAAAAAATGAATCAATGCAAAAGTCTAATTGTGAATACTAAAACAAAGCTCTGCTCCACGTTAATTAGATGCAATTTGACCAGTTCAGAAAAACACTTAGGAGAAGAAGGTCTTTTGAACTGAGAGTCTGTGAATGAGGCCTGGTAACAGAGCCGTCTGGCTGACTTGATCTGAACACTCAGATCCCATCCATTAGCATCCTGGACGAGATTCTTCTGATCTGCAAACAGCCTCAAGTAAACTCATTTTAGTGGGCTCGTCTCTCTCCTCTCGCCGCCTGCCCTAAAGGAATCAATACCAATATGAAAAACCTGGATTCCATTCTGAGTAGACCACACCGGCGCCTTCCCTGAATACAAATCACATCACATCACATCCACACACTATAACAGCCTGCAATACAATCCCAAGGGAAAGGCAGCATCCACAGAGCACTCCATTTGGGGTCGAAATCAGAGGCGGTTGCCTTTCAGTGCCATTCAGATGATCAGCGGGAGGGGGGGGGGCTGCAGGAGAGGCTGAGGTGAAGACTTGGTAAACATCACAATTATCTCATATCTTTCATCCGTTTTCTTTCCAGCTACGTGCAAATGGTGCTGAGTGGCTTTTAGGGATGAAAATATAACAAGAACTAAAATAAAAGCCTTACAACAACAGCTTGAGGCTTAATCAATGAAATTAAATTGCAGATTTAAATCCATAGAAGTTCATCGTAATGGAGTCAAAATGTTTTCACAACACAGAGCAACGCTGAGTGGCAAGATGTTGCAGCCTAATGGTAATCAGATGTTTGGTTACACTGATAAAGGGAAGCTCTATATTTGCTCACACAAACTTTAATACAAGTTGTCATATCGAATGTGCCAAGTATGCCTACTGGCATGCCGAAGTATTGAACTGAGCAAACAGATTTTTTTTTTCCAAAATTAAAGCTTGTTAGAGCTGCTAAGGAGATTAAGCCTAACTACTCAGTTAAAATACAATATTTGTTCAACTGTCACTGCTCCAAGATAAATACAAAGACACTGAAAATTATATTCTCCATAAAATCCTCCCATGCAAACTGCAGCAATCAATACCAGACTACTGGGGGGGGTCTTATTAAAACTCCTTAGCGCCACTAAATCAGTCCTCTGACCTTCTTCTATTTGTTGACAGCACTACAAACTCACACCCTGTAAACAGCCATCCAGTAACAGTGGAAGTTGGGGAGAGGCAGAAAGATCGAACTGTCCCCATGTTGTTTGTTGCTAACAGGACCTTTCTCATGCCTCGAGGCAGATACGGCGTCCCGTTGACAAACCGGTGATTGTTATCTCCTATCAGAGCGCACCGCCAGCCGCCGAGGCTTTGTTTGGAATCTCAAGTTAGATTCTGTACAATGCCGCGCACCATGACAGGTTTTTGCAATCCTCCAGCACAATATGCAGTTGGCAGGGGAGAGGATGAGAGAGGAGGGGGAGGACCGAGAAGTCAGACAAACTGATCAATTGGTTCACATGAGTTTGTACTCTAACAGTGAAGAGCCTCTTGATATAAAAAAAAAAGAAAAACATGTTTGAACTTAAATAAAAGAAATTCTAAAACATTACAAAATACAACACTGAACTCTCAAGGATGTATTTGATTAGAGGTTGGTAGTTGTTGTATTATGAAACAAAGCCTTCAAAAAAAAATCAATCAAGGTCTGAGTGTTTTGTTTGCACTGACAGGCAGGTTTGCAAGGACAGCCACTTAATAAAACACTTAAATGTGGATTTTGATATCTTTTTTTTTTTTCTCCCAGAGAGCAGTGCATGGGTACGGCGGGAAGGATCAAAGTAAGACTTACGTTCATATCACTGCCTCTCACCAGAGCACTGTCCCCCTGGCTCAACCTTGATCATGAAGAGGAGGAGTCTGTCTGCGAGTTGTGACCAGGTCACTCCAAAAACGTGTGCTATCTTTGGCGCTCCTGCTTCCCAACAGGCACAAACACCTCTCACCCCAGAAGACCACTCATCCTCCAAAGGCAATCTGCTGCAGACAATTCACCACTGCCGTTGCCTCAGCAGATGCCGTGTCAACTCTCCCAGCAATCACCGGCCAACACCACCCGCCACAACAGGAGGAGACGTCCGGGGGATTTAGAGACAATTGGAGTTGACTGGGGCACAACCTCATTTATACAAAGCCACCCAAGAGTTAGACATGTCAGTCTGACTAAAAAGGCTTACTCTGCTTTCTGACAAGTCATGGTGGCTCTGGGCCTGGTTCAACACATGGGCATCAGCCTGGATAGAGAGGCTTTAGTCACATTAAATCCTTCTGGCAGGTCATCGCCCTGCAATCTTGATTCACCCGTCAATTCAGAGCCTCCGGAAAATTAAACAAAATGTCATGTTTGTCACTCCTCGGGCATTTAGACGTACAGCCGGGGTTAAACAGATTGAGGATAACTTCAACACACTCAGCTCACAGTCAATATCCCAAAACCCACTCATCAGCAATTACAAGCAATGATTTAGTCCTACATTGTGGCCAGCACCTACTGGACTTTACACTTTCAAATCAATAACACCTTGCCTTGACTCCTCGTTGTTCATTACATACCAAGTCAGAAACATGTGCATCAGAGGGGGCCTAATTTGCTCCTGTTGAGACAAGTGAAGCATCTGAAATAATCCCCGACATGATTGCAGACCTCGCTGCTAGATTTATTATGCCTTATGAGATGTACATGATGTGGACTTTTATCAGCCTTGAGCAGGGTCTCATTGAATTGTCTCCGCAGATTACTTGAGAATATGCAGAGATGATGTGAACCTCACACACATCACCTGAACATTTTGAATATTCATTACAAGGCGCAGGAATTTTCACTTGAGTAATCTGTGCCACGCAGCACATCATTCAGCACATAACCTGCATGCTTCTGATGCTTGACATGAACATTTGACTGCCCTAGTTCAGGAGCCTTATCTTATAGCATGAATAACACTGGCGAAGGATCAAGTGCATTCCCAATAGTGCTTGACTTTTCTTGATTAAAACATGTGCAAAATGAGAGATTGCTGCAAACAATGTGTCTCTTACTTGATAAAACTGTAGTATTAAATGTGCCGTACCTTTGTTGGAGGAATCCGATGAAGGGAGCAACTCCTGTGCCTGGTCCGACCATTATGAAGGGCACCGACAGGTCAGAAGGAGGCCGAAAGGAGCAGTTTGGCCTCAAACTCACATGGATCTGAGGGCCAGAGGCCATTAGAAAGCATTTAAAATAATGAGAGTAATTACAACAATGCTGAGACGCCACTATGGGCTTACCAATCTATTAATTGATCTAGTTAATATTCTAAGACATACTAATGAGAAAACTCATGAGCTCCAACTGGAATCCATAGAGTCTGTGTTTCAGAGGATTTACTTGCTTTAATTTAAATTCATTTTTTAATTAACTACACACAACTGGCCCAGAGGTTGTTCTTTTTTTAGTGTCTTATACATTAAAGCTGAGCTTCCAGAGGAGCCTAAAACGTGTTGTACGGACAGGTTAAATCCCTCATGCCAGACACCGCACACTTTTCTGACATTCTGCCAACTCTTTCACTCAGGAACCTCTTGAACTGAAATATCTGAAGTGGAATGGGCAGTACATGTCTTTTTATTAAATTTTATTAGAAAAATTAATGTAAGGGAGGCTTAGCCTACAGAGGTACGTGTATTTTTTCTCCTTATAACCGGGGGGGTTATATCTGTAATACCACCTGTGAACTTTTGTCCTCACAAATTTGAACACTTAGAAATACATAATCCAACTGAGAGCCCACAAATTTGCACTTTCTACTTACAGCCCTCTATTTTCCAGTGTACTCATTACCTTAGGCAGAGCCTGGCTGCCAGAGCACTCAGGCTTCTCAGGGAAAACCAGGCCAGGATTGATGAGGTCAAACAGCCAACCAGTACACAAGCCTCGCCTCCCCGCAGGCCGCCCACAGCATGCTGGGAACTGTACCACGTTGAAGACAAAATGCAGCTTTCCTGGGTGCTTAAGACAGGAGCTATAGCGATGGGACAACAGAGAGTTTGAGATGGTGGAGGACAGAGGTAGAGGGAAATAACAGTGTGTGACAGTGTGTGTGCACGACGTAGAGACAGACGGTGACAAGCAGGGAGATGCACAGCGATGAAGTGAAAAATGGAGTGAAATACAGAGCAGCAGAGGGAGAGCAGATGGATACAGAAAGGCACATGTATTACGAGGGAGGATAAACTCTATACACGAGACTACAACAATGTGTGTAGAAAGGGTTCACGCAAGTTCATGTGAAGAAAAATGACAGATTTCAACAACTGAACAAAGCAACAGAAGCTACAGAGGGATTTGATTCAATATTATTTATAAATCAGTGGGTTAATGTGTGTTTAATTATGATCCTCACTAGTTGTTCCCAACAGTTTTTTTGTCTGACATATTCCCATTCATATGGGTTCAAGTGTGCTTCATCAACACTACCCATTGTGTTCTTCTGAATGGGTATTCAGCTAACGAATGCAACCATTTCTCAATTTTCTAAGCAATTTGGTCATTTCTACTGATTAACATTTAGTTTAAACGGACAATTTGCCTTCTGCCATCAAACGTGGTCTATCGCCAGGGATCATCTGACAAGTCATTTTTGTGTTTAAGACAAGAGGTTATCATACGCCTTCTGAACAGTGCTCGTCATCAGGGCAGATTGGAGACTAAAGCGAGTTGCTATCAAAAATAATGAGTCAGGCTGGAGCTAGATGGTGGGCATGCTAACTTTTGCAACTTTGCCTTACACTACTGGAGTATATAAATAAGGTTTGATCCTGAATTCAAAATGTTTTTTTTTTTTTCCTAGATTGGTAAATAAACAGCTTGTAATGCAAATAGCTCAGACTTCAACTGCTTTAGCAATTACTTTAAATACCCTGTGATACATTACATGATAAATAGCCTTAGCCCGACAGGTTGGTGAGAGTTGGCTGGAAGCTTATTACATTTAGTTTTTACTAAAGATTAACATCCAGAGAAATGTGTGTGTTTATCTCCTTCCTTACCAAATATAAATATTTTCCATAATTTTAATGTTGTGCCAATTAACCAAGCCTCTACTACTATAAAACCACTCTTTTTCCACTGCCTGTGAGGAAACTATAAGCATACCCTCAAGGATTAAAGTATCCCCTGGTTGGGAATAACTCATCTACACCATAACGTCTTTTTCTGCTTCATTCTGGACTTTAAAAAAAATACTGCTGGGAGTGAAAGGAAAAATAACTTCCTGTCTGTTTTTCTTCAATAAAACTGGCTCTCCCTTTACCCATTCCTGGCTTCAATGCTGGCTGATGCACTGTCACACTCTCTCATCCTTCACTCTCCAGTTCCTGTGGGCCACTGGAGACCTCTATTGACCACAGCATCAATAATGCAGGCCTCTAATGTCTCTGCACCATCTGATAAACTACAGCCACCATCTCTCCTGTCCGTTCTCTGTCTCTCCGCACAAACATAGAGACACACAACCACACACACACACAAATAAGCAGCTAAGTGAGGCACTAATGAGGGGAGCAGAGAAGTTTTGACATTGCGTTAGATGTTGCTGTTCCACATGAGCTTTAAAGCAAACTTAATGGGCACTAGCTTAACAGGAAGAGCAAATCAATGACAGGCTAAGTGAGGCAAAGAGAAGGAGCACTTGGGCCTATTTAAACTTGGTACAACCAGATAAAGACTACATGCTATTTACAGTCCATTCATTTGTGCAGTTTCCTCTCCTCATCACTGAGATTATACGGTAATAATATCTACAAGTACCCATCCAAACAAAGTCATACATAACACAAGCATGGACTGTTCAGGGAGTGTGATGAAAGGAATTCATAACAAACGTTGAATACATATAACACATGGTTATTAAGTATATACACACATAGATTTATGCATGTCATGTTTTCAGATAATTTTTGTTTTTGTTTTTAATGGAGTTTTGAAACATCTCCAAATATTTAAATACTTAGGAAAATGCCAAATTTAATCAAATTCCTGGCGCCCTTTTGCTGTCATAATAAAATTTCTCAAATGTCAGATAATTTGAAAGCTCAATCCACCACAATGAAAAAGTTGGCACACTAGTCGATCTCTAGTGGATAGCGATGCATTTCCTGGCTGCCAATAGAGTAAGATCAATATGTATTTTATCATGCATACTCCAACTCTAGGTGCTATTAGACAACTCTGTTGTCTAATAGCACCTAATAAACAAAGAGGAGGATTTAGCGACTTATTATGATGCATTGATGCATGTGCATTGATAAAATATCAACAACAAATTCACAAAACAAGATTAGGACATCACAAGATCAAAACATGAAAAAAAAAAAAACATGAAAGAGCAATTTCATCATTCATCTCATGAATCTCCTCTGGGCTGTAACACATCTTATGCAATAACTTAAACAGAGCTAATTTAGTCGTAAATTATATGAACATTTATGAACTTTGGGACAAAATGACCCAAATGTCTGGATTTTCTAATGTATTTGTAATAAATGTTTTATGATTTTCAGAAATGCTCCATCTTTAATCAAATTTGAAAGACGACAACTGATTACAAGATTAGGGTTTAAGGGCTCCTCCATGCGTGGAATTCATTAGGTGTCTTACTTTAAATATCTGAGTAAATGAAGAGGGGGAGGAGATATTACTGTATATCTCTGGCAACTGAATGAATGATAAAATAGCTCCATCTTGCTATACATGTATGTATGTATGATGATTATCCCCTCAACATGTCATGATTCAGAATGCATCGCCATTACTAACAGCAAAGCATGAGGGTAAAATAGAGTAATTTCAAACCATTTCCAGATCTGAACACCATTTAGAATCACTGGATTAATGATCAGGTTCATGGATTATTTAAATCCAGGTGAGGTGTGTTTTATATTGTACAGGAACACATCCAAGGCTTTAATTCTCCATGAAATATCAGCAGCTTAATGCAGTTTCTTAATGTGCACTATTTGTGCAGCTAGGAAACATCATTAAAAATTAGAGAAAGACTTAAGCCTCCGTGATTATTTGCCAAGAATAAGACAGACAGGTGTGTGCAGTACAAAATGTAAGCTTCAGTCTTATTTTTCTGTCACCTTACCTGGCTGCTGAATAAGGCCTGGGCTGCAGTTTCGGCAAATGCTCTGAAAAAAGCAAGCACAGCTGTCAATCATCCTGATGTCGTGCTAAGATTTTGTTACACAGACAACCATGACAGAGAGGAGACAAAATAAGCAAAAGTCATCTTAGTCTATTGAGACGTCCTACCTACCAATCTACCCTCAGCAAGCCCCCACCCAGGTTTCAGTCTTGTTTCTAGGACACACTTCTATATTTATGAAATTACAAACTCAGGGTTATGGAATCCCAAGTGTCCAGATGTGGAGCCAGTAGGAAACAGATTGCTTATGCAGACCTTATTTCAATGCCAGCCATGAAGGTGCCCTCTTTTGGGTAATATGTTGTGTGCATTGTATCTGTGAGGAGGTGTCAAGAGAAATCAACAAAACAGATAACTTCTCCCGTTGTAGCAACAGGATCTGCTATTTGCTAGGCTGCGATCAACGCAAACTACTGGACAAAGGGAATGATTGAGAGCTGTATGATGTGCTTGCTATGCACTCCCTTGCATTTTATTTGTACTTCAGTGATGGATGAACCTATGAGAGAGAAGCTGCACCATATGTACCAGCCAAGGCCTTACAATAACACATTTTTCTGCTAAATTGCTCGGAAAGACAAACAGCTGGACTAAATCTGCTCTCCCCTCTCTTTCTGGATTCTCTGACATCTAAACAGCTCAGGGTGTTAGTGAGGCATCTCCGTACTTTGACATCCATTTCATCTCTTTGAGCTGAGGTCTTCCTTTTTTAAAAAAAAAAAAAAAAAATCATGAAACACTTAAAACTGAGTTTGAAAGGTTTTGGAACAAAAACATAAGACCCTGCTCAAGTCGACATTTTTCCAGTGACTTCACTGATCCAGATTCCTTCAGAAACTAAGAAACAAACAAACATACAAACAAACAAACAAACAAAAAAGTCTGGAACTAACACCACAAAGAGAAATTGTAGATATTTGGAAAAATAATATATGAATATGGTACAATTGTGAAGATTGTTTTAACTTTCCAGCTGAGACCTGATTTTTTACCAGTCAATTTTGACTTAATAAAATATATTCAGCAGACAAAAAAATGTGCAATCTCAGTGATATGGAAAATAGGTTTCATTTTGCTTGTTCAAAACATTTAAGCTAGCCAATTACTAGGAGAAAGCCTGTGTGTCAGGTTCAAAACAAAGCCCTTTGCCAGGGTAAAACTGTGGTGTTTATTTTCTTTCCTCTGCTGTTTTGTGTTCAACTTGTCTACAGTTTTCACATAAACAGACTGTACTTAGAAGGAAAACAAAAGAAGTGTCACTAGTGTTTATTTTTTGTTTCTCATTTCTCATTATATTTTTGATCAGGGCTGCAACAAAAAATATTTTCATTAAAAGACTAAGTTATTGGTTATTTTCTTTAAAATGTTAATGAATAATATATATAATTTCCCATAGCCCAACATATTGCTTTTGAACCACCACTCTAAAAGCCAGAGATATTCAGTTCAAGAAAAGCACATAAGGCATCTCACCCTTGAGAAGAGAAGTTTGCTTGAAATATTGCTTAAACAATTAATCGACTGACAAAATGGTTGCTAATGAATGTTCTGTCGATCGGCGCAGTCGTAAAAACTCCTACTTCAGTGAAGGAGACTTAAATTCTGAGAGACAAGTAAAGTGTTCAGACAAGGGGACCAAAAAGATATTGGACTAGCAGGAGGGCGGATTTTACAAGGAGAAGCTACAGCACAACACTCGCCTTTTTGTTTTGTTATAATCAATATGCTTGTTCTGCAGATGCAGCTCACAAAGAGTCACTTGTGAATAAATAGGACTAAAATCTTTTTTGGACAAATCCTCATATACGCAACATCTTCTTTGAGCCATCTGAGGAAATCAGTGAAAAAAAACACACCTCTGGATGAGAGGGCATATCATGCACATTAACACAATCCTCCTGCAGCCACATGGCGCTCAAGTTGCTGCCTTCCTATCGCAGAGTGACAGTGCCCGTCTGAAGCAGAGGACAGTCAATCCATCATCTGACATCGGCACACCATCCTGATATGGCTGGTAGATATAGGATACATCACTTTTAAAACCTTGTGAGTGCCAAACTTTTTCTTTTTTTGCAGTAAGAGGCTTGAGGATACATTTAAAAGTATATATTTCACAAAAAGGTCCCTACCAAAAAAATAAAAAATGCAGCTCCAGGATCCCTGCTTTGTTTTTCTGGGGTATCATGGATCATGCTGCACAATAATATAATCTATTCTATCTCAAAAGTCTCTCTGCATTGCAATTTATATACAGGAAGACCGCTTTTGAGGGGAAAAAAGTGAGATAGCAATATGGTTGAACATAAAAGTTATATTTCTTAAGATATATGGATAGTTTCTTTGGCTGCAGATGAAATTAAGGGGGTTGTTAGCATTAAAGCACTGAGAGGAATTCTCTGTGGGAGGGTTTTTCTTTTTCTTTTTTTATAGCCCACAAAATGCTAATTACGAGTTACTTCAGAGAAAAGGACCTGCTAGCTCATGGTTTTCCAAATCCATTCAAAAGTTTTCCAAGGCATTTTATTATATCTTAAATGAATGATGTGGGAATATAGATGTGATATACGGTGCATGCTCTGTGACCAGGAAACTTCATTTCAAATTTCAAGCCTTTCTGGAGAGAGATGGGCTCAAGTCTCTTGAGACACAAACACATTCCCTTTACTTTAGTTTGCTTTTCTTTCTTCCACAGGTGACAACAAAAGGTAAAAAAAATATATATAAACAAATAAAAAAAAAAGAAAGAAAACTGCACCTAGGTAAAAATTTTATTTGAACGCTGCAGTAAAGTAAATTGAAAAAGATGCTCATGGACAGCCTTCACCTCCCTGGGGCTATGACCTCAAAGTTTTCATCTGACACACTATATGAAACAATGGACCATATAACAAGGGAGCTGACTCTGGGAAGCAGGTATCTTTCTCAGTTTATACCCACAATTTACTTTTACCCAGCCTGCACTTGGCCAAAGACAGCTGGGCCCAGATATCTCTCCTCATTATTTATGGTTTGTGTATTACAGCATAATCTCTGATCAGCAAATGCCTCCTCTTCGGTCAGTGTAATGATCCAAGAGCGGTGCAAAAAATGCAGCAGTACACTTTAACAGTGACACACTGAGTCAGAGCTGACCATTAACCTATGATCCACACTGACCCTGTGCGCCTGTGTCCTTGCAAAGCTCAGTGACTCACCACTAAACCGCACCATGTCCCTGAAATAACAGCTGTTGCCCCAAAGGGCCTCCGACTCCACATTTTTCACGAGGGCACGACTGTCCCGATTGCCAATTTCTCCATCAGTTCACCACTGCAAAAAGGTGCTGTGGCTGGCAAGTAGGCCAAAAATAACTGACATTGGGCAAGGCCAAGAGCTGTGACACAGCTGTTTTAGAGGACAACCCAACTTTTATGTAAAACTGTAGCCAACTAATTTCACTGTCTGCTAAGTTTCAGTCAAAGCTTATTAGATCTATAGTGACTGACTAGCCAACGATCTAAATGAGCTGAGAGAAATGTTAGTTTTATCCATAACAGCTGGCCCAAAGGGTCAGCTAAGGAATGGCACGCTGAAATTATCAATATCATTGGCAGGGCGGATATAAAGACTAAACAGAGAAAATCCCTCTTAATTTGCAGCTACAGTGGTGTCATTATAATCACAGGAACAGTGACACAGTGACTACAATGGAGCAATGTGGACTTCAAACAAGGAAATGAGTGTTGGTCCTTGGGGGCCCCGTCTGATGTACACTGTCTGACCATTCAGTATAATTAAATGCCCTCACAAAAATCAGCCTTGAGACTCTACGCTCCATTTACTGAGACTACAGTGACCCCTACTGGAGTGATCCAGACAGACAAACCCAGCTAAATAACGGAGGAACAGAAGGAAGATGTGACATAACCTGAGGTCTTTTTCAAAGTGAAATAACTAGTTCTGAGGAAAATTATTCCAGTGATATTTTGTACAGGTGCTGTCTAAATCCCACTCATGTCAATCACTGTAATTCCCCATTTGCCTCAGGCAATGTGAAGGTCTGCTTTTAATTAAGCATGAATATATTATAATAATAAAATGTAAAACAAAAATATAATAGTCTGTTTTCTCATTAGGTTCTCAATAAACATAGTGATTAAGAAATGTACCTGTGGCACGCTATATGACATGCAAATTAATTACAATTATAATTATTTGTTAAATAATGATTCGATTTCACATGCAGCCAATGAACGCATTCTAGCACAATGTTTCCTCTAATCATATTTTGCAGTGGTAGCCCACAGTCAGCACGACATTATCGTGGCCCCAATACCATGAATTCTCAGTTGCGTGACTCTGCATGTATTTACATGGAGCTACAGGGGACACTGTAGCAAGAGCAGCTTTTGCCCAACACACCAGTTTATTATGGAGTCGCAGGCTCACAAATTTTGAACCTCAACTGAGTGAGTGAGATAACAGCAGGGACTCTGACCTATGAGGAGGCTGAGAGGAGGCGAGCAGGATGGGAACGCTGCGAGAAGCTCCAAAAAGCTGAGGCTCGGGTCTCTCACATACAGGTTGTAATCTGTGGCGCCTTGTTTACTGCAGAGCTCCTGCAGTCTCCTCCTCTGCACACTGTCCCCTGTATACTCCGCCAGTGCTCGGAGAAACGCCTGACACACACAGAGAAACAGAAAGAGAAACTGCATGTAAAGTCACTGATTCAGGTACCCATTCACCATAGTCAAAAGTAGAGCCACCTAATACATTTTCTGACCCTGCAGCAGGACAAACTTCAATGCCACCCTGTGTGCACAAAACATGAAAAAAAACTTTGCAAGTTTTCTAGCTAAATGAAAATTTTAGAGTTAGAGCTCGACACCAATCTGGCTTTGGGACACAAATAATTCAATATACACAGTAATTTCTGCCCCAATAAAACTGTTATTACGTTTTTAAATGCTTCATAAGCTACAGAGACATGAGAAGAGTTAAAGAGGCATTGTTTTCCATCCTTAGTTAAATTAATGAAAATCAATTAATCAATTGCTGGAGACAAAGCAGCAGCGCAAATGGCATTTCATTAATAACAGTTTATTCTTTTTGTAGGTGGTGATTTAACCTCTTCCACTCCCACCCTATTTTGAAGCAAAAACGCTTAAAATTCCATCCTCATATTATAATGGCTGTAGTTTCTGAACCAATTTGACTACATGCATGAATGAGGGCTTGCCAGAAAGGGGACACTATAGAGTTTCTTGTGAAAGTGTCAAAAACACTTTAGATATTACTGGAACAGAGCAGTGGGCCAGTAAGTGAGCAAAAAATTCAGATTTTCTGTCCACCTAAAAAAAAATAATTAAAAAAAACAAAAAATGGTCTGTGTGGCTTTATCCATATAGGTAAATGACAGTATAGGCCTGTAACCACACTATCAGTGAACACCTGGTTCAAATTTGAAGAAGATAGCACAAAGTATCCGAGGTTCTGGGTTAGCCTGGCTGTAGTCTCCGCGGTCCGGTCCGGCTCCCCGTAGCTATAACAGCGGTCAGCTGCCCAGCTGACTAATATGGGTGTGTGTGTGACTGAGCATGCGCAGCTGAGGGTCCCCCTGTCCGAGGTTCTGGGTTAGCCTGGCTGTAGTCTCTGCTGAGTCCGGCCCGGTCAGCGTGGCTCACTTACTATTCTCACCGGGGGCCAGCGGCTGTGGCCAGCTGCCCCCGCCCCCCTGATTCCTGCTCTGTACAGTGTGCCCCAGTGTTTGAACGGGTGGCTGAGTGTCTCTGCTGAGTCCGGCCCGGTCAGCGTGGCTCACTTACTATTCTCACCGGGGGCCAGCGGCTGTGGCCAGCTGCCCCCGCCCCCCTGATTCCTGCTCTGTGCAGTGTGCCCCAGTGTTTGAACGGGTGGCTGAGTGTCTCTGCTGAGTCCGGCCCGGTCAGCGTGGCTCACTTACTATTCTCACCGGGGGCCAGCGGCTGTGGCCAGCTGCCCCCACCCCCCTGATTCCTGCTCTGTACAGTGTGCCCCAGTGTTTGAACGGGTGGCTGAGTGTCTCTGCTGAGTCCGGCCCGGTCAGCGTGGCTCACTTACTATTCTCACCGGGGGCCAGCGGCTGTGGCCAGCTGCCCCCGCCCCCCTGATTCCTGCTGTGTACAGTGTGCCCCAGTGTTTGAACGGCTGGCTGAGTGTCTCTGCTGAGTCCAGCCCGGTCAGCGTGGCTCACTTACTATTCTCACCGGGGGCCAGCGGCTGTGGCCAGCTGCCCCCGCCCCCCTGATTCCTGCTGTGTACAGTGTGCCCCAGTGTTTGAACGGGTGGCTGAGTGTCTCTGCTGAGTCCGGCCCGGTCAGCGTGGCTCACTTACTATTCTCACCGGGGGCCAGCGGCTGTGGCCAGCTGCCCCCGCCCCCCTGATTCCTGCTGTGTACAGTGTGCCCCAGTGTTTGAACGGGTGGCTGAGTGTCTCTGCTGAGTCCGGCCCGGTCAGCGTGGCTCACTTACTATTCTCACCGGGGGCCAGCGGCTGTGGCCAGCTGCCCCCGCCCCCCTGATTCCTGCTGTGTACAGTGTGCCCCAGTGTTTGAACGGCTGGCTGAGTGTCTCTGCTGAGTCCAGCCCGGTCAGCGTGGCTCACTTACTATTCTCACCGGGGGCCAGCGGCTGTGGCCAGCTGCCCCCGCCCCCCTGATTCCTGCTCTGTACAGTGTGCCCCAGTGTTTGAACGGGTGGCTGAGTGTCTCTGCTGAGTCCGGCCCGGTCAGCGTGGCTCGCTTACTATTCTCACCGGGGGCCAGCGGCTGTGGCCAGCTGCCCCCGCCCCCCTGATTCCTGCTCTGTGCAGTGTGCCCCAGTGTTTGAACGGCTGGCTGAGTGTCTCTGCTGAGTCCGGCCCGGTCAGCGTGGCTCACTTACTATTCTCACCGGGGGCCAGCGGCTGTGGCCAGCTGCCCCCGCCCCCCTGATTCCTGCTCTGTGCAGTGTGCCCCAGTGTTTGAACGGCTGGCTGAGTGTCTCTGCTGAGTCCAGCCCGGTCAGCGTGGCTCACTTACTATTCTCACCGGGGCCAGCGGCTGTTGCCAGCTGCCCCCGCCCCCCTGATTCCTGCTCTGTGCAGTGTGCCCCAGTGTTTGAACGGCTGGCTGAGTGTCTCTGCTGAGTCCAGCCCGGTCAGCGTGGCTCACTTACTATTCTCACCGGGGGCCAGCGGCTGTGGCCAGCTGCCCCCGCCCCCCTGATTCCTGCTGTGTACAGTGTGCCCCAGTGTTTGAACGGGTGGCTGAGTGTCTCTGCTGAGTCCGGCCCGGTCAGCGTGGCTCGCTTACTATTCTCACCGGGGGCCAGCGGCTGTGGCCAGCTGCCCCCGCCCCCCTGATTCCTGCTCTGTGCAGTGTGCCCCAGTGTTTGAACGGTTGGCTGAGTGTCTCTGCTGAGTCCAGCCCGGTCAGCGTGGCTCACTTACTATTCTCACCGGGGGCCAGCGGCTGTGGCCAGCTGCCCCCGTCCCCCTGATTCCTGCTCTGTGCAGTGTGCCCCAGTGTTTGAACGGCTGGCTGAGTGTCTCTGCTGAGTCCGGCTCGGTCAGCGTGGCTCACTTACTATTCTCACCGGGGGCCAGCGGCTGTGGCCAGCTGCCCCCGCCCCCCTGATTCCTGCTCTGTGCAGTGTGCCCCAGTGTTTGAACGGCTGGCTGAGTGTCTCTGCTGAGTCCGGCCCGGTCAGCGTGGCTCACTTACTATTCTCACCGGGGGCCAGCGGCTGTGGCCAGCTGCCCCCGCCCCCCTGATTCCTGCTCTGTACAGTGTGCCCCAGTGTTTGAACGGGTGGCTGAGTGTCTCTGCTGAGTCCGGCCCGGTCAGCGTGGCTCACTTACTATTCTCACCGGGGGCCAGCGGCTGTGGCCAGCTGCCCCCGCCCCCCTGATTCCTGCTGTGTACAGTGTGCCCCAGTGTTTGAACGGCTGGCTGAGTGTCTCTGCTGAGTCCGGCCCGGTCAGCGTGGCTCACTTACTATTCTCACCGGGGGCCAGCGGCTGTGGCCAGCTGCCCCCGCCCCCCTGATTCCTGCTGTGTACAGTGTGCCCCAGTGTTTGAACGGCTGGCTGAGTGTCTCTGCTGAGTCCGGCCCGGTCAGCGTGGCTCACTTACTATTCTCACCGGGGGCCAGCGGCTGTGGCCAGCTGCCCCCGCCCCCCTGATTCCTGCTGTGTACAGTGTGCCCCAGTGTTTGAACGGGTGGCTGAGTGTCTCTGCTGAGTCCGGCCCGGTCAGCGTGGCTCGCTTACTATTCTCACCGGGGGCCAGCGGCTGTGGCCAGCTGCCCCCGCCCCCCTGATTCCTGCTCTGTGCAGTGTGCCCCAGTGTTTGAACGGCTGGCTGAGTGTCTCTGCTGAGTCCGGCCCGGTCAGCGTGGCTCACTTACTATTCTCACCGGGGGCCAGCGGCTGTGGCCAGCTGCCCCCGCCCCCCTGATTCCTGCTCTGTGCAGTGTGCCCCAGTGTTTGAACGGTTGGCTGAGTGTCTCTGCTGAGTCCAGCCCGGTCAGCGTGGCTCACTTACTATTCTCACCGGGGGCCAGCGGCTGTGGCCAGCTGCCCCCGTCCCCCTGATTCCTGCTCTGTGCAGTGTGCCCCAGTGTTTGAACGGCTGGCTGAGTGTCTCTGCTGAGTCCGGCTCGGTCAGCGTGGCTCACTTACTATTCTCACCGGGGGCCAGCGGCTGTGGCCAGCTGCCCCCGCCCCCCTGATTCCTGCTCTGTGCAGTGTGCCCCAGTGTTTGAACGGCTGGCTGAGTGTCTCTGCTGAGTCCGGCCCGGTCAGCGTGGCTCACTTACTATTCTCACCGGGGGCCAGCGGCTGTGGCCAGCTGCCCCCGCCCCCCTGATTCCTGCTCTGTACAGTGTGCCCCAGTGTTTGAACGGGTGGCTGAGTGTCTCTGCTGAGTCCGGCCCGGTCAGCGTGGCTCACTTACTATTCTCACCGGGGGCCAGCGGCTGTGGCC
Source organism: Caranx ignobilis (assembly GCA_021432705.1). Lineage (NCBI taxonomy): Eukaryota > Metazoa > Chordata > Actinopteri > Carangiformes > Carangidae > Caranx > Caranx ignobilis. The sequence goes on from MU269986.1 coordinate 12,303,929, forward strand.
AGCTGCCCCCGCCCCCCTGATTCCTGCTGTGTACAGTGTGCCCCAGTGTTTGAACGGCTGGCTGAGTGTCTCTGCTGAGTCCGGCCCGGTCAGCGTGGCTCACTTACTATTCTCACCGGGGGCCAGCGGCTGTGGCCAGCTGCCCCCGCCCCCCTGATTCCTGCTGTGTACAGTGTGCCCCAGTGTTTGAACGGCTGGCTGAGTGTCTCTGCTGAGTCCGGCCCGGTCAGCGTGGCTCACTTACTATTCTCACCGGGGGCCAGCGGCTGTGGCCAGCTGCCCCCGCCCCCCTGATTCCTGCTGTGTACAGTGTGCCCCAGTGTTTGAACGGGTGGCTGAGTGTCTCTGCTGAGTCCGGCCCGGTCAGCGTGGCTCGCTTACTATTCTCACCGGGGGCCAGCGGCTGTGGCCAGCTGCCCCCGCCCCCCTGATTCCTGCTCTGTGCAGTGTGCCCCAGTGTTTGAACGGCTGGCTGAGTGTCTCTGCTGAGTCCGGCCCGGTCAGCGTGGCTCACTTACTATTCTCACCGGGGGCCAGCGGCTGTGGCCAGCTGCCCCCGCCCCCCTGATTCCTGCTCTGTGCAGTGTGCCCCAGTGTTTGAACGGTTGGCTGAGTGTCTCTGCTGAGTCCAGCCCGGTCAGCGTGGCTCACTTACTATTCTCACCGGGGGCCAGCGGCTGTGGCCAGCTGCCCCCGCCCCCCTGATTCCTGCTCTGTACCCTGTGCCCCAGTGTTTGAACGGGTGGCTGACTGTCTCTGCTGAGTCCGGGGCCAGCGGCTGTGGCCAGCTGCCCCCGCCCCCCTGATTCCTGCTGTGTACAGTGTGCCCCAGTGTTTGAACGGCTGGCTGACTGTCTCTGCTGAGTCCGGGGCCAGCGGCTGTGGCCAGCTGCCCCCGCCCCCTGATTCCTGCTGTGTGCAGTGTGCCCCAGTGTTTGAACGGCTGGCTGAGTGTCTCTGCTGAGTCCGGCCCGGTCAGCGTGGCTCGCTTACTATTCTCACCGGGGGCCAGCGGCTGTGGCCAGCTGCCCCCGCCCCCCTGATTCCTGCTGTGTGCAGTGTGCCCCAGTGTTTGAACGGGTGGCTGAGTGTCTCTGCTGAGTCCGGCCCGGTCAGCGTGGCTCGCTTACTATTCTCACCGGGGGCCAGCGGCTGTGGCCAGCTGCCCCCGCCCCCCTGATTCCTGCTCTGTACAGTGTGCCCCAGTGTTTGAACGGGTGGCTGAGTGTCTCTGCTGAGTCCGGCCCGGTCAGCGTGGCTCACTTACTATTCTCACCGGTATGGGCAAAGTATGGGCATAACTAACCCTTTCCTCCGTGTTTCAACATGGCGACTGCGGACACCGCGGTCGCCATGTCGCCATGTTTGCGCGCTTATATTTACGAGTCTTCTTCTTCTTCATCTTGTACACATTTACGATTGAATCAGCTAAATCTTTATTTACACTGTCCATTATAATACATCAATGTCCAGCACCCTCCCTTCAACATCCGTGTCGTACACTAACTTCAAAATAAAACCGAGGGAACGTCTCCCTCGGTTGAAACGGGGAAAACGATCACGCTTCGGACTGTAGATATTCCGTATATTCTTGTGCAAAAATAAATGAGAAACAAAATAAAATCGATACTGAATTAGCAAAACAACCTAATGAAGCCACAGATACCAAATACGCCATGTTTACCAATGTAGTAAGCCCGCGCAAGCTGAAACTGCAGAAGAGGAGCGGCGTCCCCGCGGAGTTGAAGAGGTTAACTCAAATATTAAAACATTGCTGCTGCTCTACTGTTACAATGATCTATTAATAGATGTGTTTTGATTATCAGAACTTCTACATGTTTGTCATATCCATTTTATTTCAGTGACTCATTATAGCTTCCTGAATACATAATGCAGATATTAGTGGCACGTTCTCGCAGGTTGGTATAACCAGCACCTCACAAGTATTTGACGATGGTGGATATAAATGTCAGAGTCTTGTGACGACATGTGTAATATACTGTATTTGTCTCAGTAGAGATGGCGAGTCATCTACCTGTATATGATGCCATTATTGGGAAATGTACTTACCAAGACGCTGTGGTTATTATCTTTCACTATCCTTAAAAATTGTGGTGTTTAAAAATTATAGATGTTGTAAATGCTTTAGTAAAACAGATTAACTGCTCGGACTACACAGACAGGTGTTATAAAATAAAACTCTTACTGCCTTGTAAGTCCATAGACAACACTTTGACCTGAAGCAATCAATTTCAGTGCAGGAATTTAATAACACAGGAGAAAAGAGTCTGTGCAATCCCTACATGCAGCAGGCAACTGAAGAGGTAGCTGTTATAATTTAGACTGAAGCTGAAAACCCTTTGTTATTAAATCAAACCAGACATTCGGTCTATATTACATACGGTTTTGCATTAAAATTTAATTTCAAGATACGTTTTTAAACATTTTAAATAATGCTGCTGACCACTGAATATATATATATATATATATATATACATATATATATATATATATATATATATATATTTCACATGCTGTGCTTACTGAGAAGTTTCTGGATTGCTGCCATATTCTGACATTTTAAAAATTGTCTTCCTTTCATCATTTACTGCTCTGTTTACTAAGACCAGTAAACTACTGATGCAGATCACAATTGAGAAAAATTAATAGTTTTCAATTTCATTAGACTATAGTGTGTTTATTAAATAATAAATTGAACTTGCATAATAATAAAAAAAGAAAAAAAAATCAGGATGAGGATGCAACGTGAGCAAAAATGAATTCTCAGGTGGAAATTAGAGTACGAGGAGTACAGGGAGGCTCTTGGTTATTTACAATCCACTGTTGGTAGAATATAGTAATAGCATTTAAACGACTGTTGCAGAAGTTAGAGAATGGTGTGAAACTCATGCTGACCACCTCCAAAAGTGAGACACTGCCAAAGCTCAAGGTGGTCATTTGACACTTTGATGCACCAAATGTGTTAATCTCCATTGCCACAGAACACCAGGCAAGTTTAATCATCACTCAGCCTTTGACCCAGGCATATTAAATCCCGTCCTGCCTCAGCTTTTGAAGCCAAACTATGGACCCATGCAAATCTTTTGGGCCCAGACCCTGGTCCTGACAGATTATTTGAACAGCAATGTGCCTTGTGAAGTAAAGAAATCGGTGGCAAGTGGCAAGTGAAACAGTCAAAATGTAAATGCGCTTCTGCATGAAAAGTAATACACTGCTACACTGCAGGCTTTGACAATACAAATAAAAGCGACTTGCTCTTGCTGGAAAAACATGACACTAAAAAAAATATCTTCTCTCATATTATGCAGATACACTAAAAGAACAAATAGGATATCACATGAAAGAGTGGCTGAGCTGATGAAATTTACAAGGACAGTAGTTGCAGAGCAATGTTTGGACATATTGTACTATACCTTCTTAGGAACACTTCTGATCTCTAGACACCATGTGAACAAGTAGAGCAAAGAAATGTTCTGAGCGATGTAAGATGGCACCTGGGCACCTACAGCCAGGGAGCAAAGAACATCAGAGAGTTATCAAATGAGGCTGATGAGGACCTTTAGTAAAATGCAGTCATTAATATGCAACGTGCTATCATCACACAAGTGCACTTCACCTTTTTTCTTGGTGTCTTTTTGGAGAGAAATGTGGACTTGATGATTTCTCTGGTCCTGAAGGCCCAGTCTGTGGAGCATGTCCTCCACCTCAGTGGCTCTGTTTGGGCAGAACACATCAAACGAATCCCCTGGCTGATAGGCCATCGTTGGGTAAGCCTGAAAATAATAATAATAATAATAATAATAATAATAATACAAAAAAAGATCTAAAGCATGAACTGCAGCCTAACACTATCAAAGGTTAAGAAAATGCCATTAACATTATTCTGTCAAACTTACAGAGATGTCCAACTCCAAGAGCAAGGACGTTTTGACTGAATCTCCTTTGGTCAGCTGAGCTGCTCTGGATATGGAAACTTCATGTTGATTTTCACAGGTTAACCGTTTAATAGCCTGTGAAAAAAAATAATGGTGAGGTCTGGGAGACATACTGGTTTTTATCAGCAGCATCATTACTCACCTCTTCCATCGTGTCCACATCCTTAAGAGAGACATCCAGGTAGGGAGGAGGCAGAGTAGGAACATTAAGAGCAGACTGTGACAGTGGGGGAAGGGAGCATGTCAGTGACGCTGCCAAAGCAGCATGTGGAACTCCAGCATCCTTGGTCTGTGTCTCCTGTGCTGATATAGAAACACTGGCAGTGCCATGAGACTGGGACGCCAACACAGCAGAAGTTGGCCTGAGATCAGAAACAGCAGTCCGTGTATCAGGAGCTGGAGAAGAAGCAGATGCATATTTGGAGTCCGTGTGTACAGATGCTCGGACTGTCTCGCCGCTCTTGTGGTCATTAATGCTTAGGAGGTTAAGCTGGACATCTGGTGTGTGTGAATCAGGAGTTCCCTTTGGTAAATCCTCCACATTCTCTTTCAAGGCATCGGTCCTATTAGTAGCCATTTTTGATATGGCCCCTTTGATTGCTTTCCACAGTCCTTCAAGCCAAGGGTCGACAACCACTTCCAGCCTGGAGAGAGGAAAGTCCACACAACAAACATGTTAGCAGTGTAGTAAAAAGATTTCACTCTTTTGTAGAAAATTTAATGCCAAACATAAGAAACAGTATATCTACACTTCATTTCTCAGGAGGAACTCACCCTACACCATCATCTGCATATCCTGTTGCATAGAATTGTTTGGCTCCAAGTTCCTGTAAACGGCGTTCAATTGTCTTCCCACAGTTGCAGAAATTTGCATAATTTGTGTCTCCTAAAGCTGGTGCACACAGAGTAAAACAGATGAAGATTTCTCAAGCTTGTAACTGCTCAGAAATTAAACACTATACAAACAAAGTTCTGTATTGTAATGATTTACATAAATATGCTGTGGATATTGAGTTCCACATATTTACAGATTAAGCTACATAAAGAGCTACTGCATACCCTCAGTGTGGAATTTACCTAAAAGTGCATAGCAAAGGTGTTTATAGTGCTCAGTGGGGAGGGTCTTCTTCCTGATGCGCTTTACAAATTGGAGAGCATTGTCTGGAGGTTCCCCATCTCCAGTAGTAGACACAATAAAGACCACTGGGGCATTCTCCTTCTCCAAATTGTACTGGAACCAGTTATATGATTAATCATTGGCTGGTGTTTCCACAGTCCACATGAAAACACATTACATTAACATCCTCACAATCAATCAGACAACACAATTACTGCTGAGACATTATTGGTGTGTTCTTGTGCATCAGTGGCCATGCTGTACAAGAAAGATTTAAACATTGCTGCTTCAACTAAAACTGCTTTAGTGTGCAGTAGCTACCTTCTCATTCTGGTTCAAGCAACTGAGTTCAGCTAACAGTCCATGATCCTTGGCCTCCTCAGCTATCCCCTCTGCTATGGATTGAGCCTGGCCCTTCTGAGATCCGTACAGCACCACGACCCGAGGCTTCACTTCACAGGGCATACTGTGGCATTTAAAAAATCATCATTCCTATTTCGAAATGACATTTCTTAATAGACATTTTTCATAACAGACATTTTGACTTTGATTTGTTCTAATGGAAAAATCATGGGTGTTTCAAATAATACTAACAATAGATCCTTTGTGTCAGTCCCAGTAAGCTGTGCATGAACTATAATAGAGCTCTTCATAATTTTTATTACACCTGTGCTTTTCATGTCAAAATGCCTTTTGAGAAAAAGAAATAGAGAACTAGAGAAAACAGTAAAAGGCAGCAATGTGGTCTTAGAGGTCCCTTGACACACTGGCAAATTGTTTAAACAAACAAACAAACAGTCATACTGCCTTACTTAAATCTTGAATTGGAAAGGTCAAGACACCATGTTGACAGACATAAATCTCCAGCCATAATATGACAGTTTATATTTAGGCAAGAAAGGTCATAGTTACTTTATTCCTACTGAATAACAGACATTACACAAATTTACGTCAGTGTTCACAAAGAGCAATGTCCATGCGTAATCTCCCTAAAGTCCCTACAACACACGGTTCACGTATTAAAATTAATTTTGAAAGACAACCAGAGGTTAATGTGCTGTAACAATAACACCACTGAATATTCAGTCACATGTCAATGTGTCATTGGTCATCTGTGTTTTGTTTTCGTCATATCTCAGCTTACCGACATACTGCAACGATTGACAGGTTACAGACAGACTGCCACAAAACAACCTTCTTTAAACTGTGAAGCGCAGCAGCTCTGAACGCCACCATTGATAACCCGGACGTTGCGTCAGTTTTTGAAGTTGACGGCGTTACTGAAATGCACGTGGATTCGAGCATGTAGCTTAGTTTATCTTTTCGCATCTACCGTAAATCAAAAGCAGCCACTTGATAAACACAACATAGTTGTGTATTTCAGCTAATAGTAACTGACGACACAGTTCACATGCGGAAGACATGCCCTGGTTCAAAAACGTATATATATTTTTTTTTAATGCGGAACCGGTATAAAACTATGTGAAACACCAAAGCACAATACAACACACATATTAGTGCATTTTTACGATAGCAAATTTTACCGAGGATACAGTCTTACTTTCAGCTGTAGCTTTTCAATCCAGTCCTCTCTTTCCTATGCAATTTTATCAACACTGGAATTCGCGCGAGATCTTAGGGGACCGTGATTGAACGCGATAGGACGAAACCACATTTTTGACCATCTATTTTTGGTTCTGCCTTTTAAATATCATTTAGAAGAACCTTTAACTGAACATTATATTTTATAAATTCTATTAAATATTTTAAATTTTATTGTCATCCTTTATAAAGTGGTCATTTTATTTGTAATGGTAGGACACACTTAAAACTACTTGGTTCCGCCCTCCCCGCCCGTCGAGCCTTCCAGAAGTCGCCGGCAGACCCGTGCGGCTTTCAGCTTAGCCACACTCCAGCCTCACATCATAAAAATCCATTATTTTAACACTTATAAAGTTATTAAGTGTCCTAAACCCTGAGTCAACATGTCCGCTTTGGGGACACTAGCTTTCGATGAGTATGGGAGGCCTTTCATCATCATCAAAGACCAGGACAAGAAGACACGGTTAACGGGCATTGACGCATTGAAGGTACAATGGGCTAGCTAGCGGTACCCAACTGTGGCACGTTGGCTTGCTAATTAGTTGTTTGCTATTAGTTGCATGACATTAGGGGCCTAAACTGTGTAAAGGACTAGATATACATTGGTTTCCAAGGCTTTGATACATAAGTATATGTTCAACTGACAAGCTATGATGATTTAGCATTAGCTAAAGATTAGCTTGTCACGCTAACATGCGGCCCATGTGCTTTTGCTATGCGTTCAGCAGCCGGGATGTTGCTATGTAGCTTTGGGCTGTGCCCCTAAATGGCCATCATTGATGCACACCACCTCCATTGTACTATGTTGAAATGATATCAAAATGACAATCTCAGTTGGTCTTCGATGTAACAACCAACAGCTACATAAGATGCATGCTAAATTGTACTGTTTATTTTGCAGTCTCATATTATGGCAGCCAAGGCAGTTGCGTCAACGCTTAGAACATCGCTGGGTCCTAACGGTGAGTATATAAAGCAGTGCAGACACCTTCACTCCCCACAAACTGTCTAAAATGTTAAAAAAAAAAAAAAAATCTGACATTTGATGCTGACGTATTATATGGTATAATGAGGTATATTGTATGTGACCACTACTTATAGATCGCCATCGCACATGCAAACAATTTGTCATGCATTACCTGTCTGTCCATTTTAACTATTTTTTCTTCATTGCATACAGGTCTTGACAAGATGATGGTTGACAGGGATGGGGAAGTGACTGTTACCAATGATGGAGCCACTATTCTCAGCATGATGGACGTGGACCACCAGATTGCTAAACTTATGGTGGAGCTGTCAAAGTCACAGGATGATGAGATTGGTGATGGAACCACTGGAGTTGTTGGTAAGGGAAAAGCAGATACCAGGGTGCTTGAATATTAAACATGACCGCTGCAGATGTGTTATTGTGCTCCCAGTGCTGATGCCTCTGTCATGCAATTGGATTAAGAGTCTGATTTAGCCCATTGATGATCATAACATCATGTAGCAATAAATGGGCTGTACAGAAAAAGTAGACAATAATTGTACTCTGCAGTCATTTTGAGAGAAAATGATTATCCCTCAAATGCTTGTACTAAACATGGCACGGCATGGAGAACATTACTGAACCATTCTTCATCCTCAAAGATAGATGGATTTGGTTTCACTTTGGTTTTGTGCATTGTCAATGTTTTGTTTTTCCTCCTCCTCAGTGCTGGCTGGGGCTCTGCTCGAGCAGGCCGAGCAGCTGCTGGACCGTGGGATCCACCCCATCAGGATCTCTGATGGTTATGACCAGGCTGCACGCATTGCCATCGAGCAGCTGGACAAAATTGCAGAAACCTTCCCCTTTGATCCCACCAACACAGAACCGCTCATTCAGACCGCCATGACAACACTGGGATCCAAAGTGTGAGTCTCCTGGACACAAAAGTTTTGAGTTGTCTTCATTATGTAGCAACAGTACAGTTATTGAGTGGTCATCTGGCTTCATAATCACTTAATTACATATCTTTGAATGAGCTGTCACTTTACAAGCAAAACCAAAAATGATTAGATCTTGTTTTCATTTATAAGTTAGAATTCATTTGTCAAGATTTGACTATGACCTGGTCAGATATTTAAAGTTCTTCTTTTGTCTTTCAGTATCAACCGATGCCACAGACAGATGGCAGAGATCGCAGTGAATGCTATCCTCACTGTGGCTGATATGGAGAGGAAGGATGTTGACTTTGAGCTTATCAAGATGGAGGGCAAGGTGGGAGGCAAGCTGGAAGACACACAGCTCATCAAAGGAGTCATAGTTGACAAGGAGTTCAGTCATCCTCAGATGCCCAAGGTATGAGCACTGATGTTGGCATCACATAGCTTGCAGTAGATAAAGACATATAAAATGTGTATGCCTGTATCCACAGTATTATAAAGTTGAAATGATTTCTGTTTGAGAGAACATATTTGACTTATGGTTACTTGTTTTTTCAGTGTATAACCACATGCTGTATTTTCACAGGTTCTGAAAGATGTGAAAATTGCCATCCTCACTTGCCCATTTGAGCCTCCTAAGCCCAAGACCAAGCATAAGTTGGATGTGACCTCTGTAGAGGACTACAAAGCACTCCAGAAATATGAGAAGGAGAAGTTCGAGGAGATGATCCAACAGGTTGGACATCTAAGCTGCTACAACTGAATTGTTAACATTACATTGCTACATATTGTTAATCTTGAAAATATACACTCATGTTTCTCTTTTAGGTCAAAAGCAATGGCGCCAACTTGGCCATCTGCCAGTGGGGCTTTGATGACGAAGCCAACCACCTCCTGCTGCAGAACGAGCTGCCAGCCATCCGCTGGGTCGGAGGGCCTGAGATCGAGGTGGGACATTTGTCACATGACAGAACTCCTTTTAACAGAATATAATCTATTATTTTCACTTGATTTATCATCTCAGTCATGTGTTTTATTTTCATACTGGGCAAATGGGTAGAAAGTACATTGTGCATTTTCTAAGCCCACAGTGTGCATTGTGTTCCTCCACAGTTGATCGCCATTGCCACAGGAGGCCGCATTGTGCCCAGGTTCTGTGAGCTGACGCCAGAGAAGCTTGGCACAGCTGGATTGGTGAAGGAGATCTCCTTCGGCACTACAAAGGATCGCATGCTGGTCATCCAGGAGTGCAAGAACACCAGGGCTGTAACCATTTTCATCCGTGGCGGCAACAAAATGGTGAGCACAGCTGTATCTTTAAACATGTAATTTATGCTGCTCTATCTCTGTTGGTTTACTTATTTTATCTTTCTCACAAATAGATCATCGAAGAGGCCAAGCGAGCTCTCCATGATGCTCTGTGTGTAATTCGCAATCTGGTCAGAGACAACCGTGTTGTGTATGGAGGAGGAGCCTCAGAGATTGCCTGTGCCCTCGCTGTCAACCAGGCTGCAGATAAAGTGAGTAAAATGTAATATGCAAGAAATTGTGTGATGTTTTGAGTAATTTCTCTTAGAATTAGAATAACATGATTCTTATGCTGCAGTTAAATCCTCATTAACTTCTGTTCCTTTTCTTTTTAGTGCCCCTCATTGGAGCAGTACGCCATGAGGTCATTTGCTGATGCTCTAGAGGTAATCCCAATGGCGCTGGCTGAGAACAGTGGGCTGAACCCTATCCAGAACATGACAGAGGTCAGAGCCAGACAGGTCAGAGAGAACAACCCCTTCCTCGGCATCGACTGTCTGCACAACAACACCAATGGTAAGGAATACAACAATCATAAATTATGTACCTTTTCATTCGAACTGAACACAACAGAGCCCAGTCTTTTGAAATTCCAGTACTGCCAGTCTAACTCAGTGTGCACCAATCCATACATTATATGAGACTGAATGTTTTTTTTTTTATGTTTGTTTCCCACAGACATGAAGCAGCAGCATGTGATCGAGACCCTGATTGGCAAGAAGCAGCAGATCTTGCTGGCTACACAGGTAGTCAAGATGATCCTAAAGATTGACGACATCCGAAGCCAGGGAGAGAGCGAGGACTAGATCCCCTCCTGAACCACCACAAGGCTCGGCTGTGCTCTAGAACACGTAAAAATGTGTCTGCTGTTCTAGAGATTTTAGGCACTTCCCCGAGCACCATGTCCAAACCGCACTGCATATTGCTATTTATCATTTGATACAAAATGTTCAAGCTGTAATCGTATCAAAAGTCACCATTAAAATGTTGGTCTGTTGAAATTTCCACTCTGTAGTTGTGATATTTCAAGCCTTCACAACTCATCACACATGCTAGGTTTACATGAAACAGCTTATTAGGACTAAATATTGCCATGATGCATAAAAAAAAGACATCTTATTACATTCAACAGATGATTTCTTACAATTTTACATTTACTTCATTCATACAGCTTCCATGAAGCAAAAGTCTGATATTTGGCTCAATCATTAAGATTAGCAGACATAATCTTCAAACAATGAACTGTTTAAGTCTGAAATGACAGAAAACAAATGACCTAAAAATAAAGGTAATAATTATAACTAATTATTGCAATAATTTTAATTGTATATCACCAGCTTGTTTTGAATAGCACCTCTGCGTTTTGCACTTGGCCTTTTCAGGTTTTCAGCCTGTCTTTCACAGTTGGTCCAGTATGCAGAAATATGATTTAAGGCAGCAGTTACAAATGCAGTCCCACATGTAACTGACTCCATTATTCTGGTTCTGACCTTATTTACATGTACTTGTTGAGCCAGTTGAGCATGTCTGTTCTGGCTTGCTGGATACTGGGTTTGTCAGTGGGGTTGATGTCTTCTCTCTTGCGGTGGACAAACCCATGAGTCTGACCAGGAAAGATCTTCACTTGATAGTCTACTTTGCATTTCTCCTTCAGCTTTTCTTCAAGGACACTCACCTGAACAGCAAAAAATATTTAAGAAAAGGTTGTAAGTGGTTACATGAAAGATTGTGTTTTTTTTAATGGATTTCTGTAAAATGTTTCCGTGCCTGTTTCAGTATACATACAGTATGATTTTTCCTGATAGGACAACACTTGGTGCTCAAGTACCATGGGAGGTATGAGGAGGGTTATACCACTGTTTGGATCTATAGAATATGCAAAAACTACAGAGTCTGTGTTCACTCACCTGGTCCAGTGGGATGACCTCATCTTTCTCCCCAAAAATGAACAGTGTAGGACTCTTCAGCTCATACCTGTCCTCCCTGTCACGGATGATCCCTGCGTCACATAAGCCCATTTTAAAACCACTGTACAGGATACATACAGTGTGTGCTCTCTTGCTTCATGCACAATGAGTCTACTGATGTGTAACAGTTAACTACCATAGACTGACACTCCAGCTTTGACCTCTGGATACTGCAGGGCCAGATAATGTGTTGCAACACCTCCCCAGCAGAAACCCACTGCTCCGATGTGTTTGGCCCCACACTGCTCCTTCAGGAACCCCATTGCTGCATCCACTTCTCTGGTAAAAGGAAATATTATTACAGGAAAAGGAACAAGAAGGAACATGAATGAATGTTATGTTGTGTTACTGCTCTCCTGAAATTGGCCGATTTTCACATCCACAGGCAAACATGCTGACTTACTTGTTTATGTTGGTTGGCTTTTTGTCTTCAAGCCACTCCTGAAATTTGGACCAGTCGTGTGACGGACTCCACGGCTCCTTTCCAACATAGAAGTCTGGGCAAATGGCACTTCTCAAAACAGATGCAGAATAATCAGTGTTACAGATCACACTAGCACATTTACAAGCCTCTGGAATAGGCAGGGGTTCAACGAGAAAAAGTCTTTCAATGAATAGTCATATGGTCTAGCACTCTAAATACTTTTTTGTGACATTTTATTTTTTTTATATACATACATGTATCCATTGGCAGCCAGCATATCAGCCATGTATCTGGTGTTGGGAAGTTGCCACCCATAAATGTCTTGTATGACAATAATGGCCTTGTCAGATGCAGTGGACGGTTTGACCACATAGGCTTTAGTGTGCTCTAGTTGAACCTCCTGGCCGAGCCCTCCATACTCCATCCGATCACCAATATCACAGGGGCAAGGGTTAGATTCATTTGCCATCTGAGGACAGACAAGCAAACAGAAAGTCACCTAGGAAGACAGGAGTAGATTTGGACACAGCTAAATGCATTTGCGCAACACAATGACGTAGCATTTTGCACAGATTGCTCTATACTTGTCTCCAGTGCCCCCTCTTAGTATCAAACAAAGAAAATTACCACTGGCTGCTTCTTTGATTATCAGTCTGTGCAGATCACAAACGTACCGTGTTGTTTTCTGAAGAGAGGACACAACCGGAGGTGTTGTATGTTTGCCCGGCTTGAAAGTTGCCGCGAGTCACAAGTCGCTGATTGTGAAGTTTACCTCAACTAGAGAGTGAAATTCCAGACGAGCCCTTCAAAATAAAAGTTGTACGTTTCTGCTCTCTAAAAGGCAAATATTTTGAAGAAATCTGGTGATATTTTTTTCCTGATGTTCTGTGATGTTATTCTCATAGCGCAAAAGACACTGTAGGAATACATCCAAGGTGCTTTGATGATTATGAGTGTATGTATCGTGTTACAGTGAATTCTTGCTAGCGGAACAGTGACGGCCTGTGCTCTCCCTGGTTTGACTGAAGTCCTACGGCAGTGATGACATAGTCAAACGCGGCTGATTATAATAATTAGGTTTCTCCATCCAAACCTTCCCCTACAAAAGGCACCGCTGGGATTCGAACCCAGGATCTCCTGTTTACTAGACAGGCGCTTTAACCAACTAAGCCACGGCGCCGCTAGTGGTTGGTGGTGGTAGGGCAGTAACAATTCGTGTCAGGCACGATAAAACTACTGTTGTTATTATGGTCAATATACTTGAGTTTTGTTAATTTTGTTATCAAGACACTTAGTGAGTGGTTTTTGCTATTATTACTCTGACCAACTGCACTGTTAAAATGTGTCCAGATGTTTGATGTTTCTTCATGAAACATGTAACAGCAGCCTACAGCGCTCAGGCTAAAACATTTTAAAGCAGATAATAGGTTAATCAAAAAATCTTTCACCAGAAACAATACGTATTCAACTGCAGGAATGACGAAGTTATTCAAGTTCCATTAAGTAATACACAGGGTCAAGAGAGAGAAAAATTATCATAATAGTAGCATTGTTGTTATTGTCGTTGAGTTCATCATTATTAAATGCTAAGAGAAAGAAGGAGGAAGAGTTAAATAGGGTAGTAATATATTGTCAATAAGAAAGAAATTCATAGCTTGGACAATGTACACAGCCGTCTAGACGAGAACTGCCATCTTAAGAAAGGCTGTTCTTTTAAGCAAAGTACTCAAACTAAGGAAGAGATTTCCTCCAAAATGAACCACACCAGGTCATATTCAGGGTCCACATCTAAACTGGCCCCTATGGTCACAGGTTCAACTAACGGAAATGTTATATAAAAAAAAGTTGTTGGTTCAGGTAGTATCCTGCAGATGTCGCTGTTAAGACACGACCGGACACGACAGATGATGATGTATATCCAGTTTAGAAATAGTTTAGAAATATCACCAACGTTAAGTGAATAAATTAGGAGAATGTCTCCGGATTAGACTGTTTTTTAACTGATTGATAAGCCTCCGGTGTTTTGATATCCAAATAAACAGAAAGTTATAGCTCGTCCTTTACTGACCACGTGACGGTTGTTGTGGAAGTTTACCTGCCGTAAAACTTGAATCGATGTGGTAAAGTCAAATTGTTATGACAGGGGCTAGCGGTGACGTTAGCGCATGCGTTAGCGAGCTTAGCTAGCCATTTGTCTCCCTGGTTTAAACTGTCATTTGAGAGAGGATGTGAGGTTTCTCAAGTTAATTGTGTTCCTTTAAAAAAAAAACGTACAATATAAAAAAAAATAAAAACTTAAGATTAGCGGCGAACACAGAGGACGCGACGAAGAAAACGCTAGTGGTCAGTCTGTGGGGAAACCATTTTATGATTGTCAATGCATCCGACACATAAGGATATACTCGTCTCGCTAGCTTAACTTAGCTAGCTAAACGATATTGTCTGTGTCGTGGATGGGTTCACGGAACAAAATACTCCTGGAAGAAAAGGTGACTGGTGCTTAGCGAACATCATGGATACTGCCGAGGAAGGTAAGGACCCGGCGAAGTGTATTATACTTTCTGCCCTGCTGGGTTTCACTAGCGTTAGCTTCGTCGGTGCATCAGAGAGAGCCAAGCCTGGCCTGCTAGTGGTTAATTTAGTAGAATAGCATAGCTTGATAGCCTGTCAGTGCAACATGGGGTTAACTCAGGAAGACGGGACAAGACTGTTAAACGTTGTTTCAATGCAGGTGAGCTCAATGTAAGAGGATAGTCTAAAGCAGCAATGGAGAGGTGTGTAGAAAGAACCAGAAGTTGCTGGTGATGTCATCAGTCTGCTGATGTATGGTCACATAGATAAGCCAAGCTTCATGTGTAACTTAAGTTTGTGTATCTCGATTACTTTAAGTGTCCAGAATCAGTGGCTGTAAGATACAAAATAAGATTCCTCTATGAAAAAGACACGTCTATTGACACTCCCCACTTTCCCCCATTCTCTGTCTGCACATCTCTGTTTTGCTTGGCTTTGGCAATGGTTGTCACATACTCACATTATGTGTTTGTGTTTGTGTGTGAAGCGGATATTTGTCGTGTGTGCCGCTCAGAGGGGACCCCAGACAAACCCCTGTACCACCCCTGTGTCTGCACTGGCAGTATCAAGTTTATCCACCAGGAATGGTAAGTGTGTCTAGCTGTCTCTCCCCCTTTGACAGTCAGTGTCAGTATTGTGACTTTGCAGTACCCTCTTTCTCTCCAGAGTCCCGCTTTCCCCCCCTTTTTTAAGCAAACATTACACATGCCCAGAATAGACTTTCACATTAATGTGAGTAACTAGGCTGTGGTTGGACATGGTGTAGTTCTTCTAAAACACATGTAGTAGTCAGTAGTAACTTCACTTGAAGCTCCCCAAAAACTAAACTTGTTTAGGGGCGTATTCCAGTGTTTTTCTGTATACTGAAAATCCTCATCTTATGGATGTTGCTCTAATAAGATTACTGATCAAAATGAACAGTACAATGTATATATTGCAAATAGTTCCACTTTCCAGGATAAAATGTAATTTTCCTTTCCGTAACTGTGACAGTTTTGTCATTCCATTATGATTGTTTAATTTGGTGCACAGGTTGTGTACAAATATTGTTATTATATTGATGGCTTGATGATGAATGCAATAGAAGAGTCCTGAAAAGGATACAGAACAGGTTCGTCCTCCTATCTCATCCAGGTTACATAGTATCCCACATCACTGGCTGTAGGAGTGGTTACAGGAATAGTGAAAACAATACCAGCACCTGCGGGTACTTTGGAGATTGTGCTGTGTTCTCATCTGTCAGGTGTGTCAGCATCACTGGTAATAAGAGGGTCAGGTGGGTGGAAGTCCCTAGGCAGAAGCAAAGGCCAGGCCTGGATTGTTCTGTGGTAACTGTTGAACCTCCGTCCGTATTCATATTAGTTTGCTGCCACCCCCACAAAGTCAGAAAAACAGTCTATTGTGTCTAGATTGCAGTGCTCGGTGTATGGAATGTTAAAAAGTAGATATGTTTTGTTTTTGTTTTTGGATTTATTGCATGAATAAAGACAGAAAATACACACAGAGCTCAGCAATTCTAAGTGAAGAGACACACATGTATGAAATTTGAGAAATGTCGACAGGAATCCTAATGAACATTAGCACAGTTTGAAGTCACAGGGAACAAACTTCTCACAGCAGGGTGCCCAATATGCACTGTGACAGTTTGACTCGAACCCATGAGGGACTCAACTTAATCAGATCCTGTCTGTCACTGAGCAAGACAAGGCTAAACCTTCAGCCGTTTTTCAGGGTCTGGGTTTTAGTGTCTTCTCAGTGTGTGTGTGACAATGTGTCATGATTTTGAGCTGGGACAGTTTCTGTTCGATAGCCTAACCGTCCCTGATGGAAAGACACAAAGGATAACTATGATATTTGCATAGTGGTGGTTAGGCCTGTAATAAATGTCTCTTCTTCATAAGGTGTATGTGTATTATTAAACTGTCTTTAGGCTTATAACAGTGGCATAAAATGATCAGACAAGGACAGTTAAATCATTAATCCCCATTATGTGTTTAGCAATTAATGGTCAAATGTAATTACATGTTTGTGACAGCCCTAGTTGTGGTGTAGTGATAAAGCTTACAATTTTTAATCAGGAGGCGCAGTTGAAAGGTTGATTATGTGAGCAAAATCGAACTGAACCTGAGGTATAACCATGGTCTGTTTAGGTCTTATGAGAAAGCTGTTATATGTGTTGGAATCAGCATGTGTAGTGTGTAGTGAGTCCCTTATATAATCCACTTGTTAATCCCACGTTGTAGCCTATGTCACAACAAGATGAAAGGAGATTGTTATGGGCCACATACACTGAAGTACACATCAGCTCAGATACAGCTGACACACCCTACTTTGTTGGCTGTTAATCAGAGAGTGAGTGTTTTACCATGACTGAGGAATGAGAAATGGTCATAGTCATAGTGTCTGGAGAATCCACAGGTCCTGAAGACGTCGTAAGAGCTGATCTTACATCCTAGTCACGTCATAGCCTTGTGCAATAAATTCTAGCAGGGGTATGACCACCATGAAAGACACAATGTTAGGTGAACACTTTCAACAATTGTCTTTTTCACCATAAAGACTACATCTCAAACTGTTTTAAATATCAGCGTTTTGAGTGGTAATATTTAGTTGCATCTCATTAAAGTCATTAGACTTGAATATCATTTGAAATAGTGAAAACCAGCATGTCTAAGATCTACTGAAATTCATCACCAAGCCAGAACTCGAGATTTTTGAAATGTAACTACACAAATACATTCACCATTTTTATATTGTTACGTGGTTAGAAAGTGTGTAATCAGTGGGTACCCGCTGATATTTGGTTTTTCCAGTGTGTCTTCCCACATTTACCCCCCCCCCCAAATTACAAGATGTGTGACAAACCTGTTTTCAGCTTGAGTAATGTCTGTATGATTAAAACATAAAAAAGATGAGTCAGCTTATGTATAAGAGGGTGTTAACTTTGGTCCTTTCAAAACTGTAAATGTTGCTTCACAGTTTGGTCCAATGGCTGAAGCACAGCAGGAAGGAGTACTGTGAATTGTGCAAGCACAGATTTGCTTTTACACCAAGTAAGTTTACCCAACTAGCCTTTCATATGGGGCTATATGGTTCTTTACTGTATTTTACATATAACGATTTCATTTATTGACAAATTATGTCTTTGTTAATAAAGAATTTGGAATAATCTTCTTCTGCTTTCTGCCTTCAGTCTATTCCCCAGACATGCCCTCACGTCTGCCCATACAAGACATTTGCGCCGGCCTGCTGACCAGTGTAGGCACGGCAATCCGCTACTGGTTCCATTACACACTGGTGGCCTTTGCATGGCTTGGGGTGGTCCCTCTCACTGCATGTAAGTTGTCTCAGAATAGCGGATTACACATCTGTAATACCCTTTGTGTTGTTTCACAGTGTAATTTTCCTGTACACATGACTGATTTCAGAGAAGTTAGAGAAACAGATTTTATCTGATTACAGTTGATGAATGTGTTTCACAGATTTTGAAGTAGATGCTCGTTTCATTATATCCAGGCCTCTCATGTGTAACCTCTCATCTGCTGGTCTGTACCGCTGTGAGAGGAAGGAATGTCTCACTTAAGTGCTCAGATTCAGGCACATGTGGATACGTTTCCTCCTGCCAGAGAACATAATACAGTCATTGATGCAGCGACCATGACATAAACTTAACATATTACCTCATGTTTCTGATTTAACAAGATCAACAGAATTATGGCTTAAGAGCCATTACATAATGGGCTATGCAGTGCGTTCCAAGCTATATAAATCCCTTTCACTACTTAAAATGTTGGCTCTATTTATTTGTCATACATTATGTAAATTGTATCAATGCAGATTAATGTAAACATGAATGACACCCATGTATTTATCCTGTCTCTTTGCCTAAGGTCGCATCTACAAGTGTCTGTTTACCGGCTCTGTGAGCTCACTTTTGACACTTCCATTGGACATGCTCTCTACGTGAGTGATGAAACCAGTATTATCCGGCACTACTCACTAAAGAAATATATATAAAACCTAATGTAAACCAGTGTGTTCTGTTTATTTTTAATTCTCATTTTCCCACAGCTTTGACATAAATGACACTGAAATTTCAGTGTTCTTGTATTTTTATGTGTTTTCATTTGTGTTCCTTCAGAGAGAACCTGCTTGCAGATTGTCTCCAGGGCTGCTTCGTCGTCACCTGCACCCTGTGTGCATTTATCAGTCTGGTGTGGCTCAGAGAACAGATAGTTCATGGTGGTGCTCCCCAGTGGTTAGAGCAGCACCAGCCACCACCACCAAATGCTGCTGGACAAGCCAATGAGGTGCATTGCTTGACTGATTGTCAATAAGTTCAAGTAATGTATTTCATTAAACGGAAATGAAAAACAAAAGCATCCAAATGAACTGTTCAATGAAGATATTCACGAATTCTTTGTGTATTGTGCACATAACTGCAACACCATATCCTGTAACTAGTATATCTATACTGCAGTATCACACACATTGGCAATATATCTCCCCATATAAAAGCCATGCATCCTGATGTCTCACCCTCAGGCACAAGGTGCAGCTCAAGGAGCAGCTGATGAGCCCCCTGCTGCCCAGCCGGCCCCTGCTGATCCCCCAGCCCAGAATGAAGCAGAGCCGGAGCCCCCTGATGTGCCCCCAGACCAAGCTGATGACCCAGAGCTTGAGGAAGAGGAGGGAGCAGCTGCTGAAGATGCAGACCCCAACAATGGAGCACAAGGTTAGACTCAGTTTGAGCCCTGAGTTGTCAGACTGTATAAAGTGTTCATAGACATTATAGAAGAACTTGTCCGGTCACACTTCATGGAAATGCGATAGAATACCTTACCTTTCAGAACTGAACTGCTTAAAATCACAAAACACTGAGAAAGTGGCGCGGTTTATTCACAAATGAAATGAAGCAGACAACATAGGTGAAGTGTTCCCAAAACATTTTACCTCTAGTGAAACAAACAAATAACACCATGGTTGGAGCAGTGTTCAATTTTTTTTTGCAACAGAAAACAGCAGGTTTATGAAAATGCACCTCACAGCAAACAGTACCACTGGCACCAGAGCATACAAATGGCTTCTATAATGGTCTCATTTGGTAACAATTTTCTATCACAAGTAATTTGAGTAAGATATTTATTATATTTTGTTGTGGTTAATGGACTGATTTTGCAGCAGAAAGGGCAAAAAAAAGTCGAGTAATGAGTTGTGATTGTATTGTACATTATTTCTAACAGTGTCACTATAGCTAAATGAATAGAAGTCCCATAATAGCTTATTTTTGCACTGCAGAGCTGTTTACCCCAGAACAACATTTATAATGTAAGAGTAACAGCATTTCTTGGAAATTATTTTTTGTGCCCTGTTTGAGCAGACAAACACAACAAAGGTGTTCTCCCATCCTAATGTTGTGCACTGTGATGCTGTTGTCACCTCACAATCAGAGAGAGCAGTGACTTGTGTCAGATCACCCATACACTGTTCATGGAAATACTTTTTAGGTTAGTGGTTGGCATGATTGTTGTAATGTTTGCAGTATTTCAAGCTGATGTCTGTCTCTGTAGATGACATGAACTGGAATGCTTTGGAGTGGGACAGAGCAGCAGAGGAGCTCACTTGGGAAAGGGTAAATCAGCATGTCATTATTGATCTCCACAGAATCTCGAGGTACCTTTTCTGTCTCTGTTATGCAACATTGAATATGCAACACTTAAAATGCTCAATTTCTCCCATAGATGCTCGGCCTGGATGGTTCCCTAGTGTTTCTGGTAAGTCTTAATACCCATGATTGTTTTTTTATGTTTTCTACACTCAGATTATTTTGTATTAGGAGTGTCTAAAAGTTTAAATCTTACCACTTGCTGTCTTCATCTTGTAGGAGCATGTGTTTTGGGTAGTATCTCTGAACACACTCTTCATCCTGGTTTTTGGTGAGTACACTGAAACAAGGATGTTGTTTCATGTATCATACTGTGTCTGGTACTTTCTCTCACACTAAACCACTGACTTAATTCATAACATAAGTTTATGTGCTCCAGTAGGAAAATGCCCTCTCTTGTTTTTCTTTATGCAGCATTTTGTCCCTACCACATTGGGCACTTCTCTGTTGTTGGCCTTGGCTTTGAAGAATATGTAAGAAACTGCTCGCATCAATTAGCTGGATTATTAATATCTACGTAATTATACTTCATTAAACTTCTGCTTTGTATTCTTCCACAGGTCCAAGCCTCCCACTTCGAGGGCTTAATCACAACAATCGTGGGCTATATACTGCTGGCCATGACGCTCATCCTCTGTCATGTATCCTTTCACCTGACCTCATCAATTTTCTGGACTCTGCTGAAATTTTTAGGCAAAACATCTCCATTGGCCGTAGTCTCACAATAATACAAGGCCAGGCATTGCATGATAAATGTATTATATTAGGCCTGAGCAGATGTAAGAGTGTGTGGCAGTGTTGATCCTTAATTACTGTCTCAGGGACTGGCCGCTCTGGTCAGGTTCCAGCGTTCCCGGCGTCTCCTGGGAGTCTGCTACATTGTTGTCAAGGTAACAACACCTCTAAGTGTATTTCTGCTTTGTGTGACTTGCGTGAGTGCTGTCCTTGCTGGAAATGTACACAGAACTGTACACTTGCTAAGAGCTACCTTGTGAACATAACATTATATTAATCTCATTTGCGATCAACATATGAGCTCAGGGATAAAAGTAATCTATTACAGTATGACTCACTTCACTCTTATACACTTATATACTTCATTCTTAAACGACATATATTGTTACTGAGTCATATTTGTCTTTCCATTACAGGTCTCCCTGCTGGTTGTTGTCGAGATTGGTGTGTTTCCACTCATCTGTGGCTGGTGGCTTGACATCTGCTCTTTAGTAAGACTCTCACTCTACTCCTTATAATCACTGTCATTATGTATCCAGACCTCTGTTAAAATATCCAATTCCCCAGTCACTTTTATGCATTACTGTATTTATATAACTAAGCAGTTTAGTGCTTGAATTAGTATCATGGTAATTGGAAGGTCACTCTCATTATTGGCTGTTGTTGTCATTGATTTTTCTTGGAGTAGTTTCCATGTTTTCTATGAGGCTGCAAGGATTCCTCCAGAGTCAGCGACTCTGTTTTCTGTGTTTAAGTGGATGCTTCATCCAAGTTGTTTTTCAAAAATGAGAGCAGTGTTGCCTTCCTGTAGAGGCATCTGTCACTTGGCAGTTGAAGTGGCTTTTAACAAGGTTGCGTGCGTGGCTCTCACTTTCCTCATCTGTAAGCAGTTGTCAGAAAACTGAATCCCTCTCCACCCCCTGCTGCCTCCTGAACATTGCCACCTATGCTACTCATTGTAACACAGTGGGTATGTTTTCCTGAGCCTGTTCAGAGCCGTCCAACCTGCCACATAACAGATGGAGCTGCTCTCACGGCAAAAGGGAACCGCAGCCCTTCTGCTCTGCAGCTGTTTGCTAGGGAAAAGAATTCGACTGGCCTGAGGAGAGACTGTGAGGAATAAGCCATCTTCATTATTTCAGTTTGTCCCACAAAATCAGAGCAACCTGTAAAAATAACACTAAACTTCTTTGTCCTCTGTTCAAATGTTGGTTTTAGAAGTTAAAGATTAATATTCAAAATTGAGAACAGTTAATTGAAAACAGTTAACAATGCAAGAAAATAAGGAAAATAAGATCTATCATCATGCTGCATTTATTTTCAGAAAACACCAATTTAAACATCTCTCACAGATGTCCAATAGGTTAAAGTGATAAAGCACTGTCTTTAGAAATCATGTTCTGCATAAACA
This sequence comes from Caranx ignobilis, assembly GCA_021432705.1. NCBI lineage: Eukaryota > Metazoa > Chordata > Actinopteri > Carangiformes > Carangidae > Caranx > Caranx ignobilis. The sequence goes on from MU269986.1 coordinate 12,326,590, forward strand.
CTTTTGGACACGATCATCACCATAACGCAGGAACAGAAGGGGAGATTGTCGACATATTTCCTGCACGTTGACTGCTTAGTGAAGGCGTACAGCCACAAGGTGGTGAATCTAGTTGAAAGCATATGGCATGTGTAAATGTTCTTCATTTCATCATCCAGCCAACTGTTTATTTGTTTCAGTGAGTAAAAAAAGTAGAGTAGAAGGTATCAAGGAACAAATACTGAATTTGAATCAACCAAAAAATTGTGTATATATATATATATATATGTACACACACATATTCTTTTTTTCTTTTTTCATTTTCTTTTCTGCATCCTGTAGGAGATGTTTGACGCCTCCCTGAAAGACAGAGAGTTGAGTTTTAAATCAGCCCCTGGTACCACCATGTTCCTGCACTGGCTTGTGGGAATGGTCTATGTCTTCTACTTTGCTTCTTTCATCCTCCTACTGAGAGAGGTAGGATAATCTTAAGAAAATGTTTGTTCTAACATCTGTTTTTATATGTAATTCTATATATTCTATTCGGTATATTCTTGCAAATGATAAATTGAATAATTAAAAAATAATTTTTCAATAATGTGTTTGACCAACAGGTGCTGAGGCCTGGAGTGCTGTGGTTTCTAAGAAACCTCAATGACCCAGATTTTAACCCAGTGCAGGAAATGATTCACCTGCCCATCTACAGACACCTGCGGCGGTTCATCTTGTCCGTGGTGGTGTTCGGTTCTATCGTGTTGCTCATGCTGTGGCTGCCCATCAGGTTGATAAAACTACTGCTGCCCACCTTCCTGCCCTACAATGTTATGCTCTACAGGTAACTGCAGCACAGACGTGACAAAATTGTGTCATATAATTGTCTATGTGAAAGCTGCTGTTATGTCAAGTTTGTCTTGTCTCATGTATTACATGCAAGAAGACTAATTTTTATCAATTCAACTATTGAGAATAGGAATCTCAAGAGCTGTTTGTATCACCATGTGGTACATGCAATGGAACTCTTTTTCTGACCTGTCCACCTGTTTCCCCTCAGTGACGCCCCGGTCAGTGAGCTCTCCTTGGAGCTATTATTACTCCAGGTTGTGCTGCCAGCTCTACTGGAGCAGGGACACACTCGCCAGTGGCTCAAAGGCCTGGTCAGAGCCTGGACTGTCAGTGCTGGATATTTACTGTAAGTCAAGTCTGAATACACCCCGACATATTGTACATTCTCATTCTGAAATTATCTGTAACCAACCAGCCGCATTTCTCTGCGCCTCTGCAGAGACCTCCACTCCTACCTCCTCGGTGAGCAGGAGGACAATGATGCCAACCAGCCTGTGAACAACAACAATAATAACCCTCCCCCCGGTCACCATAACAACAACAACAACCCTGCCCCAGCTGTTGGCGAGGGGCTACATGCAGCCCACCAGGCCATCCTGCAACAAGGAGGACCAGTGGGTTTCCAACCCTACCACCGACCCCTCCGCTTCCCATTCAGGGTGAGATAGTCCCGTGGTTTTGAACAATCAGGATCTGTGGACCATTTTAACGCATTAGTTTGATGTCCAGTTATAGGAACTTGTGGTTAGATGAACTGATTTCAGCTAACATTTGAACCTTCGTAGTGTTTTCTGAAATCTTTATGAGACTGGTTATTAATAGATGCAAAGTTAGAAATGAATTTTTCAAAAGTGAAGAAGCTATGGCTGACACCACAAGCTTCCCAAGCATTACCGATGTTTACCAAAGCTGCTGGGAACAGGCAACACCCTTTAAATTTATAGTTACCCTGACATTCCGGGGTATGGATGCAGACGGCAGGGATGCAGAGAGTGAATATAATACTCTTTTTAACTAATAACGCATTAAGCTATTATACATTTTTGTACCTCAGGCTTTTCCTCTAGAGTCTCCTTTTTTTGTTTGTTTAAAAAAAGACTTACTGCAGCTACCTGTAATTTGTGGTTTCCCCACACAGTTTTAGAAACATGCTAACGCCCAAGGCTCTATAACTCAACTCTGTCATTCCACTGCTCCTCCTAACGTTAAAGGCCATGATCGCCATCTGCAATGTTATAACTGTCTAATGTGTTCCAGCTGTAGTTACGAAAATGCAGAGTATCTGTGCATATTTCTACAGTGTTGTCAGGGAGTGTAGAATAATAGTCAGGCATTGCCACATTTGATTACTGCCCTATATTCACTGTTTTACCCTGAAATATTTGATGTCCTCTTCTCTCCAGATTGTGTTGCTGATAGCTTTCATGTGCATCACTCTGCTGGTGGCCAGTCTGGTGTGTCTAACCCTACCAGGTGAGATGTGTTTCCACTCTGAGGACCAACACCCAAGCCGTAATTGTCGGGTGTATACAGCACATGTATACTTATGGCTCTACTCTTTAAGAAGGTCTAGTTTAAGCTCAAATACATGATCTCAGTTAGCCCTGAGGACCATTGCATACTTGTGTGTTCATGTACGGTGTGTTTTGTGTTGCAGTGTTCACTGGGCGCTGGCTAATGTCCTTCTGGACAGGAAACTCCAAAATCCATGAGCTGTACACAGCAGCATGTGGCCTGTATGTCTGCTGGCTGTCTATCCGCGGTGTCACTGTGCTGCTGGCCTGGATGCCCCAAGGACGCACAGTCATCATACGCAAAGTCCAGGAGTGGACACTCATGGTATGCATCAGTGAGCAGTGACCATTGTTGGCAAACACCAAAACTGGGCAGCAGAGTGGTGCCGTAATTACTTGTTTTTTTTCCCAGCCAGTAAATTGTCAAGAGCTGGAGTGTTTTTTGTTAAGTGGTTGGTTGCTCATTGCGAGCTTAAAAGTCAATATCCATAATTTGGCAGCATCTTCATATTAGTATTGTACCAACTTTGAAGCCTCTACTCAAGTGTTTAACCCAGCCAGTGCTGCAGTAGTTTAATCACATTTTGGCACCATAAGGGATAAAACCTCAAACTGCCATACTTCTCTAAATCTGTTGATGTTTTTGTGAGTAACTGTGTTCATTTTACATCCTCTTTGTCTTTGCAGATCCTGAAGACCCTGGTTGTCGCTCTACTGGTTGCTGGAGTCATCCCACTGCTACTGGGTCTGCTGTTTGAACTGGTTATTGTGGCTCCACTCAGGGTACCCCTGGACCAAACACCCCTCTTCTACCCCTGGCAGGTACGACTGTGTGTTTTTTCTATCTCTGCTTTCCCTCCCTCATTTTTTAAGGCTTCATTTTAGTGGTTTAATGTTGCGAATGCATTATTGCTTTAGTCACAGCCCCAGTTCTTGTATCAATATTCATCCACTTATCTATTGTTGTCCTCAGGACTGGGCTCTTGGAGTGCTCCATGCCAAAATCATTGCAGCCATCACTCTCATGGGCCCTCAGTGGTGGCTGAAGACTGTAATTGAGCAGGTGTGTCTCATTTGGATATTCAGATGGTATTCTTTTTTTCATTCTGAGAAACATTTTACAATTTAATGATGCTGTTTATTCTTGTTTTACCAACAAGTAGTCATTACTTAGTCACTGCTGTTAAAATTTCAGGGGGGAAATATTAACCAATGAATCTGTGCTGTTGTGTTCACTCTGTATTCCACCTTGCTTGTATTCAAAGACAGTAACTCCTCCTTGTGAATCCATTAAATTGGAAGAAGGCGTATAATAATTCCCAAGTTTCCCCCCTAGGTTTATGCAAATGGGATTCGCAATATTGATCTTCAGTTCATCATCCGTAAACTGGCAGCTCCTGTCATCTCAGTCCTGCTGTTGTCCTTGTGTGTGCCGTATGTGATCGCTGCTGGAGTGGTGCCGGCTGTAGGTGAGTGCTCAAGCATGGGGTATTTTAAATATATTTGTTTAAACCTTTCATTGTCTCTGTTACTCTAACCAATACAGTTTGTTTCAGGGATTTTTATTATACCAGTAAATGCATTTTTCTAAAATTAAATCTCAACAGCAAATGAAGCAGAATAGAGCACTGACCTATCATAAAACAATCCATTTGCAGTTTCTCTAAGATTTATCCTGTGAATATGCTTTTTTAAGTGCTACCACTTTACAGAGGTGTTCTCTGAAATACTGCATTTCTTCTTATCTCAGATGACTGTTGCAGTAACTCCAGTATGGAGTCTAATGGGAGGTTAAGTGAAACAATATGTAACTCAAGCGCGTTGCTTTTACAGGAGTGACTCCAGAGATGGAGATTCTAATGCAGAGGAGAATCTACCCATTCCTGTTGATGGTGGTCTCACTTATCGGCATCCTCTCCTTCCAGATCCGACAGTTTAAACGCCTTTATGAACACATCAAGAATGACAAGTAAGGTTCCATTTTCAATACCAGAAAGCAATTGTTCAGTGGTGAGGAGTTTATATGTTTGTTGTGTTTGGTAATGACAGTTTGAGTTTTGTAGATTAAAAAGATCTGGTTCAAACTTGGATTAAATTAAAAACATGTCACCTTCTTTAAATAAAGTTGTTGAGAACGATTTCAAAATAAAACTGCAAATATTCTTAGAGCCAGAAACTCTGAAAACAAAAATCACAATGTTGATATTGTAATAATCTGTCTCTGCAGGTACCTGGTTGGCCAGAGGCTCGTCAACTATGAGCGGAAAGCTGGAAGAGCAAGTTCGGTTCCCCCCTCCAACCCTGTTGCAGAGTAGATTTTTGTGTCACACGTTGCCACGTTTTTTGCACCCGTCACGTTGCATACACCCTAGCCCCCTCCCATCCCTTGCCCACCCTTTTTGATTTTCAATGACCATAATCCTTTTGAATCTCCTGTGGATCTTGGTGGATGTGATGGATGCCATTCAATTTCTTGAGTTCCCTTTCAAGCCCACTGAGTGTGGGATGGGGAAATGTATTATAATAATGGGACAGCCGAGTATTCCCCCTGTGACAAATGGAAGTAGGCAGAAGGGTGAGGGGTTGGAGGTTTGATTCAAAGCTCAACATCTCTATTGTCGTTCATGCCTTGCTTTGTAAAGTGCTGCCTGATAATTGTACATGTGTAAATACTTTGAACGCAGACTTTGTCTTACAAAAAAGAAAATTCAGATATGGATTAATGCAATGACCATTGTACATCTTAAAAGTGTATGTATAATTTATTAAATCAGACTGACAATTTATCTTTTTTTGTTGCGTGTGTTGTCAAAACTGTGTGGTTGATGGTCTAGCAGGTGGATTTGAGTTTTGTATTACAGTGCAAAGATCAGGTTGAATTTTCTATATACTTCATTTGACACTTATATCTCAGTGTTAAAAAATTGAATTGCAATCCTTGTGTGAGACAGAAATCCATTTTCACATCATCTTGGCATTGGAATTGTAAGATGTCCATATGAAAACATAATCAATACATGACTGGGGGTGGTGTTATCATTTCATCCTTTGGTATGAGCACAGAGTTTAGCACAATACCAAATTTCTCTTCCAAAATAACAGGGATCTCCTCATCTGTAAGTTCCTTGGTTGTGGTTTCTATCACCCTCCCTGTTTCCTCATCTGGAAATGTGACAGTGATCAGTCTGTGACCAATGTAGGTAAGCCTTCCAGTTGGTTTTAGGATGGTGCAGAGGGATTTGCAGAAGAAGATGGAGCTGGGGGAGCTCTGGTGGTACTGGCACATCTCGGTGAAGTCCTCCAGACACCTGGGATCAAGGGTGAACTTGTAGATCTCTACCCAGTCTCCATCTACACCTCTGTTTTCCTCTTGTTGCCACTCTAGGAAGTGCATATCCCCCTCCTTTCTGATACGGTACACCCGGTGGCCCTGCCTCTGGGGCCCACTGTCATCCAGTGAGAGCGGGGTGCTGAAGCCTGGCACGCCGAACCCGACGTCGGTCAGCCAGCGCCGGCCCTCCAGGGTCACCATGAGGATCAGGTGGTCAAAAGGTGGGCCGTAGCGGCCAGTGATGGAGTTCTTCACCTGGCCGGAGATCACCGTGATTTGAAAGCCCAGTTTGGACAGCAACCAGGAGAAGAGTCCGTTGTTCTCGAAGCAAAAGCCGCCTCTGCGGCGGTTCACGATCTTGTCGTACAGAAGCGGAAGCTCGAGTTGGACTCGTCCACCGCTGTGCACGGTGAGGTCCTCAAACGGTACCGACATCAGGTGACAGGACTGAACCGCCCGCAGCACTTCCAGGCTGGGCTCAGCCGGACCGACAAACCCAATGCGCGACAAATACTTCTGCACGTCCATGTCCACAGAAGTCATTTCCCCTGGGTTTATAGATGAAGCTACACGTCAATACTTTACTTTTGACCTCTGGTTTTAAAGCACACAGACAATGACCAGCTTTTACCGCACGGTCTCGGTTACATAAACTAACGTTGTCTTAAGGAAAGGAAGATACTCAGTCGTTCATCCCCTGCTCCAGCTGCAACTTCTTGTTTGAGGAATATAAAGTCCACACGGGAAGTTACTGAAACTGCACTTCTCAGATTGACCGCTAGAGTCGGACTCCCGAGGTGAGTCAATCCCTGTGTAGACTCACATTTACAGCAGGGATAAACATGTCTGTTGAGGTAAACTCTGTCTAGCTAATTACAGCTGATCCAAAAATGAGCATCAAAAAGGTGGCAAACACCACAAACAGGGCCAAGCAATAAGTTTTAGTTTAAAATAGTGGCAAAAGCTTTTACAAAAATGTTGCACACAAAGCAATCAATACAAAACAGGATTACCAGCCAATTTAGTTTTTAATGGAAATGTGTTTTTTTTGTTTTTTTGTTTGTTTGTTTGTTTGTTTGTTTTTTTGCAATTCATATTTGTGAATATAATAAACTGCAGCAATGGAAATAAAAAAAAACATGTATTTGAAGTCCTTTGAAAATGAAACTAAGTTAAACGTAAATAAAAAGAACATTTGACCCAAATTTTACATCATAAGCCTTGTCTGGTGTGTAGTCAGTGGTAATGAGCCCACTTTAATCCAATCAATATATCTAATTAAATGATTGCGACCAATTTTTTTTCAGACCACCTCCGGCGTGACGTCACACGCCGACACTCCCTTCTCCCAGTAGAGGGAGAAAGATGGCGCCCACACACGTACTGAGATGCTGTCAACGGGGTTTAGCATGGATACCCGTGATTTTTATCGCCCTGGTCGTCTGCTGGTCGTATTACGCTTATGTGGTGGAGCTTTGTATAAGTAAGTACACGTCCTGCCGCGGTGTGCTGTCTCCTCTGGAGCCTTTAACCGCTCGTGTTTTCATTGTGTTTCACCACACAAACATACAGCTGCTGCCGTTGGCCAGCAGGAAGTAAATGGACTGCAGCCCAACAATGGTGTTGGCAAGCCTGTCCAAATCTAGATACGGCTAATTATCAGCACGCCGTCTTCGCTTTGGGATGGATTATGTTTGCGGGGAATTGTGTTATCAGTAGGAGGAAAAACTTTCACCGTGCCCTATGTGCCCTGCCCGTTTCGTCTGTGTGGTTTTTGTGGCGAGCTGAATGGTGGAGCCTGGATGGAGAATTAAAACGCTAACTAAACGGTATTTGGCCGCTTGGACACATAGTTGACTCCAACTAGACTACAGCTAATTAGCTTGGCGCAGGTAACACACCGAGGCGTTGCTTGGAGCTCAGTTGGCCCAAAGTGTTTTGGTATTAAAAAAAAAAAAAAGAGAGAGAGAGAGAGAGAGAAAGAAAGAAAAGGGAGATGCTGTAGCATTATAGTTAAATTAGTTTTTATTTGAACTCATTCACTTGGTGTATTTAAAAGCACCCCAAACTTTTTTCACATCAAAATAACTGGATGACATTTTCAGTAATAGGTGAAATTCTGGTGAGATATTCTTTCATACCATTTGGATTTGGAAAATAGATGAGGTGTCCGAGACGATTAGATCAGTGGTTCCCAACCTTTTTTTTGCTGGTGACTCCCCAAAGAAACGAAGAAGTATATGTGTTTCCCACTGCACAGATAATCTAATTTTTCCTGAGTCTTTTATCACATTGTTACATCAAATAATTTCCTCTTGGAGAGGTGAAAAATATGCAGTGTTTTACAAGGAAACTGTGGAGTGATACAAGTTTTAACATGACAAAACACCAACTCTTGGACTGTATATTTCATTTTTATTATTTCTATTTTTCTCACCATGAAATGGACCTCTTGTCCACCTTGGCTCTAAACAAAACAATGAAACCTTCGTTCTTGACCTTAAAAAGAGCAGTCGACAAAACAGTCACAAGGTGGGCGAGACGCTCTGGAAGATGGAAATTTGAGTAGGCCAGCTCTGCCTGGAGAGAAAAATGGTGTCACCAAAACAAAATCTCCCACAAAAGAAGGATACCTTTTCAAAAGTGTTTATTTTTTATCAGCTACAGAATCAGTCATCCTTAAATTTATCTTATGGCCACACAGGGGAACCTGACCCCAGGTTGGAAAATCTTGGTTAGATACAGAGTAAATGCACTGAAAAGCTGCAGTAGTATGAATGAAACACTTAACTCTCCCTTTCAAGACCTCTGCCAAACATTGTTGAATTAACCGTCTAACACATGAATTTTCTCTGTTTCATCTCTTACAGTCACCATCCCCAGTATAGGAGAGAAAAGTAAGTGTCGTGCAGAGAAAACAATGTTTGATTAACACAAAGTGAATGGCAGCAACAGATTTTGCTGAACTGAGCCAGTTTGCTATTTACTGTGATAATCTCCACTTGGTCTGGAGAAATTAGCTCTGTCGACTTGGCTAAAAAAAGAGGCTGGCGCAGGAAACGTGTTTTCTCAAAGTGCTGAGCTCTGTCTGCTTGAAGCAGAGCTGCTTCTCCTCATTCAGCATTAGCTTTCCTCTCTCATTAATTAAATATGCAGATGCACAACATGTCTTCTTTTACCCTAAATAACAGCAGAACTCCCCTATACCAGCATTTAATGGTGATTTACCTGTTTTTAATGTCAGTGTAGATATCAGTGTCTGTTTGTTGTTATTCCTGACACTCAGTTTTTCCCCCCCCAGTTGTCTACCTGCTCTTCTTCCACCTTTCTTTCATCATGTTTGTGTGGTCTTACTGGAAGACCATCTTCACTAAGCCTGCCAGTCCTTCCAAAGAGGTACAATAACCCGATTATCCAAATCAAGCCCACAGTGTCTGCGTGTCTCTAACCCCCTTTAACCACAAAGTCAACTCGATGAATGTATTTTTCAAAAGACATTTATATGCTGCTCTCGTCGTTCCAGTTCTGCCTGCCCAAGGCCGAGAAGGAGCGATATGAGAAGGAGGAAAGGCCGGAGTCGCAGCAAGAGATCCTGTGGAGAGCTGCCACTAGTCTGCCTCTGTACACACGCACAGGAGCTGGAGGTACGTTTGTGTGTCCAAACACAAATGAGTGTTAAGTGAGTGAATCTAACTTTGTTTAAGTATTAATAAGATGTTGTTGTGTTACCATGAGCAGCAATCCGTTACTGCGACCGCTGTCAAGTCATTAAGCCGGACCGATGTCATCACTGCTCCGCGTGTGACATGTAAGAAAACCAAACAAACCCTTACACTTCCTCTCGGCTCAGTCATATGCTCCCCTCTTCCCCTTTTCACTTGCGCTTTCAAGTCATGTCTTAAATTTTCTCATGTGTTTTAATCTGTCCAATGTCTGTTCTCTTGTTGGTTACGGCAGGTGCGTGCTAAAGATGGACCACCATTGTCCCTGGTATGTACGAACTGCTAAAAGAGACACACTGAACACATGACACCACATTTTATTACTGCTTTTCAATGTTCTTCAGCTGCTTCGTGCAGTAAAAGTAAAAGGAGACGACTGACAGACAGCAGAGTCGTCTTTTATTCTAAAAGAAAAACTCAGACCAATCAAACAGTTCACAAAATAAACTGCATACAGTCCTCGTGACCCTTGTTCTTATTCCCTTTGTATGCTTGTAACCTTGAAGGTAGCAGAGCTTTCGCCTTAAATATTAAACAACAAAAGAACACGGTCTAGTGTGACTTTGCCTGTGGCTCCTTTTCAGTTCAAATTTCATGTTTTCTACTCTGAGGATGTGATGTCTGACCTTCCTCTGTGTGTGTGTATGTGTGTGTGTGTGTGTGTATGTGTGTCTCCAGGGTGAACAACTGTGTGGGATTCTCCAACTACAAGTTTTTCATCCTTTTCCTGGCCTACTCGCTGGTCTACTGTTTGTTCATCGCAGCCACGGTGCTGCAGTATTTCATCAAGTTCTGGACAGTGAGTAACAATGCACAGACTCGTCCTTTTTTCCCAGGGAGTAGTCCTCACTACACAGTCAACTCACTCACACTCAGCATGTTGCGAATGTGAATGTGTGTGTGTGTGTGTACGCGTGTGTGATGTTGGGGAGGATGCAGATCTGGTTGCATGCTGAGCATCCTCTGAGTTGGTTGTGCATGGTGCTGATCTCTCCCGTGCTGATCTGTGCTGCTCCTCTGTTTTCTCTGTCCTCTTTCACCCTTCACCCTCTGACCCCTCTCTGTTTCCCCTTCTGTTTATCCCCAGTCCTCGGACACTGGGTCATTGTTCTCTGATCTCTCTTTTTTCTGTCTCCCCCTCCGCTATCGGAACCATCAGTCACACCACTCATGTGGCCGCGAACACCTCCTCTCCTCTTTTTCTTTTTCCACTTTTGTTGACTTCAGTTTCCTCTCATCTCTACCTCTTTCATCCCTTTGATTCCTCCATTCTGGGCACACTTTGTGCATTCACCCACTCTCTCTCTTTCCTTTTTTTTCCCCCTCCTCACCCAAGTTGGCAGTGACTTGTGTTTTCCTCCTGATTTCTAAATTCTCCCCCGCTCCTCCTGCCTGTTCTTTCCTGTGTTGCTAACCAGTCTTGTTTCTGTTTGTACTAAAGCTTTGCCGGAGGAAATCGGCAGAAAACTGCCCAAAGGTAACCCAACGATCCTCCAAAGCCTTTAGTGTTGCAGTGCTTCACCATTGTTGCCATCGGTTACTGTCGTAATGTGCGTGTAGTGACGTGGCTCACATGATACTCCTCTTGTTTCGCCATTCCTCTTTCTTTATCTTTTGTCCTCACTCTTATTTCTCTGTCTTTTCATAAATATCCTCAACGTGCATTTGTGACTGATTCCTCTCTCGTTCTCTTCTTCTCTCATCTCCTCCCCAGAATGAGCTGCCAGACACTCACGCCAAATTCCATGTATTGTTTCTTTTTTTTGTGGCGGCCATGTTCTGCATCAGTATTCTGTCTCTCTTCAGCTACCACCTGTGGCTTGTAGGGAAGAACAGGTCAACTATAGGTAACAAACACCCATTCAACAAGTTTCTATATTGATTAACTGGCTCAAAATGTGAACATATTTCCATGTGTGTTTGAATTTTACATGTTTCTTGAAGAGGTTTTAAATGACTGAATGTTTCACTCTGTCCCCCCTCATGAGGATTGTATTTGCAGGATGTTGATCTTGTGATTAGAGTTGATTAAATCATGTCTGTGTTTGTATTCTTGTCCATCCATGTTGCTTCCTCACACCAGAGGCCTTCAGAGCACCAGTCTTCAGGACAGGCTCTGATAAGAATGGCTTCTCTCTGGGTTTCCGAAAGAATATCGCTCAGGTCTTTGGGGACCAGAAGAAGTACTGGCTCATACCAGTCTTTACCAGGTAAAAGAAAGACATTAAGTTTAACATGCTGCTCAGGTGGTTTGGGTTCTATCTGTGCATCTCATGGTTGAGTTAACAGCACAGCAATGTGGTTATAAAAAGGCTCTGCTTTGAAACCCGTGTGACACCGATCTTTTCATGCAAAAGATAGTTAAACACAGTGGATTGGTTGCTTTAAAATATCACATTACCTTTGTTGCAGCTTCTGTGGAATCTAATCTGAGTTTGTTACCCTGCAGGCTGACTGCACCTAATCTTAAATTTCCTCCTTGTTTACTGCAGCCAGGGAGATGGTCTGACGTTTCCCACGCGACTGGTCAACATTGATGTAGAGCAAGGCGCAGTCACCCTGCAGCCAGAGCCCGATAAAAGGTGATCAGTCATAAAAAACACGTTGTTTGAAACAAGGCGTGCTGCAAAAGGATTTATATTCCAGGATGCGTTGTGTCTGCACACTAATTTTGATTTGCTGGACGTGTTTTCAGTGCTACCGAGGTCCCTGTGAGCCCACTCAGCGAGTCACAGAATCGCCTCCTGAGCAATGACCAGCATGCCAACAATATCGAAGACCATCTGGCCAATAACACTCTCAAATCAGGTGAGCCCCAGCAGAGATGATAATACACCCACTGTTTGGAATTTGTCACCTAATCACATCTTCTGTTTACCTTCTCAGCTGAAAGTGAAACCATTACAATCTCCGTGGAGAGCAAGTCCTAACCAGGTAAGAGTCAGCGAACCGTGTGCAGAAGTCAGATTTTGCACATTGACGAGCTGCACTGCGTAATTATGTAAATTTTGAGTGTAATCAACAGTAATTCACCTAATTATCTTTGTTTTTGTTTCTTCTTACTTTCTCTGCCCCAGGAGAAACTCCTCAGTCATCTAATACGATGCCTTAAGCAGCGCAGAAGTTTAGTTTGTCACCATGGCAGCAGTCTCCCAGTGCAACCCCATCCCTACAGACCCATTTAGAGTAACTATGGATATGCCTTCCTTTTTGCCCATCACAGCCCAGTAATGCATTGGTATGTTTTGCATGCAGTGTCATAAGCAGATCTCACACCAACCCCATAGGACATATGATGCATACATTCATGCTAACTGTCACACATGCAGCTCTATGTGTATTTCCTTGTCTTGTTCTTTTTCTCACAACGGGAGCATTTATTGAAGATGAGAATATTCACGAATCCCGGAGGGAACCAGAGCTGCTTTTGGTGTTTCAATGAAGAAACTTTTTTTTGTGCCAAAAGCTTCCTGGGTGCACCAGGACACAATTTATAGGCACAAACCTGCAGTGAAGAGAGGTGGACAAGCTGTGTTTGATTTCAATATTTCTTTAATGTTTTTAAGAAGGCGGTACATTCTGTGGAGATGACGGAGTTTACCCAAGTGTCAAGTTTTTTTTGTGCGTTTGTTTGTTTTCCAACTCAAAATGTTGGAGTGTATGTGTATGTATGGTGCACACCTTTTTGAAATGGATGATTCCCCACCAAAACCTGGACTAGCTTACAGAGGACTCTGGCCTAGTTCAGTGGACTGAACTAGTGCACAACAGGGAAGGCTGTACCTGGGTTTCAGGTGGTGTTTTGGATATTAGAGCACAAGATGGCGCATTTGCACTTTGTAGATTATCAATGTCCATCAAAACAATGTGCTGCTTTTTTTTAATCATGTCCAAAAAGCATCCCAGGTATAACATATGTTGGATGATCATGTGATTTATGGCATATTGTGTGTGCGTGTGGATGTGTGTGTAACAGTTGAAGGGGCAATTTTTCTTCTTTTTTTTTTTTTAAGCAAGTAACTGAAACTAAAAGAATCAGCTTTATGTGTTTGTGGCCAACTTGTGTTACAACATGCTGCTTATATACAGACAGTTTGATCTGGGAGATGCATTTCACACAGTGCAGCGTCCTTCACTAGCTGCTCCTCTGCAGTCAGTTGATTATGTCATGTGATGATCAGTGATTCTTAGCCCAAAATGTCTACAACCTGTTTTTTCTACAACTCAGTGCTTAAACCTTTACTAAGACACCAACACTCATTGCCAAATAAGGGCTGACCTGTCAGGAGCTCTGACCTCTGAAGTGTTTACAACATCTAAGCTTTATCTTAACCTCACTGGCCAATGTCATGATAACCAAATTCTATTTACCAGTCGTTATGGCGCAATATTTTATACAAGGTGTATCTGCCCCGCCTGCCTGTAGTGGGTCATGATGTCCTTGCAATACCAGTGCTGGCCGGCAGGTGGCGACAAGGCTCCGGCTACCTGCCCTCATTCAGATGAGGAGTTTTCTGTACTTTATAAACATCTGGCTCAGGGCTCAATTCACTTTCAGTCTAATTTGCAGGTGCAGCTTTCTTCAGAGTAAGATATTTTCATAAAACATGATTAATATCCATCATATTCCTCTAATAACTCATCTAGGTTTAATTTGAAACGAAAGTGAATTGAACCCAACTGATCTACTGTAAAATAGAGGTGTCAACTTCAGCTTTTGTTCACCTTGTCTTTTCTGTGTGTGTGTGTGTGTGAGTGTGAATGTGAGATTTGGACTCGGCTCAGTGTTGTGACCTTGAACTGGTTAAGGGAGGCCAAGCGTGTGTTAAAACCTAACAGTGAATTATCTTATGTCAGTGTTGAACATCTGAGATGTGACGCACATCTGTAAGGCAAGAATTTTTTAAATGTGTAATTAGACTGCATCATCCGTACATATCATCAGCATCATGTGACCTGTTAAAGAATTGACTCTGTTGTCAGGACAACCAAATAGCATTTTTTTTTTCCTTTGGTCATTTATATGCAACTTTCTGACGACTCACGTTGGAGGGGGGACACCGCAAATTCATGATGTCAGTTGTTGCTCACTTCTACCTGATCACATCCATGACTGTTGCTGGATGAGCCTCCTACTATCAAGACCCCGTAAGACTCCGGTGATGTTCAAGTTTACAGCTGTTTCTATCGTGTAGAGTGACTTTGTGGTGTTTGTATGATGTGTTTCTTTGGTGATCGTTGTCACAGTCGTGCTGAATGTACCACAGACAGGACAGTGAAGGGTATCTGGTCGGATGATGGAGCATTAAGAACAGACTGCTCTTCGGACTTTATGTTTACATTTTGTCCCTCCAATCATGTTTGACCTTTCGAGCCCAAGTGTAAGGCACTCTTTACAAACAGATGATTGGAGGATATTTGTTATACCGAGTGGATTATCATACTGTCATGGTGGCTAAGTATCAGAATGACACTGTGGTTTGATCTCAGATTAGCAGTTTAAATTGCTATCAAAGATCATGATCCAAGCCAAGGTTATGTTTTGATCACATGTAGATCTTTTTCTAAACTTCACACTTAACGAAAAAGACAAAAAAAGAAAGAAATTCAGCATTATTTAGGAGCCTGGCTCTTTTCCACCCGTCACTTAAGACCACTGATTCTGAAACATTGGACCTGTCATCTAGTTGTTTTTTCAAATTGCCTATATTCTATCTCTGGGCTGTTTGGCCTTGAGACTAAAGTGCGCGTGTGTATTTTGTAATGCTTAATTGAGTGTTCTTTTGTAATATTGTTGTCTTGGGAGAAATGCTTCTGTGCAGCCATGAGATTTTTACCTGTCTGTGTACACACATAACTGTCTGACTAATGCTCAAAAGCATGGCGCCCAACTTCTGTAAAAAAAAAAAAAAAAAGTGTTTTAACATATTAACAGGGATTATGGTGGTGAAACAGACTTTCGGGGGTTTTTCAACTATAGCTAGGTGCGTCATGTTTTAAATTAGCTTTACTCTGGTCTGTCTCAACTTTCTAAATGAAGCCATACAGACTCCTGTGAAAATGGAGGAAGGATCTAAAAATTTCAGTCTAACTTCAAACACATTTTACATCTGTAATGTACACAGTGCAGATGTAGCCTATCATAAGTTGCTTATTGCTACATTTTCGTTTCTTTTTGTTACAATGTCCTATTTTACAATGTGTGTATATATATATTGATAATGTAAGAAAAAGACTACATATATATTTTTCTTGTCTGATTAATTTTACTGTTCCTATTTTGTGAATGAAGTACATGCCTCTACACAAGTAACGTGAAAATAACAATAAATGTTTTTTTAAACCTCCAGTCTAACTTTGACGCCATCTGTCTGTTGAGCCCTTGAGGTATTGCCTTGGACCTGGTGGTTCAGTAGGTGACTAGGTATACATCATATGTGAGACTTTATAAAGATGGGTTATCATGTCCGATCAGTTGGATATCAATGTATCTATGGAAACCTAATCAGAGATGATCAAGGGAAAAAAAGTTAGACATTTCTGAAATTACTTTTTTGATTTGTGTTTGGCCTTTAAGTTTAGATTATTTTTACATAAGGCTGGAGGAGTGCGAGTGCTTCCTGATTGTGCTGTAAACTCGATATATAGTGAGTAATAAGTGTTGAATAATGTGTTTTTTATTAATGTGGCTTTAATCTCATAGGTATACCATGCAGCAGAGCCTTATTCATTCCAATGCCTTACGAAGAGGACAAATAACACCTCAGATTCAGTTTGTCTGAACAAACTGATCATTATTTGCAACTGCCTGCTCTGGATTCCAGGAATGAAACATATTAATGACAGTTATTTAAAGACGACACTGCAGCATGCAGGAGAAATGAGTCGCAGTCTTGTGATAGGAACAGTAAACAAAGCTATGGTGACTACGCCATCCAAAAAAGTTCTTTCTGATAAGCCCAGACAAAAACCTAAAACAGGCGTGTTGCCTCATGCCTTTTGAAGAGTCCACAATCTTTGTGGATTCAAGAACTCAATACGGCCCTCGACATTTGCTATCTGTCTGACACCCAGGCCACTGACTTCTGCTGTTGAGGCTGCTGTCAATCATAAGGCTCATCCTCTCAAATGACTCGTGCTTGACTTTTAAAATTTTTTTTTTTTTTTTTTGTAAATCATAAATTAAGAATAAATCAGGATAGACATCGTATGTATCACATCCCTGATAAAATATAACAGTGTGGGTACAAAGTGGAGAAAGAAAAAAGATACATTAAAGTGACCAGTTTCTCTTTCCTTTTACTTGTTTCATGCGTATTTGTGTGTGTGTCATCATCCGCCTGTGCACGTTTGAGCTATCGGGTTCCCAAGTTAATGACCTCAGTGTCATTTTGTCAGGGAGAGTAAACAGTGACTTGTTAATAACCAAACAAGTCGTACCCACCCAAGGCTGTAGCAGACAAAGTTTCAAGGAAGAACTTTGGATGGTTTAACCATTAAAGGCAAGAGCCACTGAAAAAGTAATTTTGGTTGGTGACATCAGTGTCAGTGACAGAGCCAGCAGTGTTTCTTGGCAGGAAATAAAAGCATCAAAATCTCAGTTGTTTTTTGGGGCTGGTTTCACTTCAGTCAACTTAAAATAAGTCTGTCACCAGATTAGAGTGTACATTCAGTCTGAACCCATCCATCGTGAAAACTGACATGAAATTAGATTAAAGCTCACACACTTCAGTGGTATACATTTCGATTGCTTCTGTTTTATATGCCTATAGCTGCTGAGATATGTGCCAACCAACACAACGAGAGTGAACAGAATTTCATTTGTGGCTCTAAAATGCCCATGTCAGCTTTATAATAACACAGGTGGCCTTTGGCTGGGCCACACTCATAGCCCGGCCCAGCCCCGGTGCCCCTCGGAGAGCCGGAGACAGGCGGCCTTGGGCTGGGCCAATCCACCATTCCATTCATTTTTGACTTTTTCAGTTTTCACAAATTCAGACAGGCAGTAAGTGATCATCCTGGTTTTTGCCAGTCAAAAATGTAATAAACTCCACAAACATCCAAGATGTTTCTAATAATCTTATTCAAAACACATGTGCCCTCAGAGGTTGCCATGGTGATTCTACTTGCTTAGTTTTTACAGTACCTCCCAAACTCAGACTTACAACTTACACAACTTACACATAAAGCTACCTCTGTGTGTGTGTGTGTGTGTGTGTGTGTGTGTGCGCGCTGCCTCGAAGTGGGGCCCCCATGGCAATAAAAGTCTGCCCCCCTTTATTTCACTCCCCACAGTAATGCTAGCAAACCACAAATGATGAGCCATGTTTTCCAGTTCTTTTTGTTGGGCTCCTCTGCTCAGTACAGGTTGTTACCAGAGTTACTATGGTCTTGACTCTGGGAAAAAGATGTCAAATGTTCATGTCGGTCTTCTTTTTTTGTCTTACTATACTCTCGGAGCAAAATTAAAATTCATTGAACATGACAGCCCAGCCCCACATACCTTTTTAAAATTGACCGCTGATTGTCTGACGTACAGGTGAGAGTCAGAAATAGTCCCGTTGGAGAACAGTCATATCACTGTCATTGAAGATGTGCTGAGATGTTGCCTCATTGTCTAAAGATGTTTTCTTTAGATGACATCATTGTCACCAGCTGTTTGTTGTTAGACAGATTTCTTCTGAGATTGGTGTTGCCAAGGGGAGTAATTTCTTATGATCACCCATTAAATCAAACTGTGCTATTGTGCTCTGTCGTTTTGGAACTTTTCTGTCAATTTCATGAACTCAGGCCAGTTGAGACATATTATTTCTGATGAGTCTGCATCCCAGGAACATAATCATAAGCTAAGGAGTGGCTTGACGCAGCCAGTACCAACAGGACAGCTGCTCAGACTTGACTCATATGATTCAAATGGTTGTATAAGGTCAAACGGATGTGGGTCATACTGTGCATTATGTAACACTGGTGAGCACAGTACCCTATAGTATAACTTTATACACATGTTAATGTACTGGTGCTTTGTTTGGTGAACATAATCGGATGCAAGCACATATGCCTGGTTTTATGCCTCTCAGCTATCATCATTAATCATTCCTTCACTGTGTCTGCACATGCCGCTCAAGGATAAAGAGATTTTATCGGAGAGCCAAGGAAAAATAAATGTCTTCATGCAATGTTAACCTCTGGAAGCCAAGGCTTGCCTGAACGGACAGGCAGATGAGATCATGGATATGAGGTAAACTCGGGTAAAAGATGATGTTCAAGAAGGAGCATCACCGGAAAAAGTTCGAGCAGTTTCTCAGATGAGATGAAAAGGGCACCAGGATGTGGCAAGAGGGCCATGTGTTGGAAGAAGATGTTTATTGGTTGAAACATGATCTGTTCGGCTAAATTTTTGGCATCACTGGTCTTTAGTATGATACTGATCGCAGTAAATGACGCTGAGTGCTGTGGTAAATTATTCAAATGGAGCCAGGAGCGCTAAAAGATTTGCAGCAAATGCCTCACATGACAATGCCCCTCCACATGTTGCTACGGGAACAGGGGGGCATGTGATGTGAGCATCTGCATTGTCCACAGGCTCAATTCATAAGAAACACACACATACAAACACATCTCACTCACACAAACACTCATTTTACTTTTAATACCATTTAAAACATTCCCATGATTCCCAGTTTCTGCTTCATACCCTAACAATGAAGTGAAACAGCATCCACCTAGTGTGAAATTTAACCTCTTGAACCCAGGAGAAATATTATATTTGCTTTTATAAGGACCAAATGAGTTCACATGCAACCCTATAGCTTGAAAAACAAGGAGCACATCAACACAGAGTCTCAAAAGCTGTAGAAGGAAGACGAAGCACACATCAGATCACAGCCACCACAGTGGTGCCCAGCATACTTTCAAACCGATTGAAACAAACAAAACAACATGATAATAATAATGCAGCTATGATTAATTGTCGGATGTACTCTCTAATCAATATGCCATCACTCTGAGCTGCGTGAAACTGAGGTAAAAGTCATGAAATCAAAGTTGAGGAAACACTACTCCCAGCATCAAAACCACAATCACGTTTTGCGTCAGATTAGTCAGAGCGTGTGATTCGGCGAGGACTCACTGTCCTATTGCAGAGGAGGGGGGCGGGTCCTGGGGGTTGCAACAAGTGTTTTTTGGGGGAACCCTCCGTGGCAAGAGGACTACAGGACAGGACAGGAGAGGACAGGACAGGAGAGGACAGGAGACTCTCTGCTCATACTCGCACCGAGCGTCAGTGGATGTAAGCGGGACTCAGCGGAACATCAACCGGAGACTGAATCTGTGCAGACCCGACGACAAGAGCCAGCATGAATATCACTGGATCCAACCGAACCACTGACCCGAGCTGCAAGGGGCAGCAGCCCCCTCTCGCCCTCGACATCATCGTCAGTGAGTACACACTGGACCAGGCAGCTACCGCACATCACTCTCATACAGGACTCGAACAAGCCCCGGATCAGTACGTGGTCTTTATGGGTCTTTATGGATCTTTGCACGACACCTCAGGTCTCTTATGTGTAGACTGACTCTGATTGACGCTCCTCCCCTTCAGAACAATTACAAATGTGCTTTAAAATAAGTGTATTTGGAATATATAGCTATATGAAGTGAGCACATAAATAACTATTCAATTATATATTATATTATATAGGTGAAATTCAGCTAATTTATAGCATTGGTTATACTGTGTGGGGGTAAGTGATAGCTAAGTGACAGCTCAGATGCCAGTTATGACTTTAAACTAATCATCAAATTAATCAATTAATCCATTAATCCTAACCATCACTGTATGTTTCTTAATTTTTTGTTTTGTTTTGTTTTGCATTTGTGATGGTTTAATTGAAAAAATCTTTTTTAAATGTGTTGTTTAAACGCCGAAACATAAAACATGTTTCTATTTTATGACTGAGACTAAAACTTTTATGATTAACTTTAAATGAAGGTTAAAAGTTAGATACTTTTTTACTACTACATCACTGATTATGCATATCCACAAAGTGTACTGGTTTTTGTATGAGAATACACACTTTTCCCCATTCAGGTATGATCGACAGGATAATCAATAATAGATCTGGCGGGCCCCTCATCTGCATGCAGATTGGTTTAGCTTTGTCAGTTTCACAAGTAGGCGACAATCTGAACCAGTTTTCTCTGCAGGAATGAAAGTCAATATTCACTTTCCATCATAAAGCTCAATATGCTTTGCACATGTGGCCGCATCCCACATCAGATGTGTGACCAAAGAGAATACAGGAAATACCTACTTAAAATAAATGAAAGAAAAATAATAGAATACTATTTTTGGAGTGAACAATAAGAATATATCATTTAAAGTCATCATCTAAAGTTAAGTGTCAGTTATCCATCGGGAATTCAGGATTTTAACCAACAAAATCAAACGAGTAACATGTGCAGAGGACTGCACAGTCAAACTAGTGATGTCTGTGTGTGGCACTGACTTTCCCTGTTTGTTTGTGAGGGGTTCTGTGTCGTGATTACCACTAATGTTTTTGGATCCCAGAGAATAAATGACTCACATTACCAGAATACTCTGGTAGTACAATTACTGACAACATCATGAAACAATTATCAAAACTGCTTTTTCATTTTCGACACTGCAGCTTGGTTGTCACTTATCTTTCTTAGTCTGCAATATATGAGCAATTCAATTGTCAGCATGTGTTGTTTCTTATGAAGGTGGTTATTCTGGGAATGGATACTCCCCCAGCCATTGTCTTACACTGCGCAAAATCCCACCCACATGTAAACGTAACTTCCAGATTTCTTAGAAATTCTTGAGAAACGCAAATGCTGCTGCTGCTGCTGCTGCTGCTGCTGCTGCTGCTGCTGCTGCTGCTGCTACTGCTACATTTTCTCACCATCAACCACCTGTTCTTTTTGTTTTCAAGGCTGAGTTGGGGGAAAAAAAACTTGCGAAGCTCCTGAATATCACATGACATGATCCGAAACACTCCACTTTCCATCTTATGCTAAAGTCATATAGGATGATCAGCCATCTTCTTTTATTTTGTCAACATGCAGGTATCCTTGGCAACAGTCTGCATTCATTTCCCTGTGTTCTTGTTTTTCACGTTCACTGTGAGTTACTTTAAATCATTGTTGTATCCACTGAACTCATAGAAAGTTGAGGTCAAGGCTTCATTCTGCAAACCCTCAAACTAAGTTACTCCTCTTCATCCCCTATGGGACATAAGGTCTCAATGAGCTCTCTCCATCATGTAGTCCTTGGCAGCATGTTGTGCTTCTCCCCTCATACCCTCAAATTATACTATCTCTATTTTTAGTGACGTCTATCAGCAGAGATTTCTTTCGTATTTTCTGTTCTTCTTCTGAAACATTCAAATGTCAAAAAATCTGTTGTATATTTTGTTGAGCTGTTTGGCATTATCCCCCAGTATCCTCAGTGGTTTTCAAACAAATGAAAATCCTTGATGTTGAGTGTCAGTGATGTCATATCTCCTTTGTTTATGTGTCGTGGTTGTCTGCCATGTGTCTTTTTTTCAATCACTTCGCCACATTTTTTGTGGGATGGGGATGACTGATTTTTTTACATTAGACCCATGGGTCTTAAAATATCAGGAAACAAGCTGAGCTCAGCGCCAAGCCCTACTCTGACGTCCTGTGTCCACTGAACAACGTTGACGCAACACTGATTTTGATGCTACTTAACTCAGTGTTTTCACCAGTTATAAGCAGCTGGTCTATTTGTTTTAGAGAGGGAGGAGCTCTGTAGATAACTCTGCAGCCAGTAAAAGACTCTCTTGAATGGCGATTACTGAAGGGCTCCTAACTGCAATGATGGCAAAGACAACAACTCCCATGATCCCATGCTACATCACTGTTTGCAATTGTTTTAAGTGGGAGAGACCAAGCAACAGAGGTTGTGCGTACTGTACTTCTCAAGGGCTTGATAAAGGCTAAATATCATAATAAGCTTTAGCTTCAGGAGATTTTCCTAAATCTCAGGAACACCATGAGGCAACAATGGTTGCTTAGAGGTCAAAGGTCAAGGTCACTTTTTCCATTCTGGCTATTCACATGTTAATTATAACACAGTTCAGCACAAATGTGTGATAAAAACAGATGATGAAGAAGTGAAATTTTATAGCCAAATGATGCCACCTTCACTTTGATGTGTTATTGCTCTGCAGCAACATGTTATCAGGTATAAAAGGTGAAATTGAGACCATAATTCATTTATCTTGGAGGCTTTGTGACACCAAAGAGGCAGTACTTCCAGTCAGAACATGTTACAGTCTTTCTCAAGGCTGCTTGTTATTTTTATTTAACAACAGTGTGCCAGATAAAACATTTTAAGGCCCTGATGAAAGACCCAACACTCTAAATTCCCCTTTCTTTCGTGATAGCACAGAGATTTTATCAAATTACATTAGAATCTGAAAAGAGCTAAATTGTTTTAATTTCCCCTCTCTCCTTCCAGAGCTGGATATCTTTGGCATCATCCTGTACTCCATTCTCACTTTCATGGCAGCGGTGTCCATGCTTGTCTTCATAGAGGAATGTATCTACATCTACAGGAAAGTGCCAGCCAACAAGAAAAGCGTTATCATCTGGGTGAATGGGGCGGCACCGGTAAGACACTAGTTTCACCAGTTTCACCAGTTCCCGCCACAATACATGTGCAGGCCATGGAAATATGCATATATATAATGTATCCTTACCTACTTCCTCTGTGTTTTTTAGGTGATTGCCACCATGTCGTGTCTGGGTATGTGGATCCCCAGAGCCACCATGTTTACTGATATGACCTCTGCCTGGTGGGTCTCACCTCCCATCTCTCACTGTGCTGTGTGTGTTTTTATGCACAGAGCCCTATGGTGAAAGATCACACACACGTAAAGCTGATATGAAATAACATAGAGTTTTATGGAATTTGGTCATACTGTTGCATAATGTGTGTGAAAGCTTAGACTTTCATTTTCCATATTTTTTCCACTGATCCTCTGTCTCCATGTGTTTCACTTCATGCTTCTCACACTTCACTTCCTACGTTCCTTGTTTCTGTTTTCACATCCGTCCTCCCTTTACCTGTTTGTAGCTACTTTGCAGTTGTGGTGTTCAAGTTCCTCATCATGATGGTGGAGGAGCTGGGCGGTGATGAAGCCTTCCTCAAGCGAGCAGGAAGACATAAACTAAAGATCAGTACCGGGCCGTGTTGCTGCTGCTGCCTCTGCCTGCCACACGTCGCCATCACAAGGTAAACATATTGTTATTGCAATCAATAGCATTTCCTTGCACATTGAGAAGTAAAATTAGATCTTTCCAACAACACCCTGGGTGTGAGCATCCTCTGAGGGATCCTGGGAATAAACACAGCATGAAAAGAGAGGCTGCATGGCTCACACCCCTAATCTATGAGTGCTGATATTCATCAGAGAAAAAGTGCATTTTGGCAAATGCACCGATTTGCTTTTTATGAGGAGAGTTGGATGAGAAGATCAATACCACTCTCATATCTGACCATTAAATGCAAGGCCACAGTCAGATTTGCTTATTTAGCATAGCTAGCACAAAGACTGCAAAGAGACAAAAAAAAAAGTTCAGCTGGTTCTGTCCAAAGTTAACAAAATTGTCTTCTAAAGTAAATTAATCACCATGTTATATCTTGTTTGTTTAATCTTAATAAAAAGTGTAAACATGCTGGGCTTTGGTTTTACAGCAGTGGTTATTTGCTAGATTATATGCTGGACAGGAGCCATCGACTAGGTGGAGTCGAAGCTACCTATTTTATACAATGCT
The DNA here is from genome assembly GCA_021432705.1 of Caranx ignobilis. NCBI lineage: Eukaryota > Metazoa > Chordata > Actinopteri > Carangiformes > Carangidae > Caranx > Caranx ignobilis. The sequence continues at coordinate 12,350,808 of MU269986.1, forward strand.
ATTTTAATGTTGTGCAATCCCTGCATGGACCGAGGTGATCATTGAAACATCCTGCGATAATGAAGCACAGATCCTGTGCAGCTTTTCACCACATGTGAGAGAGGACAGGCTGGTGCACAGGTCTCTTATGTAATTTTTTGGCCTGTTTGATGATTGTGTAAACTCACTGGGTACACTTCTGTGAAGTTGAACACCCTCTCAGTCGCGCCGCTCTGTCCTGGCAGGAAAAACGTGTGTCATACTGTAGCACACCAGTCTCATTATGCTCCTTCCTTGCAGTTGAAAGACTGTTTCAATTAAGTCTGCACATAAAGAAGCAGGTACAGTATGTTCAGGCTAAATTCAGCTCCCATGCTAGGTAATGACAAACAGGTGTGCTCATTTTCAGTGATATGCATTGGTTAACACGTGTTCTCTCAAAGATACAAAGAAATCCATTAACATGTATGCACAAAGCAGTGTTGTTGATTATGTTGATAGATGCGAGTCAGTACATGTTCAGCTTTTCCTTTTGATCCAGTGCCCAGGTTTCCATCAGTGGGCTTCCAGGATGATGTGTTTTCTCTTGTAAATCAGCTGTATCAGAAAAGGTGGAATGAACCTCAGAGGGACAATCAGTATTTATATTGTCAATGCAAGACCATTCAAATGAAGACAGGCTGGAAGACAATAAAGACAAGCCCAAGGCTTTTCTGAGTTGTTCAAAACATCCTGCCTAATAGACTCCTGGCAGTGGGGAATTTCACAATGAACTTTGAATCGTTTTTTTTTTGTTTTTTTTTAAAAGCTTTCAGGGACCAGACCCATGTTTGGTCATCAGCAGCTACCATGAAATTGTTTCCTCTGTTCCTTCTACAGGCGCTCTCTCTTCCTGCTGAAACTCGGGTCCTTCCAGTTCGCTCTACTGAAAATTGTCTTCACTGTCCTCTCCATTGTCCTGTGGACCAATGGGAACTTTGACCTGTCTGACGTGAGTTAATCATCCTGGCTTACATCCCCTCATGTGCACTATTTGTTTTCCTGTTTTTTTACCATTTACCGATCATTGGTCATAAAAACATAATAATACTGTTGTTTGCCTGTAAATGTACGTATCTAGGCAGGTTATGGTGTTGCTTCGGCACAGATCGTTTTATGTGCAAATACAAGGTTTGTGTGTAAACACCATTACTGTTCACACATGGTTATTGACAATTTATAAAACACACACAGCTCCCTTGTATGTCTAAGATTTGATAATACATGTTCAGTCACAGCATATGTAAAACTCATGATTGAAATGATATGATGTTATCATGAGTCCCTTTTTGCTCACCATTGACAAATGATCAGTCACTATTATCTTGTGAAATTAGCTCATGCTTAATGAATCTTTGTTAGGGAGTCACTGTGCTTCATTAAATCATTTATACTCCAGCAAATGAGCTAAAATGTGTAACAACACATCAGCCTCATACAGTATATAAGCTGTGTTGTTTGGCACCTACCAGCATAGATCTGCCTTGACTAGTTTACCACCTTTCTGTGCTCTGCTCCAAAGGTTTCAGCAACACACGGTCTGCAGGGTCATGCAACAACTTGTAGTGCAGCTTCATGTTTACAGGGCTTGAAGTTCTCCAGCATGGTGCTGGATTTCCGGCGTGGCGCTGTTTCGGCACGGGCCGTTTTATCGTCGTAGCTATTTTATAAATAGTAATTATGTCTGATTTAGCCGCTGCTCCTTTTTTACACCGACTCTGTCTACAGAAAGCTCATAGACATTCACTGATTTCCTGAGCAATGCCCCACCCCCCAGTACATCTGATCGCTTAAACATCACAAATAAAAAAGTCAAAGGTGAAGGCTGTGCATTAGGGATGCACATGATAATGGATAAAGATTACGATTTTTCTTTTTTCTTTTTTTTTTCAAATTAGCTCCTTATGTCATCAACTCATGGGAGTGCTCCAGCCCCATCTCTCACAGAGTGTGTATGCTTGAGACTTGTTCATGTGAAGCATGTGGTGGTGTACCATTGCCACGACCGCAACAGCCCGGTCTCTGTTCTGAGTGTGTATGACTGAGACTTGTTCAGGTGAAGCATGTGGCGGTGTACTATTGCCATGACCGCTCCAGCCCGGTCTCTGTACTGAGTGCGTATGACTGAGGCTTGTTCGTGTGAAGCGTGTGGCAGTGTACCATTGCCATGAACGCTCCAGCCCTGAACGCTCCAGCCCTGTCCCTGTACAGAGTGTGTATGACTGAGGCTTGTTCAGGTGACGTGTGTGGCGGTGTACCATTGCCACGAACACTGAGAACATGAATGCATAAATCTATGGATTACAGCCAACTTGGTGCTGGAGATGCTTTAATGTGTGCATGTGTGTGTTACTACATTTCAGTTGAACATTACTGGAGCTGTTATGTGGATTAACCCCTTTGTGGGCATCTTGACAATCATAGCCCTGTGGCCTGTAGCAATCATGTTCATGCACCTGAGGACTGCCCTACGGACACTCAAGATCATCCCCAAGTATGCTATGTACCAGGTGAGGCACAGCTGAAGCATATATGCACACAAACAGCTGTAAAGTATTACTAGCACTGCTCAACTATATAAGGCTGGCTGTAAGTAAACACCCATTTCTAAGTTATGACGGCTGTAATAAGTTTTTTTTTTTTTACAGGATTTTCCACCATTGTTTTGTCAAGTTTACCAGTGTATGTGTGTGTTTGTGTGTGTAGCTTGTGCTGATCCTGAGCCAGCTGCAGACAGCCATCATTAACATCTTGGCTTTGAAAGGGGTAATCGCCTGTTCGCCACCTTTCTCCGCCGCAGCCAGGGGATACAGTGAGTCAACTTCGATTCACAAAACTGATACATTCATCCACATGTTTTTTGTTGGCTCAACAATGACTCATCTGTCCGTCCATTCATTTATTTACCAGACTACTGATTTTATCTCATTCTACTTCCTTTCTTTTCTGCCCCCCAGTGATGAGTCAGCAACTTTTGATCCTGGAAATGTTCATCATCACACTGGTGACACGGCTGCTGTATCGACGACAGTACGACCCCTTACCTGAAGAACACGACAACAATGAAAACAAGATAGCAATGCTTGAGGCTGCATGAGAGCTCAGTGTGTTAGTGTGTGTGTGTGTGTGTGTGTGTGTGTGTACATGTGTGCCATTTTTACTTTCCTGCATTTATTTGATTAAGAAATCAAACATGAATAAATACAAATGTGAATTATATGTAAATCAATCAAATAGATGTTGAGTAAGCATCGCTGATAAAACCTGCTTGTCTGGCAGGACGCATGTATAACCTGCTCTATCCACTGTGATCAGGGACTGTTGACTTGTTCCTACTTTTTTCCCGTTTGTTTTTACCAAAGAAATAGGTCATATGCAACAAGTTTAGTTGGTAACATTTTACTTTACACGTCTGCAATTTCCTTTTAATATCTGAGGACGTGTCCTGGAAAGGGTAGTAGATAAGATAATTGTTGGTAATCTAAACTAAATTAAAAAGAAACTTGAAACATCAAAGTCAGTGTTGTATCATAGCAAAGTACTGTATACTGGCTACAGGCTCCTGCTGCTTCTTTTGCTCTGGTATAAAACTACACATCCTGTCAGGGGAATGCTGGTCCCACAGCTGCCCGCTAGTACAAACCTCTGTTGCTGATAGTGCTGCTTAGTTTTAACAGGTCTGAATGAAATAAACTGACAAAACGGACAGCAAAGAACATGAAATCATGTTTAAATTTAATCTAGTTAAAGGAGATATGAATGCACATATTAGGTGGCTCCTATGCCAAGTATAGCAAAAACAAGTAGCTCAATATTTATTGGATCAGATATGTATCACTTTGACAGTTTTTAAGACACAGCCCTTTCCAGGAACGTTTCTGTGAACCTATGGGAGCCCTAATGTTAAGGGTATTCCACTTATTTATATACTCTTTCTTATTTTTAAGGCATTATTGCATACATGATAATAAACTGTATTTTTGCTATGTATTTGCCTTCTGTTTTACAACCACTGGACCTTTTCCTTTCACTGTGATTCACCTGTACAATGTAAGCATTTTATTGATGAAATTTCCAAATACTTATTGGCTCTGTGTGGTGTTTGTCACTCAGTTTTTCCATCTACTGTAGCTTCCTTTACTCACAGGGTAATTGTAATTTTCTGCCGCTAGGTGGCAGTAGGAAATTAAAATCTAGTGTGGGACACTGATCAGCTTCAAACTCTGCCGGATTGGAGCTTAATTATCATCACCTGTTGAAATCATTGTAACAGATAGCCGACACTTCGAAAGCTGAGGTACAGTCTGAAAATGCACTCATTACATCCTACAAGATACTCTCTTGGTCATTTGTGGTGGAAAGAACTGCAATTCAATACAAAATGTAGTAGCGAATTAAGATGCTAAACATATCGTTTTCCTTCTTTCCGTGTTGTACCCATTGGCCGTAACCATTACAGTAAACAGCTACAGACAAACAAGCTAATGTAAACGATGTTGATTGACACGTCTCCGCCCAATTGAGTTATTGGGTTTCCTTATTTCCGGGTTTTTGGCCAATCATCGCAGTGCATCAACAAGCCCGAGCCAAGTGCGGTTGTCGGGACTTTCGAACGTTCGTGCTATCCGCGACATCAAGTTAGCTCAAAAAGACCGGAAATGCAGGCCGTAGATTTCAAAATAAACCGTTTTACAGGTGTAAGCGTAAGGAAATCCTAAAACGTTTGTAGACCAAGAGGATAGTTTTGAAATTAGGTATAAACTGCTCTTGTACTTGCCTGGTGGGTCTGTTAACAAGGTATAAAATATCACAGGTGAAATAATTGATTCTGCTTTTACAAAAATCGACAATTGCCATGTATCAGGTTTCTGGCAGAGACATGTCATTAATAATGTATCCTACAGATTATAAGACAATCATCTTCTTGGCGCAGGCATGTATAGGAAGACAGACACCCACACTTAAAGAAGTGCAAAGCAATTCATTGACAGTTTTCATTTCTATACCTCTTTGTCACTTTGTAGTTGTGTTTCTCTGTATACCCTCTCTATTTATACGTGCAGTTGTGTTATCTTAGTGGTTTTTCTGAGTTGTTTTTTTTCTTTTTTTCTTTTTTTTTCCGTTACTCTTTTTGATCATTTAGTGTCCCTTTGTAGTCAGTTTTATTCCTTTGATTTTTGTTTTATATCTCTTTGTAGGTATTTGTGTCTTTACAGCTGGAATATGTCAGTTTACAGTTTACTTTTTTGAGGGCCTGTGTCTGGTATAGGCTTACTCTACAATCTATATATGCCATTGGTGTTTTTACATAGAGCTTAAATAACTTTAAATGTAATTAACTAGCTTACAATACTAAGATTTCTTGTGCTATCAACAAACACAATGAAGTAGGAGCACTGAGACGTGAAGTAGATTTTTTTTTTCTTTCTGAAATATACATTTACTTTAATGGTTTTTGGCTAGTAGCAAAGCCAATAAATATAAACCATCTTGATGGTTGCCTTTTTAGAAAATGAAAATGACTATTATGCACATTAGCTACTTGTATTTTGAAAAACACAATCGGAAGTGACAGTTTTAACCGACTTGCTAACAGTGTAGCTGTGGTCTGAAAGTCCAACAATACAGACCCAGGAAGCCCTCTGAAGGGAATATTGTCGGTATCCTGTCATGTAACCTTATGGACATTTATTTATCGCATCGTTTCGTGTCCACCAGAGGCCGCGGGCTGGGACAAATGTGGCCGCCGACGAGAGGGGAGGGCTGCCCGTGTCTCTGTCAACATTGCCGGAGATGAAATGGTCGTGTTTTCTCTGAATTTCTCTCTAACGGCTGGACCCAGGCATCATTAAACTTTCAAAATGAGGATCTTTACGTGTCTAATGAAAAACACAAACCCCAAAATCGAGTACTACTCCAGGTTTTCTCCGTCCCCGCTCTCCATCAAGCAGTTTTTGGATTTTGGTAAGTGTAGCACTGCAGGGCTGTCATCTTAAGAAACGAGAAGGAAGAGAAGCAGTGGCCTTGTTTTTGCTCTTAATTTTGTCATTTCATTCACTGTGTCTTTATATTTGATGTATCACAGGCAAAGCTCTTGGGTATTAATAGAAAAGGTGTGGTACAAGCAGCAGTGAAACATTATACTTTGTTAGGAACAGATCTGACATTTCAATTTGGTGTTTACTTTTAGAAACCCTCTCGTAATGATACAAACAGTTGTCATACATGGTAGTGCCTTTGCATGGCATCTCTCTGGTGTGGTTTGTTGACTTTGCTCAACACATGACATGCAGGTATTTTTATTAAAGCTGTAGCACCAGCACGTATGCAGTGGAGGCTGGAGACAGTCTCATGTTACCCAGTTTATTTTTGCTCAACGGGATTTTACATCATTTATTAAAGTCTCTGAGATGCAAAATTCAAACTGTGCATCACTGTGGTTCAGTGTGAAAGTTACATGGACAGTCTTGTTTGGTGTGTACAGTGGATCTTGAACTCCATAGCTGTATCAAGAGAATAGAAATGCAAGATGACAGATATTAATTGCGTGCTTGTCGCTGGCACCCAGGGCTTTTCTTAATCCATCTCTGATTAACACAGTCATCTCAGTTGCGTAATTTGTTCTCACAGCTGTGGTTTGGATGTGAAGTACAGAAAGCCTGCCCCGGGGCACTTGTTTGTATTTAAGAAACACAGATAGTATTTCCTGGGCAGCAGCCGTTAATGCTAGTAGGGCAAGAAGATGGTGTGTTTCAAACAGGAATAAATGAGACATCATCCAAGGTTCAGCGGCACTGGGAGAGTGTGTGTCATCCTTGGGCTGAGTCACTCTTTGGTGGTTGCACTACCCCATTTTATGATCCACAAAGCCTCCTATTGCAGTGCTGAATCATGGGAACTCTTTTCTTTCGAGCTGAGGAGATAGGACGCTTCCTTTCACACTGACAGATCATCAAGTTTCACCCCCATGATAATAAACTCGCCTCATAACGTATTGTCTCCTCTCTGTTGGACTCCCAAGGTCACTGCAGGTCACGATCTGCAACAGGTTTCCTGTAATCAAAGATGTGAATGTCTCTTTGTGTTGGTACAGATTTTTATTATTTTTCCCATTTTAATAACTGGAAGAATCTGAGAGCATTTTCCCTAACAGACTTATTCCTGGAATTAGTGGTTTTCTTTGCTGAGCTTTTTTCCACATAAGTACTCACATGCACACATAAAAGACTGGATTACGATGCACACCGTGTAAATTACATCTTGGTCAAGTAAGCAATGTGAAAAATGCTGAGCAGGCTCACACACAGTCATCTTGAAGAAAGACATTAAGTGTTACACCACAGTTTTTCAGTTTTTCCTGTTTAGATCTCAGAACATAAATCCCCTCTAACCTTTCCATGACTCCCCCCTCTCTGCTGGGTAACAGAATTTATGATTTCCTTGTATAGTTTGGGTTAATGTCTGTGGACAGACAGTAAATACATTTCTAGCCAGATAGCAAAGTTTAGGGTATCATATTAAAGGTTGGAAATTCAAAACCCACTTCAGCCTGCAGCCAGATTTCCGCTGGAGGCTGGTACTCTTGACCTTTTCCAGAAGCTTGGAGGGGGAACTTTAAACAAAACAAGCTTGTACAGTTTCAATTAAAGTGTTATTCTATCAGTCCTTGAAGGGTTTTACAAGCCCAACAGGTATTGTTACCTGAACATCACCTGGCAACAACAAATGGGGAATTGTGTCTTCTAGGAACTACTGATAGAAAAGATTAAAAAAAAAAAAAAACAGTCTAATTATATAATTAAATATTCTATTTGCTTAGTTATGTACCTCAACAACAAACACTATCCATTCTCCACAGGTACGAACAATGCATGTGAGAAAACATCCTACATGTTCCTGCGTAAGGAGCTGCCCGTGCGGCTTGCCAACACCATGAGAGAAGTCAACCTGTTACCTGATAACCTGCTCAGCCAGCCCTCCGTCAGACTGGTCCAAAAATGGTCGGGACACTTCCTCCAGCGATAGTTCATATTTATGTAACCAGGACACAATGAGGTTTTATTGTAGTTGTTGTGTTAAGGTGTGTGTGTAAAAGTTGCCCTTTGTTTGCTTTATCAGGTACATGCAGAGTTTTGTGGAGCTGCTGGATTATGAGAATCGAAAGCCAGAGGATCCTCACGCTCTAAATGAGTGAGTGAATATTACCTTGTTTAATCATTCATAAATAAAAGCACAGTCCGGTGTCAGTGCTCGCTTTGTCAAACAGCCAGCTGTTGTATACTGGATTTACGTCTTTATGTCCAGAGAGTCCCTCCTCCACTGCACCTAATCCCCTTAGTGCACACAGATCTCTGCTGACGGTACAGGTAACACTGTGTATTTATACTATAACAATGCCCATGTGATAACAGCCACACATGGCTGACTAACACGGGCACCATTGTGAATACGGCGGTCTGTTTAGAGAACACACTTCCAAGAATTGTTCAGCAAAAGAGCACTGATGTTAAGTTTGATTCTCACCCAGCCTTTGAAATAAGAAAACAAAATATCGAACCAAAAATGGGACTAAGAACACAGATATTTCTTCTTCTTCAAGATCTTCATATTAACAGGCAGCTACTGCACAGAATATATCAAACACACAAAGTAATAATAAATACAGGAAGTAGGGCTGTGTATTGGCAATAAGTGGCATGATGATATGATATATTGTTATACTGCAAACATCCCACTGTATTTTTGTTCCAGTCTATTTCTAGAAAAAATAGTATTATGAACACACAAACAAATACAGTTTATCTTTATGGATGAAATCTGGTACCAGAATGACATGCTTACTGCATCTGTGGGAGGCTCAAAGAGAGCAAAAAAACAGTCACTATAGAAACTATTGATAAAATATCAATACAATACAATACTTCAAGGAATCCATACTTATAATAAAATATCTCTGTATTTAAGGAGGGAGGGAGCAACACCTTCAAATAATATGTTGAATTCATGAGTCAGATTTATTTATTTATTTTTTTACACGGTGAGAGTGAAATTAATAATGTTGATTGGTTTATTTTTCTATTTCTAGTTTCCTGGAGCTCTTGATCGAGATCCGTAACCGTCACAATGACGTGGTTCCCACCATGGCTCAGGGAGTCATCGAGTACAAGGAGAGGTTCGGCTTCGACCCGTTCATCAGCAGCAACATCCAGTACTTCCTCGACCGCTTTTACACCAACCGCATCTCTTTCCGCATGCTCATCAACCAGCACAGTGAGTACACTCAGACACAAGCCCACTGTACTGCTGTATGTCCCTGCAGCTGATGCTTATCTCCATGTGTTTATGTTTAGCTCTCCTGTTTGGTAATGACACCAACCCTGCTCATCCCAAACACATCGGCAGTATAGATCCTAACTGCAGTGTGGCTGAAGTCGTCAGTGGTGAGTTTTCACTGATCTGTGTCCATGTCCCTGCTACAGCTGTTGTATAATGTTATATTTCCATGCTATAATTTATAATTTCATTTTTATTCTTTTGCTTTACCACAAATGTTTGCATAGTTCTTATGGGAAATGGAGTTCTTTGTGTTTGATATCACACCAGCCGCTCGCCACAGGGCCACAAATCAAACAACCCATTCACATCTTTGTTGAATGGCAGATTTACATAGTGATGGTTTTTCAGGAATTCCAGCTGCGTAAATCAAAGCTGCCCTCTCAGTGACCCAGATGGGAACACTATATCAGTGCCCTCTAATAGGAATCTGAATGTAAACAATGGAGATTTTCAGCCTGTTCTGACTGGTGTTGTTTTGCCTCCTCAATCAGATGCGTACGACACGGCCAAGATGCTGTGTGAGAAGTACTACTTGGCTGCTCCTGAGCTCAAGATTGAAGAGTTCAACAGTAAGAAAATGCTTTGTTTTTGTGCAGTAATCCATCCATCCATGTATTTAGCCGGTTCTCCCTTTAATCTGTTGCTCAGCTGTAACACAGTATTCTGTTACCGAGTCTATTTAGATCTCGTGGGTGCAGCCTGGGAGTCCAAATTTAGTCCTATGATGATTACAATGTCTGCTGTCTCTTTGACTTCAAAAGAACTGGTTTTCTGTGTGTGTGTGTGTGTGTGTGTGAGTGTGCTTCATCCTCTCACAGCCATTGTATTCTCTTTCCTCCAGTGAAAGCCCCTAAGAAGCCCATCCAAGTGGTGTATGTGCCCTCACATCTGTTCCACATGCTGTTCGAGCTCTTCAAGGTGAGCTGTGTGGCATCGGTGCAGTTATCCCAACTAGTTCAGTGTTCTTTAGATGTAATTATACTGTAATGTGACTATAATTCTATAAGGACGGGTGCTGGGCTGACTTAATTAAGTCTGTGGGTGTTTTGCAGAACTCAATGAGAGCCACTGTGGAGCTCCATGAGGACAGCAAAGAGGGACTGCCACCAGTAAAGGCAAAAGTCACTCTGGGTAAAGAGGATCTCTCTATAAAGGTAAATCCAACACAAATGCACATTTTTAACTGTTGTATGTCCCTGGCTTCTTTCTCCCACTTTCCTCTGTTCTTCCTTCAGATCAGCGACAGAGGAGGAGGAGTTCCTCTGAGGAAGATAGATCGTCTGTTTAACTATATGTATTCCACTGCCCCTACACCAAGCCTGGAGCCAGGAGCTGTCCCCCTGGTACACACACACACACACACTCACTCACTCACTCATTTAGTCATTTCTAACACATCTGGGGGAGTTACAGCCTGTCTCTTCCTTCCCTCTCTAGGCTGGCTTTGGCTATGGTTTACCAATTTCTCGGCTTTATGCCCGATACTTCCAGGGGGACCTGAAGCTCTACTCAATGGAGGGTGTTGGCACGGATGCTGTCATTTATCTGAAGGTAAAGTGAGCAAGTCAGGAAGTGCATGTTGTGATGACTTTCCTCTCTCCTAAAAAAAGAGTTTAGGTGAAAAGATCAATGCCATTCTCATAACTATCTGTTATGAGAATGGTTAAATAACTGTTAAAGTTAAATACCTGAACCACTAAAGCTCATTAATTAATGGGTTAGATCAGTTTTTTTAATCCGGAAAACCACCAATTTTCTTCTCATCTAACACTCAGATAGAGAGTAAATAAGCAGATTTCCCAAAGTGGAATTCCTGTAATGATCCCACTGCAGCCCAGGGATGATTAGCTCAGCTGGACATAAAGAAAAGTAGTAAAATCTCACTTAATCCAAAAAGTGGAAGTGGAATTCTCAGTGTGATCAGTGCTGTAGCAGGAAGCAAGCAATATGTGCATTTCCTACTTGTGAAACTTCCTCTGAACATAAAGCGATTCTGACTTGTCATTGGTTCTTTTTGCTTGTGTTTTCTTCCTCCGTTTAAAGGCCCTGTCCAGTGAGTCCTTCGAGCGGCTGCCTGTCTTCAACAAGTCAGCGTGGCGACATTACAAGACCAGCCCTGAGGCGGACGACTGGAGTAACCCGAGCAAAGAGCCTCGCGATGCCAGCAAGTCCAAATACAAAGCCAACAGATAACTCTGCCCGGCCTGCTAGCCCAGCCCTCTGCTGGGAGCTGAGATGCCTGCACTCTGCCTAGAGCATGTGTGATGAGATGTTGCCCTTGGGTAAATGCGTGGTATAAATCTTTGGAGAAGATGGAGGACCTTGTCTTAAATCTGTACCCAAGGGCAACGACCTTCATCAGTGTAGCTTTTTATTGTTGTGGCATTACCACTGGCTCTACTCCGATGGAGTTTAAAAACAAACTTCCCCTAAATTATAAATACCCCTGTCTAATGCTGTTTATAAATAATCAGTGATGTAGGTGAATATTCCCAAAAGTAGACTCCCATATCTCCTCTGCTGGCCATTACTACAACCTGTATTCACTGCGTCACTGTTATCTCTCCCTCTGTCTCCTGCATAGTCGGCTTTGCTGACTAGGCCACTGTTCCCCGTGGCTGAATCAGCCGAGCGCTGCTGATGGAGTGTCTTTCCCACCGTCAGTGAAGGCTTGTATTCTGTTTCTCCCTCTCAAACACAGGCAGAGTCAGGGGGAGGTTGAGTTTCAGCGCAAATGGGAAAAGGAGGAGGTTTGATTTCCTTTCTTTAAGAGATACTTCTGACTCAACGTACAATTAGACCAGTGTGTCAGTGGCGTAGTGAAGACTTGTTTTGGTTGCAGTCTGTTCAGAGACTGGGGAATAAAAGAGATGGTGACAGCTCTTTTGGAATCAGAAGTACACCTTATTATGAAAGATCCAGAAGTCAGGATTTTTATTTATGTCACTGACAGAAAGCCTTACATTAAAATACATATATATATATATATATATATATATATATTTTTTTTCTGCCTTGAAGGCTTTACCAGAACTCTAAGTTCATTTCTAAAGGGAGACTGTTAGAAATAAAGTGTTTTTGTTTATCTTTTACTGCGTCACTCTCAGAAGTGTACCAACCACCCTCCTATTGACCAGCAATACTGACCCTCATCATCTGTGCTTGCCAGGCCGGCTCTGCACCCCAATTTAACACCTACTAAAGGACCAAAGGCACATCTGTAGGACATTTAGGACATGCCACCATGCCAGCTTTGTCCATCAAGTAGCTTTGACCACACCAGCATGATGTATTGTATGAGTCCTTACAGAGAGGAAGGAGCCTGATGCATCTCACATGGACTGTGAAAGTGGGACATTATTACATCACCTTCACCGTGCGAACATTGTAGACCTGCCATGGTGGAAAGAAAAAAAACGTCATCCCTACATTACTTCATGCTGTCAGCCTTGTGTGTCACATGTAGTATTACTAACCCTCATGGTTTCCTGAATGAGCTTGAACAAAGCTTGTGTGTTTTGAAAATGTGCTTCTGTTTTATAATCATGAGTGAAAACCACAGAATTAGATGACGCAACTAAAATGCAGAGGAAGAACTAATTAATGAACAATTATAATTTATTTTATCCAGGAGCAAAGAGACAATTCATTGTTACTTTTAGTTGTGGACATTGGAATAGGAATACTTTTACAGTATTTTTAACCATTATTTTCAAAAGTGTGTGGACTGTCTTCTTAATTTTTCATTATTTATATATCAGGAAGTTTAATAGCACTGAAATTTGAATATTTGGCAAAAGCCGGCAGGGGAAAACATGGTCAGAGGAGCTGAGCTCCCAATCACTGGAGCATCTCTGGGTACTGAAACATGTCATACCATCCCACTGTTGTCACATTAATCATGTTCAGGAACCAAAATACTGCACTTTACTAACTCTTAATATATTTTGCTTCAAATAACTTTCATACAATTGATTAAGATCTCGATCAATATTTTTGTATGGAAGATATGATCAAATCAGATCCCAGGTCAGAGCACTGTAACAGCAACGTAGTTTTTGGAGGTACTGAAAAAGACCAAACTTTAATTTAACACGCACCAAACTGAGACCTGTGTGTTAAAGTTAGACGATGAGGAATTTCAATAATCTGAAGTGACTTCCCTCTCTCATCTCCTTTAGCTCCACCTGATGTGAAAAGAAAGGAGCTTAGATGAAGAATTTTGAGAGACGCTTCGATATGGAGAGTTTCCTCATCCTTTAGGTTCTTCGCTTTTCAGCCACACTTGTTAAGATTTCATCACTGCCAATGCCTTCGTGACCTGCCAGTCTCACCGAGCGACGCTCAGTGACAAACCCGCTGTAAAGGAACAGTCCTCTTCATCTAAAGGCCTCAGTTCAGTAACACAGTCGTAATCACAACTAACAGCTGATGATCAACTCCATGATTTAGAGGCTGAAAGATCTTTCACCTGCAGTAGTTGTCAACCTTTACTGTTAAAGAATGTCTCTGTACCAATGGTATTTTAGAAAATATTGTATATATATAACCATGAATAATAATGTGTATGCTGTATATGCAGCCAGCGTGAAGTGATGGCTCTGTTTTGCTGTACCTCCAGCTTAAAACAATGTATTTGTATGCATGATCTCCTCAGTGTGGAGGCAGTCATGCAAAGATATGCAAATAGTCCAAAATCAACACACACCAAAAAGGTGATAGAAGAGTCTAATAATGTGATTCAGCATGAAATCTACTTACAATACCTATTGTAAGACCTGACAATAAAGAAAATAGCTGTTGTGTGTTATCTGAAGTTTTTTTTTGTTTGTTTTTTTTCAACTATGAAAAATAAGTAAATACTGACTTAACTCACCCTCAGTTATACAGTTTGGTTTTATTTACATATCAAGCTGTTGGAACATTAAAATTTAAAAAATAAAAAAAAGACACATTCTCAAAGTTTGTACATATAGTGCAGATTAACATGTAGTGCGTACAGGACGTTAAGTTCTCTACATTGCAGTAGGGTATTATATTGTTTGAGTGGAAGAGAGGTCTGCTCTGCCCTGATACAGATCACCGGTGAGCAGACCTGAGCGAAGGAGTTTGTTACATACATTTCTAATAATAGCAAAAAAAAAAAAACGTTAGGGCTATGCTCCAGCTTTTGAGGACCTGTCAGTTCACCTGAAGGGCCTCAATTATTGTATATTTCAAGTATCATCAGAGAACTGGAGAAAGGCTGCATCTCCACGTTTGCCAGGTTTTTCCACAGCTGACATCATATTGCAAAGAGCGAAGAAAAAAAGATTGATAAAACATGGAAAACTGTCAAAAATACATGGCTTTTCATGGTGAAAATTCATCACGTGTGTTTCTAACTATCAGTTACTGTGAGTCATTAAGACTGTGACACCTAGTGGAATGAGGAATTTAGTTTGTATGATGACTATTGTGAGTACAGATCAGAGCGATTACATTTACACTCTAGGTGTGGACTTTACATTCAAGAAGCAATTAAAAGAATTGAACTTTGTTTATTCTGACTCATCGTAGTCAGGTTTTGCGACTTAAGGAATTAGGAGCAGTCCACTGGCCAACACTGTAGTGTGGGAACAAGGAAAGATTATGAATCACTCTCCCTACTCAACATGAATTTGATGTTCTTTGCCAATAAAATGGTGCAGACTAGTCCTGACTGTGTTTGAGTGGCAGCAGGTTATCCTGCAACAGCTCTGCTATTCTAGGGGCTTTAAAGACTTTTATTCAATCCCAAATTCAACAAGCAACTTTTATGAATAAATCCAGTTCCCGTCAGTTCAACATGAGCTGTTGAGCTGAATGTCAGACACGAAGTTTATGTTATCACAGTAGTTACCAAAAAAGTCTTGGCATCTCTCTAGGAAAATGCTAAACTATAGAGGAGCAGGACAAACGGTGAGGTGACATTACAAGCAGACTGTCGGACAGTCTCTATGAGTGCGGGACAATCCAGAGCAAATCCTCTCGACAGATGCTGCAAAGGATTCTGGACCGTCTTACGATATGTGACACTGTGTACATAAATCCTCATCCCCTTCTTTCATCATCGTCTTCCTTCTGTTTGCTGGGTTGCCCAGACAACAGAGACAGTGATGGCTTCTTAGCTCTGGAGCTCAGGACTACATCTCCCATGATCACGGTCTGCATTGCATGTTAGCAACGTCTTTGAGGATTACTGCTTCAGTATCCTGCCAGTGTTTGTATAGTGTATATGTGTGTGTGTGTTTATGTGTGTGTCAGCAGTTCTCAGGCAGTGTACCGTGACTGAAGTGTGTGTACATGTGTATGTGTGTGTGTACATGTGTGTGTTTGTGTGCATGGGAGTGTGTGCTCAGCAGTCAGTCTACTTCTCATCTTCATCACCTTCACTCATGCTGCTTATAGATGCAGATGCTCCTTTGGGGGAGGTTGGAGGCGATGGCCGTGCATTGTGCCAGCGTGCAGGGGGAGACGGGGGTGAGGGAGAGCGCAGGGGGGACAGTTCGCGGGGAGGGCTGTTGGAGGGTGACTCCCTGGGAGACAGAGCGTAGGACAGCATTCGACCACTGCGCTCCTGAAAAACTTGTTTCTACACAGACACAGAGGAGACAGTGGATGTTAGTGATTTAAAATGTCCCAGTGTTTGTGACTGTCAAACCTATACACAAACTGCCATATATGTGTTACATATAAGAGGATATTGTCATGCTCTGTGGCTTTTGGTCCCAGTTGAGTTCCTGTTTCCTGTTTTATTTTGAAGTTCGGTGTCCTGTCTTCCTGTGTGCTCCCTGCTGTGTTTCACTTGTCTTGATTGCACCACCTGTGTCTTCCCTTGTGTATTTATCCTCAGTGTCTCCCTTTGTCTTTGTCGGATCGTCTGCGTTGTATCCCCTGTTCCTGCCTGAGTTTCATCCTCGAGTTCCTGCTTTATGTACCTGAGTTGCCCACCCGTTTGCCGTAAGGTAATAAATAGCTTTCATAAATATACAAATATTACATTAGCACATGGGGACAAGTCCTTTGATATCAAATAAGTACAGTGATGATGATCAAATCAATGATGATGACGGCATTTTCCGAGTTACTAACCCAAGTTCCGTCCGGTCCAAAAAGCTCTAAGAAGTTTCCAATAAACTCCCTCGACTTCTCCTCCCACTTCTGAATGAGGTCATGACTCTTCTCCTCCACACGGTAAACAAAGTGTTTGCTCTTCTCCTCCACTGTACGAACTTTCTCCTTCATACGATCCACTTGGTTCTGCAGCCGGTACTTCTTCTCCTGATTAGCGGATTAAACGAAATGTTGTCAGTGCTTCCTGACCCAGTTAAACATAGACGTTAGGACACAATGTTAATGCATTTCATGTTTCATTATATCTAAATCCAACATTGTGGTTCCACTGCAGATCAAACTGTTTACTCTTTACTCTGACTGTGAAAATTTGCTTGTCTTTCCCTGCATAATTCAAAGCAGATGTTGAGAAATCCACAACGAGTCATACAGTAGTAAAAGTGTATATAGCAGCTGAATCAGAGTAATTGTCCAAAAACAATTGGGGAACAGGTTAGTGTACATTAAAATAAACTGAATGACTTATCCTGTATCCTGTATTCATGCCACAGTGACTGCAGCAGTCAGTATTATAGCATGTATATAGAGTATATACAGAGAGAGTGGGTCAGGTTCTTACATTGATGTAGCTGACGTTGAGCTCCTTGGCCGTATAGCCACGCTGGAGGTTGCGTCGGGCGTAAACATCATAGTCTCTGACAATCCTGGTAATTATGTCCGATGTTGAGATCCCCTCTGTCCGTTGTGTCGGCACAAACATCCCTGGTTTAAACACAAAAACAAACACAACGTGACTTTTTTTTTTAATGACAGAAGAAATCTACAAAAGTGATCACGTCCTTGTCTCTGGATTATCACTGACCTGCCTCCTTGATGTGTTTATAGACATCCTCACTTCCTGCTGAGGAGTATGGGATATCATCATGAGCCACAAAATCGATCTGAGAAACAATCAAAGGAGACGTACTGATGGCAGAAAACAAAGGTTTGTTCATAAACACACAAACGTTCCACATAAAGTTCACACCGACGAGTGGAGCCTCTCTTGAGGGACTGACCCTGTTTCTGCTGATTACATCACATTCCTGAATTCATTTACTCACTATGTGGTTGACAGGTGACCTGTTTGTGTCAGTGAATGTGACATAAAATATTCATCAAAACATGGGGATGTTAAAAGGAACTAAATTGGATTAGACCACAATAAATAATTCAACAAATTAACGTTCAAAACCAAAGTAATCATCAAAAAACAATGAGTAATTAAATAAGTAAGTAATTCTATTTACATGTCAGCTAACCCGAGCACCTGTGAATATGCAAAGTATAGCAAATGGATGGATATATAATTATGTCTATACATACGTAATTCAATTAAATTAAACTTCAATCAAAAATTACATTGAATTTTAAAATTAAAATTTAATGCAGAATTAAAAAGATATAAATTCAGTTGCATTCAAGTATAAATCAGAATCAGGCCTTTGGTTGCTTCACCACATAGTGGAAAGAACCACATATATGCACCTTGTGTTTCTCCAGGAACTCGGGTGTGAGAGTCCAGGGTGCGTCTCTCAAGACCTCGTCGACGTAGCGACAGTGTCTCAGAGCTTCGTAACGTTCATGCTCCGTCATGACTGTGAAACCCTTGTACTTATGGGTCAGCTCATCACTGCACACTGTGGAAAATAAAGCACATTTCGATAAAGTTAGATAAACCTGTATGGTGCACTGGCATGTGTGTGTTTTCACTGCTGTCTCAGTGTGTGTCCTTACCTCCTACAATGAGGTAGGTGTTAGGAAAGAGGTTCTTGGCCTGCATGAGAGCGCGAGCATGTCCAGAGTGGAACAGGTCAAAGATGCCATCTGCATAGACTCTGACTGGCCGGTCCACTGAAGACACAGCAACAACAATAGCACAGTCATAGATGAGCACAGCTAACTGCTTCATACAGTTTTTTTTCCATTGCAAACATTAAAGTTTTTAGCCACCCCCTCCCTCCACTCTCTTTGTAATGTGGACAGTTTAACCTAACTTTATCTAGGAACATGCATTATAAAAACAACTTAACACCAGCTTGATGTGTGGCCCTGTCAAGATTATATGACACAGATAGATTATACAAAGTGGGAGTCACCTTCATGCCTTGACCTAAACAAATAAACCAAACAATTTTCCTATGACAATATCAAAAACCAGTCGACACATACACAGCCTGGTCCTGAGGTAGTCCCATATGTATTCCCACCTTACTCAATTTACATTTCTATTACAGTTCTCAATGTTACTAAACCATACAAATACAGCTGTTTACATTAAATCTGTCATTATGAACTAAGTCTTGGGGAAAGCGCTGGTAAACAGGAGTAACAGCAGTAGTAGTCAAACTGCAGCAGTTGTGGCACCTGATAGCGACAGATCTAAAAGAATATGTGGTGATAGTAATAGTAGCAGTAGTAGCGGTAGCAACAGTGTCACTTCCTGTGGGGATGGCGGGGGAGACATTGTCCTCTCACTGTCCAACCACAGCCACTGACGTCCAGATGGGTGAAGCTCTGACTTAATCAAAATGTTTAAAAAGCCTCTCTAGTGGCCTTCAGTTGTTCGTGTGCACTCACAGAATTTCAGCTTTATAAGCAGTAGACAGAGATTTTCCCTGAGTGAGTGAGGGAGGCAAACACTCAAGATGTCCTGCCTCTTTGGTGCAGGGTGCTGGGGCTGTACTCTCATGCAGTTGGGGTGGGAACCTGCATCAGACTGGAAGACACTTACGTAATCTAGTTTATAGTTAAAGCTTTTTGTGACACCTTTTCTTGAAACCCACTTCTACAGACTTGCTTTCATGTGATGTCGTCCTCTTGTTGTTTTTCTATCATCTTTTATTCCCGATCTAACTGTATTTTATTAAATTTCTCATGTTCTTAATGTGTTTTAGTTCCCAAACTCCCTCAGTCTATTTTCATGTTCGTTTTCTCTTTATGGTGTTAATTTGTCCTTATCTTCTTTGTTACTGTCTTATATATTTTGTAAATGTCGTAACCGTTTCTGTTGGTTTTATTTCCTTCTATTGCTTGTTTGTGTTGTTTTATTACCGTGCACTATTCGGCTGCTTTTATCTGTTTCTTACTGTGTCTACTTTTTATGACTTTACTGGTTTAATCCTCTTTGTGTCTTTTTCATCTCACTCACATCCTCTTTTATTTCTATCTTGTTTAATTGCATAATTACATCATCTTAACATCTTACTGTGGTTCCTCCTGGTCTCAATTCATATGGTCAGGTTCTCGTTTTGCCTGCGCTGCCTGGGCCTGTATGGGTTTTCTGTCACTGTTGTCGAATATGTGTTTCTGCTTTGGTTCTCGTGTGTAATAAGCGTGACGTATGAATTATTATTATGATAATACTAGTAGATACAGGAATAACAAGTGTAGTTAGAGAAAGGAAGATTAGTGTGAGAAAAAAAGGATTAAAAAACAAGTAAAAGGAGGTGAACCTGGGGTGCCTCTGCGGGCCTGTGCGATGGTGAGTTTTTCATGAGGGGCACGACAGTCACAGCTGGTCTCCCTGGCAAAGATGGCTGGCTCTGTCAGAGTCTGTGACCACGGGAAAGAGAAGGAAATTTGAGTTACAGGTGGCATAAGTTTCTTCATTTTAGAGGACAAATGAAAGGTGGAGAGAAAAGTTTCTATGAGGTTTTACAACATCTGAAACACCAGTGCTGAGAACAACCCCCTAAACAGAAACACAGCCCCCCGTCCCTGGAGTGGTATGAAATATGTCTCCCCTTCCAGGCTCATTTCAGTTACAGTAACCTCCATTACGTTATTGACCACAGGCGATGCCTGCTCCATATTTGGACAATGGATTGAGAGACAGACAGGGCAGCACTCAGTGTTATTGATCCCTCTGTGTGTGTGTGAGAGCAGATACTTCACTGTATGTCATTTACGTGTGTGTTAGCGTGTGACAACAAGTAAAGCGGGAGCTATTGATCTGATGTCTCCCAGGAATAAACTAAAAGAGGTGAGACAGGGGGAAAACAATGATTATTTTCAGATAATTACATGTAAAGGAAGGAAATAAAAAAGACAATGGGACACTGTGAGACAGATCGAGACAAGACAGGACAACTGAGATGAAGGACAACACTTTTTAGTTCTTGTTAAAACAGCATCAAGGTTAAAGTGCTGCAGTGCGAGCCCCGACCAAAAATTTGTCTTTGCGTGCCATCTGTTGACTGCAGGGAATACTTGCTGAATCTCATTCACACCAGTAAAATAGACTCCAAGTCAACACAGAGCAGAGAGAGGAGGAGGATGAAAAAGAAAATGTCTCTGTGGACATGACAGGCAACTGACGTCAAAATATCCTCCAGGAGCAACAACAAACCCACGGCTGGGCGTGACGACATGTTCCCTGAACACAGACAGGGACGGACCGGGGAAATGGAGGAAAGTGGCAAAATATGAATCCACCCCAACATTTCTTATTTTGCATAACCCCAAGAGGTTTGTTCTGATTTCTTTTGCAGAGGTGTTGAGATTTATATCTTTATAGCTCTGCCCCATTATAATAGAGGTGAACTCATCTTCAAAAAAGATACTGAAAAGTTCAACAGCAACATCTTTTCTCAGAAATACTGTCCCCCATGAAGGTCACTTAAGAGATGGAAAAAAAAAAAGTTGAGGTGTTTTTTGTCACAGGTTTTAATGCCACCATATGTGACTGTGATAAATTACTTGGATAGAGAAGGAAACCTGCCACACTAAGGTTGTGTTGTTGTGTTGTGCCATTGATCTCTAATAAACATCAGGGGGCAGCTGTGTCCTTTCTGCAGCTGCACTAATCCTCATATTCAGCTGGTTGTTCTGGAGACTAGGAGCTAAACAAAACAACAACAACATTATTTAACCACCATGACACCTCACAATGTTTCCTAACTAGAAGCTGATTGCTTCTAATTTTGAACTGATAACATGCCGACTACAGGGAATGACCCTGGCTGTACAACAAGGTTAAATATAATGGATTAAATCTGCTCTGATCT
This sequence comes from Caranx ignobilis, assembly GCA_021432705.1. Lineage (NCBI taxonomy): Eukaryota > Metazoa > Chordata > Actinopteri > Carangiformes > Carangidae > Caranx > Caranx ignobilis. The sequence continues at coordinate 12,372,305 of MU269986.1, forward strand.
GTGATCACCTCTCACATAAGTAACATCACTACAGGAGAAGAGACAGTCCTGCACATTTCGCACTAGAAACATACAAACCACAGCCAAGATGTTACAACAGGTGTAGTTAATGAATTGCCATCTTTGTTTTCACTTCATTATAATTAATTGCTGAGACATGAGAGATGTGGGCAGCAATTCGAGTGGATTGGATGCAAATGTGTGTTCAAAGTACCAGAGCATATGTAAAGCAGGTAAACCCACAGAGGCAGGTAAAGATTTACATATATCAGACTCATTTTTATGGTGTCTGCCTTTTACATTAGTTACCTATATGGTTGGTTAATATTTCAACTTCTCCCAGACCACCTTGTGCATTAACAGTAGAATATGAGAGGCCACAGGAGCTGCAATAAAGCAGCAGCCACATGAATAAGGTGCTGAGGGCGAGGGAGCGTCCTCAGCACCCATGAGTCCTTGGGCACGGTGAAAACGTAGGAGTAGCTTACAAACATTTAGCACAGAGCAGATGGTAAAGCTTAAACTAACTGACCAGGAGCACACGGTCTTATTAGGAGGGATGGCGAGAGAGCACGCGGAGTTAAACCCACTCTGGCACAAGCAAAGAACATCTGGCATAAGAAGGATTAAAGCCAAAAAAGGAGAGAGAGAAAGAGAGAGGGAGAGAAACACATGCAGGAGCACAGGACATGAGGAAACAACAGCAGGATATACAACCATAGAGAGAGAGGACGAGGACGAGGAATGAATAGGTAGAAGCAAAGATGGAGAGCTTGGAGGAGATGCCAGGATGAGGGAGCACACCAAAGAACAACAGAGCAGGGGGGAGAGAGATGTGTGTCCAGAGTCCTCACTGCTGCAGGACATCTATGCTCTGCTGTCCACTGTGTGAAGCCCCCTCCTCCTTTGGCAGCAGGCGAACACTGTCCACTCAGCAGTCTGAGCATCTCCCACAGCCTCATGCTATAGGGACCTGTTTCGTAACAGGGGATAGAAGGCAGGACCCTTTGTCTCCCCCGCTCTGTCACACACATTCTCCATACACACACATACACACTGCAAGACGTGTGGAAAAAACACACACACAGGCACAGAAACTAACACAAATGCCCTACCGTCCGGGGATGGGGGCAGGTGTGCTCAAGCTCCTCCATTATTCCCAAAGACTCATGGGATGCGGCTGTGGTCCCTCAGTTATGTGACTCAGCATCAGTGAGACGATGCCTCTCTCCTCACCACTGTGTCTCTTTCTCCTTCCTCTGTTCCCCCGCCCACTCTCTGCTCTGCCTCTCTGTCTGTCCTCCCCTCTCCTCCTCCTCCTCCTCCTCCTCTCTGATCCCTCGCTGCAGAGAAGTGGAGGAAGTGAAGAGCACTCACTCTGCAACTGGGGTACGATAAACGGATAGTGAAATTTGCCTTCGGTTTCATGGCACTAATGCTGCAGATAAAGTCTTCAAGAATGTCTGAGGTTTATTTATTTAATTATGGACAAAAAACTGACCATGTATAAATATAATAAATGATACATGTAACCTATCATTGATTAATGAAGAAATAAATATGCCACAGCTCTCCACATCTGGTACAGATGTTACAGATATAACAAAGGACAGAAGTAGACACATCATGGTAATGTATGGCTCAATCTGCTGTGGGTTATAGGTTATGAATAAGTGAATAAAGCCAGTAAGTTGATCAGATGTATCGGAAAATTAGCTGCCACTTCATTATTACTATAATAACGCTTTATGATTTGTTTACTTGTCCATAGTGGTTATTGTGTTGAGCCTGCATGGGGCAATTTTGCGAGCTGGGAGTGAGCCGTTGCATTAATAGACGATCTCTGCAGAGCTGGTGAGCTCTCGCCATGGCGACGGAAAAGAGGAGAGAGCTCCGAGGAAGGACCAATCAGGGAGCAGCTCCAGCAGTCCGGCAGTTGAGGCAGCGTGGATTGGTGGAGTGGTCCATAGCACCATCAGTAAAACATTACACCGAGTGTCACCAAGCGTTTGTTTAACTAATGTAGAAATAAAGCTATGTTGGAGTGAATCAAACACATTTCATCTCTCTTACAGAGCCGAGAGTAGAAATACAGTGAAGGTTGTAGGGTTCAACTTGAAACTTTAGTCACACTGTCACAGCTGATGGCTGCACATGTTGACAGGTCCAGTGTCTCCTGTTCTTTATAGCATTACAGTCTACAGCTGTAAGACCAGTGTAGCTGTGTCAGAAAGTGGAGGCTAGCTACTTTATATTTGGCACAAAAGCTTTGATTTGATGTAATATGCTTAAAGTATGCTGCTCAAATACATCGTCCCATTAGCATGCTATAGGCGTTTCATGTAATTGGCAAACTTTCCAGTGTGTTATATTGGCAGGGTGCTTACCTTCTGTGGTCCTCTCCTGCAACAAAGAGGCGCAACAGCTGCACAACAGGAATGAGCTCTGATGCGTCGCTGTTTCACCATCGTGTCCAAATCCAAACACTGTAAATATTGATCCGTTTGTCAGATGTTGTTTCTGCCTGTTTAAGCGCTCCTGTCCGGGACGGGATAAGGTTTTTCTCCAGCTCAGCGGGGGTGGGTGCAGCAGAGCGACGACAGTCCGTCTGTCCAAGTCCAGTCCGTCCAAGGGACAGATCAGCTGCTTACTACTGATGAGCTGCGACAACTGTGGGCCACGGTCCACGCAGCAGACCGTACAAACAGCGGAGCACACGGTCATCAGGCTGTGCATTGACAGAGGGGCCCACCCTAAAACTATTGTAGTTAGCCTACTACAGTGGATTCAGGTCGCGTGATCTGCAACTTGTGGCTCAATTTAGAAAATAAAAGGCAAAATCTCCTTCAAAATAAAAGTTATTATGCAACAAACAACGTTATTTACATTACTGAAGGATAGCATAAGATACAGCCAAACCAACAAAACCATTCAAATTGTACGAAGATAAATCTTACTCACATAATTTGTCACCATATAGTCAATGTAGTGACGTGGCCTTAAACCGTATAGGCTACTGTGGACCCATTGGAGCATGTCCTACATGAATGAACGCAGTGATCGATGGTATAGAAAACCAAAATGAGGGGCTTTGGGCATGAAGAACAAAACATTCTTTGTGTTTTTCATTGTTGGACGCACTGTAGTGTCTCTGTGGCCCCAATCTGGGACAGGATCCATTGTGCCCTCTATAGTCCTGCTTGGTCGCTATGGAAACGAACTACACGGGGATACACAGTCATACGTAGACATCAACTGGAAAAACATGGACCCTGATGGCCTAATCCTATCATTTTAAGACAAAATTGTAGTGTTGGTGCATGGAGCAACTGAAACATCAGACAATATGTATAAAACAGGAAAAGTTATATGTAGCCTATATGCATTTTGATTAATTTTCGACTTGTAGCACAGACAGTGTGGAGAAAAATGCATATTTACACACAGCCTATATGCTATCTTAACATATATGCTATCAGGAGCCTAAACTACATCATACATTTTGTATGCGGTAATGAAGAATTGAAGAGATAATATGAGTGATTATACTCTTATATATGAGATCAATATACTAAATTAAAAAGTCCCTTTGAGTAAACATGTCTCACGTGCTGTAGAAATACTGTAATGCGTTGTGGATGCCGGTGAGTTTAAAAAAAAAAAAAAAAAAAAAAAATTACATTGAACAACACTGGCACCATGTGGCCAGTGTAGAAACAAAGATTAATTTTATTGGCTATCAGTTACATGATGTAACTTCCTGCATATGACTTTCCCCGGGAAGACGATTTGGCGCGGACGGTGCTGCTGTTGTTGTGCTGTCGGAGGTTTAGAGCAGCTGTCAGTTAGATATCGTTAAAAAGAACAAGGAAACAGACAACAAAGATAAACTTATGGCTCCGGTATCAAACCCAGACAAAGACATGGACGCTCCGGACGGTGGTGAGTTTGTGTTTTGCTTAACGTGCTAGCTGACCTTAATCGACTTACACAGGGACAGCGAAGAAGTAAGCTAACACGAAAGCTAGCTCTCACTATCATGCTAATACGGACAATAAGCTTTGGCTATTAGCGCTGTCGACACCTCTGTCGCCTTGGTAACAGTTTACCTAGAAACTGGGTGTAGGTAAACCTCAGGAGAGGAGGACATATACTAATGTTTGCTAACACCGATGCGATACTAGCGTTGCCTGCTATCTTCAGATTTGCCTCTCTGGCGTCCACAGCATCCCGTCACATATGTACCATTGCTCAGTTTTATCACACAACACATAAACAACTCCTTATTAAATATCGAAAACCAACAAGCAGCGTCTGATGTTCATTGAGAAGAGATTAAATATAAACAGTGTATTGCACTTGCGCTCCTCAGAGGACTCATTGCAAATGTGACGGGGAAGTGTTTGTTTGCATTTAGCGTTTGATAAATCAGCCTGTGCACATCCGTAACTGCGTCGTCGCCATGTTGACGTGGAGCCTGTCTCTCCTCAGATGACGGAGGTGATGTCTGCGGTCTGGCGAGGTCTCGCTCCAGACGGGAGAAGAGGGAGAAGGTTGGCAGGAAGTCCGCACTGGAGCAGCTCAAGAGAGCCAAGAAGGGGGAGAAGGTCAAATATGAAGTAAGGAACCCGTGTTGTGCACCCATGTCTGTGTACACTGTAAAACCCTAAGTGAAACAGGTTTCATAGCAAATTGTGTGCATCCTTCCACACTCCTTGATTCTTCTGGATGAACACTGTTATAGGACTATGAAGTAGTTACGTGGTTAATACCTGATTTCTCTCAAAAGCTGCTTGGACAATGTCTGACAATGCAGCATTTAACTGTCCAACAGTCCAGATCTTAGTTGGATTACTTAAAGAAATTTTGATAATTAGTAATTGGTTGATTGAAAGAAAAGGACACACTTAAAACAAGACACATTTAAAACCCCTTTGAAGCTGTTCATAGATAGAGAATGGATCCAGTGTTTCTTGTTTTATTGGTGATATTCAGTTCATGGTCGCATTTGCAGGTGGAGGAGTTCACCAGTGTCTATGAAGAGGTGGATGAGGAGCAGTACTCAAAGATGGTACGAGAGCGACAAGAGGATGACTGGATCATTGATGATGGTGAGTCACAATCTCTTGTACCCACTGTGGTAACGTAGGTGATGAGGGGCTCTAAAAATACTTCTCTTCACTCAGACGGGACAGGATATGTGGAGGACGGACGAGAAATCTTTGACGATGACCTGGATGATGATGTCGTCGAAAACAAAGGTAAACATCTGATGTGCACTTGACACCAGGTTTTTGAGAACAGGAGGTGGATTGTGAACATTACAGATGTGTAAATACATTGTGTTTGTGTGTGTGTGTTTGTGTCTGTAGGAAAGCCCGGTGCTAAAGGAGCAGCCTCTAAGAAAGCTGCAAAGAAATCTGTCGTTGCCAAACCCAATACTATAAAGAGCCTCTTCATGAACAGTAATGTCAAGAGGCCAGCTGAGGTGTGCTTTTATTTGCACCATTAACTTTCATCTGTATCTGGCATGCAGCTGTTTTGCAGCCATATGTCCTTGAACACAATTTCATACATTGACTAGATGTATACCGTATATATTTTTTATCTTTTGCAGAAAGACGTTGACCTGTCCAAAGATGACTTACTAGGAGATATCTTACAGGACCTGCACTCTGAGGTTGGTCCTGTACCAAATAGAAAAGACACATAATAAGCATAGTACACTGTTAAGTCATTCACTTTTTAGTTGATTTGGTATTTGACTTTTAACTCTGTTTCTGTCTTTCTCCTTCTAGAAACAATCTCCTTTGGCTCCTCCACCAGTGGTCACTCTGAAGAAAAAGAAGTCTGTTGGATCAACCATGAATCCCTTCTCCATCAAACCTCAAATGCAGAAGGTATTCTCGGACTTGTCAAAACTTGTCTTCAATATTTAAAAAAAAAATCAAATCTATAAATTTAAGCCTCTGTAAATTTTGAAAGATCCAGCTCATTGAAAATATTGTATGCCACTTTGCAGGAGTCACCCACACCTCCAGCGTTGAAGGCCAAAGTGATCCGCCCACCGCCCTCTGAGCTCACGCCCAAGCCATCAGCCCGTCCTCCTTCGTCCACACCTGCTCTTCCTGTGGAGAAGCAGAGGGCAAATGTGGAGGAGCTGAATGAAGAGGAAGGTGAGAATATGTTAGGTTTGACTTTGTGTCTACTCTAGAAAATGAACACACACTTACTGTTTATGGCAATGTGTTTCTTAGTGAATGACGCTCTGGCCTTTGACGGTGTGGACTTTGATGAGCCAATGGAGGTTGGACTTGCGGAGGAGAAGCCTGCAGTCCCAGAGGAAGCACCGCCTGAATCTAAAGTAGCAGCAGTTAAAGTTGAGCCCAAAGTGGAGCCTCAGGATAATATCCTCTTGTGAGTTGTTTGTCTGCTTTGTGTGTGTCTACTTTTTTTTTTAGGATATATACCTTTTGAAACTTGAAAATGCTGCAATTTTAGCGTCTTTTCCTCTTTGTCTTTTTCCAGGTCCAGCAGGATCGGAAGCTCTTGGGGCCAGGAGGAAGATTCCGGAGCCAGTGAGGCTCAGGTAGAGGTACAGGTCGACTCCAGCCAACTCCCTCTAGTGCAGGGGCCAGATGGAGACCAGGTTTTCCGCTTCTATTGGCTGGATGCCTTTGAAGACCAGTACACCCAGCCAGGTGAGTCTTATTTACATGTGGAGTGGACACTATCCCCGTAACACCATGGTCCAGTGATGCTGATCTGCTTTGTGAATATTTTTTTTTTAACTGTCACCCAGGTGTGGTTTACCTGTTTGGAAAAGTGTGGATCGAGTCTGCACAGTCTCATGTCAGCTGCTGCGTTACTGTCAAGAACATCGAGCGGACCATGTACCTGCTGCCACGTGAATATGTAAGTCTGCTCTTCTGTCATGTGACTGCTGACTGTCCTATCAGACTGTGATAGTCTGATAGGACAGTTTGTCAGTTATTGTCCTGGGTAGAAATAATGGAAACAACAGTGACATGTTCAATGGAAAACCACTTTCTTTTCCTTTGATACTGTGTGTTGTTGCATTTCTGGACAGATGGGTATAAACTTGTGGTTGTTAAGTTGGACAGAAAATGTTTATTCTTTTTTGACTCGTAACATTCATATGAAGATATTTACTCTTATTACTGTGGGGAGTCGTGTTGAGATTCTCAGTTGGTTGCCATCACAGAATCGTATTGTCCCGTCTGTGAGTGTGTATGAATCTTATCACTTAAACACACTGCTAGAGTCCTATTAAGTGTTTGCATTTTAATCCACAGAAAGTAAACATCAAGACAGGGGAGATGTCAGATACTCTTGTAGGAATGATGGATGTTTACCAGGAGTTCAGTGAGATCTCTGAGAAGTTCAAGATCATGAAATTCAAATCGAAGGTGGGTACCAACTCTAGATACAAACAACATACAGTAGTACAGCATAATGGTATTTTTACCTGATGTTTCGTTTCTGTGTTTCTCTGCCTGCAGAAAGTGGAGAAGAACTATTCTTTTGAAATTCCAGATGTGCCCAGTCAGTGCGAGTACCTGGAAGTCCGATATTCTGTGAGTAGACACACACACATCTATCAAACCCGGATCGTCCTTGCCTTTATTTGCTGTCTTATTATTGTCTTATTGTAGGCTGAGTTCCCCAGCCTGCCGTCCGACCTTAAGGGTGCAACCTTTTCCCATGTTTTTGGTACCAACACCTCCAGCCTGGAGCACTTCCTCCTCAGCAGAAAAATCAAAGGACCTTGCTGGCTGGACATCAAGACACCACGTAAGGAAGATGTCAAAAAATTTGGGCTATACATCAAAGACTGATAACACTGTTGCATGTCATTAAAACTAACTTTTAGCAAAGGGATACTGCATATATCACACTGAATATTTCCCTCTTTGATTCTCCAGACTGAGAAGAAGGAGCAGGTTTTATTCCCCTGAAAATGCTGATGATAAGTCTCCTCTCTCTGTGTTTTAGAACTGATCAGCCAGCCAATGAGCTGGTGTAAGGTGGAGGCTCTGGCCCTGAGAAGTGACCTGGTCACTGTGATTAAAGACCTGTCGCCTCCACCTCTCACTGTCATGTCCATCAGCCTCAAGACCATCCAGAACCCCAAGACGCACCACAATGAGGCAAGAAACAGACTAAACAGACTAAAATGTAAAGTTAGCAAAGGTCTGATGATGTCATTTTCTTGTGCAGATCGTGTCTCTGGCTGCTCTTATCCACCATCGGTTCTACATGGATAAAGCTGCACCTCAGCCTCCGTACCAGACCCACTTCTGCGGTGAGTTGTTTATATATTTATTTTTTTGTGTTTTACATCCTAAATGAAATGTGTAATTGAATGTTATTTGAATCAAATGGAAATGTGTGGGAATATAGTCATATTCAGTCATGTGGTATGGTATTTCAAAGCTCAGTTAACCAAGAAGAAAACAATCAATTTACAAATGTGCAGGAGTGGTTATTTATCCTTTTTGTCTTTTCAGTGGTCAGTAAACCAGCTGACTGTATTTTCCCTTACGACTTCAAAGACGCTGTGAGAAAGAAGGTGAGTGATCACTGTGGAGCCCAGGTTGTTGTACTGATATTTTCACTGTGAGTTTTATTTTTCTTCAGGCTGTTGATGTAAAACACTGATGATGTCTCTCCATCCTCTCTGTTAGAACGGGAAGGTAGAGATCGCTGCTACAGAGCGAACCCTGCTCGGTTTCCTCTTGGCCAAGATGCACAAGATTGATCCAGATGTTTTGGTGGTGAGTAGAAGATGCTGGGACTGAATAATTTAGTTAACTGACTGACTAACATAACATAAGATCATATGATGCACAGATGCAGGTGAAATGTTTCCTTGAAAAAGAAAAACACATCTGTCTTTCGTGTAGGGCCACGACATCTTTGGTTTTGACCTGGAAGTGCTTCTGCAGAGGATCAACACCTGCAAGGTTCCTCATTGGTCTAAGATTGGACGTCTTAGGAGGGCCAATATGCCCAAGCTTGGGGTAAGAATAACAAAAATCTGTGGTGAAAAAAGCTGTGGTTCGTGGGTATCATAATTCATGTCACCACAAATTTCCTGTGTTGTCTATCATCACGTGTTTCTTGCAGGGTCGCGGTTCATTTGCAGAGAAGAGCGCAACCTGTGGACGTCTGGTGTGTGATGTGGAGATCTCAGCCAAGGAGCTAATCCGCTGTAAAAGTTATCACCTGACTGAGCTGGCTGCTCAGGTGCTGAAGACGGAGAGAGTCACTGTCCCTCAGGAGGACATCAAAAATCTGTACAGGTGAATACATTTAAAGGGTCATTTCCTCAAATCAGGAAACACACCAGCACAGAACAACAGGTTGTCAATGTCTCATTATTTTTGCCTGCAGATGTAAATGTAGAAATGATGTGTATCCTAAGATATGATTTGTTTTTGTGCGTATCTCAGTGACTCTCCTCACCTGCTCTACCTGTTGGAGTTGACATGGACGGACGCCAAGCTGATCCTCCAGATCATGTGTGAGCTCAACGTGTTGCCGTTGGCCCTGCAGATCACCAACATTGCTGGCAATGTCATGGTAACATCCAACATCATCTTCCTCAAATAACCATACTATTATTCTGGCTCAGCTCAGCCAGAAAACTCAAATTACAACAATTAACATTGCAGTCGCTTCACAATTTGCTGAATGTCATGATGTTAACATCCAATAGCAGAGATGCTTAAAATGTATCTATCTGCCTCTAAACTGAAACTGTCACACATACACATGACAAAAGAAACAAGGAGATCAGTGAAATCCCGGGCAATTGTTTATCACTTAATGCGTGATTGAAGTACAAATATTGAAAACTGAAATCAGAAACTAAACAGTTTGCAGAAAAACTTGGTTTTCATATGAATGAAGAGAGAAGACTTGATGTGTTAGTTTTGAAAAGCTTTTATCGAAGCTGAGTGCCGGCTCGTTTTGATTTCATCCAGTTTGTTCAGGGAGAACTACAAAACACAATGCACCAATGTAAGATGGCATTTTCAATTTCAGACAGAGTGGAATATAAAGATTCGTCACCTCTCAGGCTGAAGTCATGTGTGGCCTCAGGTTTATAAAACCTTATTTTTGCTACTGCTCTGCAGTCTCGAACTCTGATGGGTGGTCGCTCTGAGAGGAACGAGTTCCTGTTGCTTCATGCCTTCCATGAGAAAAATTACATCGTCCCAGACAAGCCGTCCTTCAGAAAGGCCCAGCTGGAGGTGGTAAAGACACACAAACACAAGTTTGCCCCTTTTTTTCTCTGATGTCGTCATATAACAAATGTTTACAGCTTTTTTCCCCCCCTTGTGCTCGTGTCCAAGGCTGACGGAGAGGAAGATGTGGATGCAGGGAAAGGCAAGAGGAAGAAGAAGGCAGCCTATGCTGGAGGTCTGGTGCTGGATCCTAAAGTTGGTAAGTGCATCTTTTTGAGGTCTTACTTTTTTATTTTGTTTGTGCATTTGCATGTTTGTGTATTCCTATAACCTCTCTCCATCTCTCCTCCATAGGCTTCTACGATAAGTTTGTGCTGCTGCTTGACTTCAACAGCCTGTATCCATCAATTATCCAGGAGTTCAACATCTGCTTCACCACTGTGCAGAGGGCGGCTCACAACACACAGAAGAAGAATCAGGTGTGTTCAAGTGTTTATTGTACTGGCAGGTGTGTTAATGTGACCACATTATTTACTAAATTCAAAAAACAGTTTAGGGGGAAAACTGACTAGGAAGACCAGACATGGTTGAATTGATCAGTCACAATAGTCAGGATCAAAGATGTTAAGTGCAAAGAAAAGTCCCTGTTCTTTGTTCATTCATATTTCCATGGTAACAGGAGGACGAGCAGGAGGAGATTCCGGAAATCCCAGATTCCAACCTCGAAATGGGAATCCTACCGAAAGAAATCAGGAAGCTGGTTGAGCGGCGTAAACAGGTCAAACAGCTAATGAAGCAGCAAGACATCAACCCGGACCTTTACCTGCAGGTACACGCACATGCACACGCACACACACACATACACACACACTCACACACAACCATATCATGGGTGATAGTGCATAGGATTAGTACACTCATGATGGCAGCACACACGTTCACTGCATATTAAAGTTTTTATGGCAGAAAAACGTTTCACAGATTCCACAGAAAGTTCTCAAACTATTGCTCCAGCATAACTGACTTCTCCTTTGCCTATCTGTATTCTTATTGTGCTCCAAACAGCCATTGTTTTGCTTTCGATGGGTAAAAAAATTGTTTCACTGTTGTTTTTGAAATTTCACAGCAGTGGTGTGATGCCCATATTTTTTTAAGCAAACATCAGTGAGACAATGAGTGATTTTGATTGTGACTTGGAGATGTGCAAATGCTTGTGTCTGTTTTGACCTGATTTAAGTCTTGTTGCTCCTCAGTATGACATCCGTCAGAAGGCTCTGAAATTGACAGCCAACAGTATGTATGGTTGCCTGGGATTCAGCTACAGCCGTTTCTACGCCAAGCCACTTGCTGCCCTGGTCACACACAAGGGTAGAGAGGTGAGTCAGGCATTAATCTCCCTATCTGTGTATATACATATGCATTTTAATGACTGCAGCCTTTACAGCCACTCATTTAGCTAACCAATCTGATGGCTCATATAGATTCAAACTAGAGAGGCATTCAGAGAGATCAGGCCTCCACCAAGGACAAACAACATATACTAGACTTCAGAAGAAAAAATCTAAGTCATGGTAAATGATTCAGATCTGTCTGGTCCAAATTGGTCCTGTACTTTTTGCATAATGCTGAAAACATAACCTCCTTGGTGAAGGTGATAAACTGAACAAAACACATCTGTTAAGTTTCACAAGTGAGACAGAGCAATCAAATAGAGCATACAAAGACAGAAAACACACTCAGACTGGCTGAAGCCTCCCATTTTCATCCACCAGAGGGCACTGCTGCATCAGATTCCACACATACACCGCTCCTCCCTCAGCTCCCCTTTTATTTCAGACTTTTTGCTCATCTTCTGTTTCTTTTTTGGTTTCCTCCTGTCTCACATTTGTCATCCTTTCTCTCCACAAAATTACCTTGTTCTCTCTCACCCTGTGCCCTTCCCACGTTCTAAATACGATTATTCCTTCAAGTTCATTTTGTCAGAATAAGAGACCCGCTGCAGTGTCTGTGATATCAATAGTCCTGTGTTAAGTATTTTTCAGTAACAAAATGCCATGGGCACACACATGAAGCTCTCGCTCGCTCCATGTGAGGTCTGATTGTGTAATGACTTCTTTCAACACACACAAATGGAACAACATGGGCATGCACGCTCAATAAATTGGTGCAAAGCTGCATGTGTACTGCATGACATAAACAGCTAAATCTGGTATTGTAACTGAACACCACACACACACACACACATACACTCACACTCCCACTCCCACCATGTCAGTGGTAGTACTCATGTTCATTTAATGAGCTCTAACAGTACACATCCTCAGCAGAGGCGTCAGGCTTTGCCTCAGGGGAGTCCTTCATTAAGATCCCCTTACACACTCATTGTGTTCCCTAATAGAGGGCAGGGCAGTAACTCAGTGTGTGTGTTTATTGTTTTGTCAGTTTGTGCCTCGAGTCACGCTTGTTGCTCTGCTGACAGAGGTACATTGTAAAAGGTGTGTACTTGATGTGCTAGTACAGGTGTGAGTTTCTCCCCCTCCAGACTTTACTGCCTGTATCTTTGTCTACTGCCAGAGGTAGATGGGTTAATTACATTTTACCTGCTCCATGCTTTATTTCACCCAGGCCTCAGACAGGAAGTAGTCTACACTCCCTTTCTTCTTTTTCCAAGTTGTGTGCAGCTGTCTAGATAACTAATTTAAACCTGAACTCCATACTTTAAAAAGCAGCCCAAAATGAAATATTAAAATTCTCACTCATTCATTTCTGAACTCTCCTTTAAAACTCTGCAGATACAGTAGATTGCTAGTCATGTCGTAAAGAAGAACTGCCGCCTCAACTGTCCCTCAAAAACTGACTTGCTGAATTACTCTGTGTAAAAGTGAAAATCTAAATAACACACAAAAAATCTCAGGTTTCTTCAAATGGCTCTTGTAATGTTGTTTAAGTGTTTTGTAGCCAGGCAGCAGCAGTTTGGAGTCATAAGTCTGATATTTAGATTCTTAACCCTCAGGAAGATGAAGACTGAAAATGAAATAAAACAAAACCAAGCATTCACAGTAAAGTAATAGCTGTTTCAATTCTCTGTGATTACCAAATGGAGTTTTATTTTATAGGATAAGATCAGTTATAATCTATATTTTTATGTCGGCGAATCCAGTGAGAAGGGCAAATCTAAACCGTCTGATCTCTCCTCGCTTTCCTGGCACGTTTGCGGCTCTCGGTGCTGAGCCCATTATTTTTCCACTGAAAATGTAAACACTTAAAAACAAAATATAAATACTTTTCAATGATGTGATTTGAAAAAAAAAAAAAGAAATGATTCATGTTAAATTGACAAACTCTGTTTTTAACAAATGTTACACAAAGGAAAACATATGTATTACATATTTGCAGTGGGATACTATAGCTGTACATGTGAAGCTCTGGACAGTATTTACGTGATATATAATATCAGCAGCTTTATCCTTTGGAGGTTTGTTGGAATTAAGTTGATTTAAAGCTGCTCTTTTTAAAACCTGCTGATGGCTGACATTGCTTTGAGATGTTTCTCAGCCTTCTTACATTACCCAGTGTGCTGGAGGGACAGTAAACAAATTGGATTGTATTTTATTAGGACTTTACTGTCTAAGTGCATGGCATATAGTGGCGAGTGACATGACAGACTGGGGAGACCTGCACTGAAAGGTCACCAGTCAGATCTGAAGCCACAGCGAGCTGAGCGCATAGCACAGAGCCTCCACTTGCTGAGGTGGCAGGATTTCCCACGTTGCACGATCTTAGTGTTTTTGTTTACTTTGTATCTATGAGCAAAGAACACGTCTATTTTTACTGCAGGTTGTATGTTTGGGGAGATCACTGCATCAACACGACCAGGGAGTCCCACAGTAAATAAGATACATTGTTGGAGATAATTGATTATGCTTGAAAATCCATATATGTTTTTGTCAAAATTTCTATTCAAAGTAAATAAAACCTTCAATTAAATGAAAATCTCCAAATGTCTACAATACAGCTGGTTAAAGTCAGTCACTCATGATTGCTTAATACAGGATAAATATGTTCAATTGTATTTAAGTTAATATATATAATATATCAAATCTTGCTCTGTAGTTTCCGCAAGACTTTGTGCTCATTTTTTGTTGATAAATCTAACATAAATCTTTTTAAATCGGTTTGGCAGGAAGCACTCCCAGTACGTGAGGCGTCACACACTGACCATAGGTCCAGTGGTCAGTCTGGGCAAAGCGGCGACTCGCAGCGCTATTCATGCAACAGTTTGACCAGATTGGAGTGGCTTTATTGAATTTGTATCGAGCTTTAAAGCAAGATGGCTGTAAGCCAAGTAGTTCTTGGTAGTTTCCGACTGCAGCGAGCCAGAAAGGCCAGCTGGCATTTATAGCTGGGTTTCTAGTGTATTTGTGGGTATTGCTGTTTGCCCCCGCCCCCATTTTAATCGTCACATTTGCACTCAACTTTCATGTCATGATTTAGGAGGCTTTTTATTTTTGTAATTGTAACACGTACACTGACTGCTACTCGGTGTGCAGTGTAAATCCACCCTCCCGCCACTCAACGCGTTCCTGTAATCTGTTTGGACGGGGTGGTGGTGGTGGTGGTGGTGGTGGAGGAGGGGTTCGGGTGAATGTTGCATGTGTTCTGTGTATTTATTGATTGGCTTAGCTCTCACCTTTCTCTCACTCTCATTTTAAATTGAGGCCTAACCCCCTGTGGCAGCAGGGCGGGTCAGGCCAGGGGGCCGCAGTGGTTTCTCAACCCGGGGAGGGTTCAGATGAGGAGGCTTAGAGTGGGATGACAGACCCTTGGCTGTGGCTCTTCTGATCAGATTTGCTAAGTTAAGAGGGGAAAGCCCCCTCTTATCAGCCCCCCACCACGATGCTTCTGTGTGTTTCTTGAGTACATCTTCTAACTATCTCTGTCTGCACGTATGTGTGTGTGTGTGTGTGTGTGTGTGTGTGTGTGTGTGTCTAGGGCTGTGTTTGTGTGCACGCACACAAGTGCTACTGGCCGAACTCTGCCCTTTGTCGGGGGACCATTTGTTGTGGCCCTCCTCTGTCCTGGTATGTGTGGGTATTAAGGGGGGGGATGATGGGTATTAAGAGGAAGGTGAAGGTTTAGGATTACACAGGCGAGGGTCCACCACAGATTGATGTCCCCCTCAACCCCTCGGCGTTATTTTGAGTTCTTTTGTATGTTCGCCAGAGAACAGTTGGGTGCAGAGAAACAGATACATGAAACACAGACAACGCACACACATGTGGTTATAATGGGCTGATAAAAGCATTTGTCACACACGCCAGTAAGACTTTTATTGCCCACTGACGGCGGCCTGGTGGATCCTTGACTTCATCTGATAAATACAGTGGACTGTCGGACCCTGTGGACCTCAGACTGTTGGACACCTCTGAACATCAAGTTAAACATGGGAGTACAAGGATTCATGAATGTGCAGGTTGCTGCTCATAGCAAACAAAGACAAACAAAAGCTGCTTTGCTTCAAGTGCAGTTTATTTTTCTGGGAGGTGTCTCAAATCAGGACACAGGAAGAATTAGTTGTTTTTTTTTTTTTAAAACAAATTTTCTTACGTTCTTTGTTTTGCCACTGTTCGACACATTATGTTTTAAAAACCTCACAAACCTCTTGTTGCTGAACACAAACTGTACATGTTTGTTAGTGTGTATCTCCTCTTAAACGAGTGATGTTAACAACAGAGGCCAGTGGAAGCCGCTGATTGTTGTGGAACGCAGATTGGTTTGACCTTTGGCCCTTTTGCCAGCAAATCTGACAACCATTAGCAGGTGTGTGTGTCTCGGGATGGAGGATGACTCCTGAAAGCCATTCTGCTGTAATTGAGTCTCTGTCCTTGTGTTTAAAAACAGCCTGACAGGACCTCGTAGTTGACATTATTGGATGGCATGCAGAGTGAAGGATAGAAGTGGGTTTGGGTAACAGAGCCGAGGGTGTGGGGAGGTCAAAGTTTGGTTTAGGTTAAACCTCTATGTGTACATGTGTGTACACGCGTGTGCATGTGGCTGTAATGAAGTCTGAGTAAATATTGTTGCCCCCGCTGTCCCTCGTTCAGGTTCTGTATCATTCCCTGTGTCCTGAGAATCACAAATCATTTCCCCGTATCACACGTGGGAAATACCCAAACCACCATATCCTGTCTCATCTGCGTGTGTGTGTGCGTGTGTCTGTCTGTCAAGCCACAGACTGCCCGCCGTGGCGGTGGTGGTGGTGTGTGAGGAAACATTGTTGCCCCCATTTCTTTCATGCAGGGTCTCAATCGCTGTCACTGTCTCTGAATCACCGGGGTAATTTTTACATTTCCCCGAATGGACATAAGAATACATAAGCCTACTAACACTGGTGTGTGTGTGTGTGTGTGTGTGTGTGTGTGCATGTATGCATGCTTGTGTCTAGGGAAATGAGGGCTGCATGTTTCCATGGTCCTGTAGTCCCCTTAAAGAGCTGGCTTTACTCCTGATAGGAGTGGACTTAACAAATAGTCACATGGGAGCAGCGCTGCTATTTTGGCTACATTAGCTTGTCTGCGAGGGCTGACAGTGGACGGGACAAGGTTTCAGAATCTAAACTGCGACTTTAATAACACCTACTAATGAGGCCATGTGAGACTGGGCTAATGGCAGGGATTATGATCGACAATGGATTGATCTGACATCTGCTGTCTTTATCAGGGTCACTGATGGGGTTGAAAATGAGAGGATAATTAGTAAATGGTTTAAACTGACGTGGCAAACGGATGATGCATATGTTCAGTCCCATTAAAATCCTCACGGTTCTTGATTTGTGACCTAATAAACCCGATCCTTCGATTCTTCTCCCGCACGTGTGGTAAAGACATCAGGAAAATGATAGAGCGCATAGCTTTCGATTACACTTTCTGAATAAATTTGCAGTTGGTTTAATGCCAAAGTGTCTCTTCAGTTGACGAAAGATTAAATGGTGACTATTTGGATAATTGATCAATTTTTTGAGACGTGGTTTACGAAGCATAAAAAAACAGATATTTGCAGTCTACAGCCTCTTATGTGAGGAGTTGCCTAATTCAATAAATCACTTGTAATTGAGCGTTTGAAAAAAAACCCTGCCAAATGGCTAAATGCACATAACTTGTCTGCCTGACATCATTTTAATAATTCAGCGACTTGTTTGACTGGACCAGAGGGGATGCAGTGACACGTCTGGATGTCGCCTGTCCAGCTGTGAAAGACCATATTTTTTAATTGAGCGGACAGCAGTAGGATTGTTGTCATTGTCAATTTATTTGCGATCTCGGCCGGTTGTATTAAATCACACACAGCTTTACGACAGATTGACCCCGCGAGCAGCAGACATGAGAGCACAGCTAAGGCATCTGCCAGGACAGGTGTGCGTGTGTGTATTTGCATTCCTGTATGGAAGTGAAATCATTTCAGCGAAGGACGGATTTCCATTCTGTGCGGGTCGTGTGGACACGAGAGCTCACACTACCAGAAGAAACTTTAAGTCTTATGTGTCACTGTGCATGAGATTTTGTTAGTGAAAATGCAGCTCTTTTGTTGTTTGTGTACGTGCACGCACGCTCCTCCTGCGCCTTGTGTACGTGTTATGCGTACAACGCCTCCCCAGTGGTGTGTTCCTCCACAGGTGCTATTTCAGTCGGTCGACTGTCATCCCAAAATGCTTTTCAGCTGAGTGCTTTTCAAAACAATCGTCACTGGTGCCCTGGGCTCTTTTTACAAGGGTCCTCTGCCACACTGAGGTTTAACATACCGCCTCTGATCTGCTGATCAGAGCACCCCAGCAGAGGGGGTGCAATGTGAGTGTGTGTGCATGTGTGTGTGGAGGGTTTCAGAATGGGAGGACCTGGATCCTCTTTTGTCTGCTTATCATTCTGTCTGAATTATCTTTATTGCTTCCTTTCCACATACAATTTGTCACTCAAGCACGCAAGTCAATTAAGACTAATATTCTTATTTAAAATGACAGCCTGGCAACAGACAAAGGATATTTTGATGAAGAGGCGGGATAAGTGGATTGAAATAAAGATTATATGAGAGCAGCATGACAACAAAACTCATAAATCTCTGATAGATAAGGCCACCAAATAGCTGAACAACAACCGGGGAAAAGGCGGATATCACAACAAGGCTGAACCGCTCATCAATTAGCATGACAGGGTGCAATAACGCACAGCTAATGGGTACACAGGTGCACATGTGAAGACATGAGACATTGTTAAAAGCACAAAATTACAAGCTGTGAAAAGTCAAGTCAGACACAGTGGGCAAGTGTGGATTGTTCTTTTTTTTAAATCAAACCCAAGTGTTGCACGGCTTTGTAAAAATATCAATATTAATACCTCCACTTTACTTCTACTTCACTTTAACTTGATTTATTCTGAAAATCTTGATTTGGGTTTGTTCAGCTGCACTCGTCGACAAGACCTGTGCTCCTGCAGATGTCACTACGGCAGCACCACTTAACCAAACTACTTCTTTTAGCAACACGGGCAGGGGCAGGCCACCCTGGTGCCAAAGCCTAAGTCACATACAAAAGGTTTTAAAAATGCCGGGTGTAAAGGAAAAATGTCATTTGTAAACTGTGCAAGTTAAAATCCAAAGTCTGTGCCGATGCGTAACACCTAGCAGGTCTGAACAACTGCAGCAGCATAGTTTCTTAAAGCTGCTGTCTTTTGTTTTTTATAGTGAATACTTTCACATGAATTTAGATGGTACAATGTACAGTTTTCAGCTTAGGGTCTTTTCCTCTTGACAAAACAAAAACTCATTGATTAAGTTTGGGTTTGCACAGGATGTTATGATGGAGGATACAGCAGGACGTTCACCAGCACCTGCTCTCGAAAAGAGAAAGCTTTAAAGAGGTGTTGACTCAACTGCAACTGCAATCATTTTAGATGATGCAATATGTGGTACTGTGGGGTTGCATTACATCATACGAAGTGTGGATGTCTATTGCGCAGCCTACATTACTTGATTTGCATGGGGGTGGGCAAAATAATAGGAACACCTGTAAAAGTATCACAGACCGTGTTTAACATTGAAACCTTAAAGGGATGTGTGAACTTTGGTAGTTTTAACCAGGTGTTCCTAATAAACCGCAAACTCTGTGAATAATTTGGCATAACAACTAAGATGAGGAGGGAAGGTTGTGGAAAAAAAATAATCTAATTTTTATTTATTTACTTTTTTTTTACTACTTTCAAATCTTTGACTCTGATCCTTCACTGTACGGGAGGACTTGTCAGTGAGCTGCTCAATTACTGTCCAGTCTAATTACACTTTATTAACACAAAGCAGCCTCAAAGTTAAAGGCAGGAACATAGGAAAATTAAGTCATCTTTTACTGTGAGATAAAGAGGGAAGCAGTAATTGGAAGATTTTAAGGAGGGTTATAAATTAATGGAATAAAAAATAGAGCCAGTCACAGGGAGAGGATTGACTTGTTTTAGCTATCAAAGTCTTTAAGTCAGATTTTGACCAAAACAATGGTTCTTTTAAAGGTGTTCAACTACTTTTTTTTAAGATTTTGTTGATTTATTTAACAACAAAGATGCAGTTTAACAAAGTTTCTAGTTGGGTTTTTACATGCACAGCTGTAAATAAAAGTACATTTTAATAATTATTCACCTCTACATTGAAAGTTTTTTTTAATCATTTGGTTGATGTGGATATGAGAGAGAAGAATTTTATATTATACATTAATTTGAAGTGATACGAGTCCTCTGCCGAGCTTTTACAGTTGTTTGCTCCAGTATGAGAGGCATTCACGGTGGTGACTAGTGTAGTCATCATAGGACACACACACACACACAAACACACTCTTTTTACCCCCTGGGGATATATATTTGCATTGGTCCATATTGTGTGTGTTTTCGGATGAGCGCTCACACACACGCTCACACACGCTCACACACACACACACACACACACACACACACACACACACACCATCAGTTGCACACATTCCAGCGTCATGGTCAAACGACTTGTCTTTCACATGGCTCATTCCTTAAAGCAGTCTGTCCTGCTGGAAGTGACAGCATATGGAAAACCTGTCTAAATGAGTCCACACATCAATTACATCAACACATTCTCACCTCGCTCGCCCCCCCCTCTCGCCTCACTTTGCACTCTGTCTCTGTCTTTCCCACATCGCTCTATTCATCACTTCTCTGCCGTTCCTTCCGTCTGTTCTCTGATCATTCCTCAGAGCCTCAGCTCCCATCTCTCTCCTCTTACAACACTAAACAACACTGCTCTTTTATCACAGTAGAAACCAATGGTGAGGAGTTTGTATAACCTACAAGCCTAAAGTTTCTTTTTTTCTGCGAGTTTTTACCATTGTGTTTATAAAGAGCTTAACTTTGTTTAAGTATCTGTAATTGGGAGCAGCTGGATTGAGAACGAACCTACTTTAAAACAATGCATTAGTGGTGGGGTGTTGTTTCAGGTACCAGTGAGACAATGAAATATGATCCGGCACAGACTGCTCACAGTAACACATCTGTCTGAATCTGAATGGTTTATAACCCTGTGTGACTGAAGTTACCTTTTTATATTTCAAGCGCTGTCTGCTTGGCTCCGTTTTTTCCAGTCGAGGCAGCATGTTACGGGAAGGTGTTGCATTGTTGAAGGCTTAAACTGCAAATAACTTTGTGCATCGATGCCTCCCCCTTTTTTATTAATGGGACATGTGCAGACTGCTCAGTGCAATTCAGAATGAATAAGAGGGCTGCTTTTTTTCTACACAGTGACCAGAGTGTCACTTACTTCTGGTAATAGTGGATTTATAAAAGTTTTGTGTCAATGCGATGTGATTTATGAGGTATATATGGTCAAAAGTATGCCATGATAGGTAGTACAGTTACAGTGATAGAAGGTTTTATTTGCATGCTCAGATTTTAATATTTTCACACTGAGACCTGCTGTCTGTGCTGATGTGCAGTTAGACGTGCCTGAGCTGCAGCGCACCCAGATGTTGATGATCTTGCACCTGAAACCCGTGGCTCTTTGGGAAAATAATTGTTTTTGACCTCCATCAAAAAGAGAAAAAACAGTTTCACTCTGCTCCGTAGTTGCCATCCTTTCCTAGCTTATAACTTTTGTGATCGATAAAAATCATGCACAAGATTATTCTAACACATATTGAATTTTGAAAATGGAGCCAGTAAACCTGACCTGTTGAGAACTGAAAGAGTGAATGAATATACTCCTGGCTCAGGCCTTCATTTCTTCTGTTTATTTTTTTATGTTAAATGCAGCTGCGACTCTCTCACTTTATCTTAACTCATCTTAACCTGGGAGAAAAAAGCTTTTTCATTTGCGACTCGAAGGCTTTCATCCACCAAAATTGCATAATCTTTTTCCTCTTAGATTGATGGAAAATGTCATAAAAGAATCATCATATTAGAAGTCATAAAATTACAGTGGTGGAGTTTAGTATGGCTCTTCAGATTTATCTACCTGAACACACAATCTGATTATGTCTTAAGACTGATTTCATCCTCCTACTCCTCTCCCTAAACCAGTGTGAGACAGGAGAGTCATCTTGGCTGCATAAAAACTCAGCAGCATAATTCAGGGTGTATGTGCTCAGGCCAAATTGTGTGTGTATGTGTGTGTGTGTGTGTGTGTTTGTGGTGAGACCTTGACCTTGACTGCAGTCCCTAATGGAGGAGGCTGTTCTGTGAATGACTCAAACTCCCCCTGCCGTACAGTGGTATGTAGCAGCCCATAAAGCATGCTTAAGTCCCACTCTGGTTTCAGGGAGTGGAACGCCTGCCCCCCCCAACCCCCCCCCACACACACACTGCCCCAGCACCCCCTCCATTCTGCCGCTGCCTGACCCCGCCCCTTCCTCACACTCTGAAATAGCCACGTCCTTGTCCCCACACGGAGCACAGTGTGAGTCTGGGTGTGTATATATGCGGCTGTGGTTGATTGAGGAGCAGATTGCTGGTGACAGGTCACACTGCGTTCTGTCCCTCCGACCCCCCCAGATTAGCCCCCACCATCACCACCCTCCACTGCTCAGGACCCCCACCTGTTAGGATCCCTCTCCTGCTCAGATCTCTTCCTCTTGTACACACACACACACACACACACACAACCAGAGGACAACCTGCGTTAACAGAATTCTCTTATTTGTTCGTCACTCACTCTGTGGGTGATAAAGGCCATTACGAGTCATTAAGGTGTGTGCGTGTGTGTGTAGCCCATCTAAGGTGTGTGGGTTGAAAAGACTCCTGTCACAGCACGCTCTCATAATTGCCCTCTTAGCCAATTATCCCCCATTTAAAAGCAAGTCACCTGTTCTGCTCCCATGTCCACACACACATATGAACACATACCAAATAAATAACACAGAAATTGTATGGCATCATTTTGTGTTCCTGAGTGATATGTTTGTTTACTGTGTATATGTTGCATTGGTTCGTGTTATTGTCATTAGTGTCCATTCATGCTGTTGTGTCTGGTCCCTCCTTCAGATTCTGATGCACACCAAGGACATGGTCCAGAAGGTGAGTCATTAACAAGCTGCTGTCCATCTATTGACTTATGATCAGTTTATGTAATGCAAGACAAATGGATTTGTATCTGAAATCCCATCAAAAGCTTGAAAATAATAAAGGCCTGAATAAGTATTTATGTTAGTTGTTAGCCATTTATATTTAAGAAATTGTGACATAAGTACATTTAGATCAGTTAATGTATAATGCCAGTGATCCAGTCAAGTTGATTTATTTTCCGGCCCTTATTTAGAAGTCTTCTTCTCCCTCTGTAATCTTATTTACTTTGTGACCTAGATGAATCTGGAAGTCATCTATGGAGATACAGACTCCATTATGATCAACACCAACAGCAAGTCTCTGGAGGAGGTCTTCAAACTTGGCAATAAGGTATTTTAGCAAATACATTACACTCTGTAATGTACAATTCTTCCTCACAAGTTTCTACACTTGACATTTTTACCAAATGTTTACTTCGTGTTTATTACTCCCAGGTGAAGGCAGAAGTAAACAAGCTTTACAAACTGCTGGAGATTGACATTGACGGTGTGTTTAAGTCACTTTTACTGCTGAAAAAGAAGAAATACGCAGCCTTGGTTGTGGAGAACCATGGCGACGGACAGTACAGTGTCAAGCAGGAGCTCAAAGGCTTGGACATCGTCCGTAGAGATTGGTGTGATCTGGCCAAGGAATGTGGCAAGTACGTTAGACCAAGTAGACTTGTGGCTAATATAGGTTAGCACAGTTCGTGTCTTAAAGTTATAATTTATTGTATTTACTGATGAACAATACATATCAAGACCTTTTTTCAGTGATAGATTTTACACCTCTCACTTTCTCTCCTTTTGCAGCTATGTGATTGGTCAGATCTTGTCAGACCAGAGTCGTGATGTCATCGTGGAGAACATCCAGAAACACCTGGTGGAGGTGGGAGAGAAGGTCGCAAGTGGAGCCATACCCCTCAACCAGTACGAGATCCACAAGGTGAGGACATATGTGTGTCTGTATTTATTAAGAAAACCTTAATACTCTAGAAATCCCCGTCATGTGAGTGTTGGTGTTGTTGTGGTCATATTTGTGGTAACCTCTAGTTTTTGGTTATAAACTGTCTCATCACTACTCTTTTTCTTACTCCTCCAGGCGCTCACCAAAGATCCTCAGGACTATCCAGACAAAAAGAGCCTCCCTCATGTCCACGTGGCTCTGTGGATCAACTCACAGGGTGGTCACCGCGTCAAAGCTGGAGATACTGTCTCTTACATCATCTGTAAGGTGTGTCTGACATTATATAACATCCCCACATGAGCCTGTATTCTCTTTTAATGTGTTATCACAATAAAAAAAATCACAGATTGAACACCACACCTACAGTATGATATACAATCAAGCCCTTAAACCACTCTATGTCCTCCTTCATCCTCTAGGATGGCTCTACACTGGCAGCCAGTCAGAGAGCTTATGCTTTAGAGCAGCTCCAGAAGCAGGAGGGTCTCAGTCTGGACACTCAGTACTACCTGGCCCAGCAGATCCACCCTGTGGTGTCTCGAATCTGTGATCCCATCGAGGGCATTGACAGCGTGCTCATAGCCACGTGGCTGGGTGAGTTAATTACAGGTTTAAAGAGACTGTAAAAGACTGATTTTATTGAGAGCGAGCAGCCCTGTGCCACTCAGGTGTTAAATTATGACTTGAGGAATATCAGCCCGACTTGAAATGACAGAATACAGAAAAAAAGGAAAAAAGTCAAATGCTCAATTAAAGTATTTGATTAAAATTAAATGAGTGAAATGTCTTTAATTGGTGGTGTTGACCTCAGCTTACATAACACTGGAATCAGTGCCTTCACAGACTTTTCATTTGTAGTTTAAAGAAAAATATAGTTCTCATGCTGTTACATACAGATTAAATAAACACTAGCCATGAAGTATTTGTGGGGCACGGATTACTGTGCTACTGATCTATCCTAATATGTTAGCACTAGAATATAGTCTGTTGACAGCTGAGACAGCCAAACATAGGAACGTTGTCATACTTATAATATCACAACACAGAATAGATGTTTGATGTTTGTTGAGTAGTTATAAATGTGTAGTGGTTTGGATGGGACTCCCCCTGTACTGTACTTCCCCCTTATCAGACCTCTCTGTGCATAAACCTGGCTTCAAATTACTCTGAATTCAAGTGAAAGATAAATTAGAACTGGTGAGAGACTCTGTGTACTGAAAGCTGTTGTCCATCTCAGGTCTGGACCCGAGCCAGTTCAGAGCTCAGCAGCAGTACCAGAGAGAGGAGGAGGCTGACGGCATGCTGGGAGCTCCGGTCCAACTGACCGACGAGGAGCGCTACAAAGACTGCGAGAGGTTCACTTTCACCTGCCCTCAGTGTGGCACCAACAACATCTACGACAGCGTCTTTGAAGGAGCCGTAAGTAAACAGACTGTACACAGGGGTCGCTGTCCTGCAAGTGCTGCTGCTGTCCATCCTTCACCATCTTTACACACACAATAGTAACAAATCTTGTGTGTCTGCTCTCCGTGTGACATTGGACAGGTATATCGATCAGTTTGCTCAATGATACACATGTTCTACAGCTATTCTGTGTCTACGCCACACAAAATTTTGCGATGAAGTAACCACATAAAGCATTTAGCTGCATGATTTAACAAATATCTCATCTACTCAAGGAAAAATCTATTGATGCACTGTTAATTCTACATGAAGATTTTTCCATTTCAGTCATTCATTTCTCTGAAACACCCAAAATTCAGACAAGTTTTTTGGGTGCACCACTGTAGGGAGGAACATTGCAAACATATTTTTCTCCCTAAGATGAATAAAAATGCGCATTTATAATCCCAGGCTTTACGTCATTCTGGAGGAAACATTGCCAGAGCAGCATCAGAAAATATTATTTTTTAACAGTCCACACTGTTAAAATCCTCTATAGATCTTAGGATCATATTTTAAACGTGTTAAGCTGTGTTACAGTGGATTATATTGCAGCAGCAGAAGAAAGTTGTGGAGTCAGAGATGTGCAGAAAAGAGAAAGAATCTAAATACAGAAATATAAGAAAGAGACAGGTATAAAGAGTATGAGAGTGGAAGAATTGTGTTTCCAAAGGCATTTCAGTCAAACTTCCTGTGAAGGATTCATGCCTCAGTCATCCTCTATATTGTGTCTCTGTCTGTATTTTTAGACAGCTGCCTGGCTCCAAGACGGACTCTGTTTTCATTGGCATAGTTCGGACTCCACAACTTGAAAAGCCTTTCCTTAACCCCTGCTGCTCTACGGGCACACACACACATACGCACTGATATCCTACCATTTGTCAGGCCAAGGTCGTGTGTGTGTGTGTTATCAGCTTCTAATGAGGACCAGGGCACACAGCTTTTTCTTGTCTGGGCGATGCTAATAAAGCTGACAACCCTCTTTCTGCTGCTGGCACAGAGAAGGCGCATTAAATTAAAAAAAAAAAGGAGTATTAGATACATGCTCCACAAAAGCATGATATCATTAAACACTTCAGCAGATACTCACGCAACAGCCACATACAATGTAACTTAATCGAATTCTTTCACATATTTAAACAAAATAAATATTGGCAAAGAAAGGACCTGTTGCCTAGATTAGTGTTGTGGACATTTTTCAGATTTCAGACTAAACTAAGTGGTGTTAATTTTCCAACATGCGTCAGAGGCTGGTATGCACGCACACACAGAGAAACTGATAAGACACTAAGTTAATTAGGGTGGCGAACACGGTCTAACAGCTCAGTGAGAGGGGAGGACAGATGGGCCTTGACTCCACCACTGACACAGAGCCAGAGATGGTAGGAGGAGGCGGTGATGGAGGACAGACAGAGGAGGGAAAGTTGTGTGATGGAGGAGGGGGTGGGGAGAGAGGGATGAAAAGATGAAGTGTGAAGGAGAAAAAAGATCTGGATAAAACTGCAGGATCCCCCCCCCCCCCCCTCCTCAAGTTCAGGTTTAATAGAGCGCTGGGTGTCCCACATTGGGCTGTTCTATCAAGACATGGTGAAAGCTGCACATTATCAGACCATGAAAACAGTCCAGGTAGACGGCTGACATCGAAAAAACCTTTTGAAATTGATTTACAGTTTTGCAGAAGACTATTTAAAGATGACAGTTGTTTGGGTTTTAGACAACATGTAGAGGAGTGACACCCTCAAATTGCTATATTTGAACTTTTCTCATGAGTCTCAGAGAAACCACTGTGGGTGTTTTCATACTTGGATCTAAATTCTCAGTCGTAAAATAACTGGCACGTAAGTGTCGGTTATAACTTGCTAGGGAGGAGTTCTGTTAACAAAATCAAGTTAGGAATGAAACAAGTGAGATAAAAGAAGAAGGGGAGGATATCATGGAGAGAGAAGAAGGGAGGCTGTCTGTTTTTGTCCAGAGTGAACTGGAAAGAAAAAAAAACACAAAGAAGAGGAAAGGAAGAGGGAGGTGTGATGGAGTTGGAGGGTTAATGTGTTTGTATTAGAGGAGTCAAATGAGTTGATTGGCCTCAAAAATCTGGTGTTTTTTTTTTCCCTCTTCCAAAAAAGAATGATGTAAGCAAACAAAAAGTCAGTGTGTGTGCTGAGTGGGGGGTGTCACATGCATTCCTGTGTGTCACTGACTTCTCTGCAGAAACCTTTTTTGCTGCTATCAATGCGACAGTTAAATGGAGTTCAGGTTGAAAGGAGCGAGTGTTTAAAGCTGTTATATTTAGTGTAATTGTTATGTGCTGTGGTTACTTTTTTCATTGCATTAACTATAAGCCTTGCTGTCATGTGGACAATTCAGAGGTACTGAGGTCATTCTGACCTGTTTTCTTCAGGCTACAATAATGTTAAAATTTACTGGACCCAGGGGTGCTTTAAGCCCTCACACCTTCCACTTGAAGTGTTCTTTGTGGACCTTTAAAGGTAACGGCCACGTTTCTCTGTTATATAACTGCCTTTTTCTGATTCTCAGGTTAAAAACACAGCTGTGATGAATCCCTGTGCATATATTAAAGCCCAGGATGCTACATTCATAATGTCTGGTGGGAGAGAGAATTTTAATTCTTGCACCGAGGCTGTAGTAAATGCCTCCCACTTAACAGTCATTGTAGCTAAGGATCCAGAACAACAGACTTCATAGTGTGAAAACCTTTTAATCCATGTAAATTGGATTTACCTACATTTGGAACCAAATGCAAATGGACTTTGCCAAGGACGGTATTGTTCTCTTAACATCTCCTATGGGTTTGGGTACAGTACTTTTCACTATTGATGCTGATATAATATAGTTAGGAGGGGATATTTTGGGTGCCCCTGGATGAAAAACTGAATAGCCTATTCATTGTCTTTGTGGACAGTGTTAGTGTTGAAACTTTTCCTGTTGAATTCATTGAATCATGAATACAACAATCAGACCTCAACACATCATGTCAGTGTTTTCCTCTTGTATTCATCGCTTCTTTTCCACAGCAGCCGAGACTCCGTTGGGTAGTGGTCTTCAGAGTCATTTCCCATGTCACACTGGTAGTTTCTAAGAAATGGAGTTGGCATAATTGAAACTAGATCCCATAACATAAAAGGAACATTGAAAATATCATTAAAAAAGAAAGTTGAAATGGAAATAAAGAAGGAAATGATCAGGACAAGGAGGCTCTCTTGCTTTGCATCCTCTACTAAAACAGAGATTGTGTTGTTTGTATTTTAAGTGTCATCTGTTGTTTTCCTCAGATGTGACACATAAAATATTCTCTCTTGCAGGGAACAAAGTTGGAGCCCAGCTTATTGCGATGTTGTCACATCCCGTGCGGGAGCCGCCCCATTGACTACGCTGTCAACATCAGCAACAAGCTTCTACTCGACATCCGTCGCCACATCAAAAAATATTACTCTGTGAGTATTACTCTTTTGTAAACACTTCTCCGTTTCTGCAGATTTACACAGACACGAAACATTTGTGCTTCTTCACCACCCACAGGGCCACAAATGGACTTCATTTGGTTTTAATTTGGTGTCTAATACTGCGACAGCCACCAACAGACAAGTCCCCCCACTCCTTATTTTTTGCTTCAGTGTATTTTTTTTAGATGAACTAAGGGCACTAATACAATTTTATATGCAGCATATGCTTCATTAGATCAGGTGGATTTATAGATGGCTCGATATATATTTTATTCACTCCCTTGGGGAAATCCAGTAATTCATACTGAATGTAAAAAAGGACTGTGTGTCTGTTCCAAGTGTTAGATCAAACACTAGGTTTTTTTCCACACCATTAGCAATTCCTAAAGAAATTAATGGTGGCTCAAGTACTCAGAGAAACTGAGCTGTATGTGATGAAATTGTCAAAACTTGTGAAAATTGACCTTCCACAGAGTGTCTATAAAATGGCTGGACTGTATTTAACACAATGGGGGATGCAATAGATGCAGTGATGGTAAGAGAAGCCATCAAAAGGATGTTGGACAAAAGATGAAGGAAACCTCAGCAGGGCACTGCACTGACATTTTCAACCAAAGAGCACATTACGCTTGCAAAAGGAAAAGACCACCAGAAAGATTTATAGCAGCATGATCCATGAAAATACTTAATTGCACATTTTTACTTTGAATACCACGTTTAACATGCGCTCTGTTGGTTTCCCTGGATGGTAAAGCAAAATTTAAACCATCCAAAGAAAAACAAGGTTATTGAAGATTCAGCAAAAATTAGAGATACTTAAAATTAAACATTTGACTTTAAAGATGGAGCAGATAAAAGATAAAGGAATACTTATTATTTACATTAAACACAAGCTTTACATGTTCTACAACTGGATGATCAGACAGTTTGTCAAACACCACCTTGTTCTCAATTGCTGATTTGCTGCTTTTTTTATGCTGTCCCAGCATGGAGATGTTACGTTTTCAGGGTGTCGGTCCGTTCGTCCCACTCTCATGAACACAGTATCTCAGTAACACACTGAGACAATTTACTTGAGTTTGGTTGAAACATTCATTTGGATCCGAGGATGAACCGATGAGGATTTGCTTGCAAGCCACAACACAAATAAGACAGAAGTTTAGGATAAAATGATGATATGATATATGATATCCCAAAATCAGAAGGCAACTTGACTGGTTGCTAGAGGCAAACATCTGTGAGGTTGCAGTTCAGGGAGTTTCTCCTTTTTATATAAAGCCCAGACAGTCCAGAGGCTGGAAGCTGCTATGGACAATTGAAAACTTTTTGCTCCTCAGGCTCTGAGGGTTCAGGCGAAGGGTCACACCTTTGTAGACTGCGTTAGCATACCATAAACTTTAACCTAATGCTAATTAGCTGACTGGCTAACATCAAGCCCATCTTTCTTAAAAAGACTTAATGTTACCTCGTACTCAAATTGATGTATTTTGCTGACTTACTAGTGGTCATGAGGCCTGGTGGAGTCCACCATGTTTCAGGTGGTAGAAGTATTTTTTCTGCACAGCATGTGTAAGCTCAATGTACAGGTCTACAATATTAACACAATACAAGTTTATAAAACCAAGATTAAAGCCACAAAACTCCTGATTTGAAGTTCACCTTTATGCCCGAGGTTAATATTCAGTAACAAGTTGTCACTGTAGTCGGCGCCTGACGAGCAGCTTGCGAGTGAATTAAACTGGATTCCTGTGTTGTCTTTGTAGAGGGCTCTCTCTCTCCTGGTAGCTTCTAACACCTTCTTGAGAGAGAGGAATGCGCTGTCTGTAAAAAGTGTGTGTGTGTGTGTGTGTGTGTGTGTGTGTGTGTGTGTGTGTGTGAGAGAGACGGGCTTACTCTCCCACAGTGCTGAACAGAAATCAATTAGTGTGGTGAATGTGTGGGGAGCGAGTCCCCCTCAACCCCTTTGTCACGATGTGTGAAACAGCTGCTACCACTGAATACTTACACCTCACACAGCAACACATACACACACACACACACACACACACACACACCACTGGAGGCTGAACAGCAGTGGACAGAGCACACACAGCGGTGCAATGAAGAGGGGTAATATTGTGTAATTAAGGATTCCTTTCAGGCCGAGGGAGAGTTCAAATAGAGCTGTTTGTCTGGGCAGATAGAGTGAAAGCTCTGCACCTCTGTGTGTGTGTGTGTGTGTGTGTGTGTGTACATGAATGTTGGCGTCCTAAGCTAAAACCACTGAGACATTAATCATTAGTAATGTCGCCCCCCCAATCCCCACCATTACCAATAAACCAGCGCCCTGAGAATGGGCAAACACTTCTTCACTCCTCGCTCTCTCTCACTCACCCACACACACATAAACACACACATGCACACACACACACTCTGTTGTCATCCTCTCCACCTCTCGTCCCACTGTCTTTGGCAAAATGAGAGATTCGCTTGTTTCCTGAACCACCCAATTCTTCTTTTTTCTTTTTTTTTCCCCAAACCCCTCCCATCTAACCACCGTTGCCATGGCATTTAACAAATTATTGCAATTACCCTCGTCATGCAGGTCGCCCCTGGAAACGGGCTGAGGGGCAAGAGAAGAAAGGGGGAGGGAGAGAGAAAGGGTGAATGAAGACCAGAGAAGGTGATAATCCTGTTTTGAACAAAAGGTCAAATTGTTGAATAGAGAAGCTTTGATTAAGCGGAGGAGGTACAAAGTGGAACCGTTTGAGCTTTATTCACTCTGTGTGTGTGTGTGTCAGAGTATTTGTGTGTGTGTCTCTGAGTGTGTGTTTGTGAAGTAGACCGATCTTAGGTCTATTCACTTTAGAGCTGGAAGTGTTGACTGCTGAAGCACAAAAAACAGTTAGAGCTCTCACTCTTGTGTGTGTGTGCGTGTGTGCGTGTGTGCGTGCGTGTGCGTGTCATGCAGGTGGATTCCTCTGCCACTGACACCTGAGTCATGTCAAAGCTGCTCCACTTTGTTAACAGTAGAGCTGAACTGATTGGTTCATTGATCTATCAATTGATTAACAAAGCATCAATATGCAACTATTTTGTTATTTATTGACTTTTTCATTGTTGTTGCACAAACAAGTGATAAGATGTTACTATTTTGGGATGTTTCAAAGATAATTTATCTTCATTTCCACATGTTTTATAAAAGAAATTATCAATTGATTCATTGAGAAAATGTTCAGTTGGCTCTTAAGAAAATGATAGTTGCAGCTCTAAGTACCAGCAGCTGACCTTTGACCTTTTGTTGTCCTTTGATCATTTAATGTTGAGTCACTATTCTGTTGTAAAAGAGTGAAAAAGGCTGATCATAAATTCAGTGACTATTTAGTTTGAATAGTCCAAAGTGGATATTCTACCTGACTTATAATTTACAGAACTAATAGCTCATCACATTGTGACTGATTGGCTTATCGATTAGGAAGTGATTGTTTTAGTGCTAATTGGCTGCACCGTGGGAGTGCATAGTTCAAAGGTCAAAACCAGCAGCAACAAGGCCAAAGAATTAACTCTTAAGAAAACATCCCTGCAGCTTTTGTATAAGACTACAGAGATTGTTAAAGAATCGTAGCCCAGAGGATGAGACTGTAACAGCTGAGAGGAGGCGGAAGAGATGAGAGTTAAAAAAAAAAAAATGCGAACAGACAAAGAAGAAGAAGAGAGAGGGTATATTTCGTGGTGGGCCCTGTCGTGGCCTGGTCTTGCCTCTGTTTGGTTAAATTATGTGGAACTCATTTGACGTCTACATTCAATGTGTCAGATATCCACTGCTATAATTATGCAATTATGAGCCTTTATTCTCTCACGTCCGACTGTACACCACCACCCCCCACCCTCGCTCCGGCGAAATGCCTCAATTAGATTTTTTTTTTCCTTCCTGTCTCAATCCTCATGTGCTCCTTGTTTTTAGTCCTTTCTGTGTGGCTCACACAGGTCCACCGCACTTAATCTGAAGTTATTTATTTGTATTGTGTGCATGTGTGTGGAGGGGTTTTGCGTCAAAGTGGCAGGGCAGGAGGGCATTGTGGGTAGTTTTCCCTCTGAGCTCCTCTCAGTTGTGCATGTGTTTTGGCCAGTTGTATCTTTGATGTGTCCTATTAATTCAGTTAAACACATGTGAATGGAAAGTGATTAATGGTGGTGGATATATGCATGTGTGTGTTTGTGTGAGTCCCATGGGAATAGCAGTGTGTGCTGAGGCCTGTGTCATAAGAAATACACAAAAAAAGATGGAGATCAAACAGTGCCTGCTCTGACACACCTTATCTGTCACCTCCATAATCCATTGTCCCGGTCATGACTTTATCAGAGATGGTGAAGCAGTCTCATTTCCCATGGTGCTCGGCTCTTTGTGCCAGCTCAAACGAGGTGTTTAGATAATTAGTTGTGGAGCAAGGGGTTGTGGGTAAAACTCTGAACTCTGGGACTTCGTAATTGATTTGGGACGTATGTGTATGCTTTTGTGAACATGTGTGTTTGGATTTCATTTAGGGGAGATTGGTGATAGTGTGTGTGTGTGGTCCAGGTATTAGTGGTGTTGAGGGGACCTAAATCTATTTACATAGTCACATTATTAGGATGTGTCCTCTATAGGGACAAAAAACATATCATTAAGTTTTAAATTGAATGTGAAGCTTTTAAGTTGGGACAAAGTTGGGCCTGGGTTAAGAGGAGACATCCTGCCAAACCATTCAATAAAATCACATGGTTATCACAAAGATCAGCTCTCTGTGTGATTAACATGTCCTTCTGGTGTGAACAGGCAGGCTAGTGTCCACCAGTCACAGACCAACTGGCATTTAACCTTAAAATGAAATAAAAAGATCAGGTCTACCTCACTTCTCAGAGCAGTAGAGTGTCTACAGGTATTCATTCAGAAATCACATGTCAACATGTTGCTTTGGGGTCAGATGTGCTGTCTGTAACCTGTGAGATCCACTCAGATAGTACTGAGATCCCAGGATATTTTAACTCTAACTTTTTAACTGATGGTATCAATCGGCCACAATCCTTATTGTCAGTTTACAGCTAAAATACTGATGGTGGCTAACACTTTGAAGAGGTATACATATTCAATAAACCATTCACTTGGTCAAAATTTTGAAATAAAACAAAACGCAGCTCAAATGCTAAAACGCTAACCTCACAGTTAAAATAATGGAGCAAACCTGCAAGAAACTACCTGTAATATTCCAGTCAACAATCCCAATCATCAAAGCTACTAAACTTAATAGTTACAACAGTGTAGACCTGAGTCCAACTGAGATTTATGGGCAGAGCTTTAATATTTGTGATCACTCACTGTCACCATACAGATTTGCAGGTTGTAAACAGTTGTGCATGTGACAATGGAGGGAAGATTACAGTGTCCAGTTGTGTTAAAGGGGCACAAACTCATCCACAATCACTCTATGGTGTAAATTGCTTTAATGCCATTGAGTTGATTCGGATCTGTTTGTACAGAATTGGGACTATGTTTGTGTTGATCAGTGTCAGAGTTTAATTACACTGTTTATTCAGTATTATAAAGCGAGAGAGAGCAAGCACGTTGTTTTTTTTTATTTTTTTTTTCATTTATTTGTATTTATTTAATTTTTATTTGAATCATATACACTGTTTTTGCACCACATGTGTTTTTGAAGTGACATGAGACACTGATACAGGTGACCCTCTTCTGTAATCAACGACAATTTATCCCAGTTAGCTCTGCCATTGAAAAGTTCCTATACTGTGGAGAGAAATAAAAACATGTATATACTGTAGAGTTGGCTGTAAAGGAAAAAAAACCAATAATCTTCATCATTTCTTTTCTAGTTGTTGCTCAGAACTAATCAAGAGGCGAGACAAAGGCAAACATAAAAATCAATGAGAGAAACAGTGCAGTGAATGTGTGAGGGGGATGTGGATAGAAAGACAGGTGCAGTGGTTTTGAGGGGGTTTATTTTGAGAGAAAGGAAGGAAAGGAAGGATAGATGGAGGAAAGAAGCAAAGGCTTTGATAGCGGTGGGTCTTATGCTCTGTCATTAGTTGGGCATTAACCCCCTCCCCTTTAAACCCACTTAGTAATGACAGGGCATAAGAAGCAGTGGAGGAGGAGGGGTCTGAAAGAATATGGGGAGATTGAGAGGGTTAGACCACAGCACCTGCCCAGGGTCACTACCTCACCCCGGGGGGTCCTAACTACTGCCGTTTTGGCTGTCTGCTGCTCTGCCTGTCTGACAAGTGCAGGACCACGACACACAGCAGCTGAGGATACATTCAAATGTAAAGACAGAACGAGGAGGAGGATGTTTGTGTGTGTGTGTGTGTGTGTGTGTGTGTGTGTGTGTGTGCGTGTGTGTGTGTGTGCGTGTGTGTGTGTGTGTGCGTGTGTGTGAAGTCAGATGTCAACCTCTGTCCTTTTTTCCTTTAGTTGTTTTGCAGTTGTTTGTGTTTTCATAGCTCCTGTTTTTTTACTTTTCTTGTCAGTGTTGTGCAGAATTAAAGCAGCTAAATGGAAGCGACAATTTTCAGCAAAATTTCCTCATTACCAGAAACAGTTCCAGAAGTGTTTCTCAGGGAACAAAAGTTTATGTCAATTTTTACGAAAACCTTTATTGACAAAATAAATGCTGACATGAACACATTTGATGACTATGTAAAGGCATTAGTTTATGAAACGTACTGTGTGTCTTTTTCAATGCCATATGGTGTGTGTGTGTGTGTGTGTGTGTGTGTGTGTGTGTGTGTGTGTGTGTGTGTGTGTGTGTGTGTGTGTGTGTGTGTGTGTGTGTGTGTGTGTGTGTGTGTGTGTGTGAGTGAGTTTTGAGATATTTCCATCAGGGATCTCTTTGGACTTGAAAAAACTAGAGTTGCAGTGATGGAAAGAGTTTGATAAATGCTCTGAAAACCATTGAAGTGAAATTGACAAATGGGTTTGAGTATAACTTAAAACAATTGATTTCAGTGTTTTGTTTGTTCTTCAGAGCAGACAGAATCCTGGGAGCAACCAGAACGCTCACAGATAAACAACCCACAGTGGAGCATTATTGATCATGGATGTGCTGCCATTTCTTAAATCCATCTTGGATAGATTTATTGAGGATACATCATTACCTGTTTATCTGTCCATAATGTTTATGATGAATCATTTGGTCCATAGAGGCTTGAAATACTAAGAAAAAGAAAATGTCCATCCGGATTTATAAAAGTAGCAAAACTCATGCTAGAAGCTGTTCATTTGAAATGAAACGTAATGAGTCACTTGATCTACTAAAGATTTGAAGTTTGAGAGTAAGTGAATGTAAAATCTCTGATGTGTCTCTGACAGGGCTGGTTGGTGTGTGAGGATCAGGCCTGTCAGAACAGGACCAGGCGTTTGCCTATAGCCTTCTCCCGCCACGGACCCATCTGCCCTGCCTGCACCAGAGCCACTCTCAGACCTGAGGTAACACACACACTATCTCTCTCTCTCTCTTTCACACACACACGCACACATAGCTTTGCATTCCTTTACAGTGCTGGAGAAATACACACTCCCTTGTCTGGGGTTGAGATGGATCCACAGACCAACACACACACAGACACACACACACACTGTTGAATTGTGTACGTTTTGTCCAGGTGATGGTGCTATGGAGCTGGAGTCTCACGTCTCATATGCTGTGCTGTACATCTCAGCTCGTTAGTATCACATTACACTGTATATACCCTTGGATCAAAGCGATACTCTCTTTGTCTTCTAGTGCGAGTGTGAACGTTTGATGGTGTGTCCGTACACACGCACACGCGCACGCGTGATCACCTTTGTGCGTTTGCAGGCACTAAGAGCTGGACGGTAGTTTAGCCATTAAAAGCATCTGTCTGTCTCACTCTTGTAGCTGCCTTATGAACACTTTGTTAGCTTGACCACTGGATTTAAAAAGAAACACTCTCCCTTTCAATTTGAGTGTGACGGTTCCATCTATTTTTTTTTTTTTGGTCCTCTCTGTCTCTGTCCCATTCCGACCATTCCTGTCTCAACCCTTGCCTTAACTCTCTCCTGTCAATTTTTTATCTTGTGCGCTCTGCTCCTATCTGTCCCCTCTGGCTGCTTTGCTGTGTCTGGCTCTGTGTCGACAGGTTGTAAACCAGAAGGCCAATTTCTGCTGTCACTGTAGCCACTTAGGCGGCCATTGCTGTGCCTGAGGGCCGTGGCACTTTAAACTGTGGGCTGAATAAAACATTTAACTCTCTGTGCTCACTCATGCACCCTTTCAGTACCCTAAAACCTGCAGCCTGTCTTCATTTTACCTCACTGTTTGACTCCCTACTCTGTCATTACATAGTCTTTTTATGCACATCTGTGTGGCACAGGTGATGACGGCGATGACAACAGACTTAACCAACACTGGTTACAAAGTGCTTTGCGTTAAAGTAAGGAAAAGTGTAAATAAAATAAACCAGATACATAGGAAAACTTGAACCTAGTGAAATCTAGACCACAACGTTTGTTTAATCTTAGCATATTTTTCGAAATTGTCCTGCTCCAGCAAATTGATACATGTGATTTGCCATACTACAGCATGTGTCTTATGCCTTAAGCAAGACATTGAAACACTAATAAGTGCAGCTGACCCTGACCTTTGACCTCTACCTGAGAGGAATTGGGTATTAGGTGATGTCATATTAAGCTAACACTGACTTTTTTTAAGTATTGGGTAACATTGTTTTCTGAATCATGCTATTGCATACGGATTAATAGCCCACCAGCTTACATATTAAATTGCTGCCAATTATGCAAAGTACTCAAGAGGCCATTCATGGCTATTTGAGCTGGGGGTAGACAGACTGGGCTCCAACAAGAAGAGAAGATGATGAGGCATCCACCAGTTACTGCTGCGAGGATGGTTCTTCCTTTTTTTTTTTTTTTTTTAAGTTCTTTATAGGTTTAAAACACCGTCAGATATCTGTGCATCCAGTCAGACTTCAGCTTCACTCCCGTCATGCCTTTGTATCCGCCAGTATCATCATATATATAAAGTTAATATCAGCTCCGGCCTTAAAGACGGTCAGCGTTTTGCCTTTGTGTAAGCTACACTGAAAACATTTGTTTGTGGCAGAGCATCTGTAAAGGCGCTTCTTGTTTGTGACTCGGCTCTCCCTTTTTCCCTCTTGCATCATGGTACATTTACCGTCACTGTGGGTGCTGCCTCTCCTCTCTTCACCTCCTTCCATCCATCTCTCTCTCGCTCTGCCTCTTTTCTTTCTCTCCCTTCCTCCCTCTCTCTCTCTCTCTGGACACAGATTCAGAGCGTGATCTGATCTCCATGTAATGGGAGAGTAATAGGCACTCTGCCTTGATTGGTTGGTAATTTGGGGGAGTTATGCACAGGTGCAATTTGTAATATTTTCAGTAAATTAAATTTCTTTCTCTTCCTCTCTCCCTCGCTCTACACCTCTCTCCCTCTCTCCTCTCCCTCCCTTCACAGTGCTTAACTCAAATAGGCGATTTTTTCTCACCCTGTCCTAACTTTCCTTTCTTCCCCCTTTTTATTCAATGCTTTCTTCCCGTGCTCCTTTTCTTTTCATTTTCTTTCTCTCTCCTCCCTCCCTCCTTAGCTCTTACACCCATTCTCTCTTCTCCTGGCTTGCTCTTTCTCTCCTCCTCCTCACCCTCCCTTTCTGTCTCTCTCTTTTTCTCTCCTCGTTTTATTGATGTACGCTCAGGCGCCCATTAGAGCTCCCTTTTTCCCTCTAGTGGAAATTGCAGCATGTTAATTTTCACACAAATTACGGCAATAGCAGGTATCTCTATTTGATACATTATAGCGGGAGCAATCAGAGATAATTGAGTGCCTTTCAGAGGGAGACGGCTGCATTCACTGCCGGCTCAAAGCTGCCCCATTATCGCCTAATCGCTCTTTAAACACTGAATTTTGCCGAACAAAAATTCTTGTCATAATTTTGCTTAAGTGTATTTGGAAATCACAGTCCTTTGAGTGAGGATAATTGAAATCAAATCCCTTTCACTGGAGCTGACATTTCTACATTTCCCCCAATTGAAATTAATTTCAAAAATTGAGCATGAATATCTTCAAATAGCAGGCAATTATGCCTTTCAATGGGGAGAAATTACCGGTGCTGAATCGTTGGAGGCTTGCGGGCGAGAGCACCAGTTAAATGCCTTTGTTTCCTGCCGTGTTTGCCTAGTAAAGATTTACATATATTGACTCATTATGGTGTCTTGTGAAGCTGATCGGCGTGACTACCACAACTGGCAATAATGCTCATCGCATCTAAAAAGCTCAAGAGTTTTAAAGCCTTGTGGCCTCACAGCTGAGGGAAAATGTATGTTTGTTTCTCTCCATCTCCCTCCCTTTTTCACTCCCTCTCTCTTTCTGCAGCTGCAGTTGTGTAAGGGCTTGGGGCTTGGCTTTTTTTACAACGCGTGTTTGCAGCTAAGCCAGAGCAGAGTATAGAGAAAAGTGTGTAATGCCGGGGCCTTGTTTGTGTCACCGGCGCTGCGATAGTTTTCCTCCAAGTCATATCTGTGTCACGGCGTTGAATAGTTGAAGTCTTTCAGCAGTTTGCACACTTTCCAACCTCCTTAAACTCTGTTGGGCCTGCTTCACTGTCTCCCCCCCCTACACACTCAGACATATTGTCTGACTGACTACCTTTTCATTAACTGCTCCAGTGTACCTGAGCAACGGTATAGTGCACAGAAAGTTCTTTGGAGGTCGGGTGCATGTGTCTTTGTGATTGCATGTGTGTCCCCTAAAAGGCAGAGACGGGTGTTTTTAAGACTCTGAGAAAGTCCTGAGTGCTCGTTTTATTGTGCGTGCCATTTTAGACTGTTGCTCTGTGATTTGAATCAATTTGTAAGATCCAGCCTTCTTTTCTTATTTCTTACTTTTTCTTTATTCTATACATCCTGTCTCCATCGCATCTTTCTTTTCTTGTCTTTTCACAACACACACACACACACACACACACACACTCGCATCTCCCTCTTCCTTTTGGCTTAACTGTGTTTGTGCATGTGTACACGCGCAAGGGGGATGTGTATGTGTGTCTCGGGAGGGGGAGTCAGTCGGGGAAGAGGGAGGCAAAGGAGCAAGGGGTACGAGGTGGGGGCTGGGGGGTCCTACGCTCCTGGGAGAGAGGCAATTTCACAGCTGGTTTGCTCCTTAGGCAGTCAGGCTGAAAATGCTGCAGATTTGTGGAGCAAATTGAAATGGTGTCAGTGCAGGAACAAAGCACTGAGCTGAATGACGAGGTAGGCGTGTGTGTGTGTGTGTGTGAATGTGTTGCTGTGTGTGTGTGAGGGAGAGAGTGAGGTGGGGTTGAGGGGCTCCAAATTCAATAACAACCCTGTAACATTTTGGCCACGCCTTTCTGACACCTGTCAATCAATCAGTATGCAGCGACTGGCCCGC
Source organism: Caranx ignobilis (assembly GCA_021432705.1). Classification (NCBI taxonomy): domain Eukaryota; kingdom Metazoa; phylum Chordata; class Actinopteri; order Carangiformes; family Carangidae; genus Caranx; species Caranx ignobilis. The sequence continues at coordinate 12,412,417 of MU269986.1, forward strand.
CCACAATCAGTATTATATTGTTTGAATGTGTTGCCGTGTCTGTGTGTGTGCGCACATGTGTGTGTGTTTTATTTTCAAGAGGAAGAAGTGGTGTGCGGTGTTTGTGCCGACCGAGCTTTTCAACCTTGGCAACCGTAACCGAGGCTCCATTATGGGATGTGCATGGTTTGGTTGTTGACTAGACAGTGCATCAACGGTCAACAGCTGTGCGTGCCATGTGGGCAGCCATAGAAAGCCATTTAACACACACACACACACACACACGCTCATTCAGCCACTCGCTCATATTCACACATCACATAGTTTACATTTAGTTGCATTAGATACTCTTGCCACTTGATTATGCCACAGCAGTAAAAACTGAAATTACAATTACGCACATTGCCGATTGGCAGGTATAATGGGCACACACAAGCGCTTCACTTCAGTCACACACACACAGATACTGACACACAGGAATTATCAGGGGATTCTTCCTGGTGGTAATAATAAAGCACTCGGCGCACACCTGATGGCAGTGTGGGGTCGGGGCTTAGCGTGCCCTCTCCAGCGTAGCAGGGAAATGACGAGCCAATAACTGCAATTAAACATGCAGTATAATGGCTAATCAAATTGACAGCCTCGGCTGTTCGCATGCCTCTCTCACAATGGCTTATCACAACAAACTATTATGAGGGAGGGTATTTCAGGCCCGATCCCCTCTTTTCTCTCTCTCTCTCTCTTCCTCACTGTCTGTGATTCTCTCCATCTCTCTGTTCTTTCTGTATCTTTACCCTTTTCTCTCTTTTGCTCTTTTTTCCTCTGTCTTCTTTCCCTCCCACCCCTCTCTTTCTCTCTCTCTTTCTCTCTCTCCCTCTGGCAGGCTGTCGTGTGGCTTCAGTTAATTGCAGTGGAGATTAACAAAGCAAGCAAATTTGTTTTCTTGCTTTACTGTGTCACACAGAGGAAGGGAGATGTTTTCAGGCAGATACAGTCCCACGAGTGAGGTGCACGTCCAATCGACACGTTTCTCAACCTTATAAACCCAGTTTATTCATCTGTTTCGGATGCTTTTACGCTCTGTCATGATCTTGACATGGTCTCTGCTAAGAGAACAGGAAGTGATAACCTTTGTATACAGTGAGGAAATAAATTGAATTAGTAGCTGTGTTGGTTTGTTAACTGTATCCATCAAGTGGTGTCATACTGTGTTTTTTCTCTTGAATGAAATTAAAGCAAATTTGAGTATAGCCTCTCATGTGTTGACTTTAATCATTGATTAATCAGCCAAATATTTTCTTAATGAATCTTTTCTGTGGTACATGAGGTAAACTGCCTTTGCGGCTTCTGCAGGCCTAAGATGACACTTTCCTACAATCAAGTTATAAAAAGTGACAGTTTTTCAGGTTGGAGAAGGTGGACCCAGTACAAGTTTGTCACTTTTGGTCGTCAAAAAGTGAATTTGATTCACCATTGGATTACATATTTAACCCTTTAACGTCTACATGCATAGTGTCAACATTATTACCTCACACCTCTAGCATTGTAGTCACACATGTTTAGATAGAGTCTGACTTTAAGACAGATTTTCTCCTTATATTATATATTTAAAAGTTGTTAACATAGAAAACAGCTACGGCAAACATTTTCATCTTATTTTCTTCGTCTAAATCGACATTAAAACTATGTTTGAGATGTAACTGTCTGTGATGGACATTTTGCCACAATGCTGTGTTTGTTGACAGTGTGGCAGATCCACATGAAGCACAGTTTCTTTGTTAACATCATGATAATAATTTTGCCATGACATGTTCATTAGAGTGTGTGTCAGGTTTGGTTGTCTGTTATTTTGAAGTAACAACGTGTGTGTAAATGCGCTCTCTCTACAGTACTCTGAGAAGGCCCTGTACAACCAGCTCTGCTTCTACAGATTCATCTTCGACTGGGACTATGCTGTTGCCAAAATACTGCAGACGCCTGACGAGAGAGGTAAGAATACACACACACACACACACACACACTTGTTACTGTACTGTTAGGTCTTGTTTCCAGAGACTGTTAACTTCCTGTTGAAGTGTTCCTTGTGAAATCAGACCTGTATTTTTAAATATGGTCATATTTTATTCTCTGTTTTGCTTCCTTTGTTCTGCATTGTCCTCATAAGTGAAGTTACCAGAATTGCTATGGAAGTTTGAATTCTGATGTCCAAACAATGTGTCCTCACAAACACACATGTAACATAGCATTAGCAATCAATGGCTCAATGTAAAGCTTATACCCAGGGTGCACTTTACAATATTCCCCAATGATGTGGCACACATGAGACTCACACACACACAAAAGTAACAGAGTATGGCCATTGGATATGGGGAGGGGGTTAAGGACATTCAGCTCCTCGAGTCGACAGCCCTAATTTAGGAGACGGATTCAATCACACACACATACAGAATGCAAAATGCTCCAATCACTGGAAGAAAGAAGGAAAGAGCCCTCCATCGCTCTCCCTCTGCCCCTACCCTCACTGTCCATCTCTACTGCTCTCTCTCCTTTGCTCTCTCTTTCCTTTCTCTCTCTCTCTCTCCCTCTCTTGGACAGGCACTCGTTTGGCTGTGTTGATTGAAAACAGGTTTTAGATTTGGGGAAATGATAGGGGGAGTAATGGGCGCGCTGACGAAAGGATAGCCCTTCTCCTATAATGGGACATGGAGCGTATATTTCCCCCTTGGACTCAAATAGACGCTACTCCAGCGCTCTGGGTGCGCTCAGTAGGCGTAAGCCACAAGGCCTCTTTACCCATAGTTCTCCCTGATTGATGTCACTTGATTAGAAAGGGCCGCTGGGCCGAGTGATTTATTTATTTGATTAAATATTTATGTATGTATGTTATTTATGTATGTATGCCCGCTAACACTGCAAGTGTGTGTGCCAGACTGGACCTGAGTGAGGCAGCCAAAGAGTGAGACAGCAGAGGTAAATATAACATGTAATCAACAGATGACCACTCAGAAGATGGAGGGAGCTGAAATAGAGGGATTGGACCGGTGTAGAGGAGGGAGGGAAGGGAAGGAGTACTAACATGATTATAGCCTCCATTTTTGCTTTCTTTTATTTCTGTCTTTGCCCAGATGCAAGAAATCATCGCCAATCAATTCCTGACTCTCCTCTTTTCTTTATGTTGCTTTGCTTTGCAGTGTTTTTGATCTGCTCTGCGCTTTCTCCTCCCGAGCTTCAGTTGTGTTTTGCAAGCTCACAAACCAATACATTTTGTTATTTCGTGCTCACTTTTTACCACACATACAGAAGGCAGAACCTCCAGTGTTGAATATACAACAGTGCTGTAGATTCTGGTATGAACAGTTCAACATCTTGTCTCATTTATGCTCCATATCAGAAATGAATCCAAAGTCAGCGATTGGGTAAAAAGACAGACGTTGTACGTCCACTTTCTACTTCAAAATCAGACACACTTCATATGCAAAGTGTTCAGCTTGCAGACAATAGTGTAGACCAGTGGGTCTCATCATTTTGGGCACGAGACGTCCGTTTGTGACATGGTATGGGATGCATATGTCTCTGAGCTTGGAATGATGCAGCCAATTTGTGATTTAGGCTTCCCTGGTTGGGTCATTTACTAATTCTTCAAAAACAGACAGAAAACACCTGCACACAGTTCCTGCTGGTTCTGTTATTGAACAGGTGGAACTATTATTTCCCACTAAAAAGTAAAGATTAGAGAAAAGTTTCTGTTTCCCAAAGGTGACCATAATCGCTAAACCTGGACACATCATGAATTCTTTTTTGATTTCAATTATACATACAATATATGAGCTGGTATCCCCATAGTCATCCAGCAACATTTCAATTTAGGTTCATAATTACTATGCCCCACTCTCTGTGCTGATTTTAAACACTTGTGTGTTATGGCTGGTGCTTCAGTTTCCTCGTAAATGGTAAGAAATGTGTCTTAGTGGGCTGCAACAGGTCACGGGACCACCCACCAGCTGTGCATCACGACCACCACTACACCAAATCCACACATAGTCATGTTTACTCGTTTCTGGCTTTGTCTTTCCTCCACAGCCAAGTACTTTGCTGCCAGTCACCTTAGTTTCGGGTGAATTTTCTAAACGGGAGCTCCCCCGTTTTGCCCGAATGGTCCTCAAAAATCTGTCTGAGAGGGCGAATATGCACCTGCCTTCTGTCTGTAACACCCAGGGCTGCTCCGCTACTGCTAGTGTGCAGCACCGCCCAGCAATCTCCAGAGTTAACATTCAAAACAAAGCCTCTTGTTTCCCTGCTTGGACTTGACTGAGTTACAGTGACAGACGCAAAACATGTGTAGCAAAAAGTCAGAGTTTGTTTTTAAATGTATGTCAGTGTCCATAAGCAGATCATTATTCAATAAGAGACATAATTATATTGGCAGTGGTATGTGTTGAGTGACGGCTGTTGCTGCCATTGTGTACAAGCTGTCTTGTAGTTCCAGTTAAACATCATAGTATAATGTCATGTTGATGCCATAATGGAGAAAATAAACAGATGGGGCAACATTATGTGTGTAGCTCATCAGAGCTCTCCAAAACAGCCATAACTCAATCTGAGTCACACATTACTCTTATTTTCATGATTATATTTACATAATTATGGCTGATAATGATATTGGCTGTTGTGATTTCATAGCCAGAGGGAGATATTCAGCCTATGAATATTATTTCACAGCACTTGGAGGAGTGCAGAATGCATGGATGTTATTTACCCGGTGTGCAGGTCACAGTGACAGCAGATCAGTGTTCAGCTTTAGGTCACTGAGATACTCGTATGCTTTACATTGTATCGCTGTCTGCAACAAGTGATTAATATCCAACACACATATACACCATGGTTTTCCTCACATAGGTGACAATACTTGTATACGCACACGCATGCTGCTATAAAATATAGGTTTAAGGTGTTATCTCTTGGTCCTGGGGCAATAATACCCCATATTTACTGCATTACACACCCAGGGGGCGCATGGCTCAGATTACAGGGGGGAGACATACAATCCTATACACCCTACTCTATCTGTTGTGTGTGTGTGTGTCCATGCATAGACTGGTATCTCTGCGGGATGGTGTGCATACCTATAGAGATTTACAACACCGCCTTGACTATTGTTGTCGTCTTTCTGGTGGCGATCATGCTCTGTAGTGAAGGAGAGAGTGTCACCTGTGACCCCCGAGTGGAGCTGGAGAGACACTGAATCAGTGGAGAGACGTTTCAAATGCGATAGTTAATAGATGAATTGTAGTTTCTTATCATCAACAAACTCAGGAAGAGACTCAAATCATCATGTATTTGAAGCCTGATGTCTCATATCTCAGAGCTCCTTTACCAGAAATACCTACTTTTGCAACAAATGTGTATTATTCCGCAGCTGAAAATAGTCCCTATATGTGACATTTGTTATTTACCCTTGTTTGTGGAGCACTTGCTAACAGCTATAGTACCTAGTTGGAAGTGTTTCCCTTTTCAAAAAGTGAACAGTACATATTACATATGAGTACATATTTGTAAAAAGTTCAAAAGGTACATTAACTAGGCCCTACTAATATAACTATACTATATAATTCTGCTTTATACTAGTACTTAATAATCTGAGGCAGTATGTGTCAGTTGTTTGTTTGAACTGCTAAAGTTAGCCTAGCTAGCTGCAACAGATGCAGCAGAGGTGGAGAGGGTGAAGCTTGTAGTTTACTGTAAACTAGAAACTTACAAAGAGTGGAAGTGTTATTTCTACATCATTGCCACTCTCTGCAGCATTGTCCCTGAACATCTCATAGTCTGCTCTCATACTATGCCTCACTAATGTATTTCTATGCTGTGGTGCTGCTCTGTAGTTTGGACACTTGGCACTTGGTACAACTTGGTAACTCAAAAAGTGGATTCAGTAGGACTATAATCTTTACATCTTCAGGAGAAATGAAACAGCTCATGGCTGAGATGAACAAAGAGGTTTTTTTTTGGTTTATTGTCACTGAGAGAGAAAGAATATCACCAGCTGCGTGTTTGCATTTGTTGTTGTTTACTAAACCATTAGGCAAAAGTGTGTCATGATATTGTACAATACCTCGTACTGCTGTCATTTAGTTTTGATATCTGTTTATTTATGTTTCACGCAGCCATTCAGAATGAGCATGTTTACATGTGCACTGAACATTCACAATAAAGCACATTAAAGTAAAATAGCTCCACATAAAAGAGCTCTGAGTCAAAGCTGAATGTAATTTGATCAGCTTGACTGTGTGTGTCAGTGTGGGTGTGTGTGCGTGCCCACATTTGCAAGTGCGTGTCTTGTCTTATCTACATGTACATTGCATTTTTGTGCCTGATTGCCGCGACTAAGTAAAACATGGAGGTAATTTCATCCGCTGCAGGAGATCTCTAATAGATTATGTACGCGCGCACACACGCACACACACAATGAAAAAAACATGCTGTCCGTTCCTTAGCTGGGAACATCCCGTATCAATGACTTTCAAATCATTTCATGTCACTTTTCCTCTCCCTGTCTCTCCCTTTTTATCTCCCCCTCCCTCTCTTTCCCTCCCTCCTTCCTTCAATCTATCTGTTGCCTTTCTCTTCCCTCCATCACTCCTCCCCTCCAGGTCTCAATCTTGAGTGTGGGCAGTATGATTGCGTGTGTGAGCAATAATGTAATTTTGCTGCATTGATAAAATATAAATTGTCCTTGAGCTGCGCTTTTCTAATGATCCATTTACCGACAGCTTCCCCGCCACCTCTCAGCGCTCTGCATTTGGTCCTTCTCTACTCTTCCACTCCTCTTCCTCGCTCTGTGTCTATCTTCTTTCTTTTTTCCTCCCTTCCCTCTCTTCCCTGTCCATTTTCTTCCATCTCTCGCTCTCTCTCTCCATCTTCCACGCTCCCCTCCCTTTCCCCGGCGATACAAAGCGGGGTGGCAAAATCCGCGGGTGCGATTGTCAAATCAATTATTCATTCTGTGCAATTACACTCACACAAAGAAGTTTCCCCGTGCTCCGAGTGGTGATTAAATTAACTGCTATTCCAGCTGCCCGTCGCCACCAGCCTAATAGAATATTCATGGAGGCGGCCGACGGAATGGCCGATCTCCATTAACTTCATCATGCTCACTTAATTACAGGCTTGTTATTGTATTTACACCTAGTTAGAGCGTGCAGAGCCCCGATCTACTCGTGCCCAGCACCGCCAGAGTGTGCATGAGTGTGTGACAACACCTAGTTAGAGCAAAGATAACCCCTGATACACTCACTGTGCTCGCACTGGCGTGCGTGCGTGTGTGTGTGTGTGTGTGTGTGTGTGTGTGTGCTGGAGTCCGTGTGCATGTGTGATGGTGAGATAGACGACATCCACACCGACAAATTTCAATCCCATGCTATTAAAAATGCAAAGTTTTCAGCATCTAACGCTGCGTTTTTTCTCCACAGTATGCTTTCTACCAACATGGCATCTTTTCCGTCTTTCATTCTAGTCCTAGTCCGCATCTTTTTCTTGCCATTTCCACTCCTCTCCGTTTTTCCCTTCCCGTGCCTCGGCCTTCCCAACAACACCGTCTCCCCTCTCCTCCTGCCTCACACTCGCTCTTTAAGGGAGGCTATTTATTTGAACTGCACTCCCCACTGTGCTCCGACTTGCAGCAAGGTCTCTCCCTCTTTCTTTTCCTCTCTGTGACTCTTAAATCATTCTTTTATCTGTTCGCCACACAGTGATTGAGGTGGAAAAGAGAAAGGAGTGAGGAAGGGGAAGAAGAGAGGAGGAGGGGGGGGAATTATTTTCTCCTACCTTTCAGAAATGATGACATGATTGCTTTCGCTTGATCATGCATCATCACCCCCTTCTATTCCCCAGATAAATAGACTAGTTTGTCTCTCCCTGCCTCTCGTCTCCCCTTTTCTCCCTCCATCCCTGTCCTTGCTAACATGAGGATTATCTGGTAATAGTTGCTGCTGCCGTTAAAGTCAACCACACCATCTCCTACGTGTGTGTGTGTGTGTGTGCGTGTGCGTGCGTGCATGTATGTGCATGCATGTGTGATTACTGTTTGTCACATGGATGTTTTTTAGTCGCCATGACTGTGAGTTAGTGTGCTTTTTAAGTGTTTAACTACCATCAATTGTCTGTGTGTGCGTCTGTGTCTGTGCGTCTCACACTGTTGATCTCTGTGTATCTAACCTTTGTTCCCTTGGGCAGTCAGTGGGCTGGTATTTATCCAGCAGCCACTAATGTAGTGGGCAGGAAGGACGAGACAGGAGATAGGGCTGTGGAGATGGAGAGGACATGATGACCGGCCATATGGACTGTGTGTGTGTGTGTTTGTGTGTGTGTGTGTGTACACATAACCATGTCTTCTAGATAAATTACAGACATGCACACATATAGGAGTCAGTATAGCTTGAACTATTTCACTTGTTGTCATTTTAGAGCATCTCTATAGGATGATGACTGTTGCTTTAACTCTTGATGCTGATGATCAGGTTTTGGAGAAACTGCTCAAATAATTGGTTGATTAGTTTATTAGTTATGGACAAAGAACTTAATCACCACCAATTGCTAAACTGATTAGTTAGTTATTCATCAAAACATCCCCTTGTTCCATTTTCTTAAATTAGAGGATTTGATTTCCTAAAAGCCTGAGGTAAGTGTTTGACTTCTGCTCTCCTGTCCACACAAAATAAACATCACCACTTCATTTGTGTTATAAAGACAAATATTCATGAATCCAATGATTTTTTTTTTAAATATAGTCGACAATAATTGTTCTGTTAGTTGACAAATCGATTCACTGACTAATTGTTCCGGTCCCAGTTGCAGCTCCAACTGGGTGTAGCGTAGCATCGTTGCCAAATTTTTCTGCCAACAAGTAATTTGTCAAATTCACTTAGACAAATGTGTGTGTTTTTTTGTTTTTTGTTTTTTTTTTTTTTTAAATGCTTGAACGTTTTTCATTTGCAATTTTTCTTTTCTTTTTTTCCCCATTTCTACCGTACAAGTTTTTCCAATTCAGAGAAACTGAAAAGACTAATTGGGTTTTAAATTCCCAATTACATGATCATTGTTACAGGATGTGCTCTTCTATTGGATTTGCTTTGATTCCTGTGGAAATATTGTATCAGTGAATCTATTCAGTTTATCTTTTGACATTTTGTAAATGTACTAGTCCTGTTTAGAGGACTCTTAGTTCACAGCCCGTCGCCTGTTGGGTGGTTGGTGGGTTGGTGGGTGGGTTTTCCCTGGGTGTTGTATGTTTGGACAGATTTTAACAGATGAAGATGTGAGATGGAAATCATGATCAACAATGTGTGAATTTTTTTTTTATGGAAAAGGTAGAAAAACACAGTTCAGGATCAATGTGAATGAGAGTGAATAATGCTGTAAAATCAAATCAGTAGCAAACAGAACTTTCTCGTGCTCATCTCCATCTCCCTGCTTCTTCACCAGGGTCTGCTCCAGTCAACTCACTATTATTCCAGATGTAGCTCGCTGCACTCTTTGGTTTGATAGCGTGTTATTACTTGGTTTCATGATACTTCATCCACACTTGACGCTCGGTATAATATTGTAAAGATTTGATGTTGGCGGCCACCCAGCCCAGGATAGTCAGCTCTCTGTCTTCTCTCTGGCTTTATTACAGCCCACCTGAAGGGATAACAGGGACAAGATATTGACTCTGTGCTCTTGTTGGGCTTTGCTATCGATCTTATGATCCTGTGTGTGTGTGTGTGTGTGCACGTGTCGCCATCGACCCATCAGTCCAATTCTGTGTGGTCCCCCTCCTGGCCCTCAAAGCAATGCTGACAGATAGCATTAGATCTGTTAGCTCTCCAGTTAAGGGTGATAACGCTCCTCTGTGTTTATTAGTGATGAGACAAAGTCAGGGGGGGGTCTCTCTGCTCCTTTTACAGTTGGTCTCAGCAGAACCCAATCAGAACCCAGGTGTAGAGCGAGGGAAGGTGGGAGTCATCCAGGAGTGAATCGCTAACTAGTTTGAAATGTACATCGTGCCATCGCCTGTTGTATTGACTTTGATGCAGTTGGAGCGGGATGATCTTCGACAACGATAACTCCTCTTTTCTTTCTTCTTCTCCAGGTCAGGTTAAAAACATGGTGAAGACCAGGGAAGTGTATCAGAAGCTGAAGGAAGTGCCAGACAAAGCCTTGGTCTCCAGCGGCTACTCGGAGATTAACCTGGCCAAACTCTTCCAGGCCTTCTCCTCCCTCAAGTAAAAACATCACACACACATCTGAAAAGACACCCCCACTAAGAGGCCTCAACGTCTGATTCAGAGCTGGAGATTTGCACATTCATCCACATCAGTTTTGGTTTTTTTTTCTTTTTCTTTTTCTGAACATGGGAGCGTGGATGATTTTTGGGCTGTGACCTCTGACCTCCTTATCATCCTCCCTAAACCTAATGAGCTTGTCTATAAATCCAATCACTTCTCCCTCCTCCTCTGGTTCCTTCACATCGACACTCTTATGGCATGACCCCATCACCCCAACTCTGTATGGCAAAGGGGAGTAGCAATCATACCTAAATGACAGTCTATTGTGTGTGTATGGAGGCTCGCTGTGCCCGTGTGTGTGTGCGTGTGTGTGTATGTGTGTGTAAAAGTGACTTATCTTCAGAGCAGCCAGCATACTCCAAAAGCCGCTAATTAGCCAATGATAGTGACCCCGGCCGCTAAGACCACTGGATGCCTGCAGCGATCGGACACTTGTTCTGATTACCACCATTCATCCCGAGTGTGCGTGCATGTGTGTGCATGTGTGTGCGTGCGTGCATGCGGGTGTGTGTCAGATCAGAGGATGAAAGAAAGAAGTAAGGAGGATACAGGGAGTGACGGGGTGAAGGAGGCCACACGCGCTGCTCCCTCGCTCTTTTGTCTCCGTATCGAACAGCTGATCTCCTTCTCCTCCGCTGCCTCTGTTTAACTGATGCCGTTTCATCCATTTCACTCTTTTTCTCCTCCCTCCCTCCCTCTTCTGTGCCGATTGTGTTTTAATGCGTGTAATTTTCCACATATCCAACTTGTATCGCTCGGGAGGGTTCATGTAATGATTTTTTTTGTAATGGCGAGAATATTTCATGTTGGATATTTTGATATTGATGAGAACCTTTTTGATACTGAAACCTCAATAAAAAGCTAAATGGATAAGATGTTAATCTTGTGTTACTTGCAATGTGGTGGTGGTGGTGTGTGTGTGTGTGTGTGTGTGTGTGTGTGTGTGTGTGTGTGTGTGTGTGAGACGGAAATGGGCGGATGAATACACTGTAACGTCTCCGTGTTTCCTGTGTTTGCTGCTACACACTGTACAATAAAATGCGACATCAAGAGTGACATTTATTGAAATGAGCGAAAGCCACTGTGAACTGATCCTAACATGTACTGTGTGTATACAGCATCCCTATGGAGCTCCATTACAGTCCTGGTGGCACGGTGGTGCAGTGGGTAGCACAGGTGTTGGGTCTGAACCTGGGCTTTGGGGCCTTTCCATATGTTCTCGCTGGGTGCTCTGGCTTCCTCCCACAGTGGTAACAACATGCAGGGCAGATTAATCCACCTGGAGGTGTGTGTGTATGTGAGCGTGAGTGGTTGTTTGTCTCTATATGTGGCCCCCGTGATGGACTGGTGACCTGTGTGAGCTGTGACCCTGGACGGCCCCCTGTGACCCTATGAGGATAAACAGTGTATCTGATGGACGGATGGATGGATGATCACAGTCTCCAACATATACATTGTTTATTCTGTCTGAGTAATGTTTGCTATAGTATCCAGCTGTTTCACCACATTATGTTTATTAATTACGTGTCTTTGTGGAGCGAATGGACTTGGCTTGATATTAGTCTTCTGATGGGATTTGTGAACAAAACCATCACCAGCTTTTTCCTTGGAAATTACAGCAGTGATTTTGCGAGTTTGAAGTCTTCTAATAATAAATTTTGGTCAGTTCTCAATAGGATATAAATATAGATCATTTCACATCATGGATGGATGGATGGATGGCATTTCACATCACAGTGCTACAATATAATGCATTGAATAGGAGATGGACAGAAGAACATGCAGAGCAGCTCTAGCAAATGAAATACCTGTTGGATTAAGATGCCAGATTGTGCAAAACTCCAGATCACTGTTTATTCATTGCAAAGCAAATGTACATTGTCTCACTGTAAACTCTAAACTGTCACATTGTGCTGCTCTTTGAGAGCTCCATGTAGTTCCTCCTGCTGTAGTCAGAGTTCAGTCTGTAAGTTGCTTGTTTCGCCATTTTTCCTCCCAGAATTCTCCTTTGTGTTAATACAGTCGGGGGATTTTTTACTCCATCCTGCGGTGTGCATTTCCATAAACACTGCACGCCTCACAAATCACTTCAAACCACTGTGACTTGTGAAGGCAACCTTAAGTGGGCTGAACACTTAAACCATGATTCACTATGCAATGGATAGAACGGGCTGTGTGTGTGAGAGAGAGTGTCTCAGCGCATTTACAGCCTATTGCTCATAACTTTACATATTTATTAAATCATATCAGCTCAACTACTTCTCCCACAGTTGCTGAGCCTGATTTTTTTTTTTTTTTACGCTCTATTTTCCCAAAGACTTAATCAACCTCAGCTCACAGGAGATGTGCACTGTAGGCCTGCTATTCCCACTATACCCAGACTGCAGGTTTTTAAGTGAAGGCCTCGTTTTGTCCTCTCAGTTTGGAGTAAACCCAGTCAAATTGAGTCCCTGCATTAATTCGACCCTGCTAAGCTAATAAGGTCGAACAAGTCTCTTTGTATTGTCGTGTTAAGCTTTATTGCTTGTCGTTTTGACCAGCGATGGACAAGGTAGGCTTTGATGAGGGAATTAGTCCCCTATTCTGTCCCTGTTATTCATAGCGCGGTGGAACATACAAGCACCAGAGAGGGTGTCAAAAGGAGAGCTGGTCCTATTGCAAAGTGTCTCCCTTGTTGGAGCTGAAAGGGCGTTATGAGACGATAAACCGCTTAATACACTGAGCTAATTGGATGAGAGCAAGAGAGACGGGGAATTAAGGGGCGATCCGAGAGGGGAGCGGAGTGCCATGGCCCCTGCTATTCAGGTCTTTCATCGGGGCCGCGATTCTCCGCCTGGGGGGGGGGGGGGGGGGGGTGGTGGTAGAGGAGAGGGGGCGGGTGAGTCTGCATGGGGAGGGAGGGCAGGCTTGTTCATCAAAGCGCCTTTTTAGAGCTCCTCTCCCGGGGACTGAGTGAGGACTGATCCGGCTGAGGCTGGTGGAGTGATTGGGCCTATTCTCTCAGGCAGGGACGTGGTGGGAGAAACGAGGCCAGGTAGAATCCAAAATCAGCGGCCAAATCAAATCCAACAGCTGAGGGGGGAAGGAAATGGGAGAAGAGGATGTAGGAAGAGGAGGGGGGCGGCGGCCGTGACGACGAAAATGGGCGCAAGTCAGTGGGGAGAGATTTTCTGGACACCTGGATTAACCTGTGAGAGGCGGGCGGGGGGCGGGGGGCATGGAGGCCCGGTGTATTGACACAGTGCAGCAAATCATGCAGATTCCTCTCCTACTTTTCTTAGCAATTTGCAAGGAACCGCGGCGTGATTGGACTGTATTGACCCTTTTTATATCAACATTCATTATGATGATCATTCACGGAGCCTCGTGGCCTACCTAAGTACAGGCCTGTCTCGAATGAAAGAGCACACATCCAACAAGTGTGACTTTATAAATCCAGAGCCATTGCCCCGCTACAGCATTTCAATTTTCTCGCCTTTTTGCGCTGCAAAGAAAAGTTTAAGCCTCGAGCCCAGCAGGTCATCCGCCTCCCGGCATTCCCCTGATATTAGGGACAAATTGGTTTGCCATTCATTAGTTATATTCACAATAAGATTAAAAACTCCCCGGACAATCTCATCAAAACCCTATAGGGCCATACAGGGAAAAAACACACACGCTCCACTGAGCTTGAGCAAAAGAATGGGAATTTTAAAAAACATGGTAGATGGTGGTCTGTGCGCAGGAGAAAATTGGTTTTTATCTTTTCTTTTTGCCCTCCTCCTCCTCCTCCTCCTTCTTTGCATTATGCTCCAAAGAGCAGCTGGGTGACTTTGTATGAGGCAGGGCGTGCACGTGCACACGTGCATGTTGGTTATAAATCCATGTACAGATATGATAGGCCTATATATCTGCCCATCCTGTCCCTTATCGGATCCAATCCCTCCATGTTTTGGAGTAAATTGGATGATTAACAGGTGTAGGACCTGCAGATCTATAAAACAAGAGCAGCGGAGGAATAACAAGAAGGGGTCTCACAGATGCAGACAAAAAAAAGAGGGACTACATTAATCCGCGGGGTAATTTCACGCGATTTGGTCGGGCACCATAGATGGGTCAAACGGAGGAGAATAACCATTGATTGCTGTAATGGTCCTGCATCAGTAGTGAGGTCCAATGGAGAGAGGGAGGGGGGTGTTTGGGGGGGGAATTAACTCTATGAGGTGTGTGTGTGTGTGTGTGTGTGTGTGTGTGTGTGTGTGTGTGTGTGAAAGCCGTTTGATGAAGTGGTTTGTTACTTCATTAATAACAAAGGGGACTCGCTTCCATCGACACTGCATTACAGATGTTAAGACCAATTTAGCGCCTTTAAAGGGTTTTAAAGGAAGTTTTGTGACGGAAGCCCCCCCACCCCACCCCACCCCCACGTAAAGTGGGCGATCTAATTGAAAACCCCTCGCCTTTTGTCGCGCGTTTCACATGTTGTGGGGATTAAGCTCATGAATATATGGTCAGTATTTTGTCAACTCGGCTGAAGAGGACAGACGCACGCAGCGCGCGGGATTAACGCACCTAACACATTCCCCCTGCTCCAGGTGGAGCCGCGCGACAAGTGCCTCTGCTCTCTGCGGCGACACATTCCGCTCACTGAAATGTATTACTATTATTTTTAATCCTTCTGAACTGGTCTGCAGGTATTCTCACCATCAGTGGATAACTGCACGTGCACGCATATTTACGCCACATTCCAGCAGCCAATAACGATCTATAGCTGACAGACAGCAGCAAAACTGCCACAAGCTGAGTTTTGCTCAACTGAGGTTTTTTTTTTTTTTTTTTTTTTTTTTTTGTAAATTATGTAAAGACAGAAACACATTTTCTTCATAACACCTTTTATTAATAGTTCTATAATATTCTATTTCACATGGTTTATTTTTCCTGGTTATTCCTGGCTATGTCAGTCTTAAAAGGATTTTTTTTTTTTTTTTTTTTGAAATAATAAAAGATAACTCATTTTACCAATGTAATTTATTCAAATTAGCATTATTATTATTAAACCAGGAAACTTACAATCACTTAAGAAAAAAATGTCCTTCACTCAGTTCCTCGGGGAAAAAAAAAGTTTTGACATAAATAATAATCTAAAAACCTAATAATTCATAACACAGGTGAAAGTCTACACAGGGAGACATTCATGAAACACTACACCGAGTGCAAATCATCAAAACACGGTCTCCTCAAATATACACGACCTTGTTTTGAAAATCATTCTTTTTTTCTTGCCCCCCACCCACCCCCCACCCCCACCCACTCTTTTTTGTTTTTCTTTTTTCTTTACACAATATGTACAATTTTCTTTCACACAGTCACGTCATTAAAGAAACATCTCAGGTCTCAGCTCGGCTCGCGCGTCCTGGAGTCAGACTCAGCGGAGATGCCAGAGAGCAGAGGTGTGTGTGTGTGTGTGTGTGTGTGTGTGTGTGTGTGTGTGTAAAATCACTCAGGTTTGATTCGGAGACTTAAAATAAAAATAGATGGGTGTCGCTGAGTGTGACTGCGGGAACAGGCGAGCAGCGCCGAGGAGTCAGGCTCGTTGAGAAGGCTGTATGGAAGGTCTATGGACAGGTTTCCTTTGGTTCTGGGGGTGGGGGGGTGGGGTGGGGGTGCTCCTCCTCCTCCTCCAACTCGCCTTTATTAATAGACGCAGACTGGCTCAGCCCACATCAATGCATACAGATGAAGCAGTGTTAATGTAGAGCACTCGGGTTGTCCACATTTTTGAAGTAGCACAAGAAACCTCAAAAAAAAAAAAAAAAAAAAAAAAGTCTGGGTTCCCCTGCAGTTCTTCATCTATGTGTGTGTGTGTGTGTGTGTGTGTGTGTGTGTGTGTATTTGAGTAAAAGCAGCCAAAAACTCACTGTAAAATATAATTTAAGAGTAAAAGCATGTTGGTGTATGTTTCTATATTATATATAACTTATGTCATAAATTTATAAAGTTGGGCAAAGATAAGACAGAAAAATGGCCCGTGTGATTTTTACCATATCACTGTATAATACTATTAAATTAATCCTAAGTTATTGTGGTGTGAGTAGCAGGCTGTTGTGGTTGGCTGGGTGTTATTTTAGTTTTGTAATGTTCTTCATAGGGCTGATCCTCCAGCTGTAAAAATGCTTCATATTTGCTCTACACTTAAATCTGAATTTAATCATTTTCGATGTGTGTTTTTGTCTTTGTATTAGGCTAAA
This sequence comes from Caranx ignobilis, assembly GCA_021432705.1. Taxonomy (NCBI): domain Eukaryota; kingdom Metazoa; phylum Chordata; class Actinopteri; order Carangiformes; family Carangidae; genus Caranx; species Caranx ignobilis. The sequence goes on from MU269986.1 coordinate 12,428,945, forward strand.
GTGGAAGCAAATGGAAATACTGAAGTTAAGTACAAGCGCTGGACTCAGTGTATTTGTTATAAATTCCTTTGCAGATGAAGTGTTAAAACTATATATGATTAACCTAATGATGCGGGTGTTTTTGATTAGAAATATGGAGCAGGGTTGACATTTTTAAAGTTAAAATGTTGTGATTGTTGTTTGAACGATGGAGCGTGAAACAATGTGACAATAGCTGTGATTATTACACACACAAACACACACTATTTTTAGTTAGTGCTCTTTTGAATTTGGTCGTGCTATTTTGTTGGGGAAACATGAGGTAACAGGGATGGTTGAACACGGGACATCAGGTCATCAGCCTCCAGAGGTATGAATGGGGTTTTTTGGACGTGGGACAAGGGAGGGTGTCATGGAATGGGACATAAGCCCGGGACATGGGGTGGGGGTGGGGGTGGGGTGGGGAGGGGGGGGCGGCCTAGAGCTGGTGTTGAGTGTTCAGCACACCTCCTTCCCTGCGGCTCCGGTGGGCAGGATGTTAAGCTGGGTGAGCTGAGCCGAGTGTTCCTTGGCCTTGAGGCGCAGCGCGGCGATACTGGAGGCCCTGCGGTCTGCTGCGGCCGAGGAAGAGGAGGTGGAGGAAGAGGTGGAAGGGTCAGGGAGGACAGGCCCCGCGTGGGAGGGGTTCTCTACAGGCGGAGCAGGCTGACGGAGGAGAGCTGCAGCGGTGGAAGCACTGGTCAGGGGACCCATACTGGAGAAGAGCCTGGAAGAAGAAGAAGACAGATGAATGCTCAACATGTTTTTAAGGTAAAATTAATTCCCCGCTTTATAATCACATTATTTCTCAGCAGTGTCGACTTAAAATGCAGCTTGTGTAACAGCAGAGCCTGATAATTACAACTGTCACTGTGCCTCAGATGTTTCTTTTTTTTATTTCCTCTTCTGCAGGTTGTCTTTAAACGGTCCTTAACTAGATTTATGTCATCTAATGCATGCCGACTTCCCTAATATAAAAGACAACATGGAGAGTACAAGGTTAATAATGATGTATAATAGAGAGGAGGAAGCTAATTGTGGCATATGGCGTGTGCTGTGCCACCCCCACCCCCCTCCCCTCACAGCTTGTCTGACAGGATCACACGTTTGGTTAATTTATTAAGGCATTTGACAGAGTGATTACACACCAGTGAGAATGGTTAACAGTGTAACATATTTATATCAGACACTGAGATAAACAGTAATGCAGTGTGATGGAGGATTACTGTAACCATCAGTCATTAGAGTTGCATGAAGTTGGGAGTTTGTTTTAAGCTCGGCTGCTGTTGTGTGTTGTTCTGTACATGTGCTTGACTATAAAATTGTAGTCATTGACTGTAAATACAGGGATAAATGTGATGTCCTACAACTACAGTGATTGTTGGGGCCCTGGAGAACAGATATCAGGTCCAAGGGAGGTTTGTGTGTGTATGTTCGCAGCTCACCTGCCAAAAGTGGGTCCAATGAAGGCAGGGTGGCGAAACATGGCGGCTGTGCCCAGGAAAGTGCCCAGGCCGAGCGGGGTGGCCAGGGGCGGGGCAGAGCCATTGTGTGGTGGCGGGGCCAGGCCCGGGAAGGCAGCGGCCGCGGCCGCAGCGGCCGTCCAGGCGGACTCCAGGGCCGGGTGGGGGTGGGGAGGGAAGGGACCTCCCTCCAGGTAGTGGCTGAGAGGGTGTCCCGCTGCCAGGGGGCCCGGGAACGGCAGGCCTGACGGGTGGGCCTGCACCCCGGCCTTCTCACGCTTCCTCCACTTGGCCCTGCGGTTCTGAAACCACACCTGAGAGAAAACAGATGATGGCACGGGTTAATATGAGCAGGAGGACCATTTTGATTCTAATATAAAAGATACTCATTTTCAAGTGATATCAGATGTTGCACAGAAGGAAGATGATAAATAAATACATAGATTGTCCATGTGATAAAGTATTTGTCTGAGTGACTTCAATAGAAAGCCAATGCATGTAAAGTTGTGCAGTTGCATAAACATCTAAAGCTAGTTATATGTTTAGCCCCTGCCAACACGTCAGCAGTGTTTCATTGTCATCAGACTCTACTCAGTGCTGTGTCACTGTTCACTAATAGTTGTCTAGTTCAGGTGGTGGCCAACAGGCGGAAAGTCAGCGGTAATTACTTGCAAGGTAAACCCTGTCGGTCCCTTAAATCTACTTTCTGTCTAATTAACCCCCCCCCACCACCACCACCACCACCTCCACCTCCCCTCCTGTCCCTGTAGACGGGCTTGCAGGGTGGGGAGAGATAATTAAGAGCGGTGTTAACAAAAGATCCAGAAAATTGCCGCTGAACTGGCTCCAATAACAATTAATGCGCTTTAAATTAAATTCTTAAGAGACGCAGAACAAGTGACTTCCATCCAAGAGAGTATTTAACTTTCCCACGCATCCACTGGTGCCCAGTTTGCACTGCAGAAGCACGGGGCTCTCACAATGAGCAAAATGTCAACATGAGCAAAGTGATTGAACGAACCAGCTTGAGCGACAGGGACTGCACACACACACATACACACACACATTATTCCCAGAGGGCTGTTTAGCATTACACAGCCCCTCGGGAATTTATGAGTTTTTATCACCTCCTGATGGCGCCCGTTAAGTGATTTGTTCACCTACGGCCCCTAAAGAGACATCTGTTGTTTTACCGTCGGCCATAACCCTCTCGGAGCTTCCACCGTGTTTGAACTGTCTCTCTGGTTATGAGCCCGGGCTTTCGACATGCAAGCCACGCTTTCAGTGCAGGGCGACGGAGAGAGAGAGAGAGAGAGAGAGAGAGAGAGAGAGAGAGAGAGAGAGGAGAGAGGAGTGGGGGGGGGGGGGTGGGGGGGGGGGGGGGGGGGGGTGTAGGGTGGTGGTGGTGGGGGGGGGGGGGGGGCAAACACCTTTAATGGTCTGTCATTCGCTCCCAAGTGCAAAGCATCGGATCAATGCAGGTCTATTGCAATCACATAATGGGAAATCAAATAGCATTATCCCTCCCCTCTTTCTCTCTCTCCCTTCCTCCTCTCTCTCTTATTCTCACACACATCTTTTTTTTTTTTTTTTTTTAACTCACACACACACATCCCGGCCTCGCCCCCCTCTCTGTCCCCTCTGATGGGAATTCAAACACCATCTCATCCCAGGAATATAGACAGTGTTTGCTCCTGCACTAAGTGAGCTTTTTATGAATCGCCAGCGTCGGCTTAATTGCCACTAAAACGTCCCCCGTTCGCGTGTAATAACATTCAATAACAGGAAAGACCTTCCCTGCGCACCGACAGGGGCCATTTAACACATTTTTACTGTAATAAATTACTGCCTCAAATTGGCCAGTAATCGTTGATCCTCAATCAGTGACGCATATCACCGGCTATTATCCAGCGCTGTGTACCCGGGACATTTTATAGAGGATGCTGCTTTGCCCCCCCCCACTCACGCACACATACACACACCTCCACACACCCCCCTTCATCATCTTATTTGATTTACAAGTCACAAGCTTCTCTTTTCAGATGCTGGCGATAACCAGAGAGCCACTTACTTGGACACGAGCCTCGGTGAGATCCAGGCGCATCGCGAGCTCCTCTCTGAAAAAGAAAGAAAGAAAGAAAGAGGAAGGGAGAAAAGGCAGAGGGAGAGAAAGACAAGATTCAAGGTTATAGGGCCACCGTTAGGAAGCAACGTAGAATTGCTGTTTTGTCCCCTCCTGTTGTTCACTGTCAACAATAGACGACCAAAATAACGCTTCTTCCTTCTTTTTTTTTTGTTGCCCCCCCCCCCCCTCCCTGGCATGCAGAAAGACGCCATAGCCATATTCTATTTTCCCTGTCACGAATGGGTAGAAATAGGCCTAGTGATTGTTAGATTTTCTTAGCCCAGGCCTGTCACTGTAACAACATAATGGCTGAAATAATGACATCTAAACTAGCCTGCCACAAAGCAATCGACGCTCCCTTCAGCTGCGAGATGGGCTGCGGTGCAAATTAGACCTACAAGTCTTCTTAAAGTAAACCGATTGGAAAAATATGAATAATCCCGGTGGTTAAAAAGAAAAATTATAATAATAATAATAATAATAATAATAGGATAACAATAAAAATAAAAATGTAGGCTTGTGTTGTGTGGTGCCAGTAAAGCTTCCATTATCGAGCATATAAAACGCGCACGTGCCAATTATCAACAAGTGAAATTGTTTTTATTCCCTAAAGAATAAAAGTTATAATTGTCCATATTTTTAAAAATAAATAATGATACAAAATAAAACCTTCAGAAATTTCATATAATGACGCACCTGTAGGTCACTGCATGTGTGTGTGTGTGTGTGTGTTGCGCGTGCACACCTGCCCTTGGGCTTGAGGGTTATAGGCCCTGACTTTTTTTTTTCTCCCCCTTTTTTGCAGCCTGTGTTCAGTATCACGTCCAGCAGCAGCCAACCTGAGCAACACCGGGTAATTATTCTTCCTGAGAATAATGCCTGCTGTCATCTGCATCAACAGCAGCGGATACAGGTAACAAAATGTCCCCTGTGTGTGTGTGTGTGTGTGTGTGTGTTAGCACTTAGAGGCCTATTGTGTTCACTTATGCAAGGCACGGGTTTGGCTTTTTATGAGGTGTGATCCGCACATGTCCTGTTTTAAGACGTGTGTGGAATTTATTTACTTCAAAATAAATAAATAAATAAATAAAGTACTTGCAATTGGTTATCACCTTCAGTGCAGGAATTATTGGGACCTTTCAAAATAAAATGACACACCTGCTTTTGTGTCTTTACGCGTTTTTTTAAAGGCTTGGTTTTAAACAGCCAACTCTAATAACAATGATATTTATAATTATAATAAAAACCAATAAACTAATAATTAGCTATGAGAGGTGATCATTGTAGAATATACTGATCACATTTTAATTTGATCAAATGTTTGGACCTAGAATATATTTTTGGGTTTCATTTGCTGCAGGTTAATAACAGGCCTAATGATGATGATGATGATGATGATAATAATAACTATTTCAGCACAGTGAATATTTTTGGATGTCACATCCAAATGACCCCAGACCTCCAGCAGAATTCCTGCTCTTGTGTTTTCTTACCTGGTGAAGACGTCGGGGTAGTGTGTCTTCTGGAAAGCCCTCTCCAGCTCCTCCAGCTGGTAACTGGTGAAGGTAGTCCTGTATCTTCTCTGCTTCCGTTTCAGCATCCCTTCCTCCGAGTCACTGCCCGCGGACAGACACACGCTGTCCTCCCCGTCCCTCACGTCCCCATCCCCGGCGTTCAAGCTCTCCCTCTCCTCGTCCTTCGGGGACAGCGCCGCCGCGTCCGCGCAGCTCTCCTCCTCCTTTCCGCCGTCCTCCTCGAACTTCAACGGGCCGAGCTCCACCAGTCCCAGACTGCCGTCCTCCGAGCCCTCCCCGGGGCTCTGGTCGCCTTCCCCTCGGCTCAGTGACGCGTTCTCCCGGTAGGACTTACTGCGGCTGATGCTCACCTGCGGCGCCTGGCTGATTTTGAGGCTGTCGCTGGCGTGCTCCAGGAGAAGCCGCTCCCTGTCGAGCTTCTCCGCGTGGTCGTGGAGGTATTTCCCCCCGGGGCCGTAGAGCCGGCGGAGCTTTGGCGGCAGGTGCATGTCACCGCTGAGGGAGAGGGGGTCTTTCGTTGGCCCTGAGAGACAAGCGTGTCAGAGATGTCAAAATAATGAATGAGAAAATGTCTGTGAAAAGCAGAGCAAACATTTCTCTTTAAACACGCTACTTTTACAGAGCTATAAACAAGAGACTTTATAACAACTGTTAACTTTAAGAAACATTTATTAGCCAACTAAGTACGAAACCAACGAGCTCGTTCTGTGTAAACATGATGGCAGCGACGGGAAACTCCTCCTGGGGCATTAACTGCTCACTTTTGAGGATAAAAATATCTTATTTGTTATGTTTAACCGCGTGTTTATCCAAAACCACCCCCCTCCCCACTTCCACTTCAAAGTGAACTCACCGTCAGCGGCTTTGTCGAGCTCCCCTCTGCCGGGCAGACCCGTCAAACTTTGCGCCCCTATCAGTCTGACCTTACAGGGGCTCCGGCGGCCCAGAATGCTCTCTATGCAGTAAGAGGAGAGCAGCGTCGGGGATTTACTGCTCTTCCTCTCGGCCCGGTCGTGGATATCTTCCTCAAACTGACCGCTCATGTCGACGCTTTGGTTCGTCTAGTTTTCTGTACCGCCTGTCAGTCTCCCTCTCTCTCTCTCCCTCTCTCTCTCTCCCCCCCTCTCTCTCGCTCGCTCACTCACTCACTCTCTCACGCGGGGTCCGGTGTTCTCCTTTTTCTTCTTCGTCTTCTCTCCTCTACAGGCCGGCGTGTCTGTTTGAACCGGACCGTACACTCCTCCCTCCTTCTCCCCCCTCTCTCTCTCTTTCTCTCTCTCTGTCTCTCTCTCTCTCTCACTCCGCTGTCACCCTCTCAGCTGATGACGGACAACGGCTCGGATGCCTCGCGCTGCGCTCCGCTCTGCCGGCCGCCGCTTGTCCGCTCCGCGCCGCTCGCTCAGCAAACGTGTAGGCAGCGTCTGATTGGCTCGTGTACGTGTATGCGGGGAGAGAGACGGCGCGGAGCTGCTTTATATATTTTACGATTAAAGTTAATTTGAGGGAAAGACGACAAATCCCGACATGGAGTTAGTTTGTACAGTGGAACGAACTCAATAAGAAAAAATCAAAGCACTTTAAATCCACTTTTTTCTCTTGTCAGTTCATTTTTACGCATATGTGGTCTGTGAAGTGTAACATTAATGCTTCAAATTTTGAGAGAAAGCAGCAAAGTATGATAATGGTTGCATCTTTATATGGAGTGATGTGTTTTAACACAAAAACAATAATAGTCCAACATAATAAAGAAGGACAATACTGGAATATAAAAAAAAGAAAGTTATGATGTGTTGTAAATGTGCCTTTATTAGATAAAATGTACAGAGGGGCCTATTCTGTACACTTAGCCCAGCCTATGTTGTCATATAGTCCTATACACACTATATTATAGCACTGCATTATTGTTATTAGTCCACAGTGCAGCAGTGACAGCTGCAGGCCACTTAATAAAAAAAACAAACAATCAATTCCTCATCTAAGAAATTAGATGAAGTTTCCTTAGGGCCATTACTAATTTAGATTTGCATGTTATTTCTATTATGAGAACATCAGAACCATCATCATCATCATAATAAACAATTTAATATAATAGGCAAATGAAATGATTTTATCTGATGTTTTGGGGGCTGGTGTCTCCTTTCAACACACAGGTTAAATGATAGACAGATAGATATTTTCCTGGATAAAGCAAACAAACACTGAGCTGAATCCTCATGCCAACGTGGGAAAACAAAGTCTGGCGCGGGGTTTGTGTTCAACCTCAGAGAGCACCTGCCAGGGCCATGTCAGAGAGTGAGTCACATTGAAACAGAAATATGAAAACTGCTATAAGAATTGTGTCCTGACCTGTTTCTCTCTTTTTCTTTCTTTCTTTCTATCTGCCTATCTGTATCTATATGTCTGTCTATCTATCTATCTATCTATCTATCTATATGTCTATCTATCTATCTATCTCTGTCTATCTGTCTATCTATCTGTCTATCTATCTATCTCTCTATCTGCCTGTCTGTCTGTCTGTCTGTCTGTCTGTCTGTGCTCCCTCCCTCTCCCACCAATTGCCTGCTCTCTGCTGGAGTTGCGGATTGACTTAAAAAGTGAGGGTGGCGCGGGCGGTGATGAGACGCCGCACGGGGAGCCGGGATAGCATGCGGGGGAACTCCGCTGTGGAGAGGGGGAGAGATGGAGAGATGGATCGAGAATGTAATTTTAAATGAAAGTCTATTTAACCCGCTGTGAATGGCGTGACCCCCATCCTCGCCTCAGAGCCCATCACTGTTACAAGGATCATTTTCAGAATTCAATCCAAAAACTTCAGCCAAGCTGCAATTTACTCTCTCCTTCTGTGTCTCTCACTCTTCTTCCCCTCCGTCATGTATCCGCCCGGACCAGAGCATCGCAGAAAAACGAGAAATAACAATAAAATATATGTCCAGAAAATTGCACAAGTTACTCTTTTTTTATGTTTTTTAGCAATATCTTGCTTTTCTTTTTTTGATTGGATGTGAGATGAGAGACATAGATCTGTGTAAAGTTTAGTTAAGGAACAGGCCGCTCAGTGTATTTAGTGGAGTAGGATAAACCCAAAATAACTCCCTTCTTGTTTGTTTTTTTATTGCTTTTAAACGTATCTGAACAAATAGAATTGAACATTAAATGCGGTGTTTTTTGACAGAATTAAGGTTTTTCCTCTCTGATAAGGCCCAGATGTGTTTATCATCAGACAATTCAAAGATAATAATATCATTTAGTCTTGTGCGTCTATAATAAACTCTGCCGCTCTCTAATAGTAATATAAGCAGCTGTAACCTGCCTCCACAGGGATGGTGTCACAGACAACCCATCCGTAACTTTTTGTGGTGTCACAAACTTCCGAGCTTGTTTACTTGCACGCAAATCAATGTAATGAGTGTAATAACAATATAAAATGTTATGCCTTTTCCCTGCGCGGTCACAAACAGACGTGCGTAATACAGACGAGTATTTAGAGTCGCTCTGTAATTTGGGGGCTACAATTTGATTCATTTATCCGCACACTGTTATTAACCCTGTGGAAAAAGAGATGTCAGCCGCCATTTCAGCCAGCAGGACATCCGCGCTTTGTTTAAATGCACTAATTACGCGCATACATTAGAGGGGGACGGAATAGCCTGAGCGCAATTTTCACATTTTCAATTTTCCGTCTATTTGACGTGCAGGTGAAGAGATGGCGGAGAGAGGCCGCCTTCCGTTTCGGCACCACCGCCTCCCCTCTATTTTCATAACATCCTAACTTGATAATATGCAGGGGAAACACCGGGTTGCATGCTTTCTGTTCGTTAGGCGCACAGACACTGATGCTGCTGCTGCGGCTGCTGCTGTGCCACCTCTGTATGACGCCCTGGCAGTCCTCAGGCCTGTGCGCCCTCATGGTGCCCTCGTGCACCACAGCCTTTTATTTTACACATATTAAAGTCAACAGGTAGATTTGTGTGTTTGTTTGGAGTGCAGGTTTTTCTAACAGGTCTCCTCCTTGTGTCTCTGTCCATGCCTGTCCTCTCCAGTGAAGGCCAGGAAGTGACACTAATGAGGTCCATCACTCAGGACCAGCAGGTTGCGCGTCGCCGTGGAGGTCATTCAGTTGGCGCCATCTCCTGGGCGGAACCGCAAACTGCTCCAACAGGTAGGACCAAGTAATTAACATAGGTGCATGTATAGGAATACCCTCATGTATTCAAAGTTAATCCCCTCATCCACCTGTGGAACTCAGGTATTCTCCCTTTGCACGTGCAGGGTTAGGACTAGTCAATCGCTACACGTGTTATCCCTGTTGTGTTTGTCCCTGAATGCAACATGTACTGGTCCCTAACGTGCACCTTGGCCTCGGATGACGAAGACTCATCCTCCATCCTCTACCCATCCTCGCGCTCTGCCATAATTGGACACTTGCTCTCTGCTTGAGAGGCCAAGCAGGAAAAGAAGGGAAGGAGAGAGAGAGAGGGAGAGAGCGTGTGTATGTATGTGTGTTGGGAGGGGAGGGAGCCTTTTAAGGCGCGCGTAAGCAAAGTTAATTAGCGGTTATTAACAGCCCGCATAATGAGAGCGAGAGGGAGTCAATTTAATGACTTTGTTAGCGCGAGTTCAGAGCGACAGGCGATGATCGAAACAACAAAGGCGAGCGCGCACGCAGCCATCATCCGTAATTTCCAGCGGTAATGCGGTCTGATCAGAAACAAAGGGCTCTAATTTCGTTCAACTGACTCGATAATTTGTCCTTATGTAAGGAAAATAATTAATGACTTAATGCTTCAACAGAAGTAGCTTTCTTTGGGGGGGAATTCGGAGGCCTCGTTTGCTGGAGAAGGTCGTAAGGAAATCAATTTCCTGGCCTATAATTATTTACATCATGAATTTAAAACGTGGACGTGTGCCTTTGCTCCAGTTAGTGTGCAGACGAGTGAGAGTCTATTAGAAGAGGAGAGAAGGAGTCTCCAGATCTTCTTCCCTCAAGCAAATTATGAATGGCAACAAATGAGCCACTTGTCATAATGTAGTGCCGAAGATTTTGCGACTGGAACACAAAGAGGATTACACATAATTTGGAAGAAAAGTCGGTTTCAAAGGCAAATATAAACTCAGATGGGGCCAAACGATATGGACCCAAATTTAATATGTGGGGTCACTCATCGGTGCAGGTTTGAAAGTTTTGGTGACAAATGATACGCTACCTGATCACACCTTGGAGCTCTGCTGAATTGATGGCCCTCGTGCCTGTACCCGTCCCCGATAATGTACCAGGTTATTGTGGCTACTGCATTGCAGAATTATCCGAGGCGAGCGCGTCTTTACGCATGATTTCATCATTCCACTGATGGGTTGAGTCGGACGAGAGATGTGAGCGCTATTATCGATTGGGGGAACATGAGCCGCCTGCGGGCCACTCTTGGATTCATGGCAGGTGCATAGGTCACCCACACGAAAGCGGCAATTTCACAGCCCCCATTGTCTCCACTGATTACTGCTTTGATCACAGGAATCAAGAGCCTGAGACTCTCGTAAACCTACCGCAGAGTCCAGGAGCTCGTGAGCTGAAGAGGTCATCATCATCATCATCCTGGCCATCACCATCGTCTGCTACATCATCACCATAACCATCTTCGCCAGCATCATCACCATCATCATCATCATCATCATCATCACACCACCACAAGTTGACCATACAAACCTGGGGCGCCGTGTGTTTACACAGGCGCGTTGCCCTTTTATTGATTGCGTGCCTTAATTTTAATTCGATTGCGCGAGTGTCAAAAATTCCGCAAGAATCATCCTAGTAATGAGATAATCAAAGTAATATATGCAAATCAGTTATGTTGCCAGCTTATCAAAACCGGAGTGCCCCCCCTTGAGTCTGAAGAAGTCCATTTATTCAGTTAGTGGCAATACCTTGCGCAAATGGCGCGATGCAAATGACAGTTGATTAGACTAAATTAAGAACCTCGTTTCTCCCTGACCTTGTCTGAGTTTTATGTAAATTCTTTTTTTCTTGCTTTAATGTGATAAAAAAAAATGCATTTTACACCTTGGCCTTTGTAAATCTGAACAATATTTTCCAGGAGAGAAACAATGGTCAGCCTCAAATAACTCACTCCGTCAACAGCCCGAATGGTTCTGTGCCTGTCTCTCTGTCTGTCTCTCTCTCACACAAATCTCAGTATATCTTGACCTCAGTGCAGCTCCCACAGGGACAGAAAGTGTGCCTGTATAACTTCCTTGCTGTGGGGGAGTGTGCCTTGAAGATAGACTAGGTGTGTGTGCCTCTGAGTGTGTCTGCATGTGTGTGTTTACACGATTATGTGTACTCATGTGTGTACCATAACATATTGTCTTAGGGGGACAGAGAGAGTGCAGTTGAGACTTCCTCTCTGTGGGGTGTGCGGGGCCTGTAGATGGGAAAGGAATAAATCCAATATAGATTGCAGGGCTGCGCTGCCTCCCGCTGGGGACCCTCAGACTTGCAGGCCAGGATCAAAGTGCTTTTCTCCCCCTAAATTGGCCTGAGAGGAGCAGGAGCAGCCGAGCTACACCCCAACACTGGGACTGCCTACGACCTAATGACGGTGCTGGGGACAGACACGCATATACACATGTATACACAGCCACAGAGCTCTGTACGTGTGCACGTAGGCACCGAAATTCACTCACAATCATTCCCAGATTGATATCACATCAGTCACACTCTTGCACCAGTCAAACACACACTTGGGTGAGAAAACCACACAGATATAAACCCACTCTCCTCGTTCTCTGATGTTGAACACACTCATTCCTTGTCCAAAGACCATTCACCTCAAGTCTCCCTCTTCACATCTCAGGCTTCCCCTCAAGGCTACCTACCTAAACTGTGGATTTAGAGGAGGCATCCTTACTACCTGTGCACACGCTTCAGAGGGAGGGGAGAATGGTATAACTGACACCACATTAAGTATCTGAACTGATACAGACTCCTGCCCTTTGGGGGGGGGGGGGACTACAAGGAAAACACCACCAGAAACCCAATGCCATTACACTTCCAGCCAAACATCCAGCCACTGTCATTTTGGTTCTATCCAGGGAGCTAATTCTATTTGTGATGAGTTGTCTGATGTGTTGCTGGGTTGGGTCCAGAGACAGTGTGACAGAATATCCTATAGGCAGACAATTGTGGCTCAGTATGCCTCATTACCTGCTCACAGGGCATTTTATGTTAACTACAGCATGCCACTACAGAGCTCATCTCTGGAGGGTAACAGGTTGCAGAGATGAATACAAAGATATAGAACCATGTATACATATTCACAAGAGGCTTTTTTAACTGACAGCTGAAATTGCTTGGTTTTTGGGTGCTTGCATGGTTTGAATAGCCTATCATGTTATTGCAGCTACTATTGCTTAAAATCACCATCTCCAACTGGTCCTCCTATCATTTATGTACAATAAATTCAGCTGCATTACCGACTTTTATAAACAATTTTACGACAATCTTCTTCTTACAGATAGTGGAAGCTTCATCTTTAGGAATAGATTATGTTATGTCAGCACTTAGCAGAGGGAAGCGAATGACCTATGCTGTCCCACAAAGGCAGAGAGCAGCAGCCTATAGCTGCCTGGAAAACTACATATATGTGACACTATTCTATGGCTTTTTAGGCTGATTATTTCACTCAGAAATCATGGAGGATATATAAAAAGAATGCATTTGAGTGTAGTTTATAATGCTGCACAGGAATAAAATACAGTAGCTATCAACAAAAACGCACTCTATAGCTTCCTTTTACATTTCAGCTTGTTTGCTTAACACAGCTAGCTGGCGACCCGCTCACCTACAGTTAGCCAAGGCCTATCTGATATTGTACTGAAAACTATCCACACTAAATATACTGAGTATATATATATCTGTGATTATTAAGCTTAAACACACCTGGGGTTGCAAAATTTCAGAATATTTCTGGAAATTTTCCCAAATTCCTGGTAAATTTCCAGAAACTTTTGAAATTTTCCGTTGCTTTGCAACCCTGAACAGACCGACCCCATGAACTTTTCTGTTTATGATGATTATAGCCATTTTGTTCAGGTTTAGCTTGTGCTAGCCATCCTACTAGGTAGGTAACACCTAGCATAGCTCTGTTGGCCTTTTTAAAGCTTAATTTTGTAGTTCAGTTGTTTTTATGTTGGAGTACTTAGTGTGTTTTGGCTGTATTTGCCAGCACAGAGCGTTAAACATATTTTCTCATCAACATACATGTTCTATCATCGATGTTCATCCACTCCAGCTTTATCTTTGCTGTACAGTCTTCCATCTTTTCTCTGCGTCTTTTTCATCTTCTCTGCTATTTTCCACTTTGTATTTTCTCCCTTTCATCTCCGTCACGCCTCTCTTGTCTCTTGATGCTGATACACTTTTCACCTTGTTGTGTTCAATCCTCCACATGTGTCTCTGCTGTGGCGCATTGCATTATGTTTTCCCTTCATCAGCTCGACTGTTTGCAGCAACTTCCGTACCTTGTTTTGTTTCAGGGGGCTGTACAGAAAGCAAAGACACATTTGGAGATTGCTGCTCATGTGTACAGTGTAGGCCCTACATTCTTTCGTCATTCATCACATACTGTATTCAACCAACAATGGAGAAATATGCATACTAAATACCTTGAACGCAAAGACAAACACACTCAGTACATAAACATAGGCCACAAACAGATACGCAACAAAATCCTTTTGACATCAATAATTGGTAAATCCTCTGATTAACTTGTAAGAATTGTCCTTAGAGTGCTTAAGTAATTGTGTTTGTGTGTGTCCTTTTTTATTGCATGCACCCCCCTCTCTTTAAAGCACATCTTTATAACCAAGCAATTCCAAAGCAATTTTCTCTGTGGGAGGAGAGTGTAATTTTCTATTCTGTGACACTGTGATGTGTAAGAAACTGGGAGCTGGCGCTAAAAGGCGTCTGTAGTGTGTGTCTTGGTGTGGGTGTGAGCCGCTTTAATGGCCAACGCGGGGCGGGTGGCGGTGGTGGTGAGCGGGTGCATGTCAGGAAGGCCATCATTTAATGACTCCCAAATAGTGCCCTCCTCGTTAGAGCTATCGTCCTGGAAACACGAGGCTGTGAACCAGGAGAGCGCCACACGCTGCAACAGTCTTTTATCTTCATATTAAACCATTTGCATAACATTACCGCGATAGATAGGATTCAGGAGATACTCAACCTACTCAGGGAGAGGCAGAGAGAGAGAGTAGGCACAGGAGACACAGAGAGGGTATACTACATGTCCTTGCAAATCTAATCAGCGTTAAATGGAGCTGTCAGATGTGTGTGTGTGAGTGCGTGCATGTGTGGAACTGGATGGCTCATGTCAGGAGTCATTTAACATTAAATTGCAATAGTGTGTAACAGGGCTGTAATTACAAAATACAAGAATCCAAGCTATTTCTTGTTAGATGTGACATCCAAATACAGCAGTTACCCACCAGTGATAGCTACACGAGACGGGGCCAGGTGCTAACAATTCAGAGGTTGTGTGCACTTATGTCCTTCACAAAGTTAAGTTTTATTATTTGTTTTTTTTTTTCTCTTAACGGTTTGAGCAAATTGTACATAGTTATAGCAGCTCTGCAGAATACAAAGAGATAGCCAATCAGAACAAATCGCATCGCTACCATTTTTTTGAAATTGCTGATGTGGTTTGCAATGATGGTGGACTTTTGTGTGATATCAGCAGAGTAACAAAAGACTCAATTTCATGTTGTGTGTAGGTGCGGCATCTATCTATACTGTATCATGTGGTGTTTTTGCTTTGCTTCGCTTTGCTTTGCGTCTAAAGGAAAGTACATACAACACCTGTCCCCCCACTCTGCTCAATGAAGAATAAATAGGGGACAAGAGATTCTTGTATAGAGTAACATGACGAGGAAAGTGTGTAAGCACACACTAATTAGTTGTGGCTACGTTCTACTGCCTGATTAATTGAAGTATGCTCGATCCATTGGTAATACATAACTATCAGTATGGATGTAGTGGTGTGTAGTGGCAGATTTAGATACACTGAGCTGCTCGGGCTCTGGAAGAAGCATTTGTGATTATCATAACTCTGTTTAAGGTTTTTAATCATTGTGTAGACGACCCTGACGACCCAGGGAGCCTCAAAACGTGCATGTTAAGATACAATACCATTGTGCTGGTAATGTGTACACTACCAGTGGTAAACCCACATGCAAGATTTTAGTTGTTGTGCTGGATGAGATCTATATTCAGGGCTGTGAAGTGTGTGTGTGTGTGTGTTTGTGTGCAAAACTTATTGACTCTTTAAAGGTCAGAATGTAGGATAAGAGGGCAAATATACAGTAGACTGCATGTGTGTGTGTGTGTGTGAATGTATGGCACCATCTGCTGTGAGAGACTGAAGACGCCATCATAAATATCATAAATCACGGAATAGTGTCGTAACAGTGTGTGTGTGAGGGAGAGAGAAAGAGAGATTGCCTGTTTATGCATATGGGGATAGATGCTGCCAGGTGAGTGTACCATTTACCATCAAGCCATTGAGTTCAGCAGGCATCTAATAACAAAGCATTTATGGCCCACTTATGCATGCATAGATATAACTGTCAGTAGGCAACAACAGTTTCCTCTTTTTCGTCTCCAGCTATTCCTGCCTCTCTTAAAACACACATCCGGATTGGACCCAAATACTCTAGAATTCTATCATCAGACTCGGGGATGAAATTAAAATCACTCATTTTCTTTCTCCATACAAGGAGCAGATCAATTTCCGGAGACTGGGACGTGATATTTTCCTGCCACTGGGCTTTCTCGTCTTTGGCACAGCACCCTGACTGCCTGTCAGCGGGGGGCCCGGGCCTGACTGCACGCCTCGCCGGAGAACAGTTACTTCTGCCGCGGCGAGTTTATTTGCGCCTCGCTATGAGAATTGCCATCATTTACCCTTCCCCAACACCTCCCAAAAAGAAAGAAATAGACAAGAGGGGAAGCGAGGCAAGAATGAGAAAGCCGAAATTGATTCTTTTTGATACATGCTGCATGGGGGACATTAGGTACCCATCGTTTGACCATCTATTTCAAGAAATGAACAGAATAAATTTTGCTTAAAGTAATGTATATAGAGCTTTTGGAGGCCTCTGCTGCTGTTGTTCACATCAAGAGTGAGCTGCTCGCTGCAGCATGCAGAGGTTAACCCGTGTATTATGTGCTGCTTTTAAGAGAAATCAATTAATAATGCCTCTGAACAGGAATGATAACTCAGTTTAAATGGAACGGTAACGTGTGTTAAGTTTGACATGTTGACATTTTACTTCATCTTCAGGGTAAACCACATAAAAGGTGGGTAGGCCAGAGGGAATTTTGTAATATTAGAGACCTCATTCAGTAGACTTTTTCCCCCTTGCTGTTTGTTTTTGAAGGACGTGAGGATGAGCATGACACAATTATTTGCACAAGCAGTCCCACATGAGGTCACCACAATGAAGTGACTTAACAGAAAGCTCTTCTGTTCAATTTAGATTCTAATCCTTTTATTTTATCGTAACCCTTTAGGTATTATAACCTTTTAATGTGTCTGAGACCAATACTATGAGTGTAACTTTTGGCCTAGTTTTGTTTTTATGTCATGCTTTGACTGATTTGTATGAAATGAAAAGGCATTTCCAGTTGCATGTCCACCTCTGCTTCATGTGGGCCTATTGGATGTGTCTTTTTTCTCCTTTTATGTTATCTGTTTGTTACAATTAAAACTTGTAGATGTCCCAGTCACGGTTCTTGTTTATTTTGGCAGTGACACTGGTCCTTGTTTGCGCACCTTTCGGGCCATCCAATCCGTCCTTTCCCCTTTTGCTAGAGACCCTGCGGCTGCGTCACAGAGCCTGTCAATGCTTAATTAAAACCATACTGAGAAAGAGTATAAATCCAACCCCCGTTCTTCACTCAGTGCATACTGGCATGCACGCCTGAAGCTGTGGACTTCGGTCGAGGGCAATGCATTAAGAGCTAGACAATAGCTGCAAATTACTTTGGAACTTTAAACAGCTGCGAGAAGAGTTTGAACAGACACCACAATGGCAGGGCTCAAGGTAAGGCAGCATTTCTCTTCTCTAAAACTACTTCTACTTGTGCAGAGACTGCGTGTCTAACAAATCCGCTAAGTTTCACAATGCCTTTAGTGTTGTCACTATGCACGCATGCTTTAGCTCTACACTATCTGGAAACAAACACAAACAAAAACTTTTATTATCTGACTGACACCAGATGTGCAAAATTAAATTTAGTATTAGCCATCGTAAGTGTAACAGAAGTAGACCGGCTGAGTGAAGGGAGGCGTTCCCTTCGACCAATCAGAGTGCTGCATTCCGCAGCTGCCCAGATGTGGTCAGCGATGCCTCAATAACAGCACGAAACTACTCTTTTCAATAGAACCAGCTTGAAAGCCTGTTATATCATCATCATCATCATCATTCTCATAAAATGTGTTTTACAACCTCCTCACTCCAGTCCTGGTTTGACTGTCTTTAGTTTAGTTTAGTCTTATTGGTGGAAACCGTCACTGAAGCATCATTTCACCACATCAGTTGACTGCTATGTATCCAGCGTTAAAGACAGCGATTATTATGTCCAAAAAGTCAGAACACTGCGGCTGTTTCTTTTTGTAGGTTTCTTTCAACAGATAATTTGCAGAACAAACAGAAATGATCTGATATTTGCCGTGTGATCCACGTGATGTGAAATTGTGCGTTTTTGTCACTTTAACTCAAAGTAAAAGTAAAAATGAGAAACATGCTGGAGCTTTCAAAATGCTTTACCGAGGCGCCTCAAACACACATGAACGCGCACATATGGAAACCATCCATGTCCGTCAGCGTGCCTTTTTGCACACTAACAATGACTCAGCAAGAATCCTTTACCTCTTTCCAAGTTCATGTTTTTCAGTGGTTGGGGAGGCACTGAGTGCTGGTGATCAGTGCCAGCAGAAGAGGATAGTGGAATAATAATCATCTCATAACCGTCAAGTAAAAGTGTTGATCAAAATATACTGTGGAGGATGTTAGAGTAATTAATCTGTTTCTATAACACAATAGCACAAAAATAATGGATGACTGCAAGGGGGGGATCTGGCATAACTGCAGTTTGTTTTATCATAGATCTAATGTGAATCAATATGACAACAATTAACAAAAAGACAAGCCTTAATGACAAGCCTTCAAATTTAATTATAACCAGCATGAACACATTTATCCTGCATTACAATGAAGCTGCGTGGTGTATTTTTTATTTTTCACTTTAACTTCCTTTGAATGTTAAATGTTTGTCTGTCTGCCTGTTTCAGTACATGAGTGGCTTTGGCAATGAGTTCTCCTCTGAAGACCCACGCTGTCCTGGATCATTACCTGAGGGACAGGTAGCTCGCAAAAAAAACACACTCAGGGCTCATTTTGGCATTAATTCGATCATTTATTCATTGATTTTGTGCTTAAGTGAATTGCATGAATACTTAATGTGACACCATAGGTGTTAGAAGGGGTTTAACCAACCAAAAGCTGGCGTGACTCCTCCATGTTTTATCTGAAAATATCAAAATTTGATCCTAAGAGGAACACAGTCAACTCCAGTTTGCATTCTCCTCTTTTCATCATTATTAGATAAACCACCCTTATGTAATCAGTGTGCCAATGCTAATACTGTGGTTACACAAAACATGTACAGCATATATTGCTGATATACTGTCTGAACACTGTCTATTGTATTCCTACAGAACAGTCCCCAGGTCTGTCCCTATGGCCTCTATGCTGAGCAGCTCTCTGGCTCCGCCTTCACCTGCCCTCGACCAGCCAATAAGAGGAGGTATCCATCTCTTTATGACATGCACATCAGTTCATATCATTCAAATGGATTGTAAAGATCCAGAATAAATTTATACTGGTCTGTTTTCTCTCTTCAGCTGGCTGTACCGCATCCTCCCCTCTGTCAAACATAAGCCCTTTACGGCAATGCCATGTGGGAATCTAACTGAGGACTGGAATGTCGTGGAGCCCGATCCGAACCAGGTATATTAAGGATGAACAGGAAGAGTCTCTGCCCATCTAGTCTTTGCTTCAGTTTAGTGAAACTGTGATATTTGCTAAAGGTTGTGAAAGCTTCAAACATTAGCCAAACAAGAAAACAACACACTCACTGCTTATCTTTTTTGTGAGCAATAAACAAAAAAGGTTTCTAAAAGGCAGATGCTGCCATGTTTTGGTAGTCAGGCTTAGCTGTGTTCTTCTGTTGAACGTGTGTGAACGTGGTTTGATCAGATCTGATTATCAGCCACTGGCAACATAAGCAAAGAGCCACATAACTGCTGTTGTATTTAGATTCAAATGAAGCAAAATTCTGACATATAAAGTGGCATTTTTAAAGCCACCCAGTGAGGAAAGCAAGTACGAAAATCTTATTTTGTCAGAAAATTTTTGAATTCATATCAAATCTCATGGCTCAATCGTATTGAGAAAATATATTTTCAGAGCATTTGACACCATGATTTATTCCTTTAAATTTCTATATTTACTGAATTAGTAGATTCTGACCATGATGTTTCTCTCATAGCTGCGATGGCTGCCATTTACCATCCCAAAGTCTACAGAGAAGAAAGTGGACTTTGTGGCCGTAAGTTTGACTCTTTCTTCTCCACACATTATTGTTTCATTTAAAATTACATATTCATTGGGGTCGTCACCATCTGCATCTGACAGGGTCTGCATACAGTCTGTGGTGCTGGGGATGCCAAATCTCGCAATGGCATTGGCATCCATATGTACACCTGCAACACTTCCATGGTTGACAGGTCAGTATGTATTTATGTGCAGATCTATCCCATCATGTAAAAAATAGAGGTATTTTCGCAGATCAATAGGAAAAGGAAAAAAAAATCATTGGTTACGCTTTTGCTGATCATTTCTGAGCTCTTCAAATTTTTTCCTGTTCCAGGTGCTTCAACAACTCAGATGGAGACTTTCTGATTGGTGAGGAAACGGGCTGTTGATGTTTTCACTGTCATCTATCACCGGAGCAATGATAGCTCAATCCACCGTCCTTCTTCTCTCTCAGATTTTCTTTTCTCTGTCGCTTTCTCTTTGTGTATTTGTTTTGCTAGTCCCCCAGCAGGGTGAGATCTTGATCACTACAGAGTTTGGGAAGATGATGGTGGAGCCGAACGAGATCTGTGTCATCCAGGTGAGCTCTATGTTTTTCATCTCTCCAGTTCGCACAGAAATCTCTCATTGTGTCCGCCTCCACACCCCACTTACCATATTTAGAAAGACATATTTTGGTACTTTTCCAAAGTGACCCAAAAATAAATAACAGTGGAGAGAGGTTTCAGCTAACTCTTGACCACCAGGAAAGCACACATGTATTTTTTCCAAATACCATTAGTCCATGAACCCAGAAGCCCCCTCACCACCACTTCTCATGTGTTTCCTCCAGCAAGGGATGCGCTTCAGTGTGGACGTGTTTGGAGAAACCAGGGGATACATACTGGAGGTGTATGGAGCCCACTTTGAACTCCCTGACTTGGGACCCATAGGTGTGTGTTCGTATGATGTTTAAGAGTATATATTATAGGTGTGGTATGTGTTCATCCTCTCTTGAAATCTGCACACTTTGTTTCTTGCTACATCCTTTTGTCTGAACTCGTTCAGCCCTTTCTTCAGGACTAAAATATATCACCAAGCTATGAATTGATTGTCATGAAATTTGCTAAACACATTAATGTTCCTAATAGGATCAAATAATAAATAGCTTTGGTTTATAATCGGTATGCGCTAATTAGCAAGTGTTAGCATGCTAATATGCTAAACAAGTGAGTTAATTTAACTGAGGAACACTGTAAACCTCATTATCATTTTTGTGTGTACATCGAAGTAAACCCTGACAGAGCCACTGACACGTCTGTAGCCCATGGGCTCTATCTGAAATCACCTTCTCATTCACTCATTCACTACCCACCATATAAGAGACCATCAATAGTTTACTCAATAGACAGCAGTAAATTGAGCTTTTGGACACTTACTAATCATCATCATTTTGTGTCATCAATGGCAGCTCCAGAGTGGCACCATTTTCACATCTATGAAATGTGGTTCACTGCATTGTGGTATTGTTAAACAGTGATGTATAGGCCATAGACACTAGGCTTTGTGACTTATAGTGGGGGAGACACTGTATAGTAAAAAGAACTGGGCACACTAGGCCTACATGTTGTATGCTGCATAATGTAAAATAATACATAGGGGATGGTTTAAGACACAGGCCTAATCTTGTTTGTAAAAGTGTCTTTGTCTTTTGTTGTTGGTGTGTATGTGTTTTGCAGGAGCCAATGGTCTGGCCAACCCAAGAGACTTCCTATGTCCAGTTGCTTGGTATGAGGATCGCACTGTGGCCACAGGTTACACCGTCATCAACAAGTACCAAGGGAAGCTCTTCGCCTGCCAACAGGTGTTTTTTTTGTGTGTGTGTGACTTTTTAGCCTGTGTGTGTCATACACTCACACACATACACATATGGCATACTTGCCCTATTACCCTATTTAGGTCTGCATTTGCTTCAGTAAACACCATCGAACCGCAACAATAAGTAACAGGAAACTGTCCAAGTGAAGCATATGATCCATTAGCTGCTCCTACTGATTGAATTGCCATTCCTGATGATTTAATATGGAAGCCTTAGCTGTTATCCATTCAGCAGGTTTCCGCCTCGACTCCTTTATGAGTCTTAATCACTCATAATTAGTTAAGGCATTCTGGCGTTGCAGACAGTGTACCCGTGAAGCTTTGCTTTGTAGGAAAAACCTTTCACAAGTTAAGCATTAATTTCACCATATTTCACTTGAGGAATGATCCTCCCCCTCCAGAAATGTCCTGTTAGGCGCATAATTGGATCGACACATAATGTCTGACAGGAGGTTTTTACTGAGACAGGGAGGAGGTGGGAGGAGAGGTTTGTCAGGGGCGGGGGTTGAGGGGTTGTAACCGTGGAAACCATGTCAAACCACACTGTTATTATTCATCGTAGGAAGTACACAAGGGTAGGATACTGTCTTTTTTGTGGCAAAACAAATACTTTTCATCTCTTGCCACCTCTGCTTGAGTATCTGCCCCTTGGGAGTTTGAGGTGGAGGCACCTGACACACTTTTCATGGTGTCCATCCCTCCCTGAGCCTGGAGTGTGAGGCTACAGGGGCAAGAAAAATAAGGACGCAAGCCTCATCTCAGGGAAGATGCTGCTGCTCCCGTCTGGTCCTGCTGTTTTGTTCCCCTGCAGAGTGCTGAAATTGCTCAAATTAACTTATTATTTGCTTGACTGGGCCAATATGTTTGTGTTTTGTGTGCATGTGTGTGCAAGTGCTCGCTCTCTCCATTTTTCCCTTCATTTTAATCGAATGTAGTGGAGTTACCACAGATGAATGTCCAAGAAATTACCTGTACTGGGTTCCCCAGTGGCCTTTTTGTATGGCAGCTACTGTAAATTGAGTGTGTTGCTGGTTGTGTCTGGTGTTTATTGGTTATATGTGTGAATTAACTTATGCACAAGTGTACGTGTGTGTGTGTGTGTGTGATTCTTTTTTTTTGTTAGTGCATTTGGTGTTCATGTGTGTATGTGTCACGTGTGTAAGGAGCTTAGAGGTCACTGAGGAGGCAGTTTGAGTTGTAATGAACTGTATTGATTTTAGAGCTCCTGTTGAATGTCTTTTTCGCAGTGACATTATCAGAACAGAGAAACTATATAAAATTGCTGTGGTTTTAACAATCAAGATAAAGAAATATCTCTGCGCCCACTGTTACTGCTGCTCCCCCCATAACTGCGCCGCTGCGAGCATCAAAATGCTCAAAGTTTGGGAAAGTTTGATTGTGAAGCCAATTACCCCATAATACCTGGAGCCTCGTATCACAAAGAACAGGGGGAATGAAAGAGAAGAAAGAATGAAAGAAGTACACCCTTTTTCACAATCAACCCTTTTCATTACGACCATTTTTTTCTCTTTATGTCAAGAAGTACTCTCTCTGGGAATTTAAGATTACAAAGACATTATTCATTGTTCCTTTTTCCCTGTGAAAAGCTCAATTTAAAGTCCTTTGTGTTTGTAGCTTGGGTAGACTCGTCTTATTTGTTTTGTTCTGTGCTCTGCACGTAGGATTTTTCTCCATTCAATGTGGTCGCCTGGCACGGGAACTACACACCTTACAAATACAACCTGAAGAACTTCATGGTGATCAACTGTGTGGCATTCGACCATGCGGTGAGAGTAATGTTTAAGAAACACAGACACACTCACTGCTTTTTGATATACATATTTTTTATCATATTATTTTCTCACTTAATATTTTTGCTACATTCATGCTATTGGAGTGAACAGACTGCAGTGTCAAATGTCCCATATTGTTCTCTTTGTCATCTCCCTGTAGGATCCATCTATCTTCACGGTGCTGACTGCCAAATCCACACGACCCGGCGTGGCCATCGCTGATTTTGTCATCTTCCCTCCACGGTGGGGCGTGGCTGATCACACCTTCCGTCCACCGTACTATCACCGTAAGACCACAGAAACACACACACCTTACTCTTAAAGTGGCTTGTCCATGATAAAGAAGAAATGAGGAATTATAAGAGTCAAAATCTGCCCAGTGAGGCTAATTTAGAGTGAAACATATCAGCCATGTTCTAACGTGTCTATTTACTCAACCAGTGTCAAGAAGGCAGGTGATAACCATCCACCTGCTGTATGACTCTCTCCAACTGGGGGCCCACCACAGAACCTTTTGTCTGTTTTCACCACAGATCTATAAGGCCATCTAGTGGAAGTCAATATAACAACTTGATCTTTGCACAGCAAACTGTACCCAGCACAGTGCTGTGTTACAGCTTCTCCTGCTTGTGACTTTAGGTAACTGCATGAGTGAATTCATGGGTCTGATCAAAGGCCACTATGAGGCCAAAGAGGAGGGTTTCCAGCCAGGAGGGGGGAGTCTCCACAGCATGATGACCCCACACGGCCCGGACGCTGACTGCTTTGAGAAGAACAGCACAGCTGACCTACAACCAGAGAGGGTGGCTGATGGAACCATGGTAAAGATGTCTGTATATTTATTAATATTTTTGATTTCACAGAACACAGAGATTTTACCCGTTTTGTTTCACTTCCTTCCTTCAGGCTTTTATGTTTGAGTCATCCTTCAGCATGGCAGTGACTAAGTGGGGTCTTCAGACATGTCAGAGGCTCGACAAGAGCTACTACCAGTGCTGGGAACCTCTGCGCAGCCACTTTAACCCCAATTGGAAGCCCAGCAAAAAGTAAGCAGAAGTGACTGGGAAGAAATTTTAACCAAGTACAGTTGTTATATGAGGATAAAAATCCTAATTTCACTTTCTTAAATGTAACTACCAGCTATCCAATTTTAGCGCAACTTGGCTTTCTTTGTATTTTTTGATTAGGTGCATTGATTGAAAGTACAGAGGGACTTAGGTATGCCAATGAAATTTAGATGTTTTTTTATACAGACAACTATGATTGGACTTGAACAATAAAAAACAAAACTTGTGCACTTTGCAGGTTGTCCTGTTGGAAATAAAACAGCTAGGCAGCATAAATTGTGTCTGAACATGTAACTGCATATGTGCGATTTGAGTATCTCCCACACTTTTAAGAGTTTGTAGATTAAGGACGTCAGTGCACCTTTGTGTACTGGAAAACTGAATTTTAAAGTGGCACAGTCACAGTCAGGTTTACATGCCCCTCTGATATTTGTGTGAGCATTATCCTTGTCTGTTTATGCATAAATAAATACATGCATACTCACAAGTTCAAGTGTATTTTCCCCTGTCACTGCAATTAAAGCCACAAGGTTGTTTTTGACAATATAATTTTATTTGGTTAATAATAATTACACGCACTGGCATCATCTCTACAACATACAGGGGGGGTCTTCATACACCGAAGCTCATGATGACAAACCGAACTTGCGCACGAGGGTTCCGGCCTTAATCTGCTCCTCCTTCTTATCCTGTAAAAACAGATGACAAACAGATTATGGGTTAGTTCAGTTTCCATAGCGACAAAGTCATATCACCCTCACATCACCTTCTGGACATTTTCTTGGCTGCATGTTTTATGAGTGAGTGCTTTCTGATTTTCTAGCAGTTTTCTTCCTCCCAGCGGAGAGAGGGAGACGAATATGATCGCCCTGCAGTGTGACAATTGCACCAAATTCTTGCTGGAATTTCTATTGGCGACAGTTTAGAGGGTGAATCTCCATGACAATGGGGAGGAAAATGAAAGAAGGCAGCATTTCAAATGAAGCACTTATTTCTAATGTGACTGAAACTGTGACAAAAAAAGAAAACCAGATCAACTGTGCACCTACAATGAAATGAGTCCCAAGCCACATTTAAAAAGCTTTTCATACGTCTATGGAACCCATTCATGTCCAGGTTTGTCATTTTAGGTTTATTTTAGACAAAAATATTCTTATATTCTTGTGAAGGTATTATAGTATAAAGTGTATCAGATATACGACTGATGTTATTGCTGTAAAATATTAAATTACCTTAATAGTACACTGTTCACAGCTTTTTGTCAATACGATTATTGATAAGTTGTCCACTAGTTTTGAACCAAGTGTAGTCAGCATTACAGCAGATGAAAGCACTGAAAATAAGAAAGCAGTAGGGAATGTAAGAAAAGCTCCTTTCACATAATGTAGCTACCAGGAGAAAGGACTTTCACCTCAGCAATACATATATTGCATATATTGTCTTTTTCCTTGTGTGTATTCCACTGGTCAACAATAGAACCAGAACTGTAAATAAATGGTTCCCTAAATATTTGGGATGATATATGTTTGTTCCTAGATAAGGGTGATAGCATACCACACTGTATCCTCAGACAGGGAAAAAAATGTTGCAGTTATTCAACTTGCTGCCAGAGATGCTATATGTATGGTGGTAATGATCAACTGCAAAGAGTAGGTCATTACTCTCAGTCATTGTTACACTGACAAGAGGGTAAAATAGATGCTCTGGTCAGCATTACTTCTTCATCTTCTCATGCTGAACTGGGGCCAGCTTGGGCGCTGCAGCGACTCATTTAGGAAAAGTAGCATTTTGATATCGGATGTGCTGAGGCACGCTGGTTAGCATGCTACAGAACTGAAGCATAACAAGAGTCCACAGTGGTGTTGGCGCTTTCCACTGCTGGAGACAGGTCTTGGTGAGTAAATGAATGAAATTTGATGCAGAAATTGAAAGATTCCCTCTAGACTGGTAAGTCATCAGCTGTTAATGCTAACACCGTCTATGTGGAGGTGGCAAAAATAAGTGAATGGTGCCATGTACTTAACAAGGTGATAATCAAGCAAAACATGGCGATTGCATCTTGTCTCATACCCTGTCAGTCTTGAAGACGTAGTAGAGGACAAAGAGAGGAACGACTCCAAACATGGCACCCAGCAGAGATGTCTTGAATGTGGGTTTGAAGTACGTGTAGGGGTTGGCGCGTGCATATACCCAGCGTGTCAGCGCAGGATCTTCCTGTAAAGACAAAGGTAATGGTTTCCTGATGCTCCTGTTGCCTTGCAGTGGAAAAGGTCGAGTCATTCAATTATTTCTGATATAGTTCTTCAACAAACGAAAAGCGTCATGTCAGAATTATACGAAACTGTCTCTTATTGGTACCAAGGTAAGGTGACTGTGTGAAGTCAAACTTTCTGCTGGGGGAACAGCTTATGTAAATATGTGGGATACTACAGACTGCAATCGCCTAATTACTTTTTAACCTGGGCGTAGGTAAGGTTTTATCTGTGAGAAAGGATAAATGATTCGTTTTCAGAGTAGAGGAGCTGGAATTGTAGCAAATACAAACACTTGATTAAGCGTGAAACTGGATGTCAGAGCCGAGGTCTGAATGAGTGCGTTTATGCTAACTAACGTTATTCACAAACTAAGTCAACACGTACAATTGTTACGGATGCCATTGCTTGCAAAAGTCAGTGCACACAACCTCGCGTGTCAGTTTAGAAATGCTGACAAATAAATCTGAATGCTGCGGTACAGATCTGGGTTGTGCGACTGTTGTGTACCCTGACATGCTACCGTTAGCTTCTCAGCAGGTAGCCCGAGTCTCTTTCAAGGGTGACATTGCTAGCTAGCAGGTAGCCACTTACAATGAGCTCTTGTCTGTGCGGGTTATTGAGTTGCGTTTGATATTGCCTCTTCAGATTCGCTCGTATTGCTGCCCTGGATTCTTCGGCACGTCTCTGGTCCGGCGAAAGGTTGAAATATTCATTTGGGTCCAACGTTTTTGGCCGAGTGGCCAAGGGCGCCTCTCGGTAGTCCGCCATGTTTGTTTGATGACGGCTGGAGAGCTGAGGAGAACGGGAACTGGTGAAATCTCGCGTTGAACGTCGAAATCGTCGCCATGGAAACACTAAACTTTCTTTCGCTGGATGTGTCAATTGAAACAATGAGCGCAACTAAAAAAACTGAAGAAAAGGAGGACGCGAGTGCTCACAATGACAGTGGAGATGACTTTGAATATGAAGAAGTACACCTAGAAGACGACTGGAGTTTCACTGAAGGGGAAGAAGACTTGGACGCGACAATAAAAGCTATCAAACACCGGGCAGAGGCCAGTGCCCAGGCTGCTCTCAGGTCCAGCGCAACCAAAAGCACACACCAACCTGAAGCTGTGGATGACTTTTTACGCAACTTTCTCATCCACATGGACATGATGGAAACACTGCACTGTTTCCAGATTGAGTGGACCGAGATGGTGCAGAAAGGACTGGTGGATGCAGAGAGGGTTGGTGTGGTACCGGACGTGTACACTGACATCCAGCGCTTGGAGAGGGAGCTGAGGAACGCTAAGCGGGAGAGGGAGGAGTACATTCAGGCGGTCTCTGCTGCGGAGGAGATCCTAGAGAGGGTCCAGAAAGCTAGAGACTTCCATCGACGGCAGCATAAGCGTGTTGTCCAGGAGAAAAACAGGCTCGTCGAGGAGATGAGAAAGCTCAAGGTTCAATGTAACAAGTACGAGCCCACAGTGAAGCGGATGAATGAAAAATACCAAGCAGTTTTAAAGCAGACCATGCTGGTGACTTTGGAGAGAGACGAGGCATTTCAACGACTGAACCACCAGTCAGCTCAGCACATCAGCAACAGCATCTGTGGGGATGAAGGTGAACAGCAAGAAACAAGAGAGGAGAGCCAAGTGTCAAAGGGACAACCTGTGCAGTGATCCATCCCAGTCCCCCATCATTGTATAGTCTCAAGGTGTACAGTCTTGGACAGCATGAGCAGATAACACGATTACAGTAATATATCAATGTTCTTTGCCCAGAAATGCTATTGATCTTTGTCAAGTCTTCTAAGAGTTTCTTTTTTCTGATCTAATCTACACTCAGGACGGGAAAGTGTTATTAAATTAATCAATCTGCCACGGCTCTGTTGTTGAAGTTCAGACATGTTGCATTGTAGTGTGTAACCACAAGAGGGCAATCTCTAGCAAGCTTTGGTTTTGCACATCAGGTAACTACAGCCCAAAGGCTTGGGAAGTAAAGAAAAAGAGGAATCTGGAGAGTCAGGGGGAGTATTAGTGGTATTTCTGCTCATGAGATTGTATGTTTTTCCAGTAGGACTATCAGGATGACTTGTCTGTCCAAATAATAAAGAAACATTAAGCAACATATTGGCTATATGCTGAAATTACATGAGAACATTTGTATGAATATGGTCTAAAACACAAAGTCTTGGTATTGGCATACATTTTGTTTATCTGTTGTTGTACTTTTATTCCACCAGGTGACTTTGTAGACTGTAAGTAAAGCTATATGGCTGATTCACAGACATCTCAGTGGTATCACAACTGGATTATGCAGCACAAAGATGTCCCTTTACACACAGACGTTCGCTTCCTCTCTGTCCTTGTACTTTGAGCGGCCTGCTGGAGTGGTACACAGATGCTGAGAGAGCTCTGTGAACCAGAGAGGGATGGGGTGTAGCTACACTATGTGTGACCAAATGATTTATTGTCCTCTCAGGACCTCTAAAGCACCACCCGCTCTGCAGTTTTCAACTATCCATTTGGCATTTATGACAAAATTCAATGTAAGACCACATTCTGGGACCGACATGCTTTCCTTCTCTCCATAATGTTCAGAGAGCTTCAGCCTCAGATGAAATATTAATATGTCTCTGCTCTGGCTGACACCCACAGGACCTTATGGACTTGGAGCTGAACTTTGGGGAGTTTACAAGCTGTGGGCACAATGGCCACAAAAAGTTTTATTTCTACCCTTTTTTCTTTTTTAGCCTGCGTTCTTCGCTGTCAACTCCTGCTACCACACCCCTTCATGTCTCATTCTTCATCGTACATCAGTGATGCTGACTGGCGCTCTTATTGTGAAAAGCCTCAGACAGATTACAGAGAGATAAGGTGGAGACGCAGAGGAAGTTACAAGCTGAGTGATAAAAGAAGAAATAAAAATGCATAGAGGATTTCTATCAGCAGTCTGCGTCACCTCGCAAGACTTAATCACTCCCAGTAATCAGAGGTTGTATCGTGCTGTTTGAGGCTTTTAAAATGCTTCTACATGCAAGCTTGGCTGGAAAAGTGGAAGCAGGTTTCTTTTACGACCACAAGCTAAAAGTCTTTAACTTAATCTCCTCTAAAGGTCCCCGGAGGTTTGTAGACAAAGAGACAATGATCTAATGTGTTATGCTGCTCTTTTGCAGTTATTCATAATATTTCCTGGCCCAGAGACTCCATTACTCTGTTGCCCTTGAGGAATGTAACGGAGGAATGTAGTGTTCCTTTCCGCCCTTGTTTTCATCTGCAGAACATAACAGTGTCAGTTTTTAGCCTTTGTAAATTTCACAAATGGTTAGAGTCAGCGAGGTGGTGGCTGGAGGGTGTGATCTTTTTTCCAGTGTGCCATCCAAAGCCCATATTTCCCTTTTCCAGGCTGCTCATCCCTCCCTCCCTCCCCACTGATCCTCCAGGTCTGAGGAGACACGGTGGAACCACAAAGTTTTCAACTTTGTGGTTCCATCTCAAATGCGTCAGGCTGATTTGAATTCCTTCCTTGCCTTGCCTGACTCCCTGTGCTGCCTTTTCAGCTCCTCTCTCCGCTGACAGCCCTGTCCACTTCACAGCCCACAGTGACCTTTGTGTCATACCAAAGAGAAAGAAGAATGAGGGAGCGAAAAGTCACATTTCAGCCCATTTGGCTCTGGCTGACCCCAAACCTGCCTGGCATCCTTTCATCCATTTTCCTCTCCGTTCCCCTCACTTAATCCTTTGTCTTGTTTATGCAACTTAATAACATCACCCTTGAGTTCTGATTGATCTGAGATTGCCCAGTTGCCAGCAATCTTCTCTGACTCTTTGACTCCTTACTTCTGGAGATATATTCTTGAGAAATGCCTCTCTCTCTCTCTTCATTGTCACTTCTCTCGGCCATCCTTTTCTAATATATATCTGTGAAATTGATTCACCCTGTCTGCAAGTATTCCCTCCTTAATAAATCAGCTTTCCGTGAACCTACACAGTGGGCACCGGGTCAAACTCAGCAATATTTTCTGCTTTAATGTAGTGAGCAGGGCAAAGATTGGCCCGTGGCAGTGACTCAGCAGGCATCCATCATTTTCAATTCTGTCAGGGACAGCTACGCAATTTATCTGCGTAGTTCTCCCTGATGGAATTGACAAAATCCTGCATTTTCCTCCCAGCTCTGCCCATCTCAGCGCACGCCTTTTATGTCAATTTTCAAAAATTTCTGTGGTAAAATTTCCTCCAGCATGAGATGCATTTATCACCTGTGAATAAATGCTGTCTAGATTTTAGCAGCCAATGTGCTGCCACTGGCGTGTATGAAACAAATTTTGGTGAAATTGTCATTTAGATGTTTCTACCATATCAGCAGGGTATATGAAATGTTATTCAGTACTTCAACATTGTGGGGAATATACTTCAATATACTCCGTTGCAGATGGCACTGTCAGTTTGAGGGTAGAGCGACACAATTATCTTAGTATGCAGAATGGAAACCAGAGGAAACTGTTTGCTCCAATGATAACAAATGACCGGTATTTTGAAATTCACTAGACACTCTGCAGTTTTGTGCAGCTAGTTAAAGCTGGGCTAGACAGTTATTTTTGGGGGCGTCAATGGACCAAAAATCCATATTTGCCTTTTAGTATATTGGAAGTGGTCTGAGAGCAAACTAGATTTTTCCAGAGAAAGCTTCTATTTGCTGTTCTGCTTAATATACATTTGTGTGCATGTCCCTCCAAACAGATATGTGTCAATATTGGTGACAAGAGATTGTGAGAACTTCTTCTGGACAGGTACCTGTGTGCTAATTGGTTTTCCAGATGTAGATTTACTATGATGGCAGGCGATGACTGTCTAGATGTTGAATGTAGCAATTAGTTTAGCATTGTGCTAACTGTAGCCAAAGGCTCACAGCAGTTTCTTGTCTTGTATGTGTGTGTACAAGTGAGGGGAGAGCTGCAGAAGGCCAGCTGTATTCCCACAGGGACCACTGACTTCTTGGAGTCTTCTTGTCATCATACCGTTGCCAAGCAACTAGCAGAGTTTTCTCCTGCTTTTGGTGTTTGAGATAAGCTAAGCTAAACTAAGATAAGATAAATGGTGCTCGATTCCTATGTAGTGTACAGAAATGGTGTAGGTTTTCTCAAACTAGGACTCTTTTAAACAAAGAGATGTTTCTGAATTCCTGATTTCTTTTATGGTGATGAGTAATTTGTATCCAGTGGAAACAAGTAGTAATCATAGCCTGTCATAATTAGTAGCCTCCTTGCTAACTAAATGGATGTCATTCAAGGCTGTGACAACAAAGTTTGATCCCATGATTTCAGCAGTGTCAGAATCATTTGGATGATGTTTGTTTTCATGAAGGGATTGCAGGCGGCAGACCGCCTCTGGATCCACAGTCAAAGGCTTTGTTTATAATGGGAAGCTGACAGGGCCGGGAAAAGTCAATGAATTCTGCAATGGCCCATAAATAACGCTCCCGTTACCATACATGTTGAAAGGTCAGCAGGCTGATATATTGAGCTGACATCACAACACTGTTACTGTGGAGTTTCAGATATCAAACATGCATCTCTGTTTCTTACCCTCTCTGCCTTTTCTTCATTAGGGCCAGAGGCATGAGACAGTGCTGTGACAGCAGTCTGAAGTTTTGACATGCCGAGTTAGAGAGAGACTGTTCGGGGGAGGTGATGTCAGGCCAGAGAGGAGTGACATGGGGAAGACAGCCAACGCCCCGTATCTGATCTGATGGGAAGTGGCAGGAGATGAAAAGAAGGAGGCAAAGTGAGCCTGAAAGTGAGGTCACAGTCTGAGGTCAGTGGAAACAGAGAATAAATGAGGAGAACCATTTCAGGAATACTCAGGAGGGAATACCTTGTCCTGAATGCACAAAAAAATCACTCTTCAAATGAAACAATACTCTTAGTTTAAAGGCCTGTACGATAAAACAAGTTGTAAACAAGCCAACATTAATATCAGACTGGCTATATTACACGTTTTCCCCTTCCCTCTGATGCGATTGTTTATTCTAGCTATGATATTTTTGTTTTTCATAAGCAGGGAAACAGCCATCAGTGCTCACAACAGCTGATCTGTATAAAACTTTGAAATGATCAGATGTGGGTGGTGATTTAATACTCTGGAACCAGGCTGAATTTTCCTAAGGGTCTGTTTAAGATCGGGACAATCTGACTCCTCATGTTTACTTGGCAACCTTTTTTTTTTTTTTTAGCAATGCTGTCATACTCCCAGATTAAACAACTATCTTGCTGCGTCTATAGTTATTATAACACTCAAAGCCATAAAACTGAGACCTGAGCTGCATGAACTTGAGATTAAAAAAAAGATGAAGTAGTACCTGTTGTCTCATAGTTGAATGTACCTTCCACTCCTGACGTAAAACTTGTTTGTGACTGCGTTTTCCCACATTGCATGTTGTTTAGGGTGAGATGCCCCTGAAACTAATACTTATGCAGTGGTTTCTACTGCTTCAAACAGATGTTGACTGTAAGCCACTAACTGCACATGAACCTGGGCTTTTATGGGAAATCCTGACATATCGCTCTGCTTGCGTCATTTCCTACCACAATCCTATAGATTGAAGGCTTCCCAATAATTTGGTTAGTAGTGATTATCGTCATGTCAGCTTTGCTTTCATGGGGATGAATGAACCCAAAACAGAGCGGAAACAATGCCACACACTATAACACAACCACAATGACTGATACACAGCTATAATTCCTTTCTTTTTGTGCTGGCCACACATGGTGACACATGTTCAGACTGAAGACTGAATCTTGATTTAACATCAGCGGAAGAAATGGGTTTTCATGGCATGTTTGTTTGTGTGTGTGTTTGCATGTGCATGTGCTGCAGCTGATCAGACACACTGCCTTGTTCCATCAGGTCATCAGCTAGGAGTTTCCCAGGATGCATTAGCCCAAGGGTACAGTCAGTCTGTGATACCCTGCTGGCTGCTGTCAGAGGAGTGTGTGTGTGTGTGTGTTTATGTGTGTGTGTGTGTGTGTGTGTGTGTGTGATGATGAGAGGGGAGTGAGCCAAAGCTGTGTCCCTATCGTTGTTTCTAAATAGGAATATCAGAATCTTAGTCTTAATGTGAGTCGCTCTTTCAGAGAAATCACAATGATGTCCTGTGGTGGTTTGTCACCAAGACAACACTCCTATAACCAGCTAATCCAGGTTTATCTGATGGTGGCTGATCGGTTCCATGTTCTCCCAAAAGCGAGCCGCTGAAGCATAATCAGCACCAATGATGAGCTTCAGGGAAAATGCCAAGCTTATAAATAACATTTTGTTATGTTATTTTTTCTCCTTTCTCTCTGTTTGTGTCTATGGAAGCACAGAAATTACACTGTGTATACTGCACACCTACGTCATGAGCAGAGGGCTTTGATCACTAAATGAGTGGAGGATGAGTCATCCTATTCACTTAGATTGCCTTCCACTTTTACTCAGGCTCATTTTCCTTGTCAGATTGCCTCATATTTGGGATTTTCTGGTGGCTTCACTTTGGGTGGGCCTGAGTACATTTTTAGGTTCTCATCACAGTTAAAGTACTATTTTCCTCTAGAGTTGTAACCAGGTGATTTGTTTAATCTGATATGCTGTAAATGGGTAAAGACCCAGATGCAGAGCAGCCCACATGGACTTGATTTTATGCATATGTTGATCTAAGTGTCCCTGGAAAACTACTCAGACTAAACTTCTGGTCCAGACCATACTGCATTTCCATTCTTGGCCAAATGAATTAAAAATGACATATTTAAATAGACAAAGTTTGACTCCTGAAACAGATGGTCTGGACTACATTTAGATTTTTTTTCTCTCCGAGGCTATTTTCCCCTGGCTGCTGTAATGTAAATGGATTAGTGTCCCTCTCTTAGAAAAGAGGTTCCTGCTGCTTTATCCTCCTTCCATCTTTGCCCACCACACACTATGCATGTAGCACTTGCCATATGTAATTAGCGACTTAGGGGTGTTTGAGTGCTCAGATACTTAATTTTATGAATTGGTCGTAGGATGTTTCGCAGACCCTTGCATGAGACATGTAACGTGTTATTCTGGGAAACAGTGAGGGAAAGACTGAGCTGGTACAGGAACTGTTATACAATTTAATGTCTTAATGGAGCTCAGAGTGTAAAAACTGTTATCCAATTTTATAGAGAAGGCTCCAGTGGAGCATAAAGTGCATAATATTCAAAAGACGTTTACACCATATGTCTCTATTAAACTGGTTTTGAAATCTGATACAGCAACATATTAAAATACTTCTGCAAAAATATACCCCCAATCTTGATAAGGACTCTGTGATTAAATAGGTTACAACAAAATGCCAAACTAGAATATTATTATATATGTGATCTTTTGTGATAACATGCAGGAATATATTAGAAACCTAAAATAGTATAAGGTAAGTGCAGACCGGTTGATAAATGTAGGATAGCTTACAGCTGAAACAGTAATGGTGGACACACATCAAAAGAAACATCAAAGCTGTTATTCCAAATGTCAGATTTTCACACCAATCTTCAGTTTGTTTACATGTTTTTGGTAAAATGTCAATGCACTTTTACTGTGCACACCTTTTAGGATAAGGACAGAGAAGGACATTTTATTTTGCAGCGCTTCTGTCTTCTATATGCTTCTTTTGACTCTGGTGTCCTGCTCTTCATTCTGCGGATCTCCCTGGAGAGCACAAAACACAGCATATAAATGTGCATCATGTGTAGTAAATGTATGAGCAGGAGACTAAACATCATATAAAGACTCACCAGGACAGAGAAAGCCCCAGAACGACCTGACTTCCCTTTCTTAGGCAGTTCGGACTTCACCTGTCTCCTCGCTCTAGTGATCTGGAAGAGAAAACCCATCGATAACAGACTGTCTTTTACAAATGTGCCATTTTTTGGGGGGAGAGGCTATAAACGTTTATCAGCAAGCAGAACGAGATTATTACAAAAACCTTCCATGGAAAGAAGTTGCCTGATATCAAAAATGCATTTAAAACAAACAGATTAGATCGGCGAGAGTGGCAAATGGTTCCAATAAAACCAACTAACGTGGCTATATAACTCTGCTCGCACATCCGGCCTCATTGCCCCAGCTGTTGCTCTACTCTGGGGTTGCCATGGAGACTCACCTGTAGGGGGGTGGATTTGTTGTTATTGCTAAGGAGGGAGAAGGAGCCAACGCGGGATATACGCTTCTTTTTCTTATTCCCAGCTTGAACCAAGTGTCGCCTGGACCTGTCAGCCTAGGAAACCACAGACACAGGGATGTTATTATATTGATATATACTCTATGCACAGTTATGCTTGATGTGAAACCATTATATTTAATTTGGAAAACACACACAGATCCCTGCCCATGCTATTGACCATCACATAAGAGTCTCTTTTTTAGTATAACATGAATGTTCTTATATGGTAGTTAAATGAATTTAGTGAGCAAATAATGTGGTTTCTCTGCATCCGTCCTGGATTAATAATATGTGGCTAAAACTTCACTGGAACTTGGACAGCAGCAGTCAGCTGGAAACCACTCCTCACCTCCCCCACGTTTGGCATTTGCCCACTCTGACTCTTGTGTGACTAACGAGTGGCTTACCTGGATGAGAGTGTTCGGGAAACCTTTGACAGAGACAGCCCCAGGCAGGCTGGAGTGACTCAGGTGGGTGGGGCCCCTCCGCTCCAGCTGTCTCTTAGGTCTGAACAAAGCCTACAAGGGTGAGACAGTCACAACCACATCCACCACCACAGAGGGAAACAACATCTCGTCAATTGTGTGTCTCTGTGAGATAAAGTGCCTCCATGTGAGTTGGATACTGAGCAGAACACATTACTTTTGTTTTCCTTTCTCTGCTCTGTTTGTCCCTTCCCTGTATTATCCTTCTCTGTTGTGTCCCCCTCATATTCAATCACCTTCGTTTTGCAAACTCCAGCATTAAGGGGAGGAAACGGCAAAATAATTAGTCACTGGCTCCACCATTTCCTGCATTTCTCATTGATCAGCACATAAACACCACACTGCTATTGATCCACTTGTTTTCCTAATAAATGGACTGTCACTTTGAGAAACAACAGGTTTCACTTTACCAATTAGGACTTTCTGGTAAATTTACAATAACACAGGGCCTTGACTCCATCAGTGCTTTTATTTTTTTCCCCAGGTTACATAAATGTAGAAATTAAAAAGGCTCTTCCTAGTATTGCATAATGACTTCCTACCCTCTCTTTTTCCAGTCCTGTTGAGAATGAAGACGACGACACTAGCTACAAAATATTTGCCTCAGAATCATTTGTGATGCCATTTACAGTGCTTGCAGTGATTGCTGTTGACCTACATTTTGATGAGTGTTTCAGTTTTCAGTCTTGAGGGATGGAATATTTTAGAAGTGGTGGTGGCACAACAGCTGCACAGTTTAGAGTTAGGGCATAATTTCAATATGGATGTGCTGCTGTTTGTTTCTTTGAGTGAAGCTGCAGGGAAACATAGTTTGTGTTTTATGGACTCAGTTGTGCTTATCTGTTTGTTTCAGAAAATTCAAGCTTTGTCACAATGTCACCCTGTCACCACTGGTGTCAGTAACATAATTATCTAATTATTTAGTCACCCTCTCTACCTCCACCCACACCGCTTACCACCCCGCTGACTTATCGTCCAAACACCTTGTTGCGTAACGCTTTATCTCACTGTGGTGCTATGATCAGCTCCTCTGAACCAGACTCCCTCGGTCACATCTGATCTGTGTCTGTGCTCTACCACAGGAATAAATATGGGCTAGTAAAGGAATAAAGTGTAAGTGGTGTCACATACCAGTCCTTCAGTTAATGGTAGCGCCCTCTGCTGCTTCTCATCACCATACTGGGAGGAGGAAAAGAGGGTAAACACATGGTGTGTTTATCATTCCCAGCAGATAAGTGCAAAAGGTGCCAAAAATACATTGCAGCATAATTAATATTATCACAGTGTCCTTTGAATTCCATAATAAAAAGAGAAGAAATACTTCCACATCCCTACTCCCTCTGTGTGAAAATAGTCAACTGACCCACAGAAAATGAGTTATATTGTCATGACTAACAAGATGTCACACTAAAACACAGACACACACACACAAAGCAAATAATTCTTCAGCACCCGACTCTGCAAACGTTGCAGCATTTCTTATTGCAGAGTAGAGGTGTAATCTCCTGGGTCTTGACGACCTCATAAAGTCTAACTGTATGTTTTGTGTGTGTGTGTGTGTGGGTGTGGCTAGGATGTGTGCATCAAAACGTACCACAGTCCATTTGGTCTCCTGCTGTTGTGCACATTGCGTGATGACGACTCCCATAAATTACTAATTTCATGTATTCCAACACCAGTGACCTTCCCTGATGAAAAGGGCAAACCCAAGTAAACTAAACCAAATGGAGCAAATTTAGTCTCTTAAAAGATGCTGCCTCTGGTATTAGTTAGTTCCCACCACATTTGAAGCTTATAATTGGACACGCTGTAATTACATGACAAATAATTGCTAGAGAAGAGCATATATGTGGCACAAACTCCCTCAGACGGAACAAAATTCCCGACTCTTCGTCTTTCATGTGTGGGTGAAAATCCTTCACTCTCGTCCTGCAGCTGTTGAATCCGTTGTCCAGATGAGGGTGATTACTTTGGACAGAACATGAGGACTGTCCACAGAAAAATGCTCAACCACAAAGTTTAAAGTATAACAGCCGGTAGCCACATGAAGGATTTTGTTCCACAGAGGCGTATATTTTTGGTGCAGAGGCATTATGGCTGTAAAAACCATTACAATGAGACTTTGTTTCTGTTAGAAAAAAATAAAAATAAATAAAGTACACGTCTCCACAGGTCAGGATTAGACTGTCCACGTCTCCTTCCATCCTGAAACACCCTTGACCGCTGTTATCGTCACAACGGCGTCTTTCGAAGGAGTCAGAGTGAATTTACATTTTACATTCCAGCAGAGTTACTGGCTTCCTTTGCTTTGACCCACGCTACTGTGTAAACACTGACCACAGTATGTCTGAGCAAGCACTAACAAAATCAGTATGTGCCTGGTCATCTAAACTTAAATTGAAAGCACATACTGATTAGTCATCTGTGTCAAGCACACTCGTTAGATCTTGGTTTAAATGAGAT
This sequence comes from Caranx ignobilis, assembly GCA_021432705.1. NCBI lineage: Eukaryota > Metazoa > Chordata > Actinopteri > Carangiformes > Carangidae > Caranx > Caranx ignobilis. The sequence continues at coordinate 12,467,862 of MU269986.1, forward strand.
GAGTTTGACAGATATTAAAGTTTTGAGTCAGTGGAGATCTGGATTTCATTTCCAAATATGTTTTGATTATTTGTACATGCGTTATAATTTCAGAATACATTTCCCTTAAACTCAAAATCAACCTAGAGATGGATCACCACTTGTCGCTGCTTACATTACATTTCACTAACGCACTGTAGCATTGTTATTGGACAAAAGGCAGATAATTCATATTCTTCTCACTTTCCCTACAGACAATGGTTTGTTATTATGTAGTTTCGTCCAAGCAAACAACATTTAAATAGAGTCAAAGAGGCTGCACTTACCTGTGTAGTGCCACAACAGATGATGACTGATACATAATGAACACCCTTGTCCTTCCCTAACTATCACCTCCATTAGCAGTGAGTGTCTTACCTGTCTGTCTGCGGTCTGTCCGCTGACACACAGCTCTCCCTGAGTCGCTCCTGAGCAGTCGAGGGCGTGTGACAGCAGGCTCGCCTGCAGGCTGAGCACGCACAGCCAGATAGTAAACCCCATGATCCAAGCAGGAACTAGACTGCTCCCAGCCCCTGTCAGCTCCCTGCTTTATACTCTCGGCTCTGCTAATGGGGAACAGATGCAGGGGAACGGGAGGCCATGCCAGCTTCACGCAGACAAACAGCCCACCACAAGGCTGTGCTTTGCGCCAGCTAGTGGCCTGCGGTCCTGGAGAAACATGTCAGACATCTTGAGGGGCCTCCCCTTTTTAAAAACCCTCTCCCCGTATCCTACTACCCCAACCCAAAGAGGAATATGAAGACCATTTTCCACTTATGCCTGCACGGTAACTCCTGCCAAAACTCAGTGTGTGTGAGTGCTTGTGTGTGTTTTGAAAGAGAGTGAAGAGAGAGAGAGGAAACTTACGTTGTCAAACTTATGTACATAACACATGAAAAATTGGTGGTTAGGTTCGTGTAATATCGTGAAGAAATGCTGCATTATGCTGTGAATTTGTCTCTTGGCACAGAGTTGATGAATCTCTGTCCTTGTGCTTTCAAAATGTACAGTGACTGCACTGATCCAAACACTTCAGCAAGCCTGTTAGAATTACAGTAATTACTCCTGAGCATATTTCTCAGTGGAACATACAGCAGCTATCAGAGCTGTCGATTCATCTTTCAGACTGTAGACTACTGTTTACTGAGCCCCAGTGAAGGAGATAATATCACAACTGGAGGATGTCGATTTAAAATCATGATAAGGGTTTTGTGGTTTATTGGAGTCCAAACAGAAAGAAGCTTTGTCTTTCACTCTCATTCTCTTTACATTGTACAGCATGTTTTACATTATCTGGCAAACACGCTGAGGGGGGTGGTGCCTCTGTAAGGAGTTTATATGGCCTTTAAAATGTGGCACGCCATGAAGAATGCATCTCCTTATGGGGCATGTTGTACATGAATAGACTCCCTGTCTCAAGGTGTATTACAGGATGGAAAGAATGAGTGGGAGCGAGAGAGGGGAGAATCAAGTCTTATGTCTTCAATCCTCAGGCTTCTGGTCACAGAGGAATTGCCCACCACTAATACTGAAAATATGCACTGCTGTAAAAAAAAAAAAAAAAAAATATATATATATATATATATAAATATTGTGCAAATAATAAGTCTCATTTCCGGTCCATGTACCACTTTCCTGTCCTGTGAAAGCTGTGACTTCCCCCACAAACCTGAGAGGTTTGTGGGAAAAACTGTGAAAGCATCTGTCATGTGTCTGACAATTTCTCTGAGTCACATTTTGAGAGCAAGATAGTTATTCATCTTGATGCTCATCCAGCCCCCCTTTCTTTCCAACCTCTTTTTCCTGAGATAGGAACAACACTTTGTACGAGCTGCTGTTGCAAACATCTCCCTAGAGGTTCAGCAAGACCACTGGCTAGACAGCTGCAGGGCAGTGATGTGATTTGATGGAGGGGATGTTTAGTCAGAAGACAAGAAGGGAAGAGTGAAAAATAACCCTGCTTTATTTGGCAGTTGACCCAAAATGGACTCGAGTCTTAAGTGGACAAATCATGTCAGCCATCTTTACCAGAGAGAACAAGCAAGTCATTTCACTGTCATTCGTGTCAGCATTCACATTCTGTGCTTTAGTTTAACAAAACATCAGCGGGCTTCTTGTAAGTCCTGTCGAAATCATGTTACCAAGGCTATGAGTTCACATTAACCTCACATAAACCATAATGTGGCCGTGTGAACAGACAGTAATGACAGCTAGGGCAGAGTTATTTCATATTCCAAAAGCCTGATATTCACTCTGCTCTCTCAAGTTTAAAGTAACTTTTTAAGGGAGCTATTTGTATGAAAATTGTTATACAGAGATGTCCTCAGCTTTCACCCAAGTGTCATTCATCATCAGCTCTGCTTTGAGATCCAGCCAAAGTCTGAAGATGATGTTCTCCATCTAGCAGCTGTTGACCTTGTGAAATAAATATCTTCTTTTCCCACTGACCAGAATGACAGGTAATCTGTGGCACATAAATACTAGTAGAAATGCGTTTGTGCGCGGGTGAGGGTAAGCAACAAAGTTGTTTGGCAGCAGCATGACCGATGAGAAAAAGCAGGAACTGTGATTTAGGAGACAACATCTGGATTAGGACGCATGACTCATGGACTAATGGATGTTTTGGATTATGTAACTAAAACATCAACTCTCTCATTGCTCCATTTGTCAAAATGCTCACAAGAATTAAAGAAAAAATCATTTTCTTCATGCAGATAGATTTGGTTTTATTTTCCATGTTCTTAGATATTATGGTTTGGGAAAAATCCAGTTGTCCCAATACAGTGGAGGTGGATGTTGTTTGTGCTGCTGAAAAATACATTTACAAAATTGAATAGGAATGTCCTGGTTCCTATGTAGCCTAGGCTATGATCCCACAGACCTCAATGTGAACCATTTGTTAAAAGGATTATTTTTCACACATAAAGTTCTGCTCATGAAAACAAATGACACGGTGGGGGCAAGTTGAAGTATTGGTTTTGTTGAACTGTTTACCATTTAAAGTGATAGTTGTAGGAAATATGCTGATTTGCTTTCTTGCAGCTCCAGCCACAACACTAAAGCTTATCTTAGTATGAACGGTTAACTAATCAGAATATGCTACTGGCACCTAAAGGAGGACTTAATGTTAATTAGCAAGAATGGAAGGATGGATTTTGTGACCTAGATGTTAACCTTTGCCTCCAGTTTTAAAAGTCACGAGAGTAGACATTAGCTGAATCCTAGCTAGCAAGGACACACAGATGTGTCTGTCTGTGCAGAGCTGAGCTTTTATCTGAACTCAGAGCTCCAGTTGTCTCTGTTATTCCCCTCTAGTCTCACATTCGTATATTCACAAATCCCTGGGAAACATATTTTTCATGTTTACATTTTGTTTTTCTTTGTTGTTACAATTGGATTGTGTTTTAGCATTGACTTTGTATGCAGTCGTGCTGTCTCTAAAATTTACTTTGTGTTCTGTATGAACACACTGTGAGGAAAAACAATGAAAGAGACTGAGAGAAACTGACTGGGGGGAAAATTGGAGAAAGCCATATGTTCCCACCTGTAAAGGGAATGCTCTATAAATCTCAAGCACTTTATGGAGAAATCTCCGTGTAAATACTCTATGGCTTGTGTGCGCATGATTGAATAGCAACTATTGAGAGTAGATTTTCAACAGTTAATTATTAACTAATATGCCTCTGCATTTTTCTCTTCTTTTTCTCTGTGGCGTCTTTGGTAACAGCTTTGTTAAAGGTGCAAAAGAGGGAAAAGCAACCAGGCTTTCATTCCTCTCATGTGGAAACAATGACAGAATCCAAGGACGAGGGCGAGGAAAAACAGATCGGTGCACTGCGATTTGCGTGTTTGTCATTGAACAAAGAGGGGTTATTGTCAGACTTCTTGCTTTTTCACTTTCTGTTTATGTGTCCTTGGACATTTGAGCAATTGCATGCTCACAGAGAGGAGTGTTCATTTGACTCAAAGGGAATCTTAAATATACCATTAGTTACCAACATAATTTGTCTTTAATCTTACATCTGTACCCACTCCGCCTTCCCCCCTCAGTATTTCACTGTATTGAAATGGCAATCGCAGTCCTCATTTTCCCACGCTAGACAGATGAAATACTGCCATATTTCAACAGCAGTCTCTTTGATCCATCTACAAATTACCATAACTTATCAATTTAGACATCAAAGCTCCCAGGAAGAGAAAACATTCAGCCCGTAGATAATCAATTAAATCATAGGTCATAGCTGGGGGCTTTGTGACGTCTGCAATGCATCAACACATGGGTTTAAAATAGTAAGTAATATATATTATTCCACACAAGCAAGAAAATAGGACAGTTGCAGATTCAAACGTTTGTCTATAACAAGTAACTGGCACACTGCAGAAACAGTGTTGCTCTCCTGCTCTTGTTTTCATTATGATTTAGATTAAAGTCTCTTTATCACTTGGAAACCAATATTTTAAAAGGTTTTGAATTGTTAAATGTGGATAGCACAATCTATTTTGAGGATGCAAACATTGGCTTTCCATGCAGCTATAATGTTTGTTGACAGATTCGATGTAGCTTGAAAGAGAGATCCACCCTAAAACATTTCCCTGTTGTAAATGGAAAGTTTAAATGTCCCATCTATTTTAGGACTTAAAAAAGGGAATGAAAAAAAAAGGTTATTTAACCTTCCTCAGCCAGAAATTAGACTTATTGTTTATTTTTGTGTGTGTGTTTTTCCCTATAAACTTCTGTCTCTTTTGAATCAGCATCTCAATTTATGATAATATATAGCAGAATATAAACATGTGGTTAAAAAACAAGTCCCATTTTAAGGGTATCACTGCACTAGGGGTTGTCAAATTTTGGAAAATTAAGGAAATTAGCACATGAAAAAGATGGGCTGGTCGACGGAAATTGTTGAACAAGACTAAAACCTGCAGAATATTCGCAGACTAATCCTAGATGATCTACAAGGTTTTAGTGTCTAAATATGGATTACAAAGCTCTCATAATTTCCTGTGTAGAAGTCGGTGTCTGAAGATGGTTATACTATAAATTATATTATGTAATATCTCCATGGAAGCAATGATATTCTATTGGTAGATCAGTGCCAATTGAAGCGAGCTCATCCAGTCATTATCACCATTGTTCATTCAGACAGAACACTAAACATGATGTCATGCGAGAGTGTCACACGTAGTACGGGTCGTGCCCTCTCACTATCTCTCATTTATATCCCATCCTCTCTCTGCTCTGGTTACCATGGTAGCAATGAGTTAGATTCAAACAATGCCACATAGGGATGAAGCCTCTGACGAGAGGAGAGAGCTGGTCATGTGTGTGTCTGGGCGAGATGAGGTGCGGACAGGATCAGTCTCACATGAGTGATGTTGTACATGCTTCTCCAGCTGCAGTCACATTATCACATACATGTCACAATAACATGAAGGCACATGCATTGAGAGATATAAAATGCCATGTCTTCTTTTGATGCAACAACTCGTCATTGCATTTGCTACTTTGTCCACATACTAAAGTCTTTGAGCAATTACACCTTTAGCACACCATTAATGTGGTAAACATCAATGTAAATACTTCTTTGTATTCATGTGTATATGGTGCTACACTAATATTGCATTTTAGATGAGTAGGATAGTTCATATAAATGCTCATTTATAGAAAAAATGAACCAATGAAAGTATTGTTTATGTTGTTGCCAAAGATTTTGGCAACAATCTGCTAACTAACAGAAGAAACAAGATGAAATGTTGTATTATGTGAATGTTGGCCACTGGGGGGCATCACCATATTGAGATCAAAAAGTTTGTATGTGTCAGAAACAGCTGCTTATTTAAATACCTAACAGTCGCAAGCTAGCAGCACAAACGGTCCTGTTTGTGGTCACAAGATCCAGTTTTACCTCTGTTTTTGGTCTCCACCACCTCCTGGCTAAATGCTTCACTATATGTTGGTTAGCTGCAGTTAGTATTGTCTGCATTGTCTGCTCTTTGGTGCTGAGCAGATAGCACACAGGTTTTTGGACAAAAGGAAAGGAGATGAAAATGAGTTGAAGCCATCAATTTCCATTTTTTCACATTGCTGGTTGTATTCATTGGCTGCAGAGATTACAGTCCGAGCTGAAGTGCAAATTCACCCATGGCGTGTGAGTAAACAAGAAGCGACGCTGATTCTCAGACCTTTTAAAGAAAAATCTTTGAGAGCTGAGTGGCAGGAAACAAAAACACCTCCTGTGTAAACATCTGTGGCTAAACTGGGCCAGAGAACACTACTGGCAAGCAAACCGGGGAAGTGGAGTGGCTGGCAAATTTACTCTCATTCATCCACGTTTGTGAAGTATTCTCCGGAAAGGGGGTGGGGTGGGGGGGCAGCAAGCTTCTGTGCTGTGTGACTAATATAGTCTGGAAGGAGATTAACCAGACTGTCAATATGTTGTGGTTTCTAAACACTGGAAAGGAAAAGAATTAGTTTGGGGTGACTGGAGGCTCAAAGGAGCATCTTTAAGAATGAGTGCTAATGTAAAAAGCTTTACACAGTGTGTGAAAAACATCTTCAAATGGTAACTGGCCAGAAAATAAGGAACAACACTTAGACTCTGAGAGGCTTTAAAGCGACAGCCTATCGTTCCCCACAGGACTATCCAACCTCCCGATATCCACACAGTTACTTTCCTTCACTGGCTATTGCATTTTTGTTTGTGTTGCAAATGCACATCAGTTAATGAACAAATACTCTGAGATTATTTTTGGAGCACCTGAGCAAACTAGATCCATCCTCCTCTTCCTGCTTGTACTCGTATGCCGTACCAACAGTCATCGCTGTGGTTGTGAGTAGCATATCCAGGAGATAAAACAGTTGTTTTCCATTATGAATGTGATTTTCCTCAGCTCCTGCCTTAACTCATTACTCAAACCAGAGCACAATTAGTGTGTGTTTATTAGCCGTAACAGGGGAAATGGCTTCATGAATCTCTTCCATCACTGAAGCCCTATCCTCCCTTGAGATTTCTGAAATGCATTTATCACATGTAAAAATGTCACATCCATCCAGCTGTTGGTGACATGTAAAAATATTAAATGTGAAACAAGCTCCTCTTTTTCCCTCACCCCTATCAAATGATACCTTTTCCTCCCCGTACTCCTCGCTGTGAATAACAACACAATGCAAGGAGTGACTCATGATGTTTGTTTGGTATTGTGATGCTTTGTTTCCAACACTGCAATGGCCACTTATGGGCAATTAGTCATGCTGAGTAGGCAGAGGCTTCACCTCCACCTCGTCACCGACAAACACAATACGATGTATGTTTAAATGGAATGAGCTGAGCCACCGAAGACTGAACAAGCCGACATTAGTGGAGGGGGGAATATGGTGCTCATTTTAGCATTAGTAGATACACAGCAGAGGGCTTATCACAAGCATTATTGTGGGATTAAAAGCAGCAGCTTAAATCCAAAATCAATGTTCTGACCCAGAGGTCTGTGCAATCTCAGGCCTTTAATACTTTGATACATGAATAAATCATCATAAATCAACAAAACATGATTTACTAATTATATTCCAATGAATGAGAAATTACAAGGTTCTTTGCTGGCTCGTTCAACATCCGATCGCTGCTTTATAACCACTTTTACGGGGTTTTATAGGGTAAATAGTACATTATGATTCTAGAGAGGTGAGTTTTCTTATACCGTTAACGATCATGCCCTTTATGTCTCCACACATGCATGTGAACATATTACACACATACTAGTTAAGTATATGAGCCTTTCTTAAAGGTCAGACTCTTGTGTCGACAGGCATGTTTAACAGGTGAATTCCACCATTTGACATGGCTGTTGCCCCAGAGAGCTGTGAAAGCTAAAATAAATTATGTATCTACAGGCAGAATATCCAAATTACCATTTTGATGAGCAGTGTGGTGCCTTCAGGTGAAGATCAAATCTAAAACCTTTCTTCATATATGGCCAACTTTAGCGTTAACAGCTGTTTACATAACAGCAAATTCAGAATCAAACTTCATTCCTTCAGTTGCCTAGAGCTCCAGTGGTGGAAAAGCAAAGGCAGTGTTGACTGGTATGTTTTGCTTCTACATCTATCACTATGTTTTCTACTATCTTTTCTTCCACTGAGGTTAACATGTTAACCCTGAGGACATATTGCTACTCATTATAGCCTCGTTATCTTGTAAATAATGGCAGAAGTGACTATCTTTGGCAAATTTTGTGTCAAAAGTAATTATATATATATATATATATATACCTTGTTTACCATCAGGGGAAGTGGTGCAGCAAAGATAAATCTCTCCCAGAGCAAAGTGAGAAAAAAAAAGCAGAGAGCTATTATCACTGGTGGGCACAGAGGCAGGCTTAAGTCAGTGTAGATCAAGAATCACTGAGTGGTGACTTAAAGTTGAGTGTCACAGGTGCAAAAGCTGGTTCTCTTCAATGCATCTGACACACCTGCTGCCTGTCTGAACACACAGAACATGTCACCGTGTCTCTGTGGCATCAATATACTCACTGAAACATCAATAGATTTGATCAATTTCCCCCCTCTAATGGTAGGATTAAACAGAAGTCATTCTATATGCCTTCAAAATAATCAATGGTAGGCTACAAATAGTAGTAGGAAGAGTTTTAGATAATGTACTTAGGTTAAAAAGACTAGAATTATTAAATATAATAATAATTTGCATCATTAAAATGTAAATCTATACACATTTTTTGTTTTCACTTCACTGCAACACATCACACAAGAAGAAATGTGATAGACTGAAGAACATGTCATCACTGGCAACTTAAACACAACTGTTAACAAATCATAGAGTGCACGTGAGTGAGGTAGTCACTAGTCCAAAATCAGCACATTTTAGAGTCTAAAGTGTCTGAAGTGTTCCTTTTACAGTGCAAACCACAGCACTTTTAATGACACTGAGAAATCTGTTAAGGAGCACATATTAGTGTCTGGAAATCAAATGTGGGGCAGAACAAAATCAAGGAATGTATCAGAAGAAAACAAGAAAACCCCAAAGGCAGGTTATGTTTTGTAGGCCCCCTGGTGGCAGCTGAGGTTTGCTTGTATTCTGTCATGTCTGTCCAGTGGGTTCACTGTTGACTGGTTGGGGGGGTGGGGGCGGGCGCGGGCGTCTGGAAGAAGTTACAGTAACAGTACAAATTGTTGCCTTTCCAAAAGAGTCACTGTTGCAAGTTTCTCTGACAAAACATCCATGAATCAGTTCTCCCCGCCCGCTATCGTACAGTTATGATTCACTGACCATTTTTATGGTTTTTGAAGGCTGACATTTTGTTGAAGGACGAGATCATATATTGTTGCAGTGAGGCCCACGAGGGAAAAGAACCTCAAATGCCAACATTCGGGGTGGGGGGAGCTGCGATCTGTCTCCAAACACACGACATCACTGAATGTCACGGCAAATGAAACCTACGCACAGACCACTGTAACTCCTGTAGCTATGTCATACAGATAGTATGTATGTATGTAGATAGTATTGTTCTATCAAGACATGAGCTTGATGGGATCATGCACATAGTCTCCTCTAACAAGCTAAAGACCAATAGTGGGGATATTATCAAGACCCACCATATGAAGCTTTCGTAGAAACAGGAAAAGGTAAACAAATAAGCACACAAGATGAAGAGATAATATTTTGATTCACCTCAGAGTCGCTGATGCAAAGTGACTCAGCAGCAGAGACTGAAGCATAAACACCAGAATTAGTGGAGCATGAAGCTTTTAATAGGCTTTACCCCCAACACATATATGACCAGCAGTTGCTTTAATGTTGTAGAAATGTTCTTGTGACCAGAGGAATGCTGACGTGAAACCCTAGACTGACCCTAAGCTCCACACTGGAGCTATTCACTGACCCACTGTGGAGGACTGGGGTTGTACCGGGCCTCTACAATTTGTTTCCCCTCTTATCCTGTGATAGCAGCAGCTGCTCTGTCCTCCTTTCCTCCCTCTCCTGTCTGTAGCTCACCTGATTAAAGTCTGTTTGAGAACTTTCCTCTATCATCCACCAGCAGCCCAAGTGCTGTAGCTATATTTAAAAACACATGTGTATTTCCCATACTAAAGCTTGCAGACAAAGCGAGTAAAACTGCAGTTAACAGGCCAGACGTGTGTTATTTAAACCTTCTAGCAAGCACTGAACCATAATAAGCACACTCATTTTAAAGTGCACCACTGAGCACTGGCTATGCGGTCAGTCATTTGCTTAAGTTAAATGTTTGAATAATCCTGGCCTGTGACCTTCTAGCAATAATTGCCCCAAGCACATATTTCTACACTAGACTAATTCTGGCTTATACTGTGATATGCAACAGAAATAGATGTTTGTTGTGATATAAATCATTCTTGTCTGAAATTTTGTCTCACTTATGCTGTAAAGATGGAGCTGGACAAGAATCCCGACCAAAGCTGTTGCCAGTTAATGTTAATGGAGACAGTGTGTCCTGTGGTGACAGGGCTTTAAGTCCATGCAGGCTTAGGATGATGGAGAAGAGGAGATGGACGGGGGTGGCAGCACACAGGAAGCAGAGGCAACATGACAAGTGATGCAGTTGATCTCCATCTGTGTGAATGTACTTGTTCACTTAATGACTCTGTGCTCCCTTTGCATAAATATTTGCAGCACATTACTTTTTTTTTGTGTGAAACTCTGATATGAATCAAATACCTCAGATTACAGAGACTTGCCACTGCAGCAGCATTGTGACTGACTCTGCACATACTGCATGTGGATTAAGGGTGTGACTTGAGTGGGGCACACAGGCTCCCAGCACAAAATCCACTCATGGAGATATTTTATATGAGAAAATATGTGTAATATAAACAATGTATGACTCTGAACAGTTTCCCTGGCACTATCTATTGTAAAATGCAACCATAAGTACACTTTGGATAAAGAAAGCATCAGTTCATCCTGATTTATTATCTCGACAAAGTAGCCCATAATTGCAGCGTTAGGAGAGCTCTTTATCTTGCCAAAATTTGCCTTGCTGAGCAAGTAACAGCCTAGAAAGTGTTTCTGCAGTGCACTGCCGTCAGCATTTTCCCCTGAAGGCTGAGCACTAATAAAGAGAACAAACAGCCAAGTTTTCCTCCTCAGCTCGGTGCTCTGATCTGCATCATCTCTGATGCTCTGCCAGACCACAGCTCAAGAAGACAGTGGGTATTCAAATGCAATTTGGATAATGTGATGCTGCATGTTTGGCTTGCTCTGCTAAATGAATGGATTTTAAAAAAATAAATAAATAATTAATAGAGTCAGGATTTAAGATGCGTCAGTGATGGATGGAAATAGAAGTATGTAAACTCCAGTTTGTCTGTGATGCATCGTAGCATCTATGGAACAGAATTAGATTTGTTGAACTGAAATTATGAAATCTAAATAAATGAGATCATTGAAATGGTGGAGTAATAGATCTGTGTGATAAAACAGACAGAGACAGGTTAATCTAAGAGAGAGAGGGGGATGCGGGATGTCCTCATCTCCCACTGAGGCAAACTGGACTGTGACTGTCTTTGTGAATGGAGGAGCCAGCCAACCCACTGCCTCCTCCTCCTCCTCCTCCTCCTCAAAACTGGAGCGCAGGATGCCCAGGTGCCACCAGCACCAAAAAAAAAAAAAAAAAACAAGAAAAAAGAAAAAAAAAAAAGGTTTCGAAACCAGATCCTGCAAACAGAACAGAAACAGATTCATCTATCTGTCCACATTTTTTCCCCACCTGTGCCTCCATCCGTGAATACAGGAAGAATCACGGGTGGGTGCCAATCCCTCACCTCGCTCGCCGTGTGCCCTCCCTCCTCTCTTACGTGTAATACAAACCTCGTGATCACCCATTCAGCAGTGCCTGCGTCTGCTGCTTTGGGGGGGAAAAAATAATAAGCCGGCTTGCGGAGGGGCAGGCAAAGCAAAAGTGTCCGGGAGACAGACAGGTGTCGCGGAAGTTTACACTTGCAGAGCCGCATCCCTGCACGTCTTCTCTCTCTTTTTTTGCCATTATCTGGGATAACGTGAAAGAGACTGTAACTGGCGGTCATCCTGCACCCACTGGTCCTGTGTAAGTGATTCTCCACATCAACTCACCGGGTGAATGTTAGCCTCTTTACCAATAGCAGGAACTGATAGAGACTGAAACATGAGCCGCACTTATCAGGTGCCTGCTTTGTATATATACATATATACATGTGTGATCTACGTGCTCGGCGCGTGCTCGCACACCTTCATACGAAAACGCGTGTTTTCTGTGCAATTTCTCTCATCACCTCTTCGTTTGGCGTTTTGCTGCAAAAGCCGCCGGATTCACTGCCCACGGCGAGCTGACATTTGTCACCAGCAGGATTTCTGCACAGATGTTATCGTTCAGTCACTGCAAGCGTGGCAGTCTGGATGAGATGAGTGGGTGCCGGTTTCAAATGAGGCAAATGCGGCATGTTTGCGGGATGAGGTGGATGTGATCAGGTGGATGTCCAGAAAAACTAAAAAAGGTGGATGGGGATGCGCAGGATGTGGCTCAAACACCTTTTAGATTCAGTCAGATGGAGCTGTTACAAATAAGGTCATGTTTTGTCTCAGACCCATGGTTGCAGAAAATCTTTACCCCAAAGGAATGCAAGCTGAAAATCCTTATTTGGCAGCCCCTCTCGTGTGGGTGTGCAGGCAGGTGAACTGGTCTCAGAGCAGTTTATTTCAGTTGTTTTGATCTGTGGCGGTGACTGTCACCTGTTGACAACAATATACTAGGTAAGGCTAATCTTGGGAGGCTTTATAGGGAGACACTAGGAATACATTCACCCACAGACTGGATGAATCAGTCTGCTATTCTGAGTAATTCATTCAAGGAAAATAGAGATCACTCAGCCAGAATTACAACCCATTCTTCATGTTTGTGTTACAGCAGTTTCTCAACACTTTGTCACATGCACAGTGACTCAGAGGCAGATTCAATTAGCATCTGTTTTGATTTTAACACTTAGGATCAAAATGTGTTTGCATATACAATATACAGAGGGGTGTGTGCGTGCGTGTGTGTGTGTGTGTGTGTGTGTGTGTGTGTGTGTGTGTCAGTCAGTGTGTTCACAGATCAGCTGCAGCATTCTCACCTTGCCATCCTCCACTCTTTCTCTGCATAGAGTGGTAATTGGGCAGGTAGTGATGGATGTGACACAGCAGGTAGATGTCAAACAGTGACAAATGATCAAGGGCCCTTCCTCATAGTGAGCCTCCGGTGAGGATTTCAGTGTTCCCATGACTGTCTGGTGGAAGTGAGAGTCTAAATTTGGGGTGTTTCTTCACGCTGAGCAAGTTAAAAGGCCAAATGATAACCTACACTTGCTTGTTAACCACACCTGTATCCACTATTTTCTAGTCTACATTGATGGGATAGTATACTTTTTTTTCTTTTATATTTTGGTGTATCTGCAAGTGTAAACGAGCTTTTTACAGCAGGCACTTTGACGTGTCTCAGTAGGGAAAGCACAGGTGTTACCTAATATTATTAATGGCGGCTCTGCTCTGCTCCATTGACCCAGTAGGCACTGGCAGTGTGACAGAGGCATAGTGTTCAAATATTAGCAGTAGACGCCACCGTTTGTGGAAATTGCCACTCACACACATACACTCTCTGCAGGACTATTAACATATGACAGCTGGTACCAAATCTTAGCATATTTTAAAATGGAAACACATCATAAAATCATGTTGTCTCTGTTATGATGGTTTAAGTTACGTTATTTGGTTCATATACCTCACTATTAACTGGCTTAATGGAGCTTTTTGTAACTTTTTCTGTTGCTAAATAGCCAATTTTGGCATTAACCGCCCTTTACTTACCAGGCTAGAGTAAATGTTGTCAGTTCAGCATCGAATTGCATTCCTTCACTTGTCAAGAGCTGTCTTCAACCGTGGGAAACAACCTTTTTGTTTTGCTTCTCTTTCTGTTACTTCCTTCTCTTCTACTGAAGGTAGATAGCTTATGCTAATTACCTAGCCCCGGCCTGGTTGACCTGTCTCATTGTTTTTCAATTCCCAGTCGCTGTAGTGTCTTGTTCTGCCCTGAGCAAGTGGCACTGCTCAGAGGATGTATTGTAACCTCTTGTCTTGCAAAAGTAATGAGGGCTGTGGCTCCCAGCAAGACTGTTAAGACATAAACAGCTGCGCTAATGCTAACGTTTCCGGTGTAAGCCCCTTTAACTTTTTTGATAATTTCAGCCTTTCTTTTTCTCACCATATCTTTTGAGACCACTGTAGCTTTGTTTCAGTGGTGACGAAGAAGTAAAATAGTGATGTCAGTGCATAGCTACAGGCTGTTGGCCTTGTACCATTATTGCTTTATAAAAGTGACATCAGACATCATTATGTTAAAACTACTCTTCCCTCAAGGATGTTAAGTGTGAATAAGATTCCTTGCCTGATTGATATTCTCATAAATTCATTGCTAATGACAGGCCTGTTCACGCTCTTACTTTACAGGCAGTCAGATGGTGGAACAGTTGGAGGAATGAAAATCTTGAGTGCAGTATATGTGCCCTTAATTGAATGCTGAACCACATAGTGCACTCTCTTGTTGCTTCTTTTCGCTCTTTGATGAATCCCCTCCGTGTCATCTTGACAGATAGTGGTCATATCCCGGATTGTGAAAACAACTTGAGAACCTACGTTCTGCTGTCATGTGGTTGTTGGAAGACAAATGACCAAAGAGTCGAAGAAAGGCCGTCAGCGTGTAGCTTTTTAAGGACTTATGGAGACCTGCTCCCACATAATCACTCTCTCTCTCACACACACACATCACACACACTCCAATCCACAATAGCCATAAATGCAGATATGCAAAGTCAGTTGACTGTATTCACCTTTAGTCCAAATAGTCATTTCAGTGAAGCCGTTCTCAATCTCCTTCCCTCCGGCTGTGACGAAATGCTGATCCAATGGAGAGTGTCTAAAACAAGCAGTTCATTTAGCGCTTGGCTGCGCCTGCCCTTTTAGTGCTCCAACAGGGCCTTGTCCTCGGTTTGCACATCCTCTGTTACCTCTCTGAGGTGATAGACAGCACCAGAGCCAAATACTCTGCAGCACCATGTAGAATGTGGTACTTTGGAGGATTTAATACGAGTGTGTACATATTTTCATCAAAGTCGTGGTTGATTGATGCATATGTCCTTTCAGGGAAAAGACAGGTTTCTGTTCATTCTCCAATCTCCACAGAGATGCATCAATGTGACCTATTTTCCCTCTGAAGCCACTCTCTTCCTCAGCACTTAGAGTGTCAGTCTGAACATGTTGCTCTTGTAATCTGACAGTGTTACATTGGTGGGCTTCATTGTAGTGCCAGTCAGAGTGTGACGGCCGTGACTGAAGTTGTGTTTTTATAGTTTTGTTATAGTTGTGTGTTTTAACTCACTTGTCTTCAAAATGAATTTATTTGCAGATTGCTCAGAGGCTATGAGTGATAAAATGAAGAGCCGCAAAAGAGCATTTTACAACTCTTATTTTCTAATTACCTGGCTCATTGGTACCTGTAGTCAACTGCAAATTTACAACGCAGATCGAAATCACTATAGCTCCCTGCATGCAGTGCTGAACCCTCAGACTGACACACCAGATTCTTGTGGAGAAAACGAGCTGCAGCAGCTGAAAGCATCACTCGTTTACAGAAAATGTGAAAGTGAAAACAACACATAATGAATGCGGTTGAATGTACGCAGTTATTTTTGAAAAACGGAGACATTTCCCTTCGTTTGCACGCTTCGTTTTCCCCCCAACAGAGAATTCGCCTCTGAAAATGATTCTTTCTAAAAACTCCGGACAGAGTGGAGATTTTGGAAAACTTTGTTTGCACATTTGCATGTAAACTGAGAAAAACTGAGTTTTAGGCAGCCGATGTCACAGTGTGCGCTGGAAGTGCGACATATGTTTACATTTTCATGGTGATCATGGAGACATTCAGAGTAGCAGTTGCATTTGTGTTGGTGCAAACCCTCTTCATCTGTTTGCATTTGCAAATACAAATACAATAGCAAATACAGCTGCTCATTGTTGTTGATGCTATTTTCGGGATTCTGCTAACGTGGGCTTGAGCTTCTTGTTACACTGCCGCCTACAGGTTTGGCATGCTCTTGATGGCATGTATACATGGGTTAGTGTAAACAAAAACTTTTCTGTAGGTGGACAGGTGTGCACGATGTCATTTTTGTTATTAGGAATCTGTATGGAGAGAAAATACATCAAATGATGTGTATCAGGGATTCATGCTGAAACATATTGTGTATCAGGTTATATTAGTCTGGTACTTTTCATTATAATACATATACACATGATATGATCTGGATATGTTCAATGTGTGTTGTCTATATGCAGTAGCCTTTAAATGAAAACATAATTTTAGTGTAGTAGAAGACAGTTTCAATCTCTGTGAGGTAAACATGTATCTACAGCTCATATGTACATCACTCCACCAGGAAGCTTACGACCTGTCCGCACTGAGAAGACTGAGCAAACTGGTGAAGCACTGAACCACTGAGGCAATGTCAAATCAGCATCAGCTTAAGTGGATTTTTCTGTTGGAATAGTCCACACTCTGCTGTGTATACACTGATAGCTTATCTGTGCCATTGTTGAGGGAGTGTTAGTGATGTTGCAACACTGCTTCACAAAGGAAGTATGGATTTGAGACAGTGTGCATCTATCTGTTTGTGTGTGTAGCTATACATCCACGTGTATATGTTGCAAATTGTCACAAGTGTGCGTTGTTTTGTTGTGAGCACAGTGTTTGTTTCTGCCCCAGAGTCACTAAAGCTTCAGAGACAGACACTGAGACCTTGACACCACTCACTATAAAAAGAAGGCCTGAATAATTGCCTTCCCTTGTGGCTATACAATAATGGCCACAGTAATGGTGCATTAATCTCCTCTATACATTATAGAGTAAGAGGGACCAAAGACAAATGCAGCCAGTTGTGGTTCATGTTGTAGATTGGATATGTGATGGGCTGACATTCACTGACAGATGGCATTATTCTAAATCCTTAAAGAAACAGTTTAATGTTTAGATGTTGGAAGATAATGATGCCACTTGCATATCTGTCTGGTAAATAAAGATCAGAAACACAAAGAGAAAGTAAGTGGTTGCTTCTGACCAAGAAATACTCATTCACAACCATAACTTATCATAGAAATGCTATGTTTGTTTTTACACATACACATTTTTGTATGAATCAAACAGATGAGATATGCGTAATGTAATGTTGTCTCAGTTTATTCTTTATAGTGTTCAGACTGCAGATCATGTTGCTACCATGTGATTGTCCGATTGATATTTACATGAACACACAGTTGAACAGGTGTACCCCGTAGTGGCTGTGATATATGATAATAATAATATGATTTGTTGGCAGGGACACCTTTAGCACCACTATGCTTCATTTAATATATGTTGTCACACATTTCACCAACAATTTGGATATTGCACATTGCTATTTCAATAATATTTCGATTAACTGTTCAGCTCCTGTAGGCACATACTGACACATATGCTGGCACACATACATATGCCGTCCATAAAGTGTGCATTTTAATATTTTGCATGTAAAGTACGATTCTCGTCAGACATGACAGCAAGGTCGGCTGAATGAGGAGCATTTGTGAATAGTATTGTGACAGTCTGTATTTGCGCTGTGTGATACCAGATGTCTGCGACGGGGAGATTTTACAGCTTTTTTTCCACTGTCGCTGAGAATGTGACAAAAGCTCTTTCTCACACTTTCACTTGTGTGTGTAATTGAGTATGTGCGTGTTTGTGAGAGCTTGTGTTTGCATCCCACTGATACAAATGACTGTGCCAGCATCTGATGGAGATTTCTGTGAGGATGAAATCAAATGATGATTTAAAAAACAATGTTCCTCTGGTTTTCCCCCAGGAGTTTTTCATCAAAATGACAACCAGTCTTCAATTTCAGAGCAATGAACTGAAGTTTATTTTACTGTGTAGAGGCTCTATAATTTTAAAAGATGTCTTTGGATAAATGGAACTGAATCCCACAGACACACATATGGAGGAAACATTGCTTCCTAAAGTGTGAAATATAATACATAATATATAATACTGCTTTTGAAATGTATAATGTCACAAAAGTTGAACAGCAGTCTGTCCTGGTACAGGCCCGTAGCTGCAGTGAGTGATGAGTGAGAGGAGAGGTGCTCTGTCGATGAAGCTATTGGCCCAATAATAGAACGGACATAATTGTCTGGCCTTCTGAGTCATCATTGCTCACTGCACTGCCAGCGCTCTCCCATCTTGTTTAGACTCTGAAGTTAATGGACCTTCTCCTTCTGTCCATCTTCCCATCTTTCTCTGCTTCTTTCCTCCCCCTGTCATCCCTCTGTTTTAATTTTATGGGCCACCCTTCGATCTTGCCTTTCGTCCACCTTTCTATCTCCATATCCTGTCTTTACTCCCACCTCTGTCTGAACTCACATCTGTTTGTTGCACCCCATGAATAGCAGGTATCAGGTTTGTTTTTAAGCTGCTTCAATCACAAACTAGATGTACTGTTTCCTTTTAAATTGAACCCATTTGCTTTAAAACTTTTATTTCCAGTATCACATGCTGTGTAGTTGAATATCTTATTTGGATAAAAGGATGCTAAAAGTGAAGTGTGCACGGCCGAGTGTAAGCGGGATGTTTGCAGTAGAACACCTATGGTGCCACACTCCATGTTTTCAAAGAAAACATAAATACCAGTAAGTGACAGGCAGCTGCGAAGAACCATGACATTTTGTGTTTGTTGACACAAGACAGACATGCGCCTTTCGCAGCTATCGGCATGATTTGCATGTTATAAGCAGAAATAAGATCTTATCGCACCAGTGGTGGCTGTTGACGCAAAAACTGGCCATGTTAGCCACTTATGTCTATTTCCTTATGTTCATTAAAAAATGAAGCAGTAAAACATGAACTGAGATTATGTCTGCACAAAGTGTCACTACAAGCCAAGGAGGCGTCAACATTTCTACAGCAGCCTTATTTAAGTCTGTGTTATCATATTAGCATTGTGATGTAGCATTAGCTGAAAACATTACCTAAACAGAGCCTCACACAGGCAATGATTGCCTATGTCTCCAGACGAAGGCACCTCTGATTATCCTGATCATTTTAATCTTAGTAACTGAGCTTGAATTATTTGCAGGCCTGTTGTATTAAACTTTGTCACACAGTTAATTGAAAATCACATTTGAAGGACCCTGACTTCTCTGTATAGCAAAAACAAAGGGCCTTAAGGCACCACACAAATATCACAACAATTTGAATATATTTCCTTTGACAGGGCAGCACAAGCAACATTTTTTTTTTTTTTTTTTTTTTTTTTTTAACAAGTTCAGTTTATTTCTTCCTTCCGGGGCTTGTTCAAGTATCAAATTAGCAATGACCTGAAACAGTAAGAGGAAAAATCTTTCCAGGCACTACACTTTTGGTTTGGAAACAAGCCGGATCCAATTTTCAGCCTCTCGGATATGGAGGTTCATGCTGCAGGCAGGCAACTGCACGGCGCCACAATATATTTTGTTCACGAGTCATTAAAACAAACATTGCAGCATTATTTGCATGGTGAAATAATGTCTCTTAAGTGTCTCTTTTTATGCTGGGTCTCTGTTCTAATGGGTTTGCTGTTGTGAAAATGGGACTGTTTATTATATTATAAGCTGTGCCAGAGACCTATTGATGTTGTAATTTCTCTTCCTATAGAGGTTGATGAAAGTCATAAATTACTGTCAGGTGTATGAGAGCCCTCTCAGAAGTGGCTGCTAATGTTCAGTTCAGAAGAGGTGAATCGATTCCACAAATGAGCTCTACTGTACATTTCTCTATCTGTGTCTCTTACTCCAGGGTTGTCCCAGCCTCGGCCCCCAGAGCAGCAGAGCCTGAGCCTCTCCTGCTCCTTCCACCTTGGACCAGCAGCAGCAGCAGCAGCAGCTTGGTTTGGTGAGGCCAGGAACAATGGGTCGGAAACTGGACCTGTCGGGCCTGACGGATGTCGAGGCGGAGCACGTCTTGAAAGTGGTCCAGCGGGACATGAAGCTACGGAAGAAGGAGGAGGAGAGGCTGAGGTGAGATGGGATTACCCTGCCAGCGATTTTTTTCCTCCTGTATTTTCACACATTTGACACTCATGGTGATTTGAGAGGAGATGATGACATTTCGCCTGTGAGCAGAAATGACCAGATATAGTGGTGAACAGCTGCCTCAGCTGTCAGAGGCACTCACCATGCATTGCCAGTGTTGTTTAGGGTTCAAATCACTTGAAATTTCTAAGTAGAAAAAAAAGCCTGTAAAACGTACCATACCATGTTAATTGACAGTTCACCAACCTGCCACTCAAACAGTTAAAATCCAGTCACAGTTTAGGGAATATAAATAGACAGACCTTAACAGACCTGTCAAGCTATGGACTTCTCCACATGCCACAACAATGTGTCAGGGCTGTAAGGGAAATACTCTGTATTTAGAGCAGGAGTAAGTGAGCCAAACAGTTCACCTCCCTCCCCTTAGTATGTCTTCATCATCCATTTATCCTCATAGACATTTGTGTTAAATTATTGTCACAATAAGTGTATGAATTCCTGAGTTACGTGTACTGCAAGGTGATGCTGATGTTGACCTTTGACCTCAGAGCACCAAATTGGAATCAGTCATCCTGGTGGTGTCCAATTTGACATTTGTGCCACATTTATATATAATATATTTGGCCCTGGCTGGTGCTGGCACTGAAGAATAACAAAACATCTGCAGGCATTAAAAAGTCAGCTGGAGACGGAGATTTAAAACCAACTCACTGAATTTTAGTGTTTGAATTATTTCGCCAGTCACTCGAGCAGCAAATCCAGCAATGGTTATTGTGACTGATTACTATGGATTTGCGGTCAAGATTTTCAGTAAGCCAAAAACACTCCTGTCTGTAAATTGTTTATTTATACTACAGGCTCTAGTTGCCATTTATAATTCATTCCATTATTCCATTTATTTATCGGAGCGTGTACACGAATTCTGTTGTTGTGACATCTGACTGAAAGACGGGAGCGTCTGAACTAAGCTACTATGGAGGTCTGAGCTGCAGACAGTGAATTCATAGTTTGTTACCACAGGGTCTGATGCTGGAAGGAGGAAGATGCTTGTCTGGTGTTTTCAGCTTCTGGGCTGTCAGGTCTGTGGGGTTCAGCCGGGCCAGGCCTCAGGGCTCTGCTACCATGTCACAAATTCGTACTTAACATGCGACAAGTGCTGGCCTGTTCCCACTCCTCACCTCTTTTTTCTTCACTCTCTCCTTCCTTTGCCTGCCCTTGTGACAGCCCGTAGTCAGATGGGATTCGGTTCGGTTCTGTGACAGCCCTCCATGGGGGTTTGACAATCAAATTAGTGGTTAGATCAGTGTCTCTGATTTGAGTTGTTTGAGCAGGACAAAAGAGGGGATTTTTAACATTAAAGCCCCAGAATATCTAATGTCACAACAAAATCCAAACTATGTTTTTTTTTGTTTTGTTTTTTTGCTGTATTTTAAATGATGCTCTTCCCTATAATTTTGTAGACACAAGTATGCTCCTTTGACTACTTACCAGGCCCCAGCATCAGTTATTTTGTTGTGAAGGTTGATGTCTTTCTTCAGACTTGAACGGTGATCCTCAGTGGTTTTGTGTTCTTGAGTGGATGCCATGAGTGATTAGGCCGCTTCACTTCGAACACAAAACATCTTAGCTGTACTCCGAGGAGCACAACCAAGTTGCTTCACGAAGCGGAAAGCAGCCATCGGTCTGTGATGCCTAAAACTAGACTTATTTTCCCAGAATCAGTTTTTCGAGACAAAGACGGTGTATTCCCAAATTACTGGGTTGTAAAATGTTCTCCCATCAAGCTGTCATGAACGATCAAATATAAATGCATGCCTCTCAGGCTGTTGTTAGTGCAGTTTACCCCAGAAAGATGAGCAGATTAATGTTGATGTAATCACAACACTTCTTCATCAAGCCAATCATGCACTTTATTTGCAGCATTATTGAGTTTTTATTTCTTGTTAAATGTTTTTAAAAGTAAAGTTTTCAAAGCGGATATTAGATGGTGCAAACTGCTGATTCATAGAAGATACAGTTACATGTTTTCCGTCTTACTGTTATATTTCATTTGCTTCATCAAACAAAATCTATTAGACTTTTGTTTCCTCCTCATCAGAGCTTGTCTCACCTCTCCATTCTACTTTTGTAATTCATTCAGTGATGGAACAAGCTATTTAATCCTTTACTTGGTATATAACAGACTATAAATATCCTCAAGTACAAGTCTGCCTTCAAAGTTTTACTACTTTTACTGTGGAAAATATATGAGCAGTTTAAAACTGCACCTTCTGAGTAAAAATTAAAAATACTATAAATTACTGTACTATACAACTTCTAAATACTATGAGTGAATTAATTGATGTCACATTGATTAATTGTTTCAATGCAGCTTCTCAAATGTTAATATTTGTTGGATTTCTTAGTTGTCTGACTGTAGACTGATGGCTAGACAAAAAACCTCTGACTGTGATGAGCATGTTTCCCTATTTCACAGATTGACTCAGTGAGGTGAATGGCACATAAATCAATAATGAAAGTTGAGGTTGAGTTGAAGTTCCCACTTTTCATTACTTCTCTGTCACTGTCACTAACTGAGACTGAAGTTTTGTAAGTACCCCTACAGCCACTCTGCAACCACAATCAATAGTCTGTGTTCTCACAAATGAATTTGTCCAAACTGAGGAGCAGTGTACGCCTGCTCCATCTCTGATGCTACAACCCCATTTAATTTCTCTGCATTCATATTGATCATTTGACTAATAAGCTCAAATGTACAAGATTCACTTTAAGATTTGAAGTACATGCTGATAGTTAATATTCTTATTCCATTTCATCATAAGAATGAGGACACATTCTTTGTGTTTTTTTTTTTTTCAATCATGTTTGTCGACTGTAGTTGATCAAAGGACGAGTGTTTGTGTGACATTATGCAATGCAGCTGGTTAAGACAGCTCGGAACAGAATAAAATTGCTCACCTCCTGGTCTACACTGCTTCGACACAATTGGTCATGTTACGGAGAAGAAAGCAGAAGACCCATTTTCTTTTCACATGAAATGTAAAGTCCGTCACACTTTACAGTATATGAGTAGGGATATGAAAGCTTGTTTAGAGCAGATGGTGCAGGTAGCACTCCCCCTCTGAGGTTTTCTCCTCTATGCATGACTGACATTTGTTTTTCTTCCCTGAATGAAGTCAGCCCTGCAGAGTTGTAAATTACCCTGTTGAAGGATTCATGGGATAATTTATAAGCCTCAGCTGGCACTTTAAATGCTCCATTTTAATTTCCCCCCATGCTGAATAATAATAAATATTGAAACACTTAACTGATATTACCTTCTGTCTCATACATAATGTAATAACTATTTAAATAAAATGATGCACATAGCTATAAGCCTTGTTAAAGACAATCTGTTTATTTTTTTTCAAGTTCACCTAAAGTTTTAATGAGGGCAACTCCAGCTTGTTTATGGTGTCTCTGCACTTTAATGCCTATATCACCGTGTCAGGGAGTTTTTATCACTGTGTTGTATATTACTACATTTTAAAACTCTGCAACGAATTAAAATGAAAAATGACATTTTGAAAGATCAATATTCCTCCATAAGAAATGACTGTATTGAGAGGGCAGTGCAGATTTAAGGGCTTCAGTGTGGAGTCTTCACTGAACTTTCCTTTAGGGTTTAATTTTTGCATGATTGGATTGGTGCAGTGTAGTATTTTGTTGGTTTAATGGCCTGTCTGGATCTGCATTTAATTGTATCAGACAGTCCTCACTGGCCACTAGTGATGAGCTACGATGTTGCTGTGTTGACGTGTGGAGTAATTAAATGTTGTTTCTTTGCCATAACTTATTTGCTACTTCCATGTTTCCACTCAGTCTTTAATTAGACACTCACTTTAATGCTGATGTCTCATTGATGTACTCTACTATATATCCTGGCACACCTAAATGATTCCTCTCTTCTATGAAAGACTGGTAGTTATTCACTTGTTTGGATTAAATGATGAAAAATATGTATTTTACTATTGGCCATAAGAGCATACAGAAGACATTCTTGACTCAATTTCCACATGCAAAAATGCCTTGCATGTTGTCAATGCACCGGCAGAAGTATTTTCACGTATTACCTCTCCCAGTGTAGGTGCATACACATTACACAGTGAGCTCGACTTGCATTTCTCTGTTGGCTTTTCCCTTCACCTTTGAGGGCTGCCAGCAAGCAAACATGTGTATTTGTAAAAATAAGAAATCAAATAAAACATATAAAACAGTAAAATAAATCTGTGCTGCAAATGTTTTATGAAGCATTTAACACATTTATTAGTCATAATAAATTCTGCTGAGCAACAATCACAGTGAGCACTTACTGTACATATCAAACAACGTCTAGTAGAAAATATGGCAATTACATCCCAAAAGCTTGGCTTTGCTGTCTTTTCCCCTAAACTTGCAAAAGAGGCTTTCCCCCCTGTATTGCATTAGAGTCTATAGACTGAGGTGTCGGCTCTGTTCTTTATGTTTCTTTTGGTCATTTCTCCTTTGTCCTTGTTATTATCCTACATGTTTGAAGTTTTCTAATGACTTTAGGTGTGAAGCCCATTTTGGAATGTAAAAATCAATCCTTAGTAACTTCTGTGTGCACCCTGCTTGCTCTGCAACTGAAGGGTAAGAGTATGATTCAGCCAATTAGCGAGGGTGAACAGCTCAACCTCTGGCCTCCACTGTCTCAGTGGCCATCCAGCTGGAGAGGCTCATTATGAAGCAGCAGGAAGCTCAGGGGAGCACAAGCGTGGGTCTACTTAACAAACAGTACAAGCACTCCCAAGGGAAACAGACAGGGAAATGGTCATAGATAGAAATAGCTACCCACCATCGCCACTTTGTGAGTGCTGACAAGATAGCTGGAGCTCCAGCTACTGGTGATTTGCTTTTCAGTGTGAGGAAGGACACTCTTTTACACATGTGTCTGGCAAGTCCTTGTATGGATAAGCCAATTACTGTACTGTACCTGTAATGCTCACTCCAGAACTCAAGTCAGTTTCTGCTGCTGTGACAAGTGTATCCCTCCTAAGGATATAAAGACTCAGCTCTGCTTGTGAGTGTTGAATAAGGCCAAAAATAATTTGGACACTGAACAATGCTCCTTGGATAGGTCTTAATTATCTGTGTAGCTTTGGGGCTGGTACCCTCTGCAGTCATTCTTTCTCCACTGTAACCTTTCTGTATGCTTAAAAATGCAGCCATTGCCTCTCATAATAATTGCACCTGATTATCAGAGGGTGATATTCAGCATCAGCACTTTTCATTTATGGGTAAAACTGTGAATGTTTTGCAAATAAAGTCAATGTTTTGTTCAGATAAACGAGGCTAAGCACTATAGCTGCAGACTTTTTTTTTGTCTTATCACAGATGCTAAAGCTTTAGTCAAACCAGCAATTTTATTGTAAGATTGACTTGGCTTTTTTTTTTGTCTTTCCTCTTCCTAATGTCATGTGTTGTTTATTTCAGCTGGTGGATGTGACAGGCAGGCATGGTACAGGGATCAGGAGTCACACCAGGAGGCCAGGATCTTTTCTGAAAGAAGGTGGCAGAATATGTCACTCTGTCAGGAGCGGAGCTGACCTCTATTTCCTCCTGTATTTATCCTCTCGCTTCTCTGTCTGGAGACAGGCACACAGAGCAAGAAAGAGGACGACTTAAACGGAGGGGGGAGTATGATTTCTGTGCTGAGTTACAAGTCTGTCAGGTTGTGCTCGGCCTAAATGCCTCTTTATTCTCCGTGATCGATAAATTGGTGTAATTTGATTTCGGAGCAGGAGCAGTCAGAGGATATTGCCCTTTGTTGCAGGACACTCCCTTTGGGCTGCACTGCCATCCTTTCTATTAAAGCGGCACTAAATGGGGACGGATCAACCTCCACCATCAGGGCTGAAGTTATGCAGGTCAAAGGTCATGTCAGCTCAGATTTCACTCTAAGGCTTAATTTATTAAACAAATACAGTCAGCAGACATCTTCAGGATACTGAATAATCTATTGTGTAATGGTTTGATGATGTATTTCTTTAGTGAGCCCTGTTTCCCAGACTAGTGAACTCATGACCCCAACTTCTCTCCGTTGAGGGAAAATCCAGAAACCATGTAACTAGTTGATTGCAGCTTTATGGGTGTTGAATAGCTCCATTGTGTGAAACAGACATGTATTATTCCTTTCTTCTTGGTGTCTAAGGTGTTTATTCTGTGCGATAATCCAGTGTTGGGTCCTATGTTAACATGTGATGTTCTTTCACATGAAACAGCCCCAAAGCTTGCGAGGATGTAAAGTGCAACTTCACTACCACAGAAGACTCTTAGCAATGAAACAGCTTTGTGTGGCTAATCAGCTCACCTCTTTCCATCTTTAGCACGAATGTATTTTTATGTCACAGCCAAGGGAGCAGGTCTGGATGGAGTTAATTTTTCAGTTGGCCTGTTGTTGTGGCAGTTGTGTTCTCTGGCTGCGGTTCTGTTTTGGTGGGGATTAGCCGTGTTGTATGTGTGCTTGGTGCGGGTTATTTGTCTGAGTCATGTTGATGTGGATTGTTTTTGATGTGGAAGTGCTGTGTACGTACACACTGATCTCATCAGCACCAAGTGTGTACGTGTGTTTGTGCACAGTGAGCAGGAAGGACAAATCTCCCTGACCTTTTTTTTCTGAAGCCACATTGGCAGGTGTAGTAGCAGTATTGTGAGTCATCACACTTTCACGGTCTGCCAGGGGTAACATTATAATAGATACAGTACCCGCAATATCCATTTACCCTCACAGGGCGTAAATGGATATGTGGGTACAGATGAGGTTTTTTTTTTCTTGTGGGGTGTTTTTGCCCTTTTTATAAACACAGACAGTGAAAGAGTGATGGCAAAGAGAAAAAGAGGATGACTGTTGTGCTCAAGCAGAACGTATATCATGCTCTCTGATGAGGCGGGAGCCAGTTTTCTTGTGAACTTGAATGTGAGCAGATTTATGAAGGTCAAAATGTAATATACGGCAATAGGAAATGTTAAGCATGTGTTTGCATGTTCTTAATAAATAACATTTCAAGTGACAAAATAAGCACCAATAGGATTTGAGGCCATATGGAAGCAATGAGTTTCCTTGCTGACTTCTGATCAACGTGTTTCCGCTTTAATTTTCCTTCATGTGTTCAGGGCTGTTGAGGTGATCTGTACAGCTGCCACAGACTCTGTGATTTCTAATTAGTTTTTAATATGGCCCTTAGTAGATGATATTTAATATAATTAAACTTAATTAGTAGACAGAAATACAGCCCCCCTGACCATAGTAATTATACATGGGCATGCTTACGCATACTGTGCTCAGTGTCTCAGTCTCAGTCACTCACTCATTTGCACATTTGTCTGAGATGCTGCAGTTCTTTGTAAAAATGCATTTTCTACAGGAATATCAAAACTCTAGAGGCTTTATCATCCATGTATGAAATATATCATATATTATAAGTCAGCTAAGAAGTGCCTTAAAGTGTGTGCAAACCAGGCGTCTGGAGTGTTTGTTGTTTGTATGTCTGATTAAATACTTATTTTAGTGGTGGAGAATGGTTTATGGAAGCTGCTGCAAATTGAATTCCCACGTTATAGCCTACATAATGAAATTCAAGATACATTTTGAGATCATTTAGGCTGCATAATGTATGTAAATGTGTCATATTAAATCTAACTCATGGGAAGTCATTTGGTGGGGAGTCTGTTCAACTCTACCAAGCTGCAGAGACATGTGAATAATTTGTCACACAACCCACTGTTAGCTGAGCATAAAAAGAGGCTCTCTGCTCAAATGATCCACATGCACTGAGTGAAGACATACGTTCGCGTCATGCCTTTGACTCTCCCAAGCCTTAGCGTCCAAGACGTACAGTGCTTTGGTGTGTCTGATGGAGGGAGATTCTGATTTCCCCCGAGTATGACAAATCAGCAGCTGCACAGCGCTGCCGTCCTCTGGAGCTGCTGAGCCCACGGGATGGGCTGATGAGATAGTGAAAAATAATCCACCCCGGCTACTTGTGGCACACTCACTTTCATAGCTCATACACCGCTTTAGCATTTCCAGCTGACTTGAATTGATAGGTTTCTCCTCAATAACCTTGCCTGCATGCATGTGCAAGGGGCGTTTTAGACATTGCTCGCTCAGGGTCATATGGAGGAGAACGGATCACCGCTCAGGCTTGTCTTCCTCCAGATGAACCTGTATACATTTTCACCTAGATAAAGTCTGGAGTTATCGGCAGGAAGACGACGACAGGCTCGGGAAAAAATAATCTAAGCTGTTACTTTTACATTTGTCCAGGTCTGCTGTGATTACTTCTGCTGCTGGCCAAATGTCAAGTGCTGTTTTGAGTTAGAGGAAAATAGTTGGTTGCGACAGGGAGATGGGGTTATCTCACCCCCTGCCTCCTGAATCTATCTTGTTTTCTACCTGCCTGTTTTTCTCATCTGTCTATTCTATGTCCACATCTGCTGCTGTTCTCTATTTTTCATTCTAGTTGTCAGGTCCTACCTCTATAGATCCTCATTAGCAGTGCCCAGGCTGTGTTGAGATTGAAGTCAGTATTGGATGAGCCGCTCTCCGTCCAGGGGGAGTGAATGAGTGAGCGATGCTTGGCAGGACAGCAGGAAGACTTCCCTTTTGTTTGAATAATTGCTACTCTTTTCTCGCCTAGTCTGGCTCGTCATTATTGGCCAGGCCAAGAGACACAAGACTCATTCATGCCATTTGCCTTATCTGCTGTGTGATATTGAAGTGAATCAACTGCGCCAGCCATGTTAATTGGAAGAGGTTTTTTTTTTTTTTGCGCTGTTTGCAGGGGTTTGGCAGCAAGGCACGGTTCAAGTGCTCAGACACAGTCAGTTACCCACAGTCTCATAGAGGGACTGTCTTTATGGGAGTTCTGTATGAGAGAACGTGAAGGATCCTCAGCGGGATTAGAGTTTGAGAGCGGGCCAGAATGTACACTCTGTACAGGTGCAGTCAGGCTCATTACAGAAAATGAAGCCTCTTCTTCCTTTTGTGCCACCACTGCACAGTTCTTTAAACCTCTCTGTATTCAGGTAATATACTGCCTCTGTTCCAGTTGTCTTGTTCTTCCACTCAGGTGTGTTTTCTGCTGTCACACACAAACATTTCAGTCTGGCAATACTGAGTGAGGCATCTCCTGTGGGGAAGGAGAAAATGGAAAGTCATTGCATCAAGAGTTTATATATGTTTTTCATTATTATCACATAGCCTGCGGGCCAGAAAAATTACATGTTCATATATTACTCTTGCCTTTTCATGACCTCCACTAACTTTATGTTTTCAGTTGTCAGTTTATTTGCCAGCAAATGGTACTGCACTGATTCGCACTGAACATGATGGAGGTCAAATTTTTACCATGAGTTTTGGGCACCGGTGGAGGTCTGGGCTCTCTGAATGTCCTTCTGTTTTCCATCAGAGATGGAGTAAAGAATCTCACTGTAAGCAACAACTGCAGAGAATAAAAATGTATGTTATAAAAAAAAAAGTACATTTTGTCAAGGATTTTAGAGCCGAATGTCAGTCAACAGAAAAGAAAATGCAAAACATTTGTTGACTCCAACTTCTCTGATGTGAGGATTTGCTACTTTCAGGTGTGATATCTTTTTTCTGTTTTTAAGACTCTCTCTGTTTTTTGACATTTATCAGACTTTTACATTAAACTCCTGGCAGTGCACCTTGTGAAAATTAATTTCAAAGCAAGGAAAGAATTTGACCTTCCCGGGATTTGCTTCACGTTTGTGTAATGTGTCGTGTATAAGTGTGCTGCAGATTTGAAAAGATTAAGCAGAGTTGTCCTTAATAACAGGGCTTATTAGCATGCCTCAGTCTGTGGACCGATTAACTAGAAAATGCTTCTTTCCCAACGTAGGCTCTTGAAGTCAGCAACACGTCAGCCGAGGCCTGTAGCCAGCACTTTGTTTTATATCACATCACATCATCAGTGGTGGAGCAGCTGGAGAATTTCTGCAAAATGCTGGCGTTAGTAAAATTTTCCGTCTCGTTGAACATCACATCCACTGAACTGCTTCAGCTTCTTTAAGCCCAAACTTCAAGAGATGCCCCCACATGATGCATGAAAGGCTCATTTGTAGTAGTGGTTCATAGAGAAGTGCTGAGGGGGGAGCAGGGGGATGTTAAAGACCTCTCTGGTTTATTGTGGACAGCCATCGATCCTCATTTACTCCTCCAATGGATCTAGTGTGTGTGTGTGTACGTGTGTGGTGGGTTGGCTCTTCTGTTTCTCTTTGAGGAAATGGGCAGAATTCAAATCTCCCTCTGGACGGCTGCTGTACTCCACCAGTCAACATAACACGGTGTATGACACACACTTTGACACTCAGTTTAATTTCTTTTTTCTTTTTTCCACTCTCCGGTTGTCTCTCTTTATCTCTGCCTTTGTTCATCTTCCACTCATTTACTTGTCATAAAACAGAGAAATGTATCACCATCAATATTGTCATGACAGCATTGTGGTCTTATGAAGCTAATATGCTCATATGGTGCATTAAAACCACAGAAAACACATCTAATTAAAACAAAGCCACTTGATTTTCTCACTCTCATAAGGATTATGAACTACACTTAAATTGCCTCTTAAAACACTTTTATGATTTAATCTTGCTTTAATGTACAGTTCTGGGGTTTGGTCCTGGTGTTGGTGCTTGTTTTTATCTTTTCTTTAATACGATTTTAATGTTGTGCATCTTGTTATTCCTGTTTTATTGTCATTCTTTTCATTCACTTTTGCTTTTTTTTTTTTTAAACTCCTTCACTGTTTCACAGTTCTGGTTTGTAAGCGATAATAAAGCACTTTGTAGAAAAGTGCCTTTAGAATAAAAGTGCTGTATTATAAAAGTGCTGTGTGGAGTTCTTATAGTGATGCGGCTATATGTTGGTGATGATGAGAATTAGTTTTGTTGTTTTCATTCTACTGAAATCGTTCATATACGATGAGTGACTACAAAAGATGGTCTCCTTTTAAGTGCACATTTTAAAGTAAGTGTAATAGAGACCATTTAGTTGCATCACCCTCTGAAGAGCTTCGCTGTCTCTCTTCTCTGTTCTTACCCATAATTCCTTTTGAAAGGACTCAGAAAACCTAATGAGTCTCTGGGTATTTGTTAACTCTTCAGATATGTGTGTGTGTGTGTGTGTGTGTGTGTGTGGACACAGTAGCTCCAGTTTTCTCTGAGCCCGTCTGAAACAGTCCCTGTGAAAACTAAACAACTCTCCCTACACTTCTCATGACCTTTCAACCACAATCAGAATAAATACAGAGAGGGACACATACCAGATCATTGCTACCTCCAGTTTATCCAAATTAAAGATGTCTAAAGCAAAGTGTTATTGTTAGAAACTTGACTAACCACTGTCTCACCCTCTAATCAAAGTGAAAATCCATTTAAATTTCAGTAAAACTTACCTGAAATCTACAGAAATCTGGATTAAAAGATCTACTGTATTTGCTATACATACGATCATATCTGAGGCATTCAGTGACATTCAGTAAAACCAGAAACCCACTACCATATCGTAAACAACATGTAGTTTGACTTCAGTTGGCCAGACAGGCATGAAGACTTTATCCATGACTTGTAATCAAAACAAGCCAATAATGACAGTATAAAGTTGTCCAAAGGATCTACATCACCACCATTAACCATTACTGCGGTCTGAGGTGAGGAGGAGGCGGCGCCAACCTTTATGGTACAATATGATGGTCAATATTGTCCTATTAATGAAGATGTATTTGAAGCATTGATCTGGTAAATGTGCTGGTTTGGATTTCAAAAGAGAAGTTGAGTATTTTCTGCTTCATTTAGAAAAGGAATGAAGTTTCCAAATTTCTGTCTGATTGAAGGCTGTGATCTAAACCTTCTGCAATCTGTTCAAATTCATGCTTTAACCCTTCATTGCAATTACCTCCTGAGAGCTTGAATACCTATAATTTTTTTAAACATGCTACATCATTTAACTCAAACACTGCTCACTCACTCTCTATTGTTTCGTTACTTTGCGGGTGCCACTGTGCCACTGGTGGCCGTTTTTTCAAGTGAGCGTGTTTCCCAGGGGAACCAGTGCTGGTCGAGTGACTGGTTTCTGGAAATTATGAGTCACAGCCCAGGCCTGCGGTTGACTCGCCCTCCTCTGTTTAATGAGTGCAGGAGTCGTGTCTTCTGATAAAACTGTTGGTTTGGTAATAAACCAGCAGGCGAAACACAGATCCTCCTTTTTCAAGTGTTTACCGATGGTGGATTGTTGCAATTCAGTTTACCACGGTTTTCAGAACCTTTTAACCTTTACTCCATATTAGAAGCTGTGAATCACCTAACACCTTAAAAAAACAAATTCATGCTGAGGAACTTTCCCTCATTGATCTCCACAAGATCCAGTTGTGATCTCCTTGTACTTACTGAACAGATATAGTACTTAGCACTGACAGCAAGGTCTCCTTCCGCACTGAGGCTTTAGTGAAGTTCCTTTGGAGAAAAGTCTGCAAATGAGTGAATATATTGTAAATGTTATGGAAAAATAACAATACTTGAATATATCTCGATTGATTAGGGATTGATTGATTTGAGCCCCAAAATTGTGTCAGTGCTCTTTCATGGCTGAACACAAATCCAGCAGCTGTTATCTGGCACACTGAAATGTGCAGTTTGACTTATATGTGATGGAGATCATTTTTAGGTGGGAGTCTAAACCTGTTTAATGTTGTTTGTGCTGCTAAAATCTAGTCAGAACATTTCTCACTCTAAATCTACACCTCAGTTTTCGCATTCTCATTCTCTCGTTCACCTGCAGATCCAGTGTCATGTATATGCTTATAGCAGTCAGCCGCAAAATATAGACTTCCCATACAGAGCTTTTCCACTCTGCCATCTGTCTGAAACTGTCTCCAGAGGACAGGAGATAAGCTTCAGCTGAAATGTGAAGTCTGTCTGTGATGTGTGGTTTGTTGAGGAGAATGGTGGCGATCAAGGACGGGAGGGAGGGAGGGAGAAGGGAGGGAGGGATAGATGGTTAAGAGTTGGAGAGAGAGTGAGAGTGAGAGGACGGACAGGAGAGAGGAGGAAAGACAAACTGTTGGTGGATGTTTTTCATCTGCCCTTGATGAGACACAGGAGATGCAGATGCTGCGAGCTCTGCCCCATTAGCTGAAGCTGCCGCTGGTTTGTTCCAGCAGCTGTGTTTGTGTGCGACAGTAGAAGAATTGATCAAATTTATTCTTTAAATATATATATATATGTGTGTGTGTATATGTGTGTTTGAATAAGCATAAGTGCATTTGTATGACACATCATCGAAGGGCTCAGGGAGATATATGTATGGTTTTCATCTTCTACCTGATGTCAAAATGAAGATGTATGGAGCAGCATTTATCTCTAACTATGATTAAGTGCAGAAAGTGAAGGCCTTCCCTGGAAGCATATTGTATTAGATAAAACTGCTACTGTTTCATCATATGTCCTGACATACTTGTGGTGATTGATTGTGGAGAACTGATTAGAAGTCGCCTCCTGCTTTATAATTTATTGAGATTGTATTTTAGGGATGCAGCTCCAGTGGGCTGGATGGCAGAAACCCAGTTAAAAGACAAAGTGTGCGCTGTCTTCCTCAGCTGTCATAATCCATCCGGATGTGTCTTCTTCTTCTTCTTCTTCAAATAACAGCTCAATTTTTGGGGGGCAAGCAGCAGGATGTGGCAGTATACCACAGAAAGGAGCTGAAACTGTAGCTGTAGCTTCTTTTGGGATGAATAACACGCCGTTGCACGCTTCTGGTTTTGTCACCTGATCGTTCCTCCTGCTTCTCCATAAGCAACTTTCTTTTTCTGTTTTCACTCTTTCCATCTCTCTCGTTGATGATGGTGGTTTTGGCAGCGCTGCTAATACCTTCCCCTGACATATATTCCATTTTTACGGGCTGAGTACCCTGTGTTGAAGCCGGTCCAATATGTCTCGCTTTCACCTCTGTAGTCCATCACTCCCCTTGTAGTGTTCAGCCATCGTAAACACCAGGGGCTGTGCAGTATATCACAGAGTATGTGGATTAAGCCCGCGGTGCACTGCTCATCTCCTGGCACTCATGACTTCAGTGCTGGATCCCTTGCAAGCTCTACATCTGCAATTACAGTTGTGGCCAGGTGAAGGAAAGCAGTGGTGTAGTCGAGGACATCTGGAGACATGAAGACGACATATACAGACTTCTCTTTTTCATTTAGGGAAACCCAATGTCTGTAGTTCCAATTGAATATAAAGCCTGATTTTATTATTATCATGTGAGACTGTGCAGGGTGAGCAGGAGTCAAATTGACTCTGTCGATTCCTTCTGTTTTATTGGAGGCTGATTGTGTTTTATGACTGTGTCCTCTGCATTGAAGGCTTTGCACAGCTGCACAGCTTGGTTGCCAGGTTGGGAGAAGCTAACCCAAATATGTTAATGGGGCTCTGCCGCTGCTCACCGAGGGGTTGCCAGGCACGACCGCAAACTGGGTTGTGAAAATAAAAAAAAAAATAGCAAAAGAATACGTTGTGTAAGTGGGTTGATGATTGAAATGAAACATGTGATAATAGCGTACAGTTCAGTGTGTAAGTATTCAGACTATTTAGTTTGGTCTCTGGCTCCAGCAAATCTGAGAGGAAACACTGAAAAGTATAAAGTGCTGACTTTCAGCTTTATTTTGAAGCTGTTTACATCCACATCCAATGAACTATAAAGAAATGCCTTTTTATGCATACCTCCTAAGGGTACAGAGCACTGCTCCTACGGTTCACCTAATATAGACATGAACACCCCCAAACACCCTTAAAGCAGAGAGTCAGCACTTTAAAGCCATTGTTTCTTTTCATATCCAGTGAGGTGGAGTGGAGCCAAAACAATGAAAAACATATCACCGTCCTAATTCCTGTAGACTGCACTGCTGGCAGCATGGCACTCAGAGAAAAGTGGCCTATTTGTGTCCAACAAAACACTGTTTCCCTCATTTTTTAAAGTTTCCTTGATTAAGGAAAGTGGGAAAGGGAACGCCTCTCAACTATTTAAAATTCTCCCCTCAAAGCATCTCATTTGTGTGCAGTTTTGGAAAATGACCTTCTCTGCTGGGCCCATAGGGAGCACTGTTGCCCATGTTGTCAGGCCTGGGCTGGACCGTCTACACATGGCTGCACTGTGTTGGTCAGATTGGCTGACCACAGCCCTCAGACCAGACTGAGTGACACACCACACTCCTGCCAGTCTCTTTCTAAACCACAGTCTCAGATCAGATTTTTTTCTTTTTGAAAAACTATATTCAGGCCTAATGCAAGTCTAAGTCTGTCCCAAGAATAAAATGCTGTCAAAACAATTCAAATCTTTAATTATATGAGGGAAAATGATTTAAATCCTCATTTTCTCTTCAGATTTTGTCACCCTGAGATAAAAAAGTCTGTCACTGTGTCATTTTTAGGACCTTATTATGCTTCTAGAGAAAAGTATTTATAGTTTACATCAACATTAACTTTAATTGATAGTACATCAGTTACAGTTTTTGATGAGTTCTTCACTGTGTTTAATGCCCTCCTCTGGAGTCAGGTGTCATTGCACATTTGAGTGTCGTCCTGTGCTCTGTTTTTCTCAACTTGGCCTAATTAGCTTCATGCTTATTCATGTCTTGGGTTATTCTGTGATCGTGCTGTTACACCTGAAGGCTGGTTAATAGTTTATGCTGTTAGTGTTGTGTGAAAAATGCATCTGTACCTTGTCATTAGGCTCCAGTGGGGCCTTTAAATGCACTATTTTTGGGGAACTTCAACTGAGGTGTCACTCTGTAGAATTAAACATCTGTTTATAGTCTTTGTAATATGAAACACTCATGTGTTTGAGTATGTGTGTGTGTGTGTATGTGTGTGTGAGGGAGTGTGTATGTCATTCTTTCCACACTGAGGCTTGTGGTGGATATTGTCCATGTGAAAGCTAATAATGCTTCCCGACTTTCATTTCCTATCTCTCCCGAGGTTAGACAGATGCACACACAAATGCACACACACACACACACACACACACACACACACACAGGCTGAGGGTTTCTTTTGTGTACAGTTTGAGTAACACTTTTTTCCTGCTGAAAACAGACTGACTGGTAAATATATGTGGACTTTCAGTTTTGTGCCAGAAAGATTGAATTAGAAATGCTCTTACAAAGCCAACACTAACACATTAAAGCATTTCAATCCCATTTGTGTGCAAAGACAACCTCTTGCTGACATCCAGTCAAAGTTGACCATGTTTTTAGTTGGAGCCAGCTATCACGGCGCAGACAGACTGTTTGGTCTGCTCAAACGCAAAGAGGCAGTGAATCGTATCTTTTGAGCTGTACAGGATGATCGTAATAATTAGCCAGCCAAAAAAGAAGACACCCATATAACATGGCTCCAGACGACAGCGTTGCTCGAAATAGCCAGTCGTTGCCTGAGTACTTGAGCAGGCAGCACACCGCAGAAAGGGTTGACAGAGGAAGAGAGCGGGGAGGATGTGGGTGAGGAGTGGTGGAGGAGAAAGAGAGCAATAATTAGCTGAGCTTGTCATTCTAGTGATTAAACACTGATTTAGCAGCGCGCTCAGTGGGTGCGTGGAGTTAAATTGGCTGTACTGCTGTTAGCGGCGATGTGACATGTCAGGCCTGGGTCACTGCACTGCAATGCAGCAGGATTCCCTCTATGTAGGTCTTACACTTGTTTGTTTATGCGCCAGAAGTAACGTGAACATACAAGACGAGTTTGCTGCTGAGCACCGATCCCTTAGGCGCTGCTGGTTTTTCCATTGTTTCTATGAAGAGCAATTCAGCGCCTCAGTTTCTTTATGATGATGAACAAGTTTCCGTAATGTTGCTGAAGGACTTTGTTGTTGCCCTGAGTAATCTTGCAGATGAATGACAAATTTGCTGCTCTACTTTAGTACTGTAAGTGTATGGATTTATACCTGCAGGCTAAGCGCTCCAATGTGCCTGTGTCATTATTGTCATTTGTAATACAGTGTTACCCCTTTTCTACACAAACCCAACTTTGTCTGATATTGAAAAAACTGTCTGCCTCCTTTTCATAATGTTCACATTAATAACGACTGGCATTTAACTCTGTGTCATTGTATCCTTGAATAAATGTACAACTTACCCTTTTTCTCAAGAACAGCCATATTGATGAATATTGCCGAAGTGCAATAAATCAACCATTCTCCTTTATTTTCTCTTATGAGGATGTTTAATTTCGTACCAATTGTGAGGATATTCTTCACTGCTATCACCAGATCACGTAGTGTTGAGCTTAGATGACGCAAACATTGTCCCGTCGTAGGCCTTTTGTTGTAGGTGGAACAGCATCACTAATGGCAGATTTAGCTATTTAATGAGATACCCAGTGCACTTGGCAAGCCTCGTGAGACATAATTTATGATAAATGCCAATGAAAACGAAAAAATGATATCTACAAAATTAAATAGCAGATGTTAGTGGGAGGGATGGATTTCAATGTGTCTTAAGGGGGGTGTTGTGATTTCTGGTAGAATTTAATTACTAGTCAGAGGTGTTTAAACACTAATCCACATTTTTATGTGAACAAAAGTTCAGTGTATTATGTGTAATGTGGAATGAGTCATTCGTAATGAAAAATCCACAGATAATTGTCACCTTGGTTGACTTCTCATCTGTATGTAGCGTTTTAGCGTCTTTCAGCTTATTGTTTTGGTTTAGTAGTCGACAGCTTCGCCGCTACAGTAATTTCAGTTTCATTCCTTTCAACATTGGTTTTAGCTGCAACAGCCACAAACATGCCTCCAAATGAATGCTACCTGTCTTCCAAGTTGTGGAAATTCTGTTTGATAACAACAACTTTAGACAGTGATATTGTGTCACTTAGAGATATATCACAAGTAGTCAAAAAAAATGTCAAAGTGAACTTTAAATGTGATTCTAAGGCAAATATATTCTTTCATTGTTGTGTTGCAGGCATTTAAAAGTCGATATCAGTGGTATTTTGAGCTGATTTTACACCACTGTCACTGGCCTTTACAATCTATATTTCATTGCTTTCCTCTTCTGGATCATTTTTTTAACGGATATCAGAGATTAAAATCAATAAGGCTTGAGAGTTTTAGTGAGGAGGAATCACAACAGCA
Organism: Caranx ignobilis; assembly: GCA_021432705.1. Classification (NCBI taxonomy): domain Eukaryota; kingdom Metazoa; phylum Chordata; class Actinopteri; order Carangiformes; family Carangidae; genus Caranx; species Caranx ignobilis. The sequence goes on from MU269986.1 coordinate 12,506,235, forward strand.
GCAGTTTCACTGAAGCAATGGAGGAGCTGAAAGCATCTGAAAATACCTGTTTCTCCTGGAGATTCTCATACAAGATAGATTGAGGTACAAGGAAAGGTTGTATGGGGTTGCCTTTATTGGATAGTATAGTGTAGGGAGACAGGAAATGGGGAGGCAGAGAGAGGAGGAATGACATACAGTAAAGGGCGCCCAATGCAGGATTCGAACCGGGCTGACTGCAGCAAGGACTATAGCCTCTTCATATGGGGCACCTGCTCAACCCACTGTGCCACACGGCGCTGCTGCTCTTTTTTTTGGTCTTCACTCAGCGGGTTTCAGACATTGATTGTGTCTTGCAGGCTGTTTTATGCAATTTATCATTGAAATAGTGCTTACAGCAGTGACAGTTATTAACCACGTCAATGATCTTTTACCTCTCATTTGGTCTTAAAAAATGAATGCAGAAAGAATAGTACCTCTCCTTTCTTGAACTGCTTTTTAAAATGGTGCAAACCGATAGCTAAAGTGAAGCCTATGAATGTAAGACATGAATCTTTAACAAACACTATAACATGATGAACAGGATCAAATCTGTGAAAGAGAGATGATGCAAAATCTGTGAAAATGTTTTCATTTTACCTCTGGCAAAGCCCAGGGGGCTCCACAGCAGAGGCCTGGATGTTATTTAATAAATTATGAATCATGGTCTTGTTTCTGGTTATTCTCTACATGACATGAAGACTGAAGTTGTAATTTCATTGAGCCAGTTCCCTAGGTAACACCAAGTAAAGTTATATTCTCCACCTGAAGGAAAGCTTCCTGTGGAGGCTCAGAGAGCTGGACTGCACTGTAATTTATGGCCCCTACTTTGTATTAGTAACTCAACCTGATGTTGTAGCAGTGATAATTATCCCACCCCCCACCCTCATCCCATCTCCACAGTTCAAGGTGGATGTATTTATGAAGTCATTTTAATAAGAATTGTGGTGTACAGAACATTCAAGTGATTTACTGAGCAGTCAAGGGCATAACACTCTCAAAAATGAGAAAACAAACTTGGAGCAGTTGAAGACATGACACTGCTGTACTGACTGTTTGATGTTTATATGAAGAGATGATGGTTTGCCTCCTGCTTGTGCAAAACCAACAGAGGACATAATGCAATGTGTACAGATTAAATGCATAATAAAGTTGTCCATCCGCTTTAATGGACTCGTGACACGCCAGCATTTGCCCACTGTCTCTGCCCTTCCTCTTCACCTCGCTGCTGCCTTATCTCTCTTTCCACCTGTTGGAGTCCAAGTCGTCCTCTGAAATCATGTCCCTAAATTGCATTCATATTTTATGATGTCTTTTCTGGCTAACTGCTGATACTTTATTGTTTTGTACTTGCTGGTAGCTGCAGTGGCACAAATTGTGTTTACCACAAAATCCTCTGGGCCTCACATATTCTGCCATACATCCATAGTCACTAACATTGTGATAGCTATGTTAAATCCTTTATTGCAGCCTGGGGATATTGTAAGCTGCAGAACAATATAATGTTACAGCTCTACTGATACTTCGTCACAGTGTCAAGGAGGTGTGATATGATCCCAGCAAACTTCAAAATTAATATTTTACATTCTGTTCTTTTGAATCTACATATAAACATTTGTTTCAATAAAGAGGGATTAATAAGAGGAGTATGAGAATTTAGGTAAAGTGGCATATACTGCATTGTAAACCGAAGGAATACACTTTGGTGCCAGCAAGATGTGGGTCACCATGGAAACGAGCCATAGTTTTAAGGTCCCTACACCAGACACCAACTGACAGCACAGAGACAACAATTTTAAAGTTTGACATGCTGGCAGCTGGCTATCTTAGCTTAGCAGAAAAACTGGTAATGGAAAAAAAAGAGGAGTGCTATGCTAGTCTGATAATAAAACTAAATTGCTATTTCTGGTGAAAGCAGTTTCATAATGCCTTTTATAGCTCTTGAGAAGCTTTGTCAGCTTTAGTAAAGTTTCTCAATAATGGTTTGAATCATACATGCATGCTGTTTGAATGACGCAGAGAGAGTCTAGTGAAAAACATTATTATATTGGCTTTTGGCTTTTGTGGGACTCTGTGCTTTTGGAGCTTGACCTAAAGAGTCTAAATCAGGATATCTCAGCCTCTGCTGCTTTGATGCTAAACTAAGCTAATTGGCCGCTAGGGTTGCTTCATATTTGGCATAAAGGATGTCACACAATTGCTTTAATGTTTCGTTATCAGTCCAGTAAAGACTATTGTCTGCACTTTACAGTGGTTCTCATTGGTTTGGTAAGAAGGCAGCATAAATTTGGACCAGTTTGGTGAATAGTTGTAAGGGGTGTGAGGCTCAGAGGTGACAGTAGAGAGGGTTACGGGGGCTATTAGGACTGCAGCTCTGTGTGTATCGAACTGTGTGGGACACAAGTGTAGCTTCAGTAGCAGCAGGATGCAGCAGTGATTCATGGAGTAATAACAACCCACCACTATGAGGAGTATCAGGCCTACGGAGCGTTTGTGTGTAGGACTGTGTGTGTGTGTGTGTGTGGGATTGCATGGCTGGAAAAATCCATGACAGGATGAAAATGATGCTGAATATAGAGATGTCAGATAGGAAATTATGGCAAAGACCACAGCAGTGAGAAGATCCAAGTCTCTGTGTGTGTATGTGTGTGCGTGTGTTTAAGAGCATACCTTAATTACTCTCACCTCATCCCTAACTCTTACCTCTACCACCTTGTCAGTCATTTCCTGTTGCCATAACAACGATTGCACCTGCTAATGACATTGGTTTCATTTCCATGTGTCAGGAGATTTAGGATTAAGATTCATCAGCATTGCCGACACGTATGAAGACATAATGCATTTTTCCCTTTATTGCATTACTGCTCTGAATGAAGACTCCCCCGTCCTGCGTCACAGTCTCCACATTTATAGTCACATTTATCTCAAGCAACGGACACACTACCCTCCAGATACTTGAGGGAGAATTTTGCATTAGTCAGATGGAAATTACTTGTTGAATTTTCTTTCTTTTTGTGAGCCTGAAATTATACTTTGACATGCTCATATACCCCAGCAAGGTATCATTACACAGCAGCTAAGCCTGTCTTAATATAGGGATTAATGTCTAGATAAGGATTTGCTGAGCATTAAGCTGCAGTGCATGGATGCTCATCTCTGCATGTTATCCTAACTATGTGTGCTCATGTCTGCTGATACACAAACAGATGTACACTGTATACAGATGCACATATGAGGTTTTATTTATGACAAAGGCTGCATGTGGGGGAGGGTATACAGTAAAGCATTAAAACAGGACTCCCATTTGTAGAAATCCAGTTGGGATATTTTCAAATGTAGGTTAAAAGTGATACAGTACAGTTTTGGGTGAAAAATTGTTGGGCTATCTCTCAGCACCGACTGGTAGCAAGCAGCATGCATCCAGCTATGACTCATCCATGTGTGCTGTGCGCCTCTCCTGTACGCGCACGAACACACGCAAACACAGACAAATGCAGTCTTTTCCAAACGATAATCCGTTTTCTTCTCTGCTCTCTGCCCACTTTCATCTGGAAATCCCTGTTTGTTTGCTCCAATCCACTGTTCTCTCTCACTGTTCACCTCTCTATCACTCACTCCTTTCCCCTCCCCTGTTTTCTCTCTCTGTCTGCTTTCTTTTATCTCACCCGGTCCTGCTGTCTCTCACTGTCTCCTGATGATTGTCCCCTGTCATCCATGTCTGTCATCCTCTGTCTGTTGCAGTGTGTCTGTGGCTTGAAGCAGCAGCCTTGTCCTCTCATCATCTGTCATCACACTGATACTTTAAGGACACTAGAGACCCTAGTCAACCCGATACAGTCTGTTCAGACCAGTTAACATTGTAGTTGATCAGTCAGATGGCCAGGTTGCATTACATTGACAGAAAAATGTTTATTTCCTTTCTTGCAGATAGTTAGATCGCAGATGTTGCTGTTCTGTTCAGTATGAAGCAAAAGCCTATGCATAGTTAGCTAAGCTTAGCTTGGTTTAGCTGGAAGTAAGGAGAAACAACTTTTCATCATTGTATCTCTCTCCTCCTTTTAATATGGATTAATAGGATTTCACATTTTAAAGAGAGGTAGCATGTAGGAAAGAAACAGTAGCCTATTGATTTTTCTTGCTAAGTAATTGACAACATTTTAAATGGCTGATAGGTTGAATTATCTGCAGTCATGCTTCAAGAGACGTGTCCATTTTTGATCCCATTCCTGGTGAGATAAATCAGAGGCTGATCTATACAGTGTCTGAAACCATTTTGAACTTTCCCTTGGTGGAAGCCCATAATTCTCTCGGCCTGTGTCTATGCCAGCCAGGTTAATCCTCATTAACATCTACAAGACACTCGAGGGAACAATTTGTCATGTACATGTGTAGCGAGTGTGAGAGAAGCACACTCTTACGCACACTTTCAATCTACTGCAGGGTCGCGTGGTTTTTAATGAAGATTTATTTATCGCCACAAATTAGGAGCCACTGATAAGTTCGGATACAGGTCACGTGGCAGGTCCATCCATCCATGTAGTGAGATAAAACAGCAGCTACAGCTTCAGTGAGTGAAGTGAAGATGGATAGATATTCATCCTTCAGGGGAGATTGCAGATATATATGGTAGGCAGAAAAATACTGTAGCTGCTGTTTTGCTTTTTAATTGTAACTCACATCAGCTTTTAAACGTACAATGAGCTGGGTAATTTTGTGTCTAAAGCTGCCATTTGCAAAATTACATTAGCTCTGCATCCTTTATAGCTATAATTTGTGCTGTGAACGAAGTGTCAGAACTTTCTGTTGCCATGGAGCTGTTTCTGTTCCTCCAGGGAAAAATCAAGGTGCAACACCCAAGTGTTTTTTTTTTTTTTTTACTGAAGGGTATAGTTTTTAATGAAGTTAGACTTGTTGAATGCATTGAGTAAACAAGTAGACCCACTGTTACTGTCTGTTTACAAGCAGTTTTCTTCTCTGAGGCGTAATGAAAGGAAAAAGCCATGTCATCCTCAGACACAATGGAAATATTAGAAGGAGGATCAATATTGCAAACTTTCTTTTATATGTGTTATTTGTTTCTGTCATTGCCTGTTGTTGCCAGCCATGATGGTGTGTGACAGGTATTGTGTATTTCGTTTACTTACTTGTGTGTGTGTGTGTGTGTGTGTGTGTGTGTGCTGTCACACATGGCAAGATGTGGTCCTGGAGACACCTGCTGTAGTGGGAACTACCACAGAGCTAGTTCTGAGTGCTTTGGCAGGTTTTAATGTGTCTGTAGACATTTTTGTCAGTGGAACGGCATCACAGGAATGAAAGAGGCACACACAAAGCTGAAGGCAGAGTTTGAAGATGGGTGTGGTCCAAAATAATGTCGTGATGACAAGTGTACTGCGTACTCAAGAAGCTGAACATCCACAGGTTGACTGGTGTCACAGCTTGTCTATAGTTTTATTGTGGTTTTAGATTTTGGTGCGATCTTGTGTAGCTTCTCAAGTATTATGGAACCATTATTGAGTTTAATGCTAAATTGTATTTTCATATGACTCATCACGATTCTTTGTTCAACCTATTAGAACAATATCTTTTAGCTTGTTTGATGCCTCTCTTTCTTCCATGTCCAGTTGTTCACTTTCACTTAAACACTTTTCTGCTTATCTGGACTTCTTAGAAGTCTTAATAGTCTAATGGGAGTTGGTAAATTTTGACTGGACTTTTCACCTTACACCAAGACATCTGATTTCATTATGATATAAACATATTAATTAGCCATTGTAGGGTTACATATCTTTCTCACAGCTATTTCTCCCCCCCTTTGTCATAATTAAAACCAACATACTTCACCCTGCAGTCCCATGCTCTTTAGATTTGACTTATACAACCATTTACCAAAGCTGTTTACGTTACAGTTTGTAATTAGTTGGTGGTGTTTTGGCCTTTTCGAAGGCAGCCCCATTCCTTGGCAGAGGGAGACAGCTAACGGCGATCAGATGGGGAGATAAATGGCTGCCATCAAGCCTGTCTGTTCATTTGAGAGTTGGGGTTGTGAAGGTTGTCACTCGCTGATGGTGAAGTAAACACACAGCGTGCCCTTGCATACAGACTAGAGTGGACTGCCTGCCAAGTCTCTGATCTGCCAGTGTTGGATCTCAACTGGCTGAGTGTTCAAGGGATGTGCCATATCAGCGTGAACAGAGTGTGAGAGTTTGCACCATGAGAGAGAAATGACATCATTATTATTCGGTGAAGGGGTGGAATGTATAGTTGGGCTGCAACTGAGAAAATTACCACTGAATATTGTAATCACTGCTTAAATATGTTGCTGTAGTTGTGAAAAGAATTATACAACCTAAGAGTTGGATAAATGGCACCTTGTTACTCTATCAACTAGTCCAGCACTGTTACTGTTAACAAAGAATGGACCCGACATTCATCTTTTAATGCCATTATAAAAATCCTTTTAAAGGAATATAATTGCACCAATTAAATACACATATGCAGAAAAATGCTGGGAGTAGACAGCAGCTAATTGCATCTACATCTAATTGTAATCTCGTCTGATTGTTAAGAACATTTTATAGCATTTTGACAACTTGCTGTACATTATTCATCTGGATTTGTGGCCTATTTCCACATTGCTGAGACTTTTTTTTTGTAATATCAGTGGTAATTGCAACCTCTAACATTCCCCGTGCTGCTAAATCCTCCTATCCACCACTGTGGCACCTGTAGGCGAGAAGCTGTCTATCTGCTGTTTGAAGCCATAAGCTACAGTGTGACCTATGAGTCAATGTCAGGTTACAGATGAAGGGGTATGGATGGAGTGTCAGAGCTGTGTCAGAGCTGTGTCAGTCTTTGTCATCACTGTCACCTGGGTTTGTTACTTCATTAAATTGAGTTATTGAATGATATCATAGGCCAGGGACATCATAGCTCCAGGGCTTGAGTCAAGATCACCTCAGTCAAGTCCAAGACTGACCCCTTGAAGGCTGATTGGAATATCCATATAGCCAAAAAAAAAAAAAAAAAACCTTTTATGCATAATATAGTAATGCATGCATGTTTTATTTGATATTGTACTGCAGCCTCCACCACCACCACTTAAAATACCATTTAAATGCACAAGACAGATAGTAACACACAGTACAGTGCATCTCATTTCAGCTTGATTACAAGAGCTGCCTTCTCTGCCTACCCTGACTGCACATCACTGATGACTTGTGCTATAAGCTGACAGGCGTTTATGCTTTTATGCAATGAGGCAGTTTTCCTCTGTAGCTGAACGCCATGAGAAATGGCTGTCTGACTGCCCTGACCATGCTGTAATGGATGAGCATATTCTTGCCTCCAGCTGAATGCAATATCATTGTTATTCTATGTGGTGAGAGTGTGGAAAGTGTCCAAGCTGTGTGACGTGCATGCTAGGATGTGTGAACGTATGTGTGTGTGTGTGTGTGTGGGGGGGGGGGTTTCTGTATCAGAGAATCAGTCTGCATGTCTTGGCTGCAGGTCCAGTGAGTTAAAATGCAGTAACTGCTGGAGCAAAACCCTTGCAAGTCTCCTTTCATGTGGCAGTAATGTCCCAGGTAGTACCGGCCATTCAACCTCAGCCACACCTGTCCAGCTGTGATAAATCTCTTTCCCACTCAGTGTTTTCCTCTCACTTTGCCCTCTAACTCAACTGCTACAAGAAACCCAAGGTGACCAAAGCAAGGACGTGGTGTGTGAATTTTCTCTTAAGAGCTTTTCCAATTCACACTCCTTTTGTCTCGCTCTCTCTCCAACTCCCCAGAGGCCTTACTCCTGTCATTGTTTTCCTGCAGAGTATTTTGCGAACACGTAAGCACATGCTTTGGTTTGGTTGAACACTAGTGCCTCCGTGTAAATTGTTGTGTAACTGCAAGATTACACGCAGGCTCCTGTCTGCACACTTCCATCTAAGATGAAAAAAGCCCTTTTATCGGAGAGAGTGCCTCAGGAAATAATAACTCTGGGAATGAAAGTGTGTGGCTTGAAAGGACAAGACCACAGTGTGGTCTGGACTCCCTGTAGTGTAAGCTGTCCAGATATCATAAATAGAGTATTATGTGTGTGTTTGTGCGTTGTGCATCTGTATTTGTGTGTTTGTGTGTGTTGAGGCTGAGGTCATTGTATTTATGAGTGGTTCTTTTGGGTTATCTGAGGACGCTTGAACATTAGAGTTCACGGCAGCTCACAGCAGCCATTATAAGAGCACTTTGTTACAAGGTTAACGCCAGTTCACTCGAATTCAAAAAGACTGTGATGACAAGAAAACAATTGTTTGAAAATCTATCAAATAATGCTCATACACTTGTTCAGACACTCACAAAACTCAGTGTAACAATCTGATTTATTTGTCTGTCCTTTTTTTGTCAGATGTGTGTTATAGCCTTTAAGAAGCTAGTATTTTGGCAATATGAGCTTCCTTATCTGTGAGTGTGTGTATTCAGGGTGGGGTCTGGGGGCAGGTTTGACTGAGCCACTGAAATAGGTACAGAAGCTTTGTGTTGTGTTTTTTCTTTCCAGGTGGATGGAAAGAAAAGCACAAAAAAGCTGTTTTCATATTGCTTTTTCCTTGCTTGTGTACTGCAGGTGTGAGTGTGCCTGCTTCAAGTTCATAACGCGCGACATGCACAGGATGAGTCGGAGTCTGTTGTGTTGACTCTATCGATCTGCCACCCGCACTGTATTATCATAAAGCCAATATGCATGTCTGTTAACTGTGGGAAGTGCATTAGACTTGTTGTCTGTGCTAATTGGTCAGCAAACAGGGCTTTATAGACATGTTGCTTTTTTAGGTTTTTCTTTTTTTTAATCTCTCTGATATCTTAATATCAGTTCTTTCAGAGTGCTTTCATTATTAAGCACTCATTTACAAGTATACCGCTGCAGGATTTGCTCTTGTATCGAAGCACTCATGCAAAATGCACTGATAAACTGCTCTGCCTCGCTGCTCTTTGTCATTATCGGCCCTTCTGGTGCTCAAATCAAAAGTGCTGTGCAGTTACAAATACCCACCATTCTCAGGATGCAATCAATAGCCTGTCTTCTACATTCAATACTGTACTCTGCCTCCTCTCTCCCCAACTCACCTCTGACAAAAGCTGCTCTCTTTGGACCTGAAAATGAACCACAAGGGGTGGGTGTCACACAACCAATCAGTCACACTCGAGCTGTGTGTGTCACTGTATCTGTGTCGCAGACGTGCCATCCTCCTGCAGTTGCCAGAGAGTGAGGCCATGTGTAACAGATTGATTTGAAGACACTGAGAGCTGGTGTGTGTGTGTGTGTATTTGTGTGCAAAAGTGTGGGTGTGTGGTATAATGTAACAAGTGTCAAATCTGTCACAGATGCATACATAGACTTATGCTTTGGCTCATGCACACACGCACGCACACTCTAAGGTACAGCAGGTGGGCTGTGGCTGCCACTCAGGCTCCCTCTGAGTCTACTAAGGATCTGGAGTCCTGGTCACTATGGGAGCCCAGGGCCCCCATTATGTCAGAGCCACAACCAAACCCCATTTCCCCTGTAATTGAATTGGCATCTCCCAAAAATAACTGCTCTCCTCTACTTAGTTCGGCCCTAATTATTCCTCACGGTCTGTCTTTTCCTTGTTCATTCCTCTTTATTTTCCCTGCATGCAGCTCCGCTCTCATCACAGGGGAATTCAGTGAACGTTGCTCTTCTGTAGCTCTGCGTCTCTGTTACCACAGAAATAGCCACTTGTTCCCTGGCGGCTATCCCAGGCCTCCTCTTAATATACAGCAGGACATCCTCTTACACCCGGCATTCAGAGACCACGGCTAAGACGACACCCCACAGCTAATATTCTCACTGTATGCTCAGATACACGATCCTAAGCCATTGATGTGGTTGGGATATTAACATTTTTATGAAACATTGTTTAATTTTCAAAAGCACATGGCTGTAAATATAAAAGTGAAGCTGTTTTCTCAATGCCCTAGAAGTTGACTCTTTGAAGTCACATCTGAAGTGGTTACAGTTTAAAGAGCACATAAAAGAACATGGGAATGGGATCTGCAGAGTGGCAGGTATTACTGCAACTGCTGCCTCACTCTATATGAAACATACTGTCGCACATTTGCAGCATATTGAGGGCTGTCATTGTTCCCGTGTGGCAGCATAACAACAGATTGACTCTCCCATTCACCACAAACAGTTCATTCCCCTCTGATGGAAGCACTGGTCTTGGATGTGTGCTCAGTAGCCACTGCCTCTCTCTCTCTCTCTCTCTCTCTCTCTCTCTCTCTCACACACATACACACACACACACACACACACACACACACACACACACACCCTCCCTCCCTTTTTCCCTCCTCACTTGGCATCTCTTGGTGTGGTTGACAGTTAAGCTGCATTCTTGGCACATTGGCTTCAATTTTCCTGTGTGAATAAAGATTATTCAGCTGAGGAAAAGAACAGCCTGCTCCTGTTACTGTGGCTTGTACAGGCTACAGCTGCTAATCTGAGATACAGCTGGAGACATGGGATGAAGGGATGAACAGGAGGAGAAGTGGCATGACGGAGCTTCAATGGATTGTTTGATGAGGAGAGTGAGAGGGACTGAGGTGTGGATGAAAGGGGGTGATGGTGTGTACAAAAATTCTGATTTGCTGAATGAAATAGATACCTGCACTGAATAAAGAGCCTGTATTTGTTTTTGGACCTTAGCCTGTATGTGTTTATGCATCTGGCTTCCTTTCAGGTCTCTAAACATAAATTCAGTAATGGCAGTCGTTTTTAATCTGTATTCTCTCTTGTGCATTGCACAAATTGTTTCAGTTTTCAGGAAAATGACTGCTCCATTGCAGACAAAAGAATGGTCAAATTAAAGTGTTATGGATCTCTTTCAATCAAATCTGTCAATAATGACTTATTGAAGGGTCGAAACAATAATAGCAGAATAGCAAACTTGAATTCCCTCACTTCTCAATTATCTCAGCACCTTGCTGAGTTTGCAGTAAACCGTCTTTACGTGTTATTTCCTCCTGCTCTTTATCTCCCCCTCATTCTCTCCCACAGTTGCCGTGCAGGCCGGGCCATTCTGATTGGAAACGTTATCGGTGCAACACACATTTGACTTGGATTGTTTCCCAAAGTGAGGGCTCATTATTGGCCTGTTGGATAATCGTCACTAGCCAAAGTTGGTTCAGAGAGAAGTCTCTCCCATCGCACCAAGGCTACGTTTTAGCTCAGGGTTCACAGACCGGAGAAGAGAGTGGGAGGAGGGAAGGTGGAGAGACTCAAATTTCTCAGTATAAGCCATGGTTGGAAAGTATAAGGTATTTAAGTATTAAACTTAAGCTTTTACTGATGGTATCACAGGTTTAAAAGGAGAGAGGGGTAAATGACGGGAAAGAAATTTAAAAAAGAGTGAGCGTGACATTATCTTAAATCACCACTTGCCTGAAAATCTGCCTGGAAGCTCTGTGTAATTGATTCTTTTCATGCATTTATCTTTTAATAATTGCTCTGACATCGCTATAAAGCCATGGGTAAATCCATCATTAAAAATTCATTCGACCACGCTAATATCAACACTCCCAGTATAGCATCTGCATTAAAAACATCATTCTTTAATGTATGCAAGTCCCAAAAGGGTTTGTGCGAGTTTGGATACCAACATTTGACAATGACATCAGCATTATGTTTATCTGCTGATTTACAATTTTAAGTGCTGTGAAAGTCTTTGAGGAGATTGTCAAGAATTTTTCCCATGAGATTTAATTAGTATGATACAATGGCACAGATCACTGCAGTTGCTGTATATTGTGTTCAATTAAGTGAACTGAGCTGATTTTAGATATACATATACAGTATATATCAATGTGAATACCTCTCTGATGTCTTTTACTTCCTCTGGCCTCCATTACAGTACTGAGATGGTCTATACAGTACCTCCGTGTCTATACAAGGAGAGCACCATCAATCATGGGCGTCTCTGCATGCATGTGTCTTAAATGCGTGTATGTCTGCGTTCATCCATTCATCCTTACATGCCTGTATGCATGCATGTATCTTTTTTTTTCTTATCATGTTTTCTAACATGCCTCTTAGTTCAGCGGGCTGGAAAACCTTCAGGGTTGATGTGATGTATGTGAAAAGATGGAGCAGGTCTTTATGTGTGCTTGGTGATGCTGCAAGAATGAGTCCCTGTGGGAAAAACCCACCAAGAGGTGCAATGAGAGGGTGGAGGCTCAACTCCCATGTCAGGCATTAGAAATCTCCTCTATGCACCCCTACGCATTTAGTGTGAGTCTATGCACGGATGGTCTGCTTCACTGCAAATATCTAGTGGGGCTCAAGACGTAAAGAGGAGAAAGGAAAGGAATAAATTGCATGTAATCATGTCACACACACACACACACACTGTAGGACTAGCATCAGCAGTAGGCTGTCACACTCAAGGAGAGAGCTGTTCTGACATTTAGAGTAATAGCATACTTCTGGGATTTTTATTCCTGCCGTGACAGTATGTGAGATCTGAGTGTGTGCTTCTCCATGTGAGCTTTCTTAGTTCATTTTAAGTGAGGGAAGAAGAGAGGGAAGGGAGAGCAACACCAGCAGCAGCAGCATCATGACGCCACCCTCCGCTGTGGTCACCTTGAGCGTCGTGTACAACCTGCAGAAGGATAGGGAGGTGGTCTAAAAGAAAGAGGAGACATATTGTGCATCAAAAGCAACTGCTGTGTCTGTTAGTAAGAACACATTCAAGATGAAAGGGAGGGAGAAGCAGCAGAGCCAGACTGTGTTTTGTCTTTATTCATGCAGTGGATGAAAAAAACCACACCAAGGCCACCACAGAAAAATGAACATGATTAATAATGTATGCTGTATAAATTAGACTCATTCCTCTAGAAAATACAAAGAAGTTTCAGCTCTGTGTTTAAAACTTTTTTTTATTATTCCTGTGAAATGTATAAATAAAAGTGCTCCATGACCCCAAAGTAGATTCAAAAGAGTTAAGACTGTGGAACCAGTAAGCTGTTACAGCAATTACTGCTCCACACTAGCAGTGCAGATCTACAGTAGTGGTGGTAATATTGGTCTGTCTCTGTTGAACACTCCAGTCCAGACTGAAATATCTCAACAGCTGTTTGATGGATCACCGTGAAATGTTCTACAGATTCTCATAAACTGAATCCTACTGACTTCAGTGATCCCCTCTAATCCTACCAGCAGGTTGACAGTCGTGTCTCAACAACATTTGAATGAATGGTATGGACACTGACATGTTATTTTGTCCACATATCCACCAACTGATATATTGATTGCTAAAGGGAAATTCCCATTCTTTACAGCTGAGAGCTTTGAAGTGGATACTCTAAATATCAAAGGTATGATTGTTATGACACTGCCTCAGAGATATACTTTCATAGATTTTCCAGAGATGGCCAAAGCTGCTACTATTGTGCTGATGTACTATTAAAGCCCCCCCCCCCCCCCAAAAAAAAGAAGAGTTGTACTGTGAAGTTGAATAGGGACTTTAGCACATATAATCTTGTTAAGATTGGTTGGTTACTTTATCCTCCTGAGCCTCTCACATTTTCCAGAGCTGATAAGTGGACTATTCATTTACCACTTAAAACCACTTACTAGAAATGTTTCCATGTGAGATATCCTTGCAAGATGACATCTCTGCCATTTACCTGCAGGCTGTATGAATTCATTTAAGCTCACCAGCCTTTCTACACCTGCACCTCAATCAACAATCCCAGTAGCGTCAGAGGCCCTTCTTCAAAGTTATGACCCACGTGTCGGTCTCTCCCACTGCATTGCAGAGAAGAAAGAGAGTTGAGATTGTCTACAGGGGATCTCTCTCTCTGTTCACTCTTGGATCTGGTATTCAAAATGGATAAAGCATGTGACTCGGCTTCGCCCAGTCGGGGTCCAAATGCAAATTTTGCATTTCAACTGAGCCAAAATGTGCTCTGCTTTTCAAATACTCTTCTAGCTCTAATGCACGTAGGGTCTGTAAAGGTAGAAAGACATGCATGCACACACAACACACACCAACAGAGTGTGTGTTAATGTGTCATTTCAGGTCAAATAACAGCAGAATTTAGCAAAATACACACACACACAACTATGCAGAAACAGGAAATCCACATCTTTACACTTGAAATTGCCCACTTTCAATTAAAAGCACCTTAAGCACTCACAAAGCCCCCGATCAATTCACAATTACCAAGTGCATTTAGGTACTGTACACCTGAAAACACACATTGAGCCAGATTAATAAATCCATACATGAACACACTCACGCTCCCTACACACACAATCACACTCCTGTCAGCCAGGTATGCTCTCGCATCCCCCTGCCTTTGGGCTGTGTGATTTACTGGTGTGGTGGAGAACACTAGATGCTGGTGGTGTTGTGGGTTTCCTCTGCAGCAGGCAGATCAAAGCGCTGTTCAAAGACTCTTGGGTATATTGTATACTCATTCTCTCCAGGATCCTCTCCTTAGCCGTACTGAGGCTGGGTTAACAGCACTACAACATGGCTCTACGCTATGCATTTATCTATTTTCTATCTATTTTGTGTGGCTCCACATTCAGTGATGTAGATTCCTTCCACATCAGACAGGGTAATGTACAGTAAATGCACCGTCCTCTTGTGTACATAAACATTTCCTACTTGCTGAAAAATACATATACAGTTAGAAAAAAATCCATACGCAGTGCATATCAATGTTAATAACACCCTGCGTCATATTCAAACATGGTTTGATTCATGCCACTTCAGATCTTAATTGTCTTATTAGTTCCTATGATTTATGCATGGAAACAGATGGCATTGCCCCCTCATGTCATTACACAAAACCTAAAGGTATGCACTACATATACAGTATCATGATATAATGACATCTGAATAATTACTGGATGGTCATCAAATTTTGTACAGACGTTCATATTATCCAGAGGATGAATCCTATTTGCTTCATTTTCTCATACTGCACCAAACCTGGATGGATTGCTATTAAATTTTATTCTAGTTTAACATGCTATCATTAGCATTTAACTCCATGCACTGCTCTGCCAGAGCTGTTAGCATGGCTGTAGTTGTGTAAAGACATGTTGTAGAATCAGTCACATGTGCACTGCATCATGTAATGAAACTGTAGTGATAGAAAAATGGTTTCTATAGATACGTAGGTCCCATTAAATTGCTAATTATAAACACAGTGGTGTTTACTGCGCACAAAACCCTGATTCATCACCTTCATCACAATTCACTTGTATCATGGCTGCAAGTGTACCAGCTCTGAGAGCTGTAATTCTCAAGCGCTGCACTGAGCAGGAGAACAGCAACTGAGAGGGTGATACATCGTTTTAAAAAACTGCAATTGTTTTTGTTTTCTAGCCAGGCGGCAGCTGGACCTCAAACTACCATTATCTTGATTACAAATCTGGCTGTTAACATAATTCAACCTCACTCGTAAACGTAAGCCCTAAGCCTGCCTGTCTGTCTGTCAGCTGGAAGAGAGAAATGGACAGTGAGTAGAAGGAGAAATGTGGAGACTCTGAAAAATAACTGTGTTAATAGATGTCTAGCAGACGGAGAGAGGAGAAGCGTGAAAAAATTGATGGCAAATGAGAGATGAGAGCGAACAGAGTTAATAGATCTTCAGCACAAACAATATTTGCCAGGAGAGACAGGCTGTCAGAAATACACTGCATATCATTAAATCCAGATATCATGCTGCTGCCCTGATTTTAAATTACAAATATAATTGGTGTTCAGCTGTGTGAGCTCTGCTCCCCTCTCAAACCGCTGTACCCTCAACACATATGCTGCAGTGACTTATTAGCATAATCAATAGTTTTTAATTCAAGAGTTTTGTTTCTTGTGAACTTTTCAGCAAACTTTTGTGGCTCCTAATTTATCCAGAGCTTCAGCAATAGATCACACTGACACTCATGCAGGATTGGAGTAATTACTGGTCTAATAATCATGTTAAACCCCATGAGGTGGCACTTGTGGAGAAATCATCTGCATATGCCTGTCTGATGTCAGAAATTTTGGTTGAAATGCCTTTGTTTGGAGTCAGCCTTGCACTGTACTCTTGTAAATCATTCAGCAAACACACAGCAGAGCAAACTGGCTTTGATCTGAGGTTAAAAGAAAATTCAGTTCTAATTTCTCATCATCATCATCATCTCTCTCTCTCTCTCTCTCTCTCTCTCTCTGTCCAAACATTAATGGAGTCTCGGTAGGTGAATCTAAACAGGACTGAAATAAAAGTTTTCGTTTCCTCTGTGTACTTGCTTATGTTCCATTAGAGCAGTATTGCTCACAGGAGCACAGATATTGATCTGGTGTTGAACTGGTGAAATGTAGCTGGGGAGACAGTGCCTATAGCTGAGAAGATGATATATGATTATTTGTTTCAGTCATTTAGGCAAAAATGCCAAACATCCCTCATTTTTCCAATCTGAGGATTTGCTGGTTTTCTGTTAGTGAAGCCAATATCCTATCCTGGCCTTTGGTTGAATGAAATGAATCTATCACCTCAGGTTCTGGAAATTCATAAGAGCATTTTATCACTGTTTTCGAACATTTCATTGACAATTCAATTAATTGATTTGGTGCCTGGTGTTAGTAATCAGTAGCTGGTGCTATGAGGTTACTAAACATTTGCAGCACATTCAAATGCGCGTCTTGAACAAGCCTTATTTAATTGAACAACTGACCTTGACTAACATTTTGTAGTTTTGCCTTGACTTGAAGATGAAAGTGTGAATGTTAATGAGCTTAATGTCGCTATTAAACTACATATGACTCACTTGACAGCTAAGGTGGCAATAAGCCAACACAAGGCTTAGCCTGAGTTTATCAGTGACTGACTGAATGAGAGTTTGCTGCTTTTCTAAGTAGGAGTGAGTCTGTAATGCAGTATATGCTGCTACTTTACATTATGTTTGTGTATGATAACAATATGATAACATATGATAACAACCAATCTTCTCAGTGCTCCATGCTTGTGAACCCTACAGTGTACACCCTACAATGACCACAGGTGCACTCCACAAAGTCCAATTAATACACGTTCCTTGATCTTTTGATAATATCATATGGTCTTCATTAGTTGATGTAGTTTTAGAAAAGTAGATGTGCACATTTCTCGGCCGTGTTGGATGAAAGCCGAGGTAAAACGTTGAATATTGACTTTGGAGTCATTGGTTTAGAAAATGATCCTCCCCTCAAGCTCCTTTCAGTATCTTTGCTGATGATTTTGCAGCATTTACTGTTTATGCATACATTTCCCTTTTTCCTCAGAAAAGGACCTTTATTGATGTTAGCTCTGGCCGATTGAGAGTAAACGTTAAGAATAAGTATCTTAAGTATATATCTTAAGTATCTTGTCTCATTAAAATCCACATTACTGTACCAAGACTGGCTCTTGTTACATCCATGTGTGCTAATTGTACCTCCCTGGCACCTGGATGACCAATGTGTATCTATAGACATGGCTGCTAGATGAGTACAGGTCTCAATAACAGAGATGTGAGCTAATTCAGGGGGACGTCAGGCATGAAGAACCACTGTTGTCCTTGGATATAACTGTACATTCACCCACTCATTTAATTAAACGGCCAGAGCTAGCCGTCATCTAAAAGGGCTATTCATTAAACCAGTATCACAGACACAGAGAGAGAAAACGGATCCTGATCCTAATCAGGAAAGAAGGAAATGATTTCCGGGCAATGGCTTGGTCCAGTTATTAGCACAGAAATGTATGCTGCATGTACTGTGTTTGTCTCGCTCTGTTTGGTGGTGTATGTGCTCTGTGTTTTGTATCTCTTATGAACCAGATGCTGCAGCTCAGATAAGAAGCATCTCTTTTGTTTGTATAAACTGCATCTTTTAGATTCTTTTAATTTCCTAGCACATGTGTTTGCAGAGTATGAAACCACGTTTGAAGTGTGTGTTCCACTATCTATTCATATTTGAACCATTGCCCCTCAACCCCCCACGCCACCCTCAACTCTCATATGACACTGTATATGAAATGGTTTGTTCATCTTGGTAATATGCTGTGTCTAATGATGCAGATGAAAAGCAATCAGTGAGGCAGCAGAGGGTCTGCTTGAGGAGCAGCGTTAATAACTTAGGGAAGCGGTAGATTGCATTGCCCCCGCCAGCTCCAAACACACACATAGCCAACACATATTACACACAGGAAATTCACAATACGCTGCATTCAGTACTCTGCTTTGCTATGTATTTAATTTTCCTTGTGTGACTTGATGGGTTTTGTTGAATTTCTGACACCTACACCCATGGGTTGGTTTGTTTTCTCATTATAAAGGTACATATCTGCTGGCCTATACTATAACATGGCATCTGTTGTGTGTGTCTGCACGATCAGTGAGAGCACTGCAGGCCATAACCTGGGTGTGTGTAGTGTATAGAGGAGCAGCTTAAATAATTTACTCAGTGCATTCGAGCTGAAACTCACTTTCACACTTTCCCAGCAGCAACAATCTCTGCGTCTCGGCCTCCATTCACAACTAATGACAACTGATGGCTGACAGTGTAAACATGGATAAAGGTGTTACTTTAGCGCTCCTCCTCAGTGCGTATTATTCTAAATAGAATTGGCATGGGTGTAATGTGTGTGCTGATGATGATAGGTTTATGATATAAATGCAAAACATTACATAATTTATGTAATGTAGCTTCTGCCTGTGGTGCATCGCCCAGTCAGCACAAATCCAACAGTGGGGAAAAAAAAGAGAAAATGTGTTGCTACATAATTTATGTGAACAGTTGAGTACAGGCTACAGATAGCAAAGCTCCTTTACTGGTTAAAACAGAACTTAATAGGCCAATTATGTTGTCTCTTTTTCTTTTTTATCAGACCCTGAATAACAAAACCTACATTTATAGTAATGAGCAACATATGGGTGAATTCACATAACATGATGCACTGTTAGGTGTATGCAGCTGCCGGGACCCCAGAGTCAGCTGCGACTGTGGGTTTTATTAGATTTTTAAACAAGCTTTGGTCAAGTATTTTAGTCTATAATCCTAATAGTTCATTAGTCTTAACGATTCTCTGAGGCGAGAAGATTAGAGAGACTGTACTGCTCTTTAGTCCCCTTCACTTTTGCAGTTTTAAACTGTAAGTTTTGGACTGAAGCCCAAACAGCTCTTCAATATAACTATGGAGACTTTTTTTTATTATTATTATTAATGCTGTTTTTCAGTCAGGCAGGTTCTGTGTGGTGTGATAGTGGAGTCTTTAAGTGACCTTCAACTTGGCACCATTTATGCTAGTTTCTTGTCATTATTCCCATCCTCATAATGCCCTAATCAACAAAGATACGCCTTTCCACTGGGGGACGTGGGCGACGTGTGTTCCGTCCTCTCCTCGGCTGTGTTTTGACTGATGTGGGCAAACAAGGAATGACAGGTCCTCCCAAATTGAAATGTCAGCCATCACGTTAATTCCACAGAATCAGTGTAAAAGGAGAGAGAGGAGAGTGACAAAGGGAAAACGGGGAGTGGGAAAGTGTTTTCACCGAACTCGCGACCCCCTCTGCCCTCCCCCTCTCTTGTTTTACTACCACTCCCACCCCCACCACCCCTCCTTTTAATTTTTCATTTGCCACAGCTTCTTCAATTATTCCACATCACCGTCCTCCGCTGTTTTCACGTTTCCACCTCTCCACCCGGCGCTCACCACCCTCTCTCTCTTTCTCTCTCTCTCGCTCTCTCTCCCCCTCCCCCTCCTGTCCTCTCTGTCGCCCCCCTCTCTCTCTCTCTCTCTCTCTCGGTTTCAGTGAGATGAAGCAGGAGCTGGCGGAGGAAGGCAGCAGATGCTCCATCCTCTCCAAGCAGCACCGCTTCAACGAGCACTGCTGCATCCGCTGCTGTGCGCCCTTCACCTTCCTGCTCAACCCCAAGCGCCAGTGCCTAGACTGCCAGTACAACGTCTGCAAGACCTGCTGCACCTACAGCAAGAGGGACAAAGCCTGGCTCTGCTCTGCATGCCAGAAGGGCAGGTTAGTGTGTTCACACACGCATACACACTGGCGGCGGAGATAAGAGTAATAGCAAAGGAATGAATGGGGATGAGAGGTACGGGAGAAGCTGCGAATTGGTTGATTGGAGGACACTGAAGTGAGGGGAAAAGTGGGGTGGAGAAAAATAAATAGGACATTTATGGGGGGAAAAGAAGAGATTGAGAGCAGAGGAGGGGAATATGGGAACAGTGTGAGACAGATGTGAGGGGGGAAAAAGTGAATGAATGAGAAGAGCAGTGGACTTTGACAAATTGTGTTATAAGGACGGGTGTTTTTAGGATTTTGTTTTACTACTGTCTTAAACATCCATCTCTGTCCTCATTTATGATGGAAAATAACTGTTTCCAACTCAGTTTTCCTGTCTATTTAACATCACTGCTAGATGTACAGCAAAGCAGGGAGAGGACACGGGGCCATTTAGGGAGACTGTAATAAAAATAGGGGCAGCAGAAGGGAAGAAAATGAGTGAAATGTGTAGAAAGGGAATATCTACAGCTGTAAAGAGACAGACAGAGAGATGTAGACACAGCAGGGCAGGGGAGATGAATGATCAGACATGGTAGGGTTGTTGTTTTTTTCAAGCATTTTGATTTTTGGCACACATTGCTTGTGGGAAATATTCCTTGACTTGATCATTTTTTTAATATTATTCTGCTTGCTTCCAGTCCCTTGGTCACATGCCTGCTTACAAAGTGTAAATATCACAGTCTCAGAGAAAAGAAAGCGAGAAGTAACATTTATGATTTATAGAACAAGAGAAAACAATCTGAGGAGCAGAAAAGGCAAGGGAGTGCGATACAGCTTGTTGTATTTGCAAATGAGCTCCGTGTGCGCGTGTGCATGTGTCTGTTCGGGGCTGTTTATGCATGCATGTCTCTCCAAAGCCTTGGGAGTTGTTCTAGTGCCCCGACTCACCATTGGATGAATATTAAGCTCTGTCTGTCTAGGCAGCAAGGGTGGGGTGATGGAAATACTATTACTCTGAAGAGTGTGAGTCAGACTGTCGTGGATTTGTGGTAAAATCAATTGAGTGATTGGAAAATTAGATATGTGAAGATTTTACTTCTATACTTAGTAGTTTCAATGGTGTTTTGCTTAAATGTTAAGATATTATGCACATCCACAGGTGTGATTTTTCTACCTTTGCTGTGATATAACAAGAAATGCATTGAAACGATAGAAATACAGGTGCATTTGGTGGATGTTGGAGTTTCCGCTTGTTTGAGTGCCTTAAGATGGAGGTGGACAGGATTACAGAGAGCGACAGAGCTGTCCAAAAATGTGTTGCCCCTCCACTTGGCCTTATTTCTTCCTCTCAGTCCCCCTTGCTCCATCTCTTTTTGTCTTCCATTGATTTTCGCTGCATGTTGTATTGAGTTAGACCTGCTACCCTGAGTCCGGGTGTGTGAGACAAGAGGCGGGGAGGAGGGAGGAGTGGGAGCAGGAGCGGAGGAGGGAAAGGGATGATGGCAGTCAAAAGAGGTGGCAAGGATTGCATCGATCATCTCTCCTCACACATTCCCCCTCTCCACTTTTCTCCCTGTGTGTATGTGTGTGTGTCTGCCTGGGGCTCGGTAATGTTCTCATTAGGGGTTTAGACTGAGTCACAGATGGGCCTGATGTCACAACATTGCTGACTACCAGCTACATATAAATACCGCACTTTTCATTAGCGCATTAAACAGGCTTAAATCTGGTTTTAGCATGAATTACTCTCTCTGCGGGTGGAGTCGTGTCATTTGGAACGGTGATTTGCACAAGAGAAGCCCCAAAACATTATTTTGGAAATGGCTATTAGTCTCCTGTTGAAGTGCATGATTGCAAAGAAAAGGCATTGATTTGATGCTTAAATAGCCGGGAGATTGGGTGTTTGGGAAATAACTACAACAAGCTCTCTTGTTTAAAGAGGAGTCATTGTGCAGTGCATACACTGCTAATTTGTTTTTTTTCTTATTTATGCTCTGTTTAGCAGAGAGCCCATGAAATGAAATACAGCACCACCCTGCACCAATTAAAATAACACAAGTTAAGTAAAATTCATTCATGACAAATCAGTTCCTCAGTGTTTTCTCTTCATGCTTGTTCATTTTCTGGACAATATTTGAGGGGAGTTCGGCTGAATCTAAATGCTAAGTCGATCCATGTGGGACCAGCCTGCCAATGCCAAATGGTCTCACTCACATGCACCGGCTGTCCATCAACATTCACAGTGGCACAGCCACGCTGCTCACCACTGTGATGCACCGGGGGAAAGCAGATTTGTAATCATCACACACATGGACACACTAAGAGAATAAAGTCACCCACTCCCAGATGGACGGACGTACATAAGTGTGTGTGTGTGTGTGTGTACATGCAGGGCAACACATGCCTGCAAACAGACAGACATGTGAGCACATACATTGATTATGTTGGGTAATTACAGCTGTACTTGAGACGGACATTGCTATTGATTAGTTGATTGTTTTGGCACCCGCTGGTTTGAGGTGTGTTGAGTACAGATGGTATATGAAGAGTGAAGAGTCAGTGATTCAGCAGGTTTGTCATCCTCATACATCTCTAGTCCTTTAAAACACACACACACACACACACACATACACACACACATGCACACCTAACTCAGCTTTTCCACCGGAGCAAGTGGGACAAGCATGACTATTTGCAGTCTGGTGGGATGAATAACATCCACAGCCTATTGTCCACACGCTGTAAACGAACACTCACCTAAGCGGACACACACACACACACACAAATACACACAGAGACTGATCACACACCAATGGTTTCGTTAGATAAGTCTAAACATTTTGTTGTGGAAACTAAAAAATGTATTTTTTCCTTATTTTTGGCTTCACACCCAAAGAGGTTTGGAGGGAGGGGAAGAACAGGAGACGAAGAAAGATGAAGGTCAAGAGAGGAAGGAGGGAGGTGGAGGGCAGAAAAAGACATTAAGAAAGGGAATGACAGAGGAGGAAAGTACCTGTCCCAATTATCTGTGGAAGAAAATGCCATTCAATTTCCCTTTCTGTTTTCACTCTCTAATTGCATTGTTCCTCTTGCCTGTTCTCCCCTTTCTTTTTCTTTGGCTTTTTAGTTTTTTTGGTCCATTCTCTTTTATACTCTAACTCAACCTCTCTCCGTCACGTCTCCCCCTTCTCTCTACCTAATGAAATCTCCATTTTCCACATTTACATTTGAGCTACGGCACCTCTCTGTGCTTAATCTGCAGAAATGGACTGCTGGGTTCCTCCCTATACAGTCCTCAGGCCATAGTGTGATGTACTTCTATATACTGTGTGTGTGTGTGTACAGAAATAGCAATACACCAAAGTGACAGACTGTTCTTAACCACTTTATGGCTTTCATAATCTCAACCTAAAGCATGGCTACGAGGAGATTATGGCATCTGCTGCAGACCTATAGTGTACAGTGTGTATATGCAAATAAACAAGAGACGTACACACACAAGCACATGCACATAGTGACCTAAGTGCACACACAAGCACACACCCATACATTTTAATTTACTTAGATTTTTTGCAATTAAATAAATGTTTACATTTTTTAATCAGTGCACCTTGATTTTCCATGCATGGAAGCACATCTGCATGCGAGTGCGCATGCACAACACAAACACAGAGCAGGGCACACCCCTTTATCCTCATAAATGCACACACACTGCTGCAGTTACATGCAGACATCAACCGTCTGTCGTATTTTAAATGGGAGCCTTTCTGGTGCTGACATGGTGGTGTAACCACCATTGCTGACAGCCGGCCACACGGAAACAGCTCACATTTAATCATTCAACTCTTTGCGATGATGCTGCCCTCTTCTAAAGGCCAAACAGAAGGTGATTGGCTCAGGGGCATCAGGACGCGAGCTAACAAGCATGTAAAAGCACTCAGAAATCTCGCTAGCAGTAATAGCTGGTAAGTGGTGGGTGGTCTGAATGCTACCACGCAAAAACACACATTCACAGATAGCATATGGACAGATCCATTTACTGCTATGAGCTCCTGTCACTTTCTCAGGAGTCGCAGCCTTAAGTATGCTGTTTGGTTTGTATGTAAGCAGAGGTGAATAGGTGTTTTTCACCACATAAAGAGGATTCAGATATCAGGCATACTGCAAGCAAAATGATCAATAAAGGATAATCCAGGTAGGGGTGAACATCATGAACAGCCACAGAGATGCACCAGTTCTGGTCTGGTTGTATAAATCCTCCCTTTTTATGGTATGAAAATGCATCGTTTTAATTTAAAAGAGAGTGCACCAGCGGCTATGGAACATTTGTTCTTATGGTATTTTATATACATGGACAGCATATAATTGACATTTGACGTCTCGAGGTTGATGCTTCCCACTTCGCATATATGCAGCCTCCCACGTCTGTTTGTTTGTCAGTAGGATTACACAAAAAGCACTGGTAAAGAGATGGAGCACTGGCCACGGAAGAACCCATGAAATTTTTATGAAGATACAGATTATTTAGTATGAATTTGAATTTTTTTTCTCTGAAGCCTGGTGTATGTTGTCTGACATCGGCCTTGGTGGATGTCTGTGGTCTGTGAGCACCCTTCTAGTCTTACTCTTGCATTCATTTCACTTATTAATATTGTAGATGTTTTATCACTTGAACAAATCTCCTCGTGGCTACATGATGCTGTTTTGTTGTTGTCCACAGAGTTTAATATTGTTGTGGTTTGGTGTTCACAAGCTGAAGAAACGGCCCTTTTTGGCACACTGAAGCAGGTGGACACAGTATTGAGAAGCTTGCAGGCAGTCAACCTTATGATATTTTCCTTGGACTGCACAGTATGACCCCTCACCTTTCTGTCTGCTTCTATCCTGTTCTCCTGCCGCCACATTAAGACCTTCATGCAAGAGTCTGAGGGATTTAGGCGTGTGTTTCTCTTGTTCTTTTCTTATGTGTATTACATGTGTGTGATTATAAATTGTGCTACCTCAAAATAATCCCACAACAACAAGAACAGGCTGTGCGTATTCATGAAGACACCAGTACTATAAACTCCATGAACTTGCTTGCTGCTGCCAGACAAGCACCTGCGGCTAGGAGAGGCAGAGAATCACGGTCTTATCTTTTTCTGTCCTCCTTGCGGGGGTATTTTTGTATCCGTGCGGGTGAGCAAGACTAAGGGAGTGCCCTATGGCACCATGCTGCAGATGAAAGGTGTGTACACACTGTCGCTGAATTTTCAGCTTTAATAAGGCATTTACATGTCTGCATCATTCGCTGCTCATTTGTGCTGTTTTTCGTTATGTGTCTATAGTAGCTGAAGGGACAATGGATTGCAGGGCTTATTCTTGTTTGTATGTGTGTGTGTGTGTGTGTGTGTGTGTGTGTGTGTGTGTTTCATTTCCCAATAAAGAGCCAAAATGGCAAGCTGCAGGACTCAGTGCATGAAGGATGGAAATCTCCCCTCTCATTCGACACAGCAGCGCTATCAATTTGCAGTGTGGGACTTTTAAATCACAAAACACAACGTGAGTGGAAACAACAGTTGATGTACGTATATTTCATGCTACACAGCTACCTACGGCTAAACGTGCACAAGTTTTTCTGAAGAACTATTTAATGAGCACACAAAATTGACTACATGGGGTGGGCGAACATTTCCGTACTTGCAGGAAGCTTTTTATAATCTGAAGCAGCTTGAAGAACGCAGAGCACAGCTGAACCAAGATGCAGGCACAGGAAAGAGAGCCACTAATCATCCTCGCTCCTTCTATCCCCTCCACTTCTCTGCGGCCTTGTCTCGTGTCCAGGCCAGCTGACACCTGAGCTGCCGGTCGATCATAACTCTTGATGGTGTTTTGCACTTTATGCGTAGTCAGGCACAGCAGACACACAAACGGAGAGTCTTGTAAAATGCACACACAGACCCCAGTGGTGATGTTGGTTCAGACGTCCCCCTGGTGGTCCTGAGTTAGCTGTTTAAACACTGTGCTCACATTAAGCGAAACAGCCTAAACCAGAAACCTGCTTGAATTTTGCTAATGCAGTCTTTCCTTTTACAATACTCCAGTGTTTTTCAGCCTTGAAGCAATCCCAGTATATATGCAGTATCTTTGTGTGTCTGTATTGTGCTGTGTGGATGCCTGCATTGTGACTGCTCCCCATTGTGTGACCCATGTGTTTTCTGTAGGGGATAAGGTTCTGAAGCAGGTAATAAATCACTGCTATTAGGTAAACATGTGAATGCACACATGCACCATAGATAGACTGCACATACACTAAAAGAACCTTGAATGTTCCCTCTTGTGGGTGTTTTAATACCCATCAATCGTGTGTTTTATTTTGCAGTTATTGCTCTGAGTCATTAACGTCTCTCTGACTTCACTGGTCGGCCTCCAGCTCCCAGGCCTCCTCCTCCTCCTCCTCCTCCTCCTCCTCCTATAGTGTGTGTGTGTGTGTGTGTGTGGTGGGTTCGACTGAATCAGTTACACCTCTGATCTAAGTACCACTCCAGGTCAGTGGTGAACTCTGCTACAATGAAGCAGCACAGTCTGCAGTTTCTGTGATGTATACCTGCAGGTAATTTCTGGCATTTCGTGATTGAAGAAACTGGCTGCCATGCCAGAGCACTCCACGTGAATGGGGTCATTTGTGGCTCACATTGCTCACGCTGCAGGCCTGAGGTGATTGGAAATCTCATGATTCCTAAATCGGTTTATGCCGTAAGTTGGCTAGTGGATCAGAACAGAAGCTAAAGCTCTTGTTGTTTTTATTGTGGGTTAGTGGGATTGGAGACAGAAACTGTTTTCCACAGAGTGGAGCAATATGCAGGTAACACCCAAAAACACTCTGCAGCTTGTAGTGGCCTAACGCCCAGTAATACTGCTTTACAGCTGTCTGCCCTGCAGTGTGTTGCATTCAGGGGTCAAAATCTCACCTTGCTTTGAGCCTAATTCCTTCAGAGGGGGCGGTGCCATGGGTTGGTGGACCATCCATAAACTTTTAACAACCCCATCACTGTCACTGCTTACCTGTTATTGAGGGTGAAGGCTGGTCCCTCTGGATAAATCCAGGACTGAATTTCTTCTCCAATTCAGTCTCCTCACTTTGAACTCTTCAATCATCACAGCGACCCTTTTCCAATTTTTGTTCATCTGACCTTCTCCTTTTCCTTGGCAATCCCTCCTTCTTGACGATGATTATATTGAAAGCAGGCCTCCACTACATCTCCACTAGTAGTCTACCCTTCTACCTCAACTCGACACCAGACTCTGGTGCCAAATCCCAAACTCCACACACTACAGCAGCTCCAGAAGGGTCGACTGCTCATTCCTTCTATTTCCCCCATAGTAATCCTTCAATTGGGACTATCTTTTAACAAATCATCCTCTCAAAATTGAAATGCTTTAAATGGACAGATGTCTTGCATCAGTAATTTTAAGATACATGATGGCACTGTGTCCCCAAATGTCCAAAAAAAATTATAGCTGCAGAATCATTATGTTTAGAGGCCCAACTTTAAATGTCTTTACACAAAAGTGGAAATAATTTTGATCTGACTAAGCTAAATTTACCCTCCAAGATAGTTAAAACAGGTCCTACAGATTTATTTGCACTCAGGCCACTGTTTGATCTGGATTCATGTTATTGCTGCCAAAGAACATAAGTCATTTATGCTGCAATCATGGCAGAAGAGGTCACGACCTTTAATCCAACATATACAAAGAGAATGCCTTCTATCTCAGTAACCACTGCATACTGATTGAGTCAAACAGGAATTTTAATGTCCATATTGACTCCCCTCCCTTCCCCACACTATTAGCTCAGGGCTATGGCGGCTGTTTGTGCAGATGTGATTTATCAACAAAATCTCCAGCGTGGGAGCTGTTGAGTCTCATATCCTGGTGAGCTGGCAGGAGAGGATGTGAACCGCATGATTGGCAGATCAATGAAGCAGGCATCTGCTCTCTGATTAAGAATTAAGTTTGGTGTCTTTCACAAAACTTTTATATCACTAAATTATAATCCTTGTCTCCAAGATAGAGACCTCTCTAAGGTGCTGCATGAATAGTAATCTATCTTCCCCTCCTCTTACTTCACCCTTCACTTATTCTCTCACTCTCTTGCGCCCTCATGCCTCCCTCGGGCAGATCACACTGTCTGATCTGCTGCCATAGTGAACTCTGTGTAGCATGAAAGAAATAAGATATTGGCACCGCAGGATTTTCATACACAGTGCAAGAACCCCATTCAGTGACTGAGAAATATAGGTTTTCTTTCCACTATGCCAGTATTTCCACATATACTGTTAATATTGGATTATTTTTTTTATCAAGCATCATTTAAAGGCACTGAGAGGACTGTGATTCACTTGACTGCTAATAAGATGGGGTCAGTTCATGCTAAATACAGACTTTGCCAGATATGACTAATTGAATACTCTACATATCATGACGTCCATGTGTTATTTCAAGAAAAGCCCCTGAAGTCATGGATCAAAACTTTTATTTTCAGCATATTTTATTCAGCAATGCTTCACAACTCTCCAGCATGAGGAGATTGATAATGGGGCCTATGGCTGTCACAGCAGCCAAATTCATTCGTGTGGATTATCTTAATGAAGTGTTGCACTGCATGTGGTCTGTGTCTGTGTTTTTCTGAGTTTGTTAAGTAATTGAAAACTAAACACTAAAAGTCAAATTGTTACACAATGGGACAAATCCTTCCAAATACTACCACAAACATGGTTATGGGAGATTTTAATTCTTTTTTTTTTTCTTTTTTTTTTATTTTAACATTTTGTTTCAGATTATACAGTATGACTGTGTATCATAGCGCACAAGCTCTTTGAAAACTCCTAAGAGGGATGGTGGGTATTCACAAATTTTCTTTGAAGCGTATCCATGGTGAGAAATATAATACACACTTCGTACTCTTAGACTTAATGTTCTGGGAAATGGAGCTGGTGTAAATGAATAACAATTAGCAAAATATGCTAATGTCAGTATCCCGCCTTCCTTGTACTGCTGGAGTTCAGAGGGACTTCAGATGGTGTGTATGTACGCACCATTATTACTCCTCTCTCTTTCTCTCTCTCTCTCTCTCTCTCTCTTTCTCTCTCTCTCTCTCTCTCTCTCTCTCTCTCTCTCTCTCTCTCTCTCTCTCTCTCTCTCTCTCTCTCTCTCTCTCTCACTCACTCTGCTGCATATCAATGGTTGCTCATCGCTCCAGGCCTCTGTCTCATTGCACCTCCTCTCCCATTTTTCAGCGCTTTAAATGAGGCTTAGCCGGTGCTTCGCTGCAGAGATGACTGCACTCCACTCACCTTGTTTAGTCATGATTTCCCACCTGAATGAGAAGTGCTGTTTGATCTCATTTGTTTAAAATCATCTGATGTTATTAAGTCTGTACCGTCTGAGCTTGTGGGACTGGTAGACTGTTGCTGGATAGTTCCCTTTATGCTTGTATTGCTGCCCCTGTGGGCCACAATGAAAGTGTAGTCTGCATAGTTTCCCTTCCTTAGTCCTGCTACATTTTGTGAACTGTGTTAAAGGTATTTGCTGTGACACTACAACTGTGAACGTGAGATTTTAATTTATCCATATATTCATCAGCTGTATTATTTTGCTGTTCATCTGTTTGCTGGAGTAAACATTTGGCACAATTGGAGGTTGGTATTGATCAGAATGTCTTAAAGGTACAATCAAAACAGAGCAGGATGCATTTCACACCATGTTGCTGTCATGGCACTGAAATCAAGCTTCCCTGACTGTTCCACCATCTGTCTCTGCAGCAGAAAAGTATGGACATGTCATTTATTAACATGTTGTCCAAAAACTATCATCGCTATCATTTATCAAATATGAACAGATCAGTATTAAGTTGTTGTAAGCTTAAATTTCATAGGACATCTTCCTGCAGGAAGCTGCTATTCAACTCAACCCCCAGTGGCCCAGAGCAACCAAAATGACAGGGTAACAATAGCAACCCTGGATTCTGTCCCTCCCTCTCTGCATCTCCCCCTCTCTCCCTCTCTCTGTCTCTGTCTCTGTCTTTTGGGCTATTTGTTCAGAGCGGCAACAGAGGAACTTGGGTGATGCTGTCTGATTCAAACAGGATCAAAGCAGCCGTTCATATCAGGGCTGCCAATAGGAGAGATATCAAAGCAGCGAATAGACACACATGTATGCATATCCAGTTGGCACACACATGCAAACACCAACTAAGGCACTGTGTGTGTAGCCTACACATTCAACCTCAGAGCTCACATGCGCGCACAAGTGCATAGATACACAAACATATGCACGACTGTAAGTGTTTCTGGTCTTGTGCTTAGCATAGTATAGACAAACATAAAACAGAATATCGGGTCCCAAAGGCAAGAGGATGTGTGCATGGACATGTACAGCCGTGTGCCTTCTGATTGTCGACTGTGATGCTCTGTCAGTCTCCTAAACTTGAGGTAGATATGGCACTAAATCTGTTATTTAGTGAATATCTTTATGGTGTGTATTGTGTAAGAAAAAAAAATTAACAACATAGCGCTTCACCTTTCAGTCTCGCAAATGCTATATCTCACTAAGTTTGACATTTTATAAATTGAATGATTAAAAATGTAGCTGATCCCAAATGAATCATTTACTGATAATGAAATGTGGCCTCCAGCTTTAACCTTAGGTTAGTGTTGCACTTAATCAATGTGTGTAAATGCCAAGTGTATCTGCTCCCACCTGCAGAGGTGAACTGTGGAAGCCCTGCAGCTTCTGTAGCGACTGCCTGACTTGTGGATTCATGCATTTTGAATAAAGGTCTCTCTATATTTTCTCGTGCCCCCTTTCTCCCTCACTCTGCTTGCCTCACTCTCTCACTCTATATCTCTGCTTTCCTCTTTCTGAGGCGTTGAATCTCCTCCACTTGTCTTCAGCGGGGGTTCATTTTTCACGCCACCAAACAGCCGCAGGACGCACATCTCCACACTCTGTTTCTGTTTACTTCAACACTTTCTGAAACATACACATCTTGGGTAAATTGGTTTCTGCAAAT
This sequence comes from Caranx ignobilis, assembly GCA_021432705.1. NCBI lineage: Eukaryota > Metazoa > Chordata > Actinopteri > Carangiformes > Carangidae > Caranx > Caranx ignobilis. Next base: position 12,537,355 of record MU269986.1, read on the forward strand.
ACTATTCCCAGCCAGAGTGAGTGAGGGAGTTTGACATCCTCTGGACCTGCCTCCTCCTTCTCAGTTTGTGTTGATGCACTACTGGTAAATATCAGATTGCTGTGGCTACCTGCAGTGGACATGCACCGACGTAATGGCTTCCACCTGGTGTCAGCACCTCAAATACCTGCAGGCGGATAAACACAGATCTTTGCTGTCTGCAAACACACTCAGACACATGGAGATGAAACACAACATGTAGGACAAACTCGTAGCTGTAAAAAAAGCATATTCAAACACAAGCGGATGCAGGGATCTGAGTACAAAGATGGAATCAAACAAACACAAAGACAGACAAAGACACAAGGGGACAAACAAGAAAGAGATAGAAGAAATGAGGCAGAGTGTAGGCTAAACACGTCTTTGGGTAAGCTCGTCATGCTTGCTAATCCTTTTCCTCACCACCTCCACATGCCGCAAAACACACACTTTACACACACACATCAAAACACTTCCCCTCCATCCTAGTATTACTGCACCCCTAGTGTGAGAGCATGAATGACATTGGTCTCTAAGATTTGTTCATTACTTTGTCTCACCATTGACCTCATTCACATCTGTTAAGTTGCTCTCTATCACAAAGAGAACACCAGTTTCCTCCTTTAAACATTCATTCAGTGGCGCTTGGTGCATTTACATTTCTCCCTGTGCAGTGTCCCTTCTTTGCATTCAGCTTTCCAACATTTATATTCACACTTTATGCATTTAGCTGATGTTTTCTTAATCTAGTAAGAGGTGCAGAAGTCACAACCACAACACCCAGGCAAGAAACCAGAGCTGTGAATAAGCAGCTGAATAAGCAGCCAATTCTCTTAAATGTCACAGTGGCAATGTTACGAGATCTCACTGATTTAGCATGGCTCAAATCTGAATCGAGCACTGTCAGATTAACAGTATCAAATGGTTAAATGTGCATAACGAGAGGTTAAATGTCACCACTGAGGCTCAAAGAAAACTGAAACCACGACACAATGGGAGTGAGTTCAAGTTTTTAAGGAAATGAACACAATTCCTCTTCATGTGCTGTCAGTCATAGGGTTAAACAGAAAACCTCATCTGACCAGTGGCCTACAATACATGCATCTGCATGTGTGTAAAAATAAGGAAAATAAATAGAAGTCTGGTGAGAAACAGCAGCAGGCAGCTCTTGTGTTTTGACTAAGGTTTTGACAGCAAAACAGTTTTAAAAGTTCTCAGTGATGTGATGTGATACATATAATAGTGTAGAAAGAGACAGAGGTAGTAAACATACAGAGGGGAAATGAGGGAAGACAGAGTGGGCTGACATGCAACGGAGGTCCCCAGCAGGAGCCAAAGAGGGGCTGCTCCAGCTAAATGATATGTGTCCCAGCCACTCAGCAACAGGATAACCCATCATTACTGCTCAGCTGTTGAAATGCTGCTTCTTGGATACACACTGACAAAATGTGCAGTGTTGAGTCTCTCTGGTCTTAAACTAACAATATTGTGTGTCCTAATGACAAAAAGCCAAAACGTTGGTGTAGAAGTGAAGCAATGTTATGTTCTCTGTGTCTGTAAAGGGTGTTAAATTTCCAGTGATGAGCATCACCACCAGCCTGCAAGTGCAGTTACATGTCTCTCTGTACACTCGCTTTCCCCAATCTCTCTCAGTATTGACTTGGCCCCTCAGATGGAGAGTATCACCTTGATGTCTGCACTGATCTCTCTCAAAGGTCATTGATAATGATCAAAACAATTTCTACTGAGAGAGAGAGAGAGAGAGAGAGAGAGAGAGAGAGAGAGAGAGAGAGAGAGAGAGAGAGAGAGAGAGAGAGAGAGAGAGAGAGAGAGAGAGAGAGAGAGAGAGAGAGAGAGAGAGAGAGAGAGAGAGAGAGAGAGAGAGAGAGAGAGAGAGAGAGAGAGAGAGAGAGAGAGAGAGAGAGAGAGAGAGAGAGAGAGAGAGAGAGAGAGAGAGAGAGATGGAAAGAGAAGTGTCTCCTGTCATGGCTTCAATTACTCAGTGTGACGGCATTGCTATGAATAATGCAGAGGTCCCCCTGCCCCAGCCGGGAGTACCATGCACGCCAGTGTATGCACACACTGACATGAAAGAGAGAGGGCAAAGGTTCTTATGAATGATCAAAGCCAAGCTGGAGTAAGAACAGCAGCAATGCAGAGCTGAAACAGCAGAGTGTTATTCACCGGTCATCCAAATGAGCTTAATCAGTGAACACATACATTTCCCTCACCATGCGACTCTATGTGATCTTTGTTCTCAGCTGTTGTTATCATCCTGAGTTTCTATATTTATATATAGTGTTTATAGCTGAGGATGTCTGCACTGAGATGTTTTTGCTTCAGGCTCCTCTGATACTGTTTGAGGGATGTTTTATCCTAATGAGGCTTACATGGGTAATTAAAAGCACAGATAAAATTTACTGCACATAAAAATTACAGCCCGATCTCATGGTGAAATGGGTTCATGGCCAACTTTTGTCCACTTTGACTGAGGTAGGGATCATAAAAGCAGCCTGGGAGGAGTCTGAGTCATGCATGGTAAAGTGGATTGTCACAGGTGACATGGGTTGATGGATGGTGCTGCATTTGGTCTATATGGCATCCATCTCCACATGCAAATTGTTATCCTCACACCTACTTCACACCATCACCCTTCTCCAATGCAGTGTCTCTCATGTGATCTCCAGCCTGATTATAAGTAAGACAACTGCAGGACTACACTGGCATCATTTACATCAAACATAAACACCCTGCTGCACATTTCTACACTAATAAAGCTAAGACACATTCATTAGGACTGTTTGATTTATTTTGTCAGGATCTGCTGCATACTCAAAGGTTGCTTCAAAGTTTTAGGAGCTACAGATTCTGAGGGTAAACAAAGACTTGAGTGAAAAGGGAAGACGTGGAGGTGGGAAAAGTACAAAGAAGGATGGAAAGTCCAAGCCAGAAACACAAAGGCCAGCAGCAGCTATTAATGGTATTTTCAACTCAGAGTAAAAAGGCAGAAGGAGATTTCTCATCTTCTCTTGGTGAGCCCCCTCAATCCCTCCATCTGTCTCTGTCACCACAAAATCAGTGGTGGCACAGCAAAAAACACCACACTGTAAATGGGAAAAGAGGGATGAGTAAGAGAGAGGAGATAAATGTGTATGTGTGTGTATGCATGCATCTGGTGTGTATGTGCATGCGTATGTGCATGCATTTGTGTTTTTGTTTGTGATCTGTGCGCTGAGCATCAATGATTCATCATCATCCGTCTCCCACGCCCTGTCTGCCAGACTAAGCCAGGCAGAGTGTCGTTTGCTCTGTACCGGTGTGTGTGTGTGTGTGTGTGTCTATGTGAGAGCTCAAGGTGTGGTCACATGTCCTGTCAGTCCACTGAAATCACCTGAAACTGGTGTGATATCAGGTGTCAGATGGAGGTAAATATTGAGCAGAACGATCAAAAACTGTAAACAGTGCATGAGAGTGATGTCGCAGTTTGTGGTCCTGCAGAGCAATTTACAGAACAGAGCAATGACACAACACAAGAATAATTACCCCTCATATGCATCAACACAACGCTGTTTTTCTTTTCGCCAATCACGCACACAAGTAAATTGAATAATGGTGAGCTGTACGCTGTTCGTCATCAGGATCTAGCAGAGAAACAGGAAGCAAAATATTTAATTACTCAGTTGCATGAGCTTCAATGAAAGATGGTTGTAGATGTCTTTCCCAGCACCTGTGAACACATCCAATTATGTTCCTCAGGTCAGGCAACAGAGGGTCCTGCTGCCAGGGATTCAACCCATATTTTTTCAGTGAAACACCTGAACCCACAAGACGATCCGCCTGAGAAGTGTCCGACCACCCAACCAGATACAGTTGTCTTTAGCCGCCTTGAACTCAAACCATTGAACCACCAGCTTTGTCACTGTGTGAGGCCAAGTTGCTGAGCAGCCCGACTCTCTCGATGCCAGCATGCCTGCTGTCGCGTGTTGGCGTTGTTGTTAATGTTGTGCATTTTTGCGGAAGTGCACAAACCGTAGCCCATTCTGGTGCTGTAAACAGTTGATTAATGTGTGCACACTGTGCTGCGTTAGGTCATAGAGTCGAGGGAAGCAGCTACAATTACCATTGGATTTTCCTACATTGTGTGATTAGCAAACAGACTGAAAACAACTGATAGCGATGTGACTAAACTAATTAAAATATCTGCCATCTAATCAGTCATCACTCCCCTTTATCATTGATAACTCCACATCTTGCCACCAAACGTCAGTCCTTTCCCTCTGTTCCTTTTGTGTGCCGAGGCTCATTTGATGTGAGTGATTATAGTGTATTGCATGGATCTATTAAGTCAACATGTAACAGTTGAGGTTTCAACATTCTTGGCATTTGTCTATTAGTTATCTTCTCTGGCACAGCTCGTATTACACTGGCTGCACACAGAAGTTGCACACAATTAAAATGCTGATAAGACTCTTGGTGCCTTTTATTCATGTGTATGTTTTTGTGGCTTCTCCTGTAATGAATATGTTATGTAAAAAGCCTCTGTGGGCCAGACAGTGTAACACAATCTGCATTTCCGTCCAAAGCCACCTTGCCAAAAATTCGCTGCACAAACTTCAGCCCTGATCCTGAGAGCTTGGTCTTTTGCTGCTGCCAACGTAAGAGCAGTTTTTCAATCCCATGGTTCCACGCTTCACTTACTCCCTGTCCACTCTAAATATTTATAATTTTAATTTGCATGAGAGTGAGAGAAAATTGTGTTGCCTGTTATTTAAAAATCTATATATTGAATGCATTTCTATGAATGTGTATTTTGTAAGCACCAATTTTAAAGGAGGGTGTTTTGTATGGCAATTGGAAAAAGGTGAGAGGGATTTAGTCTGACAGCAGACAGGCAGTGAGACTGATATGTTGGCAAACAGCACAGACAGACAGGAGTGGTAAGAATATAGCCTGCTGTTCCAGCGGTGATCTTTGTGTCTTGGTTGGTGTTGTGTGACTAACTTGATAGGAGGGCAGCCAGAGGCTTGTTTGGGAAGCAGGCCATTCAATGGTTTCCTAAATTGGTGGGAGTGCAATGAAATGGCTAACTTTATTGGGCTGGTTTTTGGCTGCCTCTCCGCCAATGAAATGCACTCGAGAACTGAGAATGCTACTTGCATGGTCACAGGCAAAGCACTCACTTAAATGTAATAGGCACTTGTTTGTTGCAGGCCATTAAAATGTCTTTATCTTTATCAGAGAAATCAGAGGTCTCCCTTATAAATCAGGACAGACATGTCGGTGATAGTCGTTAGATTTGTGGATGTATGTTTGCAGTTCAGACGCAACACATTGCAGTCATTTTAGTCTTTGACAGGCACCAATTTGCACTTTAAACATTACAAATACTCAGTTTTAAAGATTGATCATCAGCAGGACGTGGCCTCTTTTGTGTGCATGACACTTAAGCTCTGCTCGTGTTATAAATGACACTGTGGTGCATTAATGAGAGACGTATTAAAAGTCAAGGACATGAGCTCTCTCAGCAGGACAAATGCAACCTGGAGCCTTTTTAATCTGGAGTGTGTTTTTACTTCACCTCGGGGCATAAAGTACTTCACAGACACTCTCCCATTGCACAAAGAGAAAGCGAGTCGAACTTTTACATTTCAATTCCTGCTCAGCCTTCCTGAGGTCACAGTATAGGTCATAGCTTCACCACTATTTCACAGCTTCCGGGCTTATCAACACACACACACACACACTGAGAGAGATCTGAAAAGAGCAACCAAAGATGGTCTCACTGCTTCCCCCACTTTTCCACTGAAGATAGATTCCCATGGATTATATAGACTGGGGATGTGCTTTGAAAAGAAACTTCTAAAAATAGATCTCAAGGAACAAATGCCCCACATGGAAGTGCTCATTGTGCCCCCCCCCTCGTCTGGTTGCTTCTCTCTGTCCTCCTCTGTCCTCTCTTTCCCCTCCATTGCTTGTCTCCTCAGTCTCTACCAGGTGACAGCAGTATATGTGGTCTGGTGTTCCCTCTGCTCCCTAACAGGCTGTTAAGACTGACACCTCAGTGTATTGTGCTCCAGCAGCGTCACTTGCTTCTTGCCTCGTTGTCCTGTTTGTCCTTTTCTTAGTGAACTTTGTATGATGTCAAAGGTTTCAGTCAGGGGAGTGACCTTTACAAAGTGGCTCCTTCTATCATCCTCCACTGAACAATTTTAGATTTTATATATCGTGCAAACATTCAGCCAACATTACTATTCAGCTGGGGTTAGAGGATTTCTGAAGGACATGTGGTTCTGGGGGGTATTTTGGCTCCCTGATCACAGAGTAATAGCATCAACCATATAAAGAGTACTTGTACCCTGTATGAGGTGTGATAGAAAAATATGTAATAATCAAAAAAAGTTTTTCCTGTACTCATTTTGTAATCTCTAAAATCCTGTTATTTCACTGGGTTTTCATTTCCTGGTGGAGGCGCTTGATGACATTAAGAGGATAAAACCAGGGTTCCCACCCCAACTGTGACGTAAAAAAAACAACAAAAACAAACAAACACAAAAAAGGCCAATGATTCTACCTTATTGAGATTTAATTACCATCACAAGCTTCTTTCATAAGGCTTCTGACAAATTAATTATGTGTACAATCTTCTGCCTCTTTTGGCCTCGCATCATATTGGCTCTTCGTGATTTTGGTTCCACATAATTGCTCAGATAAAGGCTGGAGGGTGCTTGCAGTTTTTTCATTATCCAATATCCACACAGAATAGCCACATGGAGAATGAGTTGAGTGGTGGAAAGCATAGCCGCAGTCTATTCTGCCACCAGATTTCCCACATTGCTGGGCTGCTGCAGAGCTCTGCCTCTCCACATGCTCCCCTTAAAATCCCATGTGGTGCTCTGGCTGTGCAGAAGCAGGAGGCTTAGAGCAGATTATCTCACTTTTCCATATGTTCCATTATACATCCATGCTGAGAATACTACTGACTATGTTAATATGATGCACGACTACAGCCTATGAAAAACCTGCCTGTGTGGTTTCATGATTTCATTAGCAGAATATTTGGTCTCCATGGAGTATCTCAAAGTGACCTACATCTCATATGATTTTCAACAGACCTGCATCCTAAAATGACCCACATGCACGCATGCTGAACAACAAGAAATCATGTGACATCTGGCCAGCTGTTAGGAGAACTAACCTAATTGTCTCAAATGGACTGTCCACGCGGACATAATGCTGACATCCACACCAGAGGCTCGCGTACACCCGCCAGTGATGAATGTTACGTTACATTGACCCTAGTGAACAGTTGTGTATTTGCAGATGCAAAAGAAGTAACACTGGTTGCTTGAGATATAATGGGGGGCAGCTTGATCTGATGTGTAAATATGCTCTTATGTTCAGATTATATTTTGCCATATCTCTCTTGATTGTCAAATTTGGTCTCAGATATCCCACAGTCACACTGTGGAAAGGGCCTTGAATATTTTAAATCCAGTATGGATGAGTCATCACAAACTGGTGGGAAGCTTTCTGTACAGGATGTTCACTCTTTGCGCTGAGTCGCTTTCTTGTATACTACTTATCTCACTTTTGAAGAGTTTGCTCTACACAATGATGGGATAAAATGCTTCACAAAACGAACAGAGGTGAGAATCCTCAGGAGCTGCTCTGAGTAAGACGATAATGATAAAGGTACAGTCTTTCTCCTCATAATACATGGATCTGTTGCTGTGCCAGGATATCAGCATATCAAGTGTCATGACCTTAAAAAAAAAAAAAAAGAAAGTTTTATCTAACATGAGTGTAATCAGAACCTGTTCACTAAACTTTTTGCCTCATTCACAAAGAGAATATAATATGTTTGTAATGGGAAGAAATTGATTATTTACTTATGTTTGCTATAAAACTATGGAGCATGGTCTGATACTGTTTTTCATTGATTAGCTCATACATCATAGAATGTGTATTGTTAGTGTGCAGGTGCTATACTGTAGGTTTGACAGTCAAACCACCACAGCCACTACTTTAGGAAACCAGACACCATATGAACGGTTTGTAATTCACTTTGGTCCCTCCATCCATGCTCTGTCTGAGAGCACTTTGTCCAGATATAACTCATTTCCAGTCTTCCATACTGTGCCACAGGCTCTCCCAGCTGCCGACACATTCATCTGTAACGCCCTGAAAGAATGAAGGTCTGACGAGAGAGCAGGGTGATAAAGAGGAAGAGAGAAACAGAGGAAGAGATAGAGAGAGAAAAAGAGGGAGAATCTAAAGATGACAGCTTTAGGTCTTGAGAGAAAGGGAGAGAATGAGGGAGAGATGGTAGCGTAAATTGCCTGACCGCTGCCTAGAGCTGTGCTGTTCCTAAATTTAGACTTTTTAGACGTAGGTTAGGAAAGTGGATGTAGCAGAATACCTTACGGTGAACCTGCAGTTGTTCTCCAGGTTCAATGTTGCAGTATGCCAGAAACGCAATCAAAAACTGTGCTGATTTCAACTGCTGTGGAACACATGCTGCATGCAAATGTCTGTCTAGTCATAGAGCTCTGTTCATTTAACAACCCCAGCTGCTGTGCATGGGAGAGCCTGCCAACAGTGGTTTCTATAGATCCAGCTTGGGTGGTCATACACCTCTCTCGCAGGAGACTCATTTAAAATTAATTGATCCTCTAAATGAGCAGCATGCAATGTGTCATTCTGCAGCCTGGCCATTTTACCTGTAATTTACTTTCAGCTGAGGTGTGTATTTATTTATACTGAGTCTATGTGACTGCATGAGAAAAGCAAACATATGTAAAGGAACTAAATAAGGCAGAAATTCAAGAAAGACTGTGATAAGAGAAAGTACCCACCTCATTATACAGTTCTTTTTATATTCCTGTTCCTCTGCCTCCCTAAATGTCCATCACAGGGGCGCAGGCAGGAAATCAATATCCCATCTGCTTTCTAAAAAGGTTATGCACAAGACCACTGCTGTATGAAAAATGTTTTCCTGCCTCCTAAAACTGGACACTGTTTTAAAAACATGGTGAAAGGTCAGGTGGGCAGTGCACAGGTTTTCTGAACATCTCAGGATTTCCAATAGTTTACCTTGTTTTGTTTTGTTTTTTTTTGTCCTTTGGCCTATAGTGCTTTCACTGAATACACTTTAGAAGAGTGTATGTGTGTGTCTTTAGTGCTCTGATGGTGTCACCTCACAGATGGCAGTGTTCAGAGAGAATATCTCAATAAAAAATTTTCATCCATGCAGATATTTTCACATAACAGTACATGACAACCTTCACAATACTTTATACTTTTAAGTTGTATAAATACAAATGTTGTTTGTGCGATAAACTCACATTAGGAAGTAAACATCAAATTGTCATGCTGGTAAAGACATGCTGTACTTATACTCTCTGTTTTTGTCTTTTAAAATTGCACATTTTCTTAGTCCATGTCTTATGTTCTCAAAAAAGAGCATCTGTAGATAATAAATGGTCACTGTCCCACTTCTCCCCCTTTCACAAATCTGTTCTGACATGTACAAATAAATAACCACAGAAGCGGCAAGAGATGTGGATGAAAGGCCGTTAATTCTTGTTTGGAGTTAGATTTTCTCAGAGCCGTCGTAACAGCAATTAATCAATATTAATATCTCCCCACTTTTCAAAAGGCCTGTCTGTTAGCTGAGAGCATACTTGTGGAACAGATCAGGGATGTGGAATAGTGATAGAGGAAAGTTTCTTTTACTGAATACGGCCAAATGTGATTGTGCACCATTTCTTTGCACCCTGTTTGTGTTTGCTAATTAATGAAGCATTGCATGTCTTTAAAGAAATATATGTTTATTATGTATTTGTTTTGCCTAGGGACACGAGAATTAGTGATTCTTCAGGGAAATTTCTGGTTTTTGAGTGCCACATTAAGCTAGATCATTTTTGTTCCTAGTTTATTCTTATACATAATTAAAAAGATATAGAAACTATCATCAAAATTTCTGCAGGTTTCAGCTGGTATCACCTAATGTTTTCTTCACTTTCTTTTTCCCTCATAAAACTTGATTTCTATTGTGAGTGCAGAAAAGTTTCATCTGTTGTACACCATGTTGGAGTTCATTTAAAGAAAGCAGGATCTAGATCTCAGTCCTCCAGATTTTCACTCATTAAGACCTCACAACTCGAGGGTTTTAACTTCCCAGACATCAGGCGCTTTGATCTAACCCCGGAGTTGAGACCAATCTAATTTTCTTTTCTTATTTTCTTCTAATAACAAGACCAGTCACTCCACAAGTCTTCAGAAGAGAATAGGGCCTATTTGATGTTCTGTTATAGTCAGCCCCCACCCTTCGTTCTTCTCCCTTTGCTCTTCTGTCCCGTCTCTACAGCAGCTTCAACAGAAGCTGAACCAATTCATTAGAAAGCTCAGAAAGTCAATTATGGTAATAGTTCCCTTTGCCAGGGGAGGTGGGAACTCAGCAAAGTCAGATACTTTTTATTGCACTCCTTCAACATGTGCTTCTATATATTTTATTTAGGCCTCATTTAGATGTGCAAATTGGTTTTCTGAAGTATAGAGGGCAAAAGGGCTGTAGAGAAGACGAGAGGAGAGGGTAAGAAGGGAGGCAGTGTTGCTTAGGCCTGCACGCAGAGCTGACCTAAGGCAAGGGAGGAGATGAAGGAGGAAGAGTAGAACCAGTGTCAGGAGACCATCCACAGGAATCCCTTTTACTTATTCATGCAGCAGCCAAGCATCAGGGAATCTCCCAACCTCATTATGAAATGCGTATTTGCAGAAGCTCACGCAGCAGTGCAGCTCTTGCTTGAAAGCCTCTGCTTATCCACTCCACTCTCCTCCCTTCTTCCTCTCTTTTTTAGATCAGATCACTCTGGGGAAGCAATGTCATGCTTCATTCATCGAGATGCCTCTCCCACTGTCCTAAATCTCTCTCTCTCTCGCTCTCTCTCTTTATTTCTGAAAGGGAAAGCACAGCTAATTTCAACAAGTTTGTGTAGTTGGCATAAAAGGAAACAGATGCCTGCACTTGAATTTGTATTCATCATCTGTTTCTGTGTTAATTTTGACTGATGGGCAGAGTGGGATGAGTGCGATGCGTCTTAGATGAACCAAAACTTTGAATGAAGCCAAACATGTATGCACACTCATCAAAACTCTAAGCATCTCTAGATACTCTAAGCTTACTTGTCAGCTGACCACAATTGCGAGACAGTTATTTTCCAATGACTGTGGCTGAGCAATTGCAACAAGGCAGAGAAACCAAAGCCTTTGGTTTCTCTTCATGTTGAGGTGGTTTGTTTGTACGGGGTCACATAAGGGTCAGTAAGATATTGAGCTTGTAAAATTATGTTCAAAAATGATTCCTTAGTTTGTAATTGGAAAACAGCCTAGGTAGACCTGTTAAAAAAAAATTACGTGTGAGAAATTTGAATTTGTGTGTATTTATAAAAATATCTTTGTTGTTGAGGGAAAAAAAAAGAGATGGTGTGAATAAAATATGTGAAGAAATGATGTCAGGAGTGAGGTTTCACAAAGACTGTGATAGAAATGCGTGTACACAGATACGAAAGAGAAACTGCTTGTAAAAGTCAAAGTTCAAAACTCAAAGCATTCAAAGTTCCCACACCGTGTGTGCTGCTGCAGTTTCAAGTAGAAATTTTCACAGTCCAATCACAAAGCAAGAGTCCAGTTGGACAGCAGGTGGTTCCTTTACTTTCATCTTCCCCACAGAGCCTAAAACAAGTAGTAGCTTTTCTTCAGGATCAGTGGCAGCACAGGCTGTTCCACCACCCAAGTGGGTTTGTGTACATACACAGCATGTTAAATGTTTACTGTTATTTTTTACATCATCATTAAATCTAATTTCACCCACTGCTTGAGGTCCCAGCCCCAGGTTAATTTGAAAGTCAATTATGATTCCACACATGATATTTCCTCCATACCTTTTACTGCAGTCACAGGTTATTCTTTTAGTCTAAAGATTGTGTGGTATATGGTTTGGGCTCATTTCAGACTTCAAGTGAATCCTATTTGTATTTCCTGCTTGTATGATGCCTCCACAAAGCAGCATTGCTCTTCCAGATTCATTTCTGTGCCTTCTTTCTTGGGCCCAGGGGGAGATGAAAAGAGCCAGGCCTCTTCACTGGGGCTCAGCATCCACCATTAGAGTGACTAGATTCACCCGTGGCATGAAATTAAGGAGGTGAAGCCCATTGAGCAGCCCAGCAGATAGAGGCAGAGGATAATAAATCCACTGAGAAAGGGGGAGGCGAGTGTAGAAGGAGGGAGGGGAGGGATGTGGCAGCCTATGCTGCCTCAGGGACACTTAGGATCCCTTTATTAGCATGGCTATTTTCACCCTCTCCTTCAATGGCCTGTCTCTTCATTGCACAGAGGCATCAACATGTACACACACTCTCAGTTCCTCCCTGCTCTTTCACAATCAGTGACATGGAGTTGATGACACGTTTTTTTTTTTTAATATGAAGAGTGTATGGGTTAGGGTTAGGATGACATAACTCAAAATAAACAGACCTGTCCAGGTTGATGTGTTTTTTAACAAATGAATAGGAGACTTCAACCAGATTGCCAATGCTACTCAATATGATCAATTCATTGACCAATGGCAACATGTTCAAGTTTATTCTGTTCATCCATCTTTAAACCTCTTTATCAGGAGTTATAATCGAAAACATGATAAGTAAAAACTATGCAGCTGTTAGTAACTCACCAAGAAATCCACTTACAGTAACAAAGTCCACTGATTCCCTTAATTAATACACTAATAAAGTTGGCGTCAGGCTAATTAATAAATGATTAATGCACAGTGGGTGCTTTCAGCATAGGCTACTCAAAGCTATTCTTAGCCACAAAATGTTGATACATACACAAAGAAAACACAATACTGCTTCGCCTCACATTTGCACCACAGTACAGTATATAAATATCAAAGTGATAAATGCTCTGCAGTTACTGTATAGCAATTTCTTTGTCTGAGTACTGAAGAGGCAAGAGTAAGTGATTCAGAAAGCATCTTTCCAAAGAAGGATTAAAAAAACAAAACAGAAAAGATAAAATGGAAAACAATCATAAATAGTGTCTAAATAAATACAGTCTGTGTTTGTGTGATTCCCTTTAACAGTAAATCTGTCTTTGCTTGTGTGTGTTTCTGCGCACTGTTTTGTGTTACAATGACATCGAAAAAGCGGCGGGATTGACCGCAAGATTAAACACAAAGTTGGCGGTGTTTCATGCAATCCGACACAACACTGGTGCAAAGGGAGCACTTTTCTCAGGGCTTTTCATAACCCTCTCTGTTATGAATTTCTGCTTATGTAATCATCTGGTCCATGCTGAGGACTGACTGGTTGGCATTCAAGCACCGACAGCCCTGTAAAGTGAGGAAAAGCCTGGAAAATGATGTGACGTCACATTAAAGAACTGACGCATAAACAAAACACACAGCTTGGATTGTACAGTACATAAAGTCTGGTTATTTACATTTGACAATTAATTAAAATTGAAAACAAATCAAACCAGCAAATTTAAGCAGATTTTAATTAAACTCCTGGCTTGAAGTCTACGTTATAATCCTGCTGCAATTATAATAAAATCTGATTCCAGTTTCTTTCCCATCTGTTTCTCTTTGACTTACTGTGATTTTTTCTTTCTTCCCTCTCTCCTGCCTCCCTTTTCTGTTGTTTGCCTGCAGGATTTTGAGGACGCAGTCCCTTGAATGGTATTATAACAATGTGAAAAGTCGCTTCAAGAGGTTCGGCAGTGCCAAGGTTTTGAAGACTCTGTACAGGAAGCACATTATTGAGAGAGGAGCGCTCTCTGATCTCCCAGGTAACTTTATCCTCTTGTTTTTTTGTTCGTTTGTTTTTTTTTGGCCTCTGTGTTGCTGCCATCCTATAGCTGTTTATTTTTATCTTTTAATTATTCTTCTCAGCATCGTCTTTGATTGCAGAGCAGCCTTCTCTCTCTGTGTAATGTTGTGTCATGTTGTGATTAAAGCTATTTGGCTGATTTGGCAGGAGATGTTGTGTTACTCTTCCTCGAGTTAAAAAAACAACAACAACAAAATGGCCTCTTTTTTTGAGATGGAAGGTTTTTGTTGAACAAAACCACAGACAAGCTCACTTGATTGCTCATTAGTTTGCTTTGTTAAATGATCGGTCACTTTGTTTCACACCTTGTTTCTCCCTCCCTGATTGATTCAGTTAATTACTTTCTCACTGGCATGTGGAGACAATGAACACACACACACACACACACACACACACACACACACAAACATATATCTCTAGGGTTATATTCAACTGAACTTAAAATTTGTATTTTCCTGACATTTAGATTAAATTTATTTTATGATAATAGGATTTATTTAACTTTATTCAATGGCTGCAGTTCAATTTTGTGTTGCTGGTGCACCTGTGGGCGTGGTTGAAACTGTGTGTGTTGGTGCATGTGTGTGAGTGGGTCAGTGCAGTGGTGATGCTGACAGGCTAAGGGGCAGCTGGCCTGTGGTTTCATTCTGCCAGTTAATCCCTGCAGTGGCTCAGGCCACTTTGCGTCCTCAGTGAATTGTTCCTGTGCAGGACGCCAGCAGTGCAGCTTTCATCATCGCCTCCCCTCCGCCTCCAGATAACATTGTTTTGACCCGGCTGAAACAGATCGGTCTGCCACTGTGGCTGACTACAAAGCATTATGTCAAACCCTGGTACATAGGATTAAATGAGTGAAGAGAGCACAGAGGGGATAAATCAGGTCAGGAACTGGATGGGATCAAGATGATGGAGCAATCAGAAACACACTGTGGCCAAAACTGAGTGAAGGTTGTTTTGGACAATGTTAACACTGTTTTAATCTTTAGTAATGATGTCCTCTACTATGCAGGCAAAGCCATACAACTATAATAAAACTAGCTCATCTGTTTTTACTACCACATTATTACATTTTCCATCTTGTGGACATGTAGCCATCGTAAAAGGTGACAGGGTGATCGTGGAGAGCTAAAAACAGCGACTGGGGGTCTTACAATGTTGTTTTAAAAAAAAAAAAGTGTTGCCAAATAACAAGAAATGTCAGTTCACATCAGATCTTTATTGTTCCACAATGGGAAAAAATGTTGTAGCAAGACAAGATTAAAAAACCACAAAATTTAATGTTCAAGACAAAGTGACAAAGACAAAGTGCTTGAAAGTGATGGTTTTGTGTTGTGTTTTCATAGTTGAACAGTATGGAATGAGAGCAGTCTGCAGTGTAAGGGTCAAACTAGGCCCACGGTAATGAATGAATTTCACATGGACAGGCATTGTTGACATTTTACAGCCCCTCTTCTTTGTTTTCATGATGAAATTCCCTGGAGGTACGAGGCTCTCCCAGGACAATCATGATTTGAAGTGGACAAAATGATTCTCCTCCTAAACCTTCACTTTTCTGATCTCTTCTCCAGTCTCCTCCCCCCTCATCCTCTATCATACTCCCCCTCTCCTTCCACTTCCCTCACTTGTACTAGCTCTCCTCTCCTCTCCTCTCCTCTCCTCTCCTCTCTCCTCTACTCTCTCTCCTCTCCTCTCCTCTCCTCTCCTCTCTCTCTCTCTTACATCATCCAGGGAGGAGGACGAAGGATTATGTGACTTGGCTTCTGGTCTCTCGGCTCACATGAGTCCAACAGATTAGACCGGTTCCAATTCTCAGATACTCACATCACTGTTCCCGTCGAATGGCTACAGCTGACTTTCCATATGATTATGGATACACTGTGGTGCATGGGACTTCTGTCTGTTGCTTGTGCGTATCTGGATATTAAAGCATCAGATATTGCTGGTTTGTCAATGAAAACCTCAGATTTATTGGCAATGACGGGTTTGTTTACATGAAAATATCTTGTATCTTTTACATCCTTTATCCAGCCTTGTCATGTCATATATGGGATTGAATTAAGTGGGATTATAAAAATGTCAAAAAGAAACCAAATCTGCAGCTGTCAAAATATGACTGGGTTATAATTCATCTGAGAGAAAATGCCATCTAAAACCTCTTTTGCTGCAAATAATGGGATATGTCAAGTGTGTTGACAAGTATATAATGGCAACAGATTACTATGTTGTATATCAAGACTTCTGTGCTTTCATTTGAACAGAAAATAATGAGATTTCTGTTCAGCAAGTAAATCAGCACTAGATTGGAAAAAAAAATCAATTAGATAAAGATGTTGCACATTAACAAACTGGTGTTACACCAACTCGCCTGGTCTACTTTGCTCCAAGAAAAGAGCTTGTAGCCAGAAAGCTCCCTGGGTGTTAATATGAGTCCCCTGTCGTCATGCATGTAGAGAAACAGCCACAGACACATAAAACGTCCTCATAAATCAGCTCCAATCTCTTGTGTGGAATATAGGCTGCCTTTATATATGTGCTAAGAATGTTTCCTTTTTTTTAATGTATCACCAAGGAGCCACTGCTTGTGAAATCAACTCTGTACGAGTGTGAAATGGCAGCTGACATGACAGTCGGTGAGAGAGATGTGACTGTTTTACATCAATCATGTCCCCAGAGAGAATGTGTGACCTTCAAACCAACAGGAAGAGAACATGGAGCGAGCAATTTGTACTACCATCATGTCCAACATGTCCAGTGGAGAGAGGAGTAATGCCAGCATGTGACCCGCAACAAATACCATACCATCATCTGTGTGTGTGTGTGTGTGTTTGTATACAGGAAAGAGTGAGAGTGATGGATGTGGCCCCTGGAGAGTTTTTTTTTCCACATTGAACATGCTTGAAGTGTTTGTGATCACATACTGTGAAAACGAACAGTTAACATATCAGAGGACAATGAAGTCTTGAAGAAAACAACTTACAACTTTATTTCTTTTTCTTTTTTTTTTTGCTTCAATCGCAAAATTTCACAATTCATTTCAGGAACGATCCAACCAGCTCATCAAGTTGATCTGCAGATACCGAGGACTGATCCAAGGGTGTTAAATCAGCATTTAATGCCTTTGAAGGCGTGAAATGAAACAAGCGAAATATGTGCAGCAGTTGTACTTACTCATGCATTAGTCTCTCCTAAACACAGTGGCATTAAACGCTCTTAGCCTGTGGTGCACAAGAGGCTACGTGTCAAGAAACATAAGTTATTAGATGTGACAGAAACCAGGGGAGCCATCATGCAGAGTCTTGATAAAAGTTCAGAGGGGAAAAAACTGTTCTTTCAAGTAAAACGAGCTAATGGAGTGTGTCACGTCTTTAAATCAAAGTAAGTTCATTTACGAAATATCAAATATTATCAGTTCCAGTTTCTGAATAGGTTCACTAATAGGGGACAGATGAGTGAAGGAAATCAACATGTAAGGTTATTATCACAAAATACATGCCAGTCAAAGGAATGAGTTTGACATTTGTTGAGAATTATTTGCATTTTTGCCTCTTGGGTTTCCTTAATTTTTTTATTTATTTATGTCTTCTGTCAGCTCTCTGTTCATTTCATCCATATTTCTGCATGTTTTGTCCAAGTTGTTGGATCATCACCTTCATGCTTTGCTGTGGCTGTGTGTCTCTCTAGAAATCTACCTTAAGGGTATTATGTTTATTTCCCCTTGAAAACTGGGTGTTGGCACAGTAGCTAATACTTGTAATATTTATAGGGACTCAGATATTCATTCAGAATTTCTATCAAGGTATAATTTTTAGACATCACTTTATACATATCTACTCTGGTTTAATGACATAGCATCATACAATTTGCCATGAAATGCAACGTGATGAGTTTGTTATTAAGTATCAAAAGCAGGAATTATAGATTTTTTTGACACTTAAATCTTATTCATTTCAAACAGGGGATTACTGTTGTCCCACTTTTTTCCTGGCCTTTGTGATTGCTGTCACATCCCTCCAAATGTCTGTGGGAAGCTTCCTACCTAACACGACGAGATAACAGTGACCCTGGAAATGTTCAAACATATCATGACCTTCAAATATTCCACTCTCTGGCGAGAACATTGAGAGAGCAGAAGCAGCACAGCACAAAACTGAAGTGTTTTTTGAAGCTTTCTGTGGCTGCTGCAGCCTTTTCAGTAAGGTGATGAAGGGAGAGTCCATGTCCTTGTGTATGTGTGTGTCTGCACTAAGATTGGAAGTAATACCACTAGACAAAGACTTGCATTGCAAAGGTGCACTTTATAACCTCGAAAGACAGGTTTCAGAAAAACAGTATTATTTGTCTTTGTCTCCAATGTAATAAACAACAAAAAGTCTTAAATCTTTTTTTTCCATGGTATGTCCTCCATGTGTGTTTTTGTTTATGCTCTGCGGGTTTGTTTTGTGTGGATGCTTGTGTTTCTGTTTCTGTATAACCACACATGTAGAGCTGCACTGAATTAGAGGATGGTAGAAAATTAGTCAGTAGGGCAAATTGCTAGAAATAAACACATGGGGGTGGCAAAGTGGTGCAGTGGTTAGCACTGATGCTGCACATCAAGAAGGCCCTGGACTGGAACCCCTGGGGCCTTTCTGTGTGGAGACTGCATGTTCTCCCACAGTCCGAAGATGTGCACATGAGGTTAATCTGCATAGGTGTGAATGTGGTAGGTTGTGATAGATTGGTAACCAGTCCAGGATGTGCCCCGCCTTCGCCCATTGTCAGCTGGGACTGGCCCCAGCCCTCCTGCAATCCTGCATGGATAAGCGTTACAGATGATGGATGGAAATACACGTGGTTCATCAGTTTGAATGTTAATTCACAATATTGGGAAATAATAATTGTACCCTATAGTTAACAAGCAATTTGGGCTAAAAATTGGTGGTGAGATTGTTGGTGGCTTGTTTTGCACTGGATTGGATCTTGGTGATGGTTGGAATATAAGATGAAACACAGGAGACAAAGAAAAAAACAAACAAACTGAGAAGCTGCCTCTGTATGAGTGGGCTCATTATTCATTATTTAAGGTTAGCCCTCCACAGACTGCCTTCTGTAGGTGTGTTCCTGAAATCCTGCTTCTCTACTATGCAGCCAAGGTCAGATAATGAATCTCCATTCATTTACATTTTTCTAGCTGTAGGAGCCTTTTTTTTTTTTTTTGAGAGAGAGAGCTGCTGGGCAAAGCAAACCTGTGGTTTTGACAAGAAAAAAGAACAGGAAGTTGGTAGAATTACATTTGCCAAATGGAGTGACTATTGTCTGCTGTTCTGGTGTGATCCGTTTCTGTCCAATATGTGGCTGCTTAGCCAAAAGCTGTCTCAGCCTTCAACGTTAAACTACAGTGCAGAAGGTTTGATGTGACTAATGTAGTGAGTTGGTGCCAGGACAATGCAAACAGTGACCTTGGTTCTACTGCTGCTCTCTTCTGCCAAAATAGCAAAGCAGGAGCAACAGAAACATGAAAATCCATTGCACTTGGCCTCAAAGAGATTAGTTCTCACTTAGAGCTTTTCGATAGCACATTGAAAAATAAACCTACTGTACTATGGCTCTAGTATTTCAGACACTCTCTGGCTGTATTGTCACTTTTGCGATCATTTCTGTTGTCTGAGTCCTTTAAGCTGAAGGCTTGGTGACTCAGAGTACAGTGCTCTGTCTGGAGGGATCGGAGGGCAGAATGTTAAACAGAGGCCGGGAGCCGCCGCTGTCAAAAAGCAAACAACCACAGGGTTCAGACCACATTGGTGTCAAGAATGCAACTAACTCCATTTGTGTGTGCATGGCACCAGTGCACACACACACACACAGTATAAGGAGACACATGGTGATTAATTTCACAGTAAATAATGTGACATTTGCTCTACATTTATTCATTTATTTGCACTGCAAGTTACATCCTGCACTTATTTCTTACTGGTGGAAACAAATTAGATGGTGTATAGTTTCCAACAGGCAACATGGTTTTCATGCAGTGGTTTGGATGTGGTCAACATTTTCTTCCAGTCTCACTGCATTGTGAGCATTTTCTACTGCTACAGGACATTTTCTTGGTTGGTTTCTTGCAGCATTGTTCTTGCCCATGTTCATGCAAGGATCAATCCAAGCAAAAGGCTCCTTTTAAGTCAGGTACAGTGGCCTGGAAATGTAAAATGAAACAACACAAAAACCTATTGCTAATTATTGGAGAGATTGTGCTGCTTCATTTCACATTCCACCTCCATTGTTTGAACTTTAAAGGCCATGTTTGCTGTGGGACTAATTAATTTCTACACAGACAAACTTACACTTCTGAATCCAACACACACCTTGTTCATGGTCAGTAATTTGGGTAAAATATTCATTATTTTAAAGGATCACTGGTTTGTCTACTAACATCTTCCTTGGTTTATTTTTAAGGCATGTAAATGAAATTGGCATCATCTCTACAAAAAGAGAAAAAAAAATATCAGAATATCAGAGACAAATGAATCAGGTGCACGTTTGTTTTCTTTCCACTGTTTCCTAGCAGGTTGAGATGTAAACAGACATCCTGTCGGTTCAGCCGTTGTTCTGAGGATGTTGTTTATGAGGCTGCATGTACTGCCAGATGCTTCATTGTAATTGAAAGGAAACCGTCTGGACTCTGCATCCTCCATCCTCCTCCTCCTCCTCCTCCTCCTCCTCCTCCTCCTGCTCCTGCTCCTGCTGCTACTGCTGCTGCTCCTGCTGCTGGCACTTCAGGAACCTGAGCTTTACTGACTCATTTATTTATACGCTTTCACTCTTTCTTTTGTTTCCTCTGCCTCTCCGCACATTCTCTCTTTATGACATCTTCTTTGTTACACTCACCTTCATTCCCCTCATTGCAAAGTTTGCAAAGAAAACATTGCTTTTTGAACTTCTATTACATTAATTGGTCCCTTCAAACCATTTTGTTCAGCTATGCTTACGTTTATCAAGTGGAGCTTTTGAGTGGTGTGAGAAGTTAGAGCTTTGAGAGGACAAAGATAACCTTACACTCCAGATGGTTTGTTGCTCACTACCATCTGGGAAGGCTTTGTTGGAAACTGTTTTGCTCTCCAAAAAATACTTGGGAGATGATTGGATGGACCATCTGTCTATCAAGCAACGTGGTAGGAGTGTACCAGCATCCAGGGAAACCCATATAGAATTTAGGTCATGAGTGAGCAAAGGAAGTGATTTTGGACCTACACTGTATTTCACTGTCCTACAGCACAAAATGACCTTAACACATATACAGCGATTCAGGAGGATTTTGATGAGTGTTAATGTTAATACTAAGTTTAAAAAATGTCTCAGTTTTTCAATCAAGCATCGGTCACTGTCAAAACATCTGGAAAGTGATGATGTTGTGATAATAATGAGGAAGAGACATCCCAGTGTAGTTCTCCCACTCCCCCAGACACACACACATGCACACCCACTTTAACTCAGGGAACCTCATAGATACAGGCCACCACTGTCGTCTCTGTGGTTACTATGGTGATATCGAGCAATATCATCCTTCATTCCCCTGAGTGGCAGAATGGCAAGTGGTGTGAAACAAAGGTGAGACGATGGTCATGGTCAGAAAATGTGGAAGTTGCATGAGAGGATAGACGTACTGTAACAGACACACACACTTCCCATCACCTCTGTAATGACAGGGCAGCGGAGCCATTCAGGACCAGCTAATGACAAATGCATCATTCTGTTGTCTCACTAGTCATTGTATTGTAGCTGCCTTGTCATATGTGACTCATGGATGAACAGCAGGAACGGATGGAAAGAACGACAAACAAAACAATGACGCTGACAATCACTGACTTTTAATTCTTCAGGCTTTTGTGATATTACAGTTGAGGTGAGAGAGAGAGACTGGAAAATTTGAGAGAGAGAGAGAGAGAGAGAGAGAGAGAGCAACAAGGGCCCACTGGCCAGACTCAAAACCCCAGCCACTGGTATAAATGACAGTACTGTCTCTCACACAGCTCACATTAGTTAAGTGTAATTATTTCCACTCTAGGTTGTAACAGACGTTTTTTATCGAGGCAGGTCTTTATGTCTGACTCCCCTTCTTTGATATGTATAATTACTTACAGTGGTTAGTTCGATGCCTTAGAGATGACTTCTCTCTCTTATGTTTAGTTCTTCCACTGCATATGTTGTTAATAATGATTCATTTAATGACGGTATCGTATTTGCCATAATAGAGGTGGAAACACCATCACTCAGCCAGCCCTGCTGTTGAGGTTCAGTGAAAAGAAGTGTAAAACAGATGAGGAGACTAACAAACTAATGTTCAGGCAGTTGTACACAGTCAGTACTGTAACCTGTCCAGGATGTACCCAGCTTCATCCTATGTTAGCTGGGACTTGGTGAAGGCTGCATGGATGATGGATGGACGGACGGACAGACGGATGGACGGACAGACAGACATACACATGCTGCAGGCTGTATCCATATGACTGACAGGGGACACTGATGGCTTGTTCTTTTATATCTCTCACAGATGGCCCTGTTATATTTAGTGTATTGTGACAGACGTTGACATCGGTACGTAAAGAGAGCTAAGCTGGTGTGAGTGTGGAGTGAATTATCACAATAGACAAAGTTTCATACTCTGTATATTTGTATATCACAGCCCCAGTGTGTGTTTCTATGTGTGTGTGCGCTACCATACCTGCTCACCGGCCTGTCTGTGTGTGACTCCTGTGAGGTGGCTCACTTTCTCTGACAGCAGTCCTTTCTCTGTCTACATTGTCCTGAGCTGCTGCAGGTAATTTCCCCACCTATTGTCCCCTTCCACACTGCCAGAAACTATTATTCAACTCTAACCAAGCGAGGACAGTACAGCTCTGTTGAACGCTGCTTCACTCAGAATGAGACAACCCTGGGAGTGAAGCACAGGTGGAGCGTGTAATGGTTTGGGGACTTGTTACACTATGCTGCGACTGGGAGGACTGGGCCTCTAAATGGAGACACACACCACTCACACACCTTCATGCTGTGTAAAGTTAGGTGCTGTTACTGAAAAGACAGCTGTGGCCTGTTGCAGTAAGTTGTGCAGAAGATCGTCTTTGTTTTTTCTGGTTGAGTTACAGCATGTTGCTGCATGTCAAAGCAGAGTAATGTAAGAGTCTGTGATTGCTGGTGCATAGGTTCTGCACGGAAATGTCACAGAGCTTTGACAAGCAGCAGCTCATCTTTCAGTGAGGCTGTAACAGAGTATCTGACAGCTGACTGTATCCCTGCTGCTGTCATGGGAAAACAGAAGAGGCTGTCAGCATCATCGGTTTTGATATATTTGTTTTCTTGGCTTTGCGTTTTTGTGGGCTGAACCTATTTAACCTTCTCTGAAGTAACTTTAAATGTATTGCTGTTATTTGCAAAAAAATATATGTGTTTACACTCGGGAGAAATACCAAGGCTCCATCCAGGAGAAACATTGCGGTGTAGAGGAGTGATGGCAGCGTAATAGTGGTGGCTGTGTTCTTGGCTGTGTCACAGTTACCTATGGCGGAGATCAGTGAGTGACTGCAGCTGCTTGAAGTCTGACTCACACCAAAACCACCGGGAGCTTTCAAGCTTCGCATCCTCGTTCAGACAGTGACTGCAGCCTGTCCAGAAGGAACAGGGACGCTGCAGAGTAGATTAATGGTGGAGGCAAAGAGGCGGGCCAAGGGATGGAAGTCACACAGTTTGGTTGTGTTTGTGTTTTGTCAGCAGTGGAGGCTGAAGCACTGGAACAAGTCCTGGGTCTGGGTTTGGTTTTGCTTTGGCTCTGGTTAGTGGATGGAAATGAGCTAAACTGAGGACCAGAGGTGGAACTAAAGCCAAGGTGCTCTTGTGTTGCGTCTGGATGATGGTGTCTCTGGAGCATGGTCACCCAGAGGACTTAGGTAGAGCATAATAGTCTACCTTTGTAGTCTAACAATCCCCTCGCCTGCGCTGTATGTCCAAATACACTCTCCTCATTTCTACAGCCATGAAATGAGCGGTGATGAGAAGGCCGCGATACACAGAGAACCACAGGAGAGATATCTAACAGGAGTTAATGGGCCACCAAGGGAATGTGTGGTTTTGAAGGCAGGGATGTTGTAACCACTACACCTTCTCTGGGCTTTCACTGTTTGTTCTCTCCACCCACTTCTCTTAAAGTAGACATGTCAGAAAAATTATAATTACTAACTTCCTATTTTGGTTCCCATGAATGTCCCCTTGCTGTAACTGTAGATTGTGGGGTTTGTTTGAAAGAGATCCTTGCACAAATATAGCAGAAACTCACAAGAGACTTGGCCTAAATGAGCTATAGATAAAACACACCATAAAATACACAACATGGTGATGTTTCTACTTGCTGAGAATATCCCTGTGCCTCTATGACATTTGTTTGAAAATCAAAGGGAATTATCAGATGTTCAGATGATGGTGATGAATAGAGAAAGATTTTTTTTTTCAAGTGTCACTTTGTGTTTTTTATTTTTATTTTCTTCGTGTGCACAATAGAGAAAAGTACCAAGTACAAGAAACAAAATAATACACTTGACAAGATGACAAAATGGAGTTGGGAATACAGTCGACACCAGTACAAAAAGAGGGTTTAGTGGCATTGTGTGCTGTGTAACCTACTTTTAATGCGGCAGCAGTGCAGAGAAAAGTTTGCAGCTGCGTTATTATATGGTGTGATATTTGCAACTGTGTGACAGGCGTCAGTTTGAGTATGTCATTTCTCTTTATCTTTCAGAAAGCAGTGTTCATGAAGGAAGCACTGGCAATGATAACGATGGCAGTGTCTGTGGCAGTGACTCCGCCTTCTACAAACAGAGTGAAGGTGAGACATTCAGTGATGATGGTGCAGCATTAAACGCAGCTCACTTGGGTTATTTCAGCTACAATATACCAATAATATAATTATAGTATAACAGACATCATCTTTCCACTTTACAGTTCTGTCTTGCTCTTTGTTTTGCTATCTTGATTTTTTCTCTTCGCCATTTGTCCCTTTTTCCATTTTCGTAAAAGCCAGAGCTTTTATGCTTATTGTCCATTAATTGTTGCCTTAAAAAAATACAGACTTATGTACAGTAAAGGGGGCGTGAGTGTGGGGGGAGAATCTCATCGGTGCAACACAACACTGACATTAATTGCTAACACATGAAGACAGTTGTATTTCCAACATTAAACTGCACACACATTAGAATTCACACCTAAATGCACAAACATAAATCCACTGAGTGCATAAAACCACTGACAGGCCTTCTCACATAAATGCACACATATGCAAAATTGTTGCCTCCTACACACCACACACAACACTTCTAGACACACATGCTTGTGCCATTTGCACACACACACAGACACACATACACATCTCCTTATGCAACTAAATATTTAAACAGCCGCAATCTCATGATAAAGCTACTTTCATTTATTAGGTAGTAATTACCTTCGAGTTGTTTATGCAATGATCAAGATCTGCCGTTTAGATAATAGCAGCTCTTGAGAAACCCACAAACAAACACTACGTGAGAGTGTTTTGTGTGCTTTGTTTAAATGGACCATATTTTCAGCAAATGGTTTAAAACTTGTGTGAAATCTGCATTTTGATTTAAGTACGGGTCAAATGAAGTGCTATAATGCACAGCTGCTGAACAGGTGCATAAAGAAAATGAACTTATGCTTGAAAAAGGTTCATGTACCTGCACAGTTTTATTGGAAATGCAATGTTCTGCTCATAGACTTTCATCAGGCATCATACTTACTACACTGATGCTGTTGGCTCCCTCCTCCACCACTCTCCTCCTCTCAACTTGAAACAAGTCTGGACACAGGTTACTTCCTGTCATTAGTGAGCACTTCTTTACAAGTCACACAGTGAATCATTTGAGCCAGTCCGCGTAAACAGCTCAGCTCTAGGTATATTTTCAAAGTTTTTCTTGGGTGTTGTTTTGGCCTGTGATGTTCTTAGCATCATTAATTACTTCGTTTTGCTGTGTCAAGTACCTTAATTGCCTTCAAGAGCTGTTTTCCTCAGCTGCTGCTGCTGTTGCTGCTGCTGTTGTTCCTGCAATCGGCAACCATGTTGGAGAGTGGGCTGAATTATTCATTCATTCATCTTCTGTACTGCTTATCCTCACTAGGATCATGGGTGGAGCTAGAGCCTATCTCAGCTGACTTAGGGCGAGAGGCAGGGTACACTCTGGACAGGTCGCCAGTCTATTGCAGGGCTTGGGCTGAAGTAGCAGGCTGAAATCTAATCACTCACCATTCATCCTGAGGGAAACATGTATATCTGTACCAAGTTTCATGGCAATACATACACAACAGTCCATGAGCCATTTCCTTAAAAAATACAGAATCGTCAAATTCATGATAGCATTAAAGTCAGATCATTATGAATTTGTTAAGTCATTAGGATTCATCCTCAGGGAGCTATGAATGTCTGTGCAAAGTCTAATGGTGAGCTCATCTAGTATTCATTGACAGTGCGTAGGAACCCATCTCTCTTCTCCATGGCTCTATGTGGTTAAAAGACACAGTTTGTGTATGTGTGATGTAATTAAAGGAGGTCTATGTGACACAGGTTTTTATATATGTGTGTGATATTAGGTCACAGTATGGCAGAGACTCTCACAGTCGCCCTGCGTGTCGCTGAAGAGGCTATAGAGGAGGCCATCGCTAAAGCTGAGGAGTTCGGTGACAGCTTGGTGAGGATCCTTCTGTTCATCTTCGTCTCTTAGTCTCTCTCTCCATCTTTCTCTTGTCTTTTCTTTCTTTGCCTTATTTCGTCTTTGTGTTTTATTCCTCTTTTTTTTATCCCCACTGCCTCTGCCATAGCCTCTTACTTCTCCTCTCTGTCAGTGTCAGTATCAGCATGATGCAGTCATGGTTTTTGGCTAAGATGTCTGCACAGACCTCCTCTTGGTAATTCAGAGTGGCTTTGAACTGAATATATTTGTGTGTGTGTGCATGTGTGTGTGTAGGAGAAGCAGAATGAGGCTCGGTATCTACGGGACCACAAAGAAGAGCTCATAGAGGAACTTGCAACAACCATTGTACAAAAAGTAGGTTGAGTAAGAAGAGTTTTATTTTTGAATGTTTACTTTCCCACTTTTGTATGAGAGCACCGTGTGTCATTAACCGTATTTATTCAAGTGTAAATTCTCACAGGAAAGTGGAGCTAGGTCCCATCTCTTCACATTGACTGTCTGACTGACAGATCAGTGGACTGCTGTGATGTTTAACAAAAGCATTTGCATTGATGTTACCTTTTTAGAGCAGACATGGCTCATGAACAGACATCTTAAGTTCTTTTGGAAGTCCTTTTGAAATTGAGATTACAGCACGTTATTTGAGAGGAGGGCAGACAGTCTTTGAAAATGATATTTTAGTCTGTCGGAATCTGCATACAAGTACATTAAAATTCAAACAACTGTTTTAATTTTAATCATATCGCCTCATTTGCATGCCCATAATAAGTGGAGACAAAGTTGCAGTTTGCCGTTGTTTGATTGCTTTTCCATTTTAATTAACTTTCACTGGACATTAAGTCTTTGAAATGAAAACTATATTTTTATCCTGAACCTTGTTGCCGCATAATAAAAATTCAAATGAAAAATGAATTAATGGTTTTAGAGTTTCATTATGACAAATTATTCATGAGTAAATGTAAAATACTGTTAGGGAATTGTATTTTCATTTTACAGTTAGAATCTATTATTTAAATAAAGCTCACTATATGCGCTCATACGGCACAGCTCTCTCGCTTCTTCGTCTTATTCCACCTTCTTCTTCTTCTCCCTCCTGTCTTTTCTCCTCAGATCATCCAGAGGAGGAAGCGTTCAGAGATGCAGACAGAGTATGACTTTGTCTGGCCTCAGCCTCAGTCCCTGATCCAGCCCAGTGAACTGCCCTCTCCATCTCAACCTCACACTTCTTCACAAGGACCACAGGAACCCCCCAGGACCCCTAACTCCCTCTGGGTCAGTCCATACTGTCACTCAAACTGTACAAACTCAGATGACACAACAAATGGAAACCATGTGACGTGAGGTTGAAACAAAAACTGCTGTTAGTGGGTGTTGACCGGAAGGATTTGCTCTTTTATTGTGTGGCATGTGTTTAAAGAAGGGCGGTTTGTTTTTCCTAGTGTACAAGTCAAGCAGCTGTACATTCCTCACTTCATTTCACAGTACATATACTTCAGTATAATGTTCTCTGTCTGTGTTTTTGGTATGTCTTCCTCTGGGTGGACCAGCCATTGTCTCAGTGCGTTTGCCAGGTTTAAAAAACACAGGAATGCCGGGGGTTGGCAGAAAATGACTTTCACTTCTCAGTAGCACCAGCTGCTGTGTTAATGTGGTCCCACTGAGCATCGTATTTAGTTGGATTTTCACCGTAGTGAAAACCTGCGGTCATGAGTCTGTTTCACTTCTAATTATTCCTTTGTGAAAAGTTATAATAGTTCCTGGATTAGGATATTCTCTGAAGTGAGTGAGTTTTTATTAGAGCCAGATACACATTAAAAAGCACTTAAACAAATGTGGATCATTGTTTGCACTTGGCAGAGATATTGTGTCTCTGTGAGGAGTAATGACACACTGTGCGGCTGTAGAGTAGACCCAAAGGTGTATGGCTAATAGAACATTTTCCACTGTTTTGAAGAATGTTACAGTTGATTTTCCTTTTAATTTGGCCAAAGAAAAGCATGAAATGTGCTACAAATGTGATTTGAACCTAGAAATTCATCCCTTGAAAAAGCAGAGAAGACAGTTAACCACAACCACACAATAATACGCCACAATAAACAGGTCATGTAGAGATACATACTGTATTTACATACTGTATTTCTACACATACCTGACAGTGGTTCACGCTACTAGTCAGCAGGGACTCGTAGAGATTTGTCATTGTCCCATGTGAGAAAGGCATCAAAGCTGCACTCCCCGGGCCTCTCCGTTCTGTTTCCTGCTTTTTCATTCAGCGAAGATCAAAGTCCTGTGAAATTTGGAGGGATCCTCTTCAACCGCTCACCCCGTCATGGGACGGGCTCTGTATATCAGCCCTCTGCAAACACACTTGATGAGACGCAAAGCATGCATGCTCAAATCTGTACTGTACCTTAATTTTGATCATAATGATGCATACTGTATTCATGATTTTTATAATGCTTTCTTCATATACACTGATTCGTCACCTTCAAGATGTTCGTATGATGTTCATGCATCTTCATGACATGTTAATCCCCCATATTTCCATACTAATTTTCAATGCAGCATCCCCACAGACTCTCTCTCACACACAGTTACACACACACATACATGAGGGGAGAGTGTTTGAGCGTCCCATTTGCTTGTTGTTTAGTTGTTTTCTAGCGCCACCTGCTGATGAAAATAATGACTCACAGTCATAGTTATAGTGTTTCCCTTTACATCATATCAGGCACCGG
Organism: Caranx ignobilis; assembly: GCA_021432705.1. Lineage (NCBI taxonomy): Eukaryota > Metazoa > Chordata > Actinopteri > Carangiformes > Carangidae > Caranx > Caranx ignobilis. Next base: position 12,566,728 of record MU269986.1, read on the forward strand.
CAACATATTCCACAAAGGGCCGGTGTGGCTGCAGGTTTGACCAGTCAGCTCTCTTTGATGTACTGAATATAATCTCCTATCAAATTGATAAATGTAAATGTACCATTCATTGCAATATTTTGATCTAATTTGTGTGTTGCAGCGCTCTCGATCAGCATTCTCCCTCACCAGTGACGACTCCCCAGACAAGGGTCCAGAGGAGGAGGGCGCTGGAGCAGGTGGCAGTTTGCAGGAGTACGCTTCTCTGAAGAGGGAGGCCAAGGCCACGTCTCTACCCAGCTGGAAGAGTGTTGATCGCCTGGACAACACCAGTAAATAACACCTAGGCCAAGCAGTTTTTCTTTTGATTTCTCCTTCTAAGTAAACTTATTCCCCAAATTTCACTTATAATGCCTCATAATAGATTCAGACATAGGAGAACACTCTGTATCCACTTACAATATCTATAAGACATCACATATACAAGATAAACCATTACAGATGTGCAGAAACAGATGCATTTATTATTTATTATGTGATATACTGTATGTTCAGAACTGGAATTAAGATTAATGCATAATTATGATACATGTATCTCTTTGTGGTTGGATCATATCTTCCACCTCTCTTTAATGTGTTTAATTCTCATTAGCCCTTGAACATTAAGTGATACTTCACCCAACTTCTCTCTCTTTCATTCAGTCTGTTACTCAAACTTTTGCATCCCCAAAGGCTCTTGTTAGAGATCCAGGTGGACATGCACTGTAAGACTTTCTGCTCCTGTCTGCTCATGTGCATCCAGGTGCATCCTCAGTGCTCCAGAGCCCAGACGGTAACTGGATCGCCCTGCACAGTTCTCAGCTGTCTCGGCCCAGTCTGCTAACCAAGAGGAAGAGCCTGGTGTTCAGCGTGTTAGAAAAGGAGTCGGGGGTTGTCTCAGCCTACGACGAGATGGGATCCGACTCAGATGAGGACAACGATGGCGGCTGGGGTGCAGCACTGAGACAGTTCCGGCGCAAACTGTCCGATGAGACTTACTACACGGACTCGCAGCACGACCCGGAGTGGACATACACCCAGCACCTGCCTATTACCTCGCCATCCTCTGGCCAGTACACCAACACAGAGACTCTGAACTCAGACTCAGAGGCTTCATCAGTGTTGTCCGCATGTCCTCGCAAAACACCTCATAACCTCCTGAGGAAGAAAGGACCACTGGAAACACACCTGCACCCCCAACACCAGCCCCTGTACCACCAACATCTTCACCAGAACTGCTCTCCGTACCCGCTCCATTCAGAGGCACTGGATGTAAACTTTAACCCCAAGGTGATTTGTCTTTAAATGTGCTTTCTACACAACAAAGTCTAATGTGAATATAGTCTTGTAAGTTGCTAGATAAGATCATTTACATGTGACAACAGCAGTCTAAACTTAAATAAAAGTAAAAGACTATTATTAGCAAATTTACTTCAAGTGAAATACAGATACTGCTGAAAAATGGCTCCTGTAATTGATGTAGTAGATTATTGTGAGCAACATTAAATATTAATGCATCAGCAGCAGATTTAGTTAGCCATACAAAGCTAGTTTTTAGCTACTTGATATAAAGTTTGGTGCATGAGATAAACCTGAGTGACCATGAGATGATTAATGAAGCAAGAGAGAAGAAAAAGCAAAGCTGTGCTACACGACTTTGCATTCATGATGCGTCTGTTTTTTCTCATCTTTGCTCTTTTTGTGAAATAATTGAGATAATCTTTGAGTCTATGACATTTAGTAAATGCAAATATTACATCATTTTTGACATAAAATTCCTCCAGATGTGTCTTAGAACTGAAAACTAAACTTGGAAATACCCCAGTAAACGATGACAAGTTCATATGTTTGCTTAAGTACAGTACTTGAGAAAATGTACTCACTTCTTTCCACCACTGTTCCAAGGTGATGGGAGACAGCAGCGAGGCCGAGGAGAGGCAGAGCGACCCCATCAGGAGGTCACGGCGACGCAGGAAAAGCAAGAGAGAGTCGTCAACAGAGCAGAGCAGGCCTGGAGGCCAGAGCCACACGCAGTCCATCTACCCCGTAGTGCAGGTAAATGATCACAAATATAGATCGTTATGAAGAATGTTTGACTTTAATCTGTGTCAGAGAGGAAAAAATCCCACATGGGTGATGGTGAAATATTGTCTTACCAGTGGGAGGCAGCAAATTACATTTGCAGGCTTAATCAGGCATAATCTCTTCAACAAATCTCCAGTCTTTAGTTTGTTTTTTTTTACCCTTTTAATGAGTATTCTCTGATAGATGGTTGATTCTTGTGTATCTCTTTCAATTCAAGGAGAACAGTGGTTTTCTGCTTAACGCCCTGCTGAAGAGAGGTGTAAGTGAGGAACAGCCAGTGCCAGAGTCTATGACCATGGCCACAGCTGCACCAGATGCGTTTAAATTAGATGCCATGACACCAGAGCCAGAGGACTTGGACACAGTGGCCCTGAATTCAGCGTTGCTGAGCCCCCCCAAGCCCCACTCTCTAGCTCCAGAGTCCCAGCACACGGCCAGCAGCTCAGGGCCCGCAGACCCTCTGGAAGAGGAGCTACGATCCAGACTGAGCCAGCTGGTCAACCGTGCCAACAGCAAAGACTGCAGCTCATCTGAAGAGGAGTGCACTATGTGGCCCATGGACAAACAGACAGACAAAGAAAGTGACAGACAGAGAGAGAAGATGAGGCTGAAAGATGCAGAAAGAGAAAGGCAGAGAGCAAGTGACAGATTGAGAGAGAAAGCAAGTGAAACAGTGGAACAAGTGAACGGACAAGAGATGAGAAGAAGTGAGAGACTAATGAAGAGTGCCTCTGTGAGAGAGGAAGGAAGAGCGAGGGAGAGGAGGTTAGAGAAAGCCGTGGAAAGTTTGGAAGAGAAAATCAATGAGCAGGAACAAACGAGAGGAGACAAAAGAGAGCCAAACAGACAAAGTAAGAGGCAGCATAAAAGAGATGTGGAGAAGGAAGCAGCCCAGAAAGGAGCAGGAGGAAGGAGGGCTGGCTCAAGCACAAGCTCACCTGCTGTTACACCTTCATCCCAGGAGGGGGTGCTGTCAGATAACCAGGTAAAGAGATTTAAAGAAAGTAGTAACACATTTGATCGGTGTCCTGTGCTTGTCTTCAGCTTTTGTGGCTGCTCTGCTAGATCTGTACTGTCTATCTGTCTGTCTGCCTTCTGAGTGTGTCTTTTTTCTTTCTGTCTTATTTCTCTCTCTTCATCTTCTCACTTATCCATTTGTTTGTGTGACAATCACCACTGTCCTCATCTGTGTTCCCTCTTTTTGCTTCTCTTCTTTTTTTTTTTGCTGGCCTGCGTGTTTCTGTGTGGATATATGTGTGTGCGTCAGGAGGGACAGAGTGACTCGGAGCAACAGCAGAGGCTGCAGTTGCTCTCCTCTCTCTTACAGCAGGTGAGATATTGACTAGTGAGAAAAAGCATCCTGTGCTGTAATGTGCAGGATGCTTGAGTACAACCCAGCATACATGCGCATTTGGGGCCCATATGGGGCCACTTTGGAACAACATAGGGGCCTCAATGGGCAAAGGACATGTGATCCCTGTGTGGGGCCCATATTGGATTACTGTGGGTTTTATTCTGGCTACACTACCACATCATGTATGCATCCAGGTTTGTGCAAACATCTTACACATCCTCAGATAACACATCCCTTCTCCCATCATCCACTGTATTGTATTAACTTCTCACTTCAAAGCACATGCACACTGGTTGTGCAGTGGTTGTGTATGTCTCACGTTGTGTGTGAAATGTAAATTTCATCCCCTTAAAGTGAAATGGATGGGTCACAGCTTTGCATGACTCACACAGGAAGGCAGTTAACATAGAAGAATATGTTACTGTTCATACTAGCCTGTCTAACCATGAGTGTGCTGCTGATATGTGTTGATATTGTCCAAATGGCAAATGAAATAATGAGGCTTCTGTTTTTTTCTTTACGTGTGAATTTACAGTGGTGTTCCACAGTTGCAGCTTGATTGATGTCTGTTGGTGCACATATTGCATTATTTCCTTTTTCAAGTGGTATGTGCCACATGTTGCTAGTGTGTATTGTGGAACTGGAGCATAGCTGTGGTGCAGATCCAAAAACTCAGACAGTGCCCTCACTTCATCAGGTACATGGTGTAAAATCTATGATCCCCTGGGTTAAAACCAGTGTTGATATAGTAAATCCTCTCCATTCATGACTTTAAGCCTACACCCAAGCTAAGAGTCAGAAAATACACACGCACACATGAGCTCACCACCTGTGTTATTATATTTGTACGTGTGGGTCGACGCTGGTCATTAGTCAGAGTCATTATAAGAGCTCCTGTGCGTAATGGTTTTTTTGTACAGTGTGTATGACACAGAGTGGGAGCTATTTCTGCTGGTTTTTGAGATTTGCCAGGACAGCTGATTGATGAGAATGAGGCATTTTTTCATCATATACACTGATTCTGAGTCATACATTTAGGTGAACAGAGATTTTCTCATCATTTGTGTAGATATGGGTGTGAGTCTGCAGTCATGCTAAGACGTACAGCAGAGAGAAATGAACAGACAAAAGACAACAATGACCTTTACACTGAATCTATCAGCCTGTGAAGGACTGTGAACGTGCAAATGAGGTGTTGGACAGACCACAGCATGCTGAGCAGCATATTGCCTGTCAGGAAGAGAAGGTCAGTGAGTTCTCCCAGGCTGGGGAGGGAAATGAAATAGAAAGAGTCTCTGTTGAAACAGGTGGACTAGCTTACTATCAGAGGTCAACCAAGGCTCCTACATCTCAGCAGCTTCCACTATTAGCAGCTGTACATCACAGGACAGCAGACAGATCACTGATTTGCATTGCAGGCTCACAAATGAAGAAAGAAAGTCCAGCTGAACAGTTTGTTACAGCATTTCAGAAAAAAAGCTCTTCCCGTTGCACATTGTGGTGTTACACACAACGATCGATTTTAATAAAAGCAGAACTGTTGGAAACAAATCACTGTTAAATCAAACAATGTGTTTATTCAGTAGCAGTCTCTAAAACCTCTGCCTACATTGCACTATATTTATCCATTCATTTTAATATCATAATTGTGTCATATTCATGCTCCATTTCCTCACAGTGAAGCACCAGAGTCCACTGCATGTTCACTGCTTTCTGCCTACAGCTCCACAGAGGTGTTTCTATGTGTTTTTATACTTGCAATATATTTCTGTTTTAATGTAACACTAGAATTGACTAATTATCTTTTAACATCAGTAGCAATGAGACATGTATGATGGACTGGACTGGTTCATTAGAGGGGAGGAGAAGAACAGACTCTCTCCAAACATCCATTTCTTCATCGACCAACCTGATAAGTCACAAGATCACTGACTGATGGAAACAGACAAAGAAACCAAAAAAACATCAGAGATTTGGTCTGCAGGCTCTCATCTCTTTGTGTCTTATGTCCTCACCAAAGCAGCGCCCCTCATCTGTTACTCATCCCTACCTGCCTCTCCAGTCATCATCTTAAACAGACTATGTCTAGGAGGGATCAATACACCTCCGATCTCACTGATTAAAGCTCCAGCCACCAAGGCATCCATTATTGAATTAGATCTGTCTCTCTTTACTGTATTTTCCCTCATAGTTTTTTATCTAGCAACTTTCTTTCCAAGACATATCTGAGTTATACTTTGTTACAAACAGCCCTGAATTTGGATTTAGATGAACAAGACGATCTAGGTGACCAGCATTAAACACAATGACTAACATGTTGTTTCATTTGTCTGTCAGAGGCATTTTCCCAAATGAATTAACTGAGACTGTGACATTTAACAACTTTTGGACTGACCCTATTTTTCTAACAAAAGGTCAAAACAGATTATTTTTATCAGTGTGTTCTCATGTTTCTGGCTGTAGCCTGTAATGAACATACACTGAGTTTTCATCTCAAATCTGAGTTGATTGAATTCCTGATTTTTCAGCTGCAAAATAAACGTCATAATTCCTATTCTTGAGATCCTCCCAATCTCACTGTTAAAAGTGAAAAAAAATGTTCTGTCCACTGCAACTTCTAATTGTTCAAAGAACCCAAAAAATAAAATGTCCATAATTCTTTCACCTTGAATCTTATTTACTTCCCTGTCTTTTCCGCACTACAGCATTTTTTTCATTTCCAATACCTTCTGATTTGTCTTCCAGGTCAAGCATGTGCAGGTGTGTGTGTTCACAAAACAACTGAATAAATACCAGAGAAGGTGTGACAATGATATGTGTGTGTCACCCACACAGTGTTATTTTACACTTTGCAGCTTGAGTACACAGGGTTGAGTTTTGAGTGGTAAAGGTACTTTAAGTTTGTTTGCTGCTCCTCAATTTGAGATGTTTCTTCCTGCCCTGATTATTTAATAATGTGTGTGTGATGGCATAATTGCATTTTGTTGCATCCCCCTTCCTCATTATTATTTCATATCATAACACTACATCAAATCCTTGTTATGTCATTAAAGTGTTGTACGGGTTTTGTGTAGAGTACAGATGTATTCAGGATATACCACATAGAGTAGTGACATTTCTACTGTGTGTGTGTATGCTTGTGTGTGTGTTCTGTAAATGAAGCAGAAGTACTCGGCAGCCTCTCTCTGCAGCATCACTACAGAGGTGCTGAAGGTTTTGAATGCGACAGAGGAGCTGATAGGTGAAGCCGGAGGTGAGAGCTACACCCCGACTGAGTCCATGAGTGCTTCTCCGATCTCCAGCAGCTCCGAGACCCGCAGGCTGGACCAGAGGTTGACCAAGATGGAGGAGAATGTAAGTTCAATATTTTAACCCATGGATTTCCACTGAGTAGTAAAAGGATGCAGTGAATCAATCTTAATGGGAACTAAAAGTGTAAGTCGTCTTCTTCATGCAGGTGTACCTGGCTGCTGGTGCTGTGTACGGCCTAGAGGGGGCGCTGGGGGACTTGGAGCAGTGTGCCCGCAGGATTAGCAGTGGTACCACTGACACAGAGCTGGCCTTCCTGGAAGATCAGGTGGCCACAGCAGCGGCTCAGGTCCAACAGTCTGAACTACAGGTACTGAAGGAGCACACACATCTCCACTATTACTATTTTTGATCTATACTTGGTTTGGACCCCAAAATAGGGGAGCCAAGATCAGAATTGTATTGGGTCATTCTTGTTAAGTTAATACTTTTTCTTCTCTTAAGATATCAAACATTGAGGCCAGGATATCAGCTCTGAAAACAGCTGGGTTGAACGTGACTGTCTGCAATCGTTTCTCCAAGTGCAAGCCAAAGGCCAAGGTATCCCACCGCCCTTCAAGCTTTCTATCCACACGCTTCACACTCAAGTGAATAAGAGAGTGAAGCAGCATATGTAATCAGAATGATTTATGAATTTTTAATGTGTTTAAAGTAAATAACACAAGATTTTCTGACTGCAGCCTGAGACTCTGGATTCATCACGCCATCAAAGGAGAAAGCTTCCAGCACCTCCAATGAAAGGTAAAATGCTCCATTCAGAGAAAACAGAAAAATATGTGTGAACACAAACTAATAAAATGTAGTAAACAGTTTGGAAAATTTGATTCAAAGTTTGCCAAATCTTCCTCCAGATCTAAATATGCATTGCAGTTAACTGTTTTGAGGATGCAATTTAGTGTTTCTAATGAAAGACTATTTTGTTATTATCATTATTATGCCTATTATATGTCTTTCATTGAGTATTACAGTTAAATTGGAGGACTCACACTTGAGACACCCCCATATTTATTTTCAGTCATGACCCAAAACATAATCACTTCACATTTTCAATGATTATTATTTAAATGAAAAACACATATCTATTTGATGTAGTGATCCCAGATGTGGAGGGTGTGTACTGCTGTGAAACTCTCCCCACCTCCTCCTCAACACTTTACAGTCATCAGGTTAAGCAAAAGTTGCAGCCTCGTACCCTCTCCCCATGCGTGAGTGTGTGCATGAAAGAGATACTGCTGGAGATGGACAGTGAGACAGAGACAAGGGGACGCTGTTTTTCACCTTTAGTGAACGTCACACATTCTGTGCTTTGTCCTAAAAGAAGAGATCGGCCACTGAATGGATGTGAAAGTGAATACATCTGCTAGAAAGGGACTAAGGAACTGAAAAGCTCCATTAGATGTAACGCAGCCAAATGGAATCACACACGGCACAGGAGGATTAGGCTGTTTTATCAACCAACAAGAAGTCGGTTCCTTTTAATGTCAGTGAAAGGCCTTTTTTCTGTTGGGGCCTTTTTTTTATTTTCTTTTTGTCTTATTTTTTTCTTCACCAGCATCCACACAATATGCTCTGATTCAGGGTGGCTTTTTCAGCGGCTTCACAAAGACGCAATGTCGGACAATGGGGCAAAATCAGTGACCAAGACATGTAATCATGTCATTGATTTCAGCTGAGAGTGTCCCTTTCATCAGTCCATCATACAGCATGCTCTAAATTTATGACCAGGAAGATATGAGTCAGCCTTGTTCATCTGGATCATATGTCACATTTTGTTGTAAAAATGCTTATTATCTGTAACGCTGGGGTGCCTTGCTTTTCAGAAAAGTCAGAGCCAGAGCAGCAGGTGAAAGTGTTTCGGCCATAGTGACAGTCAGGCAGCACAACGAGTCCCTCAGGGCCACTTCAGGACCCCAGGGACAGGGGGGGCTGTTTTCATCCAGTGCCTTGACCCAGCGTCCACCTCCAGCTCCTAGCCGAGCAGGGACCAACACCTGCCCTGTGTGACCCAACAAGCACTGGCTCTCTCTCCCTCTCTCCGCTGTATCCTCCATTTTCCCCTCACCGCACACATAACGCGTCAAAGCAAGGATAACTCGACAGCTGGTGTCTCTGCCTTAAAATCTGCAAACACTCCTCATGACCCAACTCCCAAATGGATACCTGTACAGACAGAGAAAAAAAAAAAAAACTCTCGTTTCCTTTTTCTATCTGTTTGCAAGAGTATTGTGATTTAATGTACAATGAAGATGTGGAAAAATCATGTGAAAACTTTCTGTGATTCAGTGTCCCAAAAAGAGGCTGAGCCGTGTTTTATACTGCATCTTCTTTCTCACCAAATGATATGTCATGAGGAATTTTACCATGCCGTAAGCCCCTCCCCTTCTTTTTCGGATGATTGTCAGTTCACACATATACACACACAAACATACACACGCACACACATGCACACACATGCACACACAAAGCTATCAGATGGTACTGCTCATTTTAGGGATGATTGTAACACCTTTGAGATTTTAACCATTTTAATGCACTTAACAATGTTTAAACTGTAGGAGCATCAGAGCTAAATAGTTTTTGTCCTTTCCTGCCCCTTAAGATACAAGGTGAAGATGATAATAAATAAAGTGAAGCATTCGTCAAATCATGGTGAGTAGTCCAAAAAGAAAAACAGTTAAAAGAATGGGGCAACAATTTTGACTTTCTCACTAAAAGTAAGTTACATGTGGGGATCCCACCCACTGTTATGTTCATTTGTTAAAAAAAAAAGAAAAAGAATATAAATACGGAAAATGGGGAAAGAGCTTAAACAATAAGTCTGTTTTTATTTTCAAAGGCACCATCTAAAACTTACAATAACTTACAATGTTATGAACAATACTTATACTTTATTGAAGCATGTGTTGCTCATTTATGCTGCAGTTTACTGACTTTATCATTTTAATACATTATTATAATTTAAAAGAAAAAGTGTAACCAGAACCAGGTTGTTTCCCCATGTAAGACCTGATTAGAAAACACGACTGCTAAAGCCTTAATGTTGAAGCTGTGGGCTTTTACAATAAAATAAGTTAAAATAAGTGTTTGAATAAGTCAAATCCAAATTGAGCTCAACATAAACCTCCTTTTTTTTGGGAAAGGACAACATGAAAGAATAAAGAAATAACTGAGGTAATTAATATTTTTACAGAATTTTATATGTAAAGACAGGTTAGAAGTAATGGGCCATAATTCAGACTTCAGGTACATTTCCATTCACCTTCACCTCCAAAAAGAGTTTATCTACCTCTTTATACACTTGTCCTTATATAGGAGTTAATATCTACTTGCATATCTGCACCCACACATTTACCTACAGATACACATCAGAGAAATACTTTTTCAACTTAACCTTCCTGAACGAGCTCCTCCCTCCGTCTATTAGAAATGCATTTAGAATAGAACCATGAGACCTTATATTTCTGATATTCCAATCACCAAGAGGGAAAAATAGAATATAAAATATTAGTTTGTTGAATCACATAGTGTCTGCTTGCATTAGGGTTAAAATATATTTCTGGAAGCTGAACCCGCAAGTCAAGTTTTTTAATTCAAATACTTTAAAATTGGTTTGAAACTAATCTTCAAACATTGGTGGAACCTGGTTAGTTAAGGTTTTGATCGATTGATCCACATTGTCTGTCTCCAATGAGCCAAACTTGTGTTCTTCTATTTTTCCAGATTCAAATGTCTGCCCTTTTCCCCCAGGCCTCCTCAGAAAGCACCACCTCAGCTCCTCGTTCCCACTTTTCTTTAATGTACAAGGTGTTTTAATTTCAAGCAGGAGGGCATTGTACAATCTCGAGATGGACTTACATGGTATTGAACTGAAGCTGATTTCAGGATTTCAAACACAAAGTTATGTTCTGTCATTGATACGTCTGTCGATTTACAGTTCGGGGAAAGCGTTCTCATTTTTGATACTTATTTTCTCAATGCAGTTTTCTTCCTCTGTCATTTTCTTTGTTTACTTTAAAACATTGTGGCCTTTTGTTTGAGCAAAAAAAAAAAAGAAAAAAGGTATCTCCATGTTCTCCCTTTGCTGGGTCATGTCTGAACTTTTCTGTTGCTTTCAGAAAATCTTGTAAAGATTTTTACAAAATGAAGTCTGACGGGCTTTATAAACAAATGCCATGAAACCATGATTTTGTTACAAGCAATTTATTTTTGTACTTAACAAATGTTTTTATGCAATACCACTGAAATAAGTACTATTGCAAAATTAAAGGCTTTATTCTCTCCTCAAAGGAGCCCTCCTCAGTCATGCCTATCATATGTGATGACTCAAAGTGCTTTCAGTGTGCGTCTGCATTTACCATTTGATATTCTGCTGGTAATGACGATGGTAAATGCTACAGAAACACAGGTGACAACAAGGCATTTTAGGAGCGGCTGGTACGGTTCATACTGTGTTTGTACTTCTTAAACGCTAGATTTGAGAATACTGCCTTTTGTTATTTTGGGTTCCTTTACTTTGTCTCTGTGACCACTTACATTCATTTGAATATCATTTAGCCATGCACATAGTTGTCAAAGTTTTTGCTTTGGCTACAGCTTAAGAGCACGGTTTGCTTTTCCTTGTTGGACTGCTTGAACTAAAAAAGGTGTGATGATCTTCTGTATGAATGCTCTGCCCCCTCTATTAGTGACCTTTTCATCCCAGCCTTTCACATCTCTGGTTTTGCACACTGATCCTTTACTTTTGTCAATCTTGTTCTCCAGAGGTGTCGATGTATGAAAAGCATGTTTCTGGTTTTATCGAATTGATGTAAAAATTTCCCATGAGAAGCACAGCCACAAGGGTCCAATCATCAGTGTCCTGTATTTTTGTAAGAAAAAAGAAAACAAAAAAGAACTGAAAAAAGCAAATATATATATATATATATATTATCTCACCCCAGAATTTGTTAATATGTGTATATGTGTGAAAAGATGGATATGATATAGAATAATGTGTGTATTGCCCAATCATAGTTGACCAATCTTTTAGTGTTGTGTGCAAGAGACTATGTATAATTGTCATGACTTGTGAGGCTGGATTCACACAGGAAATCAAAGTTTTTACTGTGACTGTATCCCAGATAATCAGGAGTAATGAAATCTACACAGATACAAAAAAAAAACAAAAAACAAAAAAAACAATATCACTTTCATTCCTGTTTAAATCCAGTGTGGATGATTATGAAGAGGTTCACTGTGCAGGTGGGCCATTCACATTTATGTGCAATTGTTTGTTGCAATCCATATGACATGTTGGGGAAAATATAAACGTGCAAAAAATACAGATTCTCTATGTGCCACAGTACTCTGAGAAAAAAATGTATAATGAAATGAATAAAATTTCAAAAGTAAAGCTTTCTTTCTTGAAAGGAAATCTTTGCCATGCACCTTTACATACAGGAAGGTGATCAATACATATAATCATGACACCCTTGTTTATTAATCAATATAGAATACATTTTTATTTACAGATACGTTTGGAGAAGGAAGGAAGAAGGATTTTACCAAGGATCCTTTCAACAAAGACCTCAGAACAGACACCAGAGAGAAATACAGTTAAGAGGAAAAGACGAAACAATTTTAATCAAGATCAAAAATATAGACACAAAGCATTTGTTGATGGAGGGAGGAGGGCTTGCTGTCATGGTAACCAATCCCCGTCTTCCCCATCCAGCACTTTCTCAAGATTCCCCTTGTTTCTGAAGCTGTCGAGGAGCAGCGCCAGCGTCCTGACCACAGGCTGCATCCCCCTGCTGCCCAGAGCCTCCACGCCACTGTGTCGCTTCCCAAAACGCCCGATGGGTCTCACCCCGCGGCCCACGTACCAGAATGGATCTATCTCTGGACCTGCACCACACACAAGGACATCATCATCATCATCATGTTCACAGAGATCTGTCGCTCTCAGTAAGTGATAAACAAACTAATATTACTGTCAAATACACAAATTTTATGATGACCTCTCATCAGCAGGTACATTTTATAGCCCTAAAAACAAAAGTATTATCATTTTAGAGAGTTATGTAGATTCTTCTCAATGTAAATCATGAAGAATATTTTGTTAGATCATTTTCTCAGCTCATTTGATGCTCCAAGGACATTCATATGGAGAAATCTATGCTGTTCCTCCTGTAATTTATCTTCCATTCATTCATTTAAATCAGAATAAAATCCCGAAAGAAACATAAAAACATAGTTCAAGTGTTACTGTTTCTTTGAATGCTTTGCAATAAGCAAAACAAACAAAACATTTACTTTTTAACCTGTTTGCAATCTGTGTAAATCAATTATTATGTAAATATAGACCTTTAAATATAGTTCTATTAGTTATTTATAAATGGCAATCAATACAATCAATCCACAGTTTGTCAAATGTGGACAATATGATGCATAGCAGGTTAAATGATAGGACTTAAGTGTAGCAGAAATTACCAGACAATCCCACTTATAAAGTCTAATAATACGGAGATGAAATTAATGTTCCTTTTAGATGAAGAGAGACTTTTGTAACCTGTCGACAACAAATTTCAAATCTAATATCAAGTTTAATAACAAACACATAGGTATATTGATTAGATGCCATAAATAAGAGACAGTAAAAAGAGGTCAATATAAACTTAAACTTTCTCCACTTATCTTCATGCTTAGTGGATGTCCTTAGTTTAGTTACTAAGTTTGTGACAATCCAGCAGATTATAACAACAGAAAACAAGCATATATTAAAAAAAAAAAAAAAGCTCTTACTTCTGTTGTCGACATTGTGAACAATGTGGAAGTCGTGCTCCACCGTGGTGCTGTGAGCACTGCTGAGGCTGGAGGAGAGGAGGAGGAGCAGAGCCAGAGCTGCAGGCAGCCAGCGGCTCATCAGGACGCAGTCCCGGACATCAGCCACTTTCCCAGGCAGCATGCTGTGGAGTCACTCAAGGCACTACAGAGGACAATGGGACGCCGGTCAGTAAAATATCATTCACTCTTAGAGGACACTCCAAGCAGAACAGAGAAGAAAGGCCGAAGAAACTGGTGGAGTTAAAGATCAAAAATATCTCCAGGTCAGCCAAGTTTACTATAAATTAAATTTTAATAACAGAGAAAAACTGTACTTCACCACAGGGAAATGGTTAAACATTATTTTTGTGAGATAAAGAAAAGAAAAGAAAAGAAAAGAAAGGTATAATAAGTCATTGAAATCTCATAACTAAACTAATAATGAGCATTACAAACTCATATATAGGTCATCAACATCATCACATTATATAGCAATCTATGTTATTCCAAATATTCACCATATTAATGGTGCAACCACACAGCTAGTTAAACAATCTATCTGGAGTCTGTACACATCACAAGATAACTGTCTAAACACGTAACCTAAGGTGTCTTCGTTATCCTGCACTGACTAAAGTGAATTTATCCAGCTCTAAATAAATATAACGTAATCTGCAAACAGCAGCCTCTTACCCTGCACTTTGGTAACAGGCTGAGGTCAGTTGGCCGAGGTCTGAAGTCGTTATTGTTGAGCAGGTGTGCTCCAGCTTATATATCCGTGGTGCCCGCAAGCTTGTTGAATGATGAATCAAGAACGTCAGTCACACACAGTGATCCCAGGCTACAGGATGCATCACCCCCCTTGCCTCCTCCCCTCCTCCCACTCTATAACCCACCCACCCCTCCCTCATCCCTGTGACAGAGGAGGTCTGGTTTAGGAGTTTTCCTGATATCTGTCACGTAGCAGAGCAATCCATCAGGAAGTGGATGGCATGTGGACCAGTTTAAATCAGTGAACATGGGGAGACCCACCAGTTCAAGTAGGTCTGTCAGACAGTGACTGTGGTGGGTGGTTTTTGATGAGTCTTTCATCAATCAGCTTGATTACAAGGGACCAGGCAGGACCCAGTCAGCTACTGCAAAAACCTCAGTGTATTCTTGAGCAAACTCATGCACTGGACTGATGATAATAATAACAACTGTCTTCAAAAAATAAATGCAAACAGCTCATTGTTGGCAGCATTTTTCACTTTCTCTTCAAAGAACATGAGATATATTAATATTGAAAGTCTGATATCAAATACAACAATAGAGTTTAGTGTTGCAGCAGGAACAATCAAGTCTGCAGGAAACACAATTTGAATATACATGTTACTCTCACCAGAGAGTTGACAGCAATGAGTCACAAGAGGTTAAGGTGTGAAGAGATTCACCCAATTAAACATATTCAGGTGTAAAGTCGCCTTTGGCCCTAAAACAACGACTCTAAAGGTCAAGACACATCATCCTACAATGCTATTCAAAATGAAACCACGCAGTTTACACTCAATGTAAGATTACAGGCCTTGCTCATTCTGAAAATCCATGAAGAGGAAACCTAATTAACAAATCCTAAATTAGATGTAGGGATAAAGCAATCTATTAACAAATCAGTTAATCATTTGATCAATAAATGGTTAGGCTGCTATGCCCTGTGCAATACCCTCATACATAGCTATACAATATATTAGAAGGATATCATGTGCATGTGCATGTACAGAGCATCACCCTAGGGGAAGCACTTTGGTTCTGCTCCACAGATTTGGGCAGCCATAATTTGTCACACACAGAGATCAGATTGTATGATTGGGAGCATGGCTGCAATAATGAGAAGATGACTACCCGAGGATGTGTAATCACACCACAGTACAGAAACACCCATAAATATAAAGCAGATTTGATTTAAGAGAAACATTATTTGAAAACAACGCTTGTGATTTGTTGTCTCCAGATGTCACACACAGGGAGCGTGGGTGCGTGAGGCTTGGCGCTGTGCTGGCAACACACTCAGGAACAATTTGTAGGGCCATGCTGGTGTTACACGTGAATGCATTTCTGAATAAATCTAAAATAAAGACCACAGAAAGCATGCTCAGATGCTGATCTATAACATATAGTGATGTCATTTCTCAATATCCAACATGTGTGATTAAATTCCCCTCTCTTCATGGTTCCAGCAGCACCTGATTGAATGGCTTCATCGTGCCTGTGTCATGTGTCTGTGAATGGAGCCACAGAGAATCAACATAAGAATAAAATCTTTGATATGTGATGTGCAATAACATTGTTTGAAGTAAGAATAAAGGAATTTCATTCATAAAAATCACAGTGACAAGATCTACAAAGTTTAAAGAGGAGACATGCAGAGCAGTGAGAAATGCAGTATTGATTGAGAAAACCCCGTTTGCAGACTGATTAACAGCTTGACCCAGCTGAGCTTTGTGGTCTAAATCATTCCTCTACTGTGCTACAGTATATTTTGTTAATTGCCTAACAATTCGTGACCTACAACACAATGTGTGGGCTGGGACGTTCATTGACCATCTTGGTTAACCCTCTCTCCTAAAAATAAGCGATAAGCTGCAGTCAGCTTCAGTCACAACATTTCCTGCTGGGCTTTCATTGAGAACAAAGGATATGAAGGTGTGCTGCTTTGCTGAGGATTTAATCAGGATGTAAATATTCAAATAGTAGACATTAAAATGTCTATGTGGATACAGTAATACAACAGCCTATCAGCAGCCAACAAGAAGATAGGAGCAAAGAGAGCAAAAGACAATGATGTAGGTGATGAAGTGTGGCCCAGTGGCCTAATGGATAAGGCATCAGCCTCCGGAGCTGGGGATTGTGGGTTCAAGTCCCACCTGGGTTGTGTGGCAGTCACCTGTCTGTTTACAGTTATAAAACTATATCTTCCCCATCCTTTAAAAAGGGAAGTGCATTGTAATTTCAAATACAGATACACAATAGAATAAGAGAAGTGCAAGTGAAAATATTGACACTCATAACAGCCATTTAATGCAAATGTATTTTAGGTCATTGACTGCTGCAGAGAAGGTTATGTGAACAATAAAATCACAATATGCCTTAGGTTTGTACCAGAGTTTACTCCAAGAATAAATAGTAGGTATATGTGTGTGATTTTTTAAAAAGAAAGATTGCAAGATTTGAGCACAGTTTTCAAAGTGTGTACAACGCAGGACACAAGATTTCCTTTTCTTTTCTTTATTTTTTTATTTTCAACTTAAATGAAAATAGCAATACCACAGTGTATAAGCACTGGTGTAGTATGGGGTCCCTTGCTGCCCCTTTGTGGTCAAATAAATATATGCACATACTCAAACTATGCACATCAGTACAAGGTTCACTAACTACACTGCACTGGAGCCACAGAGTTAAAAAGTCAGTTTTTTAAACATCATATATGCCTCAAATGTAAATATATCATTTCAATACTATTAGGTCAGCTAACATGGGAACTAAGGGAACTCACGAGGGTCATTTAGAAAAAAAAATCATAAATATTACAACAGCATACGTCAGCCTCTTGCTTCTTACCGACGCATGCGCACTACGGAGTTAAAGCGTACGTACATAAACACACTTGAGCGTTACTAGTATCAAACTGCTTCGATAACCTTGACAGCGGGGAGATACGGGATGTCTCGGAGGATACTTTTAGTTCCCAGCATTAAGAAAGAAACACTAAATCTACCTGAGACGGAGCATTAGCGAAAACGGAACAGGAGAGAAGTGAAACCTCTGCGTTGTGGCTTTTTTTCTCTTTTTTTTTTTTTGAAGTCACTCCAAACAGTTGTCAGACTGTGCGCACTTGCTTCCTGTTGTCAAGTGGAGCTAATAAATATCTAACAGCGAGTTACAATGTGAAGAAGACGGACAGGAGACGACGTGTGCGAAGAGGTAAACAACCCAGCGGAGCCCGTGTGCTTGTGTTTGTTTTCTACATGAGTGTGTTGGCAGGATGTCGCTGAGTTCAGGCGGTTGGACTTACGCCCCTGGCAACACACCGGAGCAGTCCGCTGCTCTGCCCGGTAACTATGGGGCCTCGCAGTCACAAACCGGCTGCCAAACCGTCCTCATTTCGGTTCGGGTGTCGGTGTGCCATTCTGGTATACGGCCACTGTGTCTTCCGGGGGCAGGTGATGAGTCACTCCGCCTGCAGCTCAGCATGGACCCGGGGAAATCCGGGGAATTCCGCCTGTCGCTCCAAGACAGCGGGACTGGCCGGAGTGTGGTGAGTTCACGGCCGCTACAGTGTTGAGCATGTTGTGGTGTGAGTGTCAAACACTCCTTATGATGGAAGATTTTAGATTAATGCTAGATTGCTTGACTCCGTAGTTGCTGTGTGACAATTAGTGGATAAACCCAGAGTTTATATATAGCACTGGCTGCATCCAGCGGTAAAAAGCGGTCTTGAACACTTAGTGACCCCTGTGCTCTTTACCCCTCATGTTGGCTTTTCTGTGCTCCTTGTTTCACAAATTGCGCAAGATTGACAGCTTTATTCGGCTATGTTTTGCACTTCTTAAATCATATCTGCTGTGTTTTAGTTTGTGATAAGTTTGTGGCATATGCATAATAGAAAGAGTAGGAGCTACACCACCTCTACACTGACAATAAGTTTCTCTTTTTCTTTCTGTTGTACATATGTAATATGAATATTTTTACAGATAGAAGGAGATAGAAGGTACAGCTGCCCACTGTTTTGCATTAAAATGACAAAGAAGAAAGAAAAATACATGAACCCTCTGAGCGCTTACAGGTTCCTGACCTTTGAGGATTGAGAAACCATTAACCAGCACCCAGATTTGCTGTAGATTTGTAGGATAACGCAACATGCTACATGATAAATTTGACTTTCTTGCAGCAGTTTTCAATTCATTTTGTTTGTCTTTTTCCTCTAAAAAAGCAGTTTGAATAGTTAATCTGCACCCTGGGGTGGAAAATATCTCTCACATCTCTCAGTATGATGCGTTGTTGCAAATCAGCGGCTTGGGAAAGTTCCACATCTTTATCGTTTCCAGTAATTGTATTTTTTAAACTAATTCACATTCATCCTGCTGTTTCATACTTTCTCAATCACATTCTCTAATTATGCATGCCTATGTTTGAATTTGTAACAGTATAATGAAATAATGAAATTATGGATTTACCAAACCATGTGCACACATGCTGTGATTCACATAGTTGTCATTTTGGAATAACATAACCCATGATTCATTTTTCTTCCCTATTTCGTCCTACCTCATCTCCTTTCATTCTCACTGTCTCTTCCCCTTCTTCCAGACCATCGCTGAGTTTGATTTAAGAGCAGTACACTATGAGGTGAAGTCACCAAAGTGCCATGAGCTAAGCTTGGCAGCACCACCACATGACCGCATCAGCTTTAACTTCCGCTGCGAGCAGGAGGCCCATGAGTGGGCTACTGTGATGATGTCGTCACTGAGAGAAGCACATAGAGGTCAGTCACCTTTCTTACTAAGCACTCACATTAACACTGGAGAGCAGCCAAAGAGGAAAGATGTCGGCAACAGGGTCATGTTACTACATTCAAACCCTCTTTACAGTGTTGTTGGACATGTTTTCTGTGTTAGTGATGGAACCATTTTGCCCTGTAGTGAACTTAGTTTGTGTGAAACAAGCTTAATGTATCAGACCATTTAGCCATTGATTCATCTGAACAGAAGAGCTTTTCACTGGTCTGTTGAGTCCTTGGTAACATCACTAGCTTCAGTCGCAACCACTGTAACTAAGTTTCACATTCTTGCTTTCAGGGAATTCCAGTAAAGTGGTCTGTGCATACTTATCTAAAATTTCCTTTTTTCCATATTCATTTGTAGGAAAGCACAAACGAGAAATAAATAAAAACCTGAAAATATGACTGCAGAATGTTAAAACCACCTTTTATAAATACTATTGGAAAACAAAGATATGGTAGTTATACAGAACTGTGTAGTTTACAGCCATGGGTAGCTACTGAAGTCAGCAGCTGTAGCTGTAACACAAACCTAGGCCCTTATTTTTCAGCTATCTTAATATAGCAGAAAGTGCTGATGTGGAAACCTCCCCTGGGAATCTCCCTGTGTAGGTAAATGGGGTTTAACCAGCTGAGAAGAGACCTTAAAATAGATGTCGGACAAGCATAAAGGACTATATTTCCTTCCCACTCAGTGAAGATAGTAAAATACTACTTCCAAGCCATGGGGAAGTGGTCTTTTTTGGGGGGACTAAGACATCTAAGCTGCTGTAAAGAAGTGGAAGTGTCAGTGTAATAGACAAATTAGCCTTGTGGCAACCACCACAAGTTTCTCTTTCACTGGATCTCATTTTAACACTTTCTAAGTGAAGACAGAGCTGGAACTGAAAAGCTGAATGTTTCTTTCCTTTTGTATCTGAATGTTTATGTCTGGTTTCACCTTTCTTCACTGGCTGCAGCCCCTAAAGATAATGGTCTTCAGATGGATGATCTTCATCTTCAGAACACGTTGGCCTTACAACGAAAAGGTTTGTACACCGAGCATCTCTGTTAATGTAGAATATTTTCTGTTCCTTTATTTTTTGGAGATGATGTAACTAATGTAGTCATTTGTTCATTCATCTTACTCATTCATCGCACCATTTTTAGCTCCATAGTGGCTCTTTGCTCAGACATCCTGTATGTTCACCTGTGTGGGTTTGTCTGTGTCTCTCTGTGCATTTCTGTGTGTATCCATCTGTAGAGGATAACTGCATAGAGTTGACCCGAGCCATAGAAGCAGGTGACATGCAGTCTGCTTCTGCTATTGCTGTCACACTCGCCAGACAACATGCTGCACTCAAGATTAAGCCCTTGACCAGAGAATATGAAGACACTGAAATCAAGTAGGAGCATAATTTTGATATGATTGATGCTCAGAAATGTGATATAAGTTATTGTATAAATTTTGACTGACGGCTTATATTTCAATTTATTTAACAGTTTGGCTGTTGTAGTTGAAGACTCCTCCTCATCCTGTTGTGTTACTGTGAAAGTTTTCCCACACATGACAACTGCAGCACTGAAACAGCAGGTTGGTTTGACCATGTTCCTCTTCCTTTTTTTTTTCCCCACCTAATAATTTCGCTGCTGTTTCACTGTGATTCCCTCCTGTTTGCTTCCTTTCATTTTTTTCCCCTCAGATGTTTCTTGAATACGGTTTTCACCCACGGGTGCAGCGCTGGGTGATTGGTCAGTGCTTGTGCACCAACCAGCGTTCTCTCGCCTCTTATGGTGTTCGTCAGGACGGTGACACCGCTTTCTTGTACCTCCTATCGGCCCGTCATGCTCGCTTGACGCTCCAGGTCCTCCAGCAGGACCAGGAGAGTGCCCTTCTCCTCAGCCCTCCATCTCTGTCGCTCACCACCACTCAAATCCCCTCTACCTCTGCAAATGGCCCCTCATCTCAGGACCGGAGGCCATACACCACCCTGCCCCCTCGGCTCAGTACCAGCAGCAACACTGGTGAGTACTATAATACTCTTTATAATATCATAATATCCATATATACATTAAACATGATATTTCAGATAACCTGTCTGACTGAAGAATACAGTCTAGTCAAATGTATTGTCACAATATGTTGTCCTAGAATGACTTTATAGCGCTACGGCCTTTTTATTGCGTCAAAATACCAAAACTGTCCGTGTAATCTATATATTAAAAGGACTTGGGGCAGGATTTGTGAAAAATTAAACATGCAATTTAAGTCTTTTTTAATGCTAATGGGTGATGAAGCGTTCAAAACCAAAAAGAATGAGCCCACCCACATGTCTCTCCATTGCCTTGAACAGGCTGTGTGTTGCATAATGTACTGCAATTCTGGGTCTGAATTTCCCCCCGCAGTTCTGTGGATGACATCAGATGACGCTGAATGCGCGTTATCGACTTGGATAAGGGAAGAAGACAAGCGCGGTAGTAATTGACTCTGCTACAGTAAACAAATGACCCACCACCACACAAAATCCAATGAAAAGTCCCACAAAGAAGAAAACAAAAGTTTTATCAGTGGCATCTCGCAATTACCCGCAACAGCTGTCGTGTCAGTATTGAGTCTTATTTCTTGATCCTGGACCAAGTCCCTTTGACTAAGGGTGACTTCGATTAATTGACTATTCAACGATTCAATTCGGAGGAGTCTGATTCGACTATCAACCTCATAGGTTTGTATCATATATATTGTATCATGGTATTGATACAATCATCACAGTGAGTGCTCGTGCACCCGTCTCTCTTGCTCTCTGCTCTCTCGAGCAGATGATTAGTCGAAGACAGCCCTAATATTAACTATGCATTATATAAATATAACAATACTTAGTAATGGAAACTGTAAGAAGAACTGAATTGTGCATAACCCTTTTAAATTTCACACTCTAAAGTTACTCAGAATTATGTATGACATTTGATAATGCAACGTTGTTTCCTTTACACCTAATAAAGAAGGTCAGCAGAGCAGACAGTGGTAACATCCGTGGGAGGTGTTTGCACTTGCCTACAGTGCATATCAAAAGTTATGTAACCCGTTCAGATAAGAAACACACTCACACATTGGTTTAATGAGCGCACAAATGTTTCAGGTGGGTCAGAGAGAGGAAACATTGGGGAGATCAGAGACCTCATCAACCTAGAGATGCCACAACTCAATGAAGCACTGAGCCCCAACACGTCTTCCTCTCAGGTAATATACAGTAGTATGAAACTGTGGCATGTTGAAGTGTTTCTTCATTCTACATTGTCAGTGCTTTGATAAAATATACCTTTTGTGTTTCAGGGTTGGTCCTGCCCCTCTTGCACTTACATTAACAAACCAACTCGGCCGGGTTGTGAGATCTGCAGCACAAACCGACCTGAGAACTACGTCATCCCGGGCGGATACCGACCTGATGCACTGGAGCTGAGGCGCATCCAGCAGGAGAAGGAGGCTATCAGACAGTACCAGCAGGTAGGAAATACACACACAACTGAGCACACAATGCACCCACTGTCTTACACATACACCTGTATTCATGCAAAACCGGTTGGTGTCACCCCTATGTACTGAGCAAAACCTTACTTTGGCTTCAGGGGATAGATTGATAACTGCTTGAACCAACACTTAGCTGAATATGAAAACTTAAAAGGGGGGGTGTACCAATTACATAGGTTTACAATAAACAGGCCTGGGTCAAATAGTATTTTGTGGGAAAAGAGGTGCATAGTAAGGAAGTAAGTTTAAACTTGCACCAAACACCCAAAAATAATTAGAGGGTGGTATGAAACTGATTCAAGGCTGACATCTGAATTCAAACTTGCAGGCTCTCTCAGGTTGACTCTCTTCTCTTCTGTCTCTGTCTTTTTGAAGGAGAAAGGGAGAAGAGAGGCGCTGAGGAGTGCTGGGGCTCAAAACAACTCACTCCTGTATAACCTGGACCAGGACTACTGAACACACACAGACACAGGCACACGCACACACTCCATGTCCATTCATGATGCACTTGTAGCACCAGTTTTGTTGCACTCTTGAAACACTCACTGTTAGATTACGTAAGAATTCATCATGCACAAGCCTATGTCTCCATGCATGTCTATAAATATGCTTGAATTGAAAGCATATGGTACTGTTATTTCTTTTATGAAGTTGAATGTAGACTCATTTGAGATGCACAGATTCCACTGCAGACTGTTGACGCCTTATTTCCGCCAAGTATTGGCCAAATAAGCAATATGAGCAATGGTGCATCCCATCTCCAGTATTTTGCATGTTCCTCCTACCGTAATGAATCTGTATGAGAACATATGATTTCACATTTAATGAAAGTGTGAAAACACCGTTATGGCCACAGAAGATTGATATTGATCCTCTTGGGCCACTATTTGCTTTTCATCAGAGAGATTTTTTTCTCATATAGACATATAAGAATGAATTTGTTTGCTGTTCAAGCTTTGATGATGAGCCTCTGAATTGATTATATTCTTTGTACTGACCAAGCCAGCTGGATAATCATGATCACTGTTGAATTTTTACATCAAGTGGCTGTTTTATTGACGGAGGGTGCCACTCAGTTGAATGTAAAAGTTGTTAATTTTGCACTGTTTAATTGTGTATACTCTGAAACAGACAATAAAATGTTTATACACAACAGTGTGTCTGCATGTATGAGCATGCCTGTACGTGTGTGGGGGGGTTATAAAAAAAAAAACATTTAGGGAAATTGTTTATGGAAATGTACCTTTAACCTCCCCCCCAACAACACCACTCCTTGTCCCAGGCAAGAGAAGAGGAGCGCAGGGAGAATTTTGCTCGGCTGGTGATGATGGACGGCCAGGATCTGGTGCCTAACCCAGAGCCTGTGGACTGTAGGATCTGCTACGTGGACCTGCAGCCTGGAGAGGGCGTCCTGCTGAGGGAGTGTCTCCACTGCTTCTGCAGGTAAGAGTCAAGAGGTTAGGGGGAATCTTATAGAAATAAATGGAGATCCTAATTATTAAAATGTTAAGTAAGTCTTGTCCATTTAATGTAGTTGTATTTGTTTTTAGCCAAAGTCTGAGAAGATCAAAAAGAAGCTCCTGTTTTGTGTTGGCTCCAACTGTTCTATGTGTTTGTGTGTGTCGGACCAGAGAGTGCTTACGCTCAGTCATCATGTTGAGTGAGGAACCTGAGGTGCCCTGTCCCTACAGAGATGAATCGTATTCCTGTACCTGCTCCCTGCAGGAAAGGGAGATCAGAGCGGTAAGTTGTACCAATCAGCTTCTTTGTTCTGATACACCAGGTTAGGATACAACTCAAGAAGCTGGAGTATTAGCATCTTCAAATCACCAGGATATTTAAATCAGAGCTGTTGTGTTTTGGCTTCTCCCCCCTGTGGAAAGTCTGGCTGCTGGAGCTGCGATGATATAACACTTGAGCACTATGAACACTACTGCTGCATGTTAATCAATAAACTGTGATCCAACCAGGACTCGTGTCAGACAGGCAATGATTTTAATTTAGCCTCTGGATGAAGCTTGAAGTGAGTTGTGGGAAAATGTGTTTGAAATGAAAACCAGGAATTCCACAACCATGTGGAATGTGTTGGGAAAAAAAGTATAAAAGACAACATCCTGCTTTTAAGAATTTATAAAGGGTTGGAGTTTTTGTAACTCAGATTATTTCAGGCCGCTTTGATGTGACCGTTTTCTTTCTACTTATCAGTTGGTGCCAGCAGAGGAGTACGAGCGCTGGCTGCAGAGAGGTCTGTCAGTGGCAGAGTCTCGATGTGAGGGCAGCTATCACTGTGCCACTCCAGACTGTCGGGGCTGGTGTGTGTACGAGGACACAGTCAACGTCTTCCACTGTCCTGTCTGTGGGAAACACAACTGCCTGATTTGCAAGGTATGAAATATATACAGGTATGCTTTGGGTTAACACATGAAACGGTGTTCTCAAAGTGTATATGCACGAATACAGTAGAATGGGGGTAAAGCTTTAATCATGGATGAATATATCTGTAAAAGATGATTAATAACAAAAAGTCACAGCTGAAAGCAGTACCAGCTTTCTGATTGGTCTGGTTACCTCAGTTTGTTTTGAAACAGAAGTTTGTATTTTTGGCATTCATGGAATTTGAAGTATTTTTCTGTTTCTGCTACTTGAGGCAATTCATGAGGGAATGAACTGTAAGCAATATCAAGATGATCTTGCAGCCCGTGCTATAAACGACTCTGCTGCAAGGAGGACAACACATCTACTCAAGGTAAGCTGAAACTGACTCTTGTTAACACGCATTTGGCAGGAAAGAGAAAGAGAAGTCCCCTCTAAGCTGTCAATCTCTCTCTTTCTTCCCTTCTTCTCTATCCTACACTCACTTTGTGTCTTATAAACAGACTCTCGTGCAGTCAGGGGAGGCAATGCACTGTCCCCAGTGTGGCATCATTGTACAGAAGAGGGATGGATGTGATTGGCTGCGCTGCACTGTCTGTCACACTGAGATCTGTTGGGTAACCAGAGGGCCCCGCTGGGGGCCTGGGGTAAGAACCATTTCTTCATTTCTCTCATTCTCCCACACCAGATTGTCGCTGATGGTCTACCGAATCGCTGTTGACAGATTCTCAGGAGGGATGAATATCTTTGTCTCTTTCTACATAAAAGCGATAATCAACTTCTCTCTTATCCCTTATTCTGTTCTTTTTCAAGGGCCCTGGAGACACAAGTGGAGGATGTCGCTGCAATGTCAACAATCAGAAATGTCATCCTAAATGCCAAAACTGCCACTGAGAATCTCCAAAATTGGTCAAACTGAAGAAAGGAATGAGAAACTGAACTTAACTCTTCTCTAAAATGTGGAAAAGGATCAAAGCACATGAAAATATATATAAGTAAAATTGATCATGCAGGACTGTTACAAACAATATAACTGGAGACATTTCTAACCATCACTCACTGCCAAATAATCAGTGGCTGTTCAGAGTAATCTGAATGACAGGAATAATATGTTGGCATTCAACAAACCTGTGTGTGTTTGCACACAGGTTGTATCCTAAACAATGCAGTGTTTAGGATACACTGATCACTCAACATCTGACTACAGTTATGATAAGTATGGTTAGAAGTATACAGGAAAAGAGTATTTACTTTTTTGTGTGTGGTGCCTTTTTAAAATGACTGCACTGCAGATTTAGCAATACAGGGGTGTTGTTTTGTGTTGTGGTAGTTACATACCAGGATTAAACTGCATTAAACTGAAGTGACCTTATTCTTGTGCACAAAAGCTGTAGCAGGGTGTTTATGATGACATTTTCTGGGAAAAGTCATGAAATCCTTGTTGTGTCCTTGATATGCAATTTTCTGCATACAGATAGATTTAAGCAACTGTAAGTTATATATAGTGAGGGTATTTTTTGTGTTGATAAATGCAGTTGGATGTGTTCTCTCTGGGACTGTTGGACTGATTGTGATTTGCTGTTGAAGCACATGATAGTTGTACAAGACTGTGATCTGTTTGGCACACGCATGCCTCCGTATTTGGCCAGAAACTTGGAGATGCAGGAGCCACACAGAGGCAGCATCTCTCCTGCTGATCAGCTGATTGTACAGTGACATTCCCATTACGGAACTCACACATGATGTGGTGCACATGGTGACATTAACTGGCATACTTACTGCTTTTTTAATAGTATGTGAAACCTTTCTATCCTTATTGATATCTGAGGAATTTCCTAATTCATATGTGCATGAATTTGTTTTCCTAAGATGACAACAGATGTTCACATTATCACTATAACCAGGATATGAGCGAGTATCTTCACCAGCTGCACTCTGTGTTCACCAGAAGAAAAGAAATAAACTCCAAATACCACAGTATGCCCTCACCTACACTACTGCCCTGCACTGAGAAGCCATGAATAATTATTTACTGTTAAATGTGTTCAAATGACAGCAGTGTTGCTGATGTTCTGTTGTGCCTTACTGATCAATAAATAACCTTTAAACTCACACATCCTTTGTATGTGTTTTGATGTCTGGTTTAATGAAATCTTCACGTTGCTGGGCTGACCACATTTTGAAGAGTGTAGGATGGAGACTGTACCCTCTATGGGTGGATATTTCTGCAGTATCAGGTTGGTGAATGTGAGACCTAACATTCTTTAACAAAACAAGGAGAGCATTATCTCAGTGAAGTCATCAAATCCTCCTTGTGGAGGATTTTAGAAATACTGACCTCAGTGTTTCTAAAATCATGGTAATATCCCTAAAACTAAATAAACCTTTTGCTTTTAGATCACAAATGTGTTTAAATGGATCAGCCCTGGCCCCTGTCCTGTTGGAACATACTGACCCTGTTGAAAACACGCAGAAACACCACTGGAAGCTGCAGGTACAATGCTCAGACCAACACTGTACAGATAGAGGAAGGGGATCCTGCAGCAGGACTTGACATATCTCTTTATTACACAGGGTCACGTGGTGTGAATGGGTGTTAGAGGCCTCTGCAGGGATCTCAAGACTGCACACAAGTCGTACTGTGTAGTGGAGAAGTATAGACCACTTCCTTTGTTCACTGATGCTGTTCGAGGTAAATGGCTCCTTTCACTCCTTACGTTGTGGTCATGTGAAGTAATTAGGTTTCCTCAATGCACAGCCCTGTGCATTCCTACAATTATTTTTGTTTTGGGTAATACACATTTCATTTATTCCTCCCTCCTTCCTTTGTTTTTAGTTTTATTTAATCGAGTTTTTTCATTTTCTTTTTTTCTTTCTTTTCTTTTCCTTTTTGTTTTACTTTAAACTTAACTTAGGTTAGTGGAAATTGTTTGGGCGAGAAATGAAATTATCTTTCAAAACATGAAAATATTGGATCAACGTAATCAAACAATTTTAGGCAATGACAAAAGTCTTTACAGAGACCTGGAAACTGAATATATGATATATGCTGAAAGTGTGCCGTGGAGTAAAAAGTACAATGTATTCTCGCTAAAGGCGACACTTGTCCAAACACCCATGTTTGTGCAGAAAGTGAAATGTTTTCTTATTTTGAAAACATCCGACAGGAAGAGGCTGCTGGCAGGTGATCAGCTGCGCCCTCTCGCTGCTGCGTTATCGAGGTGGATGTGCATGGATACATCCATGCGTGCGCACCAGGCACAGACAGCGAGATCCAGACCGTAGATCCAGACCTACTCAAATTTCAGACCCCCGGCTTCTTGCAGCGGGGCGGAGTTTAAGCCCCCGCGAGCTGCACACGGAGAAACAGGCGTCTCCGGTGTGAGTCGCGAGACCGAGCACAAACGTGAGGGGAGGTGAACCTGTCCTTTACCGGATTATCAAAGATTAAGAGCCATCCAGCGCAGCACCGGTGGACAGGTGGGTGATATGTCGGTAGGGCTTCGTTTGCGTCTAATTGTGGATGTGCACGCTCCCTTGCACACAGACAGTGGAGGGGTTTGTAGCCACAGCATGCTCACAGCAACTGAGCCTTCAAGTTCTCAGAGTGGGGATCATTCGGTTGCATTGAGGCAGTGCAGAGATCATGTTTATCTTGAGATTAATCCAGTCGAACCAGAGAGAGTGCATTTATCTTAACAGTGGTGGTGTGTTTAGTGACATTCCAACAGGGTGGATTTTTGCGTTAGCATGTTCAGTGCTCCTTTAAAACTGCACTGCCCTTTCACCTTGATTTAAAGCCACAGCAGCAGACACAATTAGCTTCCACATGTTAGAAAAACATGCAGTATAGTTTGCTATACTCTCATAATAACATTGTGTTTAGGAAAATATATCAACCAGAATGGAAGAAGTATGTGGCAATGCAGGTACTATTGACTTGAATGAGGATCAGCCTCAGGTGTGGTATCAAGAAGTAACCCTGTGTCAAAATGTCAAATGTTACAGGCTTTAAAATGCAAAGCATGTGTGTTAATGATTTTTGTGAATGAAGTGTGTTCCTCCCCCTTCATCTCCTTGCCACCAGGTATCTCAACCCATTCCCTTATCAGTCCATTACTGCAGCGCTGGAGTGATTACAGCCTAGTGTCTACTGTCTTCACTTCACTTTCTCAGACTACACTCACTTCCACATCCAGGAGTAGCTCCTTTATCTTTTCTCACCATGGCTGAAACTGAGGGGAAATTCGACTTCGCCATCGACCGGGGTGGCACCTTCACCGATGTGTTCGCCCGGCTGCCTGATGGTCGTGAGAGAGTGCTGAAACTGCTCTCAAGAGACCCCCAGAACTACAAAGATGCCCCTACTGAGGGGATCCGCAGAGTCCTGGAAGAAGTAAGATGGATGTATCAGTACATGCTACTGTAAAATACTCCAAAATATACTTTCTTGATTATTTTTCATTTATTCAAGGAGGTTTGTTGGATCAGAGGTCAGATGGAGGTTAAGGGTGGTTGACTGAGGTCTTCTGTGTTTTTAATGGAAAGTGGCTATACATGTAGTTTGAATCACAGGCATGACTTCAGCTGAAACACTGGTAAAAAACATGGTCGAGCTTGAGATTTTTCACATTTTTTGCTATTGCTGTTTATGTCAGTGGAGCTGGTCATTTGCCAAATAAGGAAACTGTTTTGGTTAGTGATATCCAGCACATCAAAAGTGGCACGAGTGTCAATGTGAAGCAATCTATTGCTGAAAATGAGAAAGAATACTCATGCAATCAGTAGTAAAGCAGTGATTAACACCTTCAGATAAGGTGTTATCAGATTTATTGTTGCTGCATGTGCTCCTTTTGAATTGTTAGATAACCTGCTTGGCTTTGAGTGCAGCTGTATTGACTAAAATGCGGAGAGTATTAGATTTTTGAGAGCAGAATAAAACATGTTTGATTACACACATAAACGCAGTATCTCTAACAGAGAACTAGATTGACATGTTTTTATGCATTTCTTGACAGGAAACAGGGCAGCCCTTTCCTCGCGAGCAGCCTGTAGACACCTCACTTATTGGCTGGATCAGAATGGGCACGACGGTGGCGACCAACGCTTTGCTGGAGAGGGAAGGAGAGAGGACTGCACTCCTGGTCACCAAGGGCTTCAGGGACCTGCTGCACATTGGCACACAAGCCAGGCCAAAGCTGTTTGATTTGGTTTGTGATGGTAGTTTTCTTAACCAATGAATAGGACACATGTGTTTAAATTTAAAAGTGAGTACACACAGGCTTATATAAGATACTATATAACTACTTGACCCTGAGTTGTGACTTTATCCAACCACCTGACCTCAGATACCAACTCAACTCAAACATATAACATAACAAACAGCGTTTACAAGTAGTCTGGATAAAGGGCTATTGTTCCCGCAACATAAGGTTGAGTTATCTTGTATTACAGAGACTGGGGGCAGGTCTTGGAATTTGCCCCCAGACCAGCTGTACCATTAATGGTTTGACTGGTCACATGAGAGTTTAAACTTTTAAATTACTATTCTCATTATCAGTAGCATCCACTTACAGTAGAACATATGACAAATACATGGAGATTTCCTATTACACTCATCCTGACATTGCTTGACCCAGCCACCTGTATGGATGTTGCAATATGTAGTGTTGATTCTTATCTTTATACCCTGTCCTGTTGTATCAGATGTTTCTCTTAATGGTCCACTTGTTTTCTTTTCTGTCTGTTTCACATAACCCATGTGTGTGTATATTAACAGGAGGTTGCAGTGCCTGAAGTGCTGTATGAGGAGGTGATAGAGGTGGACGAGCGAGTCGTCCTGAGGCAAGATGGCTGCCAGCTTCCCAGAAAAGATCCCAAGCGCACTGTCACAGGTGTGAGACTCTCTCAGAAGATTTGGATAAAACACAAAGTTGTTCATCTCTCCTTCTCTTCCTTGACATAACACTTACGTACAGATTGATTTGCTAATATTTGTTAACATGCTAATCTAAGACGGTGATGCTAAACATTATACCTGCTGAATCAAGTAAGAAAAACTGTTTCTGTTTCCAAATGTCCTCAAGTTTCATCTGTTTCTCATCTAGACATTTTCAGGCTTCAAAGACTTTAAAACAGTATATGCATCTGTGTGCTGGTGTTTCCCAGGTAGTACTGGGGATTCACTGGAAGTCTGGAGGGAGCTGGATCTTGAGCATGTGGAAAAAGACCTAAGGGAGGTTCTTTCTCGCGGGATCACCAGCCTGGCTGTCCTCCTTCTGCACTCATACACGTCAGTAGTAAAACTTGTTTCTGACTTTTCCGGCATGGAGGCCTATTTATTCAGGATATATTTACTCTTTACTTACTTATCTGTCTACCCTTCACAATGCCCAAAAAGTTTTTTTCACTTATACTACTCTTGTTTTTTTGTGTGTGTCAACATATACTCTATTACACAATTCAACCTCTCAGTCTTTCCCCGTCTCTGTGGGAGTAGCGGTATATACACAGACCATGTTTTAGTCTGGTGGTGTCCAATAGCCTGTGCCTATTGTATATGTAACCCACGTGGTGTAGTGGGTGGAAGTTCATGTTTTTCTAGCAGTCTCTCTCCCCTTCACTTCAAGTCCCCTCCCACTGGTTCCTTGTAAGCCGTTCACATTTGAAGAAACAGCCTGCAGGAGTTTCTAAAAAGTTTCTAAAAATGAAAGAAACCAGAGAAAAAAAAGCACTTAACATTTTTACTTCCTGTCACATGTCACAGACAATGTACATGCACACTTTTCTTTCTGTTAGCATGAATGTGATTTGAAGGCTTTTAAGTGATAAGAGGAACATAATGTACAGTAAAGCAGTGGTGGAATTGCATAAGACCTATATGATTGGCTTGCACTCTAAATCCAGTCTCCACCCTCTCACCTCTCCCTTTCTTTCTCTGTCAGATGGTCCGATCATGAGAAGGCAGTAGGCGCCTTGGCGCGTCGTCTGGGCTTCACGCAGGTGTCTCTGTCCAGCGAGGTCATGCCCATGGTGCGGGCGGTGCCTCGGGGCTACACCGTCTGTGCCGACGCCTACCTCACCCCCAAAATTCATCAGTATTTAAAAGGCTTCACCTCTGGCTTCAAGGGTGGTCTGAAGGTGTGTGGTGTGTTTCTGATGTTCCAGTGGCTGGAGGTCAGTTTAAGTCACTGAACACTGAAGTGATCTCCTCCATCTCTCATTCCTCTCTGACCTCAGGATGTGGACGTGTTGTTCATGCAGTCAGACGGAGGCCTGACTCCCATGGAACAGTTCTGCGGGTCACGGGCCATTCTCTCAGGCCCAGCAGGGGGTGTGGTGGGATACGCCATCACCTCTTACAGCCAGATGGAGAAAAAACCTGTGATTGGCTTTGACATGGGCGGTGAGTAGGGGGGAATAAGTTGAGCAAACACTGAGTGCACAGACCATGTGAAGAACTTCCTTCTATTGTTTTGCAGTTCTTTGTTGTACAATTCATTGTGCATCTAACTTGTTCGTTTGTAATAGTCCTTTACAGATGTCTTTTATTCTTCATCCTCCTGACTTGTTCGCTCTTCTTTTATCCTTCCAGGAACCTCCACAGATGTGAGTCGGTATGCCGGCCAGTATGAGCATGTGTTCGAGGCTACCACAGCTGGAGTCACCCTGCAAGCACCACAGCTGGACATCAACACTGTGGCTGCAGGAGGGGGGTCACGACTCTTCTTCAGGTCAGTTGAGATGCATAAGTGTGGATTACATAAGATAGATCTTTAACTCAGTGAGACACCTAAGACATTCAAACTGTGAAAGAGTTAAATGTATTGAAGAACCTGGCACAGCTCTGACAAATTGATTTGAAATGTGATATCAGGTCTGTGAAGCTTTCAAAGCTTTGTTGTGGTAACTGCTACCTTGCCAAGTCTCTAATGCAACCAAGTCAGCAGGACGTGTACTCTGTCATAAGCACATGTCATTTCAAAATGTGTCTTTCTTCCTGTTTTGTGACATCTCTTCTTTTGCTGAATTACTCTCCTTCCTTCTCAGGTCAGGGATGTTTGTGGTTGGACCTGAGTCTGCAGGCGCACACCCAGGACCAGCATGCTACAGAAAAGGTAACAGAAAGCTTGATTTCCTCCTCCATTCTGCAGTTTATTCATTACACTTTCCACTTTCTATCTTGTCTTAATTGAGCTTCAACATTGACACTCAACTTAATTGAGTCTACAACTTTGTAGATGGTTAACTGTTCATTCCCAGCTCACATTTCCCACCCATTGTGTGTGGTTCCTTAAATGATTATTATGCATCCAGCTGTTACAACTGTCATTCATCCACACAAAAATCCAGGCAAGCGCAGTGGGAGTGGATGATTAACTTGATTTAGCTCTGTGAATGTTAGATTGTGGCACAAATCCAAGTTTCAGATGATACAAGTGAAACTTGCCTTTCAGTTATATGTTGGGGCTGTAATGTGTGCTAACAAAAAGAACTGCCTGACTTTATTGTGTATCTTTATTGACAGTGATCTAGTGGTTAGCTCCATTTCCATAACTTATTTACTTTACACATCGAGTAAGCATCTCACATAAAAGCAGCCTTTAAACGTGTACTTTGAATCAGAACTACAATTCTGATTCACTGTGTAATTCTCCTAGGTGGCCCTCTGACTGTGACTGATGCTAACTTAGCCCTGGGGCGACTCCTCCCTTCCTTCTTCCCGAAAATCTTTGGCCCCGGTGAGAACGAACCACTGTCCTTGGAGGAGACCTTGAAGCACTTCCGTCATCTCACCCAGGAGATCAACCTCTTCTTGTCCTCTAGCCAGGCACTAATATTTAATGAGATCTTGAGGAGAGCTTCAATTTTCTTTTGTAAGCTTTTAATGATGAAGCTCACGGTTTCTTGTTTTCCTGTGTTTTTGAAGGCTAGTGCAAATGGGGCAAACCACTCGCACAATAGGACGTTGCCAGGCAGCCAGTCAGAGATGAGCGTGGAGGAGGTTGCCATGGGATTCATTCGTGTTGCTAATGAGGCCATGTGCCGGCCAATCAGAGCTCTGACACAGGTAATTTGGGTGTAAAAGCTGGAGAAATAGTGACACTATATATTTGATTACATTTTCTTCACGTTCTCATGGTCTTTGGATCTCTCCCACCACTCCCCCACATCTTACACCCTCGTAGGCCAAGGGTCATGATACATCTCAACACGTGTTAGCCTGTTTTGGGGGTGCAGGTGGCCAACATGCATGTGCTATAGCCCGAGCCCTTGGGATGAAGACTGTCTTTATACATAAGTAAGATTTACAGATTGTTTTTCCATATTGTGTGTGTGCACGTTCAACAAGAACAGTAATAAACATATTAATGGGCAGTATGTTTAACTGTAATGTGTGTGTTGCAGGTACAGTGGTGTGTTGTCTGCTTATGGACTGGCTCTAGCTGACGTGGTGGAGGAGATACAGGAGCCGTGCTCGCTGCAGTATGAGCAGCAGAGTTTCAACGAGCTCGACCGTAGGGTGGAGCAGCTGTCAAAACGCTGCCATGATACACTCTGTGGACGTGGCTTCACCAGGTCAGACCACACAAAACACCACATTCTTTGACCCGTCTCTCCAGCCCTCTTACTAAATAAGGATCCATTATTCTAACAATCTAAGCACTAAATATTGACATAAGTGCGCCTGATTAAAACAGTCCTGTGTTTCTTGACCCCGCAGCATTCAGATAACCACTGAGGTGTTCCTCCACCTGCGTTATGAGGGCACAGACTGTGCACTCATGGTTACTGCTGCCGGTTACCCCAGCAACGCCCAGTCCTGTCGTGCTGGAGACTATCGCAGCGCCTTCACTAAACGGTGAGCTCCATGTTTACTCATTTGTTTGCTTATGTCATACGTCCTGTCCTCACTCATGAGTGAATAAATCATTGCCTTGTACACTTTGGCTCCTTTCTGCCTCATGTGTACAGTGTGTAAGTAAACACACCACAAAGTTAATGTGTCGTTTTTCTGTAGGAGATAAGCTTAGTAAATGTATGTTCTCTCTGACCTTTTTCTTTCTCCTTCCATGTTTCCATGTATTCTCTCTAGTTATTTGAAGGAATTTGGATTCACCATCCCAGACAGACCCATCATGGTTGACGACATCAGAGTGAGGGGTTGTGGAAAATCTGGAATCAAATCGGTGTATAAAACCAAGATGGGATCTGGACAGGCCAAACCTGTCACAGTATGTGGAGTCACTTTACACAAGTGCAGACCTGAACATTGTGGATACGTATATACATATACATGGACTTTTTTTCTTTTTTTTTTTTACAGGATTTATAACAATAGAATAATTTTGTTCAGCCACAGTTTTCATCAATATGTAATTCCCTCTGGATTTGTTCAGAAAAGCATTTGCAGTTTCAAATTTCAAAAATACAATTTTCTGGTCTGAAAGCAGCTGTATGATTACTCACAGTATTATTCTCTCTAGATGACTAAGTGTTACTTTGAGGATGGATACCTGGATACCAGTGTGTATCTATGGGAGGAGCTGCCATGTGGTCACAGTGTCCAGGGACCGGCCATCATCATCGACAAGAACAGGCAGGCACTTTTATCTTATTTTTATAGTGTTTTTTTCATTATAGTATCTGTTATTTTGTTTCACTGAATTCAGGATATTAGTATTAAATATAATTAAACAGTTCCTTTTGAGATGCCAGATGTCTTAAAATTAGTTGTATTTCCTCACTAATTTATTTAAGTATTTAAATCCTTTAGGTTGAGTTTGATGTGACCCTGGTCTTAATTTGGTACTTTAAAGTGGCAATAATGCCTGTCTGAACATCTGGGTGGGTGTGCTCTTTACTCCATCAGCACCATCCTGGTGGAGCCATGCTGTGGGCTCATCTAACAGAGGGGGGCGACGTTTGCATGACTGTAGGCAGTGACCCTCACTGTGCCCTGGGCACCGAGCTAAACACTGTGCAGCTCTCCATCTTCTCCCACCGCTTCATGAGCATAGCAGGTACAGCAACAGAGGAATTTGTGGAGAAAAGTTGTTGAGGAGAATCTTTAATAAGGATCTGTAAAGCTGTTCATTGTTAATCTTTTTTATTTACATGCTCTACAGAGCAGATGGGTCGAGTTCTGCAAAGAACCTCCATCTCAACCAACATCAAGGAACGTCTTGACTTCTCCTGCGCTGTGTTCGGACCAGACGGTGGCCTGGTGTCCAATGCACCACACATCCCTGTCCACCTGGGTGCCATGCAAGAGACTGTCCAGTACCAGGTTAGGGATGGTTAGCTGTGCATGTTGTCATGTTACAACTCAGTGTGAGCGGCAGAGAGTGAAGTTCTTGTATCTGCTTTTCTCTATGCAGATCAGATCTCTGGGCAACAAGCTGAAAGAAGGGGATGTGATTCTGAGTAACCACCCGTGTGCAGGGGGCAGCCACCTACCAGATCTCACAGTCATCACACCAGTCAGTGTTGACTTTTCTTACTGCGTCTTTGCTCTCCTCCTCTCCTCTCTTTCTCACAGTCTTCTTTCTCCCTCTTCTCACCCCCAGGTGTTTAGAAAAGGGGTGAGCGGGCCGGTGTTCTTTGTAGCCAGCAGAGGGCACCATGCTGACATTGGAGGCATCACTCCAGGCTCCATGCCCCCCCACTCCACCTCCCTTCAGCAGGAGGGTGCCGTCTTCACTTCTTTCAAACTTGTAACTGGAGGGGTCTTCCAGGAAGAGGGTAAGAGATGAAGAGATGAAGTGAGAATGAATGTGAGAGACGGATGAAAGGAAGCAGCAGACATGAAGCAGAGCTGTATATTATCTACAAGTCGAGATAAAGTGTCATTGCTTCCGGTGTGTTGCCTTGTAAATGTACATTATATTTTAAGCATTTAAGTATTACAAATGAATAACAGGACTGAATCTTCACTGTTTGTTCCATTGTGCTTTTCTCCTCATCCCTCTCTTCCCCCATTGCATTCCTCCATCTGCTTTTTCTTTCCTTCTCCATATCAGCTGTAACTGAAGCTCTCATGGCTCCGGCCCAGTACCCAGACTGCTCTGGGACTCGTAATCTCCATGACAACCTGTCAGACCTGCGGGCTCAAGTGGCAGCCAATCAGAGAGGGAGCCAGCTGGTGGGGGAGTTGATTGACAGCTATGGGCTGGCTGTGGTCCAGGCCTACATGGGGTACATTCAGGTAAGTGTCTCTCTTTGTGAGTATAAAAGAAATGTTTCTCTGAAAAGTATGAAAATACAGCTTGTGTACTACTACAGCTTGTTGTATGTTGATGTCTCAGAGTAATGCAGAGCTGGCAGTTAGGGACATGCTGAGAGACTTTGCACATCGTCGGCGGCAACAGACTGGCTCCTTGGAGGTGGAGTCGGAGGATTTCATGGATGATGGGACACCAATCAGACTGCGGGTCCAAATTAATGGAGAAGAGGTGAGCAAGGGGAACCTCCTTAGGATCTTTCAGTGTGTTCATTAACTTGAAAAGCATTACAACTTTGCATTGAGACGTTAGGTTGTTACTTAGTGTGAATGTGCAATTAAATTAAGAAAATCTTCATCACCACAGGGCAGTGCAGTGTTCGACTTCACAGGGACTGGGACAGAGGTGTGGGGCAACTGCAACGCTCCACGGGCCATCACTCTCTCTGCTCTCATCTACTGCCTGCGATGCATGGTTGGACAGGACATCCCCCTCAATCAGGTAAAAATGTTTGATTCTAGGAGCTGTTGCGTTGTGGACCCACTTTAATAATCCAGTGTCATCAAAGCAAAATGTTATATATATATATATATATATATATAAATGAACTAAAATTAAAAGTCAGCAAAACATGCATTATGAAATTAGTCTGAACGCAGCTAATCAGTCACTTTAAAATTAATTACTTTGCTTACAATTTTCATTATTTGTTTACTTTTTTACATTCAGGGTTGTCTTGCACCAATCAAAGTCATCATCCCGCCTGGCTCGATCCTCCAGCCTTCCCAGAATGCCGCTGTGGTCGGAGGAAATGTTCTCACATCCCAGCGAGTGGTTGACGTTATCTTTAGAGCATTTGAAGTGTGTGCTGCCTCACAGGTGAAAAAAAGGCTGGATTCAACCATTAAAAAAAGCGGGTTTCCTCTCTCTTGGGGAGATATTCTTATTATCCAGCTTTTATCCTTTTTGATTGTCATTTCTCTCACCATCAGGGCTGCATGAACAACATTTCATTTGGCAGCAAGAGGGTTGGATACTATGAGACTGTTGCTGGGGGAGCAGGGGCAGGGCCAGGCTGGAATGGGCGGAGTGGCGTTCACAGTCACATGACCAACACTCGGATCACTGACCCTGAAATTCTTGAAAAGAGGTGAAAAGAGTTTTTGTTGAAAGTTGAACGTGTGAATTTGTTGTGTCCAATATTAATGTTTTGTTGATATTTCCCTGTACATTGTCTCCTGTCTGTCTGGTGTTCAGGTATCCAGTGATCTTAGAGCAGTTCTCTCTACGGACCGGCTCAGGAGGTGCAGGGAAATACTGCGGTGGAGATGGTGTGATCCGGAAACTTTTGTTCAGGAACAAAGTGGTTCTGTCTGTACTGACAGAGAGACGAGCCACTCACCCCTATGGCCTCCAGGGTAAACTCACTAAACGAAACGCAGTTATTTGTTGGTCTTTGACATGGTTTTGCATTTTCCTCATGTTGAGTGGTGTCTTTCTTTTACTATGTAAAATAACTCGCTTGTCTCAGGGGGTGAGGACGGAGTGGCAGGGCTGAACCTGCTCCACAGGGCAGATGGCAGAGTCCTCAATCTGGGAGCCAAAACCAGTGTGAGCCTTCAGCCTGGGG
This sequence comes from Caranx ignobilis, assembly GCA_021432705.1. Lineage (NCBI taxonomy): Eukaryota > Metazoa > Chordata > Actinopteri > Carangiformes > Carangidae > Caranx > Caranx ignobilis. The sequence continues at coordinate 12,605,566 of MU269986.1, forward strand.
TGAGACTGCACAATGTGGATATAAAAACAGACATTATCAGAATGACAGCAACAGCTCTACAACCAAATGTTGATGCTGCATAAAAACTATAATTTGTGGTACAAATATTAAATAATTTGTCATGTCTTTATTATATATGGCACAAACAATTCTAGGTGAACAACTATATTTTCAGGATTTTGTATTTTTTCAGATTTTTCAGTTGCGTTTTGTTCAGTTGTTGTGATGGTAGATGATGCTGCTCTGATTATTGTTAATTAAATATATTCTCTGCAGGTACCTATGGGATACCTGCAGAGAAACTTTCCAGTTACTGAAGAGTCAGCACTTTCCTCTCTTTGTCTGTCTCCCCCTACAGGACATGTTCTGCCTCTACACCCCGGAGGGGGAGGATATGGAAAAGAGGAGGAAACAACCAGCAGACCTCAGAGCAAGCGCAGGCGCTTCAATGAGACTTTCCTTGAGAGGGGCAGTGTATTTGAATACCGAATGGCCCAAGAAGGAGTGTGAGGAGAAATAAGAAGGCAAGAGGGTGAACAGACAAGCCATGGGGGAGGAGGGGAACAGATGGGGAAATTACAGGAACACTAGCACAATGAAAGATGGACAAGCACAATGATAAAGATGGAAAGATTCTTTGAGGCAACGTAGCAACAATCTCATCATACTGTGAGAAAACTAGACCTAGATGTAGGCTAACAGCTGTCATCATCTTAGTCAACCCTAGGTTGAACATGTTTTCAGTAGCACTCTGGTGTCTGTGCACCAACAGATAATTTTAGAGATGTTTAACAAACTGAAAAGTCATAGACCAGGATTTTTTTTTTTTTTTTCAGGATTTAAACAAAATATTCTAACACAGCTGTGGCACTTAAATTAGCAACGTTCCTGGAATCCAGTAGCTTGGACAAAGCAGTTCAAGGAGCTATTTGTTCATTTTTGTTATTGCTACATAGCCAATGTTAGCATTCTTACTAGTTTATATACCTGTCCAACAGAAACTTTCAGGCTGAAACTTCTTTTACTTGCCAAATGCTGTTTCTAGGGGAAATCAAACCTCTTGGTTTTCTGTCATATATGTAATGGATTTTTTCATATGAAAGTTAACATGCTAACCAGCAAGAGGACACGCTATAACTTCTTGTAAAAGCACCAATGATTAAAGGTCCTCTCAAGTACAACTAAGATGCTAACAATGGCTATGTACTAATACCAAAACTGACAAATGGCTCCTTTTAAAGTTGTTCACAACAAGCTAAACAGGGCATCAAAAACATTCCACTCTGGGCCCTTTTAGTCCCATTTTGCTAACACATCCTAAAGGGTACATTTCCAACAACAGTCTTTTTACCAACTTTCCAGTTTTTAGTTTATTCGAAAATAAAGTCCATCTGTTTTTAACTGGAACCATAAACACCACAACTTGCTGATGTATTATCCTATCAGGACAGAAAAATAAACCCCATTTCTACTAATGAGGTTGTCCTTTATTTCCAAATCCTGTCTTTGAATGAAAACAGTAGTTTCACATTTCTTGTATACAGCATGTGTGATCTGTTAGAAGTACTTTGTTACTTTGATTATATGAATAATCAGGTCTTACTCTGAAATTCACAATGTAAAAATGGTTGTTTGGTCAAATTATCCATGAACATTGATTTGAATCATTCAGATCAATGTTCCCTTTATGCATGCAGTGAAGCTGCTGAAACAGGTCGGTTAACTTACTGCTGCCTCAAAATGTTACACATGGCGTTTTGGTCAGTCACACGATCTTTGCAGTTAAACACACCAAGGCTGAGAGTCACAATGAGTTGTACATGTAAATTCATGAGGGGGAGTGTTGAGATACAACTCAGAATAGTTGTGTGTGTTTGGGGGATGGAGACGTGGTGTCCCCCTCCTCCTGACTCGAGCTCAGGAATGATCGGGGAGCAGAGAAGCAAGGATGGTGAGGGAGTGCAGGCATGCGTAGGGAGCTGATAAAGGGATAGTGGCCACAGCAGTGGAAGCAGCAGGAGGCTGATGGCTGCTGAACTGTTGATGTAAATCAGCTGTGTGTTTGTGTGTGTTGGAAACTTAAATGCAGATACCATGGACTATGGATCAAAGTTGGTTGCCTTGTTTATGGATCACAATTCCTGTGGTAAAACAATCTATCATACTGGAAGTATTTTAGGCACACCCTGCTGCGGCTGCTGCCTGTTATATTTTTGTCTTTTCACTTTATCCATAGACTAATGATCAGATTGAGAATCTGTGTTTTTGTTGTTGTTGTGGGACAGTGAGACTGTGAAACAAGCACAAATCACATAAAAACAAAGTGTCCTCAGCCGATCTGGCAGTAAAAAGGCAACTATATAGTGTTTTGTTTGACTGTACGTTGTTAGACAAAATACATGACTCATAGAAGACTCAGATAATCCGATGACTCTTGCAGGACAGGAACATGTGCAGGAAATATTGAATAGAGAAATACAGATGAAAAACATGACGAAGTGTAAATACAATGGTATTCAAGGAAAACTAGATTCATGTTAAAAAAGGATGAAAAGGGTGAGTTTACAGACAGACGGTGGGCCGCAGAAGTTTTACATTATGTTGTAAATCTCTTGTTCATTTCTTGAGTTAAAACAATTGACAGTCCTCAAGGGGTTTGAAATGAAATTACCTCCACGCTCTTCTGAAGATGCTGCTTCAACTTTCCCTCTTAAGTAGCTGCCATGTTGATTAAGCTTTGTATTTACCAAGAGGAAAGACACCACCCTGACTGCAAAGAAGTTAAAATGCATTAAAGAATTTACTCGAGTCAGTTTCCTTGGCAGGGTATAGATGCCTGGACACATAAAGCATGATGGTTAAATTGTGCACAACCACCACTGCCCAGTTTTAAAGACACACAGTGAAGACCTATCTCCTGAACAAATATGCTAAAAAAATTTGTGAAAAAATCAACTTTCACCAGCACCAAAAAGTTGTTAAAGATAATTGTGCCATTTCAGTTTAATTATTGTTATCAATAACACCGAGCAGAATAGTTAAAATAAACAGCATTTTATTACATACCCAACCCTAAACTCCAAGACATTCTTTTGATACTTTAACCCCTGAGCTGACTTTTCACTTCAGCTCAGAACTGTACAAAACTTTAACAAGACCACAGGACAATGGCAAGAAACCAACAAAACATTCACCTGTCGAGGTAGGCAGACATTTAGAAGCAATTTCCTTCGGAAGATGAACATGATGACAATAAAATAGTGCAAATATCCGGCAGTGCAAAGTCCAGAGGAAACACATCCCGTTGTGAGGTAGATGCTGGTAATTGATTGTCATGAGAGGATGCGGTATTTTTACAGACTGACAAAAATCTAAAATTGAACCGATTCCTATGCTAATTTGTCAAATCATTCTGAAACAGCACAATAGAAAACATTAGTAAACACCAGCATGGTAAAAGATGATTATAGAGGCACTGTCTATCTGGTTAATATGCTGTTGTAGCAGCACAGGACCAATGCAAAGAGTCCAGACTCGCTGAAATTTAAGACAGGAAAAACATTGTTCAGTATATTTAACCATCTGAACAAACAACAACTTCAAAACCCTGACAAAAGAAAAATGTTTGATGTTGACAAACTGAAACTCAAATGTATAATCTATAGCCAAGCTCATTGTTGATAGTATTTCACCTGGTAAACTCCAAGACAATATCCAACAATAGATTCAGCAGTCACAATAGGTAGACAATATTCAAAAGCAATTCTGTAAGAAAGCAAAATCATGCCAATAGACAAAAACAGTGCAATAACTTTGGCAGTGCAAAGAGGTAGATACTTGTTTTGTTGTACAACTGTTTGAGGTAGTTTTTCTCCAAATGAAAGCGTGTAATATTCCTCAGATCGATGCATGACAAGAAGGTTGAAAAGAAAAAATACTGGGTTTTAATCTTGCTAAAAACACAAATCCACCAATGGCAGTCTGCAGTTTCCAACTTCAATGGAGGTGGAGGCAATGATTGAGACTCCATTTTGAAAGAGTTTCTGCTACCATGCCTTTCCTTTGTGGCTCTTGATTAAACCTCACCCCTTGCATTACAGTGATTTGTGTGTGTGCAAATGTCAGTTTGTGTGGCAGTTTTAGTCTGTCAGTACTGAGGGTACCTGTTTAAGGAAGGCCCATTCTGCAGGGCGTAGTGACTAGGTGGTTGGTGATGTGAGTGAGAGTTCTGATTGGCTGGTACTAGGACATCAAATACACTTTTATTTGGAGGCACAGACTGCAACATGTTGTCCAGGTCCATGATGAGGGGAGGGGCTTGGACTGACACTCGCCCACTGGGGAGAATGGGCCAGTATGCATGACTGAGGAAGTGACTGGGTGCTACAGGAGAACTACCATAGCCATAAAGGGGGAGCCCACCATGCAGCGGCATTAGAGGGCCTCCGTTAAACCGCATGCTGGGGGGGGCAACGGCATTAGGAGGGGCATATTTGGCATACGATGTAGGGAGCTCCCATGGAGGTGTAACAGTCTCCCGTCTGGCTGATTTGTGCAATGGTGGCCTGTAGTCCTCGTAACCATCTGACCCCGCTTCACTATCTGGAGGAACACGCTTCCCACACAGGGACACTCCTTTCCACTCTTCATCAGAGGAGGAGGAAGAGGTGGAGGCTGGGCTGGCTGAGCTGGCAGAGGCACTGCGGGCGGAGGATGCATAGCGTGGTCGTGGAGGTGGAGAGGGCCGGGGGTGCGCCATCTCACCCCAGCAGTCCCTGCTGGTCACGTCCATATCCCCAGAGGCACTGGTCGGTCGCAGGCTGTGCAGAAGCGAGTCAATGGCAAACGACGAGTCCAGTTTGGGCCGGAACAAGTCCTCCTGTGGTGGAGAGGGATTTCTGGAGCGCATGGGAGGGAGTGTGGTCACAGGGTCAGGGGTCGGCTCGGATTCTGGTTTGTGTCCCTCTAGGATGTAGGGGGCCAGATCCTGGGCAAAGATTGTCTCATCCTGGCGGGACACAGCTGTGTTCTGCCTCTTCAGGAGCTCCAGAGGAACCCGGCTCAGTTCCACAGCCCAGAAATTACCTTTACCCTGAGGCTTACCTGGATCCTTCAGCACCTACAGGTGGGAGGGAGGATGGACAGGTAGATGAGTGTATGACATCTCAGCCAAGAAGCACTGAACTAGTTTCACAGTTACCCATCACAATAACGCAATATCCCACAAGACCAGGATTTTTTTCAATACATTTTCAACAAACAAACCTTAACAAAACAGTCATAGGAGGAGAGGTTGTGTCGCACTGAGTCCCGCCAACCCTTGTAGTTTCCTTTGAAAAATGGGAAGAGGGTACTGATCTCCTTCAGGATCTAGAAATACAAACAAGCAAAAAATATAAGCATGACTGTATGATCCAACACAAACAGCCAATGATAATTGTCTACGGTGTATTTAAGTATATGTGAGGCCCAGTCTTAACTTAAGGCACACTGATGATATAACTTTACATACAGTAGATCTTTTGAATCTTAAAAAATACTGTTAATGTACGAATGTGATTGTAGAATAACATTGTTTATTAAAATACAAATCAATGTGGACCCTTATGATTAAATATATCAAATAGATGTGCCTTCAGGAAGAAACAATTACATTAGACCAAACCTATAGGCTTAGTGAAACATGATTTTACCATGTAATGTATCTTATCACTTTCCTGTTATAGATCAGTGTCTGGTTTCACTGCAATCTTATCAAGGCAAACCAAGAATGGTAGGGATGGTGGTCACTCAAGTGTCACCATGAGGTGACTGGTTTGTGTCACTTTGTGAACTGTAAAGTAGCCATCTCTTCCTGTACTGTTAATCCAGTTTAAAAGGGGGGGAAACACGTCCTGAGAGGAAACACTGCAGATTTTGTAGTGGAGTCAATTCGTCCAACAAAACACAGTGTAAACTAAAGTAAAATCAGCACTGTGGCTAAAACACAGCATCCGTAATGTAGGCCTGCTCATCATAACACCGTGCACTCACACATGAACCATGTATTTTCATAAATACCTCAGACAAAGTCAGTTTCTTCTCCGGGGACCTTTGGATGACCATGGCGATCATAGCCAGATATGAGTACGGTGGTTTTGGATACCGCTGATAGTTCTTTTTCTTCCCATCGCTGCTCCTGCTCTTCTTCCTTTCGTTGCTCCATGAGTCCCGGCTAATAGTTTCCTGTTTAAAGGGGGAATCCTGATCAATGGGGTATGGTGAGCCCGTTTGTGCGGTTTTATCCATGAAGGCTGTGGCACCGGTGAGGTGTTCTGGACGCGCCGCGGGCTTATCCAAACGCGGCGGCTGCTGAGGAACCATCTGAGCCGGGTGCTGAGACCAGAGCTGGGCTGGATAGGTCCGCGTTACACCGCTGGTGGGAAAACTCTGCTGCGCATTTCTGTGGAAGTCAAGTTGATGGTCGTGGAGTTCTCCGATGTGGGACAGTGCGGGTGTTGCCAAGAGGCTCTGCTCCGGCCAGTGCTTTGTCATGCTGATCAGCCAGTGGGGAGATCGGCAACACACGTTCGGACAGGAGCGCAGAGAGGGGGAGGGAGGTCAAAGAGTCGGTCCTTAACTTCTGGCAGACTGCTGGCTCCAAGCTGACTCTATTTGAAGAGCAAACAATTAACAGTTTCATGTAAATCCCGCTGCGTAATCGAGGGGAGAATGACGCGTTATCTGAGAGCTGAATGACTGATCGCCCCGGGGGTGGGGGGACTGGGCAGGGTCAGTGTACAAGGAATGGAGAGAGAGGAAGACAGTAAACCTGTAAATAACCCTTAAGATAATATCAACATGACACTTACAACGTAGATTCCGAGTTTGCTTTGGAAACACTGCTTAGAAGATTTACGCACAAAAGCTGATGGATGGAGAGGACAATAAATTAAAATGGATTAGGTTTATTTTCGGGCCATTCCAGAGACTAAATGACATCTTGGTCTGAAAATCTCTATAAATTGCATTAAGTTAGTATTTAATATGAACACTGAAGACTTTCTCCTCTCGAAAGTGACACTTGGGCGCAGAGACCACAAGTAAAACTCGTGGGGGATGGGGTGGGTTGCAACAGAGAGTAAAGTAATTTCGATTGAAGCTTACATGCAATCAACAATTTTTTGGCCAGCAATATACATGAGGAAGGGCTAATATACAAACTGTGAAAGATAAGAAGTTGTCAGCTGCAATAATGGGGGAATTATTAATCTAGAGAGCCGGCATTAAATTTATTAGTTGCACCATTTTAATTTCTGATGAACTGGATCTAATTCAAAGCATCGCATCCCACCATTACCGAGGCAGGTTAACCCTGTTCCAGAGGGCAAGTCATGCATGTGTTCACACCTCGAAGGCTTTATTTTATCCTGAGTGTAGTTTACAAATTGGACTTGGTCAGCAGATGCAGAGTAAATGATAAAAGAGGCCTTGTTGTAAAGCTCCGAGAGCGCACAGCGTTCTGGGGGTGTTGTGCGCGCAGTGGGGTCTCCCCGGGACTTTGCAGGATGGCACTCAGCGCTGAAAGACTGAAGTTTCGGGAATGTATGTCTTTTGTTCATGTTAACGCAGTGCTAATGTGCAGACCCTTGCTTCCCAGCAAGACAGTGAAAACAAGTTGGATTAGAAGGAACCCCACTGGCGAGCTGGAGACTGCTCCTTCCCAAAGGAGCTGCTTAGCATGTGACAAAATACTGGGGCTATTCAACACCATTTGTGGGTTTTCTGGCGCTTACAAGCTGCTAAGTGTTGTAGTTGGGAAGGACATTCACACCTTAAAACAGGAGCAATCATGTTTCCCCCAAATGTTAGAAACTGCCCTGAAGTATCTCTCAAACAAAAACCACTTCACTCCATCTGAGAATCAACAACCTGCAGAAGCTGCATGTCACACAGCCATACCTGACCCTGACCCCTAAAGGTTATTTTAAATTGTTGATTGAGCGTCTTTAATCCACAACCCTAGTTGATACATTACATCTAATCAGCCAATGAAACGCAACTGTCCTGACTCGAGTGTTTGTTCCAAGTTCACAGCCTACAGACACGTGCTTTGTAGGATGTTAACAAATCTCTCCATCCATGCAGGTCGTGTTTATCGTGTGTCTGTAAAATTAAAGATGATTATTTGGTTTTAGTTGTGCACAGAAGCCCCGGTGTCCTCATCACATGAGTAGGTCCCCCTTTGTGTAAAAAGAAAAGAAAAAGAAAAAGAAAAACTTACCACGTTGGTTTGCAGCTTTGGTGGCTTCTGCAGTGATACGAGTGTCTGGGCTTGTTTTGCAGGTCAGATGGCTTTCCTAACATGGTGAGCAGCAAACCTCCTTCACCTGCAAACAATTGCATGAGTGAGAGGTTCTTCCCCGGCTGCTACACACTATTGCATTGACACATGGTTTGTCCCCCTCTAGTGGTTTCAGTGAGAATTCAGCGAGAAGCAAGAAATGGATAGGCCTGCATGCCACATGTTCTCCAGGGCTCACTCACTTTTGAGACCATTATCCCTTCATCTTTTATGTTGCCTATGAGTTTGTTTTGCTCTTAGTGAGCTGGAAAATTAAACATGTACAGGCAAAGCCTACATTCACTGTGCACAATGTTAAGATCCTAATTTACATGCCTTCACATTGTGAACTGCTCAATACCAAACATGCTCATTTAAATACAAACTGTCAGTCTGTCTCTTCCTGTCTGCTGGAGAGCTGGTTAATAGGTTTTGCCTGGATTAGTGAGTCATGCATGAGAAGAATGGAAAACCAAATGAATAGGATACTATCCAGGACAAGGGTGTTCACATAGGCTGATTGTGTCTGGACAAATCCCCTCTAAGCTGTGCTGGGATGCATCCTGATACTAAGATAGAGGAAAGTTTGCTTTTTTTCTGTAGCAGAGAAAGTATCACTACTTCATTATTGCAAGAGTTACTGTGAAATTTTCCTTGTTTGTTTTAATATTGATATAAGATGATTAACAGTGCATTTAATCCTCCAAGTTTATAGCTAGAAGCCCATCTTCATGTCTCTGAGGTGTCCCACCAGAGGTGCCTGCTGCCTGCACACTCCCAACCCAAGGTAATGGAGATGCTCACAGTATTGAAAAGTGACATTTAAAGTCATTATTTGTTATTAGCCTCCATGGTATGCACAGCTTTTGGAAATCACACTGCTGCTGATTTTTTCAAATGTCATTTTTAAATGCTTTGAGCAGCACAAATTAGAAACCCGCCATTCTAAAGATGAATATCTATAAATACAGGCACATAAAATCAAAACATTGAGCACAAATTGGTCTAGACAGCTTAATACCACCAGACGACAAAAGTGAGAATATATGCTATTCTGTCACAGTGACCTTTTGACTGACTGGCTTATTTTGTCATCATTAATAAGGTGTTCCCATGACACTTTTGTTCTGTTGAAATGCAGCAAACTATGCTCATTTATTTGATATCACATAGTGACATTTTATACTACTATCACTATCAATAATAATATACTTTATTTGCGTTGTGTCTCTCAAACACGACAATGCATATATTAGCCTACATAAGGGAAACATCTGCAAACAAAATTAAAATACCAAAGTCAAAAAGCAGTAAAACAAAGAGAAGATAGATGATAAAAAGAAAAGAGTAGTCTTAAGATGTTCATTGACGGCTTGAAAAGAAATTATATCTGATGCAAATGAAAACACTACATGAGTACTCCATTGTAATTTATCCATGCAGACCTGCGATGGTAACAGAAGCTCGTTGTTCCAAACTGTTTCCTTGTTGTGTCTCCGCAGAGCGTCGCCACTGTTAGCTGCTCATTTCACTGCAGAGGTCAGCAGATCACAAGATATCAGTAACTGTGCTGCTGCTGGGAGTGCCTTGGATTCAGCAGCCAGTCAAACTACCAAGGATCAATAGTGTTACCCTGTTTGTTTGGATGGCTTTTTTTTATATTATTGATATTGAATCATGGGGACGTGATAGGAAAATGTGCTCAGGCTTGTGCTGAATGCATTGTCGAGAGAGAGAGAGAGAGAGAGAGAGAGGGAGAGAGAAGAAACACATCCGGACAGCATACTTACTTTTGTAGATATGAACCAAATGCTGTATGTGGTAAGATCCACAGTGCAGGTTTAAGACAGATGGGGTGCTTTACTATTTATAGTAGTAAAGTAGCTCTTTTGATTAAGATTTGAATTTATTTCATATTTCCTTTTTTTATTTATTTGCAAACCTCGCCTTTGTCGCCCTCTAGTGGCGTCACTGTGGCGGGAGGAGAGGGCGCAGGTCTGGTTGTTATGGTGAAGCATTCCCCCTGAGGGCTGCCCGGAGCAGGAACACAGGACCGCAGCTGATTCAGTTTCACAGACACTGCACAGGAGCGACCGCTGTCAGTCGGCTCTACAGGTAAGATGTCACCACGTTGCTTTCTATCACTTTACGCCGACACTTTTCGCTCAGCTCGCCTTGTTAGACTTAAACTGCTGCTGAGGCGACATTAAGTCTAATTCACTTAAACAAGAACGAGACGCGGGTCAGTCGCGGAGCCGAAAAGCAAGCTAACCTGAGGCTAAGGTAAGGGTTAGCAACGACATCACATCAGCGCTTCACGACTTTATCGCTGCTTCTTCCAATTTATTAACAGTTCAGACTGAACCTGTTAGGATAAACTCGTTAGTGTTGGCTTTTATCTGCTCCCGGGTACGATGAATGGACCCAGGTAGTTTAAATGAGCTGCTTACGCTACCTGTCAGACTAGCCACCTGTTGAGCCTGTCTGCGGACCGCTAGGTAGGTTAGCTAATCTGCTGCTAATCCTCACGGTGTGGGACAGGCGACAACACTGCAGTCGGTGGTGTGTGAAACTGTTGTATTAATTTTTACAGTAGCTGGATGGTTCACACTCAAAGGGAAGTTCAGTGCTTGAGCATTTTTACTGTCGGAATATATCACAGCTTGATGATAAATGATAGTGAACAGCCTTGATGCATTCAGTGATATATAGGCAGATGTAATTCACACGTGACATTTTTATATCACAGTGTGCAGCTCATAGTTCAATGTCAAAGAGATCCAGCACGATCCAGTTCTGTAGCTCCATAGTTAAACTGGTCAATACTACAGTGTAGGCTTCCTTCTTTCCTTCCTTCTTTCTTCTCAACAATCATACTTGTACATGCACTTGTATATCAGCCCATTTGAAATGTATTATCTGTAACATCATAGATTCTGTTATAGGAGGAAATGAGTATCAGTTCATTACTTCAAGAGCTTGTTAACTGAAGGGACAGGACAGTGGGAAAACAGCCATGTATGGAGCCAGCAGAGAGGAGCCAGTCAGAGGTCAGACCGATCACTAAACATATAGATATGACAGGACGGGTCCTCATTTAAAGACTTGAACGAGTGTTAAATTGGATCATGAGTGGGAGGGAGGAGAAGATATCTGGCTGGAAGTAGAACGGGGCTCCTTGGTCCAAGCGATAGCGCGGGTTAAATGTCAAATATCTGAAGAAGAAGAAAGCCAAAAGGTGAAAGATGCAGTTTGTTGTAGAGAAGGTAGGTATAGAGAAGGTCTTGCTTCATGGAGCCTCTCACCATCATGAAGTAGTGAAGGAGGTTTAGAAAAAGCCAAAGAAGAAATATATTACTTCACCTGCGCTTTAGATGAAATCTCTCTTTCTACTCTTCCTGACTCCTTGACCTTTAAACCTTGGATTCCCTAACTCTCTACTCTGTGGCTTCTTCTTTGAAGGTGTCATGGTATCTCAGTGATCAGGACTGTGGCCTCACACAAACACCAAGCTGCTGAACCAGCAAATACTTCTTTCTGTGAATTTGCATGATCTCCCTGCATCTGTGTGGATTTTCCTCAGGTGCTCCAGTTTCCTCCCACACTCAAACAATGTGATTGGATTCCATAGAGAAATGACACAGAATGAGGATACTCAGTCACTGATCTACTAATCATCAGGTGCAGCCAGTCTTCAGTAGGCAGTAAGGTATTGTTGAGGTTTGTTTGTCAGGGTGTTTGTTTTTGAACTGTTCTTTTCTGGACGTGCTGTGAACATGCTCACCAGCTGTTTGACTTTAACTTTACATACACTGACATATTAACTTAAACAAACCCACAGTCATATTCTTGTCAAGCCAGCCTTACCAGTCTTGCTTATACATATTGCTGCCTTTGGTCAAAGTGCTTCTTGAAAAGCATCAGCTCACAATGTATGGTCAAATATTTGCTGGTTTCACAATTTAAACCAAGATTAGCTTGTAGGTTCCTTGATTCTCCCAACAAGGCAGCACACACATACTCAGACTCACCCTGTCATGATAGCAATCTCCATCCACTAGCAACTAGCAAACTACATCCACAGTGCTTATGGTAGTGGACTGGAACCTCGCTAATCTAGTAAAGAGGCACGTTGACCAAATTTAGATTCAGTGAGTGTGTCCTTGGTTGCAGCAATAGCAGGTTATCTCAAATGAACAAGTATGTTATTAGATACTAGAAAAGTATAGTCCTGAGCATGGTGTGTAACCAGGGGTAATCATTATGAAAAGATTTCTTAATCATTCCAATATAATTTTTTCTTCATGATAAGATAAATCCAACAGGTCAGATGACTCATTTAAAGGTCAGACTGCATGTTCTGGTATTTGGCTCTCTACATTCCTTCTCTCTCCCCTCTTGTTTTTCTGTCTTTTCTTACTGTCTGTATGTTTAAATGTGTGAGATTCTGCGGGTGGATGTCACATACATCATCTCATCCCGTGGGCAGCATTTAAAGTTTCTTCATCACTGTTTTTCTCTCCGCCTCTGCAGCTGCATGACGTGACCCCACATCCTGCTTAGGAGCAATTGGAGGAGTTAGAGTCGACTAGCCCGTCTGTCTCCTCCCCGTCCTTCCTCTTCCTCCTCCTATTCTCCGCTATCTCCTTTGCATTCTTTCCTCCACATCTCTTGCCCTCTCACTCCACATCCTGTCCTCCAGCTCTTTGTCTTTTTGTCTATATCTGAAAAAGTGGATGAATATTTACAAATGTGCGTTCAACACACATGTACTCTCTCTGTGTTTTTCTAACAGCCTCTGACTGTCTACCTACTCCTGCTGCTCTGTGGCATTACTGAGATTTCTGAGTGATTATATGGAGCAGCTCAAACCTTTACACATGACAGGACTTAATGTGTCCACCTCTTCTCAAGTAGATCCCCCTCCCTCTCTTTGTTGTCGTCATTATTATTCCGTCCTTCCTTCAAGGGCTGCAACTAAAGTTCGCTCTACGACATGTCGGAAAAATAGTAAAACATGCAACATTTTCCCATCCCAACATAATGTTTTTAGTCCCACCAACAAGTAATACATTAATCAGAATCTCTTTCAGCTGCAATTCCTTCATGAGTTATTTTTAAATTGCAGAGTGACAGATGAAAACAGCCCTCCTCAATATTTGGCAGGCAGCTTTGGTCATTTGGCATCGTTTCAGATAGCTCGCGGGATCGTTCCCGAATCATCAAGCGGTATTGACTCAGCATTGTCTGTTTCAGTGAACAGGAAGATCCTGCGGGTCACATCAAACAGCACACTGGCCTGGTGGTCCTACACAACAGCTGAGCAATGTTGTTCTATGATGGCAAACCATTATTGCTGCACATGACACTGCCTGCTGTTTACCAATAGAGCCAGCTTTAAGGCTGAGTAGGAGTTTTTCTGTGTGCTCTGTTGTGTTCTTGTAAGTTCACAAGCTTTTACACCTAGGTACCACCCACTTGATGAATGTATGAGCTTCTGTGTGTGTGTGTATGCATAGTAGTCTATTCATTCCAGCTGTTGAATGAAAGTTTATGTTCGTGAGCAGCTGTAGACAGCCCTTCCTGTTAGGTCATTAGGTGGAAAAAGTCAGGGGTCTACAAATGTCACATTGATGCACTGCTCTCTAAACACACAATATTTAGACTTATTTCTTGTTATTGCCAGAGTTTGTACAATATCGGTGACCTCACCTCATCTTTCCCCGTCTGTCTGGTCTCTGCCTGACTCAGAGAATCACAAGGCTCTTACACAGTTTAGCCACCAACAAATTCCCCATTCCCCATTTGTACAGGGGCTTAATTTATAAGAGGAAAGATTAGCAAAGACTAGCGAAATGCTAGTTTAGGGCACTGTATCCACTGATGGCAGACCAGAAGTCTCTCAAAAGTCTGTTGTTCAGAGCTAAGGCTGCACTGAGGTAAGACCACAATATCACACACTATATCACAATGTTTTCCTCCCTTTCATTGGTTATGTAAATATACAGCTGGTTTGGAAAGTCTCCTGACCAGTTTCCTATCGTGGCAAAGTGGGCTAAGACTTTTGGCCTCTGTGTTTGTTTTGTACTTGTTTGTTGGATATTTGGGACAGAATCAGTTGAGAAGAGACTCTTGCTTTTTTTTAATGAGCAACTGAGTCCAAGACAGGATGTTCAACACTGAGTTGTCTACTTTTAAACACAAATAAGCTACAGATATGTCCAGAAGGGCAATACATTATTTACCAGAAGCTGTTGAACCCAGGGTTAGGTTTGGTTCACTACCACCCCATTCGGTGGTGGTGAGTGATGGTGAGACTGCCTGAGCTGCCAGACTGTCAGACCAAGACCAAACATAATGTGCATCATAACTTCCACTTCAATCCAGCTTTTATGATATGAAAGTCAGAACAAGTTTAACATTCAAAATTTTATGTGTACCCAAGATTGCTAACATGCTTGATTTACAAGGATGTTATGTCCTACAGCTATGTGCTCTCAGCTATGTAAACATGGCACATGCAAAATGGTCAATCTCCCCTTATCTGTTTACCCCCTCTTTTCTCTTAAGCTAACTTGTAGGGACAAGTAAGGATGAATCATTACTATACACACAGTTGAACGTGTTCATTAAAATATTTGATACCACTTCAAACGTGGTATCGAACGTGGAACGTGGATAGGTTAGGGAAATATTGGATTTGTTTGGTCACAGTGTGTCACATCTGGGTGGAAGTGGTGAAGTGCTGGCTGGGAATTAAACAAATCATGCAGGAGTGTTGGTACTGCAAAGCGGAGGACCTGACAGAAAGTAAGGGTGCTTGTTTGGACCTGCGTTCTTAATGGGACAAGACGTGTTTCTTGTTTTTGTACCTGGACTTGCAATGCTCCAAAGTAAATATCACAGTGTCTGAGCCTCGGCTCTGTTCTCCCGGTACAGTGCACTGATTGACTTTGGTTGAGATTTAAGTTGTCTGGATAGTTCTGCCAAAATGTCTAACTGTTGCTCCTGTGTTTTGGTGTTTGTGCCTGTAAATGTGTTAAGAGTGGGAGAGGGAGAGTTTCTGTAACTTTGAATTTTCATGTTGCTTGTGTCAACACTGGTCAGTGTTAAAGGAGTGCTGTCATGGCAAAGTGGATGACATCGTGGACATCTGTTTCACCTATATCTTTTCCTAATGGCACATGTCTTTTAACATTGGTAGGCAAATAACCTTATGTCTGGCATTGTTTCTGATCAAACAGCACAGCGTCAACATTTGTTGTGCATATTTCATATTTCACCTCATCCCGTTTTCTCACATTATGTAATGAGTAAGACTAATTGCTGTTGACATTTAGCTAACCAGTGACCCATCAGTCAGGTCTGTTATGACCCATGAATAAACGCTGGTTGCATTCAGTCTTGGCTTGAAACTATTTGCTCATTCTATCTACAAACAAATAAAATGATGTCTCACCAAAATACAAAAGTAGTTGTAGAAACATTGTCGCTCTATAATCTTAAGAGAAGTTGGATTTCTCTATGCCACTGTGAAACTGCACTTACATGTAAATATACCACAGTCACAGTACAGTGTAACATCAGGCCAGCACAGATCCTGCAGTCAGATGAGGCAGTATTTTCTGGGTGAGGATGACAACACAGTAAACTGGTTTTGTCATGATCACATGTCCAGATTTGTGCCAACAGAAAATGGAGAAGGAGACAAAGGGATTTACATTGTTTTGCCCGCTCAGTCAAAGGCCCACACACCAATCTAGAGGCAGCTTTAAACATGTGGCTTTTTTTTTTACTGTGGTTATCTTAATGCAAACCATCTCATAACAAGTGATTTCCAGTTGTCATTGAGAGTAACATGTATGCAGAGCATGCTGATTTAGATTTTTTTTTTTTTTTTCAAGTTTTCTTTGAGAAAAATTCTGTCATCAGATGAAGTTGAAAGGACATTGTTATGACCACTTCAGAAGAGTAAAGAGATTTGAATGGCCTCCATTCTTGTTTACAAATATATATACATATGTATTTACTGAAGCTCTGTGCACAAACCCAAAAAGCACAGAGCAACAGACAGTTAAACAGCTGTATTTTAACATGCCAAATCGGTCTTAAGCTGTTTATGTCTGTGTCTGTGTATGAGCCCCCTTTTCAGCACTCCATTTGACTGATATGTCAAACAGCCTTATAAGAATGAGTTCTCTAGATGAAATGTGTTTCATTTGTGAGTCACACAGAGCTAATGTCTAAGATTTGGATTTTTATTTCACTGATCTTTCAGATTGTGCCTTGAATTATCCCACTAATGCAGCAGTTAAGTTCCTGCTGGGATTTTCCTGTTTTTTTCAATCCTTTGACCCTTTAAAGCCCCTTAAAATACCACAAACCCTTTCCCCTCTTTCATTTGTTAACTGAGGTTGACCAGGAACAGGTTGCTAAGACTATACGGCCTAGCCTTAATTGGTCTTTGAGGGCTTGGTATACAATACATTTGTTTCCCTGACCTTTCAACATGAACATGGACTTTTGATACCTCAGCTTTTTTCCTGTAGGAGGGAGGAAGACAGGTTAAAGAGAGCCGCCTCGTGAATCACTGGTATGTCATAAAAAAGCCAACCATTCATCACCCATGTCTCGATCCGTGCCATTCCAAGCCCATGTTCCTGTTTGTATTGTCTGAATATGTGATCTGTGTTGTGACCAGACGGTGGGGGGAGTGCTGAGTTATTACCTCAGTCTAAGGAAATCCTTACATTGTAGCTCATGACAAAGGGTGAGAGGTTAGGTATACTAAAAATATTCAAGTGGCAGACTGAAGGAACAAACTGTCAAAACTGTCATGGGTGTAGTGTTGGTAAAGTAAGAGGCTGGTGGGTCTGTATACTTAATGAAGCAACTTTTCTTAAAAAAATAATAGTGGTTATGCTGATGATACACAATATAAAGTGTAGTATGTTAAAGCATTACTTCTAATTACTATCTAAGAAGCTGATGAGCTCAGGTCGACCCACCACCCGTCTTTTCAGGTGTTGGCTTCTTGCTGCCGTGGCTCCGTGGCCTAGGACTACTGTCATGTCAGTCACTCTCTCTATCCAACTGAGTGCCTCTAGTTGACCTTCCTCTCAGCACTCACAGGCCCAGGTCCTAAATAATAAATGAATCACCTGGAAAGAGCCAAGTGTGTGTGAGCCACGTAACTCAGCAGGGAAGTTAACAAAAGGTAATGAGAGCGATCTTGCTGACCGAGGATAGTACTTGCACTGAAACATGTTGCATGGTAGCTATTTAACCGCTTTTCCACAACATTATCATGTCAGTGTTGCCTTGTGCGTATGCCAGTGGTAGGAAAGTGTGTGTCGGGCTGCAGGGAGTGTCAATCATTAATGAAAAGCCTCCCACCATCTCAAGTTTCCTTCGGGAGAGGAGTGGGAGAGGAGGGAGTAGGGGGAAGGAGCTCAGGGGTTAAAGATAACAGGATTAGGAGAGCAGTGTGTGCAGCGTGCCTACATTATACTGTAACACAGTACTCACATTTTCTCTCCCTGGCCTTTCTTCTTCTTCTTCTCCCTCTGCCCACAGTTGCAGACAGAAACAATGTCATTGAGCAATGTGCCACTGAAGCCAGCACACACAACTTTCACACTTTGAAGACCTGCCAAGAAGTGTGTCAACAACAAGTTGACTTTGGAGTCGTCTCCACTCACCACCAGGAGGTATCTGAGTGCTGCTTACTCTGTGACTCATTATTG
Organism: Caranx ignobilis; assembly: GCA_021432705.1. NCBI lineage: Eukaryota > Metazoa > Chordata > Actinopteri > Carangiformes > Carangidae > Caranx > Caranx ignobilis. The sequence continues at coordinate 12,623,635 of MU269986.1, forward strand.
CTTAAACTTAACTTCTTCCTTCCTTGTGGATTCATCACTTACCACAACCATATTTTTCACCATGAATTGTCATAAACCCACTGCTGTTTTGGATCAAAGCCTTGGACACAAACACCACCAGAATGAATAGCAGCTAAACTGGAGCATCCAACCCGGGCAGTATTTTGAAAATCTATCAAGCCACATTTTTCCTCTCTGTCTCTCCTACTCCGATTGGATCATTGGCCAAGTTGCAGTCGACATGGATGGGAGGACTGACTGTTGGTTACAAACCTCAGCTTGGATGGATCTGGTTATGTTTTGGACCCCTATCTCTCGTCTTTTTTCGTTGGCAAGATAAAAGCTGTGGTCCAAAAGATGGGAAAACAACACTGCAACAGTTTTATGTGTTGCCTAATCACCTGATGATACAAAATAAGTTGTTTTCAATCACCAGACAGTAGCTTGCTTGCTTGAATTTTTTTGGTTGTCATGAAAGGATATTTTGCTTGTTTTTGTGCTCTCCCATCGGCCTGTTTGGCCTGACAGGAGGGCCTCTGTAAAGAGCACATAGGAGGCATATGAGAAATTTGGACACCTGAAACTGTCATTTCCTTGTGGATTAAGATAAACAAACAGAAACTGAGACGTAAGAAGCGTGCTGGCATGGCAGCAGATCACGGCGAGCTGCTGGCCGAGATGGCCACAGTTGGGCGTCTGAGCGCCACTGAGCGTCTGAAACACGCCCAGAAGCGTCGCGCTCAGCAGCTCAAAGCTTGGATGCAGATGGAGAAGGATGCAGCACGGGGGTCAAGAGCCAAATCAGATAAGAAGAAGGCGCGCACCACCAAAGTAACATTCCCCAATGCCATCACTCTGCTGGATGCTGCTGCCCGTAATGATGTGGAAGAGGGTGAGTAGAAACTAGAAACTGCTTTTATACTGCTCTTCATTAAATCTGAACTAAATCAGTCAAGCATGTGAAGGAGCTCCAGACAGCCCTCCCACCTGGTGAAAGGTCCATGTTGTGAAAGCAGGCCCATTCTAATACTGTGATGCCTGCATTTGTTTTCTTTGTGCTGTATGGTGAGCGGTATGGTTCTCAGTAAAACACACAATTAAAGGGAAGTTATCCATGCATAATTTACACTGAATACGTCACACTTTAATTGTAATAGGTCAGGGATTTTGTTTTCAAAGACTTTATTCAGCCATGCGATCAATGCTAATTACAGTGGCAAATCTTTCATTGTTACTCACACACCCTAACTTGGTGTCATTTATTATATCTATTTATAGCAGACAGATACATGCGAAGTGTTGTAAAGTTTATGTGGGAAAGGACTCTGCATGGGCGGCAAGTCATTATGTTGTGTGTGTGCAATTTTGCTTCTTCTAGTGAGGGAGCTGCTCAACACTGGAGTCAGCCCAGATCTGGTCAACGAGGATGGACTGACAGCCCTACATCAGGTACATAAACACATAGTTGTGGGAGTCACCAGTGGAGTGACGAGAACATGATCCTTCACCGGCTTCCCACCTGCAAACAGCGCTAATTGTAGTTACCTCACAAACTGTGGGATTAATTGTGAACATCACATTATAGGCTCAAAATCTTTGTGATCTTAATTTGAGTCCATAAACCTGAAGCATCTGGTAATAATCTCATAATTGCTGTAAATTCAGAAGCAAGTTTGGTCGTCATATCCAAAATTACCACCAGCCCACATCTTCTAAACACATTCCACAAGTAGACCACATGCAGTACACACTATCTCCAGCATTTAAGCCATTAGATGTCTTCCAGATCTACATGCACAGGTACATGTTCATTACTTTTTATAAGCACAGCCTTGCAACAATCATTAAGATATTGCTTGCGAGGTTTTGGACTCTGTGGCTCCCCTTAACAAGGCAGGTGACCTTTTGTGCAGTGTGCATTTATGTTGTGTGCGGTCAGCTTTGTAGTTTTGTTCTCACTAAGTACTGTTTGCCTTTGTTTTGTCTGAACTTGAACTTATCTAACGTCAGTTGACGCAACCCCCACTCATTCATTCCCACCGTTTATAGCTGGGTAGAGAGGTAGGAGTTTGTAAGAGTGAGGACAGCTTGCTTAGACTTACATTCCTTTCCTGAACAGTCACATGTAGAAGAAACCATCATAAAATTCCTGTGTTTGGGACTTCGAAACACACAAATCTAAAATTAAACTGCAATCTTTGTCATTTTTACTGTTCTTCTTTTGCATTTTGTGTTGTTTATTTCTCAACCTAAGTTACTACATACACATTCAACTACAGACTCATGAGTGGGGTGTTCGCGAGCACAGAGAACTCTTTATAAAAGCTGTTGACTCTGCTCTTCCCCTTGGAAAACTCGCTGTTTACACAGCAGAGGGCTGGGCCTTGCATGCAAATTTTGTTCTTTTACCCAAGCTGCTATATTAGTCGACTTGAATAATGATTCATAGATTTCTCTTTGTGCATGCAGCATGTTTTCCATGCGTTTCTGTGCCTGTTTGTTCATTTCTTTGTACTTAACTGTATATACATTACATACATATCTACAACTGCCTTCTCTTCTCAGTGCTGCATTGATGACTTTGTGGAGATAGTGCAGTGCCTGCTGGACGCTGGTGCCTCAGTGAATGCTTGTGATAGTGAGTTATGGACACCTCTGCATGCTGCTGCCACCTGTGGACACACTGGTCTGGTGCAACTCCTCATTCAGGCGTGAGTTTGGCCACGGCCGTCATAAATTTTTTTGGTTGTTTTTTTTTGGCACCTTTCCTCACACAGAAATTTATTCCTTTGGTCATATTAGTGATAATAATATAATATGTAGATTAGATGACATTGTGGACTTAAGATCTACTGTGTTATGATAATTTTTGCTTTATCCCTTGAATGACTGATTTTATTTTCTAAACCAAAGTATAAATGGATGGACAATCTTGTTTACATAAACAATGCAAATATGGCTGCAGAACACTTTGCAAGTGCATGAATATTCCTGATCGGCTTTGTGCATAAGGGTGTGTCACTGTCTAGTGCTCTAATCCAATTGTTTTTATCTATTTGTGTATGCGTGCTTCTAGTGGGGCTGACCTGCTGGCCGTCAATGCAGATGGCAACATGCCCTATGACCTCTGTGAGGATGAGGCCACGCTCGAGCTGCTGGAGATGGTTATGGCTGAACAGGGTCAGTGAGTTCAGCTTCTCTTAAAATACATGTAGATGTCTCTGCAGACCTCCAACAGTGAAAGGTGTTATGAGTAAATGTAGGTGACAAAGGTTCAATCCCCTTCAGAAGCTTGTTTTTAAATTAAACAACAACAATGAGCATATAATCGTATAATTTAAGTTTCTTTTACAGCAAAAGGTGCATACATGTCTTTAATCCCAACTATTATCTGTGAGCTAACTGCTATCTTTGTTTTTTTCCCCTGTGTGTGTTTTTGTGTGTAGGGATAACTCAGGACCGTATAGATGAATGCAGACGGGCTAAAGAGACAGCAATGCTAGCTGACATTCAGGCTCTGCTTCAGAGCAAAGCAGACTTAAACACTCAGGACGATAATGGAGCAACTCTGGTGAGACGGTGGGACACAGGCAGATAGAGACAACAATTTTTAGCTGCCTACGCATAGTGGTGTAATTAAGATGTAGCAGCTCAGGGAATTTGACTCTGTGTGGTGTCAGCATGCATTCAGAGATGATATGAAAACATGTGGACTATGAATACAATAATTCAGCAGAAGTTAGACAAAACAATCGTTCAAAATGTCTAAATGGAAAATGGCCTTGTTTGGATTGTGGTTTGTTTTTTCTTATGTCTAGTGGTGTAAAATGCATTCCATGGCTGACATGTCATTTTAATATGGTGTATTCTCTATGTTGAACTTCCCTCCCAGCTCCATATAGCATCTGCTAATGGCTACATATCTGTGGCAGAGCTGTTGCTAGAGAACAAGGCTCAGGTGGAGGTGAAGGACTCTGATGGCTGGACACCGCTACATGCTGCCTCCTGCTGGGGACAAGTAAGTGATGCAGACAAACCAAAACATGAGGGCCTACCATTTCTCCTAAACTGACCTATTAATAGTATAGTATTGCTTATTGATTCCTTAGATTGAAATGGTGGACCTGCTGGTAGCCAATGGAGCCAGTCTAAACACAAAGTCTGTCCTGGAGGAGACACCTCTGGGTGAGACTAGAAAGCCTTTTGGGCCCTTTGTCCTAATAGCAAGAATAATGTCAATGATAATACCTTCTAACTTTTGAGGATGTAAAACTTAATCACCAGTCAAGAGAAACCAGTAATCTATACCCTTTTCTGAAATGTCTAACCTTTGCTGCTGCTGGCCTTTCAGATGTGTGTATGGATGAGGAGATGAGAGCCAAACTAATGGACCTAAAGCACAAACATGATGCCATCATGAAGAGCCAGGACCGACAGAAGGGCACACTGCAAAGACGAGCCTCTAGCACTGGCAGCAGAGGGTGAGAGTGGACATCACCCCACAAAAAAAAAAAAAATAAAAAAAAAAACCTGCGGGAACTAGAGTTGCAGAATAGCACTCACAAAGGTGGAGGAGTTTTGTGTTTCATGGTTCCCATCTGTGTTTTTGTCTCAACAGTAAGGTGGTGCGTCGTGTCAGCGTGAACGAGCGTTCCAGTCTGTACCGGCGGGAGCACCACAAAGAGGCCATGGTGTGGCAGGAGCGAGGCCGACAACCCGATCCACAGGATGATGACGAGGACAGACAAACAGACAATGAGCTGCACCACCATGCCACCATGGTGAGTAAGCTTAGTCTGAAGGACCTTTTGAAGGGAATGTGTGACATTATTAATGGTTTGGTCACATTTTTTGAAAGAGTGTAATTTGGTCAAACTACAAGTTTTGTTAAATGTGACGTTTCAGGTTGCTGGTGGTACGGCGACATCACGTTTAGGAGAGCTGGAGGTTGCAGACAGGAAAATAGTGTCCAGCCTTGGTAATGGAGGGACATCTGTTTCCCTGGCCGCCTCTGTGCCTGGAGAGCTGTGGAGTGGTGGAGGCCTCATGGACCGCAGCGCATCCTACCAGCTCAGCCCTGCATCTGGAGCTGAGCTGGGGTCTGTGTCTGCAGAGGGTGAAGGGGGAGACAGTATGACTCGAGAGAAATCGCACCAAACGCTGGCTGACCTGAAACGCCAGCGGGCAGCTGCCAAGCTCAACAAATACCCTGCACCTCCACCACCCTTGCCCCCTCCCTCAGAGGAGGAGCCTTCAGTTGCAGTTATTGAGGTTACAACTACTCAGGCCCAGCCAGACCTCCAAATGACGCCCAGTACGGAGCAGGTAGCCTCCCCGAGCCAGGTGTATTTCACCCCAGCCAGCGGAGATCCTCCGCTGCTGAAGCTCCGAGCCCCTGAGGAGGAGCAGTCTACCAACAAGGAGCCCTGCTGTGGACTCATGTAGACAGCCTGACACACTCACACATACACAGACATACTGCCTACAGAGTAGAGGAGAAGGCATGAAACACTCCAAAGTGGCAAATATATTTCAAAACCAAAACATTTGAAATGTGTCTTTGTAGACTGAAAATTAGGCCACATGCCAACGAGCGTTTGATCTACACTGCATTTCACGTAACTGAAGTGCAATCTATGTGCTTATTCTCTCTTTGCTTATCTTTTATTATACACTGTACAATTTATACTTGAGGTCCCACCATTCCCTGAAGCTCTGTCTCACTCAGAGGCTTCCAGGTCTGATGAATGTATGTGGGACTAAAGGAGTCCATCTAGTGACTGGAAAGAGAACTACAAGTTTCAGTGTTGCGACCGCAAGCAATCTGTTTTTCTGAGTTTTTACTTTTTTCAGTGCCGATATAACTGCTCAAGTAGATTTAATGAAAAGCCTTAGAATCACATGAAAGCTGAATTATCCACATAAATCTAAATGAAATGGAACTGATTTAAATTAAGAATGAGTGAATGAGGTTAAAGTTGTGTTTTCTCTACTGAGTGACTGAATTGAAGGGTACGTTATTAGTATTTGCATACACATTTACATTATAAGCAAGAAGTTTTTTGTGGTTGGGAGATTGATTGGTTATGATAGTTAACAGGATACCATATAATATTCTGAATATACATTTTTCTTGCTTGATTTTTTTTTTTCTTGGACTGAAAATGTACTGGATAGTTCTTTTTTTGTTGCTTTTCCAGTGCACAGGAAAACCTAAATTTCAACATACGTAACTGTGCAATTTGTAAATTAAATATTCTCTCTCTGTTTCTATTTTTCTACCCTCTGAATAGAATCACGTTATTTATTCTATCTGACACTGATTATGGCTGAAGATGTACAGTTATTGTACCTTTTTAAAGATAAATATAACTATATGAGAAATTCAAGCATGAGGGCAAAATATTTTTGTGTTTACAGAAATATTGAAGAGATGGTAGATAGTAAACTGGTCGTGATCTTTCAAAGGTTGGTGCCTTGTGTAGGTGGCAGATTTGATATAGGATTGCAGTACTTGCACAAAGTCCCACATCTTAATTTGGTGAGCAGTGGGATTAAATGGTTTATAGTGACTCCAATTTGATGTACTGTCAGTGCACTCCAGTATCTGTATTACATTTCAGTTTTGTTAGTGATTTTTACTGAGCCCTGTTTAGAAAAACGAAAACATAAAGATGTTTTTAAAAATGATTGTTTTTGTATTTTTCTTTCTGAATGCAACTGGCCTTACTCAATGGATCTGGACATAATGACTGTTTATGTGTATTTATTGTTTGAAGAGATCGAACTTTGATGAACATTTTGCAATGAAGCATTGTGTTTTGACTTATAGGTTTGTTTTTGGACATTTCTCTACATTTCAGTGAAGGAAGCTCATAGAGACCTGTGTCAGGAGCCTGGTCGGAGTGAGTACCTTGTTTACATAAGGTGGTGAGGATGTCTTCCCCTTGTGGTAAAAATGAGCTGTTGCACATTTTACAAAACCCCACCCCAACCCCCCACACCCCTACCCTCCGTGCCTTTTCTTCTCTATGTCACACTCGCTCACTGTAAGCACATCTCTAATATCACAGTACGTCCTGACCCATCTGCCAGGACAGCACATGATCCACATAGGAAACAGTTCAGAAGTCATAAGTTACCGAGTACACGGTGGTAACACCGGCTGGACTCTTGTTTCAGGTTACATTACAAGTTGTAGACCTGCTTTTAAAAGACATGTTTTAGTGGTCTTCCACAGCACACTCTTACATGAACACAGATCATGACACTGTCCAGGTCATGTTGTATGTGGCCTTTGTAACAGTTGTGTGTGTCAGAAATGGAACCTATTTATGTTCTGGGTGCAAGCCAAGTTGACACATATACAAGGAGTTCTTCAGATCTTAAAATCCTAAAGTGTATTCAAGATTTGAAAATATGCCAATGCCTCATGTGAAATTACATAAAGGCTAAATGGATCAGACAGTGTTGTGTGATGCAGCCAAAACACACTGCATGACACACTGATGTCAGCAGGGCATCACATGCTTGTATATGAACTGTTTTAGTTTGGGGTATCAAGTGTCTTTCCTAAAACCTCTCCAGGGAGGCTTTCTCTCTTACACACTACATCTTTAACACACACAGACGGCTACATTTTTGGCCCGTCTTAACGAAAGCAATGCAAAGAATTAATTTTCTTTTTCACTATTATTCTTTTTGACATTATTTTCTCTTACACCAACTTGTCTCTCTGCATTCCCAGCTCAACAGGCAGCTCGTCTTGGGTAATATTTTTCTCATTCCTCTTAGCACATGCACAGAGACCCACCCTATAAGCACAGAGGCTGGTGTGACATATTCTTAAACATACAGTGTAATGCAAGGGAATGTGAAGGTGGCGGTTGTTCACTGTTGATGCCTGTCCCCACACCTACATGCTAAAACTGTTTCTCAGATGTTTTTCAGTCTGTTTCTCCTTTCTTTTAACCTGAACCAGTTGTCTTGGACCCCCCCCCCCCCCCCCCCATTCTTAACCCTAAATACACTGGATAGAGGTTAGAGGTTATGAGGGTTTGAAGTAGAAGCAGACTTTACCACAAGATTTGTGTTTATTTTTATGTCAAGCCAATTTTATTTAGCGGAAATCTTGATCAACCTTCCAAATTAAGCATTTTTTCTCTAAAAATCTCCTTGTCCGTAATGCGTAGCACATGATAGATTAAAGAACTTCTGAGAAAACACGTTGGCCATGTTCCTTATAAGACCATGCACACAAGCTGTACAGAGGTCTGTTGTAAGATAACATGCCTTTATCACACAGTGGCAATCACAAACCCTACATGTGTTCATTTACACACGAGGACCTTCTACAGAAGCAAACACATATCACATCAGGGCTGGAGAGTAACTCCATTTACTCAATTTATACTTGTACGTAGCTGAGGTGGTTCACTTCATGTAGAGGTGAACACACAGTTAAATCTCAGCTACACACACTTCTCCATAGCACAAAGAAGCTTCTTAGCATATTTCAGCTTTTTGTTTTTCTTTATCCCACTCCCACCACTCCTTCAACATTGTTTCCACAAGGACAAAGTTAGCTGCTAGGTCATGAACTATTTTTGCTTAATATGTGTGTATATATATATATAAATCAGTGGTTAAAGCAACCATTTCACGATTTTTCAATTTGCAGCTCTGTGCTGGAGGTGTACATTAGCTGCCATATTAGCTATATCAGCTTATAAATACTCACACCACTCTTGTGTTATAGCTTGTTCCACCACTCCCAAGATATATGCAAAATAAATAAAAATACCACTTTAATTAAGAATGCAACCTCACTCTTGGGGGTGATTCAAAATGATTAAAAATGAGATTATTACACCATAGATATTGTAGTGCCTAAGTAAGTTGACACTTGGACTTAAAAACTTCTTATTTAACGCTGGCTACCTCCCACGCGAGGCTCCTTTTCCACTGAAGTGCTGTTTTTCCGACGGCACTTAAAGGTGTCATCTGGCACACCGACTACCAGAGCGAGGAGATCCAGCCAACCAGGAGCAGCAGCGGGCGAAGGCGGGGCGGTCGGGTGGGAATATGAACACGAAGAGACACAACTGTCAGTGGAGTAAACACAGCGGGGCTGAAGCGACACACGACACCAACCTCCACCACCCACAACCGGTAACAGCGAGCAAACTTAACTCCAGCTACGTTTACTGTCCGTGCCGAGTGTCTTTAAACCATTTCTGTGTTTCAGATATCGGGAAAAACAGCGCGCGCTTCCCCGTGAGGAAAATGTCCCAGCAGGCGATGAACGGGGTCCAGTCCCGGGGCAAGGTGCTGACTCTGGACAACATGAACCCCAACGTGAAGCGGGTCGAGTACGCGGTCCGAGGCCCCATAGTGCAGCGAGCGGTGCAGATAGAGAAGGAGCTGAAAGAGGTAAAATACGAGTGCAACAGAAAGGAGGAGAGTGAAGTTTAAAAAAAACATTGTGGAAAGGTTTTTTAAAAAGTTCATATCGAAGCTCAGTTTGGAGCTGCGCTAAGTTAGGAAATCTTCAAGTCACATGTGAATGTCCTTAAGGACAGTTTCGTGTCCCGTTTTATGGTCACTGTCGCGTTTATCCAAGAAAACCCACATTATGAAATCAGATCATGTGTGTCTGTGGGAGATGAATGAATGGACAGGGGAAGCTGCACAGCTGTTGATCCGCTTCCACAGCTGGAATCTGACTCCAGCCAACAGCCAGATATTTGTCACTTTTGCTTTTCTTCTTCTTCTCTCTCTTTTTTTTGCCAGCAGCTGATCCCACTGACAATTCAATGGAAAATCATTTTTTGCACAAAATACTGCAGCTCCAAAAATATTAAAAAATGCTTATCAATGGATTTGGCTCACAGCAGCTCCTATTGACTGAGCAGAAAGGAAAAAAACTGTTATTTCCTTGCACTGTTTCCTTGAGATATGGTAAGAAATTAAAAAGAGAGACAGAGAGAGGAAGGAGAAGTGGGTTGCCTTGACAAAAAAAAGACGTTTTTTGTGGACAGCTTTTGCTGACTGAGTGTGGGGACAGGACACAGACAGAAGGTCAGCTTTTAAAAAAGTCCTTGCATGGCAGCTGCGGTGTGTCTTTTACGTTCTGCTTCTGCACTGTGACGCAAAACAACTCATATTACAGCTCTGACCGGCTGATAACAAACGCAGTGTGTAAATGTAACAGTGCTTTCATAAGGAGGAGCGGACAGGTTGGAGATCTGATGCAACCCCTCCCCCTCAGGCTTCTCCTCAGCTGACACTTAATGAGCTGTGGCGAGGGGGCAGTTGTGGCCCGGCTTTGAGTGCGGTGGTTCACTCCTCTTTAGCCCGAGGTGGCTGCAGGATTGCGAGAGTGGAGGGATGTGTATATTGTGGATGGTTATTACATAAGAAGAGAGGGTACATTCTCTGTCCTCTTTTGTGTCTCTGGCTTTGCCCACCTCCCTCCTCCCCATGAGAGAGAGTGAGAGGGAGAGGGAGTTCATTGGACTGAGCTGCAGCTGTGAGGCCCAGCAGCGTCCGAGGCCTTTTACTGCAAAGGAGGCTCAATACAAGCAGCCCCAGTTCTGCTGAAAGCGCTTGAGTTCCTGGTAGTCCACTTGTTTGTCCTCCCCTTAAAACCCAAAACACAATCTTAATACTTGACTGGATTACCTACAAAGCTTGCTGTAATGCCATAACTCTTTTTCTCAGGCACTTACTTTAATATTTTTATATCAGGTCAAATCCAAAGCTTAGAGAACAGGAGTTCTTTTGATACTGTCTTTTACCTGCAAAGAACCAAGAAGTTTCCTCTTTTTCTTTTACTTTCACCTGTTAAAGCTGAGCCACTTGCAGTACATGCAAATGACCTGAAATGTGAACTCCAGCTCCAGGAGTTTTCTGCGAGGTCAGGAGGGTGTGTATGGCAGCAGTTGCCCAGTCATCTGGGGGGGGGGGTTTACTTCCTGTCAGATCTGTGAGTGGAACACTTTTACTGATGGCTCAGCAGATTTTATGCAAGTGTGTTTGTGCATGCGTTTGCTGGTGTGGTGATGATGATGACCCTTATAAATCCTTACACAGACATCTGGCATGACAGTGCCTGGACTGCAGTGAGCTAATTCAGGCTTGGATCTCAGCTGCTGACAAGTCTGCATTGTGTGTGACAAAGAACGGGTGACAGAGAAAAAGATCAGAGGAGGAGTCCACCTGTGTTTTTAGACTTTTACATGTATATCCTGCAACTGAGCTCCTGTTCTTTTTAGTGTCCTCTCACTTGGCAGCTTGCTAGTAACAGTACTGGGTTAGAAGGCTCACATGAGCGTGGTTATGGTTCAATTAGCATCAGTCAGAGATTGATTAGTACAGTTCCAGTTAGCATGGATGTCTTTAGAGGGACGACAGTATCAGATTACATAATAAGACTTAGTAAAATGTGAATTCAGGACAGTTGTCAGGCGAGGCTCTATTCAGCCTGGTGACCCACAGGGTTTCTTGGCCAGGTTCACCGGTCCTGGCCTGTGTAATCAGTGCCTGGTGCTGACTGAGCAGGAGAACTCAGTGCTGAGCTGGGGAGGCGACTGGCTTCTCTCTTTCCCAGAGAACAGCGGCCTCTTTGTTGCCGGAGAGCAGGCAGGGACAAGGACTGAAAAAGGAAACGTGCTGCACCCTTTTACATAGATTTTACACAAGCTCACACCAGACTTCACGTGAACCCTAAGGACCTCGTAGGTCTCAGTCCTGACGTCATGTGAGGACAGAAATGATAATATTGACTCGGTTAAAGGGAAAACTCTCCTTACGACCTTGGAGGCTTTTCCCTGGTATTTTAACTAACAAGCTGAATCATGTCAAGGATCACTGAAACCACAGGAGCTTTCAAGATATTTAAAAAGCTCTGACTGCTCAGGTTCCGTAAAGGTTAAAGAAATGTGGGAAAGAGAGACAGAGGCAGCTAATTGTGCTTTATTCCTTTGGGTTTTTTTCCTCTTTCAACCTCTCCAGAGTGGCATGAAAGACAAGACTTGTGATAATTAGCTGGCCTGAGTTGTCATCTATAGTGTATTACCACTCAAGAGTCAACCTAAATTCAGTATAGGAAATGTTACGTAGCTTCAGGTGGCTGCAGCCTGCACTCACACATCCTCAAACAAGCAAGGCAGGTTTCAGCAAAGAACCTCCCTGCTAAAAACAGAGAACGAGTTTACCAAGATGTTTTCTAGTGTAATTATTGGTGAATTCAGAAGTCTATTATCTATCGATTTTTATATCATTATTGGGCATTTATAGTTTTATTTTTAGTTTTGGCTATTACTTTTAAATACACACAACAATATGTCCAAAAATCCTTATGAGTATCAGGTATCTATTTAGACCTTGTTGCTCATCTATTGTCGCAGTAGGTCACTTGATAAAGAGCAACAGGTGCAGCATGTCGTGTCCAGCAAACAAACAGGCACCAAACCAGAGCTGGTAGGATCCAATTTAGTCAATGAGATCACAATAAAAGGCATCCTGATTTAATAGAGGGTACCAGTGTGTGGACTGAAGGAGTAAAATGGTTCAAATGAGGAGATGAGGGATAACATGAAACAATCCAGACTCATTAAGCCAGCAGATCTTGAGTAATGCTCTGACCGCAAACACTGAGGGGTTTGTGTTTCTGTAACCCTCAGCAGCAGCAGTAGCGTCATTATTGCCCCGGCCAGCAGCTCCTCCTCCAAAGGCCAAACCAGGCTCCATCCAGGGTCTCTGCAAAACAAAATGGCATTAATGAGAGAAGATGCATGCATGGGGGGTTCAGAGGACCAGAGGTTGCTGGACGGTGTGAGGTGAATCCAAGTGGCTGTGATCTGATTTTGCAGGCTGAGCCATCAGGTGGTAACAACACAGGTTGTTAGATTTGAAGAGATTTCATTTCCCTGTGCTGGGGAAATGAAATGAAGCTTTACTAAGGCAAAGTGCTGCTCGTGGTGATAACCTCGGAGATTTGAAACACAGGAGTTGAAAGAATGTCTGAGGCTCACGGCCAGGTTAGCATTGCAGGTTGCTGCAGGAGAGTCTTGAGCTTGTGTGTCATCTTCGCACTTTAGTCAGTTTTACACGTCCAGACACATCCTCTCTGTTGTAAAGCCTGAGATTATCTGTAAGAATGAGAATCTTACCCAGGCTGTCACTTTTTCCTCTGTCTATATATTTTCTATACCTTCCTCACCTGAACCCAAACCCTGCCCTGTAAAACTGACTCCCACTCTCCTCTGTTTTTATCTCCTCAGGGAGTCAAGAAACCTTTCACAGAAGTCATCAAGGCTAACATAGGCGATGCTCACGCCATGGGCCAGAAACCAATTACCTTTCTCAGACAGGTTGGTCCACTATGTGCAGTTGTGCCTCAAGTCATTGTGTGTAGAGAGTACTTAGGTGTGGGAGAAACTTGATTTACTACTTTTACATGCACTGCTGGCAAAAACATTTTGAATATTTTACAGCCTTTATTTAAGTTTACATGATTCAATAAAATAAAATGATAATAAAATGTGAGACTTTAGACGGAAGGGATTATAATCTTTGTTGTTCAACTAGATTGAGACACTACCTTTGTACACATAGAGGCTTTATGAGTCCTCAGCAAATCTTTTCTACCTTAAATTGTACTACTTAAAGGGATATTTCATATTTCATAACCTGAATTATCCCTTAAGAGTTTTTCGCTGGGCTTGAACCGCTGAGATTTCAATAAACACACAAAAATCTGTGGGTGTTGTAAAACTTTTGAACAGTGTGTGTGTGTGTGTTTGTGTGAACCCACTGGGTGTTTTGTTACTGTCAGATATGTTGTGATTGTTTTGTCCTCCTCCCTCAGGTCTTGGCTCTGTGTTCCTACCCTGAGCTCCTGGAAGACAACAAGTTCCCAGAGGATGCCAAGAAAAGAGCGCAGCGTATTCTGGAGAGCTGCGGAGGTCACAGTATAGGTCAGACAACTCCCCGTCGCTCCACCAACCATGTTCTCACCCCCTGCCTTTCAGCACATGCGTCACTAAGCGTGTATAGTCCAAGTCTGTACAAACACCAGTGAATCAAAGTTCATCTTCCTGTGTGCTAGGGGCCTACAGTGCCAGCCAGGGGATTGAGTGTATTCGCCAGGATGTGGCGCGGTACATAGAGAAGAGAGATGGTGGAATCCCCTCCAACCCTGACAACATCTACCTCTCTACTGGGGCCAGTGATGCCATTGTGGTATGGGGGCTACGCTTTTCCATAATAAACTTCCCACAGCCGTTTCACAAGTTGTGTATCTTGTGTATCCTGCACAGATGGCACACATTTTAAATATAACTGACCTATGAATCTGTACCATCTTGATTCAACTTCTGTTAATTATATACTCAGATGTACTTTGAACATATGTGACTTGACTCCACCTACAAACCTTTGTCTCAGTCAATACAGAGTCCTCTGGTTTTATGCAACCTAATCAGGCTACTGAATGACCTTACGATACATCAACTATTGCAGCTTGCACTGTTTACCTGTGACGTACATGGCACAGTGTGCAGGTGTGGTTGGTTCACTCTGCTGCCATGAAGTAGATCACATGTTACATTCAGTCCTCCAGCATGAACACTATGTCAGTCTTGTATCATGTTACTCCCTGTCATGTGCAAAATAACCAGAGCTGGTTGCCTATGCAGTCGCATCCTTCCAATCCATAATCATTTTTCAAAATAAAAGTTTTCGTTCCTTATACCTCCCCCTCACTGTCTAATTCCAGACCATGCTGAAGCTGCTGGTGTGTGGTGAGGGTCGGAATCGAACAGGAGTGATGATCTCCATCCCACAGTACCCTCTGTACTCGGCTGCCCTGGCTGACCTCGCCGCAGTGCAGATCAGTTACTACCTGGACGAGGACAAGTGCTGGGGTCTGGATGTGACAGAGCTCAGGAGAGCACTCAATGAAGCCAGGCAGCATTGCAACCCTCGGGTCCTCTGCATCATCAACCCTGGAAACCCCACCGGTGTGTCTGGTGTTTGTAGTTGTTTCAGCAAATATGGAGTTGATCCATTTAAAAAAAAAAAAAAAAAAAACTTATATCATGGGTGGAAAATTTTGGGGCAGTTTAGTCACACTGGTTGTTCTGTCTTTGGCAGGTCAGGTCCAGAGCAGGCAGTGCATTGAAGATGTGATCCGATTTGCTAAAGAGGAGCATCTCTTCCTCATGGCCGATGAAGTAATTCACAAATATCATTTCTTCTTTTAAAAAATGTTTCATTCAGAATTTCTTCTGAAGAACAAATAACAAGAAATCACACATTTGAAAAATCTTTCAAGCTTGTTTTTTAAAGGCTAACCACCTTTCACATCACTCTGTGGGATACAACCAGATATATGACATTAGTTATGAATTATGATGTGTTGTTATTTGGGCCATCTGTAATAAAGCTGATTTCTCACTGTAGGTCTACCAGGATAACGTGTATGCAGAGGGCTGTAAATTTCACTCCTTTAAGAAGGTGTTGTTTGAGATGGGACCAGAATACTCCAACACAGTGGAGATGGCCTCCTTCCACTCCACCTCTAAATGCTACATGGGAGAGTGAGTAACACAAACACACACACTAGGCCAGTGGATGTGACTTTGATAAGGTTTTTTGCATTATATTGAAAGGTACACACAATAAACCATTGGTGCCCTGCCAGTTCTTTTACACAATGACCACTGATATACAGGTGGCAATAATGAGCCAGAAACATACCAGATGTCAACAAATGCCTGAAATTAGGTTGGATTTGATCTTCACATTATAATATTTACAAATTAACTTCCTAAGTAAATTATTAGTGTCACTGAATAAACGTTTTACAGATATTTTTGTGTTTGAAATAATACTGGAGCAACACAGAGCCTTTCAATGGACACAATTGCTGGGAAAAAGTAGACAATTAAACATGGAGTCGAAGTATGAAAAGTTCATTTGTGATAATCCTTGATGTAAACATTACAGGATTCAAAACGTGTACAGAAACCTCAGCTTAGCGGATATTTTATTATGAAGGAAACGCATTCAACATGTTTGTTTGACCTTGAAGATAAGGTAAAAGAGAATGTAAATGTTTGTTTACCAGAAAACTCCACATGGCACCTTTAAATGACCTACAACTTGCTGCTGACGTGTCCATCAGCTGCACTACAACTGACTTTTGTGTTTGCTTTTTCTTTGTTTGTCTCAGGTGCGGGTTCCGCGGAGGTTACATGGAGGTGATCAACATGGACCCTGAGGTGAAGGCTCAGCTCACCAAACTGGTGTCAGTGCGTCTGTGTCCCCCTGTTCCTGGACAGGCTCTCCTGGACCTGGTGGTCAATCCCCCGCAGCCTGATGAGCCCTCCTACACCACATTTATGAAGGTCTGAATAACACACAAGGCACAGCAGCGAGCACACATCCTGGTAATGCTCCATGCAAACACAGAATTAACTTAAGTAAATACTCGTAAATATCACGCCATGTAATCTATGCACACAAAGCTAGGGCTAATGATTCAAGTCATTCCATGTCACTCAGTCCGTTATGAAATCAAATAACAGGAAATGACATATGTTCAGTTGTTTCTCTTACATGTTCATGCGCATAATTTACAGATGTTTTGCCTCTTCAACACTAAAGAAAGTTTTAAGCTTTGTCATTGGGATCATATATATAATGCATGCTGTTGTAATGTTGGTGGTTTGTGTCTATCACATCCACATGTAGGCAGAAGCATTATGTGGTTTATGGAAGCCATTAGGTTGATGGCTGGTCATTTGTGTGTCCAGTCCACGGCTCCTATGAGTCTCCTGCTGCAATAACACTGATGGTGTCTTAAGGTTAGAGAAGGTACCCTGTGACTGGAATTAAGTCTGGGTGGGAAAGTGAATAACACTCATCAATAGCACTGTGGTGGTGTGTGGCTAACCCTGAAGGTTGAAAAAAATATGTTAAATTATATTGTATCTGCACCGTGTGCATATAAATTTATAAATTAATGATCAGCATCTTCTCTACTTTGAAAGCCCAGCTAGAGATGGACATTCAAAAGTAACTTAAGTGATAAATGTTGTGGTGAGTGTTATTGATGTTTGTCAGATACGTGACGTCCTATAGAAATAAACATTAAAGTAAAAGAAAAAGTAAAATATAAAGTGAATAAACATACACATCTACTTTCATAAAGTACTTAGCAAAGGATCTGATTACAGCCTATAGTCACCATGGCGCCCAGTGCAGACATCTCATTAAACTGCAGCCTGTGAAAACACTGCAAACACAGTAGAGGTTATATTGATGATTCATCACGAGCTTTGTACAGTTGAGACTTTCTTGTGAACAATCTGGTGATAAAGTGGTAAAACTTGATGATCATTAACTTGTAGAGAAGGTGCAGCCTCAGGAGAAAGACTGACAGTGTTCAGCAGGAACAGGGTCACAGTGTATTTTTTATTTGTTTTTTTTGCATATTGTCTTAGGTTAGGGTTAGGGTGAGTTCATGTTTTCATGCATCACTGAGAGTTTTACCGTTACCTTCCCCTCCAGGAGCGGACAGCGGTGTTAGCAGCTTTAGCAGAGAAGGCCAGGCTAACACAGGAGACCTTCAACGCAGTACCTGGCATCACTTGTAACCCAGTCCAGGGCGCCATGTACACCTTCCCTCGCATCACTCTACCTCAAAAGGCCATTGACAAAGCTAAGGTCTGCTCAACACACACCCTGCATCATTGTGATTTATTCAAATATGTAGACAGTAATATGCACTAATGTGTATCTCCACAGGAGGAAGGCCAGGTCCCAGACATGTTCTACTGTATGAAGCTGCTGGAGGAGGAGGGGATCTGTCTGGTCCCTGGAAGTGGCTTTGGTCAGAGAGAGGGAACTTTCCACTTCAGGTTAGTGCGTTGACTCAGCCTCACTACAAAACACACAGGAAGATGCTACAAATTCAGAAAACGTCTTCATGACTTTGACAATGCACGTGCTGCAAAAACACAACACAACAGACATGTTTCCAGGGACAAAAAAGTGTGTGTGTGTGTGGTGTGTGTGTGTGTGTGCAGCAGGTTTCACACTTATAGAACAGGACATACTTGCAATAATATCAATATTGAAGTTATAATAAACTAAAAAAAACAACTGGGCCTGTCACTTATTGTGTCCCCAGAAACTCTTCTGTTGGGTTGTGATTTTTTGTAGCACACACTGTCAAACTGATGGAAGATGTTTTCTGAATTCAGTGTATTTATGTATTTGCGTGTGTTTTCTTAAGTTGCATTGCGAGCTCTGAGCTACAAACTGTGTTTTTGTCATTTAAACTTTGAAGACTCTATATCCTAAATATCCTAAAACAGGATATCACTTCACAACAGAAGGCATCTGAAAGCACTTCTCTAATGAATCGAATAAAGGTTCCTTATTGACCCAACAGTTCAAACCAAGACCAAGCACCTGATGTCAGAGGAAAAGAAGAGCATGCAACAATAGGAATCATAATAACAGCAGCAGCAATAATAATGTTGATGGTGACTGTAATACTCCTACTGATGGAAGGAATAATCAAACAGTAGTAGTTATTATTATTCATAGTAACTTTAGCAGCAGGTGAGGATCGTGAGGACTGGAGGTGGTTTTGCAGTTGTAGATCCAAACTCTACAGCTGTGATGGTGGGAGAAGCTGCAGAGAGTAACAGGAGGATAAAAAGAGGAAAGGGTGGGGGATAAGAGGGAGATAAAGAATGAGTGGGGGGAGAGAGGTACAGAGTCTGGGAGCTCATGCTTGAGGGGAGAAAACAAGTTAGACTGATGCAGTGATTCAGTGGTGCCTTTAACCCACATCCCTCCTCTGTTCAGGATGACCATCCTGCCTCCCACTGAGAAGCTGAAGATTGTGCTGCAGAAAATTCGGGATTTCCATCTGCGGTTCACAAAACAGTTCTCCTAAGAGTTCTCTGCTGCCAGCTACATCTCAAGAACCAACTCATTCAGTGCCAGTATGTTCAAGTGCCTTCATGTGGGTATGAGCCCTCACCTCAGAGCTGTGGTCTCCTCACCAGACCAGATCTTTCAGATTTCTTCAGTGTTGTGCAGCAGCGAGGAACCATGAACATTTCCCTTTAGATAACTAGTAAAACCATGTGCACTGTTCATATGTACATACAGCCTGTGAAGATGTAGTCATATTCAGTGCATGAAGCACCTTCCCAAAGTATAACCCGGCCATGTTTGTGATGTGAGGATGATTTTAGATGTTGGTATCTATGTAGATTTATTAAATATGTCAGATGTCCTCGTCACAGACACTGCGACAGGTGCATCTTGCTCCTGCCAAGACTCTTAGTTCAAAAATGATCCTGTTAATAACACGTTAGTTGATTACTTGATGAACCCCACTGTGGAGGATGCACCAAGTACTGCCCGTCTCAGAAAGCGTACCTTTGTATTACTAATGTTTAAATTGTTCATAAATGTAATTAAAACACTTGAATTTCTAAAAACACTTGTTCTCAAGAATTTTACAGTTTTACAGTAACAAAGACTCACTTTTGCGTGTTGGCGGACAGAGCTGCCATCATTTTGAGTTTTATTTAAAAAGATGTAAATCCTCAACAGTGCTTACATGCTTTTAGAAACAGAAGAAGGCTGAATCTCTTCAAATGAACAGAAACTAAAAGGATGATTGAACGTGGTAATCATCACCCAACTCAGTAACACCATTTATAACTCCACTGTGTTCCCTTCACCTCCCCAGAGGCCTCCCTCATCGTCTGCGCCTGAGAGTGGCAAGTGTTCTTAGCTACTGGCGAAGAGACGTTTTCAAAGTTCATCTCTCTTCTGTAGTTTTGTGGCATGTTTCTCTATGAACTTACTGAATCCATCTACTGTTCTGTCTCCACCTTCAAATTTGACCGGGCTCTGCTTGCTGTTGCTTGGAGCAAAGTATATTGTGGGGAAACCCTCCACTTTGTAGCTCTCGTTTGGCACATCGTTGGCCGTGGCGTCCATCTTGGCAATCACCAGGTTCTTCTCCCCTTTGTACTTTTTGCCCAGGGCCACATAATCAGGCTCCAGTTTCTTACAGTGGCCACACCAGGGAGCGTAGAACTCGATCAGGACGTCCTTCTGGGTATCCATGACGATGTCGTCGAAGGTTTTTCCGACTACGACCTTAACTGGTCCTTTGTTGTTCTTTGGCACAGGCTGGGACTTGACGATGGGTTTGAGCTTTCCTGTCGAGAAGGGAAAGAAGTAGTAGTTAAACTGTGTTTAGAAGTTACATACTAATTGGTATCAGTGTAGGAAGAGTGCCTAAATAAAGCATAACAGTGTGTAGTTATCAAAAAAAAAAAAGAACCCACAACTGAACACTCACCTTTCTTAAAAGCTTTAACAAAGTCATGCAGCACCTCAGAGTCAAACTCCTCAGGCTCCATGGCGAATTTCTTGCCTCCATCTGCCAGAATTCCCACATTAACTTCCTCTCCGCTCTCACTCAGGCCCAGGCTCTTCAGCTCCTCAGCGTAGTCTTCCTCATCAGCTATGGCAAACATGTACTCTGGGAAGTCTTTGGCCACCTCAAGCACCTTGGACCTCCAGAACTGTGTGGCTGGAGATTAGATTGTGAAATGAAGATATTTTTATCCAAAGCTTATTTGAGGTGTCTGCTTTTAGTTTTGGGTCATAAGAATGTGTTGCTGTACTGTTCTCAAATCAAGAACTTCAAACCAAAACTAGCATTAAACAATGTTATCTAAATTAAACAATTAAATCTGAACAGCAGAATTCAGATTTAAAATCAGACCAACTAAACAGCATTTTAACAAACTCACTTTTCCTGTAGTCGAAGCTGAAGTCAACTCCATAATACACAACCACCAGGGGTCGTTTTGTGTAGCGCTTAGCGTCATTGCTTGGTTTCCTGTGACCCACCAGAGGAGTCACATGCTTTTTGAAGAACTCTTGTACTTCTGACACTGATGTAGAGTCCTGTGCAGTGATACAAAAAAAGCTGATGAGTTCAAATGTGACTTTAATTCAATTTCAGTTTCAGAGTTGGGTGATGCAAAGATGACTCATGCCTTGATTTTGACACTGACATCAAAACTGAAAGCCAGTCACAGTTTCATATCCAACGAAACCATTTAACATTCAGCTAAAGGAAAAATTTACATGAACCCACAGAAATTAAACAGATAAATACATTTTAAAACTGACTGTACCTTGACTGTCAGTGTGTGTGATGCTGGCTCGTGCTTGGAGCGGAACTTCTCAGGCTGAACGATGACAACCTGTCCAGGTGACGCCTTCAGCAGTTTGTTCACCTCAGAGCTGAAGGAGTGACGGAAGGTGAAGTCTTCCCTCAGTGCATTACCTGCCGGACAGAGGAGCAGCACAGGTCAGTGTGAGCTGCATTTGAACAATGTCAAGAAAGAATTTGAAGTTCTGAGGCTGTTGTAATTTGCAGATACTGTATGAAATATCTCAATGTAAACATGAGGTCCTTAACTACTTTTATAATCCACTGAATCATTACAAAATAACAGTAACAATATGTTTCTTTTTTTTAGATGGACATTCATTCCATCCAGTTCATGGTGGAACTACTCACAAGCCTCGATGTAGATCTCATAGGATGCGTCCTCTTCGCTGGAGAACACACCGACGATGACGGCATCATCTCCATCCTTGATGAGCTCCTGAATCTGTTTTGCTGCCTGCACCTGTTTGGAGGGAGGTCCGGCTTGCTCACCCATGTAGTCAACAATGCCTGCAGAGAAAGTGAAAGAGGTGGGTCATTGCTAACCAGGAAATAAATGTGGATACAGATCTACATGATACCGTGGTGTGCATGGAAAATGGTAAAGACACCTACCATACTTCTCTCTGGGTCCATTGTAGTCAAACACCTTGCCCTTCCTGAAGATCTTGAGGGTGGGATAGCCCGTGACTCCAAAGCGTGTGGCGATCTCATTCTCCACCGTGGCGTCTACCTTGGCGAGAGGAATGGGAGGAGTGCGCTGGCTCAGCTCTTTGGCTGCCTTCTCGTACTCTGGAGCCAAACGCTTACAGTGTCCGCACCTGGGGGTCAGTTTTAACAGACAAAAATAATAAGGAACGTTTCATTCGCCTTAAGGACCACTATTTAAAACGATCCACCGTGGATATGTGTGTCAATCTGACTGACCACGGGGCGTAGAACTCCACCAGGATGATGTCTGCGTCGTTCACAGTCTCATCAAAGTTGTCTTTGGTCAGCACCAGCGTGGCCTCAGGAGGGGGCTTCCAATCAGGCTCAGCCACCTCTTTCACACGATCCACAATGGCTGCAACAAACACACAGTTCACCACATCCATTGTTATACTGGTCATTTTTTAAAAATGAACGCACGTTAAAACTGAATGAACCATCTCTACCGTTCTGCGTCCTGTCTCCATCGTAGTCCACAGGCTCCCCGTTTTTAATGATCTTGATGGTGGGATAGCCCGACACTTCGAACCTGCTCGCCAACTCGCTGGCTACTGTTGCATCTACTTTGGCCACAGGTATGGGAGGATCATTCTCCTTGAGTGTCTGAGCAATTTTTTCATACTCAGGGGCAAACTGTTTGCAGTGACCACACCTAACAGGATAAACAAAAGAGCACAGATGTTTTTTTTGTGTGTTTTTTTTTTTTTTCATTTTGCTGGGATGTGAGAGGAAAAAGTCACGATGTAGACTTTTCTTCTGCAAATGTTTGTTGACTGTAACTAGGTTTATATCAACTGCAGTGAATAAACAGTGAAATATCAAACTTACCATGGTGCGTAAAACTCTATTAAAACTGTGTCTTTCCCCTCCATGAAAGTGTCATAGTTGTTATCGGTGAGAATCAACACCCCGTTCTCTTCTTTCACCTCTGTGTCATCGTCATCTTCTTCTTCATCGTCCTCCTCCTCATCGTCACTGTCCACTTCATCACCTTCCTCTTTCTCCCCTGCAACATCTGATGCCACACAAAACATAAGACACAGTGTGATTTACAGGACAGGTGAAGCTTGGACAGTGTGGACATAGCAGATGTTAGCAAATGACATCCTCTCAGTAGCTGAAGGATATTGTCACTATTCTGCAACCTGATAAAGTTTTAATTGAAACAAAGGTTTTTTTTTTCTTATTAAGGAGTATGCCGATGTAATGCTAACACTAAAGAACTGGGTAGCTGTGTAATTATTCTTGTGAGACAGTTTTGTTGACATTCGCCGACTCGTGCTGTTAGCTAGCATGCTAACAGGAGTAGCAGAGTATCTCCTACAACTTAGCTAGCTAGTTTGCATGAGAAAAACTAACGGGAAACACACGCCGGCTTTATCTAAATGACTTATTCCGCTGTAATAACCACACGGGAATGTGAAATATCTCACACTCACCATCGTCACATCTGCTGACAGCTGCAAAATGTGCAACGCCGAGGAGCACAATCAACAACAGGGCAACCTTCCTCATTGTCCACGGGTGATGATGCGGCTCCGTGTCAAAAGACGTGCTTCCCTTGGAGTAGCCTGGCTAATTAACTTAACTAATAACACTGATGAATGTCATCAAAAATACTGTCGGCTGCACAGACCCCACGGATCAGTACTGATAAGTGGCTGTGGAAGTCCCTGCCTTATCGTTTCATACACACTATTCACTCCAGAAATCACGCTCGCCGCCGCCTCCTCCGTCTGGAAGTTGTCTGACTTGCCACGTTGTGATTGGTTCCCATCATTGGCTGTCGACCAATCACAAGTCGCCACTCAATTCCTTTAGCCTGAGACGTTGAGAGGTGCGATTGGATGTTAGTTTCCTACTATGACCTGCAGGCTGTAGGACTGGATCCATGTAGATGGGATAACGGCTTTAGGGACAGCTCTGAATGTATTTATTACACAGCTATATCACTGCAGCTCTGGGAGCCCACACATCTTAACCTTAGCAACATAAACAACGAATATTTAGAGATCAAATAGGGTTGACTGATTCAGAGTCCTCTGACAGCATCCCATCTTGAAAGCCTCTGATATATGAAGCCATTTGCAATGCAAAACAATGATGCACCACCACTAATGCATTGCAAAATGCAAAAATTTAAGCTTTTTGGAGTTTAAACTTACAGTAATAGTTAGGTGGTCTTATTCATAACTTTAGCTCACTTTATGACTTTCAACTTTATTCATATTCAATCCTTATATGTAAGTCAAAACAAAACTTAATTAGTTTTTTTACACACAAAATGGACAGAAACACAAAAGCTTCTATTTATTTTGTAAACCATGATAAACTGAGGGATAATGAAATAAGAAAATAAGTTGGCACATACATCTTCACATAAGAAGAGATCTTACAGTGCAGACTTGCTGGCAGTGTCCCAGCATGAACTGCCACTCCCACAGGGATGTTCCTGTTTGTCTGGCTTTATACTTACAGGTTCCTCATGTACCAGTACCTCCACCAACACCTCTGTATGAGTGGCCTGAGTTTTACTTAGCCAACAGCTGTGATGTGTTTCAGTCCACTGGTTGTTTTTCTTCACTAGATCTTCCTCTGTCCAAATCCTGATGAGAGATGCTGTCTCTTGGACATATGAGTAGTTTTGTCCCTTATCATTTATATTTCCTTCAGCTGTGCTTCTGTTTTGCTGCGGATCATCAGATGCCAAAACAAGATCTGAGGAGTGAATGACTTTCTTTTGGCCGCTCTTATGCAAGAACTGCAGCATCTCCTGTTCAATCTTGGACCTGTAAATGTAAGAAAAATTATCATTTTGTAAATCGCAATATTTCTGTTTGACAATGGTCTGCAGGTAAAATAACAGATATTTGATAAATGTTATGACCTGCTCAGATGAGACTCAGGTAGCATTTCTCCAACAGGCTGGTTCACCTGTGTGTCTGTGCCAGAGGGCTCCTGTATGGGTGAGGTGATGGGACTCTCCTCCTCCATATATTGATGGGCTTTTGGGGGCAGGGTGTGGTGCAGGGAGTCAGAGAGGGAGCTGAGTCTGAACAACAGCTCATCTACCAAGCTCTCAAACTCTTCAAGGTAGTAAGTCTGAAAAACAAAAGAGTCAACAGGACTAATGAGATGTATGACAGACCTTTCTTAATTGACAAACCTAAGTAATACAACAGTAAACAGTTTTAAGGCCTCTGCAGCTTTTTTCTCACTCTGCTCTCCACAGGGTTTTCATTCCACGTTGGTCCATGTGGCCCAGTCAACTCAGAAATCCTCCGCCTGATGTAGCTGAAAAACTCTGCTACAGTGAAGACATCTCTCCTGCTCTGAGATCTTTTGGCACTTCTGACCAATGAAGACACCACACCTAACGTCTAAAAGAAAGACAGGTGTCTGTTTGAACCCAACAGTGATCTGGACTGTCCCTTGTGTGTTCAGACAAAGAATAGAAACACTTGTGTACCACTGCTGTCCACATCACAGTGGAGGACAGGTAGAGAGCTCCACAATAAAAAAAGTCACGGCCAGAGAGTGGGAGGAGGAGGAGGCCCCTGGCAGGTCTGAGGCCCCAGTAGCCACTGAGGAGAGTCTGAAGGGAGCGGGACATGGAGCTGAAAGCCCTGGAGGTTTGTGCAAACAGAAGATTCCCAGCACAGGACAGCGCCACCAGCAGGATCAAACCTGAAATCTAAGACCGAAGAACATCACTCCCGAAAAATCTACAATTGCACACGAGGTCCTAAAAGGTGAATCTCATACTGTAACATAAAGAAGCTGAACACATGGAAAGCATATAAACAGCATTATTGATAATGCAATAACTTGGTAACTGTGACTGCTTGTTTGTACAGTAATATTATAAGAGGAGGTGCTTGGGATTAACATCTTTTATTACTTGTGTTGCTGCTATTTGTGTTTACCGTTGGCCAGAGCAGGCTGGAGAGTGTGTGGGTCAAGAGTGCAGCAGAGGAAGCTACAGTCCTGTTCACCCTCAACACAATCATACTCCTCATGGTGAGTAGGAAGAGTGTAACACCACGCAAAGTTCGAATATCCTGAGACACAAAAACATTGTCTTTAATTTTCAACCTCAAAGTCAGGTTTTCCTTTTTTATTCATTTTAGCAATATGAACATGAACATAAAATGTTAATAATATGTTCATAGATATATTTATTAAAGTGGGGCAGGTTCATTTTTCAATAGAAGATACTGTAATAGATTCATGATGGATATTCAGCGAACAGTTTTTCCTACTTGTTCCCAGGTTGCTAAGATGCTGACATCAACATGTCCTCTGTGTCTCTGCAGCACCTCAACAACATCCATGATAACAATGGAGTGATAGATGTAATACACATAGTAGACTAGGATCACGGTCAGCAGAGTGACCTGCAAAAGAAGGAAGCAAAGAAAATGAAGTGTAGTTAATTCTACAGTATTCACAGTGTTTAACTCTGCAGTGTGCTTTGACCTTCAGAGCCTTTTCCTGTGTGCTTTATTTCACATGTATGTTGATTTAAGAGCTGCAGGTTACTTTATCCTTTCAGCCAGGTCACTGTGATCCTGTGTGCACTGGTGAGTGTGTGCACATGCCTATCTACATGCACCAGCTATATCTAGGTGAGGCTTAATGATTTTTATTATGCTGAAGTAATTTCTTTTTCTCATATCTCTGTGTGTATATATGGTGGACTTACTTCCAGCCAGTTGCAAGGTGTCCTCCAGTATCCCATCAGCCCTAGCTGCCTTATGGTACACACCTGATTGCAGAGGTGCAGCAGAGACAAGAGGAGGAAGAGAAGCTGAGAGGGAAGAGAAGAAAACATGAGGAATATCCAGGCTTTTGGGGAAAAAAAGGCAAGTATTATCACGATCATGATGCACATTGCTTTGCTCAGCTGTTCTGTGATGATAAAAGTGATGGAGCATTTTACCTGGCACACCATAACAAAATAGTCCCACACAGAGGGAATGTGATGCACCCTGACTGACTGTACTTTGCAAGAGGGCAACAAGACACTGGTGGGGCTCTGCTCAACCAGCAGAGTCACACCAGTGAACAAGTTGGGTGCAGGGCTGAACAAGGTAAACAGGACCTTCAGGGCCACTGTCCGTCTGTCCAACCAGCCACTTGAATGCAGGAGATCCAGTTTGGATGCAGCATCAGACCTGATGATGATGGTGGATATCAACAAGAAATTTTTCTTGAGATCTGTCAAATAACGATTGTTTCTACTGCTTCAGTGTCTGTGTGACTCTCACTTTGTGCGGCCTAACCCGACTCTAGTACTTGGCCACGAGTAGCAGCCCAGGTATCCACATGTGCTTGGGGGTGTTGCTGTGGAAACCATGTGAGTGGAGGATGGGTAAGTGGATATTCCTCTCTCTGACAGGAATAAGCGAAGACCCTCTGGTACCTGAGGAGCCACAGAGAGAATAAACGAAATCTTTTCTTTTCTTTTTCTTTGCGTAACAGATTGATCCTTGTCACACAGATGTTTCATAACTGAAAACCACATAAGTAAGTACAAAGAAGTAGTGGAATAATACAAGTAAATGTTTCCTTTTGTCACTTACCTGGTCCCAGAATGAGCTGGCTGCCTCCTTCTTCCACAGGATTGGTTCTCCAATCAAGATGTGAGGCAGCTGCTGAAAAACATCAAACTATCAAGTTGTAAAAATATGTTTGGTTTGGCTTCATATTGATCAAATATGGAATAAAACCTTTCCTCGACAATATTTTTCACATTTTCACACGTAGAAATCCTTGACAGGGTGAGACGACAACTGTTTCACCAGCTTCAGATAAAATTTCATGAGGTTTTAGTTATTGCTCACCACAGATTTGGCTGAGGCATTCATGTAGAGCAAATTTAACAAGCTGGTCTTTGTCCACTTCCACCAGTCCTCACGTCTTCGTATGGACATAAAATCATCATCAGTATTTCTGCTGAAAAATAAAATATGATTTTGATTACTTTAAGTCTTTCTTTGAGAGAGAGAGAGAGAGAGAGAGAGAGAGAGAGAGAGAGAGAGAGTGTATATGCATGTGTTACCTTATAAACTGCTTCCTGACAGTTTTATTGAGGTGGTAGTGATCACTATATGAGCTACTATATGCTACACACAGCATCAGGAGCACCATGGAGACACAGACAGACAAAGCCCTGGATGACAAAGAAAAGGAGATTTTTCATAATGTAGTTTTAAATCATAAACAATCAGCTGCTCACACACACCTAGACACACAAACACACCTGAGAGTGGTAATGATAAGAGTCTCTTTTCTTTTCCTCCCACGAGTTTTCCTCAGCTCTGCCGGAGTAGGTGGGCGCACAAAGCGTAGGTGCCGAGCTCGCCGACGAGCAGCAAGGAGCTGTCAATCAGAAATAATTGGTTTCATGTTTCACCTGAGAAGAATAAAGCTGATTAAAAACAATCAGATTGTGGTGATCACCTTTTCAAAGTATGAGCATCTTTCCTGAGGGAGCGCAGACGGTCTGTACTGCTCCTCTGGTTCATTAACCTCTAACTCTTCTATTCCACAGAAAGTGTGAAAGTTTGGTGTTTTCCTGTACCAACAGGAGACAGCCACTGCCACAGTAAGTATCTGTAAAAGAAAAAGAACAATGTTTGCCATCTATTTTGTCAGTCATTTCAAGTTGTACATTGATTTATTTCACATGCATGTGTTTGATAACAGGTAGTAATTCATTCACCATGACAGGCTGGATGAAGAGGATGCAAGACGTCAGGGAGAAGAAGAGTGAGTGCATCCAAAGCAGAACTTTGCTGCTGCTGAATCTGACACATCACATACAGACATAATGACAAAATCAATAAGTAATTAACTAAAACCCAGCTCTTCATATACTTCATCGTGCATTCACACATCTACTACCTCATTCCCAGCACTGTAGAGAGCACCAGGCCTGAGAGGGACAGGAGCAGACAAAGAGTCCAGGCCACATAGTGACACCACTGGGATGTTGGTCCAACTCTTCTCCCTTTCATTCTCTTGATGATGTGGACACCACTGCAGTGATCACCCCCCGCTGCCTGGTGAGTATCTTCCTCCTTCTGAATGGCTTTATCTTGATCTTTCTGGTTTCCATGAAACTTGCTGCTTTCATTTATAAGATCAAATGTTTTTCCTTGAGCTGCCTGATCAGCATTTTTGTCCTGATACAAATCCTGAAACGCTGGCTCCACACTGCTCTCATCTGGTGGATCATCCTGTCTTCTCATGACCACATTTGGTTGGGTTACAGGTTCTTCTTTTGTGTCTTTATTTTCCAGAATCATAGTAGACACAGAGAGTAGGTCTGTGCCCTATAACACAAAAGGAAGGATCAGACAGGGAAGAAAAATGCTTTGAGACATAGACAGAGAGACAGAAGAGTAAAAAGATTGATGCTTTAACTGAACCTGGTATTTCTTCCTCCAGGTCTCCTGTATCCACTCCTTAAGACTTCTCCAAGAGAGATGGAGTACACTGTCAGCACCTGTGAAGAGACAGGTCACCACTAAAAATAGGAAAAGACATGTGGAGGTAAGTGTGAAAAGGCGTGATGGAGAACCACATGCCTTATGTATATAATTTGAATCCAATAAGCCAATTATCTGGCAGATGTGTAATGCATTAAATCATGTAGACACAGGTCATAAATTTACCAATGGGTGTACAGGACTGTAGAAAATACAGGAGAAAGTTTAAGAAAGAGGAGGAATTCTGTGTGTTTCAAAATGCTGTTTGTTTTTCTACCTTCTGCATGTTGAACTCCCGTCTTCCTCAGCTTGATCTTATGCAGTCGAAACAGGAGCGATATCAGTGTTGCTCCAGGCAACACTGCCACCACACTTAATATGCCCGTTGTCACAGAAACAGCTGATACATCAAGAATACCCAGCTCGAACGGCAACTGTAAACAAGGGATTAGAAAACACATCTGTAAGGATAACATGTTGTGAAGCCTTCACACAGCAAATTTGACAATGTGAAGGTCTTATTAACAAACCTCATCATCCATCTGTGATATGATTGCTGTGTTGACGCATGCGTATCCCAACAGCAGCAGCAGACACACACTTAGTCTTTGAGTTTTTGTGAACAGGTTAGGGCAGGGGCAGCTGTACACAGACATCCAGATGTGGAAGTCGGTGAAATAGTTGGATATCTTAAAACTCAACATCTGTGAATATACAGGTGGAGATGCAGGGTCACATGAGAGAATAAAAGCAGTTCTTAAGTGTCTTCAGATGTTTTTGTGAGTGTTGCACCTTAGCAAAGCCTAATCCATGGTTACAGACGTGCAGCCTTCTCTCCACCTGGCCATCATCTCTGTTTACAGCCAACCAGCACTGACCAATGAGGAGCCAGGCACGTCCTTTCACATGCCCTCTGCTCATCTGATTAAAAGGAGACACATAAGCTGTCTTCATAGTCCAGAGAGTCCACACAGCATGTTGGCTAACACAGAACACATGGTCCTTACTTCAGACACCTCCACCTGTTTGAGGTACCAGGTCGGAGATGGTCCAGAGCCGTCGTGCCAGATGTGGACCCCCCACACATGGCCCAAGCTGTTTGCTGTGCTGTGATGTCAGGGACAAAGATTGTAGGATACTGAGGCAGAAGTAGTTTAGAAATAATCAAAACCTGCTACTGTGATTATTATGAGATATAAAGTGTGGATCATGTTGTGTTTGTAAAACTAACATTAACACTGTTTTTGTTGAAGGTGACATTTTGAGATTTTGGAGGATTTTACCTGAGTATAAAGGTGTCTTTAGAGTTCCTCCTGAACAGAGTGCTCCCTGGAACTTGTAGTTCCCTTGTATGTGAGAACCCATCTTCACCATATAGCACTATGTAGACCTGATAAAGATGCAGAGACAGATTGAACCCGGTGTTTTGCCATTGATTTTAACATTTTGAAAAGGTCTTTTTATGTTATATCTATATCTGTCACCAAAGTTAACAAGTTTTTTTAAACAGTGTGTGACTAATGACAGTGAAAACCTCTTCCTGAGTCAAAGTTTCATGAGATTAAGAGCAGGTGAGGATGAATGAGTGCTTTGAAGAGAGGAAATGGCAGGTTTACCTTTGCACTCATATTGGCTGCAGAGCAGAGACCAGTGTGGATGGTTACAGCATAAAGACATGAGTCAAAAGGAGAGTTGTCAGACAGAAAGTGGGCTCTTCTGTTCTTCTGGAACATGGCATCAGCTCTCTTGCACACCACCAACCCCAGGATATAGAGGCAGACACACAGCCCCAGTACAGCCAGCACAGTCAGATCACAGGGCACACTGAGGTGATCAAAGACAAGAGAGAACGTACAAGAAGGTGTTGAATTGAAATGAAAAAGCACCGCAAAACTTCAGACAAAAATAAGCAGAATGACAAATGTCAAAGTTCAAATGTCTGCGAAATAACAACAGTGATAGAAGGCTGTTGCTAAGAATCTTGTTAAATACGTCATTGAAGCCTCAGGAGGCTGAGGTCACCTTAGAAACGGGTCCAGATCAGCAGTGTCATGGCTGCTCTGGATCTGGTGCTGCACCACTGTCAGCGGCCTCAACTGGTGACAACTGAGACAAAGAGCACACACCAGCATAAAAGAAGTGATTCATTAATGTCTTTCATCAGTGTCCACTTCTTTTTTTCCATGTCAGTGCCAGGGTCTGTTCATCTCTGAAGGGTCACAGGTTCAAAAGTTCAAATGATGTCACTTGATCCATGTCTTACCTGCAGTTGACAGAAGGGCTTGTGTCTGTTTGCTGCGTCCTGCAGCCCTGACGTGTCCAGGCCCCCTGGTGGTCGTCCCAGGACAAACACAGACTGCTGACAACTGAGAGACTGTAGCTGATCTGTTCACTCTGATGCTTGTGTCTCGGTGCTTTCCCAAAATCAGCATTCAGCAGTGCCAGGTGACCAACGCCTGCAGCTGGAAACATTAGGACTCTGGTGAGTGAGTTTATTCCCTCGTCTCAGTGAATTATAAAGTGTTACATGGTGATACTTTTTTTTTTAATCTATTAATTTTTATTTATTTATTCAGTGCTTTTCATGATTATTAACTCAATAGTTTTATGGTTATTTTACTGTCTTGTTATTTATGTTTTTCTGTTTTTAATAAATTTGAGTTTTGTATACTTGTATAAATGCTGATCTAGATACAGGACGGCAAACTAGCTTAGACTATGAATACTCACCAGTGATGTCATTATTAAAAACTATAAAAGTGTGTTATGAAAAGGCATGCTTGTGCTTTAATTTGATGTACACCAACAATTTAACAAAACTAAATTTCAGAGAAAGGAAAGAGTTAAGGCTAAAAATCAACAGACAGAACCAAAAGGATTTTTACCATTGATATAGGATGGAGGCAGAGTGATGTGTATGGTGTTGGTCTCCCAGTGGTGAACTCTGTGCAGACGATGCATGCTGGGAGTCGGCTTCTCAAACATCCTGTCACAACAGAGACTCTTGGTTTAGTTTTGTGTCACAATCTCCCTCCTATTATCAGATAACAGTAGCTGTTAAGCCACAAGGTACTACAAATCTACCTAAAGAGCAGCATGATGGGAAACAGCTTGTTGGGCGATGGTGTGAAGACCACACTCAGTTGGACTGAATGCTGCAAGTGGTCCTGGGTAATGTTGAAGCTGTGGTAGTTGGCCTGGGTCCGTAGGAGGACATATTCATGTACAGAGCTCTCCTAGAGTGAAGACATGACCACATATTAAAGGAGTTAGTCATTTCAGCTTTCATTGTGTTTACTTAAATAAACAACAGACAGAGGAAGTAGTAACATACTTTTCTTTGAGGATGCTGCAGCACAATGCTGATTGGTAGAACAAGTGAACGAACAGGGATCTTTCTCCTTGTGCTGCAGCTGTACAGACTCAGATCAATCACTGGTCCAGTGAGCTGGAGATCGGTGAGTTCAGTCACCACACTGAGCATGCATGGTGGGTTCTGCCTGCTCTCAGTGTCTCCACTGTGATGAACAAACAGAAGCTGGATCAGAGAGGCAGACATGTAGAAGGTGGCTGAGCCACCACTGATGATGGTTGAGGTTTTTTTTTGGTATGTGGCCAACAAGGCAATGGTATCCATCCTGACTCTGTGCTCCTGCACTTTATGGAACAAAATGTACTTCTGAAAAACAGAGAATGGGATATCAGAAGAAAGAAAATGGAGGTACAGATAATGTGGAGAGATACATTCACACCAATGGAAACATATTTTCTCTCACCAGCATCAGGTCAGACGCAGTCCGCAGAATATCAGCAACAAGCTGTGCCTTCTGCTTTGTTGCAGTTGATCCTTCCACTCTGATGTGATCAATGGTGGATGAAGCTGACATGCAGCCACCAGGAGAAACTACAGTGTTTCTTATGTTTTCACCTGTGGGAGAGTCTGATTCAAACACTTGTGTGATATTGTCCATGTTGGACATTTCAGGTTTTAAGTTATGATTCATGGCAGCAGCCTGTAGTAGGTACGAAAGCAGGACAACCAGGCTGTTGAGAGTCTTCTGATCCAGATGATAATGGACTGGAGCACTAGATGTGAAAAACAGGTCTGAAACAGCCTGGATATGAGCTGTCACTTGTGTGGCCCTCACTATTGTCACCTAAAAAAGCATAGGGAATAAGAATAGAACAGATAAAAAAGCTGTGCAAGTAGTGTCTCTTGTGTGTCCACGAAAGGAAACAAGCTTCCTCTAACCTGACTTGTAACTTCTAAAAGGTCTTTGAGAATGGAGATGTTGTCTACCACTGATGCCTGTGGATGAAATGACATGTTAGTAAAATATTCCAAAGATGGAAAAAAATGTTGGAATTTCACTGTCTCATCATAGAGTAGTATGATTCTGCATGTGCGTACCTGTTCACTGCTCTCGAGCTCACACACTGTGCAAATGAGCACATTACGTAGGTGTATCTGTGCCTGTGTGTTGGCCTTGGTGTCCAGGCTGAGTCTGTTCAGAGTGCCGGAGAGAAGGCTGATGTAGTTACGAATCTCTCTGCTGTTTCCCAGCAGCATCAGAGCTGACAGGTTCCTCAAGCCTGAGCTTGAACTGGAGACAGAGTTATTAACACCACATTAATATATTCACACTGAGTATCACAGTTTTCACAGAGTATCAGATCTACAGTGCCTGAATGACAGGGTAATTCCACATTAGCCATCACTCATAAATCCCTAATAAAGAACTCAACTAAAAAAGTTGTTAAAACTGGATAATCTAAGTCTCTTCTGACTAAACTCCAGCTAACTGGCACAATATGTCATCACTACAATCTAGTATGGTTTGGCTGCATCTTTAATAAAACCCCAGACCGTGATGTTGATGAAAGGTGACAGGAAGGTGAGGAGATGATTCTTACAGTTGCAGATCAGGATCATCACTGGGTGCTGTGTTTCTGAGGAAGCTTGGTTGGACTTGGACGGTAACAGGACAGGGTTTAGTGGCTGTTCCATATGTGCTGCTTCTGATTTCAGTATATATAGTTACTATGGAAACAACACAAAATAATTTCCCTTAAGTCATCAATATGAAATATTTGTCATCAAATGTCACGATAGTGTATTTTTGTGCACTTTAATTGTGTATTATGTGTATGTGTGTGTGTGTGTATGTGTGTGTGTGTACCTTTATAGTCATCGCTAGGGTCACCTGAAGGAAGGCTGAAGTAATACTGGAAATCCCTCCCCTGGTACAGCACTCTTGGGGGTCTGCCTCCTGCACTGAAGCTGTGCTCATAAAGTAAATCCTTCAGCACAAGCCAGTGATTGGGTTGAACATGGAAGAGGTAAATAAAAATATTTTTCAAGAGACACCCACAACTTTACCCCATTGAGGTAAATTTGAGTCAAATTTGCCTTTTTTTTTTTTTTTTTTTTTTAATGGACTGGATTTTGGATGCTTGTGCATTTTCATCTTTGTGTAGGGATGTGTGTGGGTGTGTCTGTGACAGGAGATATACCTCTTTCCCTGAGCTGCAGAAGATGCTGAAATGTGTGTGTAACTCCAACCCTCTGAGTGGCTGCACCTGGCATGTCATCCCCTTTGGTGCCAGCTTGGTTTTAAAGAATAGCTGAGTCCGGCCAAGAAAACTATGATGAGATTCTGAGGAAAACAGGTAAGAATCAGATTAAGTTCAAGACCTCTGTCCTCTCAATAATTATTAGGCAAATAAGTGATACTAAGGACTGATTACCCCATCATTATTACCATAAATTATTACTGTTGCTATTATTGGTGAGAAACTTACTGGCAGTGACCTCCAACATGTATCTGCTGCCTGGCCTCAGGCTAAAAGGTCTGAATCTGAGAAGAGGGGAGGAAATTCCTAGAAAGATGGAAAGAGAGAGAAACATGACCCCAACCCTCAAGTCTGAGATTTATAGTGCTGGAGAGAATAAATGTGTGTAGTTGAGTTTCCACAATACACTACCAGTGTACGTATAGGACTCAAAAAGGCCTCTGTCTACTGGGTCTTGAGGCAGATCGAGCAAAGTTGGCTCCTGGATCACCACAGACGGCCTGGGAGCCATCAGATTACTCCCCTCATGTTCATGTGCAGCTGGATCAAACACTGAGTCATCTGCTGGACTGAAGGTCTCACTGTCCACATCTAGGAATAAGATAAGACATGCAGTGGACAAATTTAAACTGTTACAGCACTTAATTAAAAACCATCAATTGGTGATAATTACAGTAGCAAACATTCAATACCTGTGGGTCTTCCTGCTGAAATCCCTGGGTCTCCCTCCTCTGCACTTGGAAAGGGAACATCATAATCTGCATCTGCAGCAACATGCACAACAGAGTTAGGCTATACACTGAAAATGCACTGACGGTGCATCCGAAAATATAAGAAGCCACTAACTGTGCTAGCCTGAGACAAAGAAATAATAATAATAATAATAATAATAATAATAATAATAATGATTAAAAACTATTTATGGCACATTTCTTAACAAGCCATAGACACAGCTAACTGCACCAAACAGAAAAAATAGCAACGAGCTAGTTAGCACAAGGCAGGGCTAGCATCTTTACAAGTTGGTGGAGACCAAAACCAAAGGTAAAAGAGTGAATAGCGACACATATGTTCATGGTGATATCAAGAGAATGTCTAACCGTTAACAAATTACAGTTTGTTTCTGCTGCCCCCAAGTGGCAGAAATATGAATTGCTGCAGGGAGAAGGACAGAGGACCAGCAGGGGACTACACAGGTGCTTTCACTTGTGCTTGATAAATCATCATGAAATGTAATTAGCTAATTAGCCAAAGAATCTGAAAACCAAATCTTTAATTTCTATCTTTGTAAAAGTTATTTCTCCAGCTCAATTCTTTTCTCACCTGGTCGTCCTCCCTTGTCACCACCCTCCAGGACAGGGTAAGAAAAATCCCACTCAGCTGAGTGAAATGGAAATTCACTGATAACATCACTGTGGTCAAACTGCTCTGAATAAAGGACTCCACTGTTGTCTCTGGTGAGTGGTGGCTCTTCAGTGTGATGCTCTGGAGGGTCAAACTTTCCCAGGGAAAGATAAGAGGGCTCCTCTCCTATATATTAATAAAGACAAGCTGATAAATAATTCATTACTCCATTGCTGTATATGGCTTTTCACAGTATTACTTCTTGTTCACAGTATTACTTCTTGTTAATTCCCAAAACATAATACTTGTGGGATTTTTTCCCACATTATTTTTTTGGTGCACACAATGACAATGACACACCATTTGTTTTTGACATATATCTGCCTCTCATTGATGATGTCCCACTGTCAGTGAGGTCCAGATGTAGTTTCCTGGCTCTGGTTTCAGAGGCAGTGTCAGTCAGGACAACAGGGGCCGAGGCAGGGACAGCAGTGTAATATGAGGTATCTGTGTCAGATGGATGCAGGGTGGAAGTCTCAAGGGTCTGAGGAAAACTGGCAGGACTCCTAATGATTGCAGAAGGAGAACCGAAATCCACTGTGGAACAAAATGGGACTGGAGAAGAATAGAAATGATGTATATGATGTAATACTGGAAATTTACTATTTCTAATTAGCTTTTAAATCAAACTAGGCTAAACCCAGTCCTCATCTGGGTCAACTTGTCATTTTACCTTCTGTCACAGGCCTGGAGGAGGCATTGACCCTGTACAGACTCCAGGTGTATTGGATGTGTTCTGGGGAGACATTACAGTCTTCACACAAGGTACTGATAGAGAATGACTGATCCCAGCTCACCTGGTCTCCTTGGCAATGATGGCAGTAAACTAATAGCTTCCTGTATTAGAAACAATTTTAAAATTAGATTGTGCAACAAGATTCATTCTTCCTCACTTGATTATGAAGGACATACATTTGCCAGTCTGATCAGTAGTTGGGGAATACACATCCATAAACACGCTTGACATATAGTAAATGTTGAACTCTCACCCAAACAGGCTTGATTGGACTGTGAGGAAGGTCTCTGATGAAGCTGAGCGCTCTCCACTGTGTATGGTGAGTGTGAAGTGGAACTGGTCAAAGTTGTGTTTTAAGAAACTAACAGGAAATGTGAACACAGGTGAGGAAGAGGGAACGTATTGAGTGAAACAGGAGGTGGTGATGGAGCTGAGTGGTTTACATGCCCAGCTGTAGCTACGAAGAGAAAATAAGAGAATATGTCAAAGTCCAGCCAAACCTACGTCAGATCTTTTCAGGAATTAATCAACAAACACCTGATTGACTAGAGTTGGATGCAGGATCTGGGACAGGAATCTGGAAATTTGATTGATCTACCTGAGTGGGTTCATGGGAAAGTCAGGGTCATAAGATCTCTGCCCGTCCAGGGTTACCATGGTGGTGTTCCTTGTGTTAATGAAGACGTTGGTGCCACCCTGAATCGAAGCCACAGGGGGGCTTGGCATCACCTGAACTTTTACTGTGTAGTTACTGTACACCACACTACCGACGACCTGGACCTGCAGCGCAGTTACAGTTATGGGGTCAAAAACCACCGGTTTTGTAAAAATTTGTTCTGATGTGTTACCCAGTTTGAAGACCTGGGTTATAAAGTGTGATGTATTTCTCTGTCTTCTGACAATATTCAGCTACTTACCCTGGCTACAGCAGTGTATGTGTCATAGTGCAGGAGATAGCTCTGCAGTGTGAGGGTCTGTCTGTGTGTGTCTATCTGAGGCAAATGGAGGGTCCGGCCTGCAGAGTCAAACAGACTCCAGGTGTATTGAAGGCCTCCTGATACATGACAGTCCATTTCAGTCTCATAGGTCACCCCCAGATGTATGACCTCATATCTCTGCACCTAGAAGAGGGGAAGAGTTTTCTTTTCTTTTATTTACTTTTTCTTCAATGTTAAGATCGAGATAACAGTTATCCTGGCAATGTACCTGTAGTTTGAGAGG
The DNA here is from genome assembly GCA_021432705.1 of Caranx ignobilis. Taxonomy (NCBI): domain Eukaryota; kingdom Metazoa; phylum Chordata; class Actinopteri; order Carangiformes; family Carangidae; genus Caranx; species Caranx ignobilis. The sequence continues at coordinate 12,662,069 of MU269986.1, forward strand.
ACCCATGTTTTTGACTGGTGGAGGTTGACAAGGTCGGTCCACAACAAAGATGTGACTGCTCAGAGAGGCAGAACTAACCAGGTTAGACACTGTCACATCGACTCTGAACTCTCCCATTCTGCAAAGAGAAATACACATAAAACACACAGACATTAATGTAGATTTCAGTGAAAGAACAGTTAACAATTTCACGAAGACTACTGGAGCCTAAGATGGATTTAGAAGCGCCTTATTTACATTAATTAAATAAGGATCAGCAAGAGAGGGCATGCAATATTATGACATAGAAATACAGACAGGAACTTAAGTTTTTGGTTTTATGCAAAAATCAATATCAAATAACTAGAACATAATTAAAATTAAAATGTAATTCAGTAACCTAATCATTAAAACTGTGGCTCACCTGTGGAAGACATGTTGTTCTGTGCTCTGTCCCAGCCTGGAGGATCCATCTCCAAAGCTCCAGAGGAAGGTGAGGTTGTTCCCGACATTGACCCGGCAACTTACTGTCACTGTCTGATTGTGCAGGACTGAGGCCTGGTGGACCAGCCTGTTGAGCTTCACTGCTCTCTGGACCACCAGGGGGAACACCTCAGAGGTGATGGATGTGTGAGAGCCAGACAAGACCACAGCTACATCAAACCTGCATTGAGGAGAAAGTGAAGGTATGTTTATTAACATAAATGCACAAGCTCGAGTCTTCAGTGCTCTTATACTGCACTGTATCTCTAATGCTATTCAGGGTCTGACGCTCCTTCGTTAGCTCAGGGCTCTTTAAGAACTCCGCCCCTCTCTGGAGCCGACCAATCAGAGCCCATGCCCAAGCTTTGATTGGTACCTGCTGCCACCTGTATGTTCCGCCCATAGCCTGCTTTCTACGGCGGGATGAAATGGGTTAAACAAACGAACAAACAAACACACAAACAAACAAACAGACGTGTTAGTTTTTATAATGGAGTCGATCCTGTTTTGTCAGTCTGAGCTTCAACGAGAAGATGCAGACACGATTCACGTGGTCTCGAGCAGGAAGACAGGCAGTAGCCTACCCACAGGGAGGCAGTCTGTAACTTGGACTACTTTTATTAAAAAACCCTTTGTTTTTTTCGTCTGGTGGACTCTTCTGGACTCCTACAAACAATGGAGGAATGGACAGTTGGACCTCACAGACGGCTTCAAAGGTAACAATGAACAGTGCTGTTCATTTGACTTAATGATACGGTTGCGTTCATGAATAATTCATCTGAGCTAATGAGGTAGCCTATAGCATGTCAGCATTGAAAAACCTGTGTCTGTGTGCCTGTTCCTCCACTTATTCAGTAGGTCTAGGAAGTGGCTTTGGACCCTCAGTGAAACATTGAAGCTGATGAGCTGCTGCCACAAAACTTAACACCGAGCTTTTTATTGGTTCCTCATTATTAGAATAAAAAAAAGATAAATAAACACGGTTGTTGGTTGATGGTTGTTTGTGTGTTTCATCTGTGCCCAGTACCTGCCAGGTCTGTGGTATCTTTTGGTGACGGTGCTTGTCTTGGTTCTGACTGATGTGGAGTCTCCAAAGTGCCAGATGAACTCTACCGGGTCTGGCACATCAGCCACAGCCAGGAAAGTTATGTCTGTATTTGTGGGGTAGGCTTGTTTTTCTGAATAAATCCGCACTGATAGGACAAAACAGATTACCACATGATCAATGCATTATTTATATGCCCCAGCACACAAATATGAGACTAGCTGCAGAAAACAAAGACTTTTTTGAAAATGATGCCTTGAGAGAGCAAGAGATACCTGGGGAAAAAATGATATTGGTCTTTTCACAAAAAACCTGAAAATGCATAATGAGAATTTATCTACTTGATTTTTTTAATATGTAGCCCACACCTTCATTGACATTGATTGAAGATGCAAAAACTAACAGCAGCTTGTATAATCTTACCTCTCTATTGAACGGAAGCTGCTTGTAACAAAACATTTGCTGGTATATTTTATGGACCTCGGGAAAATCCCACTTATACTGATTAAAGATGCGCAGAATATATTTTTCTCATCATTCATAATAAATAAAAGTTTTTTTTTTTTTTAAATCCTTGATGTTCAGGTGTTTTGCACTGCTCAGTGGTTGTCGGTTAAAAGTACTTCCTTACCAGCGTTACCCAGGCTGTGAACTCGACTGTGACTGGTGGGTGGTTGCCAGTTTGGATTAGCTTCAGCTTGTGGTGACGCCTTCCTGTTCCCTTCAACACACACCCTGATACTTTTGTTCTGAGAAGACACTCGATTCTCAGCTCGAAGCTCAACCACAACCGTCCCGATGTGGTTGAAAAGCAAAACCACCCTTGCTTCTTCTCCTGTAGCGTAGCTGCTGTTTCTGTACAGCAGTGTAGTGTTCACCAGCAGAGAGACAGTCATGTCAGACCCTGCTGCGACACTAAATATAACTGACCGTTTGTGATTTGTTTTGATCACACTAGGGACATTCAACGTCAGCTTTCCAGCCAGATCTTGAACCAGCATCTGTGTTTGAAATGAGCCTGAGCTGACTGGGTTAAAGGCCTTTACTGTGACATTATAACATCCTGCTAATGGAAGAAACACATTTATGTTCCACTCCTCCGTTGTCCTGTTCATTACAACAGCATTATCCAAACTGAAAGTCCAAGTTATTTGTGACCCCATGCGGCTCCCATGGCTAACAACCTCCAGGCTAAAATTTGTGTACGTTGACACTACTGACATCCAACTCCCAGAAGGCCTCAGGGCATGGATATGTTCATAGACCATGAGGGTTTGGGGCAGGACAGTGGAGAGCAGCACTGATGAAGGATCAGAAGCAGAGACAACAGATGCTGTGAGGTGATACTGTCCCACTGTGGGGAGGTGGCAGCAAAGATGGATGTGCAGAAAGCAGGTGGACTGGTTGGAGGTGTGGAGGAGGTGGAGAGGGATGAAGTCATGGAGATATGTTTGGGTGCCACACTGGCAATAGTTATTACTGTGGTGTTGATTGAGGCTGTGATCATGGATGATGTTGCCATAGTTACTGCTGTTATAGTCATGGCCATTGCTGTTTTCGCAGGCAGTAATTTTCCTTGTGGGACTCCTACGTTTATTAGTAGGAGTAGTTTCATTATTCCTCATGTCGCTGCTGTGGCTGTTGTTGTCAGTGTCGCCCCTGCAGCAGGTGTTGATGTCAGTTCCTTTGCTGCTGATGTCAAAGCTGTTCTCACGGTTGTGGTTGTACTCTGGATTTAGTGTGGGGTTGAGGACAAGTTGGTGCTTCATGGTGGTGAACAGCTCCACATCCACAGAAATGCAGTCTCCAGCTCTCAGATGATTCTTTGAAACCCGAACTTTAAGATCAGAAACAGCAGGACGCACAACGACCTGCAAGAGCAGACAGGTACATTGTGCTGCAAGTAAATGATATGGGCGAAAGCACTGTTACTGTTGATACATTGATTGAATGCTTGTTTAGCCAAATTCTGATATAAATGATTCCTCTGTGAATTCAAATACTATTTGAAAAGCCAACAATAAACTAAGTTCTTGTACTGGATTACATGACCAATGAACGTGGACACTGTACTTTATTTTAATACAGTTCCTCATACACTGTTCTGCAGCTGTAATTATTCTTTAACTTAGTCTAGTCTGATTATTATTTACTGCAGTTTGAATAATGTTTTCTAAAAATAACAGTTCTCAACCATTTTTGTAAAATATATATTCTTTTTAAAAATGAATCTAATTTGTTTTTGATGTTTTTTTTCAAGTGTATGTCTTACAGGATCTTGTAACAAGTCAGTATGAGAGAAGAAGTAGCCTAACACATTGTTGGTGTTTGGTCCTTTTTCGTGTGGTTTGTGTAATGATAAATGTAGAATATGATTATTCTTGTCACTTGTCATAATTAATGCCACATGAGGATAACATTGTCACTGAATGACAGCAGAGTACTTACAACACGTATTGTCTGCTGTGTCCATCCTTTGGCACTAGAGGCATTCACTGACACAGTGTGAACTCCCTCGGATTCAAAGGTCCAGCTCTGGAGGAATTTAGAAAAAATACTTTTGTTAAATAAAGTTTAGCCTTTGATTGTATTTTATGTAACACAAAGCCTTTTGTTCAGAAACACATGTGCATTGAAGTCTGTGCTTCTTTCTCATTAAGGAAGTGGTTACTAACTATAATTCTGTAAATAGCAACCAGTTGGTTCCTGATCGAAAGTGTTGACCCTTGACCTCAATGAACTCTGAAACATTAGTGATATAGTTGAACTTGAGTAAAAGTTACATTTGTTGAATTCTGAACAACATGTTCCCCTCTTATTTATAGTTTCTGATTGTTTTCTAAGACCACAGTTGCTGTCCGTTTTAGCAAAAATCTCTCAGAATTGATTTTTTTTTTCTTATTTTTGCAGTGCCATTCTGTTAGCAGACATTGGCCATCTTGATCATTTTAAAAGATGCAAAATACAGTGCAGCAGAAAATATGTACTGTCAATTTAACATGTATAAAATGTATCATAAATCTTGAATGCCATTTTTTTCCAGATTATATATTTGTTGTCATCCATCCTTGATAAATGTGCAGCATCTCCATATCTTAAGATGAGACAGGACTTTTAAGAAGGAGATGTTGGAACTATGGCAAAAACACTGTTTTCAGCTCGATATTGAAGGAGTTGTAATCTGTGATATATTACATGTGACCAAATGTAATAAAATTACTGGATGCATATTGTTGTAATTTAAGACCATAAATATAACTTAGATGATGATTTTTTGTTGTTGATTTGTGATAAATATGATAATATATTTCTCAGTCCCACTCACCAAAGTGCTGTTTGAACTGTCAGACGGAGGGAGACAAACTGTCTTCACAGCTTTTCTCTCTCCCTCCACCTCTTTGTTTTCCGCTCTCTTTTCATGCCTAAACGTCCAGCAGAGCCTCATCGCCAGACTTTGTACCATGTGTGCCTGCAGTGTGACAGGCTCGCCCAGGTATGCTGCTTGTGTGGCCTCACTGAATGATTCTGTCTGTTGCAGATGGACGCAGGACGGGACGCCCAAGGGCCCGTGGAGCACAGAGAGCACCAAAACATCTGGCGTGGGCTGCAAGACGGAGAGGTGGAGGGTGGAGGACAGCGTGGAGAGGAGGTTGGAGACACTAACATCTAAACAAAAAATAACAAGATGAGAGAGAAAATAGACAGTTTCACACAGTGGACTAATACATATATTTACTATTAATTCATTAATAATTCAGTATTAATTAAAGTTTTCTGTAGTTGGCTCACTTATTTCATATTTTCCTGGTGTTTCCAAAGTCCAATCAGATGACATAACAAAAGAGCCATCATCCAACACGCTGACATGCTGTGAACTTTGACCTTTAGGGGTCGTGTCCAGGAACTCCACAGTGACATAATAGAGGTCCTGTCCTCCCAAACTCTGGATACCTGAAAATGACAGGGGGAAAAAACAGATTTGAAGTACAAAAGAACAAAACACTGATATTTAATGCTTTAGACTTTTTTTTTTTTAAATATGTAAATATTTATCAAATAGTCAGACATTTCTTTATATTCCTCCAGATAAAAACTTATTAACAAGAACCCTGTTCAACTAGACACATTTTATATTTTCTCATGACTGATCATTATAAGATCAAATCTTGATTTAATTGTTTTGTATTATATCATTTTTTAAATTATAAATATCATCAATTCATTTTTTTTAATAAAAATATGTTCTGATCCTTTTTTAACCACATCACACATCTGCAGTTGTCATGGTATTATAGTGGATACAGATGTTCCACACATGCACAGTGATTCATTTTTTGTGACAGAGCTTGAACGGTTCTTTGTAAATGACTGAACCTTTGCAAGTTCAAATAAAGAAATGAATGCAGTTTGAGCAGCCCTGCATATGGACCAACCCTTCTCTCTCTAATCATTTTAATTCTAATGATTTATAATAGTCATTTAAAATGATATAATAATGTATTAAGTAATGTAATTGAAGATGTGTTGGATTATTTTTTTTATTTTTATTTTTTTTTACAAAAACTCAGCGTTTTATTTGAAAAACAAAGTGTTTTATTTGAAATTATAATAAATGTACAACAAATATATAATTTACACAATTAGTTTTAGTATTTAAAAAAATATATTTTCACTCAAAAGTAAAGATGTAAATAAAAAATTTAGAAACAAAGTTATTCGCCGAGTCAAAAAGTGTGTGTGTGTGTAAAACTCAGAGGCAGCTGACCTGTGGGCTGGTCAGGGCGTCCAGCCAGCTTTCCAGAAACCTCCACAACAAAACTCTCCCCAGCCTGCACTGTGTCCACAGAGGAGGACAGACTAACGCTGTGCACAAATGGCCCATCAGTTCTGTAGAGCGCCACAACACCCCGCTCGCCTCCAACAGGCAAACCCAGCACACTGGAAAAGAAAATATTCACAGTTAAAGAAGTGTCACAAAAGGTTTCACGGACGTTGGCAGTGCGGGTGTTAAAGTGTGAACCGATCTTTAAGACAAATTTGACATGTTTTACTCAGCCTGAATTAGGTTGGTGTCTTCAGTCACTATATGAATGAGGACATGAAACAAAGCAGCAGTCATGGTTCGATGCTGACAGGAAAAGGCTGCAGTCTTTCTCTCACCTTTGTCTCTCACTGTCCCCTCTGACATCTGACCCTCCGCTGGAAGATGCATTGAAACACTCACTAAGGACCAAACCGTGGAGCCGGTTGTTGCCACAGTAACAGCTCTCCAAGGTCAGGGCTGCAACTTGGTACCTTTAACAACAAACAGTGAAGATTATCTAAAATACAGGAATACCCAAACCAGTGTGTTTATGTTGACATCAAAACAGCTGGAAATCCCAAATGTGTTGCATTAAAACATGTTGTAAATCTCAGCTGCAGTATGAACTGCATCTTCTTGCAAAAAAAAATCTAACATCTCAGTCGTACAAAACCAACTTAACATAATTCACTGCTGGTGTTTGAGGAATTTATAAGAATATTAATTATTTTTACTTATGAGACCTCAGTCTGGTGAGCATTAAGCTACAATAAACATGCAGCCTGTAGCTGAAGTCAGTTTTCACATAGTTTTTGATTATTATTCTAACACTGGATTATCTGTGTCTCCGTGGAGAAGCGATCAGGTCCCAGTAGGAATTAATAATAATAATAATAATAAAGTAATAATAATATATATATATATTCAAGTCCTTTCACAACAGACATACCCCACCTGGCTGTTTGTGAAATGCTGCTCTTATCCCCCACCTCCCCCCGGACTCACCCCTCATCCAGACAGCGCACAGAGCAGGTTACCGGGTCAAGGTCATGGGCGCCCCTGGGTGTACAAAGCCGGAGGAGAGAGGAGTCGCTGCCGTTAACGCAGCCCATGAACCACGGTGAATTCTCCCAACCAGCCACGGACAGGATGGGAAAAGACTGATGCAGTGAAATAAGGAGGATGTAAACAAAAGCACCGAACATGTTCCGGTCCCGTGAAATCTGCGCAAAGGCCGCAACAGAGACAGAGGCAGAGGCTGAGGGGGAGAACAGCTGGACGGAGCAGTGGGTTTGATGAAGGACATACAGACAAGTTATAGACTGAGACTGAGGCGAGGGGAGGAGAGAAGCAGGTGCAGAGACAAACAGGAGCTCTGCATACAAGGTGTGTGGGAGGAGAGAGAGTGGATGACTGTGTGTAAATGAAGAGGAAGGAGGAGGCTGGTTTCACTGAGCGGGGATCAAACAGAAAATTACAGGTCTGTTATAATACAGGGCAGTTAAATAGGCTCTATAGAAACGCATTAGAAATCTTGATGAGCCCAGTTTAATTTTACTATGCCATGACGTATGACTGTATGAGACATGGTGGATCACTGGGCTCTGTAGTTTTCCTGCCTCGTGGCGTCTGGACTTTAAATGATTTCAATAAACTCGTGTGACCTGATTAACTGTGATTTTACTGATTGGAAGTTAACCTCCGATTTTAAATGCAGTGTCCCGCTCAGGACAAAGGTCGCCTGTCAGTCGGCATGAAGCTGAAAAGCTTCTGCTCCAAAAGGAGCAAGAAAATCGATAGATGGAAGATTTTTTTTTAATCAGCAGTGAAAAGGAAAGGAAGGTGTTAATGTGAATTTTTCTGATGTTAAAGACTGAGATAAACTCACCTGGCCTTACGTGACCTGTCCACGCGCCCTGCATGCCTCAGGTTGGCTCCCAAACTGCACCACGCGAAGGATGTGAATTATTTATTGAGTGCAGACCGAGGTCAAGTCACGAAGGAAATCCCATTACTGATTTGATTCCGTTATTATCTAGCAGCCCATTGAAGGCGGATGAACCACTTGAGGACCAGAGGCTGATTTCTATTCCTTCATCAACATTAAAAAAACTAAATCTGGAAACTTCACAAGCACCACATATACATTTTAGGAATCTGGTGCCAGAGTATTTATATAGGGATCAGCAATGGATCATCTCCCATTCACCTGAGTGGGCTGTTTAAGCCTTGATCTCATAGTCAATACAAAATATGAATCTTGTTGGTCGTTTGGTTTTATTCTGAGTCCTGGCATATATTTTTTTCTGACGTGGGCTGGATGACACCGAGGAGACACGTCCTGGTGTTGAGTGTCAGCTGGGTGGATTAGTGCACTTATGTGATCACTCCGCGTGGGTCGAGGTCGCCACTTATTTGCTTAATTCGAGGGAAATCTTCAAAATCGCCGTGTTGGAGTGGAAATGGGTTATAGAAGACATGATCAGCTGTTAGCTCTCAGAACAAGTGTGAGACAGTTTGAAGTCTGAATCTCTTATTTTTGCCTGGATGAGTCTGAGCTCTCAGGTTGGAAAATGCGAAGAAAAACCCCCCACAACGGAACCGGTGTAAAGTCTTTCCTCCGAGTCCAGGTTGCCCTGTGAGCCCTTTGCTGGAAAACACAAAACGCGTCCTCGTCGTGCAGCTAACTCCGCCGGTCCACCTTAAAAAACTCTTCCGGTTTTCCTGACATCCCCTTTAAGAGAATTTCCCCGTCCTCCTCGCGGCCAGCAGGCGGCGCTGCCAGACCGCGTCATGCCCTCGCGCTGCCTGTAGCGGAGAGGGGCACAGCGGGGGGAATCAAACACATTTTCTCTGTCCATTTTTTATACGGAATACGCGCAGATTTGGTCGATTTCGTTTCGTGACTGTTTTCTGCCACTCACACACCACTTCATATAATAAACAACACCAGCTACGCACGCGCGCGAACCACAGACGCGCATAAATCTTTATCTGCTCCCCCTAAAAAAAAAACCTAAATGGTGGGATTTGAGTTGATTTTATTATTGATTCATTTGCATATATGGAAAAAACAAGTCGTGGGGGTTGGACGAGGTTGGAGTGGAAACGCATATAGGTGCACGTTGAATCAGGATCATTCCCTGTGAATATATTTTATTTACTGAAAATACATAATGCTTTATTTGCTGAGGGACCCCCCGGAGTCCAGGCGAGGACCCCTGGTGGTCCCCGGATCACACTTCGAGGAGCATTTTCTTCCCAAAGCCTAAACGACAATATGAAGCATTGCGGTCGTGACGGTGCGTAAATCTCACCTCAGGCCTACTTAACAAGAATAACCTGCTTATTTCGTTAAGCTCGTGCTGTTTCTTCACCGTGTGCACGCGGCGACGCAATCAACAACCGGTCAACTCAACGAAATCTTTGAATAAAGACGCCGCTGGATGAGCGTTACGGCGCTGCGTAACGGAGAGTGGTAATAAACAGGCGAAGCGTTATGTAAGCGCCTGCAGTCTGCGCGCCCCTACCGAGGACACGGAGTCCGCCCGAGACAGGAGCACACAGCTGACTCCGATAGACCGTGAAGTGGCTTGAGGTGGAGCGATGCACAAAACAGATACTGTCTGAATGAGTTTGTCAGGTCAGAAAACAGGTAGAGGAGGAAAAACAAGCAACAGATCTGCTCCAGAACAGCTTTTATGCGCATCGTTTTAACGAGTTTATCAACTGTCACCAAACTATTTTCAAGATAATTATAGATTAAGACCTCACTACATATTGATATAATACATTTTATTTCCATTCCGTGCAAAAATGAAACGGTGTTGTATGATAGTTCCTCAGTCCACCCAACTTTTCCAGACTTCTCCTCATCTCATAATAAAGTTATTGAAACTTATAAGAATAAAAAATGTTCCCTGATGGCTTCACCTGGCAGATCATGATTTGTTCTGATCATGCTGACAAGAATCCCCTCACTCCATTCTGGCTGTCTGGAGCAACACAAACTCAACCATCCTCCTTTAATCTGGTCTTTTCTGACTTCTACAAATTCAGATACAAGATTCAGTACATTCATCCTCAAAATAATTAGGCCTGATTTCACCAGACCCAGTCTTTATCTATATTAAAAATTAACCACCATCTTTTTCCCCTCTTGAATCAGTTAATGTTTTATGAAGCAGTTTTGTGGAGGCGGTTGGTTTGGTGATTCCTCTTTCAGTATCATTTCATCCAAGTGTGAGAATGAGAGTCAGAAATGAATGCAGGACACATAAATCCCTTTGATCCAGCCGCACTTACTCTGAAACAGCAATCAAACAAATCTGTTCCAATAAATAATTTTTCCAATCAATCGGATATATTTAGCCAAAGGAGGCTCAGGTGTTGACCACTGAGGTCTCACATGGCCTGTTCTTTCAACAACTTTTGGCACTTTGAGTAAGACTTTATTGATCATTATCTAAAATGTGTGTTCAGATCTTTTTGTTCATATATCAGCATTTTGATATTTGATATTTGAAGTCAGCTTCAAGAAAAGAAAGTGCTGTATCATGCTGCTGAAACAGGAGTAAAACTAGATCATTTTTCAGTCCTGTTGATAACTTCAACCAGTATATCAAGAAAAGTCAAGTAAAAATGTAGAAAGAACTTTTAGAAGGAAATGAGGAGGGAAGCAGGACGTATCCATTTTAAACACAAATATATTCTTCATGTGCTTCAGTCTGCTCTTTTTTGCAGTGTATTCTGCAGTAGTTTGAGTATTTTTCTATGTTTTATCAGACACATCTTCCGTTTTTCTATTTCACCTTAAAACATCTTGACTGCACCCAGCAGCTGCTTCTTTCTGGTGATAGACCAGAAACGAATGACTATGAAAGTCTGATTTAAAATTCTAAAACTGAAGCCATGTGTTTCAGTATTAATAGATGATCATTTGATCCTTGTTACTTAGTGCTTATCAGTTAATGAAGCTCATCTGGCAGTGAAATGAAAATGAATTAACATCCATCCATCCAACTCCTCAGACCTGTGCTTCCTCTCTAAAAGCAGAACAGAGCCTGATTCTTCTCTTTGTGGACATTTGTCTGCAGCACAGATGAGCTACTCAGTTGTTGCTCGCCCCTAAAAAAAAAAAAAAACAACAACTCTCTGTACCTGCTCTTTGTTCAGCAACATTCACTAATTCACATATTGATAGAAGAGGCCTGCAGACACAGGACCATTCTTGGAGAGTTTATGATAAAACCAGAGATTGTTCCAGGTCCTTGTGTGAAAGGTCAGAGGAGGGTGAATACCTGCAAAACAGTATAGAGACATAGTGTTAATCTACAATTTAACAATCATCTTAAATTCATGCAAGTGAATATGCATGAGGGAAACAATGAACTATTTCAATGTCTATTAGGACACATGGGTTTAGAGTGCTTTTTGTATCCTGAAGCATAAACTGCGCCTCTTTAAGTCTTTGCTGTAATGCTGCCTCATGAGGCACCGCTGTGCTCAAACGTGTTACAGTTAAACATCTTATTTAAAAGCTGTTTGACAGCACTTTGTCTCTGTTTTCCCTGAGGCTGAAGGAGCTCAGATTACACTGCAAACAACCCTTGATCAGGCCAAATAATTAACAAGGATCCACTGTAACAGGCAGATCTGGTTAGAAGCGAAGCAGCCTCCTGTTTGACGACAGCGGCTTTAGGGAAAAAAATAAAAATAAAACGGGGAGATGCAAACCTAAAAATTGGACTTGTGTGACATTAGGGAATAAAAATCAGAAAAATTCAAACATGACAACATTTTACTTCAAAATAATATTTCCATGATACTGTGAAAAATTTCAAAGTTGTCAGAAATAATGAGACAAAAAATAACAGTGTTGAGTATATACAGAAAACCCCACTACATGGTAAGTCTTAATGCAAGTATAAATGCTCATTAGTGGAAGAAATAAAGGTCATATATCTCTGTAAATGCACAGTGGAAGAAGTGGCATATTTTAATTCTACAAGCCTGAGCAATGGACCAATCATACAGTAAAAAGTGAGAAGGAATGAAATGCGCCAGACAGTTTATAAATAAATGAACCTTAAAGGAAAGTTCTCATGATTTTTCTTTATTATTTGAATGAGAATCCCCCTCCTGTTTAAACAGCAGACTGAGGCCTAAATAAGGAGGTAGTTACAATGAGTCCAGCTTTCCCCTTTGTCCCACATCCTGAAGACCCGATGTAAAGAAGTGGCTGAAAAACGCTGGCTGAAACCTTATCTGGCAGAGGCCCAGACAGCCCCAAAAGTGTCCTATTATATTTCTCACCCACCCAATTTAAGAAACTTCTCTTGAAAAGGAGAAGAAAGGAAGCTCATCTGCTCAAATCTGCTTCTGACACATCGTGTCTCCTGTCTGCGTACCCTGCAGCAAAGTAATAGGCTGACGCCTGACATATTGGATCCTAGGTGAGAATATTTTTCGACTTAGGCAAAGGGCAACGGCTCTGACATACTGATCAATAATCAACAAGCTATGGCCTGAGCACATGTAGGTCACTGCTAGAAACTCGGCTAATTTAGTTTCAGCATTTTGGCAATTAAGAGGATGAGGATTTTATATTTTAGATTAATAACACAACTTTTATATATTTTTTTTATTTGTCTTTGTATCACTGTGTTTGGAGCACAGTAGTGTGTGTGTGTGTGTGTGTGTGTGTGTGTGTGTGTGGCTTTTATCCCCCAGTCCAGCCTGGGTCCCTTGTTCTAAGTCCCTGGTATGAAGGGTCAAAGGTCACCGCTGCTTGTGGCCTGTTCAAATCCCCCTATAGTGTGTAATGTTCTCAACTGACCTGTCAGTTTATAAAGAGAACCAGTGTCCAGATATTAGTTTTCAGCTGATCATTTTAATCAGCTGATCTGTATCTTTTGAATTCTCATTTTTCTGATGTTCCAAGGCTCCATAACTGTAGAGCTGCACGTATGTTACAGCTAATTACACCAAACATATGGAACTAAACATCAGAGTGTGCATTTGAAATGATCATTAACATAATTTATTCATTATTAATAGTTCTTGGACACTTTCCTCTTGTGTGTATGAGTGGAGGTGGGCTTCAGTTTAAAGGCTGAATTCAGTTAATGATTTATTTTTATTTTTATTTTTATTTAAAGAAAAGGCCTTCATAAGTAAACAATTAATAGATATCAAATTCAGTGTCATTCTTTGGATGATGGTTTTAAATTTTTATTTATAAGTTTTTTTTTGTTTTGTTTTTTTTTATGTATAAAAAAATTGTATAATCTAGAAGATTGATGATCATAAATAATAACAGTATATAATAATCCATCGTGATCGCTGCACTTTTTCAAAATTTATTGAACAACATGAAAGTCAAACTTTAACTCCAGCTGATATTAAAGATGTGGGCCAGAGTGAGATTTTGTGCTCAATATCTAGACTTCATTTCTACATTTTCTGTGTCACATTGTGTGGTTGTGTGACATTATATACATATATATTTTTTTAATTTGCATAAACCTGTATGTTTATATCTATGTAGTCTTTTAGTTTGTAGTATAAGTGCAGTGTTACCACCTTATTAAACTAAACAAACAAAATTGACAAGATCACCATCTTCACAAATGCACCACTTTTGGAGGCTATCAACTCTTTCTTAATTGTTATTTTTTTATTTTTGATTTTTTTAGAAATGTATAAATAGTTTCATAAGCATCTAGAAATAATGTATGAATAATTCATAAACCTCTAATATGGAGCCGTAGGCTACATGAAATCCATACAGGGCCGCCAGCAGAAAACAGAGGAGACTGGCTTTAGGTTGGAGGAATGAGAGCCTTTCAGATATGTTGGTACGTCGCAGAGCCTCGTGCATGTGGCCTGTTGGCATGAAGGCTGGCTCGCTCCACTCTGTCCCACACTCTGAAACACCGGGCTTATGACTGACTGTACTCCCCAGACTCATGCACTGTCATTGAACGGGGCTCGTTGATAACTGATTGAATTGTATGTTAAAAGTTTGCTCGAGTCTCCATGCTCCATTCAACATAGGCTACATCTGGCTCTCTCCTGTCCGCAGAAAAGCCTTTACAAATGGAGTTGAGCTCCATGACGGAGCAGAAGCCCTCTGGTGCTGGTTTTCCCCTTCCTCCCCCCACGCAGTTCCTCTGGCACGGGAAATCCACGAGAATTCAGCTCTGTGGGATCCATGTGTCTTTTCGAAGTGTGTTTTCAAGCGATTTAGGTCAGTTATTAACCTGAAAGTTATTTCAACTTGATTTACACACACTGGCTACAAACATGAGATTTGAGTCACGTGGACAAAGATGTGGACTAAACTTAGTAAAGTGATGATCGTTTTAATACTAAGCACGTTGTTTTTGGTTATCATGCATTCTACATATCACATAATAACACTGGCATTATTATTATTATTATCCCTTTGTTATTATAGGAACCACAGCGGAAATAATAATATTTTTATTATCGTGCCAATAAAAATAATAGGTGACAGAAAACTTTTAAAAGAGAATATATCTTTTTTTTTTTTTTTTTTTTTTTGGCTGCAGAAAGTACATTTCAGCTGCACACTGTCATAAGCAGGAAACACGTGTCCCACAGATATAAACTGTAAAAGTACTAAAGTATATGTATTTTTCCAGATTCCTTTGAGATACTAATACATAATTCAGCAGAGCTCCTTTTCAGTTGGGCAACACCATTCAGTGTTTGAATGGGACTTTTAAGAAGGAAAGGTTTGAGCAGCAGCAGCAGCAGCAGCAGCAGCGTTGTTCCCCTCTCCTCTCCAGACAGCCCGCCATCCCTCCCTCCTGCCCCGGGTCTGTGCAGGCGGATGCCGGGTAAGACCCAGCTGAAGCAGAGCTGTTTCCCCTGCTGTGTCCCGCTTCATGTTAAACCACCGCGGCCACACGGTGACAGTGGCTACAGTAGATAGTGTGTGAGAGTATCAGGTCTGATCCATTGGCTTAGGATTATTAAAATCATTGCGGCTGCTTCTTATTCTTATCGTTTTATGTAATGGCTGCTGGGTCATATGAATATTCTAATGTTATGAGTCCCTGACCTTTGCACTACTTTCTTCAAAGCGTGGATATCTAAGAATTTTAGGCATCTTTGATTGTCGGTCAGTCATCAGATGTTGAAACATGTAAAAGTAACACGCTAGTGTGTGTGAATGGGGTCGTTGGGGGGGGGGGGGGGTCTGTTGAGGGAGTTAATACGGTATTTGCATGAAATTAGAGCTGCTGCAAAACCAAATGATCATCTTGTCATAGTGAACAGTAAACCACGGCTCCGCTGCTGTCAGTAGATGGCCCTTGGTGTAACTCTAACTCCGTTTAAGTCTAGTTAAATCTGTGCACCTTCACTAACGCTGAGGTGTGAAAGTGCCAGTAGCTCATAACCCGGATAGGTCAGAATATTAATACGGGACTCAGAGAGAAGAGGACGTTTTATTGTGACTGGAGTTCCACACAAGCTCCTCAGATGTGCCTTGTATAAAATCATGTTAAAACGAGGGAAAAGCACGTGGGCCACACACAGTATATCGTCTGCTCAGCTCATGGAGGAGCCATCACATCACACCCGGTTTTCTCGGTGAGAAAAGTTTGGTTTACACTTTAAACAGAAGCCGCGCTCTGCGGAGGTCACGAGGCCTGGTATTCCACTTCATTAATGAGCGAAGCTTTTATTTTTAAGTCGACTACAGTTTGTGAAGATATCGTTTCCTAACTTTCTAGTGTGCAACGTCACAGTGGGAGCTCACATAATTATTGAGGGCACTGGATTAGTTGCAGATAGACTGGGTGTGTACGAGTGTGTTGTGTCCTGAATGATCATTTATAAGCTGTTTGGTTTGTGTAATGTAAATTTAGCTCTGTGTGACTCATATGGTGTCAGTCATAATTTATCACAATTTAATTCTTAATATATATAATTTAATAATTATTCTGGTTTTAACTTTGGTTTTCCACCATAATTGAGGGAGTTTTTTTTTTATTATTATTTTCACAGTATTTCAGCTTTATTTTTTAATTTTAGTTTACATTCATGCTGGATCAGTAAGTCATCAGCAGCTTCACTGTACGTGTTGCACGTTAAGAGGCAGCCCAACTAAACCAGGGGGGAAAAACATAAATAAATAGTAATGAAAAACTCTGTACTTGCAACCTGACAGTTTCTCCCTCGTGCAGTTTAATCTCAGGCTCGAGCAGCAGCTCCGTTTTTTATCATGCAGAGCCTTTTCAGGGGCTCTGCTGCTCCCCCAGACCCTCCTGTTTTCACAGAACCACAGGTCACAATCATTCAGAGAGAGAGAGAGAGAGAAAGAGAGAGAGAGGGAGGACTGCAACGGGGAAAAAAGGGCTGGGGCTAAGAAGTTGTTGATGCATTAAATGCTGCATATAACACACACAAATCTTTTACAAATTCTCCCCTAATAGCTGCCAAAACGTTAAGAGATGAGGTTTTGTTTATTCATATCTCACATCAAAATATTATGAGCTCGCGAGTGACCTCGTGTGAAGTGGCCAGTGCAGGCGAATACTTTACAGTTGAAGGATTCAACATAAAAACGTCCTGACAGCTTTCACCGGCCTCCATGTATTTAATTGTCTCAAAGATCAATGCAAAGTGCTGACCCTAACGCGGCATGTGTCCGTCAGCATTAGCCACAACTTCGTCTCCAATCGTGCAGCGAGCGACAAATGTCGTTTGACTGCAACAACCCAGCTCTTTAGGAGACTTTATTTATTTGTGTTAAACCCGAGTTGTGTGGAGCTCTGTTTTGTTCTTTTTTCCACGTATTCTTTCTATTGTTATTCTATAGAAGTTACAGTCTACTGGTTCCCAATCCTCACTGGAATTTAACCCTGAAACGCCAGCAGCAGTATAATGGCTTGTCTCTGCTCCCAGTACACGGCCCCTTCAGGATCCTGAAGCAGCAGCAGCAGCAGCAGCAGCAGCAGCCGTGCCGGGGCCAGACAGCCCTGCCAGCCCCGGCTCCCCTTATCAACCTCGGGGCTTGGGCCTGGGCGATACACCGCAGTCTCATTAATCAGGGAAACATCAAGTCAAACGTGGTAGATTAAGAGAAAGGCAAGTCTGGTCAAAGCTTCTTGGAAGAAGTTGCTCGGTTCTGACCTGCACGCTCTATTCTGACAGGCGAGGAGCCTTTGGGCGCGTTTGGGTGCGCACCTCTGATGTGGCTGTGGAGTGTTAGTTTATTTTAATGTGTTTTATCCTCGCATGTCAGCAGTGCACTCTGGGTTATGTAGGCCACTCCTGTAATTTTGCTGCATGCTTTATTCTTATCTCGTTGTTTATCGAGGGGAATAATGATGCTTTATTCGACAAGTTGGCCCCAATCTCTGCGCGCGCGTGCGCGCACACACACACACACACACATACACACACTGCTTCCTGTGCTGTGGATACATGCAGGCTGCAGTACTGTTTGTTTTACGAGTTGCTCAAAGGTTCTGTGTCCCTGCGGGAGCGTTGTTTAGTCCAGCTTATTGAGGTTTCTCTCTGCTCCATGCATAAAACCCGAGTGAGTTCGCACCACCTCATGCGCAGTGGTTGGAAATGCTGCATGCGTAAATGTCTGCGGTTTGCCTCTTGTTATTATTGCAGGCTCCGCAGGCCTACCACTTCTTCCGTCACACACACACACACACACACACACACACACACACACACACACACACACACACATACCGGGGTAGGGAATCCCTAGCAGTCTGACCAAACTGAAGATCTGATATTTACCACCAGTCATCATTAGCTCTATTGTTAGTTTAGACTGCCCACAGTGTGGATAAGCACCACTATAAGTCCCATTTAATGCCTTTTTCTTTTTAAATCTGAAGCCTCTTTGCCTCAGGACACAAAAAAACCTATCTTTTTATTTCACTGAAGGTTTGATATGTCTAATTTTCTCTAAATGCCTTCAAAACATTTATGAAAATTAATTGACCAGAGTAAATTGAAGGGCTGGGGACATTTTATGACAAACTTGTGTAGGATGAAAAGCAGCTGTGTCTCCAAAATAAAAGACAATAAAAGAAAAAAAGGAAACCCCATAAGGAAAGTTTAAAATGACGTCATTTCTTTGTTTTCATAACGCAAACTCCAGACCAGTTTCCCCACCATTAAATCAAATTAACAACAAATGATCATCCAATTAAACAAAAGAAAGAAAGAGAAAAGAGTCTGACAATGACACTCAGTCGCGTTTAATGAATGCTTCATAATTAAAAAAAGAAAGGGAAAGTGCTTCAGAAATCCACCGTTCAAGTTTCCATTTCGAGTGCAGCTGTACTATATATATATTCACAACAAAAAAAATCAATATACAAGAAACCCCAGAAAATTCACAAAAATAAATATTCAGTCTCATATAAACAACCAGTGACTTCAAATTCCATGTCAAAAACCTGACCTCAAGTATTGTATCAAAACAGCGAAGTAAATGAGTGAATGAGGAGGGCAGGGCAGTGGGGAAGAGAAGGAGGAGGTGGAGGGAGGGGTGGTGTTGGTGGTGGTGGGAGGGGGGCGGGGGGGGTGCACGCAGTCTCTAGCTGCTGCTGCTGCTGCACGATGCAATTGTTTACATTGATAGCGTCACTGTCAGAGAGCTATTTGTCTTAATGGTGGAAAGGCCCTCCCAACAGGCCATTACCACCATCCCCGTCCCTCAGCCGCGCATTGTGAGCACTGCGTGAGAATAGGCTGGTGCGTCAGGGGGGCAAAACCTCGCACAGCTTTGGGCACAGGCTATTCCTCTTCTTCCTATGCCGTGCAGCCTATGCTTTTGACATGCGGATTAAAGGTTGAAAGCTTCGCTCTTGCAACACAGCGACCCCCTCCCCTCCCTCCCCTCTCTCAACCCTGTGCAACCCCCTCCATTTTTTTTTTTTTTTTTTTTTTTTTTTTTTACTGCTAGCCTGCTCATACACCAGCTTGTGTCATAGCTTCAGAAAATAGCCGGTGAACAGGCTGAGATATATAAGTTCAAGTTTGAATTGTTGCTCCAGCCTCATGGAATAAGGCCCATGGTGAGTTTGGGGCTTCATGGCTGCAGAGTGGTGCTTTAATAACATGGCTAAACATCTACCATATGTATCCACACTGATTTAACCAGAGCTTCTTTTTTTGTACATTTCCCCCTTTTTTTCACCCATTAAATAGTTCCTACAATCCTCTGAATGAATGCACCCTTTGCTGTGCTTGTGAGGAGGCTGACATCATTCACGGGCTTTGGGTTTGTTGTGATCTGGCTCGCCATAAGCTGGGCCTCTCTTTGTCGCCGACAGAAAAGCCTGCCAATTAGCAGAGCGCGTCCTGCACTGCCATTAAAAACATCTACACATTTCCTTAAAATCCCTAACATGTAGCTGCAGCTTCCACCGCTTGATTTACTTCGTCTTTCATGTACACGATGAAGTCGTGGAGGAGCTACAGCTACATGTATGAAATCTACCTGGGGTACATTCACTGAGCGGCCATATTCAAAAGGCTACGTTAAAGTGTGATAGGGACCTATTGACACGAGGAAAGCAATATTTATAAAAAAAAAAAAAAAAAAGAAAGAAAAAAAAAAAAAAAAGGAAATTATATTTTGGTTGTTGCAGCCAATAATTGGAAATAAATGACGTTTTCCCACCTCAGATCAAAACAACTGACTCCAACCAAAAGAAAAAAAAATGAACACCACTGGATTCATGGTAATGAGCATATTATTAAGTTATAGGAAATCAGAAAACCATCTTGGTGTGTTTGGGTGAATCCTCAATACAGCACATATCAAAGAGCAGGAAAACCAGGCAGTTTGGCCCTTTTGTCTATACATCCAAATTCAACTGTCTCATCTTTAGTCTCTTTTTTGTCATTCCTTATCAGCATCTATCTGACATCATTTCACAGGCTCGTCAGAAAAACCCTAAAGCTGAAACAAGACCCCCAACAGTATCAAAAGTGCAATGCATTTAAGCCTATCACTTGTGCTTTGTCGCATTGTTTCTGAGTAGCCAGTGTAGCTAGAAGGTGTTTTCACGCTGTTTTGGTGCTGCCCCCCCCCCAACCCCCCACCCTCCTACCCCTCAACGGTGACTCCTGATTCACATCCCACTGGCAACCATATCTTAGACATTGTCAATATGTCTGTGTTTTGCATTTTCCTGACTTCACCTTCGTGCTCTGAACGCAAACACAGACCCCAGTCCTCTGGCATAAAATATGATGTGCAGAGGGAAAACGGTGGCCACGTGGACCTGAAGGTACACGAGTCGAGTCTGTCGTGGGACCTAACGTGCTATGAAGGACTGAGCCTTAGTCTTTTTCTTTTTTTTTCTTCTTCTTCTTCTTTTTCTTTTGATTGTCTGTACATAAGGCCTGTGTTGTGTCTGGGCCTGCGTCTGTGCACAATCACACACATTTGCAAACCAGGAAATACTCCGCAGAAGGAAAAACAAGACTGAAAACCAGATCACAAGCACTCTAAAAAAGAAACCCACAACCACCAGGAATAAATTCCTGTCAAATCTAATAAAGGCTTCACTGTGAGCATGTATAGATAGACATTAATAAACCCATTTTAATCATTCTGAACACTTGGACACATGGGCCAGTGTGACCAAGCAGTCATGAAAGAAAACACAGCTTTGATATATAAAATGTAAAACCCCACCAAGAAGTGGCACAGATTGGGAACCCTGACTTTGTTTTGTTTTGGATCTACCAAGTCAAACTTCCTCTCGGCGCGAGCTTAGATTAAGAGTAGCCTCATCCCAAGGAATGCTGTGATTTCTTTTTCTTTTTTCTTTTTTTTAAACCCCCTTTCCTCTGTCAGACAAAAGCACCACTGAAACCCTGGCACCATATACAATCCAACAGGTCGAGCATAGAAAAGCGAAGAAGAAACAGTCGAGTTGAGAAAAGGGGGGGAAAATCAAGTAAACACAACAATGAGAACCTAACATATTGCTTAGGGTTGATAGCTTATTGTTAAACACAAGTTTTTTTTGTTTTTTTTTTAAGCATAAATCCACGAAGCGGTGTCTCACAGTCCTGTGGGCGTTTTCTGAGGCTCCAAAAGGGGGGATCAGGATGTGGATGTGGATCTTGTAGGTTTCCCTCGATCAAACCTCAAAACAAGGCGGAATGTAAATCCATTCACAGAAAAAAACCAAGGGGCGCAAAAAAAAAAAAAAAAAAAAAAAAAAAATAGTAACACACCGATAAAGTTTGGAGCAATGTGTTGGACTCACGTTAAGACTCTGGCTACAGTAATGTTGGAGATGGACACCGTGGGGGCTTTTGTTGTTCTGTTCAGTATTTCCTAGTTTTCTGAGCGTGTGGGGGAGGGAGAATCTGGCCGCCTGGCTGCCACCTCCACACGGGGTGGGACGGAGGGGGAGGCCCGGGGCCCCTCAGTGAGTTCAGGGAGTAAGCAGGGCACAAATCCCCGTCGCTGCCAACAACCAGCGACGGCGGCGACGGGAAATTTGCCATCAGGCTGAAAGGCAGTTTTGCAGGCGATACTACAGAGCTGCTGGCGCTGCTGCGTTTGCGTCTGCTCGGTAAATCCTCCGTGGATATCTCCTCGCTGCCCACGGGGCGAGAAGAAGAAGAAGAAGAAGAAGAAGAGAAGAAGAGAGGAGGAGGAGGAGGAGGATGAGGAGGAGGAGGAGGAGGAGGAGGAGGAGGAAGAAGAAGAAGAAGAAGAGGAGCAGGAAGATGCAGCCTTGTTGAGCCTGGGCACGTTTTGTTTTGTTTGGATCCTGGAAACTCGGGGTTTCTTACTCCCCAGCGCCGGTGCCCTGCAGTTTTTGTTCCTGTGCTCCCCCTCCTCGATACATGGGGCGTCCTGGGTGCTCCTGCATTCCTGGGGAACACACGGGGACCTGGGGGCCACATCAGGGCTCTTCTCTGTGGCTTTAATCCCGCTGTTGAAAAACTCTCCTTGTTTGATGGCTCCACTGGGAAACTGGCTGCTGCTGCCGCTTTCTGCCTTATCTCCTTTACACTTGACTACAGTGGCCTGGTGTTGGTATTCATACTCATCACAGCTTTCCTCCACTTTAACTTTCACATTGTGGAGGTTGAAGGGGGGTGTCCTGGCTGCCCTGCCGCTGTCCGAGTAGGGAGCGGCGGTCACAGAGGGCTCCTCGGCCTCGGTCTTTATTTTTTTCAGGGGGCTGGGCAGTTTGTGGCTGGTGACTTTCGCCTCTCTTTTCTCGGTATATTTCGGGAGCTTGGCGTCTCTGTCCTGGTCACACTGTGCACTCAGTCCCGGGGGGCATTTGGTGGGATACCCCGATGCCCTGCGTATAGGCTGAAAGGCCTTACACCGGTTGAGTCCCGATGAATACGAGCTCAGCTCCACCGGGTCAGTCCTGCTCGGATCAGCGTCAGCTGCCTTCTCCCCTTTGGACTCGGTAAAAAAGCTTTCCCCCACAACAACTGAGTTAAATTTTGGTGGCTGTAAGGTTCCCAAGTCCTTCCTGGTTTCACTACAGATAAATTCACATTTTTGCCGTTTCTCGTGCCTGCTGTCCCCTGTCTGCGGTGGGGCCACCTGGCACAGTGTCCTGTGTTGTTTCTCGTGTTGTGGCTGGTTGTTGTAGTGAAACGTGGGCTGCAGGACCAAAGGTGCTTTACTAGTGCTAAGACTTTTGGCGAGAGAACCCACACGGGCCCGTCTGAACCGGATGCTCTGGACCGAAACCCGGCTGGAAACCGAGCTGGAGTCGGAGTGAGAAGAGCTCTCCTCCTCCTCCGAGCTGACCTCTGAACTCTCTGACTGAGTGTCATCCTCGTCCTCGCCCTCCTCTTCCTCCTCTGAGCTCCCGGAGTTGCTGCTGGTGGAGAAACCGGACCCAAAGTCCGAGTCGGGGTACACCCGGTCCGAGTAGGTGCTGGACTCGGTGTCGCTGCTGTAACTCTCCGGGAAATTGGGTTCGTGGTGGTGGTGATGGTGGTGGTGGTGGTGCTGGTGGTGGTGATGATGGTGAGGTCTGGGATCAAGATAGAAATCAGGACCGAGGCTGAATGCGCCATAAGAGGTCCCGTGACTGCCGGATGATTTGGGTTGCACCAGCAGCACCGGTGGTGCATGGTGGTGCGCGTGTCTGCTCCTGCTCCACGAGTGCCTAGCGCTGTCCCTGCCGCCGCCCCCCTCGCGCCTCCTCTTCCTTTTGTGAAGTAGGTCGCCGGCTGAGCGAGAGAGCCTGGACTGAGCAGCTATGGCGGACTGAAGCACCACCGGCTGCCGGCTCACCGCGCTCCGGAAAAACGTATGCCTTTGGCTCAAAGTAACGCGGTTCCCTGTTATTTTAGCTGTTTCATAGTTTTTAAAGTGTTTGTGACTGGACTTAGTCGTCGACCGGTACTCTCGTCCATGGGATTTGTGGTAAAATTGAGGTAGTTTGGAGTCGGTAAGGCAAGGAGTCAGCTCTCTCCGCCTGCCCGTTTTGTTGTGAAGTGTCAGAGTCTCCGGGACACCGTGCAAACTAAACCAAACTTTTTCCTTCCACAGCTCGGCGTCGGCACGGAGGAGCCCCGAGGACGCGTCAACAGCCCCGGGGGAACACACCGCTTTCGCTTTCCTTTTGTTGGACTTCAACACCCGCTCAGTCTTGCAGGAGAAATACAGAGCCTCCACGTCCTCCCGCGATATGAGAGTGCATTTAGCGGCGTGGAAAGCTATAGAGTTTATTGCTTTGAGCTTCCGCAGCTCTTCCAGGTCGCAGTGGTGCTTCTTTACTTTCAGGTGGTCCATGCGCTTGTGCACCGTGGTCCGAGGGATGTTCTTGAGCAGGTCGGTGAAGACCTGAGACAAAGCAAACATTTGCTTGCCTTTGATGAGCAGGTATCCCAACCTCACTCCTTGCATTTCCTCAAAACCACACTCCAGGTCTCCCATCTTCTATATATCCGCTCCAATGTATTAATCCATGTAGTCACTCTCAGTATAGGCTGTTATGGATTTACCACTAAATGGCATGGGGTCGCGAGCTCAAGACATCCTGCTCATACCTTTAATCCACACTGCTGCTGCTGCGTCATGAAAATGTAAACTTTGACATGCGGAGTTAAATGGAGCTGCCGGTGCCTAATAGGTTGAATGAGCCGACAGCATCCACTCGTCGCCTCTTGCCCCGGTCCGGCATGGTGGAGGAATGCGACGGATGCGTCCACCAAGCCGGGGCTGCTGCTACCTGCCTCTGCCGGCTCCACTCCCCTCTGGACGGCAGCAGGACGAGGGGTAGGTGTACACCACTGCTTCAGCCAGAGGAATAAAACAGAGAGAAGAGAGAGAGAGAGGGAGAGAGAGAGGGGGGGAGGGAGGGAGGGAGAGGGAGTTGTGAGCGTGGAGGGGAGGGAGAAAGAGAGAGAGAGAGTGGGAGAGTCAGAGACAGAGAGAAACAGAATAAGAGCTAAAATGCAGCTGCTATTCTGGCTGCTGGTTGAGCCACAAATAAAATGACAGAGAGGGGAGGTGCGCCAGTCTGGAGACACCTTCATCAATTAATGCCCTCAGAGTCGACGCCCATTGGACGCCGCTGACAGGTGATGCAATAAAAATGGATATTCAGCCCCCCCCCCCCCCCGCCCTCCAACCCACCCAGTACCATTACAATAGTTTACAATTGAGCCCACAGTCTGTACTGTTTGAGTAAATAATGCAGTTATGACAAGTTCATATTTCAGTAGCTGCATTAAAAGCTGATAAAAAATCACCTCGGCTCATAGTTGCGGGTACAACCGGAGTATAGGTAACCTGAGCCCCGCAAAGTACCACGATAAGACTGGAATGTATTTTTGCTGTTTCCCCCTCTATAAGCAATCGATTGTGTGCTGGTGAAATTACCCCACTCTCCGGGTATTTTAGACGGGTCCATGGTGTGTGTGTGTGTGTGTGTGTGAGAGAGAGAGAGAGAGAAGTCAGCGCAGCTTAAACAAAGACATTTTGCTTTTTACAGTTCGAGAGCTGCGTTTCCACGTTCAGGCTGCTGCCCTGACCATAAGGCTCAACTCATCTGCTTTTGTTGGCTCTGGCTTTTCCTCCATATGAATTTTTCCTCGTTGGTTGCATATAGACTGACCTACTTATCCTACATTATTTGCTCAGACCATGCATGCATGCTTATATGCATAGGTCTGGCCACACTGTAATGAATTAATCCTCTTTCCCAATGTTTTTTTTAATACCTTTTCCCTTCACACCAGTTGTGTATGCGTGCGCAAAATCATTTCGCATATGTTGTACTGCAGACTGTAACCCTGAGAATATATTGTTTATATACGCCCGCAGTCGTTAATAGTTGTTGGCCAAATTAAAACAAATGCAAACACCGAAATGCAAACGCGTTGAAGTTAATGTGAATTCAGCAGAGTCATAGCCCACCAAACCAGTGAATCCCTGTTAAACTGTAGCCTGCTTCTCACCCCGGTAAAACAACGTGAATAGTGATTGGGCTGGAAGCTGAAAGTGCAGAGTCAGGGTTGCTTTTCCCATAAGAATTTCTAGACGGCGTAGGTTAAAGCCAGAGCAGCTTGAATCACCCAGTCAGGGTCGAGGCTACTGTTAAAAAAGATAATTTTAAAAAGACACTTTGGAGCAACAATTGTGAATATTCAAGCATTTTTTTGCATGTATAAATTATTACTGTAAATGTAGCTTTTCATAAAATAGTGGGAGCAGGAATCTGGGCTATTGTGGGATTACTGAACACAGAGCAGTCACATTAATGGCCATTTAATTTTGAGGAATTCTTTTTTTGTGTCCGTTGTCACGTACAATATCCTGTAGACGTTCACATGCACGTTCATATGCCATGTGCACATAAACACACACATTTATAGACCCATACACACAAACACACACACACACACAGGCTGTATATAGGCTGCATGTAGAATTTCAAGGTACATGTAGGCTACACAAGTGTGTGAATAAGCACGCACTCACGCGCACGCACACACTCACGCGCATGCAAAGAAAGACGGGCAGCAATCTGAACGCACGTGCATACCTCATTGACGCGCGCACACACACACACACAGTTGCGCGGAAGCAGAGGAAACGTGGGCTGAGGCCACCACCCACAACGCAAACCAAATAATGTGACTGTGCACTATAATATATAGACTAATTGTTTGAATTAGCAGTAGGCCTACAGGAGGCTGTTTTGACTGCTTATTGTGTTTCGCCCCTGAGCCATATTTTTTTTCCTCAACACTCTCCGCGTTATGTTCCGTCTTTGTTATCTATAAAACACGTGAATCCCCTGTGGCCTGTTCTTCACGGCCAGTGCTGACTGTTGAGCGCGATTGAGCCATACTCAAGACCGGGCATGCTCATCTCCACAACTTTTGGCCTGTTTACTTATTTACAGACCGCACAGTGAATGTTTAATACCATTCATGTCACCCCGGCGTTACACCAAACAGCGTGCTGATATGGGCAATACATATTTATACATAGTGTGCGCGCGCGCGCGCACTACTGTGAAGACCAAACACTTGTTTCTATTTTTAATACTCTCCAATTACAGTGACTGCGCGTAAAAGTCCCGTAGAGATAATTAAAAGTTATAATTATAGCTGGCTACCTGCAGTGTCAATCATTAAATCACCTTCTAGCCACGAAGAAGCATGAAAAGCCACTGCACAAGTTGCTTGTGGATGCAGTGGAACCAGACCACGAGAGATCACTGTGTGTGCGTGCGCGTAAGGCTGCCCACTTATCTCCAGTGTAGCCCCAGTGTGTACCTCTGGGTCATCTGAACTTCTCGTCGCTAGAACCTGCACATTAACTTCTTATCGCTGTATTTGAAGCTAAAAGTGGCTTTTCACGTGCTTGATTCTGTATGACAGCGTTGATACGTGGAGCATGTGGAGTTTCACGGATGCAACAGAGTGGAGTGAGGGGAGGGGCCGCTTGCTGAGGTCCAGTTCCCCGGGGGAATAACTCTGTGCCCAGCTTGGGAGATGCAGGGAGGAACAGACAGCCAAGGCTTGTTTCGTCCTGAACACTGCGAGTCCCCCTCCTCCTTCGGGAATCCTGGTTTCTATTCTCTTTGACACAATACGTGCTTATTGCTTTTTTGCTCTCATCACATAATATATAGCCGTGGGTTCTGTAAACAGTGTAACCCGCTAACCACTTCTTTTCTCTGACCTAAATAAGTCCACATCCACACTGCATGTGCACTTTGCGTAGAACACATTTGTCCTGTAACACATTACACCACAAAACAACGAGATTACACATCAATTATAGATCAATATTTGCATGGTGACCAATAAAAAAAATCCCATAACTTTTTTCTAAGTTTTTACCAAACAGGTCCCAGCGCTGTCGAAAAGGAGCAAACTGGGTTTCAACTTAAAACACTTGAGACAAATAGGAATTACACGCACAATTAATTCAATAATAACTTGGATCGTGCAGCAGCCTGTAAATAGCACGTGTCATATCATTTTTTTATTTGACCTATATATTGCTTTATCTAAAACATGGCCATAATTAAAACAGTCTGTTTCGGAGTAAGTCAGAAAACATGAAAGGAAAATGGTTGTGACCACCACGTGTCATGTGGGAAATCATCTACCATTTAAGTTCCTCACACTGGTCCTACAGACACGAGGTTGCCCCATGCTGACTCCATTATTGTTGTTATTTTTAATTCAAGCTCTGATTTTATTCTTAGGTTTGAATTGTGGACTATAAAGTTATAAAAATGTCCATGAAATCATCACTCAACAAAAATAAGTTTGTGTGTATAGGCTGCATATATACAGGCTATATTTGATTATCTCCAATTAAGATCAGGGACTCTTTGTTATGCAGATTGTGGATACAGCAGATGCCACAGGGCACTTATTCCCCCCTCTCCTGCGCCTGGATGTCGAGCGGGACCGGAGGGGAGGAGACGATACCCAGCGACCGAGGGAGAGACCTCGAACACGGTGGAGGTTTCCTTGTGTGTGCCGGTGATGCAGGGCGGGGGGGGGCTCAGACGATCAAATGTTGGGGCTTATTCCTAATGGTGGACACCAGACCGATGTTGTGGCTGCAGGGCTGGTTGGTTGCATGGCTGGAGAGTTGCAGTGCAGGGTGCTCACTTTAATCTGACGGACAGGCTTGTATTTTTAGGACATGCTTCTTGGAAGTCAGTGCCTATTGCAATTTACATCCACGAAGTAATTATCCTTAACGCGGCCCACACACATAAAAAAGTGGAACACATATAATACATAAAAAAAAAAGTTTAGTTAGCAGCCTATGGCAACTTGTAGCAACTTCTCACTACTGCTGAAGGTTTTACCTACTTTTTTTATTTTCCACTACTTCACTGTGGAAGACCGAGGCTTAATGGGGGAGATGGACGGATTACGGTAAGGGCACACGCGCGCGCGCGCGCACGCGCACACACACACACACACACACACACACACTGGCAGGACTAATGAACACACGTGACCAGTGCTCCACAGCTTTGCGCAGTGTAACCAAATTGTCATAAGACTCAATGACTGTTTAAGACAGACAACTTCAATTCCTCAAACACCATTTATGCGATTAACATCTGAATGGACAGTTTATTTCACGTTTATAGGAGGTTTAAAAAAAAAAAAAGTCCACACGCTCCAAACAATAGCAATATGGAAACCAGGTTCTTGTGGAACTGGTTCAATCTGGTGAACTTCATACATTTTTATAAGCTGACTGGTCATAAAAAAATCTCTTGGTATAGGCAATCTTCCAAACTCTTTCCACTTTTCTAACACTCTTCAAACAAAAACTAGGCTTTTTTTCCCCTGCAGCCCCCAAGTCATTTGTTTTGCATTGAGTTTTATGGAGACACTTGGTCAAGGAGGCGCAGGCACTTGTAAGAGCATAGACTTTTTATGACACAAACCCACTGCCCCATGCCAAAACAATGAATTCCTCTCCACCCCCCCACAACCCCGGGAGAATGTGATTTTACATGCAATCCGAGCCTGAAGTGTGTGCTGGACAGTGGTGGGGGAAGGGCTCTCTTCACCTTTCACCCCGCCGTGTTGGGACTGTTTGTATTTTTTCCTGCGCCTCTGTGCTGCTACTCGCAGCCCAGAGAGGAGACCCCGGGTAAACACCGATGGGTCTGAATCTGCAGTGTAACCGGCAAAGGAAACACACACACACATACACAGCTCGGGAGCTTTGAGTTCATTTAGCGCATTCAGGTCATTTTCAGTGTGTTCAACTCTCCGACATTTCACCCTCTCCCACACAGGCGGTGCAGGCTTTAGGCTAAATCAATAGGACTTGAAAAAATTCTAAAGTGATCACTGATGGCCAATCGCTATTCAAACAATTAGCTGATTAGTGTCTGTCCTATTCTCCTGAACACATCATGTAGTCATTTAAGAGAGAAATCACAAGACACAGATGGGAAAGGACATGGTCTGCCACAACCATTACAACCCTTCAACATATATTGACTGCAATAAACCCTGAGAAAGACATGCAGAATGTCATTACTACAGAGATTTATATAAATTCAAGATAATAATAATTGCTATCTGCATAAATAAAATGGTCTCTGACACCTTTATCGGAGTTGCTGCATGTGGAAAAGAAATCCCTCTAACTTACAGTATAAGATTCCTGCAACAGGGGCATGAAGTGAAGTGTAAGTTAATTTAAATGTAAATTCTTATGTATTTGAAGAAATGAAGAGGTTGTGCCAGTGTTTGCTCCAAGCCTCATGCTTTGTCTGTGAAACACTGTTTTCATTGTTTCAGCTTAACTGGGCTCAAAGAATAATAGCTGGGCTAAATTTATATGCTATAGGCTGGACTGTGTAAGAACTGATCAAACATGTCAACTTAACACATCAGCCTAACATAAACAGTGGTGGACTGTTTATTTTCTTTTGTAAGGTCTACAGACGATAGATAGTTTACATTCTACCTGACACCTTTGAAAAACACCCATTACTCATTAATAAATTGATTTGAAAACAAGCATATGGGATCTATTTGGGAATACAACTGCTTCAAAATAAAAGACCTTTACTTACCTGTCAGCAATCATTTGTTGAGGCTTATGAGCTCAGTCTGTGAAAACATTCCTCTCAGACTGCCGTAGTTTTAGTTCCTCCTGCAACACACACTCACAGTCACACACGCACACACACCTAGATGTACACATATTTGGGATGTTTAAGGGAACAAATTCAGATTTTACTACAGCGATGGGTGTAATATGCATTCTTTGCACCTGGGCCTTTTTGCTAATTTATAAATGTCAGCAAAACAAATACGCTCAAGTATGACCAAAGGCACAAGTCCAGCAGTTGTGTATGCAGTGCCTTTAAAATAAGGTCAAGATGCATCCCACATACAAGTCTGAGTTTGTGTGGGCTGTGTTGTCTTTTAGTCTCTGTGTTTTACACGTTCCTCATCCTGCACGAGACCACAAAACTTCCCCAGTCTACACAAACACGCCCAGAACTCAGGCATGAGGGTCCTTGACTTTTTAAAGCCACCGTTAAAATGTAGACCAGGGAAGACATGAACACGAAAACACTTGACTGGAAAGGCATTGGTAGTTCTAGCCAAATTAGAGCCTTTATTTTATACAGCAAAATTGTTGCACATTGTTAAAATTAATGAAATGGGAATCGACCACAATGAAATATGTATTTCAAGGATGTTGCTCCAATCTTTTGTTTATTTCTGCTCCTTTGCCCAAGACCAGATTCACCACTGTACATCGCCGAAGCTGATAGCAGTCATAGGCAACCTACTGTGCAGAACAGAGGCAAAATATTTGAAAACCCTGACAGAGTCAGTAGCTCCAGACAAACACCCAGCATGCCATTTGCATCTTGCAAAAATAGTGTAGGTTTATCCACCAAGTTATTTCCCTGCCAATACAGATCTTTAATATGGCAAAAGATTTCTTTTGACAGGTCCAACACTATGGGAGAACCAAGGCTGCACTAGCTTTAGAAACCCTCATCCAAACACCAACTTTATAGACATACATTATGGCCAACCAAGCTCTAATTGCCAGACAACCTGGTTATAATCACAGAATACAGGCTACCTTAAATTATACCGAGGTGCATGAGGCCACCAGTAGTCAATGGGAGTAGATGGTGTTGCTGTAATTTTCTAGCCTATCTCAGAGAAAGCTCTTCTCTGACAACCTGAGGAACATTATACATGATTCGTACAGACCTTGACTTAATCAAGTGCAAGTTGTAAAAATAATTTGCCATTTTCAGTGTTTCAGTAGCTATATGGGCCCCTCCACAACCGCTGCCCCCTCCTTCGCCTCCCTTTGTTCTCTCCAGCTCTAATAGGTTTTTCCTTTTCCCCAGCTCCCCATCCCCCCCACGTCCCCTTTTAGTGCAGTGCCCAGTGTCGACTGGAGCATTTGAGCAATTTGAAATTAAAGCAAACAATGGGCAGGCACTCCCAGGGACCTCTCGCTCACCATATTACACGGAGGACGCTCGTGTGCTCTTGCGCATTATTGGCAAGTCATTACGTTTCTCTGGAAACCGAGAGCGGGAGCTCGCTCAGAGGAATCGGTGATGCAAGCAGCAGCTGAGTGCTTGGAATAGCATGTGTGTGTGTGTGTGTGTGTGTGTGTGTGTGTGTGTGTTCTGGAGCATCCTTGGCAACAGCATGGGGATGCTGTCAAAACAAAAGTGTATATTGACAGGTCTGATATTCACCCTGATATAGGCTTCCCAAAGCCCATTTAATATTTTTAGACATAAAGATATTAATTCTTACAAAAAATATCAGCTGGCTGCACACTCACAAGCCACGTACATTATATGGTGCCCTGTCATTTTAAAGTACTGAAGTAAAATGGTGAAAAAATATTTCAGTTAGAAATAATGTTATGACCCCAACTGTAAATTACAATTCAAAAAAAAAAAAAAAATAAAAAAAATAAAAAAAATGCATGTAGTAAAATGCAGAAACCTATAAAAATAACTACCTGACTTCTAAGGATGCATGAGTGGAAGTGTACAAGTAACCTAAAATGATATCTGAAAAACCATTCTGCATTACAGCTTGGAAATTGTTTGGCCACTAGCACTGTTACAAATATGCAGTGTGATGTGACAGTGCAGCTAATTGATTCTTTAGAGGGGGAGGCAAATTGGAAATGTAGAAAAATCCCATATAACAGGCAAAAAAAATAGCAATTGTCCATAAATGACCATAACAACTTTTCTAAATTTATGTGTAGGTGTAATCTGTTTGAACCATATGAACCAGAAGGAAATGTGTGTAAATGTGAGTGCTGCAATGTAAGAGAATATGTCCAAAGAGAGCAAGTGTTCAAATGGTAGGACTAATAATGACCATTTATATTTCCCAGTAGCCTACCCAAGTTAATAAAGGGAATTCACATCTTGTTTTGGCCAGTCAACAGGACAAAACTATTCTGCTTCAAATTATATAGCCCAAACTGAGACAGGCAGCAAATCTCCACCTTGGTGAAAAACTAGCCCACTTAACTCAGTTATTAAACAGAATGAACTTTTGTTTAATGGATTAATCATTTCATCTCTAAATTCAGCTGTTACCCTATATAAAAGTAATCAAACAAATAATCCCTAAAATAGGGAACAATAAGTATTCACATTTGTTTTCAATGTAGCTATGCTCTGCTGATACACATTACAAACACACACCATTGAGTTCAATCAGCAGATGAAGAATTACTGTCCCTGCTGTAAACAAATTGGAAACATATAGTTCACACTTACATCTGTTCTCTAAACATCCTGCTTTTAACAGCAGCTGAACTTGGCAGGTCGCTGTCAGTTATATGACACATCTTTGACCATCTCCAAATTGTTGGTGTTGTTGACACTGAATCAAGTAAAGTGAAGTGTCTTTACCACAAAGTTTCAAACCGTCTCGGCCATGTGGAGCCAACATGGAACGTTGCTCCGCGCGACCCAATCACATCCGTCTTTTACGTCCTGTCAGAGGGCACGCACACACACGCGCTTTGCGTCGTTACGCATTTCCGGTTCTCTACGAAGTACCCCCTCTGCTCTTCAACGTCGCGCTGTGAAGTGGATGTTTTGGTGAAAAAATACGGTGTCGAAAAGGGACGTAAACACATTTAAAAAATGACATTTCGAGCGAGTGGGACCTAAAGCGGTGTCGCAGCGGAAAGAGGGGCGAATTCGGTGAAGGTTTCGCTTTATATATACGCCGTATTCTTCCGCATGTCCGCTTTCTTCGTAGATGGTCTCCGGCGAGCGTTGTCTGGCGGCGGACGACGAGTTCTCGACGAATAACATGAAGGAGATGATCGGAGGTTGCTGTGTGTGCTCAGACGAGAGAGGCTGGGCAGAAAACCCGCTGGTGTACTGCGACGGACACGGCTGCAACGTCGCCGTGCACCAAGGTATGCTGAGCTGTTAGCTCGTTTAGCTGTTAGCAGTTAGCTTACACACTAGTTAGCGTTGTCTTGTTGCAAGGTTATGGACCGCTCCGTATGGTGCCTCCTCCTCCGCCTCTGAAGCAAGGCTGAGGTCAGGCTCAACTCATGCGGCAGGGCAAGTCCAATGCTTTGGCTTGTCAGCTGATCTACTACGGCCGATAGTTAGCAGCTGAACAGTGAACAAAATTGTTAATGGCTACGAGTCGTGACATTTATTCATCCCTGTCAGAGGCTGCTCTGTGGGATATGGAGGAGTAGGATGAGGGATACTCTTGTGTGCATGAGTAAGCTCGAGTCGGGGATTTTGAATTATGATACAGCGGGGAAACTTCATTTTAGGCTGCCATTTTTGTTTGGGATCAGGTCAAGTTGCAAAACAATGGTCTCTATTGGCTGTGTTAGCCTGCACTATAGTAACTCCGATGCAGGGCTGTCAAGTCAGTGCTTACCCAAGATGACTCACATGATGACGTCCAGTGTTTACAAGTTTAACAGCGGGCCATGTGTCCATTTGGCAAACGCAGAGGGAAACTATTTGAAATGTCAGCAACTCTCAACCCAAACAGATGTATGGATGTATGTCAGTGTATTTTGAAAGATGTTTTTTTTTTTGTTGTTGTTGTTTTTTTGGTTTTTTTTTAAAGCTGTGTTTGGGCAGTTAAACAGACCCTTAAATAAACCAAGAGCCAAATTGTTGCATAGACTCTTTTCTCTCTTTTCATGTTTTTCTTTGCCAGTTTTAGGTTGCAGAAACAAACCAGGGGCAGTAATATACCTACCTAGCAACCATGGTTTTGGATGATTGTGGACACTCAGTTGCATCAGAACTTATAATTTCATATCTCACAGCATATTCGCTCAAGCTCAGCTTGTTTCATGACAACGTAGAAAATATTGTGTAAATTTGCCTCAGATTAAGCGTATTTTGAAACCACAACCCTAAACATTGAATGCCTCCATGGGCTTTGGCATGTGTTGGATAACAAGCCACAGATAAATGCTTATTATAACATTATTCCTTTGGTACATATCCAGTCACTGTTAAGGTGTGGTGGTCTGGATAAAGACCAAGGATGCTCCACTGAGGCTGAGACTGTGTCCAAATTTCTCACCATATTCAAATGCCCTTAAAAACATAATGAAAGAGGACTTTGAATGTTCTTGTACTGTGCAAGAAGTTCAAGTATAATGTTGCAGAGCACACAAGAAACAATGCATATGGCCTGACTGATGTTTGCTAAGTATCCTAAATTTGTGAATCCCAGTGTGATTATTATGACAATAAGCATGTAAATTACTTTTAGATTATCTGAACTGCCTCTATTGCATCGCTGTCAACACTTCAGTTTTGTCCATTTTCATTACATTTTGCACTGTGGCCACAAGTATGTATACATCAGTTATTATATAATCTATGCAACTGTGGCAAAGATTCAGTGTGTCAACATTTATCGGGTCTATGTTGTTAGTGCTGGCTAAAAAGGCTGCCATTTCCTTCCAAAATTCAAGTTTGATCAAAATTTGAGCAACATGCAATGAATGCCCCTGTCCTGAACTCGGTAACCTTTGGGTATTTTGTCCTCAGAAATCTGGATTATGACTGTTAATTTCATTGGATTATGGGCTCTGGTCAGATCAGAGATAATCTGAAAATGTGTAGAGGTAGGCTATTTAGGGTAGTGCCGTCGTATGTAGGCTAGTGCCGCCTAACAGCAACTTGAAAGTCTGAGTCGCGTTAACGTGAGTGAAATCAGATTATAACTCAAGGTCAATGCAAAGTAGTGTGTTTGGAGTTACAACGTATGCTGTAACTCATAAGCAATGCTAAAATATTAAGAATTGATTCAATTCTGGAGAGCGTAAGAAACATGTAGACATCATATCAACTGTCCTGTCAGAGTTTAGCCGTGTACATGCAGCATTCAAGTCATTTTATGTCCTCTTTGAAACACACCTGTTTCTGTGGATGACAACTTCCTCTTGACCATTTTCTCATAGGACTGTGGCAGACGTCAAATAAAGTTGGTGCTCTATTTGAAAGAAGCCTCTTTACGTATGGTGTAATGAGCTCGCAAACGATTATCATTGATGCCTATGTGTGTTGACATTAACAGCACATTACCAGTGATTCTGCCATTGTCCTGGGGGCTTAAAATATTTTGTAGCTGTCAGCAGAGTGTTATAAAAACAACAGTGATAACAGCAGTTGTACTTCAGTCTGTCAGATCAAAACACTGCCCAAACCAGTTTAATCTCAAAAAGGGCTTCTGGTACATGTAGGGAAATAGTTGACAATGCATATAGTGTGATATTTGTGCAGATGGTATCAAGATTACGTTTGCATGTCTCAACATGTTTTCATTATTGTTGTGGTAGGATTTAAGGGATGTAGTGTTTTGTTGTGGTTGTAATGACTTCCTCTACAGTGTGGCCCTTTTTTAATGCTCCGCTTCATCTCTCCTCAGCCTGCTATGGCATTGTGCAGGTTCCTACTGGTCCTTGGTTCTGCAGAAAGTGTGAATCTCAGGAGAGAGCAGCCCGTGTGGTGAGTCACAAAACCTACCCATCCATCCATCCATACATCATTTATGAGTGAGCCTATAGAATAGCAGGTCTGTCTGGCAAAAATGGTGGACCTCATTGTCTTGAACAGTGTCTAATTATAACAAGTCCTAACAAGTCAATTAAAGCCAAACAAGTTAATCAAGGTCTTAGTCTTTTACAAGTGGAAGGGAAGGATGCCCAAGCAATTGAGCACACCCTAATTACTGTTGAAATAATTTATAACCATTGTTTATAAATGTCATTTATAAATACACAGTGAAAGTAGCATCAAGTTTGGTCTTGCATCATCATGTGGGTCTCAGAGAGATTGGAAGGAATTAGCCCTACTGTTTGGTTTATTGGAGATACTCTGTTTCCCAAAGTGTAACCGTTGAGATATCTTGTATGCTGTCGATTATAGCATACAAAAAATGTCTTTACAGCTTGGTAGAAGCTGCCGAATCCAAGGCATCAAAAGCGACATGAGAAATTATGTAGGTCTGTGCAGATCTGCCACTTTTTGTGGAGCATCCGCCTGAACCCAGGGGATTTTCTGCAACATTTGCCCTTTCCCACTGTCATTTGCCCTATGCCTGCCTTTCAGCGTGCAGCCTGCATTCTGTACCAGTTACCATCACATTTCACAAAATGATATTTAATCCTGATTGAAAAGCTCTATGAAAGATTATCATAGGGCTGTTTGAGTGGGGGCAGTTTATCGCCGGTACCAAATACCATTTGTTGAGTATGACATACTGTCAAGCTGTTCAGTCTTCATCACAGCAGCACATATGAACGTTACTGCACAGGCAGGCAGGAACGCATGCTTGTAGAGGCCTGCGTATCCCACATTTAATGCAGGACCAGTGGGCTGGCCTATTCCTCAAAGACCTCTGAATCATGTGTCAGGACTGAATTGGGCTAAAGAGCTTTCACAGTGTGGAACTTTATCAGGGAAACATTTAGTGACAGTTTTAATGGTTATATTGGGCAAATTATACATTTTTCTGAAAATAAATGAAATACAACCCCTGTAGAAAACATATTAAAACAGCCGTTTGGCAAATGTGAATTAACAGTTACTTCATGAAGTTAAAAAAATCACAGTAATTGGGGTGTGTTCAACTGTCTGGGCTCCCTTCTACTTGTAAAACAGAACTTCACAAACTTGTTAAGCCTTAATTGACTTGACTTGTCGGGACTCGCAGAGTAGGTCAAAGGTTGTCAATTGTCAGCAGATGATACCATGAGAGCTTGATAGATTCTGACTCTTCAGACCTTGTGGTCGCACTAAGTCACAATTTGCTTCTCTAAGCAACTGCCCGAGAGTCTGAAAATCAATCCAATTGATTCCTCCAATATGGGAAGATTAAAAAAAAGATCTATGCACTTCCAGTTTGAAGTTGCCATTGTATAAAACTTCATGTAGAAATTGAAGTTACAGGGAGTAGTGCCGGTCAAGACAAGTCATGGTGGACACTTCCCATATGACTGGGATGTACCTGCAGGAAGGTTTAGGCGATACAGGAATAGCGGTGCTGCATTGATGCACAATAGGGCCTTCGTGAAAAAGTCATCAGAGGTAAACATTTCCTTTGACCTCATCACCAAAACAGCTGAAGTATGCAAAGCAACTCCTAGATGAGCTCAAAACATTTTGGAAATAAGTGAAGAAACAGATGAAGTAAAAAATTGGATTCTGCTGCTGTGATAACATTGCAACATTGATAGCATTGTGCCGACTGGTAAACATGGGGGTGGAAATATTTTGCATCAGGGTTGCGTGTCACCCAGTGGCACAGGAAACATTACACAGATGGAGGGGAGAATGGTTTCCATTAAATAACAAGTGTCAAATTCAGCATGCAGATGAGGGCTGGCTGTTACCATACTGATTATTAGTTACCAAGGAGTCCAGTATTCAATATTTGGAGCTAATATATATTTGCACTAAATATTAAAATATTGGTATCAACTCCAATATGAAACTAAGCTGAAGTGCCTTTGAGCATATGTTGAATCAAAAGTGCATGTGCACATGAACATTTAAGTTCAGTAGCTGTATGTGTTGCAGACTGCCTGCCCTGGTGCCGGTGAAGTAGGATATTCCCACAGTGCGTTTTTAGACCTTGTCTTTAGTGTATTAATCTGCAGTGAGGGTTGAGAGGGAGAGATGTTAAAAGTGAGGCAGCAGGTCAACATGTGCTTAAGGCATGTTAGACTGTCTTTAATTGGTTTCAATTATTTAAATATTATAGGTTTCTTCTTTACTCATTATTTCTATAGTTGAATGAATGTATACAATAGCAATAGAAGTGACAGTCCAGCTCTGACAATTATGCTCATGTATGTTGTCCATGTATGTGTGCAACAATGACCTGTACAAGAAACAAAGTCAGAGGCAGCTTCAAGACACACTAGTTGGACTTCTCAGTCTTCTGGACTAACTTGCATTGTGCCCGTGACCTGTAACATGAAAACACCAACTCCAAGTGAATTATGTCTCCATCGTAACTGGACATCCCTGTCATCATAGACAGAGACCATAAAAATTGTGATATTTATTCCAACTTTTGTGATATCTGCTGCCATACCTAAAAGACACCAAGTTGCTCCAATTCTACCCATCTGGGTACTCAGTAGCTTTCAATGTTGATCAGATATTACTAGTGATGTATAAACAATGTGGTGACTGTGGACAGAGAGAAGTGACTGAATCAGAGTCAAAGAAGAGTATACTAGAGTAGAAGTTGTACATTAAAAGAAAATAATGCATGTTGAGTCCAGTGACCGATCAGGCAGATAATTCACTAATGCAAATGCTTTGCAGTGAAAAATGGTGAAAGCGAAATGTAAGAGACCTCCACAACATTACAGAAAACAGACAACAGCAAAATTCCTCATGAAAACAAACTGAAACTTGTGGAAAATGTCTAAATCAATAATATTAACTCACTCCAAAAAAAGAGTGAAATAAAAAGATGTGTTGATGTAACATTTGGTGCAGAGGACATGTATATTTCTTTTCACTCAACAGAACATGAAATTTATTGTCTGGGTGTTGAAATGGATCAGATGAATTCAGGAATTTGTCAGTGCTTTGCAAAGATTTGTACAGGTCAGAGGTGTAGAAACACAAACCATTTCTATAAGGAAATAAGAATATTTTTATAAAGGAAATAAGAATATACACATCACAAAGACTTGCACAAACTTAACCACAACTCCAACTGATAAAATTAGTGATTTTCTGATCGAGCTTCTTAAATGAAATATGCATATAACAGAGTAAAGTGCTTCTTGTAAAGTGTTATTTTCAGTCAATCTTCCGTATTTTTTATATCTTTAATTTGCCAAGTAGCATCAGTTGCTTTACCAGAGTTCAGTGGATTGAGTCAAATAAACCTGTGGAATCTGTCTTGTTTGAACGAGTGCTTTATGAGAGTAAAAAAGCAAATGAAAGTTTGTCACCATGGCCAAACTGAGCAGACTGCACAGCGAAAAAGGAAAAGTGTTTAACCGCAAAGAGTTTAGTGGTAGTAATTGATGAAAGACAGATATTTCAAACGTCTTTCAGGAAGACGGTTTTGTGTGTGGAAGCACCTTTTACTTGATATTTTTATGTGCAACAGAAAAATATTAGTTGGAGAAAAAAGAGGAAGAAAGAAACAAACGAGGGACATGACAGTCTTTCTGTTCTGCTATGGCCACACTCACCGCATTCTTTGCTACGTGTGAGTTAGACCTTGAGGTTAGGACGAGCAATTTGTGACCTGAGGAGGAGCTGAATTATCAGGCAGAGAAATAATTGCCTGTGGACTTCTCCTCGCTGATATTCACTCCGCTGTATATGAAGAAACCGCCCCAGGTGGCAGATAGTGAGGGTGTTTTCCCCACAGAGTTTCATGCCTTGTGCCCAAGTCAGTGTGACTCTACAGTTTATCTCCCACACTGACATGTTTGTCATGCCTGAGTGTTTGCCTCACTCTGACTTTATGAAGTTGACCTGTTGTTTCTGACCTGATGTTTCTTCTCTACCCACAGAGATGTGAGCTGTGTCCACACAAAGATGGAGCCCTCAAGAGGACAGACAACGGAGGTAGGATCCCTCTCAGCCACACACACTCCCACACCCACATCTGTGGTTAGCCTCTTGTGTATTTTTTCATTAATTGCATGTCACCGGCAAGTTTAAGGGGTGTGAGCTTGCTGGGAGAGTTATGTTGCTGTTTGTTGTGTGTGCTGCCTCTCTGTACCGTTCTTGCCAGTCCATGTTTTATGAGAGTGTGTGAGTGTGTGTGTATGTTTATGAGGGGGCGGGCCAGGATGGGTATAGTGCATGGCCTGTGAGGAGTCTCCTCTCTGGGTTCATCGGAAGGTCAGCTTGGTGGAGACTGTAAATATTCTGTGTGTATGTGAGTGTGTGTGTTTGAGAGAGAGAGGCACAGCTGTGGGATTGTGTCCAGGCCTGCAGGGAGGCATCAGGACAACACTAACACACACCGTTTTACTACTTTCTCTTTTATTTTACCCTTCCCATGACCCCTCTCTCCCTCTCTTTTTCCTCCCATGTTTCCCTCACCATCTCTTTCCCCATACCGTCCATTTCTCTGCTCTTGTCAGCTCCTTTCCACTTGTTGATCTGTGTGCTAGTTGCTGTTATTTCAGGTGGGAGAGTGATAAAGCAGAGCAAAGGGATTAGTCTGAAATGGGTGTTTGATCCAGTATCTTCACATGTAGCCGACAGAAGAGAGGGAAAAGAAGAAGAAGACATGAAGTTAACAGCTGCTTGTCATGGATGCTTTTTAGTCTTCTTAAGTTGTGGATACTCATATTTTGGTGTTCTCCTCATACTAGAAGTTTTAACATGATAACCGAGGAAGTCAAAATTATTTGCTTTTTAAATTTGAGCTCAACAAGGTGCCTCTAGAACTTCTTCCTGATTTAGTTTCACTGTGTAAAGTTCATTACAGTGAAGACTTTTTTTTATTAATCTAATATTGGCTTCAGTGTTTTAACTCGGTTCTCAAAAGAAACACACTCTGCTGTTATCAAGAGCTGACAGATCTTTGACTCCTCTCTAGTTTATTTGAAACCTTAATACTCCTCAAGCTAGTTATCGGCTAAATTTAAACTCAGTGTCCTGACACATTGGTCTTCGATAACTTCTTGGAGAAAGGGATGTTCGTAAAGGGATGTTTTGTTGGGTTTTTGGGTAATAAAAGTGTGAATGCTTACTTTGAGGAGGAAGACTGTGCCACTTTTATAGTCCTGTTTTATAGGCCTCTTCCAGATTCTTGGAGGGACTTCAAAACAACAACATGCCCCCATTTCACACCCATTCCCTCCTCTCCGTCCCGCCCTCTGCCCTACTCCCCCTGTCCCGCTCACCAGGTCAAAGGCAGGTCAGGGGTTCAACTGTAAGTTTAAGCCTGTTTTTGTTTCTGCTATGGGGAAAAACAGACACCTCCAGCATGGCAGGAGACTCCCACCTCCATTTGACCTCCCGTTCACCTCCTCCAGCTCCTCCTCAGCTCGTCGTCAATTCTGCTGCCACTCCACCGTGCCCTGCTGTCATTCTACCGCCCCCAGTTTGTCTTCACTGACAGGCAGCTGTGTGTGTCAGGGCTCAGCAAACGGCTACTTAGATAGATTAACTACCGGTTCACAAATCGGTAACCATTTGAGACTTTAAAGTTCAATTTAGTTAATTTCTGTGTGGTATGGGATTTTATAACTTGATCCAACAGGGGTATTTGTGGTTTAAAGTCAGTGTGTAGACGTTACTCTTTTCAACATGAGACTGCAATTTAGTATATTAACCAGAGTGTAGGTTTTGTTTTATTCACTTAATCTCTTCTGAAGCATAACTACCATTTACACAAGTTCATTTTAGCCACACACAGCAAATTTTGGGATGTTAACATAATAAGTCGAAGTCTGAGGAATTGACACATTTGTAGGATATTTTTCAAGTCGATGTGTTTCACAACGCCTAAAGACATCCTATCTTTTCCTGGGGGAAAATGGTCTCTGAAGCTCACTAGAAAATCTCTGAATATGAGCCTTTCTCAAAGCTGAACTAGACTGTGTTTTTCATGAATAACAATGTGCAGAAAGAATCGGAGGAGATGATGTATCATGTGGTGCGACGTAATGGGTGAGAAGAGGTGTCGTGATCACCTGTGTCTTGGTTTGGTGGTTTGTTGCACACCCGCAATCAAAATGCTCTGTAACCACCAATTCACATAAACTGGATCAGACACTGGAGCTTCGCAAATTCAGTTATGCATTTAACAAAGAGGTTTCACATTTTTTAGAGGCTGTGTTATGAATTACAGCTCAGCAAGAATGTGCAGAAAAATGCAGTATTTTTTCAAGCTGATAATATTCTGTAATGAATCTATAGAGCACTGATGTGTCCTTCAGGTTATGTGGCCCATATTTCCATAACCCGGTTTTACTGTAGCTCACTGGTAAAACTTGCAAATAACAAATAAAATGTTGATGATTTTAGAATATGTTTTATAGTTCTGTGAAGTAAACTGTGAAGTGTCTTGAGATTGTCATCTCTTTACAGAGGCTGATTGTTCTTCTGTGTCTCCGCAGGCTGGGCCCACGTTGTCTGTGCCCTTTACATACCTGAGGTGGAGTTTGCTAATGTTTCGACTATGGAGCCCATAGTGCTCCAGTCTGTGCCCCATGAGCGCTACAACAAGGTAACAGATTTCATAAACATGTGCTGACACATCAGAAATCACACATATATTGTAGCCATGAAGAAGTGAGTCTCTCTTAACTGTGTGTTTGTGTGTGTGTAGACTTGTTATATCTGTGAGGACCAGGGCAGAGAGAGTAAAGCAGCCACTGGAGCCTGTATGACTTGCAACAAACATGGCTGCAGGCAGGCCTTCCATGTCACATGGTGAGCCCCGTTCATATCACATTAACCTCACTGGACAAAGGAGGAGATTGTTTCTGCTGTTCTTCCCTCAGACTCTTGTTAAGACTTGGGGATTTGATATGCTGCAAAGCAATAGCAAAACATTTGAGATGTTGTGCATTTTGATATTCTTATGTATTCCAGGAGTCTAACTGCTTTAAGCGTAAAATAGAATTTGTGTTGGGTTTTTTTCACATGTTAATGCTCCTAACATGAGCTGAGTCACATTAGTTTTCTGTGATTGTTTTGTTGTAATCAAAGATTTTATTGTTATAAATTACAGTGACAACTCAGCCTGGTGTAGTTTTGGATTGGCTGAGATTTTTGTGCCACTCAAATTCATGTTCAGCACTGTTGGTGTTTTGATATCCATTGTGGTAAAAAGTTAAGAAAAAATATTTGTCACATCGCTTTCATTTCCTTCACATTGCTCTCTGCTACAGTGCCCAGTTTGCGGGTTTGTTATGTGAGGAACAAGGATCAGATGCAGACAACGTCAAGTACTGCGGATATTGCAAATACCACCACAGCAAATTGGTAAGTTTTCTCATGTTATACACATCTTTTGACAGTCTAAACCACAACTTCACACATCACTAGACAGTGATTCATTCTTGACAAATGAAGAAATAATTCATCTTAGCCTCAATCTATTTCTCCACATTTGAGGAAGATTATATCTATTTTTTTTGTTTTGATTTTATAAGATTATTTATCACTGAGTGTGCTAGTGAACTGAGAGGAAATCTTATGTTTTGTAGATTTATGGTAGTACAGAATAAACATACAGTGTCTTGCTAATATTTATTAGATCTGGGCAGTGATCTCTGTTTTACTAGTTCAACTATGAGTTTGCTCTGCCTGGTGTGTGTGTTGAGGGCTTGCGGCAGCCGTGGAGTTTGTTCTACGTGACATTACATCCTTGAGTGTCTTGAAGGTTGCATGTTTGTTAACAGTTTGCATGAAGATTTATGTGTTTTGCACTAACCACAAACAGGGATAACTCTGTAGATCACACATGTCAGTGAGAAATATCTTTAATCTGTTGAAAAACTTGGCACTTCTCTGCTGCCACTGAGAGA
The DNA here is from genome assembly GCA_021432705.1 of Caranx ignobilis. Taxonomy (NCBI): domain Eukaryota; kingdom Metazoa; phylum Chordata; class Actinopteri; order Carangiformes; family Carangidae; genus Caranx; species Caranx ignobilis. Next base: position 12,706,460 of record MU269986.1, read on the forward strand.
TGCCCCGCCATTGCTTCTTGTCTCATTTCTTTCCTCCTTTCTCAACCCTCGTCCTTCCCCCTAGAATTACCTTTCCTCTCCATCTTTATCTTATTCTCAGACTTTCCACCCTTGTCAGTTTCTCCTTCCTGCTTAGCTCTCTCCCTCCTTCAGTCAGCTTCCTGGCTCTCCTTGGCCGCAGCCGCTGTCCTGTACTCTTCCCTCTATCTTTCTCCTCCATCTGCTTCCTTTGTCACTGGACCATGCCATCCATCCCTTTACTCTTTGCCTCTCTTCAACCTGTCCTTTACCCTTTACCTATCCCTCTCCATCTACTACCATTCCTTGTTCCCTCCTGATCCTTGTAATCTCTCTGACAGTGGCCCATGTCACCCTCCTTTCCCCCATGTATTTGTCCTAAGCCCTGATTGGCTGCAGGAGATTGGGATGTCAGGTGCTGGAAGTGGTCCATTTGAGTCTGTTTTGTGCTACAGAGTGGAACAACTATTAGGCCTCGATGGCTGTGTATGTATTTCAAATGTTTTGGACTATTATGTGCACGTGATTTATTTCTTTAATTTCCAACTGACTGCCGCTTAAATTAGATTCATGGTTTCATTGAACGGTGTCAGTTTGGTGCTGTTAAAGAAGCCTTTTCCACTCTTTTATCCAGACAACATAACTATGCAAAGAGGAACCATGAAAGTGATTTCAACGAGCAGCTCGAGCTCAACATAAGAAGACACAACATTTTACTTACTCTTGTCATTCACTCACAAACAAAATATTAGTGGTTTAATATCTGTTTGAATCACTTTTCCTTCTCAGAGTCGTTCAAGCAGAATTCAGTTAGAAAACACTTAAATTAAAAAGATTTATCAACACAACCTGGATATCTATTGACAATATACACGTTAACTGAAGAGACTTATTTGTTCCACCTTTTCAATATTTAATGCACAGTCACAACCTATGTACATGCAGGAACTTGACTGAAGTATTTTGATTTCTCGACAATTGTTGGATGGAAAGACAGGACAGTGTCATCTTAAACACACACACACACACACATACACATAGAGGACATTTTGCAATGTTAACAAGCACAGATGGACTCATGCTGTTATATTGATCGTGTATGAATGGCTTTGGATGCTGGGGCATAATGTCATTAAGCTGGGATTGTATGGATGACAGGAATGTACCAGGGGGAATCAATGATGAAGAATGCAATGTTGTTAGCAGAGTGCGTTTCATAAGACACCACTTGATGGATGTTTACGCCATGTTAGCAACATATGGGATTTGACTGGACTCGGTCAGTAGCAAAATCTAATTTCAAACTTAGATTATCCTCTTTGACTCTGGACTACAGTGAAATTTCCATTTCACCAGCGTTTCATCAAGACTATGTAATGTCATATATTTCAAATGTGCCCATTTATGTATCATCTTAACAGTCATCTGGAGTGGGTGTTTGCAGCACACAGCTACATCCTGTTTCACCCATCTTTTTGAATGGCAAACCTTGTTGCATAACTTTCTGTCAATAGCTGTTCTTGTGAAACAACTGATTGTCTTTTAGGGTTGTCCTGTACAGTTTAGTAGTTTGGTGTTGTTGTAGAGGAACTGTTTCACTGTTGTTGTGTTGGAGCCATAAATTATCAACTTTTTATTCTGTGTTAAAGTACAGCATGTGTTAAAGTTGAAATTCATATTTAGCCAGGAGGTATGTTTTTGAGACAGTGGACTGAGGAGGATTTCTCCCATGATGCTTCAGGTTGGCTTTTGAGTTTTACAACTCCTGATCACAAGTTGAATACAGGCTGTATAAAGACATTCCTTCATCTATGATCTTAATTGCCGTATTGATGGTTGTTTTACCCTAGAATTACTTACCTATTGGTTACACTTGATCAGTGATAGTTTAAAAAAAGGAATGGCCTTTTCTATAGTGGAGGTGTAATATATTTTTTTGTTCAATTGCCTTCTGCCACTATGCACTTTTTCCTCTGTAGTGACCAGTTTACTCATAACCACCACTTTTGTAACCAATGCTCATGATAATGTTTTTTGACTGTTTTTGAATTTTGAGTTTTTCTTCAGTTCAGTCAGCCTTTTCAGTTTAAGTTTTGTTCATTTCTTTCTTTTTCTTTTTTTTTTTTTTGATATCTTTAGAGTTATTTTTTTTTGGTCTAATTTTAGCCTCATTTCTATGGACTTCATCCAGTAACTTGGAGTTCCTCTTTACCTTTTAGCGAAGGAGCAGGGGCCGTGGTAGTAGGTCTCAAAGCTTAAGTGACTCTTCCTCTCAGTGTATGGATAGACCCCCAGACAAGGACAAGAAGGTAAGGCAGCCCTCAGATCTACCCTCTCTATGCCTCCCACCTACGAATGTGACTCCACCAGAAACAAAAGTACTCTCTGTTACATGCTGACACTGTGGAGGGACAGGCAAATGTGCAGTAAAACCAGAGATCAGTAATACTTTTCAGTGGTTCTTCTGATACAATTAGCATTTATGGCAACAGTATTTAAATATAATAGCATGATGTTAATTTATGATAAGGCATAGTTTTGTTTTCACAAACACGGCAAATGAGAAAATAATGTGTAATTTTTATTAACTCTTTTAAACTCATGTGTTAGGGTTGTTCTGCAGTTATTACTTGTTGACAATTAGATAAAGGAGCTGAGCGTAAGGTGATTTCTCCGATTTCTTTCTAAGCTGCCTGCTCCATGGCCAGCACCTCCAAAAGTTAATCTGCGGTGTGTGTCACATCCTTCCTCCTGACAATTAAATAAAGCCCAGAAAAGCTGGAGCTAGGGCCTTGAACGTCACTTTTGAGTCAAATGATTTCAGAGGGATAAGGATGAATGGGTGGTTACCATTGAAAGGGATGCATTTGGTGTCTCGATTAAATTTTTAATCAGTGTTTTTTTGAGGAAACGTCTATGTCAAAGATGTTCTTCATTGGAATTTGATAGTTGGTGTATAAAAAAGCTGTCCCACCTCAAAACACATCAGCATGTCTTTCACTTTTACAAACAGGGCCTCTTAATTCATAGACCTTGAGTCTCTTGCCCAAGTGACTGGTGAAATTGTATTTTATAAACCCATCAGTTGATTTGATTTGTCTGTATGATGCTTGTATGACTGCAGCCCACCTTCACTCGCCACTCATCTCAGCCTCTAATGAATGGGGCATTAGTGTGACTTAATCAGTCGTGCCTGTTAGAAGAACATGTAATTACAGGCTGCGTAAAATCAGAATTTACAGGAGGTGTCAAGTCATGTGTTTCACTTTTTGTTTTTGCTCGTAGTCGAATTAAATTGAGCTGATCTATATAGAGATACCATTTAACTTGATTTAATGCCAATTGGCTTTATATCATGTACTAAATGTACTACAGCAAACACATGACTGCCCTTTTATAGTTGAGCTGTTCCAGCAAGTCTTCTACTCAATGTCATTGATTATCTCCACCAAACTCTTCATCAATGTGCCTGGTGTGAAAATGTTATCCATCTTCACTCCCTCATTGGAGTGTGAAGAGTTTATGGGATGGAAATATCAAAGACTGAGCTAGTGTGAGCTTTATGAAGCACTCAGAGTAAACAGCATTGAATTAAAGTATGCTCGAAAGTTAAAACTTACATGAACTTAAAATAGCTTGTGTGTATGTGTAAATGTGCATTAAAAACTGTGTGAAAACATCAAACTCAACTTTATATTCAGTGCACTACAAGAGAAACGTTATCCAGTAATAATAAATATCTGTATTTCGTTTTAGTAGGGTTGCTTACGATTATGATGCGTGATCTGATTTGCTCTCTATCTGTGATATTTATGATGCTCTATAAAATGCTGCTCTGTGCACTGGGAGAATGGGTTGTGGGAAGGGGATGCTTTAATTCTGTGGTGCTTGTGCCAACAAATACAGAGACATAGAGCAAAAACTTAAAGATGATGCTGTAACCAGTGAATTTCTACACTACACACCTATTGGCTGCCTGTTTTATACAGATGTGGGTAAAACCAACAACACATCAGTATAACATCTGACAAGGGCTGATATCAGATAAATTGAGCCAAACATGGAAATTAGATAGAACTGTTCTGATGAGATGTTGCATTTATTTTTAAACCTGTGTCTATGCAGACAGCTCAGCAGAGATTTTGTTAATGCTGCTTTTGCCAAAAAGCTTTTGATGCTCTGAGATCCCTTTTCCTCCCTGTTTTTTTTCCCAGTAATTGTTTTTGATTGAAGAGCATGAAAGAAGACAATAGATTTTCAGAAATGAGTTAGTGGAATCCAAATTGAGTGTGTGTATGCAATGCCTTTGTCCACAGACTTTACAGTCCCACTGCCCTGGCTTTTGTTAATACCGGCTGCCTCACTCACTTACAGACACACACATTCACTCTCTCCATCCACAATTCAGGGTCAGAGATCAGTAAGCTCAGATGTGTGTGTGTGTGCATGTGTCTGCACATGCATTTGTTTTGTGGTTTGGGGGCTCAGATGTATACCCACCTCACGTTAAACCCTGCAGTCAAACTACAGCAGGGGCTAAAAGATCCCCCACACTGGCCGCTTAGAAAATGCCCGCAGGAAACACACACACACACACACACACACACACACACACACACACACACACACACATGGCTGGTCAGAAATCCTGCAGGAAACTGCACAGGGGAATTCCTGCCAGGTCAGGCCGGATTATTTTCCCCCTTACTTCCTGTTCCTGCTGCAGCCTCTCATCTTCCTCCTGAGGCCATTGTGTTGAATTGTGAAACATTTAAAATAAATGTTACATCAAATTAAGAGACAATGCTTTGTCTTTGTAACATGGTGTTTGTTACAGAGCATTGTTAGGTTCGTATTTTGATATCTTGTCATATGGACGTCACTGCAGGATCAAGTACCACAAGAGCTTTGGAGGTTTGAGTTTTTTCATAATTTGATATAAAGATTAAACAATTTTTTGAATAGTTACATCCACAGAAGAGTAAAACAGTCTACGGTGTCTATAGAAATATAAAATGTATTGATTTTTACAGAAAATAATATCTTCAGCCGTGATTTGGCCACACAGAAAAAAAAATGTCTTTGCACATATTTTGAGAGCTGTAGAGGCTTTTACAAAGAACAGCGTTTCTCTGGTGATGAGTTAGTTTCCCGGTCCAGAGCCTCATGATCAGTGTTCGACATAGACAGCACGCATTGTTTGGGATTTTCTTGATAAATAGACGTATCTCCTCATCGTCCACCGCCACTCATATTTACCCCACACAGTCTCAAAGACCACTCAGACATGTCAAATGACCAGGCTGCTAATGGTCAGCGCCAGAGAAAGAGGGGTAGAAGACACGCTGAAAGGCTTTGTCTCAGCCTGTATAATCAATTGACCTGATTGATAAGAGTGTGTCAGGGTTACATTGTGTGTGTGTTATGTTTCCCACGCCCAGTGCTGTGGGTCCATGTGAGTGAGTGTGTGTGTGGTGTGTGCACGTTATCCGACCCTCTCGGCTCAGCCTTTCTCCATCAACACCTACCTCTGGAATGTTAATGAAAAACAACAAGGGAATCCCAAAGAATTTACCTCTCTGTCTTTCTCTTCCTCTCTCTCTCTGTTATCACTTCTTTTTGTTGTAGTTCATTTCGATTTCTTTTCTCTCCCTCCTAAAATCACACTCCTCTCCCCTGTGTTTCTCTTTGGTCATCTTTCTCAAGCCATGTTCTTAGATGGGCAATAAGAACATTGATTAACAATATTTTTTGATTCGTCTCATTATGTGGCTTGTGGAAAGAGAGTGTGTAATTATTTGTCACAGGCTTGCCCTTTTTTGTGTTTTTTTTGTTTATGTCCATTTTCTGCAGTGCTTCACTGATGTCATTTTGAATAATTACAGTTAATCTGTCATTAAAAATGACAGTGTACAAAAAATGTTGTACTTCCAGTACATATTTTTCTCACAAGTGTTTGAACCACATTTTAGGGATCATTGCAAAAAACAGCCGATTATTAGGTTATGAGAATTTTTTACTCATTAATATCAGTATTACTCCCAAAAATCCCTAATCATCATCATCATCACTCCCTCGTCACTAATTAAATGCTTTAGAAAACAGACAAAAGTTTACATATACGTACATTTTGACACACATATATATTCATATATTTAAATATTAACCATATATATATATATATATATATATTTTTTTTACTTAACATCTGTTTCTGCTGTTCAGGTAGGAGACCATGTAGTGATGTAGTCTGCTACCTTTAATACAGCAACAAAAGCATTCACAACAGTCAAGCTTCTCCCTTTTTTAATTGTTGTCTGTAAAGCCTGCTTGTAGTAATTAGCCTTGATCCATGTCTCAAACTCTGCCGTGTTGGGTCCTTGAATTTGAAGCGATTGGGCCTGGTCCTTGAGAAGTCATTGAATTTTATGTTTATGGAAGTGTGGGAACCCTGGTCTGGATCTCTGAACTTTTAATTCATGCATACTAGAGACTCCAGGGTTTTTAAACATAGGAAATATGTCAGGGTTGTGTTTTTTTTGTTTGTTTGTTTATTTATTTATTTTTTATTTAGTGCTGTAGCCATAACATCCTGAACTGAATATTTTACTGCAGGTAGACATAATTTGCAACAACTTAAAGCTGCTGAAGGGGAAAGAAATTGTTTGATAAAATAATCAGAACTTGCTGTCTGTTTTAAACACAGACCCACAACTGCACACGAGAATCGAACTCTGCAGCATTTGTCTCCCATAGCCAGGTCGTTACCATAACCGGAAGCCAGTGTGTAGAGAGGTTACAGTGAAGCTGCTATCTCCTGATTTAGCTGGTGATGTCTGTTAACTGCCATTCATAGAGGAAGTCTGGCTAAACTGTCACCAGCCTCCTTGCAATCACTCTTCAACTAGACCCTGAAGGGAAGAAGAGGAAGGGGGGATGGGCAGTTACTGTTTTTTTTTTTTTTTTTTAAGAGTTGTCATGACACTGAGCATCACAAGCATGTTGAATCCCATGCCGTCTCTCAGGATCGCTGCATATTTTCACCGCCTAACTCTGTCAGTGCGGATGTGCATCACCATGCATGCAAGTGTCCGCGTAAAAGTGCGTGTGCGCATCTGTGCACCTGTCTGCTTGTACGCACGTGCAGGGAGGTGTCAGGGCGCAGGGCGTGCGTGTGAGGTGTAAATGCGCTGGCACCCAGTTGCCACCTCAGGGGTGTGAGAGGAGGGTGGCGACGTGTGTGTGTTAGCGAGGGTGTAAATTGAGCTGTGATGGTCCAAGGAAGAGGATATGATTGGATGAAACAATGAGACCTTGTGCATTTCGGCACGAGGCACTTAGACACACTCTGCTCTAAACTGCAGCTGAATTCCTGTTGCCTCCTGCCCCCTTTTTATCTCTCTTCCGTCACTCTCTTTGTGTTAGTGGATCTCTGAGCTTTCATCTTAGGCTGAGCCTTTGAAATGCAATGCTCCCTCTTTCTCTCTCTGTTTCTATCAACCAAACACACAAAGACCCACACACACTCTTCCTCTTCAGTGACTATATTCTAATAACTTGTATATTTATTTTTTCGCCATCTCTTTGGCTGTAATCTTCCCCAGAACACTTATATATGGTCCAGTGTGTCTCAATCGTCAGTGTTTCCTGTTTTTTCCACAATATGAACATGGTTATAACACAAATGTTTTTCTTCTCTCTCTCCCTGTTTTAATTTCTCTCTTCCCTGTATCATGTATATAGCAGCTTCACCCATCTGTTTCTCCTTTTTTTTCCCCCATTCTCCATGTGCAGAAACATAAAGAGCGAGACAGACACAAACCAAAACACAAGAAGACCTCCATGGACATGTCTCCCTCCCTTGTCCTTCCAAACATCATGGTCCCAGACAAGGTGAGGGCATTCCTCTCCCGCACTCCTTTGTTTATGTGAATTGTGGGAGATAGTAAAGTATTACCTCGATTTCTTCTGTGTCCCTCACACATCCTGTCCCCCGCTTGACCTTTCCCATATTTTTTTGGTCCTCCCTCTCTCAACTGGTGTTGTTTTGATAATTCTCACCCTGTTCCGGGTCTTCTCACCGTCCCTGTCCTCCCTTTTCGTTCAACTGTAATTTTTCAATCATTCCCTCCCTTCTCACCTTCCTCCTCCAGAACTACAACAGCAGCAGCTCAGGGGGAGGCGTCACCTCTCTGCCCGCGTCCTCGCAAAAGCGACTGGATGACAGCACGGCGCGTTTTACAAACGCCAACTTTCAGGAAGTATCTTCGGCTCACTCCGGCAGCAGTTCCAAAGATGGCTTGGCTGCAGACACTGGGAAAGCGGCGTCTGAGGTGAAGAACAAGAAGAACAGCGGCGGAAGTCACACGGTGGGACCGAGAGGCGGCCGCAAGTCTCTCACCTCCTCAGGGAAACCCCTCCCCTCTGCTGTGGTCACCATGGCAACCTCCTCCACATCTGCCTCTGCTTCCACTGGGCCTTTCCACCAAGGTGAATTGATGGCTGCAAATGGTCTTGTATATTAATTTTCCCACTACTGGGAATTAATCCTGCAGTTAGAAAAATAGAAACACGATGCCAAATCATCTGGTGTTACAGTCCTGCCCACCCACTGTAAAACTGCAACTGCTGCACAATTCAAACTGCAGCAGTGTCATTAAAACCCAAATAAGAGTGATGCGTGTATATGTGTGCACATGTGTGCTGTGTCATTGGCTGCAGTTTGTCCAGGCACTAGACTTTTAGTGTGTGGCCATGATAACAGTGTTTTGTCTCGACTGGCCTCTGGCTCCTGTAATCTGGGGCCCTGTCTGGGAACGGAGACAGCCCCCTGCCTCACACACACACACAGACACACACACAAACAGAAAAAAGAACATGTGGGTAGGTCAGGACCTGAAAGGAGTTGGTGCTCACACCGAGCTCCTGTGTTCAGAACCCTGAAGCCCTTTTCTAGATGTGTGTTTGTTTGTGTGTGTCGAGCCGAGACGTGGTGTGTACGTCTGAGTATCCATCCATGTGTGTGCTTTCAAGGCACTTCCTCTGATACACGGGAGGACTACATGATGAGGGAGGGCTGACTGTAGAGCAGATAGAGAGCAGAGAGCAGATAAAATGCTTATTTTGCTTATCTTTTTTCTGCTGCTCCCATGATGATGGAAGAGAGCGTAGTATGGAAACCTTTCCCAGCTGGAACGCATGTTCTATTGTGTGTTCTTCTCTCACTTTTGGTCTCTTACTTCTTCATCTTGTTCATTCCTTTCAATCATTGCCCCTGTCTGTCATTGTCTCCATTTTCCACCTGTCTTTCTTTCTCCCCAGGCCTCCTGTTGACCAGTGCCAGCAAGACGCCCTCTGCTCCTTCCTCCTCAGACTTCCTAAGTTTCTCCGATTCATCGTTGCGTCCCGGGGGTGGAACCACCTTCTCCTCCCCGCCGTCTTTCAGCAGCTGCCTTGTAAAGCCGAGCTCGGAGGGTGGAGCCTCAGAGGGAACTCCGACGCTCTTTGGTTCTCTTATGTCCGCTACCACAGCCTCAGCAGGTGACAGGCGTTTTTCATTACTGGAGTTACACAGATGTGTGTTTCTTTTCTTTAAATACTTCATTTTTATGCTTAATCCATTTTTTTGGCATGACATTACTGATTATTAAAATGATACACCAATCTCTAACAAGTATTTTCCTGCATTGGTCATACAGTATTGTTCAGTGTTAGTGCCACCTGTATCCCATTTCATCTTGAGTAAACATGGATTAACGTTAGCTGAACTGTGTAGACATTTATCATTATTGTTAAGTATTAACCAAATTAACCATCATGAGCATGATAGCACAAATAACAATTTGTTTGTTTTTTTCAGTTAATGGCTCTGCAATTTAAGGAGTTAAAGATATTTCAGTCTGTGCTGTGTCAGTTTGGACCTTTTAAAAAATCTCTTGTATCCAAACTTTCTGGAAGCACACTATTAAATTGCTGTACTAACTATGACTGTATGGTGGTCAACTAAATGGTTTTGGTTGTCATTTCATAAAATGCAGTATTTAACAATTATTTGTTGTGATAATCAATAAAAAACACAAATTAATAGAGAACTAAGATGATGTGTGTTTCACTTGGCTACATTAGTTGGTTCCTAAAAGGCTCTCAAGTCAATAAACCACAGAAAAACACAAAAGTCTGCAGAACTCATGATTAAATACTCACTTCTGCTTTCTTACTATTGCAGTGGGTGGGAAACTGTATGAGAATTCCCACAGTCACGCAGCGAGTGAGACGACAAGCCTGGGTGGCTCCACTGGATACAAACGGCCCCAGCCCTCCAGCTCAGGACCAGGCATCGGAGGAGCAGTGGCAGGAGGAGGGGAAGACGGGGTGAAGAAGAAAAAGAAGGGCAACTGGCGAAACCGATTTGGACCTTGCTTTACTACGGACGTGAAGCCCTCGGAGCCAGCTCCCTCCCTGACTCTGCCTACCTCCTCCACAGCCAACACCTCCTCCTCCATTGCCTCCCCCGCCTCCTCCTCCTCATCCTCGACGCTCTCAGGTCGGCCGGGCTTAGTTTCCAGCAGTGGATTAGGAGTGGGAGTCGCCGGAGAGAGGGGACTGGGAGTCATGGGTGTCGGAGGTGGGATTCAGAAGTCCCCGTCACTCCTCAGGAATGGGAGTCTGCAAAGTCACAGCGGCTCCACAACCACTGGGCCAGGTGAGGACAGGTGTCACAATGAAAAATACTTCCTTAGTCGCCCCCCTTCTGTCATTGTCACCTAAAATTTTCAATTAGCTTCACAGTTTTTGCTGTTGCTCAGCAAATAAGCAGAAATGAATTGTTGTTGGCAGCTAATATGAGGAAAAGGACTGGATTAATTCCAGATTTACCAGCCCATTATAACCCGTTAGACAAAGAAATTGTGTCTCATTGTGCTGTGTAGGGTCATCAGTATGAGCAAAAGGGAAGTAGCACATAGGTGGCATTGTTGTGGCAGTTTTTGTTCTTGAGCTCCTGACGAGAGGATTTTTTTGTACCATTTGCCACCAAATGCTGATGAATTTAACAAAAGATGTTTGTGGTTTCCCTCTGTGCAGCAAATTATTAGCATTACCCATCACAAATGGCAAAGATTTGACACACCTTTGTAATTGGCTCCTTGTGTGCATGTCAGACTGTGGGTCTGTGTCATTTTCTCACACGTGTAAGTGGTCTGTATGTTTTCTTTTTTTTTTTCATCGTGTTCAGTTGCTTGGCAACTGTCTTTATGCTTTGGAGTTCCCCTCTGCTGATAGAAATGGCTCAGTACAACCCACACATCCCACATCTCCCCTTTCTTCCAGAATTGCCACCCTTTGTTTCTCTCTCCTGCCTCTCGGCTGGTCTCTTACCTACATTCTGCTCATTCCTCAAATTCTCGCCTCACCTGTTGATGCTTTGTAGAGTTGAAAGCGTGCATGTATGTGCATAATGACAGTTGCTTGCGCATATACTGTACTTGCGCAGGCGTAATGTGCGTGTGCCTATTACGACCAAACGCAAAGGAAGGCAGTGGTTGCTCTAATCAGATCAGTATTTCCCAGCAATCAATGGGATCAGCTTAACAGATAATAAACACTTATTTGTCCTTATAGTTTAACATTTTTACATAACCTTCATGCATAAAGGACCCTTCTGTGTCTTTGTCTGTTATTCAGGCTTTTTTTCAATTTTTCATCTCCAGATTTTAAAATATTTATGTATTAACAATAGTGTTTTTCACGACATCTTCTTAAAGGAAGTTTTTCCTTCAGAATATAATACAAATTTTGGATAATACACCTTTGATCCAGACTGATGCGATTGTGTCATCTGTGGAACACAATGAATCTACCGTTATGTTGTTTTTCCTCAGAGCAGTATAGTTTGTGAATGAATGAATGAATGAATGAATGATACTGGATTACAACTATATAAATGTATAATAATCACTGGTTTAATTGTGGATCAACAGAAATGTACTTTCACACACATACATATACACATTTATTGGTAAGTGTATAAAAGTATAAGCAGAAGTTGTGTCCAGCCATAAATATTGATATGCAGACGTGTGTCCAAAGTGTGTTTGGTGGATTTGTTGTACTCTAGTAGTGTTAAGCTGGAGTTGGCGAGTCAGACCTGAGGACTGATGCTGTGTGCTTTCTGAATATAATGTTTTTCAGCAGCGCCTACTGAGGATAACTTTGTCAGTAATTCCACAGACATTTGAGTTTTTGGCACTTATGCTTTTCCCTATAGCAATGGTGGAGTTTTTGACCACAGCTGGTGAAAGAAGATAGTGAAAATGTGTGTGTATGAGAGAGAGAGAGAGAGAGAGAAATCGTATGTTCTTCTTCCTACTGTAAATATTTAGCTGAGGGTTAATGCAGGGCAGTAATGGGGAGGATCTTGGCATTAAGCACCCCCCACCCCACCACCACCCCTTGTCTGCTGACTCCACCGTGCTGATGGATAGATAGTTAGCCTGATAGATATGTGTTGGGTGGGTGAGTAGGAGGGGGTTAGATTTGGGCTAGGTTAATCTTTGACTGCATGGGGGTCACTGATGGGACGGACAAGCTGCCAGAGCGCAATGGGTTTCATGTGTGGGGGAGGAAAGATGTTAAGCGGACATGAATTTATTCAACCCAGTGGGAGTGAGTGTGTATGAAAGTGTGAGAAAAGATTTTGGTAAATTATTGATTTGATCTTTTTTTTTTTTTGGCTTTATTTAGCGGTATTTTTTTTTTAGTTAACCTCGTTAAAAAAAAATCATCTCTGCATAGGAAGAAATGATATGTGAATATTTTGTGGTCCTCTGTAATATTATTACAGTTGACAGGTTCGATGATTTTTCCCTTAAATGTAATGCGGTTTTAGTCAGTCTGCTTTAAAAAAGTGAGCGCTGTGGCTGTTAAAAATATTTTGGTGAATTTAAACAGGGAAGAAAAACAAATCAAGCAGCGCAAAGATCATTAAGAGATGGAGGCTGTAAGAAAAACAAGACAGACACACACACACATACTATACAAAAAACCTACAAGAAGCAACAAAAACAAACAGAGTGACAGCTCTTTCATGTACTTTACAGGATATGCATGTTTTCTCTCATCAGTAAACAACGCCGAATAAATACACGTTTAAAGACAGAAAAATATTGAATTTACAGTAGAGTGTGTTTTGTTTCAGCTCTTCCTCCTCTTCACTCACTTTTGAATTTGATCATCTGCTCAAAACTGTTGGTGACTCTGCAACTGACATGGCTTTATTGGTCTACTGCAACACACACACACACACACACTGGCCATTACACTCATTGCTCTCAGTGTAGCTTTTCTCCCTCTACTAATTGCAGTAATGTTCAAATATATTTCTGTTTATCTTAAATCGTGGAAAAGTCTCCAAATATCAAATGTCTGTCTGATGATGGTGTTTAGTGTTTTTATCCTTATTCCTTTTTTTACATCACGATTAGACAACTGTTTTTAATGTATAAAAAAACAAGCTGTGAAAGCCCTAGTATTCACCGTCATCGTAGTTAATCGTGAAAACATTTATTCATCTGCTTAATATCAGAGAACGATGCCATCCACCCTGTTTTTAGATCATACTTAACCATCTGTAAACGGGCAGCATAGATTTCCTATTGAGATAAGACCAGCTTGAACTAATCAAGGTGGATATTTTTTGAGGCTTACACACGTACTGAGTATGAAGGGAAAAGGAGCAGGAAGGTTGGGCGATGGAGGCAGCTGTGCTTGAGGGGCTTTATGTTATTGATCACACCGACAGGTTATACGTTTTACAAGCTCTGGGGTGAGTGTGTGTGTTTGTGTTGTGTGTGTGTGTGTGTGTGTGTGTAGAAATGTTTTTTGTTCTTTGTCTTCTTTCATGATGCTGGAGGAAGTTTTAATTCTAATTAGAGGTGATAATTAAATAATAATCTTTTTTTTTTTTAAATAACGATCTTGGCAGGAATTGATGAGAAAATACATTTTGATTAAATTGCATTTCCTCTGCAGCTATTAAAACACGCTTGTTCTTAACAAGACTATATACTTTTTTTCAGTTTATTTAATTTCTTTTAAAAACTTTTATTGGTACAAGGTTTCAAGGTTTGTTTTTTTTTTAGAGCCTATGCTGAAACCTCTCATCTTGCTTTTCACTGAAAACTGGAGAATTACCTCATGTGAAGGTCAGAAGGTTAGATGGTTCACTGAAAAGTGAAACTATTTGATAAAATATAATACATTTAAACTTTACAAATTCAAAAATTACAACCAGTTTACAAAATAACATTAATATTTTTCACTTCCACTTTTATTTTCTGCACACACACACACACACATGCACACACAGACACACACATTAGCTTTGGTTCTTCATGAAAACAGTATGAAGTCTAATAGTTAAAACAAAACATAATTCTCCCTTAGATTTCCCCACTCATAGCGTAATCACAAATTGCATTCAGTTTTGGTACATTTTAATCTCTGTAATATCATACAATAATGCAAATGTGAATTGAAATGAACCTGTATTTTAACTTGTACCGTGTTTGCACCACCCCACTGAGTTTCAGCTTTAGTTTCATCAGTAGCAGGAGCTGATAAACTGTTGGTTTGGCCTCTAAACCAGTTGCTGAAAATCCAGCAGGAGCACATGCCCTCTGAGCCTCAGCAGCCCTGCTTTGGGTATCAATTTTTCTAGTGCATATTACAAAACGTTATAAATAGTATGTAGGCCTATGTAGTGTTCGTATCTCTCTCTCTCTCTTGCTCTGCCTCTCTCACTCCCTCCACCCCTCCCCTCCTGGCACAAAGATCTCTTGTTCCCCCAGTGAATGTGTGCTGCCCTGAGCCATTCAGGCTTTTGTGGGGCTGAGGGGCCCTCTCCCCCCCTCCTTCTCCTCCTCTGCAGGGGTCAAAGGGGGGCAGGGGCAGGGCTTATCCCTGGTTAGTGGGCGAGCACAGGGGTGTGCAAGGGGAGGGAGGGGGGAGAGATGGAGAGAGCTCGTCAGACAGACAGAGCAAAGAGATAAGAGCATGGAGCATGCATATGGGTGTGTGAAAGTCGAGCAGTATGTTTGTGTGGGTGATATTTAAAATTGGCCCGTACAGTGTAATGTAATATTTATAATTTTTTAATGCTGAATAAAATTGCATGTATTATCTGTATACGGTCAAAGAATTCAAATAATTCATATGGAGGGGGGGAATGTGCAGATTGATTTTCCTCCTCTCCTCTATCCCAGTTTATAAGAGCCTAATGTGAATGATTTGTGTCAGCTGATTTGTGCCACTTTGAGTCACCATTAATTGGCCATTCAATTTGTCAGCTCTTCATCTTGTTTAAAAGCCAATGCCTTAATCTTTGTAAATGGGTCATGGTGTAAATGTAGCAATGTGCAAAAGATATTCTATTGCAGCGGATACAAAATCATTTAATGATAGGTTTCCATTATCCGAGGGAAATGTGTTAACTGGGGTTTTTATTTGAGACGGGCCTTACATGAAGGAAGAGCAAATGCTGACAGATGCTTCATTTTACAACTAATGCATGTAATAAACACCAAAGACTCATGGGAAGGGTCCCAAGGAAATAAGAGGAGTCTTGAAGCTGCTACAGAGTCAATGACTCAGAGTTCTCAACTTGTCATAGAAGGAAAAGCACAGATGTTCAGCAACATTAACAATGTTCTCAGCAAGCCCTGACAAATACACTAAAACAGCTGAATGAAATTTAGCCTTTGTTCGTTTTATTATTTACTCATCATGTGTTTTTATTGTCATCATCAGCACCAGCAATGCTCTGCTGACATCACTGTTTGATCATGTTAGGTAAATGCAGTTCAGATTATAAATGTCTGTTATCTCTTTTTTTTCTCCGCAGGTGTTTTCTCTGGTGCCGATGGGTCATCATCGGGGACAGGAGCTGTCGCTGTGGGTGGGGCCAGCTCCGAGTTGTCACAGCAACAGCAGCCCACACCTTCCCTAGCCCCTCCCTCTCCATTCACTGCCACGGCGCCGCTAACGAGCACGGCCTCCACACACGTGAGTTCAAACACACAACCTGCGCTCGACGTCCACACTAATATTAAAATACACGCTCAATAAACACACTCTACCTGTCTTTCACACAGAAACACACACACACACACGCTCTCTCACACACCGCATCCGTCAATTCACCCACATCTCCCGCATCTTGGAGCTACAGTGCAGCTACACTGCACAGTGGGAAGACGAATAAACCATAGTACACTAATTAAAAGTCTTCTGCACCAAATCTCTCAGCGCTATTACTAATCCACTGCATGTTAATTATGTGTGAAATGTGTGTGTGTGTCGTGATATTGTGTAGATTGTGCTTTCTCAGTGACTTATTTTATAGCTCATCGTCGGGTCACTCTGGTTGATTGAGGGCACAGAGATAAGTCTGTTTTTTGTGTCTGAAAATTTCACTGAAGCATCTGCGACTCTCCGACCTAATTCAATAACCACTGACCTTAGTGAGAAGGGTCTTGGCTATAAAGTTAAGTGATGCGTTTTTATTACTGTAAATGTACAGGAATGTGGAGCGAAAGATAGATGACACACATTTTCCTTCAGATGGAAGTAGAAATTCAGATTCCCATTTAATAAAATCCTGGGGGGAAAAAAAAACACCAGGATGATGTAATGTTAGGATTTCCATCATTTCCATTAATTCGGAGAAGAGTGAGAAAAAAAAATAAGGGCGAAGTTGTAAAAATCTGTAAATCTGTATTTACTGTACATTATGTCAGAAAGCGGCTCCATAATCTAAGCTGCATCTTTAACAGATTTATCCAGCTCAAACTGAGTTATTATCATTTTCAGAACTTTATGCAATGGTTTTTTTGTTTGCACCACTGGTTTAGATACATTTACATTAAAAACTGAGGGCACAAACTATAATGTGGTCAGTTCACCCCCTCCATTGTGAGCACTGCCCCTGCCTCTTAAAAAGAAAATAGAAAAAACTCAACTCCAATCACTGACCCCGGTGCCTGTCCTTCCAAAACCTCCCCCAAGACAACGTAGTGTCCACCAAACTCAATTTTTCTCCCGTATCCACTTACCACCTCTCTTTCTTTCTCACACACACACACTTTTTCTCACCCTCGACCTTCCTTCTCTCTGTCCCCATCCATTTCTCTTTTTCTCCCTCTGTTGTCCTGTGATGTAATGACATCTGACAAGCACCACAGTAGGGATGGAGGGATAGATGGAGGGTAGGAGGGGTCGGGGTTAGTGTGTGCGCTTGTGAGTGTGTGTGTCCGTGTGTCACTTTTGGGGGGGGGGCATTTGCACTCATGCCTTGAATTCACTGGCTTGGCCTTCATCTTCCCGATTCCTCTGTTCAGCACATATTATGGGGGACGAAGACTCAGGGAGGCACAGGATATCATGCCTGTTTGTAGCGTGTATAGTGCAGCTGCCTGGGCCATGGATGTTTGTGTTTTTACGTGTGTGTGTTTGTGTTTTTACGTGTGTGTGTGTGTGAGTGAGAGAGAGAGACAGAAAGCAGCAGTGAGAGTGATTGAAGTGGAGAGGTTTTTTCCACCCCTTGATTTTGTTGCAACAGATTGTTAAAAAAGTGTGTTAGTTTGTACAGTGTGATTCACGCCTCTGGGCATCTGGGACACACACACTCTGAATAAGTCTGCAGAAATTACGCAACAATAGAGGGATGCCAACAACAAGCTTCCCTCAGCGTGTGTGTGTGTGTGTGTGTGTGTGTGAGTGACAGAGACCATTTGCTATTTTCAGTCAGCTAGCAGACTCTCAGCCTACTGTTATTGGCTATCAGCCCAGGACAGAGAAAAGGGAGTCCGAGAGAGACTTTGAATGAAAAATGAATGTAAATGAAAAATGAATGTTGATGGGAAAGGGGGCTGGATTATGGCACTGAGGGAGGGAGGGGGAGGGGGAGGGGGAGGAGAAATCTGAAGTCATTTCAGTGAGAGAGAAAAATGGTCCAAGGGAACAGGTTCCTTTCTTTGCATTTAACACGGATGGGAATTTCCAGGATGTTTTCCAGCTTTTTATTATTTTAGACATACCACATCCATGCATTCGTAATAGGAGAGTATGACTTTCTATTTTTTCCCTACACACCCTAACACTGGGACAGGAATGGCTCCCAGAGCAAGAGGATAAAACAGACTAGGATCTGGGTTTGCTCACAGGATCTGTTGTATATTTTTGTTTTTTTCCGTAATTGATTTTTTTTTTTTTTTTTTTTAACATTAATCTGTTCATTGTCATAAAAACTGTGTGTTTCTTTGATCAGAATTTCTCAAAATGTCGTAATTGTACTAAACCAGACAATTTATACTCTTACGCTTATCCACTTCACAATTCATGAAAAAGTATTTCAGTGTAAGGTGACACCTTTTTATTCTGTAACTTGTAAAAATAAATGTTTCTTCACGGCCAGAAATTAGAGCTCCTGAAGCTCTCAGATTCGTTTTGGAAAAACAACTTCCTGTAATCCTGGTGAGTTTTCTATGGAGTCACATGGTTTGGTTGTGGTTTCTACTCTTTGACAAAAAAACAAAAACAGTCAGCCATTTTGTACACCTGATTCCCCCGCTGATGCTCCACCCTCACTCTCCACCCTCACACCCCGCCCCACCCTTCACTCCACGGTCCTTATTTGGGAAATGCCTTAATTGGATTAAACTCTATGCATCAGAAACACTTTGTCAGCATGTCAGCATACTGTCGGGGAGCCGAGGCTGTGTGTGTGTGTGTGTGTGTGTGTGTGTGTGTGAGAGAGAGAGAGAGAGAGAGAGAGAGAGAGAGAGAGAGAGAGAGAGAGAGAGAGTGAGAGTATGTGTGCAACAGAATAATGAGCTCTGGTTTCATAATGTACCATTATTTTTTGGTGCATAAATTGATGCTGTTGTCTAATTCACATTCAGATATATACACACACACACACACACACACACACACGTATATTTATAAATCTAAATCACATTCACTGGCATTAAATCATTTGTAGATGCTTTGTGACTAAGAGGAAAGAGGATTGTTCAGATAATTTTCAGCTCTGGATTCCAGCTCATTAAACATTATAATAATATGCAAGTCAGTCTTCTAGAGAAATGTAATCCATGTGGAGCGAACACGTTCAGCTGACGACCAGAGAGACACCATGTGATTTTAATTGGTTGACAAAGTTAAACTTCTGCTCATATTTAGATGCCATCGTTTCACGCCCTGGTTATTTAAAAAATAAACTTTTAGTGTTAAAACAACTGGCATAAAATCAGAAGACAACAGTTTTTCAATCAATAATCAATTCATCAGTAAATTATTCTGTTATTTATCAAGCAAAAATCTGTCAAGCATCTTGAGTGGGAGTTGTTATTTTTTAGTTTACACTGTTTCTGTTGCTGTAACTTCAGTTAATTTGCGTGACAGCATGACAAGCTCTCCAAAAATCATAACATGCATTTTCACAGTTTTGACATATTTTATCACTCGTCTGTGAATGATTAAGAAATAAAAGTCTCAATCAAATTAATTGTTAAAATAATATTTTATGAAACTATATCTTACTTCTTAAAATTTTATTTAATCAAGCATGTTTATATTTGTACTTAAATGAATGACACTGATATGTTTTCATCATTTTGCCACCTGAGCCTTCTCCTCGTATTAACTTCAGTAAGATTTAAAAATGCTCCTGACAGCCAGGCTGTGAAGAAACACACAGTGTAATTTTAATGTAGTAGGACTCTTCTCCCCAGTCATTTCCTTGTGGCTCATACTTGTCTGTTTGTGTCCCTCTGTCTTAAGGTGAGCGGTCTGCCAGGGTCCGTCTTCAATCTGGCCCCCTCCCACATGTTCGGTAACAGGCTGAACCCCAACTCAGCCATGGCAGCACTCATCGCCCAGTCCGAGGCCTCACCAGCAGGTATGCAAACGTTTGCAAGTGTATATGTGCTTGTGACAAAAGTATGCATGTGTGTTGGAGAGAAGGAGAGGGAGATAATGGATAGGTCACACCCCCTCTGCCCCTCAGAGAGGTCGAGGGTCAGCTCTCGTGATATTTTCAAGCTCCTCCCACTCAGCTCCAGTTACATGCCTCGATTACTGCCCCTCTCCCACTCTTTCTCTCTGTCACATGTATAAAAACAAACACAGGACATTGGCTCTCATATATGTAAGTTTCATGGAGAACACTCACTCACCAATTAAGTTGTTGCCAATGTGAGAGAAAGAGGAGGATTTGTCCACGTGGTAGACTGCGCCTTCAGGAGCCGATCTGTTGTCTGTGTGGTGCTGGAGCGCTGCTGAGGGAGTAAGAGGTGGCTTTAGTAATCAGAGTAGCCACTTCCTGATGTAAGACATCTGGTTGAACAGAGAGGACTGAAGCGAGAGAAAAGGAGAGAGAGTAAAGAGGAGGAGGAGGAAGGTAGTTCCTGCTGCCGGTCAGCAGTCATCAGGGCCAGATCCACTCTGACCCAGAGGTCAGCTCACTAATCAGGCTGAAAGACAGGGGGTCAGAATGTGTGTGCGTGTGGCGCATATCAGTGTTTTAGATTACATAAATATAAGATTTAATTTACTGACAGATGTACGCACTGGTCACTCATTTTACATTAGATTGTTTAATAATTGATTTATTACAAAGTAATTTAATACAAAGTCTACATTTGCTGATTTCAGCATCACAAAATGAAGAAAATTTAAATATATACTTGATTAATAATTTAATTATTTTGTCAGTAAAATGCCAGAAAATGGGAAAACTAGCCCAAAATCATTTCTCAGAGCCTACAGTCAAATCTAAAGGTGTCTTGTTTTGTCCGAACACTTAAAAACTTAAAAATCCAGAACAATACACGGACAGGAAATAGCAGAAATTTTTACATTTGAGAAACTAAAACCAGGAAATATTTGGGGTTTTTTGCTTTAAAATGAGTGAATCTATGAAGTAGTTGCAGATTAATCTTTCACAGACTGACTAAAAAAATTAAACGAGTAAAAGTTTAACTTCTAATTTCTAATAAAATTAGTCTGAATGTTGTCCTAGTTGACGTAGACGAGCCGTGATGTCACATGATCATATACAACACGTGTGCACAACGACACAAGCGTGAAGTCCTGTTTGTGAACCAGTGAGGGGTCATGTGAGCTCAAACATCCAAGGTGTGCATGTGTTTGTATGCATGTGGCCAGTTTACTTTGGCAGGGATTTCTCTTTGCTTTTGAGTGTCTAGAGGGAGTTGCCAGGACGGAGAGCGCTGCAAGAGAAAAAGGACTTGAAAAAGGAGGCAAGCGAGGGACTAGAGTGGTGACCTGGTGGGGGTAAAAGCTGGGATTGACTGTCTTAAGTAGAGGGGAGTTTGTGTGAGTGTGTAAATGCAAAAGTGTGCATTTGCGTGTGTGTGCATGTGTGATTCATTACTCCCACTGAGGAAAATGAAAAGAAAGCGTCTGGCCACGTGCCCAGAGGGAGGAGATAGAGAAGGTGGAGAGAAAGAGAGAGAGAGGGAGAGAAATGCACATGCAGTCTGAATGAAGGCTCGTATGTGAAAGAGATACAAAGGAAGAGAGAGAGTTGTGTAGGCTGTAGAGCCACAAGTATTACAGTGCGTTCACACTGCACAGTCTGGTATGGTTCTCCGTCCACACTCAGACGGCTTAGTCAGAGATTCTCTCCCAATCGGACAAATCTGGAAACAGAGTGGACGAGCTTTTGAAAAACAGTGTACAGCATGTGTAGTCTGGACTGTAATGTTAGACAGTGTGCTTTTTTTGTTGTTGTTTGAGACTTACCATTGTTTGGGCAGATATATGGATTATTGTCCAATTATTGTCCGATTCTCGTACTGCACACTTTTCTCCTGTGTGTTTTAATTCAGTTAAAATGAATACAGGTGCTGTGAAGCTCTGTTTAAATTGATTAAATCATACACCATCACAAATGTTCAGTAGTGATTTGATTGACATCTCAGTACAACAGTCCAGGGGGTGCTGTTCACTTTTATGAGCCACAATCAAAGGACTATTTTCCGCTCGGTCTGTTGTTTGACATCAGAAACTGAAAAATACGATAATGAGGAAAAACCAAACTCTGAGTTCAGCTGCATTAAATATTGGAGTAAATGTGAGTGCGAACTGCTGAATTGTGTTTTCATTGTCGTCACTGTTTGTTTTACATAAACCACAGTGCGCTAGCTTTGAGCTAATAGTGAAGTCTGTGAACAAGTGACAGCAGTAACAACGTTACCTGAAGGCAACATCAGTGGCAGAGACAGGAGGACGGAGGAGATGACCGACTGTGACCTTTGTCTGTGCTCTTCATTAAGCCCCACTTTGTGCTTTTATATCATGATTCTTTTTTGTTTATTGAATAATGATTTCATTTATTTATATCTTGCATTAGTTTCCATGGAGATGTTACTGAGTTTACACACAGTGACTTTGCTGCCGTAAACATTGTTGCTGCCTTAGAAACTAATTCTGTTCTAAATTTTATAATAATAAGAACCAATATCATTATCAATACAGAACCAGATAAGCTGTAATGTACTGATGAGATGAAGTGACAACAACATGAACCTCCTCCAACTTAAGGGCAGCCTGTGTTGGACATTCATTCATATTAAACACTGTTATTGCACATTAAGTGTGCATGTTTATAAAAATGACCTGATGTGGATATGTGTTGTGTTCAGTGTTTTCAACCTGAACCAGCTCAGTGTAGATGTGGTCTTAGATGTCCGATTGATCGTGTGTGTGTGTGTGCAGATCAGGAGGTGGGAGACGGCAGTAGCAGCGTCGGAGCTCAGGGCTTCTCCATAAGAGCTTCTCCCAAGACCACCCCGCGGTGAGTATATACTCTCTCTCACACACACACAGATCCCCCTCCTGCCCTCCACCACAAATCCCTCCCCATTTTTACATTCCTCTCTGCCCCCCCTCCGTCACCCATCCCCCCTCTCTGCTTTTCCCTTCGCTGGCCCATCGTCTCCTCTTCTCTCTTCCTCTCCTCTCTCTCACACACACACACACACACACACACACATGCACATACTCTCCCTTTCGCTTTACCCCTACAGGCAATTCTCGCTCTCTCAGCCAACGATAACTTGTGTTTTTGAAGGTGGTAACCATCCTTCAACTCCAGTTAGATTTTTTTCTCTTGCATTAATCACACATGGAAGGAGACTCTAGTGATTTTCTGCATCGTCTCCATTTGGGAATATTTGCATGGATCTTTCAGGATGCGAATATTGACGATACAGATGCAGTTTTGTTTGTTTCTACTACTTTGTGGGATGGATAATTTTACCTGATGAGGTTGGTGACTTTTTTTTTTTATCATGAATTCTGCACCTGTGTCATTTCATGTTTTTCTTTTAGGACAAATAACTCATGTGTGATTTAAATTCAAAAGAGAAAATTGTATTATTGAATATGATGACAGAGAAAATATTAGATTTTCTCTCCAGGCAGTGTATTAGACATATTTTAATGACTACATGTTAATTGATCAGATATTTTTTTGTTTGTTTGTTTTTTTCATTTTCTGGACAAAAATTAACAATAAATTGACCTTCATGAGAAGTGTATTTATTTACAGTTTACAGTGTGATTCAAAGTATAAAAATTTAACCATCAATACCTGATTTTTTGTTGTTTTTGTTTTTTTTCTGCTTTTCCCTCCCGTTACACACCCTTCTTTCTGTCTTCTCTCTCCTCTCCTGCTGTCCCTCGTTTCCCCTCTTTCACACTCAACAGATTGTCTCAGCACACACACCGAGATTTATCGCACCAAGACAGTCCACTTCCCTTTTTCTGTCTCTCCCACTTGCATGTCTTCTTTCTTCCTCTCTCTCTTCACGTCTCTCTCTCTCTCTTTCTCGCTCACACACATACAAAGCCTGGCCCCTTTTCATTAAAGACCACTGTAACAACAAATTGATGTAGTTTTATAGCCGGCAGTGTCTATGTTTGTCTGACGTTTATGTTGGGTCGTTAATCACCCTATTGACCTCTCTATCTTTCCTTTTTTATCCATGCTGTCTCTCTCTCTCTCGCTCTCTCTTGCCCCATTCAGTTCTCCCATTGGTGGCCTGCAGATCCGCTATGACTCCTTGGGGTCGTTGCCGGGGCCAGGCCTGGGGTTGCTAGGGGCGGGGGGAGGCGGTGGGGAGACGATGCCCCCAATGGCCACCAGCATAGAGCAGCTCCTGGAGAGGCAGTGGAACGAAGGGCAGAGCTTCCTGCTGCAGCAGGGAGCGCAAGGGGACGGTGAGAGGACACACACCCAGAGACACAAGATGCACACACACAGACACAGACACACACACACAGGGCAGGGAGTCATTGCACAGGTTTCCATTGTAGTGTGAATACACTACCTGACTCTGGACTCAGATACCTCAACAGAACTATTTGGACATCTTACTTGGATAAATGTATATTATTTTATTTTACAATTCCTGGGCCAAAGATTTCTGAAAAAAAAAACAGTTTCCTGTTCATGTGTTTCATTTTTCTGGAGTTTCTGGTTCCTCTTTTCTAATATTTTGTTATCCTGATAGAAGTAGAAGTAGAAAAGACAGAAAAGATGGGCACTTTCTTTTCCTGTCCCTGACACTCACATCTTAAACATTTCTTTGAATAATTTGACCCAAACCAAAAAGGCAAATGTTTTTAAATATATAGAAATGTTCTCATGCTGTCTGTCATTGTTGTATCTGTCAGTTATCTCCCAATCCCTCCAGGGATCAGTAGTTGCAGCCAAGTTGTCAGAAAGGTCGTCCTTCACGTTGACGAGTCAGGTTGAAGTTCCTGTGTCGGCGAATCCTCCCCCTGACTGAGTTGTCCTTGAGCGCTGCGCTGAGTCTGTGCAGGCATCAGGGTCACTGCTCTGTAGCTGACCTTGGCCTCTGACCTCCCTGTAGAGTGTATCTGTCCAATCAGTCACTGGGTATTTGAAGAGAGCTGTGTGAAGGCTGAGCAGAGCTGCATGGTTTTACCCTGAAGGAAGGATTGGCCTTTTAAGAAAGTCAGAACGTTGGTATTCTAGCTTGTGAAAAAATCACTCCAGTGCTGCTCCCACAAGTATAACACATTACATGATAATGTAGTAAACTGTTCACGGCTGTGTTCACTTCAGACCAAGGCAGAATAATTCTTACATTTTCATTTGTGCAAATTTGAGTTTTTCTCTCATGCATCACTGGTGAATTATAAATTGAAACTGTTGATACTGAAAATGCTCTGATCCGTCAGTTTTCTTATTCTTATCTCACTCTCTCTTTCAGTGGTGGGGATGTTGAAGTCTCTCCACCAGCTGCAGGAGGAGAACAGGAGGTTGGAGGAGCAGATTAAAACTCTGACCATGAAGAAAGAGAGACTGCAGCTTCTCAGTGCTCAGCTATCAGTGCCTTTCACCCCCACCACAGCCTCCTCTGGTACGTGCTCAGACAAACAAAGACGAGCAGTGAGGCAGGTTGCAGTTGTGGCAAGCTGTTTATTTGAGAAAAGCACAAATAGGTTGCCGAAGTGAGATTGTGTAGAAAAACTATTATGATGATGAACACATATGTTCTTCAACTTGGTCCTGTCTCACCACAAACCTCAGGCACTAACAGGATCTGGACCAAAACAAAAACACATAGAGCTCAAGTAGCTAGTTTAGCTAATCTGTCTTAATGGCTGGTTTCTGCTTCTCAGATTTTTTTTCTCTGATTTTAAATGAATATTTTACAAAAACAAGGCATTTGAAGACAGAACAGGATTTAAGTTATGGTTTTGCTTTTTTTTCTGACACTGACTAGACTGAGCGATTACTGATAGACTGGAAAAAGAAAGCAGCAGACAAATCACTGAAATTAAAAATAATCATTACTTGTAGTCTTGATGCAGACATAGTTAACACACAGACATGGAAATCTCTGTATTTGTGTTGCAGATGTGAAAGGATCCCAGCTTGGAGCAACTGACTCTTCTTTAGCTGTTGCAGCTCAGGTACAGACAAACACAACATGTGACTGTGTCACTTTGAACCTCATCATCAAATACAAGACAGTACACTCATTCATAAAAGTGTATATATACTTGTATAAGCCTTTCTTATATCGATTGTACATCTTATTATTGGTGAACTACAATAATCAGTGTGCTGTTGTTACATAATGTCATCAGGTTTGAAGGTAGATTATGAAGGAGAGAGTCATCATTAATGTTTTTTATCTCTCCGTGTCTCTCAGGACAGCACGTCATGTGGCGGTCACAGCAGTAGTGGCTCCACCTCCTCTCTCTCCACCCCTCCCTCCGTCTCTCAGAGCCCACCCCAGCCACAGCTCAACGGCGTCGCCACGGTGGGGACGACGGCAGCGGCGGCTGGGCTGGGCGGCGTGGCAGGGCTGATGGGCGCACTTGGTGCGGGTAACGCGCTGGGCATGGGGGGAATCGTCGGGGCACTGAACGGCGTCATCCAGACACCGGCGGGCACCGGCAGCCCTCACACTCACACTACGGGAGCAGCCACAGGCGTCACGTTGCCCGTCAACAACAGGTACATCCTCATCCTGCAGTATGTCGTTGTCCTTGTCAGCTAGAAACAAAAGGTGGCAGCACAAATAGCAGTGTTCCTCACAGATCAGGCCTAGAGAGTGTTGTCTTTATTACTGTTGTAATAATAACCCAACACATCGAGACAGAAACACAGAGAACACCTGAATCGTTTCAAAATGTCAGAGAACATATTTGTCCGGCAGCTTCATTTGTTGACTTTTGAAGACGTATGAATGTGAACTTTATCGGCTCCTCTCCTCTCCTGTTTCCTTTTGCTTGCGTGATGGATCCTTGCAGCTCAGCAACTAGTAAAACCAGGTGAGACGTTAGTCAGTTGAACTTCACCATCGCCATCGCTTGGCTCCATTTTCCTTTCCTCATGTCTGTCTGAGAGATTCTGGAGGAAAGTGATGTTATGATTTTGTTTTGGAGAGTGAAGTTTGCATGCTCTTCTTAGCAGAGTCATGATTTGTTTTATTTGTTTCTGTCGCTCTCAGTATAAATCTCTAATGTGTTGAGGGCAGTGTTACAGTATTAAATTGTCTTGTGCTGAGGTCTGATGGAGTGCGGACGGTGTTTATTGTGTTTATTATATTTGTCTGACTGTGAGTTGTTTTGTCTCAGTGCTGCGCGACACGGCCTCCTCTCTGAGCAGCACAGGCTCCTCCTCCAGCAGCATCAGCTCCAGCAGCTGCTGTCCTCACACCCTTCAGCGGTACGACACACTCACACACACACACACACACACAGAGGGAGACTGCCATCACCACTGTCACACACAGTTAAACACACACAAAGACATCAAGCTACAATTTTCCTTTGGACAATGGCCTAAATCAGCAAGCTTAATAATTCTTTCTTCCCCTTCTCCTCGTCTTCTCCCCACTTTTCTCTTCTCTCTCTCATTGTTGTCACACTCTGTCCCTTCTTCACCACTCCATCTCTTCTTTCCCTAACCCTTTCCCTCTTTAAACAAATCTCCTGCATTTGTCTTGTGCTCCCTTCTCCTTCCCCCTCCTTATCCATCTTTCTTTGCTCCCCACCCCCCACCCCGTACAGGAGCAGCAGCAGGTGTTGCTCTACCAACTGATGCAGCAGCAGCAGGACCTCCAGCAGCTGCAGTCCCTCTCCTCTTCTACGCAGATTCCCTCCATCCCGCTCTCCTCCTCTCAGCTACCCATCAACAACCTGCTGCCCGGCACCCAGAGCCAGGGCCAAGGCACCATCACCGCCAACCCCTTCCTGGCGCTGCAGCACACACACGCTGACACGCACGCCTCGGGGGCGCAGAAGCCACGGCTAGCTGAGAAGGCCGTGGGCGTAGCAGGGCAGGAGAAGACATGACAGCAGATGTTCTTTTGTTTTTTGGTTGTTGGTTGTTTTTTTTTTTCTTAATAAATATGCAGAGATTTCGGGAGATCAGCCTGTTGGTCAACTTTGTTGTTCAGTGACGAGAACATTGGCAGCAGAAAAATCTGTGTCCTGGTAGATAGTTCCGTCTGATGGTCTGTGCTGACACAGTAGCACACACTGTGGAGACTGAGGACTGAAGACAAAAGTAGGAACTTCATCAAATCTTTTGTCTTTACTCTAGTTGATCTAGCCAGGTTTATTTTTTGCAACTTTTTTCAGGTTACAGTTCTTACACAACATTTTTGTGTCAATTTTTTACTATTTATTTCCATCCAAGTTTAGATTTCTTACCTTTTTTTTTTTTTTAGCTTTAGTGCTGCTTCAGGTTCAGATTTTGTAACTGCTGAAATAATGATTTTCATTTGATAAGACTGGTAGTAACTTTGTGTACGTTAGTGTTGGTATGTAGCACATGGTGCGTCTGTTCTCTTCTCTCGACAGGTGAGTTGTCTAACAGATCAGCTTCTTGGAAACTTCAGTTCGTTTCTCTCTCAGTGTTTTCTTGATCTCATCTTCCTGCTTCTTCCATTTTCTTGGTACTGTCATGTCTCCATTTATCCCCTGTCTTTTTTTTGTCTCCACACATCTCTCTTTTTGCTTCTCCTCCGCTCACATCCATCTCCGTCTGGTCTCTCTGCTGTTTCACTCTCTCAGGGGCCTCAGCTTACCAGAGTTGTGCACTCAGCACACAAGCTAGCACACACAGAACTACAAACATAAAAAGAAAAATAGTATAAATACATTAATATTAAAAAAAAAAAAACAAAAAAAAACTACAATTCCCTACCACAAGACTTAACAGTAGCAGATGTATGTTTGACATCTGTCTCGCAGCGGTCCTGAGGGGAATATTGGGTGAGAGGCTTGTGAAAATGTCCCACATGTTCTCGCTGTTGCCTCTCTGCCCGTGTCTCTTTCACTCCCTTTGTGTAGATCCATTAATGTCAGTGAGCCAAGCCTCGTATGGTCACCACAGAAGCCTTGCTTTTCACTGTCTCTTCTCTGGGCCAGAAACAGGGGGCTCACTCAGGGAAGTGAAATGTAAAACGTGGAAGAAGAAAAAAAATGAACGAAAAAATGGCAAGTTGAATGTTCAGAGGGATGTATTAATCCACACAGCACAGCCTCAAAAAGAGAAATTATGCAGTTGGTTGTCAGCGTGTGGAAGTCATTACATTTCATCTTCCTGATTGAGCCCCCTGCTGCACCTACCTCTCAAGCAGGACCAGCCTATCAGGACCTAAAAGGCCAACATCACCACATCGGCCACTTAAAAACCCACAACAAGTCAGGACTGGCCAATCAGGGTCCAAGCCCAAGTGCCTGAGGCCAAGCAGGGAAGGTGGGATTTATCTTTCCTTTACCTGTGTCCCTGTCAATCTGCCCAATTCTTCACAACGCTACTGGTTATTAAGCTGCGTTGCCAAGGCAACAGATTACAAAAACACTTAGTCACGTCAGGCTGGACGTGCCGTCTCTTTAATAAAACCAGGAATTATTATTCTGCTGCATTCTCTTCTATCAAAGCCAACTTGTATTGTGCTTTTTATTTATTTGGAGTTTGTGTAATGGGCATAAGATGATATATTTTAAAAGCCCGCTGGTGTTGCAATTTAACATCATTTTGTACTACTGTGTAAAGTTTTGTCTTAAATTTTTTTTTCTTTTCTCCATACAGACAGATCTTGCTGTAAAACCTTTTAATTACTTCTTCTGTGTCATGTGTTTGGAAGCTAGAAGCTACTTGATAGTTGGCTGATGGGGACGGGGATGTAGTTGTATATAGCATATTGTAGGGGGGAGGAAGTGTGTCAAGTTGGGGAAGTGAGGGTAGGGGGGAGCTCAGTGGCACAGTTTTTACCTCGTTAAATGTATATAGACCTTTCTCATTGGCCGTTGGTGTACATAAGTGATTGTGATTGGCCGCGCTGGTGTGAAGGAAAGCCAATGAAGCCTCAGTTTGTGTGTGTGAATCTTTAGGACCAGATAAAAATGTTGGCAGTGACTGGACACACAAAGTATTAATTTATTTTTATATGTGCAGGGACATTGTGTTTCTTTTCTTTCTTTTTTGTAAGGTTTTTTGCACCATTTTATTGATGAGAAAGTCATTTTATACTCTGAGCACCGTGTTTTCATCTGTGCACACATTTGTTCGGATCAGTTTTGTACAAAATAATAGAGGGGTGGGGGGTGACATTGTATTTCAGAACACCAAAATAAAGAAACACTCTGGATAATGTTAAAGGGGCACTGGATTAATTTTGTTTAAATATACACTAATGGTGCATTTGATCAATTTTGTCCCATATTTTCTGTATTTGATTTATTTTCTGAACCGTTTACGCCGGAGCCAAAACTGAATATTCCTGCACATGAATTTTCATGACTGCAGTAAAACAAGAAGAATTACGTTTTTAAAATGTCAGTATAATGCTTACACTTTGTATTATTTTGGGACAAAAGCCATCATTTCATTTTTCATTTTTAAATATTAAACTTAAATACAATCAATAGACCGGTTCAAAAATGTACACAGACATTTCACATCTGTTTCATTTAATTAGTGAATTAAAAAGGACAAATGGTCAGTGATAAATGAGAAAAACACTTGTCAACAATAATAATTATAATGTACTAAGTTTTAGAAGTACAAACTGTAAAGGTGAAACCAGCTGTGTTTTTCTGATCAGCCGTTTATTATGAGTCATTAGCTGGCTGCTGATTGGTTGAAAAATAGCTTTGTTTTGTTAGAATAAACAGAGAAATGAGAGAAGAAATTGCCAGTTAAATGGCTGTTTCCAGTTATAAGGTTTGCAATAAAGATGATATTAAATTGTGAGCTGACGTACCTGGTTTGTATTATATGGCATTAATTACACTGAGAATAATTGAAGCTATGGCAGCAGCAGGATGTGATTTATTCAGTAACGAGGGGGAGGAAAATGAATAATCATCAAGCTAAGCAGTGCCAATAGAAGCTGAACATCTTTAAATTTAAACAATGTGCTTCAAGGCTCCTGTCCTAACAAATATGCACACACACCCCCCAAAGCTGATGACTTCCAGCTGCCAAGAAGCACCAGTGACTGTGTGTGTGTGTGTGTGTGTGTGTGTAGAGGTGGGGGCAAGATTCGGCTACATCTGCTTCTGTCCTGGTAATTAAAAGCTCACTTTCCTCCTGCACCCCTGCTCCCCGAAAAATACACCCACCTCACCCCCTTCAGGAGTTTTCAGGCCCCCCCTAAACACACACACAGATACACACACACACAATCTAACCTGCATTGAACAACACAACCCCCCTTTTTTCTTTACCCAAGCACTTGCTCGCTCACCCGTCCCACCTCCACCTCCAACCCCCACTCCCCTCCACTCACTATCAGCCCTGTCAATCAAAGCCAGGCTGTTTAAACACCATACACCCCCCTGCACCCCCACCACTACCACCACCACCACCACCACCCAGGACATTCTCTTTCGTAAGCCTCCACCATCAGAGCTCCCCATAATAGCAGCACTACCCATGCACGCACACACATGCACATAGGGCAGAGCTGCTGTGTCCATCATCGATCACACTCCCAATAGAAACCCTCCCTTGGGGTGGGAGGGCTTACCAGCTGATGGAGGACCCCTGTGTGCTGCCTGACCAGGTGCCTGATCACAAATTCAAAACATTACTAAGCCCTGGTGTTAGGAGACAGGAGGTCTGTCTCTCTCTCTCTCTCTCTCTCTCTCTCTCTCTCTCTCTCTCTCTCTCTCTCACTCTCTCTTTCTTTCTGTCTCTCTCTAACACACATACACACACACTCACACACAGAGTAGATAGTGGGCCAGCAGCAGGGTTAAGCCCTGGATGATTAGACAAATGTAGGGCAGATATCTGTGGCCTCAGCGGCGAGCTGAGCTGCTGTCACTGAGGAATGCAGTGCAGCTGCATGGGTACCTGCGTCTGACTGGGCGGGCATGGTAACTTTCAGGTTATACTTTCTAGTATTTATTCCCCTGCTTCAAATTTGATGCATTTTAATTTTCTTTTTCCCTTTTTCTTCTTCTCTCAGATACATCAGAGCCAGGCAACAAGGCTGGAGAGCAAAACTGCAATCAAGAGAGCTTGAAGCAAAAAGGGAAACATGGAAGTGGAAAGGAAAGTAGAGCTTGATTTGACTCTGGATTTTATTTGTTTTGTCTTGATTGCATCCATAGAAACCAAATGACACATCTTGAAATGATTTGACTATTGAGATTTTACCACTGCACTGTACACACACATTTTACTACGTTCACAAGTGAGGTAAAACAACCTAAGTTATGAGAGTAGTTTGCCACAAATAAAAATGTTAAGTTTAGCTGTGCTGAAAGGCAGAATCAGACTTCCAGAAAACCACTTATATGAAGCACAAAAAGCATAAAAAGATAAAAATAAATCACACAGAATATGATTTTTCCCAAATAAAACCCTGGAAAATAAACTGACACTATATAATGACACACACAAAAAAGTAGCTTTGACCATTGCTTTCTCTGTGACCCACATTTAAAGCAACACCTTCAAGTTTTCTGTACAACCAGTCCACAAATCTAAAGGACCAGGATGCCACTAATTCACCACAGTCCAATGAAAACCATGCGCCACCTAAATTTACATTTTGCAGACGAACAGTTTCTTAATGGATTTTTTAAAAAAACTTCATATTTTCAAATAATTTAAGAACCATCAATAATAAAAACAAGCTGTCACAAAGCTGCTACTTAAAGTTTTCACAGGACATTAAAGTTCATATACTCACAGTATTTGCTCCCATCACCTTCCCCATCCTGCAGTGCAGCCCAGACGCCACACCCCAGCCGAGCAGAAATGAAAACACAACCATAAAACAAGTTCACCAAGTGCCACGAGTAATTCCTACACAGGTTTCGGCATATGTTTGGTAATTCAGTTAAATTATTTAATTAGACCTCAGCCTCAAAGAGAGAGAGAGAGAGAGAGAGAGCAAAGAGCAATAAAGCCGAGAGAGGCTCCGGTGTAATAAACCATTAGCAGGAGGAGGCAGCCGCTGGTGTGTACTGTAATGCAGTGTAAATCATCACAGAGTGGCTGCTATTAGGAGGCTTAATCCTGGCCAGAAACCTGCAGTCAGCTGCCAGGGGCCCTGATCCGGTGCCGAGTGGAACCAGATCTGGCAAACAGAGGTGTTTAGGGTTGGGGCAGGAGGAAGAGGAGGTGGAGGAAGGGTATAAGGAGAGTTACAAGGAGGGGGAACAGCTGAGGAGATTCCCAGGGTAGACGTGTGTGGATGGATTTGTGTGTGTGTGTGTGTGTGTGTGTGTGTGGTTGTGGTGGTTGTGGTGGTTGTGTGTGCGCCTGCCCCCCACAGGTCTCTCTCCTGTTGGATAATGGTGGCGAGGAGAAGCAGCAGGATTCAGCCTCATCCCTCTTCATTCTGAGACAGCTCGTATTCTTCTGCTAAGTGACTCTCAGTGCCACCCCCCTGATATGTAGACACACACGTGCACACACACACACACGCATATCCTTCCCAGCACCCTCTCTCTGTTTCTGCCTCCCAGTTGAATGACACCTAGCAGAGTTTGCCTTGGAGCCACATGGATAAACACAAAACTCGACAAATGGCAGTAAAAGTTAATCTTTTATTTTGAAAGTCTAGCCAGTTTGGTTTATAGTTCAAAAAATGAAAACGTCTCTCAGGGGACACTCTCTTTCCTGACACCCCCACTCCACTCACTATGGGGGGCACAGGGAAAACCTTGGTAAAGTGACCCTGTTTGTGTTTCACTGTACAACATGAACACTTCCAGTTTATATAATTAAAATCAAACTGTTTTACAACCTCCATCATCACTTACACACTGTAGAATACACACTGCTAATGCTGTCAACAGCAGTGATGAATCATAGGCACTGAGAAACAGTTACTAAGAAATAACCATATCTTAATGTTAAATAATGACAAAGAGAATAAAGCTTCAGGCAGTTATGAAGAATAGTGATTACAAATGTGACTCGTTTTATTGAAATGAATTCAAGGTTTTTGTAAATTCAAACAAGTATCTGCAAAATAAAACAACACAAAACTCTAAAATAGCAGGACATTCACTGGTGACGACAAACAGAGGCATGTTGCTAAAGTAAATATTAGAACATTTATAATTATTAACATATCTGTGAGTGTGGCTCAGGAGATCATGTGCAGGTGTGTGTGTGTGTGTGTGTTAGAGAGAGAGACTAAGATCTATTTATCTATCTATCTATCTATCTATCTATCTATCTTAAACACCACCGAAGCGCAATTGCAAAATAAATGAATAAATGTCGTCTGTGTTTTGTTTATATATAGATAGGTAATTACAAACTTTTATTTTGAAGGGTCGACAGACTTGGGACCTTTGCATAAAACTGGAGAAAGAAAGAAATAGTTTGAAAACATCTATCAGGGGTCGTTGTAATAAAGCTGTCACTCGTGTGCTGTTTGTCTGAATGTGTGTTACAGAGGCAGAGTCAGCAGGTCACGCTTCCCTCATCGCCTCCGTGTGTCTCAGGGTTCGCGGGACTCAGCGGCGCCTGGTTCGCTCGCCTGCCGCGCAGAGTGCAGCACAGCTCGGCCAGAGAGCTGTCCCCGCCGCGCTGCCTGCGACTCCCACTCTCCGGCGAGAAGAAAGAGGAGCTGTGAAGAGCCGGCGCGGAGGAGGACGAGTTGAGTCCGCACCAATCAGCGGTAAAAGAGGGTGTGGGTGTGGTGGTGGTGGGGGGGGGGGGGCTGAGGTGAATTTGTGATTTTTCCTGTTGTCTGCTTTTCCCCTTTGAAAAGGGGAAATGCAGCTTCGCCGCGGAGAGAGCGGCGTCTTCTCCGGGTGGTGGTGGGGTGTGTGTGTGTGTTTGGGGGGGGGGGGGGGGGGGGTTCCAGCAGCAGCCGCTCACAGTCACGGCTGCACCATGTGGACACTCGGCGATATGTTCACGCTTATATACGATTTCCAGGAAATGTAAACGCCGTATTAAATAAAAGAATACGCTCCAGAATAATCCACCTGCTCCCTCACGTTACTGTTACAGAAAAGCACCGAGCTCATTTATAGAAGGC